>OX392543.1:0-2622500 GCA_947623455.1 Mimachlamys varia
TGTGTATTGTCGATTGAATTTGTTTAAAATAAGTATTATTAAATGCTTTCCGTTCTTTTTCTTGGAAGATTAAATAGTAAATAAAGCTGTATCTTATGTATTTACCCCTAACCGCGACCGAAATGCAATTATGTAACGAATTCAAACTTTCGTTACATAATTTCAAATCAATAGGTTTAGGGTAAAACAGGTGATATGTGATGCTTTTTTTGAAAAGTATACAAGAAAAGGATCGAAATATTTGTAATATGGTTAATAAATGTTCATTTCGGTATCATTTGACCTAACCACGAAGTGTTGCAATTATGTAACGAATTCACTTTTGTTGTCTTTTTTCCTAAGTGAAGTTTTTCAACATTTATAACTTTGTAATTGCGATTGTAAATGTTAACTTCTGTTACACTAACTGCAAGTGATTGCAGTAAACACCAGAAAACATTAAATCCCTAGCAAAAAACATCTAAAATTATCACTAATGCAGCAAAAAGCACTGAAATGCTTATTGAAAACATACAAACATACCATAAAACATTGATTTACCAACCAAAAACACCTGCAAACATTGAATCCCAAACGAAAAACATTTAATATTATAACCAATGTAACAAAAAGCAATGAAATACTCATTGAAAACATACAAACACACCATTAAACATTGTTTTTCAATTAAAAAACACCATAAAACATTGAATCCCAAACGAAAAACATTTAATAGAATCACCAATGCAAAAAAATGGTATCTTTGTAAGTTTTCAATGAGTATTTCATTGCTTTTTGTTGCATTGGTGATCCTATTAAATGTTTTTCGTTTGGGATTCAATGTTTGGAGGTGTTTTCGGTTGGTAAATCAATGTTTTATGGTATGTTTGTATGTTTTCAATAAGCATTTCAGTGCTTTTTGCTGCATTGGTGATATTATTAAATGTTTTTCGTTTGGGATTCAATGTTTGGAGGTGTTTTGGTTGGTAAATCAATGTTTTATGGTATGTTTGAATGTTTTCAATAAGCATTTCAGTGCTTTTTGCTGCATTGGTGATATTATTAAATGTTTTTCGTTTGGGATTCAATGTTTTCTGAAAAGCAATATTTAATGGTATGTTTGTATAATTTCAATGAGTATATCATTGCTTTTAGTTGCATTGGTGATAATATTAAATATTTTTCGTTTGGGATTCAATGTTTTCCGGTGTTTTTTGTTGGTAAATCAATGTTTTATGATATGTTTGCATGTTTTCAATAAGCATTTCAATGCTTTTTGCTACATTGGTGATAATTTTAGATGTTTTTTGTTAGGGATTCAATGTTTTCCGGTGTTTTTTGTTGGTAAATCAATGTTTTATGATATGTTTGTATGTTTTCAATAGGCATTTCAGTGCTTTTTGCTACATTGGTGATATTATTAAATGTTTTTCGTTTGGGATACAATGTTTTCTGGTGTTTTTTGTTTGAAAAACAATGTTTAATGGTATGTTTGTAAGTTTTCAATGAGTATTTCATTGCTTTTTGTTGCATTGGTGATAATATTAAATGTTTTTCGTTTGGGATTCAATGTTTGGAGGTGTTTTTGGTTGGTAAATTAATGTTTTAAGGTATGTTTGTATGTTTTCAATAAGTATTTCAGTGCTTTTTGCTGCATTGGTGATAATTTTACATGTTTTTCGTTAGGGATTCAATGTTTGTTGGTGTTTTTTGTTGGTAAATCAATGTTTTATGGTATGTTTGTATGTTTTCAATAAGCATTTCAGTGCTTTTTGCTACATTGGTGATGTTATTAAATGTTTTTTGTTTGGAATTCAATGTTTGGAGGTGTTTTTGGTTGGTACATCAATGTTTTATGGTATGTTTGTATGTTTTCAATAAGCATTTCAGTGCTTTTTGCTACATTGGTAATATTATTAAATGTTTTTCGTTTGGGATTCAATGTTTTCTGGTGTTTTTTGTTTGAAAAACAATGTTTAATGATATGTTTGTAAGTTTTCAATGAGTATTTTATTGCTTTTTGTTGCATTGGTGATAATATTATATGTTTTTCGTTAGGGATTCAATGTTTGTTGGTGTTTTTTGTTGGTAAATCAATGTTTTATGGTATGTTTGTATGTTTTCAATAAGCATTTCAGTGCTTTTTGCTACATTGGTGATGTTATTAGATGTTTTTTGTTTGGAATTCAATGTTTGGAGGTGTTTTTGGTTGGTACATCAATGTTTTATGGTATGTTTGTATGTTTTCAATAAGCATTTCAGTGCTTTTTGCTACATTGGTAATATTATTAAATGTTTTTCGTTTGGGATTCAATGTTTTCTGGTGTTTTTTGTTTGAAAAACAATGTTTAATGATATGTTTGTAAGTTTTCAATGAGTATTTTATTGCTTTTTGTTGCATTGGTGATAATATTATATGTTTTTCGTTTGGGATTCAATGTTTGGAGGTGTTTTTGGTTGGTAAATCAATGTTTTAAGGTATGTTTGAATGTTTTCAATAAGCATTTCAGTACTTTTTGTTGCATTGGTGATAATTTTAAATGTTTTTCGTTGAGTATTCAATGTTTTCTGGTGTTTTTGGTCGACAATTAAATGTTTTTCGGTATCAATGTGTATTTTGAACTGGTATTTGAGTGTTTTTTTGTTGAATTAATTATGTTTTCAGACGTAGTCGTCGCTGTCCTCGTCATAACCGCCATTGCCATCGTTGGTGTCGCCATCATCGATGTCGCTCTCGCTGTAATCATCATAGGAGATGAAGGAGGGATAATATCTTCGGAGTGAGGGGTCGGAGGCGGCGATTGTTCATGTACCGGGTCCTTTTCGGGGCTTTTGGGGACACTTTCTTCAGAAACGTCCCCCTCTGGGGACGGAGGACGTGTTGCCCTAGTTCGCCTTAGCTTTTTGGAAGCTCCCTTTGTTGTCCCTTTCCTTTTTTGTTTTGTTTTCCCCATTTTCTTTTCACGCTTTACTACTCAAAATTATACACTTAAAATACACTACCGGTCTATTGTAATGAAAAATCAAGAATGATCAATTTTCTTTTCACTGCTTTATGGTACTCTCAAAATAGACAGCCGATCTCTTCAAAGGAACTTTCAAGAATGATAAACGGAACGCTCGCGCGACTTTGTTCGATGTCGTCAAAAACCCTTACACTCTTGGAGTGTGCCAAGGTTCCGTTTTTGAAAACGGAAAATTTTGGGCTAACCACGGTTTGGATGCAATTATGTAACCAATTCAGTATGTGTCGACTGAGGGTTGAGAATCTCAAAAAATCTTTATGCGATGATATTCCGACAAAAATCTTTTTCTATTATCTCAAGACGTTCGAGATAATGCAAAATAGGTGGAAACTGTTTCCGAAAAGTTAAATATTGACCAAAATATAAGCATTTAAAATCATGTAACCAATTCGAAATTTCGCCTGGGGTTAGGTGTTAAGTTCGTTTATTTTCTAAATATAAGAGCGGAATACTTTCCATTTGATTTATTCTAGCTCTCCACAAAGTTACGTCTTAGGAAAATAAATAAAAACTCTAACCCTGGAGGGATGCAATTACGTAACTAATCCCTTGTGGGTATATGCCTTACAAAAAAAAGTTGGGAAAAAAACTTTTTTCTTTCTTTTCGGATAGTGTTTATATCTACAGAAAGTACGTGAAGCGCAGGTTATAGAAAAGCGTTTAAAGTCTAGAAATTGCTTTTTTTTCACCTAACCCTGGGGGTTCGCAATTATGTAACTTTTTTTCCAAAATCAGTCAAAGTTTGATTGAAATACGTTCATTTCCTATAAAATTAACTGGTAAACAGAGAAATAATGTATTTTGTGGTTCAAGTCACAAAGAACGAACTGCTTTTAATTCGATTCCAAAATTGATACCCTCCAATTTTGATATATAACAGTGTTTTTGAACATTTAGAATATCAGTCTAAATCAGTAATAAATAAAACTATAAACGTGTATTTCTAACTAAAATAAAACCATTTCTAATTCTGGAAGAATCAAGTCATATATGCTACGAAACATTGTGCCCCTATTCAATTACATTGCATCAAATAAATAATAAATAAACAAATTTGAATATGTTCCTACAATGTTTATCTATTTATGATAGACAACGAAAATCTATGGAATAATGTGATTCGTGTAATATTCATAATGTTGTATATTTTAGTATTGTAGAATAGATATTTTACAAGTACGAAAATTTCTGCCTTAAATGAACCGCCAGGGTTAGGTTAAATTAACTGAAAATAAATATAACATGAACACATGCAAGAACTTGCTCTTATATATTACCATTACTTAACAAGTACATTCTGAATGACTCACATTTTACTATGATTGTGTATATTAATGTCTTCTTTCAATGATAAATTTCAATAAAAACATTTAAAATGAATTATTATTGGTTTAAAATAAGCATTTTAATGTCTCTATGTCTAACCCTGAGAGTGTGCAATTATGTAACCTTTTTGAATTGGTTACATTATTGCACCCCCTCAGGGCTAGACTTAATATCACTGTAATTCTGGAAAATAAAGTTTGTTTCACATAAATATAACGTGATCTTTCAAATTTAAACATTATATCCTATTCTTATGATGAAGGTAACTCTAACCCTGAGGGTTGCAATTATGTAACCAATTCACTTATAGGGTGCACGACACCATTTTTTGGACAATTTAAAAAAATTCTACAACCTTTAATATTGCAACAATTAAATGTGTAATAGCTTATTTTGATTAATTTTATCATTCTCTATCACTTTATCAAGCGAAAAAAAATTATTTTTAATGTTTTATATTTTTTTGGTTGAATTTAAAAAAGGGCCCTAAAACCAGCATGGGGGGCATGTTTCAAGTCAAATTTCGTCAAAAGTCCTGTAATGTTTAGCTAAAAAAAATATGTCGTTTTAAAGCAAATTTAATGCCCTTTCCAACGATATATAGTTTGTCTTGATAAGTGCGAGGATACCGGAATAAATTGCCATTTAATTTGAGGGGGGTATAAATTGGTACCTTGACTTGGTACATATGGCTACACTACAATTAAGAAAGTGTAAATAAATCAAACTTTCCTTCATTTTCTGCTACATTTATGATGTCCCGATGGAATTAATACAAAAAACCGAACAGAATTGCATAAACCTGTTTGGAAAAAATTTAATAGTGTACCTATCCTTAGGACAAAACAATTCCACAATTCATAACTTGAGCTTCTGAAGGTCTATTTTCTTAATTCTTTTTTTAATATTTCCGGTCATCAAAGTTCTAAAGATTTATGCAATTTAAAGCCTAACCCTAGCCCTATAAATGACCTAAAAAACATTTAGATCTTGGGCGTGTAACCTTATGGTGCAATTATGTAACCAATTGGAAATGAGCTCGGGGTTAGGTGTTCAAAGACATTTTTCCAGCAAAAAACAATATAGGAATCTAGTACTAATGGGATTTTAGCTTTTTATCACAAATTAAACTGAAATCAAATTAAAATTGTACTTAACCGCGGCGTTGTAAAAAGTGTAACCAATTCGCCTTTGAACGTTAATAACTTTTTTTCTAAAAGTCCGAAAATTATAGGGTCAAGTGAAAAAAAGGCAGAATTTAATCCTTTATCGACATGACATAACGGTTCAAAAACGAAAAGTTCACTTTGGTTACTTGCGCAAAAGGTTACATAATTGCAGTTACATTATAGAAGTAAAAGGGTACATTATAGAAGGTAAAGGTTACATAATTGAAGCAAAAGGTTACATAATTGCATCTAAGGTTACACGTTGCATAAAAGGTTACATAGGCGTTTTGAAAAGGTTACATAATTGCGGCTTTCGGTTACATAATTGCAGGTTTTGGTTACAAAAATCCCAAAGATGATAACCCTAACCCTAACCCTAACCCTAACCCTAACCCTAACCCTAACCCTAACCCTAACCCTAACCCTAACCCTAACCCTAACCCTAACCCTAACCCTAACCCTAACCCTAACCCTAACCCTAACCCTAACCCTAACCCTAACCCTAACCCTAACCCTAACCCTAACCCTAACCCTAACCCTAACCCTAACCCTAACCCTAACCCTAACCCTAACCCTAACCCTAACCCTAACCCTAACCCTAACCCTAACCCTAACCCTAACCCTAACCCTAACCCTAACCCTAACCCTAACCCTAACCCTAACCCTAACCCTAACCCTAACCCTAACCCTAACCCTAACCCTAACCCTAACCCTAACCCTAACCCTAACCCTAACCCTAACCCTAACCCTAACCCTAACCCTAACCCTAACCCTAACCCTAACCCTAACCCTAACCCTAACCCTAACCCTAACCCTAACCCTAACCCTAACCCTAACCCTAACCCTAACCCTAACCCTAACCCTAACCCTAACCCTAACCCTAACCCTAACCCTAACCCTAACCCTAACCCTAACCCTAACCCTAACCCTAACCCTAACCCTAACCCTAACCCTAACCCTAACCCTAACCCTAACCCTAACCCTAACCCTAACCCTAACCCTAACCCTAACCCTAACCCTAACCCTAACCCTAACCCTAACCCTAACCCTAACCCTAACCCTAACCCTAACCCTAACCCTAACCCTAACCCTAACCCTAACCCTAACCCTAACCCTAACCCTAACCCTAACCCTAACCCTAACCCTAACCCTAACCCTAACCCTAACCCTAACCCTAACCCTAACCCTAACCCTAACCCTAACCCTAACCCTAACCCTAACCCTAACCCTAACCCTAACCCTAACCCTAACCCTAACCCTAACCCTAACCCTAACCCTAACCCTAACCCTAACCCTAACCCTAACCCTAACCCTAACCCTAACCCTAACCCTAACCCTAACCCTAACCCTAACCCTAACCCTAACCCTAACCCTAACCCTAACCCTAACCCTAACCCTAACCCTAACCCTAACCCTAACCCTAACCCTAACCCTAACCCTAACCCTAACCCTAACCCTAACCCTAACCCTAACCCTAACCCTAACCCTAACCCTAACCCTAACCCTAACCCTAACCCTAACCCTAACCCTAACCCTAACCCTAACCCTAACCCTAACCCTAACCCTAACCCTAACCCTAACCCTAACCCTAACCCTAACCCTAACCCTAACCCTAACCCTAACCCTAACCCTAACCCTAACCCTAACCCTAACCCTAACCCTAACCCTAACCCTAACCCTAACCCTAACCCTAACCCTAACCCTAACCCTAACCCTAACCCTAACCCTAACCCTAACCCTAACCCTAACCCTAACCCTAACCCTAACCCTAACCCTAACCCTAACCCTAACCCTAACCCTAACCCTAACCCTAACCCTAACCCTAACCCTAACCCTAACCCTAACCCTAACCCTAACCCTAACCCTAACCCTAACCCTAACCCTAACCCTAACCCTAACCCTAACCCTAACCCTAACCCTAACCCTAACCCTAACCCTAACCCTAACCCTAACCCTAACCCTAACCCTAACCCTAACCCTAACCCTAACCCTAACCCTAACCCTAACCCTAACCCTAACCCTAACCCTAACCCTAACCCTAACCCTAACCCTAACCCTAACCCTAACCCTAACCCTAACCCTAACCCTAACCCTAACCCTAACCCTAACCCTAACCCTAACCCTAACCCTAACCCTAACCCTAACCCTAACCCTAACCCTAACCCTAACCCTAACCCTAACCCTAACCCTAACCCTAACCCTAACCCTAACCCTAACCCTAACCCTAACCCTAACCCTAACCCTAACCCTAACCCTAACCCTAACCCTAACCCTAACCCTAACCCTAACCCTAACCCTAACCCTAACCCTAACCCTAACCCTAACCCTAACCCTAACCCTAACCCTAACCCTAACCCTAACCCTAACCCTAACCCTAACCCTAACCCTAACCCTAACCCTAACCCTAACCCTAACCCTAACCCTAACCCTAACCCTAACCCTAACCCTAACCCTAACCCTAACCCTAACCCTAACCCTAACCCTAACCCTAACCCTAACCCTAACCCTAACCCTAACCCTAACCCTAACCCTAACCCTAACCCTAACCCTAACCCTAACCCTAACCCTAACCCTAACCCTAACCCTAACCCTAACCCTAACCCTAACCCTAACCCTAACCCTAACCCTAACCCTAACCCTAACCCTAACCCTAACCCTAACCCTAACCCTAACCCTAACCCTAACCCTAACCCTAACCCTAACCCTAACCCTAACCCTAACCCTAACCCTAACCCTAACCCTAACCCTAACCCTAACCCTAACCCTAACCCTAACCCTAACCCTAACCCTAACCCTAACCCTAACCCTAACCCTAACCCTAACCCTAACCCTAACCCTAACCCTAACCCTAACCCTAACCCTAACCCTAACCCTAACCCTAACCCTAACCCTAACCCTAACCCTAACCCTAACCCTAACCCTAACCCTAACCCTAACCCTAACCCTAACCCTAACCCTAACCCTAACCCTAACCCTAACCCTAACCCTAACCCTAACCCTAACCCTAACCCTAACCCTAACCCTAACCCTAACCCTAACCCTAACCCTAACCCTAACCCTAACCCTAACCCTAACCCTAACCCTAACCCTAACCCTAACCCTAACCCTAACCCTAACCCTAACCCTAACCCTAACCCTAACCCTAACCCTAACCCTAACCCTAACCCTAACCCTAACCCTAACCCTAACCCTAACCCTAACCCTAACCCTAACCCTAACCCTAACCCTAACCCTAACCCTAACCCTAACCCTAACCCTAACCCTAACCCTAACCCTAACCCTAACCCTAACCCTAACCCTAACCCTAACCCTAACCCTAACCCTAACCCTAACCCTAACCCTAACCCTAACCCTAACCCTAACCCTAACCCTAACCCTAACCCTAACCCTAACCCTAACCCTAACCCTAACCCTAACCCTAACCCTAACCCTAACCCTAACCCTAACCCTAACCCTAACCCTAACCCTAACCCTAACCCTAACCCTAACCCTAACCCTAACCCTAACCCTAACCCTAACCCTAACCCTAACCCTAACCCTAACCCTAACCCTAACCCTAACCCTAACCCTAACCCTAACCCTAACCCTAACCCTAACCCTAACCCTAACCCTAACCCTAACCCTAACCCTAACCCTAACCCTAACCCTAACCCTAACCCTAACCCTAACCCTAACCCTAACCCTAACCCTAACCCTAACCCTAACCCTAACCCTAACCCTAACCCTAACCCTAACCCTAACCCTAACCCTAACCCTAACCCTAACCCTAACCCTAACCCTAACCCTAACCCTAACCCTAACCCTAACCCTAACCCTAACCCTAACCCTAACCCTAACCCTAACCCTAACCCTAACCCTAACCCTAACCCTAACCCTAACCCTAACCCTAACCCTAACCCTAACCCTAACCCTAACCCTAACCCTAACCCTAACCCTAACCCTAACCCTAACCCTAACCCTAACCCTAACCCTAACCCTAACCCTAACCCTAACCCTAACCCTAACCCTAACCCTAACCCTAACCCTAACCCTAACCCTAACCCTAACCCTAACCCTAACCCTAACCCTAACCCTAACCCTAACCCTAACCCTAACCCTAACCCTAACCCTAACCCTAACCCTAACCCTAACCCTAACCCTAACCCTAACCCTAACCCTAACCCTAACCCTAACCCTAACCCTAACCCTAACCCTAACCCTAACCCTAACCCTAACCCTAACCCTAACCCTAACCCTAACCCTAACCCTAACCCTAACCCTAACCCTAACCCTAACCCTAACCCTAACCCTAACCCTAACCCTAACCCTAACCCTAACCCTAACCCTAACCCTAACCCTAACCCTAACCCTAACCCTAACCCTAACCCTAACCCTAACCCTAACCCTAACCCTAACCCTAACCCTAACCCTAACCCTAACCCAAACCCTAACCCTAACCCTAACCCTAACCCTAACCCTAACCCTAACCCTAACCCTAACCCTAACCCTAACCCTAACCCTAACCCTAACCCTAACCCTAACCCTAACCCTAACCCTAACCCTAACCCTAACCCTAACCCTAACCCTAACCCTAACCCTAACCCTAACCCTAACCCTAACCCTAACCCTAACCCTAACCCTAACCCTAACCCTAACCCTAACCCTAACCCTAACCCTAACCCTAACCCTAACCCTAACCCTAACCCTAACCCTAACCCTAACCCTAACCCTAACCCTAACCCTAACCCTAACCCTAACCCTAACCCTAACCCTAACCCTAACCCTAACCCTAACCCTAACCCTAACCCTAACCCTAACCCTAACCCTAACCCTAACCCTAACCCTAACCCTAACCCTAACCCTAACCCTAACCCTAACCCTAACCCTAACCCTAACCCTAACCCTAACCCTAACCCTAACCCTAACCCTAACCCTAACCCTAACCCTAACCCTAACCCTAACCCTAACCCTAACCCTAACCCTAACCCTAACCCTAACCCTAACCCTAACCCTAACCCTAACCCTAACCCTAACCCTAACCCTAACCCTAACCCTAACCCTAACCCTAACCCTAACCCTAACCCTAACCCTAACCCTAACCCTAACCCTAACCCTAACCCTAACCCTAACCCTAACCCTAACCCTAACCCTAACCCTAACCCTAACCCTAACCCTAACCCTAACCCTAACCCTAACCCTAACCCTAACCCTAACCCTAACCCTAACCCTAACCCTAACCCTAACCCTAACCCTAACCCTAACCCTAACCCTAACCCTAACCCTAACCCTAACCCTAACCCTAACCCTAACCCTAACCCTAACCCTAACCCTAACCCTAACCCTAACCCTAACCCTAACCCTAACCCTAACCCTAACCCTAACCCTAACCCTAACCCTAACCCTAACCTAACCCTAACCCTAACCCTAACCCTAACCCTAACCCTAACCCTAACCCTAACCCTAACCCTAACCCTAACCCTAACCCTAACCCTAACCCTAACCCTAACCCTAACCCTAACCCTAACCCTAACCCTAACCCTAACCCTAACCCTAACCCTAACCCTAACCCTAACCCTAACCCTAACCCTAACCCTAACCCTAACCCTAACCCTAACCCTAACCCTAACCCTAACCCTAACCCTAACCCTAACCCTAACCCTAACCCTAACCCTAACCCTAACCCTAACCCTAACCCTAACCCTAACCCTAACCCTAACCCTAACCCTAACCCTAACCCTAACCCTAACCCTAACCCTAACCCTAACCCTAACCCTAACCCTAACCCTAACCCTAACCCTAACCCTAACCCTAACCCTAACCCTAACCCTAACCCTAACCCTAACCCTAACCCTAACCCTAACCCTAACCCTAACCCTAACCCTAACCCTAACCCTAACCCTAACCCTAACCCTAACCCTAACCCTAACCCTAACCCTAACCCTAACCCTAACCCTAACCCTAACCCTAACCCTAACCCTAACCCTAACCCTAACCCTAACCCTAACCCTAACCCTAACCCTAACCCTAACCCTAACCCTAACCCTAACCCTAACCCTAACCCTAACCCTAACCCTAACCCTAACCCTAACCCTAACCCTAACCCCACCCTAACCCTAACCCTAACCCTAACCCTAACCCTAACCCTAACCCTAACCCTAACCCTAACCCTAACCCTAACCCTAACCCTAACCCTAACCCTAACCCTAACCCTAACCCTAACCCTAACCCTAACCCTAACCCTAACCCTAACCCTAACCCTAACCCTAACCCTAACCCTAACCCTAACCCTAACCCTAACCCTAACCCTAACCCTAACCCTAACCCTAACCCTAACCCTAACCCTAAACCCTAACCCTAACCCTAACCCTAACCCTAACCCTAACCTAACCCTAACCCTAACCCTAACCCTAACCCTAACCCTAACCCTAACCCTAACCCTAACCCTAACCCTAACCCTAACCCTAACCCTAACCCTAACCCTAACCCTAACCCTAACCCTAACCCTAACCCTAACCCTAACCCTAACCCTAACCCTAACCCTAACCCTAACCCTAACCCTAACCCTAACCCTAACCCTAACCCTAACCCTAACCCTAACCCTAACCCTAACCCTAACCCTAACCCTAACCCTAACCCTAACCCAACCCTAACCCTAACCCTAACCCTAACCCTAACCCTAACCCTAACCCTAACCCTAACCCAACCCTAACCCTACCCTAACCCTAACCCTAACCCTAACCCTAACCCTAACCCTAACCCTAACCCTAACCCTAACCCTAACCCTAACCCTAACCCTAACCCTAACCCTAACCCTAACCCTAACCCTAACCCTAACCCTAACCCTAACCCTAACCCTAACCCTAACCCTAACCCTAACCCTAACCCTAACCCTAACCCTAACCCTAACCCTAACCCTAACCCTAACCCTAACCCTAACCCTAACCCTAACCCTAACCCTAACCCTAACCCTAACCCTAACCCTAACCCTAACCCTAACCCTAACCCTAACCCTAACCCTAACCCTAACCCTAACCCTAACCCTAACTAACCCTAACCCTAACCCTAACCCTAACCCTAACCCTAACCCTAACCCTAACCCTAACCCTAACCCTAACCCTAACCCTAACCCTAACCCTAACCCTAACCCTAACCCTAACCCTAACCCTAACCCTAACCCTAACCCTAACCCTAACCCTAACCCTAACCCTAACCCTAACCCTAACCCTAACCCTAACCCTAACCCTAACCCTAACCCTAACCCTAACCCTAACCCTAACCCTAACCCTAACCCTAACCCTAACCCTAACCCTAACCCTAACCCTAACCCTACCCTAACCCTAACCCTAACCCTAACCCTAACCCTAACCCTAACCCTAACCCTAACCCTAACCCTAACCCTAACCTAACCCTAACCCTAACCCTAACCCTAACCCTAACCCTAACCCTAACCCTAACCCTAACCCTAACCCTAACCCTAACCCTAACCCTAACCCTAACCCTAACCCTAACCCTAACCCTAACCCTAACCCTAACCCTAACCCTAACCCTAACCCTAACCCTAACCCTAACCCTAACCCTAACCCTAACCCTAACCCTAACCCTAACCCTAACCCTAACCCTAACCCTAACCCTAACCCTAACCCTAACCCTAACCCTAACCCTAACCCTAACCCTAACCCTAACCCTAACCCTAACCCTAACCCTAACCCTAACCCTAACCCTAACCCTAACCCTAACCCTAACCCTAACCCTAACCCTAACCCTAACCCTAACCCTAACCCTAACCCTAACCCTAACCCTAACCCTAACCCTAACCCTAACCCTAACCCTAACCCTAACCCTAACCCTAACCCTAACCCTAACCCTAACCCTAACCCTAACCCTAACCCTAACCCTAACCCTAACCCTAACCCTAACCCTAACCCTAACCCTAACCCTAACCCTAACCCTAACCCTAACCCTAACCCTAACCCTAACCCTAACCCTAACCCTACCCTAACCCTAACCCTAACCCTAACCCTAACCCTAACCCTAACCCTACCCTAACCCTAACCCTAACCCTAACCCTAACCCTAACCCTAACCCTAACCCTAACCCTAACCCTAACCCTAACCCTAACCCTAACCCTAACCCTAACCCTAACCCTAACCCTAACCCTAACCCTAACCCTAACCCTAACCCTAACCCTAACCCTAACCCTAACCCTAACCCTAACCCTAACCCTAACCCTAACCCTAACCCTAACCCTAACCCTAACCCTAACCCTAACCCTAACCCTAACCCTAACCCTAACCCTAACCCTAACCCTAACCCTAACCCTAACCCTAACCCTAACCCTAACCCTAACCCTAACCCTAACCCTAACCCTAACCCTAACCCTAACCCTAACCCTAACCCTAACCCTAACCCTAACCCTAACCCTAACCCTAACCCTAACCCTAACCCTAACCCTAACCCTAACCCTAACCCTAACCCTAACCCTAACCCTAACCCTAACCCTAACCCTAACCCTAACCCTAACCCTAACCCTAACCCTAACCCTAACCCTAACCCTAACCCTAACCCTAACCCTAACCCTAACCCTAACCCTAACCCTAACCCTAACCCTAACCCTAACCCTAACCCTAACCCTAACCCTAACCCTAACCCTAACCCTAACCCAACCCTAACCCTAACCCTAACCCTAACCCTAACCCTAACCCTAACCCTAACCCTAACCCTAACCCTAACCCTAACCCTAACCCTAACCCTAACCCTAACCCTAACCCTAACCCTAACCCTAACCCTAACCCTAACCCTAACCCTAACCCTAACCCTAACCCTAACCCTAACCCTAACCCTAACCCTAACCCTAACCCTAACCCTAACCCTAACCCTAACCCTAACCCTAACCCTAACCCTAACCCTAACCCTAACCCTAACCCTAACCCTAACCCTAACCCTAACCCTAACCCTAACCCTAACCCTAACCCTAACCCTAACCCTAACCCTAACCCTAACCCTAACCCTAACCCTAACCCTAACCCTAACCCTAACCCTAACCCTAACCCTAACCCTAACCCTAACCCTAACCCTAACCCTAACCCTAACCCTAACCCTAACCCTAACCCTAACCCTAACCCTAACCCTAACCCTAACCCTAACCCTAACCCTAACCCTAACCCTAACCCTAACCCTAACCCTAACCCTAACCCTAACCCTAACCCTAACCCTAACCCTAACCCTAACCCTAACCCTAACCCTAACCCTAACCCTAACCCTAACCCTAACCCTAACCCTAACCCTAACCCTAACCCTAACCCTAACCCTAACCCTAACCCTAACCCTAACCCTAACCCTAACCCTAACCCTAACCCTAACCCTAACCCTAACCCTAACCCTAACCCTAACCCTAACCCTAACCCTAACCCTAACCCTAACCCTAACCCTAACCCTAACCCTAACCCTAACCCTAACCCTAACCCTAACCCTAACCCTAACCCTAACCCTAACCCTAACCCTAACCCTAACCCTAACCCTAACCCTAACCCTAACCCTAACCCTAACCCTAACCCTAACCCTAACCCTAACCCTAACCCTAACCCTAACCCTAACCCTAACCCTAACCCTAACCCTAACCCTAACCCTAACCCTAACCCTAACCCTAACCCTAACCCTAACCCTAACCCTAACCCTAACCCTAACCCTAACCCTAACCCTAACCCTAACCCTAACCCTAACCCTAACCCTAACCCTAACCCTAACCCTAACCCTAACCCTAACCCTAACCCTAACCCTAACCCTAACCCTAACCCTAACCCTAACCCTAACCCTAACCCTAACCCTAACCCTAACCCTAACCCTAACCCTAACCCTAACCCTAACCCTAACCCTAACCCTAACCCTAACCCTAACCCTAACCCTAACCCTAACCCTAACCCTAACCCTAACCCTAACCCTAACCCTAACCCTAACCCTAACCCTAACCCTAACCCTAACCCTAACCCTAACCCTAACCCTAACCCTAACCCTAACCCTAACCCTAACCCTAACCCTAACCCTAACCCTAACCCTAACCCTAACCCTAACCCTAACCCTAACCCTAACCCTAACCCTAACCCTAACCCTAACCCTAACCCTAACCCTAACCCTAACCCTAACCCTAACCCTAACCCTAACCCTAACCCTAACCCTAACCCTAACCCTAACCCTAACCCTAACCCTAACCCTAACCCTAACCCTAACCCTAACCCTAACCCTAACCCTAACCCTAACCCTAACCCTAACCCTAACCCTAACCCTAACCCTAACCCTAACCCTAACCCTAACCCTAACCCTAACCCTAACCCTAACCCTAACCCTAACCCTAACCCTAACCCTAACCCTAACCCTAATTAGCGTCCAAACCCTTATGCTAATCGCGGGTAGCCACCCCCCCTGGGGTTAGAGTTTATAGTCTATATAGGGGGGCGGCATTACGTAATTAACCCTTAAACATGGTTTAAAGGTTACGTCACATTATATAATTTTAACATATATGATATTTAAAAGAAATATGAAAAAAAGTTACTTAAAGCTAACCCTTTGACATACTGTAAGGGGGTTAGAAAATGTTTTCACGGCCTTTAGGGGTTAGCGGCCGACCCCTTCTAACCCCCTAATAAACGTTCTAAACGCGTGGAAACTTTAGGGGTAGGTGAAAAAAGGTTTCGTCGGATGAATCTATACCCTATGCAAAATGTGTGTTCATTTCGTACCTTGCATTTTATGTGTAACCAATTAGCACAAGGAATTGAATGCGTCATCTAACAGAGCTGCCACCTATATTATATGTTAGAATTAAGTTTTTGTGAATTTCTAACAGGGTTGGTCTGAATGGTTGTTGGCTAGTAAAAAAATAATAGCTTTTAAATAAAAAAACATGTAACCTAAATAGCATAAGGGACCATAGCAGTACCGATATTTCAAAGTGAAACGTATTATGTTTAAAAACTACATTTCAATTTTTTTTATCATAAATCATTATAGTCTATCGAAATAAATTTAATTCATCATTTTTTTAGTACAATAAGCCTCATTAAGTGAGTAAGTTTAGTGTTTTTTAAAAGTTATCAAAGTAGCATAAGGTGATGCAACAAGCTAACCCTACTACTTTACATACAATTAATTATTAATCATGTTTATAATAATGGTTAAGGAGCGTAATTAGTATATGTGTTTATTATCAATTTGTTTTATTTAATTAAGCTCTGAAATTATTGATATCTGACTTAAAACTTTATTTGTGCAAAAAAGATGAAAATCATTTTTTTTTAATTTTTATGTGATGCCAGAGTTTATAAACTGCCTTAAACAGATAATTTAGCCGTTTTATGATGTTTTATAACAAAAAATACTTCATGACATGATAATACGTAACTTTATATTTCTTTTAAAAAACATAAGGAAAAAAAGTAGCCAAATCAGCATAAGAAAAGTAACATTTGAATTTTGGGACAAGTTTTGCTCTAAACATTTTGTTTTCGAATATGTATTTATTTACAATTATAAATCAATAAAAAGGCTTTTAAAAACACTAGAGATCTTTTAAATATCGTTTCGAGTATTAAAGTTATACAAGTTCAAACATAGCCAAAAACGGCATTTTTGAGAAAATGACATGTTTTTAAAACCGTAAGAAATAACATTTTTAAGATAGCTGTGTCTACAATCTTTTAATATAGTATAGTTAACATATTCAAATATCACTTAAACAGGTTTTAAGATGATGTTATTAGGAACACTTTTTATAATATTTTGGATTGAAAAATTAAAAAAAAATAAAAAAAATGCGAATTTTCAAACATCTCTATATCCAAGTTTTAAACATGATGACGATCGTTCATGTATTTTAAATCAAACTTCAAATATTTCACTTTCTATAACTACATCTCTTTCAGGAATTTCTCAATTGTATCGCCAACACTGATTAGTTACAAAAACATTGAAGTTTTCAAAAACCGGATTTTTACGCTTTTATTACAAAAGTACTAACCGTGCTATTTAACCTATTTTCTGTATGTCATATGATTAGGGTGAGATCTAATTAAATCGCACAAATGACACAACGTATGATGTTCGATAACCAAGTTATTACGTCATAAACTTTTAGGTAATGCTAATATGGTTACCTGATTTTCTGGGGTTAGGGTTAGAAACTGCATTATGCTAAATTTGCGACTTAAACTTAATAGTTATATATATTGGTTATTTAACCTGCTATAGGAACATTGAATTTGTTTTTGTGGTCAGTTTTTATATTTGAGTCAACTGTTATGGAATATAATATATAATTTGAACATATATGATATTTAAAAGAAATATGGTAAAAAGTTACTTAAAGCTAACCCTTTGACATACTGTAAGGGGGTTATAAAATGTTTTCACGGCCATTAGGGGTTAGCGGCCGACCCCTTCTAACCCCCTAATGAACGTTCTAAACGCGTGGAAACTTTAGGGGCAGGTGAAAAAAGGTTTCGTCGGATGAAGCTATACCCTATGCTAAATGTGTGTTCATTTCGTACCTTGCATTTTCTGTGTAACCAATTAGCATAAGGAATTGAATGCGTCATCTAACAGAGCTGCCATCTATATTTCATGGTAGAGTTAAGTTTTTGCGAGTTGCTAACAGGGTTGGTATGATTAAATGTTTGCTAATTAAAGAATATTAATTATTTTTACAAAAACGAAGGTACCAAATTAGCATAACGGACCATATCAACACCAACATTTCAAAGTAAAACGTATTATGTTTTATAACTGTATTTAGACATTTTTTTATTATAAATCAATATATTCCATCGAAATATATTTAATTCAGCATTTATTTAATACCATAAGTCCCATTAAGTGAGTAGGGTTAGAGTTTTTTAATAGTCGCCATAGTAGCATTACACGACCAAACATGCTAACCCTACTACTTTACATATAATTAATTATTAATGATGTTTATAATAGCGGTTTAGGAGCGTATTTATCACATGTGTTTATCATCAATATGTTTTACTTAATTAAACTATAAAATTATTGATATCTTACTTAAAACTATATTTCTGCAAAAAAGATGAAAGTTATGTTTTTCCCTTTTTTGGGGGTTGTGCCAGTCTATATACTGGCTTTCACATGTTTTTAGCCGCTGACATGATACTTTATAGCCAAAAAAAAATCAAAACATGATATTACGGAACTTCATGTTTCTTTGAAAATAATAAAGTGAAAAAAGTAGTCAAATTAGCATAAGACGAATAACAATTGAATTTTGTGAGAGGTTTTGCTCTAAACATTTCTTTTTCAAATATGTCTTTATTTACAATTATAAATCACTCACAAGGGTTTTAAAAACATCAGATTTCTTTTAAATATCATGTATAGTATTTAAGTTATACGAGTTCAAACATAGCAAAAAACAGCATAATTGAGAAAATGACATGTTTTTATAAACCATAAAAGTTAACTCATAGAAGGCAACTACGGCTACATTCTTTTCAAATGTTATAGTTGACATCCTAAGTATCATTAAAATTGGTTTTAAGATTATGTTAATATAAACATTTTTTCAATATTTTGCATTGAAAATTATATAAAAAAAAAAAATATGCAATTTTTCAAACGTCTCTATATCTGATTTTTTAATAATATTTTCGATCGTTTATGTATTTTAAAACAAACTTCGAATATTTAACTTAATACAAATACAACTGTTTTAGATATTTCTTGATTGTTTTGCCTAACCCTGATTAGTTACATACACATTGCAGATTTCAAAACCCCGATTTTCACGCTTTTATTACAAAAATACTAACCGTGCTTTTTAACTTATTTTCTGTATGTCTTATGATTAGGGCGAGACCTAATGAAATCGGACAAATGTGATAACGTATAATGCTAGATAACCAAGTTATTACGTCATAAACTTCTGTCTTATGCTAATTTGGCTACACATTCGTAGTACAATGAAGGTGCATGTTTAATTCGTAAAGTACTCATTAAAAACGATACAGACACTTATTTGGGCTTATATTGTTCCGCATACACTATTTAATACAGCCATGGAATTAAAAGGAAAATAATTTGAGAAATATGAAAAATATCGAAGATTTCAACACACAATTATTCGATTTCGGTGCGTTAATAAATTATTAAATCGACGTCCATGTTTAGGTCATATAGTACCCATTTTATACGGTAAAGACAGTTATTTGGGCTTATATTGTTCCGCATACACTATTTAATACAGCCATGGAATTAAAAGGAAAATAATTTGAGAAATATGGAGAATATCGAAGATTTTAAAACACAATTATTCGATTTCGGTGCGTTAATTAGTTATACAATCGACGTCCATGTTTAGGTCATATAGTACCCATTTTATACGCTAAAGACAGTTATTTGGGCTTATATTGTTCCGCATACACTATTTAATACAGCCATGGAATTAAAAGGAAAATAATTTGAGAAATATGGAGAATATCGAAGATTTTAAAACACATTTATTCGGTTTCGGTGGGTTAATAAATTATTAAATCGACGTCCATATTTAGGTCATATAGTACCCATTTTATACGGTAAAGACAGTTATTTGGGCTTATATTGTTCCGCATACACTATTTAATACAGCCATGGAATTAAAAGGAAAACAATTTGAGAAATATGAAAAATATCGAAGATTTCAACACACAATTATTCGATTTCGGTGCGTTAATAAATTATTAAATCGACGTCCATGTTTAGGTCATATAGTACCCATTTTATACGGTAAAGACAGTTATTTGGGCTTATATTGTTCCGCATACACTATTTAATACAGCCATGGAATTAAAAGGAAAATAATTTGAGAAATATGGAGAATATCGAAGATTTTAAAACACAATTATTCGATTTCGGTGCGTTAATTAGTTATACAATCGACGTCCATGTTTAGGTCATATAGTACCCATTTTATACGGTAAAGACAGTTATTTGGGCTTATATTGTTCGGCATACATCATTTAATACAGTCATGGAATTAATAATGATATAATTTGAGAAATATGGAAAATATCTAAGATTCCAACACTTACAAATTCGGTTTCGTTGGAAGAATTATGTTTAACACATATAAATACATAATGCACTGATTAATTAGGTAAAATGCATATTATAGTCTTAATATCCTTTATATCAATATATACATGCAAGAACATATATGTAAATGAAGTATTTCAAGACATATATAGCTTATAAAAAAATGTAGGCAAAGTAGCATAATTCCTAAACCCTGGGGTTAGGAAATATGCTAGTTTGGCTACATTCGATAAATCAATAAATAAAGTGTCTTATAGCCGTGTATATATGGATATATTGCTAAAAATATAATAACGACGTGTTAATAAACTATATTGTGGCTAATAAATGCATATTACAGCGGCAAATAACTAGTTAAGTATTAATGAAAGATAATGTAGCCAAAGTAGCACAACCACCGTTTAACACATATAAATACATCATAATGCACTGATTAATTAGGTAAAATGCATATTATAGTCTTAATATCCTTTATATCAATCTATACATGCAAGAACATATATGTAAATGAAGTATTTCAAGACATATATAGCTTTTAAAAAAAATGTAGGCAAAGTAGCATAATTCCTAACCCTAACCCTGGGGTTAGGAAATATGCTAGTTTGGCTACATTCGATAAATTAATAAATAAAGTGTCTTATAGCCTTGTATATATGAATATATTGCTAAAAATATAATAACGACGTGTAAATAAACTATATTGTGCCTAATAAATGCATATTACAGCGACAAATAACTAGTTAAGTATTAATGAAAGATAATGTAACCAAAGTAGCACAACCACCGTTTAACACATATAAATACATCATAATGCACTGATTAATTAGGTAAAATGCATGTTATAGTCTTAATATCCTTTATATCAATCTATACATGCAAGAACATATATGTAAATGAAGTATTTCAAGACATATATAGCTTATAAAAAAATGTAGGCAAAGTAGCATAATTCCTAAACCCTGGGGTTAGGAAATATGCTAGTTTGGCTACATTCGATAAATCAATAAATAAAGTGTCTTATAGCCGTGTATATATGGATATATTGCTAAAAATATAATAACGACGTATTAATAAACTATATTGTGGCTAATAAATGCATATTACAGCGGCAAATAACTAGTTAAGTATTAATGAAAGATAATGTAGCCAAAGTAGCACAACCACTGTCGCAAAATTAGCACAAGGGTAGCCAGATTAGCATAATCCAAAGAAGTATCAATAAAGTGTTTTATAGCCGTGTATATATGGATATATTGCTAAAAATATAATGATGATGTGTTAATAAACTATATTGCGGCTCATAAATGTACATAACAGCGGCAAATAACTAGTTAAGTATTAATTAAAGATAATGTAGCCAAATTAGCATAAGGAAATATCAATAAAAATGACTCATATAAATTCATCATAATTCACTAGATCTTTGTGTCTTATATATTATGTTCAACAACCAATATTCAGTGTTATTTAAACAATAATAATGCAGGCAAACACATATGTAGTAGAAATATTTCACGGCATATAAGTAACTTGAAACATGCATGTATTTTAGTAACAGGACAATAAATATGCGCTGATATAATTGCTGTAACTTCATTAATAATAAGGTTACAATTAAAAAAACAATCTTGTTATCTTCTACCTAACATACATGATCTGTCAGTATGAATACGTCTTCTAAAAAGCAAGTATCTAATAAATAATCACAGTTTGAAACATACATATATTGCGCGATGTCGGAAAAAAATATTTTTAACGTTACGTAACCAGCATAAGAAACACATTTTTTTATTCATTAGATCACGTTATTATAGACAAGTACATGCTTAATATGTTTCAAGAGAATATTTGTCTTAATCTCTAATGGAAACTTGAAAAATATCCGCATGATATGACATACCACAAAAAAAGTCATACAAATTTTATAATTTTTATGCAACTTTTTTTATGATTTATTCGATGTAAAATGTCATCATATGTCGAGAAAAAATGTTTCCTAGAGGTGATATTTTTTAAAGCATATTTGGACTTTGTCGTTTTAAACCATTCTTACTGTGTCGCCATAGTAGCATAAGGGTAGCCAAGTAGCATAAAGGTTGCCAAAGTAGCACAACCACTGTCGCCAAAGTAGCACAAGGGTAGCCAGACTAGCATATGTGTAGCCAAAGTAGCATTCGAGTGTCGCCATAGTAGCATAACGGTAGCCAAAGTAGCTTGATTTGGGAGGTCGGACCATAACCCTAACCCTAACCCTAACCCTAACCCTAACCCTAACCCTAACCCTAACCCTAACCCTAACCCTAACCCTAACCCTAAACCCTAACCCTAACCCTAACCCTAAACCCTAACCCTAAACCCTAACCCTAACCCTAACCCTGGTACCTACAGACATCAGGGACAGCTATGGGCAAAAAATTCGCACCTAGTTATGCAAACATTTTTATGGCCAACTTTGAGAAAGAAGCTTTAGCGAAATGTTCAAAACAACCCTTAGTTTATGTCAGGTTCTTAGACGACATTTTTATCATCTGGACACATTCGAGAACCGAGTTTGATGAATTTTTCAATACTATCAACAACCACCATCCATCAATTAAACTTAAAGCTACCATTAGTGAAAATTCCATTGATTTTCTCGACACCACAGTTTTCAAAGGACCAACATTCGAGGAAACAGGTAAATTAGATATTAAGGTTTTTTTCAAACCCACGGATTCACACCAACTGCTTCATAAGAAATCATTCCATCCCAAACATTCCTTTAAAGGCATCATAAAGTCTCAAATTATCCGTTTTTATAGAATCTGCACTCAAGAATCTGATTTTAACAATGCGGTAAGCATACTATTCAAAGCACTTAGAAAACGCAACTATTCCTATAGATTTCTCCGAACGATCAAAGGTGAGACCTTAGCAGAATTAAACCCCAGAATTGGCAACATAGTTGAACCTTGTGGAGCAAACAGATGCGCCACATGCCCTTTTATGAATGTAGCAACCCTTTTTCGAAGTTCAAATACCTCCAAAATTTACCACATCAAACAAGATCTAGACTGTAATTCTAAAAATGTCATTTATCTGATAACCTGCCAAAAATGCCAAATCCAATATGTAGGACAAACCACTTTGACTATCAGAGACAGATTCACCCGTCACCGTTTCGATATTAGACACAAAATCGACAAACCCGTATCAAATCACTTTAATCAGACGGACCACGATTTAGAACATGTTCGAATCATTCCAATAGAACAGGTTTCGAGCCATTCACAATTAGACGAACGCGAACAATTTTGGATTGACAAACTTCAGACCATGACACCAAAAGGTATTAATGAAAAAAACGTCTCCAACAACAACATATTACCATTCGTTATCACCTACAATTCGACAGCCAATGTAGTGAGTAGAAAGATTAGAAATCATTACAAAGAATTACAGTCCAACAATCAAGATGTTTTTAAACACAAACTAGTAACTGCTTATCGCAAAAACAAAAACTTGCAAGACATGTTGGTTCGTAGTAGACTTAAGACAGACTTATAGACTCTTAGGCCAGTGCAAAAGGGATTAAACCCTAATCCCTAACCCTAATCCTAACCCTAACCCTAACCCTAACCCTAACCCTAACCCTAACCCTAACCCTAACCCCTAACCCTAACCCTAACCCTTAACCCTAACCCTAACCCTAACCCTAACCCTAACCCTAACCCTGACCATCTAATGCATACCCCAGGTGTAGTCTCCTACACAGGCAATATGTCTTCACATGAATTTCGCGTGAAATTCACGTGAATTTCACTTGAAAAATTTCACGTGAATTTCACGTGAAAAGTGGGAAAAAAGTAAATTTCACGTGAAAAATTTCATGTGAAATTCACGTGAATTTCACAAGAATTTCACGTGAAATTCACGTGAATTTCACGTGAAATTCTATTTCATTTGATTTTTGTATGCTATTTTTTTCATGTGAAATTCACGTGAATTTCACAAGAATTTCACGTGAAATTCACGTGAATTTCACGTGAAATTCTATTTCATTTGATTTTTGTATGCTATTTTTTTCACGTGAATTTCACGTGAAATTCATGTGAAATTCACGTGAAATTCATGTGAAATTCATGTGAAATAATGTTTCATTTGATTTTTGTATGCTAATTTTTTCACGTGAATTTCATGTGAATTACGTTGTGTTTGATTTTCATATGTTATCTTTTTCATGTGAATTTCACGTGAAAAAAAATGCATGATGAATCCTTCTGCATGGATCTTCATGGAAACATTTCGCTTCTCAATTGCCATCCTGTAACTTTGTAATAGTTGATATCAACAGCTATGGAATGCTGAAAAGAAATAATTTTTGTCAGTTTTGGACATGTACACACTGTTACTTTCATAAAGCCAAAGAAGGCACTAAATGATCAGCCTTACTTTTCGCCTTGTCAGCTTTTATAAATCAGTAAATCATACAATGTCCGTGAATCGTCATTTTACTGTCTCGTTTGCCTATTTCTGGAATATTCCCCAAGTGCAAATTCCTTGTGTTGGAACAAGACTGCATACATACAACAAACAATAAATGGAATATATAGTTATAATTGATTTATTGTTGTTCATTTTTGTAGTTCAATCATCCTCTCCATAATACTCTAACCCACAAAAAAGTCTGAACCTGGAAATTTTGCTGGTTTCAAGCTTGCTTCCTCCACAAATGCTGGTCATGGCAATAACATATCTGAAATATATAAATAATATCTAAGATAATTTGTGGTCATTCCTTATAATTTAATTTCTAAAAATACATATATTATAAGGCTTAGGTCTTTTATAATGAATTGGAATTAATTATGACAAAAATTGATTGGTTTTGCAAAAAAACACAACCTTGTGCATAAATTTCACCTCTAAACAACTTCAACCAATCAGAAGTTTGATAACAAAATGCCACGCCAAACATGGCGGTATATGACTTCATCACTTTTGCTGTGTTTGATTTTTGAGGTTATATGATATAACCTGAAAAAAGTTTAACATTGGGGAAATAGACAATATTAAATTATAAAGAATCAAACTTAATTTAGTTCATCTCTGGATCACTTTATACTATTACTGTCCCTTTCACATGCAATATAACATCATGAGTTGGCATACTTATATGTATATTTATGGAATGACTACAATTTTATGGCGAAGTGCACACATTTTTTCGGTATATACCCTATACACCGCACAAAAACTGATGTGGTTATTATTTATAATTTCATTTCTGAAGATATATCAAACTTTTATAGTTCATAACCGATAAATTTGTGTTGCATTATGACAACAAGAGGCCCAATGGACCTTCATTGCTCACCTGGTCTTAACCTCTCAATTGTAACCTTTAAGTTGTCTAAAATTGTTGACTGTTAAAAATATTAAAAGAACACATGAAGATTTCACCCCTGTGACCTTAAAAGTAAGTCCTTTTAATTCATTCCTTTGACACCTCCAATGGAAGATACATGTAAGCCAACTATCTTTATTGATGACTTCTGAAGATGAGACAAAACAAGAGGCCCATGGATCTTGATGGTTACCTAACAACCTATATAATTTTTTGTTGGTAATGGTTTTAAGATATTACCATATTTTACCCCTGTTACATAAGAGGATCAATTAACAATTTTTTTAATCCTTCATTGCAGCATACTGATACTACCAGCAAAATAGCCTTATCGTGGAACCTTTAGTTACTGAGAATAAGTGTTTGAAACATTTTAAGAAAGTTGACCTCTATGACCTTGAAAGCAGATCAAGGTAATTCATTTGAACTTTTCCAGTGTGGGAGCTGCAACAATATTGCCTTTAATGAGCCCCATCCGCAGACATAAATTTCATTTAAAAAACTTACAAACGAGAAAACAGTTCAATAAATGTAACAGCATGAAGTCTGCACAAGCCGGGGTAAACTCTGCCCACGTACATTGTTGATGAAGTCATACAGTTGTGACTTTAACTGGATAATTTGCATAGCTTCACACACATGTATTGTTGTGCACATTCTCAAATATAGTTATTGGAATATAACTTTGCAGGACAAAAGTTATCGAGTGAATCTAATTAGTGTAGACTGTTAATATATGAATAAAAAACACCTGTATACATGTATGTGTGTAAATTTTACCATTTAATATTATAATGACCCATATACCAATGATGGGCATGTAATTATGATTTTATCAGTTTACCAACCTCTAACAATTACTTCTCCACGCTGAAAGTGGCTGCAGCTGCACTTTCCCTTTGATTCAATTTTGATTGATGTTTTGGTTCTCTCCACTCTGGTACTGAAAAATACAAATAAAAAAATGGTAATATTTATAAATGTTAAACTGTATCTTAACCTGAACATTTTTTCAATGTCTATTCTATATAAGTATTAATGAATTTTGTATCAATTTTTCTGGTACTGTGTTTGCTTTTAACTTTGTTAAGGTTTGTTGTGTTCGAGTCTATCGATTAAATTAATGTTATACAGTGTGGGCTACATAGTGTACAGGTAACTGCTTTAAATGTTCATTGGACATTGGTATACATACTTTACTATATTTGGTTACTTTTTGAATGCAAAAATCATAATTCAAGGTCAGTATAATGAATTTCTTTCATATGCTCTTTAGTATTACAGTATTTCCCTGGTCCTTTTCTGTTCCAAATCATATGAAAAATTGAACAAAGCTAGATGATTTTGTAAAGATGAACAAGAATTTGTTTTTTTATATAGAAGTCTAAAACCATTCAAAAATGAATTCCTATATTGAGTCATTTGAGATTTCGATATGTCATTTCCTACCTGGTACATGCCCCTGGTTAAATTGTACCTAACCCTAACCCTGAACAAACTTGTTATTCCTTCATCGCTGTATAGTGATACTACCAGCAGAATAGCCTTATCCTGGGACCTTTTAATGTTATACAGTGAATTTTCAGCCCGGTGACCTTGAAAGTAGGGAAAGGTTAATCATATGAACAAACTTGGTATCCCTTCTTTCAAGCATTCTACAGGCCATTTATCAGTTCACTGGGCCTTTAGGTTATTGAGAAGAGGTTTCTTAAAGATTTTAACATATTTGACCCATGTGACCTTGTTAATAGGTCAAGGTCAATGATATGAAGAAACTTTGTAGTAATTTATCCCAGGTACCTACTGACCAAATATCCAGCATCCTGGGCCTTTTGTTATTGAGAAGAAGATTGTTAAAGGAAAAGTTTACGGACGGCGCACGGCGGACGAAAGACGATGCATGGCAATAGGTCATCCTGACCTTTGGGTCAGATGACCTAAAAATCCACATACAGTGCATTCCTCTTTATATCAATCAATTCATGTTGCATTTGTCAGACAAAAATATGATATTAACAGGTATGTAACATAAAGAGAAACATGTTTTTTCACTAAATCTAGTGCATTTCCAACCTCCATAACTAAAAGTAAGCTATTTAATTTACATATGATGTTTCATTTAGTGTTGGGAATCGTGATCTATCATCACCATCACACAAATGACTGATGATCGACTAATAATTGATTATTTATTGGTCAATGTGAAAAGTATGAAAAGCTAAATATAGTCAAACCATGATCGATCATGATGAACAGTGATCGATTAATCGATTTTCAAGTACCGTACAAATGACTATAGACATTGACTAAATTGATTAATCAGAACAGCACTAGTTCCAATATATATAGATAACATTATTTTATTTAATTGCAAAATCTTTTTATTTTCGTTATTTTCTGTTTTCTATGCAATCAATGGAAATGACATCAGTTTTGGATATTTTATAAAAAACAAACATGATATTAAGAGGAATTCACCTCAAATGCATTATATTAACCAAATAAAATTACATCATGCTAAATATTTTGAGCTTGTACAGTGGACTCCACTTAATATCACTCCTGTTAATATCACATTCCTCTTTATATCATGTTTTTCCCAAGCACCATTTTTCTCTCTATATAATGTATGTAATTTTATTTGGTTAATATCATGCATTTTGAGGTAAATTCCTCTTAATATCATGTTTTTTTAACCAATCTCATAAAATATCCAGAAAATGATGTAATTTCCATTGATTTCAGATACAACTTGTACAAAATATTGCATAGAAAATAACAAATATCCCCAAAAATGATTTTTAATTGAAATAATGTTGTCTATATATATTGAAACATCTTCATATGTACATTAAATAGCTTACCTTTAGTTATGGAGATTGGAAATGCACTAGATTTAGTGGAAAAACATGTTTCTCTTAATGTCACATTCCTGTTAATATCATGATTTTGCCTGACAAATGCAACATGATATAAAGAGGAGTGCACTGTATAGGATTATGGGCACATGATCTTGATTTTAAAGTACTGAGGCATTGTGTTAATCCATCGTAGTTTTCTCAAAACATGCCTGAATTTGATTTGAATACAAGTATAAAATAAAGGTCAAACAGGAAAATATATCAATTTAGTAAACCAACCTGAAATCTAAATTTCAGTTCAATGAGGAAGTTGAACTGTGTCATTTTAGACCAGCTGATGGCCAGATAAAAGTAAGTAAGTGTATGCAGAACTTTCCATTTGTCAACTGCATGCATTTAATCATGCATACTTACAAATCTGCCAGTGCAACAGGACATTGTTTTCCTGGCAACCTCTATATGGGGATGCTGCAGTATTTGCACCGGGCTGCATCTTGATCCTCAAACAAAGGGGCTGAATCCTGGATATATACGTAAAAGTTTAATAGAACTAGTAGACTTAAATTCTGCAGAGATGTGTTAGTTTCATATGTAAATATAGAACTCATGGTCAAGACGTCACATGGAATAAATTGCAGAGCATAGTAAAAAACCAAATATTTCTTTTTTTTATTTATAGCTATCAAATAATATGTTACTATTAAGACATATTTTCTTCATATTTACATTTGCTCTGTAAGCTTTCATTGTAATGAATAGTGAAGACAAATGTTGTTATAAGATTGTCAATTTCATTGTTGTCTACACTGTTAGAAACTAGAACTGGAAGCAAATGACCAACTAATACCCCCTTCCGCACCCTTTGCAATAAACACTTTACAAGGCAATGTTGATGAGTAACAAAATATCTGCATAAACATCTACAAATCTTCCTTAACATTACTGTGAAGTTTCATTGCTATCCATTGGTTGACAGGTTTAGGAGTAGTTTTCCAGACAAAATTTTCCAACAAAAACCTGTTTATAGTGACCTAGGTACCATGTCAAATAACCTGTTTACTTATCTACATGTGGTCCCTAACATTCATTTAAAGCTTCATTGCAACTGGTTCACAGATTTAGGAGTTGTCTCAGGTCAAAAGTGTCCCAACAAATACCTGGTTATATAGTCACCTGGTTACTACAGCAGCCTAAATTTCCTGTAAAAAAAATCTGCATGCATATCTACACATGGTCCCGTATAATAAGGTTTCCACAAATACTTGGGTATTGTGATCTGGTTACCATGGCAACCCAAATTTCTGCAGTTTACACGGGGTGTAATAACTAGAAGCAAGCTAGACAATAAATCTATCAAAATGTAAATATAAGTGTTTAACAAATGTTGTTACAGTAATATTGCTATTGCTGACAAACTTACATAAAATCCTAATTAATAAGCTTAAGTTTTTCATCAATAGTAATGTGTGTTATAGACTTATAGGACTGTAGTATACATAGCAAATCAAATATGCATTGCTTAAGTACAAAATTTATAAAGATCTACTTATTAATTTGATGGGCAAGCACCCAGTTTTCCTCCAATTATCGGTAAAATATTTCTATTCCAATAAAAGTGAGGTATAATAATAAAAAATATATAGAGTAGGAAAATAGGAAAAAGGTTTTATTCTTTTTTTTTGTTATTTTATCTATTTCTGATGAGAAAATATTTTTTGTTGTTACTTCTGACAACCATGAATATTAAGATTGTTTGTTTTTATCAATATATATTACCTGATGTAGCTGAGGGTAAGTTAAATGCATGAACCTATCTATTATATAAGTTTCAGTGTTGAGCAGACTCAAAAGATACATTGAAATACATAGTTTGTTTACAGTACTCATCTAATTTTTTGGGGGAATACCAATTGTAAATTCAATGTAGTGTTTTCAATTTTGTTCAATAAATTCAACAACCAAATATACATATAAGTACCATATATACATTTGATAAAATACACTCCATTAATTATTAGTACTTTTAAACTCAATCTATCAACTAAAAACTGATCTCCATCTCCAAATTGTGCTAAAATCTACTGTGTACAGTACCCTAACTCTCTACAACTTCAAACTACACTACAGTAGATCCCTACTACAGCTGTAGACCCTAAATAATTATAACTTGAACATCCGATTGTCGATCTACAATTTGTCAAAACAATTGGTCCCATAATGTTAGATTTAACCACTTCCAGAAATCCAATAGGTCCTTTCGACATTCATTCAGTACAGGATTTGGGATGCGCACGTACGTGTACGTAGACCCGGTACATGCAGTGCTGTGTATCTTGTAACTTAAGCAGGCGATGGGCTAGGCCTAGTTAATATATGAAAATAGGCTTATATCGCGGAAAATTGGGAAGATTAAAGTCATAAAGTGAATTTGTGCAGTACCATCGACCTTCTGCGACGCATCTTTATATCGACTTGAACATGCAGTTACATACTTTCTACAGAACACTGTCTCTGGTCCGGTCGTCTGGTCCGATCTATCGTAGGCAACCATGCTCAATGTGTGCCGTTCACTTCATTTTGACATCACATATGCTGGTTATTACGTGAAAGTGGTAAATGGAACAAGCATTATACTAATTGCTGATCTGGAAAAAATTGGCTTACCTGAGAATATTCCATTTTGCGTTGACCAGTGTTTGTCAACAATCACAGCGTCTTTTGACAGATCGCACGCGCTGCATCCAAAACAATCTTTATCCGTGAGACGCTTTCATCCAACGTTTGATTAAAACATTCAAGACGCGTATCTGTCAAAAATCTTTTTTTTTGCGTGGTCGACGCAGCTAAAAAGCGACATTTTTTTCCAGCGTGATAGATGCCAGTTTCCACTAAAAGACAAGATTTTTATAGAAAACATGAAGATAGTATTAAAATAGTATCTTATCCAATGGGACCTATACGTATACTCCGATGTAAGTTTTAATATGTTTGAACAATGTGCAATTTTGGGGGGGGGGGGGGGGGGGGGTAACGATATGAATACTCGATACGAATTAAATAAGACTCTAATATAATGAAAAATACAGTCAGACATAACCAGTTTTATGTAACTTCTTTCTTTAACAGGAGGAAAGTATATTCAATGCTTCTTACCGTTAGCATATTAATAATTTGCCTTATGAATATGATTATATTACATGTATGTGTTTTAAAGTAAAACAGTGTCTTAAAGGTCAAACTCTGGCCGGATATTAATTCATTTTATTGTATTATAAAAGTATGTGATCTCATTTGTGAATTAATATGTGATACTTAAATAAAACATATTATTATAAGTATCATTAAAGGGGCATCCCGCGAAAGCCTAAATGCCAGTACTACACTGTAGTTCTTGAATATACATGGTGTCTGCACAACTAATTGTAATTTCCTGTTATACCATTATTCAAAGTTCGCTCAAAATGTCTATATTGACCACTTGCAAACTTGCATTCCTGGGGAAAGCCCCAATAAAAAAAGCAGGTGATGACGCAACATGACCGTTTGTTGCGACAATAAACACACGTCGTCTGCTGATTAGTGAAGAGGCCGTAAGGGAGGGGACGCATAATGTATAAAGGCACGTCTGATAAAATAGAGACAAAGTCCGTGTTGAACCTATTGAATCACATCCACATCTACATAAATAAACAGACTTTAATTGCACTCATATCAATATTCAAATGAAGAAATATTTGTCGGCATATCAGCATCATTTATCGACACCAAGAAGAATCTATAGATCTCTTACATTTGTACCTGACTGGGATACACTGTAGGTAGAATACCACAATGGGGCAGACATTGATTGCTGTAAAAAATATTTGCGAATCCTCCTTTTCAAATGATTTCATAAAAAACTTGAACGTACAGTGTCCAATAAGACGTGTACCATATCATGTAGATGAAGATGGACTTGCACATTTCAACTTATACATGTATGTGTTACAATAGTGAATACTGATAATAATACAAAGTTTTGTACACATTTGAGTGGTATGAGATGCTGCAAGTACTTTTACTTTAGAAATGCTTTTAGTGTAAGAGAATGCTATTTAAGTGTACCAATACAAGAGCGAGATTGTAAAAATTGATGTTGATTTGAACCATGTAGCTATATGATATATATGTAACAGGAGAAAGAGAAAATGAAGCGTCCAGACCGGAATTCGAACCGGGACCTTCCGAACTCTTGACGGACGCTCAACCAATTGAGCTATCTGGTCGCCGACGACCGACCCAGTCCAGCTCCGCAACATAGATATAGAGCATTTCCAGTTATATTCCCGCTCTGTTCTGAATTATAGTATAAATCTAAAGTTTATACTATCTGTAATAAATGTAGAGAATTTACACATTTTTTGTTATATTTATTTGCATAAATTTGCAACATTTGTATGTCAAGTGCTTGAAGCAACAGTCATTTATAAGGGCATTCAAAAACATGGCATCAATATTCAGACAGTTTTCCTGATTTTTCGTATTTTTTTTTTATATACCAAACCAAGACTTTTTTCACGTGAAATTCACATGAAATTTTTCACATGAAATTCACATGAAATTTTTCACGTGAATTTCACGTGAAATAATTTTTCACGTGAAATTCACGTGAAATTCCTGTGAATTTCACATGAAAAATTTCACGTGAAATTCATGTGAAATTTTTCACGTGAATTTCACGTGAAAAATATTTCACGTGAAATTCATGTGAAATTCACGTGAAATTTTTCACATGAAATTCACGTGAAGAAACATTGGCTGTGTAGAGCTAAGTGTCCAAATACACCCAGCATTGCACTCTCTAGTATAACACAACGTCATTATATTTTTTCTATGCCGTCAAGAACCTAGGGCCCCCAAACTTATCATCATGAGCCCTTCTCCATTTATTACCCCACCTCCCGCGGAGACAGGTGATTGCAAGTATACCGACAAATTTACACAGTAGTTGGTTACGTGCATGATGCCTCTGCACCCACTCCCCTTTCAAATGAACGTCAACTCTGGGTCCCTATAACTTGGTAAGTGGCCTTGTAAGATCCCCCAAAAATGTTTTTTCTACATGTTATTTTTTCACCAAAAGCTATTTTTTCAAAGGAAAAAATTTCCCGCAAAAAAACAGGACCCAAGCTACCTGAGTTCATCGACGCAGGTGAAATCTCAGGTAGCTTGGGTGGTCGCGGATTAATTACTGCAGGTGTCGGGTAAACCCAAGCTACCTGAGTTCATCGGCGCAGGTGAAATCGCAGGTAGCTTGGGTGGTCGCGGATTAATTACTGCAGGTGTCGGGTAAACCCAAGCTACCTGAATTCAAGGCGCAGGTGTTACCAAAGGTGAGCTTGGAATAACAACTCACTGAACACCAGTTAATTCACAGATCAATTAAATAATTAAGCACGTGGTCAGACAGCCAATCAAACCACACCACGGTTGAACACACACACCAATAGGATAATGTTGTTTCAAGACCATCCAATCAGATTCTTTTAGTAATTATAGGGTACGACGTAGGGCCCCATTGTTGACGGTATATTAGGACGGTGATACCCTAGGTTCTTCAGTCTACACCTGCCACCTGATGAAGACGTAATAGTCGAAACTAGTAGTGGCTTTGACGGCATCTAATCCAATAGGTATCCTCTGTTTGTGTGTGTACGTTTTGTTGATTAACTAAATATCATTGTTTTTCAGCTATTGTATTTTCATTTTGTTGTTGCCTCTTAATTTGATGTTCTAATCTTGACACATTTTTTTCAGGTTTTTACTGATAATATGTTCTAATTTTGTCATTTTTTTCAGATTTTTTCATTTTTTTCACTTTTTTGACATTTTTTAGTGCTTTTTTTCCTTCAGTAAATTAACGATTTTTAGTGCTATTTTTTCTACAGTAAATTATTTTTTTGATTATTTCCAAAATCCACAAAACCTTCTTTAGTGCTTTTCTTCCTTTAATTCTATTAATCTGTTTCCCATAACGAACCCATCAACCAGTAGTTTTGAACCTCAGACATGGCGTTTGGAAAAAATAAAAATAACACCAAAAAAGTCCAAAACTCCAATCCAAACGCTAAATTCATTCGGCTTTTTTATCAACTGATTCAGGCCCTTCATCACATTTCCGTTTTAGAGGTTCAGGCTAATGGCGGCCCTCCCACCCGCGGTTTTCAAAAGCAGGTTTCTAACCTTTCAAAATTTCTTAAGCCAGCGCAGGCCAATCAGTCTATCATTAATAGACTTCAAAACATCCACAAGTCCTGGGCTAAATTTACAGCCCAAGCCTTGTTGGACCACTACCGTGTTCAGATTTCGGAACGTTTAGGAACGATTACAGCCCATAATTTCTCAAGTTCAATGATTAACTCTCTTTCGGCAACCTCTTTAGACTGGGCACGCAAAAACTTTAGAAACAAACTTCGAGAGTCACGGTCTCGAAATTCAAAAAAATGGTAAACAGTTTGCTACCGAAACCTGCGTATGATTCTCCTAACAATGCACCTAACCGTCCACCTTCTGCTCCTTCTCCTCCACCTTCACCCTCCTCACCTCCACACCATTCCCTTAACACCTTCCTGTCACCTAAACAACGCCGCCTGACCCGATCTTCCTCTCGTCTTACTAATGACCTCCCAACCACTAACCGCTTCACGGCTCTGTCACCTCCCTCTGCCCCGACTACGCCTAAGCGTAAACGAGGTTCTTCTTCTTCCTCCTCACCTTCTAACACGCCTCGTAAAGCTCGTAAGGCGCTTAACGTTAGGCCAATCCCCGCTAACAAAAGCACTCCTCCACCCTCTCCTCCTAGTTACGCACAGGCGGCTTCTAAACCACCCTCGGTTAACCGTCATCCTAACACGACTAACAAATCGGAATGGAAACTCCCCTCCATTAACAAACCGATCCTTGTGATAGGAGCCTCTAACCTCTCCCGTGTGACCTCCCTTTCAAATCCTGACGTCCAAGTCGAATCTTTTCCAGGTGCGAAAATTAGGCATATGATAGATATATTCAAAAACTATTCGCACACTGCCCTTCCGGTCAAAATCATTTTAAACATTGGAATTAATGATAGGTCGACCCAAAACATAAATGATGTGTTTAGGGACCTATCCGTCCTCCGTGACGTAATTTATCAGAAGCTTCCCTTCACAAAAATCTTTCTCACTATTATACCAATTTCGGAATCTTTGGCCAAAACAAAATCATGGGAAGCTTCCAACCTTTCGGCTCTCAACCAGCATTTTGGCGATCTCCGTAACAAATTTACCCACGTCTTGGACAGTATGATTAGGGGCGGATTCAGGTTCAACTCAGACGGCATTCATTGGACCGAGACCATGGCCAATGAACTTGTCCGCTCTTGGGTTTCTCAGGCTGAAAAAACCAGAGGTTTTTTTGTCTAGATCCTAAAGGGTTGAACCAGGATCCCCCCAACACTATTAACTTAAGCTCTAGGTCCCTCAATCCAGATGAAATCAGTCTGTTAAATAGAGGTTTGAAATTTATACCGACCCCGAAACACGTCGATAAATCAAACATAACAAATTCAGCAGCAGATTTCGGTCGGAAACTGAAAATTACTCACTTTTTTCATGGTAAATCAAAACCTATTGATAACAAAAAGTTTGTGAATAAAAGCAATTGGAACCCACCAGAAAATGCGATTCCGGCCAATATTCAAAATTCAGTAAAGAACATTTTTAAAGATCTTTCCAAAATTTCAATTAAAAGAGAACAAAACAATTTATCTCCGACCGAAACAAAATCGATCAAAACTCTTAAGGACGACCATTCCATTGTGATCAAAAAAGCAGACAAAGGTTCAGCAACAGTCATCATGGATAGGGTAGACTACATTTGGGAGGTAGAGAGACAATTAAACAACCCTAAGCACTACAAACAACTCGACTCCCCGACTTACCCCAAAACTAGTAGAGAATTGACGCAGGTTATCCATAAACTAGGTAGAAACAAACATTTAACGCCCAAACAAATAGCATACCTCAGTCCTACAGAGGACCCTAAACCTAGACATATGTACATCCTTCCGAAAATTCACAAATCGCCCACACAATGGTCAGACCCCCACAAAATTCCACCTGGGAGACCAATTATATCTGATGTCGAAAGTGAATCGTACAGAATAGCTGAATACATAGACCATTTCTTGGCCCCACTATCAATGCAACATCCAGCCTATTTAAAAGACACCACAGATTTTATAAACAAAATCGAAAATCTAACAATACCAAAAGACAGTTTGTTAATCAGCTTAGATGTGGATAGTATGTATACAAATATCGATAACCGTGACGGACTTAGTGCAGTAGCCAAAACATTCCGAAACAACCCGGACCCAAATAGACCAGATTTAGAAATCCTACAAATGCTACAATTAGGTTTAGAAAGAAATGATTTTGAGTTTAATGGCAAATGGTACCTACAGACATCAGGGACAGCTATGGGCAAAAAATTCGCACCTAGTTATGCAAACATTTTTATGGCCAACTTTGAGAAAGAAGCTTTAGCGAAATGTTCAAAACTACCCTTAGTTTATGTCAGGTTCTTAGACGACATTTTTATCATTTGGACACATTCGAGAACAGAGTTTGATGAATTTTTCAATACTATCAACAACCACCATCCATCAATTAAACTTAAAGCTACCATTAGTGAAAATTCCATTGATTTTCTCGACACCACAGTTTTCAAAGGACCAAAATTCGAGGAAACAGGTAAATTAGATATCAAGGTTTTTTTCAGACCCACGGATTCACACCAACGGCTTCATAAGAAATCATTCAATCCCAAACATTCCTTTAAAGGCATCATAAAGTCTCAAATTATCCGTTTTTATAGAATCTGCACTCAAGAATCTGATTTTAACAATGCAGTAAGCATATTATTCAAAGCACTTAGAAAACGCAACTATTCCTATAGATTTCTCCGAACGATCAAAGGTGAGACCTTAGCAGAACTAAACCCCAGAATTGGCAACATAGTTGAACCTTGTGGAGCAAACAGATGCGCCACATGCCCTTTTATGAATGTAGCAACCCTTTTTCGAAGTTCAAATACCTCCACAATTTACCACATCAAACAAGATCTAGACTGTAATTCTAAAAATGTCATTTATCTGATAACCTGTCAAAAATGCCAAATCCAATATGTAGGACAAACCACTTTGACTATCAGAGACAGATTTACCCGTCACCGTTTCGATATTAGACACAAAATCGACAAACCCGTATCAAATCACTTTAATCAGACGGACCACGATTTAGAACATGTTCGAATCATACCAATAGAACAGGTTTCGAGCCATTCACAATTAGACGAACGCGAACAATTTTGGATTGACAAACTTCAGACCATGACACCAAAAGGTATTAATGAAAAAAACGTCTCCAACAACAACATATTACCATTCGTTATCACCTACATTTCGACAGCCAATGTAGTGAGTAGAAAGATTAGAAATCATTACAAAGAATTACAGTCTAACAATCAAGATGTTTTTAAACACAAACTAGTAACTGCTTATCGCAAAAACAAAAACTTGCAAAACATGTTGGTTCGTAGTAGACTTAAGACAGACTTATAGACTCTTAGGCCAGTGCAAAAGGGATTAAACCCTAATCCCTAACCCGAATCTTAGACCTAACCCAGCCCGTGCCAAGGTTCATAAATTGTCTCCCCTTACTCGACCATCTAATGCATACCCCAGGTGTAGTCTCCTAGAGCTTAGTGTCCAAATACACCCAGCATTGCACTCTCTAGTATAACACAACGTCATTATATTTTTTCTATGCCGTCAAGAACCTAGGGCCCCCAAACTTATCATCATGAGCCCTTCTCCATTTATTACCCCACCTCCCGCGGAGACAGGTGATTGCAAGTATACCGACAAATTTACACAGTAGTTGGTTACGTGCATGATGCCTCTGCACCCACTCCCCTTTCAAATGAACGTCAACTCTGGGTCCCTATAACTTGGTAAGTGGCCTTGTAAGATCCCCCAAAAATGTTTTTTCTACATGTTATTTTTTCACCAAAAGCTATTTTTTCAAAGGAAAAGATTTCCCGCAAAAAAACAGGACCCAAGCTACCTGAGTTCATCGACGCAGGTGAAATCTCAGGTAGCTTGGGTGGTCGCGGATTAATTACTGCAGGTGTCGGGTAAACCCAAGCTACCTGAGTTCATCGGCGCAGGTGAAATCGCAGGTAGCTTGGGTGGTCGCGGATTAATTACTGCAGGTGTCGGGTAAACCCAAGCTACCTGAATTCAAGGCGCAGGTGTTACCAAAGGTGAGCTTGGAATAACAACTCACTGAACACCAGTTAATTCACAGATCAATTAAATAATTAAGCACGTGGTCAGACAGCCAATCAAACCACACCACGGTTGAACACACACACCAATAGGATAATGTTGTTTCAAGACCATCCAATCAGATTCTTTTAGTAATTATAGGGTACGACGTAGGGCCCCATTGTTGACGGTATATTAGGACGGTGATACCCTAGGTTCTTCAGTCTACACCTGCCACCTGATGAAGACGTAATAGTCGAAACTAGTAGTGGCTTTGACGGCATCTAATCCAATAGGTATCCTCTGTTTGTGTGTGTACGTTTTGTTGATTAACTAAATATCATTGTTTTTCAGCTATTGTATTTTCATTTTGTTGTTGCCTCTTAATTTGATGTTCTAATCTTGACACATTTTTTTCAGGTTTTTACTGATAATATGTTCTAATTTTGTCATTTTTTTCAGATTTTTTCATTTTTTTCACTTTTTTGACATTTTTTAGTGCTTTTTTTCCTTCAGTAAATTAACGATTTTTAGTGCTATTTTTTCTACAGTAAATTATTTTTTTGATTATTTCCAAAATCCACAAAACCTTCTTTAGTGCTTTTCTTCCTTTAATTCTATTAATCTGTTTCCCATAACGAACCCATCAACCAGTAGTTTTGAACCTCAGACATGGCGTTTGGAAAAAATAAAAATAACACCAAAAAAGTCCAAAACTCCAATCCAAACGCTAAATTCATTCGGCTTTTTTATCAACTGATTCAGGCCCTTCATCACATTTCCGTTTTAGAGGTTCAGGCTAATGGCGGCCCTCCCACCCGCGGTTTTCAAAAGCAGGTTTCTAACCTTTCAAAATTTCTTAAGCCAGCGCAGGCCAATCAGTCTATCATTAATAGACTTCAAAACATCCACAAGTCCTGGGCTAAATTTACAGCCCAAGCCTTGTTGGACCACTACCGTGTTCAGATTTCGGAACGTTTAGGAACGATTACAGCCCATAATTTCTCAAGTTCAATGATTAACTCTCTTTCGGCAACCTCTTTAGACTGGGCACGCAAAAACTTTAGAAACAAACTTCGAGAGTCACGGTCTCGAAATTCAAAAAAATGGTAAACAGTTTGCTACCGAAACCTGCGTATGATTCTCCTAACAATGCACCTAACCGTCCACCTTCTGCTCCTTCTCCTCCACCTTCACCCTCCTCACCTCCACACCATTCCCTTAACACCTTCCTGTCACCTAAACAACGCCGCCTGACCCGATCTTCCTCTCGTCTTACTAATGACCTCCCAACCACTAACCGCTTCACGGCTCTGTCACCTCCCTCTGCCCCGACTACGCCTAAGCGTAAACGAGGTTCTTCTTCTTCCTCCTCACCTTCTAACACGCCTCGTAAAGCTCGTAAGGCGCTTAACGTTAGGCCAATCCCCGCTAACAAAAGCACTCCTCCACCCTCTCCTCCTAGTTACGCACAGGCGGCTTCTAAACCACCCTCGGTTAACCGTCATCCTAACACGACTAACAAATCGGAATGGAAACTCCCCTCCATTAACAAACCGATCCTTGTGATAGGAGCCTCTAACCTCTCCCGTGTGACCTCCCTTTCAAATCCTGACGTCCAAGTCGAATCTTTTCCAGGTGCGAAAATTAGGCATATGATAGATATATTCAAAAACTATTCGCACACTGCCCTTCCGGTCAAAATCATTTTAAACATTGGAATTAATGATAGGTCGACCCAAAACATAAATGATGTGTTTAGGGACCTATCCGTCCTCCGTGACGTAATTTATCAGAAGCTTCCCTTCACAAAAATCTTTCTCACTATTATACCAATTTCGGAATCTTTGGCCAAAACAAAATCATGGGAAGCTTCCAACCTTTCGGCTCTCAACCAGCATTTTGGCGATCTCCGTAACAAATTTACCCACGTCTTGGACAGTATGATTAGGGGCGGATTCAGGTTCAACTCAGACGGCATTCATTGGACCGAGACCATGGCCAATGAACTTGTCCGCTCTTGGGTTTCTCAGGCTGAAAAAACCAGAGGTTTTTTTGTCTAGATCCTAAAGGGTTGAACCAGGATCCCCCCAACACTATTAACTTAAGCTCTAGGTCCCTCAATCCAGATGAAATCAGTCTGTTAAATAGAGGTTTGAAATTTATACCGACCCCGAAACACGTCGATAAATCAAACATAACAAATTCAGCAGCAGATTTCGGTCGGAAACTGAAAATTACTCACTTTTTTCATGGTAAATCAAAACCTATTGATAACAAAAAGTTTGTGAATAAAAGCAATTGGAACCCACCAGAAAATGCGATTCCGGCCAATATTCAAAATTCAGTAAAGAACATTTTTAAAGATCTTTCCAAAATTTCAATTAAAAGAGAACAAAACAATTTATCTCCGACCGAAACAAAATCGATCAAAACTCTTAAGGACGACCATTCCATTGTGATCAAAAAAGCAGACAAAGGTTCAGCAACAGTCATCATGGATAGGGTAGACTACATTTGGGAGGTAGAGAGACAATTAAACAACCCTAAGCACTACAAACAACTCGACTCCCCGACTTACCCCAAAACTAGTAGAGAATTGACGCAGGTTATCCATAAACTAGGTAGAAACAAACATTTAACGCCCAAACAAATAGCATACCTCAGTCCTACAGAGGACCCTAAACCTAGACATATGTACATCCTTCCGAAAATTCACAAATCGCCCACACAATGGTCAGACCCCCACAAAATTCCACCTGGGAGACCAATTATATCTGATGTCGAAAGTGAATCGTACAGAATAGCTGAATACATAGACCATTTCTTGGCCCCACTATTAATGCAACATCCAGCCTATTTAAAAGACACCACAGATTTTATAAACAAAATCGAAAATCTAACAATACCAAAAGACAGTTTGTTAATCAGCTTAGATGTGGATAGTATGTATACAAATATCGATAACCGTGACGGACTTAGTGCAGTAGCCAAAACATTCCGAAACAACCCGGACCCAAATAGACCAGATTTAGAAATCCTACAAATGCTACAATTAGGTTTAGAAAGAAATGATTTTGAGTTTAATGGCAAATGGTACCTACAGACATCAGGGACAGCTATGGGCAAAAAATTCGCACCTAGTTATGCAAACATTTTTATGGCCAACTTTGAGAAAGAAGCTTTAGCGAAATGTTCAAAACTACCCTTAGTTTATGTCAGGTTCTTAGACGACATTTTTATCATTTGGACACATTCGAGAACAGAGTTTGATGAATTTTTCAATACTATCAACAACCACCATCCATCAATTAAACTTAAAGCTACCATTAGTGAAAATTCCATTGATTTTCTCGACACCACAGTTTTCAAAGGACCAAAATTCGAGGAAACAGGTAAATTAGATATCAAGGTTTTTTTCAAACCCACGGATTCACACCAACTGCTTCATAAGAAATCATTCAATCCCAAACATTCCTTTAAAGGCATCATAAAGTCTCAAATTATCCGTTTTTATAGAATCTGCACTCAAGAATCTGATTTTAACAATGCAGTAAGCATATTATTCAAAGCACTTAGAAAACGCAACTATTCCTATAGATTTCTCCGAACGATCAAAGGTGAGACCTTAGCAGAACTAAACCCCAGAATTGGCAACATAGTTGAACCTTGTGGAGCAAACAGATGCGCCACATGCCCTTTTATGAATGTAGCAACCCTTTTTCGAAGTTCAAATACCTCCACAATTTACCACATCAAACAAGATCTAGACTGTAATTCTAAAAATGTCATTTATCTGATAACCTGTCAAAAATAGGACAAACCACTTTGACTATCAGAGACAGATTTACCCGTCACCGTTTCGATATTAGACACAAAATCGACAGACCCGTATCAAATCACTTTAATCAGACGGACCACGATTTAGAACATGTTCGAATCATACCAATAGAACAGGTTTCGAGCCATTCACAATTAGACGAACGCGAACAATTTTGGATTGACAAACTTCAGACCATGACACCAAAAGGTATTAATGAAAAAAACGTCTCCAACAACAACATATTACCATTCGTTATCACCTACATTTCGACAGCCAATGTAGTGAGTAGAAAGATTAGAAATCATTACAAAGAATTACAGTCTAACAATCAAGATGTTTTTAAACACAAACTAGTAACTGCTTATCGCAAAAACAAAAACTTGCAAAACATGTTGGTTCGTAGTAGACTTAAGACAGACTTATAGACTCTTAGGCCAGTGCAAAAGGGATTAAACCCTAATCCCTAACCCGAATCTTAGACCTAACCCAGCCCGTGCCAAGGTTCATAAATTGTCTCCCCTTACTCGACCATCTAATGCATACCCCAGGTGTAGTCTCCTAGAGCTTAGTGTCCAAATACACCCAGCATTGCACTCTCTAGTATAACACAACGTCATTATATTTTTTCTATGCCGTCAAGAACCTAGGGCCCCCAAACTTATCATCATGAGCCCTTCTCCATTTATTACCCCACCTCCCGCGGAGACAGGTGATTGCAAGTATACCGACAAATTTACACAGTAGTTGGTTACGTGCATGATGCCTCTGCACCCACTCCCCTTTCAAATGAACGTCAACTCTGGGTCCCTATAACTTGGTAAGTGGCCTTGTAAGATCCCCCAAAAATGTTTTTTCTACATGTTATTTTTTCACCAAAAGCTATTTTTTCAAAGGAAAAGATTTCCCGCAAAAAAACAGGACCCAAGCTACCTGAGTTCATCGACGCAGGTGAAATCTCAGGTAGCTTGGGTGGTCGCGGATTAATTACTGCAGGTGTCGGGTAAACCCAAGCTACCTGAGTTCATCGGCGCAGGTGAAATCGCAGGTAGCTTGGGTGGTCGCGGATTAATTACTGCAGGTGTCGGGTAAACCCAAGCTACCTGAATTCAAGGCGCAGGTGTTACCAAAGGTGAGCTTGGAATAACAACTCACTGAACACCAGTTAATTCACAGATCAATTAAATAATTAAGCACGTGGTCAGACAGCTAATCAAACCACACCACGGTTGAACACACACACCAATAGGATAATGTTGTTTCAAGACCATCCAATCAGATTCTTTTAGTAATTATAGGGTACGACGTAGGGCCCCATTGTTGACGGTATATTAGGACGGTGATACCCTAGGTTCTTCAGTCTACACCTGCCACCTGATGAAGACGTAATAGTCGAAACTAGTAGTGGCTTTGACGGCATCTAATCCAATAGGTATCCTCTGTTTGTGTGTGTACGTTTTGTTGATTAACTAAATATCATTGTTTTTCAGCTATTGTATTTTCATTTTGTTGTTGCCTCTTAATTTGATGTTCTAATCTTGACACATTTTTTTCAGGTTTTTACTGATAATATGTTCTAATTTTGTCATTTTTTTCAGATTTTTTCATTTTTTTCACTTTTTTGACATTTTTTAGTGCTTTTTTTCCTTCAGTAAATTAACGATTTTTAGTGCTATTTTTTCTACAGTAAATTATTTTTTTGATTATTTCCAAAATCCACAAAACCTTCTTTAGTGCTTTTCTTCCTTTAATTCTATTAATCTGTTTCCCAGAACGAACCCATCAACCAGTAGTTTTGAACCTCAGACATGGCGTTTGGAAAAAATAAAAATAACACCAAAAAAGTCCAAAACTCAAATCCAAACGCTAAATTCATTCGGCTTTTTTATCAACTGATTCAGGCCCTTCATCACATTTCCGTTTTAGAGGTTCAGGCTAATGGCGGCCCTCCCACCCGCGGTTTTCAAAAGCAGGTTTCTAACCTTTCAAAATTTCTTAAGCCAGCGCAGGCCAATCAGTCTATCATTAATAGACTTCAAAACATCCACAAGTCCTGGGCTAAATTTACAGCCCAAGCCTTGTTGGACCACTACCGTGTTCAGATTTCGGAACGTTTAGGAACGATTACAGCCCATAATTTCTCAAGTTCAATGATTAACTCTCTTTCGGCAACCTCTTTAGACTGGGCACGCAAAAACTTTAGAAACAAACTTCGAGAGTCACGGTCTCGAAATTCAAAAAAATGGTAAACAGTTTGCTACCGAAACCTGCGTATGATTCTCCTAACAATGCACCTAACCGTCCACCTTCTGCTCCTTCTCCTCCACCTTCACCCTCCTCACCTCCACACCATTCCCTTAACACCTTCCTGTCACCTAAACAACGCCGCCTGACCCGATCTTCCTCTCGTCTTACTAATGACCTCCCAACCACTAACCGCTTCACGGCTCTGTCACCTCCCTCTGCCCCGACTACGCCTAAGCGTAAACGAGGTTCTTCTTCTTCCTCCTCACCTTCTAACACGCCTCGTAAAGCTCGTAAGGCGCTTAACGTTAGGCCAATCCCCGCTAACAAAAGCACTCCTCCACCCTCTCCTCCTAGTTACGCACAGGCGGCTTCTAAACCACCCTCGGTTAACCGTCATCCTAACACGACTAACAAATCGGAATGGAAACTCCCCTCCATTAACAAACCGATCCTTGTGATAGGAGCCTCTAACCTCTCCCGTGTGACCTCCCTTTCAAATCCTGACGTCCAAGTCGAATCTTTTCCAGGTGCGAAAATTAGGCATATGATAGATATATTCAAAAACTATTCGCACACTGCCCTTCCGGTCAAAATCATTTTAAACATTGGAATTAATGATAGGTCGACCCAAAACATAAATGATGTGTTTAGGGACCTATCCGTCCTCCGTGACGTAATTTATCAGAAGCTTCCCTTCACAAAAATCTTTCTCACTATTATACCAATTTCGGAATCTTTGGCCAAAACAAAATCATGGGAAGCTTCCAACCTTTCGGCTCTCAACCAGCATTTTGGCGATCTCCGTAACAAATTTACCCACGTCTTGGACAGTATGATTAGGGGCGGATTCAGGTTCAACTCAGACGGCATTCATTGGACCGAGACCATGGCCAATGAACTTGTCCGCTCTTGGGTTTCTCAGGCTGAAAAAACCAGAGGTTTTTTTGTCTAGATCCTAAAGGGTTGAACCAGGATCCCCCCAACACTATTAACTTAAGCTCTAGGTCCCTCAATCCAGATGAAATCAGTCTGTTAAATAGAGGTTTGAAATTTATACCGACCCCGAAACACGTCGATAAATCAAACATAACAAATTCAGCAGCAGATTTCGGTCGGAAACTGAAAATTACTCACTTTTTTCATGGTAAATCAAAACCTATTGATAACAAAAAGTTTGTGAATAAAAGCAATTGGAACCCACCAGAAAATGCGATTCCGGCCAATATTCAAAATTCAGTAAAGAACATTTTTAAAGATCTTTCCAAAATTTCAATTAAAAGAGAACAAAACAATTTATCTCCGACCGAAACAAAATCGATCAAAACTCTTAAGGACGACCATTCCATTGTGATCAAAAAAGCAGACAAAGGTTCAGCAACAGTCATCATGGATAGGGTAGACTACATTTGGGAGGTAGAGAGACAATTAAACAACCCTAAGCACTACAAACAACTCGACTCCCCGACTTACCCCAAAACTAGTAGAGAATTGACGCAGGTTATCCATAAACTAGGTAGAAACAAACATTTAACGCCCAAACAAATAGCATACCTCAGTCCTACAGAGGACCCTAAACCTAGACATATGTACATCCTTCCGAAAATTCACAAATCGCCCACACAATGGTCAGACCCCCACAAAATTCCACCTGGGAGACCAATTATATCTGATGTCGAAAGTGAATCGTACAGAATAGCTGAATACATAGACCATTTCTTGGCCCCACTATCAATGCAACATCCAGCCTATTTAAAAGACACCACAGATTTTATAAACAAAATCGAAAATCTAACAATACCAAAAGACAGTTTGTTAATCAGCTTAGATGTGGATAGTATGTATACAAATATCGATAACCGTGACGGACTTAGTGCAGTAGCCAAAACATTCCGAAACAACCCGGACCCAAATAGACCAGATTTAGAAATCCTACAAATGCTACAATTAGGTTTAGAAAGAAATGATTTTGAGTTTAATGGCAAATGGTACCTACAGACATCAGGGACAGCTATGGGCAAAAAATTCGCACCTAGTTATGCAAACATTTTTATGGCCAACTTTGAGAAAGAAGCTTTAGCGAAATGTTCAAAACTACCCTTAGTTTATGTCAGGTTCTTAGACGACATTTTTATCATTTGGACACATTCGAGAACAGAGTTTGATGAATTTTTCAATACTATCAACAACCACCATCCATCAATTAAACTTAAAGCTACCATTAGTGAAAATTCCATTGATTTTCTCGACACCACAGTTTTCAAAGGACCAAAATTCGAGGAAACAGGTAAATTAGATATCAAGGTTTTTTTCAAACCCACGGATTCACACCAACGGCTTCATAAGAAATCATTCAATCCCAAACATTCCTTTAAAGGCATCATAAAGTCTCAAATTATCCGTTTTTATAGAATCTGCACTCAAGAATCTGATTTTAACAATGCAGTAAGCATATTATTCAAAGCACTTAGAAAACGCAACTATTCCTATAGATTTCTCCGAACGATCAAAGGTGAGACCTTAGCAGAACTAAACCCCAGAATTGGCAACATAGTTGAACCTTGTGGAGCAAACAGATGCGCCACATGCCCTTTTATGAATGTAGCAACCCTTTTTCGAAGTTCAAATACCTCCACAATTTACCACATCAAACAAGATCTAGACTGTAATTCTAAAAATGTCATTTATCTGATAACCTGTCAAAAATGCCAAATCCAATATGTAGGACAAACCACTTTGACTATCAGAGACAGATTTACCCGTCACCGTTTCGATATTAGACACAAAATCGACAAACCCGTATCAAATCACTTTAATCAGACGGACCACGATTTAGAACATGTTCGAATCATACCAATAGAACAGGTTTCGAGCCATTCACAATTAGACGAACGCGAACAATTTTGGATTGACAAACTTCAGACCATGACACCAAAAGGTATTAATGAAAAAAACGTCTCCAACAACAACATATTACCATTCGTTATCACCTACATTTCGACAGCCAATGTAGTGAGTAGAAAGATTAGAAATCATTACAAAGAATTACAGTCTAACAATCAAGATGTTTTTAAACACAAACTAGTAACTGCTTATCGCAAAAACAAAAACTTGCAAAACATGTTGGTTCGTAGTAGACTTAAGACAGACTTATAGACTCTTAGGCCAGTGCAAAAGGGATTAAACCCTAATCCCTAACCCGAATCTTAGACCTAACCCAGCCCGTGCCAAGGTTCATAAATTGTCTCCCCTTACTCGACCATCTAATGCATACCCCAGGTGTAGTCTCCTAGAGCTTAGTGTCCAAATACACCCAGCATTGCACTCTCTAGTATAACACAACGTCATTATATTTTTTCTATGCCGTCAAGAACCTAGGGCCCCCAAACTTATCATCATGAGCCCTTCTCCATTTATTACCCCACCTCCCGCGGAGACAGGTGATTGCAAGTATACCGACAAATTTACACAGTAGTTGGTTACGTGCATGATGCCTCTGCACCCACTCCCCTTTCAAATGAACGTCAACTCTGGGTCCCTATAACTTGGTAAGTGGCCTTGTAAGATCCCCCAAAAATGTTTTTTCTACATGTTATTTTTTCACCAAAAGCTATTTTTTCAAAGGAAAAGATTTCCCGCAAAAAAACAGGACCCAAGCTACCTGAGTTCATCGACGCAGGTGAAATCTCAGGTAGCTTGGGTGGTCGCGGATTAATTACTGCAGGTGTCGGGTAAACCCAAGCTACCTGAGTTCATCGGCGCAGGTGAAATCGCAGGTAGCTTGGGTGGTCGCGGATTAATTACTGCAGGTGTCGGGTAAACCCAAGCTACCTGAATTCAAGGCGCAGGTGTTACCAAAGGTGAGCTTGGAATAACAACTCACTGAACACCAGTTAATTCACAGATCAATTAAATAATTAAGCACGTGGTCAGACAGCTAATCAAACCACACCACGGTTGAACACACACACCAATAGGATAATGTTGTTTCAAGACCATCCAATCAGATTCTTTTAGTAATTATAGGGTACGACGTAGGGCCCCATTGTTGACGGTATATTAGGACGGTGATACCCTAGGTTCTTCAGTCTACACCTGCCACCTGATGAAGACGTAATAGTCGAAACTAGTAGTGGCTTTGACGGCATCTAATCCAATAGGTATCCTCTGTTTGTGTGTGTACGTTTTGTTGATTAACTAAATATCATTGTTTTTCAGCTATTGTATTTTCATTTTGTTGTTGCCTCTTAATTTGATGTTCTAATCTTGACACATTTTTTTCAGGTTTTTACTGATAATATGTTCTAATTTTGTCATTTTTTTCAGATTTTTTCATTTTTTTCACTTTTTTGACATTTTTTAGTGCTTTTTTTCCTTCAGTAAATTAACGATTTTTAGTGCTATTTTTTCTACAGTAAATTATTTTTTTGATTATTTCCAAAATCCACAAAACCTTCTTTAGTGCTTTTCTTCCTTTAATTCTATTAATCTGTTTCCCAGAACGAACCCATCAACCAGTAGTTTTGAACCTCAGACATGGCGTTTGGAAAAAATAAAAATAACACCAAAAAAGTCCAAAACTCAAATCCAAACGCTAAATTCATTCGGCTTTTTTATCAACTGATTCAGGCCCTTCATCACATTTCCGTTTTAGAGGTTCAGGCTAATGGCGGCCCTCCCACCCGCGGTTTTCAAAAGCAGGTTTCTAACCTTTCAAAATTTCTTAAGCCAGCGCAGGCCAATCAGTCTATCATTAATAGACTTCAAAACATCCACAAGTCCTGGGCTAAATTTACAGCCCAAGCCTTGTTGGACCACTACCGTGTTCAGATTTCGGAACGTTTAGGAACGATTACAGCCCATAATTTCTCAAGTTCAATGATTAACTCTCTTTCGGCAACCTCTTTAGACTGGGCACGCAAAAACTTTAGAAACAAACTTCGAGAGTCACGGTCTCGAAATTCAAAAAAATGGTAAACAGTTTGCTACCGAAACCTGCGTATGATTCTCCTAACAATGCACCTAACCGTCCACCTTCTGCTCCTTCTCCTCCACCTTCACCCTCCTCACCTCCACACCATTCCCTTAACACCTTCCTGTCACCTAAACAACGCCGCCTGACCCGATCTTCCTCTCGTCTTACTAATGACCTCCCAACCACTAACCGCTTCACGGCTCTGTCACCTCCCTCTGCCCCGACTACGCCTAAGCGTAAACGAGGTTCTTCTTCTTCCTCCTCACCTTCTAACACGCCTCGTAAAGCTCGTAAGGCGCTTAACGTTAGGCCAATCCCCGCTAACAAAAGCACTCCTCCACCCTCTCCTCCTAGTTACGCACAGGCGGCTTCTAAACCACCCTCGGTTAACCGTCATCCTAACACGACTAACAAATCGGAATGGAAACTCCCCTCCATTAACAAACCGATCCTTGTGATAGGAGCCTCTAACCTCTCCCGTGTGACCTCCCTTTCAAATCCTGACGTCCAAGTCGAATCTTTTCCAGGTGCGAAAATTAGGCATATGATAGATATATTCAAAAACTATTCGCACACTGCCCTTCCGGTCAAAATCATTTTAAACATTGGAATTAATGATAGGTCGACCCAAAACATAAATGATGTGTTTAGGGACCTATCCGTCCTCCGTGACGTAATTTATCAGAAGCTTCCCTTCACAAAAATCTTTCTCACTATTATACCAATTTCGGAATCTTTGGCCAAAACAAAATCATGGGAAGCTTCCAACCTTTCGGCTCTCAACCAGCATTTTGGCGATCTCCGTAACAAATTTACCCACGTCTTGGACAGTATGATTAGGGGCGGATTCAGGTTCAACTCAGACGGCATTCATTGGACCGAGACCATGGCCAATGAACTTGTCCGCTCTTGGGTTTCTCAGGCTGAAAAAACCAGAGGTTTTTTTGTCTAGATCCTAAAGGGTTGAACCAGGATCCCCCCAACACTATTAACTTAAGCTCTAGGTCCCTCAATCCAGATGAAATCAGTCTGTTAAATAGAGGTTTGAAATTTATACCGACCCCGAAACACGTCGATAAATCAAACATAACAAATTCAGCAGCAGATTTCGGTCGGAAACTGAAAATTACTCACTTTTTTCATGGTAAATCAAAACCTATTGATAACAAAAAGTTTGTGAATAAAAGCAATTGGAACCCACCAGAAAATGCGATTCCGGCCAATATTCAAAATTCAGTAAAGAACATTTTTAAAGATCTTTCCAAAATTTCAATTAAAAGAGAACAAAACAATTTATCTCCGACCGAAACAAAATCGATCAAAACTCTTAAGGACGACCATTCCATTGTGATCAAAAAAGCAGACAAAGGTTCAGCAACAGTCATCATGGATAGGGTAGACTACATTTGGGAGGTAGAGAGACAATTAAACAACCCTAAGCACTACAAACAACTCGACTCCCCGACTTACCCCAAAACTAGTAGAGAATTGACGCAGGTTATCCATAAACTAGGTAGAAACAAACATTTAACGCCCAAACAAATAGCATACCTCAGTCCTACAGAGGACCCTAAACCTAGACATATGTACATCCTTCCGAAAATTCACAAATCGCCCACACAATGGTCAGACCCCCACAAAATTCCACCTGGGAGACCAATTATATCTGATGTCGAAAGTGAATCGTACAGAATAGCTGAATACATAGACCATTTCTTGGCCCCACTATCAATGCAACATCCAGCCTATTTAAAAGACACCACAGATTTTATAAACAAAATCGAAAATCTAACAATACCAAAAGACAGTTTGTTAATCAGCTTAGATGTGGATAGTATGTATACAAATATCGATAACCGTGACGGACTTAGTGCAGTAGCCAAAACATTCCGAAACAACCCGGACCCAAATAGACCAGATTTAGAAATCCTACAAATGCTACAATTAGGTTTAGAAAGAAATGATTTTGAGTTTAATGGCAAATGGTACCTACAGACATCAGGGACAGCTATGGGCAAAAAATTCGCACCTAGTTATGCAAACATTTTTATGGCCAACTTTGAGAAAGAAGCTTTAGCGAAATGTTCAAAACTACCCTTAGTTTATGTCAGGTTCTTAGACGACATTTTTATCATTTGGACACATTCGAGAACAGAGTTTGATGAATTTTTCAATACTATCAACAACCACCATCCATCAATTAAACTTAAAGCTACCATTAGTGAAAATTCCATTGATTTTCTCGACACCACAGTTTTCAAAGGACCAAAATTCGAGGAAACAGGTAAATTAGATATCAAGGTTTTTTTCAAACCCACGGATTCACACCAACTGCTTCATAAGAAATCATTCAATCCCAAACATTCCTTTAAAGGCATCATAAAGTCTCAAATTATCCGTTTTTATAGGATCTGCACTCAAGAATCTGATTTTAACAATGCAGTAAGCATATTATTCAAAGCACTTAGAAAACGCAACTATTCCTATAGATTTCTCCGAACGATCAAAGGTGAGACCTTAGCAGAACTAAACCCCAGAATTGGCAACATAGTTGAACCTTGTGGAGCAAACAGATGCGCCACATGCCCTTTTATGAATGTAGCAACCCTTTTTCGAAGTTCAAATACCTCCACAATTTACCACATCAAACAAGATCTAGACTGTAATTCTAAAAATGTCATTTATCTGATAACCTGTCAAAAATGCCAAATCCAATATGTAGGACAAACCACTTTGACTATCAGAGACAGATTTACCCGTCACCGTTTCGATATTAGACACAAAATCGACAAACCCGTATCAAATCACTTTAATCAGACGGACCACGATTTAGAACATGTTCGAATCATACCAATAGAACAGGTTTCGAGCCATTCACAATTAGACGAACGCGAACAATTTTGGATTGACAAACTTCAGACCATGACACCAAAAGGTATTAATGAAAAAAACGTCTCCAACAACAACATATTACCATTCGTTATCACCTACATTTCGACAGCCAATGTAGTGAGTAGAAAGATTAGAAATCATTACAAAGAATTACAGTCTAACAATCAAGATGTTTTTAAACACAAACTAGTAACTGCTTATCGCAAAAACAAAAACTTGCAAAACATGTTGGTTCGTAGTAGACTTAAGACAGACTTATAGACTCTTAGGCCAGTGCAAAAGGGATTAAACCCTAATCCCTAACCCGAATCTTAGACCTAACCCAGCCCGTGCCAAGGTTCATAAATTGTCTCCCCTTACTCGACCATCTAATGCATACCCCAGGTGTAGTCTCCTAGAGCTTAGTGTCCAAATACACCCAGCATTGCACTCTCTAGTATAACACAACGTCATTATATTTTTTCTATGCCGTCAAGAACCTAGGGCCCCCAAACTTATCATCATGAGCCCTTCTCCATTTATTACCCCACCTCCCGCGGAGACAGGTGATTGCAAGTATACCGACAAATTTACACAGTAGTTGGTTACGTGCATGATGCCTCTGCACCCACTCCCCTTTCAAATGAACGTCAACTCTGGGTCCCTATAACTTGGTAAGTGGCCTTGTAAGATCCCCCAAAAATGTTTTTTCTACATGTTATTTTTTCACCAAAAGCTATTTTTTCAAAGGAAAAGATTTCCCGCAAAAAAACAGGACCCAAGCTACCTGAGTTCATCGACGCAGGTGAAATCTCAGGTAGCTTGGGTGGTCGCGGATTAATTACTGCAGGTGTCGGGTAAACCCAAGCTACCTGAGTTCATCGGCGCAGGTGAAATCGCAGGTAGCTTGGGTGGTCGCGGATTAATTACTGCAGGTGTCGGGTAAACCCAAGCTACCTGAATTCAAGGCGCAGGTGTTACCAAAGGTGAGCTTGGAATAACAACTCACTGAACACCAGTTAATTCACAGATCAATTAAATAATTAAGCACGTGGTCAGACAGCTAATCAAACCACACCACGGTTGAACACACACACCAATAGGATAATGTTGTTTCAAGACCATCCAATCAGATTCTTTTAGTAATTATAGGGTACGACGTAGGGCCCCATTGTTGACGGTATATTAGGACGGTGATACCCTAGGTTCTTCAGTCTACACCTGCCACCTGATGAAGACGTAATAGTCGAAACTAGTAGTGGCTTTGACGGCATCTAATCCAATAGGTATCCTCTGTTTGTGTGTGTACGTTTTGTTGATTAACTAAATATCATTGTTTTTCAGCTATTGTATTTTCATTTTGTTGTTGCCTCTTAATTTGATGTTCTAATCTTGACACATTTTTTTCAGGTTTTTACTGATAATATGTTCTAATTTTGTCATTTTTTTCAGATTTTTTCATTTTTTTCACTTTTTTGACATTTTTTAGTGCTTTTTTTCCTTCAGTAAATTAACGATTTTTAGTGCTATTTTTTCTACAGTAAATTATTTTTTTGATTATTTCCAAAATCCACAAAACCTTCTTTAGTGCTTTTCTTCCTTTAATTCTATTAATCTGTTTCCCAGAACGAACCCATCAACCAGTAGTTTTGAACCTCAGACATGGCGTTTGGAAAAAATAAAAATAACACCAAAAAAGTCCAAAACTCAAATCCAAACGCTAAATTCATTCGGCTTTTTTATCAACTGATTCAGGCCCTTCATCACATTTCCGTTTTAGAGGTTCAGGCTAATGGCGGCCCTCCCACCCGCGGTTTTCAAAAGCAGGTTTCTAACCTTTCAAAATTTCTTAAGCCAGCGCAGGCCAATCAGTCTATCATTAATAGACTTCAAAACATCCACAAGTCCTGGGCTAAATTTACAGCCCAAGCCTTGTTGGACCACTACCGTGTTCAGATTTCGGAACGTTTAGGAACGATTACAGCCCATAATTTCTCAAGTTCAATGATTAACTCTCTTTCGGCAACCTCTTTAGACTGGGCACGCAAAAACTTTAGAAACAAACTTCGAGAGTCACGGTCTCGAAATTCAAAAAAATGGTAAACAGTTTGCTACCGAAACCTGCGTATGATTCTCCTAACAATGCACCTAACCGTCCACCTTCTGCTCCTTCTCCTCCACCTTCACCCTCCTCACCTCCACACCATTCCCTTAACACCTTCCTGTCACCTAAACAACGCCGCCTGACCCGATCTTCCTCTCGTCTTACTAATGACCTCCCAACCACTAACCGCTTCACGGCTCTGTCACCTCCCTCTGCCCCGACTACGCCTAAGCGTAAACGAGGTTCTTCTTCTTCCTCCTCACCTTCTAACACGCCTCGTAAAGCTCGTAAGGCGCTTAACGTTAGGCCAATCCCCGCTAACAAAAGCACTCCTCCACCCTCTCCTCCTAGTTACGCACAGGCGGCTTCTAAACCACCCTCGGTTAACCGTCATCCTAACACGACTAACAAATCGGAATGGAAACTCCCCTCCATTAACAAACCGATCCTTGTGATAGGAGCCTCTAACCTCTCCCGTGTGACCTCCCTTTCAAATCCTGACGTCCAAGTCGAATCTTTTCCAGGTGCGAAAATTAGGCATATGATAGATATATTCAAAAACTATTCGCACACTGCCCTTCCGGTCAAAATCATTTTAAACATTGGAATTAATGATAGGTCGACCCAAAACATAAATGATGTGTTTAGGGACCTATCCGTCCTCCGTGACGTAATTTATCAGAAGCTTCCCTTCACAAAAATCTTTCTCACTATTATACCAATTTCGGAATCTTTGGCCAAAACAAAATCATGGGAAGCTTCCAACCTTTCGGCTCTCAACCAGCATTTTGGCGATCTCCGTAACAAATTTACCCACGTCTTGGACAGTATGATTAGGGGCGGATTCAGGTTCAACTCAGACGGCATTCATTGGACCGAGACCATGGCCAATGAACTTGTCCGCTCTTGGGTTTCTCAGGCTGAAAAAACCAGAGGTTTTTTTGTCTAGATCCTAAAGGGTTGAACCAGGATCCCCCCAACACTATTAACTTAAGCTCTAGGTCCCTCAATCCAGATGAAATCAGTCTGTTAAATAGAGGTTTGAAATTTATACCGACCCCGAAACACGTCGATAAATCAAACATAACAAATTCAGCAGCAGATTTCGGTCGGAAACTGAAAATTACTCACTTTTTTCATGGTAAATCAAAACCTATTGATAACAAAAAGTTTGTGAATAAAAGTAATTGGAACCCACCAGAAAATGCGATTCCGGCCAATATTCAAAATTCAGTAAAGAACATTTTTAAAGATCTTTCCAAAATTTCAATTAAAAGAGAACAAAACAATTTATCTCCGACCGAAACAAAATCGATCAAAACTCTTAAGGACGACCATTCCATTGTGATCAAAAAAGCAGACAAAGGTTCAGCAACAGTCATCATGGATAGGGTAGACTACATTTGGGAGGTAGAGAGACAATTAAACAACCCTAAGCACTACAAACAACTCGACTCCCCGACTTACCCCAAAACTAGTAGAGAATTGACGCAGGTTATCCATAAACTAGGTAGAAACAAACATTTAACGCCCAAACAAATAGCATACCTCAGTCCTACAGAGGACCCTAAACCTAGACATATGTACATCCTTCCGAAAATTCACAAATCGCCCACACAATGGTCAGACCCCCACAAAATTCCACCTGGGAGACCAATTATATCTGATGTCGAAAGTGAATCGTACAGAATAGCTGAATACATAGACCATTTCTTGGCCCCACTATCAATGCAACATCCAGCCTATTTAAAAGACACCACAGATTTTATAAACAAAATCGAAAATCTAACAATACCAAAAGACAGTTTGTTAATCAGCTTAGATGTGGATAGTATGTATACAAATATCGATAACCGTGACGGACTTAGTGCAGTAGCCAAAACATTCCGAAACAACCCGGACCCAAATAGACCAGATTTAGAAATCCTACAAATGCTACAATTAGGTTTAGAAAGAAATGATTTTGAGTTTAATGGCAAATGGTACCTACAGACATCAGGGACAGCTATGGGCAAAAAATTCGCACCTAGTTATGCAAACATTTTTATGGCCAACTTTGAGAAAGAAGCTTTAGCGAAATGTTCAAAACTACCCTTAGTTTATGTCAGGTTCTTAGACGACATTTTTATCATTTGGACACATTCGAGAACAGAGTTTGATGAATTTTTCAATACTATCAACAACCACCATCCATCAATTAAACTTAAAGCTACCATTAGTGAAAATTCCATTGATTTTCTCGACACCACAGTTTTCAAAGGACCAAAATTCGAGGAAACAGGTAAATTAGATATCAAGGTTTTTTTCAAACCCACGGATTCACACCAACTGCTTCATAAGAAATCATTCAATCCCAAACATTCCTTTAAAGGCATCATAAAGTCTCAAATTATCCGTTTTTATAGAATCTGCACTCAAGAATCTGATTTTAACAATGCAGTAAGCATATTATTCAAAGCACTTAGAAAACGCAACTATTCCTATAGATTTCTCCGAACGATCAAAGGTGAGACCTTAGCAGAACTAAACCCCAGAATTGGCAACATAGTTGAACCTTGTGGAGCAAACAGATGCGCCACATGCCCTTTTATGAATGTAGCAACCCTTTTTCGAAGTTCAAATACCTCCACAATTTACCACATCAAACAAGATCTAGACTGTAATTCTAAAAATGTCATTTATCTGATAACCTGTCAAAAATGCCAAATCCAATATGTAGGACAAACCACTTTGACTATCAGAGACAGATTTACCCGTCACCGTTTCGATATTAGACACAAAATCGACAAACCCGTATCAAATCACTTTAATCAGACGGACCACGATTTAGAACATGTTCGAATCATACCAATAGAACAGGTTTCGAGCCATTCACAATTAGACGAACGCGAACAATTTTGGATTGACAAACTTCAGACCATGACACCAAAAGGTATTAATGAAAAAAACGTCTCCAACAACAACATATTACCATTCGTTATCACCTACATTTCGACAGCCAATGTAGTGAGTAGAAAGATTAGAAATCATTACAAAGAATTACAGTCTAACAATCAAGATGTTTTTAAACACAAACTAGTAACTGCTTATCGCAAAAACAAAAACTTGCAAAACATGTTGGTTCGTAGTAGACTTAAGACAGACTTATAGACTCTTAGGCCAGTGCAAAATGGATTAAACCCTAATCCCTAACCCGAATCTTAGACCTAACCCAGCCCGTGCCAAGGTTCATAAATTGTCTCCCCTTACTCGACCATCTAATGCATACCCCAGGTGTAGTCTCCTAGAGCTTAGTGTCCAAATACACCCAGCATTGCACTCTCTAGTATAACACAACGTCATTATATTTTTTCTATGCCGTCAAGAACCTAGGGCCCCCAAACTTATCATCATGAGCCCTTCTCCATTTATTACCCCACCTCCCGCGGAGACAGGTGATTGCAAGTATACCGACAAATTTACACAGTAGTTGGTTACGTGCATGATGCCTCTGCACCCACTCCCCTTTCAAATGAACGTCAACTCTGGGTCCCTATAACTTGGTAAGTGGCCTTGTAAGATCCCCCAAAAATGTTTTTTCTACATGTTATTTTTTCACCAAAAGCTATTTTTTCAAAGGAAAAGATTTCCCGCAAAAAAACAGGACCCAAGCTACCTGAGTTCATCGACGCAGGTGAAATCTCAGGTAGCTTGGGTGGTCGCGGATTAATTACTGCAGGTGTCGGGTAAACCCAAGCTACCTGAGTTCATCGGCGCAGGTGAAATCGCAGGTAGCTTGGGTGGTCGCGGATTAATTACTGCAGGTGTCGGGTAAACCCAAGCTACCTGAATTCAAGGCGCAGGTGTTACCAAAGGTGAGCTTGGAATAACAACTCACTGAACACCAGTTAATTCACAGATCAATTAAATAATTAAGCACGTGGTCAGACAGCTAATCAAACCACACCACGGTTGAACACACACACCAATAGGATAATGTTGTTTCAAGACCATCCAATCAGATTCTTTTAGTAATTATAGGGTACGACGTAGGGCCCCATTGTTGACGGTATATTAGGACGGTGATACCCTAGGTTCTTCAGTCTACACCTGCCACCTGATGAAGACGTAATAGTCGAAACTAGTAGTGGCTTTGACGGCATCTAATCCAATAGGTATCCTCTGTTTGTGTGTGTACGTTTTGTTGATTAACTAAATATCATTGTTTTTCAGCTATTGTATTTTCATTTTGTTGTTGCCTCTTAATTTGATGTTCTAATCTTGACACATTTTTTTCAGGTTTTTACTGATAATATGTTCTAATTTTGTCATTTTTTTCAGATTTTTTCATTTTTTTCACTTTTTTGACATTTTTTAGTGCTTTTTTTCCTTCAGTAAATTAACGATTTTTAGTGCTATTTTTTCTACAGTAAATTATTTTTTTGATTATTTCCAAAATCCACAAAACCTTCTTTAGTGCTTTTCTTCCTTTAATTCTATTAATCTGTTTCCCATAACGAACCCATCAACCAGTAGTTTTGAACCTCAGACATGTCGTTTGGAAAAAATAAAAATAACACCAAAAAAGTCCAAAACTCCAATCCAAACGCTAAATTCATTCGGCTTTTTTATCAACTGATTCAGGCCCTTCATCACATTTCCGTTTTAGAGGTTCAGGCTAATGGCGGCCCTCCCACCCGCGGTTTTCAAAAGCAGGTTTCTAACCTTTCAAAATTTCTTAAGCCAGCGCAGGCCAATCAGTCTATCATTAATAGACTTCAAAACATCCACAAGTCCTGGGCTAAATTTACAGCCCAAGCCTTGTTGGACCACTACCGTGTTCAGATTTCGGAACGTTTAGGAACGATTACAGCCCATAATTTCTCAAGTTCAATGATTAACTCTCTTTCGGCAACCTCTTTAGACTGGGCACGCAAAAACTTTAGAAACAAACTTCGAGAGTCACGGTCTCGAAATTCAAAAAAATGGTAAACAGTTTGCTACCGAAACCTGCGTATGATTCTCCTAACAATGCACCTAACCGTCCACCTTCTGCTCCTTCTCCTCCACCTTCACCCTCCTCACCTCCACACCATTCCCTTAACACCTTCCTGTCACCTAAACAACGCCGCCTGACCCGATCTTCCTCTCGTCTTACTAATGACCTCCCAACCACTAACCGCTTCACGGCTCTGTCACCTCCCTCTGCCCCGACTACGCCTAAGCGTAAACGAGGTTCTTCTTCTTCCTCCTCACCTTCTAACACGCCTCGTAAAGCTCGTAAGGCGCTTAACGTTAGGCCAATCCCCGCTAACAAAAGCACTCCTCCACCCTCTCCTCCTAGTTACGCACAGGCGGCTTCTAAACCACCCTCGGTTAACCGTCATCCTAACACGACTAACAAATCGGAATGGAAACTCCCCTCCATTAACAAACCGATCCTTGTGATAGGAGCCTCTAACCTCTCCCGTGTGACCTCCCTTTCAAATCCTGACGTCCAAGTCGAATCTTTTCCAGGTGCGAAAATTAGGCATATGATAGATATATTCAAAAACTATTCGCACACTGCCCTTCCGGTCAAAATCATTTTAAACATTGGAATTAATGATAGGTCGACCCAAAACATAAATGATGTGTTTAGGGACCTATCCGTCCTCCGTGACGTAATTTATCAGAAGCTTCCCTTCACAAAAATCTTTCTCACTATTATACCAATTTCGGAATCTTTGGCCAAAACAAAATCATGGGAAGCTTCCAACCTTTCGGCTCTCAACCAGCATTTTGGCGATCTCCGTAACAAATTTACCCACGTCTTGGACAGTATGATTAGGGGCGGATTCAGGTTCAACTCAGACGGCATTCATTGGACCGAGACCATGGCCAATGAACTTGTCCGCTCTTGGGTTTCTCAGGCTGAAAAAACCAGAGGTCCCTCAATCCAGATGAAATCAGTCTGTTAAATAGAGGTTTGAAATTTATACCGACCCCGAAACACGTCGATAAATCAAACATAACAAATTCAGCAGCAGATTTCGGTCGGAAACTGAAAATTACTCACTTTTTTCATGGTAAATCAAAACCTATTGATAACAAAAAGTTTGTGAATAAAAGCAATTGGAACCCACCAGAAAATGCGATTCCGGCCAATATTCAAAATTCAGTAAAGAACATTTTTAAAGATCTTTCCAAAATTTCAATTAAAAGAGAACAAAACAATTTATCTCCGACCGAAACAAAATCGATCAAAACTCTTAAGGACGACCATTCCATTGTGATCAAAAAAGCAGACAAAGGTTCAGCAACAGTCATCATGGATAGGGTAGACTACATTTGGGAGGTAGAGAGACAATTAAACAACCCTAAGCACTACAAACAACTCGACTCCCCGACTTACCCCAAAACTAGTAGAGAATTGACGCAGGTTATCCATAAACTAGGTAGAAACAAACATTTAACGCCCAAACAAATAGCATACCTCAGTCCTACAGAGGACCCTAAACCTAGACATATGTACATCCTTCCGAAAATTCACAAATCGCCCACACAATGGTCAGACCCCCACAAAATTCCACCTGGGAGACCAATTATATCTGATGTCGAAAGTGAATCGTACAGAATAGCTGAATACATAGACCATTTCTTGGCCCCACTATCAATGCAACATCCAGCCTATTTAAAAGACACCACAGATTTTATAAACAAAATCGAAAATCTAACAATACCAAAAGACAGTTTGTTAATCAGCTTAGATGTGGATAGTATGTATACAAATATCGATAACCGTGACGGACTTAGTGCAGTAGCCAAAACATTCCGAAACAACCCGGACCCAAATAGACCAGATTTAGAAATCCTACAAATGCTACAATTAGGTTTAGAAAGAAATGATTTTGAGTTTAATGGCAAATGGTACCTACAGACATCAGGGACAGCTATGGGCAAAAAATTCGCACCTAGTTATGCAAACATTTTTATGGCCAACTTTGAGAAAGAAGCTTTAGCGAAATGTTCAAAACTACCCTTAGTTTATGTCAGGTTCTTAGACGACATTTTTATCATTTGGACACATTCGAGAACAGAGTTTGATGAATTTTTCAATACTATCAACAACCACCATCCATCAATTAAACTTAAAGCTACCATTAGTGAAAATTCCATTGATTTTCTCGACACCACAGTTTTCAAAGGACCAAAATTCGAGGAAACAGGTAAATTAGATATCAAGGTTTTTTTCAAACCCACGGATTCACACCAACTGCTTCATAAGAAATCATTCAATCCCAAACATTCCTTTAAAGGCATCATAAAGTCTCAAATTATCCGTTTTTATAGAATCTGCACTCAAGAATCTGATTTTAACAATGCAGTAAGCATATTATTCAAAGCACTTAGAAAACGCAACTATTCCTATAGATTTCTCCGAACGATCAAAGGTGAGACCTTAGCAGAACTAAACCCCAGAATTGGCAACATAGTTGAACCTTGTGGAGCAAACAGATGCGCCACATGCCCTTTTATGAATGTAGCAACCCTTTTTCGAAGTTCAAATACCTCCACAATTTACCACATCAAACAAGATCTAGACTGTAATTCTAAAAATGTCATTTATCTGATAACCTGTCAAAAATGCCAAATCCAATATGTAGGACAAACCACTTTGACTATCAGAGACAGATTTACCCGTCACCGTTTCGATATTAGACACAAAATCGACAAACCCGTATCAAATCACTTTAATCAGACGGACCACGATTTAGAACATGTTCGAATCATACCAATAGAACAGGTTTCGAGCCATTCACAATTAGACGAACGCGAACAATTTTGGATTGACAAACTTCAGACCATGACACCAAAAGGTATTAATGAAAAAAACGTCTCCAACAACAACATATTACCATTCGTTATCACCTACATTTCGACAGCCAATGTAGTGAGTAGAAAGATTAGAAATCATTACAAAGAATTACAGTCTAACAATCAAGATGTTTTTAAACACAAACTAGTAACTGCTTATCGCAAAAACAAAAACTTGCAAAACATGTTGGTTCGTAGTAGACTTAAGACAGACTTATAGACTCTTAGGCCAGTGCAAAATGGATTAAACCCTAATCCCTAACCCGAATCTTAGACCTAACCCAGCCCGTGCCAAGGTTCATAAATTGTCTCCCCTTACTCGACCATCTAATGCATACCCCAGGTGTAGTCTCCTAGAGCTTAGTGTCCAAATACACCCAGCATTGCACTCTCTAGTATAACACAACGTCATTATATTTTTTCTATGCCGTCAAGAACCTAGGGCCCCCAAACTTATCATCATGAGCCCTTCTCCATTTATTACCCCACCTCCCGCGGAGACAGGTGATTGCAAGTATACCGACAAATTTACACAGTAGTTGGTTGCGTGCATGATGCCTCTGCACCCACTCCCCTTTCAAATGAACGTCAACTCTGGGTCCCTATAACTTGGTAAGTGGCCTTGTAAGATCTCCCAAAAATGTTTTTTCTACATGTTATTTTTTCACCAAAAGCTATTTTTTCAAAGGAAAAAATTTCCCGCAAAAAAACTCCTTTTTTTTCAAATTTTAGTTTAAACTAATTAAATTAATTAATTCAATTTAAATTTAATTCAGTTTCACTTTAACTTTGCCAGTTCAACCGGCGGGTAAGTACATAATTACTATCAGCACAGGTAAACACAGGACCCAAGCTACCTGAGTTCATCGACGCAGGTGAAATCTCAGGTAGCTTGGGTGGTCGCGGATTAATTACTGCAGGTGTCGGGTAAACCCAAGCTACCTGAGTTCATCGGCGCAGGTGAAATCGCAGGTAGCTTGGGTGGTCGCGGATTAATTACTGCAGGTGTCGGGTAAACCCAAGCTACCTGAATTCAAGGCGCAGGTGTTACCAAAGGTGAGCTTGGAATAACAACTCACTGAACACCAGTTAATTCACAGATCAATTAAATAATTAAGCACGTGGTCAGACAGCTAATCAAACCACACCACGGTTGAACACACACACCAATAGGATAATGTTGCTTCAAGACCATCCAATCAGATTCTTTTAGTAATTATAGGGTACGACGTAGGGCCCCATTGTTGACGGTATATTAGGACGGTGATACCCTAGGTTCTTCAGTCTACACCTGCCACCTGATGAAGACGTAATAGTCGAAACTAGTAGTGGCTTTTACGGCATCTAATCCAATAGGTATCCTCTGTTTGTGTGTGTACGTTTTGTTGATTAACTAAATATCATTGTTTTTCAGCTATTGTATTTTCATTTTGTTGTTGCCTCTTAATTTGATGTTCTAATCTTGACACATTTTTTTCAGGTTTTTACTGATAATATGTTCTAATTTTGTCATTTTTTTCAGATTTTTTCATTTTTTTCACTTTTTTGACATTTTTAGTGCTTTTTTTCCTTCAGTAAATTAACGATTTTTAGTGCTATTTTTTCTACAGTAAATTATTTTTTTGATTATTTCCAAAATCCACAAAACCTTCTTTAGTGCTTTTCTTCCTTTAATTCTATTAATCTGTTTCCCATAACGAACCCATCAACCAGTAGTTTTGAACCTCAGACATGGCGTTTGGAAAAAATTTAAAATAACACCAAAAAAGTCCAAAACTCCAATCCAAACGCTAAATTCATTCGGCTTTTTTATCAACTGATTCAGGCCCTTCATCACATTTCCGTTTTAGAGGCTCAGGCTAATGGCGGCCCTCCCACCCGCGGTTTTCAAAAGCAGGTTTCTAACCTTTCAAAATTTCTTAAGCCAGCGCAGGCCAATCAGTCTATCATTAATAGACTTCAAAACATCCACAAGTCCTGGGCTAAATTTACAGCCCAAGCCTTGTTGGACCACTACCGTGTTCAGATTTCGGAACGTTTAGGAACGATTACAGCCCATAATTTCTCAAGTTCAATGATTAACTCTCTTTCGGCAACCTCTTTAGACTGGGCACGCAAAAACTTTAGAAACCAACTTCGAGAAGACACGGTCTCGAAATTCAAAAAAATGGTAAACAGTTTGCTACCGAAACCTGCGTATGATTCTCCTAACAATGCACCTAACCGTCCACCTTCTGCTCCTTCTCCTCCACCTTCACCCTCCTCACCTCCACACCATTCCCTTAACACCTTCCTGTCACCTAAACAACGCCGCCTGACCCGATCTTCCTCTCGTCTTACTAATGACCTCCCAACCACTAACCGCTTCACGGCTCTGTCACCTCCCTCTGCCCCGACTACGCCTAAGCGTAAACGAGGTTCTTCTTCTTCCTCCTCACCTTCTAACACGCCTCGTAAAGCTCGTAAGGCGCTTAACGTTAGGCCAATCCCCGCTAACAAAAGCACTCCTCCACCCTCTCCTCCTAGTTACGCACAGGCGGCTTCTAAACCACCCTCGGTTAACCGTCATCCTAACACGACTAACAAATCGGAATGGAAACTCCCCTCCATTAACAAACCGATCCTTGTGATAGGAGCCTCTAACCTCTCCCGTGTGACCTCCCTTTCAAATCCTGACGTCCAAGTCGAATCTTTTCCAGGTGCGAAAATTAGGCATATGATAGATATATTCAAAAACTATTCGCACACTGCCCTTCCGGTCAAAATCATTTTAAACATTGGAATTAATGATAGGTCGACCCAAAACATAAATGATGTGTTTAGGGACCTATCCGTCCTCCGTGACGTAATTTATCAGAAGCTTCCCTTCACAAAAATCTTTCTCACTATTATACCAATTTCGGAATCTTTGGCCAAAACAAAATCATGGGAAGCTTCCAACCTTTCGGCTCTCAACCAGCATTTTGGCGATCTCCGTAACAAATTTACCCACGTCTTGGACAGTATGATTAGGGGCGGATTCAGGTTCAACTCAGACGGCATTCATTGGACCGAGACCATGGCCAATGAACTTGTCCGCTCTTGGGTTTCTCAGGCTGAAAAAACCAGAGGTTTTTTTGTCTAGATCCTAAAGGGTTGAACCAGGATCCCCCCAACACTATTAACTTAAGCTCTAGGTCCCTCAATCCAGATGAAATCAGTCTGTTAAATAGAGGTTTGAAATTTATACCGACCCCGAAACACGTCGATAAATCAAACATAACAAATTCAGCAGCAGATTTCGGTCGGAAACTGAAAATTACTCACTTTTTTCATGGTAAATCAAAACCTATTGATAACAAAAAGTTTGTGAATAAAAGCAATTGGAACCCACCAGAAAATGCGATTCCGGCCAATATTCAAAATTCAGTAAAGAACATTTTTAAAGATCTTTCCAAAATTTCAATTAAAAGAGAACAAAACAATTTATCTCCGACCGAAACAAAATCGATCAAAACTCTTAAGGACGACCATTCCATTGTGATCAAAAAAGCAGACAAAGGTTCAGCAACAGTCATCATGGATAGGGTAGACTACATTTGGGAGGTAGAGAGACAATTAAACAACCCTAAGCACTACAAACAACTCGACGCCCCGACTTACCCCAAAACTAGTAGAGAATTGACGCAGGTTATCCATAAACTAGGTAGAAACAAACATTTAACGCCCAAACAAATAGCATACCTCAGTCCTACAGAGGACCCTAAACCTAGACATATGTACATCCTTCCGAAAATTCACAAATCGCCCACACAATGGTCAGACCCCCACAAAATTCCACCTGGGAGACCAATTATATCTGATGTCGAAAGTGAATCGTACAGAATAGCTGAGTACATGGACCATTTCTTGGCCCCACTATCAATGCAACATCCAGCCTATTTAAAAGACATCACAGATTTTATAAACAAAATCGAAAATCTAACAATACCAAAAGACAGTTTGTTAATCAGCTTAGATGTGGATAGTATGTATACAAATATCGATAACCGTGACGGACTTAGTGCAGTAGCCAAAACATTCCGAAACAACCCGGACCCAAATAGACCAGATTTAGAAATCCTACAAATGCTACAATTAGGTTTAGAAAGAAATGATTTTGAGTTTAATGGCAAATGGTACCTACAGACATCAGGGACAGCTATGGGCAAAAAATTCGCACCTAGTTATGCAAACATTTTTATGGCCAACTTTGAGAAAGAAGCTTTAGCGAAATGTTCAAAACTACCCTTAGTTTATGTCAGGTTCTTAGACGACATTTTTATCATTTGGACACATTCGAGAACAGAGTTTGATGAATTTTTCAATACTATCAACAACCACCATCCATCAATTAAACTTAAAGCTACCATTAGTGAAAATTCCATTGATTTTCTCGACACCACAGTTTTCAAAGGACCAAAATTCGAGGAAACAGGTAAATTAGATATTAAGGTTTTTTTTCAAACCCACGGATTCACACCAACTGCTTCATAAGAAATCATTCCATCCCAAACATTCCTTTAAAGGCATCATAAAGTCTCAAATTATCCGTTTTTATAGAATCTGCACTCAAGAATCTGATTTTAACAATGCAGTAAGCATACTATTCAAAGCACTTAGAAAACGCAACTATTCCTATAGATTTCTCCGAACGATCAAAGGTGAGACCTTAGCAGAACTAAACCCCAGAATTGGCAACATAGTTGAACCTTGTGGAGCAAACAGATGCGCCACATGCCCTTTTATGAATGTAGCAACCCTTTTTCGAAGTTCAAATACCTCCAAAATTTACCACATCAAACAAGATCTAGACTGTAATTCTAAAAATGTCATTTATCTGATAACCTGCCAAAAATGCCAAATCCAATATGTAGGACAAACCACTTTGACTATCAGAGACAGATTCACCCGTCACCGTTTCGATATTAGACACAAAATCGACAAAACCGTATCAAATCACTTTAATCAGACGGACCACGATTTAGAACATGTTCGAATCATACCAATAGAACAGGTTTCGAGCCATTCACAATTAGACGAACGCGAACAATTTTGGATTGACAAACTTCAGACCATGACACCAAAAGGTATTAATGAAAAAAACGTCTCCAACAACAACATATTACCATTCGTTATCACCTACAATTCGACAGCCAATGTAGTGAGTAGAAAGATTAGAAATCATTACAAAGAATTACAGTCTAACAATCAAGATGTTTTTAAACACAAACTAGTAATTGCTTATCGCAAAAACAAAAACTTGCAAGACATGTTGGTTCGTAGTAGACTTAAGACAGACTTATAGACTCTTAGGCCAGTGCAAAAGGGATTAAACCCTAATCCCTAACCCTAATCTTAGACCTAACCCTAACCCTTATGGTAACAATACAGCAGTTGTAATTATTATAACTATACAACAGCTGATCCTTATGGTAACAATACAGCAGGTGTAATTATTATAACGATACAACAGCTGATTCTTATGGTACCAATACAGCAGGTGTAATTATTATAACTATACAACAACAGCTGATCCTTATGGTAACAATACAGCAGGTGTAATTATTATAACGATACAACAGCTGATCCTTATGGTTACAATACAGCAGGTGTAATTATTATAGCTATACAACAGCTGATTCTTATGGTAACAATACAGCAGGTGTAATTATTATAGCTATACAACTGATTCTTATGGTAACAATACAGCAGGTGTAATTATTATCACGATACAACAGCTGATCCTTATGGTAACAATACAACAGGTGTAATTATTATCACGATACAACAGCTGATCCTTATGGTAAAAATACAGCAGGTGTAATTGTTATAACTATACAACAGCTGATCGTTATGGTAACAATACAGCAGGTGTAATTGTTATAACTATACAACAGCTGATTCTTATGGTAACAATACAGCAGGTGTAATTATTATAAATATACAACAGCTGATTCTTATGGTAACAATACATCAGGTGTAATTGTTATAACTATACAACAGCTGATTCTTATGGTAACAATACAGTAGGTGTAATTATTATAACTATACAACAGCTGATTCTTATGGTAACAATACAGTAGGTGTAATTATTATAGCTATACAACAGCTGATCCTTATGGTAACAATACATGTGTAATTATTATAACTATACAAATGTACAACAGTTGATCCTTATGGTAACAATACAGCAGATGTACTTATTATAACTATACAACAGCTGATCCTTATGGTAACAATACAGCAAGTGTAATTATTATAACGATACAACAGCTGATTCTTATGGTACCAATACAGCAGGTGTAATTATTATAACTATACAACAACAGCTGATCCTTATGGTAACAATACAGCAGGTGTAATTATTATAACGATACAACAGCTGATCCTTATGGTAACAATACAGCAGGTGTACTTATTATAACTATACAACAGCTGATCCTTATGGTAACAATACAGCAGGTGTAATTATTATAACGATACAACAACTGATTCTTATGGTACCAATACAGCAGGTGTAATTATTATAACTATACAACAACAGCTGATCCTTATGGTAACAATACAGCAGGTGTAATTATTATAACGATACAACAGCTGATCCTTATGGTTACAATACAGCAGGTGTAATTATTATAGCTATACAACAGCTGATTCTTATGGTAACAATACAGCAGGTGTAATAATTATAGCTATACAACTGATTCTTATGGTAACAATACAGCAGGTGTAATTATTATCACGATACAACAGCTGATCCTTATGGTAAAAATACAGCAGGTGTAATTGTTATAACTATACAACAGCTGATCGTTATGGTAACAATACAGCAGGTGTAATTGTTATAACTATACAACAGCTGATTCTTATGGTAACAATACAGCAGGTGTAATTATAATAACTATACAACAACTGATTCTTATGGTAACAATACAGTAGGTGTAATTATTATAACTATACAACAACTGATTCTTATGGTAACAATACAGCAGGTGTAATTGTTATAACTATACAACAGCTGATTCTTATGGTAACAGTACAGCAGGTGTAATTATTATTACTATACAACAGCTGATTCTTATGGTAACAATACAGCAGGTGTAATTATTATCACGATACAAAAGCTGATCCTTATGGTAAAAATACAGCAGGTGTAATTGTTATAACTATACAACAGCTGATCGTTATGGTAACAATACAGCAGGTGTAATTGTTATAACTATACAACAGCTGATTCTTATGGTAACAATACAGCAGGTGTAATTATAATAACTATACAACAACTGATTCTTATGGTAACAATACAGTAGGTGTTATTATTATAACTATACAACAACTGATTCTTATGGTAACAATACAGCAGGTGTAATTGTTATAACTATACAACAGCTGATTCTTATGGTAACAGTACAGCAGGTGTAATTATTATTACTATACAACAGCTGATTCTTATGGTAACAATACAGCAGGTGTAATTATTATAGCTATACAACAGCTGATTCTTATGGTAACAATACAGCAGGTGTAATTATTATAGCTATACAACAGCTGATCCTTATGGTAACAATACATGTGTAATTATTATAACTATACAACAGCTGATTCTTATGGTAACAATACAACAGGTGTAATTATTATAACTATACAACAGCTTATTCTTATGGTAACAATACAGCAGGTGTAATTATTATAACTATACAACAGCTGATTCTTATGGTAACAATACAGCAGGTGTAATTGTTATAACTATACAACAGCTGATTCTTATGGTAACAATACAGCAGGTGTAATTATAATAACTATACAACAACTGATTCTTATGGTAACAATACAGCAAGTGTAATTGTTATAACTATACAACAGCTTTTTCTTATGGTAACAATACAGCAGGTGTAATTATTATAACTATACAACAGCTGATTCTTATGGTAACAATACAGCAGGCGTAATTATTATAACTATACAACAACTGATTCTTATGGTAACAATACAGCAAGTGTAATTATTATAACTATACAACAGCTTATTCTTATGGTAACAATACAGTAGGTGTAATTATTATAACTATACAACAACTGATTCTTATGGTAACAATACAGCAAGTGTAATTGTTATAACTATACAACAGCTTATTCTTATGGTAACAATACAGTAGGTGTAATTATTATAACTATACAACAACTGATTCTTATGGTAACAATACAGCAAGTGTAATTGTTATAACTATACAACAGCTGATTCTTATGGTAACAATACAGCAGGTGTAATTATTATAACTATACAACAACTCATTCTTATGGTAACAATACAGCAAGTGTAATTGTTATAACTATACAACAGCTGATTCTTATGGTAACAATACAGCAGGTGTAATTATAATAACTATACAACAACTGATTCTTATGGTAACAATACAGCAGGTGTAATTATTATAACTATACAACAACTGATTCTTATGGTAACAATACAGCAAGTGTAATTGTTATAACTATACAACAGCTGATTCTTATGGTAACAATACAGCAGGTGTAATTATTATAACTATACAACAACTGATTCTTATGGTAACAATACAGCAAGTGTAATTGTTATAACTATACAACAGCTGATTCTTATGGTAACAATACAGCAGGTGTAATTATAATAACTATACAACAACTGATTCTTATGGTAACAATACAGCAGTAGTAATTATTTTAACTATACAACATTTGATTCTTATGATAACAATACAGCAGGTGTAATTATTATCACTATACAACAGCTGATTCTTATGGTAACAATACATAAGGTGTAATTGTTATAACTATACAACAACTGATTCTTATGGTAACAATACAGCAGGTGTAATTATTATAACTATACAACAGCTGATTCTTATGGTAACAATACAGCAGGTGTAATTATTATAACGATACAACAGCTGATTCTTATGGTAACAATACATGTGTAATTATTATAACTATACAACAGCTTATTCTTATGGTAACAATACAGCAGGTGTAATTATTATAACTATACAACAGCTGATTCTTATGGTAACAATACAGCAGGTGTAATTATTATAACTATACAACAGCTGATTCTTATGGTCACAATACAGCAGGTGTAATTATTAATAATATACAACAGCTGATCCTTATGGTAACAATACAACAGGTGTAATTATTATAACTATACAACAGCGGATTCTTATGGTAACAATACAGTAGGTGTAATTATTATAACTATACAACAGCTGATTCTTATGGTAACAATACAACAGGTGTAATTATTATAACTATACAACAGCTGATTCTTATAATAACAATTCATCAGGTGTAATTGTTATGACTATACAACAGCTTATTCTTATGGTAACAATACAGTAGTTGTAATTGTTATAACTATACAACAGCTGATTCTTATGGTAACAATACAGCAGGTGTAATTATTATAACTATACAACAGCGGATTCTTATGGTAACAATACAGTAGGTGTAATTATTATAACTATACAACAGCTGATTCTTATGGTAACAATACAGCAGGTGTAATTGTTATAACTATACAACAACTGATTTTTATGGTAACAATACAGTAGGTGTAATTATTATAACTATACAACAGCTGATTCTTATGGTAACAATACAGCAGGTGTAATTATTATAACTATACAACAGCTTATTCTTATGGTAACAATACAGCAGGTGTAATTATTATAACTATACAACAGCTGATTCTTATGGTAACAATACAGTAGGTGTAATTATTATAACTATACAACAGCTGATTCTTATGGTAACAATACAGCAGGTGTAATTGTTATAACTATACAACAGCTGATTCTTATGGTAACAATACAGTAGGTGTACTTATTATAACTATACAACAGCTGATTCTTATGGTAACAATACAGTAGGTGTAATTATTATAACTATACAACAGCTGATTCTTATGGTAACAATACAGCAGGTGTAATTATTATAGCTATGCAACAGCTGATCCTTATGGTAACAATACATGTGTAATTATTATAACTATACAACAGCTGATCCTTATGGTAACAATACATGTGTTATTATTATAACTATACAACAGCTGATTCTTATGGTAACAATACAGCAGGTGTAATTGTTATAACTATACAACAGCTGATCCTTATGGTAACAATACAGCAAGTGTAATTGTTATAACTATACAACAGCTGATCCTTATGGTAACAATACAGCAAGTGTAATTATTATAACTATACAACAACTGATTCTTATGGTAACAATACAGCAGGTGTAATTATTATAACTATACAACAACAGCTGGTCCTTATGGTAACAATACAGCAGGTGTAATTATTATAACTATACAACAGCTGATTCTTATGGTAACAATACAGCAAGTGTAATTATTATAGCTATACAACAGCTGATTCTTATGGTAACAATACAGCAGGTGTAATTATTATAACTATACAACAGCTGATTCTTATGGTAACAATACAGCAGGTGTAATTATTATAACTATACAACAGCTGATTCTTATGGTAACAATACAGCAGGTGTAATTGTTATAACTATACAACAGCTTATTCTTATGGTAACAATACAGCAGGTGTAATTATTATAACTATACAACAGCTTATTCTTATGGTAACAATACAGCAGGTGTAATTATTATAACTATACAACAGCTGATTCTTATGGTAACAATACAGTAGGTGTAATTATTATAACTATACAACAGCTGATTCTTATTGTAACAATACAGCAGGTGTAATTATTATAACTATACAACAACTGATTTTTATGGTAACAATACATGTGTAATTATTATAACTATACAACAGCTGATCCTTATGGTAACAATACAGCAGGTGTAATTATTATAACTATACAACAGCTGGTCCTTATGGTAAAAATACAGCAGGTATAATTATTATAACTATACAACAACTGGTCCTTATGGTAACAATACAGCAGGTGTAATTATTATAACAATACAACAACTGATTCTTATGGTAACAATACAGCACGTGTAATTATTATAGCTATACAACAGCTGATTCTTATGGTAACAATACAACAGGTGTAATTATAACAACTATACAACAACTGATTCTTATGGTAACAATACAGCAGTAGTAATTATTTTAACTATACAACATCTGATTCTTATGATAACAATACAGCAGGTGTAATTATTATCACTATACAACAGCTGATTCTTATGGTAACAATACAGAAGTTGTAATTGTTATAACTATACAACAACTGATTCTTATGGTAACAATACAGCAGGTGTAATTATTATAACTATACAACAGCTGATTCTTATGGTAACAATACAGCAGGTGTAATTATTATAACTATACAACAGCTGATTCTTATGGTAACAATACATGTGTAATTATTATAACTATACAACAGCTGATTCTTATGGTAACAATACAGCAGGTGTAATTATTATAACTATACAACAGCTGATTCTTATGGTCACAATACAGCAGGTGTAATTATTAATAATATACAACAGCTGATTCTTATGGTAACAATACAACAGGTGTAATTATTATAACTATACAACAGCTGATTCTTATGGTAACAATACAGCAGGTGTAATTATTATAACTATACAACAGCTGATTCTTATGATAACAATACATCAGGTGTAATTGTTATAACTATACAACAGCTGATCCTTATGGTAACAATACAGCAAGTGTAATTGTTATAACTATACAACAGCTGATCCTTATGGTAACAATACAGCAAGTGTAATTATTATAACTATACAACAACTGATTCTTATGGTAACAATACAGCAGGTGTAATTATTATAACTATACAACAACAGCTGATCCTTATGGTAACAATACAGCAGATGTAATTATTATAACTATACAACAGCTGATTCTTATTGTAACAATACAGCAAGTGTAATTGTTATAACTATAGAACAGCTGATTCTTATTGTAACAATACAGCAAGTGTAATTATTATAGCTATACAACAGCTGATTCTTATGGTAACAATACAGCAGGTGTAATTATTATAACTATACAACAGCTGATTCTTATGGTAACAATACAGCAGGTGTAATTGTTATAACTATACAACAGCTGATTCTTATTGTAACAATACAGCAAGTGTAATTATTATAGCTATACAACAGCTGATTCTTATGGTAACAATACAGCAGGTGTAATTATTATAACTATACAACAGCTGATTCTTATGGTAACAATACAGCAGGTGTAATTGTTATAACTATACAACAGCTTATTCTTATGGTAACAATACAGCAGGTGTAATTATTATAACTATACAACAGCTTATTCTTATGGTAACAATACAGCAGGTGTAATTATTATAACTATACAACAGCTGATTCTTATGGTAACAATACAGTAGGTGTAATTATTATAACTATACAACAGCTGATCCTTATGGTAACAATACAGCAAGTGTAATTGTTATAACTATACAACAGCTGATTCTTATGGTAACAATACAACAGGTGTAATTATTATAACTATACAACAGCTGATTCTTATGGTAACAATACATGTGTAATTATTATAACTATACAACAACTGATTCTTATGGTAACAATACAGCAGGTGTAATTATTATAGCTATACAACAGCTGATTCTTATGGTAACAATACATGTGTAATTATTATTACTATACAACAGCTGATCCTTATGGTAACAATACAGTAGGTGTAATTATTATAACTATACAACAGCTGATCCTTATGGTAACAATACAGCAGGTGTAATTATTATAACGATACAACAGCTGATTCTTATGGTACCAATACAGCAGGTGTAATTATTATAACTATACAACAACAGCTGATCCTTATGGTAACAATACAGCAGGTGTAATTATTATAACGATACAACAGCTGATCCTTATGGTAACAATACAGCAGGTGTACTTATTATAACTATACAACAGCTGATCCTTATGGTAACAATACAGCAGGTGTAATTATTATAACGATACAACAACTGATTCTTATGGTACCAATACAGCAGGTGTAATTATTATAACTATACAACAACAGCTGATCCTTATGGTAACAATACAGCAGGTGTAATTATTATAACGATACAACAGCTGATCCTTATGGTTACAATACAGCAGGTGTAATTATTATAGCTATACAACAGCTGATTCTTATGGTAACAATACAGCAGGTGTAATTATTATAGCTATACAACTGATTCTTATGGTAACAATACAGCAGGTGTAATTATTATCACGATACAACAGCTGATCCTTATGGTAACAATACAACAGGTGTAATTATTATCACGATACAAAAGCTGATCCTTATGGTAAAAATACAGCAGGTGTAATTGTTATAACTATACAACAGCTGATCGTTATGGTAACAATACAGCAGGTGTAATTGTTATAACTATACAACAGCTGATTCTTATGGTAACAATACAGCAGGTGTAATTATAATAACTATACAACAACTGATTCTTATGGTAACAATACAGTAGGTGTAATTATTATAACTATACAACAACTGATTCTTATGGTAACAATACAGCAGGTGTAATTGTTATAACTATACAACAGCTGATTCTTATGGTAACAGTACAGCAGGTGTAATTATTATTACTATACAACAGCTGATTCTTATGGTAACAATACAGCAGGTGTAATTATTATAGCTATACAACAGCTGATTCTTATGGTAACAATACAGCAGGTGTAATTATTATAGCTATACAACAGCTGATCCTTATGGTAACAATACATGTGTAATTATTATAACTATACAACAGCTGATTCTTATGGTAACAATACAACAGGTGTAATTATTATAACTATACAACAGCTTATTCTTATGGTAACAATACAGCAGGTGTAATTATTATAACTATACAACAGCTGATTCTTATGGTAACAATACAGCAGGTGTAATTGTTATAACTATACAACAGCTGATTCTTATGGTAACAATACAGCAGGTGTAATTATAATAACTATACAACAACTGATTCTTATGGTTACAATACAGCAAGTGTAATTGTTATAACTATACAACAGCTTTTTCTTATGGTAACAATACAGCAGGTGTAATTATTATAACTATACAACAGCTGATTCTTATGGTAACAATACAGCAGGCGTAATTATTATAACTATACAACAACTGATTCTTATGGTAACAATACAGCAAGTGTAATTATTATAACTATACAACAGCTTATTCTTATGGTAACAATACAGCAAGTGTAATTGTTATAACTATACAACAGCTGATTCTTATGGTAACAATACAGCAGGTGTAATTATTATAACTATACAACAACTGATTCTTATGGTAACAATACAGCAAGTGTAATTGTTATAACTATACAACAGCTGATTCTTATGGTAACAATACAGCAGGTGTAATTATAATAACTATACAACAACTGATTCTTATGGTAACAATACAGCAGTAGTAATTATTTTAACTATACAACATTTGATTCTTATGATAACAATACAGCAGGTGTAATTATTATCACTATACAACAGCTGATTCTTATGGTAACAATACATAAGGTGTAATTGTTATAACTATACAACAACTGATTCTTATGGTAACAATACAACAGGTGTAATTATTATAACTATACAACAGCTGATTCTTATGGTAACAATACAGCAGGTGTAATTATTATAACGATACAACAGCTGATTCTTATGGTAACAATACATGTGTAATTATTATAACTATACAACAGCTTATTCTTATGGTAACAATACAGCAGGTGTAATTATTATAACTATACAACAGCTGATTCTTATGGTAACAATACAGCAGGTGTAATTATTATAACTATACAACAGCTGATTCTTATGGTCACAATACAGCAGGTGTAATTATTAATAATATACAACAGCTGATCCTTATGGTAACAATACAACAGGTGTAATTATTATAACTATACAACAGCGGATTCTTATGGTAACAATACAGTAGGTGTAATTATTATAACTATACAACAGCTGATTCTTATGGTAACAATACAACAGGTGTAATTATTATAACTATACAACAGCTGATTCTTATAATAACAATTCATCAGGTGTAATTGTTATGACTATACAACAGCTTATTCTTATGGTAACAATACAGTAGTTGTAATTGTTATAACTATACAACAGCTGATTCTTATGGTAACAATACAGCAGGTGTAATTATTATAACTATACAACAGCGGATTCTTATGGTAACAATACAGTAGGTGTAATTATTATAACTATACAACAGCTGATTCTTATGGTAACAATACAGCAGGTGTAATTGTTATAACTATACAACAACTGATTTTTATGGTAACAATACAGTAGGTGTAATTATTATAACTATACAACAGCTGATTCTTATGGTAACAATACAGCAGGTGTAATTATTATAACTTTACAACAGCTTATTCTTATGGTAACAATACAGCAGGTGTAATTATTATAACTATACAACAGCTGATTCTTATGGTAACAATACAGTAGGTGTAATTATTATAACTATACAACAGCTGATTCTTATGGTAACAATACAGCAGGTGTAATTGTTATAACTATACAACAGCTGATTCTTATGGTAACAATACAGTAGGTGTACTTATTATAACTATACAACAGCTGATTCTTATGGTAACAATACAGTAGGTGTAATTATTATAACTATACAACAGCTGATTCTTATGGTAACAATACAGCAGGTGTAATTATTATAGCTATGCAACAGCTGATCCTTATGGTAACAATACATGTGTAATTATTATAACTATACAACAGCTGATCCTTATGGTAACAATACATGTGTTATTATTATAACTATACAACAGCTGATTCTTATGGTAACAATACAGCAGGTGTAATTGTTATAACTATACAACAGCTGATCCTTATGGTAACAATACAGCAAGTGTAATTGTTATAACTATACAACAGCTGATCCTTATGGTAACAATACAGCAAGTGTAATTATTATAACTATACAACAACTGATTCTTATGGTAACAATACAGCAGGTGTAATTATTATAACTATACAACAACAGCTGATCCTTATGGTAACAATACAGCAGGTGTAATTATTATAACTATACAACAGCTGATTCTTATGGTAACAATACAGCAAGTGTAATTATTATAGCTATACAACAGCTGATTCTTATGGTAACAATACAGCAGGTGTAATTATTATAACTATACAACAGCTGATTCTTATGGTAACAATACAGCAGGTTTAATTATTATAACTATACAACAGCTGATTCTTATGGTAACAATACAGCAGGTGTAATTGTTATAACTATACAACAGCTTATTCTTATGGTAACAATACAGCAGGTGTAATTATTATAACTATACAACAGCTTATTCTTATGGTAACAATACAGCAGGTGTAATTATTATAACTATACAACAGCTGATTCTTATGGTAACAATACAGTAGGTGTAATTATTATAACTATACAACAGCTGATTCTTATTGTAACAATACAGCAGGTGTAATTATTATAACTATACAACAACTGATTTTTATGGTAACAATACATGTGTAATTATTATAACTATACAACAGCTGATCCTTATGGTAACAATACAGCAGGTGTAATTATTATAACTATACAACAGCTGGTCCTTATGGTAAAAATACAGCAGGTATAATTATTATAACTATACAACAACTGGTCCTTATGGTAACAATACAGCAGGTGTAATTATTATAACAATACAACAACTGATTCTTATGGTAACAATACAGCACGTGTAATTATTATAGCTATACAACAGCTGATTCTTATGGTAACAATACAACAGGTGTAATTATAACAACTATACAACAACTGATTCTTATGGTAACAATACAGCAGTAGTAATTATTTTAACTATACAACATCTGATTCTTATGATAACAATACAGCAGGTGTAATTATTATCACTATACAACAGCTGATTCTTATGGTAACAATACAGAAGTTGTAATTGTTATAACTATACAACAACTGATTCTTATGGTAACAATACAGCAGGTGTAATTATTATAACTATACAACAGCTGATTCTTATGGTAACAATACAGCAGGTGTAATTATTATAACTATACAACAGCTGATTCTTATGGTAACAATACATGTGTAATTATTATAACTATACAACAGCTGATTCTTATGGTAACAATACAGCAGGTGTAATTATTATAACTATACAACAGCTGATTCTTATGGTCACAATACAGCAGGTGTAATTATTAATAATATACAACAGCTGATTCTTATGGTAACAATACAACAGGTGTAATTATTATAACTATACAACAGCTGATTCTTATGGTAACAATACAGTAGGTGTAATTATTATAACTATACAACAGCTGATTCTTATGATAACAATACATCAGGTGTAATTGTTATAACTATACAACAGCTGATCCTTATGGTAACAATACAGCAAGTGTAATTGTTATAACTATACAACAGCTGATCCTTATGGTAACAATACAGCAAGTGTAATTATTATAACTATACAACAACTGATTCTTATGGTAACAATACAGCAGGTGTAATTATTATAACTATACAACAACAGCTGATCCTTATGGTAACAATACAGCAGATGTAATTATTATAACTATACAACAGCTGATTCTTATTGTAACAATACAGCAAGTGTAATTATTATAGCTATACAACAGCTGATTCTTATGGTAACAATACAGCAGGTGTAATTATTATAACTATACAACAGCTGATTCTTATGGTAACAATACAGCAAGTGTAATTATTATAGCTATACAACAGCTGATTCTTATGGTAACAATACAGCAGGTGTAATTATTATAACTATACAACAGCTGATTCTTATGGTAACAATACAGCAGGTGTAATTGTTATAACTATACAACAGCTGATCCTTATGGTAACAATACAGCAAGTGTAATTGTTATAACTATACAACAGCTGATTCTTATGGTAACAATACAACAGGTGTAATTATTATAACTATACAACAGCTGATTCTTATGGTAACAATACATGTGTAATTATTATAACTATACAACAACTGATTCTTATGGTAACAATACAGCAGGTGTAATTATTATAGCTATGCAACAGCTGATTCTTATGGTAACAATACATGTGTAATTATTATTACTATACAACAGCTGATCCTTATGGTAACAATACAGTAGGTGTAATTATTATAACTATACAACAGCTGATCCTTATGGTAACAATACAGCAGGTGTAATTATTATAACTATACAACAGCTGATTCTTATGGTAACAATACATCAGGTGTAATATTATAACTATACAACAGCTGATCCTTATGGTAACAATACAGCAGGTGTAATTCTTTTAACTATACAACAGCTGATTCTTATGGTAACAATACAGCAGGTGTAATTATTATAACTATACAACAACTGATTCTCTTCATAAGCATAAATATTATCTGATCACTATTGTAACATGCTTTTGCTGGTATTTAAAAACAATATATACATAGTATTGTAGTTTGAACTTCACGCGAAACGCCATGTATCAGTTATATAATGTATTTTACCTCTTGTTACACACGTAGGTGTGTCCAGAGTGACTCATAAAACCTTTGAAACCTTTAATTAGTATTATTTAGGGGATAGTACGTTGTTTTGAGTGGCTATACTGGCGATTAGAACATGAGATTTGGTTTGAACTCGAGACCGATTAGAACATGAAATTTGGTTTGAACTCGAGACCGATAGGTCGAGAGTTTAAACCAAATCTCATGTTCTAATCGCCAGTATAGACACGAAAAATAACGTACTATCCCAATTCTAACACTCATTGACAAATTTAATACGCTAATTTGTTTAGATACATTGTATTTCCTTGCTACAAGTACGTAGTAAAGTACTCTGTGACCTGGCTAGTGACGTGTCTTTCTATAGCCAACTGACCAATCAGAAGGAAGCTTTCAAAAGTCGGTCATTTAGCCACGCCCATACATGTACTGGCGAGCGATTGGTCTGGATGTTGACGAGGCGGAAAATTTGGATTTAGTTTCTTCGTGAACGTATGTATACGACATACTTGGATTAACATTGACAAAATTCCATGTCAGTATGCATGCAAATATGTTCGTATCGACAAAATCGTGTGATTTTTTCAAGATCTGTTAAAATTTTGTGCAGATGCACACGGCACAGTCACAGTGAAATGTTTGTTATGATTCCTGAGATTTTGCGAATTTGAGGACCCAAATCGGATCAAGACTTGAATTTTGAAGTATTTTACATTTCAAATTAATATTTTTGTTGTAGCATATCAACATTTAATGATGTCCTTTAGAATTTATATGAAAACAAGTATTTCTATCGGGTGGATTTATTTTTATAGATCAAAACAGAACGCATAGTCGTTGCACGCGCCATTTTTTTCAGAAACATAACAAAACGCAAAATTTTCAGATTCAATACTGTTTTATGGCGTATTTAAACTAAAAACTAATGATATGTGGACATAAAATGATGTTTGAATATCTATTCTAAGACTAAATTTTTGTTATAATCAATCTGTTGACACTGTTGTTGATTTAGAAGTAATTTTGAAAAAAGTGATCCGATTTGGGTACTGATCCGATTTGGGTACTGTCACTTAAGTTTACACATGGATGGAATTAACGTTTCATAAATAAATGGAGGTAAGAACATGATATGATTACGTTTTATTCTTAATTTATTCAGCTAATACATTCAATCGGTCCTCTCTGCTCTGATAATAACTTGACGTACGCCTATCATCCAGTGGAATGTTCATTGATAGACAATCCCCATCACGACGCCATTTTGTTTTGGGTAGAAACGGGGCGTGGCTTAAGCTCGATGGGAGGAGCTTGATACGATTGATCATGATTAATCAGGATTCTATCGCACATTAGAACATAGTCCATATCCAATCAAAACGCGTATTACAAACGTATCGTGTTAGAATTAGATATTATTGTATGACCATTTTTATATCACACTCCTTATCAGCCTGAGAGTTCTGATATCAGGACTCGAGGGCTGATAATGGGTGTGATATCAAAATGGTCATATCATAAACTTTTGATCGTATGTTTTTTGTTTCTTGTTTGTTTTTATCTCGATTAAAAAAAAAAAAAAACACTTACAAAGAATTTCTTTTTAACATATCACGTAATTTAAACCATTAACATTGACTGTTATTTATAAATGTTACACACAATCCAAAAAAGGTAAAAATAGAAATACGTTAAAGTACACATGCGAGAGAAAATCCCAATCACTGCTTTCTGGCCTGTAGCTGTGATCATATTTGCCTAACTGATATTTGTATTCCTGATTACTACACAGAAATATCATAATGTACTGATTATCTTAATAATATACCGGTTCTTTTGGTATCTTATTTCTATGTAAGTCACAGTTGCCGTGTACATTTTTTAAATGTGTTGTTGTACCTTGTATATATGGCCGTATTGTAAACTAGACACAAATCTAGATATGCTATAGCCCTGTCAAAATAAAAGAATTTATTATTGTTGATATCAATTGCCTGCTGCAGCTCTCTGTGTATATTATCTTGTATTGTTAATCTTAATTTTGTCCGTTGTAGAAATAGCTCCACTGATCGAGCTAATATTATTTGTAAAAACACACGCACCATAATAAAAATTCTTGTATCTTGTAGATACTTTGTGTATCAATTAGATGATTTAGAAAATCAACACATTAAATATTATATTTCGCTTGCATTTATAGGCCTAAAATGGTCATCATTTATTTCAGGTACTCATAACCATTTCGTACTACTTAGCTTTCGAAATAATGTGAAATACGACTACTTGGTATAAATAACCATTATCCTGAGTATGTATAACCACAGTTGCTTGAGTTTCTGTCAGTAAATAATAAATACATATGTGTGAAATGAGCCTCCCATTACAGCATTACATTCTGTAATGGGCCGCGACTCCATATATAGAACATTTTTATATATACTGACAGAAACTCAAACAACTGTGGTATAACACCATAAAAAAACGTTATATTTCCCCTAGTACATGTATTTGTATGAAAATAAGTGTTTATTAGACGCATTTTTTATACAAAATCAACTGGTAGATTGCATTTGTGTCTACAAATGGTAAAATAACACTAAAATTAATATTAAAAAATGAACGTCGTGGACAGGATTCGAACCTGTGCGGGCATAGCCCATTTGATTTCGAGTCAAACGCCTTAACCACTCGGCCACCACGACATGGCTTTAATTAATAATTTATTTTCTTTAAGTAGATCAGTTTCAATAGGATGAAAGCAATCTTAGTACTTTCATATTATCAGTTAGGCCTAATTGATTATTATAAGAAACAATTTTTAAAAAATCCAAATCTGCTTATTTCGGTGGAAGTTCATCATTATCACTGACATCAATTGAATTTATATTATAGTTTATGTCTCACATATAGATCTAAGTTATTGGATGAACGTCTCTGTCTTCTTGCTTGTAAAAACTCGCATTGTCTCATTAAATAAAAATCGAATATTCTTTAACTAGATTATCTGCCTTACGAATATGATAGCCAAATTGGTCTTTCGACGCTTAATTAATCTTGGTTCGATTCAGATACTATCACGAGTTTGCTAAGTACGATTTGATAGTAATAACAACTTCCGGTTTAATGACAATCTTCGTCGAACTGAAAACAACAAAATGCTAAGGTATTTCTTTTTATCAATACCATAAACAAAAGCCTTTTTACTTGTATGATGATCCACAAAAATGAACAGTTTCATGTTATGATATATATCTAGATGAAACCAGAACTTATACTTACTATCATCAATAACAATCAGACAATCTGTACTGAACTTGCTGTTGTTCAACTTCTGTACTGTAGATTGTACAGTAGCGACCGTTTTGGAGAATGCACAGAGGCGTGAATGTTAAAAGTGGATTTTTTATCGGGGAACATTTCATGAAGGTATATGGATAAAAAGGTATATTTTGTCTATAGTGTTTGATTTGGAGGGCATCAATTAAAGGAGACAAGAACTGGATGGGATGTACATTGAAATCTCACAATATAAATATTAATGTTATGCAGCATTGAACATATGCCAACTTAGCTTATTGACATTGGAAAGGTATAATTTTACCATGGAGTCCCAAGGAAAAGATTAAGTCACTTTCAAGTGCATGTAGGTTGTCTTGTTGTCCGGCTTGTGGCCTTCACTTAATTAGCTTATTAAAGGGGCAATTTAGTGAAGACTGTACTTTTTTTTATAATATCACAAAATGTTTTATAAAATCTTAGTTCTGTAATCCTTATGAACAATTCCTACAGGTATTTTGACGAAAACTGATGCTTTCAATGCAATTTTCTAATTAATAATAAGGACATCCTTATTCGTACAATCTATGCAAATGAGACATATGCATATATTTCCAAACATCTCTTAGCATTTTGACCTCACGAGCATGCACAGGTTTACTGACTGAGCTAAAGGGAAATTCCCTAAAGCTCATGCTTGTAAGGCAACCTAGTCAAATGCACATCAATCTTTTACATGTAAATAAAAATGGCTTTGAAACCAAAGTGCAGTCTGTCTAATAATATTTCTCTGGACAAGTAAGCATATAGCACTTATCCATTTTCCTGTACTGTACATAATAACTTCCTGAATTTGTAGCAGTTTCTTCACGACAACGTACCTCTAAAGCTACAATTTGTGAAAATTTTTATTTTTACCCAGCGTCGTAAAAGCGAACACATGTTCAGATAATGAAATTCCCCATCAGAGGGGACTCTTTGTGTATGCATGGGCTTTCAATATTAAATTTCTGCTTTTGGTTAATATGAAAATGCAAACCCGCGAAAGGTCTTGAATTGAATTGCATTTCCTTTTTTGTATACTGTAAAAGCCAATATTTTCGCATGTGGATTTGTTTTTTCTTAGTCAGCTTCCAAACTCTTTGTTACTTTAAAATTTTTGTGCTGCAGTCATATTTTTTTTGCACTGCGTACATATATTACTATTATACATTGTAGAGTTTGAGTGGTGTTTAATATGTTCGCGTGTGGATATGTTCATAGAGATTTTAAACAAGCAAAACAAACGAAAAGTTTCAACACCACAAAAAATTCCACTTTTACGGTACTATAATAACATGTACAGACAAATATCAACATGGAAATAATTTCTGTCATAGTGGAGAGTTTATTGAAATCAATCATTTATTTGACAGGTTGTGAATATTCTGTTGCTGAACTCAAGTTTATTGTTTATGTGCACGTGGCAGTAACCAGAATGAACAAAACGCAAAGGGGAAATGTAAGTACATTATCAAACCAGAAATTAAAAGACATATGCCCAAAGCACTGCTCATAAAAATGTTTGAACATAATCATTGGAAACATTTTTTTTCTGACCCAACAATATAATCAAGAATGGTGTAAACACCTATGGTGCTAGACCAGGACTTGATCATTGATCATTGTAAAAGCTGTCACTATAAATAACTGGTAAATAGCTTCCTGGTTCAACTGCACTGTATGTATTATTGTACCATAACTGGGGCTGTGGTGGCCAAGTGGTTATGTTCTGCTACAACTAGCACCCCTCATCTAGGTCAAAGGTTTCAGGCCTACGGGGAATGTACATGTTGCCAGGTATTGGCTGGGAACTCTGGCTTCCCTCTACCACCAATATCTGGCTGGGAACTCTGGCTTCCCTCTACCACCAATATCTGGCTGGGATTTCTGGCTTCCCTCTACCACCAATATTTGGCTGGGAACTCTGGCTTCCCTCTACCACCAATATCTGGCTGGGAACTCCGGCTTCCCTCTACCACCAATATTTGGCTGGGAACTCCCGACTTCCCTCTACCACCAATATTTGGCTGGGAACTACGGCTTCCCTCTCTACCACCAATATCTGGCTGGGAACTCCGGCTTCCCTCTACCACCAATATCTGGCTGGGATTTCCGGCTTCCCTCTACCACCAATATCTGACTGGGATTTCCGGCTTCCCTCTCTTAACCACCAATATCTGGCTGGGATTTCCGGCTTCCCTCTACCACCAATATTTGGCTGGGAACTCCGACTTCCCTCTACCACCAATATTTGGCTGGGAACTCCAACTTCGCTCTACCACCAATATCTGGCTGGGATTTCCGGCTTCCCTCTACCACCAATATCTGACTGGGATTTCTGGCTTCCCTGTACCACCAATATCTGACTGGGATTTCCGGCTTCCTTCTCTTAACCACCAATATCTGGCTGGGATTTCCGGCTTCCCTCTACCACCAATATTTGGCTGGGAACTCTGACTTCCCTCTACCACCAATATTTGGCTGGGAACTCCGACTTCCCTCTACCACCAATATTTGGCTGGGAACTACGGCTTCCCTCTCTACCACCAATATTTGGCTGGGAACTCCGGCTTCCCTCTACCACCAATATCTGGCTGGGATTTCCGGCTTCCCTCTACCACCAATATCTGACTGGGAACTCCGGCTTCCCTCTCTACCACCAATATCTGGCATATCCCTAAATTACAATTAGCTGTTGATAGCCTGGCATAAAACACATTCCAACAAATTTAAACCAAGTAGCTAAACTGAAATTGAAGGGAGGTAACACTGTATGAAAACCAGAATGCAGTGGGACAGAAATCCTTAGTGTCACCACTGATAGTTAGGTGATAAAAGATGTTGACCAGAATCTTTTTAATCAACCATATTTGTATGCGATATATTTTCATGTTTATTTCTTACTTATTGGTGTGTTTGATTATTTATAACCCTTACAGGATTGGTATTCCAATAACACCATGTGAGTGAGTGACACTGCCCTGAAATGTTTGCTTTATCCTGGTAACTGACCACACCTCCAGAATGTTTGGACTACACGGGTTGACGAGGCCCCAGCGCCTTGTCCTCGGAATCGTGGTTCTTCTAATTGTTGATCTCATTTGGGTCGCATCTGCAGAACTCACCGAGGTAAACATGTCTTATAATGCTATTGTTCTTCTAACTATTTATTTAATTGGTTTTTATCTTATTCAAGTTAATTTTATATTCCCAACATGTACAAAGTCAATTTCAAACTTGACTATTCCATGTGATAGAGCAAAAGTGTCCTTTATAGACAAGTACATTATGTAAATTATATATACCAGAAGTGAAATATACAGAGTGAGTCTGATGAGTCTGTCCTTTATAGACAATGTCCTTTATATAGAGGTGTCCTTATATATAATTATATAACATGTTTTATATAGTAACTTTAACTGAGTGGGTCTAATGAGTCTGTCCTTTATAGACTGCAGGTGTCTTTTATATAGAGGTGTCCTTATATAACATGTTTTATATAGTGACTTTAACTGAGTGGGTCTAATGAGTCTGTCCTTTATAGACAGGTGTCTTTTATATAGAGGTGTCCTTTAGAACAGGTTTTATATAGTAACTTTAATTGAATGGGTCTAATGAGTCTGTCCTTTATAGACAGGTGACTTTTATATAGAGGTGTCCTTTAAAACAGGTTTTATATAGTAACTTTTAACTGAATTGGTCTAATGAGTTTGTCCTTTATAGACAGGTGTCTTTTATATAGAGGTGTCCTTATATAACATGTTTTATATTGTGACTTTTACTGAGTGGGTCTAACGAGTCTGTCCTTTATAGACAAGTGTCTTTTTTATAAAGGTCCTTTAGAACAGGTTTTATATAGTAACTTTAACTGAATGGGTCTGATGAGTTTGTCCTTTATTGACAGGTGTCTTTTATACAGGGTGTCCTTTGTAACAGGTTTGACTGTATGTGAACAAGTCTACATCTCTAAGAATGAAGTATATCTGTTGGAAAGTGTTTTTACTTTTAAGTGATTCCCCAATAAGGACAGTTATCTGACATCCTCAAGGTCAATAGTTGGAATAGCTTATAAGGACAGTCATCTGACATCCTCCAGGTCAATAGTTGGAATAGCTCATAAGGAAAGTCATCTGACATCCTCAAGGTCAATAGTTGGAATAGCTCATAAGGACAGTCATCTGACATCCTCAAGGTCAATAGTTGGAAAAGCTCATAAGGAAAGTCATCTGACATCCTCCAGGTCAATAGTTGGAATAGCTTATAAGGAAAGTCATCTGACATACTCCAGGTCAATAGTTGGAATAGCTCATAAGGAAAGTCATCTGACATCCTCCAGGTCAATAGTTGGAATAGCTCATAAGGACAGTCATCTGACATCCTCAAGGTCAATAGTTGGAATAGCTCATAAGGAAAGTCATCTGACATCCTCCAGGTCAATAGTTGGAATAGCTCATAAGGATAGTTATCTGACATCCTCAAGGTCAATAGTTGGAAAAGCTCATAAGGAAAGTCATCTGACATCCTCCAGGTCAATAGTTGGAATAGCTCATAAGGACAGTCATCTGACATCCTCCAGGTCAATAGTTGGAATAGCTCATAAGGACAGTCATCTGACATCCTCAAGGTCAATAGTTGGAATAGCTCATAAGGACAGTCATCTGACATCCTCAAGGTCAATAGTTGGAATAGCTCATAAGGAAAGTCATCTAACATCCTCAAGGTCAATAGTTGGAAAAGCTCATAAGGAAAGTCATCTGACATCCTCCAGGTCAATAGTTGGAATAGCTTATAAGGAAAGTCATCTGACATCCTCAAGGTCAATAGTTGGAATAGCTCATAAGGACAGTCATCTGACATCCTCAAGGTCAATAGTTGGAAAAGCTCATAAGGAAAGTCATCTGACATCCTCCAGGTCAATAGTTGGAATAGCTTATAAGGACAGTCATCTGACATCCTCCAGGTCAATAGTTGGAATAGCTCATAAGGACAGTCATCTGACATCCTCAAGGTCAATAGTTGGAATAGCTCATAAGGACAGTCATCTGACATCCTCAAGGTCAATAGTTGGAATAGCTCATAAGGAAAGTCATCTAACATCCTCAAGGTCAATAGTTGGAAAAGCTCATAAGGAAAGTCATCTGACATCCTCCAGGTCAATAGTTGGAATAGCTCATAAGGAAAGTCATCTGACATCCTCCAGGTCAATAGTTGGAATAGCTCATACGGACAGTCATCTGACATCCTCAAGGTCAATAGTTGGAAAAGCTCATAAGGAAAGTCATCTGACATCCTCCAGGTCAATAGTTGGAATAGCTTATAAGGAAAGTCATCTGACATACTCAAGGTCAATAGTTGGAATAGCTCATAAGGACAGTCATCTGACATCCTCAAGGTCAATAGTTGGAAAAGCTCATAAGGAAAGTCATCTGACATCCTCCAGGTCAATAGTTGGAATAGCTTATAAGGAAAGTCATCTGACATCCTCCAGGTCAATAGTTGGAATAGCTCATACGGACAGTTATCTGACATTCTCCAGGTCAATAGTTGGAATAGCTCATAAGGACAGTTATCGGACATCCTCCAGGGCAATAGTTGGAATAACTCATAAGGAAAGTCATCTGACATCCTCCAGGTCAATAGTTGGAATAGCTCATAAGGAAAGTCATCTGACATCCTCCAGGTCAATAGTTGGAATAGCTTATAAGGAAAGTCATCTGACACCCTCCAGGTCAATAGTTGGAATAGCTCATAAGGAAAGTCATCTGACATCCTCCAGGTCAATAGTTGGAATAGCTCATAAGGAACCTTCTGTCTGACTGTAGCTATTTTGTACAGAAGATGACTGATAACTCAAATCCTACAAACATCCAGAAAGTAGACCACAATAACCAATGAAAAGGAAACCTATTGTGTTTATTTCAGTACCTGTTCAAGAAGAAGAACTTCAATAAGCCCTTTTTCACAACTTATTCCAAGACAAGCATGTTTGTGCTATATTTAGTGGGCTTTATTGTGTGGGAGCCCTGGAGATACCAGTGTAAATACGGTAATGTGGTAAGTATCTACTCTGTTGTGTCCTGACAATACGGTAATGTGGTAAGTATCTACTCTGTTATGTCCTGACAATACGGTAATGTGGTAAGTATCTACTCTGTTATGTCCTGACAATACGGTAATGTGGTAAGTATCTACTCTGTTATGTCCTGACAATACGGTAATGTGGTTAGTATCTATTCTGTTATGTCCTGACAATACGGTAACGTGGTAAGTATCTACTCTGTTATGTCCTGACAATACGGTAATGTGGTAAGTATCTACTCTGTTATGTCCTGACAATACGGTAACGTGGTAAGTATCTACTCTGTTATGTCCTGACAATACGGTAATGTGGTTAGTATCTATTCTGTTGTGTCCTGACAATACGGTAATGTGGTAAATATCTACTCTGTTGTGTCCTGACAATACGGTAATGTGGTAAATATCTACTCTGTTGTGTCCTGACAATACGGTAATGTGGTAAATATCTATTCTGTTGTGTCCTGACAATACGGTAATGTGGTTAGTATCTATTCTGTTGTGTCCTGACAATACGGTAATGTGGTAAATATCTACTCTGTTGTGTCCTGACAATACGGTAATGTGGTAAGTATCTACTCTGTTATGTCCTGACAATACGGTAATGTGGTAAGTATCTACTCTGTTATGTCCTGACAATACTGTAATGTGGTAAGTATCTACTCTGTTGTGTCCTGACAATACGGTAATGTGGTAAGTATCTACTCTGTTATGTCCTGACAATACGGTAATGTGGTAAGTATCTACTCTGTTGTGTCCTGACAATACGGTAATGTGGTAAGTATCTACTCTGTTGTGTCCTGACAATATGGTAATGTGGTAAGTATCTACTCTGTTGTGTCCTGACAATACGGTAATGTGGTAAGTATCTACTCTGTTATGTCCTGACAATACGGTAACGTGGTAAGTATCTACTCTGTTGTGTCCTGACAATACGGTAACGTGGTAAGTATCTACTCTGTTGTGTCCTGACAATACGGTAATGTGGTAAATATCTACTCTGTTGTGTCCTGACAATACGGTAATGTGGTAAGTATCTACTCTGTTATGTCCTGACAATACGGTAATGTGGTAAGTATCTACTCTGTTGTGTCCTGACAATATGGTAATGTGGTAAGTATCTACTCTGTTGTGTCCTGACAATACGGTAATGTGGTAAGTATCTACTCTGTTGTGTCCTGACAATACGGTAATGTGGTAAGTATCTACTCTGTTGTGTCCTGACAATACGGTAATGTGGTAAGTATCTACTCTGTTATGTCCTGACAATACGGTAATGTGGTAAGTATCTACTCTGTTGTGTCCTGACAATACGGTAATGTGGTAAGTATCTACTCTGTTATGTCCTGACAATACGGTAATGTGGTAAGTATCTACTCTGTTATGTCCTGACAATACGGTAATGTGGTAAGTATCTACTCTGTTGTGTCCTGACAATACGGTAATGTGGTAAGTATCTACTCTGTTGTATCCTGACAATACGGTAATGTGGTAAGTAAATATCTATTCTGTTATGTCCTGACAATACGGTAATGTGGTAAGTATCTACTCTGTTATGTCCTGACAATATGGTAATGTGGTAAATATCTACTCTGTTGTGTCCTGACAATACGGTAATGTGGTAAGTATCTATTCTGTTATGTCCTGACAATACGGTAATGTGGTTAGTATCTATTCTGTTGTGTCCTGACAATACGGTAATGTGGTAAATATCTACTCTGTTGTGTCCTGACAATACGGTAATGTGGTAAGTATCTACTCTGTTATGTCCTGACAATACGGTAATGTGGTAAATATCTACTCTGTTGTGTCCTGACAATATGGTAATGTGGTAAGTATCTACTCTGTTGTGTCCTGACAATACGGTAATGTGGTAAGTATCTACTCTGTTGTGTCCTGACAATACGGTAATGTGGTAAGTATCTACTCTGTTGTGTCCTGACAATACGGTAATGTGGTAAGTATCTACTCTGTTATGTCCTGACAATACGGTAATGTGGTAAGTATCTACTCTGTTGTGTCCTGACAATACGGTAATGTGGTAAATATCTACTCTGTTGTGTCCTGACAATACGGTAATGTGGTAAGTATCTACTCTGTTGTGTCCGGACAATACGGTAATGTGGTAAGTATCTACTTTGTTGTGTCCTGACAATATGGTAATGTGGTAAGTATCTACTCTGTAATGTCCTGACAATATGGTAATGTGGTAAGTATCTACTCTGTAATGTCCTGACAATACGGTAATGTGGTAAGTATCTACTCTGTTGTGTCCTGACAATACGGTAATGTGGTAAGTATCTACTCTGTTGTGTCCTGACAATACGGTAATGTGGTAAGTATCTACTCTGTTGTGTCCTGACAATACGGTAATGTGGTAAGTATCTACTCTGTTGTGTCCTGACAATACGGTAATGTGGTAAGTATCTACTCTGTTGTGTCCTGACAATATGGTAATGTGGTAAGTATCTACTCTGTTGTGTCCTGACAATACGGTAATGTGGTAAGTATCTACTCTGTTGTGTCCTGACAATACGGTAATGTGGTAAGTATCTACTCTGTTGTGTCCTGACAATACGGTAATGTGGTAAGTATCTACTCTGTTATGTCCTGACAATATGGTAATGTGGTAAGTATCTACTCTGTTGTGTCCTGACAATATGGTAATGTGGTAAGTATCTACTCTGTTGTGTCCTGACAATACGGTAATGTGGTAAATATCTATTCTGTTGTGTCCTGACAATACGGTAATGTGGTAAGTATCTACTCTGTTGTGTCCTGACAATATGGTAATGTGGTAAGTATCTACTCTGTTGTGTCCTGACAATATGGTAATGTGGTAAGTATCTACTCTGTTGTGTCCTGACAATACGGTAATGTGGTAAATATCTACTCTGTTATGTCCTGACAATACGGTAATGTGGTAAGTATCTACTCTGTTATGTCCTGACAATATGGTAATGTGGTAAATATCTACTCTGTTATGTCCTGACAATACGGTAATGTGGTAAGTATCTACTCTGTTGTGTCCTGACAATATGGTAATGTGGTAAGTATCTACTCTGTTGTGTCCTGACAATACGGTAATGTGGTAAATATCTACTCTGTTATGTCCTGACAATACGGTAATGTGGTAAGTATCTACTCTGTTGTGTCCTGACAATACGGTAATGTGGTAAATATCTACTCTGTTATGTCCTGACAATACGGTAATGTGGTAAATATCTACTCTGTTGTGTCCTGACAATACGGTAATGTGGTAAGTATCTACTCTGTTATGTCCTGACAATACGGTAATGTGGTAAGTATCTACTCTGTTATGTCCTGACAATACGGTAATGTGGTAAATATCTACTCTGTTATGTCCTGACAATACGGTAATGTGGTAAGTATCTACTCTGTTGTGTCCTGACAATACGGTAATGTGGTAATTAGTATCTATTCTGTTATGTCCTGACAATACGGTAATGTGGTAATTAATATCTACTCTGTTATGTCCTGACAATACGGTAATGTGGTAAGTATCTACTCTGTTATGTCCTGACTTATGATAATAAGTTGAAGTTTTATGTAAAGATTATTTTACACTTCCAAAATATATTTTATGTGACGTTTTGATGACTAGTACGATATGTACCCTGTCACCTTCATCAGACTAATGACCAACAAAATGTAAGCATACAACAGGTATTAAGTTTGTAGAGTTGGTAAATGCCAAATTGGTCAATTCATCTACATGCTGTTAGACATATGTACAATAGTAAAGTTATTGTACAGAAATTACTAGAGAGCAATCTGCTGAGGCGACAGATCAAAGAAGCCATCTGGATACACCACAGTGGGCCAGTTCTAAATCGAGATGAGGGGGCTCACAGACTTTCCCACATCTATGACCAAGTCATAAATAAAGTGTAGATGAATCTAGATCAAGTCATTTCGGTACAATAATTTTACTATTGTACATACGTCTAACAGCATAGACGAATTCTCTGATTTGTCATTTACAAGCTCGTACAAACTTAACACCTGTTGTATGCATACTCTTTGTTGGTCATTAGTCTGATGAAGGTGACAGGGTACATATCGTAATATTCATCGAAACATCACATAAAACATATTTAGGTTGTGTAAAATAATCTTTACATAAATCATATATTCCAACCTGAAGAAAATGTTTACAAATAAGTTGTAAATATATAAATATATGTATATAATTTTCTACCACAATACCCTGTGTTATTCCACTCTCAGACTGATTTATAAATGTGCTGACTGTTGGATAAATACGTTATATACCACTAGTGGTATATGACCTTCCTAACTTTTGATTGGATGACCTATTGCCATCGTGCTTCGTCCGTCGTCGTGTGCCGTCCACCGTGCGCCGTCCATAAACTTTTCCTTAATCAATCTTCTTCTCAATAACCAAAAGGACCAGGATGCTGATATTGGTCATTAAGTACCTGGTATAGAGTGCTGCAAAGTTTCCTCATATCAATTACCTTGATCTACTTTTAAGAAGGTTGCTGATTTTTTTGTTATAAGAACTTAAAAACTAATAACTTTTTTGAAGCTCCCATGATCACTTAATGTACCATGGTACTTATATATTGAATTCATATCTTTGCCCTGTTTTTGGTGTACCAGTAGTAGCTTTGTCACAATTCTGCCCCTGTATATACACACACATCAATCATTACAACCTATTACTTTGTGTTTTTGAAAAACATTAATACTTGTTTACTTTTCGTCCATACAGAAGGCTAACTCTACTCCGCCTACAGACAGTGGCAGCGTGGGGAACACTGATGCTGATACTCTGGTAACGATGTCTTCTCTCATTTATCTGTAACAAAACCTTGTCACGCCTTCCTCATCATTGTGTTTGAAACACTGTTGGTTGTAACTAAAAGGTTAAAGGCAAATAAAACTACACTAAAACAATGTTGCTCAGCCCACAATTACCTTCCAGTAAAAGTGATTCAAAATTATACTTGTGTCGGGAAACAGCTTAAAGGCCCAATATACGTAACTTCAGGAAATTGTTTGTGATTCTGAAAAATTCTGACAAAAAATCCAGTTGATGACCATCCAAAAATAAGCCTAAGAAGAAGTAAACCTGAGCGGTAACTAACAAGAAACTCCAAAAAAATCCAAAGAATTAAAAATAATTCAGGTGGGGCCCACTGCAACAACAAGCCGAAGTAAGCATCTACAAATCTAGTTTAACTAGAATAACTGCATCACTATAACCTGGTAAAACCAACCAGAGGTGTCCAGTTCTAAAAGTCAAGTAGTAGCTAGGGAAGGAAACAGTGTAGACTAGGGACACACACAAGACACACCTCCTTCAGCCCTCAGCCAATATCCAAGCCACACCTCCTCTAGCTCTCAGCTGATATCCAAGCCACACCTCTTTCAGCTCTCAGCTGATATCCAAGCCACACCTCCTTCAGCCCTCAGCTGATATCCAAGCCACACCAGTCTTTCAGTTCTCAGCCAATATCCAAGCCACACCAGTCTTTCAGCTCTCAGCCAATATCCAAGCCACACCTCCTTCAGCCCTCAGCTGAAATCCAAGCCACACCTCCTTCAGCTCTTAGCCAATATCCAAGCCACACCTCCTTCAGCCCTCAGCTGATATCCAAGCCACACCTCCCTCAGCCCTCAGCTGATATCCAAGCCACACCTCCTTCAGCCCTCAGCTGATATCCAAGCCACACCTCCTTCAGCTCTCAGCTGATATCCAAGCCACACCTCCTTCAGCTCTCAGCCAATATCCAAGCCACACCTCCTTCAGCCCTCAACTGATATCCAAGCCACACCTCCTTCAGCCGTCAGCTGATATCCAAGCCACACCTTCTTCAGCTCTCAGCGCCAATATCGCAGCCACACCTCCTTCAGCTCTCAGCCAATATCCAAGCCACACCTCCTTCAGCCCTCAGCTGATATCAAAGCCACTTCTCCTTCTGCCCTCAGCTGATATCCAAGCCACACCTCCTTCAGCTCTCAGCTGATATCCAAGCCACACCTCCTTCAGCTCTCAGCCAATATCCAAGCCACACCTCCTTCAGCTCTCAGCCAATATCCAAGCCACACCTCCTTCAGCTCTCAGCCAATATCCAAGCCACACCTCCTTCAGCTCTCAGCCAATATCCAAGCCACACCTCCTTCAGCTCTCAGCTGATACCCAAGCCACACCTCCTTCAGCTCTCAGCTCATATCCAAGCTACACCTCCTTCAGCTCTCAGCTGATATCAAAGCCATACCTCCTTCAGCCCTTAGCTGATATCCAAGCCACACCTCCTTCAGCTCTCAGCTGATATCCAAGCCACACCTCCTTCAGCTCTCAGCCAATATCCAAGCCACACCTCCTTCAGCCCTCAGCTGATATCCAAGCCACACCTCCTTCAGCTCTCAGCTGATATCCAAGCCACACCTCCTTCAGCTCTCAGCTGATATCCAAGCCACACCTCCTTCAGCTCTCAGCCAATATCAAAGCCACACCTCCTTCAGCCCTCAGCTGATATCCAAGCCACACCTCCTTCATCTCTGCCAATATCCAAGCCACACCTCCTTCAGCTCTCAGCCAATATCCAAGCCACACCTCCTTCAGCCCTCAGCTGATATTCAAGCCACTTCTCCTTCAGCCCTCAGCTGATATCCAAGCCACACCTCCTTCAGCTCTCAGCTGATATCCAAGCCACACCTCCTTCAGCTCTCAGCCAATATCCAAGCCACATCTCCTTCAGCTCTCAGCCAATATTCAAGCCACACCTCCTTCAGCTCTCAGCCAATATCCAAGCCACACCTCCTTCAGCTCTCAGCCAATATCCAAGCCACACCTCCTTCAGCTCTCAGCTGATATCCAAGCCACACCTCCTTCAGCTCTCAGCTCATATCCAAGCTACACCTCCTTCAGCTCTCAGCTGATATCAAAGCCACACCTCCTTCAGCCCTCAGCTGATATCCAAGCCACACTTCTTTCATCCCTCAGCTGAAATCAAAACCACACACCCTAACTCTCAGCTGGCCGTAGAATGAAAGAACAAATATTGTTATTCTGATAATAAAATCTTAAGCTTATATTTGCACACTGAACATGTACCCATACATAAAAAAATAAATAAGGTTTAAAATAATTCTATTTTCATTTTTTAATGGAATTAATTTAAGAATGGAAAAATATATTATTATCAAATGACACACATGGCACTCATAAGATATGTTACAAATAAAAAATCTGTGCTTTCACATTTGACACACAATACTTTTGTTCATTTTCAGAGTGAACCTGTGTTTATTCCAATCAAGTTTGATGACAAAGCCAGCGGGACAGAGTCTGATGACTCAGCAGCTAGTGAGTATTGATAATGGACCTAGACGTGTATATATAAACATGTACCCTACCGCGTAATTAGTGCCCAGGGCGACTACAACGGTTAAAAAAGGGGTGCTTGTTAGGATAATAAAGATCTATTTACAACTTGCTTAAATTTGTCTTATTTCTTATGAAAAGTTGAAAGGATGAAAATAAAACTACAGTGAAGCGAGCTTTTCTCTATACCCTGTATGTAATTATGTATTTACCATATTCATCATAATTAGCGATAAGTATGATGTATTGTTACCAGATTGGGTAGTAATCATGAAAGGCGACATTGTTGTCATCAATCTCAGAAAATTTGCCCAGAATTGCATCACATGATATTGATATCTCAAACAAAGAATGTACCTACAATGTTATCTCCCCTGGCTACTTGATATATTTGTTGTTTTAGATCACACCCTCAACAGATCAGTGAGATTTAGCAAAGTGTCCGAAGTCCGCCAACTTTCAGGTGTGTAATTTTAAACAACCTATCCTGCATGCTGGAAAGTTCTTACCCTATTAGGTTTTTTGCCCAGCCATTCTGATTGGGCAGTCTTGTTATATCACAAGTTTGTACATTAATGATTGCAGTAATTATTATGCAATACATATTGTGTTTGCTCCATTCCTCATTCTCTTCTTCTTTTTCTTCTTCTTCTATCTTTCCGTTGAGGACTTGTCCAACAATTTTCTCCTAAACTACTGGACAGATTCTTATGAAACTTCACATGAGCATTGGTGGGGTGGGGAGGGGGCCAGAAGGTGTGCAACGGCATGTCTTGTAACAAAGTTCCAAAATGGCCGCCACCATTTCCTGGCCTCTGATTGGTGGAAATTTAAGTATCGTTCAATTTCGTTGAAAATTGGTACATAGAGATATTGAGGGAAGCCGAACACATTGGTACCATTGTATTTTGCTACTAACAAAAAAAAGAGAGTATGAAGAACTTCAATTTTTTTTTTTAATAAACTTTTTGAGAATTTGAAGTGTTTTGTCTACAAGTCAGATTTCTTTATTTATCCATTCATACATCTTTTTGATCGGATACTGAAATGGTCCTCTGAGTAAGATACTAAAATGGTCCTAACCTTGTGTATAGATACTGAAATGGTCCTAACCCTGTGTATAGATACTGAAATGGTCCTAACCTTGTGTATAGATACTGAAATGGTCCTAACCCTGTGTATAGATACTGAAATGGTTCTAACCCTGTGTATAGATACTGAAATGGTCCTAACCCTGTGTATAGATACTGAAATGATCCTAACCCTGTGTATAGATACTGAAATGATCCTAACCCTGTGTATAGATACTGAAATGGTCCTAACCCTGTGTATAGATACTGAAATGGTCCTAACCTTGTGTATAGATACTGAAATGGTCCTAACCCTGTGTATAGATACTGAAATGGTTCTAACCCTGTGTATAGATACTGAAATGATCCTAACCCTGTGTATAGATACTGAAATGGTCCTAACCCTGTGTATAGATACTGAAATTGTCCTTACTTTGTATATTTGTGTTGGTTTATACAGAGACGTATGCAGAGGAAGCAGTCATAGCTCGCCTGTCCTATTCCGCCTCCCTGCGGGCAGAGGAGGCCAGACTGAGAGCCATGAGTAAACTCACTATAAAACAGGTCGCCAAAATGGCTTTCCTCTTTTGTTTGATGGTGAGTAGTTAATTATGGGATACATAATGCATGTATATAAACCATATATACAAATGTACTTTTAAATGTGCTTATTTTAGCATTACAGTCAAACATGTCATGTGTGACCTTTGAAGGGAGGCAATAAAAAGGTCATATATGTCAGGTGACTGATCTTTGACCTTCTGACATGAAGGCCAAAAACAGTTCTAGTTATCGCTATTTCATGAGAAGTACTTGATGGATCATTCTCAAATTAGGTTCCCCTTTGGTTCCTAGTTGTGCATGGTCTATTTTCGGAAAGATCTGATAAACAATATGGCCGACAGATGGCCATATTAGATTTATTACTAATATTGTTATCGCAATTTCTTCAGAAATTCTGGATGGATCATTGTCAATTTTCATATGTGAGGTCCCCCTTGATGCTAAGTTGTGCATGGTCCATTTTCGACCAGATCTGATCAACAATATGGCCGACAGGTGGCCATCTTGGATTTTGACATTGAAAATTATCACTATTTCTTGAGAAATACTGGCGGGATATTTATCAAAATTTAATATGTATGTTCCCCTTAATGTTTAGTAGTGTCCTTTTGATTTTGAGACTGGTCGGAAAAAGACAAAATGGCCATCTTGGTTTTGACAATGAAAATTTTCTTATTTCATTTGTAGGTTCTGCTGTTTCTTAGTTATGCTATTTGTTTTTGGGACTGATCAAAAAGAGAACTAAAAATTCAACAGGCTACCATCTTTCAAATAATATTGCCTTTTCTTAAGAGGAATTGTCAAATTGTATAGAACTAAGATTTAATACATGTAAAATAAAAGAAGAGAAAAGATCCAACAATCTAAGAACAAATAAAGATTTCTATAGTGGGCGTCAAGATCCCTCTGGGATCTCTTGTGAGCTGATCTGATAAACAACACGGCCGACAAGTGGCAATCTTGGATTTGTTATCGTTTGTGATTGCTATTTAATGAGAATTACTGGATGGATCTTTCTCAAATTCCATATGCAGAATGCCCCTGTTCCGTAGTTGTGCTTTGTCCAGTTGATCTGAAAAACATTATTGCAGACCGGCAGCCATCTTGTATTTGACAATGAAAATATATCAGAAACCTTCTTTCAACAAATTTTATATAAATAATATTAAAAACATAGATTAAAGAAAAAAAGTGGAAAAGATCCAACTTTTGAAGAACAAATGAAAATCATTGATGGTGAGCGCCAAGATCCCTCTGGGATAACTTGTTTGGTAACCATGCTTATTAGGTTTGGTTTTAGTTTTACAGTGGTTTTCGGTAACTTTGCCTATTGTGTTTGACTTTAATTTTGCAGTGGTTTTTCGGTAACTATGCCTACCAGCTTGCATTGTTGGATACAGAAGCAGGAGTCGTCAATGTTTTGTCATCAACATCTGGTCTCTTTACCCTTGTATGTGCAGCCATCTACCCCAGCTCAGGGGCTGACCGATTTACCTTGTCTAAACTAGTGACAGTACTTATAAGGTGAGTGTCTATAATACTACCCAAACCTTACCAGCTCAGGGGCTGACCGATTTACCTTGTCTAAACTAGTGACAGTACTTATAAGGTGAGTGTCTATAATTCTACCCAAACATTAACAGCTCAGGGGCTGACCGATTTACCTTGTCTAAACTAGTGACAGTACTTATAAGGTGAGTGTCTATAATACTACCCAAACCTTACCAGCTCAGGGACTGACCGATTTTACCTTGTCTAAACTAGTGACAGTACTTATAAAGTGAGTGTCTATAATACTACCCAAACATTAACAGCTCAGGGGCTGACCGATTTACCTTGTCTAAACTAGTGACAGTACTTATAAGGTGAGTGTCTATAATACTACCCAAACATTAACAGCTCAGGGACTGACCGATTTACCTTGTCTAAACTTGTGACAGTACTTATAAGGTGAGTGTCTATAATACTACCCAAACATTAACAGCTTAGGGACTGAACGATTTACCTTGTCTAAACTAGTGACAGTACTTATAAGGTGAGTGTCTATAATACTACCCAAACATTAACAGCTCATGGACTGACCGATTTACCTTGTCTAAACTAGTGACAGTACTTATAAGGTGAGTGTCTATAATACTACCCAAACATTAACAGCTCAGGGGCTGACCGATTTACCTTGTCTAAACTAGTGACAGTACTTATAAGGTGAGTGTCTATAATACTACCCAAACTTTACCAGCTCAGGGGCTGAACGATTTACCTTGTCTAAACTAGTGACAGTACTTATAATAAGGTGAGTGTCTATAATACTACCCAAACATTAACAGCTCAGGGGCTGACCGATTTACCTTGTCTAAACTAGTGACAGTACTTATAAGGTGAGTGTCTATAATACTACCCAAACCTTACCAGCTCAGGGGCTGACCGATTTACCTTGTCTAAACTAGTGACAGTACTTATAAGGTGAGTGTCTATAATACTACCCAAACATTAACAGCTCAGGGGCTGACCGATTTACCTTGTCTAAACTAGTGACAGTACTTATAAGGTGAGTGTCTATAATTCTACCCAAACCTTACCAGCTCAGGGGCTGACCGATTTACCTTGTCTAAACTAGTGACAGTACTTATAAGGTGAGTGTCTGTAATACTACCAAATAAAAGAAAAATGCAAATATGTAAATCCAATTGAAACTTTCAAATCAATTCAAATCTTTCCTTGTTTTATTTATATAATAATTAAGGGTAAGTGCACAAGTTTTTGTTATGGTCACAACGACCTCATATTACCTTGACAACGACCTCATATTACCTTGACAACGACCTCATATTACCTTCATAATGACCTAAAATTGCCTTTAATAACCAAAACTTTTTTCAAATAACAGTAGAGTGCACATCATGAGTGATGTAGGTGTGCTACAAGTTTCAACTAGACATCTTTAACTATATATATAGACAAGATAACAAGTAGAGAACGAACCAACAGTACAGTACAAGGGTACATATAAGTACGAGGGTACACATAAGTACGAGGGTACACATAAGTACGAGAGTACAGTACAAGGGTAGACATAAGTACGAGAGTACAGTACAAGGGTACACATAAGTACAAGGGTACACATAAGTACGAGGGTACAGTATGAGGGTACACATAAGTACGAGAGTACAGTACAAGGGTAGACATAAGTACGAGAGTACAGTACAAGGGTACACATACATAATTAAATGTAAGTACGAGGGTACACATAAGTACGGGGTACACATAAGTAAGAGGGTACATATAAGTACGAAGGTACACATAAGTACAAGGGTACACATAAGTACGAGGGTACACATAAGTAAGAGAGTACACATAAGTGTGAGAGTACAGTAAGAGGGTACACATAAGTATGAGGGTTCAGTACGAGGTTACACATAATTATGAGACTACAGTACGAGGATACACATAAGTAAGAGAGTACACATACGTGTTAGGGTACAGTAAGAGGGTACACATAAGTATGAGGGTTCAGTACGAGGTTACACATAAGTATGAGACTACAGTACGAGGATACACATAAGTACGAGGGTACACATAAGTAAGAGAGTACATATAAGTACGAGGGTACACATAAGTACAAGGGTACACATAAGTACAAGAGTACACATATGTGTGAGGGTACAGTAAGAGGGTACACATAAGTAAGAGGGTACACATAAGTACGAGGGTACACATAAGTACAAGGGTACACATAAGTAAGAGGGTACACATAAGTAGGATGGTACAGTAAGAGGGTACCCATAAGTACGAGAGTACAGTAAGAGGGTACACATAAGTACGAAGGTACACATAAGTACGAGGGTACACATAAGTACAATGTACGAGGGTACACATAAGTACAAGGGTACACATGAGAACGAGTGTACACATAAGTACGAGGGTACACATAAGTACGAGGGTACAGTACGAGGGTACACATAAGTACGAGGGTACACATAATTATGATGGTACACATAAGTATGAGAGTACATTACGAGGGTACACATAAGTACGAGGGTACACACAAGTACAAGGGTACACATGAGTACGAGGGTACACATAAGTACGAGGGTACAGTACGAGGGTACACATAAGTACGAGGGTACACATAAGTACAAAGGTACACATAAGTACGAAGGTACACATAAGTACAAGGGTACACATAAGTATGAGGGTGCACATAAGTACAAGGGTACACATAAGTACGAGGGTGCACATAAGTACGAGGGTACAGTACCAGGGTACACATAAGTAAGAGGGTACACATGAGTACGAAGGTACACATAAGTATGAGGGTACACATAAGTATGAGAGTACAGTACGAGGTACACATAAGTATGAGAGAATATTATGAGGGTACACATAAGTACGAGAGTACAGTATGAGGGTACACATAAGTACGAGAGTACAGTACGAGGGTACACATAAGAAAGAGGGTACACATAAGTATGAGGGGTACAGTACGAGGGTACACATAAGTACGAGGGTACAGTACAAGGGTACACATTAGTACAAGGGTACAGTACGAGGGTACACATTAGTACAAGGGTACAGTACGAGGGTACACATTAGTACAAGAGTACACATAGCGAAGAGGGTACAGTACGAGGGTACACATAAGTACAAGGGTACACATTAGTACAAGGGTACAGTACGAGGGTACACATAAAAATGAGGGTACAGTATGAGGGTATACATAAGTACAAGGGTACACATAAGGAAGAGGGTACATTACGAGGGTACACATAAGTCAGAGGGTACAGTGCGAGGGTACACATAAGTATGAGGATACAGTACGAGGGTACACATAAGTACGAGGGTACACATAAGTATGGGGGTACACATAAGTCGAGGGTACACATGAGTAGGAGGGTAAAGTACGAGGGTACACATAAATACGAGAGTCAGTAAGAGGGTACACATAAATATGAAGGTACAGTATGAGGGTATACATAAGTACAAGGGTACACATAAGTAAGAGTGTACACATAAGTATGAGGATACAGTACAAGAAAACATTAGTACGAGGATACAGTACGAGGGTACACATATGTATGAGGGTACAGTACGAGGATACACAATATAACAAGGGTACAGTACGAGGGAACACATAAGTACAAGGGTACAGTACAAGGGTACACATAAGTACGAGGGTGAGTACAAGGGTACACATAATCACAACTTGTACTTTAGTTATCTTGATTTCTAGCAGCTTTTACATCAAAGACTTATTTCTATCTTAAATGAATCTGATTGTCTGTTCTAAAACCTATGGCTTAGAGCATGCATTGTAATGATTGTTTCTGTATTTCAGTATTGGTGGGATTGTGATGGTGAGTGTGGCGGACATGACGCTGGAGGCAGACATACCCGTGGGTGCCCTCTGGGCGTTAGGTGGGGCCATGCTGTACGCCTTCTATCTAGTTTCCCTACGACGTCGTGTCGATCATGAGGATAAACTCGACATTCCAATGTTTTTTGGTAAATACACGGTGATAATGTATCCGCAAATATCCACGTGTCAGAGTTTAATTGTTTTGGTATGTGACACTGTTTCTTGCACATAGATATCTTAGTAGTTATACAATGTACATACCTAGCTACCTATGGGTATGGTCATAAAGTAAACATTTGAACAGATACATGTACTTTTCTTTAAATATGAAACGTCAAGTTAATGTGTTGATATAATTCATACTACAGTACATGATAACATAATTCATAACTTTTTAAGTTCACTGTATCTTCTAAGTTTAAAACATATATTAACTTTGTTGTGTTTTCATAATCTCCGTATCATGAAATGCTTTATGATTTTTAAAAATCTCTATTTTTGAACTCAATAAAACATTTAAGTTTGGATTATTACAAAAGAGTGGTTTAAAAGCGAAAATTGTTAACAATTTATCTTCAGTTAGATTCATCTTTACGTACATGCAAATAGCTGTGTCACAACATTTCAATCTAGCTCATCCTTCTATCTTAATATAATGTGTTGAAATAAAGAAATTGTCACAAGTGAGAAAATATTCATGACTTTTATATTTTTTTTTCTTATTGGAACACATTTAATTTTGAAAATTAACTGTTGTCTTGTTGAGTTGAAACTTAAATTAACTAGACATTTTTAGAAGCACTATGTCCTACGTTTGTTACAGGGTTTGTTGGCCTGTTCTGTATGATGCTGCTGTGGCCAGGGTTCTTCATGCTACACTTCAGTGGGTCGGAGGAGTTTGAGTGGCCCGATGGGGAACAGTGGTTGTATATAGCTTTAAATGGCATAATAGGCACTGTGCTTTCTGAATTTTTATGGTTATGGTAAGTATTGTGGAGATATTGTTCTCTAAACTGTTTTCCTGAAGTGTGATGTACAGTTTTCATACATGTTGCCCTTGTTTATCTTCATTGTGACAGTATAAACTTATAAACTTTATTATATCCCCGCAACAAAGTTAGAAGACGTATACTGGAATCAGATTGTCAGTCTGTAGACACAATGATGTTTACTGGAATCAGGTTGTCAGTCTGTAGACACAACGATGTATACTGGAATCAGGTTGTCTGTCTGTAGACACAATGGTGTATACTGGAAACAGGTTGTCTGTCTGTAGACACAAGGATGTATACTGGAATCAGGTTGTTTGTCTGTAGTAAGACGATGTATACTGGAATCAGGTTGTCTGTCTGTAGACACAACGATGTATACTGGAATCAGGTTATCTGTCTGTAGTCAAGACGATGTATACTGGAATCAGGTTGTCTGTCTGTAGACACAATGATGTATACTGAATTCAGATTGTCCATCTGTAGACACAAGGATGTATACTGGAATCAGGTTGTCTGTCTGTAGACACAACGTTGTATACTGGAATCAGGTTGTCTGTCTGTAGACACAAGGATGTATACTGGAATCAGGTTGTCTGTCTGTAGACACAAGGATGTATACTGGAATCAGGTTGTCTGTCTGTAGACACAAGGATGTATACTGGAATCAGGTTGTCTGTCTGTAGTCAAGACGATGTATACTGGAATCAGGTTGTCTGTCTGTAGACACAACGATGTATCCTGGAATCAGGTTGTCTGTCTGTAGACACAAGGATGTATACTGGAATCAGGTTGTCCATCTGTAGACACAAGGCTGTATACTGGAATCAGGTTGTCCATCTGTAGACACAAGGATGTATACTGGAATCAGGTTGTCTGTCTGTAGACACAAGGATGTATACTGGAATCAGGTTGTCTGTCTGTAGACACAACGATGTATACTGGAATCAAGTTGTCTGTCTGTAGACACAACGATGTATACTGGAATCAGGTTGTCTGTCTGTAGACACAATGATGTATCCTGGAATCAGGTTGTCTGTCTGTAGACACAACGTTGTATACTGGAATCAGGTTTTCTGTCTGTAGACACAATGTTGTATACTAGAATCAGTTTGTCTGTCTGTAGACACAACGTTGTATACTTGAATCAGGTTGTCTGTCTGTAGACACAAGGATGTATACTGGAATCAGGTTGTCTGTCTGTAGACACAATGATGTATACTGGAATCAGATTGTCAGTCTGTAGACACAATGTTGTATACTAGAATCAGGTTGTCTGTAGACACAACGATGTATACTGGAATCAGGTTGTCTGTCTGTAGACACAATGATGTTTACTGGAATCAGGTTGTCTGTCTGTAGACACAACGTTGTATACTGGAATCAGGTTGTCTGTCTGTAGACACAACAATGTATACTGGAATTGTAGATATCTGTGATGAAGTTTCTGTAATGTTGTGTGCTACATTGTAGATATCTGTGATGAAGATTCTGTAATGTTGTGTGTTTCATTGTAGATACCTGTGATGAAGATTCTGTAATGTTGTGTGTTACATTGTAGATATCTGTGATGAAGTTTCTGTAATGTTGTGTGTTACACTGTAGATATCTGTGATGAAGTTTCTGTAATGTTGTGTGTTATATTGTAGATATCTATGATGAAGTTTCTGTAATGTTGTGTGTTACACTGTTGAAATCTGTGATGAAGTTTCTGTAATGTTGTGTGTTTCATTGTAGATACCTGTGATGAAGTTTCTGTAATGTTGTGTGTTACATTGTAGATATCTGTGATGAAGTTTCTGCAATGTTGTGTGTTACGCTGTTGAAATCTGTGATGAAGTTTCTGTAAAGTTGTGTGTTTCATTGTAGATACCTGTGATGAAGTTTCTGTAATGTTGTGTGTTACATTGTAGATATCTGTGATGAAGTTTCTGTAATGTTGTGTGTTACACTGTTGAAATCTGTGATGAAGTTTCTGTAATGTTGTGTGTTATATTGTAGATATCTGTGATGAAGTTTCAGTAATGTTGTGTGTTACACTGTTGAAATCTGTGATGAAGTTTCTGTAATGTTGTTTGTTACACTGTTGAAATCTGTGATGAAGTTTCTGTAATGTTGTGTGTTATATTGTAGATATCTGTGATGAAGTTTTTGTAATGGTGTGTGCTACATTGTAGATATCTGTGATGAAGTTTCTGTAATGTTGTGTGTTTCATTGTAGATACCTGTGATGAAGATTCTGTAATGTTGTGTGTTACACTGTTGAAATCTGTAATGAAGTTTCTGTAATGTTATATATTTCAGGGGCTGTTTTTTAACCTCATCATTGATTGGTACTTTATCTCTAAGCCTCACCATACCACTCACCATGATGGCTGATATTGTTATAAAAGGGGTATGTATCAAACCTAGGCAGTTCTATTTTTAATGACAGTGTTATTCATAAAACCATTCACATGCTCAAACTCATAGCAAGTGCTCAAGACCAATTTCTTGTTTGAATGGAAAAGAAATCATAGTTTTCCCATTGTGTCTGTGAATTAAAGAACTTCCCAGCCAAATACCAAGTTCATTGTATATTTCCATTGCATGATATTTGTAACCCAGTTATCTGAATTTAAAAGAGATTGACAACAAAGTTGGTTTGAGCTTAGAATCCATGTTGAACACATAGCTGACATGAAAACCAAGCTTGAAGTATAAAGCTAACCTTCTCACAGATATTGTTTAGTCATGTTACACCTTCTATCTTTCCTTTCCGACTTTCCTTATCTTATTCAGACTCTATCTCCTATACTCATATCATTCGAATATCATATTTTGGATGTGGGTTCACCTTAATAAATGTTTTGAATTGCTATAATGACATTTAACTTAACACATTTCTTTTAATTGTTTACAGGTAAAATACACGTGGATGTTCTATGTCGGTACAATACCTGTTTTTGTGGCCTTCTTTGGCGTGACTTTCTTAACACATTATGAAAACTGGGATCCTGTGTTAATAGGATGTAAGAAGCTTCTCCACTGTATCTGTCGACGGCGACCTGTTTTACCAAGGTAAGCCCCCAATACAACCCTTAAACACACATTTGAACTTGTCTAATTAAATAGTTGGAATAGTTCATTTTGAAATTTAACGGCTAAATGGGGTAGAATTTATTATTGCTGCAGACATCTGTAACAGCAGGTTTAAAAATCATCTGTTAGAATCCAAATGATACAATTGATAATCTGGCAGGTTGGTTCCCATTTTATAAGAAAACTCAATATAACTGTCTACATGCTTATATATCATGAAATTATCAACTGCTTATAAAGGACACTTGTCTATATAAAGAACAATTGTCTACAAAGGACTGACTCATCAGAACCATCCAGTTTAAGTTACTATATAAAACCTGTTATAAAGGACACCTCTATATGAAGGACACTTGTCTATAAAGGACTGACTCATCAGACCCATCCAGTTAAAGTTACTTTACAAAACCTGTTACAAAGGACACCACTATATAAAGGACACTTGTCTACAAAGGACTGACTCATCAGACCCATCCAGTTAAAGTTACTTTACAAAACCTGTTATAAAGGACACTTGTCTATAAAGGACTGACTCATCAGACCCATCCAGTTAAAGTTACTTTACAAAACCTGTTATAAAGGACACTTGTCTATAAAGGACTGACTCATCAGACTCATCCAGTTAAAGTTACTATATAAAACCTGTTCTAAAGGACACCTCTATATAAAGAACACTTGCTAAACTGACCAATCATTAGGCAGATATCTGTCCATTGAAGAATACACAACGTGGCATTCTCTGAGCCTTCAATTTTTTAACAAGAAGAGGTGTAGAAAGTGTGAGTGTAGCTTGTGAAGTACATTGTAGCCAGGATGCTCCTCTAGCCACTGTATGTGTTGTAAACTGAGTATCAACTTTCCATTTTACAGAGTACGAGATATGGATCGGGAACAAACAGAAAGCCTCATAGATGTTGCAGGTCCTCACCAGTGATGTCGACTAGATCTTCTCTCATAGATGGTGCGGGTCCTCACCAGTGACTGACTAGATCTTCTCTCAGGATTCAGCTTATCAAGCTTTTCTCCCCATTGACATGAGAAGCCAAATGTTCAAATGATATGTTTGTTAAAGATGTGCTGATAGAGTATTTTTGTGTACTACTGTATGTCATGTGAATGTGATAATCAGTTAAACTGGAACATATACCTGGGTACCTGTTTTGTTCTCAGTTTAATTATTATGAAATAACCAATCAATCATAACTTACCTTTGCACATTCATTAAGCTAATGTACCCTGTACCATCAACATAAACAAGGAATCAGAAATTATTTTACTGATTTGATCAATCGTTTTTAAAAGAAACAGATGTACTTTAGGCCATACCAATTTGATTTATTGTTCGTCGGATTTACCGCTCCTGTTTTGGAAAAATAAAATAAAAGTAAAAGTAAAATATTACCGCTCCAATTTTAGCGTCAATGAAAAATTACGACTCTGGATATATTTTACAATGGGTCAAAATTTAGAAAACGCATTTGAATGTTTGAAATAAAGGTAAAAATGGTATTTTAAGCGTTTTTTTCGGCAGCAACACGAGGGAAATGCGCGACGAGGCTTTTTCACTTGTGGAGAAAACTGAGAATGTGTCAAAATTGCTTTCTTATCGTGTTGATCGCTACATTATCCGGTCGTCATAATGTATTGCAAAATACCGCAATAGATAATTCATCGTTCCAAGATCTTTTGATCAAATAAACAAAATACGGAACTCAAGCGGTCTCTTTAAAAGCGACTTCAATCAAATATCTTTTAAAATCCTGAATTAGACAACATCAGAAAATATGTTGTTAATTCTAATGTACGACTATAATAATGCAGTGGGTCAGATTGTGGTGATCTTCTTACAGACAACTGTTACAGAATTTCAGTCGAAGATCAATAGTTTCTTGTTACATGAGGCCAAAACAGAATTATGTAGTTCATGTACCCTCCCTTAAAAATAGGATACAAACAGATATATATACAGAGTTTCATCTGCTTTATGTTGGGGACTTATCAACCAAAATATTTGGAAAAATTAAACATTCAACATATGAAATTTTGGGATGTTGTTGAGGGTGGGCGGAGAGGGGGGAGGGTTGTATAAAAGACCAGATAACTTGGGTATACATAACTATATTAGGGCTAATGTTTTGAAAAACAACTTCAGTCAGTGATTTATCACAATTATTGAACACACAAATATATATTAGGCTAAAATGGTTTGAATCAAAAGTAAAGACTATCACTAAATACAATAATTGATGATATTTTTGGCATATTAAATTAATCACGGTTGTTGGCTCAGATTGAAACAGATGGAGGGTCTTTAATTTGGATTTAAACTGGAGAACCCATAGAAAAACCCGCTAGACAGGTCATGTGAACCTATGTACCTTTCTATGTCTGATTGAGGAACCCAGCCCTTGCTGTCTTAGTGAATGACAAGTTCTAACAGGCCACAATCACTAAATACGGAGGCAGTTAATAATCCAATGTGTATTTTGAATGTTATGTTTGTGTGGAAAGGGCATTAATTGTAGTTGGACATTGTTAATTGAAGGTGTAACCTGTTTTTTCTTGATGTCTGTTATATAAATATGAAACACGTGTTTGCTGTTATACTCTGGACATTTTACTGTATATCTACATGTGAAGGAATCATAATGAAAGGGAATACAGACAAATTGTTAGCGTCAGGGTGAAACAAGGTATAATTCTGAATGGTAATTACAAATTATCAGCACAACAGAATTGAAAACTCACTTGCATTCCAGAAGTAATCGTCCATCTGATTTCTAAACTTTGTTTATTTTTCTTGTGATTAATTGAAATTAACAAAATGAAATATTTGAAGTATAATTGATCCACCATGGACAGTCATATACACAGGTAGTATTCCAACATAACAATGTTTCATATATATACCAATGTACAGTACAGGCTAGTCTGTGTGTGTGTGGCTTAAAAAAAATCGTATTTTTTTTTTTTTTTTTTCCACAAAATAACCACAACATTTTTTCAGGTCGAAAAGTATGATTTACAGAAATATTATTTTACACAACCAGTAAATTTTTTTATGGGTCGTTTCAACAACTACAACATTGATTTAAGGTCTGACAGTGAAATATCTCCCTTAAAACAAAGCTGAAAATGCAAGATACTTTTCTAAAAAAAATATGTATTATTTCTATTTACAAAAACCTTAAAAAGCTGATTTAATGTTAAACATTGTATAGATATAATACTTCTGACAGCAACTTTTTCATAGCGGTTTGATATCAAACAATTCAACAAATTAAAAAGCAATTGCCCACAATATAATACAAAATCATTGATCAGATTTTACTATATATGTGGTTACTGAATGATTTTGTTGTATGCATTAGTGTCCTGTGGTTAGCTGTGGAAACAAGTGTTATCCAATGTTGACAGATGCTCCCATGTTTAGGAGGTATCAACAGTTGTTAAAAATGATACAAATATATTTCATTTCATAGTATTGAGTCAATTCAAACCATATTGCATATATAAACTTTCACCATTGGTGTTGACAATTTGGCATTATAAGGAGTTAAGTGATAAACTGAGGAAAATGTATGAAAAAAATCTTCAGAAAATAATAAAAGGGACCCTTAACTCATTCACCACTGAAGTTTCATGATTAACTATTCCAACTTTTGAATTGGAGTTTAAATGTGTTTTCAGGGGTAAATGAGTTCATACAGTTCCGCAATTAACGAGTTGGAAAAGAGGGCCAGTATATTTAGGTTTTCTCTTGTGTTGACTAATCTACAGTCTGAAGCATTATAGTGACCTAATATACATCGCGACACCTCACGTCTAAAGTCTGGGTTGCTCTAAACCAAGGCCCCGTATTTATGAAACCGTTCTCATGCTCAAGCATGCATGGCCTTCTGTACTCTAACCTTTTATCTTACAACTCACTTAAATTATGTCATACAATGAAAAAGTAAAAAATATTGAACAGTATTTGACTTCAAGTCTCAACATGTTTCCAAGTCATGGAATCGACAAAGTATTTTTTTGAAATTTTAATACCCAGAACAAGAGATAAGACTTGAGCACAAAATCCATGTAACAAGCATGAGATTGGTTTCATGAGCACATGCCCAGAAGTTTTATGAAAATAAGGAACTGGTTGTTTAAATTGTATGGTTGTTATTGATCCAATATTGGTTGTTTAATATGAGAAACTTTAATCAACAAGTATTGAATTTGATCATGTTTCATTTTATTTGTGAATTACCTGCTGGTGCTTTGCTGATTAATGATGCATAATTATGTAAGTTGTGAAGAAATCATAGTCTTGAATCTTTATAACACAAAGATGATTAAACATTTCATGATTTCTTTAAAATCTTGGTTTTCAATCTCATGGTACTAAATATACAATTTATGATGTATTTCATCATCAGACTCAGTTTACGTATCGAATCGTTCATACAAATGTAATGTGAGGACTGAAACATTATAACGAACTTAGAAGTATACCAATCATTGTGATATATAAATGATATGTGATATATTTTGATTTTAAAAAACTGAACAGTGTGACTTGGAATTTTCAGTGCATTGTTTGTGTTTTATGTTAGACATGAAATGACATAGAATACACTGTAACTGACATTTAAATTCGTTCTCAATAGTCCTTTCTGGTGCACTCTCATAGGAACCTGTTTTTATGCCCCACACAAATCACCTTTCCATCACAGACTTTCAATCTGTCCATGCTCGTTTAAAGTTCCCTTTAAAGCATGCACATGTATTTGATTTTTTGTAACATGACAATGAAAGTGTATCGTAGATGTGCATAAAGGAAGAGATTTGGAATTTAACTATTTTCACAAGAGTTATGGCCCTTGGAACATGCTTCACCCCAGAAGTCTAGTACATGTACTATGTTGTCCTTTTTATTTAAGGATAACTTGAATCTATTATTTTTGTTATGGAGGTATAACATAAAAAACCGAAGTGCATTCTAAATAAACCACAGTTAATGATAAGGGTACACTCCGTTTTTTTGTGTTATAACCCCATAACATAAAAAATAGATTCAAGTTAATCCTATAATTTAATCTATACACTGCAAAAGTTTTCTTTATTGATGGACTTTTTTTTTGCAAATTAATACGCTACTGCATTAGCCAATCAAAAGCGACGTTATAAAACGGTGAAATCATTTTTTTTACGTTATGGGCTGATAACATAATTTTTTAAAACAATGAAAATGCTTGTTTCAAACAAGATTAAATTATTACTCGTTATACGAAAAATGTATGTTGGGGTTTTAGTTCTATCTGAAACAGCTTCGATCATCATCCGAAACTCACAGTCGATTGTACTGGCACCTATTGATAACTTCTAGTACAATCGACTGAAGGATTTTCTGATAACAAGACTGCTCAATAGTTTTGTAAGACGAGAAGATAAGCTTGAATCGTCTTAATTGAAAGAAGAAATATTCTCTTTAAAAAGATAGTACTATAGAGTAATATGCCTTCAAACCGACGACATTGCGGCACCTTAATGAATATTAAGGACATAAACAGGTGTATTCATGTGATTATTGAGATTATTATGTATGGAAGAGATTAACTTGGGTTGGGGACGGGGTGTCGGGTGTAGAATTCAATATTCATATTGACCAGAAAATTATATTTGTCTGACCTCTACAATTTACATTGTCATTGGTCATAGCATCCAAGAGGAAATAATACTGTGTTGTTTAAATCAAAATAGTTATAGGGGTCTCAAACTTAGAAGCCCCTTCGTATGAATAAAGGGCAAAGTGTTTAAAAATCTAGTCTTAAATGTTGAACTCTAGTTGTACATATATATCTAACTTCGCATATATCACCACAAATATTGTTCTGTTTAAGATAAACATTGTATATTCCTTCAAAAACAAAATTGGTATGCTGTTTCAGAACCTCATTTCTGATTGGTCAAATAATGATTAAGCAAAAATCAATATGTGCTTCTACTTTTTTTCAGAAAGGAAATTATAAATAATTCACAATTAAGCTTTTCAGGTAAAATTGCCGATTTTAAATGAAAGAATGAAAATCCAAATGTTCTCATAGCTATAGAAACTCGGAGTAATGCATATATATACATGTACTTAAATTAATCTAGACCAAAATGCTTACAACTTCATTAATCATTTCTACAGCAAAAACATTAAACAGGCAGAACAAGTAAAGTCATCTGTTTAATCTGATGTAGGTATAGTCATGACTTGTAATAGATCTCTTGCAAGGTCGAGGGTGTTTGGTTAAAAAAGAAACAAAGACAATTTTCCTCTTTTTACTGTCCATTATTTTATCAAAATGTTTCCTACCCTATACAAACAGTAATGTAGGTGTCAATACTTACATCTTTATAAGAAACTGGGATCATTAAGTATTGCCTTAACTTCAAGTCCCCTGTTGCTCAAAAATTAGGTTAATTGTTTTGTCAATAAAGAACATGCTGGCTTTCAAAGCACATCTATCTTATCATTCTAAACAAATCTTTAGCAGCAAAATCTATCACGTTAATGAATTGCCTGCAACTCTATCCAAACTGAGCAACATGGGAGACTGGTAACTGTATTGAGTCTGGCATTCTAATTAAAATTATACATTCACATCACTTCCTTTTTCCATGCGACATGTATAAGTAAACTAAGGAGGTATAATGGTGTGATGACATTTTGAGTTAGATTGTAAATCTAGTGAAATGTAACCAGCCACCTCTTAGTTTAGAAATGCTGAGTACATCTGTCCTATATCATGTTTTTGTGGATATGTAGATCTTAATGCTATAAATGTATGTGCATATATTCTCATGAATTATAAAAAAATGATGGGAAATAAATATATATTAAAATGCTACTGTATGCATCACTCGTTTGAGTGAGGGAATGTGTGTTATAAAGCTATTTATAGTTAAGGCTGTGGATTATTATATTATCAATAAAATCTTTATCAGATCAAGTTGACTTCTGGTTATATTGACCTGATTTATCTGTGTCATAGTTCAAGCAGTGTCTCGCATACCTAACCTGGTTCTGAATCACAAGATTTGTTTGTATAGGCCGATATAAGCTGTTATCAGGGACTGTGTCGACCAAGTGGTAGAGGTGTCCCACATTCTCTGTGTATCACTAGCCCTCCACCTCCGGGTCGTGGTGGCCAAATGGTAAAGGTGTCCCACATTCTCTATGTACCACTAGCCCTCCACCTCCGGGTCGTGGTGACCAAATGGTAAAGGTGTTTGACATTCTCTATGTACCACTAGCCCTCCACCTCCGGGTCGTGGTGACCAAGTGGTAGAGGTGTCCCACATTCTCTGTGTATCACTAGCCCTCCACCTCCGGGTCGTGGTGACCAAGTGGTAAAGGTGTCTGACATTCTCTGTGTACTACTAGCCCTCCACCTACGGGTCGTGGTGACCAAGTGGTAGAGGTGTCCCACATTCTCTGTGTACCACTAGCCCTCCACCTACGGGTCGTGGTGACCAAATGGTAAAGGTGTCCCACATTCTCTGTGTACCACTAGCCCTCCACCTCCGGGTCGTGGTGACCAAATGGTAGAGGTGTCCCACATTCTCTGTGTACCACTAGCCCTCCACCTCCGGGTCGTGGTGACCAAATGGTAAAGGTGTCCCACATTCTCTGTGTACCACTAGCCCTCCACCACCGGGTCGTGGTGACCAAATGGTAAAGGTGTCCCACATTCTCTGTGAACCACTAGCCCTCCACCTCCGGGTCGTGGTGACCAAGTGGTAGAGGTGTCCCACATTCTCTGTGTACCACTAGCCCTCCACCTCCGGGTCGTGGTGACCAAGTGGTAGAGGTGTCCCACATTCTCTGTGTACCACTAGCCCTCCACCTCCGGGTCGTGGTGACCAAGTGGTAGAGGTGTCCCACATTCTCTGTGTACCACTAGCCCTCCACCTCCGGGTCTTGGTGACCAAGTGGTAGAGGTGTCCCACATTCTCTGTGTACCACTAGCCCTCCACCTCCGGGTCGTGGTGACCAAGTGGTAGAGGTGTCCACCATTCTCTGTGTATCACTAGCCCTCCATCTCCGGGTCGTGGTGACCAAGTGGTAGAGGAGTCCCACATTCTCTGTGTATCACTAGCCCTCCACCTCCGGGTCGTGGTGACCAAGTGGTAGAGGAGTCCCACATTCTCTGTGTATCACTAGCCCTCCACCTCCGGGTCGTGGTGACCAAGTGGTAGAGGTGTCTGACATTCTCTGTGTACCACTAGCCCTCCACCTCCGGGTCGTGGTGACCAAATGGTAGAGGAGTCCCACATTCTCTGTGTATCACTAGCCCTCCACCTCCGGGTCGTGGTGACCAAGTGGTAGAGGTGTCCCACATTCTCTGTGTATCACTAGCCCTCCACCTCCGGGTCGTGGTGACCAAGTGGTAGAGGAGTCCCACATTCTCTGTGTATCACTAGCCCTCCATCTCCGGGTCGTGGTGACCAAGTGGTAGAGGTGTCCCACATTCTCTGTGTATCACTAGCCCCCCACCTCCGGGTCGTGGTGACCAAGTGGTAGAGGAGTCCCACATTCTGTGTGTATCACTAGCCCTCCATCTCCGGGTCGTGGTGACCAAGTGGTAGAGGTGTCCCACATTCTCTGTGTATCACTAGCCCTCCACCTCTGGGTCGTGGTGACCAAATGGTAAAGGTATCTGACATTCTCTATATACATGTATCACTAGCCCTCCACCTCTGGGTCGTGGTGACCAAATGGTAAAGGTGTCTAACATTCTCTATATACATGTACCACTAGCCCTCCACCTCCGGGTCGTGATGACCAAATGGTAGAGGTGTCCCACATTCTCTGTGTATCACTAGCCCTCCACCTCTGGGTCGTGGTGACCAAATGGTAAAGGTATCTGACATTCTCTATATACATGTACCACTAGCCCTCCACCTCCGGGTGGTGGTGACCAAATGGTAAAGGTGTCTGGCATTCTCTATATACATGTACCACTAGCCCTCCACCTCCGGGTCGTGGTGACCAAGTGGTAAAGGTGTCTGATATTCTCTATATACATGTGACACTAGCCCTCAACCTCTGGGTCGTGGTGACCAAGTGGTAAAGGTATCTGACATTCTCTATATACATGTGTCACTAGCCCTCCACCATCGGGTCGTGGTAACCAAGTGGTAAAGGTATGTGATATTCTCTATATACATGTGACACTAGCCCTCTACCTCTGGGTCGTGGTGACCAAGTGGTAAAGGTGTCTGATATTCTCTATATACATGTGACACTAGCCCTCCACCTCCGGGTCGTCGTGACCAAATGATAAAGGTGTCTGACATTCTCTATATACATGTACCACTAGCCCTCCACCTCCGGGTCGTGGTGACCAAATGGTAAAGGTGTTTGACATTCTCTATGTACCACTAGCCCTCCACCTCCGGGTCGTGGTGACCAAATGGTAAAGGTGTTTGACATTCTCTATGTACCACTAGCCCTCCACCTCCGGGTCGTGGTGACCACATGGTAAAGGTGTCTGACATTCTCTATATACATGTACCACTAGCCCTCCACCTCTGGGTCGTGGTGGCTCACTGGTTAAGGTGCCTGACATTCTTTATGTGACACTAGCCCTCCACCTCTGGGTCGTGGTAACCAAATGGTAAAGGTGTCTCATATTCTATTTCACTAGCCCTCCACCTCTGGGTCGTGGTGACCAAATGGTAAAGGTGTCTGATATTCTATTTCACTAGCCCTCCACCTCTAGGTCATGGTGGCTCACTGGTTAAGGTATCTGACATTCTCTATATACATGTACAATGTACCACTAGCCCTCCACCTCTGGGTCGTGGTGACCAAATGGTAAAGGTGTCTGATATTCTATTTCACTAGCCCTCCACTCCGTGTCGTGGTGACCAAATGGTAAAGGTGTCTGATATTCTATTTCACTAGCCCTCCACCTCTAGGTCATGGTGGCTCACTGGTTAAGGTGTCTGGCATTCTGCTACGTACCACTAGCCCTCCACCTCTGGGTTATTGTGGCCAAGTGGTTAAGATGGCTGATATTCTCTTTGTACCGCTAGCCCTCCACCTCTGGATCATGGTGGCTCAGTGGTTAAGGTGACTGACACTCTGCTATTTACCGCTAGCCCTCCACCTCTGGATCATGGTGGCTATGTGGTTAAGATGTCTGACATTCTATTTGTACCGCTTGCCCTCCAACTTCTGGTCTGGTTTTTTACAGCTAAAACCAGCTGGCAGGTCCTAAAAGTTTAAATAGTGTTCATTCAATATTCATACAAGTTTATCAATATAATCATTTGACTGTCTTGTCATATACAACTAATAGATGCCATTGTTTTGTCATAGACAACTAACAGTTGACAGTGTCTGGTCATAGACAACTGATAGTTGACAGTGTCTGGTCATAGACAACTGATAGTTGACAGTGTCTGGTCATAGACAACTGATAGTTGACAGTGTCTGGTCATAGACAACTGATAGTTGACAGTGTCTGGTCATAGACAACTAATAGTTGACTGTGTCTGGTTGTAGACAACTGATAGTTGACAGTGTCTTGTCATAGACAACTGATAGTTGACAGTGTCTGGTCATAGCCAACTGATAGTTGACTGTGTCTGATTATAGACAACCGATACTTGACTGTGTCTGGTTATAGACAACTGATAGTTGACTGTGTCTGGTCATAGCCAACTGATAGTTGACAGTGTCTGGTTATAGACAACTAATAGTTGACTGTGTTTTGTCATAGACAACTGATAGTTGACTGTGTCTGGTCAAAGACAACTGATAGTTGACTGTGTTTGGTCACAGACAACTGATAGTTGACAGTGTCTGGTCATAGGCAACTGATAGTTGACCGTGTCTGGTCATAGCCAACTGATAGTTGACTGTGTTTTGTCATAGACAACTGATAGTTGACTGTGTCTGGTTGTAGACAACTGATAGTTGACAGTGTCTTGTCATAGACAACTGATAGTTGACAGTGTCTGGTCATAGCCAACTGATAGTTGACTGTGTCTGATTATAGACAACCGATACTTGACTGTGTCTGGTTATAGACAACTGATAGTTGACTGTGGCTGGTCATAGCCAACTGATAGTTGACAGTGTCTGGTTATGGACAACTAATAGTTGACTGTGTTTTGTCATAGACAACTGATAGTTGACTGTGTCTGGTCAAAGACAACTGATAGTTGACTGTGTTTGGTCACAGACAACTGATAGTTGACAGTGTCTGGTCATAGCCAACTGATAAGTGACTGTGTTTTGTCATAGACAACTGATAGTTGGCTGTGTTTGATCGTAGACAACTGATAGTTGACTGTGTCTGGTCATAGGCAACTGATAGTTGACCGTGTCTGGTCATAGCCAACTGATAGTTGACTGTGTTTTGTCATAGCCAACTGATAAGTGACTGTGTTTTGTCATAGACAACTGATAGTTGGCTGTGTCTGGTCATAGGCAACTGATAGTTGACTGTGTCTGGTCATAGACAACTGGTAGTTGCCATTGTTTTGTCATAGACAACTGGTAGTTGACAGTGTCTGGTTATAGACAACTGATAGTTGACTGTGTCTGGTCATAGACAACTGGTAGTTGTCATTGTTTTGTCATAGACAACTGGTAGTTGACTGTGACTGGTCATAGACTACTGATAGTTGACAGTGTCTGGTCATAGCCAACTGTTAGTTGATAGTGGCTGTCATAGACAACTGATAGTTGCCAGTGGTTGCCATAAGTCTGGAGAAATGTGTATGGGGAAGTTGGACGCAATTTTTATTGGTCTGGAGAAACGTGTATTGAAAAGTTGGAGCCATTTTTATTGGTCTGGAGAAACGTGTATTGAAAAGTTGGAGCCATTTTTATTGGTCTGGAGAAAAGTGTATTGAAAAGTTGGACGCAATTTTTATTGGTCTGGAGAAACGTGTATTGAAAAGTTGGAGCCATTTTTATTGGTCTGGAGAAAAGTGTATTGAAAAGTTGGACGCCATTTTGGTTGGTCTGAAGAAACGTGTATTGAAAAGTTGGAGCCATTTTTATTGGTCTGGAGAAAAGTGTATTTAAAAGTTGGACGCAATTTTTATTGGTCTGGAGAAACGTGTATTGAAAAGTTGGAGCCATTTTTATTGGTCTGGAGAAAAGTGTATTGAAAAGTTGGACGCCATTTTGGTTGGTCTGAAGAAACGTGTATTGAAAAGTTGGAGCCATTTTTATTGGTCTGGAGAAAAGTGTATTGAAAAGTTGGACGCAATTTTTATTGGTCTGGAGAAACGTGTATTGAAAAGTTGGAGCCATTTTTATTGGTCTGGAGAAAAGTGTATTGAAAAGTTGGACGCAATTTTTATTGGTCTGGAGAAACGTGTATTGAAAAGTTGGAGCCATTTTTATTGGTCTGGAGAAAAGTGTATTGAAAAGTTGGACGCCATTTTGGTTGGTCTGAAGAAACGTGTATTGAAAAGTTGGAGCCATTTTTATTGGTCTGGAGAAACGTGTGTTGAAAAGTTGGAGCCATTTTTATTGGTCTGGAGAAAAGTGTATTGAAAAGTTGGAGCCATTTTTATTGGTCTGGAGAAAAGTGTATTGAAAAGTTGGACGCAATTTTTATTGGTCTGGAGAAACGTGTATTGAAAAGTTGGACGCAATTTTTATTGGTCTGGAGAAAAGTGTATTGAAAAGTTGGAGCCATTTTTATTGGTCTGGAGAAACGTGTATTGAAAAGTTGGAGCCATTTTTATTGGTCTGGAGAAAAGTGTATTGAAAAGTTGGAGCCATTTTTATTGGTCTGGAGAAACGTGTATTGAAAAGTTGGAGCCATTTTTATTGGTCTGGAGAAAAGTGTATTGAAAAGTTGGACGCCATTTTGGTTGGTCTGAAGAAACGTGTATTGAAAAGTTGGAGCCATTTTTATTGGTCTGGAGAAAAGTGTATTGAAAAGTTGGACGCAATTTTTATTGGTCTGGAGAAACGTGTATTGAAAAGTTGGAGCCATTTTTATTGGTCTGGAGAAAAGTGTATTGAAAAGTTGGAGCCATTTTTATTGGTCTGGAGAAAAGTGTATTGAAAAGTTGGACGCAATTTTTATTGGTCTGGAGAAACGTGTATTGAAAAGTTGGAGCCATTTTTATTGGTCTGGAGAAAAGTGTATTGAAAAGTTGGACGCAATTTTTATTGGTCTGGAGAAACGTGTATTGAAAAGTTGGAGCCATTTTTATTGGTCTGGAGAAACGTGTATTGAAAAGTTGGAGCCATTTTTATTGGTCTGGAGAAAAGTGTATTGAAAAGTTGGACGCAATTTTTATTGGTCTGGAGAAACGTGTATTGAAAAGTTGGAGCCATTTTTATTGGTCTGGAGAAAAGTGTATTGAAAAGTTGGACGCCATTTTGGTTGGTCTGAAGAAACGTGTATTGAAAAGTTGGAGCCATTTTTATTGGTCTGGAGAAACGTGTGTTGAAAAGTTGGAGCCATTTTTATTGGTCTGGAGAAAAGTGTATTGAAAAGTTGGAGCCATTTTTATTGGTCTGGAGAAAAGTGTATTGAAAAGTTGGACGCAATTTTTATTGGTCTGGAGAAACGTGTATTGAAAAGTTGGAGCCATTTTTATTGGTCTGGAGAAAAGTGTGTTGAAAAGTTGGACGCAATTTTTATTGGTCTGGAGAAACGTGTATTGAGATGTAGGACGCCATTTTTATTGGTCTGGAGAAACGTGTATCGAAAAGTTGGAGCCATTTTTATTGGTCTGGAGAAAAGTGTATTGAAAAGTTGGAGCCATTTTTATTGGTCTGGAGAAACGTGTATCGAAAAGTTGGAGCCATTTTTATTGGTCTGGAGAAACGTGTGTTGAAAAGTTGGAGCCATTTTTATTGGTCTGGAGAAACGTGTATTGAGATGTAGGACGCCATTTTTATTGGTCTGGAGAAACGTGTATTTAAAAATTTGGAGCCATTTTTATTGGTCTGGAGAAAAGTGTGTTGAGATGTAGGACGCCATTTTTATTGGTCTGGAGAAACGTGTATTTAAAAATTTGGAGCCATTTTTATTGGTCTGGAGAAACGTATATTGAAAAAGTTGGAGCCATTTTATTGGTCTGGAGAAACGTGTGTTGAGAAGTAGGACGCCATTTTGTTGGTCTGAAGAAACGTGTATTGAAAAGATGGACGCCATTTTTATTGGTCTAGAGAAACGTGTATCGAAAAGTTGGATGCCATTTTTATTGGTCTGGAGAAACGTGTATATAGAAGGTTTACGCCATTTTTATTGTTTTGGAGAAACGTGTATTGAAAAGATGGACGCCATATTATTGGTCTGGAGAAACGTGTATTGAAAAGTTGGACGCCATTTTTATTGGTCTGAAGAAACTTGAAATAAGAAGTTGGACGCCATTTTTATTGGTCTGGAGAAACTTGTATTGAAAAGATGGACGCCATTTTTATTGGTCTGAAGAACTTGAAATAAGAAGTTGGACGCCATTTTTATTGGTCTGGAGAAACTTGTATTGAAAAGTTGGACGCCATTTTTATTGGTCTGAAGAAACTTGAAATAAGAAGTTGGACGCCATTTTTATTGGTCTGGAGAAACTTGTATTGAAAAGATGGACGCCATTTTTATTGGTCTGAAGAACTTGAAATAAGAAGTTGGACGCCATTTTTATTGGTCTGGAGAAACTTGTATTGAAAAGATGGACGCCATTTTTATTGGTCTGAAGAACTTGAAATAAGAAGTTGGACGCCATTTTTATTGGTCTGGAGAAACTTGTATTGAAAAGTTGGACGCCATTTTTATTGGTCTGGAGAAACGTGTATTGAAAAGTTGGACGCCATTTTTATTGGTCTGGAGAAACGTGTATTGAAAAGTTGGACGCCATTTTATTGGTCTGGAGAAACGTGTATTGAGAAGTTGGACGCCATTTTTATTGGCATATATCATTGATCATGTCCCAACAAGTTCGTATAAGAGGGATTTTACTGTACAGTAGGTCTACCAGTGTTTCCTATGGCCCTGATATACAGTAGGTCTACCAGTGTTTCCTATGGCCCTGATATACATTAGATCTACCAGTGTTTCCTATGGCCCTGATATACATTAGGTCTACCAGTGTTTCCTATGGCCCTGATATACATTAGATCTACCAGTGTTTCCTATGGCCCTGATATACATTAGGTCTACCAGAGTTTTTCACCTGAGACCTACCAAACTATAGTTGTGGTAACGCATAATGCACCGAAAACTGCGTGCGTGTATCGTGTACACATCGTGCACTCACCGTTCGCCCATGGTGCGCCCAACTGGGCGATCTAACGATCGTGCGTTTATGTGTGCGATTCTAATCGCACATACGCACGATATGGTACAATTGGTCGATAAATATTACGGAATGAAAAAAAATATGGAACCCTCTTGTGGAAAAACTATATAAATTCGCATCATATTTATCGGGATCATGCTAATTTTACAAATATACATGAAAAAGTTGACAGTGACTAGGAGACAGTCAAGTGCGGGGTCAGCTCCAAGGTAACAGAACTGGTTAATAACATGTCAGAGTTTTCCCTGTCCCGTGTCCGGCGATCCGCTTCGACAGCCCTCATACCGAGCGACCGTTATGAAAACAAACTGGACTCTATAAATAGTTATTTGAACACCCCGTCCCCTCCCCTTCCAGCAAATGGTACCTGTGTTTTCACACCTAGGCGAATGTTGTAAGTGCCCCGAGCAAGAGACATCTACATATATGGTCTATGTACAGGTATAACTTGGTAAAAACTGGCAATATTTACCTGAAAGAGAACTTGTCAATATGTATTGAAAGCTCACATGTGTCTATTTGGTTTGTTTCACAAACTACAAAAAGACTATTCCTAATTTTAAGAAATATATAAATAGAAATATCAGCTAATGTATGTAGTTAAAATATAGAAATGTGCTTAAAACAACTAGCGCGAAGCCATATATTAGTGTTAAGCCATTTCTCATTTTACATCAACCACGATTGTCATCGCACAATGTTAGTGTATTGTGCGCTCACATGTGCGTTAAAAATAATCGCCCAGGATCGCATCGTTCGCACATCGTGCATACACCGTTCACCCATCGTGCGCACACCGCACACCGTGTAACGTTGTGCGATCCCACAGCTGTCCTATCTGTGTGCCTTCGGTTTTGCCATGCCACATTTCAGGGGTGTAGAGAGCGTAGTTGAGCATTACCCCTGGATATCAAGGATGTAATAATTTGGGAAGGAATCACTTGATTATCAATGCCTGTTGGTCCTTCTGATGTTCTCTTGCAGCAACCGGGACAAGATTTTGGCCAAACTCTAGAAGGGTTGTCTAAGACACAGGCATCACCAGTCAGTATTCCAATAAGTAAACGGCTAGACCATATGTTATATCAGATTCTGATGATGAGGCTGGAAGTGTCCATCGCTGGTTTTGCAAATTTTAAATAAGCATGCATCATGTGCTTCTTTTCCTGGAAGGAGACATACAGTTCCATTAACTACACAGTAGATTAATTTGTTATAAGACCCGCCAATCAATTAAAAGGTGTATATTTTGCATGGTTTTTTTTATCTTTTGTCAGTGTTCATATATGAAGCTTTTACTTTAAGTTCATTTGGAGATACGTATATAGACGTGTTAGTACTCTTGGTTTGGTACAAAGAAAAAGTTGTTTCTGTGCTTGTTGTATAAGATGTTTCTGTGCTTGTTGTATAAGATGTTTCTGTGCTTGTTGTATAAGATGTTTCAGTACTTGTTTTATAAGATGTTTCTGTAATTGTTGTATAAGATGTTTCTGTAATTGTTGTATAAGATGTTTCTGTAATTGTTGTATAAGATGTTTCAGTACTTGTTGTATAAGATGTTTCAGTACTTGTTGTATAAGATGTTTCTGTGCTTGTTGTATAAGATGTTTCTGTGCTTGTTGTATAAGATGTTTCTGTACTTGTTGTATAAGATGTTTCTGTACTTGTTGTATAAGATGTGTCTGTACTTGTTGTATAGGATGTTTCAGTACTTGTTGTATATGTTTTATAAGATGTTTCTGTGCTTGTTGTATAAGATGTTTCAGTACTTTCAAACAGGTTATACTTGCTAAGATTCTTCACCAGCACTTGGACAAACTTTTCAGTTTTGTATTTTGATTGTTTTTCTTTGACAGTCAAACGTCACATGATACCTTTTGCTTATTTGCGTATTACATCTTACACTGCTATTGCTTAAATTCAGCGAGCCGTCGACAGCTCGCTAATGTTTCGCGTTCTCAAATGTATAGCTAGATGGAGACTTCGAGAGCCGCCAGCTGTCCAAGGTTTTAGCGGATCCGAGGTCAGAACCCTTGGAACCAAGCTGGACTCATTGTTTTCTTGTGACATATAGCCCTAAGGGTTCCGACTATCTGATCCGCTAAATATTGGTGTTGCTAGCGGATCCATATATCAATCTATCATCCATATTTAGGGGATCAGAAAGTTAGCATGATGTCAAAACCCCTTTGAATGTGTACAAATCAACAACCAAACGTTTTGAACATTCCAGCAAGTCTCCTCTTGTCCTTACGCCACGTATTATGACAGACAGGTCTCACCCTGTTAAGTATGATAAGCTCCCATATCTAGATTTATTATGTTAATTGCATCTGATTACAACCAACTCTAGCTGATAATCGATTGGAATTTCCTAACCAATTTTCTAACACTACACTATAGTATTTACCACAACAATGCTTATGCATACCAATATTCTTACATTGAAATACATTATCAGTGCTACAACATGTACTAGTTGTGTACATCAATATTCATGCAAACTGGGCATGCATACATTACTATAACATACGTAAACAATGTCCAGCCATTATGAATAAATATTTTATATTGATATTTGATTTAAAAGGCATTTGTTGCTTGTCAATATTTCTACTGTATATATTGATATAAGAAATCGTGGAAATAAGAGGCAAAAAAAAGGAAGTGAAAACAGAATGTTACTTGATAATAACAGAAAAGGGGAACCAGCAGCTAAATTCAAAACACAATTTAATGATATACACAATTTATATATATACATAGATATAATTAAATCAGTGGTGTACCAAGACGTATAGGTGAATAAGTTAATTTAACTTATCTGTATGAAAAGATGTCCTTGTAGGTTCCCTTCCAATCCGTAATTCCAGAATTAAGAATGTTAATCACAGTTCACGGTCACAGGCAATATTACAGTTCCAGGCAATTAATATCCAACAAGTCATTTAATCCTTCAAGCTTTTCTAGTTCTACCAGTTCTTTCTCTGTCAGGGTATTTATACTAAATATTAATGGAAAGCTAGTATTCTCTACAAACTTCTATCTTCTAGAATTCTCTTCACCTCTCGGATAAACACACAAACAAATTGTTGTGTAAACAACCCAGACAATACTACTAGAACATTCTACATGTTTCTTTGTAAACAACTTACATAACATAAACCACTTACATAATATAAACAACTTGGCTTTTATTAGAAACTTCTAGAGCCATCTACCCTATGCCACAATATCATTATGTATTGTGTAACAAGAAAAAGTAGGAATCATGGAGGCAAATCAAATGAAAATAAAAAAGGAGAAAAGACAAAGAAAGGTATTGACTTTGAAAGACATCGAAGGGAGATAAAAGAAAAGAAACAGAACAAAAAAACAGTAATAAACATCCACATGTGATGAATGATTTGCAAACAAGCTTATAAACTTCATTGTACATAAGTACATGTAGCAATTATTAATTCATTTACCTTAATTTCATTGTTTGCATCTTGTGTTTTATTATCAGTGCAGGTCAAACACGGAACTATCATTGACCGGGCTATCAGAACAGATACTCCGGCTTTATCATTCACCGGGCTATCAGACCAGATACTCCGGCTTTATCATTGACCGGGCTATCAGAACAGATACTCCGGCTTTATCATTCACCGGGGGCTATCAGAACAGATACTCCGGCTTTATCATTGACCGGGCTATCAGAACAGTTACTCCGGCTTTATCATTCACCGGGGGCTATCAGAACAGATACTCCGGCTTTATCATTCACCGGGGGCTATCAGAACAGATACTCCGGCTTTATCATTGACCGGGCTATCAGAACAGATACTCCGGCTTTATCATTCACCGGGGGCTATCAGAACAGATACTCCGGCTTTATCATTGACCGGGCTATCAGAACAGATACTCCGGCTTTATCATTGACCGGGCTATCAGAACAGATACTCCGGCTTTATCATTGACCGGGCTATCAGAACAGATACTCCGACTTTATCATTGACCGGGCTATCAGAACAGATACTCCGACTTTATCATTGACCGGGCTATCAGAACAGATACTCCGGCTTTATCATTCACCGGGCTATCAGAACAGATACTCCGGCTTTATCATTGACCGGGCTATCAGACCAGATACTCCGGCTTTATCCTTGACCGGGGGCTATCAGAACAGATACTCCGGCTTTATCATTGACCGGGCTATCAGAACAGATACTCCGGCTTTATCATTGACCGGGCTATCAGAACAGATACTCCGGTTTTATCATTGACCGGGCTATCAGACCAGATATTCCGGCTTTATCATTGACCGGGCTATCAGAACAGATACTCCGGCTTTATCATTGACCGGGCTATCAGAACAGATACTCCGGCTTTATCATTGACCGGGCTATCAGAACAGATACTCCGACTTTATCATTGACCGGGCTATCAGAACAGATACTCCGGCTTTATCATTCACCGGGCTATCAGAACAGATACTCCGGCTTTATCATTGACCGGGCTATCAGACCAGATACTCCGGCTTTATCCTTGACCGGGGGCTATCAGAACAGATACTCCGGCTTTATCATTGACCGGGCTATCAGAACAGATACTCCGGCTTTATCATTGACCGGGCTATCAGAACAGATACTCCGGTTTTATCATTGACCGGGCTATCAGACCAGATATTTCGGCTTTATCATTGACCGGGCTATCAGAACAGATACTCCGGCTTTATCCTTGACCGGGCTATCAGAACATATACTCCGGCTTTATCATTGACCGGGCTATCAGAACAGATACTCCGGCTTTATCATTGACCGGGCTATCAGAACAGATACTCCGGCTTTATCATTGACCGGTGGCTATCAGAACAGATACTCCGGCTTTATCATTGACCGGGCTATCAGAACAGATACTCCGGCTTTATCATTGACCGGGCTATCAGAACAGATACTCCGGCTTTATCATTGACCGGGCTATCAGAACATATACTCCGGCTTTATCATTGACCGGGCTATCAGAACAGATACACCAGCTTTATCATTGACCGGGCTATCAGAACAGATACTCCGGCTTTATCATTCACCGGGGGCTATCAGACCAGATACACCAGCTTTATCATTGACCGGGCTATCAGAACAGATACTCCGGCTTTATCATTGACCGGGCTATCAGAACATATACTCCGGCTTTATCATTGACCGGACTATCAGACCAGATACTCCGGCTTTATCATTGACCGGGGGCTATCAGAACAGATACTCCGGCTTTATCATTGACCGGGCTATCAGAACAGATACTCCGGCTTTATCATTGACCGGGCTATCAGAACAGATACTTCGGCTTTATCATTGACCGGGCTATCAGAACAGATACTCCGGCTTTATCATTGACCGGGCTATCAGAACAGATGCTCAGGCTTTATCATTGACCGGGCTATCAGAACAGATACTCCGACTTTATCATTGACCGGGCTATCAGAACAGATACTCCGGCTTTATCATTGACCGGGCTATCAGAACAGATACTCCGGCTTTATCATTGACCGGGCTATCAGAACAGATACTCCGGCTTTATCATTGACCGGGGGCTTTCAGAACAGATACACCAGCTTTATCATTGACCGGGCTATCAGAACAGATACTCCGGCTTTATCATTGACCGGGGGCTATCAGAACAGATACACCAGCTTTATCATTGACCGGGCTATCAGAACAGATACTCCGGCTCTATCATTGACCGGGCTATCAGAACAGATGCTCCGGCTTTATCATTGACCGGGCTATCAGAACAGATACTCCGGCTTTATCATTCACCGGGCTATCAGACCAGATACTCCGGCTTTATCATTGACCGGGAGCTATCAGAACAGATACTCCGGCTTTATCATTGACCGGGGGCTATCAGAACAGATACTCCGGCTTTATCATTGACCGGTGGCTATCAGAACAGATACTCCGGCTTTATCATTGACCGGGCTATCAGAACAGATACTCCGGCTTTATCATTGACCGGGCTATCAGAACAGATACTCCGGCTTTATCATTGACCGGGCTATCAGAACATATACTCCGGCTTTATCATTGACCGGGCTATCAGAACAGATACACCAGCTTTATCATTGACCGGGCTATCAGAACAGATACTCCGGCTTTATCATTCACCGGGGGCTATCAGACCAGATACACCAGCTTTATCATTGACCGGGCTATCAGAACAGATACTCCGGCTTTATCATTGACCGGGCTATCAGAACATATACTCCGGCTTTATCATTGACCGGACTATCAGACCAGATACTCCGGCTTTATCATTGACCGGGCTATCAGAACAGATACTCCGGCTTTATCATTGACCGGGCTATCAGAACAGATACTCCGGCTTTATCATTGACCGGGCTATCAGAACAGATACTTCGGCTTTATCATTGACCGGGCTATCAGAACAGATACTCCGGCTTTATCATTGACCGGGCTATCAGAACAGATGCTCAGGCTTTATCATTGACCGGGCTATCAGAACAGATACTCCGACTTTATCATTGACCGGGCTATCAGAACAGATACTCCGGCTTTATCATTGACCGGGCTATCAGAACAGATACTCCGGCTTTATCATTGACCGGGCTATCAGAACAGATACTCCGGCTTTATCATTGACCGGGGGCTTTCAGAACAGATACACCAGCTTTATCATTGACCGGGCTATCAGAACAGATACTCCGGCTTTATCATTGACCGGGGGCTATCAGAACAGATACACCAGCTTTATCATTGACCGGGCTATCAGAACAGATACTCCGGCTTTATCATTCACCGGGCTATCAGAACAGATGCTCCGGCTTTATCATTGACCGGGCTATCAGAACAGATACTCCGGCTTTATCATTCACCGGGCTATCAGACCAGATACTCCGGCTTTATCATTGACCGGGCTATCAGAACAGATACACCAGCTTTATCATTCACCGGGCTATCAGAACAGTTACTCCGGCTTTATCATTGACCGGGCTATCAGACCAGATACTCCGGCTTTATCATTGACCGGGAGCTATCAGAACAGATACTCCGGCTTTATCATTCACCGGGGGCTATCAGAACAGATACTCCGGCTTTATCATTCACCGGGGGCTATCAGAACAGATACTCCGGCTTTATCATTGACCGGGCTATCAGAACAGATACTCCGGCTTTATCATTGACCGGGCTATCAGAACAGTTACTCCGGCTTTATCATTGACCGGGCTATCAGACCAGATACTCCGGCTTTATCATTGACCGGGGGCTATCAGAACAGATACTCCGGCTTTATCATTCACCGGGGGCTATCAGAACAGATACTCCGGCTTTATCATTGACCGGGCTATCAGAACAGATACTCCGGCTTTATCATTGACCGGGCTATCAGAACAGATACTCCGGCTTTATCATTGACCGGGCTATCAGAACAGTTACTCCGGCTTTATCATTGACCGGGCTATCAGACCAGATACTCCGGCTTTATCATTGACCGGGGGCTATCAGAACAGATACTCCGGCTTTATCATTCACCGGGCTATCAGACCAGCTTTCTATTTAACAAGTGGGACGTACTCCCGCTAATCCTAACCTTTGTATAGCGTCTACCTTTACAGATTTTTTATCGGGTTTCCCACTCCCTAATTTAGGGAAAGCTTCAAGTTGCAGAAAATATGCTGGCATTTCTCCAAGGCTATCGACGGTATTCTCCGTAAACAGGTTATTTTCACAATATTGTTGTACGTCATCAGGAGTGATCGGCCCGGCAGGTACAAAACATACGCATATCTCCTCGTACAACCTTTTATCTGGGACAGGCACCACACAAACGTCTTTGATTGACTCCATCTTTTTCAGCAGGAACTCCAACATAGCAGGGTATATTTTGCGCGTGCCTCTCTTTATGGCATCGGTTTCTCTTCCAAGTAGAATGAGATGTCCATTAGAGGATACTTTACCGATGTCGCCCGTCCTAAACCATCCGTCTTCTGTGAAGGCCTCCTTCGTTATCTCTGGACAACCAACGTATTCTTTCATTATGTGAATAGAGCGGATTTGAATCTTGCCTATTAATCCTCTTTCGATGGGAAGTTCCTGGGGATCGACGATTCTGATCTCCACCCCCGGGCAGGGCGGACCGACATCTCCCGCTTGTAGTGGTTTATTGCGATCAATAGGTCCGTGTAAGGTGATACCAGTACCTTCAGTACAAGCATACACAATTGCCATTTCGTGACAGAATCCCCCGATGATTTTCGTGTAGTAGTTGTCGATCATTTGGCCCCCAGTGAAGATGTGCTGCAACATGAACCTGCCCTTCCTAGCTGTCTCTGGCAGCTCAATTAAATCATGGATAACAAAAGGCGCCAATAGCGCATCAGTGCATCGTTCTTCTTCCAAAACGCGCCAGAGAAAATCGACATTTTTAGTATTCAATGATACAGATGGATCCATAAAGATCCTGGTCTCACTCCGTAGGATGTTCGATACCGGGGTTCCTCCGACCCACCCGAAAGGTCTATCATTGAAGAGAATCAAGTCATAGTCTACAGTAGATGGAATAAGAGAGAACGGGTAACTTGTAAAGTCGAGGTGAGAATGGAGAACCATCTTTGGTTTGCCAGTGCTTCCGGATGTAGTAAAGATGACGGCATTGTCTTCTGGGTAAACATGTGGAAGATTCACTTCATTCATATTCTGTGATAGTATGCTTTTCAAATTCTCTGCTGCATCGAAACAATTCAAGTCCGTTTTGCGAAGAAATATAACTCTTATCTTATCAGCTTCGCTCGTTTCACCTGTTTGAACTTTGCAATTTTCAAGCATCGTCTTGATGGGAGAATGAAGACCGTTATTTTCACCACAGTCCACCAAAATGCATTTAGCTTGTGCGATTTGAAATAACTCCTTCACATCGAGTGCCGACTTCATAGTGATGATGGTATTCAAGACTACAGCTCCTGCCGACATTATTCCCAGCATCCCAATCACCATCTCCAGGGTATTAGGACCCACCAGAGCAACAACATCTCCTCGTTTAATCCCCTGCGTTACAAGGTACTTCGCCAGGTGTTCAGCCTGATGGTACAGACTGGCGTTTGTCAAGCTTGATCTTGACCCGTCCAGTTCCCTGTGGATGAAAAGCTCCTGGTTCGGACGTAGTCGCGCATTCTCCTTTGCAACCCTGGGTACTGTGGTGTAGTTGTAGGGTTTAACAGACGGAGTGTGGAGGTAGCTGAGGTCAGACGGGGAATCCATGCTGTACTTCCCTGAAAAGAGATCAGTTTTGGTAAATTTTTTTCAATATTTCTTCGATACAAATATTTACCCGGATAATGCAAGAATTACGTTCAATATTGCTATCTGCACCCCTGAGATATCCCATAGTTTAAATCCTGACCAATCGTGAGCTTATCTTTGAGTATGAAGATATCAAAGGCGTAACGCCCGACTTTAAAGCCAGTTAAATGCACTGCTATAGGAACCCCAAGATTCTTATATGGATATATCGAACTAGTCCCCTTGTAATAAACCCAAAATAACTACATTGTGCCTCCAGTTTTGCTATGACATAATCCAGTGGTGCAAAGAGCGAAATGAAGCATAACTCTAAAGTTTTAAAGACGAAACATTTTGAATTCTAACACATAACAGACATTTACGAAATGCAGTACCTAAACTAGAAGGACACTTAACTTTTTTCTGAATATGTCTAGTTCAACACACAATATCAGATTGCTGTGTCTAGTTTAGCAGACGATATCAGATCAATGTGTCTAGTTCAACAGAAGATATTAGTCAATGTGTCTTGTTCAACATACGATATATGTCCATGTGCTTAATTAAACTGTCGATATCAGGCAATATATCTAGTTAAACATACGATATATGTCAATCTGCTTAATTAAACTGTCGATATCAGTCAATGTGTTAGTTCAACAGACGATATCAGTCAATGTGCTTAATTCAACAGACGATATCAGTCAATATGTCTAGTTCAACAGACGATATTAGTCAATATGTCTAGTTCAGCAGCCGATATCAGTCAATATGTCTAGTTCAACAGACGATATTAGTCAATATGTCTAGTTCAGCAGTCTATATCAGTCAATATGTCTAGTTCAACAGCGGATATCAGTCAATATGTCTAGTTCAACAAACGATACAAGTCAATGTGTCTTGTTCAACAGCCGATATCAGTCAATGTTTCTTTTTCAACAGCCTTTATCAGCCAATATGTCTTGTTCAACAGACGAAATTAGTCAATATGTCTAGTTTAATTGACGATATCAGTCCATGTGTTTAGTTCAACAGACGAAATCAGTCAATGTGTTTAGTTCAACAGACGATAAGGCAATGTGTTTAGTTCAACAGACGATAAGGCAATGTGTTTAGTTCAACAAACAATATCAGTCAATGTGCTTAATTTAACAGACAATATCAGTCAATATGCTTAATTTAACAGACGATATCAGTCAATGTGCTTAATTTAACAGACGATATCAGATCAACGTGTCTAGTTCAACAGACAATATCAGATGAATGTTTCTAGTCCAATAAACGATATCAGATCAATGTTTTTAGTTCAACAGACGAAATCAAATCATAACAGATAATCAAAAATAAAAAAATAAAAACTTTTCTGAACTCATTGCTTCTAACTGACAGACAAGTTAAAATAAATGAGTCTTCATGTACCACCACGTTGCAGACCATTTAAATGTGTTTAGCTTAATTTAGCTCAACTCTAAACGGGGGAGACAACTCCCGCCATGTACATCTTGGTCACTGCCAAGTTAACATCGAGTCCTCAAAATGAGAACCGAGTCATCATTGTCATTCACAAGAAGTTAGCACACTAATGAGCATTCTCAAAAACGTCCATCTTCATATTACACAAAGATACAGAGACCAATATGGAAACCATTAAACTTCAACTTTAGAGCAAGCCCTAGAATAACGAATCAACTGCGACATGTTAACATCATGGATGTAGAAGAAGGGATATTACTATTAAGAAAGTGAAAGGCCACATATAAATGAGCGAAAACCCTTGAGATGTTAACGATTAAAGCACTTTCAAAGGTTATGAAAAGACATCATATTTCTACAAAAATCAGGAAATATAGAAAATGCCAATTTTACATTTTATATTAAGAACCGACATATCATCAATGCATTGATGGAAAACTTTATATTTGTTAAGTCATATGCATATTTACATAATTCATGAACAGAAAAATAAATAATGACAGCAATGAAATGAATGAAGTCTCAAAAGAAATTGATGACGTTACAATAGTTATTGGTGACGTTACAATAGTGATTGATAACGTTACAATAGATATTGATGACGTTACTATAGTGATTGGTGACGTTACAATAGTTATTGATGACGCTACAATAGAAATCGATAACGTTACAATAGAGATTGATGACGTTACAATAGAAATCGATAACGTTACAATACAGATCGATGACGTTACAATAGTGATTGATGACGTTACAATAGAGATTGAAGACGTTACAATAGTTATTGGTGACGTTACAATAGATATTGGTGACGTTACAATAGTAATTGATGACGTTACAATAGTTATTGATGACGTTACATAGAGATCGATAACGTTACAATAGGGATCGATAACGTTACAATAGAGATTGATGACGTTACAATAGATATTGGTGACGTTACAATAGAGATTGATGACGTTACAATAGTTATTGGTGACGTTACAATAGTTATTGGTGACGTTACAATAGAGATTGATGACGTTACAATAGAGATCGATAACGTTACAATAGTTATTGATGACGTTACAATAGTTATTGGTGACGTTACAATAGTTATTGGTGACGTTACAATAGTTATTGATGACGTTACAATAGTTATTGATGACGTTACAATAGTTATTGGTGACATTACAATACAGATCGATGACGTTACAATAGAGATTGATGACGTTACAATAGGGATCGATAACGTTACAATAGAGATTGATGACGTTACAATAGTTATTGGTGACGTTACAATAGTTATTGGTGACGTTACAATAGAGATTGATGACGTTACAATAGAGATTGATGACGTTACAATAGTTATTGGTGACGTTACAATAGTTATTGGTGACGTTACAATAGAGATTGATGACGTTACAATAGTTATTGGTGACGTTACAATAGTTATTGGTGACGTTACAATACAGATCGATGACGTTACAATAGAGATTGATGACGTTACAATAGTTATTGGTGACGTTACAATAGTTATTGGTGACGTTACAATAGAGATTGATGACGTTACAATAGAGATCGATAACGTTACAATAGTTATTGATGACGTTACAATAGTTATTGGTGACGTTACAATAGTTATTGGTGACGTTACAATAGTTATTGGTGACATTACAATAGTTATTGGTGACATTACAATACAGATCGATGACGTTACAATAGAGATTGATGACGTTACAATAGGGATCGATAACGTTACAATAGAGATTGATGACGTTACAATAGAGATCGATAACGTTACAATAGTTATTGGTGACGTTACAATAGAGATTGATGACGTTACAATACAGATCGATGACGTTACAATAGAGATTGATGACGTTACAATAGAGATTGATGACGTTACAATAGAGATTGATGACGTTACAATAGTTATTGGTGACGTTACAATAGAGATTGATGACGTTACAATACAGATCGATGACGTTACAATAGAGATTGATGACGTTACAATAGAGATTGATGACGTTACAATAGAGATTGATGACGTTACAATAGTTATTGGTGACGTTACAATAGTTATTGGTGACATTACAATAGTTATTGGTGACATTACAATAGTTATTGGTGACGTTACAATAGTTATTGGTGACATTACAATACAGATCGATGACGTTACAATAGAGATTGATGACGTTACAATAGTTATTGGTGACGTTACAATAGTAATTGGTGACATTACAATAGTTATTGGTGACGTTACAATAGTTATTGGTGACATTACAATACAGATCGATAACGTTACAATAGTAATTGGTGACATTACAATAGTTATTGGTGACATTACAATAGTTATTGGTGACATTACAATAGAGATTGATGACGTTACAATAGGGATCGATAACGTTACAATAGAGATTGATGACGTTACAATAGTTATTGATGACGTTACAATAGTTATTGGTGACGTTACAATAGTTATTGGTGACGTTACAATAGTTATTGGTGACGTTACAATAGAGATTGATGACGTTACAATAGTTATTGGTGACGCTACAATAGTTATTGGTGACGTTACAATAGGGATCGATAACGTTACAATAGAGATTGATGACGTTACAATAGATATTGGTGACGTTACAATAGTTATTGGTGACGTTACAATAGTTATTGGTGACGTTACAATAGGGATCGATAACGTTACAATAGAGATTGATGACGTTACAATAGATATTGGTGACGTTACAATAGTTATTGGTGACGTTAAAATAGTTATTGGTGACGTTACAATAGAGATCGATAACGTTACAATAGAGATTGATGACGTTACAATAGAAATCGATAACGTTACAATAGATATTGATGACGTTACAATAGAAATCGATAACGTTACAATACAGATCGATGACATTACAATAGTGATTGATGACGTTACAATAGGGATCGATAACGTTACAATAGTGATTGATGACGTTACAATAGAGATTGATGACGTTACAATAGAGATTGATGACGTTACTATAGTGATTGGTGACGTTACAATAGTGATTGATGACGTTACAATAGAGATCGATAACGTTACAATAGTGATTGATGACGTTACAATAGAAATCGATAACGTTACAATAGATATTGATGACGTTACAATAGAAATCGATAACGTTACAATACAGATCGATGACATTACAATAGTGATTGATGACGTTACAATAGGGATCGATAACGTTACAATAGTGATTGATGACGTTACAATAGAGATTGATGACGTTACAATAGTTATTGGTGACGTTACAATAGTTATTGGTGACGTTACAATAGTTATTGGTGACGTTAAAATAGTTATTGGTGACGTTACAATAGAGATCGATAACGTTACAATAGAGATTGATGACGTTACAATAGAAATCGATAACGTTACAATAGATATTGATGACGTTACAATAGAAATCGATAACGTTACAATACAGATCGATGACATTACAATAGTGATTGATGACGTTACAATAGGGATCGATAACGTTACAATAGTGATTGATGACGTTACAATAGTTATTGGTGACGCTACAATAGTTATTGGTGACGTTACAATAGGGATCGATAACGTTACAATAGAGATTGATGACGTTACAATAGATATTGGTGACGTTACAATAGTTATTGGTGACGTTACAATAGTTATTGGTGACGTTACAATAGGGATCGATAACGTTACAATAGAGATTGATGACGTTACAATAGATATTGGTGACGTTACAATAGTTATTGGTGACGTTAAAATAGTTATTGGTGACGTTACAATAGAGATCGATAACGTTACAATAGAGATTGATGACGTTACAATAGAAATCGATAACGTTACAATAGATATTGATGACGTTACAATAGAAATCGATAACGTTACAATACAGATCGATGACATTACAATAGTGATTGATGACGTTACAATAGGGATCGATAACGTTACAATAGTGATTGATGACGTTACAATAGAGATTGATGACGTTACAATAGTTATTGGTGACGCTACAATAGTTATTGGTGAAGTTACAATAGTTATTGGTGACGTTACAATAGAGATCGATAACGTTACAATACAGATTGATGACGTTACAATAGTGGTTGATGACGTTACAATACCGATCGATGACGTTTCAATAACAAGAACAAGTACATAATATACACATTCTCGTAGTACACGACTTGAAATTATATAGAACTAATTTACTTTTACTTCTAAATTCATATTAAAGGGGTTTTACGCACCTGACCTTCTGCTTCTACATTAGTTTAGAAATTATTTATTCCAACCTTTTGGCCCCTAGCATCACTGAAGAGTAATAGGAGGATGAAACAGCTGTATGATGCATGTTGGCATACCGGTACTGTATCTATTACTAAATTTAAAACGTGCAGCATATGTGTGTGTTACGTCATCTTACCATAATGCTCTGAGAAAGCAAATGCTATTATGATACAATAACAAAGGTTTTTGAATCATGAAAAAAGTTGCAATCACAATGAATTACATTGATATGATATGTAACAGTTTGAATTATAAAGGAATGACCTGGCATTATCTACCTCGGTCATCCTGTCTCTGTGACGAAAGGTCATTGGACAGAACGACTGTCAATATCTGACCTTTAAAATCCTGATAACACTGACCACAGTGACGTGAGTTAAACGTTATATACAGACGTCCTCATCAACTAAACATGGCACATAAATAACATGACATTAATATGGGTAATTTTACAGAAAATATTAAATCGACGTGCCTTGTTTAACAGCCGGTATTAAATGTGTCTAGCACAACAACATTTAGCGAATCAGTGTGTTTACAAATAACATATCGACCTAGCTCAATACAAGATATATAATAGATCTGTCCTGTTCCACAGATATCAGTTGTGTTTAGCTCAGCAGATATATATCAAATAGTCGTGTCTAGCTAAACAGATATATATCAAATGGTCGTGTCTAACTCAGTAGATATATATCATATAGTCATGTCTAGTTCAGCAGATATATATCATATAGTCATGTCTAGCTCATCAGATATATATCAAATAGTCGTGTCTAGCTCAGTAGATATATATCATATAGTCATAACTAGCTCAACAGATATATATCAAATAGTCGTGTCTAGCTCAGTAGATATATATCATATAGTCATGTCTAGTTCAACAGATATATATCATATAGTCATGTCTAGCTCAGCAGATATATATCATATAGTCATGTCTAGTTCAGCAGATATATACCATATAGTCATGTCTAGCTCATCAGATATATATCAAATAGTCGCGTCTAGCTATACAGATATATATCAAATAGTCGTGTCTAACTCAGTAGATATATATCAAATAGTCGTGTCTAGCTCATCAGATATATATCAAATAGTCGTGTCTAGCTCAACAGATATATATGAAATAGTCGTGTCTAGCTCATCAGATATTTAAGGATTAACTTTCTATTTTGTTTAGGTTATCGGGGGATAACTACAATGGAAAACGGGTAAATTCAATAACCGGCGAAGCCGGTTATGTATAATTTACCCGTTTTCCATTGTAGTTATCCCCCGATAACCTAAACAAAATAGAAAGTTTATCCTTATATTTACAGTATCTTTCTGTGAAATGTTCGTAACTATTTTGTTCATTATAGTCAAATCTTCGGATACAAATTTCATTTCAAAACTAATAAACGTGGGAATGTTTCAATAAATGTAACAGCATGAAATTTGCAAGCTCCGCCTACGTTAACTGTTTGTGACGTCACACAATCGTGTTTCAAACTGTAGGACTTGCATAGCTCCGCACACATGAATTGTTGTCGACGTCATAGAAATTTGTCACGTGTTTGACTACAGTTATGCAGTGATAATGATAGTCTGTTGAGTAATGGTTATCGAGTGAATGTCAGTGTAGACTGTAAATATATATCAAATAGTCATGTCTAGCTCATCAGATATATATCAAATAGCCATGTCTAGCTCATCAGATATATATCATATAGTCGTGTCTAGCTCAGTAGATATATATCAAATAGTCATGTCTAGCTCATCAGATATATATCAAATAGCCATGTCTAGCTCAACAGATATATATCAAATAGTCGTGTCTAGCTATACAGATATATATCAAATAGTCGTGTCTAGCTATACAGATATATATCAAATAGTCATGTTTAGTTCAGTAGATATATATCAAATAGTCGTGTCTAGCTCAACAGATATATATCAAATAGTCATGTCTAGCTCAGTAGATATATATCAAATAGTCGTGTCTAGCTATACAGATATATATCAAATAGCCATGTCTAGCTCATCAGATATATATCAAATAGTCGTGTCTAGTTCAGTAGATATATATCAAATAGTCGTGTCTAGCTCAGCAGATATATATCAAATAGCCATGTCTAGCTCAACAGATATATATCAAATAGTCATGTCTAGCTCAGTAGATTTATATCAAATAGTCGTGTCTAGCTATACAGATATATATCAAATAGTCGTGTCTAGCTCAGTAGATATATATCAAATAGTCGTGTCTAGCTCAGATGATATATATCAAATAGTCATGTCTAGCTCAGCAGATATATATCAAATAGTCGTGTCTAGCTATACAGATATATATCAAATAGTCGTGTCTAGCTCAGCAGATATATATCAAATAGTCATGTCTAGCTCAGCAGATATATATCAAATAGTCGTGTCTAGCTCAGTAGATATATATCAAATAGTCGTGTCTAGCTCAGTAGATATATATCAAATAGTCGTGTCTAGCTCAGCAGATATATATCAAATAGTCGTGTCTAGCTCAGTAGATATATATCAAATAGTCGCGTCTAGCTCAACAGATATATATCAAATAGTCGTGTCTAGCTCAGCAGATATATATCAAATAGTCGTGTCTAGCTCAACAGATATATATCAAATAGTCATGTCTAGCTCAACAGATATATATCAAATAGTCGTGTCTAACTCAGTAGATATATATCAATTAGTCGTGTCTAACTCAGCAGATATATATCAAATAGTAACAAATTAACAATGCGCATTCACACTAAAATCGCAAGCGTGATAGTGGTCCAGCTTGTTTTCCTACCCGCTGGACTAACGTTTACCGAAGTGTTAAAGTCAAAACCGTTGGTAACACCATATAGGGAAGACACACCGGAAATGTAAATATATATCAAATAGTCATGTCTAAACGGGTGTTTCTAAATCAACAGATGGTATGGAATCAATGTGTCCCGTTCAAAGGAAAGTTTCAATCCCAATAGACTAAGTCAATGTACCATTTCCAACAGACGATATACCGAGATATGAGATCAGTGTGTCTTACCCACAAGCAACCTTACTATACCAAGATATGAGATCAGTGTGCCTTACCCACAAGCATCCTTACTATACCAAGATATGAAATCAGTGTGTCTAGCCCACAAGCAACCTTACTATACCAAGATATGAGATCAGTGTGTCTTACCAACAAGCGATACACGATATACTAAGATATGATATCAGTGTGTCTTACCCACAAGCGATACACGATATACCAAGATATGAGATCAGTGTGCCTTACCCACAAGCGATACACGATATACTAAGATATGAGATCAGTGTGCCTTACCCACAAGCGATACACGATATACTAAGATATGAGATCAGTGTGTCTTACCCACAAGCGAAACACGATATACTAAGATATGAGATAAGTGTGTCTTACCCACAAGCGATACACGATATACTAAGATATGAGATCAGTGTGTCTTACCAACAAGCGATACACGATATACTAAGATATGAGATCAGTGTGTCTTACCCACAAGCGATACACGATATACTAAGATATGAGATATGTGTGTCTTACCCACAAGCGATACACGATATACTAAGATATGAGATCAGTGTGTCTTACCCACAAGCGATACACGATATACTAAGATATGAGATCAGTGTGTCTTACCCACAAGCGATACACGATATACTAAGATATGAGATCAGTGTGTCTTACCCACAAGCGATACACGATATACTAAGATATGAGATCAGTGTGTCTTACCCATAAGCAATACACGATATACCAAGATATGAGATCAGTGTGTCTTACCCACAAGCGATACACGATATACCAAGATATGAGATCAGTGTGCCTTACCCACAAGCGATACATGATATACCAAGATATGAGATCAGTGTGCCTTACCCACAAGCGATACACGATATACTAAGATATGAGATATGTGTGTCTTACCCACAAGCGATACACGATATACTAAGATATGAGATCAGTGTGTCTTACCCACAAGCGATACACGATATACTAAGATATGAGATCAGTGTGTCTTACCCACAAGCGATACACGATATACCAAGATATGAGATCAGTGTGTCTTACCCACAAGCGATACACGATATACCAAGATATGAGATCAGTGTGTCTTACCCACAAGCGATACACGATATACTAAGATATGAGATCAGTGTGTCTTACCCACAAGCGATACACGATATACTAAGATATGAGATCAGTGTGTCTTACCCACAAGCGATACACGATATACTAAGATATGAGATCAGTGTGTCTTACCCACAAGCGATACACGATATACTAAGATATGAAATCAGTGTGTCTTACCCACAAGCGATACACGATATACCAAGATATGAGATCAGTGTGTCTTACCCACAAGCGATACACGATATACTAAGATATGAGATAAGTGTGTCTTACCCAAAAGCGATACACGATATACCAAGATATGAGATCAGTGTGTCTTACCCACAAGCGATACACGATATACCAAGATATGAGATCAGTGTGTCTTACCCACAAGCAAAACACGATATACTAAGATATGAGATCAGTGTGTCTTACCCACAAGCGATACACGATATACCAAGATATGAGATCAGTGTGTCTTACCCACAAGCGATACACGATATACTAAGATATGAGATAAGTGTGTCTTACCCACAAGCGATACACGATATACTAAGATATGAGATCAGTGTGTCTTACCCACAAGCGATACACGATATACTAAGATATGAGATCAGTGTGTCTTACCCACAAGCGATACACGATTTACCAAGATATGAGATCAGTGAGTCTTACCCACAAGCGATACACGATATACCAAGATATGAGATCAGTGTGTCTTACCCACAAGCGATACACGATATACTAAGATATGAGATAAGTGTGTCTTACCCACAAGCGATACACGATATACTAAGATATGAGATCAGTGTGTCTTTCCCACAAGCGATACACGATATACCAAGATATGAGATCAGTGTGTCTTACCCACAAGCGATACACGATATACTAAGATATGAGATCAGTGTGTCTTACCCACAAGCGATACACGATATACTAAGATATGAGATCAGTGTGTCTTACCCACAAGCGATACACGATATACTAAGATATGAGATCAGTGAGTCTTACCCACAAGCGATACACGATATACCAAGATATGAGATCAGTGTGTCTTACCCACAAGCGATACACGATATACCAAGATATGAGATAAGTGTGTCTTACCCACAAGCGATACATGATATACTAAGATATGAGATCAGTGTGTCTTTCCCACAAGCGATACATGATATACCAAGATATGAGATAAGCGTGTCTTACCCACAAGCGATACACGATATACCAAGATATGAGATCAGTGTGTCTTACTCACAAGCGATACACGATAAACTAAGATATGAGATCAGTGTGTCTTACCCACAAGCGATATACTAAGATATGAGATCAGTGTGTCTAACCCACAAGCGCTACACGATATACTAAGATATGAGATCAGTGTGTCTTACCCACAAGCGAAACACGATATACTAAGATATGTGATCAGTGTGTCTTACCCATAAGCGATACACGATATACTAAGATATGAGATAAGTGTGCCTTACCCACAAGCGATACACGATATACTAAGATATGTGATCAGTGTGTCTTACCCACAAGCGATACACGATATACTAAGATATGAGATCAGTGTGTTTTACCCACAAGCGATACACGATATACTAAGATATGTGATCAGTGTGTCTTACCCACAAGCGATACACGATATACTAAGATATGTGATCAGTGTGTCTTACCCACAAGCGATACACGATATACTAAGATATGAGATCAGTGTGTCTAACCCACAAGCGATACACGATATACTAAGATATGAGATCAGTGTGGCTTACCCACAAGCGATACACGATATACCAAGATATGAGATAAGTGTGTCTTACCCACAAGCGATACACGATATACTAAGATATGAGATCAGTGTGTCTTACCCACAAGCGATACACGATATACTAAGATATGAGATCAGTGTGTCTTACCCATAAGCGATACACGATATACTAAGTTATGAGATCAGTGTGTCTTACCCACAAGCGATACACGATATACTAAGATATGAGATAAGTGTGTCTTACCCACAAGCGATACACGATATACTAAGATATGAGATAAGTGTGCCTTACCCACAATGGATACACGATATACTAAGATATGAGATCAGTGTGTCTTATCCACAAGCGATACACGATATACTAAGATATGAGATCAGTGTGTCTTATCCACAAGCGATACACGATATACTAAGATATGAGACCAGTGTGCCTTACCCACAAGCGATACACGATATACCAAGATATGAGATAAGTGTGTCTTACACATAAGCGATACACGATATACTAAGATATGTGATCAGTGTGTCTTACCCACAAGCGATACACGATATACTAAGATATGAGATCAGTGTGTCTTACCCACAAGCGATACACGATATACTAAGATATGAGATCAGTGTGCCTTACCCACAAGCGATACACGATATACTAAGATATGAGATCAGTGTGCCTTACCCACAAGCGATACACGATATACTAAGATATGAGATCAGTGTGTCTTACCCACAAGCGAAACACGATATACTAAGATATGAGATCAGTGTGTCTTACCCACAAGCGATACACGATATACTAAGATATGAGATCAGTGTGTCTTACCCACAAGCGATACACGATATACTAAGATATGAGATCAGTGTGTCTTACCCATAAGCGATACACGATATACTAAGATATGAGATCAGTGTGTCTTACCCACAAGCGATACACGATATACTAAGATATGAGATCAGTGTGTCTTACCCACAAGCGATACACGATATACTAAGATATGAGATCAGTGTGTCTTACCCACAAGCGATACACGATATACTAAGATATGAGATCAGTGTGTCTTACCCACAAGCGATACACGATATACCAAGATATGAGATCAGTGTGCCTTACCCACAAGCGATACATGATATACCAAGATATGAGATCAGTGTGCCTTACCCACAAGCGATACACGATATACTAAGATATGAGATATGTGTGTCTTACCCACAAGCGATACACGATATACTAAGATATGAGATCAGTGTGTCTTACCCACAAGCGATACACGATATACTAAGATATGAGATCAGTGTGCCTTACCCACAAGCGAAACACGATATACTAAGATATGAGATCAGTGTGTCTTACCCACAAGCGATACACGATATACTAAGATATGAGATCAGTGTGTCTTACCCATAAGCGATACACGATATACTAAGATATGAAATCAGTGTGTCTTACCCACAAGCGATACACGATATACTAAGATATGAGATCAGTGTGTCTTACCCACAAGCGATACACGATATACTAAGATATGAGATATGTGTGTCTTACCCACAAGCGATACACGATATACTAAGATATGAGATAAGTGTGTCTTACCCACAAGCGATACACGATATACTAAGATATGAGATCAGTGTGTCTTACCCACAAGCGATACACGATATACTAAGATATGAGATCAGTGTGTCTTACCCACAAGCGATACACGATATACCAAGATATGAGATCAGTGTGTCTTACCCACAAGCGATACACGATATACCAAGATATGAGATCAGTGTGTCTTACCCACAAGCAAAACACGATATACTAAGATATGAGATCAGTGTGTCTTACCCACAAGCGATACACGATATACCAAGATATTAGATCAGTGTGTCTTACCAACAAGCGATACACGATATACTAAGATATGAGATAAGTGTGTCTTACCCACAAGCGATACACGATATACTAAGATATGAGATCAGTGTGTCTTACCCACAAGCGATACACGATATACTAAGATATGAAATCAGTGTGTCTTACCCACAAGCGATACACGATATACCAAGATATGAGATCAGTGTGTCTTACCCACAAGCGATACACGATATACTAAGATATGAGATAAGTGTGTCTTACCCAAAAGCGATACACGATATACCAAGATATGAGATCAGTGTGTCTTACCCACAAGCGATACACGATATACCAAGATATGAGATCAGTGTGTCTTACCCACAAGCAAAACACGATATACTAAGATATGAGATCAGTGTGTCTTACCCACAAGCGATACACGATATACCAAGATATGAGATCAGTGTGTCTTACCAACAAGCGATACACGATATACTAAGATATGAGATAAGTGTGTCTTACCCACAAGCGATACACGATATACTAAGATATGAGATCAGTGTGTCTTACCCACAAGCGATACACGATATACTAAGATATGAAATCAGTGTGTCTTACCCACAAGCGATACACTATATACCAAGATATGAGATCAGTGTGTCTTACCCACAAGCGATACACGATATACTAAGATATGAGATCAGTGTGTCTTACCCACAAGCGATACACGATATATTAAGATATGAGATCAGTGTGTCTTACCCACAAGCGATACACGATATACTAAGATATGAGATCAGTGTGTCTTACCCACAAGCGATACACGATATACTAAGATATGAGATCAGTGTGTCTTACCCACAAGCGATACACGATTTACCAAGATATGAGATCAGTGAGTCTTACCCACAAGCGATACACGATATACCAAGATATGAGATCAGTGTGTCTTACCCACAAGCGATACACGATATACTAAGATATGAGATAAGTGTGTTTTACCCACAAGCGATACACGATATACTAAGATATGAGATCAGTGTGTCTTTCCCACAAGCGATACACGATATACTAAGATATGAGATCAGTGTGTCTTACCAACAAGCGATACACGATATACTAAGATATGAGATCAGTGTGTCTTACCCACAAGCGATACACGATATACTAAGATATGAGATCAGTGTGTCTTACCCACAAGCGATACACGATATACTAAGATATGAGATCAGTGTGTCTTACCCACAAGCGATACACGATTTACCAAGATATGAGATCAGTGAGTCTTACCCACAAGCGATACACGATATACCAAGATATGAGATCAGTGTGTCTTACCCACAAGCGATACACGATATACTAAGATATGAGATCAGTGTGTCTTACCCACAAGCGATACACGATATACTAAGATATGAGATCAGTGTGTCTTTCCCACAAGCGATACACGATATACCAAGATATGAGATAAGCGTGTCTTACCCACAAGCGATACACGATATACTAAGATATGAGATCAGTGTGTCTTACTCACAAGCGATACACGATAAACTAAGATATGAGATCAGTGTGTCTTACCCACAAGCGATATACTAAGATATGAGATCAGTGTGTCTTACCCACAAGCGATACACGATATACTAAGATATGAGATCAGTGTGTCTTACCCACAAGCGAAACACGATATACTAAGATATGAGATCAGTGTGTCTTACCCATAAGCGATACACGATATACTAAGATATGAGATAAGTGTGCCTTACCCACAAGCGATACACGATATACTAAGATATGAGATCAGTGTGTCTTACCCACAAGCGATACACGATATACTAAGATATGAGATCAGTGTGTTTTACCCACAAGCGATACACGATATACTAAGATATGTGATCAGTGTGTCTTACCCACAAGCGATACACGATATACTAAGATATGTGATCAGTGTGTCTTACCCACAAGCGATACACGATATACTAAGATATGAGATCAGTGTGTCTTACCCACAAGCGATACACGATATACTAAGATATGAGATCAGTGTGTCTTACCCACAAGCGATACACGATATACCAAGATATGAGATCAGTGTGTCTTACCCACAAGCGATACACGATATACTAAGATATGAGATATGTGTGTCTCACCCACAAGCGATACACGATATACTAAGATATGAGATCAGTGTGTCTTACCCACAAGCGCTGCACATATCATGACACCGTCCAATCTAACAAACTACATCAAATATATAAATCAGGCTCAACAGTTCGGATCGAGCAATGAGTCTAGTTCAAATAACAGATTAAATCAATTTGTCTAGTTCAAATAACTGATTAAATCAATGAAAATAACAGATTGAATCAATGTGTCTAGCTCAAATAACAGATTAAATCAATGTGTCTAGCCCACATAACAGATTAAATCAATGTGTCTAGCCCACATATACGATTAAATCAATGTCAAATAACAGATTAAATCAATGTGTCTAGCCCACATAACCAGTTAAATCAATGTCAAATAACAAGTTAAATCAATGTGTCTAGCCCACATAACCGATTAAATCAATGTCTAATAACATATTAAAACAATGTGTCTAGCCCAAATAACAGATTAAATTAATGTCAAATAACAGATTAAATCAATGTCTAATAACAAGTTAAATCAATGTGTCTAGCCCACATAACCGATTAAATCAATGTCAAATAACAGATTGAATCAATGTGTCTAGCTCAAATAACAGATTAAATCAATGTGTCTAGCCCAAATAACAGATTAAATCAATGTGTCTAGCCCACATAACAGATTAAATCAATGTCAAATAACAGATTGAATCAATGTGTCTAGCTCAAATAACAGATTAAATCAATGTCAAATAACAGATTAAATCAATGTGTCTAGCCCAAATAACAGATTAAATCAATGTCAAATAACAGATTGAATCAATATGTCTAGCCCACATAACCGATTAAATCAATGTCAAATAACAGATTGAATCATTGTGTCTAGCTCAAATAACAGATTAAATCAATGTCAAGTAACAGATTGAATCAATGTGTCTAGCTCAAATAACAGATTAAATCAATGTGTCTAGCCCAAATAACAGATGAAATCAATGTCAAATAACAGATTGAATCAATGTGTCTAGCCCAAATAACAGATTAAATCAATGTCAAATAACAGATTGAATCAATATGTCTAGCCCACATAACCGATTAAATCAATGTCAAATAACAGATTGAATCAATGTGTCTAGCCCAAATAACAGATTAAATCAATGTCAAATAACAGATTGAATCAATGTGTCTAGCTCAAATAACAGATTAAATCAATGTCAAGTAACAGATTAAATCAATGTGTCTAGCTCAAATAACAGATTAAATCAATGTCAAGTAACAGATTAAATCAATGTGTCTAGCTCAAATAACAGATTAAATCAATGTCAAGTAACAGATTAAATCAATATGTCTAGCTCAAATAACAGATTAAATCAATGTCAAACAACAGATTAAATCAATGTGTCTAGCCCAAATAACAGATTAAATCAATGTCAAACAACAGATTGAATCAATGAGTCTAGCTCAAATAACAGATTAAATCAATGTCAAGTAACAGATTAAATCAATGTGTCTAGCTCAAATAACAGATTAAATCAATGTCAAATAACAGATTAAATCAATGTGTCTAGCCCAAATAACAGATTAAATCAATGTCAAATAACAGATTAAATCAATGTGTCTAGCCCAAATAACAGATTAAATCAATGTCAAACAACAGATTGAATCAATGAGTCTAGCTCAAATAACAGATTAAATCAATGTCAAACAACAGATTGAATCAATGATCTAGCTCAAATAACAGATTAAATCAATGTGTCTAGCCCAAATAACAGATGAAATCAATGTCAAATAACAGATTGAATCAATGTGCCTAGCTTGTCTAGCCTTCATTGGCACCTACAAACCCCCATCTATGCAGGACAATATTTTTATGAATGATGCTATTTTATCTGTTGATCGTATTTCATCAAAATATGATAATTTTATGATTTTTGGTGATTTGAATTTTGATTGTCTTAATGAAAATAAGGGCAAAACACTTTCTGACTTTGGTGATATTTTTGACCTTACAAATAAGATAACAGAAGCTACTTGTTTTATGAAGGGTTGTGTCCCTTCACTAGTAGATGTTATTCTTACAAATTGCCCACGTCTCTGTTTTAAACCTGTAAATTTTAACTGTGGTCTAAGCGACTGCCACAATTTTATTGGAACAGTCATAAAAGGTACAGCTCCTTGCTTGCCTAGGGGCAAGAGTAAGTTCCGCAGTTTTAAAAACTTTGAACAGAAGCATTTTAACTCTGATTAATCCATGCTCCTTTTCATGTCGCATATGTGTTTGATGACGCTGAGGATATTTACTGGGCTCACGATAAATTAATCAGAGAAATTGTTGACGACCATATACCTGTTAAGGAACGTAAGCCTCGTGTAAATAAACCACCTTTTTTAAACGGTAATCTTAGAAGGACTGCTTTTAAGAAAGCTATGTTACGTAACAAGTATAACCGCATGAAAACAGCTGTCAACTGGGAAGCCTATAGAAGGCAAAGAAACTATGTAGAGAAACTCCGTAGGCAGTCTGTAAGGCTTTATTTTCGAAAACGATGTGGTGGAGGGCCAGCCTCTAAAGATTTCTGGCCTACTTTTAAGCCTTTTTTTATCTAATAAATGTTTTAATGACCAGAAAATTGTTTTAGAAGAAAATGACTGTATTGTATCCAGACAAAGTGAAGTTTGTGATGTTTTTAATAATTTTTTCTCCACTGTTGCTGATGATATTGGTAAAGATCTAGATGGTGTGTCCAATTTTACTGACCACCCTAGCATTGTAAATATCGAAAACAGTATCTGTCCAGATAGTGATAAAGATACTTTTAACTTTCAGCATGTAGATGAGAACGAGATAAAGAAACTTTTCTCAGCACTAAAGGTAAAAAAAGCCATAGGCTTTGATGGTTTATCAGCAAAGATTTTAAAAGCTGGTACAGAAGCTTGTACACCTGTCATAACATCACTTTTTAACCATTGTGCAACTGTCTCTTATTTTCCTGATGTACTGAAGAAGGCTCAGGTTTTACCTATTTTTAAGAAAAATAATCCTATGGAAAAAAGTAATTTCAGACCTGTCAGTATTTTACCCTCTTTGTCAAAAATATTTGAAAGAATCATGCACAATCAGCTGAGTGAATTTTTCAAGCTTATTTTTAGTCCTTTCTTGGCAGCGTTCAGGAGTGGTTACGGGTGCCAGTCCGTCTTGCTGCGAGCTCTTGAGGACTGGAGACGGGCCATGGACGACCATCAACATGTTGGAGCGATTCTAATGGACCTGTCCAAGGCCTTTGACTGCATTCCTCATAGTCTGTTGCTTGGGAAGCTGCATGCTTATGGACTGAGTAAGTCAGCTATTGACTTCATCAGCAGTTACCTAAGCGGCAGACAGCAGCAGGTCAGACTGGGGCCTGAGACTAGCAAATGGGCTGATGTGAAGAAAGGGGTCCCTCAAGGTTCTATTGTAGGCCCTTTGATTTTTAATATTTGTATTAAGGATATTTTTACCTTTGTAGATAAATGTAGTTTATATAATTATGCTGACGATAACACGCTCTCAAAGATATGTGATAGTTTTTTATATTTGAAAGAGTGTTTAGAAAAAGAGAGCAAAGTTCATATAGACTGGTTTAATTTTAATGGTATGAAAGCCAACCAGAGAAGTTTCAGGCAATATGTTTTGGAAAAAAGGCTAACAGTTCCATCAAATCTTTTGATATTTAAAGCTTGGAGATAAGATGTGAAGATAGTGTGAAATTGTTAGGAGTAGACATTGACTTTCTTCTTAAATTTGATATTCATATATCTCGCCTTTGTAGAAATGCTTGGAAGCAACTTGCTGTTTTAAAAAGACTGGGAAACAATCTTACTAAAAAAAGAAAAGTTACAATTTTTAAGTCTTTTATTCTGTCTAATTTTAATTATTGTCCACTTGCCTGGCATTTCTGTACATTGACAAATACTAGGAAGATGGAAAAAGTGCAGGGGCGAGCTCTTCGTTTTATAGAGAATGATTATGTTTCCCCAGTCTATGATATTATTCTGACTTCATTGTCTCTTTTTAATACACACTACATTAGTGTATATCCTGTAAATTTTTATCAATTTGCTATATTAGCATATATGTACATTACACTTTGATAGTGCTTTTTCTTTTGTAACACCAGTGTGATGTATACAAGTGTTCATTATTAAATTACATTTTTAGGAGTAATTAAGTTAAGCAATTGTGATTTCATATACTTATGATTTAATGTATGCCTATTGTATATCTAGTTGTTATAATTATATAAGTATGTACTGTGATATTTTGTTAAAATACTTTTATACATATGTTTGTCGCAAGAATAGCACTACAGTGCTAATGTTATTATGTTACATGTATGCGACGTTAAATAAAGATTCTTGACTCTTGACTCTTGAGCTCAAATAACAGATTAAATCAATGTGTCTAGCTCAAATAACAGATTAAATCAATGTCAAATAACAGATTGAATCAATGTGTCTAGCTCAAATAACAGATTAAATCAATGTGTCTAGCTCAAATAAAAGATTAAATCAATGTCAAGTAACAGATTGAATCAATGTGTCTAGCTCAAATAACAGATTGAATCAATGTGTCTAGCCCAAATAACCGATTAAATCAATGTCAAATAACAGATTAAACCAATGTGTCTAGTTCAAATAACAGATTATACCGATGTGTCTAGCTCAAATAACAGATTATACCGATGTGTCCAGCTCAAATAACAGATTATACCGATGTGTCTAGCTCAAATAGCAGATTAAATCAATGTCAAATAACAGATTGAATCAATGTGTCTAGTTCAAATAACAGATTTTACCGATGTGTCCAGCTAAAATAACAGATTAAAATCAATGTGTCTAGCTCAAATAACAGATTAAATCAATGTGTTTAGTTCAAATAACAGTTTATACCGATGAGTTTAGTTCAAATAACAGATTATACCGATGTGTCTAGCTCAAATAACAGATTATACCGATGTGTCTAGCTAGGGTAAGGCTTAAACATATGTCAAATAACCGATTAAATCAAAGTGTCCAGCTCAAATAACAGATTATACCGATGTGTCTAGCTAGGGTAAGGCTTAAACATATGTCAAATAACCGATTAAATCAAAGTGTCCAGCTGAAATAACAGATTATACCGATGTGTCTAGCTCATCGGTATAAAGGTGACTTGCCCAAAGACGTTATGATGATATTCATTACCCAGATGCCTGTTAGAACCATGCTGTATACCGAGGTGTGAGCTATTACTGTATCTTACTTCAAACATATGATATAAAATCTACGTTGTCCAAACCCTCATCTGGTATTGACGTTTCAATCACAAACGCTTTACACATGATAATATTGTCTAGCAGGCATAAAGTTGACTCAAAAAGCACAGAACAATTCCTATAATGCAATATCATATTGAGTAAAGTTACACCAAATAGGTTTAGCTGGCGAGGTACTGCATTGTGTATTTAACGAAAATTGAAACACGTTGTTATGTAAGATTCCATTGAAAATTTATACTGTACCCGCAATAGACCCCAGGTTACCTTTCACTTTTACCATCCAAGGACATACTATCTCTGTATTTAACCTATACATTGCCAAATATTAGCGAATCTAATGGCAAAATGTATTTCCTTTCAAAAAATCCAGAGCAATTTCTGGATATAATATTAAAACTAAAACAAGTTAATTATCCATTTGTCTGAAAAGTACTGCTATCAATATTTTACCTGAGTATTGATTATAAATACCAAAAAAATCATTGACACATGTACCTCCCCCTCAAGTGGTCTGTTGTTACAAAGGGTAGTTGAGTTTGCAACACTGAAAGTCAAAATCTAAAATGTCTTTTTGGAATTCAAGCATAGGAGTACCTTTGTAAATGTCATATGGTTATCCATAGAAAGGTATAATTTTGTACCTGTTACCTGTTTTGAGATATATTTTTAAAGTTTCTACTAATCTCTCTGTAAACAAACCAACAATTTGGTTTATTAGGAAGTCGGTAGGCATTTGTGACTACAAGATGACGTAACACACACATATGCTGCACCTCTTAAATTTAGTAATAGATACAGTATGCCGAAAAAATGAATTAAACTGCATCATACAGCTGTTTGGTCCTCCTAGTATAGTGTTCCATTTTCAAACGAAACGCAGGTAAAACCATAGCTACTCTCGTAAACACCCCGGTGTTTGTACCAACTATTTCAATAGAAAATAATATTTACTGGAAGTCTGGTCATGAACCTTAATGATATATGTATGTGTAATTATTGTGCAACATCCAGTGATTTTACTGTCAGACATACCTCAGAGATTCAGCCACCGCATAGCATGGACAGGTAAGTGGTATCTGGAGGGAGTGACGGTCAGTATCTGACCTTTATCTGTGTAGCTAGCTGATCACCACGAATCGAGGTCAAAACGATGACCTAGGTTGATATATGCTCGTCTAGATGTACATGCATCAAGGTGATCTGACATGAATAATAATAACAATAGTGATAATAATTGGATGTCCTTACATGTAATAAAAAACCTTTTTCACAATCTTGTTCGTAAGTCTTCCCAAAGCAAGTCACACATTCTCATCCGGCATTAGCTACCAGCAGATGTCATTCTTATTTCAATGGAGGCACACAGCGGCGATGCCTATTCGACACTCAGCGATAGCTTTCAGCGAAACATGTATCTAACACTAAGAAAATAAATACTCATTTACAGTTGAGTGGACTAACATAAGCATTTGAATTTTTTCACCCCTGTACATTACCATACTTCATACAAAACTGACAGAACGTCTTCGATCTCTCGTTATGAGAGCTTTCTTTTCCAGCAAAAGCGGACGGCGATAAAACTATATGGTCCGGAGCTATCTGGAAATATTTACATTTCTAGTGAACTTGGACTCAATATATCGTCCAAAGAGTTTGAAGGTTATTTTTCGATGAACTTTCTAGTTAGCATATGAATACAACAGTAAAGTGGTGCAGGAATTATTGTCCTTATTTAAACTGTTTACAACCGGAATTTTGTTTCAGTTTCCAGATTAAATTACTGTGTCTGAGTTGTACCGTTTTATAGTTTTTGTCAATACAGAGACCGCTATGAATCGGGGTGACGTCACACAGTGAGTGATGAACACGACAGCAAGTGTTTCTCCAGTTCGAAAGAGAAAGCACGTCACTCCAGTGCGGTATTCATTGCACTGATTACCTGTACAATACAGGTCAAAGTACAAAGTATACGCATACAAGGCACTGGATAGAACAGCTCCCCATAACATAAGGGAGCTTGTAACACTGTGTCAGCTGTCACGATCACTGAGGTCAGAGACCAAATCATTGTTGTGTGTCCCAATATCTCGTACTGTGACCTACGGAAACCGGTTTTTTCGGAGAGTTTCGGTCACGTTGTGGAATAGCTAGCTTACCATCCTCTATCAGAAAAACTAATACTCTGGCCAAATTAAAGAAACATTTGAAGACGTACATTTTCACGTCTGCATTTTAGGGTCTCAACTTAGACGACATGTATATACTGACATTTGTGTATGTAGTATATATTTATATGCATCTTTATATTATCACATGTGAGCTAAGATTGTAGTAACTTCTTTATTTATGCATTGTAAGCATCAAAATATTATCCGCATGTTGTGAAACGCTTTAGAGTAATTTTACAAATTATATGGAGCGCTATATACATGTTATATATTGTTATTTATAGTATTACGACGTCCTACGTCCCGACACCTTCCGCTGAATAGACTTGCACAAGTCCAATTTTTTAAAAATTATCCCAAAATATCAAAATCAACATGAATGTTAAGATAAAGATTGAATCCTGTTTTGTTGATGTTCATTGGGTATAAACCTAAATGGGTCTAGATATAAATGTTATATGAACTGCGAAGCAGTTAATCAAATTTGTCTCTAGACCCATTGAGGTTTATACCCCACAAAGCTCAACAAAATATGATCCAATCCTTAAACATATTTTGTGAAAACACAACAAAAGCCAAAATAAAATATACCGAAGAAGATGCAGTACTAATGATTGAATTTCTGGTTGACAATATTTTTGTTGTGTTTGGAGGAAATATTTTCCAGCAGACTGTTGGCGTTCCAATGAGAACAAACTGTTCCACTCTCAGACGACTTGTTTTTTTTTCAAGTGAGGCTGAATTTGTAGAAGAGCTAACCAGGACAGGTAACAAGAACCTTGACAAATCTTTTAATTTCACTTTTTGATATGATGCAGAGTTCAAACTCTATATAGTTTGACATTAATTAGTAGTATCATATCTGTTAAAAGTACTTGCGTTGTGTATCATGTTTTGTCTCTACGTGTCACTGTGTCAAATGTCTATTGTACCCGTGTATGTAGTTGTTATTGTGACGTATGAGAGGTGAGCGCGAGGACTGGTTGAGAGTGTCACTTTGACGCTGCATGACCTTATACCCGTGCACGTGGAAAGCCTCGCCTGGGCCCGGCCCACGTGAGTATGACCCACAATACATTTAGACCCGCACGGTATAGACGTATATATTTCATCCGGATTAAGCCTGTGCGCTTTACGGCGACTGTGCTATTTTTAGATAAGCTAATTTAATTATAATAAAAGTATTTAAACTATTTATTAGAGATTCTTTATATATAGTTAATTTAATATAATTGCATCTAAAATATCTAACAGCGGACATACACGTGGTCAGGTCAAAGTTAGGGTAAAGGTAATATAAATTGTCATCATATAAACTGTTACAAGTCTAACCATTGAAATAGAATATACTTTAATATATAAAATATACCTGTATAAATATTCAGTATTTCGTGGTTTTAAATATCTTAATTAAAGGCATCATTTACACGTGTCTGCCATATATTGTCAGGTACTGTTTTTTTAATTCAGGTTGCTGTCCCCTTTATGTATTTGTCTGTATAGTCCAAATAAATTGTATCGGATATACGACTTGTTGGATGATATTTTTAATATAGAAGAAAAAACCCACATATATACAAACGTGTGACAGATAGATGGACGATGTGTTGTCTATAAACAACATGACGTTTGCTGAACACGTCGATCGTATAAACCCTTCTGAACTTGAAGTAAAGGACACAACATACTCTTACACATCAACTGCTAACCACGATCTTTAATTTAACTATGACCAACACGGACTACTTTCGATTTTTTATCAATCTTGAGCACCTCCTTCTCAAAAATGTTTCCTCTATCAAAACATTTGATTTTTCCACCCTGTACACTACCATATCACATATTAAACTGAATGAAAAGTGGGCAACAAATACAAATATATGGTTGTCAGCTATCTTGGAGAATACTTTGTGAAAAACACAACAAAGTCTAGGGTGAAATATATTGATGGAGATATAGTACAAATGATTGAATTCCTGGTTGACAATATCTTTATTGATCTCTGTGGAACAATTTTCAAACATAATGTGTTTTTTTATTTGTGTATTTTTTTTTTTATTTTTGAACAATATGGCAACATACATTTCATCAGTTACAGATCACACATTAGTCAGTGTAACTTTTTCACCGCGTTTGATAAACCGCAATAACCCTTGATGATCGGAAATGATGTTGAAGGATCATCAAAATTAAGTCACGAAAGATTGTGATGACGTGAGAGACCATCGCGTTTCACCGCGACTGTTACGAGATCGATCATCAAGCGTCAGCAAGACTCACGGTGACCCACTGTGCTCACTGAGGCGCGAGCTTATGCCTCCATATTTACCTGTAAAATCGAGACCAGGAGACGATCAGATGGTTCACCGATCAGATCAGTCAGATCATAGACATACAATATTATGTACGAAGCCATATATTATATGTCTGTGATAAGATGATACGATAGCTTGCAAATTTCATTCAACATTTATATCTTACGATGCTTTTTGTACATTATTCATAAGTAGAAACATATCGCATCCTCATCCTGAGTTATGTCACAGAGTTATACTAGCTATTAGCTAGTCCGTGAAAAAATACTTGCATTAAAATACTCTTTATAGAACTTACTTATTCCCAAATAGCATACGGATTAAAAAAATCCTAGATAATTTTACGTGTTTATTTCAGCTTTTACAGAATATCGCATTACTTGTCTTAATTAGCATGAGTTTTACAAACTGTTTTAGTTTTGTATAGTACGCTACAATTAGCCACAAATCACGTGTCACTATTTTTATATCAATTCAGAAAAGGTAGAGGATTACTCCATGAAGAAGCTTATTGTAATGAAATATGGGTCACACAACGGAAAACAAGTCCATCATACAGCGTTACAGAAATGCGTTTTTTGTGACAATAGCTATAAGTCTGCAGTGATCCATCAGCACGGTGTCCTATTTTAGTCTGTGCCAAAGCACATGTTACAGGTTGAAAAAAAGCTACTAATAAATATACGCCTGACTAATTCTCATGTATCAATATACCTGTTGAATTATTTTGAAAATCATATTATTCACTTTTTTCTAATAAAAAACACTGTATTGTCAGTAGATTGGTTTACAACTTATTACATTGTCAATTGCTTTTCACGGTTTTTTTTCTCAACATGTACAGTATATGTATTTTACCCTATCACATTTGTAATGAAATAGATAAATAAGATTCAGCGTTAAGTAAATCTTTCGAAAGCTATCTTGATTTTCCGATATAATGCAATATATATTGTTCCCACAAGACATCGTTCCATAACGGTTACCATTATAAAAAAAAAAAATAAAAAAAAAATAGGATGTATACATGTTACATTCTGTGCTTGGTATTCATTTGTATGCATGTACGACTTTTTTCACGATAAAGCCATTACTTATTGTCGTAGTGAGCTGTAGTATAAATATTATTTTGTTCATGTTGGCTGCGGTCTCCGACATCTTGCAAAATTATATATGATTTAATATGTATGTGTATTGTAATCCTATATGCTGTTGCATACGGAATGAAATAAAATTGAAAAAAAAAATGAAAAAAAAAATGAATTGTAGGCATTGCCGATGAATAATGATCAATTGGTCATTTTGAATTGAGTTTTGCGGTAATGATTTTAAACTTAGTTTCTTGTATATTATAGGTTTAGGTTAAAAGTTACGAATATTTCAATACGTTTCTTTTACAAGCTAAGTTACGATCTGTGTGTTTTACTAAAGCGTTCGTAAGTTTCATCGTAAATTTAACTTCCAACTTCGGAATTGTCCTGTGTTGAAGGAAGAATTAGGTTTTTAGCAACGACATTTCATTATTGCATATGACCGATACCCCGTCTCCCTCATTGTCGAATAATGGACAGGATGGTTGTAGTTACTGGATTAACGCCGATACAGACACAGACGACCTTCAAAAAAAGTCAGGTGGCGCCCAATTTATATCAGCCTAGTGATTATGCATGTTTTTATCGAATTCTTGTATAGGTCACGTTATGAGTGACATCATTGAGGCACAACCTATCCGATACCTATATCATTCTGACAAGCCCAAAACATATTTATGTATCATCTGCAAGTCTAAGTAATGGCAGCAACTAATAAATGTTGTGTGGTGTGGGTAAAATCATGACGTCGTGAATGTTTGCGCCGTCTTGGTCGGTAGTAATTCCGTGTTCGTTCCTTGTAAACACCATGGATGGTCCGAGGACACCTGTACCTCTGCCGTTATGACCCTTGATGGTCCGGGAACTGAGTTTTGTCCCCGGACTGTCAAGGACGCACACGGACAATCAAGACAGAGATAGGGCTGTCCCGGGACCCTTCGCGGCAGCTGCACGAACCACCCCGGATGTTGCCATCTCCCCGGACCGTCACGGAAGTTTAGTTTTGAACTTCCTATAACTGCCGTGTGGGTCCCGGAGCCGCCACGCGCATCCCCGGATGTTCCAGGACCAACAAGATTGCTGTGGAACTACGGTTCATTCCCACTCAGCCAACATCTTAAAACAACATTACCTGTATTTACCTGGACAAATCTGAGTATAGTCTGTTTCAATATATTTACAAGTATAAATCACCTTTTCTTTTATTTCCAAGTTAAACTAAATAAGTCAACTACAATAAAAGATACTTTGTAATTAAAAAAAATGAAAAAGATACTTTGTGATTGAAAAAAATATAATAGAATGATAAAAAAATTCATAATAAACAATTTCACCAAAAACATAATTATACCACCGACTTTAGATTGCATAATCTAAGTCTGTGATTATACCATTATTTTTTATCAGAGACGTATATTGTATGTCTTTGTTTTTTACATTAAATCACGGAACTTTATTAAATGCTATTTAAGGCCGAAATTACGAATGTAAAATATATATAGAAACAATGAATAATTATTCACTCTAAATTTTAGTGAACCAATTTGCACTTTAAAATTCTAATTTTAGGGTTTTTTTTATTTTCTAATTTTCAAATAATCATCTTGTACTTAGACTGTAATAAACAACTATATTTGTTTCATACTGGCAAACACTCAGATAACAGTTGGTTACCTGGAAAATGGTAGGAGATGGATTCATATTCGGTTCCAGATGGATTCAAATTTTTAGTGAAATTATTTTTTATACATATATTCAAAACGTCATAAAAACCTTTTAAAATTTAACTTAGATGGTTTCAACTAAATACTGTTTTAAGCAAGGAAGAAGTTGTAAGTGCTCTCACGGACTTAGATTAGTCTAAGTCCGTGGTGCTCTTGAGCTTCACAAATCAAATAAATTATGATCTGATGAAAAAATCAGTTACATTGTATCAATAATCAATATATATGTCAAACTATTTTACTTCATTTTTAATAGGGGTAAGAACCGGAGCAGTTGCTAGCAGGAAACATATATAAAGCATTGTAAAATTAAACTGGCTTTCGAAAGAATTACTGGATAATGTTTCTATTTCATGTTAACAGCAAAATTACAATATCATAAACAATGTGTATCAAAGAATTATACTTGAACTTTGATTATTATGGGATTGAGACAAGTGATCGAGGCACCAGAGTATTTGTTCTAATTTATGTGTTTGTTCATTTTTATCTTTCATTTTGGAGATTTTTTATCAAAATGTATGATTCAATGCATAGTAATGAAAGTAATTAATTCAAAAAATGAACTTATGAAAATATCTGTACTCAAATGAAACAAAGTTTATTCTATACATTCTAAAACTTCTTAAGCTAGCGAATATTATAAATGCTGGAAATTTAAGGTATCATTAATAAAACAAAATCTAAGGTATTTTCCAAAGTTTAGACAGTTTTTACTTAAACTTTATGAGGTTTAAACAAGAATTCCACAGAATATAATGCAATTACTGCCTGTGTGACCAACAGAAGAAAAATTATGAGACAGTTATATGCACTTTTTAATTATGAAATGTTATTCATGTAAACCAGAGACGTATAAAGCCATTTTTATACGTCTCTGTGTGAACATTTCCTAAACATTTCCACTGGAGTTATTGACAAGTCTCTCCAAAAAAGGTAACACAAAGAAAACTTACAATGTATGAGTGATATCATGTTTCAATAAATGAAAATATAAAAGTCCCATCTTAAGTTCGAAACAGAATACAGTGTATTTTGAATCAAAATGGTCTGATTTTGTATTATATTATCAAGTTTTCAGAGCTTATCAATTTGTATGTATAGTTGAACATGGCTGTTTTAAATAATTGTTTTACCTTGAGTCCTCCATATACACATTATATTTTTGTTGTAAATGTGTTTTCTCTTAACATCAGTTTTTTTAAAAAATGAGATAAAATAAATAAGTTAAAGTTCAAAATAATTCCACAGGTAAGTTGTTACCTGAGAATTAGACACTTTCCAAAAACAGACTATAGCCTTACCTGTAATTAGTACCTATTGTTCTCACCCTATAACAACACTACCTGTGCCCTATACTAAAATAGGATATGTTGGCTGAGTGGGAAGACACCGGAACTACACGGTTCACACGCCGGATCGTGCTGAATGTGATCCGGCACCTATATGGGACTGGGCCTTAAGGTACGTTCGTAAGATAGCTACCCGGTATTTCATGTAACATATGTTAACGAAGTTACAGGAATCAAAATACAAGATCACTCTAATTTTCTTTCTTATATACAACTTGGAACAAAACGGACGATTTTCACTTTATACGTCTCTGTTGAGTATAAACTCAAATGCAAGTCATTTAATCAAACGAATTTTTTTTTATAAAACAGTACAGAGCATCCCATTAGATTAGAAAATACAAACAGTCCAGATTTTAATCCGGCCGAGAACGTTTTTGGAAAATTTAAAAGTGTCAATAAACAAGAGAGATTTGCAAACACTTCAGCTGATATCGGAAGCTTTGATAAGAAATATCTGCGACCTTAATGTTTAAATGTTCAATCTGATTTAAAGGCACGCTTTATTTCGTCAGAGACGTATCTATATATCTCTGCTTTCGTTTTCTTCTTGTTTACAGGTGAATAACACGACACGGAGAATAATGTCGGGAAATATTCATGTTTCAACCAGAGACGTATATAGCCACTCTGGCTTTATACGTCTCTGTTTCAACTAACCAATTTCATTTTTGGGAGTGAAACTGTTAAATTTTCTTTCTCCGAGTCGTTATCCCAGAATAAAGAAAGTGTAACTAGCAAGTGATGACGATAAAAAAACCTACTGATTTTTTGTCTTTATCATGTATCTATAACTTGGTGTATCACCAAGCCCCGCCTCTTTCCAAAGTTACCTCTTCAAATGGCTAGCCAATCACAGAGCGATTTCAATCTATTAGCCAACAAGCTCCGAGGCTGACTTTGCGTTAACACAAGCCATCGTAAAAAGTACATCTTCAAAGGGTTCAGAACCAAAGCAATCAGCTTTTAACTATTTACTGTTACATCTTTCGTGGACATGTATCCGGTATATTCTGTACTGATGTCCAATAAAATACAAATGAAGAATTAGTATCTGAATCGGATCATCTGCATACCTAACATTTTGATAAGTTGGATTTCTTGTCAATTACACGGTATCGCGAGCTCTTCGTGATTTCTATTGGTCGATGCTCCTCCCAAGCGTTGATTGACAAGCCTCGCACGAGACCGCTATTCTCGTCACACTTCAGTACTTCCGTTTCAATTGCTACCACATCTTGACACGAGAAACGTACATATATGATCAATTGTGCATATCTTCATCTGTTAAACATATTCATGTAATCCAATTTGATTGATTCCACACAAAAACGTTTTTTTTAACGCTATTTTAAAATTGAGATACCTGTCAGTCCAGAGACGTATGGCATATATACGTCTCTGATCAGTCTAAATTTGTCAGAAAACATCATTGCTTTTATGCCAGAAATCCTATTTATTGTCTCGATGCTTATATATATGGCACATATTTTGTGTTTGTTATTGTTTTTACTATTTACTTACAGTAAATATATACGGGCAAAAAACATGTACAGTCCGCATACTTATATCAAATACAGTTTGTATTTCAAACTCGGATTGTAAACAACCATTAATCTATTCTTACAGTTTTGATGCCCACTGGCTGGTTTTGCCTACAAATATACTTTACTGTAGATGTTCGTTCGTTCGACGTTAATTATCTAAGCTTAACTTCACTAATAGTCCTACATGTAATTGTTAACTGTGACAGATCGGGTATGAATTTGACAGGGCGTGACAATACATCTTGACACCTAAACTGCCCAACAGGTGTTATATTCCCATTCAGCCAAGATCTTAAAACAACATTACATGTATTTACCTGAGTATAGACTATTTCAATATTTACAAATATAATTCACATGTTATTTTTTTTATTTCCAAGTTAAACTACGCCAACTACAAAAGAAGATACTTTGTAATTGAAAAACAAAATGAAAGAAAACTCCATAAACAATTTCAACCAAATCATAATTCTGCAACCATTGTTTTTACCAGAGACGTATAACTCATCTATGTTTTGTTTTTACATTAAACCACAGAGTTAGATTAAGTCCGTATTAAAATGCACAAATCACGAATGCAAAATATGATGGTTACCAATATAGAAACAATGAATAATTATTCGTTCTGAATTTGATAGAACAATTATGCACTTCACAATTTTTACCACAGGATTTGGTTTTTATTTTATAATTTGCAAATTATCAACTAAAACTTTTAGACTGTAATACACAACTTTATTTGTTTCATAATGACAAACGCTTAGATAACAGTTGAATTACCTGGGAAATGGTAGGAGTGGATTATTATTTGGCTCGAGATAGATTCAAATTCTTTGTTTAATAATATCTGATACATATACAAAACGTCATTAAAATCATAGCTTATATTAATATAGATGGTTACAAATTAATAATATTTTAATCAAGGAAGAAGTTGTAATTGCTGTTAAGTTCACGAATCAAATAAATTATGTTCTGCTAATACTTACAGATCTGATTATTTAGTAGACAAATTTGCACATTACAAATTTGGAAAATAAAAAGTGTTTGATGTCGTCAGTTGATCGACAATGTACGGAGTATCATAACTACGTACAGAATAATTCAATTCCATTGCAAGTTTGAGATACTACTGTATTTGTACTCGTGACGAAATGAAAAACCAATATGTTGATCAGAAAAGTATATTCTATTATAGTAAAAGTTGACTACTATAATCACCATGTTCCATTTAACCGAGAGTCGTGAGAACTGATATTATGACTTGATTGTTTTAAACTCCATTGAACGGCGGTCACAATGTTCGGGTGGATAACGAGTTGGCCCCGGGTTTTAGTATTGTTACGAAACGTGAAGTCAACTGTAAAGAACCTAACGAAGGCATTCAAATCAAACAGATCCGTCACGACGTAACATTGAATCTATTACCAGGAGCTGAAATGATATGATATTTAAGAAAATATCATTTGTTATAATTAGTACATATTGTAATGAAAAAACACATCCCGACCTGGGAAATAACCAATATTTTACAAGAACGAGAAGAAATGAATCTAATGAGACGAGCGGGGCGCGAACCCGGGGTCTCTTTGTCATAAAACCAGGACGTTACCATCAGACCAACAGGTTCCGACTGGTTCGCATGGTTTGTAATTTCCTGATATTGCTATGCAAGGTCGTGTCTCCACGTAACAGTGTACATGTAATTAGCCGTGCCTAGGTTGGAGTCCGACCACAAAACGACTGTATAGTTTAGCTGTATAGCTCGTCACTGAAAAGTCATGAAATCGTTCTGATAATAGGTATCCGTACATATAATAACAAAGCTACAGAGAGTTGGTCTTCTAGTGCTACAGCTAAGACATTAACGCTGAACCAGTTTTAATTCATAAGAAGAATATGATGTTCCATGTATGGTACAAAACGTGCTTCATATACATATATACATGTACTATTTTTATACACCGTCCTACACAAAACAATCTAAACACGAACTCTTACACGGAGAACACTGTCCGCTATCTTACACATATATGCCGAGACGTAACTCACGTAATCCTGCACATTTCATATAAGATTATAAGCTTTACACATATTCATTCAACAAACTGTTCAGTTACCAATCATAAATGAGTATACCAAATGCCGGTATTGCCGCTCTTCACATTGGGGAATCGACACGATATACCGGTATGTAGCTAAGCACAGTTACTTGAGTTTCTGTCAGTAAATAATATATATATTTTTTTTAAAAATAAGGAACCGCCCATTACTATAATGGGGGGTGGGGGGGGGGGGGGGGTCCTTATATATAGGCCTATGCCTATATATATATTTTATTTTATTTACTGACAGAAACTCAAGCAACTGTGAGCTAAGCTACCGATCCTGTCTATATCCGGAGTAGCAAAGCGACAACATCGAACAACAAAAACGATAGCGTCTATTCAAGTGGTGACCAATGACGATGTATTCAAGACAGTAATCAGATTATAATTGTTCGTTGTGCGCTGATATACAAGCTAAATAATGTGAGATGTCGTTTCTTAATATGTTGGAGTTTGTCAGACTAAGGCAGATAGTCAGACCTACAACTCCGGCAACTCAGTATTTTCATTTTTAGGTGGCTACTATACATCGCAACACTTTCGGCATGCTATGGATTGATCTTTGTATGAGAAAGTTTGGTTTATTTAGTTTTATATCCTAATGACAGCCAAAGTCATTTAAGGACGTGTCAGGTTTTTTGAGGTGAAGGAAAGCCGGAGTACCCGGAGAAAAAACACCGACCTACAGTCAGAACCTGGCAATTGCCCCATGTGGGATTCGAATTCGCAACCCAGAGGTGGAGGGCTAGTGGAAGAATGTCGGAACACCTTAACCACTCAGCCACCGCGCGCGGCCCGTGAGAAAGTAATAGTGTCAAACACATGTTGCTTACAGTTAAAACCACCAAGGTTTTTGGCAGATATGTTCGGTTTATTTTAAACCGACGGCTGTATGAGGTGGAGACAGTTGTTACATTCCGCCTCTGTCGGAATGTAAATGTAAGAACATACACTATAGCAATAAGTATAAAATTATAACGTTATACGAGATGAAATTACATGCGAGCATTGATGTAAATTACAATATAACGGACAGGACGTATATATATATAAACAGAACCTGAACTTAATATGTATATATCTGAAGATGGCATATAGCCTCTCCTTTGAAACCCATATATATCAGTATGATGATGATGTTGCTGCTGCTGATAGTGATGATGAGGGTGTGACAGAAAAATCTCCAATCCAATGAGTGATATTCTTGTGATACTTAGATTAAACATTATTGATTGATTGTATCGGACGTATACAATAATGACGATTAGTCAGTGATGAAGATGATGCTGTTGTTTGTTCCATATATGTAAAAAATGTTTATCCTAGAAGTTGTTAAACTTACGAAAATAAATTGAAATGAATTGAATCTGAGACAAGTTATCTGTATTGTACTATGTATTTCTTAAGATGTGAATGGCTTACTAGTTAGGGCATGGGGATAGCAATGATAACCTCATCTAACTCCTAAGTACATTGATGTATAATACATTTTGTACAATGAAGAGTGTAGCAAAATGAGAGGGGCGTATCTATATGAAACACAATCAATATTTTTCTGGTTATAATTACATGTAATAGTTCATCTTTACGGCCTGTTAAATATTGTTTATGTTATATTTTTTATTATATGTCTTAATGGTCGTTAGCAATAATATAGCTCCGTGCAGTAACAAATTCTCAGGTCCCTGTGCAGTACACGTGTGTTTTGTCAGTACCCGCATATAGGTAACACTACTTCTGGTATATAGGCAGCAACAGTACCGTTTCGATTCCTCATCGTACTATTTGATCAATCAATTTCCTGTTTAGCTCCTATCATTATTGATGCGAGACGTAGCTCCTCAAATCTGAAACATTGTCCCATTACCCCAAATTAAAAGGAAAATCCGGACCGGTTGCATGTAAGCAGAGACGTATTAAGCCTTTATACGTCTCTGATGTAAGGTTATGCGTCTCTGGTAAAACATTTTAAATATCTAATTCATACTACACTGGAGTACCTGTTATAAATGCACTTTGGCTATGGCATATTCAGGTAAGAGGTAACACATATTGGTAAATACTTTACCTGTTAATTCACAGGTACATGTAGGTATCGTTATGCCCTATGGCTATATGATATATACGTGGCTAGACAAGTACAGAGGCATACACGTTCGCTGTTCCAAATAAGACGCAAACGGTACGGAAGTGCTGAGGAAATCCTAAGCAAATGTTACGGATGACGGTTATACAAAAGCGGAAGCATATAAGGAATGAATATATCCACGATACATGTACATAGGAAGAATGTATGAGTGTATGAAAATAAATGTCTCCTGAATCATAACGACAAAGCCGGTCGTAACACGGATATATATCTGTGTAAATAGTGGCGTTAAACACGTAACTAACTAAACGTATCTGTCATAAAAAACACTAGTCATGGGTATGCTAACAGATTAAAGCGACGACACACAGGTAATAAATTATTACGGTTAGAAGCATTTCTACCTGCTTACCAAATCGAAACCTATAGTGGCTACCGGTCGTTTAATCATAAAGGCCGACTGAAAGAAAATCTGTGCTACCACGGACTTAGATTCCGTGGTGCTTCCGATCAGGGACGTATATGTGAGAAATTTCTTTTTGAGAAAACAGTTTTGTTTGTACATTTCATCTATATAAATTATTTTTGTTCGTGTTTAAGTCTATAGCGACAGGAAAGTTATACATGTATAATTGAGCATATAACCGCGTTCCCCTTTTCAATTTGAAAGACAAACTAGTGCATGTCGGTAACTATTTTCAATTAAAAAGCAGGGACATATACGTCCCTGTAAAAAGATAATACATGTGTATACTTACTAATGTAATTTTTAAGTCTTTATATGCAATTTCTTTATCGATCATATATATGGAAATCTTATCTGTCGGATCCCTGGTACTAAAGAAACGTTATAGCATGCCCCGAGGGGTATGTGCTGCTGAGTATACAGTACCGAAGATACAGGTGTCTAATGCCCGGGCCAATGTCAGATAACATCGGTACAGAAACATACCACACTATGCTGGTCACGTTGTAAGTACTACTGAACACACGTATGAACAGACACGTATATATGTATTTGTATAGAATCGTCCCCGCCGTCTTGTACATTACATGTGAATGTTAAATGTTTTATCATGTATAAAACTATATGCTGTATTCTATAATAAAAGTCAAGACCACAGTCATATATCTATAGTGATAATACGTCACTGGTAAGATATAGCGTCCCTACTCAAACAAACAAGCAGTCTCTGGTAAAACGTATCACCCGAGCTGGTCAAGATATTGCACCGCTAACGATTTACAGACAACACCTCAAAATTAGATTGAGTAGCAAAACTACAAGACATTTTGTTCCTTTGTGCTCAATACATGTTGATGTAATTTGCTACAACTTCATATATGAAATTTTAAATGTACACCGACACATGCAATAATATGTAAAACCTCTGATGCACGTACAGATACACAAGATTTTATTGATTCACTCAGACACATTGAAATGTGTAACATGAGGACATATTGACAATCAAAATACATAAGCATGACAAGATGGATAGCACTGTGTATAAAATAGAGAGTACATTGTACATACAACATGTTTCGTTCAAAATACTACTAAATTAAAGCCATCATTTTTCTCAAAAACAGTGCAAATTTTTTCAGAACTTGAACGTTGCCGATATTCAGCAGTCGTACTAATTTATATGTATTTGGATGTTTTACATAGTAGTTGGCTATATACTTCGTTCTTATATTAATAATTTCTGCGTTTTTGCACATAAATAGATAGTGGAATTCATCTCCAATGTACTGAGAACATAAGCTGCACAGTCGCTCTTCCCTGGGGATATTGTACCATCGTCCTATTTCAATTGGAAACTTAATATTAGAAGTTCGTAATTTTGTTATAGGTATTCTGTTCTGATCAGATAACTTTGTTAAATAACTCTCAAATCCGTTACATATATATTAACAAAACTCGCAATACATTGTTGAAAGTTCAAATACACATTAGACCTATTTAAAACACAAAATATGCTGAAATAATCTAACAGTTATGATTATTTGTTAATGCTTAATCAAGTTTCTTTGTCTGCTTAGGATTTATGCAAGGGCTCTGGCACTACATTTATTTATTTTTTTTATTTATTTGATCTATAACTTTCTTCATAAGATAGAATAAAGATTAGCTTCCCTTCATTAGAATATGACATGAAGTCATTACCTACTGGCTTTTACAAATTGAGTGTCTCTGGCATCCGTAAGTCAAATTCACAGCTGACCAATTAACACTAACGACCGTATCGGGGACTGGGAGATAACGTGTTCAATGGCACACTCGACCAGAAACGCTTGACTGATTTTTGACACCTCCTGATTACGGGGGAATGTATGGAATTGTGCTCGGGGCTGTTATTTCCCTGACCACGGGACAACCAACGCATCTTACCTGTAGGGTTTTACCTGTAATCAGCTGTACCCGGTGAACGGACAATGAACTTTTAAACTGACGTAATAGAATCACATTTTTAATCATTCAAGATGACTATAATCAAGTAAGATTCATGGTATTCACGTGAAAAAACCCCAACATTTATGTACCATTTATATGCTTGTTCAATGATACAGAAGATGTAACTGTTTGTCAATATTTTAACTTTTTAATGTGAGTGACATTTTTAGTTATTCATACGTTTATTAAGAAACATTGTCTATAAAATAAATTCTTTTCTCGACACATTGTTCAATAGGCTTTAATCAAAGCATCCATTACATAGTTTCCTGTTTATTTGTACGTACCTGACGACACATTCCAGTGATGCTGATAATCTCAGAAAAGAAAGATACAAAGAAAACAAACATCTGCATTGTCCGATTAAAGAATAAATTTGCTTTTCTTATTTTTGACAATACGTCCGAAATATGTAAAATGGACCCTCGATAATCCGGATATCTCCCTGCTAATATAACGAGAGATATTTGATTGACGATCTGGATGTAATATTGCTCTCTATCGCTTGTTTTCGTACATGTTGACGAACTATATTTGAGTGTAGACTGAAGGTTACACAAAGTGCACACCGAGTGCACTCTGTTTGGACTTGGAGTGCACTCTTTTGGACTCCAGGTAAACTTGGAGTGCACTCCGTTTGGACTCCAGATGAACTAAGAGTGCACTCCTGGTCCACGCCAAGTCTACCTGAAGTCCTATCAGGCATTAATACTCTACATATAGGGCCACATTCATATTACATTTTAAATTGTAGATAGTACAAAATATATATACATGTATATGTATCTGTTTAAATCAATCAATCAATATATTTGTTGCTGTATATGTTTATATAAAGTGTCATTACTTAGTTGTTTAACTAGCAATATAAACTATGCCTGCTGTTTAATCTTTGTATGAAATGTGTTATAAAATTAGTTGATCAGAATGGATATATAATGTTATAAGACTGTTATATTTTAATTAAAACATTAGACATTCAAGTATAACGTGAAGAAGAATTACTGCTTCACATTTGAAAGTTTTCAAACTACAACAACCTCAAAACACAATAATCAATGAATGGCTTTTGATAATTGGGTGTTGTCCGTCCCCTCCCTATTCAATGTTGTGTCTGTATCAGGTCAGATCAGATGTGAAGATTTAGACAGGCTTACACTTGGCCGTCTTATTAGATAAAGACCCCCCCCCCCCCCCCCCCCAGGCCTCAACTCCTCCTGGTCAACATGTATCAGGTTAAAAGGCCTGATAATAACCCCGGGGCCCCTGATTGTTAGTTGGGAACAGGTCATCACACCGTATACATGTATGACCTTTACTTATAATTGCAGATACAGGCTGCTGACAGATATTGACACATAAGTTTGATCCTAATATGACAATTAAGGCTTTTCATCAATTTAAAAGTGGTCTTGATTACCATTGTACATTTTACTCATACTTGTATTTGTAATATGTGATGTAATGTGTGACACTATGATAGTGCTTAGTTAGTTTTATAAGTCAGTTTTACAGTGAAAAGCTGTTGGTGCTCAAATGGCATACCAGCGAATACAATATACACTGGTCTGAGAAAAGGCTCTCCAATGTCAGCGATGTAACTTTAGTTTTAAGTAGACTAATAGCCAGAACCTGATTTGCGTCTTCATACAACTACATATATTACCAAAGTAATGGTTCAATATATCTATCCATGGAGGAGTTAATTATGTTACAGAAACAAAATAATGGCAGAAAGATATGGAACACGGGAGCATACAATTACTAAATCTTGAGAGAATTAAAGGTACAGATATATATGGTACCACAGAATTACATTAGAGCTGCTATCTAAGTTTGTGATGGTACATATTGTACTTGGAGATAAATAAAGTTACGTTACAGATATATAAGTGTATCTGATATTATTCTGAATGCATGATACATGTATAGCTATAAAATAACATGAATGTCAAAGCACCTATAAAACTTTACAGTGTAATGCTGTGGTCAAAGTCATACTTTCAGATTTTCATCATTACGCGGACTCACTGCAAACACGGCAAACACGCAGTGCCTGTAGTATGCTATGCGAAAATACACACATATTCATATACTTTATGGCGCCTGAACACAGGGACAGGGCCTGATAATTTGTTAAGCTAGTTTTAGACATGAACTGACATATATTAGTCATTGGTTAGATCAGGGACGTATATATCCTCGGACAGATCAGGGACGTATATGTTCTTGGTCAGATCAGGGATGTATATGTCCTTGTTTAGATCATGGACGTATATGTCCTTGGTTAGATCAGGGACGTATATATCCTTGGACAGATCAGGGACGTATATGTCCTTGACTAGATCAGGGACGTATATGTCGTTGGTTAGATCAGGGACGTATATGTCCTTGGTCAGATCAGCGACGTTTATGTCCTTAGCTAGATCAGGGACGTATATGTCCTTGGTTAGATCAGGGACGTATATGTCCTTGGTTAGATCATGGACGTATATGTCCTTGGTTAGATCAGGGACGTATATGTCCTTGGTTAGATCAGGGACGTATATGTCCTTGGCTAAAACAGGGACGTATATGTCCTTGGCTAGATCAGGGACGTATATATCCTTGGACAGATCAGGGACGTATATGTCCTTGACTAGATCAGGGACCGATATGTCGTTGGTTAGATCAGGGACGTATATGTCCTTGGTTAGATCAGGGACGAATATGTCCTTGGTTGGATCATGGACGTATATGTCCTTGGCTAAAACAGGGACGTATGTGTCCTTGGTTAGATCAGGGACGTATATGTCCTTGGCTAGATCAGGGACGTATATGTCCTTTTATAGACCAGGGACGTATATGTTCTTGGCTAGATCAGGGACGTATGTGTCCTTGGTCAGATCAGGGACGTAAATGTTCTTGGTTATACCAGCGACGTATTTGTCCTTGGTTAGATTAGGGACATATATGTCATTGGTTAGATCAGGGACATATATGTCGTTGGTTAGATCAGGGACGTATATGTCCTTGGTAAGATCAGGAACGTATATGATCTGGGTCAGATCAGGGACGTATATGATCTGGGTCAGATCAGGGACTTATATGCGGTTAGATCGATTTTAATTTTCGATAAAAATGTCCCCTTCACTGGCCATTTAAGCTCAGGTAAGGTATGCAATTACCTGTAACAAATTCTCAGGCCCCTGTGAAACTAATTAAATGTATCAAACGTATCCTTACCCGGAAATTAGTAATTGCAAAGAATGATAGTTTTGTAAAAAAAATGTGCAATCAAATACCAGGCCTTCCATATGCGTGTGCCAAAACTGGCTGCCAGAGAGCCATAACGAGAAATTCACATATTGAAGTCAAAACAAAAGGTTTATTTTAAATTTAGAACATCGTTCCTTTACCAGTTTTAATGATTATAATTGATTTCCAGCCATTTAATACTCAGCTAGAAAATAAGTCAACAGAAATACCAATTTCTTCACAAGTAAGAACAAATTAAACGTAAATCGGCGAATACTTCCTATTTAGTGCTTTTGAACATATATGTTATGACTGCTTATCAAACATAAGAGAAAGCCATTAAGATATCCCAAACGCATCTAATGTACACACATATTGTCAGACAGATATCATTTTATGGGACCTAATTAATTTACGTATTACTTAGTCCGTGCTTTTACGGCCGCGCGGTCCAAGTTTGGAATATGCTGTCCGGATATTTGAGCCCGTCTCTATCCGCATATTAGTATATTAGTTGCAAGTTCCTTATGTCTACCATGTGGAAGCGGACTACTATTGTTTTCGGCTATACGGGCCTCCCTAAAGAGTAAGTATTGATAATTACTGTGTGGTTTATTGCATAATATATATATGATGCTTGTTTTCTTGTTAATTCATATATTTTCATTTTGTTAGTTTGGTAAATCGTATTAGGCTTGACCCATGTAGGCCTAGCCTAGTTTTCGCCATACTTCAATCGGTTGTCGTCTGCTGGTTTGTTTTACTCAACGAATACGCTTAATAAAGGGTCAAATGACATTTGTAAAACTTCAATTTAGCTATTAAATGCTTCATTATGAACATGAATGATGGCGTGCAATTTCTCATAATTTTATCCGGTAGGAACATATCATCGTGTTTTGTAGAATCTGTTAAGCTCTGGGTATTGTCTAATTTATGATCCCGAGCTACGGCACAAGTTGTTATTTTATGAAAGTTTGATGTTGTACGTTATAATATAATGGTGACATTTAATTTATAAAGTGAATTCCATCCGAATGCATAAAATGTTGTGGTAAATTCGGATACATTTGTAATATTGTTAAAGGCCCAATATACGTAACTTTCGGCAAAACTTGAAGCGAAAATCAAGCCTAATAACTTTATGTATTTATAGATTTAGTTAAGATTGACTGATATCAGCAATATCCACGATAAATTCCTTCACGGTTACCGGTACAGCGGCAGTTGAAACACGCTATTTGTAAACACGCGTCCACTTCGCACCGTCTTCTACCTGCGATTTGTTGTTGAAGTGGGCCCCACCTGAATTATTTTCAATTCTTTGGATTTTTTTGTCAAGAGTTTTATGTTAGTTACCGCTCAGATTTACTTCGTTTTAGGCTTATTTTTGCATGGTTATCAACTGGATTTTTTTTCATAATTTTTCAGAATCACGAAAAATTCCCTGAAGTTACGTATATTGGGCCTTTAAGGTAGAACATTTTTTTATCAGTCCGAGACAATGTTACTTTTCTGCGAGTTTCCTCAATTGATTTTTTTGTATGTTTTCTTTGTATTTTTTCACCCTCTCTTGAGTTATGTGACGTAAAATAAAGGGAGTCTGTATCGACTGTTTCGTCTTTTATATAAAGCACGATGTATCACAACTAGAACCCTTTTCTGACCCTATCTCAACGGTGACCCCATTTAATACACCTCTGAACTAGACAAGAAACCTATTATTTTGATAATGGGCTATTTCGATAGAAGTCGATGTTGTGTTGACAGGTGGACATTTTGTAAAGACACAAACAAGTTCCAATACGATACCTTACCTGACCGTTCATCGTGAATTCACTCATCTGTTCCATTATAGGCATAATACACGGCGATGTCAGGAGCTGGAAATGTACCTGTGATATTTGCTCTAGAAAGTGTTATCGCCAATTATGATAGACTTTCACTATGTTATTGTACGAATAATGTATCATGCTTCCGGATAAGTATTGTTTTTTTTTCATATTTTAGGAAAGCTGTTCATCCGTGATGTCCGCATAGATCTATAGATCCATCTGATGCAGCAATGACCTGGAATGGATGTAGCAGAAATACACATGCCCATTTATTTTGAAAATAAACCTGATGCTTTAAAAATAATTTCCATTGTGTGATGAATTCATTTTAAGCTCGGCTCTCCTTCGGAGAGGGGAACTAAGTTGTCACCCGGTATCGGCGGCGTCACAGGTGCAAGTTTTGGTGCAAGTTTCTATTTTGTTGCTGATTTCTGCTCACAGTTTATTATTATTTCATTTCATTTTTCTATTGTATATTAATGCTAGACATGTTATAATTGGGAATTGGGACCTGTGGTGGACATTTTGAGGGTGTGTGGGCCGTGGGGCCATTTTCTACGGTTAAATTTGAGTGGCATTTTCGATTTCGTCACTTATTAGGGTCTCGTACGTAGATACATGTGCCCTATAGTAATTACTCTGTCCATCTGTCTGCGCAAGCGAAATGGAATTACGAATATAGCCCCTCACGCTGCTATATATCTGTCAAAGATATATAGTAGTGTGAGGGGCTAAATTCGAAAAAGGTAAAAACAAAATATCTGACAATCATTTCATAGTGATATAGGTCCGTGCCTAGCCCCTGTGCCACACGTGTGGTTGTCTTCGTCGTATCATCGTGATAAAGACGGAATAAATCTTCGATCAATGTGTCGTTCGCAACCACCGTCATTATTGACCTTTCAGCAACAAGTGAATTTTTTTTCAGCTTCATTTCGATTACCTGACGATGATCGCCATGCTGTTTAAATGGATGATAATGCCCAGTGAGACGAATAGTTGGTTGGTTGATTGTTTTTTACGTTCTATTAAAAGCCAGGGTCATTTAAGGACGAATAAAAACTGAAACGTGCCTTGAATGCGGGGGCGGATAAAACGAAATATTTTGTCTTAAAAACTAGGATCGGTCGAAAAACCGGAAACACAATTTTCTTATGACATTATGAAGCCAACTTTGTCAGAATTTAATAAGTCAAATGGCAAAACATCATGTTCACATTGTAATCAATAAGACAATGTCACATTTTGTTAATTTTCAGTGATGAATATTTCCTTATGACACCATGAAGCAAAGTTGGTAAGAATTTCACAAGATGTTAATTGACCATAGATCGACATCGCTGGGTTTGATCACTGCATGGGTCCAAAGCTCGAGGCTTGATGATTACGGGAGATAATTCGTCACAAGACGGGGCCCTTGCTGACCTGTCCGTGTTATTGTTTCAGCTTAGAGATTCATACACCTTTATCATGTTGTCTTTGTACTGTGCAGTGATACTACAGCAAATCTGGGCCCATTAAGGACATTTTAGGGGTCTGTTAGATGTCGTCAACAGTAACTTGTGCGAAGATCTCCCAAACTTGTGAACCTATTTCAATAATATTACACAGGAATGGTAGGCACCAGGTGCAGATGTCCATGCAGGTTTTTCTTCAGAAGTTTCGGTTGCCATGGTTACCCGGTCACTAAACAACACAGTGAAACCTCTCTTAGTGGTCTTAATAGTCTTAATACCGAGGAGACCATGCAGACAGATTTCTCTTTAATCCACATTTTGACATGTTTTCGTGACCAATTAACTAAGATATAAGCTTAATATCGTTAAACACACAGTAGTTATAACTGTTATAATTAGCCAATCGGACACCAAAATACAGCTTACTGATCGTACACGTACTTGACAGGTGTACACAGTGGAATACACACCAAGTGACTTTGTGTTTGGTCGGTGGTCTGAGTAGTGAGGTGAAACTTCGTGCAAAGGTGGTATTTGGGACTTTTCAAAACTGGTCTTAATAGCAAGGTGGTCTTAATAGTGAGGTGGTCTCAATATTGAAGCTTAAAATACAAAGATATATAAAATAATTTTTTGGGACTGAAATGAAGTGGTCTTAATAGCGAGGTGGTCTTAATTCTGAGGTGGTCTTTAAGCGAGGTTTCACTGTATGTTTTTTTGTGTAACATTTTGTCCGGAAATCTCAACACTGAACAAATTTCAATGAAACTACAGGAAATGTTTCAATCTTAGGGACCAAGTGAAAATGTACTTGCGGGCTTCATTCAATATGGATGTAACGGCTGACCTTTCATAGCACTATGAAAGTTTAAAAAAATGACTTTCAATCCATATATTTACATTTTTACTATAGAACAACTGCTTAACTTCATTTGCATTTTTTCCAATTAATAGTTCATTACCTGCGTTTGTATGTGTGTCGTCATTTTACTTTTATGAAAGGCATTTTTGCTGGTAATCTTCATATCTCTTAATCAAACATGAAAGAAACATTTTGTTAAGACAAACACGAAGTTCTCATGATTTTCACGCCATAAATATATGCCGCTTTATTTAGTGAGCATACATAAAGTACGTCCAAACGTAGATAGTCATGTGTGCAAACTGTGTGTTTTTGTCACTAAACTATATTCAGGCTACATGACCAATACCATAAAGCGACCCACCTCTCTTGCAAGAAATGACTTGTTCAAGTAAACTATATGTTATGTATACGGTATATTAGCTTAAAGTGAAGCTGATATTTGTGTGTTTTTTTAAGTTTTTTTTTATATGACTATTTTTGAAAATAATATACTAGACTGTTACTTTCTGATCTGTAATTTGGAAACCTTGTCACTACAAACCCGTGGAGATAGCTCGTGCAATATCGCATACGTTCGGTCATCTTGACCAACCTCCTTTTTGAGTATAATTTAATATGTTCAAAATTGATTGCGCCTTATTTTAATAATCTTTCTGTTATATTATTATTGCTATGTTTCCCCCCCCCCCATAATATATATATGATATACTTACATGGTACATGTGCTCTTTTTCCGTTTATGACTGTAAATTATATAACACATCCGTTTTCCACAGACATTAACAATCTTAACATAGAAAAATACGGTATATGAATTACTAACATAATGTAGAGTTCTCGTAAATCGGGTCCGGCTGCAAAGTGAAAAACATACAGTGGATATTTGACCCATTATAAACAATAAATTAAACTTTAATAAGATATAATGTATAGTCAGGAATGCAAATAAACACACGATATTCAATACATATTAGGATTGATAATGTACGTGTAATACGCAGCGTATGTAGCCGTCTCGATACTGTGTAAACGGCGTGATAAACAAAATGGCTAAATGACAGTTGAAGCAGTCTACGACGTCAACGGAGATCAAATGTACAATGTGTGGATTAACAAAATTTGATTGTTTGAACGAAAGGCTAAACAAGTTACCAATTCTATCAACTCATTAATCCCTCTCCATAATGGATACATAAGGTATTAGTTCACAAAAAAATCACGCGATAACATTAAAATATGATACTGACAAATAGACGAATATTAAAACAAATATAGATATAATTTTCCATCTTGAATTATATCCGGTATTAGTGTAAATTTTCATCTACGATACTTCAGCACAGGTACGGTAAGCGGACCTTATCGGGGTTTGGATCATCGAGGGTCGCGATGACGAACAGCGGTCGATCCTCGTGGGTTTTCGTGACAAGATCACGTGACATCAGACGCGGGGGATCTTGATGATTCAATCATCAAAGTCCCTGATAGGAATTTTGGGTGACGGGACACGGTGATTGCCCGCTTAAATTGAATGCTTGTCATCGAGGCTGAGGGAAAGAGTTACACTGGCTAAGACCAGATCTGTACATAAAGACATACAATTATTGTACACATATTTTCATGAGATCTATACATACATACATGTATCCCCATATTACCTTTATGATTATCTAAATACATGTCAATGATTTTATTTTACCATATTGTAATTTTTTTTTTGAAAGGGAAATATAGTGAAGAACAGTTAGGAAATGTCAGAAGAAAAAGATGAGAAAAAAAAAGAGAGAGAAAGAAGAAAAGAATCTTTAGGGATAGATGAGAGATTGAAAGAACGTAAAGCACAAAACTAAGATTCTATTTAGCAAAAAGTAATTTATCATTTTAAATTATACAAAGCACACAATTTTAGTGATTTTTTTTCTTTTAAATTGGTGAGGATATTACAGTTATTTTTCATAGAAAGTATATTGTCAACATCAGAAATAAATTATATAAAAATAGCATTACTTAGGCAAAAATAGATAAAAAAATGTGTTTACAACGAAGACACTCTCAAAGTCTAGGAGATATCAATAAGTTTTTGCCATTTTTTCCCGATATTTTTGAAATTAAGAACTGACTTTTCTCCTTCATCATTTGCAATATATTTTTGAACTGAATATGTTTTTTTAATATATTTCAAACATAATGTTGGCATTCCGATGGGAACACACTGTGCCCCACTTTTGGCTGACTTGGTTTTGTTTTCATTCGAGGCTGAAATTGTCAAGGGTCTTATCAGGAATTAACATAAAACCTTGCCAAATCTATCAACATCCTTGCTTCTCCAACCTATGGTGTCGCAGTTGATTCGTTATTCTAGGGTTCGTGACTTTTGTGATCGATATCGACTGCTAATGAACAAACTAACAACACAGGGATTCGAGAGAAGCAGGTTGATCAGAACTTTTGGCAAGTTTTATGGTCGACATCTTTGTCTCATTGGGAAATATTCTGTACCTTTGTGTGATATGAAGATGGACGTTTTTGAGTATGCTCATTAGTGTGCCTACTTGTTGAGTTTGATAATGACTCGGTTCTCATTTTGAAAACTTGATGTTTACTTGGATGTGACCAATAGTTAAATGGCAGGTGTTGTCGATGAAACAGAATACACTTACTCTTCCGGAACACCTGGTCGTATTCTCTTGTACTTTTACAAGGATCTCCATGTAGAACTTCCATTTTTTTCGTATTTTGCCCTTGTATAATCGATTTGAGTTCAGTTTATGGTTTTGTTTACGCTTCGGTATTCTCGATTTTTTTCACAAATATCGATGATGTATTGTCGATAAAAAACAAGACGTTTGTTGACCTAGTCGATCGTAGATACCCTTCTGAACTTGATATTAAAAACACAACAAACTCTCCTACAATGTACATCAGTTTCCTATGTCGATCTTCACTTAAACTTTGACCAACGTGGACAGCTTACTACCTGGTCTTATTCTCTTGTACGTTTACGAGAATTTTCCATTTATTCTTTCCATTGTACCTATCTTGCCTCTCGTTAAATCGAATTTGAGTTCGGATTATGGTTTTGTTGACGCTCTGGTATTCTCTTTTTTAATTGTTTTAATTGTTCATTCAAAGTTTTCTAAATTTTCGTTCAATTACACCTAACAGTATTGTATACACACACATCATACTTCCCTTGCGTGAACGTTTAGAAAAATTAAAGGGAGGAAAATCGAAGAACGAAAAGTGAAGGGAGGAAATTAGAAAAGAAAAACGAAAAATTCTGAACTGAGAATCAATTAACCTAGAGGCAAAGTAGAAAAAAAGAAAGATTTACACGGAGACTCTCGTAAAAGCACAATAGAATAAGACAAGGTTTTCCGGAAACTATGATTCTAACTAGATATGACAAATATATAAGCCGAAAGCACTGGACATGATATTATCAAAAAGGAACCAATTGTTAAGCCACTCATCTTGTAAACAGTTAATGCATTGACTTTGACTCAAACCGTCGGTTATGTTTCAGCAGCTTAAGCTTGGTTGTTCTGATTGTTTATTTTCTGGTTTCCACTTTGCCTTTTGCCTATATTAAAATGAAGTGGTTATATTAGCGTTTGCAATTATTTTTCAACAATGGTGCTTAGTTAAAATTGCACTCTTTAACTCCCCTACACACACCCTCACACACTCATTCACACCCGCACACACGGTCGGGACACTTGTGTAGTATCCTTAAGCAAGATAATTTACTCCGCTCTTCCAGTCTATTCAGCTGTAAATTAGTAAGTGTTTGAGCAGTGATAGAAATCGTAGAATGCTAGCTGTGAGCGCCGAGGTGGTACATGTAGCACCGGTTGGATAATCCTCAGGGAGATATTGGCCGGTTGCCAAGGCCCTAAAACGGGCGAGTCTAAATACCCAATACTACCCCCATACGACCCAATGATAACCCCATACTACCCAAACTCCTCAATACTACCTCATAAGACCAAGTTATGTAATAATACTTTTTTAATATTCTGAAATATTATCTTTTATGGACATTTTTTTTTTGTTAAGTTGCCTTATTTTATCTGAAAATATGCGATAAATGGAGAAAATATCGCCGAAATCGGCAATACTGACCAATACTACCCCACACTACCCAATACAACCTCATACGTTCAAGGTATGTACTAGATACTACTTTGACATCTGAAAAATTATCTCTGTAGAAAGTTTCGCATTTTTTGTTTTATTTTTTTGTCGGAAATATCCAGTTTGGTGCAGAAAACATTCACCGAAATTCGAGACCATGACCAAATACTGCCCAACTGAGTAAACAACCTCCACCAGACATACGACCCAGTACTAAATACTGCCGTTCATAATGTTAAATATCGTCTTTGTGGAAGATATTTACTTTTTAAGTTAGCCTTTTTACTTCTGTTTGAGCCGTTTGGTTTATCAAGAAAGTCATTTAATGGTCCCAACTGCCGCATTTATTTGCACGTGTTGTCGTATCACTCTTTTAAAAGGAGGTGCGATCTGGTGTAACTTACGATTAACCCTTACCCAACGTCGATTAATAACGTACGTTACTTTTAAAAGTAAGACGAATTTCTGTGACCAACCTCAATTAATTTTAGTATTTGGGAATTCAGGACCAATAGACCTTGAATTGATGTTTTCGGTGATGCCAGTATTTTGTGATCAATTGTTTTTAAGCTGTCTGAGAAATAATTTCTCATTAGCATGTCAAATATTGTATCAGTTCGCCAGGAACGAAGAAGCCCGTCCCCCACTCACTTCATTGATAAATGAAGCGAAGCGAAGTGAACATGTAAATAAACTTTAATATAACAATTGCCTTTATGATCTTTACATTATACATAATATCTCACAACAATTGATTATCTAAGTAAAACAACAGAATGACCAAATATTCTTGCACCTTGGAATTTGTAATAAAATACTGTTCAAATATTACTTACTTTTTGTCTCTTCCTCCATATGGCTGTGGCAGTGTACAAGAACGGATTTATAGCAGCGTTGACTGGCAGAACGAACACCATCAACCACGCATATGCATCATTTCATATTTTGTAGCCAGTTTTTGACATTATACCTGAAAAATCAACAATATTCTTTCAAATTGATCTAACATTGAAGGTCCTAAACAGTAAAAGTTCGTTATGGTGATATTGCAAGTTCGACTCACGGCCAAGACACTTGTGAGCAAGACACTTTACTCTGCTTGGTCCGGTCTAATCAGCTGCTATAAAGAGTAAGTGGTTGGGCAGTGCTAGAATAGAATGCTGGCTGTGAACGACGACATGGCAGCACTGGCTGTATGCTCCCCAATATTTGCTTGTTGCTAAGGTCCTACATCCACGGAAAATAGCGAGAACCACTTTGAGACGAACTATTAACAAGGTTGTGATAACGCGGTATATGATAAAATCGAATACCTGTAATTATTATCATCATAGTAAATAAAGTTAGACCTGTACGACAAGTGGCTTTGTAAATACTAGACTTACATTTTGTATAATTATTATCTGGTCAATAGGTGACCCTTACAAGTTTACATAGGTTGTCAGCTATGAGATAAACGTGTTATTACATTGATCTCGGGACGTAAGATCTGTGGTTACTACGTGATTAAAGTCACGTATTAATTGTTTATTGTTCTTTCTTTGTATCCCTTTAATTATTCCTAAATCCGGTTATTCACTTAATTGGTTTGGAATCTAAAGCAAAAATCGCTTCTAGCCAAACAGATGTTATACAATCTTTGTGTGATATGAAGATGGACGTTTTTGAGTTTGCTTGTTAGTGTGTTTACTTGTTGTGCTGACATTGATGACTCGCTTCTAATTTTGAGGATTGATGCTTAATTGGATGTGACCAGGATTTACATGGCGGGTGTCGTCGATAAATCAGAAGACGCTTACTCTTCCGGAACACCTGATCTTATTCTCTTGTGCTTTTACGAGAGTCTCCATGTAAATCTTTCCTTTGTTCCTATTTTGCCCCTAGTTTAATCGATTTTGAGTGAGGATTATGGTTTTGTTGACGCTTTGGTATTCTCTATTTTTTTATACAATCTTGAAGTTTCCAATTTGCTTAAACAAGTTCCAGTAGAAAGGGGTTGATCAGATCAATTTGTTGTCAGAATTGGTGACCCCTGTTAACACATCCATAACAACTTCAAGCGGGAAACGTCGAATAAATAAACGTATTGTTCGATATAGTTGCATATTTAGGGACGGACAAAACACTTTCTAATATTTCAATTTCCACTGTGTTTATTTCTACTCTAATATCGTTTCCTATGTAGTTGTTAACCAATTTTTGTTTGTTCTGGGCAACATCTTTCCAGATGATGATGTTGATGATGATGACATCTTATATCATTATATATCATTATATGATTTAGTAAAATCTTGGATCAACATTGCTCTATCAATAAATAACAATTTGCTCTGCCATACTCGTCAGTATTGATATGCCCCAAAATACAGCCAACTCGACAATATCAACGGTGATCACATTCCTTAGTTGTAACATTAGCACTTGCCCCGCCCACCGTAATCGGTTATGTACAATTTGGCAAGTTACTCAAGTACAACTACTTCAATGAGAAAGCTGACATGTACACTCTGTCAAGTTACTCAAGTGCAACTAATTCCATGAGTAAGTTGACATGTACATTTTGTCGGGTTACTCACGTAGAACAACTTCAATGAGTAAGTTGACATGTCCACTTTGTCAAGTTACTCACGTACAATTACTTCCATGAGTAAGATGACATGTACACTTTGTCGGGTTACTTACGTAGAACAACTTCAATGAGTAAGTTGACATGTACACGTTGTCCAGTTACTCACGTAGAACAACTTCCATGAGTAAGCTGACATGTACACTTTGTCGGGTTACTCACGTAGAACAACTTCAATGAGTAAGTTGACATGTACACTTTGTCCAGTTACTCACGTAGAACAACTTCCATGAGTAAGATGACATGTACACTTTGTCGGGTTACTCACGTAGAACAACTTCAATGAGTAAGTTGACATGTACACGTTGTCCAGTTACTCACGTCGAACAACTTCAATGAGTAAGTTGACATGTCCACTTTGTCAAGTTACTTATGTACAACAACTTCAACTATGCTTAGGTCACACATTCACCGATCGCCTCGCCGGTTCCACTACGGATTCAATCTCACGGATGACCCCGAAAATGCGGAATACCGTAGTCCGATACGGAAACACAACGGTGTGACTACGGATTTCAACGTATCTACCAAGGATAAGGTAGAAAATGAATACGGAATGTTACGGTACAACACGGTTTATTACGGAATCGATACTGTTTTCTTCAGACGACATATGTCAGTGCGTTTACATTGCGGATAAACAGCGGTTTGCTACGGTATAAGTAAGGGTTAGTACGAATAAGAACGGTTTGATACGGAATACTACGAACCACCACGGAGGAACTAAAAATGAGTTTGTGCCGTTCAGGGACGAATTCGTAGCAAACCATATTGTATCCTTAGCAAGTACATGGTGTTACTAGTACTGTAGGTAGGCATGGATTAATAGTTAGTACAGATCAGTACATTCTAATACGGTTTAGTAAGGATATACAACGGTTGTTTGATCCGTGCTCAAATTTTGAACATGCTCAAAGCTTGTCACGGATATTCAAATACTACAATACGCAAAGCTACGGACCAATACTACGAATGTTGCCGTATCGTATCTGTAGCCGATCCGGCGTCAAATCCGTGAATGAGTGACCTAGGTATCTGGTAGGTGTAATTTAACAGCTGATACGGGCCATCGTATCTACCCCAAAATGTAGTGACGTGTTGGCACCTGTTTACTATACGTGTTGGTGTCGCTATTTCAAGCTCGGTATATCTGGCTAGACATGCCCCAGTTAATGTCACCCCTAGTCCCTGTACTTTGAATGAACTCATTTACGAAAGTTATAAACACACACAAACGCCAGTCGAAATGTCATTAAACTGCTACGACCACAGGACGATCGGTTGTTCAAAAGGTAGGTACAGCATTAGGTCGAGGACCCTATACAACTTTCTCACTGGTGTATTTACAATAGGACATGGGCACTAATTGTATAGTTTCTAGATATAGACAATTGGACAGATACATTTCTGATGTCATGTGTACGTTCTTAACTGTTTTGTAGTGGTATTTTGTAAAGAAAACAGTTTTAGTAAAATGTTTTCAGTTAGATCAATAATTAGCCAATGAAGATTTTGAATACCATTAAAGCAAATTGACCTCGTCATTGTAGTGGGATTAATTGAAACTCATCTTAAAATCATGTAGTTGTTAACCAATTTCTTTTTGTTCTGGGCAAAATCTTTCCAGATGATGATGTTGATGATGATGACACCTTATATCGTTACATATCTTATATGATTTGGTAAAATCTTGGCTCAACATTGCTCTATCAATAAATAACAATTTGCTCTGCCATACTCGTCCTTTTGATATGCCCCAAAATACAGCCAAATCGACAATATCAACGGTGTTCACATTCCTTACTTGTAACATTATCACTTGCCCCGCCCTCCGTAAACGGTTTTGTACAATTTGTCAAGTTACTCAAGTACAAATACTTCAGTGAGAAAGCTGACATGTACACTTTGTCAAGTTACTCCTGTGCAACTCATTCCATGAGTAAGTTGACATGTACACTTTGTCAAGTTACTCACGTAGAACAACTTCAATGAGTAAGTTGACATGTACACTTTGTCAAGTTACTCACGTAGAACAACTTCAATGAGTAAGTTGACATGTACACTTTGTCAAGTTACTCACGTAGAACAACCTCAATGAGAAAGCTGACATGTACACTTTGTCGGGTTACTCACGTAGAACAATTTCAATGAGTAAGATGACATGTCCACTTTGTCGGGTTACTCACGTAGAACAACTTCAATGAGTAAGTTGACATATACATTTTGACAAGTTACTCGTGTAATACAGCTTCCATGAGTAAGTTGTTATGTACACTTTGTCGGGTTACTCACGTACAACTACTTCAATAAGTAAGTTGACATTTACACTTTGTCGGGCTACTCACGTACAACTACTTCAATGAGTAAGTTGACATGTACACTTTGTCGGGTTACTCAAGTAGAACAACTTCAATGAGTAAGATGACATGTCCACTTTGTCGGGTTACTCACGTAGAACAACTTCAATGAGTAGGTTGACATATACATTTTGGCAAGTTACTCGTGTAATACAGCTTCCATGCGTAAGTTGTTATGTACACTTTGTCGGGTTACTCACGTACAACTACTTCAATGAGTAAGTTGACATGTACACTTTGTCGGGTTACTCAAGTAGAACAACTTCAATGAGTAAGTTAACATGTACACTTTGTCGGGTTACTCACGTAGAACAACTTCAATGAGTAAGTTGACATGTACACTTTGTCGGGTTACTCACGTAGAACAACTTCAATGAGTAAGTTGTTTAAGGATATACAACGGTTGTTTGATCCGTGCTAAAATTTTGAACATGTTCAAAACTTGTCACGGATATTCAAATACTACAATATGCAAAGCTACGGACCAATACTACGAATGTTTCCGTATCATATTTGTAGCCGATCCGGCGTCAAATCCGTGAATGAGTGACCTAGGTATCTGGTAGGTGTAATTTAATGGCTGATACGGGCCATCGTATCTACCCCAACATGTAGTGACGTGTTCGCACCTGTTTACTGTACGTGTTGGTGTCGCTATTTCAAGCTCGGTATATCTGGCTAGACATGCCCCAGTTAATGTCACCCCTAGTCCCTGTACTTTGAATGAACTCATTTACGAAAGTTATAAACACACACAAACGCCAGTCAAAATGTCATTAAACTGCTACGACCACAGGACGATCGGTTGATCAAAAGGTAGGTACAGCATTAGGTCGAGGACCCTATACAACTTTCTCACTGGTGTATTTACAATAGGACATGGGCACTAATTGTATAGTTTCTTGATATAGACAATTGGACAGATACATTTCTGATGTCATGTGTACGTTCTTAACTGTTTTGTAGTGGTATTTTATAAAGAAAACAGTTTTAGTAATATGTTCTCAGTTAGATCAATAATTAGCCAATGAAGATTTTGAATACCATCAAAGCAAATTGACCTTGTTATTGAAGTGGGATTAGTTGAAACTCATCTTGCATTCACATTTCAAGTGTTCGTTCAAATGATAGCTCTGGAAGGTGCCCAGGGCATGAATTCGTCACATATTTACCAGCTATAGTGTATTAACACGTTAATATGTACACATTCACTCAAACCGGGTATGTCGATACTTTAGTAATGTAAGTTTTAGCAAATGTTGTTACAGTCCTATAACATACATTGTTATTGTTGGCAAACTTACATAACGTCCGGTATTCAGTACTTATATTTACCTTTTTATATAATTATTGTGTTTATTTCGAACAGTTTTTGAGCAGCAAAACAGGTGTAGACAACAAAGAAATTGATGACGTGATAATAGCAAATAATGTTACAGTCTCATAACAACATTTCCTTACAAAACTCATTACAATGAATGGATGCAGAGCAAATGTTAATAAATATTTGTATTTAACGAATGCTTTAAACGTTCCCTTCATGAAAAGATTAATCACAAAATAGTTGTTCATATCCAAATTGGCAGACCATTTGATATAGTTTCGTGAACTTAGCGAATCAAATCTAGTCTCATAATGATTATATTTAGTTCATCTTTTTTCAATGAAGTAGATTCATTGATTATAATTTGCTATAAAGGTCGAAGTTGAAATATGTTTCGGTATTTTTTCACTGCAAAATTACCCGAAATTTTTGCATTTAAAGGGGTCAAACAGTTATAAAAATACTGCAATATTTGGCGACATTGAAAATTATATTGCAATGATTGTCATATTGCGATACATTGATTACTACGATATAATTGTCCACCCCTAGTGTTTAGATAATGAAACTACGTACATATATATATATATCCGACCAATCACACTTCATTCAAATTGATCACAGGAAGCTGATATGGCCCATCAAACCTGTCCTACAATTTTAATTTTACAGTGTAGAACAAACGTGTGACAGTGTAAAATGTTTCCCGGTACAGAAATAGTTGTACATATGATTACATTTTACTTGTTGTGATTGACAATGATACTCAGTTCTCATTTTGAGAATTTGATGTTTACATGGATGTGACCAAGATTTACATGGCGGGTGTCGTCAATGAAGCAGAAGACGCTTACTCTTCCGGAACACCTGGTCTTATTCCCCTGTACTTTTAAAAGAGTCACCATGTAAATCTTTCCATTGTTCATGTTTTGCCCCTGGTTTAATCGATTTTGAGTTTGGATTAAGATTTTGTTAAATCTTCCATATTCTCTTATTTATTTTTTATTCCCATTACATTAGCTTTATATGCAGTAAAATTGTATCCATTCTTTAAAATACCTGTATGACATGTTTAATTTGCTGAATATCATGTTCATGTGTCAGCTTATCAGGATAATATTTCAGCACCCGTCTTTCAGAAATGAAATACAAATGAAATGGAGTTCACTAGATATTGTAAAAATAATAAGTAAACTGTGTTATCCCCCTTAAGGTAATTCATGTTAACAGCACATCATTTTCCAGAATATCAATATGCAAAATGTCCTGTGTTTTTTTAAGCAAGGAATCAGCCAATGGGCAGAAAAGTTTATTAATTTCAGCATTGTTATCAAAATCTCTCGCAGCATGTGAAAGCAAAACGACATGTCATTTGAAATCATTGTTTCAATGCTGCGAGTGTAATAATTCCTTGCAATATATATATATATATTTTTACCGTGGTTTCAACAGATTGTTCTTAATAACACCATGTATGGCAAACATTTTGGGAAAATAACACAACTGGAAAAAAAGTTCTGAGTGTAAACAAAGAAATAGAGTTTTGACTTCCGGTTATAATATTGTCATTGGCTAACATTGCTACCTAGGCAACGGGCGATAGTAGCTCTGTCATGATCAGTTATATTCAGATTACACATTAAGGTCACGTTTCGTGTATTATGTTAAGTTTAATTCCCAAGTGCCTAATATCTCCTGCAGTGAGGCATGAGTCTTTTATTAACACATACATTCGCAGAATTACATGTTTTTTTTTGCAAATTCTGAGGGATTTGTGGCTTCTGTTGAACAAGCAAAACAATCATAATTTATCTTGAACTCTTATATGGTACTAAAACATTTTTTAATTAGTTCGGTTCATCTCGTTTCAGAGCAGTAACATGAATTCTGCCTCGGACCTCAGCTACCTTCATACGCCGTCTGTTAAACCCAACAACTACACCACAGTGACAGGTGTGGCAAGGGAGAATGCCCGACTACGTCCGAACCAGGAACTTTTCATCCACAGGGAACTGGACGGGTCAAGGTCAAGCTTGACCAACGCGAGTCTGTACCATCAGGCTGAACACCTGGCGAAGTACCTTGTAACGCAGGGGATTAAACGAGGAGATGTTGTTGCTCTGGTTGGTCCTAATACCCTGGAGATGGTGATTGGGATGCTGGGAATAATGTCGGCAGGAGCTGTAGTCTTGAATGCCACTATCAGTATGAAGACTGCCGAAGACGTCAAATCCCTTTTTCAACTTGCAAATGTTAAGTGCATTTTGGTTGATTGTGGTAAAGGCAACAGTCTCCGTCTTCCTATTAAGACAATGCTTGATCGTTGCAATGTTCAAACAGATGAAAGTGCTGAAGGTGATCAAACAAAGATTATTTTCCTCCGCAAAATGGACCTGCAGGGATTCAATACGACAAAAACTTTGCAAAACATACAATCACACACCATAGATGATGCGGATCTTCCTCATATCTACCCAGAAGACAATGCGGTAATTTTCACCACGTCCGGAAGCACTGGTAAACCAAAAATGGTTTTTCATTCTCATTTCGACTTCGCATGTTATCCACTACCTTTCATTCCACCCAACGTGGACTATGATATTATCTTGTTTAATGATAGACCATTTGCTTGGATTGGAGGAACGCCTGTATTTTCCATCTTGCGAAACGAAACAAGGGTCTTCTTGGATGCAGGCGTTACAATGAAAAGTGAAAATGCAGACTTTCTCTGGCGGATATTGAAAGACGAAAAATGCACTGACGCTCTGCTTTTGCCGTTTGCGATCCATGATTTGCTTGCACTTCAACCGACAGAGGACGATTTTAGGCTGCAGCACGTAATCACTGGAGGTCAGATGATAGACAATTACTACACACAGGTCATTGGGAAATTCTGTCGTAAAATTATGATCTTATATGCTTGTACTGAAGGCGCAGGCATCACTGTGAATGGCCCGATTGAACGTGAGGGGCCTCTTGAAGCGGGGGACGTTGGTCTACCCTATCCTGGAGTGGAGCTCAGAATTGTTGACTCCCATGATCTTCCCGTTGAGAGAGGATTAATTGGAAGTATTCAGATCCGCTCACCAAGCCAAATGAAAGAATACGTTGGTAGTCCGCAGCTCACGAAAGGGGCTTTCACAGAAGATAGATGGTTTAGGACGGGCGACATCGGTAAAGTATCTTCCAATGGACATCTTTTGCTACTTGGGAGAGACACTGATGCCATATCCAGAGGCACTCGAAAGATATACCCTGGTATGCTGGAGTTCCTACTGAAAAAGATGAAATCAGTGAAAGACGTATGCGTGGTACCTGTCCCGGATAAAAGGCTGTACGAAGAGGTTTGTGTCTGTTTTGTATCATCTGGGGAAATTACTCCAGATGAAGTGCAAGAATACTGCAAACAGAACCTATTCATGGAGACTACTGTCGATACCCTCGGAGAAATGCCAAAATACTTCTTGCAGTTCGAAACGTTTCCTAAATTAGAGTCAGGAAAAACAGACAAAAAGGCGATACGGTTAGATGCTTCTTTAAGGCTGGGATTGACGGGAGTACGTGAATGATTTTCTGCAAAATATTTAACTATTAGCACACGGACATTTCATATCTAAGGAATATATACTAGAGCGTCTGGCAAACTTGTAAATGGATAATTTATGAATTTTAAATTATAGAATCTTTCAAGGTTTTCATTAGAGTTAAGCTTATTTGTGTGTTACGTCATCTTATAAAACATAATTACAGTTCTATATTTTTATAAGAAATATAATTGTATTTAAAACAGCTTTGTGAAAAATTACGTGACAGTAAAGTCCCTTATCCTCTTTTCCAGTTTTTGTGCAACGAAATGGTTCCCATACATTTTTATATCCACCATGAATATGTATGTTAAATACAGATTATATCACATACTCGCAGAACGAACTGGTAATGTAACTACATATAAGCATTATCAATACATGGGCCGTCAAATCACAAAAAGGCCAACACGGACCAAAACTTTCGAAATCTTTTGCTTGTCAGGACGACTCCTGTGTGACTATGTGTATCCAAATTTCGTGGTATTCTTATACAAATAACACTCGTATGGTATCAAGAAAATAATACATAAGAGTTCGAAAACTGTAGATGTACTGTATATTTATGTAAATATATAATCACCACATTACGTAATCACTGCCTTTTTTCAGAGACAATTGTTCTTTACCGTAAAAGCTCTAAGCACATATATACATATATAAATCATCTAGGAGTATTTTTTTATGTTATTCACAGTTTGAGAATAAAAGTTAGCTAGTTTGATGTTTCCTCCGGTTGAATGGCCGATCAGTGAGGTTGGTGGCAAATCTGCTCCGGTATTCTTTTGGAATTTAAGTGAAAAACATATCTTTGTATGTCCAAAACCTAATTGATATTGTTTAAAATTTGAGTGTGAACAAACAGAGCTGTTTATACTGCAGTAAAATATTTTATAAGTTATGTTTTTTTAGCTTGCCTTTGTCTCAATACATTGTGTTTGCGAGTGAAAACAGTATAATGGCCCTTACAGGTAGCAGTGTACCGAATGACCGGTCCATCTAACCTTTTAAACATACAGGGGGGTCGCGGACATCGGAAAATGTTTCATAAAACTGCATTTGCCTTTGTCTGGGGTCCAGAGTCAAACTGGAGCCCTGATGACAACAGTGCTCTGCTCAGATCTACTGGAAAAGCGACGGCGGATGCCACCACTTAGAGCACTTCGCTGAACACACAAAGGATTATATAAGGGCAATGCATAAAAAAACGATTCCGAAGATTCCGATGTCTGAAGAAAATGTCAGGACAAAATTCGACGTATGGGGGCGCAAATGGAACCTGGTTATTCGAGGGGTGAGGGGTGATTAAAAGAAAATTCAAACGCAGTGGCCAATTTCTAAAGGATACTAAAAAGGTGAAGAATTCCTTTGTGAAATAATGTACTCTTCATAGCAGTACATCGGCCTCCCTGGAGGTTCCCAGAGCAGTCGGGATATTATTATTCGCTTGAGCAGTGTTGTTGACGGAGACGACATGATGGATGTTGCTGTTACCCAGGGGCAGGATTCAGCGTTGTTCCAGATCTGCCCAACAGTGTCAATGTACGACGCTCTGCTCTACTTGAATTGCCTGATGCCACCACAGGAGAAAATTAGCATACACTTGTTTATTTAAAAGGATGCCCGTTTTTCGACTTTGGAAAAGAGAGCACGTTGACTGTTCCATTATAGCTGTATAACGAGGGTAACGATAGTATCGAATTATGAAAATCAAAACCTTGAAATTGTATTAGCTACGTCATATTAAATAGAATCTGAGTAATATATCTACATGTTTATTGTCACAAATCTTACGTTTGAAAATAAATAAGAGAATATCGAAGCGTTAACAAAATCATAATCAAAACTCAAAATCGATTAAACCAGGGGCAAAGGAAAGATTTACATGGAGACTCTTGTAAAAGTACAGGAGAATAAGACCAGGTGTTCCGGAGAGTAAGCGTCTTCTGCTTCATCGACGACACCCGTAAATCATGGTCACATCCAAGTAAACATCAAGTTCTCAAAATGAGAACCGAGTATAATTGTCAATCAAAACAAGTTAACACTCTGATAAACTCAAAATCGTAGTCATTTGATCATTTGTACTTGCATTCGTTGAACATTGATTGATGTACGTCTGTATTAACTATCCCTCGTCGGTAACTGTATTGCCGTATTAAGTATGGCGCTACATATATAAATGACATATTTGTGTTGCGAAATGGTACACGCCAGTAACACCAGCACCTTATATCAAGGAATATCAACCAAGAGAAGTGTGCGTGTATAAGTATAATACGGTATATTAACTATTTTTATGGTAATCTATATCGGTTAATTAATGATGTAAGTATAATCAAATTATTGTTTAAACACAGTTTTAATTTGAAAGGACCATTGCCCATGATGTATATCAATTTAGCTTGAAGTAAAAGGGGAAAATAGAAACAACAATAGAAATAGAAATGTACGCGTGGTCACGGACTGTAATCAGGTTATGGTAGCTATGTAGCTGGTGGTAGATGGTGGGACGAAGTACTTAGGGTACATCTTAGTACAACCAAGTATGTAAAAGAAGACTTCTGAGAATGGAAAGATAAACATCTTTGTAATTATTTGTTTGTCTGCCTTTATTTTTAAATGTATTATTACAAGCTTTACCGAACATAATCTTACAGTGTACAGGGATGATGAACGTATCAGCTGAAGGTAGCTAAACTAAAAACTAATGCGAGAAACGCTGTTCTGCAAGTTAAAAGTGGGAGTGGAATGATGGGATAGCATGTTATGTCTGTGTCCGGTTATCTCATCAGTTGAGAAAACATAACATTTAATGGAATGTTACCAATTTTAACTCTCTAGATCTGTTTCATACACTTTTCGAATATTCCGGAACTTTTTATTTCAGTTCAATCGGCTTGAAATACACTTGCACAAAACAGCTTCGATGTTTGTGTGTAGTTAGTAGAAATCTTGGTGAATAAGTTTGAAAGACCAGTTCATGAGCTGGCATTAAAATGAGGCAACAGAATCGCAGAGCTATTGGACTCTTTTTTTCCTCACCTTGCCTTCATTCTGAATTGTTCTCCATATACAATAAGCCGACATACATAATTTATTTATGCCAATTTTGATTTACCTTGACCAAACAACCTTGAAACTCGAACTCCTCCAAGACATGTTAATTATTTACATGTGTGTGAAGTTGGTGAAAATTCATGAAGAAACAAAGCCACTACAGTGCTGACAATCATTGTCTAAAAAAAGCAACAGTTACCTTGACCCGACAACCATGAAACTTGAACTTGCAACTTGGCAAAGATGATTTAACTCTCTATGTAAAAGTGTGCAGTTTGGAAACCACTAGCGTGCTGACAATGATTTTCTAAAAATAGCCACAGTGAACTTGACCTTTATGTGATAACCTTAAAACTCGAACTCATCAAAAAAAATCAGAGAATACCAAAGCGTCAATAAAACCATAAGCCGAACTCAAAATCGATGAAACTAGGGACAAAATAGGAACAAAGGAAAGATTTACATGGAGACTCTGGTAAAAGCACAAGAGAATAAGACCAGGTGTTCCAGAAGAGTAAGCGTCTTCTGCTTCATCGACGACACCCGCCATATAAATCTTGGTCACATCCAAGTAAGCATCAATCCTCAAAATGAGAACCGAGTCACCATTGTCATCACAACAAGTAAACACACTGCTAAGCAAACTCAAAAACGTCCATTTTCATATCACACAAAAATACAGAATATTTCTCGATAGAATCATGATGGCGACCATCGAAACTTGCCCATAGTCTTCATCAACCTGCATTTCTCGAATCCCTGTGCCATAAGTTTGTTCGTCAGCAGTCGACATCTATCACGAAAATCGCGATATTCAGAGCAAGCCCTAGAATAACGAATCAACTGCGACATGTAAACACCATAGGATGGAGAAGCAGGGATGTTACTATCAAGAAAAGGAAAGTTCACGATCGGAAAATCGAAATCGTCACGTTTATCATACAGCTTAGTAGTAAGTTGCCCGTGTTGGTCATAGTTTAAGTAAAGATCGAGGTAAGAAGCTGATGTAGGAGAGTCTGTTGTGTCTTTAATCTCAAGTTCATCAAAGATATTTTGATTTTGTATTAGTATGTGTAATTTGATGAAATACATGAAGAAATGAAGCCACTAAAGTGCTGACAATGAATTTCTTAACATAGCAACTGTGACCTTGACCTTACAACTCTTAAGATATTTTGATTTTGTACTGTACAAGTGAAATTCCTCGCGGTGTGAAAAATTTCGCTTATTTCGCTGCCACTAAATTTTCGCAGACTTACATTGTATCCACACGCGCAAAATATTTGATACCATTCAATTTCTATAGTGGATAATATACTATATTATGTGACATTGCTAAACAGAGGACTGACAGCACACACATTTCCACACCGGTAACAGTTTGGAGGCTGACTAAGCGAAAAATTACACACGCAATTTTAATGGAAATTCATGAAAGAAAGAAATCTGCAAATGATACAAGAATAATTCCTTTCATATAAAATGATTAATTTTAGTTTAACCTAACCTTGACATTTGGCACAGACCTACGTTAAAACATTGTCAAATATAATATGCAGTTATATAGTGTATTCATTTACTCAAAATTATGTAATATTTGCACTGAAACTCAATATATGAACAATAACAGCAGAAATGGTTTTCATTTGAGTATGAAAGCAAAATCTCTTCTGACCTGGTCTATTAATGACATTGCATAAACATTGTCTAATGAGAGTCTTTTAGGCTTGCTTTGCTTCGGATATCATGGAGAATAACCCTGGATCAAGTTTATCTGAATTGCATATTGTTTACCTTCATTGAGATGTATTTTCGTTTTTAAGACAATGTAGACTTCATAGCACTGGTGTAATTCCTAATCCAGTCCATCTGTGACTTAATTACACTTCTAGGAAAAAGCAAGGCATTTGCATTCACCCGAGAAAAAAAATATTGCCAACATACAGTTTCCAAATTTTTCACAAATTTACATATACAAAATTGACAATAGACAGCTATGCAAGTACTTCGCACATGTATATTGACACAAGATATGTTTGTAAAACAGTAAACTTTAATCTTCATATAGATCTTGACCCTTACCTAAAGAGAAGTATTGACCATTTCTCTTGACAAGATATGAAATGTTCATCTTGTAAAATTCAGACTTTATCAAAAAATTACAAATGAAATTTTGGCTCAGGTCATGAACAGTTAGTATAAAAATAAATACAATTCTTACAATTTAAGATATACAATATACGGCGACAACTTTTTTTAGATATTGCACTTAAATCAGGGTGTTCAGCCAACTGTATCCTTCATATTTTTGCACCCCAGCACAAGATACTCTTGCTTCCAAAGACTTAATACAGTTGTGGGATCGCACAACGTTACACGATGTGCGGTGGGCGCACGATGGGCGAACGGTGTATGCACGATGTGCGAACGATGCGATCCTGGGCGATTATTTCTAACGCACATGTGGGTGCACGATAAACTAACATTGTGCGATGACAATCGTGGTTGATGTAAATTTAGAAATGGTTTAAAAATATATACGGTTTCGCGTTAGTTGTTTTAAATATATTTCTATATTTTAACTATTTACATTAGCTGATAGTTCTATCTATATATTTCTTAAAATTAGTAATAGTCTTTCTGTAGTTTTTGAAACAAACCAAATAGACACATGTAAACTTTCAACACATATTGACAAGTTCTAATTCAAGTAAATATTGTCAGTTTTTACCAAGTTATACACTACATCTGTACATGGACAATATATATGTAGATGTCTCTGGCCCGGGGCACTTACAAAATGCGCCTAGGTGTGAAAACACAGGTAAAAGGGTGGGAAGGGGAGGGGTTTTCAAATAACTGAATGTACTGGTACAAGTCAGTTTTATAGACACTCAAAATGATCTATATACAATTTTGACTAACTCTACAAACCTGTCCAATTAATATTGTATTCATGTTTTGAAACTGTCTCGGACCTTTCCAGATGATACTGGCACACACTACAGCTTCTTGTTATCAAGTCAAAGTCCACAATCTTTCCAGTGTTGACACCAATAAGACCTGAAATTTAAACAATATATTTATTTTGTTAACTCCAGGACTCCAACAACTAAAACTAATCCTTGTCAGTCACAGAGACATGTTACAATAAAACTGTAGTTATAAAATTTTAATGATTCTTTATAAACACAGACTCCTCGCCATTTTATACTTGTAAACATTCAACTTTGGGAAAATAAATGTATTGAAGCCAATAATTAATCTCACATATTTTTTAGACAAACTTTTATTCTAACTCATCCCTCTGCTTGCACAATATATTGCAGATCAAATATATATAGTTAGAACACTTTGGACTTAAAACTGCAGACCTGAGTTGGGTCAGACTAAGCTTGTTCTAATATATATATTCATTTGATAGAACAACACCAGCCTAGGCAGACAACGCCACGACATAGAATCATATTCAGACTTTATATTCAATAAACATATAGATGCTTCATCAATTATGTTGTGTAGCGGATCTAGAAAGGATCGATCAGATAGCTCAATTGATTGAGTATCTGTCTATGGTTCAGGAAATCGTGGGTTCGAACTCCAGTCTGGCCGTGCATTTTTCCTCTCCTGTTACAGTATATTGATTGTGAAAGGAAAACCTCAAGTAGGCCTGCTTGAATGGAATAGAGACGGACATGCTTTTTTCAGCTAATTAGCTGAATTCAGCTACAGTCAAACTTCGATGTTTTTATTTACAACATTTTGCTAACATGAGGTGGTAATAAAATGAAATCTTACAGATTGAACAGTTTTGATTTTGCTACACTACCAGGCATCGGACCGCTTCGTAGCTCTAACGACGCAATATAAAAAATCGTCTCGTCGTGAACAGCAACATTTGTACGTTATCGCAGCTAGGTAGCCGACTACTGTTCACTGCAGGACATCGCAGTGCATATCATTACAGCCACCGGTCCGATAGTGTAGATATATTGACAGTAAATATGGGTACATGTATATCTGCCGGTACATATATAGGTCAATGACGTAAGTACTACATTATACACAAACGATTTACATATGATTATATGCCTGTATAAACACACGTATCATTACGTAATATATTATCATAAGTAGACTGTTGAATTACAACCACACACTTGGCAGGATGGGAATAACTTAACCTAATATATAGCATTTGCTATTGCGCCCTATCTAGCTAACATAAGCCACTCTAAAGCACTTTACAGTCCATAGACATACAATTCTTATACAATGAATAAAATTAACACATACAGTTCTTCATATACAATTCTGAGGAGTTCGCAGGAGCTGCCTTATCAGGCGCTAACTAACTTGTCCTATACCACCTGTTTAATATCTTCATATGTGTGTGTATGTATGTGAGTGGCTGGAGATTAATTTTGTGTTCTGTTTGTAGTGAGACCGTGTTTCCAACGGCATCTTTTAGAATGCTACATCATAGATACTGAAACACCCACCCCAGACCATTTTATACTCCACCTGGGTTGTTGGAGTGTTTTGGGCAGGAGAAAACCACTTTCTCTGAATGTTCCACGAGTATGACGATTACGGGGATCGAACCCCGGTCGCCTGCATGGAAGGCCGGAGTGTTAAACACTCGACCAATCCTCCCACTGGTAAATATTTATTTAAGCTCCATTTCAGTGTTACTGGATGTCATTTGTATATGCAGATAAAACATCTTAATGTTGTAGAGTATGTGCTTGAGTCGATTCTCTTTCATCATTACTCATCATACGAAGAAAAATAGTGGTTATTTAATTATTCAATGCGTTTGGTTGTGAAACAAAGATGACGTAACATACACAAAATTAGAGAATACCAAAGCGCCACCACAGCTATAATTCTAATGCTAAATCGATTACACGAGGAGCAAAATATGATCAAAGAAAAGATAAATATCATGGCTTCCAAGTAAGAACTGAGGTATAGTTCTCGATCACACCAAGCAGGCATAATAATGAGCATATTCAAAGACGTTCATATTCATAGAAGGATGTAGAATAGTTTTGAGACCAAGATGGCGACCATTAAACTTGCCCATAGTCTTCATCAATCTGTATTTCCAGAATTCCTGAGCAGTAAGTTTGGTTTTCAGCAGCTGACATCTATCACGAAATTCCCGATATTCGGAACAAGCCCTAGAAAAGCGAATCAACGGCGACATGTAAACAATAAAATAAGAGAATACCGAAGCGTCAACATAATCATAATCCAAACTCAAAATCGATTAACCCAGGGGCAAAATTTGAACAAAGGAAAGATTTACATGGAGACCCTTGCAAAAGTACAAGAGAATAAGACTAGGTGTCCGGAAGAGTAAGCGTCTTCTGCTTCATCGACGACACCCGCCATGTAAATCTTTGTCACATCCAAGTAAACATCAAATTCTCAAAATGAGAACCGAGTATCATTGTCAATCACAACAAGTAAACAAACTAATGAGCATACTCAAAAACGTCCATCTTCATATCACTTAAAGATACAGGATATTTCTCAATGAGACAAAGATGGCGACCATAAAACTTGCCCATAGTACTTATCAACCTGCATCTCTCGAATCCTTGTGTTGTTAGTTTGTTTGTCAGCAGTCGACATCGATCACGAAAATCCCGATATTTAGAGCAAGCCCTAGAATAACGAATCAACTGCGACATGTACACACCATAGGTTGGAGAAGCAGGGATGTTATTATCAAGAAAGGGAAAGTTTACGGAAAATCGAAATCGTCACGTTTATCATACAGCTTAGTAGTAAGTTGCCCGTGTTGGTCATAGTTTAAGTAAAGATCGAGGTAAGAAGCTGATGTAGGAGAGTATTTTGTGTCTTTAATGTCAAGTTCAGTAGGGTATATACGATCGACTAGGTCAGCAAACTTCTCGTTGTTTCTAGACAACACATCGTAATAAAGATGGAGATAAGAAGCTGATGTATAAATGTAGGATAGTCTGTTGCGTCCTTGATTTCAAATTCAGAAGGATATATACGATTGACTAGGTCAGAAAAGTTCTTGAAAATCCTTATAATATTACAAATTAGAAAGTTATGGCAATAGAGAATTTTGGCTCTTATACTAGTACTTCAACTAATAAGGTTAGTTTATTTGGTCTGGTTTATTTTGTGTTACGTCCTATTAACAGCCAGGGTTATTTCAAGACGTGCTAGGTTTTGGAGGTGAAAAACCACCGACCTACGGTTAGTGCCTGGCAACCCCACTTGGGATATGAACTCGGAACCCAGAGGTGAAGGACAAATGGTAGAATGTCGCAATACCTTAACCACTCGGCCATCGCGGCTCCAAGGTTAGTTAAAATCAGCTGTCAGTTAAGAGGACTAGAGGGCTGAAGCTCCTACCACATAATCATTCGTTATGTTATGGAAAGTAACTGCAAATGTACAGCAACCACAATGATGTAGTTATGCATGTCAACAACGCCTAATAAAACTTTTATATATATGCCCTACTTCATTTGAGGGTTTGGGGATTATAGTGTTTGTTGTTCGTGCTGCTGCTAAAGGTAGCATTTAAATGTTATTGTTGGGGCCTTGCAGTGCATATCATTACAGCCACCGGTCCGACATAGTGTAGGTATATTGACAGTAAATATGGGTACATGTATATCTGCCGGTACATATATAGGTCAATGACGTAAGTACTACATTATACACAAACGATTTACATATGATTATATGCCTGTATACACACACGTATCATTACGTAATATGTTATCATAAGTAGACTGTTGAATTACAACCACACACTTGGCAGGATGGGAATAACTTAACCTAATATATAGCATTTGCTATTGCGCCCTATCTAGCTAACATAAGCCACTCTAAAGCACTTTACAGTCCATAGATATACAATTCTTATACAATGAATAAAATTAACACATACAGTTCTTCATATACAATTCTGAGGAGTTCGCAGGAGCTGCCTTATCGGGCGCTTACTAACTTGTCCTATACCACCTGGCTAATATATTCATATGTGTGTGTATGTATGTGAGTGGCTGGAGATTAATTTTGTGTTCTGTTTGTAGTGGGACCGTGTTTCCAACGGCATCGTTTAGAATGCTACAGCATAGATACTGAAACACCCACCCCAGACCATTTTATACTCCACCTGGGTTGTTGGAGTGCTTTGGGCAGGAGAAAACCACTTTCTCTGAATGTTCCACGAGTATGACTATTACGGGGATCGAACCCCGGTCGCCTGCATGGAAGGCCGGAGTGTTAAACACTCGACCAATCCTCCCACTGGTCCACTGGTAAATATTTATTTAAGCTCCATTTCAGTGTTACTGGATGTCATTTGTATATGCAGATAAAACATCTTAATGTTGTAGAGTATGTGCTTGAGTCGATTCTCTTTCATCATTACTCATCATACAAAGAAAAATAGTGGTTATTTAATTATTCAATGCGTTTGGTTGTGAAACAAAGATGACGTAACATACACAAAATTAGAGAATACCAAAGCGTCACCACAGCTACAATTCTAATGCTAAATCGATTACACGAGGAGCAAAATATGATCAAAGTAAAGATAAATATCATGGCTTCCAAGTAAGAACTGAGGTATAGTTCTCGATCACACCAAGCAGGCATAATAATGAGCATATTCAAAGACGTTCATATTCATAGAAGGATGTAGAATAGTTTTGAGACCAAGATGGCGACCATTAAACTTGCCCATAGTCTTCATCAATCTGTATTTCCAGAATTCCTGAGCAGTAAGTTTGGTTTTCAGCAGCTGACATCTATCACGAAATTCCCGATATTCGTAACAAGCCCTAGAAAAGCGAATCAACGGCGACATGTAAACAATAAAATAAGAGAATACCGAAGCGTCAACATAATCATAATCCAAACTCAAAATCGATTAACCCAGGGGCAAAATTTGAACAAAGGAAAGATTTACATGGAGACCCTTGCAAAAGTACAAGAGAATAAGACTAGGTGTCCGGAAGAGTAAGCGTCTTCTGCTTCATCGACGACACCCGCCATGTAAATCTTTGTCACATCCAAGTAAACATCAAATTCTCAAAATGAGAACCGAGTATCATTGTCAATCACAACAAGTAAACAAACTAATGAGCATACTCAAAAACGTCCATCTTCATATCACTTAAAGATACAGGATATTTCTCAATGAGACAAAGATGGCGACCATAAAACTTGCCCATAGTACTTATCAACCTGCATCTCTCGAATCCTTGTGTTGTTAGTTTGTTTGTCAGCAGTCGACATCGATCACGAAAATCCCGATATTTAGAGCAAGCCCTAGAATAACGAATCAACTGCGACATGTACACACCATAGGTTGGAGAAGCAGGGATGTTATTATCAAGAAAGGGAAAGTTTACGGAAAATCGAAATCGTCACGTTTATCATACAGCTTAGTAGTAAGTTGCCCGTGTTGGTCATAGTTTAAGTAAAGATCGAGGTAAGAAGCTGATGTAGGAGAGTATTTTGTGTCTTTAATGTCAAGTTCAGTAGGGTATATACGATCGACTAGGTCAGCAAACTTCTCGTTGTTTCTAGACAACACATCGTAATAAAGATGGAGATAAGAAGCTGATGTATAAATGTAGGATAGTCTGTTGCGTCCTTGATTTCAAATTCAGAAGGATATATACGATTGACTAGGTCAGAAAAGTTCTTGAAAATCCTTATAATATTACAAATTAGAAAGTTATGGCAATAGAGAATTTTGGCTCTTATACTAGTACTTCAACTAATAAGGTTAGTTTATTTGGTCTGGTTTATTTTGTGTTACGTCCTATTAACAGCCAGGGTTATTTCAAGACGTGCTAGGTTTTGGAGGTGAAAAACCACCGACCTACGGTTAGTGCCTGGCAACCCCACTTGGGATATGAACTCGGAACCCAGAGGTGAAGGACAAATGGTAGAATGTCGCAATACCTTAACCACTCGGCCATCGCGGCTCCAAGGTTAGTTAAAATCAGTTGTCAGTTAAGAGGACTAGAGGGCTGAAGCTCCTACCACATAATCATTCGTCATGTTATGGAAAGTAACTGCAAATGTACAGCAACCACAATGATGTAGTTATGCATGTCAACAACGCCTAATAAAACTTTTATATATATGCCCTACTTCATTTGAGGGTTTGGGGATTATAGTGTTTGTTGTTCGTGCTGCTGCTAAAGGTAGCATTTAAATGTTATTGTTGGGGCCTTGCAGTGCATATCATTACAGCCACCGGTCCGACATAGTGTAGGTATATTGACAGTAAATATGGGTACATGTATATCTGCCGGTACATATATAGGTCAATGACGTAAGTACTACATTATACACAAACGATTTACATATGATTATATGCCTGTATACACACACGTATCATTACGTAATATGTTATCATAAGTAGACTGTTGAATTACAACCACACACTTGGCAGGATGGGAATAACTTAACCTAATATATAGCATTTGCTATTGCGCCCTATCTAGCTAACATAAGCCACTCTAAAGCACTTTACAGTCCATAGATATACAATTCTTATACAATGAATAAAATTAACACATACAGTTCTTCATATACAATTCTGAGGAGTTCGCAGGAGCTGCCTTATCGGGCGCTTACTAACTTGTCCTATACCACCTGGCTAATATATTCATATGTGTGTGTATGTATGTGAGTGGCTGGAGATTAATTTTGTGTTCTGTTTGTAGTGGGACCGTGTTTCCAACGGCATCGTTTAGAATGCTACAGCATAGATACTGAAACACCCACCCCAGACCATTTTATACTCCACCTGGGTTGTTGGAGTGCTTTGGGCAGGAGAAAACCACTTTCTCTGAATGTTCCACGAGTATGACTATTACGGGGATCGAACCCCGGTCGCCTGCATGGAAGGCCGGAGTGTTAAACACTCGACCAATCCTCCCACTGGTCCACTGGTAAATATTTATTTAAGCTCCATTTCAGTGTTACTGGATGTCATTTGTATATGCAGATAAAACATCTTAATGTTGTAGAGTATGTGCTTGAGTCGATTCTCTTTCATCATTACTCATCATACAAAGAAAAATAGTGGTTATTTAATTATTCAATGCGTTTGGTTGTGAAACAAAGATGACGTAACATACACAAAATTAGAGAATACCAAAGCGTCACCACAGCTACAATTCTAATGCTAAATCGATTACACGAGGAGCAAAATATGATCAAAGTAAAGATAAATATCATGGCTTCCAAGTAAGAACTGAGGTATAGTTCTCGATCACACCAAGCAGGCATAATAATGAGCATATTCAAAGACGTTCATATTCATAGAAGGATGTAGAATAGTTTTGAGACCAAGATGGCGACCATTAAACTTGCCCATAGTCTTCATCAATCTGTATTTCCAGAATTCCTGAGCAGTAAGTTTGGTTTTCAGCAGCTGACATCTATCACGAAATTCCCGATATTCGTAACAAGCCCTAGAAAAGCGAATCAACGGCGACATGTAAACAATAAAATAAGAGAATACCGAAGCGTCAACATAATCATAATCCAAACTCAAAATCGATTAACCCAGGGGCAAAATTTGAACAAAGGAAAGATTTACATGGAGACCCTTGCAAAAGTACAAGAGAATAAGACTAGGTGTCCGGAAGAGTAAGCGTCTTCTGCTTCATCGACGACACCCGCCATGTAAATCTTTGTCACATCCAAGTAAACATCAAATTCTCAAAATGAGAACCGAGTATCATTGTCAATCACAACAAGTAAACAAACTAATGAGCATACTCAAAAACGTCCATCTTCATATCACTTAAAGATACAGGATATTTCTCAATGAGACAAAGATGGCGACCATAAAACTTGCCCATAGTACTTATCAACCTGCATCTCTCGAATCCTTGTGTTGTTAGTTTGTTTGTCAGCAGTCGACATCGATCACGAAAATCCCGATATTTAGAGCAAGCCCTAGAATAACGAATCAACTGCGACATGTACACACTATACAATGTAGGTTGGAGAAGCAGGGATGTTATTATCAAGAAAGGGAAAGTTTACGGAAAATCGAAATCGTCACGTTTATCATACAGCTTAGTAGTAAGTTGCCCGTGTTGGTCATAGTTTAAGTAAAGATCGAGGTAAGAAGCTGATGTAGGAGAGTATTTTGTGTCTTTAATGTCAAGTTCAGTAGGGTATATACGATCGACTAGGTCAGCAAACTTCTCGTTGTTTCTAGACAACACATCTTAATAAAGATGGAGATAAGAAGCTGATGTATAAATGTAGGATAGTCTGTTGCGTCCTTGATTTCAAATTCAGAAGGATATATACGATTGACTAGGTCAGCAAACTTCTTGAAAATCCTTATAATATTACAAATCAGAAAGTTATGGCAATAGAGAATTTTGGCTCTTATACTAGTACTTCAACTTATAAGGTTAGTTTATTTGGTCTGGTTTATTTTGTGTTACGTCCTATTAACAGCCAGGGTTATTTCAAGACGTGCTAGGTTTTGGAGATGAAAAACCACCGACTTACGGTCAGTGCCTGGCAACTGCTCCACTTGGGATATGAACTCGGAACCCAGAGGTGAAGGACAAATGGTAGAATGTCGCAATACCTTAACCACTCGGCCACCGCGGCTCCAAGGTTAGTTAAAATCAGCTGTCAGTTAAGAGGACTAGAGGGCTGAAGCTCCTACCACATAATCATCCGTCCTGTTATGGAAAGTAACAACAAATGTACAGCAACCACAATGATGTAGAACTCGTACTTCGGTACATATATTAACATTCTGTGTTGCATTCGCCTATATATCATTAGTAAGCCAAATTGTAGTATATCATTGTATTCTGCAATTTGCATTCCGCATCACATGGCGATATTTCTGACGCCATGTTGGACTACGTAATATCAAAGCTTTGCACTCCGCCTCAGATAACATGTATACTGGCTTTGAATCAATCGCTTAGATGACGCTGATTTAAATCAGGCTATCATGACGTCATGTCTGGCGCCATATTGGACTACGTTACTCTAACGCTTTGCACTCGGCCTCAGATAACATGTACACTGCCTTTGAGTCAATAGCTCAGATGACATTGATTTAAGTCCGGCTCTTTAAGTAAAGAAACACACATGGAAAAGGGAGAATGTTTAACGACTATATCCCGAAGATATAGACACGGGAAAATTTTGAAATTATCCGTAATATAAATATAAGCATTGAACTGTTACCAGATGTAGTAAACAGTCGATATGAATACGGGCGACATGATTATTTATCTGTCACCCAAATTGTATTCATATCGACTGTATACTACATCTGATAACAGTTCAATGCTTAAGTATAAAGAGAGGAGTAATATCTGATATGGTACATTGGTAAAACTCGGTAAAATGATGTTTATAACAAGTTTTAAGATATAAGTGTTACATCATTTTGGGTTTTTTAAAAGGTTTATTGGGTACTTATGAACTTTAGGGACTCGGAGTTTATAATGCTCGCGTATAGATTGTTATATATATCTAAAGTGGCTGGGAAGAAACTGTTACGATAATTATCTGTTCGACAGAGAGGCGGATTGAAAATTCTTTTTTTACCTTGGCTAATATCTTAAAATTGAGGTAATATTAATAAACGGATCATTATGCAGAATTCTATACATTTAAAAAAATCAGAGAATACCAAAGCGTCAACAAAACCATAATCCGAACTCAAAATCGATTAAACTAGGGGCAAAATAGGAACAAAGGAAAGATTTACATGGAGACTCTCGTAAAAGCAGTAGAGAATAAGACCAGGTGTTCCGGAAGAGTAAGCGTCTTCTGCTTCATCGACGACACCCGCCATGTAAATCTTGGTCACATCCGAGTAAGCATCAATCCTCAAAATGAGAACCGAGGCATCATTGTCATCACAAAAAGGAAACACACTAACAAGCAAACTCAAAAATGTCCATCTTCATATCACACAAAGATACAGAATATTTCCCGATGATATCAAGATGGCGACCATAAAACTTGCCCATAGCCTTCATCAACCTGCCCCTCTCGAATCCCTGTGCCGTAAGTTAAAAATATTTGTGTTCTCATTCAAATTCTTCATAAAGTTTAAAATGCGAGGTACAAATGTACCACGAAGTAAGCCTGTTATTATTCTGGCTGCATCTTATTGGACTGACGCGAGAAAAATTCTTTCTTGCTCTATACAATTATTCCATACTACACTTGCATATTCCAGTACGGGTCTTATATAATAAGTATATATTATATGAAGTGATTTTCTATCTACAGAGTTTTTTTTAATTCTTAGTATATTAATTCTTTTTTATTTCTTATAATAGGTTTTTGGTATGTGTTCTGTCCATTTGCCATCTTCTGTAAAAGTACGTCCACGATGATTGTGTGATCTACTGTTAGTAAGTGGTTCATTAAGGAAAGAAATAGGTGGGTATTTTGGGTTTGGTTTTTGTTTCTAGTGAAAAAAACAGTTTCGGGTTTTGCATAATTAAATTTCAAATCACACTATTTTACCCATGTACTTATATTCTGAAGATCATTCGTTAAACTTTCTGCTGTTTCAATAGGATTATTATCAATAATTACATATGAAGACGTATCATCAACAAATAGTTTAATACAATTATTTAACTTGGACTGTTATATCATTTATGTAAAGTAAAAAAGGGCCCACGAAATGATCCCTGAGAAACCCCGACATTAACAGTAATGTTTAAACAGTGTCCTTCCGTAAATACTCTCTGCTTTCTTTCAAATAAACAGCTAACAACTTTCCTTTTATTTCACTCTAGTTTGAATATAAATCCATTTTGATCAGTTACTTAATAATTTTGGATAAAATAGGTTTTTGGTATTTTGGTTAGACAGAATGCTGCAATTTTATAATCTGTATTTAATGATGTTAACTGGCGCCAATTACCTAGATCGTATTGGTCGCCAATTTAGTAACAGAGGGAATAAACAATTATTTGTTAATCACATAGGAAACCACTTTTATAACCCTCATTTAGTGCTGTAATAAGTGAATCCTTTATATATGGCTAAAATTGCACATAAAATTCAATTGTTAGACCATCAGATCCTGGTGCTTCGTTTAAATTTATATACATTGCATTATACCATTTTTGTTCTTTGAGGATGTCATTACATTGTTCCAGGTCTTTGTGATTTAATTTTGATTTGATAGTTACCTCTCCCCATCGCTGTATGTGTATAGCTCTCCAATTTGATTTTCTATTATGTCTTATTCATCTGCATTGTTATCTATCATCTGTTGTCTAATGATTTGATGTTTCCTGCATTGCCAAAGCTTACAGGGGTTTCTTGTACACTGTATATGTATATTAAACCTAACCCAAATGGTTTTAGCATTCTCGTTGTTTCTGTTTAACTGTTCTGTATAATTGTTAAGTAAGTTAATAAAAATAATCTTGAGTTTTTGTCATATATCGGGCTTTTATTACATTTCCAGTAACCTGCACCTCTTACAGTGGTAGCAAAGTAATGACACAGCTTGATGGTCTGTCTATTTAATGTCGGCAGGTCGTATGTCTGGCTTTAGTAGTCGTTGTATATGTTCTTTGCCTTTTAGAAGATAATTATTCCTGCTTGCTTTATCATGCATGTTTATTTTGTTCCATGTATATTGTAGAGTATTTGGATTTGATTGTCTCCATGGATCAATAACGTGGTAATTCGTTTTGATGTTTTTTAGTTTGGTATTTATATTATTAACTGTTTTCTTTCATTTTCTGTCGAGACCATCTTGTATTTCATTCTTGTTCCCTGCAACAATATTGTAACCTTCACTATAATAAGACACACACACACACATTTCTATCTTTTATCATTTGGAGCATATATATTTGTATTACCAACTTTCCATTCCGTTTTGATGAAAGGTGTACTTTCTTTTGTGAAGTGTGTTTCCTGTTTTAATATTATATTATTTTTTTGTTTTGATTATTTTTCCTTCTCGTAGATTTTTTCTCTCTTTTTTTGTCTATCACTTAACCCTTGTGTATTTATTGTAATAATATGGTATCATTCTTAGTGTGGAAAACTGATAAATATCCATAACTTCAAAAACAGATACTGCATACATAAATTTGATATGCCTGGGTGATGCATCTGTTGGTACCGTAAAAATATCCAGAGATATACATAACTGATATGAAACAGGTTGCCAATATTTGCATATATATATACTTTTCCATATTTGCACAACTGTTAAATGCATGTATATATAAATACATCTTGATCCTTATGTACGTTATACACGTATATATCCTTATTGTTGTGTAATACTTTTGCCTCCAGATAATTTTCCCCCTCTCTATTTTGGCACAAAAACATAATACAGGGTGTTAGGGTTGGGTAGCCTACTCTCCAGCATTAGACTGACCAATATTCGAACAATTAAAGTATTAATTTCTATTTTGTATCTTGTTTAAGCGATGGTTATTACTGTCCATCTTGTAATCTGATCTGTATCTGGCGGTTTGTTTGCTCCACCTTTTGGTGAATTGTGAGTTATTAGTCACTATTCACGTTTTCTTGTTGTATTTTTGTTCTATAATTTAAACTCCGTCATTTTAATTTAAAATGACACTAACTGGATACCATTAGTTTAATGGTTTCTATTCAAGATCACAAGAAAGCAAAACAAGCTTCGTTGCGTTCTGTTAAAATGCATTAGACCTCATAGATATATTTGTAGTTTCCAGGTAAGTACACATGCTGATATATTGTACATGTAAGCGTACAGTCAGATTATTACATGCTTATTAATGTGTTATTTTCCTGTAGAAAAAAGCGTCGAGGCTCCATAAGATTATTGATGATGGGGCAGAAATTCGACTTTTTTATCCTGTGCGAACGGACAGCCAAGAGGCACCATCGACTTGACATATCATGAAAGTCGAATTTGCCAATAGGGGGATTGATGCCGTTAACATCATCATCAACACCAAAAGTCTGTTCGAGCTAACACACCACCGTAAATAACGCACTCCAGACCAATATACGCTGGAATCAAATACTCTTCATCAATGGAAAGATCGTAATGTGCTCTATCAAAAGTGTGAATTTCATGCCCCTTTGCCCAAAGGGGTTAAAATAGCGAAATATTGTGACAATCTTCCCTTTAAGACCCAGATAGTCTGAAATCAAATAATCTTCATAAATAGAAAAGTCTTTATCAACATTGTGAAGTCCATGTCCTCTTGACTTCATCTTAGATGTATGCCCTCATTGGGGCTATATTTGTGACCTGATTATTTGCCCAACTCTGCAGTTTAGAATAACATATACTCGGTAAGGTTTTATTTATCTCTATACACACACTACATGCTAAAAATAGACTGCCATCTGAAGATAACAAAAAATGTACGCGTGTATACATACACATGTGTGGTTTAATACTGTCCTAGGGCGTTGATATTTACCTTTACTCTACTGGGACTACAAATTGTACGTACATTAAAAGCTGGGATACCTTTATTGAACGCAGGTAGGAATACCGTAAGCTTGCTTATTTGCTTTTCCATCTGAACCTATACACGAAGAAAGTATGTTGTATGGTGTGAAGTTTGTAAAGTTAGGAAAACAAACTGCAAACTGGTTGAAATATTTTGTCAAAAAAAAAATAGACTACATGCTAAAAATAGACACGATTTGAAATTATACAGAACTAGTTTAATTTTACTTCTAAATTAATAAATTAAAGAGGTTTTACGCACCTGACTCTTCTGCTTCTACATTAGTTTAGAAATGTTGGATTCCTACCTTTTGGCCCCTAGCATCACTGAAGAGTCCTAGGAGGACGAAACAGCTGTATGATGCAGTTTAATTCATTTTTTTCGGCATACTGTATCTATTACTGAATTTAAGAGGTGCAGCATGTGTGTGTTACGTCATCTTTATGAACATAATCAAGTATGACAGTTTTTTCACCTTAGCTGATTCTTACAATGCATGTCATTTGTAACATTATTCATGGTAAGGGTTATCATAAGTAATAGTATTCATGGTAAGGGTTGTCATGGTAACAGTTATCATAAGTAAAAGTATTCATGGTAAGGGTTATTATAAGTAATAGTATTCATGGTAAAGGTTGTCATGGTAACAGTATTCATAGTAAGGGTTGTCATAAGTAATAGTATTCATGATAAGGGTTTTCATAGGTAACATTATGCATGAAAAGGGTTTTCATGGGTAACAATATTTATGGTACGGGTTTTCATAAGTAATAGTATTCATGGTAAGGGTTGTCATGGGTAACAGTATTTATGGTACGGGTTTTCATAAGTAATAGTATTCATGGTAAGGGTTTTCATAGGTAACATTATGCATGAAAAGGGTTTTCATGGGTTACAATATTTATGGTAAGGGTTGTCATGGGTAACATTATTTATGGTACGGGTTTTCATGGGTAACAGTATTTATGGTACGGGTTTTCATGGGTAACAGTATTCATGATAAGGGATGACATAGGTAACAGTATTCATGGTAAGGGATGGCAAAGGTACAGTAACAGTATTCATGGTAAGGGATGGTAAAGGTACAGTAACAGTATTCGGGGTAAACGTTGTCTTGGATAACAGTATTCATGGTAAGGTTTATCAAGGGTAACAGTATTCATGGTAAGGGTTGTCATGGTTAACAGTATTCATGGTAGGGGTTAGCAGCCCGTTGTAGCTATGGTACTCGGATTACTTTTGGATCGAGTAACCTGCTTTTATGTAAATTAGGTTGATAACAAAAATACTACTTTAAAGCAAATATTTCTACAAAAACCCACAATTGCACCACATGAATACATCAATACATCGACTCACGTAAAACTTAACTCTAATATTTCAGGCTAAACGAGGAGGTAGTGTCATATAACTTATGTTAATTTATTCGTCGAATCCCGGAATGCAGTCAGACGGGATTCATTTACACGTAGCTATACTAGAAATCATATAGGTCATCACAGTTCTTAGACATAAACAGTGTTCGACGAAACATCTTTAACGCAAGTGTGTTCATTCAGGTGTGTACACTTCAGATCATATTTACATCTCGCACGTAAGAGGAAGTTGCAAAACAGTTGATATTTCACATCAGTCTGTCCTGTCCTTCTTTTAAAACCTGTTTATCTCTTTACGATAAAGTATAAAAATAGCAATAACATTGAACAATGGTTTAATGACAAAACTGTCCGACTGTGGTCAAGTGTGGATAATTTGTAAATTTTAGCCAGGTACCAATGGGGTTCTCCGAAAGGGTAAGCAACACGTCCGACTGTTCGGTTATTCATTTCGGTACCCGGTTCAAGGTCGTCCTGACCTAGTAACCGGATTTCTAGCCAATCGTTGTCAACCCTAATTTGTCGACATGGTTTTATACATAATGTATGCATATCCACAAATGTGGTCTGATTTTTGAAAGCTGATTTGTGTACGGCCAATCACGTATGTTTTATTTCTACTCATTTACAATACAAGAAAATACTGGGTAAAGTTATTGGTTTTCTAAACAAATAAAAACATTCATATCCATTGCTTTTATTATTTTATGCTTGACAATTTCGGATAATTTTGTTAACGGGTGATGCAATTTCGACCATTCATGTCAACTTCTTAGGAACATAGGATATCCGCTAAGTGCCAATGCACAAAACCTTTAAACCTTTTCGAATTTCAAAAGACAAAATACAAATTGATATACATGACTTATATACATGACATTCCCAAATGATTTTTTTTTTTGCATTGTTACAAAACTTATTCATCTTATACTTTCATTTTACAATCAAAGATCTGAAACTACTGTAGCGCTATAACTTTAGTTTCCCAGGTTGAACGTTATTAATCAAGATTTTATAATGGGATGTGTCGACTGTGTGATTGTAACATATGGGTATGATCATGGTTATTTTAGCTTTATTTGTCAATTTATCAAACCATTAGATAAAAGACACAGTTCATAAGATTCAGTGTCAAAATTAATCAGGACGACATATGACGGATTTTAAAGTATTATTTATCATATATTGTTTATAGATAACTGTAACTAACAAAACCAATTACCAACACATTGTAAACATTAGTTTCTTACATGGGAATGTAACTTTATTCAACAACAGAGCCGGTTATTTGCGTAATTTCGCCATTATTAGCATATCTCTCTCTCAGAATGGGATCATACACGTGACTAAAACCAAGGTATTATCGCTGATTAGATGAATGAAAAATATTGTTTAATTGATAATAAATACTTCATGTTTGCAATCGTACTGTCGTCAAAATGGTATATGTCTCCGCTACCACAAACGATTTGGGATAGAAATTCGCGATCAATTGTAGTGAAGCACACTGTAAAGTGTGCAAAGCATTTATATGTCGACAAAGTTTCAATCCGAAGAAACTTTATCATCAACAAATGTAAATTAGTCACCAAAGTTTGACTTGAATCTCTGTGTTATGTTTCATTATTATAACGTAGTTAAACTTATTTTGATTGCCATTGATAAGTTAAGTGAAATAATTAAATTATTATTTATTTATACACCACATCGTATTAAAACCTCAAATAACCGTGTTATTACAATCAATTTTCTATTCAGATATATAGAACATGTGCATGTGCAAATATAAAATGTATCTTTCTGTTATTTGATAGTGACAAATATAAAATGTTATGTTTCTGTTATTTGACAGTGACAAAAATAAATGTTATGTTTCTGTTATTTAACAGTGACAAATATAAAATGTTATTTTTCTGTTATTTGACAGTGACAAACATAAAATGTTATTTTTTTCTGTTATTTGACAGTAGCAAATATAAAATATGATTTTTCTGTTATTTGACAGAGACATGGATTCTCATTCAAATCTTAGTTACCTCCACACCCCATCTGTTAAACCCTACAACTACACCACGGTACCCAGAGTGGCAAACCAGAATGCTCGTCTACGTCCGAACCAGGAGCTTTTCATCCACAGAGAACTGGACGGGTCAAGGTCAAGTTTATCGAACGCCAGTCTGTACGAAAAGGCTGAGCATCTTGCGAAGTACCTCGTGACACAAGGTATTCAGAAAGGTGACATGGTTGCCATGATAGGTCCGAATACATTAGAGATGATTGTCGGCATGTTAGGAATAATGTCAGCTGGAGCTGTAGCCTTGAATATCACCATCAATATGAAGACAGCGCTGGATGCCAAAGAAATACTAGCTTTAACAAAGGCGAAATGTCTGTTGGTGGATTGTGGCAAAGATAAATGTCTTCTTTCTCCTGTAAAAGCTGTGCTAGAACACTGCAACGTACAAACAGACACGTTAAGGGGAGATAACAGAATAAATGTTGTCTTCATGCGCAAATTTGACTTAGACAATTTTCGAAATACAGCAACTTTAGAAACCATACAGTCGCAGGACATGATTAATGTACAACTTCCACACATTTACCCAGAGGACAATGCATTAACCTTCACAACATCCGGTTCATCGGGAAAGCCAAAGATGGCTCTCCATTCTCACTTCAGTCTGGCAAGTTCCCCACTGTGTTTGATTCCACCTACCGTGGCATATGAACCCATTGTATTCAATGACAGACCGTTCGCCTGGGCCGGAGGCTCCCCTGTGTTTAATATCTTGAGAAGTGAAACGAGGGTCTTCATGGATACATCTGTGACTAGTCGTGATTCAGACTTTGTCTGGCAGATTTTGAAGGCGGAGGGATGTACCAACGCTCTGTTAATGCCATTTGCAATCCATGATTTACTTGAACTCCCACAGACCGTAACAGATGATGGATTCAGACTGCATCAGGTCGTCACTGGAGGTCAGATGATAGACAATTACTACACACAGGTCACTGGACGATTCTGTCACAAAATGATGATAATATATGCTTGTACTGAAGGTTCCGGTATCGCGTATAATTGGCCAATCGATCGAACTGGACCACTTGAGGCGGGTGATGTTGGTCGACCCTATCCTGGTGTTGAAATTAGAGTCGTTGACCTCCAAAATCTCCCAATCGAAAGAGAATTAATAGGCAAAATTCAGATCCGCTCACCAACAATATTGAAAGAATACGTTGGAAGTCCACAACTCACGGAGGAGGCTTTCACAGAAGACAGATGGTTTAGAACGGGCGACATCGGTAAAGTGTCCTCGGACGGTCGTCTCATTTTGCTGGGGAGGGAAAGCGATGCCATAAAGAGAGGCACTCGAAAGATATACCCTGCTATGTTGGAGTTCCTGCTGAAAAAGATGGAGTCAATCAAAGACGTTTGTGTGGTACCTGTCCCAGATAAAAGGCTCTACGAGGAGATATGCGTGTGTTTTGTACCTGCCGGGCCGATTACTCCTGATGACGTACAACAATACTGTGAACAGAACCTGTTCAAGGAGAATACCGTCGACAGCCTCGGAGAAATGCCAACGTATTTTCTGCTTTTCGAAATGTTTCCCAAATTAGCCAACGGGAAATTAGACAAAAGGGGATTAACAACAGAAGCCACACTTCGGTTAGGGTTGAAAGCAGCACGTGATTCTAACATATAACAACGAACAAGTTTGACCAGGCCGTTCCAAGACAGGAAAGCTGGTCCAGGTGGTCATACATTCTTACCAGAAAACAAAATAAAAAAAAAACAAATAAACGCAAAACTTGTTCACCCGAGAAAGTTGCGATGTGCTGGTTTGAAAAGGCCATGGAATAATTAAGCAACAGTTTTAAAACTGACCAAGAGAAACAAGCGATCGGCAATACAAGGAGATTTGGACTTCCATTCATGGACGCGTTCAGCCAATTTATATATACAAGAACAACATGAGATCATCAGGACTGTGTGGTAAACGTTTATACATACTTCCCGTTCCAAAGACAGTTCGAATTCTTACTTTAAGGACTGAAGGAGTTATCGAAAAGATAAAAGACCCACTTTTTTCTTTTTAATTTTACTTCTAAATTAATAAATTAAAGGGGTTTTACGCACCTGACCCTTCGGCTTCTACATTAGTTTAGAAATTTGGGATTCCTACCTTTTGGTCCCTAGCATCAATGAAGAGTCCTAGGAGGACGAAACAGCTGTATGATACAGTTTAATTCATTTTTTCGTCATACTATATCTATTACTGAATTTAAGAGGTGCAGCATATGCGTGTGTTAATTCATCTTTCAATTGTGTGGTACCTCGCTGTGAATTTCCAGTCAAGATGAAGGTAGCACAAACATGGCCGTCTAAATATAGATTTGTTTTCTACCATTATTTGTATCAGACCTGGTGGAGAATTATATATATCTATTATACATAATTATTTTTTCTTTTGTGAAATTTGTCTTACTGTGGATAACTAGGGTCGCATCAGTCGCTAATCGAGTTGTTTTGAATTGTTTTTGTGTTCTGAAAAATACAGGTTTAACAAATATTAAAGCCGATAGTATGCATCCTTGTCTGATACATCCTTCAAAAAGTTAATCGATTGTAGAGTGTAGTCACAGTAGCCATGTCATGAAAAATTTTGAAAAACCAAATTACTTGTACTTAAAAAATTTCAATTCGATGGTATCGAAGGCTTTAGCAAAATATATTAATACAATGACTGTAACGCAGGACGAGCTTCGGTCAAACATTCAGGAAATAGACATAGGAATAACCAAAGCAAAGACAAAATATATATATACAAATTTATTCACATAAGCAAAACTAAATTCATACCTACTAGCACCCACACTCACTGTCACTCTCACTACCATTCAAATTATAATCTTTGGCCAATAACTAAAGTCTCTTCACGACTGGGACCCACAACGCATCAGTGTCCAATTATGACAAATAAGCTTGCACAGTATTTCTGTACCTGTCGCCCGATATGGTTCCACAAACCTGAGAATTACCCAAATTCTCTACACAATGACTGCTTCTGAACAAAGTACATAGAACAGATACCCGTCGTTGTCTTGTACTCCCGTACAGTGTTCCTCCAATCTGAGGCAAAGTGATATCCGATGACTAACTCTTCCTGCCGGCCTGTAGACGGGACATCTTTCCACAGCTGACCTTGACCCTGAAGACAATCATAGCTGTATGGTCGGTCCTGGTGCTGCCTTACTCAAGATATGTCGTCACATGTCTTTCCTTGCTGGCTTGCCGAAGTCGGTAATCATGTGTCCATCATGTGAAGCTATAAACGTACAAAAATATTGAATTGACACTCATTCTTCCATACACTACATTGATGTCCAAGATTGCATTAATCGTTACATTTACAAGTTATTCCTAAATAATTACTGATATTAACACTAATCAAGCCTAAACTGTTGTTAGCATATTATAATCTAAGATGCGTGTCCAAAATCTGCATAAATAACTGTTTTCCAATATTTACATAATAATACAATCATACACCGTACGCTAGCTACGGACTTCCGTAGAATTTACCTGCGCGCATTCACGCTATCGCATATAAACATAATGACCACTCAGGGCTTGCATACAAATTCCTCTCGAACAAAACTACGGTTAATACTTGAAATTGACATAATTAAAACAATGAACTTACTTATACATAGTCATATTATAGATATACAATGCATATTCTTAGTAATATCACATTACATGCATATAAACACCTTTCTATGTATACGATAACAACAAATAGTTACGCATGACTGGACCGCATCGATAGATCGAAAGCTTGACCGGTAACCAGGACACAATAAATATGGCATTAAAATAACCATTCAACAATAAATTACTGACGATAGAAAGAATACTTACCCCAGTCTGCTGTCTGGGCTTCCTACATGGATCAGCCATTGATGGAAAAGAGTATAAAACTACCCGATAAGGGAACAAAAACAAATCCACCTTGGTTCTCGCATGAACGCTCAGTCTTCTACACTCTTGCGTACTTACATACACACCACGTGATATAATTACACACATAAGACCGATATATACAAACGTAAACATATATATTTCTATTATACACAATGTTTTTTCTTTTGTGAAGTTTGTCTTACTTTGGGTAACTAGGTTCGCATCAGTCGCTAATCGAGTTGTTTTGAATTGTCTTTGTGTTCTGCAAAATACAGGTTTAACAAATAGTAAAACCGATAGTAGACATCCTTGTCTGATACATCGTTCGATTAAAAATACAAGTTAATCGATTGTAGAGTGTAGTTACCCATGTCATGAAATATTTTGAAAAAAAAACCAGTTACTTCAAAAATTTCAATTCGATGGTATCGATGGCTTCAGCAAAATATATGAATGAAATGACTCCAAAATTTTCTTCTTTTTCTGAGTAATCTATTATGTCTTGTAAAGACCGAATATTGTAGTTTTTTATTGTGTCCTTTTACAAAGCCATTGTATCATTTCAGAAAATTGTATTGAATATCAAAAGGATTCGACAACAGACTTTGCCTATATTAGTCCTCTACTAGCCAGAATTACAAAAACACATATAATATCGACAGAAAGAAACAGAGAATATTGATATATACATAGTATATCAAGTTACAGAAATAGTGATGCAAGGAAAGTAACTCTCGCAAATGTTTCAATGTAAATAAAAAAGTAAGTAGATAGGCCTCATTTGTTTAGAATAGTTATCCCCAGTGATACATAGCAACTAAATATATAGACTACAATGACTTCTGACCATAATGTCCTTAGCCATACACTGGCTGCGGCCATTCACCCAAGCAGTTAATAGATCCATGCCATACAACACTGGGAGATTTATGGTAATAATTAATAGATTCAAAACTAATTTGTATCAGCCAAAGTCAGCATGTTTTCATGGTCATTCAACTACTTGCATTTATCAAATATAAAATAAATGATATTTTTTTATATTTTCGTTATGAAGACTTGTAAATATAATAGATTTATTTAGCAATGTACAATGTGCATAACAGCTGATTATGACTAGAGAATATCTTTGTGTCAGTGATAAAGAATGATACATTTTCAAGGATAGAGGTATATTATCATCGCTACATTGCGAACAACCTTTGAGTAAGACATTAAAATTATAATGTTCCCCATTGATTATTAAATGTTTTACATTAAAATATATAATGATAGGTTGTTTCTTGATCCTGGGCGCACTAACAAGTAGGTGAATCAAACAAGTGATCATTATATAGGTTACTGACATGATTACGCAGCTGATATGATATAATATTAGTTTGTCTGCATCCAGAGTTTTAAGATATAAGTCAGTGTTACATCATTTTGGGTTTTTTAAAGGTTTATTGGGTACTTATGAACTTTAGGGACTCGGAGTTTATAATGCTCGCGTATAATTTGTTATATATATCTAAAGTGGCTGGGAAGAAACTGTTACGATAAGTATCTGTTCGACAGAGAGGCTGATTGAAAATTCTTTTTTCCCTTGGCTAATATCTTAAAATTGAGGTAATATTAATAAACGGATCAGTATGCAGAATTCTATACATTAAAAAAAATCAGAGAATACCAAAGCGTCAACAAAACCATAATCCGAACTCAAAATCGATTAAACTAGGGGCAAAATAGGAACAAAGGAAAGATGTACATGGAGACTCTCGTAAAAGCACAAGAGAATAAGACCAGGTGTTCCGGAAGAGTAAGCGTCTTCTGCTTCATCGACGACACCCGCCATGTAAATCTTGGTCACATCCGAGTAAGCATCAATCCTCAAAATGAGAACCGAGGCATCATTGTCATCACAACAAGGAAACACACTAACAAGCAAACTCAAAAATGTCCATCTTCATATCACACAAAGATACAGAATATTTCTCGATGATATCAAGATGGCGACCATAAAACTTGCCCATAGTCTTCATCAACCTGCATCTCTCGAATCCCTGTGCCGTAAGTTAAAAATATTTGTGTTCTCATTCAAATTCTTCATAAAGTTTAAAATGCGAGGTACCACGAAGTAAGCCTGTTATTATTCTGGCTGCATCTTATTGGACTGACGCGAAAAAAATTCTTTCTTGCTCTATGCAATTATTCCATTCTACACTTGCATATTCCAGTACGGGTCTTATATAATAAGTAAACATTATATGAAGTGATTTTCTATCTACAGAGTTTTTTTTTAATTCTTAGTATATTAATTCTTTTTTATTCCTTATCATAGGTTTTTGGTATGTGTTCTGTCCATTTGCCATCTTCTGTAAAAGTACGTCCACGATGATTGTGTGATCTACTGTTAGTAAGTGGTTCATTAAGGAAAGAAATAGGTGGGTAATTTGGGTTTGGTTTTTGTTTCTTGTAAAAAAAAACATTTTCGGGTTTTGCATAATTAAATTTCAAATCACACTATTTTGCCCATGTACTTATATTCTGAAGATCATTCGTTAAACTTTCTGCTGTTTCAATAGGATTATTATCAATAATTACATATGAAGACGTAGCATCAACAAATAGTTTAATACAATTATTTAACTTGGACTGTTATATCATTTATGTAAAGTAAAAAAGGGCCCACGAATTGATCCCTGCGGAACCCCGACATTAACAGTAATGTTTGAACAGTGTCCTTCCGTAAATACTCTCTGCTTTCTTTCAAATAGACAGCTAACAACTTTCCTTTTATTTCACTCCAGTTTGAATATAAATCCATTTTGATCAGTTACTTAATAATTTTGGATAAAATAGGTTTTTGGTATTTCGGTTAGACAGAATGCTTCAATTTTATAATCTGTATTTAATGATGTTAACTGGCGCCAATTACCTAGATCGTATTGGTCGTTATTTTTATATAACAGAGGGAATAAACAATTCTTTGTTAATCACATAGGAAACCACTTTTATAACCCTCATTTAGTGCTGTAATAAGTAAATCCTTTATATATGGCTAAAATTGTACATAAAATTCAATTGTTAGACCATCAGATCCTGGTGCTTCGTTTAAATTTATATACATTGCATTATACCATTCTTGTTCTTTGAGGATGTCATTACATTGTTCCAGGTCTTTGTGATTTAATTTTGATTTGATAGTTACCTCTCCCCATCGCTGTATGTGTATAGCTCTCCAATTTGATTTTCTATTATGTCTTATTCATCTGCATTGTTATCTATCATCTGTTGTACTAATGATTTGATGGTTCCTGCATTGCCAAAGCTTACAGGGGTTTCTTGTACACTGTATATGTATTTTAAACCTAACCCAAATGGTTTTAGCATTCTCGTTGTTTCTGTTTAATTGTTCTGTATAATTGTTAAGTAAGTTAATAAAAAAAATCTTGAGTTTTTCTCATATATCGGGCTTTTATTACATTTCCAGTAACCTGCACGTCTTACAGTGGTAGCAAAGTAATGACACAGCTTGATGGTCTGTCTATTTAATGTCGGCAGGTCGTATGTCTGGCTTTAGTAGTCGTTGTATATGTTCTTTGCCTTTTAGAAGATAATTATTCCTGCTTGCTTAATCATGCATGTTTATTTTGTTCCATGTATATTGTAGAGTATTTGGATTTGATTGTCTCCATGGATCAATAACGTGGTAATTCGTTTTGATGTTTTTTAGTTTGGTATTTATATTATTAACTGTTTTCTTTCATTTTCTGTCGAGACCATCTTGTATTTCATTCTTGTTCCCTGCAACAATATTGTAACCTTCACTATAATAAGACACACACACACACACACATTTCTATCTTTTATCATTTGGAGCATATATATTTGTATTACCTACTTTCCATTCCGTTTTGATGAAAGGTGTACTTTCTTTTGTGAAGTGTGTTTCCTGTTTTAATATTATATTATTTTTTTGTTTTGATTATTTTTCCTTCTCGTAGATTTTTTCTCTCTTTTTTGTCTAACACTTAACCCTTGTGTATTTATTGTAATAATATGGTATCATTCTTAGTGTGGAAAACTGATAAAATATCCATAACTTCAAAAACAGATACTGCATACATAAATTTGATATGCATGGGTGTTTCTGTTGGTACCATAAAATATCCAGAGATATACATAACTGATATGAAACAGGTTGCCAATATTTGCATATATATATACTTTTCCATATTTGCACAACTGTTAAATGCATGTATATATAAAAACATCTTGATCCTTATGTACGTTATACACGTATATATCCTTATTGTTGTGTAATACTTTTGCCTCCAGATAATTTTCCCCCTCTCTATTTTGGCACAAAAACATAATACAGGGTGTTAGGGTTGGGTAGCCTACTCTCAAGCATTAGATTGACCAATATTCGAACAATTAAAGTATTAATTTCCCTTTTGTATCATTACTGTCCATCTTGTAATCTGATCTGTATCTGGCGGTTTGTTTGCTCCACCTTTTGGTGAATTGTGAGTTATTAGTCACTATTCACGTTTTCTTGTTGTATTTTTGTTCTATAATTTAAACCCCGTCATTTTAATTTAAAATGACACTAACTGGATACCATTAGTTTAATGGTTTCTATTCAAGATCACAAGAAAGCAAAACAAGCTTCGTTGCGTTCTGTTAAAATGCATTAGACCTCATAGATATATTTGTAGTTTCCAGGTAAGTACACATGCTGATATATTGTACATGTAAGCGTACAGTCAGATTATTACATGCTTATTAATGTGTTATTTTCCTATAGAAAAAAGCGTCGAGGCTCCATAAGATTATTGATGATGGGGCAGAAATTCGACTTTTTTATCCTGTGCGAACGGACAGTCAAGAGGCACCATCGACTTGACATATCATGAAAGTCGAATTTGCCAATAGGTGGATTGATGCCATTAACATCATCATCAACACCAAAAGTCTGTTCGAGCTAACACATCACCGTTAATAACCTACTCCAGACCAATATACGCTGGAATCAAATACTCTTCATCAATGGAAAGATCGTAATGTGCTCTATCAAAAGTGTGAATTTTCATGTCCCTTGCCCAAAGGGGTTAAAATAGCGAAAAATTGTGACAATCTTCCCTTTAAGACCCAGATAGTCTGAAATCAAATAATCTTCATAAATAGAAAGGTCTTTATCAACATTGTGAAGTCCATGCCCTCTTGACATCATCTTAGTTGTATGCCCTCATTGGGGCTATATTTGTGACCTGATTATTTGCCCAACTCTGCAGTTTAGAATAACATATACTCGGTAAGGTTTTATTTATCTCTATAAACACACTACATGCCAAAAATAGACTGCCATCTGAAGATAACAAAAAATGTACGCGTGTATACATACACATGTGTGGTTTAATACTGTCCTAGGGCGTGGATATATACCTTTACTCTACTGGGACTACAAATTGTACGTACATTAAAAGCTGGGATACCTTTATTGAACGCAGGTAGGAATTCCGTAAGCTTGCTTATTTGCTTTTCCATCTTAACCTATACACGAAGAAAGTATGTTGTATGGTGTGAAGTTTGTAAACTTAGGAAAACAAACTGCAAACTGGTTGAAATGTTTTGTCAAAAAAAAATAGACTACATGCTAAAAATAGACACGATTTGAAATTATACAGAACTAGTTTAATTTTACTTCTAAATTAATAAATTAAAGGGGTTTTACGCACCTGACTCTTCTGCTTCTACATTAGTTTAGAAATGTTGGATTCCTACCTTTTGGCCCCTAGCATCACTGAAGAGTCCTAGGAGGACGAAACAGCTGTATGATGCAGTTCAATTCATTTTTTCGGCATACTGTATCTATTACTTAATTAAAGAGGTGCAGCATATGTGTGTTACGTCATCTTTATGAACATAATCAAGTATGACAGTTCTTTCACCTTAGCTGATTCTTACAATGCATGTCATTTGTAACATTATTCATGGTAAGGGTTATCATAAGTAATAGTATTCATGGTAAGGGTTTTCATGGTAAGAGTTATCATAAGTAAAAGTATTCATGGTAAGGGTTATCATAAGTAATAGTATTCATGGTAAAGGTTGTCATGGTAACAGTATTCATAGTAAGGGTTGTCATAAGTAATAGTATTCATGATAAGGGTTGTCATGGGTAACAGTATTTATGGTACGGGTTTTCATAAGTAATAGTATTCATGGTAAGGGTTTTCATAGGTAACATTATGCATGAAAAGGGTTTTCATGGTTAACAATATTTATGGTAAGGGTTGTCATGGGTAACAGTATTTATGGTACGGGTTTTCATGGGTAACAGTATTTATGGTACGGGTTTTCATGGGTAACAGTATTCATGATAAGGGATGCCATAGGTAACAGTATTCATGGTAAGGGATGGCAAAGGTACAGTAACAGTATTCATGGTCAGGGATGGTAAAGGTGCAGTAACAGTATTCGTGGTAAACGTTGTCTTGGATAACAGTATTCATGGTAAGGTTTATCAAGGGTAACAGTATTCATAGTAAGGGTTGTCATGGTAACAGTATATGTATCCATGGTAAGGGTTGTCATGGTCAACAGTATTCATGGTAGGGGTTAGCAGCCCGTTGCAGCTATGGTACTCGGATTACTTTTGGATCGAGTAACCTGCTTTTATGTAAATTAGGTTGATAACAAAAATACTACTTTAAAGCAAATATTTCTAAAAAAACCCACAATTGCACCACATGAATACATCAATACATCGACTCACGTAAAACTTAACTCTAATATTTCAGGCTAAACGAGGAGGTAGTGTCATATAACTTATGTTAATTTATTCGTCGAATGCCGGAATGCAGTCAGACGGGATTCATTTACATCTCGCACGTAAGCGGAAGTTGCAAAACAGTTGATATTTCACATCAGTCTGTCCTGTCCTTCTTTTAAAACCTGTTCATCTCTTTACGATAAAGTATAAAAATAACAATAACATTGAACAATGGTTTAATGACAAAACTGTCCGACTGTGGTCAAGTGTGGATAATTTGTAAATCTTAGCCAGGTACCAATGGGGTTCTCCAAAAGGGTAAGCAACACGTCCGACTGTTCGGTTATTCATTTCGTTACCCGGTTCAAGGTCGTCCTGACCTAGTAACCGGATTTCTAGCCAATCGTTGTCAACCCTAATTTGTCGACATGGTTTTATACATAATGTATGCATATCCACAAATGTGGTCTGATTTTTGAAAGCTGATTTGTGTACGGCCAATCACGTATGTTTTATTTCTACTCATTTACAATACAAGAAAATACTGGGTAAAGTTATTGGTTTTCTAAACAAATAAAAACATTCATATCCATTGCTTTTATTATTTTATGCTTGACAATTTCTGATAATTTTGTTAACGGGTGATGCAATTTCGACCATTCATGTCAACTTCTTAGGAACATAGGATATCCGCTAAGTGCCAATGCACAAAACCTTTAAACCTTTTCGAATTTCAAAAGACAAAATACAAATTGATATACATGACTTATATACATGACATTCCCAAATGACTTTTTTTTTTTGCATTGTTACAAAACTTATTCATCTTATACTTTCATTTTACAATCAAAGATCTGAAACTACTGTAGCGCTATAACTTTAGTTTCCCAAGTTGAACTTTCTTAATCAAGATTTTATAATGGGATGTGTCGACTGTGTAATTGTAACATATGGGTATGATCATGGTTATTTTAGTTTTATTTGTCAATTTATCAAACCATTAGATAAAAGACACTGTTCATAAGATTCAGTGACAAAATTAATCAGGACGACATAGGACGGATTTTAAAGTATTATTTATCATATATTGTTTATAGATAACTGTAACTAACAAAACCAATTACCAAAACATTGTAAACATTAGTTTCTTACATGGGAATGCAACTTTATTCAACAACAGAGCCGGTTATTTGCGTAATTTCGCCATTATTAGCATATCTCTCTCTCAGAATGGGATCATACACGTGACTAAAACCAAGGTATTATCGCTGATTAGATGAATGAAAAATATTGTTTAATTGATAATAAATACTTCATGTTTGCAATCGTACTGTCGTCAAAATGGTATATGTCTCCGCTACCACAAACGATTTGGGATAGAAATTCGCGATCAATTGTAGTGAAGCACACTGTAAAGTGTGCAAAGCATTTATATGTCGACAAAGTTTCAATCCGAAGAAACTTAATCTCAACAAATGTAAATTAGTCACCAAAGTTTGACTTGAATCTCTGTGTTATGTTTCATTATTATAATGTAGTTAAACTTATTTTGATTGCCATTGATAAGTTAAGTGAAATAATTAAATTATTATTTATTTATACACCACATCGTATTAAAACCTCAAATAACCGTGTTATTACAATCAATTTTCTATTCAGATATATAGAACATGTACATGTGCAAATATAAAATGTTATCTTTCTGTTATTTGATAGTGACAAATATAAAATGTTATGTTTCTGTTATTTGACAGAGACATGGATTCTTCTTCAAATCTTAGTTACCTCCACACCCCATCTGTTAAACCCTACAACTACACCACGGTACCCAGAGTGGCAAACCAGAATGCTCGTCTACGTCCGAACCAGGAGCTTTTCATCCACAGAGAACTGGACGGGTCAAAGTCAAGTTTATCGAACGCCAGTCTGTACGAAAAGGCTGAGCATCTTGCGAAGTACCTCGTGACACAAGGTATTCAGAAAGGTGACATGGTTGCCATGATAGGTCCGAATACATTAGAGATGATTGTCGGCATGTTAGGAATAATGTCAGCTGGAGCTGTAGCCTTGAATATCACCATCAATATGAAGACAGCGTTGGATGCCAAAGAAATACTAGCTTTAACAAAGCCGAAATGTCTGTTGGTGGATTGTGGCAAAGATAAATGTCTTCTGTCTCCTGTGAAAGCTGTGCTAGAACACTGCAACGTACAAACAGACACGTTAAGAGGGGATAACAGAATAAATGTTGTCTTCATGCGCAAATTTGACTTAGACAATTTTCGAAATACAGCAACATTAGAAACCATACAGTCGCAGGACATGATTAATGTACAACTTCCACACATTTACCCAGAGGACAATGCATTAATCTTCACAACATCCGGTTCATCGGGAAAGCCAAAGATGGCTCTCCATTCTCACTTCAGTCTGGCAAGTTCCCCACTGTGTTTGATTCCACCTTCCGTGGCATATGAACCCATTGTATTCAATGACAGACCGTTCGCCTGGGCCGGAGGATCCCCTGTGTTTAATATCTTGAGAAGTGAAACGAGGGTCTTCATGGATACATCTGTGGCTAGTCGTGATTCAGACTTTGTCTGGCAGATTTTGAAGGCGGAGGGATGTACCAACGCTCTGTTTATGCCATTTGCAATCCATGATTTACTTGAACTCCCACAGACCGTAACAGATGATGGATTCAGACTGCATCAGGTCGTCACTGGAGGTCAGATGATAGACAATTACTACACACAGGTCACTGGACGATTCTGTCACAAAATGATGATAAGATATGCTTCTACTGAAGGTTCCGGTATCGCGTATAATTGGCCAATCGATCGAACTGGACCACTTGAGGCGGGTGATGTTGGTCGACCCTATCCTGGTGTTGAAATTAGAGTCGTTGACCTCCAAAATCTCCCAATCGAAAGAGAATTAATAGGCAAAATTCAGATCCGCTCACCAACAATATTGAAAGAATACGTTGGTAGTCCACAACTCACGGAGGAGGCTTTCACAGAAGACAGATGGTTTAGAACGGGCGACATCGGTAAAGTGTCCTCGGACGGTCGTCTCATTTTGCTGGGGAGGGAAAGCGATGCCATAAAGAGAGGCACTCGAAAGATATACCCTGCTATGTTAGAGTTCCTGCTGGAAAAGATGGAGTCAATCAAAGACGTTTGTGTGGTACCTGTCCCAGATAAAAGGCTCTACGAGGAGATATGCGTGTGTTTTGTACCTGCCGGGCCGATTACTCCTGATGACGTGCAACAATGCTGTGAAAAGAACCTGTTCAAGGAGAATACCGTCGACAGCCTCGGAGAAATGCCAACGTATTTTCTGCTTTTCGAAATGTTTCCCAAATTAGCCAACGGGAAATTAGACAAAAGGGGATTAACAACAGAAGCCACACTTCGGTTAGGGTTGAAAGCAGCACGTGATTCTAACATATAACAACGAACAAGTTTGACCAGGCCGTTCCAAGACAGGAAAGCTGGTCCAGGTGGTCATACATTCTTACCAGAAAACAAAATAAAAAAAAAACAAATAAACGCAAAACTTGTTCACCCGAGAATGTTGCGATGTGCTGGTTTGAAAAGGCCATGGAATAATTAAACAACAGTTTTAAAACTGACCAAGAGAAACAAGCGATCGGCAATACATGGAGATTTGGACTTCCATTCATGGACGCCTTCAGCCAATTTATATATACAAGAACAACATGAGATCATCAGGACTGTGTGGTTACGTGTGTACATACTTCCCGGTCCACAGTTCGAATTCTTACTTTAAGGACTGAAGGAGTTATCGAAAAGATAAAAGCCCCACTTTTTTTCTTTTTAATTTTACTTCTAAATTAATAAATTAAAGGGGTTTTACGCACCTGACCCTTCTGCTTCTACATTAGTTTAGAAATTTGGGATTCCTACCTTTTGGTCCCTAGCATCAATGAAGAGTCCTAGGAGGACGAAACAGCTGTATGATGCAGTTTAATTCATTTTTTCGGCATACTATATCTATTACTGAATTTAAGAGGTGCAGCATATGTGTGTGTTAATTCATCTTTCAATTGTGTGGTACCTCGCTGTGAATTTCCAGTCAAGAAGAATGTAGCACAAACATTGCCGTCGAAATTTAGATTTGTTTTCTACCATTATTTGTCCCACAAAGTGTGGTGGCGTATTGCTAAAATGTCATACTAACCAGAAAACTGCTATTGCATCAGTCAACAACATTCTGGTTTAAAGACTATTATTTTAATTTCCATTCTTAATTTAACATAAATTATTCACAATAATATGCCACGTTACTGAAGACGAAAATTTCAGTTCGATTGAGCGACATTCGCGTTTGCGAATCTGAGCCTTTGGCTTATTTATTGTGTAGGAATATAAAAGCTATATATTCGGCACCAATGTAGAAAATGCTTTATCTTGTGTGGCATATAATTGGCCTCCCCTTGGGGTGTTATCGTGAATGATGACTCGGTTCTCACTTTGAGGACGACGTGACAATTATTTGGACGAAACCTAGATTACATGGCGGCATGACGGGTGTCGTCGATTAAAGGAGGAGGCACTTACTCTTCCTGGACACCTTACCACAGTTTCATGAACGTTCCTTAATCAAGGGAATTCCTTAAAGGCCAAATATACGTAACTTCCGGAATTTTTCGGGTTTCTGAAAAATTATGAAAAAAATCTAGTTAATAACAATGTAAAAATAAGCCTAAAACGAAGTAAACTTGAGCGATAACTAACAAGAAACTCTTGACTAAAACAAGTCAAAGAATTGAAAATAATTCAGGTGGGGCCCCCTTCAACAACAAGCCGAAGATAGAAGACAGTTCGAAATGGATGCGTGATTACAAGTATCGTGTTTCAACTGCTGCTGTACCGGTAACCGCATAAGAATTCATCTTGAATATTGCCGATATCAGTTAATCTTAACTAAATCTATGAATATAATAAGTTATTAGGCTTGATTTTTCGCTTCAAATTTTGCCGAAAGTTAGTTATATTGGGCCTTAAACTTAAACATTTCAATAGGGAAGCATATCATAAGTATAGGTTATTGCATGGTTTTCCAGTTACCAGGGATTTAAGTCCCGAGTGACAAGAAGTCGTGCAATAACTGGCTTACTGCTTACTTTCCACCTCGAACACAAACAATGAGAAAACAGCTCACCTGGAAAGTCCATCACACACATGATTTACATGTAGGTCTACCTGTGTTGATGAGTACTTATCATATGTGCTAACAATGGATTTTTGCCCAAACTTTTCTATTGTGACAGGTGGAAAGTAAATTAAATGAGAAATCTTAAGAATGCTTGTGAAACAATCGCGATGCTTTTTTGAACTTTGTCGTTTCATTCGGGGACGGAATAGGCAAACTTGATTATACTATGAGTTTATAGACAGACAAAGCTAGTTCCACTGGTTGACGCGTATCTATACGGGTTAGAAAATGGTTTTATTTTCATGCAGTAAATTGTAAAAATCAAGACATTTGATAATCACTGTAATCAATACGCTTTTTATTAACTAAAGTATTTTGAGTAACCGGTAGGTGATTTCATGGTAATCACTGCAGTATTGTTTTAAACATGCTTTTTTTATTTCAACATATTTTATTGTGAACACAATCGGATCGAACAGCAGGCTATGCCTAGATAAGTTCTCTCCTTACAGGTTGACATGACAAATACAGGACATTGATGAAACAATTAATTTGAAAATATTGATGCAATTAATATAATATAATACATGTAGCATAACTATTAGCATTTGCTCAGTCTGTTTAACAAATATGAGGAGGGAGATAATCCCCTGTGTATTTTAACATAATTAATTCTATTCAAAAGAGAAAATAGTAAAGTGAGGCAATTCATTTGAAAATTTTGATAATAATAATGATTATGTCTAAGATATTATATATAGCCAGTGTTCTTTGTTTAGATCCTTCATCCAATTAAGTTTCAGATAAAAAGTCACTAACGGCCTCTACCGTTTACATATCATCCACTCAAGAAGAATCCAGATTCGACCATAGAACACTAGTGTTAAGAATTGGCACATTTATTCAACATAGGTTTTAGTGTTAAGATATTGAGAACACCAAATGGTATAAGGGAGATACCTCCATGCATTTTTTATAAAAATATAATTTGTTCTATGTAATGCTTTCATAAGAAGTAAATTTTAGCTAAGTAATAAAAGACAAGCAATGCCACACTAAAATAAACATTAAACAACTAGACGAGAGGAAATGTTACAATCCTCAATCCTTCAAGCCATTACTGCCCCTCGTTCATACCGCACTGTTGTTGTACACAAGAAAATGAAGAAAAATTTTTTTTGTCATGCAGCATCAACAATAGTTACATTCATTGGTTAGGGCATAGAGGTTAATAATAAAAGAGATTATAATAAAAAGAAGTATAATAAAAATTAAAAGAAGATGCAGCACTATAGCTAGAGACTTTTTAGAAACATGCAGATTTTGTCCAAGATATGGCAGGCCAGTGTTCTATATTTAAATCATTCATTTCAATGAGTTTCAGACAAAAAAGTCACTAACGGTCTCTACCGTTCACCTATCATCTACTCAAGAAGAATCCAGATTCATCTACAGAACACCAGTATTCATATTTAATAAATTTACATATATATTGATTTGTTGCAGCACTCGATGAGGACATCACACAACACTTTAGTTGTAATTTTATGAAAGCAACAAATACATGTATAGCATGATTAAACATGCTATAAGTCATTATAAACTGTGTTTCTAAACTTTTATATTTTGTGTTCCGTTTTACAAAAACATATGTATTCGACATTAAAAGTTTTGATTTTTTAATTTAAAAATGCATCGCTTAAGGTGGCAAATGCATTAATTATTTCAAACTATTTTGATTGGTTACGGTTAAGATATTTTTATGGATGGAATTTTATGAATGAAAGTAGTAATGCTAACACTTTGCCAACAGATGGTGAAATGGCTGTAGTGGCAAGGAAACAGAGGGAGGCGTCACCATGGTAACAAAACCTTCGTGCACGTTTCGCTTTGTCTAGCACGTTTTCTGAACTTTCTTAACGAGAAATGAACCACCCTCGTGTATTTATGATTAAAATTCTAAACGATTGACGTATCAGCACTTTATTTATATTATATGTTGCGACGTTCACGGAAAGTACCGACGATTCTCGATTGTCATCATAATTGTACTTTCTGTACAACTTCTGCTTTCATTTCTTCAATAGTACCGGCAAAGCGTTGTGTCTATCAACTTCATATCCCGTTTAAACATTCATTTTCAGGTAGATCCTTACGTATTTTGTCGTTACTGTTTCAGTATTATCACATCTAAACAAGACTGTACATTATTCCAGAGCTTTCGCTTCCTGTAATAGTACTTCAACTGTATACAATAATATAAAGCGACTCTTTTCCGCTATCCACAACAGTTCTTGGTATATTGTATATGTACTTTCACTTTCCACAAGGATACAGTGTTATGTTGCTTTCTCTATCACCGTCAATTCTTCAACAATAATACGATTATGTTGCTTTCGCTATCACCGTCAATTCTTGGTGCTTTCACTTTCAACAAGAAAACAGTTATGTTACTTTCGCTGTCACCAACAAGTCTTGGTACTTTCACTTTCAATAAGAATAGTTATCTTACGCTGACTATTCCCAACAAGTCTTGGTACGTTTGAATTTCCACAATAGTGTACAGTTACAGGCTTATTCCAATATCAGTTATCAGTTGGGTTGGGGTTAGGATATTTGAACCTTCTACATTTTCATATTTAATAATTCATATAGACATCGCAGTGTCTTCAGTAATAGAAAATATATTTCACGAATTTGGCTGATATTTTCATCTTTTTTTTTACGAGTGCCCAGCACGAGTGAACAATATCAAAATATTAGGCACACGAGTATAATATATTTCGTATCGCTGAAGACGCTGTTAGATATTCTGTTTATTACATTTTTGTTGCAAAAATGTATTGCGGAACGCAAAACAACAAACAAATTTGACAATACTCAGTACAAATACGTATGACACTAGCAAGTCTAGATATTTCGATGGAACAAAATATAGTCCTCTAAAATATTTCAATAAAATGTTATAACTCGTTACTAACTTCTGTATATATCAAATTAATATGTCATATTACTTAATTATGCAAACTTTCTTGAAAAAATCCCGTCATCTACGCAGATTATTACGCAATGTTGATATCCGCCGAATCTACAGTCTGTAAGATGTATCATTTGTATCATCCTCGTCCAACTCCCCCTGCTTTACCTAGTGTCCGGGCCACGCTGGTATTTCGCTTGTGGCGAAAAATCGATTATTTCTTTTTTTAAAACAAAGCCGATAAATCCTTCTTATTCCGGTTAAGGACCTACCACCGTCTGGTGTATTCGCGTACTAGTTAGCATTTGGGCAGTGTGAGTGGAACCGCAAGTGGTGCGTGGTGCAGATTTAAACAGCTATACAAAGAAAACATAGTTAAGAGTTATAGCGAAAGCGAAAGCACATACAAAACAGTTCCGCGAAGCCACCGATGTCGTTCTATTGTTATCTAAATTGTGTCCGGGCTACGCTGGTATTCCATCGATTATTTCTTTCTTTCTTTTTTTAAACATTGCTGGTGCACCACGGAACTTCACACTACAGTTTTTAATCATAATTTTATGACGACAGTTTTACTTACTGGTTTCATATCCATCATATATTCGATTAATGAAAGTAAACATATAGTAAGAAGAAAGCGAAAGTAAATGCACAGCGATTCCGCGAAAAGTCTTTCGCAACAGTTTGTTTCCGGACTTCGCTTGTATTTACGCTGGAGACGAAAAATCGATTATCTTAAGTACAGTTCTATCTAAGAATCATACAAAAGTGTTGTTGTACACAATAACGTTAACTTGTTAACTTGTTTCTACAGTCAATGTTATAAACCGTTAACTTGTTTCTACATTCAATGCTATGTTCAGATTAGTGACACCGTGGACTGCCTCCGATGTATACGGTTTTCGATAAACACACATACTTGGATTTCAGGAAACTTGACAAACACTGCAGTGTAACATTGCATACGGAGGGTAACGAGCAGGTAGGTGGTTTGTTTTTCTTATATTATGATATATTTGATATTTCTTGCGTCAAATCAACATTCTTATATGTGCTTTTTATCACAGGGGCTTGATAATTTGACCTGTAGCAAGGGTTTTAGAGACTAATAGAGTAGTTGTTCACTCAAAGGTGACGTATTCGAGCGTTTTTGCATGATAATGATAATAATATACAACATTTGATATAGCGCCCTTTCTAGCTAACATAAGCCATGTGCACTCTGATATTACGCGCTTTACAGTACATATATATACTATTATCATACAATCAATACAATTAACACATACAGTTCTATCATATATAATTCTGAGGAGTTCGCAGGAGCTGCCGAATCAGACGCTAACAACTTGTCCTATACCACCTGGCTAATATCTCTATATGTGTGTGTATATTTGTGTGTGTTGGAGAGGAATTGTGTTCTGTTAGTAGTGGGACCGTGTTTCCAACGGCAGGAGAAAAACACTTTCTCTGAATGTTCCATGCGTATGAAGATTTCGGAGATCGAACCCTGGCCGCCTGCATGCAATCCGCCCATGGAAAAACATCAAAAACATGTCCAGCCATTGCACTGGAAAATGCTTTATAGCTTTGGAAAAAGTTAGAACGCTGTTATATGACCATTGAGGGGCATTATTTCCACTTCGTGGGCTTAGATAAATTGTCGATGATATAAAGTAAGGCCAAAATAATCAGGCCCCTATGCTGTTTATATTTTTAAAGCGTTGTTGTTTTGATAATCTTGAAGGTTATATGTCAGACAGACAAAGCCGCGGCCGTGTACGTACTACAAAATGTAGGTTCTACATATCAATATTTGTAATGTGAGATATTGTGACTCACTGAGAATATTCACCTGTAATACCAAACGCTTATATATATACGGACCGAGGCATTGACACAGAATATACACCAGTAATACCAAACGCTTATATATATACGGGTCGAGGCATTGACACAGAATATACACCAGTAATACCAAACGCTTATATATATACGGACCGAGGCATTGACACAGAATATACACCAGTAATACCAAACGCTTATATATATACGGGTCGAGGCATTGACACAGAATATACACCTGTAATACCAAACGCTTATATATATACGGGCCGAGGCATTGACACAGAATATACACCAGTAATACCAAACGCGTATATATATACGGACCGAGGCAACGACACAGAATTTGGACAAGACAATCGGCATTGTAATATTTATTATATGAATAAAAATAAACAAAAAGAGAACCTTATTCAAATAAGCTTCTTATAAGGTATTGATATAAAAACAAACAGATAAACATTATGTATGTAATAGTGGTCCCCGGTGTGCGTGCGGGTCGGTCAGGTCCGTAGGTCCAGAGAGGGTTGGTGTCAGCTTTACACGTCACTCCGTGAATCCGTTTCGTGATCGTATATTTTTAAAGGTCGAATAATAATCGGAGTCGACGACTAGACCTGCAATCCTCTCTAGACCTCGTGTTCCACGTTCCCACACACACACACACAGGTTACAGGCCTGTTTCACTACAGGTTCGAACTCTGGATGTAGCGGAAGTACTAGCAATCGATTCAATAACTCAACAAAGTGTTTCAATAAACAACTAACTATTTATTTACAAGACACAAGTATTAATGAAGAATATAAATGTATAACAATATAAACACGGAAGATCATAACATTAGTATCGCACAATGATAGCTAATGTTAAGTAACTCAATTCCTACGTGAACACGGCCCTTATACTAACCAACAGTAACACTGATACCCAAAGCTACAATCGATTCCCTCTAGATACCTATAGGTCTATTAGCGAACCAGTATGTATTATCGCATAAGCCCGGAGCCCCTGACTAACATAATCTGTAGTTCCTAAATAGCACCCTATACTGTTGAATCCAAGGAACGATAACTCCACGTAGCACTAGATAGGTATCGGCACTGTTCACAGCACCTGGCCGATGTTGCACGGTTTACCGCACATGAAGTTGGCAAGGTTTACCTCACCTAAAGGAGCGGGTCGGTTCACCGACCCTGTCAAGGCACTGATCCCTAGTTAGTTAGTTAGCTACGAGTTTAACGCCGAAGCACACACCGATGTTAATCGGTGTTCCGTCCGGCGTGAGGGAAGCTGCCTTCCCTCAGGGGGGGAGGGGGGGGGGGATAGTGGGGGGACGATGTCGATTATCGGGCCTTATATTATGGATTTTTGTAAAAAATTTAAAATCGACCTCGGGTTCGAATGATAATAATTGGTTGTTGCGTCAGTCACTAGCCGTATCTCGTCAAAGTGTCTGGCGTGGCGTAGTCGCTGATCCCTGTCGGACCAGCCGCTATATACCCCTGCTCCCCCTCCCCAAAATAGCCTCAAAGACGAGTGTTAAAACTGTTAATCTCTAACCCAGTTTCACCATCTAAAAGCATGTGAGGGAGAAGCGGTAACCCATTCCTGTTATTACTACCAACCACTTCCGGTCGTCTCAAAAGTGTAAACACACAGATTTCAGCACCGGTATCGTAGCAGCTAATCAGCCCTACTCTAAGTTGTGATGAATAACACGGAAAGTAACAGATCCTTATCTGTACATCATAAACAATAATTATACTTAAACAAAGTAATACAAACATGAGAAGTCTAAACCCTAACTTCTCACACTCCTCCCCCCTAAGATCAAAGTAACATTTTTTTTTCAATAAATTTACTTTGTCAAATAACAATCTAAACAAATAACCCCGTTACTATAGCTCTAGACTGCTAGGGTAATCCTACACAAGGCTACATATCAACTAAGCCTACCTGTTTAGTGTAACTTTCCAACATATATGCACACAACACATTAGCAACACATATAACCATATTTTGAATGCAGTAATTTATCCAAGTTCAAAACTTCGTGCCACGTGCAACAAAAGTTCACAAAATTTATGCAGTTCACAAAAGTTCCGTTAGTCCGCTTCAAGTATGGCACGCGCGAAACACTTATTAACCACATGCGTTTAACTATAGACATTATAAGTCCACAAGTTATTATAGGCATAAAGCGTAACAGTCTTTCAAGACACTGAATTAATCCTTATGTCCAATTTGTGGTATGGTTCCTCTTCCCTTCTGCCTGGTCGTCGGTTGGGAGCGTATGGAGCTCCCCTATAATCCCATCGGCTCTCTGTCTCTGGTTGGACCTTCGGATTGGGCCTGGACCCTCTTCTTGAGCATTACGGATATGGAACTCGGCGAAACTTTTAACAATTCCTTAAGATCCAAATCCGTGCTCACAGCAAGGTACAGCTCCCCCACTGCCTTCCAAAACTGGACAGTGGTAAACCAATCATTCCTACCTAACACATTTAATACTGACAACTGTTTACAGCTGCTCGGATTGTTACAGACACCCCCACCTATCCTGGTGTTGTATCATCTATTTTCCAATAAACCATATAACCTATATCCTATACTACATATGTACACATCTAGCTACCTGCTTCACGTACACATTTAGCCTAGCTACGGAGGAAACCAATCCGTTGGTTTACACATAGCCACACGACCTGTCTGACAGTACAGCTTTCTGTATAGCAGTGTCGCCAGATTTGAACCAGATGTTTTATACTTATCAGTATAACCTGTAAGTAGCACATTAACTAATTGATCAGAACTAATCATGCCAACCATAGCCATTGCAACCATCACTATCATCATACCTATCAAAAATTTGCTCGATGTAGCGGTGTTTGTAACTGAATAGTTTTTCTGATATGTTCCGTTTTTCAAAACAATAATTTCATTAAAATTGCTCACGGAAGATCTATCTCCCTCAGTAGTGTTCTTATCATCAGCACTTTTCCCTACCCCTAGTTTAACACTGGTGGGATGGTCACTATCAACAATATCATCTGTCTCGGTACATTCCTGACCCATGACCTCAGTCGCTGTATCTACAGTTTTAATGACCGACTCTGGATTAGGCCTAGACATACATAATGACTGCATTGTATCTTGACCAGCTGGAATGCTGGTTGTGACTTCAGCCTTTCTTAGTACAGACTCTAACTTGGCTACCTTTTCTTCCCTTTCCTGGAGAGTACTGAGCCTAACACAATCTCTTACGTAATATCCTACTTCTTTACAGAAATAACAAGCAACAGATTTTGTAGTTTTCTGAACTATACCTTTCTTTTCCTGTTTTTACTACTAGAAAAATTACTTATCCTTTCATCAATAAGTTTTGTTATTGTCTCTAGTGTCAATTGCTCTCCGTTCTCATTAAACTTAGCACTAGCTGATTGTAAAGGACAAACTTTTGCTGAATCGTAGCTATGTTTACTAGATGTGCTATCTAACACTGCTTCAAACTCCACCGCTGAAGATATAGCTTCGTCTAAGGTTTGAGGATGACTGAAGGTAACTTTCTTCCTCATCTCAAAACTTCTTAGCCCACTGATGAATTGATCAACTACCTGAGCCTCTAGATAGGAATAAGGTAACTCTGGGTAAGCTAACAATGCTATTCTCTTTAAGGTAAAACCAAACTCAACTAATGATTCCTCTTTTCTCTGACATCTATTTCTAAACTCGAACCTATGAGCCACATTTCTCTCCTTAGGGTTAAACCTTTGTGTCAATGAGTTCTTCACAGCCTGGTAGTCCGACAGCTGTCCACTAGTGAAATTACCCAAAAGCTTCTGAGCGGTTCCTCTGAGACTCATGCTTAACTGCTGGGCCTTCTCAGTAGGCAAAGGTGAGGTAGTTACTACCCCTGATGCCTTTGGTCTGTCTCCGGGAGACGGACATCTAACAGATACCTCATCATCCTCAAACAATAATTATACTTAAACAAAGTAATACAAACATGAGAAGTCTAAACCCTAACTTCTCACAGTATATACATGTAGATTTACATGAGCATCCCATTTACGATCTTTTTTTGCCGTTGTTTTGTTCTCGGCTCTATGGTATTATTTTCCAATTTCTAATAGATATCCAAAATCATCAGTCACATACATGTACGTTTGATAGAGATAATTGAATTAATGTACAATTACACTTTATATAATGCGACTGATATCGGTTCGACCTTATTTCTATTTAAAACCCGCCAATTTTGCCAGTATCAACCAACCAAAACATGTCTCCTGTCACTACATACGTTCTAGGACACAGCGTTACAAACTTTCTATTATTGGGTAATCAATTGTAAAGAATGGAGGTAATATAAAGTAGAACCCTGGTCAAAAGTACGTGCTTACATAAAATCTTATTTCTTCATGTGTCTCTGTAGAGGAGTTCATGTGTCTCTGTAGAAGAGTTTATATGTCTCTGTAGAGGAGTTCATGCGTCTCTGTAGAGTAGTTCATGTGTCTCTGTAGAGGAGTTCATGCGTCTCTGTAGAGTAGTTCATGTGTCTCTGTAGAGGAGTTCATGTGTCTCTGTAGAGGAGTTCATGTGTCTCTGTAGAGGAGTTCATGTGTCTCTGTAGAAGAGTTTATATGTCTCGGTAGAGGAGTTCATGCGTCTCTGTAGAGTAGTTCATATGTCTCTGTAGAGTAGTTCATATGTCTCTGTAGAGGAGTTCATGCGTCTCTGTAGAGTAGTTCATATGTCTCTGTAGAGTAGTTCATGTGTCTCTGTAGAGTAGTTCATATGTCTCTGTAGAGTAGTTCATATGTCTCTGTAGAGGAGGTTATATGTCTCTGTAGAGGAGTCCATGTGTCTCTGTAGAAGAGTTTATATGTCTCTGTAGAGGAGTTCATGCGTCTCTGTAGAGTAGTTCATATGTCTCTGTAGAGGAGTTCATGTGTCTCTGTAGAGGAGTTCATGTGTCTCTGTAGAGGAGTTCATGTGTCTCTGTAGAAGAGTTTATATGTCTCGGTAGAGGAGTTCATGCGTCTCTGTAGAGTAGTTCATATGTCTCTGTAGAGTAGTTCATATGTCTCTGTAGAGGAGTTCATGCGTCTCTGTAGAGTAGTTCATATGTCTCTGTAGAGGAGTTCATGTGTCTCTGTAGAGTAGTTCATATGTCTCTGTAGAGTAGTTCATATGTCTCTGCAGAGGAGGTTATATGTCTCTGTAGAGGAGTTCATGTGTCTCTGTAGAGGAGTTCATATATCTCTGTAGAGAAATTCATGTGTCTCTATAGAGGAGTTCATATGTCTCTGTAGCGGAGTTCATATGTCTCTAGAGTAGTTCATATGTCTCTGTAGAGTAGTTTATATGTCTCTGTAGAGGAGTTCATGCGTCTCTGTAGAGGAGTTCATGTGTCTCTGTAGAGGAGTTCATATGTCTCTGTAGAGTAGATGATATGTCTCTGTAGAGTAGTTCATATGTCTCTGTAGAGTAGATGATATGTCTCTGTAGAGTAGTTTATATGTCTCTGTATAGGAGTTAATATGTCTCTGTAGAGATACTCTATATGTCTCTGAAGAGCAGTTCATGTGTCTCTTCAGAGGAGTTTATATATCTCTGTAGAGTAGGTCATATTCTTTGTAGATAACCATTTATTTTTAGCTCAAACATTTGATTCAACATGACATGTATCATTAGAAAGATCAAGAGTGTATAGTTTAGGTTTTACGGCAAAGGTACAACCTGTATTCCAACGAATAGGTGCGAAATCCAAAAGAACAACTCTGTAATATAAGATAACATCGAACAATATAGCATTAGCATATTACATCACAATCAGTCACACACACTTTACACAACCTGTTGGCATTTCCGATGTTCATGTAAAAAATCTTTTTAGCTTCACATTGCGAGATGCTAATATCAAAGGGTAGATATGGAAGACCTATATATGGGAGGCTAATTGAGAGTTTTTTCCTCGCATTTTATGTTATTGCTGAAATTAGATCAGACAAGCGGTAATGTATATATACAATGTACTCCGCTAATCTCTCCTGTCCTAGGTATCTTGGCCGAATGTTTTCTTTTTCATTAGATTAATGTTGACGAAGACTTTTTTTCTTAAATGAACTATTTTGAAATACTTCAAACAGTGCGTGCTAATCAGCAAAACCATTCAGTTGAAGACACAAACCACAATGCCAGGAAGCTACGTCGATAATGCCTACAACCGACGTCTAGGAAGGGTCGGCATGCCCCACGGGAGCATGCCTGTGTCGCGTGGATCATCCGGGTCCTGTTATACTCCTAAAACCTACGTAGACAATGCATTCAACCGACGTGTTGGAAGAGTGGGATTAGAGCATGGAACAGCGGTGATATCAAAATCGTCCTCCTCGTCACCGGAGAGTTATTCCCCTAAAATATACGTAGACAATGCATTCAACCGACGTGTTGGAAGAGTGGGATTAGAGCATGGAACAGCGGTGATATCAAAATCGTCCTCCTCGTCACCGGAGAGTTATTCCCCTAAAATATACGTAGACAATGCATTCAACCGACTTCTTGGAAGAGTGGGATTAGAGCATGGAACAGCGATGATATCAAAATCACCCTCTTCAACAGAAGAGAGCTATTCCTCAAAAACCTACGTAGACAATGATTTTGACCAACGTGCTGAAAAAGTGGGATTAGAGCATGGAACAGCGATGATATCAAAATCACCCTCTTCAACACAAGAGATCAATTCCTCAAAAACCTACGTAGACAATGATTTTGACCAAAGAGTGGAATTAGAGCATGGAACAGCGGTGATATCTAACAGTCCGATACAGTCCCCAGGTATGAAGGTGTACTTGGATCACACTTTTATCCAGGCTTTTGAAAAAATCGGCATTCTGATCGACTCTATGAGAGTGGCATCAGGAACGTCCAGTACTAGAACAGGATCACCTGTGAGGAGGGAGGAAAACGACCGTACAATATCCGTCAGCATCTTGAAGGAGGAATTGCATGAGCGACCGGTATGTATTTTGCAGTATCCTTTCTTCAAATAAATTGTAAAATGTGGGTGCCGTCGTATTCTCCTTTACTTTTCGATTTTTAGTTCGGATATGGTTTTGTTGCGCTTCGTTATTCTCTTATATTTTAGTGTCATGGTCTACCACTAGAGGTGGGTTATTTTTCAACTCCCAAGCCATCAATGTAATATTGCAACTATTGTAAAATAACAAGACGGGTAAACCAGGCGTTGTGACATTGCACAAATGATCGAATAATTCAAGGCTGAAAAATACTTATGCTGACAAAGGACATACATGTGTTGTACAAGTCGTCGAAACGTCACTTAAAACATTTATTTCTTGTGTAACAAAAATCTTTACATCACACATATACAGGCTTTTATTTTCTCTCAATAATAAACTGATATTTTCAATTTAAATTTTTGCATTATATACCTGCTATTATATTTATTAAGGTTATCCTACATTTTGTTTTTGTATTATGTTCACTATTTTCTTTGATGATTCCTCAAGTATTTGTTTACAAACATATTTCAAAATAATCATTCAAATAATTTGTATTCAGATTTCGCCATTTTTTTCACCTCGTCTTTAAAAATGTTGTAGAAATTATTAATGAGAAAAATTAAATAGAAAATACCAAAGCGTCAACAAAACCATAATCCGAACTTAAAATCGATTAAACTAGAACCACATGCAATATTTATCGTAATGATGATCATACTCTTAAAAGTATTTAATCTTTTTGTGTTTAAGGAAGAGGGTATTGACCTCGAACACCTACTAGAAGACTACCCGTACGCCGAGGAAGTTAGTGAACTGGATGCGGACCTTACCAAGTATGTGGAGCCGGCCAGCTTATGGCGACAGGAATCACAAAAGAGCAATGAACCATTAACGACCTTTGATCTTCGGAAGAGTTACCGTGGAGAAAGAATCGAATTTGATGATCTGGATATCAGAGAAAAGATCGGCCATGGAGGATTCGGAGATGTGTATTGCGCTGAATGGAAAGGAACTGTTGTGGCTGTTAAGAAACTTCGTGTCCAGAGAGTATCGAACAAACGATTACGAAAATTTACTTGGGAAGTGGAAGTTTTCTCTGCGCTCGACCATCCTAATATCGTCAAGTTCATTGGCGCTTGCTGTGTGACCCCGAACATCGCCATCGTCATGGAGTTTATGGAAGGCTGTCTGTTTCAGATGCTTCACATGCCTGCTCTTGGAGATTCCACTCTGACGGACGGTGACAAGATCAGTATCATTGTTCAGATATCACGTGGGCTAGCGTATTTACACAATAAAAGAATCGCCCATTGTGACATCAAATCCCGCAACGTTCTGATAGATTCCAGAGGAGTTGGTTACCTAGCAAAGATCACGGACTTCGGGCTTAGCATGATGAAACGTGATTCTGATCAGGTAAGAGTCGGGCAACCTCTGATTTCGTTTTTGGTTTTTACTGTCCCTTTTTGTGAAACGTTTGCTACATGATCACAGGTCAGAAGTCGCGGGAGGCCGTGCAAGGCCAGTCCTTCCCACCGTTTGTATCTTATATTATCGATTCAGATGTATCCCTGGTCGGAATAATCACAAAAAATAACATACACATATAAAGGTTTTACTACCGAGAAACTCTGGAAAACCGTTTTAAGGTATAGTTTACTTAAATGAATAGGCGAGCATCAGCTCTCTCCTTCACTTAGTCTGGTTCTATAGTTCATAGACCGTATTGCGATTAGCAAATGTTCACATGTAATGTGCATATAAACATCTGGTCCAAGTGTCCCCATCATCTGGTCCAAGTGTCCCCATCATCTGGTCCAAGTGTCCCCATCATCTGGTCCAAGTGTCCCCATCAACTGGTCCCAGTGTCCCCATCAACTGGAGCGGGACACTGGCACACTGGTTAGGTTGGCTATCTTGTATATCACCTATTGGTTTTTAATCTAGCGATTGTCGTTATCATTGGAGATTTTGTTTATATGACGAGTGTCACTTGCTTGATTCTAAATTTGCATTTCTATCACACATGTTATATATAACATCTGTGTGTCTATCTAAAAGGCAGAGCCACTTTTCTTTGAACTTGTCGTAAGTTGATATTTTTGCTTTCAACAGGTGCGAAAAATCGGAACCTCTCGCTATTCTGCCCCTGAAGTACTGCGAGGTGAGCTGTTAGACCGAACGGCTATGAAGAAAACCGATGTTTACTCTCTTGGTCTGGTCGTGTTCGAGATAATCTCGGAAGAGGAACCATTTGCTTCACTAAATTCTAAACAAATAGAACAGTCTGTTGGACACGGCGATATATCACCGATTTTCGGTACTGACGTAGATGAAAATCTGGAGGAGGACGTTAAAGAATGCTGGAGCAGGGATCCTCTTCTCCGACCGTCTGCGTCACGTTTTCGTGATTCAGTTGAATTGTGGAAGACTCTCTACATGTAAAACTTAAGACACACATCAGCATGTTCTCTTACACGTCTTATGTACAAGCAAATGCTGAAAAAGTCATCAATCACAGTGCCTTAAAAATCATACCAGTCTCTTGTATTATATCATCAGACTATCTACAATGCTAAGACGCCTTTTGTTGGAGCATAATTATTTAATTTTGAAACATGATAATCCATCATATTTTTGAACTTCCTTTAACTGTATTCTGTAGCTTGTTTCTTCTATAATCAATGTAAAGTATACATATTGTGACTTGTATTGTGAGTCATTGGTAACTATTGACTTACCTAATAAACTTTGAAGACTATCGACCAAGTTGTTGAAGGATATTGACATATGGGCTGCTGGCCTACGTGTAAATATGTATCAATCATTGACCTTTGGTGAAGTAAATATGGTGTTATACCAACCTTGTAGAAATTTCACTCGGTCAATAACTTATGTTTTTTATTAGATATGAAATTTAATTGCAAAAGACTGACATTGCATTATTTCTATCGTGATAAAGTATGCAACTTACTATTGGGGGATTGTGACGTAACAATGACTATGACGTTATAAACGCAATTTTGGCTCATTGTTTCTAAAAGTAAAAAACGTCAGATCAATATCAAAATTATGAATATAAACGTGACCATATTTTGGCTTATGAGAATTTAAGAAGTCGGGCGATATCTATCATTGAAGACTATAGACTAGTTATTGAAGACTAATGACCTACATATAGATATTGATGATTACCAATCAAGTTATGGAGGAATATTTACATTCATGCATACATTACACTAAGTACATTGTAATTCTACTACTTAGTTTTGTGTGATATTTTTGCGAACTACGTGTGTGTTATATGACGTATCAGGTCTCGGTCTGGTTGTATGTTTTGAATGTTCTTTTGGTGACGTCACGTTTAGGACAATTACATGACGTCCTCGACTTTCGCACTGGAGTAAAAATGGCAGCATTTTACATTTTAATTAAGCAATAAATGTTTTAGCAATCCTATAACAAATATTGTTTTATTTGACAAACTTAATAAAGCCCGATAGAGTATTATGCAAGTTTGTTAGCAACAACAATATGAGTTATCAAGTTTCCTGATGATTTAAATTTAGCTAATTCCATTGTCTGACAAAGACAAATGAATCAAAGACGAGGTCTGACAACTTATGTATAAATACATCACAAAGAATCAATTTACATCACGTGATTTAGTTCATACAATACAATACGATTATATATCATAACTTGGTAGATGTATATGTTTTAGGCATCTTAACCCTTTGTATACAAACAGTACGATAAGTAATGGACGTCAATCAAAGCACTGTCGACACTGGAGGAAGTAGTGTTCAGGGGAAGTAAATATCAATGGAACAGGTCGACACTGGAGTAAGTAGTGTACAGGGGAAGTAAATATCAATGGGACAGGTCAACACTGGAGGAAGTAGTGTACAGGGGAAGTAAATATCAAAGGGACAGGTCTGTATCAAGATGGCAAGGCGCTATGGCCTTAGACTTACAAACATAGACAGAGATCATGTAGTCTTCAACTGTGTCTTGTTTATTACAGCAAAGGAGCATGGCATAGACGCTTGAATCTGTATCCTATAAACTCTTTACTTTATAGACGTCATACTAATTGCTATGTAGCGACAAGGACCAACAACTACCGATAAGACTATGGTTAATGTACATAACAATGACATATTGTTACATCCCTTTTCTTTTCAAACTCTAATTTCCTATACAATTATTAGAAAGAATGTACAGTAGTACTGTAACTGCAATTTTCTTTACCTATATTATATCTATATGAAAGTCACATTTAAAGTTCTATGCAAAGTTACTTAGATTGAATATGATACTATGAATTGAACTGACTAGAACTCTTGACTAGAATTATTTGAATAAATTCTGAAGTATAAATTCGAAGCATTGTGTTATTTGTCAATGTCTTCGGCCTAATCCTAATACATCAACTATCAACTATTATGTAATTCGCAAAGTTTGTTTCTATGTTTCCAAATTGATAACCAACAGAATTGATAATAATAAAAATTAACTCGCGACTGTGTTAAGTGCACAATTAGCCTTATTGTCCACAAGTAAAGTCAAATTAAATCACCTTTGTGCAAAACACACCACTATGTACACACGCGTTTAAAGATCAAGCTTGGGTGGTGGTTTGGATATCCGTCCACTTCTGGTGGTAACCACATGTGGTGACTCTCTCGTGGTGATTCTGGGGGATTGCAGTGGTTCTGGTGGTATCACTGGTACATGACTAATATCCACAGAGTTATCTCCCTTTGATGTTGAGTTAGGAATGGGTGGTGCAGCAATTAAGTCATGGTCTGGAGGAACAGGTGGTTCCCTTGTGGCTCTGAGGTATTTCCGGTTCCTGCGGAGCACTGATCCATCATCCATGACTACATTATAGGAACGAATTCCAACTTGTTTATCGACAACTCCACGTTTCCAATGCTGTTTTTTGGCAAACGGTTGAAGCCTTATCTGGTCTCCTCGATGTAGAGATGGGAGACTACGCGAGCCGACATTGTAGTTTCTCTTTTGTCGTTTTTTGTTTGTGCGTATATCCCTTTTAACGACTTCACTATCTGTAACAGCAGATTTGAGGGGTATCTCAGAAAAGTTGAGCAAGGTCTTCGTTCGTCGATTCATTATTCTCTGCGACGGGCTTGTCATCATTCCTTGTGTAGGAGTATTTCTCCAATCTAGAATTGCAATGAAGGGGTCAGCACCAGCATGTTTTGCTTTTTTCATCAGAGTTTTGGCAGTTTTCACTGCATTTTCCGCTTTACCGTTGGATTGCGCATGGCCAGGGCTAGATGTTGTGTGTTTAAACTCCCATTTCTTTGAAAATGCCTTGAATTTTGTCGACGCAAACTGGGGGCCGTTGTCTGACACAACTTCATCAGGTATCCCATGTCGGGCAAACTGCGACTTTAGACAGTGTATTACTGACTGAGATGTTGTGTTTTCATCCAATCGATCCACTTCGAAAAAATTACTGTAGTAGTCTACTGTAACTAGGTAATTCAGGTCACTGAAGGTGAACATATCAACCCCGACTCTGGCCCATGGTCGAGATGGAGTGTTATATAAATGTAGGGGTTCCTTTGCCTGCTTGGTACCAAATGCGTTGCATGTGTCACACTTGCTGATGAAATCCTGAACTTCAGAGTTCATAGACGGCCAATACATGAGTTCCCACGCTCTCCTAAGACATCCTTCCACACCTATGTGGGAATTCTCGTGCAGTTTCCTCATGACACCTTGTCTCAGAGATTTCGGTATAACTGCCCTCGAGCCACGGTATATTATGCCGTTCTGTACTGAGAGTTCATATCTAATATGAAAGTAGGGTCTCACCTCTAGGAGGACCTCATCTTTGTCATCTGGCCAACCTTGTAGAATGACAGATTTTAGGATTTGAAAGTCACGATCCTTGGCCGTTTCACTTTGGATTTCGGATTTCTTCTCATCCGTCATAGGTAAGTAGTCCATCATGTTGATATCTTGAATTTGGCGCTCAATGTCACTCTGTATACCAAACACTTCTTCAGGACACTGTTCTTTTTCAGACATGACTCTCTTTTCATAAGCACGTGACAGAGTATCAGCGATGTACAGAAATTTCCCTGGTTTATATACAATTGTCAAGTCATACCTTTGCAACCGGAGAAGCATTCTCTGTAGACGTTTGGGCCCTGAAATGAGTGTTTTTTTCGCTATAATCTCCAGGGGTTTGTGGTCACTCTCCACAATGACGTTACGGCCGTAGGTGTATTGGTGGAATCGTTCCATCCCAAAGACGACCGCGAGCAGCTCTTTCTCTATCTGCGCGTAGTTTTGCTCGGTCTTTGTAAGACTGCGACTAGCATATGCGACTGGTTGATTCTCTTGCATTAACACAGCACCAAGACCTGTCTGCGAGGCATCACACTGAACCGTTGCGCTCAGCGTAGGATCAAAGTACCTCAAAATAGGAGCAGTAGAAGCAGCGTCCTTAATCGTCTGTAGCGCTTCATCATATTCATATGTATACTTGAACTCCACGTCCTTGTTAGTAAGTTTTCTGATAGGCTCACAGAGATCACTTAGATTTCTCAGAAATTTGGATAGATAGTTCACAACACCCATAAGTCTTTGCACACCTTTCACGTCACTTGGACTGGGCATATTCTGTATTGCAGCTACTTTCTCAGGATCAGGCTTGAGGCCTGTTGAAGTTAGAAGGTGGCCAATGTAGGGTATTTCCTTTGCTCGTAGCGTTAGCTTACCTTTATTAAGCTTAACACCTCTGTCAATGCACCGTTGCATCAGTTTTTCCAGTTTCCGGTCGTGGTCTTTTACAGCTTCCATTTCAGTGAGACCTTCTCCATACACAAGTATTTCGTCAAATATAGGCTCCACACCTTCCAGATCCTTAACCAAAGCATCTACTCGTTGTTGGAAAATTTCTGGGGCGGGAGAAATGCCAAAGGGCATCCTAAGCCAACGGAAACGACCGAAGGGGGTTTCAAAGGTAGTCAGTTTGCTGGACGCCTCATCCAGGACGACGTGCCAAAAACCGTTCTTGATATCACACACAGTGAACACTTTGGCATTTGCAAGTTTTGGTAGAACATCATCTATTACCGGTAAGGAGTAATGGCTGCGTTTAAGTGCCTGATGTAAGGGTTTGGGGTCAATACATATTCTCAGTTTTCCGCTGGGTTTCTTTACCACCACGAGACTTGACACCCACTCTGTAGGCTCATCAATGCGTTTGATGACATCAAGCTGCTCTAGACGCTTCAGTTCAGTCTCTAGTTGTGGTTTTAATGCTATCGGAACTCTTCTGAGTGGAAGTTGTACTGGGGGTACATTCTTGTCTATTTCCAGATGTAGTTCTCCATCCATTTTCCCTTCACCCTAGAAAACTTCTTTGTATGTTTCTAGAATTGTATCTGTACTATCTACTGCCAAAATGTTCTCATACTTGACCTCCAGGATTCCCATTCGTTGTATTGTTTGTGATCCAAGTATAGGGACCAATGTATCATTGTCAACAACACAAAATTTCACATGGTACTGTTGATCAGTCTTTGGGTTGGTTACCAAGGTTGTACACGTTCCTACCGAGGGAAGCTTTGTTTCGTTAAACATCCTCAGCATAGATGTGCGACTTGTGTCTATTTTCATGTTCTTGATATATTTCCTTGGTAAAACGTTGCATGTAGCTCCACTATCTAGAAGAAAGGAGATCCTTTGTGACTCTATGTCGAGTTTTGCGTGGATTTTCCTTGTATACTGTCCATTGGATACAGTCATCAACTCCTCGTCAGATTCGGAATCCTCTACATAGTGTACTTTCTTCCTAAACTTTGGTTTCCTTTTTGGGCATTTTATCTTGAAATGATTCCTTCCACCGCAGCTCTCACATGTCTTTTGATAAGCTGGACATTTCTCTTTCTTGAACTCATGCGATTTTCCACAAAACTTACATGTCTTCCAGTATTTCTGTTCATTTGTAGGTTTCTGTTCTTTATGTTTGTACGTTTTGTTTTCCTTTTGAGACGAGTGATGTCTTACAGCATTTAAATCATCATGGGCTGCTTGTGCACCCATAGCCTTTAACTGTCTCTTAGTTGACTCTGCAGCTCTGCAAATATCGATACATTTTTGAAGTGTCAAACCCGACGGTTCCTGTAATAGTTTTTTCCGCACTACCCCATCGGTGAGGCCACATATGAGTCGGTCTCTTATCAGTTCCTCTTTCAGGTCGCCGTACCCACACGACGAAGCTTTTCTTCGTAATATTGAGACAAACATTTCTACACTTTCTTCACCCTGTACACAGTTATTGAAAATGTAACGCTCATATGTAGTATTCGTTTTGCCAACGAAATAGATTTCCATTTTTTCCAGTATTTTTTCCAGTTTATCCCTCTCAGCATCCTCTAACGGGAGTCCGTTATAAATTTCCAGACCTTCAAGTCCGATACATGTGATAAAAGTTGCGATCTGAACTTTATCTTCTTTTCCCGCCAAATCAGAAACTATTGCATAGCTTTCCCAGATTTGTTTCCATTTTTTCCATGCTTGCGGGGCTTCCGACCCTGAACCCATTTCGAGCTTTGGCGGCATCGGTATATTGCTGTGAAGTGCCATATTATATATATTTTCAATGTTCTGTGCAGTATTTCGTCAGAATCACACTGAATTATCGACTTCAAAATGGCGGCGAGTTGTTACCATACATTTACGACGATCCGTGAATTAACAGAGATCTTGTGATTCAACACAGTCTATTTCTCACCTTGAGATGAATGGCAAGGCGCTATGGCCTTAGACTTACAAACATAGACAGAGATCATGTAGTCTTCAACTGTGTCTTGTTTATTACAGCAAAGGAGCATGGCATAGACGCTTGAATCTGTATCCTATACACTCTTTACTTTATAGACGTCATACTAATTGCTATGTAGCGACAAGGACCAACAACTACCGATAAGACTATGGTTAATGTACATAACAATGACATATTGTTACAAGGTCGACACTGGAGTAAGTAGTGTACAGGGGAAGTAAATATCAAAGGGACAGGTCGACACTGGAGTAAGTAGTGTACAGGGGAAGTAAATATCAATGGAACAGGTCGACACTGGAGTAAGTAGTGTACAGGGGAAGTAAATATCAAAGGGACAGGTCGACACTGGAGAAAGTAGTGTACAGGGGAAGTAAATATCAATGGAACAGGTCGAAACTGGAGGAAGTAGTGTACAGGGGAAGTAAATATCAAAGGGACAGGTCGGCAGCAGATATAGTGAGAATCAAGGAGGAAAAGGACAGATATTTTACGGGGTTGGGGGGTGGGGGGTGGAGGAGTGGAAGCGAGAAAAGAGAACGATGATATAGCACATAACTTAAGTGTAGATAATACATATACCACATTACAAAAGCGCCAATCGGAAAATTACGGAAGAAAAGGAAGAATATAGATTTTTCTGGAGAATGAAGCAGGATTCCTTCAAAGAAATGTGACACAAAAATTCCTAATTACAACATAAACGAAATAACATTTAAATTAAATTAAAAAGAGAGAAAATACAAAAAGTAAACATCGTCTTCATTATAGTAACTGTGCAGAATATATACAAGTCTGTCCATTGTACATATCGGCGAAGTACATTGTATTGTGGAGATAGTAACATACATAACAGACTGGATAACTACGACACACATCACAATAGCACACGCTCTCTCACTTCTTCATATACACGCGCGTACGTCGTTTATTTGGGGGGTTTTCATTTTCGCAAAAAAAGAAATGTTAATTGTTTTGCTTCATACATGTATTAGTTTGCTTCTTAACAGGGTCATTTTGACAACTGACAATCAATTTATTAGGACAATGAGTCATTAGTTCAAAAGCTTTTAAAAATACCAACTTAAAAGTTTGTGCACAGTTTTGACAACCCATCGGACAATGTCCTAACGAGGTCTAAATTCTGCTGTTGCCATAACAACATCATTCTAGTGATGTAGAGGGAACTGATATAAATTAAAACTGTAAATATGTACTAACGATTATATACAGACAGACAGACAGGCAGCGATGTACTGCAAAGGAAATAGCCTGTAATACAAGTTTATATGTAAATTCACAAAGGAAACTTTGTACTAACGAATGTTTGAAGACACGGTCCATCCTGCGAGCGTTGTGACGCCAGATGGAAACTTTTGAGTATACCCGACAACCCGTGCACTACTTGTTATAGGAATAGACTGCGTACAATGTATATAAAACTTGGGGAAAACTTTCCTCGAAGCGCTGCCATAAGCGGCCATTTTTGTCCTATCTTAGGTACGCTTGTGACGTAGTTTCCCAACCGTGTTAAGGGTAATATGGAGGGGATATATATGTTACTCGATACCAGCATGTACATGATACTGTTAAAGGGTTTTACAAGGGAATCAAATATATATTCCTGTTCCTCTGTATCATCAGCTGGCAAAATGGTAAATAATGAAATATAGACAGCTTCACTCTAGAACGGACGCGTCCCCTGATAAAATATATCTACACGGAAGTATACTTATAAATCAGGCCGGACACAGTGAGAGCTCATATTGATATAAGGAGCTGAAGATAACAGTAATATTGATACAGCCAAGCATCGCATATCGACATAAACCCAAGTACTCGACATGTACATTCTCGTATGTCCCCATCAGTGATCGACCATTCTATCATCCTTATATAGGTTTTACAACCACAAGGACCTGATAATTTGTTTCAGCCAGTTTTGGAGCTAAATTAGGGTGTTTCAATTTTCGATGGAATGAACAGTATGGAATGAAACCACACTAAACGCAAGTAACTTGACTTTCTTGTTGAAAAATCGGATTAAGATATCTGCTGAAGTCGAGCGTACAGTATCGAAAGTGAAAGTACAGAGTACAAATTCTACCTACTGTCGAGCGTACAGTATCGAAAGTGAAAGTACAGGGTACAAATTCTACCTACTGTGACACACCAGGCGACTGGGAAACACCAAGCGCAGACACGTGACACGGTAAATAAGCTTGGTATCCGCTACAAAGCTTTATTAGGATACCTTAGTATTATTATAATTGACATATTACTTGTCTTTGAAATATTGAAATCATCATTATCAATACACAGTTGGATATTCTCCGGACAGTTAAATGGAAAGTGTTAGTGTGTTTATGGCCCTATAAATACAGTTTCTTTATGTTTACTTTCAATTTGATGTGGTCTACGAGTCCACGGACAAGCTATCATAAAGTTTTGAAAGTAAAGCCACGGTAAATGTGTTTGTGGTACGGAACACGAAATCTAGGTCACACGGTACATGTGTGCGGTTAAGGAACTAGGCACAAACTTCGCATTGAAAGTCGACGTGGAACGGCGGATTGAGCAGGTATATCTACTTGTTTCCATGTGATGATATATATATTTATTATGTTTTTCATTCTCATGCTAGTGTCACAGCCTATCAGTTGTTTTGATGATGGTAAATCGAAAATGAAGTTGACCATGTTTACGTCGATCGCCATGTTTGTGGAGGTCCGCCGATAGCTTGTTTGCCTCGCGGTGAAATGTCAGTGTAAATAATTAGTAAACAGCTCATATTATTCTCTCAAACTATCGACAGACCGGGAGAGTGCTGGTTGTTCATGCATTACATTGGTACGTTATCATTTAATTATTTGTGGACAGAATACGAATTAACAGGAATTACATTTTGACGAATAGATGTTTGGTGTGTGACTTTCATCTAGTGTTGACCAGGGCCAGAGGACGCCCATACTCACTTGATACCACGTACCACAAGCAGATGATTATGGTCGTGCTCTGAAACAATTATTGACAGGATATGGTACTCCACTGAACTACCCGAGCCATTCGTAAAAGTCCGAGGGCTGATGATACAGTAGGTGATATTTTGATGCAATAGTAAATCTTTTATATAGCCTACACTTTTGATACAATTGTACATGTTTTATATAACCTACACTTTTGATACAATAGTAAATCTTATATATAGCCTACACTTTTGATACAATAATACATGTTTTATATAGCCTACACTTTTAATACAATAGTTAATATTTTATTTAGCCTACACTTTTGATACAATAGTTAATATTTTATTTAGCCTACACTTTTGATACAATAGTAGATATTTTAAATAGCCTACACTTTTGATACAATAGTTAATATTTTATTTAGCCTACACTTTTGATACAATAGTAGATATTTTGTATAGCCTACACTTTTGATACAATATTAGATATTTTATAACGCCTACATTTTTATACAATATTAGATATTTTACATACAGTGTAGGCTTTACTAGAATTCAACAGGTTTGGATGCAATGGACACGTCATTCGGGCTGGTCTTCGTTAGCCGGAAAAGAACCAGTCTACCTTTACTTTCGTTTTCTACAGCACTTCTTAGGAATGTTGTTGGGCAAAGGAAGACAAAATGAAACTAGTCCCGCGACTCGCTTGTAATCGTTCGTCCGATTAATTCACCAATGAAAAATGTCGTTACATCGCAATGGTAATTCACACACAAAAATGTCCTTGTATTGCAATGGTCATTCATTAATGAAGAGTGTCGTTACATCGCAAACGTAATCATCATTAAACACTAGCGTATCACCGTTTGCCAGCTAGACGTCATTGTTAATCTGGATTAAAAATTTTGATGTAATTGTTTCATGGGATTTTTTTTTTTTAATTTTACAATTATAAATAGTGTCTTAAGTGCTTCAAAATTTATGAAACTGAATATAAAGAGTTTTTTTTCAAAATTGTGCACTTTATTTTAGCTTCTATTCTTTTTATGACTGCCAGTTTCTCTTATTTTCTGTTCAAACATTTTACTCAAAGTACTGCCTGTTCCATTTATGAACGATAGTTATGAAATATTTTACATCATTAATACCGAAGATAAAATCTGACGTTTCGCTGTCAATTTTTCTATTTGAGTTACGCCCCTTCTCTTACTTTGTAAACTTAACCCGTACCTATATTGTTGTATGCTTGCGATTCATTGTAATGTCTCGGCTTTGTTTACTATTATTTGTCCGGAAGGACCGGTTGAGCTTTTTCCAGTATCTGGCGTCCTTCGTCCAACGTCAAAGTTTTTACTTAAACAGCTTCTCCTCATTATCAACTAAAAGGTTTTGGGTATTGCTATGTATCGTGCTTGGATGAAGGTCCACAAAGTTTGTTCAAACAAATCTGTTTTCAATGTCAAAGAGGTCAAATATATATATTTTTTTTCAATAACCGAAATGCCCATGGTTCTATATTTGGCTTGTATCTTCCTGGTACCAAATTTGTCCGAAAGGGTGATTTTTTATCTACTTTCAAGGACACAAGAGTCAAATGTGTTTACAATTTTAAAGCGACCTCTTCCCAATAATTAAAAGGTCAATGGAACTGATATAAGGCCAGTAGCTTGTTGGAATGAACGGCTTCCAAATTTCCTAATAAATGATTTTGAACTCATGTACTTTCAAGGTCACAGGGGTCAAAATTATTGAAATCTCCAAACAGCTTTTTCTCAATACCCGAACGGTCCATGAAAGGCACAGGAAACTGTTAGGCCTGTAGCATGAAGTCATAAAGGGCTTCCAAGTGTTTTAAATAAGTGATCTTGACCAGCTTTCAAAGTCACCGGGGTCAAATGTGTTTAAATCTTCAACCATCTCCTTCTCAATAACCAAATGGTCAAGGGTACTGATATTTGACAAGTATCTTGCTGTAATGAAGGAGTACATAGTTTGTTCAAATGAAGGACCCTGGCCATCTTTCTATGTTACTGGGGTCAAATGTTTTCAAATCTTCAAACTTCTTTGTCATGACTAAAACGCCCAGGGGTCTGGAAATAAAGACTTGAGCATGCTTGAATGAAGGACTACAAAATTTGTTAAAATCTACAACCACGATCCAGTTTCAATGTTAAAGAGGTCGAGTGTCGTAAAAATATACAAGCAACTTCTTTTCAACATTTAAATGGCTCAAAATACTTAATAAATGACCAGTATTATGCTTGGATAAACGGCTACCAAATTTGTTCAAATAAATGAACTCGAATCAATTTCAAGGTCACAGGGTGAAGATCTGTTTAAGATCTTCAAACAGCTTCTTATCAATAACTCAAAGTGCTGATGATATTTGGCCAGTAGCAGTCTGTAATGAAGGGCTAACATATTTTTTGTTCAAATGATTAATTTTGACTTAACTGCATGATCACATAGGTCAAGGACGTTGGATTTATTTTAACTAAGAGGCCTAGAGTGATGAAATGTGACTAGTTATTGAATCAAAACGCACCATTTGGCCTGTAACTTTATATAATCCATTTTAGTGTAACACGTGTTAGATTGGTATCTTACAGGCCAATTCGACCTTTTGTTTCCTCTGGGTTTTGTTGGTTAGAAAGTTTCATTTTGAAAAAAAAACAGCTATATTAAATTTGACTTCTGCTGTATTTGCAAAAAAAAAAGACAATTAATTTCCTTTATCCCATTTAATTATTTTAGATATTTTCAAACAGTATATTAGTATACACAGGTACCTGATTTGTATTTGCAGGTGAAGCCAATATGCCGAGATTTATTAAGACAATGAGACATTAGTCCAAAACCTTTAGTAAATATGTACTCACAATAATACACGGTTATGTACTGCAAAGGAAATAAATAGCCTGTAATACAGGTTTATCTGTAAATTCACTGAGGAAACTTTGTACTAACGAATGTTTGAAGACACGGCCCATCCTGCGAGTATTGCGCACAAGAGATGGATTTTTTTAATATACCCGACAACCCGTGTACTTCTTGTTCTAGGAATAGACTGCGTAAAATGTATATAAAACTTGGGGAAAACTTTCCTGGAAGTGTTACATAAGCGGCCATTTTTGTCCTATCTTAGTTACGCTTGTGACGTAGTTTCCCCACCGTGTTGAGGGTTATATGGAGGGGATATAGATGAAACTCGATACCAGCATGTACATGATACTCTTAAATGGTTTTACAAGAGAATCAAATATATACTCCTGTTCCTCTGTATCATCAGCTGGCAAAACACAGAAGTGGTGTGGACTTTATGTATGGCAGATAAATAATGAAATATGGACAGCCTCACTCTGGAACAGACGCGTTCCCTAATAAGATTTATCTACACGGAAGTATACTTATAAATCATACCGGGCAGAGTGAGAGCTCATAAGATTGATATAGGGAGTAAAAGGATCATCGACTGATCAAGGGACTCAGGAGAGGTTCAGTAAACTGTACGGTATGTAGTGTAGGTTGTGCAATACTGAAGATAACAATAATATTGATACAGCTAAGCATCGCATATCGACATAAACCCAAGTACTCGACATGTACATTCTCGTATGTTCCCATCAGTGATCGACCATTCTATCATCCTTATATAGGTTTCACAACCACAAGGACCTGATAATTTGTTACAGCCAGTTTTGGAGCTAAACTAGGGTGTTTCAATTTTCGATAAAAACACACACACACCCCCCCCCCCCCCCCCCACCTACCCCACTCCTCAATAGTCATAAAGTAGTCATAAAGGCTAAAATGTGGAAATATTTTGAGGTGGAAAAATCGATCCCTCCTACATGGCGTTCTTCCTCTTAGTAGAGGCATCCAATGACAGCGAAAGGCTTGCGCGTGACGTCAAAATTCATTTATTATGCAAGTAGTATAAGTAGCATGATAGCCGACAGAAACTTTGTGATTTTTGATGCAATAAATGGAAGTGGGGTCGATTTTTCGACCTCGAATGCTTTCCAACCTAGCGTTTATGACCAGTGAGGGGGTATTTTCATCAAAAAAAAAAGATCTAAACCTCACAAAAGTGTAAAATTACTCTAAACACTCTAGTTTTGGTCATAAACTAGCTTTAACAAATGCTCAGGCCCCTATGTTCACAACTAGTCGTAACTAATTGTTGGTCATTCATTTGTTCATTTCAAGCTTGAAAAGTAAAAAAAAAAAATAAGGCAAGACAATACGATAGTATGTTGAGCACTAGAGACAGATATTTAAATGTAGAATATATCAATAAGCATTACATGAATGTACCATCGTAAGTATCTACATTAGCTATCGGATAGAGCTGTTCTATATTGACATGTTTTGTTCTAACATATTGATACAGCCCAGTTTGGATAGGTATACTCGTTAAATAGCTGGTTATAAACTGTACTAAACTCGAGACACCATCCGTCCTGTATAGATGATGTTACTGTATACAATTGAACTTCCTCGAATTATTTTGATTTAAACATATTTTATTTGTATCAAATATATACAGTAGGATTGGGCACAAGTTTTCCAACTTATATTAAGCCCTTTCCCAATGGTATATGACAACAAACATATTTACAACATGACATTTGACATAATGAATATTTACAACATAATATGTTCAAATACATAACGAGAAAGGGAGAGAGAGAGAAGTGGGAAAGAGAGAGCAAAGGAGAGACAATATATTATATTAGATATGTAAATATAGCGTTATATAAATGATAATCGTTTCCGACACCGACGGCAAAGTTTATGCTGTTCACTATTCAAAACTATCCACTAATCTAAATGTTCGTCATATCCCGTGTCTTGGTTTTCTTCCTCCTGGTCACACTGTTCTTGCTCCAATATCCGTTTCTCTAATGCGTCGGAAAAGATCAGTTATAAAATCTTAAATTTGTACATAAACTTAACATAGATTCAATAAATTTCTAGAGAGAGAGAGGAGGGATGGGGGAGGTTAGAATCGTTTCCAGCCGATAATGTATTTCTGAGTGGATTGGCATATTCTCATATTATCTTCCGTTGGTAAATCGTAGGAGCAAATGCAGGTCTAGCGGGAATTATATTATAGGACCATTTCCTGGAAAAAGAATGAACAGTATGGAATAAAACCACACAAAACGCAAGTAACTTGACTTTCTTGTTTAAAAAATCGTATACAGATATCTGCTGAAGTCGAGCGTACAGTATCGAAAGTGAAAGTACAGAGTACAAATTCTACCTACTGTCGAGCGTACAGTATCGAAAGTGAAAGTACAGGGTACAAATTCTACCTACTGTGACACACCAGGCGACTGGGAAACACCAAGCGCAGACAAGTGATACGGTAAATAAGCTTGGTATTCGCTACAAAGCTTTGTTAGGATACCTTAGTATTATTATAATTGATAAATTACTTGTCTTTGAAATCACCATTATCAATACACAGTTGGATATTCTCCGGACAGTTTAATGGAAAGTGTTAGTGTGTTTATGGCCCTATCAACACAGTTACTTTAGGTCTACTTTCTATTTGGTGTGGTCTACGAGACTGCGGACAAGCTATCATAAAGTTTATTAGTAAAGCCACGGTAAATACGTAAAACGAAATCTAGGTCACACGGTATATGTGTGCGGTTAAGGAACTAGGCACAAACTTCGCATTGAAAGTCGACGTGGAACGGCGGATTGAGCAGGTATATCTACTTGTTTCCATGTGATGATATATATATTTATTATGTTTTTCATTCTCATGCCAGTTTCGCATCCTTTCAGTTGTTTTGATAATGGTAAATCGAAAATGAAGCTAACCATGTTTACGTCGATCGCCATGTTTGTGGAGGTCCGCCGATAGCTTGTTTGCCTCGCGGTGAAATGTCAGTGTAAATAATAAGTAAACAGCTCATATTTTTCTCTCAAACTATCGACAGACCGGGAGAGCGACGGACGTCACGCATTACTTTTGTACGTTATAATTTAATTATTTGTGAACACAATACGAATTAACAGGAGTTACAATTTGACGAATAGATGTCTGGTGTGTGACTTACATCTAGTGTTGACCAGGGCCAGAGGACGCCCGCCTGGTGTGTGGCTTACATCTAGTGTTGACCAGGGCCAGAGGACGCCCGCCTGGTGTGTGACTTACATCTAGTGTTGACCAGGGCCAGAGGACGCCCGCCTGGTGTGTGACTTACATCTAGTGTTGACCAGGGCCAGAGGACGCCCGCCTGGTGTGTGGCTTACATCTAGTGTTGACCAGGGCCAGAGGAGTGTTGACCAGGGCCAGAGGAGGGTGACCAGGGCCAGAGGAGTGTTGACCAGGGCCAGAGGAGTGTTGACCAGGGCCAGAGGAGTGTGACCAGGGCCAGAGGAGTGTTGACCCGGGCCAGAGGAGTGTTGACCAGGGCCAGAGCAGTGTGACCAGGGCGAGAGGAGTGTTGACCAGGGCCAGAGGACGCCCGTCTGGTGTGTAACTTACATCAAGTGTTGACCAGGGCCAGAGGACGCCCGCCTGGTGTGTGGCTTACATCTAGTGTTGACCAGGGCCAGAGGAGTGTTGACCAGGGCCAGAGGAGTGTGACCAGGGCCAGAGGAGTGTTGACCAGGGCCAGAGGAGTGTTGACCAGGGCCAAAGGAATGTTGAACAGGGCCAGAGGAGTGTTGACCAGGGCCAGAGGAGTATTGACCAGGGCCAGAGCAGTGTGACTAGGGCCAGAGGAGTGTTGACCAGGGCCAGAGGAGTGTGACCAGGGCCAGAGGTGTTTTGACCAGGGCCAGAGGAGTGTGACCAGGGCCAGAGGAGTGTTGACCAGGGCCAGAGGTGTGTTGACCAGGGCAAGTGAATTGTGACCAGGGCCAAAGGAGTGTGACCAGGGCCAGAGGAGTGTTGACCAGGGCCAGAGGAATGTGACCACGGCCAGAGGAGTGTTGACCAGGGCCAAAGGAGTGTGACCAGGGCCAAAGGAATGTCGACCAGGGCCAGAGGAATGTTGACCAGGGCCAGAGGAGTGTTGACCAGGGCCAGAGGAGTGTTGACCAAGGCCAGAGGAGTGTGACCAAGGCCAGAGGAGTGTTGACCAGGGCCAAAGGAGTGTGACCAGGGCCAGAGGAATGTCGACCAGGGCCAGAGGAATGTTGACCAGGGCCAGAGGAGTGTTGACCAGGGCCAGAGGAGTGTGACCATGGCCAGATGAGTGTTGACCAGGGCAAGAGGAGAGTTGACCATGGCCAGAGGAGTGTTGACCAGGGCCAGAGTAGTATTGACCAGGGCCAGAGTAGTGTGACCAGGGCCAGAGGAGTGTTGACCAAGGCCAGAGGAGTGTTGACCAGGGCCAGAGGAGTGTTGACCAGGGCCAGAGGAGTGTGACCAGAGCCAGAGGAGTGTGACCAGGGCCAGAGTAGTATTGACCAGGGTCAGAGGAGTGTGACAAGGGCAAGAGGAGTGTTGACCAGGGCCAGAGGAGTGTGACCAGGGCCAGAGGAGTGTGACCAGGGCCAGAGGAGTGTTGACCAGGGCCAGAGGAGTGTGACCATGGCCAGAGGAGTGTTGACCAGGGCCAGAGTAGTATTGACCAGGGCCAGAGGAGTGTTGACCAGGGCCAGAGTAGTATTGACCAGGGTCAGAGGAGTGTGACCAGGGCCAGATGAGTGTGACCAGGGCCAGAGTAGTGTGACCAAGGCCAGAGGAGTGTTGACCAGGGCCAGAGGAGTGTTGACCAGGGCCAGAGGAGTGTTGACCAGGGCCAGAGGAGTGTGACCAGGGCCAGAGGAGTGTTGACCAGGCCAGAGGAGTGTGACCAGGGCCAGAGGAGTGTGACCAGGGCCAGAGGAGTGTTGACAAGGGCCAGAGGAGTGTTGACCAGGGCCAGAGGACGCCCGTGCCCAATTGATACCACATACCACAAACACGTGATTATGGTCGTGCTCTGAAACAATTATTGACAGGATATGGTACTCCACTGAACAACCCGAGCCATTGGTAAAAGTCCGAGAGCTGATGATACAGTAGTGGATATTTTGATACAGTAGTAGATATTTTATATAACCTACACTTTTGATACAATTGTAGATATTTTATATAGCCTACACTTTTGATACAATATTAGATATTTTATATAGCCTACATTTTTATACAATATTAGATATTTTACATACAGTGTAGGCTTTACTAGAATTCAACAGGTTTGGATGCATTGGACACGTCATTCGGGCTGGTCTTCGTTAGCCGGAAAAGAACCAGTCTACTTTTACTTTCGTTTTCTACGGCATTTCTTAGGAATGTGGTTGGGCACAGGAAGAAAAATGAAACTAGTCCCGCGACTCGCTTGTAATCGTTCGTCCGATTAATTCACCAATGAAAAATGTCGTTACATCGCAATGGTAATTCACACACAAAAAAGTCCTTGTATTGCAATGGTCATTCATTAATGAAGAGTGTCGTTACATCGCAAACGTAATCATCATTAAACACTAGCGTATCACCTTTTGCCAGCTAGACGTCATTGTTAATCTGGATTAAAACTTTTGATGTAATTGATGCATGACATTTTTTTTATATTTTTTTAATTTTATAATTATAAATTGTGTCTTTAGTGCTTCAAAATATATTAAACTAAATATAAACAGTTCTTTACACAATTGTGCACTTTATTTTAGCTTCTATTCTTTTTATGACTGCCAGTTTCTCTTATTTTTTGTTCAAACAGTTTACTCAAAGTACTGCCTGTTCCATTCATGAACGATAGTTATGATATATTTCACATCATTAATACCGAAGATAAAATCTGACGTTTCGCTGTCAATTGTTCTATTTAAGTTACGCCCCTTCTCTTACTTTGTAAACTTAACCCGTACCTATATTGTTGTATGCTTGCGATTCATTGTAATGTCTCGGCTTTGTTAGCTTTGTTATTTGTCCAGAAAGGCCGGTTGAGGTCTTTCCGGTGTCTGGCGTCCTTCGCCCCGTGTCAAAGTTTTTACTTTAAACAGCTTCTCCTCATTATCAACTAAAAGGTTTTGGGTATTGCTATGTATCGTGCTTGGATGAAGGTCCACAAAGTTTGTTCAAACAAATCTGTTTTCAATGTCAAAGAGGTCAAATATATTCAAATCTTTTCAATAACCGAAATGCCCATGGTACTATATTTGGCTTGTATCTTCCTGGTACCAAATTTGTGCGAAAGGATGATTTTTTATCTACTTTCAAGGACACAGGAGTCAAATGGGTTTACAATTTTAAAGCGACCTCTTCCCAATAATTAAAAGGTCAATGGAACTGATATAAGGCCAGTAGCTTGTTGGAATGAACGGCTTCCAAGTTTCCTAATAAATGATTTTTAACTCATGTACTTTCAAGGTCACAGGGGTCAACATTTTTGAAATCTCCAAACAGCTTTTTATCAATACCCGAACGGCCAATGAAAGGCACAGGAAACTGTTTGCTGGCATAAAGGGCATCCAAGTGTTTTAAATAAATGATCTTAACTAGCTTTCAAAGTCACCGTGGTCAAATGTGTTTATAATCCTCAACCAACTCCTTCTCAATAACCAAATGGTCAAGGGTACTGATATTTGACAAGTATCTTGCTGTAATGAAGGAGTACTTAGTTTGTTCAAATGAAGGACCCTGGACATCTTTCTATGCTACTAGGGTTAAATGTCTCAACTCTTCAAACTTCTTTGCCATTACTAAAACGCCCAGGGGTCTGAAAAGTTAGACTGGAGCATGCTTGAATGAAGGGCTACAAAATTTGTTAAAATCTACAACTTTGATCCAGTTTTAATGTTAAAGAGGTCGAATGTCGTAAAAATATACATGCAACTTCTTTTCAGCATTTAAATGGCTCAAAATACTTAATAAATGGCCTGTATTATGCTTGGATAAAGGGCTACCAAATTTGTTCAAATAAATGAAATCGAATCAATTTCAAGGACACAGGGTGAAGATCTGTTTAAGATCTTCAAAAAGCTTCTTATCAATAACTCAAAGTGCTGATGATATTTGGCTAGTAGCAGTCTGTAATGAAAGGCTAACATATTTTTGATTAATCTTGACTTAAATGCATGATCACATAGGTCAAAGACGTTGAATTTATTTTAATAACTAAGAGGCCCAGATTGATGAAATATGACTAGTTATTGAATCAAAACGCACCATTTGGCCTGTAACTTTATTTAATCTATTTTAGTGTAACACGTGTTAGATTGGTACTATACAGGCCAATTCGACCTTTTGTTTCCTTTGAGTTTTGTTGGTTAGAAAGTTTCATTTTGAAAAATAACCAGCTATATTAAATTTGACTTCTGTTGGGTTTGCAAAAAAAGACAATTTATTTCTTTATTCCATATATAATTATTTTCGATGTTTTCATACACTATGTCAGTATACACAGGTACCTGTTTTGTATTTGTAGCTGAAGCCAATATGCCGAGATCATATGTAAACAATGCATCCAACCGAAGTCTGGGGAGAGTCGGGATGCCAGTCGGAAGCATGCCTGTTTCAGGGAGATCATCGGGCTCCTCCGGAAGTGGTTTAAGCGCAAGTAGTTTCGGCGCAAGCTCCGGTGGATCTTCAACTAAGACCTACGTAGATAATGCGTACAATCGTAGCGTAGGAAGGGTGGGGATGGAGCATGGAACAGCGGTGATGTCTAGATCCTCCTCGTCTTCAGCATCGCAAAGTTCTTCTCCGAAAACGTACGTGGATAATGCGTACAATCGTAGCGTAGGAAGAGTGGGGATGGAGCATGGAACAGCGGTGATGTCTAGATCCTCCTCGTCTTCGGCATCGCAAAGTTCTTCTCCAAAAACGTACGTGGATAATGCGTGCAACAGAAGCCTTGGAAGGGTGGGGATGGAGCATGGAACATCGGTACATTCGAAGAGTTCCTCGCAGTCACCTGTTGGGAGAGTATACGTCGACAACCCGTTTAACCGACGCCTGGGACGTGTGGGAATGCCGCTCGGCTCTATGTCAGTGTCGCGCTCAGCAGGAAGGTCCAGCTGTAAGACGGAACAGACAACCAAACGCAAGGAAAGCGTCATGACACGTGACGTTCGCAACTTGACAGATAGATACTATGAGCGACCAGTAAGTATTTTATCTGCATCCATTTCAAACAATAATGCCCCTGCTCTTTGTCTCTGGCTTGCTTTGCAGGTATCGTCAACCAACAGAGGACACTTTATAATACAACAAACCACAATATCTTTTCAAAACTATAAGTATCTCTCCAGTATTAAGCTATATAAACACTGTTGCTTTTGTTGTTCAATGTAAATCTCACCTTAGTTCAAATTTTGCCCCTGGTTTAATCGATTTTGATTTTGGATTATTGTTTTGTTAACGCTTCGGTATTCTCTTATTTGTTTCAAAAAAAATATAACTAAATCTTCGCCAGTTTATTCACTTTTTTTAAGTTAATATTTAATCATTTTACCTTTTCGTTCGTTTGATGTCATTTCCTGTTGCCATTATTTGTCTACATTTATTTATGCCAATGATCGCTGTTGTGTTTACTGATCGTTAAGAATCTACTGTTAATAGTTTTGGAGTCTAAGATTAGCTCATGGTATAGTGTGTTACACATCGTTCATTAACATTTTACTTGCGGACATAGGGCTAAAATGTTTGGCAAGTAGGTACCTGGGATAGATCGGCATTAAATGTCCCTGAATATAAAAAAACAATATAAATAATAAATATATTAGCTGGACCAACTTTCAAGGCCACAGTGGTCAAATAAATAAAAATTGAACAGGTCTTTCGGCATAACCAAGATGCCCAGTGGATAACAAGTTGACCATTAAGCTACTGACTTGAAGTGGTAAATATTTTTGTCAAATAAGTGACCGTAGCATATGCCATAATATAAAAGGGGCCAATCTCGTTTGAACATCTTCACAATAACCATGAGGCTTATTCTGAGTATAAACTTGTGTACACTTTTTCGTTAAAACCCCTGGATTCGTATTCATGAAACCGTCCTCATGCTCAAGTATGGATTTTTTGCTCTAGCCTGATTTCTTGTTCCGGCTATAAATTATTTAAAAGATATAATTGTGTCAAGGATTTTGCAAAAAGCTGAAAAGACTAGTTTAATATTGCTTTCAATGTTTGAAGTTGACTTTTTAATCGTTAACATGAATTAGGTGAGAAACAGGAAAACTGGCTTGAGCACAAGAACAGTTTCATGAATACGGGCCCAGGTTTATGGACACTGTTTCCGGTATTTTCCCATGATTATCATTGTGGGCCATATAGGCACTCTGTGTCGCTTGTTTGTGTAGAAATGTCGATATAAAAATAAAGTTCTTTTGTCAGGGGTTGGTCAATCATATATCTGTATTGAAATATAACATATATAGAGATAAGCATGGATATAATAAAGCATTCTGTTTTTAGACCTATTTCATTGTCTTTAATGAAGTTTCGAGAAAATCCCAAAATCCTCTTTAAATCTTCTTAAATAAGTTTGGAGACAGTTCCCTTAAAGCGTCTAAAATTAGGTTTCGAAATTTCGAGAAAATCCCCTCTGATCGGCTAAATAAATTTTGGAGAAAAATCCCATTTGATCGTCTTTATAAATTTTCTAGACAATCCCCGTGAATCGTATAATTAATTTTCGAGAAAGTCCCCTTTAATTGTCTAAATTAAGTTTCGAAACGATCCCCTTAAATCGTCTATTATCAGGTTTCGAGAAAATCCCCTTTGATCGTCTAAGATAAGTTGCGAGACTATCCCCTTTTAAGTCTGATATCAAGTTTCGAGAAAATCCCCTTTGATAATCTAGAATAAGTTGCAAGACTATCCTCTTTATGGTTCTGATATCAAGTTTCGAGAAAATCCCATTTGATTGTCTAAAATAAGTTGCGAGACTATCCCCTTTATAAGTATGATATCACTTTTTGAGAAATTTCGAGAAAATCCCATTATATCGTCTTTATTAATTTTCGATACAATCCCCTTTAATCGTCTATAAATTAATTTTCGAGAAAGTCCCCTTTAATTGTCTAAATTAAGTTTCGAAACGATCCCCTTAAATCGTCTATTATAAAAGTTTCGAGAAAAATCCCCTTTGATCGTCTGAAATAAGTTGCGAGACTATCCCCTTTATAAGTCTGATATCAAGTTTTGAGAAAATCCCCTTTGATAATCTAAAATAAGTTGCAAGACTATCCCCTTTATAAGTCTGATATCAAGTTTCGAGAAAATCCCATTTGATCGTCTAAAATAGTTTGCGAGACTATCCCCTTTATAAGTCTGATATCAAGTTTTGAGAAAATCCCCCTTGATCATCTAAAAAAGTTTGCGAGACTATCCCCTTTTTAAATGTGACATCAAATTTCGGGAAAATTCCCCTTTGATATTCTAAAATCAGTTGTGAGACGATCCTTTTTAATAATCTATAATTAAGTTTCAAGACAATCTTCTTTAATCGTTTATTTCTCGTTTTAATTAATGTTTGATATAACTTCTAAAATAGCCCTTGCAAATTTTTATAAGATAATTATCTTAATCTTCTATATTGAGGCTTTGGTGTATCTTTTTAGGAAAACCAATATAATGATGTAACTTTAGGTTCTGCTTTCCTTTAAGGAAGATGATATGGACCTAGGACACCTTCTAGATGACTCCCCGTACGCCGAGGAAGCCAGCGAACAGGCAGTGGACCTCATCAACCGTATGGAGCAGGTCCGCTTATGGCGACAGGAATCACAAAACAGCAAGCAACCATTGACATCACTTGATCTTCTGAAGAGTTACTGCGGAGAAAGAATCGAATTTGATGAGCTGGATATGAGGAAAAAGGTCGGCCATGGAGGATTTGGAGACATCTATTGTGCGAAGTGGAAAGGTACTGTAGTAGCGGTAAAGAAACTTCGTGTCCAAAGAGTATCGCAGAAACGATTACAGGAGTTCACTTCGGAAGTGGAAGTCTTCTGTGCGCTCGACCATCCTAATATCGTCAAGTTCATTGGCGCCTGTTGCGTGACCCCGAACATCGCCATCGTCATGGAGTTTATGGAAGGCTGTCTGCATCAGATACTTCACAATCCCATGCCTGCAGATTCAAATGCCGACCTGACAGAAGACAACAAACTGAGCATCATTATTCAGGTAGCCCGAGGACTAGCGTACTTGCACGAGAAAAACATCGCACATTGTGACATCAAATCCCAGAATGTCCTGATGGATTCCAGGGAAGGTGGTTACGTCGCGAAGATTACCGACTTTGGGCTAAGCATGATGAGAAACAATTCCGATACGTCGTCGACCACACATGACCAGGTAAGATTTTCATATTGGAGTCCAACAACACGTGTTACACACTATCAATACGATCGAAATGCCATTCTTCTTCTAACATGCCTGCTCTCAAAGCAGAATGAAACATTTCAACTGGTAAAATATATATAAATCGTATTTTTAGTTTTAACCAGAGCAGACCCTTGTAGCAACATGTAATATATATCTTAGATGTTCCCTTCATAATTCATTCATTTAGTTTGAGAGATGATGAATATGGGCAGATTTTATTATCGCCATCTTGTGTTAAGTCCTCATCGTGTGATCATTATATAATCCAATCAGGAACTTTGTTATAGATTGAGTAAAATTATGCAATGACACGGGACAATGTTGAACGTTTCCTATGTTTTTACTCTTCCGGAACACCTGGTCTTATTCTCTTGTGCTTTTACGAGATACTCCATGTAAATCTTTCCTTTGTTCCTATTTTGCCCTTAGTTTAATCGATTTTGAGTTCGGATTATGGTTTCGTTGACGCTTTGGTATTCTCTAAAAAAAGCTTTATTGGTTACCTATTTACATTTACCATATGTTAAATCTTTATCTTACAGGTACGGAATATCGGAACCCCTCGTTATTCTGCTCCTGAAGTACTCCGAGGGGAACTTTTAGACCGAGCGGCTATGATGAGAACCGATGTTTACTCTCTTGGCCTGGTCGTGTTCGAAATCATCTCAGAAGACGAACCATTCGATTCCCTCAATGCTAAACAAATAGAACGTTATGTTGGAAGAGGAGAGGAAATGCCTACGTTCGGATCCGACATAGATGAAAACGTAGAGGAAAACGTAAAAAGCTGTTGGAGCCGTGATCCGTCTCATCGACCTTCTGCAGCAAGATTTTGTGATTCTGTTGAAAAGTGGGAGTCTCTCTTTATGTAACACGAAGAAGTTATATATACAAAGGGGTTTTCACAACATTTGATTAAAAATTACTGGCGTGCAAGACGACCGCTGTCAGCAATACACTGTATATAATTTTATGATTCATTTAAAAAATGGATCCTCTCTCAATATGACACTTACATTGATGTTTCATTTTGGACGTCTTCCTTGCAAGCATGACATTTAATGTGAATAGAAGTCGTGCGAAAAGACCGCCGTCAGCAATAGACGATCCCCATTCCATGGTGTTAACAAAGTACTATTTTGTTGAACCATATCTTCTTTTTCTAACGTGTATGCTTTACTATAAATACGTTTGTCACGGTTAACATGTATGAAAGAAGAAACGCGCATTTGTTATTATGCAATAAATATTGTAAAGATGTATCGCCATTCTTTCAACGGTTTAGATAAAGGGGACAGAACTTCATCAATCCATGCATTATCAAAAAACCTTATCCATTGGTAGCTTGCAGTATGTAATGTATACATTTAAACAGTAAAATGGTTGCCCTTTATTGGTAAAGTGATCAAACTAGTTTGACTCGCGCGATGATATATTTGTTCGTACTTGCATTTTGATCTGTTCCTGTTTTGGGATTTTTTTTAAAAAATTCTATCTTAAAGTATTGTATGTGAACTTCAGTTAGATGTCAAACGCGAGCTACCGACTAAGCAGCCAGGGAGAATTATCTTGTTTTGCTCATCGGAGGTCCCTGACGGCTTTCCATGAAAACCAACCCTCTCTACAAAAATTGTATCTTATCGTGATGTTTGTTTACGAGTTTGAGAATTAGGTATTAGTGTTTTGTAGCATGTAGAATGGTTTTAATACGTAACTCCACAGTATACATTGTACAATTTGTAACTTTTGATAAACAACTAAGTTGTTTACTCTGCTATAAGCATATTTTATTTTGTTTCCAAGGGTTCATTAAACGCGTTCCTAAAATGCCGTTCGACTCACGTAATGGATGTACGTGTAATGTACGTGGAATGCGACATTTAGTTACGGTGATATAAAAGCTGCTGGGTGTCTCGTTCCTACAGGGAGGTGTTCCAACCAGCAGCTGATCATGCTCAAAATTGCTGATAAAGGTCCCAAGGTTATAAAACTTCCAGATCCCCGGACTATAGCACGTCCAGGTCCCCGGACTATAGCACTTCCAGGTCCCCGGGTTATAGCCCTTCCAGGTCCTGTGTTATAGCACTTCCAGGTCCCGGGTTATAGCAAATGCAGGTTCCCGGGTAATATCACTGCCAGATCCCGGTTTTTAGCCCTTCCAGGTCCCGGGCTATAGCACTTCGAGGTCCCCAAGATATAGCACGTCCAGGTCCCTAGGTTATAGCACTTCCTGTTCCCCGGGTTATAGCACTTCCTGTTCCCCTGGTTATAGCACTTCCTGTTCCCCGGGTTATAGCACTTTCAGGTCCCAGGTTATAGCACTTCCTGTTCCCCGGGTTATAGCATTTCCTGTTCCCCGGGTTATAGCACTTCCAGGTCCCAGGCTATAGCACTTCGAGGTCCCCGGGTTATAGCGCTGTCAGGTTCCCGAGATATAGCACGTCCAGGTCCCCGGGATATAGCCCTTCCAATTCCCGGGCTAGAGCACTTCCAGGTCCCCGAGTTTTAGCACGTCCAGAACAGACAACTGATATTTGAAAATATTTCGTCTTCAGCTCATTTTCTTATGCATTAATCCAGCATTTAGATTTTATAGCGTTAGTTTTTCGTTATGGCTCTCGCCGATGAGTTTACACTCATTGATTATTGTGATTGAGAAGTATGCCTCAGTTCTTACTTTAAGGCCTTGAATTTTACATGGATCAAGGTCGATAAAGCAGAAGATTTTGAGTTCGGATTATTGTTTTGTTTACGCTTTGGTATTTGTTGAACTTTTTAACATGTTTTTTTTCTGTATTGTTAATCCTTATGTATAGTGTTACTAAATACACATACCTTTGTGTTAGTGTTAATCGCTTTTCTCCTTAAATTCATGTCACTTTGAATTTTCTAACTTTGTAGCACAAGTTAGTTTTGTTTTGTTTTATTGCATTCAAATATCTAATTATATTTACATGTGCTCTGCATTGCCACTATATAACACTACCAAGGCCAGTTCCGTGTTATAAGACCATAACACTGGAGTGGTTAGCATGACGTCAGTACGATTGTGGCGTCATCATCATAACGCTGGAAATAGCTGGCCGATACTGGCTGTTCCATTTATTAGAAATCTACCTTAAATTTTCAGAGCAATTGTAGAATAATAATTATAAATTTATTATCAAAACCAATTGAACAATGTAAATATAAGCATTAAACATTATTTTGTTCCGTGTTATTGTCCTATAACACGGAACAGAGTGATGTTTAATATATTTTTTTAATGATTTTTTTAAGTCTATGTATTTTTCTCTATAGACGTTAAGTCCCTGTGTTACTATATGTCTTGTAAATGATTTACTTATTCGATTCCATATACATTGAAATGATATAGTGTATAATGTATTGTGGGAATTTTTCGATGGTAAAATTGTACTTTTCTTTACAAACATCATTATACGTTAGAAAAAATGAGCAGCTTATTATTTTATCTTTAATATATATATACTGTACTGCATTTTGAAAATACCCATCATGATATAAAAACATTTTTGTGTCACCTGAAAAGGCGACATATAGGGATCACTATGTCGGCGACGTCGGCGGCGGTGTCTGCACCAACAGTTTCCGTGCGATAACTTGAGTTTCCTTTGGTCAATCAAACTCAAACTTCAAACAGTGCTTCCTTGCCAAAAGTGCTCGCTTGGGACTGCTTTTCAGTGTCGAAGGTCAAAGGTCAAGGTCACTGTGCTATAAATAGAAAATCGGTTTTCGTGCGATAACTTGAGTTTCCTGGGGCCAATCAAACTCAAACTTCATACAGTGCTTCCTAAACAAAAGTGCTGGCTTGGGATTGCTTTTCAGGGTCGAAGGTCAAAGGTCAAGGTCACTGTTGCTATAAATAGAAGTTCTGTTTCTGTGCGATAACTTGAGTTCCCTGAGGCCAATCAAACTCACACTTCATACAGTGCTTCCTAAACAAACGTGCTCGCTTTGGATTGCTTTACAGGGTCGAAGGTCAAAGGGCAAGGTCAATGTTGCTATAAATAGAAAAAATGGTTTCCGTGCGATAACTTGAGTTTCCTTGGGTCAATCAAACTCAAACTTCATAGAGTACTTCCGTACCAAAAGTGCTCGCTTGGGATTGCTTTTCAAGGTCAAAGGTCAAGGTCACTGTTTCTATTTCACTAGGAACTGATACAATGCATATCCATAAATAGCTCCTAAAACTTATCTCCCAACTTGCTGCGCAGGCGACACATCCACTTCCGTGGAATTCTTGTTTATGTTAAAGATAATGCATCAATTTTGCGATTTTCTGCTGCCTCACTCCGTGCGTAATAAGTTTTTTTTTTCAAAAATTTGTCTTTCGTTTGAATACTTCTTATGTATGCATTTCCTAGAGTTCATATTTTGTTGGTTTGTAAATTTCCTCGAACATATTTAGTCATCCATTGTCTGTAGAAAGGTGTAATCGCTCCTGTCGTATGTCCATATATAGAGTCCTCTAGTTCCGTCTTCCATCCTCACAATAGTATTGAACATCTGTTGTACAGTTTACCTGATCAATTAGTAAAACGTTTTGTTAAATGTTGGGCATATGTATTGGATTACAAATAGGATTCATTTTGGCAGTGATTAAATATATTGGAACAGGTATTCTTCCTTAGAGTTAATTTTTTTGTTATCATGTATAATACTTTTTGCAATCATTTCTTTTAAGCTACATGTACATTGGGTTGTGTTTTTGAATGACCACTTTTGATGTTTATTTTAGACTACATTTTTTTCAATTATCCAAATAACATTTGCTTTTACATTACTTTAATCATGATTTTTTAGTATACGTATCTGTTAATGCTTATAAATGTAAGAATTACAAATGTTGTAAAATAAAGGATGTGTCATAGGCACACTGTGAGAACCTGTGTTTCTTTATGTGTTAGTGCTCTACTAGTATTTTGATATCTATAATATTGGAAATACATGTGTAAACCATTCTGCATGAAAGCAGAGGAAGTATTCTTAGTAATAGTTTTTCCATTATCTTACACTTTTTTTCCAAAATAACAAAACACATGGGTAAGAAAATGTGTTGATACATTGTACATAACCGAAGGTCTTTTTCAAAATTAATACAAAAAAGTTGTGAAGTAATATATAGTTTGTATCTTTCTATTGTTAACCTTTCCCTACACATATTTACGCTATTGAGTCTAAAGCTTATTGCAGTAATTTTGTAATGCATGTAGATGGTTGTAAGTGTAGAATATTTTCAGAAAGGTAATAGGTTTGAGCACACCTCAAAAAAGATGATTCGTCTATCTGATTATTTTACTTTTCTACCCATTTCCAAACGGATTTTTGATCTGATTATTTTTTAACAGTTAGTTTACGAATTGATATAAACATCCTTGCTTCTCCATACTACGGGATTTACGGGTCGCAGTTGATTCGTTAATCTAGGGCTTGCTGCCGACGAACTAACTGACGGCACAGGGATTCGAGAGATGCAGGTTAATGAAGGCTATGGGCAAGTTTTATGGTCGCGATCTTGGTCTCATCGAGAAATATTCTGTATCATTGTGTGATATGAAGATGGATGTTTTTGAGTATGCTCAGTTGTACGCTTACTTGTTGTGATTGACAAAGAAGACGCGGTTCATTTTTAATGTAACCAAGATGACATGACGGGTGTCGTGGAGGAAGCAGAAGACACTTACTCTTCCGGAGCACCTGGTCGTATTATCTTGTACTTTGTTCATATTTTGCCTGTAGTTAAATCGATTTTGAGTTCAGATTATGATTGTGTTGACGCGTTGGTATTTTCTATTTTTTTGGGGGGGGGGGGGGGGGGTTGTTGATGTTTTTTTTTTTTTTGCATCTATCAAAAATGATTTAAATATGAGACATTGCTTTATCTGCGATCCTTGAACGGGTTGTTAAAATGATGCGTTTTTATTTAGGTAGGAATTCTTAGTCGATCGACCAGCAATCCTAATGTTTAGCGGATCAGATAGTCAGATAGTCAGAACTCTTCGGACTTACTGTTGGCCCTCTTGTGGGAACATACTATGCCTAAATCTAAGCTTACTTGTGTTTGTGTTGATATGAGGGTAAATATGTCGAGGAGCTTATAATGAGAGGTAAAAAAAATACCAAATCGAAGAAGTGGATCGCATAAACCCTTCCGGTCTCGAAATCAAGGACACTCTTTTATGGCAACTTTAGCCTTGATCTGTAATACCTCCTTGGACAATAAACATGAAAATGGTGTTTTCATGTTGCATTTAAAAGTAAAAATATGTGTCGATACTTACTCAGCCAAATTATTTTACAGTATTGATATTTAATTGATCTGAAGCATTCCTTACGGAAAGTCATGCCGCTATGAGGAACAGGAACGCCATCAGATTTACCTTTAAAAAATTTTTTGAGCATTATTCGAAATATCCTAGATAAAGCTTCATCATCAAAACGTCTATATTTACTAATGGATAACTTGTATATGGGGTTATGGTGTTGCTAATTTGGTCTTATCGTCTATGCTATTAATGACAAACTTACTAAAAATCAATAACGGTCTTTATTTAAGCTTCTCTTAACTGACACTGTGTTAAAAAATCATAACAACTTGTGTGAAATCATTAATTTTCATTTTTAAAAAAAAGTAATTGCTAGCATTAATCTCAGCTACATTTTGGATTCCCATCTTTTGGCCCCTAGCATCACTGAAGAGTCCTAGGAGGACGAAACAGCTGTATGGTGCAGTTTGATTACTTTTTCAGCATACTGTATCTATTACCAAATTTACAATGTGCAGCACATGTGTGTGTTACGTCATCCTACAGAAGAGAATGTGACCTTGTTTAACTCATTCTGACTTATTACGAAAGACTAAGCGCAATTTACATGGATGCGGTTCATAGCCAGCGACATACCTGCCTGAGAGTTAGATTTTGGCTGTCTAGAACGAGGCTTTAATCCATATCGAAGTGACGTCCAAAAGTGATGACACCATAGCGCGAGTAGGAGAAAAAGGTTAATGAATTGGAAATACTTGTAAAAGATGAAAGGAACTAACATGACCACTGCAAATCAAACTAAAACATAATAAGGTGTTATCTTTTATCTAACAAAGTAATTCGATTGATGGAGTTGACTTATCGACATAGTTAAAAACCTCTTATTAAAGTAATTATGTTGTGTGATATATATCAAGGTCCTTTATGATTTTTAGGAAATATTTGATTTTAGAAACGAAAGTAAAACTATCATCCAAGTACTTCATTCCGCTAATGAATTGTCTCAGGTAAGATCATGTCTCAATCTTACGTCATCAGCGGTTCTGCGTTATCTTTGTTTTCTTGTATATTAAATTTTCCATGTGAATACCGAAACGGAAAAGTGTATTTAATTTCACTATACACGACTATCTATGAAAGAATGTAATCCGATAGTGTGTATAACCTTAGTATATTGTATCACAGAAGTCTAAGAACACGTGCACGTTATTCTTCATATCAAATGCATTGGTTCTGTATAGAGTTGTAATAGTCTATGCTTGACTATTACGGCACGATCCATGATCGTGACATCTTACCGCGTTCTTAACACGCAATAGTTTTGTTGACAGGGCAAGAGTTTAGCTAGCTAGAAGCAACGGAAACTGTTAAGGATTTGCCGGATAAAGCACTAACCAAAACCGAATTCTGACGATGCTTTTATTTTTCCCCTTTGTGAAAATAAAGCACACCTATACATATGTATGTAAGGCAGGGTAACCAGAAATTAAACGTAATATGATTCCTGACCAATCAGGAGCGTTGTTTGTTGTTGGCTGTGACGTCTGTCAGATTTTATATGCATACGCAGCTTAACAAGATGAAGAACAATAATTTATTTCTTATTTTAACATTGTATTCAAAACTGACTGTTGTTATAATTAAGACCTACGTACAATTGTATGCAATGGAGAACGTATATTAATGTATTAATGTATATACGATTGATTTCTGACTGCCAAAGACATTAGTGTATATAAGACTGATTTCTGACTGTCAGAGACATTTAAATACCAGGAAATATCCATCATCTGTTTTTATATAAATTACATCATCGACACATGAAGAGCCTTAGGACACTACATTGTTTAGTTATAGATGAAAGTTTATGCAGAAAATGATAAAAATAATGTTACATGTAGATATTTAAAAACAAAAATAAAATTGTTTTAACTCAAGTTTTGAGTTAAATATTTATATTATATAGCCACTTCAAAAAGTCATAACGCATAATTGTTTACCACAACAAATATGATATTTAATTAAAAAAGATATTGAAGCTTTCATAGTAATAACGAGGAAGTTAACCAGCACAGACTGGATACTCTGAAACTCTGAAAGAAAATATGACGTAGAGAATATTATCCCCTGTCACGCTCCATCAATCACACGGCGCACCGCTACATACCAAAGCTAGGCTGTAACATGTAAGGTAAGTGTGGTCAGGTTTTACCTGGAATCTCGTACATCCTCCGTATGGTAGTCGGGAACACACTGCTGGTTAGTAATGTATAAAAGATAAATAAAACTTGAATTCCTTACACTCTGTATGTATCACGCGACGGTAATAAGGTAATATACATAAACACTCTGTATACAATTTGTTAACGATGATGTTGGAGATTATACTTCTAGTCTCGGCAGGCTACCTTCATGCAGCTTTAGCAGGTAAGAGTGACAATGGATACTGAAAATTTTAAATACCTTTTATTTAATTTTATGGTGTTTCGAGTAAATGTATTTGTATATTTATATTGACTTACTAACCGAAGGAGTCCCATTGGAGAATAGTAACGAAACCATAGTATAATTATTATTTAATATTTACATAATTGTATATTGACGAGTATATGATAACACCTGTTAACATGTTACCTGTTAAATACCATGTAGATTAGGATGCTTATTAGGCGTTACTTCGTTACATGTTTACTGGCAACTATTAGGAACGTTTAGACATATTTTAATATGCTGGAACGTATTTATTTATTGACATTTCGAAACAAAATAAAAAGTGAGAAAATGTTAGCATTTCATGCATTTTTTTAAAGTACAGTGTATATGGTTACAAATGAATACAGTCGAACATAATTATCTCGAACTCGTGAATGTCGAACACCTCGTTTAACTTGAATTAGTTTGTAAAACCGACCAAACTTCACATTAAACATTCGCGCTCACAAAAAAAATCAGAGAATACCAAAGCGTCAAGTTGACCACTCTGATAACTCGAAGTTTTCCCACGGTCTTGCCGACTTCGAGATAACAAAGTCCGAGTGTGTGTATATATATATATTAAGTATTATTTAGTTGTGATTGCGTTTTCTTTTTCCATCTTGATTTCTGATTGATTCCTGTTACTGCCTTTTCTTGTGAGTTCAAGATTCTGTTTAATCATGTTTTGGTGTTAACGTTTTCAAATATTTTTTCTTTGAAATACATTTTTATTTCCATTTATTTATAGTTTCTGAGCCTTTTCCTATTCAAGACTTTCCCGTAAGAGGTGGTACGTATGAGACTAACTGTTTACAATGTAGCCATTTTAAAGTTAGGAATAAGAACTATCGCGTCATGCAGATACCAGATATGTAAGTTTGATGGCAGATTTCCCGTTCTTATTAGTAACATTCATGAATTCGCTAAAACAGTGTTCAAATGTCGCAGCTGAATCAGTATTCAGTAAGTTTCTATTAATATCGAGAATCTGGTGTTAGATTACATCACGTACAATATATAGATTTAAAAAGAAGCATGTTGGTGAAAGCATATGACGCGGTTTATTATAGCTATATAAATATCATAGGGAGAATGTTATATCTAATTATATGTATAAAGTTCCATAATTAAGTTAGGGCCGTTCAGAATGCGTTGTTGTATTTCGTTTTACATAACCCGTTCCTCGCTACTATTTGGAAAATGTCGTATAAGATTATGTTATGGTTACTTTTCTCCTTACTTTTGTGTTTTGAAAGCATACTTTTATGTTTGTCAAATGTCAAGAGTGGCAATATAAGTCGTACACAAACATAAACAAATTTAAATAACATTATCGAGTTATTTTTCGTGTAAATCTTTCCCTGGTTCATGTTTTGACTCTAGTTTAATTGATTTTTAATTGAAATAATGTTTTTAACGCGTTGGAATTCTCTGAAGCTATTGTTAGTTGGTCTAGCCCCGTCCTTATTGATATGTTATTTCTTATACTTAAGTCCCATGACTAATGTCCAATCATAATATAAAAAATATATTATAATGCAAATAAATCAGAGAATACCGAAGCATTAACAAAATCATAATCCAAACTCAAAATCGATTAAACCAGAGGCAGAATATGAACAAAGGAAAAATTTACATGCAGACCCTTTTATAAGTACAAGAGAATATGACCAGGTGTTCCGTAAGAGTAAGCGTCTTTTGTGTCATCGACGACACCCGCCAAGTAAACCTTTGTCACATCCAAGTAAACATCAAGTTCTCAAAATGAAAACCGAGTATCATTGTCAATCACAACAAGTAAACTCACTAATGAGCATACTCAAAAACGTCCATCTTCATATCACTTAAAGATACAAAATATTTTTCAATGAGACAAAGATGGCGACCACAAAAATTGCCCATAGTTCTGATCAACCTGCATCTCTCGAATCATTGTGTTCGTTTGTTTGTCAGCAGTCGACATCGATCACGAAAATCCCGATATTTAGAGCAAGCACTTAATAAATTGAAAGTTAACGATTGGAAAATTTAAATCATCACGTCTATCGTATAGCTTAGTAATAAGCTGTCCATGTTGGTCGTAGTTTAAGCAGAGATAGACGTAAGCAGCTGATGTAAAAGAGTCTGTTGTGTCCTTTATTTCAAGTTCAGAAGGGTATATACGATCAAACTTCTTGTTGTTTATAGACAACACATCGTCGATATATCTGAAAGTGAAATTAAAAGATTAGGCAAGGTTTTTGTTACCTGTCCAGACTAGCTCTTCCACAAATTCAGCCTCGTATGAAAACAAAAATAAGTCGGCAAAGAGTAGGTCACAGTTTGTTCCCATGGGAATGCCAACAGTCTGCTGGAAAATCTTTCCTCCGAGCTCAACAAAAAAATTGTCGACCAGGAATTCAATCATCCTTACTATATCTTCTTCAGTATATTTCTTCTTAGCTTTTGTCGTGCTTTTCACGAAGTATGCTCCAAGATAGCTCACTGCCATATATTAGTATCGTCATCCGTCTTTCTTGGAAAAAGAAAGCTCTCATAACAACAGATCGAAGACGTTCTTTCAATTTTGTATGAGGTATGATAGTGTACAGGGTGGGAAAATCAAATGTTTTGACCGTTAAGACATTTTTAGGAGGGCGTTTTCAAGATTGATCGAAAGATCTTTCGAGTTTTTCAAAATCCACATCTCATTAATTCCACTTCTGGAGTATACAGTGTCACAATAAGACTGGAGCCCTGATTTTATGGTACTAAGAATGGTAGTAAGAAGTTTTGATAATGGCTCTGCTTATTCAGAGGCAGCGATAAAACGTTGGTTTTAATGATCCCTGTATAGTTTCGGTATCAAATAAAGACAAGATAGGTCAGCGTCTTGCTCATTAACCGGTACCTGGAAATGTTGTTATACAGAAGCATGGTTCAACAGTATTTCGAAAAAACGGTCAATGTGTAAGTAGGGTTACCTAGGTTATGAAGTAGGCCTAGTTGTTTTTGCAAGCTAGCGTTTGCAAACAATGATCAAGTTGTTAGATGCTTTGTCTGCAGACATAACCACATACTTATCATGTAGATCGTTGAATGTTGCTCGAACATCGGGGTCAAGAAATATCGACTTTAGTTTTCATTTTGTGACGCAAATTGCTTATTCTTTTCTGAATAGAGGACCTGATAGACTTCACCCACTCTGAAGGTGAATCCAATTCTGTATGTTCACGTTTAGTCCATTGTCTGGCGTAATCTTCAATCGAGTCCATAAGAATCTTGAAATTCACATGCCAATTGATAGATGGAGTCTCTCGATACTTAGGACCTTTCATGGAAAGCTCCCGGAGCTTTATATTTCGGATAATATTCAAATAACCAGTTACTATGTGTCCAGCTGGACCATAGCAATATTGAGATGAAGAACATGAACATGCTAAATGAGGAGTCATTCTAAGGTCATCTATATTCAATTGTTGCAATGTTTGCTTGTAATTGAAAAGCTTTGGTGCAATAGGTATAGAATAACTGTACGTAATATCGGAAGTACGGGGGTATGTTAGCTTGAACAGACTTTTGGTGCAAGATATTGCTGATGTTAATGGCATCAATCCCTTTATTAGCAAATACGACTTTCAGGAAATGTCGAGTCGATAGTGCGTCTTGCCTGTCTGTTCGCACAGACTTGAAAATTCGAATTTCTGCCACATCATCAAAAATCTTATGGGGTCTCGAAGCTAGTTTCCGCAGGTCATCCGGAACATGTTTTATTTGAGTCATTTGCAGAGTTCGTAATGTAGCCCGGGGAAGTGAATACAGCGTTGTTCTGGCGTGGAATACATCTCATGGTCCTTTTGAAGTATTCATCAGATCTTCAAACGTTGTATTCCGTCAGACTATTGTCATGTCGATGGCCATGACTACGCTGGCGTCTCCTTTGAGGGGTAAACAAAGACTTTACATTTGTTTGACTGCATCCAGGACTTCGATTAGTTTCCCACTTAATCTATACGATCATTGCTTCCATATGGCATAGCAGTGTCGAGAAGTCTTATATAGTATTCCTCACGCTGTCTACGGTACGGATTGCTGAGTGTGGGATTATTTGTAGGGTGATAATTTTTTTCCAGAATACGGACTTTCATGGAAAGAATAGAATGGTCGGGGTGGTTGAAATGTTGAAACAAACATTGAGCTCGTCCCGGCTAACAGCCGAACGATGACCATTCATTCTTTGTCGTAACTGGCCTTTGGTTTCACTCACATAAATTAAACCACAAAGCGAACACTCAATACTGTATACAGCAATGGATGACTGACAGTTTAGTGACTCAAAGCTTCGGGCAGAGTATTCTTTTTGTGCAAGGGAACTATTGTAAGACGTGTCGGTAATAAATTTTAATTCCACATTAGGAAGTATTATAAAACAAACCAGTCGTTGAGACTTACCTTGCATGGTTTAACACGAACAAAAGCGTCAGAAGTTTTATAAAAATGCCTTCTATCCGAGCTCTAAACATAATTCGAGTTTTTACAGTCCTTAAGGACTATCCGTGGGGTACGTAGTCTTCCAATAATGGATCCTGTACCCGTTAAAACCATTAAGGGAGTCTTTTTTATACTGGGCGCCGACTCAGCCAGTGTGCATTGCTTGTTATTTTCTCAATCCATGCTTAGAAAAAGCTACATGGTGTTGAGTACCCTCGGGGAGAAAACTGTCCACCAGCAGAGGCACCCGCCCAGTGGTGTGAAAATAAATAAGAGAATACTGAAGCGTTAACAAAATCATAATCCAAAATCAAAATCGGTTAAACCAGGGAGAAAATATGAACAAAGGAAAGATTTACATGCAGACCCATGTAAAAGTACAAGAGAATACAACCAATAGTACAGAGTCTTTATTGCGACTAAAAGTGAAAAAAAACAAGTATCTATTTAGATTTTGAAAGATAATGGTACATTGTTTTATAGGAATAACAAACTTCTACTCGAAGTAGTGAAATGTAGAGCTAGGAGCGAGTCTTGACGCAGAGTAGGATGTAACAACGGGACACCCGACCATAAACATTGAGTGAGTGTACTGGGAAACATCATTCAGACATCTGGTGTCAGAATCTACATGGATGAAGGTGTGGGTGTCTGATTATGTGTCAAAGTGATACGAGAATAGTTGATGATATCCAAGCCTATTATGATATTGATGATATCCAAGCCCATTATGATATTGATGATATCCAACCCCATTATGATATATCACGTCGTTTGATTTCCTAACGAGACTGGAAATTATGTTGCAGGTGTTTATAATTTTACTTTATGTTACAGACAAACGATGCCCTCCCATGGGTAGATTTGGTATTTGTGCTTTTACGTGTGGCAGCAGTGGATGCGGTGCAGGTACCGTGTTTTTTGGTTGTTTTTTACTTCTGTACTTATCAACATTAATCAACGCGTAGAATTTAAGCCGTAAAATGGCATATATTCACATGCGCAGCTTAAAACAACGTTCATCGTTCATCACTAAGCAACTGTTTCCAGGGTGTTGTCACTATAGTAACGTGAAATCCAACAGTCGCCCGATATTTACAGCATTATTCTGTCTTAGGAATTGTCAAACTACACAATAATGACAAAGCCAATATTATGAATATGTTATGAAATTTCAAGAAGTTAAATGATAAAATGTTGTTTTTCTAGGCAAAATATGCTGTCCAACAGCCTGCGGAGGAACCTCGTGTCGTAAGTATACGACGGAACGCATAAATACAATAATTCGAGACTCTTATATATCACATTATCACAACCTCATGTCGTAAGTATACGACGGAATACATAAATATGATAATTCGACTCTTATATATCACATTATCACAACCTCATGTCGTAAGTATACGACGGAATACATAACTACAATAATTCGAGACTCTTATATATCACATTATCACAACCTCATGTCGTAAGTATACGACGGAATACATAGATACAATAATTCGAGACTCTTATATATCACATTATCACAACCTCATGCCGTAATTATACGACGGAATACATAACTTCAATAATTTGCGACTCTTATATATCGAATTATCACAACCTCATGTCGTAAGTATACGACGGAATACATAGATACAATAATTCGAGACTCTTATATATCGAATTATCACAACCTCATGCCGTAATTATACGACGGAATACATAAATACAATAATTCGCAACTCTTATATATCGAATTATCACAACCTCATGTCGTAAGTATACGACGGAATACATAGATACAATAATTCGAGACTCTTATATATCGAATTATCACAACCTCATGCCGTAATTATACGACGGAATACATAAATACAATAATTCGCGACTCTTATATATCGAATTATCACAACCTCATGCCGTAATTATACGACGGAATACATAAATACAATAATTCGCGACTCTTATATATCGAATTATCACAACCTCATGTCGTAAGTATACGACGAAATACATAGATACAATAATTCGAGACTCTTATATATCACATTATCACAACCTCATGCCGTAAGTATACGACGGAATACATAAAAATACAATAATTCGCGACTCTTATATATCACATTATCACAACATCATGCCGTAATTATACGACGGAATACATAAATACAATAAATCGAGACTCTTATATATCGCATTATCACAACCTCATGCCGTAATTATACGAGGGAATACATAAATACAATAATTCGCGACTCTTATATATCACATTATCACAACATCATGCCGTAATTATACGACGGAATACATAAATACAATAATTCGCGACTCTTATATATCACATTATCACAACATCATGCCGTAATTATACGACGGAATACATAAATACAATAATTCGCGACTCTTATATATCGCATTATCACAACCTCATGCCGTAATTATACGAGGGAATACATAAATACAATAATTCGCGACTCTTATATATCACATTATCACAACCTCATGTCGTAAGTATACGACGGAATACATAAATACAATAATTCGAGACTTATATATCGAATTATCACAACCTCATGTCGTAAGTATACGACGGAATACATAAATACAATAATTCACGACTCTTATATATCACATTATCACAACATCATGCCGTAATTATACGACGGAATACATAAATACAATAATTCGCGACTCTTATATATCACATTATCACAACCTCATGCCGTAATTATACGACGGAATACATAAATACAATAATTCACGACTCTTATATATCACATTATCACAACATCATGCCGTAATTATACGACGGAATACATAAATACAATAATTCGCGACTCTTATATATCACATTATCACAACCTCATGCCGTAATTATACGAGGGAATACATAAATACAATAATTCACGACTCTTATATATCACATTATCACAACATCATGCCGTAATTATACGACGGAATACATAAATACAATAATTCGCGACTCTTATATATCACATTATCACAACATCATGTCAGAAGTATACGACGGAATACATAAATACAATAATTTGCGACTCTTATATATCACATTATCACAACCTCGTGTCGTTAGTATACGACGGAATACATAGATACAATAATTCGAGACTCTTATATATCACATTATCACAACCTCATGTCGTAATTATACGAGGGAATACATAACTACAATAATTCGCGACTCTTATATATCGCTTTATCACAACCTCATGTCGTTAGTATACGACGGAATACATAAAAATACAATAATTCGTGACTCTTATATATCGCTTTATCACAACCTCATGTCGTAAGTATACGACGGAATACATAAATACAATAATTCGAGACTCTTATATATCGAATTATCACAACCTCATGTCGTAAGTATACGACAGAATACATGAATAATTTGCGACTCTTATATATCGCATTATCACAACCTCATGTCGTAATTATACGAGGGAATACATAAATACAATAATTCGAGACTCTTATATATCGCATTATCACAACATCATGCCGTAATTATACGACGGAATACATAAATACAATAATTCGAGACTCTTTTATATCACATTATCACAACCTCATGCCGTAATTATACGAGGGAATACATAGATACAATAATTCGAGACTCTTATATATCACATTATCACAACCACATGTCGTTAGTATACAACGGAATACATAAATACAATAATTCGAGACTCTTTTATATCACATTATCACAACCTCATGCCGTAATTATACGAGGGAATACATAGATACAATAATTCGAGACTTATATATCACATTATCACAACCACATGTCGTTAGTATACAACGGAATACATAAATACAATAATTTCGGACTTATATATCACATTATCACAACCATATGTCGTAAGTATACGACGGAATGCATAAATACAATAATTTCGGACTTATATATCACATTATCACAACCACATGTCGTTAGTATACAACGGAATACATAAATATGATAATTTCGGACTTATATATCACATTATCACAACCTCATGTCGTAAGTATACGACGGAATACATAAATACAATAATTCGAGACTCTTATATATCGCATTATCACAACCTCATGCCGTAATTATACGAGGGAATACATAAATACAATAATTCGAGACTCTTATATATCGAATTATCAAAACCTCATGTCGTAAGTATACGACGGAATACATAGATACAATAATTCGCGACTCTTATATATCACATTATCACAACCTCATGTCGTAAGTATACGACGGAATACATAAATACAATAATTCACGACTCTTATATATCGAATTATCAAAACCTCATGTCGTAAGTATACGACGGAATACATAGATACAATAATTCGCGACTCTTATATATCACATTATCACAACCTCATGTCGTAAGTATACGACGGAATACATAACAATAATTCGAGACCCACATATCACATTATCACAACCTCATGCCGTAAGTATACGACGGAATACATAACAATAATTCGAGACCCACATATCACATTATCACAACCTCATGTCGTTAGTATACGACGGAATACATAGATACAATAATTCGAGACTCTTATATATCACATTATCACAACCACATGTCGTAATTATACAACGGAATACATAAATACAATAATTTCGGACTTATATATCACATTATCACAACCATATGTCGTAAGTATACGACGGAATGCATAAATACAATAATTTCGGACTTATATATCACATTATCACAACCACATGTCGTTAGTATACAACGGAATACATAAATACAATAATTTCGGACTTATATATCACATTATCACAACCTCATGTCGTAAGTATACGACGGAATACATAAATACAATCATTCGAGACTCTTATATATCGAATTATCACAACCTCATGTCGTAATTATACGAGGGAATACATAAATACAATAATTCGCGACTCTTATATATCGCATTATCACAACCTCATGTCGTAAGTATACGACGGAATACATAAATACAATAATTCGAGACTCTTATATATCACATTATCACAACCTCATGTCGTAAGTATACGACGGAATACATAGATACAATAATTCGCGACTCTTATATATCGAATTATCACAACCTCATGTCGTAAGTATACGACAGAATACATGAATAATTCGCGACTCTTATATATCGAATTATCACAACCTCATGCCGTAATTATACGAGGGAATACATAAATACAATAATTCGAGACTCTTATATATCACATTATCACAACCTCATGCCGTAATTATACGACGGAATACATAAATACAATAATTTCGGACTTATATATCACATTATCACAACCATATGTCGTAAGTATACGACGGAATGCATAAATACAATAATTTCGGACTTATATATCACATTATCACAACCACATGTCGTTAGTATACAACGGAATACATAAATACAATAATTTCGGACTTATATATCACATTATCACAACCTCGTGTCGTAAGTATACGACGGAATACATAGATACAATAATTCGCGACTCTTATATATCACATTATCACAACCTCATGTCGTAAGTATACGACGGAATACATAAATACAATAATTCGAGACTCTTATATATCGCATTATCACAACCTCATGCCGTAATTATACGAGGGAATACATAAATACAATAATTCGAGACTCTTATATATCACATTATCACAACCTCATGTCGTAAGTATACGACGGAATACATAAATACAATAATTCACGACTCTTATATATCGAATTATCAAAACCTCATGTCGTAAGTATACGACGGAATACATAGATACAATAATTCGCGACTCTTATATATCACATTATCACAACCTCATGTCGTAAGTATACGACGGAATACATAGATACAATAATTCGCGACTCTTATATATCACATTATCACAACCTCATGTCGTTAGTATACGACGGAATACATAAATACAATAATTCGAGACTCTTATATATCACATTATCACAACCTCATGTCGTAAGTATACGACGGAATACATAGATACAATAATTCGCGACTCTTATATATCACATTATCACAACCTCATGTCGTAAGTATACGACGGAATACATAAATACAATAATTCGAGACTCTTATATATCACATTATCACAACCTCATGTCGTTAGTATACGACGGAATACATAAATACAATAATTCACGACTCTTATATATCGAATTATCAAAACCTCATGTCGTAAGTATACGACGGAATACATAGATACAATAATTCGCGACTCTTATATATCACATTATCACAACCTCATGTCGTAAGTATACGACGGAATACATAGATACAATAATTCGCGACTCTTATATATCACATTATCACAACCTCATGTCGTTAGTATACGACGGAATACATAAATACAATAATTCGAGACTCTTATATATCACATTATCACAACCTCATGTCGTTAGTATACGACGGAATACATAAATACAATAATTCGAGACTCTTATATATCACATTATCACAACATCATGTCGTAAGTATACGACGGAATACATAACAATAATTCGAGACCCACATATCACATTATCACAACCTCATGCCGTAAGTATACGACGGAATACATAACAATAATTCGAGACCCACATATCACATTATCACAACCTCATGTCGTTAGTATACGACGGAATACATAGATACAATAATTCGAGACTCTTATATATCACATTATCACAACCACATGTCGTAATTATACAACGGAATACATAAATACAATAATTTCGGACTTATATATCACATTATCAAAACCTCATGTCGTAAGTATACGACGGAATACATAGATACAATAATTCGCGACTCTTATATATCACATTATCACAACCTCATGTCGTAAGTATACGACGGAATACATAGATACAATAATTCGCGACTCTTATATATCACATTATCACAACCTCATGTCGTTAGTATACGACGGAATACATAAATACAATAATTCGAGACTCTTATATATCACATTATCACAACCTCATGTCGTAAGTATACGACGGAATACATAGATACAATAATTCGCGACTCTTATATATCACATTATCACAACCTCATGTCGTAAGTATACGACGGAATACATAAATACAATAATTCGAGACTCTTATATATCACATTATCACAACCTCATGTCGTTAGTATACGACGGAATACATAAATACAATAATTCACGACTCTTATATATCGAATTATCAAAACCTCATGTCGTAAGTATACGACGGAATACATAGATACAATAATTCGCGACTCTTATATATCACATTATCACAACCTCATGTCGTAAGTATACGACGGAATACATAGATACAATAATTCGCGACTCTTATATATCACATTATCACAACCTCATGTCGTTAGTATACGACGGAATACATAAATACAATAATTCGAGACTCTTATATATCACATTATCACAACCTCATGTCGTTAGTATACGACGGAATACATAAATACAATAATTCGAGACTCTTATATATCACATTATCACAACATCATGTCGTAAGTATACGACGGAATACATAACAATAATTCGAGACCCACATATCACATTATCACAACCTCATGCCGTAAGTATACGACGGAATACATAACAATAATTCGAGACCCACATATCACATTATCACAACCTCATGTCGTTAGTATACGACGGAATACATAGATACAATAATTCGAGACTCTTATATATCACATTATCACAACCACATGTCGTAATTATACAACGGAATACATAAATACAATAATTTCGGACTTATATATCACATTATCACAACAATATGTCGTAAGTATACGACGGAATGCATAAATACAATAATTTCGGACTTATATATCACATTATCACAACCACATGTCGTTAGTATACAACGGAATACATAAATACAATAATTTCGGACTTATATATCACATTATCACAACCACATGTCGTTAGTATACAACGGAATACATAAATATGATAATTTCGGACTTATATATCACATTATCACAACCTCATGCCGTAATTATACGAGGGAATACATAAATACAATAATTCGCGACTCTTATATATCGCTTTATCACAACCTCATGTCGTAAGTATACGACGGAATACATAAATACAATAATTCGAGACTCTTATATATCACATTATCACAACCTCATGTCGTAAGTATACGACGGAATACATAAATACAATAATTCGAGACTCTTATATATCACATTATCACAACCTCATGCCGTAAGTATACGACGGAATACATAACAATAATTCGAGACCCACATATCACATTATCACAACCTCATGTCGTTAGTATACGACGGAATACATAAATACAAAAATTCACGACTCTTATATATCGAATTATCAAAACCTCATGTCGTAAATATACGACGGAATACATAGATACAATAATTCGCGACACTTATATATCACATTATCAAAACCTCATGTCGTAAGTATACGACGGAATACATAGATACAATAATTCGAGACTCTTATATATCACATTATCACAACCTCATGTCGTAATTATACGAGGGAATACATAAATACAATAATTCGCGACTTATATATCGCAAGATAACCAAAGCGTCAACAAAATCATTATCTGAAATTTGAACATAGAAACATTTACATGGAGACCCTTGTAATAGTACAAAAAACAAGACCAGGTGTTTCGGAAGAGTAAGTGCCTTTTGCGTCATCGTCGACACACCCCATGTAACTCTAGTTCAAATCCAGGTTAATTCCATGGCCTCAAATTAAGAACTGAGTAAAACTAAGCACAACAAACAGACATACAAATGAAAATATTCAAAAGTCCATAATCATATCATACAAAAAAATAGAATATTGCTCAATGCAACCAAGATGGCTATCTTTACTTAATCAGTTTCATATATATATTGAAATCTTTCACGTGGAAAAATAGTATTGTATGAGAGTCCCTTACCCGAAACTGACGCTTAAGAATCTGCTACCATATTGTAACAGTGAGTGATCCTTAAAGGACATGTAACGATTTGAGACTTATATCACTAGCCTTGGTTACTACTACACAGAGAACGTGGCAGTGTAATTAAAAGTCAGGTATTTGATGATGATGGGTCTTTATAAGATTACCAAGTACTTTATCTTCATTATATTCTTTTTTGTAAATGGCGATAAACAATAAATCATTTTAATGCTCGGTTTATCCTATGTTATTGCATGCAATTTTTTGCTTTGGAACGGGGTTTAAACCGCTTGATAAATTAAGATGGAAAGGGAATGCATTCGGGCTGAAACACACGATAACATATTTTTAAAACACCAAGTGATAGGATTCAAAGGGGCACATGTGTTTCTTTATCTTTTTATTAACTTTATCACGTCACAATTCGTGATTGATAAAGTACATTCAACAAACGAATAATAAGTTTATGTGAAATGTTGCACAAAACAGACATATATGATCCAGACCTCTGAATAAAGAATCGTAAATTAACTATAAAATATATCCGTCCAAATGAAGATAGAACATGCATATGTTTAGATTTTATAAACGGTTATCACTTGATGATTATTTGTAGAAACTCCTTTGTCACCTCCGGCCCCGAGGCCTCTACCGAGCCCCTGTCCCCCGGGCGTTCCAATGGCAGCCTGCAGTCATCTGCCATGTGACAAAGCGATGTGCCCTAACTACCCATTCGCACAATGTGTGTAAGTATCTTCAATTTCATCGAAAACAAGGTTTGATTTTCTTATATGTCTTTGTGAATGATTTGAAGGAGTCGTACTAAATCAGCTATGTTTAGTGTTTCTATAGTGCACTTCATGGTTCAATGTGGATAGTTTGTTTTCATTTTGTATTCCTCTTTATGTTTGTAACAACATAGATGTACTTTACTAAATCACTAGAAACATATGTACTTTGAACCAAAAAAGAACCGATAATTTTGCTGTAAGAACTGATAAATGACAAAAATTTGAATATACAACTTTATTGCCCAACGCCCTAAATGGGACTATTGAACTAGATTGTCAGCAATAGTGCAGTGGGACAAGGCACTAAATAGATATATATAAGGCAATAAAGGGGCGATCACTACGGTATAAAAGACACTACAGTATAATCCCCTAACGTTCAGGCAGTGAGATAGATATTTTAGGAAGAAGTTACTATATGTCTGTAAAACACAATTACGTTTGGTTATGTTTTACTTTCCCCAGCGAGTCAAGAAACCTTAACCACATGCAAGATGACGTAACACATGTATATATGCTTTAATTTAGTAATATATACAGTTTGCCGGAAAAAAATGAATTACACTAAAAATGATCTCTTTTCTATCTGAGATTCGACAAGAACCTTTAATATCATCCCATGGTGATAGGGATTTTTGTTCTTTGTTATAATGTAAGCTTTGTGGTAACACGTAGCCGTCAGGTGTATATTAAAACATTTTTTTTTTATTTAGGAACAATTTTTGTGGAGGGTGTAATGCAAAGTTCTACCAAAATGGAAGAGAAGTGACAAAAACTTGTAAGAAAATGACACCTATTACACCACGGTTACCGTTGCCATGCAAGAATGGAGAGCAAATTGTGAACTGCTTTGCCAACCCTTGCGATGTACAAGGATGTCCTCGTTTTCCACTAGCGCAGTGTGTGTAAGTAAAATTAACTGTTGGTTGAATGTTTCAAAAGTGAAGTGTTATTCAAACAATAACATAGGTGTAGTTTATCTATAGTTCCTCGGAATCAGGATCTGTTTTTCATAAAGGTAAATCTGATATACTCAAACCCCTGAAACTAATGCGTCTGCTGCATCGCCACTAATCCTAGAGAACAAATTGATAAACACATGTAATGCCAAATTAAAACTAAATACATATATGGTGTTTTCACTACGAGCGTTAATGCTTATAACTAAAGTAAAAAGCATGTGGCTATTTATATCGAAAATATATATGAAACTTGGCTAAAAAATCTACATTTTACATTGAATCACTTAATGAAAATATGCTGATTTGTGATGTAAAATCAAATCAAAGGTTTCATTTTATTTATACACCAACGAGTAAAGCATCAACAGAATATTTGATAGTCATAAGGAATGTATTTGAGCCTTCTGAATCTGCATCGTGTCCATGTAAATATATAACTAAATGCCTATTGTTAAAGGCAGGATTTAAACACTTAACATAATGTTTGTCACCAATCTTCTCCTAGGCTTCCTACTGCATGCTTATCATTTTACTGTTTTTTGAGTTGTTGTTTTTGTTTTTCCCAATAGGGCTGACTATTGTGGAGGCTGCAATGCCAGGTTTTATATCAACAACGAAGAAGTAACAGAATCCTGTAGGGAAACTCGACGCCGTTACCTGTTTAGGTCATATTAGATCATATTGTAATTTAGGTTATGAGTACCTTGCCCAGACAACAAGAGTCTGGCTGAACATGACTTGTGTATTTTGTGATATAGGAACAGCTAAGCCCGTGTAATAGCGAATAATATTGGAAAATCTCCAGTTTTATCAAAAATATAATTAAAGTTCAAATCCTGGTAAAACATCGCCCCTTGTTCACTGTGAACATCATTCTTTTACTATATCACAAGTGTTTGTTTATTTCATATTAATGTATTCATTGAAGTCCCTTAAGATATATTTTCTTGTTACAGTATTTGATGGGTTTTTTAATCTGTAAATCACGTCTTAAAATGTTTCCAGTCCGTTATATTGGTATGGCTACAAGGACTGTTCGTCCGCAACCTTGAAAGCACAGATACAATATCCACATTACTTTTTTTGTTCTGTAAACGATTACATGACCAATCCCAGTTTAACAATTTTAAAATTTTGATTGGATTACAACGCAGTTTAATTGCTTTTATTTCCGAGTTTGAGAATGTATTTTAAATATGAATGAATCACTGTTATGCCTACATGTAGTAACAAGCGAAAACCTTTTCGCATTATTTGAAGCAGGTGAAACTATTATATACATGTATGCTGTCAGCCATGTGCCATTTGATGAGACAAAGATTTTGTTCATTTTAATAAGGTAATACCTTTATACAAAGCAATGACGTCATTATCGAGACATGAATGAATACGAAAGTACAATACATGTAATTGATCCCCATTGTTTTGGGACTGACATTATGTTACTGTGCTGTATATTTATCATATTGGGTTAAGAACAATGGCGTGTTCGTACTATTTAGCATTAATAAAATCGTTTTATATATAAAAACCCGTATCAGCAAGCCCACTTAAACATATTTTGATACAATGATGTAATGTTAAAATAAAAACGAATTGTAATTACAATTTTTGTTGTTTTTGTTTTAGGGGTGGGGAATAATTTTTTCTGGATGGCAAAAATGTGCTACGGTTATATTCAAAATGTTATTAAGGGGATATTGTAGCATACATGAACGTGATTAGGGGCATTGGGAATATGAGAAAAGTTACCTCGGGCTGACCCGCGTGTTACATGCTGTTGTCACGATTACTGAACAACTTTAAAAATTATCCCTCGTTTAATGTTTGCCCTTTTCGCCCAACAATGGAAGGGCAAATTTATGGCAGGGCGATTATGTTTTTCCAAACATAGGCTTGCGTCTCATATTGACTGCTCTACATTTCAGAGGGCGAAATAAAGACAGGGCGAATATTTCCCGTTATAAAGTAATTCAGTGCCGTCCAAATGTATTTCTAGTTTTATAGTGCAGACAAGTACCTTGATGTTTAAAACACATACATTAATATTTCAAGAAGAGTTTAACAATATCATATCTTTAGCATTATACAACGATACATTTGAGGAAATGATCAAGTTTACGCGTAACTTAGGGTTGGAGTGGCACGGTACATAATATGCACATTTTCGTTGTACATAATTTAGAATTATTCAGAACTAGTTTAATTTTACTTCTAAATTCATAAATTAAAGGGGTTTCACGCACCTGGCCCTTCTGCTTCTACATTACTTTAGACATTTTGGATTCCCACCTTTTGGCCTCCTAGCATCACTGAAGAGTCATAGGAGGACGAAACAGCTGTATGATGCAGTTAATTAATTTTTCGGCATACTTTATCCATTACTAAATTTAAAAGGTGCAGTATATGTGTGTTACGTCATACCTATGGCACATGTTTACATGTTCTCTACATCTTTCATTGTAATGCATTGTAACATTTGCTATTGGTAGGTGTGCAAGCACAGACATTCTGAGCAGGCACGAAATATATGGTTACAAAAATTTGAGCAGGCACGAAATAGGTGATTAGAAAAATCTAAGCTCCGATAACTCTAACCAAATTTTTATAACAGTATTATCTAGTTATAAGATAAATTCGTGTTGATTTACTTCATTTCCTGACAAGGTATCGGCCAAATCTTATATCGTAGAATAACGTTGATTCCGAAATGGCGGAAAGTGAGTCACAACAATCACTCTAATATAGCAGAGATTTTCAAACATTTTGATAGAATCTGATCTATGGAGATTTATGAAATCAATTGAGGAAACTCATATTTAACAGCAAAGAATAAAAGGGGATAGATATACAAGTAACACTTAAATCCTTGTGTAGCGGATCTAAACTGGGTCGATCGACGGCTCAGTTGGTAGAGCATCCGTCTAGAGTTCGGGAGATCCCGGGTTCGAACTCCGGTCTGGCTGTGCATTTATCCTCTTCTGTTACATGTGTATTAAGTGATGACGTTTTGTTCGAGCTGTGATCTTTGTTCTACGGAAGGATGCGTCCATCGTCGGACAGTATGCTAGCATCTTGGTGTTACTCTTGACAGCGGCCTACGATTTTATGAGAAAGTAAAATTAAATAGTGTAACAGTATAAAACGTACTTCACCAATTTGAAAGAATATTGTTGCTTAAGTTTATATGCAACAAGCAAGTCAGGAATCTCTGTTTCGGAATGTCCGTACTACCAAATGAAGCATAACTACTCTAATGAATATTGTAGCAAGTATTCTTATGGTTCTATAACACACATTGCTACAGGTGACGCATAAACCCCTTCCAGGCTTTATTAAATAGGTCATGAATGCAATGTGTGTCATAGCACCATGATACATGCATTGATGAAATGAAAGGGGCAGATTGCCTCGAAAATGTTACAAATTGTTTTGCATTCAATGTTGTAACATTGATCTTCTGAACAGTCTTGAGCACCCTTTTTTCAAAATATTTCGTCTATCAAAACATTTGATTTTTCGACCCTGTACACTACCATACCACATGCCAAACTGAAACAACGTGTTCGTTCTCTCATTATGAGACATTCTTTCAAAGAAATGCGAACGACGATACAAATTCATAGTTGTGAGCTATCTTGGAGCATACTTTGTGAAAAACACAACAAAAGCTAGGTTGAAATATACTGAGAAAGATACAGTACGAATGATATAATTCCTGGCTGGCAATATCTTTATTGAGTTTGGAGGAAAGATTTCCCAACACACTGTTGGCATTCAAATAAGAACTAACTGTGCCCCACTTTTGGCTGACGTGTTTTTGCTTTCATACGAGGTTGGATTTGTTGAAGGGCTTAGCAGGACGGGTAACAAAAACCTTGCCAAATCTTTCAATTTCACTTTAAGGTATATCGACGATGTGTTGATTGGGATTCGAGAGATTCATGTAGATGAAGACTATTGGCCAGTTTTATGGTCGCCATCTTGACTCATCGAGAAATATTCTGTATCTTTGTATAATTTAATTTTGCCTATTCCCCCGATGTTAAACATTTCAGGTTATATCGTAAAACCTCAAATATCAGACAACGCAAAAAGTGATGACGTCATATACCGCCATGTTTGGCGCGGTATTTTTTAATCAAACTTCTGATTGGTTGAAGTTGTTTAGAGGTGAGATTTTGCACATAGATGTGCAAAACCATTCGATTTTTGTCATAATTAATACCAAATCATTCTATAAGACCCATGTCTTATATATGTATCTTTACAAAATAATTATAAGGAATGACCACAATTTTTCCCGGTTTATACCGTATAACCCTAAAACTAATTGTGGTCATTCCTTTAGTGATATATAAGATGGACGTTTTTAAGTTTGCTTATTAGTGTGCGCTCTTGTTGTGGTTGACAATGATGACTCGGTTCTCATTCTAAGGATTGATGCTTACTTGGATGTGATTTACATGGCGGGTGTCGTCGATGAAGCAGAAGACGCTTACTCTTTCTGAACACCTGGTCTTAGTCTCTTGTACTTTTATGAGGGTCTCCATGTAAATCTTTCCTATGTTTCTATTTTGCCTCTAGTTTAATCGATTTTGAGTTCGGATTATGGTTCTGTTGACGCTTTGGTATTCTCCGATTGTTCCCCTTCCATGCGTCCACATATTGGCTTGGTATTCCAACAGCAAATAAACATTTATGTGTTCGGATCCAGTGTTCATATTGGATCACACTGTCGGTATATCGATTATTAACTTTGTCTTTTCTCGAATTAAAACTCAGTGAAATATAGCCAGACTGAGCATAGTCAAATAAACTTCTGTGTTACAAATACCTTATACAAGGTGGTCGGTTGCTGCAGTGGGTAGCGCACTTGCCTTTCACCAAGGTGGTCAGTTGCTGCAGGGTGTAACGCACTTGCTTTTCACCGAGGCGGTCGGGTGCTGCAAGGAGTAGCGCACTTGCTTTTCACCGAGGCGGTCGGGTGCTGCAAGGTGTAGCGCACTTGCCTTACACCGAGGCGGTCGGGTGCTGCAGGGAGTAGCGCACTTGCCTTTCACGAAGATTGTCGGGTGCTGCAGGGTGTAGCGTATTTGCCTTTCACCGAGGTAGTCGGGTGCTGCAGGGGGTAGCGCACTTGCCTTTCACCGAGGCGGTCGGGTGCTGCAGGGGGTAGCGCACTTGCCTTTCACCGAAGTGGTCGGTTGCTGCAGTGGGTAGCGCACCTGCCTTTCACCGAGGTAGTCGGGTGCCGCAGTGGGTAGCGCACTTACCTTTCACCAAGGCGGTCGGAGTTCGATAGAAATTGTATGGGGGACATATGCCCGAACACGCATGTTTCCTCCCACAATACCCCTCGCGCGCTAACATCCGGGCACACCACTTGTTTCGCAGTTGTTGTTGAATAAAGTTTATTAACACAGCACAAGACCTGGGCAAAAAAACTTCGCAAAGCACAAAGAACTTTAATAGCAATGAAACTTATACAAGCTATATATACAATACCGCGATGGTTTTCTTTCATGATATGAAATTACTTTCAAGATCACGCTGAGTTGTTTTAAACAAATCATTGATGAATCCGTCGACTAGAATATTAAGCATTCCATTTTTTTTTATTATTTTTAAATGAAGTTATTAATTGAAATAAGGTAATCTGTATCCTGGTGGTAAAGGGTAGTTTCCTATGCACACACCGCTTCTGTGGCGTCTCCTTTCAACACTGGAACAAAAAAGAGAAAGGTCATAGTTCATATGTGGTTTGTCCATTGTTAGTAGATGACAAGTTTAAGATCAATAGGTTAAAGTTCTTGGGTGAATTGCAATTAACATAATTATACAATTAGTTTCTGTTCAACAAAGGTGTACATCAAGGTGATGCTATCGGTACGTCACTTTGTCTAATTACATGTAAAAATAAGGGATCAAACCGCAAGGTCATAAGACCAAAAAGTCAAAATCAAATGGTACATATGGTAACATATATTGTAAAGAATGCATTGAATTTAGATTATGTACAATATGATGTAGAGCCATGAGCCTTAATGGCTTTAGTTGCCTAAATATTAATGGAATTGAAAGTAATAATTTCAGATACTTTCACCACCATTAACCATACTATCACTAACTTAAGATGTTTTAAGCCAATCTCTAGTCCCTGTGTGTTATTGTCATTTACCCAAAAATCGTGCGTTCAGGTGACTGGAGGGAGCAAAGTGAGGGGGAATACATGATACACCGGGAGATCGTCAGCTGTTATTGGGACGTACAATGTGATACACCGGGAGGTCGTCAGCCGTTATTTGGACGAACAACGTTAAACACCGAGAGGTCGTCAGCTGTTATTGGGACGTACAACATGATACACCGAGAGGTCATCAGCCGTTATTGGGACGTACAATGTGATACACCGGGAGATCGTCAGCTATTATTGGGACGTACAACGTTATACACCGAGAGGTCGTCAGCCGTTATTGGGACGTACAACATGATACACCGGGAGGTCATCAGCTGTTATTGGGACGTACAACATGATACACCGGGAGGTCGTCAGCTGTTATTGGGACGTACAACATGATACACCGGGAGATCGTCAGCCGTTATTGGGACGTACAACGTTATACACCGAGAGGTCGTCAGCCGTTATTGGGACGTACAACATGATACACCGGGAGGTCATCAGCTGTTATTGGGACGTACAACATGATACACCGGGAGGTCGTCAGCCGTTATTGGGACGTACAACGTTATACACCGGGAGGTCATCAGCCGTTATTGGGACGTACAACGTTATACACCGAGAGGTCGTCAGCCGTTATTGGGACGTACAACATGATACACCGGGAGGTCATCAGCTGTTATTGGGACGTACAACATGATACACCGGGAGGTCGTCAGCCGTTATTGGGACGTACAACGTTATACACCGGGAGGTCATCAGCCGTTATTGGGACGTACAACGTTATACACCGAGAGGTCGTCAGCCGTTATTGGGACGTACAACATGATACACCGGGAGGTCATCAGCTGTTATTGGGACGTACAATGTGATACACCGAGAGGTCATCAGCTGTTATTGGGACGTACAATGTGATACACCGAGAGGTCGTCAGCTGTTATTGGGACGTACAACGTTATACACCGAGAGGTCGTCAGCTGTTATTGGGACGTACAATGTTATACACCGGGAAGTCGTCAGCTGTTATTGAGACGTACAATGTGATACACCGGGAGATCGTCAGCCGTTATTTGGACGTACAACATGATACACCGGGAAGTCGTCAGCTGTTATTGGGACGTACAATGTGATACACTGGGAGATCGTCAGCCGTTATTCGGACGTACAATGTGATACACCGGGAGATCGTCAGCCGTTATTTGGACGTACAACATGATACACCGGGAAGTCGTCAGCTGTTATTGAGACGTACAATGTGATACACCGGGAGGTCGTCAGCCGTTATTGGGACGTACAATGTGATACACCGGAAGGTCGTCAGCTGTTATTGGGACGTACAACGTGATACACTAGGAGATCGTCAGCCGTTATTGGGACGTACAATGTGATACACCGGGAAGTCGTCAGCTGTTATTGAGACGTAGAACGTGCTACAACGAGAGGTCGTCAGCCGTTATTCGGACGTACAATATGATACACTGGGAGATCGTCAGCCGTTATTTGGACGTACAACATGATACACCGGGAAGTCGTCAGCTGTTATTGAGACGTACAATGTGATACACCGGGAGATCGTCAGCCGTTATTTGGACGTACAACATGATACACCGGGAAGTCGTCAGCTGTTATTGAGACGTACAATGTGATACACCGGGAGGTCGTCAGCCGTTATTGGGACGTACAATGTGATACACCGGAAGGTCGTCAGCTGTTATTGAGACGTAGAACGGGATACACCGGGAGATCGTCAGCCGTTATTGGGACGTGGAACGTGATACACCGGGAAGTTGTCAGCTGTTATTTGGACGTACAACGTGATACACCGGAAGGTCGTCAGCTGTTATTGGGACGCAGAACGGGATACACCGGGGACTCGTCAGCTGTTATTGAGACGTACAACGTGATACACTGGGAGATCGTCAGCCGTTATTTGGACGTAATATGTGATACACCGGGAAGTCGTCGGCTATTATTGGGACGTGCAATGTGATACACCGGGAGATCGTCAGCTGTTATTGGGACGTAATATGTGATACACCAGGAAGTCGTCGGCTATTATTGGGACGTACAATGTGATACACCGGGAGATCGTCAGCTGTTATTGGGACGTAATATGTGATACACCGGGAGGTCGTCAGCTGTTATTGAGACTTACAACGTGATGCACCGGGAGGTCGTCAGCTGTTATTGGGACGCAGAACGGGATATACCGGTGAGTCGTCAGCCGTTATTGGGACGTACAACGTGATACAACGAGAGGTCGTCAGCTGTTATTGGGACGTACAACGGGATACACCGGGAAGTTGTCAGCTGTTATTTGGACGTACAACGTGATACACCGGAACGTCGTCAGCTGTTATTGGGACGCAGAACGGGATACACCGGGGACTCGTCAGCTGTTATTGAGACGTACAACGTGATACACTGGGAGATCGTCAGCCGTTATTTGGACGTACAACGTGATACACCGGGAAGTCGTCGGCTATTATTGGGACGTACAATGTGATACACCGGGAGATCGTCAGCTGTTATTGGGACGTAATATGTGATACACCGCGAGGTCGTCAGCTGTTATTGAGACTTACAACGTGATGCACCGGGAGATCGTCAGCCGTTATTTGGACGTAGAACGTGATACACCGGAAGGTCGTCAGCTGTTATTGGGACGCAGAACGGGATACACCGGGAAGTTGTCAGCTGTTATTGGGGCGTAGAACGGGACACACCGGGAGATCGTCAGCCGTTATTGGGACGTAGAACGTGATACACCGGAAGGTCGTCAGCTGTTATTGGGACGCAGAACGGGATACACCGGGAAGTTGTCAGCTGTTATTGGGGCGTAGAACGGGACACACCGGGAGATCGTCAGCCGTTATTGGGACGAAGAACGTGATAAACTAAACCAAATCGATTTCCATCCACTGTATGATCCTCAATATGTTTATATCCGGGCCAAGATAATGATAAATAAATAATGTAAAAACTTATTATAGAGTAAATAATGTTTATATTCTACAATGTGTGAAAATTTGTCCTCAATACGTACCATCTTCTGGTGCTAGCTGAAGGTACATCTCTCCCACGGGATAGCACCATGCACACCAGCCATCGCACGCGGCTGTCACGTGCGCGTTATTTTTAGCCCGATGGACCGTGTCAACTCTGTGTCCGTATCCGTAACCAGTCCATTGTAACTATAGAAACAAAATACATCGGAAAATTACATGATCATCATTTTTCAATCAACCTTTTTTATGTTTCCGTTCTCTCTGACATAATATTTGTCTACATGAACAATAAAACAGATGAAACGAAATATGTAAAAAGTATAGAAACAATTGAAAAGTGACATTCTTCCATTAATAAAAATCATGGTTTCGCCTGTATGTTTGTGTGTTAATCATCCTGAACTACAAAATTGTGTTAGTTGGTTGGGATTTAACCTTGGTCAGGTTTAAAAACTTAAATGTAAACGTGGTGTTACAAATGTATCTTTCATAGTGATAAATGTCTGCCTACGTCCTTTGAAATCTGATTCTTAAATAAAAAAAGCATAAAGTATTGTTATATGATCATCTGTCAAAGTAGACTATTAGAAAAAAGTGAACATTTTTTCTCTCGCTCTCATTTTAAAAGAAAAAGGATTTACAGACGAACGTAAAAATAACAAATAATATGGTATTTTAAACCAGCAGTGTATTCCATTTTACACCCTCTGTGAATAACCTGGATCCTACGCGTGCAAATCTAAACATATTTTACGTTCCTGCTCATGCAAATCTAGGCACATTTTACGTTCCTGCGCGTTTAAACAAGATATTTTCGTTACCTCGTGTGCTTGCATTTCTAAGGATTCCTTTTGCAATAAAAATTGTTCTCCGATAGAATGTTTCATTCCATTAAACGGAACACCTAATCAGTATCAACAAACTTGAACTTTTCTCTAAATGGAACACACTTCAGGAGTAACAAGAGATACTAGAAGTTTTGATAAATTACTGTAACCTTCACGTTAGAAATTGTTTGTTTATCTCCATCAAGTTACCAAAGTTTTGCAAGGATATAAATTACTAATCAATTTCCCCGTTAAACAACCTACCTGGGGGTCGACCACGAGTCCCGTTCCACTGGTGTCGATGACGAATCCCCCGGGGGCCATGCACTGCTCGTACCGTCTCCACATGTAGTCCCAGGAACATCCTCCTCCGGCCCCGAACTTCGGCGCCTTCTGGACATCGGGGTTTTCCTCAATGGTGTCGGCAAAGGTCAGGTCATATCTCTGTACAGCCATGTCCTGGAGAAAAGTGGGGTGCTATATTATATAAGACTTTCATTACAGAATTTCTGTTTTATTACAGAATTTCCTTATAATTTCAGATTATTAGAAAAGCAACAGACTTTTGAAGAATTATCCGTAAAAAACAGTTAGAATATTTCACTGTGATTTTTGTTAATTTCACTCTGTACCCTTGACCTTCGCCATGTACTAGACGAATCCCCGTAAATATGACATTTAATCAATATGTATGACCTTCATCCTGATCACATGACCTTCACTATGTATATGACTGTACCACGTGATCTTCAACCTGTACACAATGTCTTCGCCATATACATATTAAACATATGACATCGTTTTGTTCTCATGAAATTTAATATGTTCTCGAGGCACGGTCCTGGCACTTGTGTTGTATCTGTGAGCAAAATGCTTTACTCTGCTTGTTCCAGTCTAATCAGCTGTAAATGAGTACGTGGTTGGGTAGTGTTAGAAATTGTAGAATGCTAGCTGTGAGCGCCAAAATGGCAGCACCGGTTGAATGCTCTCCAGGGAGTTGAGAATAATATCGACTGGTTGCTAAGGCTCTCTAATAACTTTGAGAACCGATTGAAGACGACCAATATGTTGTGATAAAGCGGTTTACACGAACCTCGAATGATTACTATTATCATTATTATATAAATCATACCTCGATCTGAATTCGGATTTTGTGGAAAGTGGAGACTGCATCGCCGACCCTGTCCCGGAACAAGCAGTTTTCGTTATCATATCGGAGGGAGTAGTTGTACGTGGCTCTGTTGCTTTCGTGTAGGGTTATGTACTCTTTGGGGTCATCTTTCGCCATCCCGTAACAGTATACCTTGACCCTTTGACCTTCCAGTGCCGTCGGGTAGATATAGTACTCGCCGTCCTCGTACTCACGATTACAGTTCTTCACTGCCTGGCAGTCTGCTGGTCCTAGGGGAGATAATACGTTTTGACAGCATTATTTGGAAGGTATCAACTCACCTGGCCTATAGTCACGAACACGTTATTATTCTCAGGTATGGATTTTGTGCTTAAATATGGAATCAGTGCTTAAATACGGATTATATTTTGTATTGTAGAAAATGTGCTAAAGAATGAATTCTGTGCTTAAGTGTGAATTGTGTGCTGAAGTATGAATTATGTGCTTAAGTGTGAATTGTGTGCTGAAGTATGAATTATGTGCTTAAGTGAGAATTGTGTGCTTAAGTATGAATTCTGTGATCAAGTATTATTCTGTATTCAAGCATAGATTCTGTGCTAAATTATTAATAATGTGCTAAATTATATATATAAGTATGGATTCTGTGCTGAAGTATGGATTATGTGCTAAAGGAAGGATTCTGTATTCAAATATGGATATTGTGCAGAAGATTTAATTTTGACCTCAAGTATGGCTTCTGTGCTTAAGTAAGGATTCTGTGCTCGAGTATAGATTTAATATTCAAGGATAAATTCTGTGCTAAAATATGGATTAGAAGTTCTGGTATAGATTATGTGCTCATGGTAGTATTTTAAACACATTTAAGACATGAAGCGCAGTCTTTCAATCCTGTGTAATCTTTGTTGGGTCCGTATTCATGAATGCAGTCCATCATGGATTATGTACCCCAACCATCTTGTTTGTAACTCGTTTAGATCACGTGTAACGATAAAAAAATCAAAGGGGGTGCCAATTTGGGCCTTTCTGCGGCCTATCAGTGATAAGGCTAATAGTTTGCAGGAAGATACTTTGAGGTCAACTGCATATTGTATTATGTTCAAAACATCTGATTTTGTGTGGGCTCATAGACAATTTGGGGTTCAAAGTGGACGCAGTGTAAAATGAAAAAAATGTTGTTTTAGTTCTCACGCAATAAACTTTTTATTAAACCGTTAGTCCAATTCTAACCAAAATTGTTTGCAGATGCAGATTGTTTTAAGATGTTAAGCAAAGATCATTTGATGACATGGCATTTGTTGAAGATGGTCTTTAAAAGAAGATCAATAGTCAGATCCTGAGTTTTTTTACTTATGTTTGTTATTTATCAGAAACTACACGAACTAGAAGTTTTTTCTATATTTTTCAATCAGTGAATAGTTTTTTCCATTTTTCACTCCCCCCCCCCACCCCCCCCCCCCCCCCCCCCCACCCCCCCACCCCCACCCACCTCCCCCCACTTTGACCCCCAAATTTTCTATGAGCCCACACAAAATCAAAAGTTTTGAACAAAATACAATATGCAACTGACCTTAAATTATCTTCCTGCAAAATATTAACATGATCACTGATAGGCCGCAGAAATGCCCAAATTGGCACCCCTCCTTTAAACATTGAAGTTGGTGTTGGATGTCAGTCTCTAAAATGTTCCCAACGAATTGACAAAAGATAAATATTCATATTTTTAACAAAAACGTGAAATTTGTTTTAAGCACAAAACCTATGCTTTAACATGGTAATGGTTTTATGAATACGGGCCTACAATCTTATCACTATTTTTTTCAAATCAAAATCAAGCTGTGCTTCGTTTTTAACTTATCATCCGTACAAGAAATAGGATTTTTAGCATAAAAATTCATTTTCATCAATACGGGTACTGGTCATTTTGTTAGTTAACTTTACAAAAGCAGTGACGTTGTATTAGAAGAACACTGTAATTTGTAAGGGAGGGGGTGTTCAAGTATATGGTTTCCGCTCAAAACACGACGGACCCAATCGCTGTAAACAAGGTGTGTAACGCCTCAATAAAAATACACTCAACCATTATCTTGTTGTTTAGATTGTTATAACCACTACATATCTTAATTCATTCAGATGATACCATCAATAACTTTATCTCATATTCTCACCCTGTATTAACTGTGTTCACCTTTATCTGGATGTTCTAACGCTTCGTTTGGATTATTTTCTTTAACAAAGTTTAAAAAAAAACTATAAAATGGTATACATAAAACATAAGAATATCTGGTAAGCACGCGTGGCTTTGTAACTTAAAGTCAAATGAACAGCTATGATATATATAAAGTATTTGACATACCCGGTATACATATATTTATGTAAAGTATATTTCAACAAATAAGTCATGTTAGGGGGGCTAGCTGACCCGCTCAATTAAGCAACTCTGAGCTTGCTACGTAATACATGTACTAGGAATAACTATAATAATGTCTTAACGTTTTTATACTGAGATCTTACAACGAAGGCTAAAATCATCTTTAATATTATGACCGACAGCTATCCAAACACTGAGCTGTCCTGGAGTTACAAGTGTTATTCAAGGACATTATCAAACAGAATGAAGCCGATATGGCTGATTGACGTTGTATATAGAAGTACCTACTTGTAACTTCCCGACTCCTAATCGTGATGTCGCCAGCTCTCTGGGTGAGGCTACTGACGGACCCTGTCATACCGGCTAGTTTACTCGACATCTCGTTTAGGTCACGCAGCATGTTCCCTATGTCCATGGTGCTGTGCTGTTGTGCTTCTCGTTCACGAAGAGCAGAACTCATTCTCTTCTTAAACTGGGAATGTTTAGCTGACATCGTCTCCATATTTCTTCGTAAATCGCTTAACTGGTTCGTCAGATCAGCCAGGTCATCCCGCGTCTGCTTATTCACAGAACTTCCGGTTCCGATCTCTTCAAACAAACCTTCAAGCATGTTGTTGGATTCAGTGATGAGATGAGTTTCTAAGTTAGATATGCTGTTGTCAAAGAGATTCGACCAATCACGCTGCATCTTTGGGGAAACCGATTCCCTTTTATCAGATTCCTTTGTAGATTTGGACTGTAACCCTCTAGAGTCTAATAGCCAACAGTTGGTAAAATCTGCCAGAAAAACTAGAAAAACAAGAAAATAGGAGCTAATATTTAAAATCTCCATCTTGCTACACTGACGCCCCGGCCTCTTTTCACCAGGAACTCGTAGCCACATCCGTTTTATAAACAATCTGACACGCCAATGACTTTGACCTTTAAAATGAAAATTACAGCAAATTGTGTCGGGGCAGTTTTCACCCTGTCAATTCTATAAAATAAAAAGTCATCAAAGTAAGTCTGTACTTGATTATCAATTTTATTTTTCAACATAGCTTTAACATATTTTGAGGAAACTTATTCGCATTTTTCTCAACAACAGTTTAAGAAATTAAATCATGTTAGGCAGAATAATGAACGAGATAGTGTACACCCGCAGCACAATCCATATATGAGGCTTCGAAGCCCGGCAGTTCATGAGACAAAAAAAATACCAAAGCGTCAACAAAACCATAATACGAACTCAAAATCGATTAAACTAGAGGCAAAATAGGAACAAAAGAAAGATTTACACGGAGTCTCTCGTAAAAGCACAAGCGAATAAGACCATGTGTTCTGGAAGAGTAATCGTCTTCTGCTTCATGGACGATACCTGTCATGTAAATATTGGTCACATCCCAGTAAACATCAAGTCCTCAAAATGAGAACCGAGTCATCATTGTCGATCACAACAAGTAAACACACTAATGAGCATACTCAAAAACGTCCATCTTCATATCACTTAAAGATACAGAATATTTCTCAATGAGACAAAGATGGCGACATTAAAACTTGCCCATAGTTCTGATCAACCTGCATCTCTAGAATCCTTGTGTTGTTCGTTTGTTTGTCAGCAGTCGATATCGATCACGAAAATCATGATACCTAAAGCAAGCTCTAGAATATACCTAACCGGCAGTTCGTGAGACAAACTATAGAAACAAACATTAAGATGGTATTAAGCTATTTTATTAATTCGTTCCAAAGATAAAAACAAATCTACATAATTATAAAATGTCGCTTATATAGAACCGCACAATCAACCATACGTGTGCTATCACAAATATGCAATTTACGCTGAAAAGGAAGTTTTGAATGGTCATGCCACTATGAACGCAATTCAGTTATATATTCCAAATAACACAAGATTCTAGCAGGCTTCGTGCAATTTGGATGTTCCGGTTTAACGTATATACCGTCAGAAACATGTGACCTGGGAAAATTAATCTATTCGTTCTGAACAAAAGTGGCTCATATTTTTACGAATAAACGAACTTGAACTTCCGGGAAGTTATTATTTTTAAAAGCAATTAATTACTTCGAAATCCTGAATATTTAATAATCAATATTAAAAAGTATTAAAAAGGGGGTCAAAATGTTTTTATAAAAGTACGATTTCGGAAAAACAGGGGTAGATAGAGATTGAGGAAAGAGGGGTATCCTATAAATGAAACATGGCTGTTTCAACAAACTCCAATCACATATCTGGAAACAAATTTACGAGGGCTTAATTTTCATGAACACCGGTACTTTCTTTGTATGCTCGTTTTAAGTGGTAACCCCATCCGTTCGCAGCACTTATAAATAATAACAACGTTTTTATTCTCTACTTGGATACATATGTGACACCTTCACAAGCGTGTATATATAGACACCTACAATATGGTCAGTACAATAACGAAAGGAACACAACTATTCCCTAACGTGTTAATTCAAAGCCTGGACACTTATCTTCAGGATTTGATTAACCAAAAACAATAACTTATAATTGGAAAATATTTTCCAACATGACAAGGTTTAGAGGAATCTTTTTTGTGATACAAATGTATCTTTTTGGACTGTTGTCAGAAAAATCCAGATGCAAAAATCCAGTCAAAATAGTTCAGAATAGTTTTTTAATTCAAAATCTTGGCATAGATGGCCGGTGTCGCGAATCTCAGCCGCTGAGAACACCTCACTAATCATCAGCGAGCCCACGTAGTGAAGGCAGCAGTCAGAAAGTATAGAAACGTTAGTTACGCCCACTCGCACCCTTAATAACACTGCGGATAGCCAGGGGGGCGGGTTTCTTGTTTGACTGGTATGCCCCTCTTTGGAAGTTAAAAAGAGAAGAGGGTCATAAAGATACTACTGTTATGCTTGATTTCCAATTTCTCTCTAGTTTCTTTTTTTTGCTTCATGGTCTTAAAACTCTTTGCGTTGGGTTGCCATCATAATATTTTAAGTGCACTTTCTCTTATTTTTTTTTTGGGGGGGGGGGCGTGATTTCCTTGATTATTTTGTTTTGCTTTCAGTTCTTACTCGTAATGGTGCCGTCCTTCCTGATTTAAGCTTCTAGATTTTCTGAAACGACGTCCCGGCTGTCGTCTGGTTTGATATTCTGCGTGTCATCAGTATAACACTGATGATGTAGATACTGGCGACGACAAAACTCCCCGGTCGGTTTGGATTCCGCGGCCCTGACATTGACCCTTGAGGAACCCCGAAATCTAGACATTTGAGGACTTGGTCAGACGGAGACACGCTGTCGTGGTTCACTCAGATAGGACTGTGCCCAGCATAGTGCGTCATCAGTAATAAAATTGTTTTAAAGGGAGTGGGGGTAAGGAAGGCGATGGGGGCCCAGGCTGCACGTGTTGAAGGTAGTCGGACTCCACGAAGGTGTTGTAGATACAGGAATGTGGGCGACGTGTGGCCAGGAAAAGAGGATCGATAAAATACATGGATACCTGAGTCTTTTCTCAAAATCAACATGAAGACTTTTTTTTAACTATTTGAGAATGGTGCCCTTCCAACAATCTGTAATCTATTTGAGAATGGTGCCCTTCCAACAATCTGTAATCTATTTGAGAATGGTGCCCTTCCAACAATCTGTAATCTATTTGAGAATGGTGCCCTTCCAACAATCTGTAATCTATTTTTCGATACCGCTTTTAGTTAGGGGATGTGTTGAGATTGTTAAAATACACTTTCTAAGGTCTGCTTGTTGTCGTACATCACCATAAAATGAAATCCGTTCCCTTCATAATTAAACTTTCAAATGTCACAAATTTAAATATCGAACAATTCCCAACTTTAAATTTATTTTTTTTTTATTATTCCTTTAACATGTGAATCAGACGTATTACACTTAGTAAAACGACTGATATCATCTCGGTGTTAAACATCGTATTATCGTACAGGTCTCTTTCTTCATAAACAAAAGGATCTATTTTATATGTATCCTTCAACTGAGCTGCCGCTGTCGGAAACACTTACCACATATATTTTTTCTGTATTCGGTAGTGACGGAAACAGCTGTGTTTTAGCACGTGCATGAATTCGAGGAACTACTTTGAGTTATCCTGCACTTTTACCTTTTGTCTCGATGTAAAGTGATAAATACCCATATCACACATGCGGAATTAACTTTAAGCTGCCGTAATACGATGTACACAGTACATTACACTAAGTGAAATAAATAAAGATGATCACATGATTAGGTGAAAAGTTAGGAAACTGTATTTTCTCGCGGAATATTTCAAGGCGTATGTTACCTGACCTAGTTTTACTTTGACAGCTGATCGTATATGTTCATACGCCCGACTGCAAAAGGAAAGAAACAATGTTTAGGCAAAAATATGCAGATCATTGTTGATATCTCTGACTTCAATATGTTTAATTTTGATTAATGTTGCTAGAAAGGCTTGCACCTTTTGTCTTTCTATTTGACAACACTGACCATGTATTCTCTATTATTTTTGCATTTGCTCTCAATCATCCCATTCCAATACATTGTGAAGTTAAGGGATATATGATATATTATATATTATATTATATGTTATATAATATATGAAACAGAAAACGCATCGTCGATGAAGCACAAGACGCTTACTCTTCCAGAGCACCTGGTCTTATTCTCTTGTACGTTTACAATGGTCTCTATTTAAATATTTCCTTTGTTCATACTTTACCCCAGTTTAATCGATTTTAAGTTCAGATTATGGTTTTGTTGACGGTTTGATACATTTCTAATGTGACGTTATTAATTTCATGGTTGCCAACACTTTAATGTTCAAAACAGATCGAAGTAACTAAATTAGACACAGTGATTATATCAAAATATAAATATGAGTAATGAACGTTTAAGCTATGCTGTGACAGTCCTATAACCAACATTGCTATTGCTGACAAACTTACAGTAAGCCGGTATTTGCCTTATGTAAGTTTATCAGCTAGCAATATGTTTTGTATCACTGTAATAACATTTACTGAAACGTTCATTGCCTAATTTGTTGGGTACTCTCCCATTGTTATGCATATCAAAGGACAAATGCTGTTATGTGACTATAACAACGTTTGCTATTGTAACATCATCAATCTATATTGTGACGTCATCAGTTTCAATGTTGTCAACAATTTATTTGACGTTTAAAAACAGTCCGAAATAAGAAAATAAAGCAGAAGTGAATATAAATAAGGAATATTTTAGCAAATATTGTTATATGATCCTATTACACACATTGTAATTACTTGAAAACAATCTTACATAAAATCTTACTGGGCTTAAACCATTGCCATTAATAGCAATGTGTGTTATATGACTATAATAACATTTTCTAAACCATTCATTGCTTTAATAAGCACTTTGCTTTTCTAAATTCGAGTTAACGAGTCCCGGACCTTGTCATAGGAGTAACATGGTGGACCACTAGTTGGGATTTAAAACCCGAGGTACGATAAAATAGGTAGAGCACTGACCAGTAGGGAATGGTAGTTCAATATGTACTGACCAATAGGGAATGGTAGTTCAATCTGCACTGACCAGTAGGGATGGTAGTTCAGTCTGCACTGACCAGTAGGGATGGTAGTTCAATATGCACTGACCAGTAGGGGTGATAGTTCAGTCTGCACTGACCAATAGGGGATGGAAGTTCAATCTGCACAGACCAGTAGGGAATGGTAGTTCAATCTGCACTGACCAGTAGGGGTGATAGTTCAATATGCTCTGACCAATAGGGGATGGAAGTTCAATCTGCACTGACCAGTAGGGAATGGTAGTTCAATCTGCACTGACCAGTAGGGAATGGTAGTTCAATCTGCACTGACCAGTAGGGAATGGTAGTTCAATCTGCACTGACCAGTAGGGATGGTAGTTCAGTCTGCACTGACCAGTAGGGATGGTAGTTCAATATGTACTGACCAGTAGTGGATGGTAGTTCAATCTGCACTAACCAATAGGGGATGGAAGTTCAATCTGCACTGACCAGTAGGGAATGGTTGTTCAATCTGCACTGACCAGTAGGGGATGGAAGTTCAATCTGCACAGACCAGTAGGGAATGGTAGTTCAATCTGCACTGACCAGTAGGGGATGGAAGTTCAATCTGCACTGACCAATAGGGGATGGTAGTTCAATCTGCACTGACCAGTAAGGGATGGTAGTTCAATCTGCTCTGACCAGTAATGGATGGTAGTTCAATCTGCACTGACCAATAGGGGATGGAAGTTCAATCTGCACTGACCAATAGGGGATGGAAGTTCAATCTGCACTGACCAGTAGGGAATGGTAGTTCAATCTGCACTGACCAGTAGGGAATGGTAGTTCAATCTGCACTGACCAGTAGGGGATGGAAGTTCAATCTGCACTGACCAATAGGGAATGGTAGTTCAATCTGCACTGACAAGTAAGGAATGGTAGTTCAAGCTGCACTGACCAATAGGGAATGGTAGGTCAATCTGCACTGACCAATAGGGAATGGTAGTTCAATCTGCACTGTCCAGTAGGGAATGGTAGTTCAATCTGCACTGACCAGTAAGGGATGGTAGTTCAATCTGCACTGACCAATAGGGAATGGTAGTTCAATCTGCACTGACCAATAGGGAATGGTAGTTCAATCTGCACTGACCAGTAGGGAATGGTAGTTCAATCTGCACTGACCAGTAGGGAATGGTAGTTCAATCTGCACTGACCAGTAGGGAATGGTAGTTCAATCTGCACTGACCAGTAGGGAATGGTAGTTCAATCTGAACTGACCAGTAGGGAATGGTAGTTCAATCTGCACTGACCAATAGGGGATGGAAGTTCAATCTGCACAGACCAGTAGGGAATGGTAGTTCAATCTGCACTGACCAGTAGGGGATGGAAGTTCAATCTGCACTGACTAATAGGGGATGGTAGTTCAATCTGCACTGACCAGTAAGGGATGGTAGTTCAATCTGCTCTGACCAGTAAGGGATGGTAGTTCAATCTGCACTGACCAATAGGGGATGGAAGTTCAATCTGCACTGACCAATAGGGGATGGAAGTTCAATCTGCACTGACCAATAGGGGATGGAAGTTCAATCTGCACTGACCAGTAGGGAATGGTAGTTCAATCTGCACTGACCAGTAGGGAATGGTAGTTCAATCTGCACTGACCAGTAGGGGATGGAAGTTCAATCTGCACTGACCAATAGGGAATGGTAGTTCAATCTGCACTGACAAGTAAGGAATGGTAGTTCAAGCTGCACTGACCAATAGGGAATGGAAGGTCAATCTGCACTGTCCAATAGGGAATGGTAGTTCAATCTGCACTGTCCAGTAGGGGATGGTAGTTCAATCTGCACTGACCAGTAAGAAATGGTAGTTCAATCTGCACTGACCAATAGGGAATGGTAGTTCAATCTGCACTGACCAATAGGGAATGGTAGTTCAATCTGCACTGACCAGTAGGGAATGGTAGTTCAATCTGCACTGACCAGTAAGGGATGGTAGTTCAATCTGCACTGACCAATAGGAAATGGTAGTTCAATCTGCACTGACCAATAGGGAAAGGTAGTTCAATCTGCACTGACCAGTAGGAGATGGTAGTTCAATCTGCACTGACCAGTACGGGATAGAAGTTCAATCTGCACTGACCAGTAGGGAATGGTAGTTCAATCTGCACTGACCAGTAGGGAATGGTAGTTCAATCTGCACTGACCAGGAGGGGATGGTAGTTCAATCTGCACTGACAAATAGGGAATGGTAGTTCAATCTGCACTGACCAATAGGGAATGGTAGTTCAATCTGCACTGACCAATAGGGAAAGATAGTTCAATCTGCACTGACCAGTAGGAGATGGTAGTTCAATCTGCACTGACCAGTACGGGATAGAAGTTCAATCTGTACTGAGCAGTAGGGGATGGTAGTTCAATCTACACTGACCAGTAGGGAATGGTAGTTCAATCTGCACTGACCAGTAGGGAATGGTAGTTCAATCTGCACTGACCAGGAGGGGATGGTAGTTCAATCTGCACTGACAAATAGGGAATGGTAGTTCAATCTGCACTGACCAATAGGGAATGGTAGTTCAATCTGCACTGACCAATAGGGAAAGATAGTTCAATCTGCACTGACCAGTAGGAGATGGTAGTTCAATCTGCACTGACCAGTACGGGATAGAAGTTCAATCTGTACTGAGCAGTAGGGGATGGTAGTTCAATCTACACTGACCAGTAGGGGATGGAAGTTCAATTTGCACTGACCAGTAGGGGATGGTAGTTCAATCTGTACTGAGCAGTAGGGGATGGTAGTTCAATCTGCACTGACCAGTAGTGGATGGTAGTTCAATCTGCACTGACCAGTAGGGGATGGAAGTTCAATCTGCACTGACCAATAGGGGATGGTAGTTCAATCTGCACTGACCAATAGGGGATGGTAGTTCAATCTGCACTGACCAGTAGGGGATGGAAGTTCAATCTGCACTGACCAATAGGGGATGGTAGTTCAATCTGCACTGACCAATAGGGGATGGTAGTTCAATCTGCACTGACCAGTAGGGGATGGTAGTTCAATCTGCACTGACCAGTAGGGGATGGAAGTTCAATCTGCACGTGGGAGTTTAGTAGCCATGGTAACACGCCTACTCCTACCTTGTACTGAAATGATAATAGAAGGTCTTTATAGTTGACATTTCCTCTAGCGGGGGAACATCGTGAGGTAAACCTAGCATTGAGACCTAATAATAACATAATTAGACCAGAGCTCTTTGTTTCTAGAATGTTAATGTCCTTCACTAGATACATATAACATTCCGCCTCATCCAGACATGACAATTACTTCGTCTGTCACGCTCATCTGCTGAATTTGTTAAACTGTTCTCAATCCATTACTAAAATAATGTTAACTGTAAAATGACACCAAATTAGGACTGAATATGGAATGCTGATTCGAATGAAGTTTAAAATAATTTTGTGGCCGACCGCTTATTACACGTTTATTTGCTCACTGAGTTAGACACATCCACAATATCAAGGAGTTACGCTCACCTACGCTATACACACCCCTGGAATATGTCATGGCAAAACTTAAGGCTACAAGTGCGTCACCTTGTTGATGAGACTGGTTCAACCCTTTGGTGTACATCAAAATAATCTCGTGGTCACATAACTGTAAAAATGGCAAGCTTTGAAGTCGGTTGCCGCTCCAATGTAATCTTAAAACGACCGGCATCAGCCTTGCGATCGGTTTCCCTGAGCGTCCCTTCAGTTTTGCTATGACATAATATTCCAGAGGTGTAGAGAACGTAAGTGAGCGTAACCCCTGGATATCGAGGATGAGTGTAACGTGGAATACTGTGGCCTATGACCTAAAACTGATCTATATATAACCACAAAGGTCTGAGTATTTGGACTATAACATAAAACTGGTCTGTATATAACGACAGAGGTCTGAGTATAACCTAAAACTGATCTATAGATAACCACAGATGTCTGAGTATTTGGACTATAACATCAACCGGATTTATATATAACCACAGAGGTCTGACTATAATATAAAACTGATCTATATATAACCACATAGGTCTGAGTATTTGGACTATAGCATAAACCTTGTCTATATATAAGCACAGAGGTCTGAGTATTTGGACTATAACCTAAACCTGATCTATATATAACCACAGAGGTCTGAGTATTTGGACTATAACCTAAACCTGATCTATATATAACCACAGAGGTCTGAGTATTTGGACTATAACCTAAACCTGATCTATATATAACCACATAGGTCTGAGTATTTGGACTATAACATAAAACTGATCTATATATAACAACAGAGATCTGAGTATTTGGACTATAACATAAACTGATCTATATATAACCACAGAGGTCTGAGTATTTGGACTATAACCTAAACCTGATCTATATATAACCACAGAGGTCTGAGTAATTGGACTATAACATAAACTGATCTATATATAACCACAGAGGTCTGAGTATTTGGACTATAACCTAAAACTGGTTTATATATAACCACAGAGGTCTGAGTATTTGGACTATAACATAACTGATCTATATATAACCACAGAGGTCTGAGTATTTGGACTAGAATATAAATCTGATCTATATATAACCACAGATGTCTGACTATAATATAAAACTGATTTATATATAACAACAGAGGTCTGAGTATTTGGACTATAACCTAAACCTGATCTATATATAACCACAAAGGTCTGAGTATTTGGAATATAACCTAAAACTGGTTTATATATAACCACAGAGATCTAAGTATTTGGACTATGACATAAATCTAATCAATATATAACCACAGAGGTCTGAGTATTTGGACTATAACATAAACTGATCTATATATAACCACAGAGGTCTGAGTATTTGGACTATAACCTAAAACTGGTTTATATATAACCACAGAGATCTGAGTATTTGGACTATGACATAAACCTGATCTATATATAACCACAGAGGTCTGAGTATTTGGACTATAACCTAAACCTGATCTATATATAACCACAGAGGTCTGAGTATTTGGACTATAACCTAAAACTGGTTTATATATAACCACAGAGATCTGAGTATTTGGACTATGACATAAATCTAATCAATATATAACCACAGAGGTCTGAGTATTTGGACTATAACATAAAACTGATCTATATATAACCACAGAGGTCTGAGTATTTGGACTATAACCTAAACCTGATCTATATATAACCACAGAGGTCTGAGTATTTGGACTATAACCTAAAACTGGTCTATATATAACCACAGAGGTCTGAGTATTTGGACTATAACATAAAACTGATCTATATATAACCACAGAGGTCTGAGTATTTGGACTATAACCTAAAACTGGTTTATATATAACCACAGAGATCTGAGTATTTGAACTATAACATAAAACTGGTCTATATATAACCACAGAGGTCTGAGTATTTGGACTATAACATAAACTGATCTATATATAACCACAGAGGTTTGAGTATTTGGACTATAACATAACAATGATCTATATATAACCACAGAGGTCTGAGTATTTGGACTATAACATAACAATGATCTATATATAACCACAAAGGTCTGAGTATTTGGACTATAACATAAACTGATCTAATATAACCACAGAGATCTGAGTATTTGGACTATAACCTAAACTGATCTATATATGACCACAGAGGTCTGAGTATTTGGACTATAACATAACAATGATCTATATATAACCACAGAGGTCTGAGTATTTGGACTATAACATAACAATGATCTATATATAACCACAGAGGTCTGAGTATTTGGACTATAACATAACAATGATCTATATATAACCACAAAGGTCTGAGTATTTGGACTATAACATAACAATGATCTATATATAACCACAGAAGTCTGAGTATTCGGACTATAACATAAACTGATCAATATATAACCAAAGAGGTCTGAGTATTTGGACTATAACATAACAATGATCTATATATAACCACAGAGGTCTGAGTATTTGGACTATAACATAACAATGATCTATATATAACCACAGAGGTCTGAGTATTTGGACTATAACATAACAATGATCTATATATAACCACAAAGGTCTGAGTATTTGGACTATAACCTAAACCTGATCTTTTTATAACCACAGAGGTCTGAATATTTGGACTATAACCTAAACCTGATCTATATATAACCACAGAGGTCTGAGTATTTGGACTATAACCTAAAACTGGTCTATATATAACCACAGAGGTCTGAGTATTTGGACTATAACATAAAACTGGTCTATATATAACCACAGAGGCCTGAGTATTTGGACTGTGACCTTAACCTGATCTATATATGACCACAGAGGTCTGAGTGTTTGGACTATAACATAAAACTGATCTATATATAACCACAGAGGTCTGAGTATTTGGACTATAACATAAACCTGATCTATATATAACCACAGAGGTCTGAGTATTTGGACTATAACCTAAAACTGATCTATATATAACCACAGAGGTCTGAGTATTTGGACTATAACATAAACCTGATCTATATATAACCACAGAGGTCTGAGTATTTGGACTATCACATAAACCTGGTCTATATATAACCACAGAGGTTTGAGTATTTGGATTATAACCTTCAACTGATCAATATATAACCACAGAGGTCTGAGTATTTGGACTATAACATAAACTGATCTATATATAACCACAGAGGTCTGAGTATTTGGACTATAACATAAAACTGATCTATATATGACCACAGAGGTCTGACTATAACATAAAACTGATCTATATATAACCAAAGAGGTCTGAGTATTCGGACTATAACCTAAAACTGATCTATATATAACCACAGAGGTCTGAGTATTCGGACTATAACCTGAAACTGATCTATATATAACCACAGAGGTCTGAGTATATGGACTATAACATAAAACTGGTCTATATATAACCACAGAGGCCTGAGTATTTGGACTGTGACCTTAACCTAATCTATATATGACCACAGAGGTCTGAGTGTTTGGACTAACACCTAAAACTGATCTATATATAACCACAGAGGTCTGAGTATTTGGACTATAACATAAACCTTGTCTATATATAACCACAGAGATTTGAGTATTTGGACTATGACATTAATCTGATCTATGTATAACAACAGAGGTCTGAGTATTCGGACTTTAACCTAAAACTGATCTATATATAAACACAGAGGCCTGAGTATTTGGACTGTGACCTTAACCTAATCTATATATGACCACAGAGGTCTGAGTGTTTGGACTAACACCTAAAACTGATCTATATATAACCACAGAGGTCTGATTATTTGGACTATAGCATAAACCTGATCTATATATAACCACAGAGGTCTGAGTATTTGGACTAGAACCTAAACCTGGTCTATATATAACAACAGAGGTCTGAGTATTTGGACTATAACATAAACTGATCTATATATAACCACAGAGGTCTGAGTATTTGGACTATAACATAAAACTGATATATATATAACCAAAGAGGTCTGAGTTTTTCGACTAGAACCTAAACCTGGTCTATATATAACAACAGAGGTCTGAGTATTTCGACTATAACCTAAACCTGGTCTATATATAACAACAGAGGTCTGAGTATTTGGACTATAGCATAAAACTGATATATATATAACCACAGAGGTCTGAGTTTTTCGACGATAACCTAAACCTGGTCTATATATAACAACAGAGGTCTGAGTATTTCGACTATAACCTAAACCTGGTCTATATATAACAACAGAGGTCTGAGTATTTGGACTATAGCATAAAACTTATATATATATAACCACAGAGGTCTGAGTTTTTCGACGATAACCTAAACCTGGTCTATATATAACAACAGAGGTCTGAGTATTTCGACTATAACATAAAACTGGTCTATATATAACCACAGAGGTCTGAGTATTTGGACTATAACCTAAAACTGGTCTATATATAACCACAGAGGTCTGAGTATTTGAGCTATAACATAAAACTGATCTATATATAACCACAGAGGTCTGAGTATTTGGATTATAACATAAAACTGGTCTATATATAACCACAGAGATCTGAGTATTTGGATTATAACCTTCAACTGATCTATATATAACCACAGAGGTCTGAGTATTTGTACTATAACATAAAACTGATCTATATATAACCACAGAGGTCTGAGTATTTGGATTATAACATAAAACTGGTCTATATATAACCACAGAGATCTGAGTATTTGGATTATAACCTTCAACTGATCAATATATAACCACAGAGGTCTGATTATTTGGACTCTAACCTAAAACGGATTTATATATAACCACAGAGGTCTGAGTTTTTCGACTATAACCTAAACCTGGTCTATATATAACCACAGAGGTCTGAGTATTTGGACTATAACATAAATCTGATCTATATATAACCAAAGAGGTCTGAGTATATGGACTATAACCTAAACCTGGTCTATATATAACCACAGAGGTCTGAGTATTTGGACTATAACATAAATCTGATCTATATATAACCAAAGAGGTCTGACTACAATATAAAACTGATCCATATATAACCACAGAGGTCTGAGTGTTTGGACTATAACCTAAAACTGATCTATATATAACCACATAGATCTGAGTATTTCGACTATAACCTAAACCTGGTCTATATATAACCACAGAGGTCTGAGTATTTGGACTATAACATAAATCTGATCTATATATAACCAAAGAGGTCTGAGTATATGGACTATAACATAAAACTGGTCTATATATAACCACAGAGGCCTGAGTATTTGGACTGTGACCTTAACCTGATCTATATATGACCACAGAGGTCTGAGTGTTTGGACTATAACCTAAAACTGATCTATATATAACCACAGAGGTCTGAGTATTTGGACTATGACCTAAAACTGATCTTTATATAACCACAGAGGTCTGAGTATTTGGACTATAACATAAACCTGATCTATATATAACCACAGTGGTCTGAGTATTTGGACTATAACATAAAACTGATCTATATATAACCACATAGGTCTGAGTATTTGGACTATAACATAAAACTGGTCTATATATAACCACAGAGGTCTGAGTATTTGGACTATAACATAAAATTGGTCTATATATAACCACAGAGGTCTGAGTATTTGGACTATAACATAAAACTGGTCTATATATAACCACATAGGTCTGAGTATTTGGACTATAACATAAAACTGGTCTATATATAACCACAGAGGTCTGAGTATTTGGACTATAAGCTAAACCTGATCTATATATAACGATAGAGGTCTGAGTATTTGGACTATAACCTAAAACTGATATATATATAACCACAGAGGTCTGAGTTTTTCGACTATAACCTAAACCTGATATATATTTAACAACAGAGGTCTGAGTATTCGGACTATAACATAAAACTGGTCTATATATAACAATAGAGGTCTGAGTATTTGGACTATAACATAAAACTGATCTATATATAACCACAGAGGTCTGAGTATTTGGACTATAACATAAAACTGGCCTATATATAACAATAGAGGTCTGAGTATTTGGACTATAACATAAATCTGATCTATATATAACCACAGAGGTCTGAGTACTTGGACTATAATATAAAACTGGTCTATATATAACCACAGAGGTCTGAGTATTTGGACTATAACATAAACCTGATCTATATATAACCACAGAGGCCTGAGTATTTGGACTATAACATAAAACTGGTCTATATATAACCAGAGGTCTGAGTATTTGGACTTTAACCTTAAACTGATCTATATATAACCACAGAGGTCTGAGTATTTGGACTATAACATAAAACTGGTCTATATATAACCACAGAGGTCTGAGTATTTGGACTATAACATAAAACTGGTCTATATATAACCACAGAGGTCTGAGTATTTGGACTATAACATAAAACTGATCTATATATAACCACAGAGGTCTGAGTATTTGGACTATAACATAAAACTGGTCTATATATAACCACAGAGGTCTGAGTATTTGGACTATAACATAAAACTGGTCTATATATAACCACAGAGGTCTAAGTATTTGGACTATAACATAAAACTGGTCTATATATAACCACAGAGGTCTGAGTATTTGGACTATAACATAAAACTGGTCTATATATAACCACAGAGGTCTGAGTATTTGGACTATAACATAAAACTGATCTATATATAACAACAGAGGTCTGAGTATTTGGACTATAACATAAAACTGGTCTATATATAACCACAGAGGTCTGAGTATTTCGACTATAACATAAAACTGGTCTATATATAACCACAGAGGTCTAAGTATTTGGACTATAACATAAAACTGGTCTATATATAACCAGAGGTCTGAGTATTTGGACTATAACATAAAACTGGTCTATATATAACCACAGAGGTCTGAGTATTTGGACTATAACACAAATCTGATCATATATGACCACAGAGGTCTGTTGAGTATTTAGACTGGGACCTTAACCTGATCTATATATAACCACAGAAGTTTGAGTATTCGGACTTTAACCTAAAACTGATCTATATATAACCACAGAGGCCTGAGTATTTTGACTATAACATCAAACTGATATATATATGACAACAGAGGTCTGACTATAACATAAAACTGATCTATATTTAACCACAGAGGTCTGAGTATTTGGACTATAACCTAAAACTGATCTATATATAACCACAGAGATCTGAGTATTTGGACTATAACATAAACCTGATCTATATATAACCATAGAGGTCTGAGTATTTGGACTATAACCTAAACCTGATCTATATATAACCACAGAGGTCTGAGTATTTGGACTATAACCTAAAACTGATCTATATATAACCACAGAGGTCTGAGTATTTGGACTATAACCTAAAACTGGTCTATATATAACCACAGAGGTCTGAGTATTTGGACTATGACCTAAACCTGATCTATATATAACCACAGAGATCTGAGTATTTGGACTATAACCTAAACCTGATCTATATATAACCACAGAGGTCTGAGTATATGAACTATAACATAAAACTGGTCTATATATAACCATAGAGGTCTGAGTATTTGGACTATAACATAAACCTGATCTATATATAACCACAGAGGTCTGAGTATTTGGACTATAACATAGAACTGATCTATATATAACCACAGAGGTCTGAGTATTTGGACTTTAACCTTAAACTAATCTATATATAACCACAGAGATTTGAGTATTTGGACTAAAACCTAAAACTGATCTATATATAACCACAGAAGTTTGCGGATTTTCGACTATAACCTAAACCTGGTCTATATATAACCACAGAGGTCTGAGTATTTGGACTATAACATAAAACTGATATATATATAACCACAGAGGTCTGAGTTTTTCGACTAGAACCTAAACCTGGTCTATATATAACAACAGAGGTCTGAGTATTTCGACTATTACCTAAACCTGGTCTATATATAACAACAGAGGTCTGAGTATTTGGACTATAACATAAAACTGATATATATATAACCACAGAGGTCTGAGTTTTTCGACTAGAACCTAAACCTGGTCTATATATAACAACAGAGGTCTGAGTATTTCGACTATAACCTAAACCTGGTCTATATATAGCAACAGAGGTCTGAGTATTTCGACTATAACATAAAACTGGTCTATATATAACCACAGAGGTCTGAGTATTTGGATTATAACATAAAACTGATCTATATATAACCACAGAGGTCTGAGTATTTGGACTTTAACATAAAACTGATCTATATATGACCACAGAAGTCTGATTATAATATAAAACTGATCTATATATGACCACAGAGATCTGAGTATTTGGACTATAACCTAAAACTGGTCTATATATAACCACAGAGGTCTGAGTATTTGGACTATAACATAAAACTGATCTATATATAACAACAGAGGTCTGAGTGTTTCGACTATAACCTAAACCTGGTCTATATATAACCACAGAGGTCTGAGTATTTGGACTATAACATAAAACTGATCTATATATAACCACAGAGGTCTGAGTATTTGGACTATAACATAAAACTGATCTATATATAACCACAGAGGTCTGAGTATTTGGACTATAACCTAAACATGGTCTATATATAACCACATAGGTCTGAGTATTTGGACTATAACATAAACCTGATCTATATATAACCACAGTGGTCTGAGTATTTGGACTATAACATAAACCTGATCTATATATAACCACATAGGTCTGAGTATTTGGACTATAACATAAAACTGGTCTATATATAACCACTGAGGTCTGAGTATTTGGACTATAACATAAAACTGGTCTATATATAACCACAGAGGTCTGAGTATTTGGACTATAACATAAAACTGGTCTATATATAACCACATAGGTCTGAGTATTTGGACTATAACATAAAACTGGTCTATATATAACCACAGAGGTCTGAGTATTTGGACTATAAGCTAAACCTGATCTATATATAACGACAGAGGTCTGAGTATTTGGACTATAACCTAAAACTGATCTATATATAACCACATAGGTCTGAGTATTTCGACTATAACCTAAACCTGATATATATATAACAACAGAGGTCTGAGTATTTGGACTATAACATAAAACTTATCTATATATAACCACAGAGGTCTGAGTATTTGGACTATAACATAAAACTGGTCTATATATAACCACAGAGGTCTGAGTATTTGGACTATAACATAAACCTGATCTATATATAACCACAGAGGTCTGAGTATTTGGACTATAACCTAAACCTGATCTATATATAACCACAGAGGTCTGAGTATTTGGACTATAACATAAAACTGGTCTATATATAACCACAGAGGTCTGAGTATTTGGACTATAACATAAACCTGATCTATATATAACCACAGAGGTCTGAGTATTTGGACTATAACCTAAACCTGATCTATATATAACCACAGAGGTCTGAGTATTTGGACTATAACCTAAACCTGATCTATATATAACAACAGAGGTCTGAGTATTTGGACTATAACCTAAACCTGATCTATATATAACAACAGAGGTCTGACTATAACATAAAACTGATCTATATATAACCACAGAGGTCTGAGTATTTGGACTATAACATTGACCTGATCTATATCTAACAACAGAGGTCTGAGTATTTGGACTATAACCTAAACCTGATCTATATATAACAACAGAGGTCTGACTATAACATAAAACTGATCTATATATGACCACAGAGGTCTGAGTATTTGAACTATAACATAAAACTGATCTATATAGTACCACATAGGTCTAAGTATTTGAATTATAACATAAAACTGGTCTATATATATCCACATAGGTCTGAGTATTTGAACTATAACATAAAACTGATCTATATATAACAACAGAGATCTGTGTATTTGAACTATAACATAAACCTGATCTATATATAACAACAGAAGTTTGCGGATTTGTGACTATTACCTAAAACTGATCTTATATAACCACAGAGGTCTGAGTGTTTCGACTATAACCTAAACCTTGTCTATATATAACAACAGAGGTCTGAGTATTTGGACTATAACATAAAACTGATATATATATAACCACAGAGGTCTGAGTTTTTCGACTATAACCTAAACCTGGTCTATATATAACAACGGAAGGTCTGAGTATTTCTACTATAACATAAAACTTGTCTGTATATAACCACAGAGGTCTGAGTATTTGGACTATAACATAAAACTGATCTATATATAACCACAGAGGTCTGAGTATTTGGACTATAACATAAAACTGATCTATATATAACCACAGAGGTCTGAGTATTTGGACTATAACCTAAACATGGTCTATATATAACCACATAGGTCTGAGTATTTGGACTATAACATAAAACTGGTCTATATATAACAATAGAGGTCTGAGTATTTGAACTATAACATAAAACTGATCTATATATAACCACAGAGGTCTGAGTATTTGGACTATAACATAAAACTGGTCTATATATAACAATAGAGGTCTGAGTATTTGGACTATAACATAAATCTGATCTATATATAACCACAGAGGTCTGAGTACTTGGACTATAATATAAAACTGGTCTATATATAACCACAGAGGTCTGAGTATTTGGACTATAACATAAACCTGATCTATATATAACCACAGAGGCCTGAGTATTTGGACTATAACATAAAACTGGTCTATATATAACCAGAGGTCTGAGTATTTGGACTTTAACCTTAAACTGATCTATATATAACCACAGAGGTCTGAGTATTTGGACTATAACATAAAACTGGTCTATATATAACCACAGAGGTCTGAGTATTTGGACTATAACATAAACCTGGTCTATATATAACCACAGAGGTCTGAGTATTTGGACTATAACATAAAACTGATCTATATATAATCACAGAGGTCTGAGTATTTGGACTATAACATAAAACTGGTCTATATATAACCACAGAGGTCTGAGTATTTGGACTATAACATAAAACTGATCTATATATAACCACAGAGGTCTAAGTATTTGGACTATAACATAAAACTGGTCTATATATAACCAGAGGTCTGAGTATTTGGACTATAACATAAAACTGGTCTATATATAACCAGAGGTCTGAGTATTTGGACTATAACATAAAACTGGTCTATATATAACCACAGAGGTCTGAGTATTTGGACTATAACACAAATCTGATCATATATGACCACAGAGGTCTGTTGAGTATTTAGACTGGGACCTTAACCTGATCTATATATAACCACAGAAGTTTGAGTATTCGGACTTTGACCTAAAACTGATCTATATATAACCACAGAGGCCTGAGTATTTGGACTATAACATCAAACTGATATATATATGACAACAGAGGTCTGACTATAACATAAAACTGATCTATATTTAACCACAGAGGTCTGAGTATTTGGACTATAACCTAAAACTGATCTATATATAACCACAGAGATCTGAGTATTTGGACTATAACATAAACCTGATCTATATATAACCATAGAGGTCTGAGTATTTGGACTATAACCTAAACCTAATCTATATATAACCACAGAGGTCTGAGTATTTGGACTATAACCTAAAACTGATCTATATATAACCACAGAGGTCTGAGTATTTGGACTATAACCTAAACCTGGTCTATATATAACCACAGAGGTCTGAGTATTTGGACTATAACCTAAACCTGATCTATATATAACCACAGAGATCTGAGTATTTGGACTATAACCTAAACCTGATCTATATATAACCACAGAGGTCTGAGTATATGAACTATAACATAAAACTGGTCTATATATAACCATAGAGGTCTGAGTATTTGGACTATAACATAAACCTGATCTATATATAACCACAGAGGTCTGAGTATTTGGACTTTAACCTTAAACTGATCTATATATGACCACAGAGATCTGAGTATTTGGACTATAACCTAAAACTGGTCTATATATAACCACAGAGATTTGAGTATTTGGACTAAAACCTAAAACTGATCTATATATAACCACAGAAGTTTGCGGATTTTCGACTATAACCTAAACCTGGTCTATATATAACCACAGAGGTCTGAGTATTTGGACTATAACATAAAACTGATATATATATAACCACAGAGGTCTGAGTTTTTCGACTAGAACCTAAACCTGGTCTATATATAACAACAGAGGTCTGAGTATTTCGACTATTACCTAAACCTGGTCTATATATAACAACAGAGGTCTGAGTATTTGGACTATAACATAAAACTGATATATATATAACCACAGAGGTCTGAGTTTTTCGACTAGAACCTAAACCTGGTCTATATATAACAACAGAGGTCTGAGTATTTCGACTATAACCTAAACCTGGTCTATATATAACCACAGAGGTCTGAGTATTTGGACTATAACATAAAACTGATCTATATATAACCACAGAGGTCTGAGTATTTCGACTATAACATAAAACTGGTCTATATATAACCACAGAGGTCTGAGTATTTGGATTTTAACATAAAACTGATCTAGATATGACCACAGAAGTCTGACTATAATATAAAACTGATCTATATATGACCACAGAGATCTGAGTATTTGGACTATAACCTAAAACTGGTCTATATATAACCACAGAGATTTGAGTATTTGGACTAAAACCTAAAACTGATCTATATATAACCACAGAAGTTTGCGGATTTTCGACTATAACCTAAACCTGGTCTATATATAACCACAGAGGTCTGAGTTTTTGGACTATAACATAAAACTGATATATATATAACCACAGAGGTCTGAGTTTTTCGACTAGAACCTAAACCTGGTCTATATATAACAACAGAGGTCTGAGTATTTCGACTATTACCTAAACCTGGTCTATATATAACAACAGAGGTCTGAGTATTTGGACTATAACATAAAACTGATATATATATAACCACAGAGGTCAGAGTTTTTCGACTAGAACCTAAACCTGGTCTATATATAACAACAGAGGTCTGAGTATTTAGACTATAACCTAAACCTGGTCTATATATAGCAACAGAGGTCTGAGTATTTCGACTATAACATAAAACTGGTCTATATATAACCACAGAGGTCTGAGTATTTGGACTATAACATACAACTGATCTATATATAACCACAGAGGTCTGAGTATTTCGACTATAACATAAAACTGGTCTATATATAACCACAGAGGTCTGAGTATTTGGACTTTAACATAAAACTGATCTATATATGACCACAGAAGTCTGACTATAATATAAAACTGATCTATATATGACCACAGAGATCTGAGTATTTGGACTATAACCTAAAACTGGTCTATATATAACCACAGAGGTCTGAGTATTTGGACTATAACATAAAACTGATCTATATATAACAACAGAGGTCAGAGTATTTGGACTATAACATAACAATGATCTATATATAACCACAGAGGTCTGAGTATTTGGACTATAACATAAAACTGGTCTATATATAACCACAGAGGTCTGAGTATTTGGACTATAACATAAAACTTATCTATATATAACCACAGAGGTCTGAGTATTTGGACTATAACATAAAACTGGTCTATATATAACCACAGAGGTCTGAGTATTTGGACTATAACATAAACCTGATCTATATATAACCACAGAGGTCTGAGTATTTGGACTATAACCTAAACCTGATCTATATATAACCACAGAGGTCTGAGTATTTGGACTATAACCTAAACCTGATCTATATATAACAACAGAGGTCTGAGTATTTGGACTATAACCTAAACCTGATCTATATATAACAACAGAAGTCTGACTATAACATAAAACTGATCTATATATAACCACAGAGGTCTGAGTATTTGGACTATAACATTGACCTAATCTATATATAACAACAGAGGTCTGAGTATTTGGACTATAACCTAAACCTGATCTATATATAACAACAGAGGTCTGACTATAACATAAAACTGATCTATATATGACCACAGAGGTCTGAGTATTTGAACTATAACATAAAACTGATCTATATAGTACCACATAGGTCTAAGTATTTGAATTATAACATAAAACTGATCTATATATAACAACAGAGATCTGTGTATTTGAACTATAACATAAAACTGATCTATATATAACAACAGAGATCTGTGTATTTGAACTATAACATAAAACTGATCTATATATAACAACAGAGGTCTGAGTATTTGGACTATAACCTAAACCTGATCTATATATAACCACAGAGGTCTGAGTATTTGGACTATAATATAAACCTGACCTATATATAACCACAGAGTTCTGAGTATTTGGACTTTAACATAAACTGATCTATATATAACAACAGAGGTCTGAGTATTTGGACTATAACCTAAACCTGATCTATATATAACCACAGAGGTCTGAGTATTTGAACTATAACATAAAACTGATCTATATATAACCACATAGGTCTAAGTATTTGAACTATAACATAAAACTGGTCTATATATATCCACATAGGTCTGAGTATTTGAACTATAACATAAAACTGATCTATATATAACAACAGAGATTTGTGTATTTGAACTATAACATAAAACTGATCTATATATAACAACAGAGATCTGTGTATTTGAACTATAACATAAAACTGATCTATATATAACCACATAGGTCTAAGTATTCACTTCTTGTTGTTGATAGACAACACATCGTATGTTTTGTAAGTAATTGTGGGAGAGTTATGAAACTTTCAAAAATGAAATGTCATAATATTCCACGTAGCGTCGACATTTAAAGGATTGACAATAAATTAACGGCAATGGTGTTATCCGCCTATGGGTGACTAACAAGTTAAGTTTTACCCGGCGAGTCCGAAATTAGGAGGCTTACATAGAGAAATACATTTTTGCACTTATTTGTTCGCAATAATAATAGCTGTTTGTGTTTTTGTTTGCATTTTTGATATTCAAACTCCAAGCACAAATTGTCAATAATTGGACATAATGACCTTCATATATGCTTTAATCCATGACGAAATTATAGAAATAATTGAGCACCGCCTGAGCGGCCATATGACGTAATTTTGCATGGAGCCGTATAACTATGAAAACATTTTGATATGGGACGATGGTATAGTTATTAACACAGGGGGTATATGTAACAACGTTCAGTAAAAATGTCGGGACAAACATTTGTACAAACATGCATTGATCACATAATCAGGCCTTGAGGTAGCATCCTTTGTCCGTCTGTATTTTAGTAGTAGTTCAAAATTCCACCGCAAAAACATTTCCAACCGACAGATGGTAGCAGGTCTGACTCAGTTTGTACATCATCATCTGGACAATGGTAGTGTTGTCCCTTGTCGACGGGCGATGTTTGAGGTCCAGGTTAAGGACCGCCTCCCGGTGTATACAATGTTAAAGCGTGTCCCTTGTCGACGGGCGATGTTTCAGGTCCAGGTTAAGGACCGCCTCCCGGTGTATACATTGTTAAAGCGTGTCCCTTGTCGACGGGCGATGTTTCAGGTCCAGGTTAAGGACCGCCTCCCGGTGTATACAATGTTAATGCGTGTCCCTTGTCGACGGGCGATGTTTGAGGTCCAGGTTAAGGACCGCCTCCCGGTGTATACAATGTTAATGCGTGTCCCTTGTCGACGGGCGATGTTTGAGGTCCAGGTTAAGGACCGCCTCCCGGTGTATACATTGTTAAAGCGTGTCCCTTGTCGACGGGCGATGTTTGAGGTCCAGGTTAAGGACCGCCTCCCGGTGTATACAATGTTAATGCGTGTCCCTTGTCGACGGGCGATGTTTGAGGTCCAGGTTAAGGACCGCCTCCCGGTGTATACAATGTTAATGCGTGTCCCTTGTCGACGGGCGATGTTTGAGGTCCAGGTTAAGGACCGCCTCCCGGTGTATACAATGTTAATGCGTGTCCCTTGTCGACGGGCGATGTTTGAGGTCCAGGTTAAGGACCGCCTCCCGGTGTATACAATGTTAATGCGTGTCCCTTGTCGACGGGCGATGTTTGAGGTCCAGGTTAAGGACCGCCTCCCGATGTATACAATGTTAATGCGTGTCCCTTGTCGACGGGCGATGTTTGAGGTCCAGGTTAAGGACCGCCCCTCGGTGTATACAATGTTAATGCGTGTCCCTTGTCGACGGGCGATGTTTCAGGTCCAGGTTAAGGACCGCCCCCCGGTGTATACAATGTTAATGCGTGTCCCTTGTCGACGGGCGATGTTTGAGGTCCAGGTTAAGGACCGCCCCCCGGTGTATACAATGTTAATGCGTGTCCCTTGTCGACGGGCGATGTTTGAGGTCCAGGTTAAGGACCGCCTCCCGATGTATACAATGTTAATGCGTGTCCCTTGTCGACGGGCGATGTTTGAGGTCCAGGTTAAGGACCGCCTCCCGATGTATACAATGTTAATGCGTGTCCCTTGTCGACGGGCGATGTTTGAGGTCCAGGTTAAGGACCGCCTCCCGGTGTATACAATGTTAATGCGTGTCCCTTGTCGACGGGCGATGTTTGAGGTCCAGGTTAAGGACCGCCTCCCGGTGTATACAATGTTAATGCGTGTCCCTTGTCGACGGGCGATGTTTGGGGTCCAGGTTAAGGACCGCCTCCCGGTGTATACAATGTTAATGCGTGTCCCTTGTCGACGGGCGATGTTTGAGGTCCAGGTTAAGGACCGCCTCCCGGTGTATACAATGTTAAAGCGTGTCCCTTGTCGACGGGCGATGTTTGAGGTCCAGGTTAAGGACCGCCTCCCGGTGTATACAATGTTAAAGCGTGTCCCTTGTCGACGGGCGATGTTTGAGGTCCAGGTTAAGGACCGCCTCCCGGTGTATACAATGTTAATGCGTGTCCCTTGTCGACGGGTGATGTTTGAGGTCCAGGTTAAGGACCGCCTCCCGGTGTATACAATGTTAAAGCGTGTCCCTTGTCGACGGGCGATGTTTGAGGTCCAGGTTAAGGACCGCCTCCCGGTGTATACAATGTTAATGCGTGTCCCTTGTCGACGGGTGATGTTTGAGGTCCAGGTTAAGGACCGCCTCCCGGTGTATACAATGTTAATGCGTGTCCCTTGTCGACGGGCGATGTTTGAGGTCCAGGTTAAGGACCGCCTCCCGGTGTATACAATGTTAATGCGTGTCCCTTGTCGACGGGCGATGTTTGAGGTCCAGGTTAAGGACCGCCTCCCGGTGTATACAATGTTAATGCGTGTCCCTTGTCGACGGGTGATGTTTCAGGTCCAGGTTAAGGACCGCCTCCCGGTGTATACAATGTTAATGCGTGTCCCTTGTCGACGGGCGATGTTTGAGGTCCAGGTTAAGGACCGCCTCCCGGTGTATACAATGTTAATGCGTGTCCCTTGTCGACGGGCGATGTTTCAGGTCCAGGTTAAGGACCGCCTCCCGGTGTATACAATGTTAAAGCGTGTCCCTTGTCGACGGGCGGTGTTTGAGGTCCAGGTTAAGGACCGCCTCCCGGTGTATACAATGTTAAAGCGTGTCCCTTGTCGACGGGCGATGTTTGAGGTCCAGGTTAAGGACCGCCTCCCGGTGTATACAATGTTAAAGCGTGTCCCTTGTCGACGGGCGATGTTTCAGGTCCAGGTTAAGGACCGCCTCCCGGTGTATACAATGTTAATGCGTGTCCCTTGTCGACGGGCGATGTTTGAGGTCCAGGTTAAGGACCGCCTCCCGGTGTATACAATGTTAATGCGTGTCCCTTGTCGACGGGCGATGTTTGAGGTCCAGGTTAAGGACCGCCTCCCGGTGTATACAATGTTAATGCGTGTCCCTTGTCGACGGGTGATGTTTGAGGTCCAGGTTAAGGACCGCCTCCCGGTGTATACAATGTTAAAGCGTATGCTGAGTGTATTTGTTATCCTTCTTGCGACACTCCGGATATTTTACCGATTAAGTGCTACCACACTGATTTATCCTACCGAAGGCCACCAGCCAAACACCTCACCCGGTCACATTATACTGACAACGGGTAAAGCAGTCGTTAGAGACTCATACCTCGGCCTAGGGACAGAACCCATAGCCTTAACGCTCAACTTAAGATCAAAGGTGAGGAAGTGTCAATGGAGACAAGGATACAAGTACACAAACATACCGTGTATCCAGCAATACACATGACGGCGCCCCTTTAATGGCCTTAGTTATAAATAGGATGTTAAACTTAACAAGTACTACATGTTATGGGGGACCATTACAGAAGTCCCCCTAACCCCCGCAGTTCGGTCCGAAGTGCTTCAATACATGCACAAACACAATTTCATGAAAATCGAACGATATTTAAATTTCGACCAATCAGAGACCAGAAAATGACGACCATTTGGTTGACCCGCGAAACCAAGGTTACTGGTTTTGTTCGAAGAGTCGTAACAAACGTACATACCAAATTTGAGTGAAATCTGATAATCTATACATTTTTGCCAATCAGAAGCCAATATTTGGCGGCCATTTTGTTAAATCAAAAAAGCAAAGTTCCGGTAACACACATACATTTTCGACCAATCAGAAGCCAGTATATAGCAGCCATTTTGGATGTCCAACAAAAAAAAGTTGTTTTGATCACCAACGAACCCTCCTCAATACTCATGTGAAGTTTCATCGGAAGAAGAAGAAGAGAGTAAAAATAATAATTTGTTTGAGGGACTTAACTAAACAAAAATAAACCTGTAAATCTGTATTTAGAAGGATAGGTAGCATCTTAGTGATTGATCAATTCTCGTTTACCTCTGACCAATTAAAAAACTGGTCAATCGCCTTAAATTTTGCTTTGACATAGGTAGTAGATTACAGAACATTAACAGATTTCTGGAAAACAAGGCCTATTTCCAAGAAACATAAACACAGGGTGTGCAATTTACACATAAAGTTTATAAATGCATATACATTTGCAAACAGCATTGTATTAACAACCTATAGCAAGGAATGAGAAGTGTAGAAACTTATATTTTGTATGTATGTCACTTGTGTGAAAAACATGGTTACCTAATCAAAAATACTGAAAAATTCACAAAAAACACTATTTCTGACTTAAAATTTAACCCCCGCAAATAGGATTATTTTCTTGCGTTCTATCTGAAACAAAAGATTACATACATGTACTCGGTTGCAGAATTATCTGTGTCCCAGAATAGGTCGTTTGTTTCGGAAAGGCCAAAATTTTAATCGCTAACAAATTTTATACTTTTTTTAAAATATCACCCATGGCCACAAATTCCTACTATACACTGCCACCATATTTCTGAACGTTTTATTGAATTCGGTGATGTGTATGCTCATATATGTGAAAAGTGCAACACATGAACGAGTGACGGGCTATATTTGTGTCATAGAGAAATCTATAGACATTTTGTTTAGAAAGGAAAAGGAATTGAAATCTGACAAAAAACATTTCTTTCAAAGTGCCTAGTTAAACCTTAAAATATGATGATCAAGTATGTCTGGTTAACCAAACATCCTTGGCATAGTCATTTGTTTTCAATAGTTAAAAGTCACAATTATCTGTCATAGTTGAATTTAGAATAATTTAGAAACACCTAAGTATAAATATGGAAACGTGTATACAGAAATCTATAACAGCCTACTTAACTTCAACAACTTTGAAAAGTTTGTTCATACATTCACACTTAAAAACCTTTCACACACATAATTGATTATATATCAATGATATATTGACCAGTATCCAAATATATTATATTTGTATTCTGATATTGTTAATAGGGCATAAAACAAAATGAACCAAAGCAAAGTATTCTGACAAACATTAATTAATGCAAAAGCACATAGTGTATTTAAAAGTTTATTGCAAAAATGCCACATATACTCAAAGAGAAAAACAAACTCTGTACATTTCATCAAAACTACTACATATACTGGATGTTAACACAAATCATAGAACACCAAAACCTCAACAAAAGCATAACCACAAATCAAAAACTATTAAACAAGGGACAAAGAATGAACAAAGAAATTATTTTAAAGGTGACAGTTAAAAAAGTACCAATTTAAACGTGGTGTGACTCAGATTTACATGGCGGATGTCGTCAATGAAGCAAAAGACGTTTACCCTTCCGGAATACCTGGAATTATTTGTACTATTCTAAAGTCTCTGTGTAAATCATTCTTTTGTTTATATTTTGTCTCTAGTTTTATCATTTTGGAGTTTGGATTATGGTTTTGTTGACGCTTCGGAATTCTCTGATGTCTTATACCAACAAACATACTGAATAACATTTGCACTTTGTATAAATGCTGCAAATTTATCGAAGTATAAAATACATAACGTCTATGGAATAGCTCCGAAACACATTATGCACACCAGTGATTAAAACGCTAAACTATGTGCATAAATAAAATAAGTAAAAACCCAATATACGTAACTTCAGGGACATTTTCGTGATTCTTAAAAATTCTGAAAAAAAATCCAGTTGATAACCATGCAAATATAAGCCTAAAACGAAGTAAACCTGAGCGGTAACAAACAAGAAACTCTTGACAAAAAAATCCAAAGAATTGAAAATAATTCAGGTGGGGCCCACTTCAACAACAAACCGAAGGTAGAAGACGGTTCGAAATGGACGCGTGTTTACAAATAGCGTGTTTCAACTGCTGCTGTACCGGTAACCGCGAAAGAATTTATTTTGAATATTGCTGATATCAGTTAATCTTAGCTAAATCTATAAATATAAAAAGTCATTAGGCTTGATTTTCGCTTCAAGTTTTGCCGAAAGTTACGTATATAGGGCCTGAAACATGCCATCTGTAATTACTTATATACCAAGGCTTTTGTGACAAAGATAAGTAGTTTTCAAAATGAATGCTTATTCATAAATATCTTTAATATTGCTTTGAGCTATTCTTGCTCAGAACATATTTGTAATATCTCAGTATGCTTATATTTCCAAATACTTAGTTCTGAATGTTTAATCTTCTTAAGTTCACGTATTGTCTTCATAAGGGACTCTAACTTGTGCCTTTGTACCAATTTCGGACAATACAATGACTTTAAAAGTGTTTTCTTACGCATTCACTTGTAACTGTAAATGTCTTGCCCTTTAATGTTTTACACCAACATTCACACATTTACAACATCCATCGAAGTAAAAAGTCTCGATTTCCAGATCATCCATCGTTGTTTCTGCTGTCATGGTTAGGTCTGTCTTCAGCACGACGGCAGTTGTCAGGACCTGGTTCGTCATACACGTGCACCCGTCACACCCCACAGCCTGGCTAAATTAGAAACAGGTTATATGGAACTCTTGTTTACACGTGCACCCGTCACACCCCACAGCCTGGCTAAAATAGAAACAGGTTATATGGAACTCTTGTTTACACGTGCACCCGTCACACCCCACAGCCTGGCTAAATTAGAAACAGGTTATATGGAACTCTTGTTTACACGTGCACCCGTCACACCCCACAGCCTGGCTAAATTAGAAACAGGTTATATGGAACTCTTGTTTACACGTGCACCCGTCACACCCCACAGCCTGGCTAAATTAGAAACAGGTAATATGGAACTCTTGTTTACACGTGCACCCGTCACACCCCACAGCCTGGCTAAATTAGAAACAGGTTATATGGAACTCTTGTTTACACGTGCACCCGTCACACCCCACAGCCTGGCTAAATTAGAAACAGGTTATATGGAACTCTTGTTTACACGTGCACCCGTCACACCCCACAGCCTGGCAAAATTAGAAACAGGTTATATGGAACTCTTGTTTACACGTGCACCCGTCACACCCCACAGCCTGGCTAAATTAGAAACAGGTAATATGGAACTCTTGTTTACACGTGCACCCGTCACACCCCACAGCCTGGCTAAATTAGAAACAGGTTATATGGAACTCTTGTTTACACGTGCACCCGTCACACCCCACAGCCTGGCTAAAATAGAAACAGGTAATATGGAACTCTTGTTTACACGTGCACCCGTCACACCCCACAGCCTGGCTAAATTAGAAACAGGTTATATGGAACTCTTGTTTACACGTGCACCCGTCACACCCCACAGCCTGGCTAAAATAGAAACAGGTAATATGGAACTCTTGTTTACACGTGCACCCGTCACACCCCACAGCCTGGCTAAATTAGAAACAGGTTATATGGAACTCTTGTTTACACGTGCACCCGTCACACCCCACAGCCTGGCTAAATTAGAAACAGGTTATATGGAACTCTTGTTTACACGTGCACCCGTCACACCCCACAGCCTGGCTAAATTAGAAACAGGTTATATGGAACTCTTGTTTACACGTGCACCCGTCACACCCCACAGCCTGGCTAAAATAGAAACAGGTAATATGGAACTCTTGTTTACACGTGCACCCGTCACACCCCACAGCCTGGCTAAAATAGAAACAGGTAATATGGAACTCTTGTTTACACGTGCACCCGTCACACCCCACAGCCTGGCTAAATTAGAAACAGGTTATATGGAACTCTTGTTTACACGTGCACCCGTCACACCCCACAGCCTGGCTAAAATAGAAACAGGTAATATGGAACTCTTGTTTACACGTGCACCCGTCACACCCCACAGCCTGGCTAAATTAGAAACAGGTTATATGGAACTCTTGTTTAATGAGTGGGTATTTAATTCGGTACTGATGCCAAACATAATTATGGTTTTTCGCTGAAAGTCAGTACGGAAGAAACTATAAAGTCAACAAAAACGTATTAAAACTTTTCTTATACATAACAATAATCTAAATGTGTACTTGCTTCATGTATATGGTACGAACGGAATGCTTTCAGCGCGAAACAATTAGATTACCACTTACAAATGTACGTTTAGAATATTTTACAACAACTAAAGAACAAATTCTATGAATTCATTTTTATCACAATTATTGGCACAACTGTTTAGACATAACGCACTGGTTATTCATTAAACATCTTCTGTTCCTATTAGTAGCTTTAATTGAATTGGTAAATACGAAAAGAGAACAATACAACTATAAATATTTGATGATATATCACTCTTTTGAAACAAACACGAACTGAAATTGTTCGTACCATATACATGAAGCAAGTACACATTTAGTTAATTTAGCTTTACATTATTATTCATTATTACACAGTTAAATTAAACAGGTTAAGGATTCGATATACAGGTTGGTAAAGTATATAAAACTATCACTGATAAAGAATGCGACAATGTGTTCTTCCGTATTTTTCGTTGAAACAATGAGGAATACACATAATTAGTTAAAACCAATAACCTACTCCGCACCCAGTCAAACACTTTTATGTTCATTGCTTCCTTTTAATTTAAAAAAAAAAACAGACAAAGTAATCGCTTTTGTATTAAGAATTATGTATATATGGAAAAAAAATTGAGAATACCGAAGAGTAAAGAAACCTATAATCCGAATTCAAAATCGATTAAACAAAATATGAAAAAGGAAATATTAATAAAAGTACAAGAGAATAAGACCAAACGTTTCGGAAGAGAAAGCGTCTTCTGCTTCATTGATTACACCCGCCATGTAAATCTTGGTCAGATGCAAGTAAATGTCATGTCCTCAAAGTAAGAACAGAGTCATCATTCTCAACCACAAAAGTAAGCACACTAATGAGCAAACTCAAAAACGTTCATCTTCATATCACACAAAAATACAACTGAACAGTATACCCGTTCAATATATTTCAATACAGAATTGATTCAACGAATTCAAATAAAAATCGCGCTTTTAAAGTTAATTAAAAAAACAACCCTTATAATATTGTTATAATGTAAAACTGATTATTATGCATGAACTCCAAATTATTAGTCACAAAAGTAAGGCCTTACAAGAAATTTTAATTTCGGTAAACCAGGAAACATTTATATAAGACTTTACCTTCAACATATTATATAAGTTGAAATTAGTTAAACATTTAAATAAAGTGGACTTAAACGCCCTTAATTAATGCAACAAAGGGCATATATCTTTGTAAACATTAATATCATTACCTGCAATTCTCGATTTGGAAAAACTGTCTGGTATTTTGTAGTTGTACAAAAGTTCTGGGATGTCCCTCGATATTTCTGTGTGTTGTTGGGCTAATATGATAGAAATTTCTGAAAAGAAAATGTTATTTTTCATATGTTATAAAAAATTCTAAAATTCTAATAGGTCAACACAATAAATCTGTCACTAATCAATATTATTTTAAGTAGAGACGTTGTGTTTAAGACTTTTGTGTTAGTAAAATAGTTAAAGGAAACTGTTAGTCATAACAGAACCTCTTTGTAACACAATCTAGATAGACGTCGTGTATAACTCTACAGCATACTTTATACAGCAGGATATCAAATGGTACACGGGGCAGGGGCGATAATAAAGTATGCTGTAGATATATCCTTTATGATTTATGATTAATTATCTCCTCTGCGCCGTGTACCATTTGATATCCTAAGGATATCTACAGCATACTTTATACAGAAGGATATCAAATGATAGACGGCGCAGGGGAGATAATTAATCATAAATTATGAAGGATATCTACAGCATACTTTATACAGAAGGATATCAAATGATACACGGCGCAGGGGAGATAATTAATCATAAATTATGAAGGATATCTACAGCATACTTTATACAGCAGGATATCAAATGATACACGGCGCAGGGAAGATAATTAATTATAAATTATGACGGATATCTACAGCATACTTTATACAGCAGGATATCAAATGATACACGGCGCAGGGGAGATAATTAATCATAAATTATGACGGATATCTACAGCATACTTTATACAGCAGGATATCAAATGGTACACGGGACAGGGGCGATAATAAAGTATGCTGTAGATATCCTTCATAATTTATGATTAATTATCTCCCCTGCGCCGTGTACCATTTGATATCCTAAGGATATCTACAGCATACTTTATACAGAAGGATATCAAATGATACACGGCGTCGGGGTGATAATTAATCATAAATTATGAAGGATATCTACAGCATACTTTATACAGCAGGATATCAATTGATACACGGCGCAGGGGAGATAATTAATCATAAATTATGAAGGATATCTACAGCATACTTTATACAGCAGGATATCAAATGATACACGGCGCAGGGGAGATAATTAATCATAAATTATGAAGGATATCTACAGCATACTTTATACAGCAGGATATCAAATGATACACGGCGTCGGGGAGATAATTAATCATTAATTATGAAGGATATCTACAGCATACTTTATACAGCAGGATATCAAATGATACACGGCGTCGGGGAGATAATTAATCATAAATTATGAAGGATATCTACAGCATACTTTATACAGAAGGATATCAAATGATACACGGCGTCGGGGAGATAATTAATCATAAATTATGAAGGATATCTACAGCATACTTTATACAGAGGATATCAAATGATACACGGCGCAGGGGAGATAATTAATCATAAATTATGACGGATAACTACAGCATACTTTATACAGCAGGATATCAAATGATACACGGCGCAGGGGAGATAATTAATCATAAATTATGACGGATATCTACAGCATAATTTATACAGCAGGATATCAAATGATAGACGGCGTCGGGGAGATAATTAATCATAAATTATGAAGGATATCTACAGCATACTTTATACAGAAGGATATTAAATGATACACGGGGCAGGGGAGATAATTAATCATAAATTATGACGGATATCTACAGCATACTTTATACAGCAGGATATCAAATGATAGACGGCGTCGGGGAGATAATTAATCATAAAGTATGACGAATATCTACAGCATACTTTATACAGAAGGATATCAAATGGTACACGGGGCAGGGGCGATAATAAAGTATGCTGTAGATATATCCTTTATGATTTATGATTAATTATCTCCTCTGCGCCGTGTAACATTTGATATCCTAAGGATATCTACAGCATACTTTATACAGAAGGATACCAAATGATAGACGGCGCAGGGGAGATAATTAATCATAAATTATGAAGGATATCTACAGCATACTTTATACAGCAGGATATCAAATGATAGACGGCGTCGGGGAGATAATTAATCATAAAGTATGACGAATATCTACAGCATACTTTATACAGAAGGATATCAAATGGTACACGGGGCAGGGGCGATAATAAAGTATGCTGTAGATATATCCTTTATGATTTATGATTAATTATCTCCTCTGCGCCGTGTACCATTTGATATCCTAAGGATATCTACAGCATACTTTATACAGAAGGATATCAAATGATACACGGCGCAGGGGAGATAATTAATCATAAATTATGAAGGATATCTACAGCATACTTTATACAGCAGGATATCAAATGATACACGGCGCAGGGAAGATAATTAATCATAAATTATGACGGATATCTACAGCATACTTTATACAGCAGGATATCAAATGATACACGGCGCAGGGGAGATAATTAATCATAAATTATGACGGATATCTACAGCATACTTTATACAGCAGGATATCAAATGGTACACGGGGCAGGGGCGATAATAAAGTATGCTGTAGATATCCTTCATAATTTATGATTAATTATCTCCCCTGCGCCGTGTACCATTTGATATCCTAAGGATATCTACAGCATACTTTATACAGAAGGATATCAAATGATACACGGCGTCGGGGTGATAATTAATCATAAATTATGAAGGATATCTACAGCATACTTTATACAGCAGGATATCAATTGATACACGGCGTCGGGGAGATAATTAATCATAAATTATGAAGGATATCTACAGCATACTTTATACAGCAGGATATCAAATGATACACGGCGCAGGGGAGATCATTAATCATAAATTATGAAGGATATCTACAGCATACTTTATACAGAAGGATATCAAATGATACACGGCGTCGGGGAGATAATTAATCATTAATTATGAAGGATATCTACAGCATACTTTATACAGCAGGATATCAAATGATACACGGCGTCGGGGAGATAATTAATCATAAATTATGAAGGATATCTACAGCATACTTTATACAGAAGGATATCAAATGATACAATTCGTCGGGGAGATAATTAATCATAAATTATGAAGGATATCTACAGCATTCTTTATACAGAGGATATCAAATGATACACGGCGCAGGGGAGATAATTAATCATAAATTATGACGGATATCTACAGCAACCTTTATACAGCAGGATATCAAATGATAGACGGCGCAGGGGAGATAATTAATCATAAATTATGACGGATATCTACAGCATAATTTATACAGCAGGATATCAAATGATAGACAGCGTCGGGGAGATAATTAATCATAAATTATGAAGGATATCTACAGCATACTTTATACAGAAGGATATTAAATGATACACGGGGCAGGGGAGATAATTAATCATAAATTATGACGGATATCTACAGCATACTTTATACAGCAAAATATCAAATGATAGACGGCGTCGGGGAGATAATTAATCATAAATTATGAAGGATATCTACAGCATACTTTATACAGCAGGATATCAAATGATACACGGGGCAGGGGAGATAATTAATCATAAATTATGACGGATATCTACAGCATACTTTATACAGCAAGATATCAAATGATAGACGGCGCAGGGGAGATAATTAATCATAAATTATGAAGGATGTCTACAGCATACTTTATACAGCAGGATATCAAATGATAGACGGCGCAGGGGAGATAATTAATCATAAATTATGAAGGATATCTACAGCATACTTTATACAGCAGGATATCAAATGATAGACGGCGCGGGGGAGATAATTAATCATAAATTATGACGGATATCTACAGCATACTTTATACAGCAGGATATCAAATAGTAAACGGGGCAGGGGCGATAATAAAGTATGCTGTAGATATCCTTTATAATTTATGATTAATTATCTCCCCTGCGCCGTGTACCATTTGATATCCTAAGGATATCTACAGCATACTTTATACAGAAGGATATCAAATGATAGACGGCGCAGGGGAGATAATTAATCATAAATTATGACGGATATCTACAGCATACTTTATACAGCAGGATATCAAATGATACACGGGGCAGGGGCGATAATTAATCATCAATTATGAAGGATATCTACAGCATACTTTATACAGAAGGATATCAAATGATAGACGGCGCAGAGGAGATAATTAATCATAAATTATGAAGGATATCTACAGCATACTTTATACAGAAGGATATCAAATGAAAGACGGCACAGGGGAGATAATTAATCATAAATTATGAAGGATATCTACAGCATACTTTATACAGAAGGATATCAAATGATACACGGCGCAGGGGAGATCATTAATCATAAATTATGAAGGATATCTACAGCATACTTTATACAGAAGGATTTCAAATGATACACGGCGCAGGAGAGATAATTAATCATAAATTATGAAGGATATCTACAGCATACTTTATACAGCAGGATATCAAATAATACACGGCGCAGGGGAGATAATTAATCATAAATTATGAAGGATATCTACAGCATACTTTATACAGAAGGATATCAAATGATAGACGGCGCAAGGGAGATAATTAATCATAAATTATGAAGAATATCTACAGCATACTTTATACAGAAGGATATCAAATGATGCACGGCGCAGGGGAGATAATTAATCATCAATTATGAAGGATATCTACAGCATACTTTATACAGAGGATATCAAAAGATACACGGCGCAGGGGAGATAATTAATCATAAATTATGAAGGATATCTACAGCATACTTTATACAGCAGGATATCAAATGATACACGGCGCAGGGGAGATAATTAATCATAAATTATGAAGGATATCTGTAGCATACTTTATACAGAAGGATATCAAATGATACACGGGGCAGGGGAGATAATTAATCATAAATTATAAAGGATATCTACAGCATACTTTATACAGAGGATATCAATGATAGACGGCGTAGGGGAGATAATTAATCATAAATTATGACGGATATCTACAGCATACTTTATACAGCAGGATATCAAATGATACACGGCGCAGGGGAGATAATTAATCATAAATTATGACGGATATCTACAGCATACTTTATACAGAGGATATCAAATGATACACGGCGCAGGGGAGATAATTAATCATAAATTATGACGGATATCTACAGCATACTTTATACAGAGGATATCAAATGATAGACGGCGCAGGGGAGATAATTAATCATAAATTATGAAGGATATCTACAGCATACTTTATACAGCAGGATATCAAATGATACACGGGGCAGGGGAGATAATTAATCATAAATTATGACGGATATCTACAGCATACTTTATACAGAGGATTTCAAATGATACACGGAGCAGGGGAGATAATTAATCATAAATTATGACGGATATCTACAGCATACTTTATACAGAAGGATATCAAATGATACACGGCGTCGGGGTGATAATTAATCATAAATTATGAAGGATATCTACAGCATACTTTATACAGCAGGATATCAATTGATACACGGCGTCGGGGAGATAATTAATCATAAATTATGAAGGATATCTACAGCATACTTTATACAGCAGGATATCAAATGATACACGGCGCAGGGGAGATCATTAATCATAAATTATGAAGGATATCTACAGCATACTTTATACAGAAGGATATCAAATGATACACGGCGTCGGGGAGATAATTAATCATTAATTATGAAGGATATCTACAGCATACTTTATACAGCAGGATATCAAATGATACACGGCGTCGGGGAGATAATTAATCATAAATTATGAAGGATATCTACAGCATACTTTATACAGAAGGATATCAAATGATACAATTCGTCGGGGAGATAATTAATCATAAATTATGAAGGATATCTACAGCATTCTTTATACAGAGGATATCAAATGATACACGGCGCAGGGGAGATAATTAATCATAAATTATGACGGATATCTACAGCAACCTTTATACAGCAGGATATCAAATGATAGACGGCGCAGGGGAGATAATTAATCATAAATTATGACGGATATCTACAGCATAATTTATACAGCAGGATATCAAATGATAGACAGCGTCGGGGAGATAATTAATCATAAATTATGAAGGATATCTACAGCATACTTTATACAGAAGGATATTAAATGATACACGGGGCAGGGGAGATAATTAATCATAAATTATGACGGATATCTACAGCATACTTTATACAGCAAAATATCAAATGATAGACGGCGTCGGGGAGATAATTAATCATAAATTATGAAGGATATCTACAGCATACTTTATACAGCAGGATATCAAATGATACACGGGGCAGGGGAGATAATTAATCATAAATTATGACGGATATCTACAGCATACTTTATACAGCAAGATATCAAATGATAGACGGCGCAGGGGAGATAATTAATCATAAATTATGAAGGATGTCTACAGCATACTTTATACAGCAGGATATCAAATGATAGACGGCGCAGGGGAGATAATTAATCATAAATTATGAAGGATATCTACAGCATACTTTATACAGCAGGATATCAAATGATAGACGGCGCGGGGGAGATAATTAATCATAAATTATGACGGATATCTACAGCATACTTTATACAGCAGGATATCAAATAGTAAACGGGGCAGGGGCGATAATAAAGTATGCTGTAGATATCCTTTATAATTTATGATTAATTATCTCCCCTGCGCCGTGTACCATTTGATATCCTAAGGATATCTACAGCATACTTTATACAGAAGGATATCAAATGATAGACGGCGCAGGGGAGATAATTAATCATAAATTATGACGGATATCTACAGCATACTTTATACAGCAGGATATCAAATGATACACGGGGCAGGGGCGATAATTAATCATCAATTATGAAGGATATCTACAGCATACTTTATACAGAAGGATATCAAATGATAGACGGCGCAGAGGAGATAATTAATCATAAATTATGAAGGATATCTACAGCATACTTTATACAGAAGGATATCAAATGAAAGACGGCACAGGGGAGATAATTAATCATAAATTATGAAGGATATCTACAGCATACTTTATACAGAAGGATATCAAATGATACACGGCGCAGGGGAGATAATTAATCATAAATTATGAAGGATATCTACAGCATACTTTATACAGAAGGATATCAAATGATACACGGCGCAGGAGAGATAATTAATCATAAATTATGAAGGATATCTACAGCATACTTTATACAGCAGGATATCAAATAATACACGGCGCAGGGGAGATAATTAATCATAAATTATGAAGGATATCTACAGCATACTTTATACAGAAGGATATCAAATGATAGACGGCGCAAGGGAGATAATTAATCATAAATTATGAAGAATATCTACAGCATACTTTATACAGAAGGATATCAAATGATGCACGGCGCAGGGGAGATAATTAATCATCAATTATGAAGGATATCTACAGCATACTTTATACAGAGGATATCAAAAGATACACGGCGCAGGGGAGATAATTAATCATAAATTATGAAGGATATCTACAGCATACTTTATACAGCAGGATATCAAATGATACACGGCGCAGGGGAGATAATTAATCATAAATTATGAAGGATATCTGTAGCATACTTTATACAGAAGGATATCAAATGATACACGGGGCAGGGGAGATAATTAATCATAAATTATAAAGGATATCTACAGCATACTTTATACAGAGGATATCAATGATAGACGGCGTAGGGGAGATAATTAATCATAAATTATGACGGATATCTACAGCATACTTTATACAGCAGGATATCAAATGATACACGGCGCAGGGGAGATAATTAATCATAAATTATGACGGATATCTACAGCATACTTTATACAGAGGATATCAAATGATACACGGCGCAGGGGAGATAATTAATCATAAATTATGACGGATATCTACAGCATACTTTATACAGAGGATATCAAATGATAGACGGCGCAGGGGAGATAATTAATCATAAATTATGACGGATATCTACAGCATACTTTATACAGCAGGATATCAAATGATACACGGGGCAGGGGAGATAATTAATCATAAATTATGACGGATATCTACAGCATACTTTATACAGAGGATTTCAAATGATACACGGAGCAGGGGAGATAATTAATCATAAATTATGACGGATATCTACAGCATACTTTATACAGCAGGATATCAAATAGTAAACGGGGCAGGGGCGATAATAAAGTATGCTGTAGATATCCTTTATAATTTATGATTAATTATCTCCCCTGCGCCGTGTACCATTTGATATCCTAAGGATATCTACAGCATACTTTATACAGAAGGATATCAAATGATAGACGGCGCAGGGGAGATAATTAATCATAAATTATGACGGATATCTACAGCATACTTTATACAGCAGGATATCAAATGATACACGGGGCAGGGGCGATAATTAATCATCAATTATGAAGGATATCTACAGCATACTTTATACAGAAGGATATCAAATGATAGACGGCGCAGAGGAGATAATTAATCATAAATTATGAAGGATATCTACAGCATACTTTATACAGAAGGATATCAAATGAAAGACGGCACAGGGGAGATAATTAATCATAAATTATGAAGGATATCTACAGCATACTTTATACAGAAGGATATCAAATGATACACGGCGCAGGGGAGATAATTAATCATAAATTATGAAGGATATCTACAGCATACTTTATACAGAAGGATATCAAATGATACACGGCGCAGGAGAGATAATTAATCATAAATTATGAAGGATATCTACAGCATACTTTATACAGCAGGATATCAAATAATACACGGCGCAGGGGAGATAATTAATCATAAATTATGAAGGATATCTACAGCATACTTTATACAGAAGGATATCAAATGATAGACGGCGCAAGGGAGATAATTAATCATAAATTATGAAGAATATCTACAGCATACTTTATACAGAAGGATATCAAATGATGCACGGCGCAGGGGAGATAATTAATCATCAATTATGAAGGATATCTACAGCATACTTTATACAGAGGATATCAAAAGATACACGGCGCAGGGGAGATAATTAATCATAAATTATGAAGGATATCTACAGCATACTTTATACAGCAGGATATCAAATGATACACGGCGCAGGGGAGATAATTAATCATAAATTATGAAGGATATCTGTAGCATACTTTATACAGAAGGATATCAAATGATACACGGGGCAGGGGAGATAATTAATCATAAATTATAAAGGATATCTACAGCATACTTTATACAGAGGATATCAATGATAGACGGCGTAGGGGAGATAATTAATCATAAATTATGACGGATATCTACAGCATACTTTATACAGCAGGATATCAAATGATACACGGCGCAGGGGAGATAATTAATCATAAATTATGACGGATATCTACAGCATACTTTATACAGAGGATATCAAATGATACACGGCGCAGGGGAGATAATTAATCATAAATTATGACGGATATCTACAGCATACTTTATACAGAGGATATCAAATGATAGACGGCGCAGGGGAGATAATTAATCATAAATTATGACGGATATCTACAGCATACTTTATACAGCAGGATATCAAATGATACACGGGGCAGGGGAGATAATTAATCATAAATTATGACGGATATCTACAGCATACTTTATACAGAGGATTTCAAATGATACACGGAGCAGGGGAGATAATTAATCATAAATTATGACGGATATCTACAGCATACTTTATACAGTAGGATATCAAATGATACACGGCGCAGGGGAGATAATTAATCATAAATTATGAAGGATATCTACAGCATACTTTATACAGCAGGATATCAATTGATACACGGCGTCGGGGAGATAATTAATCATAAATTATGAAGGATATCTACAGCATACTTTATACAGCAGGATATCAATTGATACACGGCGTCGGGGAGATCATTAATCATAAATTATGAAGGATATCTACAGCATACTTTATACAGAGGATATCAAATGATACACGGCGCAGGGGAGATAATTAATCATAAATTATGAAGGATATCTACAGCATACTTTATACAGTAGGATATCAAATGATACACGGCGCAGGGGAGATAATCATAAATTATGACGGATATCTACAGCATACTTTATACAGAGGATATCAAATGATACACGGCGCAGGGGAGATAATTAATCATAAATTATGAAGGATATCTACAGCATACTTTATACAGTAGGATATCAAATGATACACGGCGCAGGGGAGATAATCATGAATTATGACGGATATCTACAGCAGACTTTATACAGAGGATATCAAATGATACACGGCGCAGGGGAGATAATTAATCATAAATTATGAAGGATATCTATAGCATACTTTATACAGAGGATATCAAATGATACACGGCGCAGGGGAGATAATTAATCATAAATTATGAAGGATATCTACAGCATACTTTATACAGTAGGATATCAAATGATACACGGCGCAGGGGAGATAATCATAAATTATGAAGGATATCTACAGCAGACTTTATACAGAGGATATCAAATGATACACGGCGCAGGGGAGATAATTTATATATAGTCCCTTACATTTATATTATCTTTTTGTTTAGTGATATTAGCAAAACGTAGCTCTGCTTATCCAAAATGTAACTAATCATTTCAAACGTGATCAGGCAAGTGTAAATTGGTTGAATGCTGCTTACAAATACTGAGTATCGTATATTATGAATAATACATGTATCTTGCAAAGATTGTTAAGTTTAATAACAAGAGATGTGCATAGAGAGTTTTGAAAACTAAAGCAATATTGTGATTATCAATATCAACTATATAAATGCGCGCATATAGCTTTATAAGGCCCTGCGGGTAGGGCATAAGCAGTGTACATGCTGTACCCATTGCATGATCGAAAGAGGTAACTTTAGGGATCTTATTTCTTTTTCTTTCTAAACAGATTTCTCCTTCCTTATTTCTACCTTGAGTGACCCTACCTGACTGTTCACCTCTATTTGAGAGTTCGCGCCTGTAAGGAAGTCACTTGAACAAGACACTCAGCATTATGGGAGTGGAATAATGTGACCGGGTGGGATGTTCTGCCGATGATATTCGGCAGTATACTTCAGTTTGGTAGCATTTTAAATCGGCAAAATGGTCTGACTATCGTAAGCAAGGAGGCTTACATGAATATAGCACAGCCTTCAAAATACAGACGCGCCCACATCGCATACACCAGAGGCCGTCCATTTAACGACCATGGGTGTTAATAGAACGTAAACACAATCAAACTAAACATAGCTTTATAAATTATAGACAAAAATGCAAATGAAAGCTGCATTTCTTTTCATTGAATGAATGTCACAAAGCCAGAAATGGCATTAAAAAGTGAAAGAAATACTAATTTTTTCATGCAAGACAATAAAGTATTTAAAAACGAATGTAATGCCAACAAGAAACAAACAAAACACAAGAAATGAAATCGAACAAATGTCATCCTCGGTACTAAAGGGATAACGCTAATGTTTGCTCTCTTTATTCCTGGAATATGTCAGGGGGAAACTGAAGGATGCTCCTAGCCATTTGATTGGCCTCAGGTAAAAATATGACCAATCGCTAGGCAAAAGCATGTCCTTTAAGGAATACGAAGGTGCAAAACTCAACTTTACCGTTAGGCGACCGGAGATTTTTTTAATGTACACGAAGGGATAGATTTTGTATTTCTGTCTCATTCTGAAGGTGGCACAGACTGAGCCTTCAATTTTCCAATTTCAACAGCGCAGAGAGCGCCCGTAAGCGTAACACCTAGATATCGAAGGTGAAGGAATGGTCACCAAAAAGGTCGCGGCTTTAAAGACAAAATTGCGAGGGAGGAAAAGCACCTAACATTAGAAAACAGTATATTACAGTTAACTACTTACGACACACAACATCCGTGGTATAAGGAGTCGTCTGCATATGACCTTGATGACCTTTTATCACGTATCCCAAGCATGCGCGATACGCCTGTAATATTCGGAGCCATCATGTTTCTTCGTACCGCATTCGGGTGTAAAGAGACTGGCGTCAACGGTTTTGGAACATCATCGTTCGGCGAATCACAGGAAATGCTACAAGTTGTAGAAACGTCGACAAATCTTTTAACTGGTTTTAAGTTCAGAAACTTTGGTTGGGTGTCAATGTTGTCGGTTTGTTGTTCCTTAGATTGGAACATACCGGGATAGGCAGACATGAGGGCTTCCGGACTCACTATGACCTTTCCTTTTACTTCCGGTATACTGCAAGTGAAACATTTGTTAAATAACAGGTCGCATCGCATGAACATCATGTATTTATGGTCATTGAAATCGCAGGGACTTTTGAAGAAGACACATGAAACACAGTATATATCTTAACTGTTAATTTGATTTTAACACGTCAGATATACCTTACCCGTCGTTCCGGCTTATCTCCCTTATCATCAGAATGGTGACAGCAGCGACGGTAGTCATGATGAAGAAGATCAGAAGTGCCAACTGTTAAATAGTGAAGAAAAAGATTATCAAATACTCGAGAGAGTCAAAATAACTAAATTTGAACTTGAAATTGTATAGCTTATCAATCTCTTTATCACCACGCAGTTTGACACAAAATCAAATACAGTTGCGGCTAGTTCGTATTCCTAGTAGCGTATTAGTAGCTGATCAATGTTAACATGAGACATTCCTTCGAGAACACCGAAAACAGAGTTGTTTCTAACAAAACTAAATCGTTAACATCGAATGGAGAGATATCGGGTCAAATGTTCGACCAAGTGGAGTTTTCCTAGGTTAATATTCACGGAGGAGATATGTACTTACGATGGTCAAATTTGGGCGATATATTACAGGTCGTGTATGATTATCAGGTACTGGCTGATGACGTCGAAAATTCCGAGCGCCACCTGGTGGTAAATGTTCTTCCTTGTGCAAATGAACGTGCTGGAACACTGTATTTGGTTGCCATGGCTGTGTCAAGAGAGATAAAAGGAAAGATAAAGTTGTATATGTCCAAATATAGCTATTCATATTTATAATTATAAGTAATGGGAGCAAACATTTTACAGTAATTTCGATATACACAGAGTAAAATTATACACGTATCAATATAAAACGGAGTTAATTATACATGAAAAAAGCATTGAAGCAACATATATTGTTTAATCAAATATCGCTTTATATTAATTATACTTCAATCAAAGAACAAAGAGTATAGTTACATCAAAGTATAACGGGGTGTATTATCAGCATTGATAGTATTACGTATTGTATAGCCATACATTGTAACAGTAAGATGCAGGTTGATCAGAACTATGGGCAAATTTTATGGTCGTTGTTTGTTTGTAGTGGGGTTTTTTGAGAGAAATATTCTGTATCTTTTTGTGAAAGGGAGATGGGCGTTTTGGAGTATGCTCATTAGTGTGCTTACTTGTTGTGATTGACAATGATGACTCGGTTCTCATTTCAAAGGCCTAATGTTTACTTGGATGTGACCAAGATTTACATGGCGGGTGTCGTCGATGGAGCAGAAGACGCTTACTCTTCTGGAACACATGGTCTTATTCTCTTGTACGTTTACAGGGCTCTACATATAGATCATTCATTTTTTGTATTTAATCGTTTTGAGTTCGGATTATAATTTGTTGACGCTTCTGTATTCACTATTTTTTTCAAACCCCCAAGCGACGCGAAGATCATACCAAGACTCTTCAATGCTTGATAAACCATACACATTAAAAAGTCGAGATTTATTTTTCTGTGCAAACTAATATATTTGAGGAATGACCACAAATATTTTAGGGTTATACGATATAACCCGCTTCGCGGATTTATGCAAAGTGCACACATTTTTTTCGGTTTATTACCCTCAAAATATTGTGGTCATTACTTATAATTTCATTTCTACATATACAAATATAAGAAATAGGTCTTATACAAGGATTTGGTATTAATTTTGACAAAATTAGAATGGTTTTGCTAAAAAAACACAACCATGTGCATAAATTTCACCTGTAAGCAACTTCAACCAATAAGAAGGTTGATTATAAAATACCGCGCCAAACACGGCGGTATATGATGTCATCACTTTTTGCGTTGTTAATATCACTGGGAGAATAGACAAAATTAAATTATAAGTTGATATGCTATGCTAACAAACCGGAGGTTTCCAGTATTTTGTTATCTTTGTTGGCCGTGTCACACCTACAGGTGTATAATTTACCTGGTGTCGATGGCTGTAGATCTTTGATCGATAGAGCTACAAACTGTAAGGCCCTGATTGACATTTATATCACAATACATGGTATATAGCGTGAAAAAAATAAATGTTATTGGGGACCTAACCCACACCTGTGTATTAACCGTGAACTAATACATGGCTCTGTGCAGTCAATATTAGTGGCAATATAAACAGAATCGCCATTAGCATAATCTTTTTCCATATTATATCAACAAAGATACAAAGAATTTTTAGCTAAAGTCGCATATATTGAAACCAAGAAACATTAGCAATGTAGTGCTATTTGTTCGACAGTAAAATAGTCTGAAAAATACAGGGTTACACGTCAAATCTGTATTTTCATTGAATGTATATGTATGGGACGACAGCAATCTTTGTCAAAAATCAGATAGCAGAAAATGAAGGAGAATCGTAGCCATTTTTATACCATACCCAGATAAAACAAATGAGGTTCACCACCGACTCTGCAGTTATATTCCAAGTGTTTTACTCACTCGTATTGCTAGTGAGCAAAGCAACCTTCGTTATCTAATTTTCAGCATCGCTAATGCTACACTGATATATACGGTATAAATATTACAGCTACGCTATTTCTATGTAAAGATATTGGTTACTATCGAATATGTTCCGTTACCGGTTATTGTCGATAAGTACCACTCTAATTAAATCTCTCTTAATCATTTGATTTTCCCATAAAGCGATATGTAGTTCTGTTACTTTGACAATTTAATTCAATCCATTTTATTAACTTTTGGTGTTACGGCCAGTAAATGATATTGACATACATATACACAAGTAAGACAGCAAATGTCAAGTAAAGTGGAGAACGAGTTATACAGATATGTGTATACCTCGTATCTTATTAGCTTCAAATATGTAATTTCCAAGACGGTTTAATTATTTTTGATTGTTTACAGACAGTATAGTTGAATACATTTCAACATTGAAGGTTTATACCAATACTATTCTTTTAATATAACGAGGTTTTAAGTCCGTGTACATATCAAAACTTAGCACAACTCTTGGTAAGTATGTAAGCTGAAACAAAACCATGTTTGTTGTTTATATAAGTAAATACAGAGATGTATCTGACCTACCTGTGAAAGCTTTGGTCTCGTCCACTGTAGTCGGGGATCCATGATGGACGTATTTCCGGTGAGCTCTGGGAGACTTACCATACAGATGATATACACGGGAACGAGCGTAACACACGACATGCTGTACAACACTGTCCTATTTACATAATTATACTGTACAGTGATCTTACAGATTTGGGTATCTTTGAATCAGGAGAAGTGACATGCTGTACAACACTGTCCTATTTACATATAGTGTACAGTGGTCCTACAGACTTCGGTATCTTTGAATCAGGAGAAGTGCCATGCCGTACAACACTGTCCTATTTACATAATTATACTGTACAGTGATCTTACAGATTTGGGTATCTTTGAATCAGGAGAAGTGACATGCTGTACAACACTGTCCTATTTACATATATTGTACAGTGATCCTACAGACTTCGGTATCTTTGAATCAGGAGAGGTGACATGCTGTACAACACTGTCCTATTTACATATATTGTACAGTGATCCTACAGACTTCGGTATCTTTGAATCAGGAGAGGTGACATGCTGTACAACACTGTCCTATTGACATATATTGTACAGTGATCCTACAGACTTCGGTATCTTTGAATCAGGAGAAGTGACATGCTGTACAACACTGTCCTATTTACATATATTGTACAGTGATCCTACAGACTTCGGTATCTTTGAATCAGGAGAAGTGACATGCTGTACAACACTGTCCTATTTACATATATTGTACAGTGATCCTACAGACTTCGGTATCTTTGAATCAGGAGAAGTGACATGCTGTACAACACTGTCCTATTGACATATATTGTACAGTGATCCTACAGACTTCGGTATCTTTGAATCGGGAGACTGATCATCATATGTCTGCCATCAATTTTATTGAACTAGCTCATTGTTCACAAGAGAGATAGTTGTCGTTTTACGTCCCATTAACAGCTATTGCCTTTTTAGGACTTGACAATTTTAACAAGAACGAAATAAAAACAAGTGTATATACCAAACCGTTAATAAATAACTGGTTGTGAATTGCGTATCATCATTTTAATTGTTGTGGTGATTAAAACATTGCAGAAAAAAAAAGGAAAAAATAACGTCGATATACTTCAAAATCAATGACAGTAGCGCAAAACAATAAGAAAACACTAATAAAGATGGCTCTGTATACGTACAAAGACAATATGACCGGGTGTTCTCAAAGAGTGAACGTCTTTGGCTTTATTGATAACACCTGCGGTAAATCTAGGCTGATCCATCTAATGCCACGTCCTCAAAACGAGAAAAGGGTCATACGACTCACGATATATACCAAGGCAACCAAAACCGGAAGTTGGCATTTGAGTTCGATGACGTGGTAAGATAACTTTGTATATTTAAATCAATGTTTGGATTTTTGATAAAATATTTTATTAAAGGTAGTTTTTGTTAGAATGACGTGTCATATATTTGCAACTTAAAACAAATCGATTTTTTTCATCATCTGTTAATTGCATTAATAACAGTTTGATTATATTCCCATCGGTTAGAGAGCGATACAAACTATGTTTCTGGACCCCAAATATAAGACAGCCTCGCATACAGAAATTATATATGTATATATCTATAAAGATAAAACAACGCGTACATGTCATTAAACCAGTGATACACCAGACTTATAGTTAGTACCGGAAATGAACAAATACCGGAAGTGATCAGATACTCAGATTATCTCAGTTGTGTACTACACAAGAATCAAGTGATTTAGATATCATTTTTGTTGACTATTTGAAGTTCGTTTGGAATCTTATAACATAAACTACTCTTAGGAAACACCAAAATAGCAGGTATGTTCTGTTGGCACAAACAGAGGATATCTTACAGTGAATTCAGTCGTTTAATATATATTTCACGAATGGGCTAATATTTTGATATTATTCACGAGTTTGTGCCGCACGAGAAAGAAAACATATATAAACAAATCAGCCATGAGTGAAATATATTGTTATTACTGAAGATACTCTCAGATATTCTGTTCGTTCCATGATTATAGCAAATCCTACCCGGCAGCTTTCGTTGTTATCATTACCGTTGTAAAATGTGTTTTAGTTTAAAAAGTATTTTATCTGGGTTTAATCATGAAATAAAACACAATATATACAAACACTATACAAAATATGGTATGATGACAGGCTAGAACCTTACTAGTATATTAATCAATTTCCTTCAGAATCACGGCTAAATGGAAAAGCTATGTTTTGATTGGTCAAACTAAAAAATGTAATATTTCTAACTAGTGAAAAATATTACTTTTATAGAATGACTTAATTTCAATTTTTCGCCGGTAAAATGTAATAATGTTATTATAACTGTAGCTTTAATGTCTTTGAATATGTTACATACATGTTACTACTTGGTATACTTTTTTTTTATTTTAATTGACGTTTATTTGACCAACTAATGTACAATCGTTTATTTACTTGACGGAAAATAACAGGACGCTGTATTTGTCTTCAAATCACGTGATGTTGCATATATATAGAACGTCTATATATATATTCGTAGAACGCTCAATTTCTCTACAACGTTAAGGTTAAAACGTCATTGTATCTATATCAGTTATTCTCTCGATCTAGATTTAAAAATAAAGTAGTTTGATTTAAAATCTATAAACCATTGTTTTAACTTAGAAACCAAACATTGCTTTATCTACATTCCCCGAAGTGTGTGGTTTGTTTTAATAATAACGTATTTATATACATCATATAATCCAAAACCTGGTTGGTTTGTATAACTTAATCTTTCTGAATCTGTATGTTTTACTGGGAATCGCAGAAAGCGGTATTTACGTAGAATTCACCTGACGTTGTACACGTCCATTAACTAGAGGCAAAATACCAACAAAGGAAAGATTTATATGGAGACCCTCGTAAAAGTACAAGAGAATAAGACCAAGTGTTCCGGAAGAGTAAGCGTCTTCTGCTTCATCGACGACACCCGCCATGTAAATCTAGATCAGAGTCAAGTAAATGTCATGGCCTCAAATCGAGAACTGAGGCATAATTCTCAATCACAACAAGCATGCATGCCAATGGGCATATCATTGCCCATCCTCATAGCATACAAGGATGTAGAAGATTTCTCTATGAGACCAAGATGGCGAATATAAACTCTTAATCAATTCTTAATCAACCTGTTTCTTTAGAATCCCTGTGTCCTCAGTTTGTTCGTCAGTAGTTGACATTTATCACAAAAAAATATCGACATTCAGATCAAGCAGTAGGATAACAAATCCACTGCGACATGTAAACACCATAAGCATCCTAAATATCCAAGGGTTACGCTCACCTACGCTCTCTACACACCTGCAACATGTCATGGTAAAACTAAAGGGTCCGTGTGCCATCTTGTTGATGAGACAAGAAGACTGATTCCTACCTTTAATGTACATCAAAAGAATCTCGTTGTCACATAACGGTAACAAATGAAAAGCTTTGAAGTCGGTTGTGGCTTCTTTGTAATCTTCAAAGGACTTGCATGCAGCATAGGGGTTGGTCAGGCCTTTTTTACCTGAGCGTGCCCTCAGTTTTGTCATGACATATTTCAGGGGTGTAGAGAGCGTTGGTGATCGTAACCCCTGAATATCGAGGATGACACCATAGGATGCTAAGCTTTTTTCTAAAACTGATAGAATTGAGCGTTCGTGTTATTTAATATGACAGTATGTTCTTAGTTTCAGGAAAGCAATTGAAGTACGTTTGTATACCACCTTAACACCACCTAAGCAATGAATGTTTTAAAAAATGTAGTTATGGTGCTATAACGCACATCGCTATTGATGACAAACTTAATAAACCCTAGATATTTGCTGAAATGTTCGATATTCACATTTTGATACAGATCTTATATTTTTATTTTATAAAGATATTTCGAACACTTTTTGAACAACGTATCAATTGTGGACAACAATTAAATTGGTGACGTCACAATATATATTTCATTAACAAATGTTGTTTATGACAACAACCGACTTGGCAATGTATTACAATGGAAAGGAGCAAAACAAATACAACTTTAAGTATTCATTTGTTTTTAAATCACAGGATGTTTCGGACAATATGTGATAACTTCACCCGGAGTACGGGGACGGAGAGCCTCGTTCCCATCGACACGATAATCCACGCCAACAGTATCGATATATTACAGGTGGTGGTACAGAGGCGTGACGGGCATTTCTCCTGGCACAAACACGTGCACACGCCTTACGACTTCAAAGTAAGTTATAGAGGTTTGTATACAGGGTATCCAAACGGAAGTCCACATAATACAGTATAAATGGTGGTGAAACTACATTGTATCCACCTTTCGACTTTTTTTGTTTTTTGTTGTTGTTGTTTTTTTTTTACATTTTCCATAATATTTAAGCTGTTTGTTTTTCTTAGTATATGTCAAGTAAGCAACTTTTTTTATGGCCATGTCAATATTTTCATGATGGATAAGAAACAGTTTGATCAATTTCAGACATAAAATGTAAAAAAGTATCGAAGCATCAAGCTGTATTGCAAAATTAGGATATACTTATATGACACAGATGTACAAGTAAAAAATTGTATATGCATATAGTGTCTAGCTCAAACTTACGTTTTAATTACAGATCAAAAATATTTTGGTAAATTACAAGAAGAAAATGAAGATTAAGAAAAAGACTTCCAACTTTTGCTCCTGGAGAAGAGAACTGGAAATGTCACTGGGCGGGAAATTTGGCCGCGCCATCTTGGAAGATCTTGGTGACAAGAATCTTTCATCAAAGGACAAGGTTAGAATAGAAGCAAACGTTGGGGAGACCGAGATGGAGAAAGTAGATCCTAACCGAATCTATAGAAAGCTTGTTGGAAGGTTTGCATAACTTTTATAAATATCATCTATTTACTCACGTTTCAAGTTCTTTTATCACAGTGTTTTTTGGGGGGGGTTTTATAGCAACTCTTCAGTTACATAATTTATGATATCTGGACCGTTTTCCTTTTATGATTTTAAACAATTTTCTGTTACAACTAGCCAATGAGAAGTTTGTCAGTAACTGATAAACTCTCCGACATACCAAAATCTATGTTTATTATAAACGTTTTCCTGTTATTGTTTCCATAAAGGTATTTAAGAAATTGTGAACTTTGTTTGGCTCTCTGCATCGAGAAAATATATTTCTAATTCCATGTTACGTAAGACATACATCGGTGTTCCTAGGAAATGTTTGTCCGAGTTTATCTATCGTCCTCTTGATATAAATAGAATGTAGAATTACTTTTTAAAAAATGATGCCTTATGCACGCACTTGTATGTACTTGATGTTGTTTCGATAATTAAAACAAGTTGATTTATTACAACACATTAGCACTTTTTTAGGGTTAGGGTTAGTTGGTGCATAAAGACACGCCGTTGTATTGAAACACGTTGATACATAAAGACATGTTGTATTGAGACACGATGATACATAAAGACACGTCGTTTTATTGAGACACGTTGGTACATAAAGACACGTTGTGGTATTGAGACACATTGGTACATAAAGACATGTCGTTGTATCGAGACACGTTGATACATAAAGACATGTCGTTGTATTGATACACGTTGATCCATAAACATGTCGTTGTATTGAGACATGTCGGTACATAAAGACCTGTCGTTGTATTGAGACACATTGATACATAAAGACATGTCGTTGTATTGAGACACATTGATACATAAAGACATGTCGTTGTATTGAGACATGTCGGTACATAAAGACCTGTCGTTGTATTGAGACACGTTGGTACATAGAGACATTTCGTTGTATTGAGACATGTTGATACATAATGACACACCGTTGTACTGAGACACAATGATACATAAAGACAAGTTGTATTGAGACAAGTTGGTACATAAAGACACACCGTTGTACTGAGACACGTTGATACATAAAGACACGTCGTTGTATTGAGACACGTTGATACATAAAGAAACGTCATACTATTGAGACACTTTGATACATAAAGACACGTCGTTGTATTCAGACACGTTGTTACCTAAATACATATCGTTGCATTGAGACACGTCGATACGTAAATATGTCGTTGTATTAAGACACGTTGATAGATAAAGGCAGGTCGTTGTCTTAAGACACATTGATATATAAAGACATGTCATTGTATTTAGATACGTTGATACAGAAAGACATGTCGTTGTATTGAGACACGTTGATACATAAAGACACGTCGTTGTATTGAGACACGTTGATATATAAAGACATGTCGTTGTATTGAGACACGTTGATACATAAAGACATGTCGTTGTATTGAGACACGTTGATATATAAACATGTCGTTGTATTGAGACACGTTGATACATAAAGACATGTAGTTGTATTGAGACACGTTGATACATAAAGACACACCGTTGTACTGAGACATGTTGATACATAAAGACATGTCGCTGTATTGAGACACGTTGATACATAAAGACATGTCGTTGTGTTGAGACACCTTGATACATAAACATGTCGTTGTATTGAGACACGTTGATACATAAAGACATGTAGTTGTATTGAAACACGTTGATACATAAAGACACGTCGTTGTATTGAGACACATTGATGTATTGAGACATGTCGTTGTATTGAGACACGTTGATATATAAACATGTCGTTGTATTGAGACACGTTGATACATCAAGACATGTCGTTGTATTGAGACACGTTGAGACATAAAGACATGTCGTTGTATTGAAACACGTTGATACATAAAGACATGTCGTTGTATTGAGACATGTTGGTACATAAAGACATGTTGTATTGAGACACGTTGATACATAAAGACATGTCGTTGTATTGAGACACGTTGATACATAAAGACACGTCGTTGTATTGAGACATGTTGGTACATAAAGACATGTTGTATTGAGACACGTTGATACATAAAGACATGTCGTTGTATTGAGACACGTTGATACATAAAGACACGTCGTTGTATTGAGACATGTTGGTACATAAAGACATGTTGTATTGAGACACGTTGATACATAAAGACACGTCGTTTTATTGAGACACGTTGATACATAAAGACATGTCGTTGTATTGAGACACGTTGATACATAAAGACATGTAGTTGCATTGAGACACGTTGATACATAAAAATATGTCGTTGTATGGAGACACGTTGATACATAAAGACAAGTCGTTGAATTGATACACGTTGATACATAAAGACATGTCGTTGTATTGAGACGCGTTGATACATAAAGACACGTCGTTGTATTGATACACGTTGATCCATAAACATGTCGTTGTATTGAGACATGTCGGTACATAAAGACCTGTCGTTGTATTGAGACACATTGATACATAAAGACATGTCGTTGTATTGAGACACATTGATACATAAAGACATGTCGTTGTATTGAGACATGTCGGTACATAAAGACCTGTCGTTGTATTGAGACACGTTGGTACATAGAGACATTTCGTTGTATTGAGACATGTTGATACATAATGACACACCGTTGTACTGAGACACAATGATACATAAAGACAAGTTGTATTGAGACAAGTTGGTACATAAAGACACACCGTTGTACTGAGACACGTTGATACATAAAGACACGTCGTTGTATTGAGACACGTTCATACATAAAGAAACGTCATACTATTGAGACACTTTGATACATAAAGACACGTCGTTGTATTCAGACACGTTGTTACCTAAATACATATCGTTGCATTGAGACACGTCGATACGTAAATATGTCGTTGTATTAAGACACGTTGATATATAAAGACATGTCATTGTATTTAGATACGTTGATACAGAAAGACATGTCGTTGTATTGAGACACGTTGATACATAAAGACACGTCGTTGTATTGAGACACGTTGATATATAAAGACATGTCGTTGTATTGAGACACGTTGATACATAAAGACATGTCGTTGTATTGAGACACGTTGATATATAAACATGTCGTTGTATTGAGACACGTTGATACATAAAGACATGTAGTTGTATTGAGACACGTTGATACATAAAGACACACCGTTGTACTGAGACATGTTGATACATAAAGACATGTCGCTGTATTGAGACACGTTGATACATAAAGACATGTCGTTGTGTTGAGACACCTTGATACATAAACATGTCGTTGTATTGAGACACGTTGATACATAAAGACATGCAATTGTATTGAAACACGTTGATACATAAAGACACGTCGTTGTATTGAGACACATTGATGTATTGAGACATGTCGTTGTATTGAGACACGTTGATATATAAACATTTCGTTGTATTGAGACACGTTGATACATCAAGACATGTCGTTGTATTGAGACACGTTGAGACATAAAGACATGTCGTTGTATTGAAACACGTTGATACATAAAGACATGTCGTTGTATTGAGACATGTTGGTACATAAAGACATGTTGTATTGAGACACGTTGATACATAAAGACATGTCGTTGTATTGAGACACGTTGATACATAAAGACACGTCGTTGTATTGAGACATGTTGGTACATAAAGACATGTTGTATTGAGACACGTTGATACATAAAGACATGTCGTTGTATTGAGACACGTTGATACATAAAGACACGTCGTTGTATTGAGACATGTTGGTACATAAAGACATGTTGTATTCAGACACGTTGATACATAAAGACATGTCGTTGTATTGAGACACGTTGATACATAAAGACATGTCGTTGTATTGAGACACGTTGATACATAAAGACATGTAGTTGCATTGAGACACGTTGATACATAAAAACATGTCGTTGTATGGAGACACGTTGATACATAAAGACAAGTCGTTGAATTGATACACGTTGATACATAAAGACATGTCGTTGTATTGAGACGCGTTGATACATAAAGACACGTCGTTGTATTGAGACATGTTGGTACATAAAGACATGTCGTTGTATTGAGACACGTTGATACATAAAGACAAGTCGTTGTATTGATACACGTTGATACATAAAGACACGTTGTTTTATTGAGACACATTGATACATAAATACATGTCGTGGTATTGAGACACGTTGAGACATAAAGACATGTCGTTGTATTGAGATACATTGATACATAAATACAGGTCGTGGTATTGAGACACGTTGATACATAAAGACATGTCGTTGTATTGAGACACGTTGATACATAAAGACAAGTTGTTATATTGATACACGTTGATACATAAAGACACGTTGTTTTATTGAGACACATTGATACATAAAGACATGTCGTTGTATTGATACACGTTGATACATAAAGACATGTCGTTGTATTGATACACGTTGATACATAAAGACATGTCGTTGTATTGATACACGTTGATACATAAATACAGGTCGTGGTATTGAGACACGTTGAGACATAAAGACATGTCGTTGTATTGAGACACGTTGATACATAAAGACAAGTCGTTGTATTGATACACGTTGATACATAAAGACACGTTGTTTTATTGAGACACATTGATACATAAATACATGTCGTTGTGTTGAGACACGTTGATACATAAAGACATGTCGTGGTATTGAGACACGTTGAGACATAAAGACATGTCGTTGTATTGAGACACGTTGATACATAAAGACATGTCGTTGTATTGAGACACGTTGATACATAAAGACACACCGTTGTACTGAGACACGTTGATACATAAAGACACGTTGTTGTATTGAGACATGTTGATACATAAAGACAAAACGTTGTATTGAGACACGTTGACACATAAAGACATGTCGTTGTATTGAGACACGTTGATACATAAAGACATGTCGTTGTATTGAGACATGTTGATACATAAAGACACACCGTTGTACTGAGACACGTTGTACATAAAGATATGTTGTTGTATTGAGACACATTGATATATAAAGACACGTCATTGTATTGAGACAAGTTGATACATAAAGACACGTCGTTGCATTGAGACACGTTGATACATAAAGACATGTCGTTGTGTTAAGACACGTTGATATATAAACATGTCGTTGTATTGAGACACGTTGATACATAAAGACATGTCGTTGTATTGAGACACGTTGATACATAAAGACACACCGTTGTATTGAGACACGTTGATACATAAAGACACACCATTGTATTAAAACACGTTGATACATAAAGACATGTCGTTGTATTGAGACACGTTGATACATAAAGACATGTTGTTGTATTGAGACACGTTGATACATAAAGACATGTCGTTGTATTGAGACACGATGATACATAAAGACACACCGTTGTATTGAGACACGTTGATACATAAAGACACACCATTGTATTGAGACACGTTGATACATAAAGACATGTCGTTGTATTGAGACACGTTGATACATAAAGACACTCCGTTTTATTGAGACACGATGATACATAAAGGCAAGTTGTATTGAGACAAGTTGGTACATAAAGACAAGTTGTATTGAAACACGTTGATACATAAAGACACACCGTTGTATTGAAACACGTTGATACATAAAGACACGTCATACTATTGAGACACGTTGATACATAAAGACACCGTTGTATTGAGATACGTTGATACATAAAGACACACCGTTTAATTGAGACACGTTGATACATAAAGACACACCATTGTAATGAGACACGTTGAAACATAAAGACACATCGTTGTATTGAGACACGATGATACATAAAGACACACCGTTTAATTCAGACACGTTGATACATAAAGACACACCATTGTAATGAGACACGTTGATACATAAAGACACACCGTTGTATTGAGACACGTTGATACATAAAGTTACACCGTTGTATTGAGACACGATGATACATAAAAAAACACCGTTGTATTGAGACACGTTGATACATAAAGACACACCGTTGTATTGAGACACGTTAATACATAAAGACACACCTTTGTATTGAGACAAGTTGATACATAAAGACACAACGCTGTATTGAGACACATTGATACATAAAGACAAGTTGTTTTGAGACACGTTGATATATAATGACATGTCGTTGTATTGAGACACGTTAATATATAAAGACAAGTTGTATTGAGACAAGATGGTACATAAAGACATGTTGTTGTATTGAGACATGTTGATACATAAAGACATGTTGTTGTATTGAGATACGTTGATACATAAACATGTCGTTGTATTGAGACACGTTAATACATAAAGACACACCGTTGTATTGAGACACGTTAATACATAAAGACACACCTTTGTATTGAGACAAGTTGATACATAAAGACACAACGCTGTATTGAGACACATTGATACATAAAGACAAGTTGTATTGAGACACGTTGATATATAAACATGTCGTTGTATTGAGACACGTTGATACATAAAGACACACCGTTGTATTGAGACACGTTGATACATAAAGACATGTCGTTGTATCGAGACACGTTGATACATAAAGACATGTTGTTGTATTGAGACACGTTGATACATTAGACATGTTGACACATCAAGAGCCGTTTTAACATTAAGACATGTTGATGATTTAAGACATGTTGACACATTCAGACATGTTGACACATTCAGACATGTTGACACATTCAGACATGTTGACACATTCAGACATGTTGACACATTCAGACATGTTGACACTTTAAGACATGTTGACACTTTAAAACATGTTGACACATCAATACACTTTTAAACATTCAGACACGTTTATACATTCAGATATGTTGATACCTTAAGATATATTGATACATTTAGATAAGTTGATGCATTAAGACATGTCATAGTGTGACGCGTTGGTACATTAAGGCACACTGACACAGTAAAACATTTGATGCAAGACTGTTTGATACCATGCAATACATAGAAACACAAGTAATGGAAGAAATTCACATTAATGAAGAGGGCAAATGTACAATAACTCAATCGTATCTGTTCCAGGAAAATCAACTTAGAACATCCGTGGGTACAACAAGTGTGTCAGGACAAGAAGAACGTCATTTGTGTCGTCCAGGCCATCGTCAAGTTATCAGGGGACGCTGAAATAAAAACCACCTCAATCAAAAGGGTACGTCATTTGGCTGACTAAGGCCGCTGTGCTGTACCAAGTAAAATGGTTGCTGTATACATGTATATCAGGTCCCTGTGCTTATAATCAAATAAAAATGCATGCATTCACCAGTTAGATCACTATGTTTGTTGCGTCTGCTTTAACACATCGCATTGTCTTACTCTTGAATAAAAAAACAATATCAAAATGATGGATAAATACAAAAGGACCATGAAGAGTTATGCCCCCTCGGCATTAAGACATTTTAGACGAGTTATGTCCCTTGTACTTATAAGGTAGAATTGTTCCCCGCTGAGCAAAAGCTATCAGAGAACAGAACGCTTTCAGTTGAAAAGCATCACGAATTGAACATTGTACAAACATAATGAGGCTGATGCATGCAAATTAGATAATAGTCTGTGAAAAGTTATGTCCCTTGCCAATATCACTGACGCGGTGGCCGAGTGGTTAATTAAGTTGTCCCAACATTCCACCACTAGCCCTCCATCTCTGGGTTGCGAGTTTGAAACCCATGTGGGGCAGTTGCCAGGTACTGACCGTAGGTCGGTGGTTTTTCTCCGGGTACTCCGGCTTTACTTCACCTCCGAAACCTGGCACGTCCTTAAGTGACCCTTGCTGTTAATAGGACGTAAAACAATATAGACCAAAACTGATGTTGATAAGGAACTAGAATTCTGAATCAGTCTGTATTTTCTCTTCGTTTATACAGAAGTCAGGCGAGGAGGAAACGTCGGATAAGACTAAGGACCTAGGGCTTGTGAGCGGAACTCCCATAGCCTACAAGGTGATGGCGCTCCAGGTCGGCGTCCGAACCGGTGTCGTCGTGCCCTGCATGGGGGTCAAGGTCAAAGGGGGCTTCATGGAAGATTCCAAGATCCTGGGAGTCCCCGCCGAAGGGACAGCTCAGGACTCGTACGAATGTAAGTTGATTCCGTGAAGCACACTGCTCTTCGTGTGTAGTTCGGCAATATATATTGAGCATATATTCCGATTGCTTCTGCTTGGAATATATATTCGGCATTTTTTTTTTATTTTTTTGCAGAAGTACTAGAACAAGGATGTTGTCATTTAAGTGCATTTGAGTGTTCAGTTGCGGTATTATGTTCGATATCATGAACAAAGTTTTCATTTGTTTAAAAGTGTTTAAAACGTTTCAAACACACAGAAATGTTGAATTGCTATTAAATATGACACATAAAATAGTAAAAGATCCTATTAATGTGTAGTCAACTCATCCAGAAAATTGTCGATATTAAAAAAAACTATTAGCACATAACATAAATGACAAATAAATGTAACTTTTGTTGGTTTATTCAGCTTTCGTAGAGTTAGATTGATTATCATCACTTCAATATTACTTAGACCAAAGACATCCAAGTGAATTACTTAATTTAATTTTTAATTTTTGTTAAAACATAAATATGTATTAGTATATTTGATCAGTTCATACGGTAAATTAAAGAAAGTTCTGTGTGTATAATAAGCCTGTTGAATTTTTAAACTATATGCTGGTGATGAAGTACAGCGTCTCACCTTTTTATCTCGTTGTCCAATTTTAATTCCATTATTACTGATGCATTAAAAATAGTTATGGCCGATGTGTTGTTTACCTTTAATAAAATTAGCATATATCTAAAAGAAATTGCTCACTGTAAACGTGCGTAACGGTGTTAAAGGCCCAATATACGTAACTTTCGGCAAAACTTGAAGCGAAAATCAAGCCTAATAACTTATTATATTTATAGATTTAGTTAAGATTAGCTGATATCAGCAATATTCAAGATGAATTCTTACGCGGTTACCGATACACCAGTAGTTGAAACTCGGTTTTTGTAAACACGCGTCCATTTTGAACCGTCTTCTATCTTCGGTTTGTTGTTGAAGAGGGCCACACCTGAAATATTTTCAGTTCTTTGGATTTTTCTGTCAAGAGTTTCTTGTTAGTTACCGCTCAGGTTTACTTCGTTTTAGGCTTATTTTTGCATGGTAATTAACTGGATTTTTTGTCAAAATTTTTCAGAATCACAAAAAAAAATTCCTGAAGTTATGTACTTTGGGCCTTTAATGTATGTGACCTATCTAACAGACGCATTAGTCGGATTTGTTATTATGTTCCCTTTTGTTTTATGCAATAGCGGAAAGTGAGGATGAAGATGAAAATGAACCTAAACCCTCTCAAGAGCCGGTTCCTGAATCGCAACCGGAACCAGAAACAACTGCTGAACCAGCATCAGACGCTGCGCAGCCGAATGAAGGTGAGGATGTACAGCCAGCTGTAGAAACGTTAACAGAGGGAGATAACTCCAATTACCTTCCGCCGTATCCGTCAGCGCCGCCGATGCTGCCCCCTGACGGAGATATCAGTAGTTTCCCGTCAGTAGGGGCACCTCCTGATGATTTGCCGCCGTACCCGATGGTAAACACCATGCCAGGGCCTGCTGACATATCGGACGAAATGCAAGCTAGTTTGATACAGGAATTCTCATCTAAACATATAGACGAGTAGTTTTTAGTAGTTCAGTATTCATACGCCACGCTTCGCCAATATAATGCCTTTCATATTTTGCCACTCCTCGTCAATATTTATTTATTTATTTATTTGATTCAATTCAACAGATCCGAGAATTCAATTACAGAAATTGATAAAAAAAAAGATAACAAAAGTATAATAAACTATCACAGATAAGTACATGCAAGTAATGTATAAGATTGATAATAATAAAGTATGGTAGGCAGTACCTTAACATGGAATTATTAAAAACATACTGCCTGTAGGCGAGATTTGAAAGAAGACAGAGTACCTTAAAAAATACTGTCAAGAGCACTGGTATTTCGGTTGAAAGTTCTAATTACACGATTAAAAGCACTGAATTTTCTAACATTTAGCCTACTATGAGGACAACTAAATTGCAAATGTACAGAGGATCGTAAACATTTTCTTTGAGCTAACACACCAATCCTTTCTATAAGATATGGACAGTCAAATAGACCATGAACACATTTGTAAAAGAAACAAAGATCCAAATGTTGGCGCCTGCTTTCTAGTGAATATATAAACAAATAAATGAAAGACAGTGATTTAGAGACTGAAATAGTCTTGGACTATTGCTTTCTACTGTGGTATATTTAGGACATGCGTAATAATAATTCCTGTCTTAACCATGTCGAGCACTCGACGTATTACGTGTATGTCGAGCACTCGACGTATTACGTGTATGTCGAGCACTCGACTTATTACGTGTATGTCGAGTACTCGACGTATTACGTGTATGTCGAGCACTCGACTTATTACGTGTATGTCGAGTACTCGACGTATTACGTGTATGTCGAGTACTCGACGTATTACGTGTATGTCGAGCACTCGACGTATTACGTGTATGTCGAGTACTCGACTTATTACATGTATGTCGAGTACTCGACGTATTACGTGTATGTCGAGCACTCGACGTATTACGTGTATGTCGAGTACTCGACGTATTACGTGTATGTCGAGCACTCGACGTATTACGTGTATGTCGAGCACTCGACGTATTACGTGTATGTCGAGCACTCGACGTATTACGTGTATGTCGAGTACTCGAGAAGTTATGTCGAGCGATCGAGATTACAAGTCGAGCGCTCGATATAGTTAGGTAGAAAATACTATTATGCATGTCCGATATACAACACATTAGCTTTCCTGTGGGACTCACCAACGTAAGAAGGCTTCTCATAATTTTGAAGAAAAAAAACCAGTACGAAGGGCAATTTGCGGTAAAACATAATAAATCTATATAGATGTTCTTAGTTAACTTTATTTAAACTTTCCGTTTCTAGCTATGATAATATGACCAGCAATAAATTGATGAGTTAGTATATTGATATGAATGTAACAGGTCATTATTTTTAAAATGCCCCCACCAGGAGTCGAACCCGGAACCTCTGACTAATAGTCTTACGCTCAACCGATCGAGCCAAGCGGCATATTTTAGCTGTTCTTTGCCAGGGTTACATAAAGACTAATTATAAGTGAGCGAAGGTAGATTCACATTCTTATTATTGATAAGATAAAACACTTTATTGTTGAATTTTTATTTTTAGTATAAAGGATGAATTTTGTAAATGCTATTATGTTTGTATTTTAAAAGAATAAAGGTTCTAATTGAAATCACAGGTGCTGTTTAGTTTTTATTTTCCTTTCAAGCATTGTTTTAGCTTTCGTTATTATTTCGTAACCCGTTGAAACCAAACAGAGACAAGTTAGAAACACGTGGTATCACGGAGTAATGAACAACCATCACGATAGGGAAAACACTGGAAACGAAAGTTATTCACGTTTTTTTTTACTTTCACAATTGTTAATTTTACGGGGAAATATACCCTAAAAACGAATAAGAAAATCAATAAAAAATAATAGTAATCTCCCATATTTGTACACAAATCCATAACGTCATAATTATGAGAATATTCACGTGATAAATACAATTATATTAACCGTTTATACTAAAAAGAATGTATTACCTATTTAATTATAATAACAAAATATCAATGAAAAAAATACAAAGATAAAATTATGTAGATTCTTCTTTTGTTAAATCTGCGTTCTTGTTCGCATTCGAAGCTGGCGATACAGGAAATGACGGCTCACCGGAACAGGTAGTTGGTGTTCTTCAACCATTATTGGACTTGCCAGAAACGGAACGACAATCGTTCACTTCCGTTCTCAACAGCTTGCTTCCGGAGGACATTGAAATACTGGACAAAATTGTAAGATATCGTTGAATCTGATAATCACTCCTAACTAGCATACATTATTCTTATAACAAAATCAGCTAGCATATAACAGTGAAGTTTGCTGCAAAACAATTCATTAGAAATAACTCAATATTTGATGTATCTTTTCCGTTTAAGATTCAAGACAGTATACACGGGTGTAACTGAATCATGTGATCGTTTAGTCAAAGAAATGAGTTTAAAAAATCAGCTTTATCTAAACATGTATGTACATCGTTTTCCCTTTTAGTTTATATTTCGATGGGATAACCAACTTGGCATCCTCGATATCCAGGATTTACGATCACCTAAGCTCTCTGGAACATGTCATGGCAAAAATGTGCGCCATCAGTTTGATGCGACAAGACCAGTTCGACCCCTTTTATATTTGATGTATATTAAAAGACACTCGTGGTCACATAACGGTATAAAAGTCAGTTGTGGCTCCATTGTAATCTTTAAATGACAAACAGCCTCGCGATTGGTCAGGATTTTTTTTTACATGAGCGTGCCTTTACTTTTGACATAACATATCCCAGAAGTGTAGAGAGCGTAGGTGATCGTAACCCGTCGATATCTAGGATGCCAACTTGAGGACGGTGACCGGATATCCGGTTATAGGGAAAGAAATATGTGTAGCACTATGGGAAGGCTGCTGATTTAAATATTTTTTGACGTTTACTCTGCCTTTACTGCAATAGAGATGTTGACTATTTCTTCCACGTCAGTGCTAATAATCGCATATAATTAAAACTTCGATTGCGTATCTAACTTTGGGGCGGTTACCGGACAAAGGGAAATGTATGGTACTATTGGAAAACTAACAAAAAAACCCTTATCCACTTTTTTATCACCCTCTGTGCAACCAACCCCTTCACGATCCATAATCATCAGTATTGATGGCGGATTGCAAACTTATGAAGATGAAGATGTGCTTCTTCATATTCACGTGTATTCTCTTCTGATTATAATGTTAAAAACTTGCATTGATGCTGTGAACTGTTTTAGATGGTGGAGGCTGATTCGGGTACAGCTGATACCGTGATAAACACTGGAGACAAGGCGTTCATGGACAGAGATTCGTGCTTCGTATTGCTGAGATTTGCTGGCTTCACCGAGAAGGTATATTGTAACCCCCGTCACCCGGAACACATCAGCTCCTACACAGACCCCCGTCACCCGGAACACTTCAGCTCCTACACAGACCCCCGTCACCCAGAACACTTCAGCTCCTACACAGGCCCTCGTCACCCGGAACACTTCAGCTCCTACACAGACCCCCGTCACCCAAAACACTTCAGCTCCTACACAGGCCCCCGTCACCCGGAACACTTCAGCTCCTACACAGGCCCCTGTCACCCAAAACACTTCAGCTCCTACACAGACCCCCGTCACCCAGAACACTTCAGCTCCTACACAGGCCCTCGTCACCCGGAACATTTCAGCTCCTACACAGGCCCCCGTCACCCAGAACACTTCAGCTCCTACACAGACCCCCGTCACCCGGAACACACCAGCTCCTACACAGACCCCCGTCACCCGGAACACTTCAGCTCCTACACAGGCATTCTAACAAACAAATTAATTTAATAAAAAAATTCAGAACAGCGGAAAAACATAAGATAATATAAACAAGGCCGACTAAAGTCATAACCGTAATATTTGATATCTGTTATATGGAAATCAATTTCGAGAGAAAGAGGGGAGAGAGAGAAATAGCGAGATTATTTGATAAAGAAGTTGATATGAAACCCGTATGATAGTTAAAATCTGCCTGTTCTATAATAAAAATTTTGCACATGATTAAAAATATCTTTATTTCATCATCTAACAAGTTTGGATCACCATATAACAATTCCCTGATGTCTATGTTCATCCCTACCCTTGCTAGTGTTTCAACCCGGATTGTGTCATAATTCCTACATAGATAAAAATAATGAAAGGGGGTCTCTATACAACCACATGAACAGATCGACTGCTCTCTGAAACATGATTATTATACAAATAATGGTTTAGTGAACTACACTCGAGACGGAGCCTTGGAGGAAGTACCTGGGCACGTCGTTGGCCAAAATACAATAATAATAATAGGGTTATCCTTAACCCTAACCCTAACCTTGGTACTCTAATATTTTGAAAACGAGACTTACTTTCTGACAAATAATGATTGTTGATTATTTCTCAAATATGCTGACGTGTTTTGTCTTTTGTTTGTCAGAGCGATATCGAAGTGATCATCTCAGATCCTTCATCCGCCATGTTTAAAGCATGTGGTCACGTGATCGGTGCCATGACGTACCTCTCTATGGAACTCCTGGAGCTCGTCCGCGCATGTCTACCGGAAATAGCGTCTTGTCTGTTACTGCTGGTAAGTGGCTTTTAGTGTGGTATTTATTCATTTTGATTACTTGTTCCAGTTGCTCATAACGTTCGTTTCACAATTTCAGAAATTCCTTATAATAATAATAACATACAACATTTGAAATATCGTCCTGAAAAATATCCAATAACGCCATAATAGGAATGCCCCGTCTGTCCCTCTTAATTGTTACTTCAAGTTCCGATAACCAACAAAATAGAACTGAGGTCCTATTCCATGCACTATTATTCAGACGAACTGCCTGCTATTTTTATTTTTTTTTTTTTTAATTTAAGAAAGAAACGTTTTTGAAACCGGGGTCTGTTATTCCAAGTATAAACTATTCTTTTCCTATTTATTTATGACACAGTATTAAGTAATACAGATTATACTATGATATCTTTTATGTAAAGATTATTTGACACAACCAAAATATGTTTTATGTGATGTTTCGATGATACCCTATCACATAAAACATATTTTGGTTTTGTAAAATAATCTTTACACCAATCATACTTTCCAACCTGAAGAAAATGTTTACAAATATGATATAATTTTTATACAAAAGAGATGGAAAAAGTTTAAATGCTAATAGACATGTATTGAACAATATAATTCTAACGGAAGAAAACAAAAACGTTCGACATCTATATTTTGATACTGACAGTTATTGGGAGTTATCTCCCTTGCCTTAATATACTGTATGAATGGAATAATAGGCACTAACGGACCGCTAGTCTAAACATTAGTCAAATTCTCCTCATATTTACGTTGCCTAGAATTAGTCCATCCTAAAATCTTTAGCTAGACTTCTACCTAGGGTTACGTTTTTCGTGATTAAAACTCTGAGATCACAAGTAATTTCACCGATGTAGTTTTTTTCTGTGAAATGGAAACTGTTACGAAACTCATTCATTTAAAAAAATTATAATGTTCCACCACCTTTCATGTTTAAGCTTGGGAAGGCGCTGAAAGGTGAAAAGACGGTGACTGTGGAGAACATTCAGACACTGCGGGACAGCAATGTGGGAGGCGATCTACTCAAGATAATGAACATCCAGGCAGGCTCGGACAGCGCCAGTATACCGGAAGTGGTCCCAGAGGTTTTGGACAAAGTATTCTGGGTACTATTTGCTATCCATGGAACTTCGGAAGTTTCCGCAATATGGTAGATCCTTCCGTCGCGGAGTAATATTTTAAGCGCGACCAGGACAAGATCGCCCGGCTTTATAAAAACAGACATTTTAAACGTGTTTGTGGACGAGTGTGTCCCGGCCTTTGAGCAAGCTAGGATAGAGTACGTAGGGTCCACGTAATGATGACGTCAGAACCACGTAACGTCAGATGTTCAGGACACTGTCTCGGCTCGCTGCTCGGACTTTCCAAAGCTTACTTCGAAATGTGTCAAATTAATGCGATATACTACTGTATGTCAATTACTCCAATTCCACTTGTCAATTATTTTCCATGTATATCAGGGGAAAGTATATGCGTCATGTACATCCCATAGCTACTTCATATCAAAACAGTTGTACAACATATAATAGTCTAGATATATTCCTTGTCTCATTAGATTTTCACAACACATCATCAACTACTTATAATTATATAAATTTAGAACGACATTTTGGGGTGTTTTTAATAATTATTACCGGTATCAATTTATTCCCATTGCGGTGTAATCCTTATATTAATCAAGAAGATAAAACGTGGTCACATAGTTTTATCCGGAATTACAAGCTTGTAAATATGACCATAATTCAGTGAAGTTTGGAAGTATGAATACATGTGGTACTCTAATAGAGCTGCTGGCAGAAATATTTCAAGAAATAAATTCAAGCATCGGGGCATACATGTGCCTACCCGTGATAAACTTGAAATCTGAAATGAAGTTCTAATACAAAGAAAATCAGATTGTCATTAATGTATAAATCGAGAGGGAACTTGCAGCTACCAATATCTAGCCTCACATAATGTCGCTATGGCAACCAATGTAACCTTCCTCATGCTCAAACATGATTGGTTTTGCTTGTAGTTTCAGATTAGTTTATGGTTCTATTTATAAAAAAAAATCGTATTTGGTCAATGATTTGGAAAAGAATCGCAAAGATTTAACGCAATTAACGTAATTAAATGATGTATCAATATTTACACTGTCTTTTGACAGGGTGTACATGCGTTGTTAGAAGAAAACAACGTGATGACAGTCACATAAACTCGGACCCTGGTTCCCCAACCCACAAGGCACTGTCCTTATCTAACAGTATCTAAACTTCCAGGCCATACAGCACAAAGATGTGTCTTTACTTTTTCTGGCCCAAACAGCTAGTCCGGTTAACGCAGGTACTTTAAGATAAAAACTCTTTTTCAATCTCAAAGACTAAACATGCTTGTAGTGTTTCAATGTAAGGAAGTCCGCGTTATCCACCGGTTACGCTCACCTACGCTCTCCATACTCAAGTTTTGCTATGACATATTCCAAGGGTGTAGAGAGCGTAGGTGAGCGTAGGGTAACCCCTGGATATCGAGGATGTTTCCAGGGGTGTAGTGAGCATAGGTGAGCGTAGGGTAACCCTGGATATGGAGGATGATCCAGGGGTGTAGAGAGTGTAGATGATCGTATACCCTGGATATCGAGGATGATTCCAGAGGTGTAGAGCGTGTAAATGAGTGTAACCCCTGGATATCGCGGATGATTCCACGGGTGTAGAGAGTGTAGGTGATCGTAATCCCTGGATATCGAGGATGATAGAGAGGAGGTACGGGTTGTGGTCTAGGCTTTCTAATGACTCGTGTACAGTGCTCTCAGTCCTCAGGGGAATCCATCACAGTACTTTTGACCCTCGGGGGACTCGTGTACAGTGCTCTCATCCCTCGAGGGAATCCATCACAGTAATTTTGACCCTCTGTGAACTCGTGGACAGTGCTCTCAGCCCCCGGGAGAATCCAAAAAATTAATTTTGCCCCCGGGTGACTCGTGGACAGTGGTCTCAGCCCTCGAGGGAATCCATCACAGCAATTTCGACCCTCGGGGGACTCGTGTACAGTGCTCTCACTCCTCGGGGGAATCCATCACAGTAATTTCGACCCTCTGTGAACTCGTCGTGGACAGTGCTCTCAGCCCTCGGGAGAATCCAAAAAAAGTAATTTTGGCCCCGGGGGACTCGTGGACAGTGGTCTCAGCCCTCGGGAGAATCCATCAGTAATTTCGACCCCTGAGGGACTCGTGTACAGTGCTCTCAGCCCTCGGGAGAATCCATCACAGCAATTTCGGCCCCCATGGGGACTCGCGGAGAATGACTGACTTTTAATTGATACCACCGCTTTTGTTTCAACAAAAGCATTCACTTCACCTGTTAAACCAGAAATAGTTTTTTTCCGTCGATACCTTTATTTCATCATACCCTAGATACAAATCAAACACTTATATTTATACTATTCTGATCATCTTTATTACGATTAATATTCATAATTTTACAATATTCCAAAGAAAGGTCATTTTGTAGGAATGTTCAGAAGTACGAGTTGCTTCCCTTAGCCTAGGTGAAGATGAAGTGACGCGTACGCTGTCATCATGTCGACAAAACGGCCATATCTGGATCTATAATTGTTGTGTTTATTGTTGATATCGCCGATCGTTGGTGTCGCCCTTCGTTAATGTTGGCGTCCTATTTAGAAGGAAGCATAGTGGATTGATATTTCCGTATCGAGGGCAGAATTGGCCCCAAAGGACTGCCGTGTTTCGACGGTCCATACGGGAAACGATTCCAACATACCATACGATACTCTTTATCAAATACTGTGGCATCACATTTGTTAACAATTACGATCTTATCATACTTGGCAATAAAATACAAACAACAGCACTAACATAACAAAATAAATAGAATGTTCCAGTCAATATTCCTGAACCGGATGTAAATAGGATATGTGCCGGACAAAATAGCGGATATGGCGCATGCCGGGCGGATATGAAGTTGTCCGGAATATGACGTATACATCACACATGCAAAGCGCCCAACACAAGGAATGATGACGTCACACGTTAGTATCGTTAACCTCGTACTTTTCTCTTGGTATGATTATAATGTTTATACGTGTCTATGATCACAGGTCCATACCTCTACACGTAGGTCACGAGTTCAAGGCCAACTTTAACGTGGACAGTCGTCAGACAGACATCCGGTTCTCCTAAATTACCATAGCTACGTCAACAACAAGAAATCAGAAACACAAACAATTGTTTGAGCTGATATTCAAATGTTTCAAATTGATGTACAACTCTCAATTTAGCATTGTAGCGTGTTTCCGCTTTAACGTCCACTTAGTCATTGATAAATCAAAATGCTAAAACTAAACCCCAAATGTTAGTTCGTATGACCAACATTCGCATGTTTGAGTTGCAATGTTGCGAACAAAAATGAATTATTTCATCTGTTAAAAGTTCTGAATATAAATTGAACTACTGACCCACTGAAAGGACCAATGACATTCTGACAGGTAATACGAGCGTCGTCCTCGATACGCAGGTGTGAAGCCCCCGTCCGGTCCCTACATGTGTGGAGAGCGTAGGTGAGCGTAACCATGGATATCGCAGATGTACACGCGTTATCGTCCCAAAAGCTTTATCTGACGTAAATAGACGAGTTAGCGGAAACGGAAGTGTTACGTAACGGGGCGTCAGGGATTCCGTCGTTAGTTGACTTTATGTCCGACCAACCCGACAAGAACCCAGCTGGAGCGAGAGAGAATGGGTTTTTGATGGAGCATAACTCCCGTCGGTCACCATGGCCACCTGACTGGGGAACCCCGCGTGTTCCCGCCGCCATTCTCAACAATAACATCCGCCTCTCATGGGAGACGGGAGGGTCACTCGTTGTTGTAATTGTATACGGGTCATCGTTATCAGGCTGGCCGCCGGTCAGTATCATTGAGATCGATTACGTCCAGCTGGAATTAATCGTACGGCCACGGACTACGATGGCTAATCTTATTCCGTGATACGGCATACAGTCACTAGCCGGACGGTCACTACTGAGACAGGGTTTAGTTACTGTAACAGCCAGTGGAACAGCCGATAAACAAGTGGAACAGCAGATATGGAATGGTTGGACGTATACAACACATTGCTTTATACGTCTCTGTAATAATTCCTTCATCCTCCATGTCCTGGGGTTACGATCACCTACGCTCTGTCCACCCCTAAAATGTGTCATGGCAAAACTGAAGACAATGCGCAGGTAAAAAAAGAACTGACAAATCTCTAGGCTGCATTCCTGTCCCTTGATGTTTATAAAGGAACCGCGACCGACTTCAAAGCATGTCAATGTTCATTTGATGTAGATCAAAGGATCGAACCAGTCTCCATGCCCCATCAACGAAGCACACAGAGCCTTTAGATTTCTCCATGACATATTCCAGGGATGGAGAGAGCGAAGGTGATCGCAACACCTGGATATCGAGGACGTACTTCGCTGTATGGCACTCATACCAATAATTCAAAGAATTTTTTGTTAAGTAAAGTTAGAAGTTAAACGGGTTAGCTTGGGGTTTTGATGATTTATTACGTAACTGCTGAAACGTCTTTCTAAGAGGCGATGCTTCAGAAAAATAGTGTATTAGATTTGTACAGAAGTTAACGTCAAATCGCTACAAAGCTTACTTTAGATTTAAATCATTTGAAATACTTCTGTTTCGATATTTCACAGGAAACACTTGTATTCTTCCGAGAAGTCAAAATGTTCCTGTATTAAACTTTTTTTTCTAATATACATTTTTGGAAAACGAAGTTCATGACATGACAGAAAATGCAAAGATAATGATATGTCAGCGTGCTCGTTTTTGTGCTATGATCGGTCAAAGATACCAATATGACATAATTAGTGATTTTAAGTGAATTTTGCCGTTTTGACCAATTGCAGGACTTCTTCATACGATATCTTTCGTATTTGTAATCCAAAATGTATGAATATTTGCAGAAATGACAAAAATAATATTTTCTTTTAAATTTCTCTGACTTAACATTTGAAGTCAGGAAAGCGATTTTAGTTACCCCAACCCCTTAATTTTTAATGAGAAAATCCTCATTTTTTCACCATTTTTTGCAGATTTCACACAGAATAACAAAAGTTCTGCAATTAATATTTTTTTAATATTTAGCATATGAAAATAAAATGGGGTTCTCTGTCTAAAACCGTCATACAAAGGGAGGTTAGCGTGCTTTATTTTCGTCCTGTTACTATTTGTGTTATTTTTCACAATTTTGGGTTCAAAAATAAAGTGTTCCAGTTACATTAAAAATATGAAAACAATACAGAAAGTATATAATTATCCACTTAGTTGCATAATATTTCTATAATATTGAGCATTTATAAAGTTGTACAGCAACAATTAGCTTGCTATGATTAGAAAATGGTGAAAAACTTATGTTTTAAAGGCCCAATATACGTAACTTTCGGCAAAACTTGAAGCGAAAATCAAGCATAATAACTTATTATATTTATAGATTAAGTTGAGATTATCTGATATCAGTAATATTCAAGATGAATTCTTACGCGGTTACCGGTACAACAGCAGTTGAAACTCGGTATTTGTAAAAACGCGTCCATTTTGAACTGTCTTCTAACTTCGGCTTGTTGTTAAAGTGGGCCACACCTGAATTATATTCAATTCTTTGGATTTTTCTGTCAAGAGTTTCTTGATAGTTACCGCTCAGGTTTACTTCGTTTTAGCCTTATTTTTGTATGGCTATCAACTGGATTTTTTTCATAATTGTTCCAGAATACCGAAAGTTTCCTGAAGTTACGTATATTGGGCCTTTAAAGAGTTCAATCCAGCATCAAAAAGGTGACAACTTGGCCTTTGTAGCGAGGTACACAGAAATGCGCATTTTCAAAATAGCCGCCGAATTGTTCATTTTTTAAAAATCCATTGAAAAAAGTTCTACAAGCTACAGACACCTATATTTTAACACAATTATCAGATGCATAAACGCTATTAAAATTTATCAAAACTCCTTCAATACAATGTAAAATGTTTAAATGAGATTAAAATGAGACTTAAACGTGACTGAAACCTCAGAAGAATACATCGTTAAGTTTAAGGTCGTATCGTATTACATATCGTACTGTAAGTGTTGTATCGCAATACATATCGTACTGTAAATGTCGTATTGCGATACATATCGTTCTGTAAGTGTTGTATCGCAATACATATCGTACTGTAAGTGTCGTATTGCGATACATATCGTATTGTAAGTGTCGTATCGCAATACATATAGTACTGTAAGTGTTGTATCGCAATACATATTGTACTGTAAGAGTCATATTGCTGTACATATCGTACTGTAAGTGTCGAATTGCGATACATATCGTACTGTAAGTGTCGTATTGCGATACATATCATACTGTTAGTGTCATATTGCGATACATATAGTACTGTAAGTGCCGTATCGCAATACATATCGTACTGTAAGTGTCGTATCGCGATACATATTGTACTGTAAGTGTCGTATCGCAATACATATTGTACTGTCAGGGTGATATTGCTGTACATATCGTTCTATAAGTGTCGTATCGCGATACATATCGTACTGTAAGTGTCGTATCGCAATACAAATCGTACTGTAAGTGTCGTATCGCGATACATATTGTACTGTAAGGGTCATATTGCTGTACATATCGTTCTATAAGGGTCGTATCGCGATACATATCGTACTGTAAGTGTCGTATCGCAATACATATCGTACTGTAAATGTCGTATTGCTGTACATATCGTTCTATAAGGGTCATATTGCTATACATATCGTACTATTAGGGTCGTATCGCGATACATATCGTACTGTAAGTGTCGTATTGCGATACATATCATACTGTAAGTGTCATATTGCGATATATATCGTACTGTAAGTGTCATATTGCGGTACATATCGTACTGTAAGTGTCGTATCGCAATACAGATTGTACTGTAAGTGTCATATTGCGATACATATCGTACTGTAAGTGTCGTATCGCAATACATATTGTACTGTAAGTGTCGTATCGTGATACATATTGTACTATAAGGGTCGTATCGCAATACATATTGTACTGTAAGTGTCGTATCGCAATACATATCGTACTGTAAGTGTCGTATCGCAATACATATTGTACTGTAAGTGTCGTATTGCTGTACATATTGCACTGTTAGTGTCGTATTGCAATACATATCGTACTGTAAGTATCGTATTACGATACATATAGTACTGTTAGTGTCATATCGTGATACATATCGTACTGTAAGTGTCGTATCGCAATACATATTGTACGTACTGTAAGTGTCGTATTACGCTACATATCGTACTGTAAGTGTCGTATCGCGATATATATCGAACTGTAAGAGTCGTATCGCGATACATATCGTACTGTTAGTGTCGTATCACGATACATATTGTACTGTAAGTGTCGTATCGCGATACATATCGTACTGTAAGTGTCGTATCGTAATACATATCGTACTGTGAGTGTCGTATCGCGATACATATCGTACTGTAAGTGTCGTATCGCGATACATATCGTACTGTAAGTGTCGTATCGCGATACATATTGTACTGTAAGTGTCGTATCGCGATACATATCGTACTGTAAGTGTCGTATTGCGATTCATATCGTACTATAAGTGCTGTACATATCGTTCTATAAGGGTCGTATCGCGATACGTATCGTGTCGCCATGCATTCGTATCATTGCAGCCGTACAAAAATGAAAACACAAATTGATTTTCTTGTTCAGTTTTATAAGAAGTCGCCCCAAAGTTAGAGTAGTATGGACATTCTACCAGCATTGTGACATACACACAGGAAGCAATGTTATAAGTGGCCTGTTTACACTCAGGCGCATTATTAGGTACATAGTTCGACTGTCTTGTTTTATACACGTAGTAGTGATCGGGAAGGACATATACCTCGTTATTTATAATTATCAAGGAAAGAAAAGTATTTATTCAGGGAAAACATTGTTCGGGGCATGTCAACAAGTCATTTTCATGGTAATTCTACTTATCTCTTATGCCTATTGACTTAAACATATAACGTCAGCAAAACTGTATCTTTATTGTCCATAAGATAAGATAAGATACACAGTGCGCGATACTCCACTTGGAGAACTGTATTATATTTATGGTATTTTCAGTAAAAAATCTCTGTGTTCCAATCTCACCCTTGTCCAGTCATTATCATTTTTACGGGTTTCGGCCTCACGCCCTTTCTTCGGGCCGGGTCCAGACTCATTTCCTTTCCAGGGGCTGTAGTTTCCAATCCTTTTTGTTCTTTTTAACTTCAAAATGCTTCCGTTTATCCCGTCCATATTGTACGGCTGTATAATGACTTTAGCAAGTCTACAGGAAATAAACTGGACGGTCAACACTGGTGGTCAGTCTCGCAGCTGACCCAGACCAGGGAAACTAGATAGCACTGTACACCGTAGCTCAATCAAATTCCGTTGTCATGGCAATTTAGGGAAATGGGTGTCAGAAAAATACATGTATTCTATACATAATTTATCAGTCCCCGAACATTTGTTCAAATCATACACGACACTTACAATCAGCAATGTCATGGTGATAATGGCCGAAATGTCTCGGTGAAACCCGGGATTATCAAACCACCAATGTCACAGAAAAAAACACAAAGGTTAACATAATAAGTAACAGCGGAGCCGATAACGCAAATTTGCTACAAGAAAAATTATCATTTTGTGGTGAAAATTTTAGTACTAAAACACTAGTTTTATTATAAGCCATGTTCGTTTTCTCTTCCAGTTCAAAATCTTTCACGGTTTGCAAAGTTGAATAAAATTACCCTACAGCTGTGTTTCCTACAGGGTCGATTACGTAACCCATCTGATGTCCAGCCAGAACACCGCCGTAACTAACTAATAACGATGAGCTGCCCAGCGGTCATTTCGTGACCCAGCGGTGGTCAGTTGTTTACAAATAACACGGGACTTGGCCTAAAGCCATCAGAAGTGGATCGCTGAGTGGTTACCATGACAACAGGTTACATTGTACATGCACGTTTAACTTCCCTTTAAAAGTCTAGTGAGTGAACATTGGACTTGTTTTCCTGCCTTTTGACCCGACACCCTTCCCACTTCAGCAAACAGATCGCCGCACTTCAAGATAAAACTGGAATCTCCGTGTCAGTCATTTCACATAAAATCCATGAAATTTCGGACTTAATTAGAATCTGGTCCGGTCTCTAGAAAAAGCATTACAGAAGTTCAGGGGAAAATGTTAAGGAACTTCCCTTTAAAAGTCTAGTGAGTGAACAAGATAATTAAACTTTCTTAAAGATGTTAATAATTATTATTTGTGTGTGCTTGTTAAGTTTTTAACATAACAGATGTAACTGACACACCAATGGCAACAGTAGCTTTAATTACCAATCAATTATTTGGAAATCGAAAACGTAAGGACATTTTGAAATTATTTAATTATTTGATTCAAGCTGACAATCCTTTTGATGCTCGGTGACATCTGGAACAATGCTATACCTGCTATGTGATCGAGTGACGGCGTGATGAGGAGAAGGGTTACGATTCCCTCCCAGAGGCAGCGGCAAGTTATGGCTGAACGTCAAACAACGCTATACCTGGTAATGATCTACTGACGGCGTGATGGGGTGTAGGGTTTCGATTCCCTCCCAGAGGCGGCAAGTTATGGCAGAACGTCAAACAACGCTATACCTGGTACTGATCGAGTGACGGCGTGATGAGGTGTAGGGTTTCGATTCCCTCCCAGAGGCGGCAAGTTATGGCTGAACGTCAAACAACGCTATACCTGGTACTGATCGAGTGACGGCGTGATGAGGTGTAGGGTTTCGATTCCCTCCCAGAGGCGGCAAGTTATGGCTGAACGTCAAACAACGCTATACCTGGTACTGATCTAGTGACGGTGTGATGAGGTGTAGGGTTTCTATTCCCTCCCAGAGGCGGCAAGTTATGGCTGAACGTCAAACAACGCTATACCTGGTACTGATCTAGTGACGGTGTGATGAGGTGTAGGGTTTCGATTCCCTCCCAAAGGCAGCGGCAAGCTATGGCTGAACGTCAAACAACGCTATACCTGGTAATGATCTAGTGACGGCGTGATGAGGTGTAGGGTTTCGATTCCCTCCCAGAGACGGCAAGTTATGGCTGAAAGTCAAACAACGCTATGTCGGAGACAGCCCCAGAAGTTTGGTAAAAAATGTCCTTAAATTTATTGCATGCAAGTACAATTCAAATCAATTCAGTTCAGTTTATTTCGAATTCCGGTCCACGTAGGGCAACAAAGAAAAAATAAAGGAGTCAAAAGATACGGGTAAAGGGCAAGTTTACTTACAGATAGTAGGAGATGTGATGTATATACAAATGTAATACTATTTTGAGTACATGTAGTCGAATATAATCAAACTGTGCTTTTCTTTAACCACATGCAAGTATATATATTTGATTTTCTGTATAATTCTCCGGCTCATTCAAATAAATAATCAGTTACTGTATTATAGGGGAAAGAGGACACAATATTAACCATATATTAGTCGCGATCGTTTTTACTCGTTTTGAAATGACTTTGTGTCGTTCTGGTTACAATATTGACGTAATCCGTCCACTAAAATGAGAAGTTTGTTGTTGCGTGGAGGTTTACCACGAAACAAACAACGTTGAAATAGGGGCGAGAAGTTGATAAATGACGTTGACCTCAAGGATATTACATACAGACGTATCAGTCGAATTCTCTACTTGTATAAATAAGCTACAAGTAACTGGTCGTATGATCCTAGTACCTTAGATGTTCGCCACGGCAACGTAATTAAACCATGCATGTTGTACTTGTCTTACGTGTAACCGAACGACACATGCAAAGGAACGCTATAAGGGGGTGGGGGCAAAGACGGGGGGATCAAAGAAGACATATTGGGGGGAGTGTCAAAGACATATTGGTGGGGGGTCAAAGACATTTCTTTTCGGGGGGGGGGGGGCAAAGACATAGTGGGTGTCAAAGACATATTGGTGGGGGGTCAAAGACATTTTTTTTTCGGGGGGGGGGGGTTAGGCAAAGACATGGTGGGGAGGGGGGGTCAAAGACATATTCGGGGGGGGGGGGGGGCAAAGACATAGTGGGAAGGGGGGGGGGGACATATTCGGGGGGGGGCATACACTGTTACGTTATTTGTTAAGGCCCAGGACTCACGACCGGCTGTATGCTCCCCAGGAAGTTGAGGTGGAATTTGACTGGAAGCAAAAGCCCTGTAACCATGGAAAATAATTTGTGAACAGCTAAGGTTGTGATAGAACCTCGAATTATTATAACACACTGTGAGTATGTGACGTAACGCGAGGATCATGTAATTTTAAACAATATTCTGTTAAGTACATAGCGTTAATAATTACCTACGTAATATACATACACGGATAATTAATTATTCATAGCTAAGCATGTCATGTCGAACCCTAGTGGCTCAGAACAACCGCAGACTTAATTAGATCCTAATACCGCCGCAACAAAAGATCCCGTCTGTTACCCTGTTATGAATATATATAAAAGTATCTTTATAAGACTTCCTTTTGGTATCTGAATTTTTTTTTTTTTTTTTGACAAATTAAAAGAAGCCTGATTACAGACCTTTCCACCGCTGGCAGTGGATGAGTTGTCTGTGTAACTAGTTGATCAGCGTGGGAGTTTCTCGGGAAATACTGCGTGTTTATGATTCACTCTAGGAAGTACATTCACGCATTCATGTTTTCATTTAATTCTGCATAAATCCTATATAGTTTACTACGATTACTAGACAAGTTTATGTTATATCCACCACTCCTGGTCTGGCTGGTAGGAGAGTAAGAAGGCAGTGCACCAAACGAAAACTCTATCAGTGTTTTTGACGGACTCTCGGCGAATGGGTCGTACTTGTTGAGCTTTACATCCCATTAGAATAAACATGTATAGGTTTTGTATATAAGACTTCCTATTGTGTGTATATATATTGTTTATATATGGCACCAGATATAGATTTATGTGTGGCATTTCTATAACAAAGAACGTTTCTGTGTATTATAGAACAAGTTGTCTACTCACAAAATCCTGTATATCGAGCTGTCTAACGGTCGTCATCACATGGAAATGAGATGACGTCATGCTTTAAGCTTATACGTGCTTGCTTGTTGTGATTGAGAACGATGACTCGGTTCTCACATTGAGGATTTGACATTTACATGGATGTGACCAAGATTTACATGACGACTGGCGTCGATGGAGCAGAAGACGCTTTCTCTTCCGAAACACCTGGTCTTCTTCTCTCGTTCTTGTACAAGAATCATATTTTGCACCTAGATAAATCGGTTTTGAGTTCGGATTATGGTTTTGTTGCCGATTCGGTAATCTATGATTTCCCCCTATTTTATGACGTCAATTGAGAAACTGTAGTGCTAGAATTTAAATTTATTATTAAAAATCCAATTCTCCGCAAAATTCGCGATTATTCTTGTTGAAAACTATCGTAATCTCAGACGTTTAGATTTACACTATAATCCGTGTATGTAGTGTTTATTTAAGAAATTGAATCATAAATTAATTAGTTCGCATACACACATGGTATTAGGCTGCCCAAAGAACGTCGTTTGCTGTAATCAATTTGCGTCATGAATAATGAAATCAAATAGAGAAAACATTTCCAAGAGTTGTAATTAGAGCCCAACGTAAGCTCATCAAACCAGATACTCGTCAGGTTCAACATAGCAGCATATTAAAAGTTATTTTTGTTTCCAATTATTAGAAATTACTATACGTGGCTAATTGTGTGACAAATGCTTTTCGTTTAGGCAGGTCATATTAACCAATGAAAAGTGAGGTTACATACATCACTCGGTGTTCGGAGTTTTAAAGTGTTTGAAAATGATCGAATCTGTCTATCACGGCATTACTTGAAGAATTGTTTATAGGTATCTTTTATTTATCATATAACAAGCACGCTCCTCCGAATCCCTCCCTCCGCCGTATTGTAAACACGAGAACCACGACAGTCCTGTACTAGGTGGCTTTAGCCAGTAAAATTAAACCGTGATTTATTTTTTGTGTGAAATCAGCTAAACGCAGCTTAAACGCAATCACATGGACCTGTAAATTTGTTACAAATATCAGGGACGTATATGTGAGAGGGATTGGTCACTGTCTCTATCCGCTTGTAAATATCTACGTCCCGGCAAATATATTTGGTGAATTGTGAAAGGGGCGGGCATTTTTTTTTTTTTTTGAAAAGCGCAAGGCTCATTTTTTACTTAGAATAGCTTTAAAGATCGTCTTTAAATAAAAATTGTCTGCTATCGGCCATCGTAAACATTGCATACAATATTATCGATCACTGAATTATTAAGCAGCCCGTGAGGTAGGTCTACTAGATAACAGGTGTCGGGATGGTTGTACAGATAAGGTCACACGTGTAGCTTTACTGTGATAATTAGCTGACCAGCGTCTGTGTATATAGGATCAAAGATTCAATACGTCACGCATACGATAGCTACATATGTCGGTGACACGAAAGTTTTATCAGAGAGGATAAAGTTATTGGGTAGACATTGGACTTGTTTTCCTGCCTCTTGACCTGACACCCTTCCAACTTCAGCAAACAGACCGCCGCACCTCAAGATAAAACTGGAATCTCCGTGTCAGTCATTTCACATAAAATCCATGAAATTTCGGACTTAATTAGAATCTGGTCCGGTCTCATAAAAATCTCCATAGAAAAAGCATTACAGAAGTTAAGGGGAAAATGTTAAGGAACCTTTAAATTATGTAATGCTATAATAGCTGTCGTGAGTTATTGTTGTCTGTAATGCTATAATAGCTGTCGTGAGTTATTGTTGTCTGTAATGCTATAATAGCTGTCGTGAGTTATTGTTGTCTGTAATGCTATAATAGCTGTCGTGAGTTATTGTTGTCTGTAATGCTATAATAGCTGTCGTGAGTTATTGTTGTCTGTAATGCTATAATAGCTGTCGTGAGTTATTGTTGTCTGTAATGATATAATAGCTGTCGTGAACTATTGTTGTCTGTAATGCTATAATAGCTGTCGTGAACTATTGTTGTCTGTAATGCTATAATAGCTGTCGTGAGTTAACGTTGTCTGTAATGCTATAATAGCTGTCGTGAGTTATTGTTGTCTGTAATGCTATAATAGCTGTCGTGAGTTATTGTTGTCTGTAATGCTATAATAGCTGTCGTGAGTTATTGTTGTCTGTAATGCTATAATAGCTGTCGTGAGTTATTGTTGTCTGTAATGCTATAATAGCTGTCGTGAGTTATTGTTGTCTGTAATGCTATAATAGCTGTCGTGAGTTATTGTTGTCTGTAATGCTATAATAGCTGTCGTGAGTTAACGTTGTCTGTAATGCTATAATAGCTGTCGTGAGTTAACGTTGTCTGTAATGATATAATAGCTGTGGTGAGTTATTGTTGTCTGTAATGCTATAATAGCTGTCGTGAGTTATTGTTTGTCTGTAATGCTATAATAGCTGTCGTGAGTTAGTGTTGTCTGTAATGCTATAATAGCTGTCGTGAGTTAGTGTTGTCTGTAATGCTATAATAGCTGTCGTGAGTTATTGTTGTCTGTAATGCTATAATAGCTGTCGTGAAATATTGTCGTCTGTAATTATATATGCGACTATAAATAAAGTGTATTTGCTATTCTATGGAGATTTTGAATTTCTTCAAGTTAAGGATCGTTGATACAGGGGGCAGGTTTTATGATTCAATATCTTGCTGATTTCATCAAACTAAAGATCTTGTTACTGTTGCATTATAAAAATAAGTATCAATTGTGGCCAAAAAATTCAATTCAATTCAGTTTGTTAAGAATTCTGGCCTACACGGGGCAACAAAGAATACAAACATATATAAGCAAAGAATAAAGGACCCGAAACACGGACATGTAAAAATATTAGGAGATGTGATATACCCCATTTGTTTACAGGTATAATATACGCATGAGCTCCTGATATTACATAATGTACATATTGTATGATACAAAGAATATGCGATTACACAATATTTTGAATAATGAATTTTGATAGTGCTTTTAAAATGATACGGTACTTAAGCATTGTCAGATTTCAGCCTCTATTGCTCCTTTTAGGCCTATAGTTACTACTTATACCAAGCTATCTACAATATAGTGCAACAATAAAAACAATGTTAGTGGAATTTACGGACGTATACAGCAATCTAATTCCGTGTAGAAACGGAAAGTAAGAAAAGTCAAGGAAGTGCTCAATCTTAATTTTATCTATTTAAGGAAGCGTACAAGTTTCCCTTTTACAAACTCAATAAACAATCTCGTGAAAGTGTGATTATTACAGTACACATAGGTGCTCGCCCGCCACACCGCATAAAACTGACAATGCTTGAACGTTTAGCGAAGCGACGCTCACAGCCCCTGTAGCGGTTGAATAAATAACTAAAATAACTCAACCTCGTTCCAGCTGTAATGTATTCCAGGACCTTATAGAATATAAATGCGATAGGTTATTTGTCCAGGGTCGATCCTTATACACACGAAAAAAATGAAATAATACAGACATAAAGACAATCGCCTGCATTTGATTTCCCACGGTTAAACTAACCATACATTTAAGTTTGAAAACTGCCGACGCCCCATATAACTATGCCCTGTAATAGTGGTTTGAATATCAAATAACTTCACTCCCTAAATACAAAACGCGGTTACGCGTTATTTAGGGATGCGACTGGGTGCGTGGGTGTTATGTTACTGTGCCCAAACCTGAAAAACATCTTACTGGGAAAGGGGCTTGTATTCCGAGAGATGGAGCTGGTTTGACTGATGTCACCTCGAATGACAAGCCTCTGATTTACATGTGACGTTTACTTTCTATGTTAAGTTTGAAAACATCTCAAGGTGGACTGACACACATGTAAGCTGTGTACATGTGTATTGTAATGAAGTCTACCTGTACACAACACAATAGCACGTGAAGCCGTCAGGGCACATCTGTATTATTTCACACAGGTCTCAAACTTGGCCCATTAAAAAGTTTATAGCGCACACATAAATTGCCACAGGGCCATTTTGAAAACTCTGAATTTGAAATGCCAACTATTAGGTTAATTTAAATACTAAACGACACACATTATTTGTTCAGAATCCGGATGCGCCGTCGGGGTCAGCGAGACGGTTCATAAACTAATTGTGCCTTCTGGCTCTATCTTGTCGTGTGTAACATCCCCGAGGGGCGAATTCCTCTGATACCACAATGAGGCGCCCAGGGGTTGTATTCACATACAAGTGATTACCATTGTCAAAATCAACAGAGTATGACAGCCGTTAAATTACAGGTCAAATCAACCGTAAGGCGTTTTTCTACATCTCACATGACACTTTTTAACATTTCAAATTTCACAATTCAAAAGTCTTTGTATTACATCAATAGTCCCGTGTTCTTTTCGATAAGTATACCCCGTGGCGTACCCCTAAGAAACAAGCCTACGCTGTATAAAATAGTTAGCCCAGTACGCATGCTCTGTGCATCAGCAGCGATTCCAGAAAGGCGTGGCATACACACTCGGTCAGTTCAGCGACAGACTGTCACTATACTCCAGTTTTCTTTACGCTAAACAGCTTTACAACTAATTCTCAAAATGGGTGAATTCCAGCATGGTCTTTTTGGATGTTTCGACAATATCGGTTTGTGCCTGGTATCCTACTTTGTACCATGTTACCAGTTCGGTAAGAATGCTGAAGCCGTCGGAGAAGGATGTTTCCTTTGCGGGCTAGCGTCGATGGTGCCTCTAGTGAATTTCTATGCGGTAATGAAAATCCGTGGGAAAATTCGTGAAGCTAAAGGAATTGAGGGCTCAGCAGTGTCAGACTTACTTACGTGGTGTTTCTGTGGAATTTGTGCACTTGTTCAGGAGGCTCAGGAGGTACAAGGGATGACGCCCCAAGCCATCGCCCGGGAATAAGTAAGGCACCAGAACAAATTAACTATTTGATATGCATGCATCCATTTTATGAAAGTTTACTAGTGTACTTGTAACCCACTCTATTACTGCTGATCGTAACGTGTTGCGTCGGACCGAAAGAAACTGATTTGAGAGTTGGAAGTTTGGAAACATCTCGATACGAGACACCTCCTCGTACGACTGAAAGCATCTGTCTGACATTTCAGTATATTCTCTCGGTTTGCAAAAATTAAAAACTTTGCTTGATTATTTTTGTTGCAAATTGGAGCAACAGGTTGTCTGGAGATGAAGGACGGACGGACGGAACTATACCTCACTGAAGTGCCTCGCATGAGAAAAACATGATCCATGTTATGCATGTGAACTTGTGACCTTTTGCCGACATCTGTTTGTCTATCTAGAAGATGGTGCGCGCCTTCTTTGAATTTACATCGGGAGACAACACTGAAAAGTTTTTCAAATGATGGATTACAAAGTTAACAATGTATTCAGTATTGGCGAAGTTCACCAGAACGTCAATATGATTTATGCGGTATGCGGGTTTTGTCATCATGGAAGATAAATGGTGTGTGTGTGGATTTTAACAACTAAACATCAGCTGGAAAAGATAAAAATCGGCCATTATTTCACACACACGTATATACACACACGTGGGTATTCCTCCGGCAACACACAGCGACATCTGTTGATCGACAGTGATATTGATTGTATGGTTACAAACCCCGTGGAGAGGAAACTCGGCAAGTCTGTTACTATGGCAACGCTATGGCAATAATATGGAATTCACCATTCAATGTGACGTAATTTCTCGTCCACGGATTAAGAACATGCCATGGTTTTTAGGGATATTAAAAGTGTGTCGGAACATCTGTGACACCTCGGACCGGAAGTAGTTAAGCTAAGGAACTCTTCAGCATAAAGGTACTTTAAGAGAATTTGCCGATGGATGAAGAAGACAATTAAATGTGACAATTACGCATGCGTAAATAACGTAACCTTTATACTGGCACCTATACTCGTACATATGTAATGCATGTTTATCTAAAGAAATATCTAGTTCTTCCCAAAAAAGAATATAGCAGTATTATGTGAACAGCAAACAGGCGTTCATATTTAATATACGTCTTATTAGACTCTGGGGCCTTCATTTTCTTTTAATGACAAATTTCTATTTTTAAAGCTTTTAAAGAAAATCCGATTTAGAAAGTTTTATTACCGATTTTTAGTAGAAAAATCAACAACAAAAAACCATATTTTTCTGCTTGTCATCTTTATAGTTAATTATGCAATGTTTTAATTTCATGATATATTTTTATGAATGTTTTCTTAATTTATGTCTGTACATCTCGTAAGACTGTCTACTTTGTCACGACTGAAGTCGGGCCTAGAAATGTAATCATTATGAACTTCACATAGATGTCGGAAGTAACATTTTATCATTTTATTATTAATGAATAAATTACAACAAAATTGTTATGAAACTATTATGATTTTGTTTCATTATTTTCCACACGCTGAGAATGTGTTGTAAAATTGACAGTTTCATCAAGTATTTATCTCCGTAATGACAGATCCTGAAATAGCTAGAACAAGGTTCAACAACAAGTGGAATTGTATACTTGTATTATGCTTGTCAAAGTCCAGAAAGTTGATGTTCAAAATTTCAGTCTTGATCAGGCTTCCTCTTAACAGATTAACCACAAATCTGTTCTTATGACATCGTTTTACAATAAATCACGATTCGTTATCAAGACGCGTAAGCATTCATTTGCTGTGGTACTTTTATTAGCTGACGTGCATAAATTTGAAATAGTCAGGACGTCAACTCCAAAACAAAACGTCACATTTTGTTATATTGAATGTAACTTTTAGAGTCTACACATTCCCCTTTACCGATGAGGAGTTAATGGTGAATTAATCACGGAACTACATTGTGGATGGATATTCGAGGAAGAGGAGTACGAAGTCCAATGACGCCAATTCATAAACCGCAATGTTCCATCATTACCTCGTCAATTTAACCCAGCCTATTGACGGGAGGTATTCGCTAGGCGGTATACTTACCGATACGTTTAGCCTCGACTCTGTTGGGTAATGGATGACTGGGGAAGTGACAATAAGACGCTTACAGTAGAAACATTCGTATAATGTGTTGATTTATTTGTCGGTTTCTGGTTGAGGGGGCCTGTAGATCGGTCACGTGTTATTGCTCGGTTTAATATATATATATATAATACCTCAATTTGAACAAGAAGTGTAACGTACATTACATATGAAATGGACCGTATCTCCCATCCTTCGTATTGTCTCGGGGTTCAACGTTAGTGTAGGTTTACACGAGTGTGTACAATAATCGCAAATGTCAATGGTCTAGTTGACGATCACATTTCCATGATGGTTCAATTTACGGTTTGCTGGCTAAGGCAACAGCAGGTCGTGTCGATGAACAAACTTATGTATTCAATGCACGAACTTTACTCGTCAATAAACACATTTGTCGAGTCGGTAAAAATATACTTGTCAGAACAACAGAAAACCTGTCTACAGTGAGCAAACACATCTGTTGAAACAATAAATACCCCGCCAACACTCGCTCACTTAATTAACATGCTTAGTTTATGAAAATCTTTACCAACAAATTTATCTGTACCGGGGGCATGCGTGTCATGTCCATGGTTAAAGCACAGTGTCAATACACACACTTTTCTAACCCTTAAACGTACATCACATGTTCATTAAAAGAAACCGGTTGTTTAGGCGATTAACAAACTTTATTATCGCATAACGGATCCGTTTTTTCATGTCGCTGCCTCTAAGTCATAAAAATAGCAAGATATATGTGTAATAACGCTATTGTGACGTCATAAACAAAATGACGTCCATCTTTATTAGATGAACATATTACTCTTTTAACGTGTTCTTAAATAGGCAGGAAGGTTATGTAGTTAATGAGATGACCCAGTCAGGTTCGTATAGGAAGCCTGCTCTAGATTTCCGCATAAATAGTATAAAATCTCACGCTTATTGGTGGGGAAACCAGCCGTATGTAAACAAAACAAGATTACATAAGTAATCATGTCTTTACTTGTTTCATTGTTTATATACCCATTTAAACAGATCCCAGGGATATTTCAGTACTTCACTGTCTCTGATCGCAGAAACGGTTCTTTTCGGTTTTGAGGTTAACGAACTGCTTTCGTACAATGCCAACCAAAAGTATTTTCGTTCAGTTTCAGAAAGATGTGTGAAATTACAACGATTTGGTTTGGTTAATTGTTTCTACGTCCTATTTATTAACAGCCAGTGTCATTTAAGGACGTGCCAGGTTTTGGAGTTGGAGGAAAGCCGGAGTACCCAGAGAAAAAAACTAAGACCTACGGTCAATATCTGGCAACTGTCCCTCATGGGTTTCGAACTTGCAATCCAGAAGTGGAGGGCTAGTGGTATAATGTTAGTAAATAGACTGGCTCGTAGTATATCTGATAGTATTCTGGTTAAATAAGGACGTTTGTATATCTGTGATTGTAACTGTACTTCATGTTCCTGTAAAAATACGATTATAGTTTGATGACCTACAATGTATAGGAAATCCACAACTGTCGTTGTTTTGATACATATTCAGAAGATGAATTCATTTTCGTTTTATGCAAAGATTAATATATTAATCCTGTTTCATAAAGAAAAATCAATCCGGATCAAAAGTTTTTGAAATTCTGTACGAGGCTTTGCTGACAAGGAAACATCTTTTTCCTAAAGTATTCAGGAAATATAGATGCAATTTATATCTAATTGTGTCGAAATGAAAAATGGCCATAACTGTATATTAAAGTAGGTTTTATATTTTGTATGTACATGTATATTGATCATTGTTATGTGTACTATATTGTAAGATATTGACGAAATTAATATAGGTCGACCTGTCACGATTATTTTAACCTTAATATTTTAAAAATAATTATAGAAATATGCAACATGTATATATACAAACACCTCGTGATGTGTGGATCGTCATTAGTATCATCACGGCTGTTACTTGTACAGAGGAAATAATCACTTCCGGTGTATCATTTCCTTTTGTGAAGTGTTTTTAATGACAGAAAATAATAAAGATACTTGAAATAGATAGCTGTAAACTCTATCGGAAATTGTACAGGCACCACCAGCAAATGTGCTAAGATGCGTGTGAATCCGTACACATAGTACGAGGTGTGTGATATCGTACAGAAAGTACGAGGTGTGTGATATCGTACATATAGTACGAGGTGTGTGATATCATGCATATAGTACGTGGTGTGTGATATCGTACACAGTACGTGGTGTGTGATATCGTACATATAGTACGAGGTGTGTGATATCGTACACAGTACGTGGTGTGTGATATCGTACATATAGTACGAGGTGTGTGATATCGTACATATAGTACGAGGTGTGTGATATCGAACATATAGTACGAGGTGTGTGATATCGTACACATAGTACGAGGTGTGTGATATTGTACACAGTACGTGGTGTGTGATATCGTACATATATTACGTGGTGTGTGATATCGTACATATATTACGTGGTGTGTGATATCGTACACATAGTACGAGGTGTGTGATATTGTACACAGTACGTGGTGTGTGATATCGTACACATAGTACGAGGTGTGTGATATTGTACACAGTACGAGGTGTGTGATATCGTACACATAGTACGTGGTGTGTGATATCGTACACAGTACGTGGTGTGTGATATCGTACATATATTACGTGGTGTGTGATATCGTACATATAGTACGTGGTGTGTGATATCGTACATATAGTACGTGGCGTGTGATATCGTACACAGTACGTGGTGTGTGATATCGTACATATATTACGAGGTGTGTGATATCGTACACATAGTACGTGGTGTGTGATATTATACATATATTACGTGGTGTGTGATATCGTACATATAGTACGTGGTGTGTGATATCGTACATATAGTACGTGGCGTGTGATATCGTACACAGTACGTGGTGTGTGATATCGTACATATAGTACGTGGTGTGTGATATCGTACATATAGTACGTGGTGTGTGATATCGTACATATAGTACGAGGTGTGTGATATCGTACACATAGTACGTGGTGTGTGAATCCGTACACATAGTACGAGGTGTGTGATATCGTACACATAGTACGAGGTGTGTGATATCGTACATATAGTACGAGGTGTGTGATATCGTACACATAGTACGAGGTGAGTGATATTGTACATATAGTACGTGGTGTGTGATACCGTACATATAGTACGAGGTGTGTGATATTATACATATAGTACGTGGTGTGTGATATCGTACATATAGTACGAGGTGTGTGATATCGTACATATAGTACGTGGTGTGTGATATCGTACATATAGTACGAGGTGTGTGATATCGTACATATAGTACGAGGTGTGTGATATTGTACATATAGTACGAGGTGTGTGATATCGTGCACATAGTACGAGGTGTGTGATATCGTACACATAGTACGTGGCGTGTGATATCGTACACATAGTACGAGGTGTGTGATATCGTACACATAGTACGAGGTGTGTGATATCGTACACATAGTACGTGGTGTGTGATATCGTACATATAGTACGGAGTGTGTGATATCGTACATATAGTACGTGGTGTGTGATATCGTACATATAGTACGTGGTGTGTGATATCGTACATATAGTACGTGGTGTGTGATATCGTACACATAGTACGTGGCGTGTGATATCGTACACATAGTACGTGGTGTGTGATACCGTACATATAGTACGTGGTGTGTGATATCGTACATATAGTACGTGGTGTGTGATATCGTACACATAGTACGAGATGTGTGATATCGTACATACAATACGAGATGTGTGATATCATACATATAGTACGTGGTGTGTGATATCGTACACATAGTACGTGGTGTGTGATATCGTACATATAGTACGAGGTGTGTGATATCGTACATATAGTACGTGGTGTGTGATATCGTACATATAATACGTGGTGTGTGATATCGTACATATAGTACGTGGTGTGTGATACCGTACATATAGTACGAGGTGTGTGATATCGTACATATAGTACGTGGTGTGTGATACCGTACATATAGTACGCGGTGTGTGATATCGTACATATAGTACGAGGTGTGTGATATCGTACATATAGTACGAGGTGTGTGATATCGTACACATAGTACGAGGTGTGTGATATCGTACACATAGTACGAGGTGTGTGATATCGTTCACATAGTACGAGGTGTGTGATATCGTACATATAGTACGTGATGTGTGTTATCGTACATATAGTACGAGGTGTGTGATATCGTACATATAGTACGTGATGTGTGATACCGTACATATAGTACGAGGTGTGTGATATCGTACACATAGTACGTGGTGTGTGATATCGTACACATAGTACGTGGTGTGTGATATCGTACACATAGTACGAGGTGTGTGATATTGTACATATAGTACGAGGTGTGTGATATCGTACATATAGTACGTGGTGTGTGATATCGTACATATAGTACGAGGTGTGTGATACCGTACACATAGTACGAGGTGTGTGATATCGTTCACATAGTACGAGGTGTGTGATATCGTACATATAGTACGTGATGTGTGTTATCGTACATATAGTACGTGGTGTGTGATATCGTACATATAGTACGCGGTGTGTGATATCGTACATATAGTACGAGGTGTGTGATATCGTACATATAGTACGAGGTGTGTGATATCGTACACATAGTACGAGGTGTGTGATATCGTACACATAGTACGAGGTGTGTGATATCGTTCACATAGTACGAGGTGTGTGATATCGTACATATAGTACGTGATGTGTGTTATCGTACATATAGTACGAGGTGTGTGATATCGTACATATAGTACGTGATGTGTGATACCGTACATATAGTACGAGGTGTGTGATATCGTACACATAGTACGTGGTGTGTGATATCGTACACATAGTACGTGGTGTGTGATATCGTACACATAGTACGAGGTGTGTGATATCGTACACATAGTACGAGGTGTGTGATATCGTACATATAGTACGTGATGTGTGTTATCGTACATATAGTACGAGGTGTGTGATATCGTACATATAGTACGTGATGTGTGATACCGTACATATAGTACGAGGTGTTTGATATCGTACATATAGTACGTGGTGTGTGATATCGTACACATAGTACGAGGTGTGTGATATCGTACACATAGTACGAGGTGTGTGATATCGTACATATAGTACGTGATGTGTGATACCGTACATATAGTACGAGGTGTGTGATATCGTACACATAGTACGTGGTGTGTGATATCGTACACATAGTACGAGGTGTGTGATATCGTACACATAGTACGTGGTGTGTGATATCGTACACATAGTACGAGGTGTGTGATATCGTACACATAGTACGAGGTGTGTGATATCGTACATATAGTACGTGATGTGTGTTATCGTACATATAGTACGTGGTGTGTGATATCGTACATATAGTACGAGGTGTGTGATATCGTACACATAGTACGTGGTGTGTGATATCGTACATATAGTACGCGGTGTGTGATATCGTACATATAGTACGAGGTGTGTGATATCGTTCACATAGTACGAGGTGTGTGATATCGTACATATAGTACGTGATGTGTGTTATCGTACATATAGTACGTGGTGTGTGATATCGTACATATAGTACGAGGTGTGTGATATCGTACATATAGTACGTGGTGTGTGATATCGTATATATAGTACGCGGTGTGTGATATCGTACATATAGTACGTGGTGTGTGATATCGTACATATAGTACGAGGTGTGTGATATCGTACATATAGTACCAGGTGTGTGATATCGTACACATAGTACGAGGTGTGTGATATCGTACATATAGAACGTGGTGTGTGATATCGTACATATAGTACGTGGTGTGTGATATCGTACATATAGTATGTGGTGTGTGATATCGTACACATAGTACGTGGTGTGTGATACCGTACATATAGTACATAGTGTGTGATATCGTACATATAGTACGAGGTGTGTGATATCGTACATATAGTACGAGGTGTGTTATATCGTACACATAGTACGAGGTGTGTGATATCGTACATATAGTATGTGGTGTGTGATATCGTACATATAGTACGTGGTGTGTGATACCGTACATATAGTACGAGGTGTGTGATATCGTACATATAGTACGTGGTGTGTGATATCGTACATATAGTACGAGGTGTGTGATATCGTACATATAGTACGTGGTGTGTGATATCGTACATATAGTACGAGGTGTGTGATATCGTACATATAGTACGTGGTGTGTGATATCGTACATATAGTACGTGGTGTGTGATACCCGTCATATAGTACGTGGTGTGTGATATCGTACATATAGTACGAGGTGTGTGATTCCCTACATATAGTACGTGGTGTGTGATATCGTACATATAGTACGTGGTGTGTGATACCCTACATATAGTACGTGGTGTGTGATATCGTACATATAGTACGAGGTGTGTGATACCCTACATATAGTACGTGGTGTGTGATATCGTACATATAGTACGAGGTGTGTGATATCGTACATATAGTACGTGGTGTGTGATATCGTACATATAGTACGAGGTGTGTGATATCGTACATATAGTACGAGGTGTGTCATATCGTACACATAGTACGAGGTGTGTGATATCGTACATATAGTACGTGGTGTGTGATATCGTACATACAGTACGAGGTGTGTGATATCGTACATATAGTACGTGGTGTGTGATATCCTACATACAGTATGTGGTGTGTGATATCGTATACATGTACGAGTCGTGTAATAGCACATAGATATCCACACGCGTTGGTGAGTACTGTCAGAATGAGGCGGATGAAATCTGTAAGATATTGCAATGTTTCCGCAAGTCTATAGTGCTAGGCGTATGGTCTCCTAATTGGCACAAGATGACTGTACATAGCGTCCAGATAACGTATACAATCTAGTCGAGGGTTTAGTTGATTCTCGACTTCGTGTTGATTGTGTGGAAGGGAGTGGTGGGGGGAGGGGCACGATGTTTATACGGGAGATGTAGCACACACGTGACATTTACACTATACAGAGCCTTATTCTCACTCTGTTACATGCGAATCTAACAACATCACATAAATGTTCTAATGAGCCTTTGGACCCTCTGTACTTCACATTCGAGGCCGATTGTCTAATTGACGATGTCATCTGCATCATGTCATTTCTTCACAACATACATATAGGCCTGTTTTTACTCTGAGCCAATGAAAGTTGTACGAGACCAGTCACGTAGATCATTCGTCGACCTTCAATGTTGATTTATATCGAGATTTAGCGTGACTACCCGAGATTAAGCATGGTCTACCGAGATTTTACGTATTTGCAACTACCAAAGTCACAGGAAGACGGATTGCAAAGGAAAAAATAACGAGAAGGACTAGTAAGGAAATAAAAAGCTACAGAACTCCAAGTATTGAAGATGGATCAAACGGAGCCCTAGGTCAAAGTATTGACGAGGGTTCATACAGAGGTCCCAGTATTGACGAGAGTTCATACAGAGGTCCCAGTATTGACGAGGGTTCATACAGAGGTCCCAGTATTGACGAGGGTTCATACAGAGGTCCGAATATTGACGAGGGATCATACAGAGGTCCCAGTATTGACGAGGGATCACTCAGAGGTCCCAGTATTGACGAGAGTTCATACAGAGGTCCCAGTATTGACGAGGGTTCATACAGAGGTCCCAGTATTGACGAGGGTTCATACAGAGGTCCGAATATTGACGAGGGATCATACAGAGGTCCCAGTATTGACGAGGGACCACACAAAGATCCCAGTATTGACGAGGGATCTTCAGAAACATTTTGGTTTCCCAATTGTAGATACTGTTGACACTGATTTACATTTTTATTTTCAAAAGCGTCTCCAAGAAGATTGGATCTAATTTTGACGAAAAGATGTACGCAATGTGCGCTATTGCTGGTAATGTGACTTCATATGCGCAGAAATTTACTTCGCAAAGCACATTATTTTATCGTCATTTATTACGACATTTAGCAGCAAAGGGGTACGTGAGTTCGTACACTTAAAAAATGTGCTGTTCTACGTACAATGTAGATATGACGAAATACAAATATGTTGAGCGAATTCAATATATTTTATTCAAATCAAAAATCTGCCAAATTTCAAACACCAGAAACGTCTTTAAACAAATTATCAGTTTTTTTGACAAACATGGTTTTTGATGATGATATCGATCCGATTAAACTAATTCGTGGAAAAAATATCAATAATACGATTTCTAACAAAAACTATTTTTAATATATGTGGTATAAAACAAGTTTGATCCCCGAGAATGATTTTAAGGCAAAAACAACCGAACAGCTATCAGATCAGTTGCGAAATAATGACTGCTCCCTACGATGATGACCCTGTCAAAGAGGGGGCGTGCACGATTGAAACAGGCGGTTTTTTGTTGTATTTCAGCGTCTTTTTTGTATTTTACCATGTAAACGAACCATTGTTCATAGAAATAATATCAAACTTGCCACAAGAAAATAGACTAGATTGTGCTTTAGCAAATATTTTGAAGTTACATGGGTCCCATTCGACAGACGACCTCTCGGATCGCTAGTTTCGTTTTGTAAAACGGGACGTCTGAGAAATTATCCATTAAGCATCACTATAGAAGGGTTATGACAGTGGTTAACTTTGGGAACGATTTTACGCTTCAATCAAAAGCGATCGATTAAAAAACATTGAAAAACTATTAAGAGTACGAAATCACGTACCCTTACTCTGGACGGACCCCATCCTCGATATCCAGGTGTTACGCTTATCTATGCTCTCTACAGTGTACAGATGAAGCAGAAGACGCTTACTCTTCCGGAACACCTGGTCTTATTCTCTTATACGTTTACAAGAGTCTCCATGTAAATCTTTCATTTGTTCATATTTCGCCCATGGTTTAATCGATCACAGTTGCTTGGGTTTGTACAAGATACAAGATACAAGAAGCTTTATTTTACGTCGAATGTAGTAATGGGTAACATAAGCTCTCAAGAGCTTGTATTTCGACAAAACATGACAAAAAAATGTACAGACAAAACGTAACAGATATATAAAGCATAAAACATGATAGCAAAGCACATGCACATGGAAGATACGTTTAAGAACAGAAAGCACTATTAATTTAAAATAAATGGCTATGAAACTATAAATTATAATAGACGAGAGATTAAGGTATCACAGATTAATTGTTAGGAAATGATAGTTAAGAATGAACACTTGCATAACTCGGATACAGTGTTGCTAAAGGTAAAGTTAAAACACTATCAGGGCTAAGTGTAATTTACATATATGCTAATATAGCAAAAAGTAAAAATTTCCAGGATATACACTAATATAGTGTGACTTAAAAGAAAACTTTCTGGAGAAATAAGAAAAGGATTAAACAAAGCAATATAGCAAAATAAAAATAGTACCAAATGTCGGGGTATTTTGTTTTAGTGTATAAATAAAATCATAATACCAGAATTTGTCCCGAAAAAAGCTCAGGGTGAGAGAAACATAAGAGTGGTTGGGCCAGTCCCTACCGACAAATTATGTCTCTCCCACCCCATGCCTGCTGATTAAAATTCATGGTACATCTTTATGGACATGCAATTGATTGATATTAAAGTATAAAAAATAAAAATAGAAAAGCATGTATAAACAGCGTACCAAGCAGCATAGCAACAAACATAAAAAAGCACAGCAAACCTGAGGGTTTACAAAGTCAAAAAATGACAGTATATAAAAAAAAATGTTTATATATAATGTAGCCGCTGCCCATTACAGAATGTACTGTAATGGGAGGCACATTTCACACATATGTATTTATTATTTACTGACAGAAACTCAAGCAGTTATGAATCGATTTAGAGTTCGGATTACCATTTTGTTATCGCTTCGGTATTCTCTAATTTATTTTCGTAACCTCTGGATATCGCGGATGACTGACCCCATCACGTGACACTTGTTACCTGCATGCAGCCAGTCTTTCCTGACTGCGCGACTGCCATAAGTATGAACTGAACAGGTATGCAATGTGTCTAGTTTATCAAAACAAGTGACACCGAAACGAGGACAGAAACGGTTGGTCTCGGAAGCATGTATTGACCTTGAGGATCGGCTGGGTCAACCCATCTAGTACTGATATATAGCTGGACCGGAAGTCTCCTGGAAAATATCCTTAACCAAACAAAAGCTGTTGATAAGACACATTTACATGTATTTACCATGTGACCTTGGAAAAAGTCTATTACTCAACTGCTCAAATTATTTCTCAATTACAATGTCATATACCTAAAACTACACACAATTTGTTCTTTGTTCTTCCTTTTCTTCTGACCAGTGTCCAGCAGGTTTTGAAAGCTTATCAGTTAAAGTTGTTATGCAATTGAGAGAAATTCAATTCTTTGCAGGTGAGCAACCCGAGAATATTGCAAAAACAAATCTGATTTAAAGAAAAATCAATTTGTTGTAATTTGTGTGAGTTCCTCTATCAATCGATCATAATTAACAACAAGACAGAAAGCCTCAATGTTAGCAGCGCAGAAATGACTGTATTATACAAAACGACCGGATATGAATGTCGTTGAATTCAAATAATCTTTTTGCCCAAACTTTTCCGAAAATTTATTTTGAGGAAATGGATGCAAATAATAGCGAATGTTTGTGTTGGAGGGGTGATATCACTGTCAAAACACCAGTTAATGCTTCCCGGGAATAGGCTCGGATCCGAGTGAGTGTGAAGTGCAGTTTATGTGATCTAGATATACGTTTAGCTGTGTTGCTAGGCAACCCGACCGTTACCGGCGCAACCGCGGTATAATGACTAGACATTCAAACCAGCTGTCTGTGTGTAACATATGGTTTCAACATAACTATTCTATTTTCATATTTTTCTTCAGCTCCTCGCGTGTAGTGTAGTAAGTACGGTTTTGTAAGTGTAACAGCTCGTGAGCTTGTTCTCTGTAACGGTCGTATCGACGTGGTGTTCAGCAAAACACACGTTATATCATTATTATTCAAATATTTGATTATAGTCTACTTCTAAAAATATCAGCACCTTACAATGTTACATAGGAACAGAAGTGGATGGTATGTACATTATCACATGATCAAAATTACAAACGAGATAGGAGTTTATTTTTGTAATAAAAAGGCCACACTATGTTTTGAATCAATGGATGATTGTCCGCCAAGGACGGGTTTCCCAAAGGAGAAGTGATTACTGATGACTAATACGTAGCAATCAATCGGGCGACGGAGAGACAGCCATGCCGAGAACATTATTGAGAAATCCCTGAATATCTATACATTCAGTAAAGTGTTACAACATTTTGCCACTATATAGTCTAATTGAGAGCTGTGTCATTGATGACACGTTAAATGCAATGCATCACGCGACATAATTCTAACACAGACCGGAACTACCATATCCACAGTTTACAGATATGGCGACTGCTGATGAAATATCACATGGTATTATGAGATTTTACAGTGTTATTATCAACGTGGAATGTTGATTTGTTTTATTGCAGCAACAACAACAACAACAACATCAACAACAACAATACAATAACATCAGCAGTTACAACAACAGCAGCAACTACATCAACAACAACAAGACCAAGGTATGCAATAGACAGACGGTTGTCGCTACAACACTGGAGCCTTCGACTGTTCATGGAAGAAAAAAAATGTTAATACTACTTATACATCGTCTGCAGTTGCAATATACCATGTGTTGGACCGGTCGGATAGTGAGATCTCTTTAGCTCGATCGGTTGAGTGTACGACTTGTAGCCAGAGGTCCCGGGTTCGTGTCGAGGAAATTTCCGTTGATCTTCGGAAATCTACTCCCTCGATTGATGCGCCTGGAAGCGATACTGTAAATCACGACATTGTTCGTAAATCCTCGGACTTTATCAACTTTTCAATTATCAATTCGCCGATGTGGTCATGGGCGCAGTCATTTTGGAACACGACATTTACACCACATGACCTCTATACACGCATTCGTGGGCGTAGATTTCCGAATATTAACGGAAATTTCTCCGAGATGTTGCGATTGTAATTACCTCTGTTACTGTAACACAACAATACACATGATACTTGCGGAATGTTCATTTCCACTAAGCATTGTTAATCCATCTCCACTAAGCATTGTTAATCCATCTCTACTAAGCATTGTTAATCCATCTCTACTAAGCATTGTTAATCCATCTCCACTAAGCATTGTTAATCCATCTCTACTAAGCATTGTTAATCCATCTCCACTAAGCATTGTTAATCCATCTCTACTAAGCATTGTTAATCCATCTCAACTAAGCTTTGTTAATCCATCTCTACTAAGCATTGTTAATCCATCTCTACTAAGCATTGTTAATCCATCTCTACTAAGCATTGTTAATCCATCTCTACTAAGCATTGCTAATCCATCTCTACTAAGCATTGTTAATCCATCTCTACTAAGAATTGTTAATCCATCTCTACTAAGCATTGTTAATCCATCTCTACTAAGCATTGTTAATCCATCTCTACTAAGCATTGTTAATCCATCTCTACTAAGCATTGTTTATCCATCTCTACTAAGCATTGTTAATCCATCTCTACTAAGCATTGCTAATCCATCTCTACTAAGCATTGTTAATCCATCTCTACTAAGCATTGTTAATCCATCTCTACAATATGTAACTCGCGCATCCGTTATCACCCCGTTTTAATGGATTTTAATGGATTTTAATGGAATTTAATGGACGCAGGCTTAAAGCCTCTATGTCCATATCAGGAAATAATTCACAAAATAATATGTAAAAGCATATTATACAACATAGTATCAGTAATCATATATTACATCCCTGAAGTGATCATCCACTAGTTTTACAAATTGATTAATTGATTTAGCGTTAACAATATGTGTTGGGAGGACATTCCATGTATCAACCACTCCATGTGTGAAAAAGTTCCTTCTCAGTTCTGTATTACAGCGGTTTTTATAAATCTTAAAATATTTGCCCCTGGTTCGATGGTTAATGCTAAAAATATATAAGTTTGAGATTACTCGGTTATCGAAAAAGCTATTAATTATTTTAAAAACTGTAATCAAGTCCCCTCGCATCATCCTATACTTTAGTATAGAGTTTGGACTTCTGTATATACAACCGATCAGGGCTTGATCATTTACCAGGGAATTAGTTTTAATCCAGATACTCTCCATAAAATGATTTGCCTTGGTTTCTTCGACAGGATTTTGACTTGATATAGATACCTACACCGCGATGCTGGTTGATATCGGTTTCATTAACAAAGCAATTCATATCCTGGTATTTCCGGTTTTGCTTTACACGGTAGAAAACTACAGTTTTTTGGATATATTTCAGTTATTCCTATTACATCTAAATCCTTATCCTGGAATCTTGCTTTTTGTTCGTCTATTTTTCCAGAAGACTGTCTGTATTCGTGTAATAGCGGTTCAAATAGCCCTTTACTCGCAATCCGGAGTTTTGGTTTTGATCCTCACGATTATGCGATTCCAATGCGGGCCTCTTACTCGGTGTATGTAACCCCCCCGATTCCTTATCGTTTCGCTTCTTTGCCTCCTCTCGCATTGCAGCTTCCTCTGATCTCTCGGTTCTAGTTAGATCATTGCTGACTCTAACCGTATTATAGTTATTTTTAAGATTATGGATATTTTTGAAGAATTCCTTTTTGTCTTCTAGACGTCCAAAGGCTACGAGTATCGGTCTGTTTTATCATTCTCCCGTTTTCCTAATCTAGTAATTCGGTTAATGCTGTTCAATGTTTCATTTGTGGCCTTACACGTTTGAAGCAGTTCGGTTATTTCTTTTTCATCACATTAATTTTCTGCCGATGGTTCATCTTTCCTTTCTTTAAGACCAAATATTATAATGTTGTTTTCTCTCCTCTTCTTATCATTCAATTCTGAGAGAACCATAGTTGCTGTATCTTGCTTTGTTTGGTCCCGTGGTAAATCTGTCAGTATTGACGTTTTCATTTCTTCTTGTACTATGCGCCTCACCTCTTCCGCATTGCATTTAGCTTTCAACTCATTCTCCACTTTTGCTAATCGTTCAGTATCTCCTCAACTTTCCTTTCTACTAATTTATCTTTTATATCAGTTCTCCAGCTTACCTAGTGCTGTATCCGGCCGTCTCAGGTCACCCCGGCCTCCTTCTCCAGTACACCTAGTGCTGTATCCGGCCGTCTCAGGCCACCCCGGCCTCCTTCTCCAGTACACCTAGTGCTGTATCCGGCCGTCTCAGGCCACCCGGCCTCCTTCTCCAGTACACCTAGTGCTGTATCCGGCCGTCTCAGGTCACCCCGGCCTCCTTCTCCAGTACACCTAGTGCTGTATCCGGCCGTCTCAGGCCACCCCGGCCTCCTTCTCCAGTATACCTAGTGCTGTATCCGTCCGTCTCAGGCCACCCCGGCCTCCTTCTCCAGTACACCTAGTGCTGTATCCGGCCGTCTCAGGCCACCCCGGCCTCCTTCTCCAGTACACCTAGTGCTGTATCCGGCCGTCTCAGGCCACCCCGGCCTCCTTCTCCAGTACACCTAGTGCTGTATCCGGCCGTCTCAGGCCACCCCGGCCTCCTTCTCCAGTACACCTAGTGCTGTATCTGGCCGTCTCAGGCCACCCGGCCTCCTTCTCCAGTACACCTAGTGCTGTATCCGTCCGTCTCAGGCAACCCCGGCCTCCTTCTCCAGTACACCTAGTGCTGTATCTGGCCGTCTCAGGCCACCCCGGCCTCCTTCTCCAGTACACCTAGTGCTGTATCCGGCCGTCTCAGGCCACCCTGCTTCTTCCTTCTCCAGTACACCTAGTGCTATAGCCGTCCGTCTCAGGTCACCCCGGCCTCCTTCTCCAGTACTCCAAGTGCTATAGCCGGCCGTCTCAGGATTAGTTTTAATCCAGATACTCTCCATAAAATGATTTGCCTTGGTTTCTTCGACAGGATTTTGACTTGATATAGATACCTACACCGCGATGCTGGTTGATATCGGTTTCATTAACAAAGCAATTCATATCCTGGTATTTCCGGTTTTGCTTTACACGGTAGAAAACTACAGTTTTTTGGATATATTTCAGTTATTCCTATTACATCTAAATCCTTATCCTGGAATCTTGCTTTTTGTTCGTCTATTTTTCCAGAAGACTGTCTGTATTCGTGTAATAGCAGTTCAAATAGCCCTTTACTCGCAATCCGGAGTTTTGGTTTTGATCCTCACGATTATGCGATTCCAATGCGGGCCTCTTACTCGGTGTATGTAACCCCCCCGATTCCTTATCGTTTCGCTTCTTTGCCTCCTCTCGCATTGCAGCTTCCTCTGATCTCTCGGTTCTAGTTAGATCATTGCTGACTCTAACCGTATTATAGTTATTTTTAAGATTATGGATATTTTTGAAGAATTCCTTTTTGTCTTCTAGACGTCCAAAGGCTACGAGTATCGGTCTGTTTTATCATTCTCCCGTTTTCCTAATCTAGTAATTCGGTTAATGCTGTTCAATGTTTCATTTGTGGCCTTACACGTTTGAAGCAGTTCGGTTATTTCTTTTTCATCACATTAATTTTCTGCCGATGGTTCATCTTTCCTTTCTTTAAGACCAAATATTATAATGTTGTTTTCTCTCCTCTTCTTATCATTCAATTCTGAGAGAACCATAGTTGCTGTATCTTGCTTTGTTTGGTCCCGTGGTAAATCTGTCAGTATTGACGTTTTCATTTCTTCTTGTACTATGCGCCTCACCTCTTCCGCATTGCATTTAGCTTTCAACTCATTCTCCACTTTTGCTAATCGTTCAGTATCTCCTCAACTTTCCTTTCTACTAATTTATCTTTTATATCAGTTCTCCAGCTTACCTAGTGCTGTATCCGGCCGTCTCAGGTCACCCCGGCCTCCTTCTCCAGTACACCTAGTGCTGTATCCGGCCGTCTCAGGCCACCCCGGCCTCCTTCTCCAGTACACCTAGTGCTGTATCCGGCCGTCTCAGGCCACCCGGCCTCCTTCTCCAGTACACCTAGTGCTGTATCCGGCCGTCTCAGGTCACCCCGGCCTCCTTCTCCAGTACACCTAGTGCTGTATCCGGCCGTCTCAGGCCACCCCGGCCTCCTTCTCCAGTATACCTAGTGCTGTATCCGTCCGTCTCAGGCCACCCCGGCCTCCTTCTCCAGTACACCTAGTGCTGTATCCGGCCGTCTCAGGCCACCCCGGCTTCCTTCTCCAGTACACCTAGTGCTGTATCCGGCCGTCTCAGGCCACCCCGGCCTCCTTCTCCAGTACACCTAGTGCTGTATCCGGCCGTCTCAGGCCACCCCGGCCTCCTTCTCCAGTACACCTAGTGCTGTATCTGGCCGTCTCAGGCCACCCGGCCTCCTTCTCCAGTACACCTAGTGCTGTATCCGTCCGTCTCAGGCAACCCCGGCCTCCTTCTCCAGTACACCTAGTGCTGTATCTGGCCGTCTCAGGCCACCCCGGCCTCCTTCTCCAGTACACCTAGTGCTGTATCCGGCCGTCTCAGGCCACCCTGCTTCTTCCTTCTCCAGTACACCTAGTGCTATAGCCGTCCGTCTCAGGTCACCCCGGCCTCCTTCTCCAGTACTCCAAGTGCTATAGCCGGCCGTCTCAGGATTAGTTTTAATCCAGATACTCTCCATAAAATGATTTGCCTTGGTTTCTTCGACAGGATTTTGACTTGATATAGATACCTACACCGCGATGCTGGTTGATATCGGTTTCATTAACAAAGCAATTCATATCCTGGTATTTCCGGTTTTGCTTTACACGGTAGAAAACTACAGTTTTTTGGATATATTTCAGTTATTCCTATTACATCTAAATCCTTATCCTGGAATCTTGCTTTTTGTTCGTCTATTTTTCCAGAAGACTGTCTGTATTCGTGTAATAGCAGTTCAAATAGCCCTTTACTCGCAATCCGGAGTTTTGGTTTTGATCCTCACGATTATGCGATTCCAATGCGGGCCTCTTACTCGGTGTATGTAACCCCCCCGATTCCTTATCGTTTCGCTTCTTTGCCTCCTCTCGCATTGCAGCTTCCTCTGATCTCTCGGTTCTAGTTAGATCATTGCTGACTCTAACCGTATTATAATTATTTTTAAGATTATGGATATTTTTGAAGAATTCCTTTTTGTCTTCTAGACGTCCAAAGGCTACGAGTATCGGTCTGTTTTATCATTCTCCCGTTTTCCTAATCTAGTAATTCGGTTAATGCTGTTCAATGTTTCATTTGTGGCCTTACACGTTTGAAGCAGTTCGGTTATTTCTTTTTCATCACATTAATTTTCTGCCGATGGTTCATCTTTCCTTTCTTTAAGACCAAATATTATAATGTTGTTTTCTCTCCTCTTCTTATCATTCAATTCTGAGAGAACCATAGTTGCTGTATCTTGCTTTGTTTGGTCCCGTGGTAAATCTGTCAGTATTGACGTTTTCATTTCTTCTTGTACTATGCGCCTCACCTCTTCCGCATTGCATTTAGCTTTCAACTCATTCTCCACTTTTGCTAATCGTTCAGTATCTCCTCAACTTTCCTTTCTACTAATTTATCTTTTATATCAGTTCTCCAGCTTACCTAGTGCTGTATCCGGCCGTCTCAGGTCACCCCGGCCTCCTTCTCCAGTACACCTAGTGCTGTATCCGGCCGTCTCAGGCCACCCCGGCCTCCTTCTCCAGTACACCTAGTGCTGTATCCGGCCGTCTCAGGCCACCCGGCCTCCTTCTCCAGTACACCTAGTGCTGTATCCGGCCGTCTCAGGTCACCCCGGCCTCCTTCTCCAGTACACCTAGTGCTGTATCCGGCCGTCTCAGGCCACCCCGGCCTCCTTCTCCAGTATACCTAGTGCTGTATCCGTCCGTCTCAGGCCACCCCGGCCTCCTTCTCCAGTACACCTAGTGCTGTATCCGGCCGTCTCAGGCCACCCCGGCCTCCTTCTCCAGTACACCTAGTGCTGTATCCGGCCGTCTCAGGCCACCCCGGCCTCCTTCTCCAGTACACCTAGTGCTGTATCCGGCCGTCTCAGGCCACCCCGGCCTCCTTCTCCAGTACACCTAGTGCTGTATCCGGCCGTCTCAGGCCACCCGGCCTCCTTCTCCAGTACACCTAGTGCTGTATCCGTCCGTCTCAGGCAACCCCGGCCTCCTTCTCCAGTACACCTAGTGCTGTATCTGGCCGTCTCAGGCCACCCCGGCCTCCTTCTCCAGTACACCTAGTGCTGTATCCGGCCGTCTCAGGCCACCCTGCTTCTTCCTTCTCCAGTACACCTAGTGCTATAGCCGTCCGTCTCAGGTCACCCCGGCCTCCTTCTCCAGTACTCCAAGTGCTATAGCCGGCCGTCTCAGGCAACCTCGGCCTCTTCCTCCAGTACACCCTGTGCTGTAACCGGCCGTCTCAGGCCACCCCGGCCTCCTTCTCCAGTACACCCAGTGCTGTAGCCGGCCGTCTCAGGCCACCCCGGCCTCCTTCTCCAGCACACCTAGTGCTATAGCCGGCCGTCTCAGGCCACCCGGCCTCCTTCTCCAGTACACCCTGTGCTGTATCCGGCCGTCTCAGGCCACCCGTCTTCCTCCTCCAGAACCTTGCACCCTGTCTCTTCAAAATCGTAAATAGGCTGGGCATAAGAAGACCGGGTACGATCTACACCTCGATTTTGCCTCGCTTTCGATATAAACATCGTTACCGTGCTAAATATAGTTTACACATTTGGCTATTTTTAGGCAAGTGTTTTCCTGGTCCCGCTGGACACTAGATTGTATTATAAAGTCAATGGACATCTGAGGGGAAGAACTATCTATATGTGCATCTCTGCTAGTTTCCCCATCTTTTATCACGTGGGCGTTGACCATCTTTAGCAATATTTGATTTTCCTGGTATTTCCTCCTCTGGCACTTACGGTCCTATGAAGTAGGTGTCAAGATCGTACGCGCCTCTCAAGGACCACTTCAGACAGAAGTAGGATGACACGTTTACAAGTCACACTGAGGGCAAACATCGCGTGCAACATTCACGTGGTGTCAGTTTTATAATTGGCCTAATTGCTTTAAGGTTAGGGTTAGGGTTGGCTACGGAAGAATTCACAACGCTGTAAATATACTTAACTATTGCATTGACATAAACACCCTTTTTCAACATCAAACTGTGCTTAGTGCTCAACACCGATGTAAGAAACATAAGATGGAGGTTACAGAACTCTTGATTGTTGGATATGGTTTTTTTTATTTTACTCGAGTTAGTTAATTTTCAAAAGTTACAAATGACACGAACTTTAGCTTAGAGACTTTGCCGACAGGTTTTATCAAATTTGAAAATTCCGAGGGTGGAATTTCCCTTTCTTACAACCCTGGTCATGAAAGAGTATTTTTCTCTCATTTCAATTACCTAAATAACCTAAAATATCATATATCCCCGTGAGTTTTTTTGACGAAAATAAATCAGTCTGTGACATTAGCACGCCCCATATTTCCACCTTGCGTCTCAGAGATGAAAAGAAACCTGTTCTGCAATTTATGACCAATCAGAAGCCTGGATTGTAGTTGCTTCGCTTGGGTGAAAATGGCAGATAATAGTGTAAACCAGAGACGTATATGTGCATATACGTCCATGTGTACACGAATCCGTCTATTGGTGAAATGTCCAAAGTATGATGGTACAAATAGTTATGTTACTTAAAAGATAATGTAATAAAACAACTTTTCATTGACATGTTTCCAGTTGAATGCGAAAACTTATCAACCCTAGTATTCACCAAAACAGGTTAATAATTGTATAATATTACAGTATAATGAAACAATTAACATGTTTTCAGGTGAATGCGAGGACTCATCAACTCTCATATTCGTCTGAAACAGGTTAATAATTGTATAATATTACAGTATAATTAAACAATTAACGTGTTTTCAGGTGTATGCGAGGACTCATCAACTCTGATATTCGTCTGAAACAGGTTAATGATTGTTGAATGTTACACAATGATAAAACAATTATTGACATGTATTCAGGTGAATGCGATGACATATCAACCGTAGTATTCACCTGAACATTTAGGTTACGTTACACTGTATTTAATATAGATGCAGATTCACCGTTATATTTATATACTTATAAGTATTCACATTACACGAACAATGGAGTTGATTCGCTGGAAATACTTAGTACCAGTATCATACGTCTAAATAGGTCGTGATTGATTCTAAATTGGCTGAACTTGAGCGAGTCTATGATACATATGTGTGAATCACGGGGCAATTAGAACTCGTACATGTAGAACCCATGGCAGGGTTGTTCTATGGTCAATTATATACTCCGTCCGCTTATCTACAGTATCTCCTCTAGATAAATAAACCCACGGTGAAGGGTTTGTAGAGTCGTTCAATTTATAGACAGGAAAATAATCCTAAAGGCACAAACATCCTTTCTTAAGCTCCAGGAAGTCATCTAAAGGTGTAAGAAGAACTCCCTTACGATACACGCCATTTCCTTATAAAGAGATAGGATTTTTTCATTATTTTGACGCGGTACTTCGATACAAATATAATAATGCTATCATTAAAAGTGAAAGTGCTCTAGATATATACTGTATATATATAACCTGCAGATAAAAATTCCTTTTTTGTGGATGTTTCACTTCTTCTAAAGCAAGATGGCCCGTGAATTTTGATTCCCTGAGCGGACGTGAGAGGTATGTATATGTATGAAGCCACCTTCCGGACCAAATGAGTGGGTTTTCAGCGGGTACTCCGGTTTCCTCACAAATTAAGAAACCAATCCCCTCGCTCGCTTGCAAAAGTAAGTTGAAATAAATAAAATTGTGTGCATTTAAAACAGACATGACGAACACTGATTTAGAGGTAGGTTAGATCACATGACTTCACGACAACTCTCTCTCCATTAGGGAGGGGAACTTGCGGAAGCCTGATCACTTGTGGCACTAACAGGCTCCCGTAAGATTGATGATGATTCTATATAGATATTTCCACGCTAAACGCAAACATATTTATACATTTCGAAAAGTCTTCACATGAAAAATGTCAACTGTAGCTCAATAGTCATCATCAACTTATAACGTCACAATGTTATAACAATACAGATAGGTCTAGGTTTCCTCAGCTGTTGTAGTTATAGCCCAATGACTGCAACACATGGAGTTGAGAAGGAGTGGTGGACTATTTTCCTGGATCACATTCTGGACTTTTTTATCTCACATGCCGAGGTCGAAACATGCTGATAAATCAAAATAGTCATCAACAACAACCTTGACAACAAAGCTTAATTTACATAATTTATGGGATTAATCACGGCCTGTTTCTTCCTACACACCATACAGGTGATTCATTGTGTACACAGAACCAGTGCCTGCGGACATAAATGTCACTATTTTCTCATTGAATGTAGAAGATAATATACATATACGGTGTTTCATAATTATATAATGCTAAAATATTAAGTTTACAATAACAACCTATGTAGACTAGCCTTATAAAAACTTAAAGGTAAGCAACAAACCGGTGAAGTGCTGGGTTGGGGAAGTTTGCTTCACTGTACAGAGATCATTATAGTGTCCTAAATGCCTGCTGGGTTGGGGAGGATTTGCTTCACTGTATAGAGACCATTATAGTGTCCTAAATGACTGCTGGGTTGGGGAAGATTTACGTCACTGTACAGAGACCATTATACTGTCCTAAATGCCTGCTGGGTTGGGGAAGATTTACGTCACTGTACAGAGACCATTATGACTGCTGGGTCGGGGAGGGTTTGCGTCACTGTACAGAGATCATTATAGTGTCCTAAATGACTGCTGGGTTGGGGAGGATTTGCGTCACTGTACAGAGACCATTATGACTGCTGGGTCGGGGAGGGTTTGCGTCACTGTACAGAGATCATTATAGTGTCCTAAATGACTGCTGGGTTGGGGAGGATTTGCGTCACTGTACAGAGACCATTACACTGTCTTAAATGACTGCTGGGTTGGGGAGGATTTGCGTCACTTTACAGAGACCATTATAGTGTCCTAAATGACTGCTGGGTTGGGGAGGATTTCCATCACTGTACAGATACCATTATACTGTCCTAAATGACTGCTGGGTTTGGGAGGATATGCGTCATTGTACAGAGACCATTATAATGACCTAAATGACTGCTGGGTTGGGGAGGATTTACGTCACTGTACAGAGACCATTATACTGTCCTAAATGACTGCTGGGTTGGGGAGGATTTGCGTCACTGTACAGAGACCATTATAATGACCTAAATGACTGCTGGGTTGGGGAGGATTTACGTCACTGTACAGAGACCATTATACTGTCCTAAATGGCTGCTGGGTCGGGGAGGATTTGTGTCACTGTACAGAGACCATTATACTGTTCTAAATGACTGCTGGGTTGGGGAGGATTTGCGTCACTGTACAGAGACCATTACACTGTCCTAAATGGCTGCTGGGTTGGGGAGGATTTGCGTCACTGTACAGAGACCATTATACTGTCCTAAATGACTGCTGGGTCGGGGAGGATTTGCGTCACTGTACAGAGACCATTACACTGTCCTAAATGGCTGCTGGGTTGGGGAGGATTTGCGTCACTGTACAGAGACTATTATAGTGTCCTAAATGACTGCTGGGTTGGGGAGGATTTGCGTCACTGTACAGAGACCATTATACTGTCCTAAATGACTGCTGGGTTGGGGAGGATTTACGTCACTGTACAGAGAACATTACACTGACCTTAATGACTGCTGGGTTGGGGAGGATTTGCGTCACTGTACAGAGACCATCATACTGTCCTAAATGACTGCTGGGTTGGGGAGGATTTGCGTCACTGTACAGAGACCATTATACTGTCCTAAATGACTGCTGGGTTGGGGAGGATTTGCGTCACTGTACAGAGACCATTATACTGTCCTAAATGACTGCCGGGTTGGGAAGGATTTGCGTCACTGTACAGAGACCATCATACTGTCCTAAATGACTGCTGGGTCGGGGAGGATTTGCGTCACTGTACAGAGACCATTATAGTGTCCTAAATGACTGCTGGGTCGGGGAGGATTTGCGTCACTGTACAGAGACCATTACAATGTCCTAAATGACTGCTGGGTTGGGGAGGATTTGCGTCACTGTACAGAGACCATTATACTGTCCTAAATGACTGCCGGGTTGGGAAGGATTTGCGTCACTGTATAGAGACCATCATACTGTCCTAAATGACTGCTGGGTTGGGGAGGATTTGCGTCACTGTACAGAGACCATTACACTGTCCTAAATGACTGCTGGGTTGGGGAGGATTTGCGTCACTGTACAGAGACCATTATAGTGTCCTAAATGACTGCTGGGTTGGGGAGGATTTGCGTCACTGTACAGAGACCATCATACTGTCCTAAATGACTGCTGGGTTGGGGAGGATTTGCGTCACTGTATAGAGACCATTATACTGTCATAAATGACTGCTGGGTTGGGGAGGATTTGCGTCACTGTACAGAGACCATTATACTGTCCTAAATGACTGCTGGGTTGGGGAGGATTTGCGTCACTGTACAGAGACCTTTACACTGTTCTAAATGACTGCTGGGTTGGGGAGGATTTGCATCACTGTACAGAGACCATTACACTGTTCTAAATGACTGCTGGGTTGGGGAGGATTTACGTCACTGTACAGAGACCTTTACACTGTTCTAAATGACTGCTGGGTTGGGGAGGATTTACGTCACTGTACAGAGACCATTATATTGTCCTTAATGACTGCTGGGTTGGGGAGGATTTGCGTCACTGTACAGAGACCATTATACTGTCCAAAATGACTGCTGGGTTGGGGAGGATTTGCGTCACTGTACAGAGACCATTATACTGTCCTAAATGACTGCTGGGTTGGGGAGGATTTGCGTCACTGTACAGAGACCATTAAACTGTCCTAAATGACTGCTGGGTTGGGGAGGATTTGCGTCACTGTACAGGGACCATTATACTGTCCTAAATGACTGCTTGGTTGGGGAGGATTTCCATCACTGTACAAAGACCATATACTGTTCTAAATGACTGCTGGGTTGGGGATGATTTGCGTCACTGTATAGAGACCATTATACTGTCCTAAATGACTGCTGGGTTGGGGAGGATTTGCGTCACTGTACAGAGACCATTATAGTGTCCTAAATGACTGCTGGGTCGGGGAGGATTTGCATCACTGTACAGAGACCATTATACTGTCCTAAATGACTGCTGGGTTGGGGAGGATTTGCGTCACTGTACAGAGACCATTATAGTGTCCTAAATGACTGCTAGGTTGCGGCGGATTTGCGTCACTATACAGAGACCATTACACTGTCCTAAATGACTGCTGGGTTGGGGAGGATTTGCGTCACTGTACAGAGACTATTATACTGTCCTAAATGACTGCTGGGTTGGGGAGGATTTGCGTCACTGTACAGAGACCATTATAGTGTCCTAAATGACTGCTGGGTTGGGGAGGATTTGCGTCACTGTACAGAGACCATTATACTGTCCTAAATGAATGCTGGGTTGGGGAGGATTTGCGTCACTGTACAGAGACCATTATACTGTCCTAAATGACTGCTGGGTTGGGGAGGATTTGCGTCACTGTACAGAGACCATTATACTGTCCTAAATGACTGCCGGGTTGGGGAGGATTTGCGTCACTGTATAGAGACCATTACACTGTCCTAAATGACTGCTGGGTTGGGGAAGATTTGCGTCACTGTACAGAGACAATTATACTGTTCTAAATGACTGCTGGGTTGGGGAAGATTTGCGTCACTGTATAGAGACCATTATACTGTCCTAAATGACTGCTGGGTTGGGGAGGATTTGCGTCACTGTACAGAGACCATTACACTGTCCTAAATGACTGCTGGGTTGGAGAGGATTTGCGTCACTGTACAGAGACCATTACACTGTCCTGAATGACTGCTGGGTTGGGGAGGATTTGCGTCACTGTACAGAGACCATTATAGTGTCCTAAATGACTGCTGGGTTGGGGAGGATTTGCGTCACTGTACAGAGACCATTATACTGTCCTAAATGACTGCTGGGTTGGGGAGGATTTGCGTCACTGTACAGAGACCATCATACTGTCCTAAATGACTGCTGGGTTGGGGAGGATTTGCGTCACTGTACAGAGACCATCATACTGTCCTAAATGACTGCTGGGTTGGGGAGGATTTGCGTCACTGTATAGAGACCATTACACTGTCGTAAATGACTGCTGGGTCGGGGAGGATTTGCGTCACTGTACAGAGACCATTATACTGTCCTAAATGACTGCTGGTTTGTGGAGGACTTGCGTCACTGTACAGAGACCATTATACTGTCCTAAATGACTGCTGGGTTGGGGAGGATTTGCGTCACTGTACAGAGACCATTATACTGTCCTAAATGACTGCTGGGTTGGGGAGGATTTGCGTCACTGTACAGAGACCATTATACTGTCCTAAATGACTGCTGGGTTGGGGAGGATTTGCGTCACTGTACAGAGACCATTATAATGACCTAAATGACTGCTGGGTTGGGGAGGATTTGCGTCACTGTACAGAGACCATTATGACTGCTGGGTCGTGGAGGATTTGAGTCACTGTACAGAGACCATTATACTGTCCTAAATGACTGCTGGGTTGGGGAGGGTTTGAGTCACTGTACAGAGACCATTATGACTGCTGGGTCGTGGAGGATTTGAGTCACTGTACAGAGACCATTATACTGTCCTAAATGACTGCTGGGTTGGGGAGGATTTGAGTCACTGTACAGAGACCATTACACTGTCCTAAATGACTGCTGGGTTGGGGAGGATTTGCGTCACTGTACAGAGACCATTATAGTGTCCTAAATGACTGCTGGGTTGGGGAGGATTTGCGTCACTGTACAGAGACCATTACACTGTCCTAAATGGCTGCTGGGTTGGGGAGGATTTGCGTCACTGTACAGAGACCATTACACTGTCCTAAATGGCTGCTGGGTTGGGGAGGATTTGCGTCACTGTACAGAGACCATCATACTGTCCTAAATGACTGCTGGGTTGGGGAGGATTTGCGTCACTGTACAGAGACCATTACACTGTCCTAAATGGCTGCTGGGTTGGGGAGGATTTGAGTCACTGTACAGAGACCATTACACTGTCCTAAATGGCTGCTGGGTTGGGGAGGATTTGCGTCACTGTACAGAGACCATCATACTGTCCTAAATGACTGCTGGGTTGGGGAGGATTTGCGTCACTGTACAGAGACCATTATGACTGCGGGGTTGGGGAGGATTTGCGTCACTGTACAGAGACCATTATAATGACCTAAATGACTGCTGCGTTGGGGAGGATTTGCGTCACTGTACAGAGACCATTACAATGTCCTAAATGACTGCTGGGTTGGGGAGGATTTGCGTCACTGTACAGAGACCATTATACTGTCCTAAATGACTGCTGGGTTGGGGAAGATCTGCGTCACTGTACAGAGACCATTACACTGTCCTAAATGACTGCTGGGTTGGGGAGGATTTGCGTCACTGTACAGAGACCATTATACTGTCCTAAATGACTGCTGGGTTTGGGAGGATTTGCGTCACTGTACAGAGACCATTATACTGTCCTAAATGACTGCTGGGTTGGGGAAGATCTGCGTCACTGTACAGAGACCATTACACTGTCCTAAATGACTGCTGGGTTGGGGAGGATTTGCGTCACTGTACAGAGACCATTATACTGTCCTAAATGACTGCTGGGTTTGGGAGGATTTGTGTCACTGTACAGAGACCATTATAATGACCTAAATGACTGCTGGGTTGGGGAGGATTTGCGTCACTGTATAGAGACCATTACACTGTCCTAAATGACTGCTGGGTTGGGGAGGATTTGCGTCACTGTACAGAGACCATTATAATGACCTAAATGACTGCTGGGTTGGGGAAGATTTGCGTCACTGTACAGAGACCATTATACTGTCCTAAATGACTGCTGGGTTGGGGAGGATTTGCGTCACTGTACAGAGACCATTATACTGTCCTAAGTGACTGCTGGGTTGGGGAGGATTTGCGTCACTGTACAGAGACCATTATACTGTCCTAAATGACTGCTGGGTTGGGGAGGATTTGCGTCACTGTACAGAGACCATTATAATGACCTAAATGACTGCTGGGTTGGGGAGGATTTGCGTCACTGTACAGAGACCATTATGACTGCTGGGTCGTGGAGGATTTGAGTCACTGTACAGAGACCATTATACTGTCCTAAATGACTGCTGGGTTGGGGAGGGTTTGAGTCACTGTACAGAGACCATTATGACTGCTGGGTCGTGGAGGATTTGAGTCACTGTACAGAGACCATTATACTGTCCTAAATGACTGCTGGGTTGGGGAGGATTTGAGTCACTGTACAGAGACCATTACACTGTCCTAAATGACTGCTGGGTTGGGGAGGATTTGCGTCACTGTATAGAGACCATTACACTGTCCTAAATGGCTGCTGGGTTGGGGAGGATTTGCGTCACTGTACAGAGACCATTACACTGTCCTAAATGGCTGCTGGGTTGGGGAGGATTTGCGTCACTGTACAGAGACCATCATACTGTCCTAAATGACTGCTGGGTTGGGGAGGATTTGCGTCACTGTACAGAGACCATTACACTGTCCTAAATGGCTGCTGGGTTGGGGAGGATTTGAGTCACTGTACAGAGACCATTACACTGTCCTAAATGGCTGCTGGGTTGGGGAGGATTTGCGTCACTGTACAGAGACCATCATACTGTCCTAAATGACTGCTGGGTTGGGGAGGATTTGCGTCACTGTACAGAGACCATTATGACTGCGGGGTTGGGGAGGATTTGCGTCACTGTACAGAGACCATTATAATGACCTAAATGACTGCTGCGTTGGGGAGGATTTGCGTCACTGTACAGAGACCATTACAATGTCCTAAATGACTGCTGGGTTGGGGAGGATTTGCGTCACTGTACAGAGACCATTACACTGTCCTAAATGGCTGCTGGGTTGGGGAGGATTTGCGTCACTGTACAGAGACCATCATACTGTCCTAAATGACTGCTGGGTTGGGGAGGATTTGCGTCACTGTACAGAGACCATTATGACTGCGGGGTTGGGGAGGATTTGCGTCACTGTACAGAGACCATTATAATGACCTAAATGACTGCTGGGTTGGGGAGGATTTGCGTCACTGTACAGAGACCATTATACTGTCCTAAATGACTGCTGGGTGGGGGAGGATTCGCGTCACTTTCTCTGTTGTCCGAGTCACATTCTTTATACAGAAATTGATAGTAAGGAACTTAAGATAAAACATCGCCACCAGGTACATTTCGTATAGCGTGTGATAACAGCGTCACTATGATAGATGGCTCCTAGGCGGTCGTCGGGACTCGCTTATATCTTACACTGTCAATTGTTACGCTTTACTTACAGTGATGAAGGAAGAGCGAACATTCCGACACTGTAACAAAGGCGGGTGAAATCTAACCCCACACTTCTAGACGCTTTGATAGATAACGAGATAGCCCTACTCGAGCACTAATTGGCTATGGGAATGGACCGGTTTATGTGGGAAGAGAAGGATTGTATATAAACCCGGGTTTTCCGTGTCAGATACTGTCTCTGACAGTTATCTAGGTCGTCACTGTTGTCATCTCTCCTGGCGATAAACCTGGGTAAGTGTGCACTCATTCAGAACACATCGGCCGACGACGAGCGAGGTGTTCCGAACGAGCTATTCGCAGTAGGACATGCGCATTAATCAAAACTCTAAAATGTTTAGTATTTCAAGCAATACTGATATTGTTTTTATTGGGATCAGGAATTGTTTCATAGAACAGAAATAATTGAATCCCAACAGTATAAAGTCGGGTGGTGCAGTGGATATCGCACGTGCCTTTCACCAATGCGACCGAGGTTCGATTCCCCGATCGGACGTGAAAAGGTATGGGGTCACCTGCCCGACTACGTGGGTTTCTGCGGGTACTCCGGCTTCCTCCCTCAATAAGGCCCCTCGCGCGCTAACATCCGGGCCAACAAGAGTGATTAAAATAAAGTTGTATAACTTGTTTCATAATTGTTGTAAAATAAAGTTTATATATATGTATATATAATAACCAAGTCCATGTTTCGACTACGTGACCGCCTTTGCTGGCTTTCGATTTGTATGAATTCAGATATTGTCCTAATTGTGTTTGTGTTTGATTCGTAAAGTCGCACCAGGTAAAGGCATCATTATTGACAATGAAGTAGGACTAGTATAAGTGAACTAACAATAAGGAAATGAACTAACAAAAGTCTATAAAATTAGTGAACTTACCATAAATACGTGAACTTACTAAAGTCTAACATTAGTGAACTTATTAAAGTCTAACATTAGTGAACTTATTAAAGTCTAACATTAGTGAACTTACTAAAGTCTAACATTAGTGAACTTACTAAAGTCTAACATTAGTGAACTTACCATAAAGACGTGAACTTACTAAAGTCTAACATTAGTGAACTTGTCATAAAGACGTGAACTTACTAAAGTCTGACATTAGTGAACTTGCCATAAAGACGTGAACTTAATAAAGTCTAACATTAGTGAACTTACTAAAGTCTAACATTAGTGAACTTGCCATAAAGACGTGAACTTACTAAAGTCTAACATTAGTTACTTACTAAAGTCTAACATTAGTGAACTTACCATGAATACATGAACTTACTAAAGTCTAACATTAGTGAACTTGCCATAAAGACGTGAACTTACTAAAGTCTGACATTAGTGAACTTGCCATAAAGACGTGAACTTACTAAAGTCTGACATTAGTGAACTTGCCATAAAGACGTGAACTTAATAAAGTCTAACATTAGTGAACTTACTAAAGTCTAACATTAGTGAACTTGCCATAAAGACGTGAACTTACTAAAGTCTAACATTAGTTACTTACTAAAGTCTAACATTAGTGAACTTACCATGAATACATGAACTTACTAAAGTCTAACATTAGTGAACTTGCCATAAAGACGTGAACTTACTAAAGTCTGACATTAGTGAACTTGCCATAAAGACGTGAAGTTAATAAAGTCTAACATTAGTGAACTTGCCATAAAGACGTGAACTTACTAAAGTCTAACGTTAGTGAACTTACCATAAAGACATGAACTTACTAAAGTCTAACATTAGTGAACTTGCCATAAAGACGTGAACTTACTAAAGTCTAACATTAGTGAACTTGCCATACAGAAGTGAACTTACTAAAGTCTAACATTAGTGAACTTGCCATACAGAAGTGAACTTAATAAAGTCTAACATTAGTGAACTTGCCATACAGAAGTGAACTTACTAAAGTCTAACATTAGTGAACTTGACATAAAGACGTGAACTTACTAAAGTCTAACATTAGTGAACTTGCCATACAGAAGTGAACTTACTAAAGTCTAACATTAGTGAACTTGCCATACAGAAGTGAACTTACTAAAGTCTAACATTAGTGAACTTACCATAAAGAAGAGAACTTACTAAAGTCTAACATTAGTGAACTTGCCATAAAGAAGTGAACTTACTAAAGTCTAACATTAGTGAACTTGCCATACAGAAGTGAACTTACTAAAGTCTAACATTAGTGAACTTGCCATAAAGACGTGAACTTACTACAGTCTGACATTAGTGAACTTACCATAAAGACATGAACTTACTAAAGTCTAACATTAGTGAACTTGCCATAAAGACATGAACTTACTAAAGTCTAACATAAGTGAACTTACCATAAAAAAGTGAACTTACTAAAGTCTAACATTAGTGAACTTACCATAAAGAAGTGAACTTACTAAAGTCTAACATTAGTGAACTTACCATAAAGAAGTGAACTTACTTAAGTCTGACATTAGTGAACTTGCCATAAAGAAGTGAACTTACAAAAGTCTAACATTAGTGAACTTACCATGAAGAAGAGAACTTACTAAAGTCTAACATTAGTGAACTTACCATAAAGAAGTGAACTTACTAAAGTCTAACATTAGTGAACTTACCATAAATACGTGAACTTATTATGTCTAGTATAAGTGAACTTGCCATAAAGAAGTGAACTAACAAAAGTCTAACATTAGTGAACTTACCATAAAGACGTGAACTTACTAAAAACTAGCATAAGTTAACTTGTCATTAAGACGTGAACTTACTTAAGTCTAACATTAGTGAACTTGCCATAAAGACGTGAACTTACTAAAGTCTATCATTAGTGAACTTACCATAAAGAAGTGAACTTACTAAAGTCTAACATTAGTGAACTTACCATAAAGAAGTGAACTTACTAAAGTCTAACATTAGTGAACTTACCATAAAGAAGTGAACTTACTAAAATCTAACACTAGTGAATTACCATAAAGAAGTGAACTTACTAAAGTCTAACATTAGTGAACTTACCATAAAGAAGTGAACTTACTAAAGTCTAACATTAGTGAACTTACTAAAGTCTAACATTAGTGAACCTACTAAAGTCTAACATTAGTGAACTTACTAAAGTCTAACATTAGTGAACTTACCATAAAGTCGAACATTAGTGAACTTTAAAGACTAACATTAGTGAACTTACTAAAGTCTAACATTAGTGAACTTACTAAAGTCTAACATTAGTGAACTTACTAAAGTCTAACATTTGTGAACTTACTAAAGTCTAGCATTAGTAAACTTACTATGACGGCGTGAACTTACTAAAGTCTAACATTAGTGAACTTACTATGATGACGTGAACTAAATAAAGTCTAACATTAGTGAACGTGCCATAAAGACGTGAACTTACTAAAGTCTAACATTAGTGAACTTTCCATGAAGACGTGAACTTACTAAAGTCTAACATTTGTGAACTTACTATGACGACGTGAACTTACTAAAGTCTAACATTAGTGAACTTATTAAAGTCTAACATTTGTGAACTTACCATAAAGTCGAACATTAGTGAACTTTTAAAGACTAACATTAGTGAACTTACTAAAGTCTAACATTAGTGAACTTACTAAAGTCTAACATTAGTGAACTTACTAAAGTCTAACATTTGTGAAATTACTCAAGTCTAGCATTAGTAAACTTACTATGACGGCGTGAACTTACTAAAGTCTAACATTAGTGAACTTACTATGACGACGTGAACTTAATAAAGTCTAACATTAGTGAACTTGCCATAAAGACGTGAACTTACTAAAGTCTAACATTAGTGAACGTGCCATGAAGACGTGAACTTACTAAAGTCTAACATTTGTGAACTTACTATGACGACGTGAACTTAATATGGTCTAACATTAGTGAACTTGCCATAAAGACGTGAACTTACTAAAGTCTAACATTAGTTAACTTGCCATGAAGACGTGAACTTACTAAAGTCTAGCATTAGTAAACTTACTATGACGGCGTGAACTTACTTAAGTCTAACATTAGTGAACTTGCCATAAAGACGTGAACTTACTAAAGTCTAACATTAGTGAACTTACTATGACGACGTGAACTTACTAAAGTCTAACATTAGTGAACTTGCCATAAAGACGTGAACTTACTAAAGTCTAACATTATTGAACTAACCATAAAGACGTGCACTTAATAAATTCTAACATTAGTGAACTTACTAAAGTCTAACATTAGTGAACTTACTTAAGTCTAGCATAAGTGAACTTGACTTAAAGACGTGAACTTACTAAAGTCTAACATTAGTGAACTTACCATAAAGGAGAGAACTTACTAAAGTCTAACATTAGCGAACTTACCATAAAGAAGTGAACTTACTAAAGTCTAACATTAGTGAACTTACCATAAATACGTGAACTTATTATGTCTAGTATAAGTGAACTTGCCATAAAGAAGTGAACTAACAAAAGTCTAACATAAGTGAACTTACCATAAATACGTGAACTTACTAAAGTCTAGCATAAGTTAACTTGTCATAAAGACGTGAACTTACTTAAGTCTAACATAAGTGAACTTGCCATAAAGACGTGAACTTACTAAAATCTAACATTAGTGAACTTACCATAAAGAAGTGAACTTACTAAAGTCTAACATTAGTGAACTTACCATAAAGACGTGAACTTACTAAAGTCTAACATTAGTGAACTTACCTAAGTCTAGCATAAGTGAACTTGCCATAAAGTCTAACATTAGTGAACTTACTAAAGTCTGACAATAGTGAACTTACTTAAGTCTAACATTTGTGAACTTACCATAAAGTCGAACATTAGTGAACTTTTGAAGACTAACATTAGTGAACTTACTAAAGTCTAACATTAGTGAACTTACTAAAGTCTAACATTAGTGAACTTATTAAAGTCTAACATTTGTGAACTTACCATAAAGTCGAACATTAGTGAACTTTAAAGACTAACATTAGTGAACTTACTAAAGTCTAACATTAGTGAACTTACTAAAGTCTAACATTAGTGAACTTACTAAAGTCTAACATTTGTGAACTTACTAAAGTCTAGCATTAGTAAACTTACTATGACGGCGTGAACTTACTAAAGTCTAACATTAGTGAACTTACTATGATGACGTGAACTTAATAAAGTCTAACATTAGTGAACTTGCCATAAAGACGTGAACTTACTAAAGTCTAACATTAGTGAACGTGCAATGAAGACGTGAACTTACTAAAGTCTAACATTTGTGAACTTACTATGACGACGTGAACTTACTAAAGTCTAACATTAGTGAACATACTAAAGTCTAACATTAGTGAACTTACTAAAGTCTAACATTTGTGAACTTACTAAAGTCTAGCATTAGTAAACTTACTATGACGGCGTGAACTTACTAAAGTCTAACATTAGTGAACTTACTATGACGACGTGAACTTAATATAGTCTAACATTAGTGAACTTGCCATAAAGACGTGAACTTACTAAAATCTAACATTAGTTAACTTGCCATGAAGACGTGAACTTACTAAAGTCAAGCATTAGTAAACTTACTATGACGGCGTGAACTTACTAAAGTCTAACATTAGTGAACTTGCCATAAAGACGTGAACTTACTAAAGTCTAACATTAGTGAACTTACTATGACGACGTGAACTTACTAAAGTCTAACATTAGTGAACTTGCCATAAAGACGTGAACTTACTAAAGTCTAACATTATTGAACTAACCATAAAGACGTGCACTTAATAAATTCTAACATTAGTGAACTTACTAAAGTCTAACATTAGTGAACTTACTTAAGTCTAGCATAAGTGAACTTGACTTAAAGACGTGAACTTACTAAAGTCTAACATAAGTGAACTTACCATAAAGACGTGAACTTACTAAAGTCTAACATTAGTGAACTTTCCATAAAGACGTGAACTTACTAAAGTCTAACATTAGTGAACTTTCAATAAAGACGTGAACTTACTAAAGTATTTTCTAACATTAGTGAACTTACTAAAGTCTAACATTAGTGAACTTACTAAAGTCTAACATTTGTGAAATTACTAAAGTCTAGCATTAGTAAACTTACTATGACGACGTGAACTTACTTAAGTCTAACATTAGTGAACTTTCCATAAAGACGTGAACTTACTTAAATCTGTTCTAACATTAGTAAACTTACCATAAAGACGTACACTTACTAAAGTATTTTCTAACATTAGTGAACTTACTAAAGTCTAACATTAGTGAACTTGCCATAAAGACGTGAACTTACTAAAGTCTAACATTATTGAACTAACCATAAAGACGTGCACTTAATAAATTCTAACATTAGTGAACTTACTAAAGTCTAACATTAGTGAACTTACTTAAGTCTAGCATAAGTGAACTTGACTTAAAGACGTGAACTTACTAAAGTCTAACATTAGTGAACTTACCATAAAGAAGAGAACTTACTAAAGTCTAACATTAGTGAACTTACCATAAAGAAGTGAACTTACTAAAGTCTAACATTAGTGAACTTACCATAAATACTTGAACTTATTATGTCTAGTATAAGTGAACTTGCCATAAAGAAGTGAACTAACAAAAGTCTAACATAAGTGAACTTACCATAAATACGTGAACTTACTAAAGTCTAGCATAAGTTAACTTGTCATAAAGACGTGAACTTACTTAAGTCTAACATAAGTGAACTTGCCATAAAGACGTGAACTTACTAAAATCTAACATTAGTGAACTTACCATAAAGAAGTGAACTTACTAAAGTCTAACATTAGTGAACTTACCATAAAGACGTGAACTTACTAAAGTCTAACATTAGTGAACTTACCTAAGTCTAGCATAAGTGAACTTGCCATAAAGTCTAACATTAGTGAACTTACTAAAGTCTGACAATAGTGAACTTACTTAAGTCTAACATTTGTGAACTTACCATAAAGTCGAACATTAGTGAACTTTTGAAGACTAACATTAGTGAACTTACTAAAGTCTAACATTAGTGAACTTACTAAAGTCTAACATTAGTGAACTTATTAAAGTCTAACATTTGTGAACTTACCATAAAGTCGAACATTAGTGAACTTTAAAGACTAACATTAGTGAACTTACTAAAGTCTAACATTAGTGAACTTACTAAAGTCTAACATTAGTGAACTTACTAAAGTCTAACATTTGTGAACTTACTAAAGTCTAGCATTAGTAAACTTACTATGACGGCGTGAACTTACTAAAGTCTAACATTAGTGAACTTACTATGATGACGTGAACTTAATAAAGTCTAACATTAGTGAACTTGCCATAAAGACGTGAACTTACTAAAGTCTAACATTAGTGAACGTGCAATGAAGACGTGAACTTACTAAAGTCTAACATTTGTGAACTTACTATGACGACGTGAACTTACTAAAGTCTAACATTAGTGAACATACTAAAGTCTAACATTAGTGAACTTACTAAAGTCTAACATTTGTGAACTTACTAAAGTCTAGCATTAGTAAACTTACTATGACGGCGTGAACTTACTAAAGTCTAACATTAGTGAACTTACTATGACGACGTGAACTTAATATAGTCTAACATTAGTGAACTTGCCATAAAGACGTGAACTTACTAAAATCTAACATTAGTTAACTTGCCATGAAGACGTGAACTTACTAAAGTCAAGCATTAGTAAACTTACTATGACGGCGTGAACTTACTAAAGTCTAACATTAGTGAACTTGCCATAAAGACGTGAACTTACTAAAGTCTAACATTAGTGAACTTACTATGACGACGTGAACTTACTAAAGTCTAACATTAGTGAACTTGCCATAAAGACGTGAACTTACTAAAGTCTAACATTATTGAACTAACCATAAAGACGTGCACTTAATAAATTCTAACATTAGTGAACTTACTAAAGTCTAACATTAGTGAACTTACTTAAGTCTAGCATAAGTGAACTTGACTTAAAGACGTGAACTTACTAAAGTCTAACATAAGTGAACTTACCATAAAGACGTGAACTTACTAAAGTCTAACATTAGTGAACTTTCCATAAAGACGTGAACTTACTAAAGTCTAACATTAGTGAACTTTCAATAAAGACGTGAACTTACTAAAGTATTTTCTAACATTAGTGAACTTACTAAAGTCTAACATTAGTGAACTTACTAAAGTCTAACTTTTGTGAAATTACTAAAGTCTAGCATTAGTAAACTTACTATGACGACGTGAACTTACTTAAGTCTAACATTAGTGAACTTTCCATAAAGACGTGAACTTACTTAAATCTGTTCTAACATTAGTAAACTTACCATAAAGACGTACACTTACTAAAGTATTTTCTAACATTAGTGAACTTACTAAAGTCTAACATTAGTGAACTTGCCATAAAGACGTGAACTTACTAAAGTCTAACATTATTGAACTAACCATAAAGACGTGCACTTAATAAATTCTAACATTAGTGAACTTACTAAAGTCTAACATTAGTGAACTTACTTAAGTCTAGCATAAGTGAACTTGACTTAAAGACGTGAACTTACTAAAGTCTAACATTAGTGAACTTACCATAAAGAAGAGAACTTACTAAAGTCTAACATTAGTGAACTTACCATAAAGAAGTGAAGTTACTAAAGTCTAACATTAGTGAACTTACCATAAATACGTGAACTTATTATGTCTAGTATAAGTGAACTTGCCATAAAGAAGTGAACTAACAAAAGTCTAACATTAGTGAACTTACCATAAATACGTGAACTTACTAAAGTCTAGCATAAGTTAACTTGTCATAAAGACGTGAACTTACTTAAGTCTAACATAAGTGAACTTGTCATAAAGACGTGAACTTACTAAAGTCTGAAATGAGTGAACTAACCATAAAGACGTGAACTTAATAAATTATAACATTAGTGAACTTACTAAAGTCTAACATTAGTGAACTTACCTAAGTCTAGCATAAGTGAACTTGCCATAAAGTCTAACATTAGTGAACTTACTAAAGTCTGACAATAGTGAACTTACTTAAGTCTAACATTTGTGAACTTACCATAAAGTCGAACATTAGTGAACTTTTGAAGACTAACATTAGTGAACTTACTAAAGTCTAACATTAGTGAACTTACTAAAGTCGAACATTAGTGAACTTATTAAAGTCTAACATTTGTGAACTTACCATAAAGTCGAACATTAGTGAACTTTAAAGACTAACATTAGTGAACTTACTAAAGTCTAACATTAGTGAACTTACTAAAGTCTAACATTAGTGAACTTACTAAAGTCTAACATTTGTGAACTTACTAAAGTCTAGCATTAGTAAACTTACTATGATGACGTGAACTTAATAAAGTCTAACATTAGTGAACTTGCCATAAAGACGTGAACTTACTAAAGTCTAACATTAGTGAACGTGCAATGAAGACGTGAACTTACTAAAGTCTAACATTTGTGAACTTACTATGACGACGTGAACTTACTAAAGTCTAACATTAGTAAACATACTAAAGTCTAACATTAGTGAACTTACTAAAGTCTAACATTTGTGAACTTACTAAAGTCTAGCATTAGTAAACTTACTATGACGGCGTGAACTTACTAAAGTCTAACATTAGTGAACTTACTATGACGACGTGAACTTAATATAGTCTAACATTAGTGAACTTGCCATAAAGACGTGAACTTACTAAAGTCTAACATTAGTTAACTTGCCATGAAAACGTGAACTTACTAAAGTCAAGCATTAGTGAACTTACTATGACGGCGTGAACTTACTAAAGTCTAACATTAGTGAACTTGCCATAAAGACGTGAACTTACTAAAGTCTAACATTAGTGAACTTACTATGACGACGTGAACTTACTAAAGTCTAACATTAGTGAACTTGCCATAAAGACGTGAACTTACTAAAGTCTAACATTATTGAACTAACCATAAAGACGTGCACTTAATAAATTCTAACATTAGTGAACTTACTAAAGTCTAACATTAGTGAACTTACTTAAGTCTAGCATAAGTGAACTTGACTTAAAGACGTGAACTTACTAAAGTCTAACATAAGTGAACTTACCATAAAGACGTGAACTTACTAAAGTCTAACATTAGTGAACTTTCCATAAAGACGTGAACTTACTAAAGTCTAACATTAGTGAACTTTCCATAAAGACGTGAACTTACTAAAGTATTTTCTAACATTAGTGAACTTACTAAAGTCTAACATTAGTGAACTTACTAAAGTCTAACATTTGTGAAATTACTAAAGTCTAGCATTAGTAAACTTACTATGACGACGTGAACTTACTTAAGTCTAACATTAATGAACTTTCCATAAAGACGTGAACTTACTTAAATCTGTTCTAACATTAGTAAACTTACCATAAAGACGTACACTTACTAAAGTATTTTCTAACATTAGTGAACTTACTAAAGTCTAACATTAGTGAACTTGCCATAAAGACGTGAACTTACTAAAGTCTAACATTATTGAACTAACCATAAAGACGTGCACTTAATAAATTCTAACATTAGTGAACTTACTAAAGTCTAACATTAGTGAACTTACTTAAGTCTAGCATAAGTGAACTTGACTTAAAGACGTGAACTTACTAAAGTCTAACATAAGTGAACTTACCATAAAGACGTGAACTTACTAAAGTCTAACATTAGTGAACTTACTATGATGACGTGAACTTAATAAAGTCTAACATTAGTGAACTTGCCATAAAGACGTGAACTTTCTTAAGTCTAACATTAGTGAACTTGCCATAAAGACGTGAACTTACTAAAGTCTAACATTAGTGAACTTTTCATAAAGACGCGAACTTACTTAAATCTGTTCTAACATTAGTAAATTTACCATAAAGACGTACACTTACTAAAGTATTTTCTAACATTAGTGAACTTACTAAAGTATAACATAAGTGAACTTACCATAAAGTCTAACATTAGTGAACTTACTATGACGACGTGAACTTACTAAAGTCTAACATTAGTGAACTTACCATAAAGAAGTGAACTTACAAAAGTCTAACATTAGTGAACTTACTATGACGACGTGAACTTACTTAAGTCTTACATTAGTGAGCTAACTAAAAAAATCTTTAACTCTCTTTAGCCTATTCTAACATACTTAAGACGTGAACTAACTATGTTAACATTTGTGATAACGAGAGTCTATCACTGATAACGAGAGTCACGATAACTTTACTCACCAAGATAACAGCAATGAGTGTACACACTGATACTAGTAAACATACGTCACGGTAGACACGCTTTATTTACACGCCCTGTCTTTTCACGTGCTGTTGTCAGCTGAAATACATTTTCGGTCAGGGATTTCATCAATGTGTTGCAATAGATTATAGTAGTCACCTATTGTTAATATATTATCACTCAATTATGTGGGAAATAAACAAGGATAAACCCAACAAAATAACAAAAAATCTTTAAAACTTAAATATTTATTTACAATTAAATAACAAATACTAAATGAAATGTAACTACCAATATCTCCTAACATCGTTATAACAACAGTACTTACAAATCCTCACTGAAGAGAAATAAATATCCAATATCCTTATAATGATCCACGGAATGTAGTTCAACAGAGTATGAACGCAGTGCTCTAACAAGATAGCACTGGTCCAGCTTATAAATAAATAAACTAGAATGTTCTTGCAGAATTACCTAGAATGTTCTTGTAAACTAAAGAATTATCTAGGATGTTCCGGATGCAATAAAACAAAAATGAGTTTTAACAATATCTGGTGAACGCTTTACACAACAGTATGTATGACTTAGTAGCACTAACTGTAATGGGTAGTAAGCATATACAGCCATGAAACTCATTCACCCCTGAACTCATATTTGAACTCAAATCAATCTATAAATTGTAGTCATTCGTTTTGAAATTATTGGAGTGAAAACGTTTAACGTTTAAGTATCATTGTAGGGCTGTCAATTTATCACACTTTTATGTATATATTTGCATTTTCGTAAACATCACAATTTTAACGTTTTCGCTTTGTTCACAAGTTAGATAATATCTTTTCTGAAAATCAACACTTTGCCCGTTTTTTTGTCAAATAGCAAGTATTGTAAGTGGGTCCTTAAAAGACATTAAAAGCCGAGGCTTTATCACGCTGTTTCCCACGATATCAGAGACACTGGTGAAACACATGTATGCACAAATAGAAATTCCCCCACAACTACTTTCGTTTTATTTTCATTCACTCATGGGGCCTTTCAATGATTCAATGGACTCATTGGGTGACCCTATACAGAGTTGTTTAAGACCACGGACATTTCGTCATCATCACGGACATGACGTCATCATCACCACGGACACAACGTCATAATCACGGACACAACGTCATAATCACGGACATGATGTCATCATCACGGACATAACGTCATCATCACGGACATGACGTCATTATCATCACGGACATAACGTCATCATCACGAACATTACGGCATCATCACGGACATAACGTCATCATCACAGACATGACGTCATCTTCGTGGACACGATGTCATCATCACGACTTTGCGTCATAATCATTTACTATTGACGTTATGTAACGATGGTTGATTATCATCCTTTTAATTTTAATTAACTGGTTTTGAAATTGAAGTATGTGTATGGGGGGATCGTCAATTTCTTGGTTGTTACAATATGAAAGCTAGCTAGTAGTCTATTAATCAGACAGGCTACCAGCCCCTATAAGTTTCTATAGATAATTTCTCTGCTGATTCTACTAGCTTATCTCCCCTTGTTTCAAACTTGGGCTAGAATCAGACATTCGAGTGATCAAAATTATTTGCATATTATTTCAATTTCTGTATACTATTCTAGAGACGGGGCCAGTCCATCTTATAATTTACACATGATAACCAGCCGTCTCTCGTTTGAGAACGTGTCAGTTAGGCCTTTCGGAGACGTGCACAAACAACTATATATATCGTACCGAGGTTATCGCTCTATAATCCATGTACTCAATAGATAGTGATATCTTTGTATCTTGATTACTTACATTTGCTGCAAGGTAAGCATTTCAAAGCACTGATAATGTCTTGTGATAATGGCTATCTATAATGGCTATCCCTCGTGTCTAAGGTGGTGAGGGTTTGAGTAGGAGGGTTAACGGGGGGGGGGGGGGGGGGGCATCTACCCACACGGTTTACCGATCACAAACTTAACAATGGATCGCTCCAACAGAAGCTGAGAAGATACGAATGTCCCGAGGTGATTATAAAGACTTTTCTGTGATAAATCATGGTCATCACAGATCTGATGATTGTCTAGATATGTTTAAACATGTTCATTCCTCAAACGAACTAGTCTAACGGAATCAAAATGTTGTTTACACCTGTTGTCTCTAGTTTTGACCACAGGGGCCTGAACATATGTTACAACTGGTTTTGGACCCAAACTAATGTGTTTAGAGTAATTTTACATTTTGACGCTGTTTAGATTTATATTCTATACATGTAAACTACCACCTCACATTCAGTAAAACTCTCTTTTTAACGAATTTCAGCCCACATGTGGCAACGCGACACAGGAAATACAATCACGAAGACGTAGAGTGACAATAAGACATATGAATGGGCATATATATATATAAATATAAATTACAATCACATATGTTTGTTGTTATCAGTTGGATAAATTGCATATCCAGCAATTTATAGTTTAGTTTAAAAAAAATCTGCACCCTCCATATCCAGGGGTTACGTTCACCTTCACTCTCTATATCATAGAATCTGTCATGTTGGGGAGATGTACATCAAAAGAATGGTTACATAACGGTAAAAAAGACAAGCTTTGAAGTCGGTTGTGACTCCAGCCTATATAACGATTGTTCAAGTTGTTTTTATTTTACCTGAACGTCAATCTGATTAAAATACAGATCCTTACTATTAATTTGTGTGTAGGATCCGACAGCGACCAGGAGAAGGTCATGTGCAGAAGACCTTTATTATTTCCATATCCAACCAATCAAAATGCACCTTGTAAACGGTGTTTGGTAGACAAACAAAAATGGCGGCGGATCGAAGAGAAAATCATCCAGGGCGTTATATATAACAATTAGATTAGTATATCTTGTGATAATTTCTTTACCTTCAGTTGTTATTTCTTTTCGGACAAACGAAAAATTACAAATCAAACAGATACTGTCTGAAAAGAACACACGCCTTGTCGTAGAGACCGCTGAACTGGGCGCCGCCATTTTGTATACGGTCGTTCGGGTTTCTCGCTACTTTACTCTGGTTCAAGGAAAAGTGCAGAAAAAAATCGAAATTAGCTTTTCACTTTCAGAATCTGGAAAGCAGCGATTTGATTGTTGAATACAAAGGTCATCTGCGCATGAACTTCTACTGGTCGCTGTCAGATCCTACACACGATAGCAATAGTGAGGATCTGTATTTTAATCAGATTGCCTGAACGTACCTTCAGTTTCGCCATGATATAATCCAGGGGTGTAGAGAGCGTAGGTGAGCGTAACCTAATTATGATAAACGAAGAAAAGTTGAGAACCAAAGAAAGGTACCATGACTGGATAGTAATAAAGAACAAGTAGTTGTAATGGACGAGTGCTATAATACCCAGCCTGTAAGGCCACTGATGTTTGATAAGTAAAAGATTTGGAAAGGAAAAAAATCACTTCACATGGTATTCATCGAATTATACGCACGTGTGTTTGTGTGTGTTGATGCCATGCCGAAAGCCGCTCCTATATAAGATTGTTTTTAAATGACCGTTTGTAACTGTTCCTGCATCAAGTAAGGGTACACACGTAAATATTAACCATTGCATGGCATTGCCTCTATGTAACTCTACCGAATTCAGTTGGCATTCATAAGGCTATGGATGCCATTTAAGCAATGAATGTTGTAGCAAATGTTGTTACAGTCCTATAACACACATTGCTATTGATGACAAACTAAATAAAGCCCGGTAGGGCTTTATGTAAGTTTGTCAGCAATAGTAATGTGTGTTATAGGACTGTAACAATATTTGCTAAAATGTTCATTACTTATATTTACATTTTGATAGAATTATTATGCTTTATTTAGTTTCTTCGGACCGATTTTGATCAGCAAATCAAGTGAAGACAACAACGAAATTCATGACGTCACAATAGAGATTGATGACGTCACAATACCAACTGCTGTTATAGTCTGAGGCACTGGGTGTTATAGGCGTATGACAGCAACTGCCTCTTAGCATTGTGTCAATGGAAAATTGCAGAGCAAATGTAAATATTGAACGATTGATGACATCATTATTATGACGTCACAATTGTTACTTGAGATGCCACTGACCATCCCCGGGCGATGGCTGTTCTATTTATTGAACAAGTATACCTGATACATGCATTGTTTGACCTAAATGTTAAGAAACAAAATTGTATGAGATGAACAAATTCTATAAACGGTAAATATATTCAATTCCATTCAATTTAATTTTATTTCATTTTACATCCAAATAACATTGTGGATAGAGCTGCAAATGATATAACCAAACATATAAGAATGCGCTCTTCATTGAATTGGCTTTGTCCAGATGGCAATCAACTTGTCAGTGAATGCCAACTGAAAGCAGTTCAATGCTTAAATATGCATGCTTATCAAAAAAGCTTGGGAAAAATAAATACCAGCCGGAGTGTGTTCTCCGTGTTTCCTTTCTCCTGCTATGCATTCCAAAATATGCAGATAATTTTACAATATAATCAGTCAGCTACAAATATTGTGAAAGTGATATCCAGGTTTAACGACGGTAAACCATGGTAACCAGTATCCCCCGGGACTGAAGAGAGCCACTCGCTAATACAATATATGAGACAGTGTCTGAATATATCAGGAGGATGGGTTGGGTAGGGGGTACGGATAGGGAGGAGGGGTGGGGTAGGGGGTATGGATAGGGAGGAGGTGTGGGGTAGGGGGTACGGGTAGGGAGGAGGGGTGGGGTAGGGGTACGGGTAGGGAGGAGGGGTTGGGTAGGGGGTACGCGTAGAGAGGAGGGTGGGGTAGGGGGTACGGGTAGGGGGTACGGGTAGAGGGGAGGGATGGGGTAGGGGGTACGGGTAGGGATGAGGTGTGGTATAGGGGTATCGGTATGGTAGAGGTAGGAAGGCGGGGATGGAGTCAAAATCACTAGAGCGTGCAAAACAAAAAATTCAATTGATTTGACAGGTTGAATAGGGGGAGGGGAATTAGTTCTCTCCCCGGTCATCACTACCGGTTATAGAAGATCTGGGACAACTGATACGTGTGTCACTCTGAGCTGCGGAACATATAAACTAATCGATTGTATGTTATGAGTAAGAGGCCGACTGAGCCGTATTATTCAGCTGGCATAGTGAAAAAAATAGTTCGTACGTAAATGTGGTCAGCGACCGTGGTTGTCAAGGTTTTATAGCGCCATCAATGTGACGATGGACGGTGGAGAAAGGTCGCTTAGGTCGGTAACCATTAAATGTGTTTTAGTGTGGGCTATCTCCCAATGATTTACCGAGACAAATGTTCACTAGAAAGCGAAGACGCTGTTTGTGTGAGTTAGGTGCTGGGATTTACATCTATTAGACTTGTGGGTCATATCGCGACGGCATCCACTTGTGGTAACAACAACTGAAGGCTACGTCATTGTTACCACAGGGACATGCTAATTCATCACAGTACTCCTTTTGCCGCTAACCCCCCCCCCCCCCCCCCCTACCCCCTCGTTTTGAATCAGACATACAAGTGATCAATTTTTTTTCGAATAGTTTTATATTTATATATTATTTCTAGAGACGAGGACAACAATGGCTTGGCACTTACCTATGTCACCTTAAAAAAGTAGTGGGATGGGTTATATTCGAGAGAGGTAACATAATTATATGACAGACATAGGTCCGTGCCTAGCCTTGTGACGAGGACCTGAGCCCGAGTTTCCCCCGGTCCCTACTCCATATCTCGTATGGGCGCCAGAGCGCATTGCCATGTGAAAACCACAGGGGCTAGGCACGAACCTAATTATTTAACCTATGTCCAATGTGACACCTCCCACTACTATATCTGTCACATATTTATATAAGTGGGTCCCAGGGAGGTGTCACATTCGACATACTAGGTTAAATAACTATCAGACAGTCATTCCATAGCGACATATGTCCGTGTCAAGCCCCTGGGGTGAAAACGTTGAATTCGCCGATACCAAACGATATCGGGAAAGTGTTGTTGAAGTGGGCCCCACCTGAATTATTTTCAATTCTTTGGAATTTTTTTGTCGAGAGTTTCTTGTCAGTTACCACTCAGGTTTACTTCGTTTTAGGCTTATTTTCGCATGGTTATCAACTGGAATTTTTTTCAGAATATTTCAGCATCACGAAAATTTCCCTGAAGTTACGTATATTGGGCCTTTAAGTGGCGGCCGCCAGGTAAAATGTTTTCACTAGTGGCACCAACAGGCTTCCATAGGACCAGAGGTAAATCGGGCTAACCACAATATAGTCCATTTCTAAAAAATAACCAGTTTCATGACATCTGTTTGAAAATGGCCGCCGCCTAACGTCATGTGATCAAAATTAGATAGGTCGAGAAAGTAATTATCGCGGGATCTCGCAACGCGGCCATTTTCAAACAGATGTCAGGAAACTGGTTATATTTTAGAAATGGGTGGCAACATTTAGTTTACGACCTCCTGTGACTTGATTAAATGTGTAGGTTAGTAGAAAAATATCTGTTCTTTCAATTGCTACATATTTTACATGTGATCGAAAATGTTTCATATTATAAAACACAGCTTAAACAGTGACCCGTGCACGGATAGGTAAAATTTCCATTTTTGAACTAATGAGGAATTCTGACTTTCGCACCCGCCCGTCGTCCAAATATTTAGCGGGTCAGAGGGTCAGAACCCTTCGGACTAACCACAACACAACGACGTCCCTTTGGGAGAATACCCAGGACATCAATTTTGAATAATAGCAGAGAAAAAAACGATATCTTAATAAGGCTTGAATTATGTTGTTTAGACTATATTGTCCTAAATTACATTCGTGTACATGCAGTAGAAACAGTTGAAACGGTTGGACCTGTGAGAAAACACCAGGCACAGATTTGGACCGAGGCTGACCTCTGGAAAATCTGCCACGTGTATATTGAGGGGTCAAGGCAAACTTGACCGAATCTAAATTGTTGACTGTTGCTAGTTTACGTTACAATGTTAATCCAGATGTAGATATTAAAGTACATTACATAATTAAGTGGACGCGTAAAAGAAGGACATGCTATTTTTGGTATGTTGTTATTTATCCTCTGCCTTCTTTTTGTCGAAGTGCGTTCGATTTCTGTGCGTCGTGTGCCTTTTCAATCGTAAGCAATCGAATGCAGCCCTGCTTTCACATCGGGGCCGGAGGGGGGATAATGTTGGTAAGTGGCGTAATTAATATGTACAAGAAAATAGGGTACATACATACATAAATGTAGTTATTATCACCTGTCCGCCCTTTGACGAAATTATCGAGAAAACATGGAATGTATATTTCTATTTTTCTATTAGAATGTGACAGAATAAAGAGAAGATCTCATCGCTTGACTCATCAATTCAACCAGTTCAAAGATAACCTATACATTATCTATCAACTTATCGTGGTGATCAGTTGGGGGTACATTATAGGTAAGTAGGTCGGATAACATTGCACAATACATAGTGCATCAGTACTACACTCTCTAGACATTACAGGGTGTTGTGCAATATCTAATTGCCGGCTGAAAGTCTTATTAAACAAAAATATTTCTCTTTACTATGCAACAACAGTGTAATTAACCTAATACGCATACGACATTTTGATAAATCAACCAAGTTGTAAACTTATTTCACAAAATACACTAACTTTTGATTTGTTATCCTTTCGATGTTTTAAGTTGATCGTACAAACAACATTGTCAATCATTCTGTTTATATGGAAGTAACTTATCATACAAATAAAATTTAAACTTATTTAACAACTTTGTAAATTATTTAATAAAATCAACAATGTAACTTATTTGAAAACCAACAATGTAGCTTTTGTGTAAAAAGCAATATACATGTAACACTAATCATATTCTACCGCGTTTGAAAATAACATACAAATATTATTTAAATTAATTGAACAACATTGTATCTGATTTGAAAACAACTTTTATAAACTACAGTGTAACTGATTTTAAAAAACAACAACAACAACGTAACTATTAAACAATATATGTACATGTGTATAAATACAGAAGAAAAAACATGCTACCATACGATTCAAATAATAAAGCAACTTTAAACAAATTTAATTTCCACTTCTTGTTAACGACATTGACTTTTCCCGTGCAAACAACTTTACCGTTCGAAATCTGCAGTGCGCCAGCGAAAATTCACCCAAAGGAATAGCGTACTCTGATCGTGTACTTCTGACAGCCATTATCATTAAGTTTATGCCTTTAACGTTTATATGCTAATTAAATCATAACCTGACAAGAGCTACCTTGAGGCTACGACGCCGAGGTTTGTTTACACGTAGCTATTTCTAGCTGATACTGGGTTCTTGATTGAGGAAATGTATAAACACATGTACTACTGTAAAGCCGGCGCGCGGTTTCCATAGAAACCAACAGCCTCTTCCATTTAGCAGCGTGAATGCGGTTAGTGAGAAGGGGTTACCTAGATACACATGACCCAGATGTACTCTGGTCCCAGATATCTATTGACTAGATAACAACAAGCTAGTAAACTGTTATCATCTAAAATAGACACCTTGTCTTACTATATTGTGAATCAGAACATTGTGTTACGTGCACTATTTTTGTCTCAGTGTCGGCCGTCAGCAGCCATTTCGGATAAAGTCGTTAGAGTTACTTCCCTTACATAATCAGGAAACAGTATCTAGAATTATTTCCCTTGTGTCACGTCCGTAGGGTTGTAGACTTGGAGCATATCTATCGATAATTTTCGGGCAAATTGAACAGAAATAACCTGATCAATTGTCGGTATGTATCATTGCTAACCATAGACTTAGCTTTTGACATGGTAATTTGCCAAGGTTTGCAAATTTGGCAAAACATGCGAAAAATCCATGTTCTAGGACAGAAAGATCAAACATGTTGCAAAAAAAAACTGCAAAAAAGTGCACACAGTTTTTTCGATATATACCGTATAACCCTAAAAAATATTGTGGTTATTACTTATAATTTCATTTCCGAAGATACGTATATAAGACATAAGTCTTATACAATGATTTCGTATTAATTATAACAAAAATCGAATGGTTTTGCAAAATACACAACCATATGCATAAATTTCACCGCAAAACAACTTCAACCAATCAGAAGTTTGATTACAAAATACCGCGCCAAACATGGCGTTATATGACGTCATCACTTTTTGCGTTGTCTGATTTTTGAGGTTATACAATATAACCTGAACAAGTTTAACATTGCGGGAATAGGCAAAATTAAATTATTGTGCTTTATTTACTTTCTTCGGACCGATTTTGAACAGCAAAACAAGTGAAGACAACAATGAAATTGATGAAGTCATAATAGAGATTGATGACGTCATAATAGCAACTGCTGTTATAGTCTAAGGCACTGGGTGTTATAGGCCTATGGCAGCAACTGCCTCTTAGCATTGTGTCAATGGAAATTACAGAGCAAATGTAAATATAAAAGTATGAAAGCAATGGTTCTCGAGACGTAGCACGTGGTTATATTATGACGTCATAGATCAAGCTTGTTCAATGAGAGTCTTGTCGCGCCTTTTCGAATAACATGGAGATTGCCCTTGCGTCAAACGCTCAAATGACTAATTATTATCATTGGCGCCAACTTTATTCAAGCTGGACTGTTCCGCCAATGTCGTTTAAAATGACGACACATATACAAACTATTAATTGGAAAAAATATAAATGAGGTTAAGCAATTTTTCTATTGTAAAAAAATGTAAATATATGGATTGAAAGTGATTTTTTTAACTTTCATTGTGCTATGAAAGGTCAGCCGTTACATCCATATTTAACATGTTAAAAAATCACTTTCAATCCCTATATATTTATATTTTAAATTTAACGTTTTGCTATATTAGCATATATGTATATTACACTTTTCTCTGATAGTGTTTTAACTCCACCTTTAGTAGCACTGTGTTTGAGTAATGCAAGTGTTCATTTTTAACTATAAAGCAGGGGTGCTAATTTGGACCTTCCTGTGGCCTATCGGTGATAAGGCTAATATTTTGTAGGAAGATACTTTGAGGTCAGCTGCATATTGTTTTATGTTCAAATCATCTGATTTTGTGTGGGCTCATAGAAAAATTGGGGGGTCAAAGTGGGAAGGGTGTAAAATTCAAAATCTGTTTTGGAAGTTCTTATGAACTGGACATTGTAATAACAGGGCTAAACAATTAAATTCATAACTACCTGTACTGCATGTGATTTTAAAGTGCATTTCATATATCGTTATATATATATGCACTTTCAAAATCACATGCAGTACAGGTAGTTATGAATTAAATATAAAATGATATAGTGTGAGTTAAAAGAAACTTACTGAAGAAACTATGAAAATGGTTTAAACAAGCATTATAATGCACCAAAAATAATGCAAGTTTGATTATTTTGTTTAGTGCATAACATAATAGAAATAGAATCACAATACAAAATTTAATTCAAATATAGTTCAAATGTAGTTCAGACATATATAAGAGTGGCTGGGCCAGTCCCTACCGACAAGATATAACTCTCACATAAAAAGAAAAAGATTGTCGGGGGTAAGAAACCATTCCCCTAAATGTGTGTCCACATACAACATGGAAAACAAATCAAAATATCAAATCGATTACAATACATACATGTAGTGAAATGGGTACCGTGTACACTCCTAAACCTCCTCATGTACCTACTAAGGCATGTGTTTATCTCTCATTCTGTACAAATGCCAATATATCTGTCACTCGTGTCGGGAGGAAAACAATCGTATCACGTCCTCACTGATTAAACAGTATAACTCCACTGTGGGGGAGTGTGTACAGCAAGGATATCGATCCGAGTCTGTCAATCGATTTTATATTAAACATTTCTTCAATGGGTTTTTTTCAGAATTATTATCATAATGGAATAAAAATGAAATATCAGTTAACACTTACCAATATTGTTTGCAAATGTTTGCTATTTGTCGACTGGTTTGTTTTTTCTCAATTCTTTCTTTATTCATGTGTTTGTTTGTTATTTATTTTCTTCACTCAACAGAAGACCCGAGTGTACCTCCCAGGTAGTGATGTCGTCATTGGTGGGCGAAACTTTCTTTACTTACAGTCGATATATACGTAATTATGTCCCCTGTTTGTCGTGTCCGGCGTTCCGAGATATATTTTGGTAAGTATTGGTACTCTTACTCCTGAAACTAACATAACTATATTTTGAATGAAAACGACCTTGTATTCTTTTATGTTACACAATTATTTTTTTTCATTTATGAGTAAAACACTGATGTTATTCGTTCCGATTTCCTACGACTGATATACTTGTTTACTAGTTTATTTCGTCCATGCATAGGGATTTTATTTTTGTGTCGTTCTCCATTTACAATTTTCTCCTTTTATTATTTTATTTCCGTTGTAGACGCACCTGTCGGATTATATATGTAAATAAGTGATTTCACTTCCTGGTTGCCCCTAACAACGGGATGCCGATCTCCAGTGGTGCCCTGGGGTGGCCCCGGAGTTATTGGGCCCCACCCCCTCGGCCAGCTTTCTCTAAGAAGAAAGTCTACCCGCACGCTGTAGACTGGGCCAGACAGCGGGCAGAGGAACTGAGAAAGAGGAGGCAGGGACGGGCTCGTAAACGAGACAAGGTAAATATCTACAGTATTCCGACAAAGACAAACGAACATTTTATGTACCGTAAAACCTCGATAGAATGTCCCTAGTTATAATAGCTATACACTAAGTTAAGTTAAACTAAGTTAAGTAAAACTTCTATACAATGCCCCGCGATTAAATTCAGTAAACCCTTGTTTATATTCAGTAAATCTTTGGTATAATGGTCCTAGTTTATATACTGTAAAACCTCGATATACTGTAATGCCACTCGTTTATATTCAGTTAAACCTCGAAATAAAGTCCCTCGTTTATGTACAGTAAAACGTCGATATATTACCCGTATTTTTTATACAGTAAACTTCAATATAATGTCCCTAGTTTATAATTATACAGTAAAACCTTGATATAATGTCTTTCGTTTATATACAGTAAAACCTCGATATACTGTAATGTCCCTCATTTATATACAGTAAAACCTCGATATAATGGTCCTAGTTTATATACAGTAAAACCTCGATATAATGGTCCTAGTTTATATACAATAAAACCTCGATATAATGGTCCTAGTTTATATACTGTAAAACCTCGATATACTGTAATGTCCCTCATTTATATACAGTAAAACCACGATATAATGGTCTTAGTTTAAATACAGTAAAACCTTGATATAATGGTCCTAGTTAAATACAGTAAAACCTTGATATAATGGTCCTAGTTTATATACAGTAAAACCTCGATATAATGGTCCTAGTTTATATACTGTAAAACCTCGATATACTGTAATGTCCCTCATTTATATACAGTAAAACCACGATATAATGGTCCTAGTTTAAATACAGTAAAACCTTGATATAATGGTCCTAGTTTATATACAGTAAAACCTTGATATAATGGTCCTAGTTTATATACAGTAAAACCTCGATATAATGGTCCTAGTTTATATACAGTAAAACCTTGATATAATGGTCCTAGTTTATATACAGTAAAACCACGATATAATGGTCCTAGTTTATGTACAGTAAAACCTTGATATAATGTCCCTCGTTTATAAACAGTAAAACATCGATAATGCCCCTAGTTTATGTACAGTAAAACCTTGGTATAATACCCCTAATTTATAAGGTACACTAAACCTTGATATAATGGTCCTAGTTTATATACAGTAAAACCTTGATATAATGGTCCTAGTTGATAAATTATATAGTAAAACCTTGATATAATTGTCCTAGTTTATATACAGTAAAACCTTGATATAATGGTCCTAGTTTATATACAGTAAAACCTCGATATAATGGTCCTAGTTTATATACAGTAAAACCTTGATATAATGGTCCTAGTATATATACAGTAAAACCACGATATAATGGTCCTAGTTTAAATACAGTAAAACCTATATATAAAGGTCCTAGTTTATATACTGTAAAACCTCGATATAATGTCCCTAGTTTATATAGTGTAAAACCTTGATTTAATGTTCCTAGTTTATATCCTGTAAAACCTCGATATAATGTCCCTAGTTTATATACTGTAAAACCTTGATATAATGGTCCTATGTTATATACAGTAAAACCTCGATTAATGGTCCTAGTTTATATACAGTAAAACCTCGATATACTGTAATGTCCCTCATTTATATACAGTAAAAGCTCGATATAATGGTCCTAGTTTATATACAGTAAAACCTCGATATAATGGTCCTAGTTTATATACTGTAAAACCCCGATATACTGTAATGTCCCTCATTTATATACAGTAAAACCTCGATATAATGGTCCATAGTTTATATACAGTAAAACCTCGATATAATGGTCCTAGTTTATATACAGTAAAACCTCGATATAATGGTCCTAGTTTATATACTGTAAAACCTCGATATACTGTAATGTCCCTCATTTATATAAAGTAAAACCACGATATAATGGTCCTAGTTTAAATACAGTAAAACCTTGATATAATGGTCCTAGTTTATATACTGTAAAACCTCGATATAATGTCCCTAGTTTATATAGTGTAAAACCTTGATTTAATGTTCCTAGTTTATATACTGTAAAACCTCGATATAATGTCCCTAGTTTATATAGTGTAAAACCTTGATATAATGGTCCTAGTTTATATACAGTAAAACCTCAATATAATGGTCCTAGTTTATATACAGTAAAACCTCGATATACTGTAATGTCCCTCATTTATATACAGTAAAACCTCGATATAATGGTCCTAGTTTATATACAGTAAAACCTCGATATAATGGTCCTAGTTTATATACAGTAAAACCTCGATATAATGGTCCTAGTTTATATACTGTAAAACCTCGATATACTGTAATGTCCCTCATTTATATACAGTAAAACCACGATATAATGGTCCTAGTTTAAATACAGTAAAACCTTGATATAATGGTCCTAGTTTATATACAGTAAAACCTTGATATAATGGTCCTAGTTTATATACAGTAAAACCTCGATATAATGGTCCTAGTTTATATACAGTAAAACCTTGATATAATGGTCCTAGTTTATATACAGTAAAACCACGATATAATGGTCCTAGTTTATGTACAGTAAAACCTTGATATAATGTCCCTCGTTTATAAACAGTAAAACATCGATAATGCCCATAGTTTATGTACAGTAAAACCTTGGTATAATACCCCTAATTTATAAGGTACACTAAACCTTGATATAATGGTCCTAGTTTATATACAGTAAAACCTTGATATAATGGTCCTAGTTGATAAATTATATAGTAAAACCTTGATATAATTGTCCTAGTTTATATACAGTAAAACCTTGATATAATGGTCCTAGTTTATATACAGTAAAACCTCGATATAATGGTCCTAGTTTATATACAGTAAAACCTTGATATAATGGTCCTAGTATATATACAGTAAAACCACGATATAGTGGTCCTAGTTTAAATACAGTAAAACCTATATATAAAGGTCCTAGTTTATATACTGTAAAACCTCGATATAATGTCCCTAGTTTATATAGTGTAAAACCTTGATTTAATGTTCCTAGTTTATATACTGTAAAACCTCGATATAATGTCCCTAGTTTATATAGGGTAAAACCTTGATATAATGGTCCTAGTTTATATACAGTAAAACCTCGATATAATGGTCCTAGTTTATATACAGTAAAACCTCGATATACTGTAATGTCCCTCATTTATATACAGTAAAACCTCGATATTATGGTCCTAGTTTATATACAGTAAAACCTCGATATAATGGTCCTAGTTTATATACTGTAAAACCTCGAAATACTGTAATGTCCCACATTTATATACAGTAAAACCTCGATATAATGGTCCTAGTTTATATACAGTAAAACCTCGATATAATGGTCCTAGTTTATATACTGTAAAACCTCGATATACTGTAATGTCCCACATTTATATACAGTAAAACCTCGATATAATGGTCCATAGTTTATATACAGTAAAACCTCGATATAATGGTCCTAGTTTATATACAGTAAAACCTCGATATAATGGTCCTAGTTTATATACTGTAAAACCTCGATATACTGTAATGTCCCTCATTTATATACAGTAAAACCACGATATAATGGTCCTAGTTTAAATACAGTAAAACCTTGATATAATGGTCCTAGTTTATATACAGTAAAACCTTGATATAATGTCCCTAGTTTATATACAGTAAAACATTGATATAAAGTCCCTCGTTTATATACAGTAAAACATCGATATAATGGTCCTAGTTTATATACAGTAAAACCTCGATATAATGGTCCTAGTTTATATACAGTAAAACCTTGATATAATGATCCTATTTTATATACTGTAAAACCTCGATATAATAGTCCTAGTTTATATACAGTAAAACCTTGATATAAAGTCCCTAGTTTATATACAGTAAAACCTTGATAAAATGTTCCTAGTTTATATACAGTAAAACCTCGATATAATGCCCCTCATTTATATACAGTAAAACCTTGATATAATGATCCTATTTTATATACTGTAAAACCTCGATATAATGGTCCTAGTTTATATACAGTAAAACCTTGATATCAAGTCCCTAGTTTATATACAGTAAAACCTTGATAAAATGTTCCTAGTTTATATACAGTAAAACCTCGATATAATGCCCCTCATTTATATACAGTAAAACCTTGATATAATGTCCCTAGTTAATATACAGTAAAACCTTGATATCACGTCCCTAGTTTATATACAGTAAAACCTTGATAAAATGTCCCTAGTTTATATACAGTAAACCCTTGATATAATGGTCCTAGTTTATATACAGTAAAACTTTGATATAATGGTCCTAGTTTATATACAGTAAAACTTTGATATAATGATCCTAGTTTATATACAGTAAAACCTTGATATTATGTCACTAGTTTATATACAGTAAAACCTTGACATTATGTCCCTAGTTTATATACAGTAAAACTTTGATATAATGTCCCTAGTTTATATACAGTAAAACCTTGATATAATGGTCCTAGTTTATATACAGTAAAACCTTGATATAATGGTCCTAGTTTATATACAGTAAAACCTCGATATAATGGTCCTAGTTTATATACAGTAAAACCTTGATATAATGGTCCTAGTTTATATACAGTAAAACCACGATATAATGGTCCTAGTTTATGTACAGTAAAACCTTGATATAATGTCCCTCGTTTATAAACAGTAAAACATCGATAATGCCCCTAGTTTATGTACAGTAAAACCTTGGTATAATACCCCTAATTTATAAGGTACACTAAACCTTGATATAATGGTCCTAGTTTATATACAGTAAAACCTTGATATAATGGTCCTAGTTGATAAATTATATAGTAAAACCTTGATATAATTGTCCTAGTTTATATACAGTAAAACCTTGATATAATGGTCCTAGTTTATATACAGTAAAACCTCGATATAATGGTCCTAGTTTATATACAGTAAAACCTTGATATAATGGTCCTAGTATATATACAGTAAAACCACGATATAATGGTCCTAGTTTAAATACAGTAAAACCTATATATAAAGGTCCTAGTTTATATACTGTAAAACCTCGATATAATGTCCCTAGTTTATATAGTGTAAAACCTTGATTTAATGTTCCTAGTTTATATCCTGTAAAACCTCGATATAATGTCCCTAGTTTATATAGTGTAAAACCTTGATATAATGGTCCTAGTTTATATACAGTAAAACCTCGATATGCTGTAATGTCCCTCATTTATATACAGTAAAACCTCGATATAATGGTCCATAGTTTATATACAGTAAAACCTCGATATAATGGTCCTAGTTTATATACAGTAAAACCTCGATATAATGGTCCTAGGTTATATACTGTAAAACCTCGATATACTGTAATGTCCCTCATTTATATACAGTAAAACCACGATATAATGGTCCTAGTTTAAATACAGTAAAACCTTGATATAATGGTCCTAGTTTATATACAGTAAAACCTCGATATAATGGTCCTAGTTTATATACTGTAAAACCCCGATATACTGTAATGTCCCTCATTTATATACAGTAAAACCTCGATATAATGGTCAATAGTTTATATACAGTAAAACCTCGATATAATGGTCCTAGTTTATATACAGTAAAACCTCGATATAATGGTCCTAGTTTATATACTGTAAAACCTCGATATACTGTAATGTCCCTCATTTATATACAGTAAAACCACGATATAATGGTCCTAGTTTAAATACAGTAAAACCTTGATATAATGGTCCTAGTTTATATACTGTAAAACCTCGATATAATGTCCCTAGTTTATATAGTGTAAAACCTTGATTTAATGTTCCTAGTTTATATACTGTAAAACCTCGATATAATGTCCCTAGTTTATATAGTGTAAAACCTTGATATAATGGTCCTAGTTTATATACAGTAAAACCTCGATATAATGGTCCTAGTTTATATACAGTAAAACCTCGATATACTGTAATGTCCCTCATTTATATGCAGTAAAACCTCGATATAATGGTCCTAGTTTATATACAGTAAAACCTCGATATAATGGTCCTAGTTTATATACAGTAAAACCTCGATATAATGGTCCTAGTTTATATACTGTAAAACCTCGATATACTGTAATGTCCCTCATTTATATACAGTAAAACCTTGATATAATGGTCCTAGTTTATATACAGTAAAACCTTGATATAATGGTCCTAGTTTATATACAGTAAAACCTCGATATAATGGTCCTAGTTTATATACAGTAAAACCTCGATATAATGGTCCTAGTTTATATACAGTAAAACCACGATATAATGGTCCTAGTTTATGTACAGTAAAACCTTGATATAATGTCCCTCGTTTATAAACAGTGAAACATCGATAATGCCCATAGTTTATGTACAGTAAAACCTTGGTATAATACCCCTAATTTATAAGGTACACTAAACCTTGATATAATGGTCCTAGTTTATATACAGTAAAACCTTGATATAATGGTCCTAGTTGATAAATTATATAGTAAAACCTTGATATGATTGTCCTAGTTTATATACAGTAAAAACTTGATATAATGGTCCTAGTTTATATACAGTAAAACCTCGATATAATGGTCCTAGTTTATATACAGTAAAACCTTGATATAATGGTCCTAGTATATATACAGTAAAACCACGATATAATGGTCCTAGTTTATATACAGTAAAACCTTGATATAATGGTCCTAGTTTAAATACAGTAAAACCTCGATATAATGGTCCTAGTTTATATACTGTAAAACCTCGATATAATGTCCCTAGTTTATATAGTGTAAAACCTTGATTTAATGTTCCTAGTTTATATACTGTAAAACCTCGATATAATGTCCCTAGTTTATATAGGGTAAAACCTTGATATAATGGTCCTAGTTTATATACAGTAAAACCTCGATATAATGGTCCTAGTTTATATACAGTAAAACCTCGATATACTGTAATGTCCCTCATTTATATACAGTAAAACCTCGATATAATGGTCCTAGTTTATATACTGTAAAACCTCGATATAATGGTCCTAGTTTATATACTGTAAAACCTCGATATACTGTAATGTCCCACATTTATATACAGTAAAACCTCGATATAATGGTCCTAGTTTATATACAGTAAAACCTCGATATAATGGTCCTAGTTTATATACTGTAAAACCTCGATATACTGTAATGTCCCACATTTATATACAGTAAAACCTCGATATAATGGTCCATAGTTTATATACAGTAAAACCTCGATATAATGGTCCTAGTTTATATACAGTAAAACCTCGATATAATGGTCCTAGTTTATATACTGTAAAACCTCGATATACTGTAATGTCCCTCATTTATATACAGTAAAACCACGATATAATGGTCCTAGTTTAAATACAGTAAAACCTTGATATAATGGTCCTAGTTTATATACAGTAAAACCTTGATATAATGGTCCTAGTTTATATACAGTAAAACCTTGATATAATGGTCCTAGTATATATACAGTAAAACCTCAATATAATGTCCCTCGTTTATATACAGTAAAAACTCGATATTATGTCCCTAGTTTATATACAGTAAAACCTTGATATAATGGTTCTATCTTATATACTGTAAAACCTCGATATACTGTAATGTATCTCATTTATATACAGTAAAATTTCGATATAATGTCCCTAGTTTATATACAGTAAACCCTTGATATAATGGTCCTAGTTTATATACAGTAAAACCTCGATATAATGGTCCTAGTTTATATACAGTAAAATCTCGATATACTGTAATGTCCCTCATTTATATACAATAAAACTTTGATATAATGTCCTTAGTTTATATACTGTAAAACCTTGATATAATGTCCCTAGTTTATATACTGTAAAACCTTGATATAATGTCCCTAGTTTATATACAGTAAACCCTTGATATAATGGTCCTAGTTTATATACAGTAAAACCTTGATATAATGTTCTATTTTATATACTGTAAAACCTCGATATAATGTCCCTAGTTTATATACTATAAAACCTCAATATAATGTCCCTCGTTTATTTACAGTAAAACCTCTATATACTGTAATGTTGTTCATTTATATACAGTAAAAACGCGATATAATGTCCCTAGTTTATATACAGTAAAACCTTGATATAATGGTCCTAGTTTATATACATTAAAAACTCGATATAATGTCCCTAGTTTAATACAGTAAAACCTTGATATATGTTGCAGATGGTTTCTATGCACAATTACTCCATATCTCTTATGTGATAATAAGTGTAGGTATTCAAATGTTAGATAACGCTCACTTACGCTCTCTACATCCCTGTAATCATCATCGATATCATGGATTACGCTCATCTACGCTCTCTACATCCCTGTAATCATCATCGATATCAGGGATAACGCTCACCTACGCTCTCTACACCCTTGTAATCATCATCGATATCAGGAATAACGCTCACCTACGCTCTCTACACCCCTGTTATCATCCTCGACATCAGGAATTACGTTCAACCTACGTTCTCTACACCCCTGGAATCATCCTCAGTATCCAGGGATTACGCTCACTTACGCTCTCTACACCTCTCTCTGGCCTCTGTGTGCGCCAACTCGTACATGAGATGTATAAGTCAAAGGAATCTCTCGACCACATAACGGTAACAATAGACGGGCGATAAAGTCGGTTGTCGTTCGTTTGAAATCGTTACAGTACCGGTATCAGCCTAGCGATAGGATGTAGTGTTTTGGCCATAACATATTCCAGGGGTGTAGAGATCGAATGTAAGCGTCACCACTTGATATCAAGGATGCAGTCGCAACAGTTTGGTTTTTTTTTGTAGAATCGAAAAAGAACAATGTCACAGCGAGATCGACGGAAACTGAAGAGGAGATGTATCGTTGCCAGTATCATCGTTGTCGTCGTTCTGGTCCTCGGGGCCGCGGGGTTCCTCGTCTGGTGGTTTATCTTTAAAGGTGAGGATAGTTTTTATCTCTCGTTTACCAATACATTATATACGTGTATATCCATAGTATAGTCTCTATTTACCAACACACTATATACGTGCATATCCATAGTATAGTCTCTATTTACGTGTTAATACCACACTTCCGCATTTATTTAATTTTTTTTTTTTGTTTGGAAGTAAACAAAAGGGAATACTAGAGACGAGTGAGAGCTGACAGGGACTTGGCTAAAATCTTACTGACAAACAAACCAAAATGATATCAAAACTCTTACTTATAACAAAATTCTTACTGACATAACTAATTTATTGCTTTGATGATGATAAAAATGATGGTCATGATAATTATGATCATGGTGATGACTTCAAAAAATTACTGCGGGTCAGCAACTTGCAAAGTTTAGATTATGATCTCCATGTGTGGTGATAATTGTTGTCAATTTATGTTGTGGTGGGTGAATGGAAATGTTTGGTTAAATTTTCTTAAACTATTTGATATCAATATAAACCATTCAGAAATATTGTGACCTTTACAGATTTAATAATTTAGTTTCACTTGGTTTTCAATTCAATTCTTAAATTCTGCTGCTCATTCAGCAGAAACTACTAAAACTAGATTTTAAAATACAATTTTTTTCATGAAACATCCCACACCAAATTTTTTATGACCCAACGCAAAATCGGATGCTTTGAATACAACAACGTATGCAGCTGACCTATACCCTGTTAATCAAAACAAATCAATATTTGTCCTATTGTAGATAATCCAGGCTGCAGTCTCCGATGAGTTAACTTCCAGCGTAGCAAGAGGTCTTTGCTTTATGGATCAATAGAGGATTTAACGATTGTCACAAGTGTTGAAAACCATAACAAGTTCTGTTACAAAGCCAGCGCTAAAAATATCCAGAAAGGACTTCTCAGGGACGGGACATTTGAAGTTGTTTATTACGTCTGAGTTACCTGTGGTGTTTTTATTGCGTAACATTTTACGGAATAACAGCTCGAAGTATTTTAATCACAATCAACCTTGTCGAATCTATGGGTGTATAAAGAGAAATCATTTTAATTAACTTATATAAATCATGCAAAAGATGTTTGACGTTTTACACGAAATCATGAAATAACCATTTTGCAGTCTATGTAATCAAAGAGAATTCCATGGATTTCCGAATCCTTGCATATTCTTTAGGTTCTATCAATATGTTCTTACATTGTTCGTTTTCATACAGCCTTTGTGCATAATGTGTGTGAAGTATGTCATATTGTATAATCTGTAACCTATTTTTCGCCAGGTCTACAGTTTACCCTGATTCAGGTGTGATGATGTTGTCTATGTAAATTCATTTGAACTTTTACGTTGTATCTCATGAATAAAACTCTAGAAGCTCATCCATTAAAAGTTATCCGTTCATTATCATCAAAAACGATACGAATTACAACATTCAATAACAACGCTTTAACGACATCGCCAAGTTTGTTGTCGGATCTATCATGGAGTCATCTTATAGGAAGATTACCATGTTTTTTGTAGACGCCAAATGTGGTGATTATACCATACAGCTCGTGTCCGAAGTCTGCTTATTGAGTGATAGGGATGGTTCGATACATTGATGATCAGAAAAGTATCTTATCACAAAGTTAGCAAGGATTAAATTCTTGTCGTGAATAAAGGCTCAATACAACTTAAATACAAATGTACATTGCAGAGACAATATAGGAAGATTATCATGTCTTTACGATACAGCTCTTTATGTCTGAAGTCTTCAAGTGTGTGACATGGGTAGTTCCGAGTAGTTCATGGTGTATGTTAGAGGCTCAAACACCGCAACACATTGCAGAAATAATATAAACTTACCATTTTAAACAAAGAAAATCATATCTATGATATATGTAAACGTGATCTTTGAATATAAATCTGCTATTTTAGAAACAAAACAAAATATGTATACACTTTATGGTTCGAGATGGTCTTTTAATCAAGAATATTGTCAATCTGTTTAAAGACAAACGAAACATATTTTTTTCTTTTTCTTCACAATCACTTTGCTTCATTCAGTGACCTTGTCAGTAACGTGTATATGGCAAGGACACACAAGTTAAGTTTGTTTGTCTTGAAAAATCAGAGAATACCAAATCGTCAACAAAACCATAATCCGAACTCAAAATCGATTAAACTAGAGGCAAAATAGGAACAAAAGAAAGATCTACATGGAGACTCTCGTAAAAGCATAAGAGAATAAGACCAGGTGTTCCGGAAGAGTAAGCGTCTTCTGCTTCATCGACGACAACCGCCATGTAAATCTTTGTCACATCCAAGTAAACATCAAGTTCTCAAAATGAGAACAAAGTATCAATGTCAATCACAACAAGTAAACACACTAATGCGCATACTCAATCCTTGTATTGTTAGTTTGTTTGTCAGCAGTCGACAACGATCACGAAAATCACGATACCTAGAGCAAGCCCTAGAATAACAAATCAACACCATAGGTTGGAGGAGCAGGGATGTTACTATCACGAAATGGAAAGTTTACGATCGGAAAATTGAAATCATCACGTTTATCATATAGCTTAGTAGTAAGCTGTCCATGTTGGTCGTAGTTTAAGTAGAGTTCGAGGTACGCAGCTGATGTAGAAGAGTATGTTTTGTCCTTTATTTCAAGTTCAGAAGAGTATATACGATCGACGTGGTCAGCAAACATCTTGTTGTTTATAGACAATACATCGCCGATAAATCTGAAAGTGAAATTAAAAGATTTGGCAAGGTTTTTATTGCCTGTCCTGATTAGCCCTTCCACAAATTCGGCCATGTATGAAAACAAAAACAAGTCAGCTAAGAGTGGGGTACAGTTTGTTACCAAGGGAATGCCAACAGTCTGCTGGAAAATCTTTCCTCCGAACTCAACAAAAATGTTGTCGACCAGGAATTCAATCATCCTTACTATATCGTCTTCAGTATATTTCCTCTTAGCTTTAGTCGTGTTTTTCACAAAGTAGGCTCCAGGAAAGCTCACTGCCATATAATTGGTCGTCGTTCGCCTTCCCTGGAAAGGAAAGCTATCATAATGAGAGTCCGAAGACGTTCTTTCAGTTTGGTATGTGATATGTTATTGTAGAGGGTGGAAAAATCAAATGTTTTAATGGACGAAACATTGTTGAGAATTGATGGTATGGGATCAGCCTAATCAATAGTAAACAGTTAAAACAAAGACATGTAATATAGTTACACATATATTCACCCGAATATGTACAACATAATATATCCCTTTCATATTTATTCTGTACAATTATTTAATATTTGAATGACACCCTTGGAAACCCATTGTCTCTCTGGTCACAGATACATTTTACTATACAGTACACTGTGGGTGGCTCCAAAGTTTTCCGTCATTCCGGATGGTGTCTTTCACGTTGTCCTTCACCAAGAATCCCTCCTCGTTACATATTACCCTGACGGGTACAAAGTGAGGCTCGCAAACTCTGCTGCTCCCAGTCTGGTCTATACCTACAGGCCCCGGTTCCATCAACATTCCTTAACTTAAGGAAATTCTTTAACTTAAAATTCTCCATATGAAAGCATTACAGAATTTAAGGAAAGTTCCTTAACTAAGGATTTTCTCCTTAAATTCTGTAATACTTTCCTATGGAGAATTTTAATTTAAAGATTTTCCTTAACTTAAGGAACGTTGATGAAACCGAGGCCTGGCTATGGTCTATATATACTGACTCCCTGCCTCAAGGTCACCTATAAGGTTACAGGGTCACAGTTCTAAGGTCTAAGTTCCTGCGTTTATAAGTAAATATACTTCACATTTCATTTGTATTTTTACATACAATAATATTTGATAAATCTCTTTCTCTCTACTTGTATATCCTAATACTATTTAATTTCTTATTTTATGTAAGGACTTTTCTCTACAACAACGACCTATCAATATACATAACTTATTTTACATATTAAATAAATAACCAACTTTAAATTAATTACATAAGCGTATATTTACATTTGCGATGCAACCCACTATATGAACATAACCAGCAAAAATGCCTTCATAAAAGTATATTTACACCTCTCCCTTCTTGTGCTTAGTAAATGCTGACTGCGTATATATTAGCGTATACGCAATGAAAAGGGCTCGGCGGGTATTTGTTCAAATATGGCGTCGTTGTCGCTTCAGAACAAGAAGTATTCGCTGACGGCCATTGTTCCTTTAATATTTTGAAACATGGAAGATATATGGAATCAATTTTGGGTGATCATACAAATGGTTTCTAGTAAACTTTTGATTCAAGATGATGCGCATTCTAAATTCTTTGACGGTAACGCAAACATTGCGTCGCCCTATACAGTTGTGACGTACGTGGTCGGACCACTTCACAACCATATCACTGTGTCAATACGTGTACACAACAACCGTTATAACTGAAAAAATAGCATCGAAGTGGTGGTAATATTATTTAATATCAAATGTACAAATGGTTACCATCGTGGAGTAGGGGTATTATACAGCTGCTGGATCCTCCGGATCTGAGGATCCCAGGAGGTGCAGAGGGTGCATGGGAGGATCTATGAATGTGCAGGAGGTGCAGAGGGTGCATGGGAGGATCTAGGAATGTGCAGGAGGTGCATGGGAGGATCTTGGAATGTTTGACATCACATGGCGACTTGACGTAATAGTCCTTAGTCTACTCCCCACACGTGCTACAAGGGAGGATCTTGGAATGTATAACGTCACAGGATAGCTTTCAGTCTTTAGGCCAAATAAGCTTGAAATGTAAACCAATACCTAATCATTCCATAGTGAGGATCACCCTGAAATAGCCCAAGGGCGACAGCATGAGGGAGGATCTTAGTATGTCTATACTAGTACATATAAGACAACAAACACAATAGTTATATTCCTTGATGTTTTTATTTTCTACAACTTGGTTTTGCATAGTATATTAAGTATTTGTAAAACTTTTGAGCAGATGGAACACAATTCTTTAAAAAATATCACTTATGAAACATTTTCTTATCTTTGAAATAATTCATATGTATATAAAACCTGAAACATCTTTAGGAAAAACTTATCACAAAAACATTTTCTAAAATTGCAGATATGTAAGAGGTAGTTTTATTCTATAGACAAGACATTTTATGAAATAATTCACATGTATATAAAACCTGAAACATCTTTAGGAAAAAACCTTATCACAAAAACATTTTTTTAAATTGCAGATATTTAAGAGGTAGTTTTATTCTATAGGCAAGACATTTCAATAAAACATTGCAAAATCATACTACACAGCACCTGTTTAAAAAAGTTGAGTATTTGCATATGTCAGAGAATTCTAACAATTTTTTTTAATATCATAAAACTTTGAAAACACATACTATCAAACAACCTCTGCAACATTTCCTTAAAACTAAATATTTCAAAGACTATATATTCAAAACCTGTAACTTATTAATGATATATATCAACTCTTAGTTATCATATAATTTGTTTACATGGCTTTGACACAAAAACATTTAGATATTGGCATAGTCTAAGGCTTCAACAAGTTTTTAACATATTGAATAGTATAAATTGTAAGCACAACTTTAAAACATGTCTAAGCACAAAATAGATACTGAGATATTGGCACAGTCTTAGGATTTCAAAAAGAGGTTAATTGTAAACATGAAGTGTGTTTCTGAAATATAATAGGAATGCAAAAGGTTTTGCATGATAAGAGAAATATTGCAAACATAACTTTAACAAAAATATTTACAAAATCTAGTAGCTCTAGGAACGGCATGTTTTCTGAATCTATAGGCGACCGTGTGACATTTGGATCTATTGTAAATGGAAACAAGATTTTAAAATCATCTTTTTGACTGTTTTTAATGGTTTATACTTTTTTTCTCACCATCTTTGTTTTAATATTAAAAAAACTTAGGTTTTAAATTGAACACATTATCCTATTTCATATTACACTGTGAAAAGATATTAATATTTTAATGGTTTTTCCATTTAAATTTCTTAATAATGTGTTTTGTGAAATTTAGAAAAATAGCATTTCTTCAAATGTTAAAGAAATTGTGATATTGGAATATATTTACAAAGATAAAGAAATAACAACCTGTGGTGTATGTGTCTGCCCTAAAAGGTTTCACATAGCCAACTTTCCTAAACTTAAAGCTGGTCGATGAGAGTGGCCTCACAATATCAGAATCTATTGTAAAGAAACAGAATTTTCATATAAAATAAATTTAAATTGATATATCTCTTCAATGGAAATTTAAATTGATATATAACTTTTACAGAAAATCATTTTTTAAATGTTAAGATTTCATAATCAACATTCCAATTTAAATTTGTATAAAGTTAGCATGTAATAAGATTTACAACAACAATCAAAGTACTGAAAGTACTGAAACGCTAAAACTTCTAACAAAAGTATGTATTTTTTTAACAGCTATTGAAGTGATTTTGTTGTGTGGGTTACTAAGTTTCGATATTAGAAGGTTTCAGAATAGGGATTAGGAAGTAAGTATTTAGAGTAAACATAATTTACACGCAAATTGTTTAGATTGACGAGTTGTTTTCAATGTACATGTTCAATTTAGTGCAGTGCTTTTACAATTTGACTAAATTATCTTTTTTTTTTTTAATTTTGAAATGAATATTGATCAATTTACAGGGAAGCAAATGTGTTTCTTTTAATATATGCATTGAAATAAACAGTATTAGTTTGTTAGACACAAAATGAAGCTTTATTTCATAAACCTTCCCTGCAACACTTAAAACAATTTAAGCAAAAAATCACACCTGAGATCCAGTTGGAAATGCCAGATGAGGATTAATTACGGGAGCAATGGCAGATCAAAGTTGAAACGACATATACTGGTTTGTTTTGATAATAAAATGTTTGTTTTTTAAGGTAATATCAGTTTGCATTATGGAGTAGACATATCATACCAACCTCCTAAAAGTACTATTAATGAAAACGGATGTAATGTAGCAATTTAAACATTTCGTTTCATTTCATTCTATATCATACATATGTACATGTATATCTCATAAAAGATTTAAGATATGATGTCGTTTGTAGAAAACCAAATGCGACATTAACTTTAGAACACATATACACTGTATAAACTATTAAGTCTTATAAACATTTAAGACATCGGATAAAGAATATCCCGTGCATCAGAGACACTAACGTATGCACTTACATAGTAAGTCAAACATATCTGTATGAACATTAAACGATAGGTCCCAGAAGAATCTTGGTACCCACCATAGACTATCTTCATTTGTTTTTAAAAAAAGTTGGATTTTTTCCTTTCTTTTTTCTTCTTAAGAAAAGGCATTATCAACTGAAAGATGGTATTCTGTGAGCTAAATGTCCAAGATGGCCGTCGGTCAGAAATCAAATCAAAACGAGGACTGTTGGCTATGAAGCGATTATATAATCAAAGTTTAATACAAATTGCATGACAGTACACACGCACCTGTTAGCGGTGTGTCTGGGACATACCACGATCCGTACATACGAGTGTATATATAGCACCGATCGCGAGAGCTCGAGGTTATATATGGTGTGTGTAGCTATACACCGAGAGGTTATGTATACACAGATGGGTCAAACTAAGACCAGAGACGTAATATTTAAATGAGCTGTGGGAGTGAAAAATTGATTTCTTTGTTACAAATTGCATATATATTATTAAAGTCATCATAATTATCAACAATACCATAGGAACATCATTTCCTTTAATGTTCAGGCTTTCAAGTAGTTCATATATCATGCGATTGGTAGTTATTCAAGCTTTTCCGGAGCGGGAGGGGAAAAAATGACATGGGTCAAAAGGTCACAGAATAGTGGCAGCAATAGACGCCAAAACTACTCGTAGCTTTAGCGCTAAAAACCGAGAAAAACTTGAGTTCTCTTACCTTGCATCTCTTCATGAAGTTTCATCAAACGGAAATCCATTTCTGTATATAGATCCTCTAGGCCACCCACCACCTTTTCAATATTATCCACACTTGGACAGAGAACCTCAATGCTTTGTATTTTTTTTTTCAATATTTTCAACATTTTGAAATATATCCCCAATTCCTTTCATCTTAATTTCAATATTTTTTAACCTAAATGCAATTTGTGTTTGTTCGTATATCATTTCCTCGGATTTCTCATTCATGCTACTTAAACATTTGAAAGCATTGTGCATCCAGCCGATGATTTCATGGTTTTTTCCTGTCCAGGTTTTTCATCGACTGATATCAGTAAACGTTCCATTTTTTGTTCTAAACTGGTCACCTTCTCCTGTTCCAATTTATTCTCTAAACTGGCCACCTTCTCCTGTAAAGTTGTTACAACATTTATTACTTTCATTTGCGCAAAAATTACTCCAGACATAAATCCTACAACCAAGTATGTGTTTCCAATTCTATGTCCATTTTATCACATGAGCCTTGGCGGGAAGTTACATAACTTGTTAAACTGATAATCTGTCCCTATGCTAAATTTTTATGTTTGTATTATGATTAGATAGATTGATTCAACACATGATTCTATGTCCATTTTATCACATAAGCCTTGGCGGCAAGTTACCTAACTTTTAAAACTGATAATCTGTCACTGTGATATATTTATCTAGGATCATCAAGTCATCTTCCAATGATTTTAAATATGTGTAGATAGATGTTTTTAGAATTAGATGTCAAATTTGATATATTAATATAGTTTTATATATTAATAAAGAAATAATGGAGTATTTTGACCAATGTATCTTAGATGTTTATACAGCTTTTAAAATCATATAAACTAGACTTTATATGAATTGATCAAAGGTTTCAAACCTGGTACATCAGTTTAACTTTTGGTAATGAGTACACTTTTATCTTTTGTAGCCGTAATGTAAAAAAAATATTCTGTTACCTTTTTCGATCTGAAACTGTTATCAATGTATATTATATAAATCTTACCTATACAAAAGTCATAAGTGTTTTGTGGCTATAATTTGTTAATTTCAAAGCTGTATATTCATATTAGATGACTTGACATTCCTTATATTTGATTTGTTGTTGTTATTTGTTTTTCAGTTTTATAACTTTTTGTAAATATTTTTGTTAAAGTTATGTTTGCAATATTTCTCTTATCATGAATATCAAAGATATATTTTTTTGATATTGTTGAAATCCTTATAATCATCTTAGCAAAACCTTTTGCATTCCTATGATATTTCAGAAACACAACTTCATGTTTACAATTAACCTCTTTTTGACATCCTAAGACTGTGTCAATATCTCAGTATCTATTTTGTGTCAAGACATGTTTTAAAGTCGTGCTTACAATTTATACTATTCAATATGTTGAAAACTTGTTGAAGCCTTAGACAATGCCAATATCTAAATGTTTTTGTGTCAAAGCTATGTTAGCAAATTATATGATAACTTAGAGTTGATATATAATAAGTTACAGGTTTTGAATATATAGTCTTTGAAATGTTTAGTTTTAAGGAAATGTTACAGAGGTTCTTTGATAGTATATGTTTTTATAAGTTTTATGATATTAAAAAAATTGTTAGAATTCTCTGACATATGCAAATACTCAACTTTTTTAAACAGGTGCTGTGTAGTATGATTTTGCAATGTTTTATTGAATAGAATAAAACTACCTCTTACATATCTGCAATTTTAGAAAATGTTTTTGTGATAAGTTTTTTCCCAAAGATGTTTCAGGTTTTATATACATGTAAATTATTTCATAGATAAGAAAATAAATGTCTTGTCTATAGAATAAAACTACCTCTTACATGTCTGCAATTTTAGAAAATGTTTTTGTGATAAGTTTTTCCTAAAAATGTTTCAGGTTTTTTATACATATGAATTATTTCAAAGATAAGAAAATGTTTCATAAGTGATATATTATTTAAAGTATTGTGTTCCATCTGCTCAAAAGTTTTACAAATACTTAATATACTATGCAAAACCAAGTTGTAGAAAATAAAAACATCAAGGAATATAACTATTGTGTTTGTTGTCTCGTGTACTAGTATAGACATACTAAGATCCTCCCTCATGCTGTCGCCCTTAGGCTATATCAGGGTGATCCTCACTATGGAATGATTAGGTATTGGTTTGAATTTCAAGCTTATTTGACCTAAAGACTGAAAGCTATCCTGTGACGTTATACATTCCAAGATCCTCCCTTGTAGCACGTGTGGGGAGTAGACTAAGGACTATTACGTCAAGTCGCCATGTGATGTCAAAAATTCCCAAGATCCTCCCACTATTATGTCAGGCCATTATGTGACGTCAAACATTCCAAGATCCTCCCATGCACCTCCTGCACCTCCTTGGATCCTCAGATCCGGAGAATCCAGCAGCTGTATAATACCCCTACTTCGTGGGAACCCGCTTTGAAAGGTTTTTTTTTAGTATAACAGTTGAAAATTAATAATGATGTAAATATAAGGATTGTACCTCATTTTGACTGCGTATACGGTAGTATGCCCGCAGTTGGCAACGAACATATTCACAACGGAGCGCTTACGCGCACCATAAAATATGTTCGTTGCCAACTGCGGACATACTACCGTATACTAAGTCAAAATGAGATACAATCCATATGTACTCACTGTCTCTCATTTTCTCCTCTGAACACACAGCTCACTCTCCCTGTTTCTTTACAGGACCCCATTGAGGTGGGCACAGCACACAGCTTCTCCAAGTAGCATAGCACACAGCACACAGCTTCTCCAAGTAGCATAGTTAGCCCAACTACAGCACACAGCTTAAATGTAGACTTCAGCTATCTCTAAACTTGAACTATAACTTTGGGCACATTTCCCTGGCAATATAATTACATGACCAAGCACACGGCTGATGCATTTCCCCTGGCACATAGCCTCTGACATCAGGGAACCTTCCAGGTCCAGGTCTGGGGTTGAAATGGCCGCACACACAGGTAGCACTTACCTCTACAAGGGGTTCAACCTAAATCGTATGAATCGTACAGGTTTTCTTCCATAGTTTTTTTCTGACTGTACAACATCTAGTATCAAGCACCCAGATGGATAGCGTATTTACTCTAAATCCGAATCGTGATACTATTTAAGTCATGAAAATATTCAATATGCTGAAATTTAGCGAAAGTTTACACACAGTCGTGTCAGCGACCCTGACTAAGCAATTTCTATACGGTAGCCTCAGGTAGCCTCAGGTAGCCTCATGTAGCCTCAGGTAACCTCAGGTAACCTCAGGTAGCCTCGGGTAACCTCAGGTAGCCTCAGGTAGCCGCAGGTAGCCTCAGGTAGCCTCAGGCCTCAGGTAGCCTCAGGTAACCTCAGGTAGCCTCAGGTAACCTCAGGTAGCCTCAGGTAGCCTCAGGTAACCTCAGGTAACCTCAGGTAACCTCAGGTGGCCTCAGGTAGCCTCAGGTAACCTCAGGTAGCCTCAGGTAACCTCAGGTAGCCTCCACATGTGTACTCTCTGACCCCTGTATAGGATACTCAAAAGTACCATTCTATAGCACTGGATCACTGGCAAATATTTTAGCAAGTACAACATAACTTTTTGGCAGGAAACATGGCTTTCATATTTCCTATGAATGCCAACTAAAAGCAGCCCAATGCTTTGATAAATGTAACGTCCTCAAAGCGAGAAGTTGATCATCATTCTCCATCACAACAAGTAGGCATGATAAAGAGCATATATTCGAAAACTTCCACATGTCATACAAGGATATTGAATAATTCTCAATGAGACAAAGATGGCGACCATTTCGCTTGCTCATAGTATCGTATTTGTTCATTAGCAGCCTGTTTGTATCACGAAAATCTCAATATTTAGAACAACATCTAGAATAACGACTTAATTACGAGTTATTAACGCCATATGTTTGGGAAGCAGGGATATTACTTTCAAGAAAGTTCATGACCGGGAAATCGAAATCGCAATGTGTATCGTATGCTTAGCCGTCCATGTTGGTCATAGATGTAGAAGAGTCTATGTCCTTAATTTCAGGTTCAGAAAGGCATTTTTTCTCAATTCAATTCACTGGGTTTTTTTTTTAACAACACATCGTCGATATACTTGAAAGTCAAATTAAAAGATTAGGCGAGGAGTTTGTTACCTGTCCTCGACGTAGTCAGCCCCGTGTGAAAACAAAGAGAAGTCAGCTAAGAGTGGAGCACAGCTTGTTCCCATGGGAATGCAAAAGTCTGTTGGAAAACCTTTCCACCAAACCAAAAACAAAGATAGTGTCAACCAGGAAGTTAATCATTCGAACTTTGTCTTCCTCAATATATTTCGTTTTAGCTTTTGTTGTGTTTTTTTCACAAAGTATGTTCCAAGACATTAAGATATCGAAGAGAGTCAATTGGCCCTGTGATCAGTAGAGGAAGCGCGATAACTCTTACCCTTATTTCAGGCTTGACGGTGATTCCAGAACTGAAGCGAAATATCACCGACGATGGCGAAATATAGTAGTGTATATTACATGAATTCATTAGGATCTTTTCTTAAAACCTGTCTGTTCCATTTACTTGTCAAATTATGCTCAAAAATAAACGTTTGCTTGTTTCAACGTCTATCGCCACGTAAGCTTTATCCAAACATCAATATCTAGCATCGGACAACAGGTGCCAGCTAGCCCAAATTCTCATATCCGTCTGTCATTTTAAGATCTATTTCCTAAATCACTCACTGCAGTAAAAGAGAGATTGTGATTTACTGACAATGAATGATCCTTTTCATTTACACTTATAAAATACCTCCAAATAACCCAATGTTAATATCGCTAATGACCGTCCAGGTTTCACGTGAGCACAACATATTTTTGAGACCAGCAGATTTCATCGAACATATGTGCAATCAAAATGAGTCTTTTCGTTTCTCACACCCTCCCCCATTTATGTTTATTTTCTTTTAATGTTGAAGCTACACAAAAATGATTTAAACATGCATGACGTCGCGAATACGGTAAAATCATGACCAAAAGTCACAGGGATATTCCACCCTCAGGTTTTACCAAATTTGAAACCCTCTCGAATGGAATTTCCCTATCTTACATCCCTGGTTATGCAATAGTCTTATATTCTCTCGTCTCCATACAGCTGTCCAGTGTAAGAAAGGAGTGTTAGAATATAAGACTCTTTCATGACCAGAGGTGTAAGATAGGGAAATTCCACCCGAGGGGTTTTCAAATTTGGTAAAACCCGAGGCTTTGCCGAGGGTTTTGCCAAATTTGAACATCCCGAGGGTGGAATTTCCCTATCTTACACCTCTGGTCATGAAAGAGTATTTTTCTCTCATTTCAACTACCTGAATAAGCTCAAAATCCATGAAAATACTTTTTACTGGCCACCATTTTGAAAATATCAAATTTTTCCTTGAATTTTTTTGACGAAAACAAATGATACAGCGAGATCGAGCATACCCCATATTTGCAAACGTAGTTTGCGCAGAAAAAATAATCTCAGCTTTCTAATGTACACGGTGAAAATAAGGTGAAAGGTTTTAATTTCATCACGTCGCCATTTTTCTTTTTTCGGCATGAGATTTTACCGAACTCGTGACGTCACGACATTGTTGCGCCTTTGTGACGTCACGCGGTGGCTGTATTGCATGGGTAGGTGTGTAATACAACCACAGCGATCATATGTGTATTGCCCTAGACAGGCCAGTATTACACACCTAGAAATGAGAGAAAAACCACAGCGATCATAGGTGTATTGCCCTAGACAGGCCAGTATTACACACCTAGAAATGTTTTTCTCTCATTCCAGGTAGTTGAAATGAGAGAAAAATACTCTTTCATGACCAAAGGTGTAAGATAGGGAAATTCCACCCTCGGGATTTTCAAATTTGGCAAAACCCTCGGCAAAGCCTCGGGTTTTACCAAATTTGAAAACCCCTCGGGTGGAATTTCCCTATCTTACACCTCTGTTCATGAAAGAGTCTTATAATCTTACATACCGTTTCATGTGACGTGATGTCATAATGTCTAAACAATGACGTGACGTCTCTGCACAAAGTGTAAGTGAGCGTAATCCTGATTATCGAAGAAACACTATTAATATTCAAGGATGTATTCTTTTCTGTCGCAGTGGGAACTTTATCCAATGTCCATTGAATCACTACCATATAAATTACGCAGTTCATTCCGGAGCAGTTTCGTTGACATTCTCCTACGTCAGTGACATCACCAGTCATCAAGTTGGTAGAATGTCAGCGAAACTGTTTGAATAAGAACATCGCTTCTTGCATGCTCCGTTACGCATTAAAAAGGCATATTACACCATTATTCCTGCTGAATACGCCTACATATGGCCTAAGGGGAGTAACTCTGCCATCCTTGAAATTTTTTCGAAGTGCCGATATTTCATATGTCATTACATGGAAATGTTTTGTACCACAGGTTATTACTCTAGCAGGCTACCACTATAATGATAATAATATGCAACATTTATTTAACACTCCACATAATTTGTGAAATTATTGTTAAGCCTTTTCAAACATGTGGGTGATTATGTTGCTCGTTATGCACAGATAAAGAAAGTGTTACATAAGAAAAAATATGATAATATCAAAGTGCACATAAATACATAAATAAATAAAAGTCAGTATATATATATTTCGGCTATGTAGGAAGCCTAAAATGCAGACGTGAAAGAGTTGCGTCTTCAAATGTTTCTTGAGCAAGTACTATAACAAGTACCTTCCTATATAGGTGTTCAGCATAACAGTTGTCAACCACACTAGCCTCTCATTACAGCAAATGTTCTCTGTTCAAAGTGTGTTTCTTAAGTTTTACCGTCATAATTAAGATTGTTTTTCCATAAACAAACTAATGATAAAACCTGTGCCAATCCTCCGTGTACCTATTCCCGACACTCTATTTGAAGTTATGTGGATACATCTGATGTTTCAAAGAAATGTTTTAGCATTGTGTTACAATTTTGTTTTAGAACTTCCCTAGATACAATAAAGGGCCGCCATTGTAATTGAGTATTGAATTACTTTACAAAATGAAATCAGCTCACATCATAACCGCCATAACGGAGACAAGGTGGTCTAGTGGTAGGACGCAGAGCTCGTGATCGAAGGGTTGCGAGTTCGAGTCCTGGCCACGGCACTTGTGTTGTATCCTTGATCAAGATACTTTACTCCGCTTATTCCAACCTTCTCAGCTGTAAATGATTACGTGGTTGGGCAGTGCTAGAAATAGTAGAATTCAAGCTGTGAGCGCCGAAATGGCAGCACCGGTTATATGCTCCCAGGGAAGTTGAGAACAATATTGGCTGGTTGCTAAGGCCCTATAACCATGGAAAATAATTTTAGAATCGCTTTGAGACGACCTTAAAGATTGTGATAAAGCGGTATATAAAAACTTTTATAATTTTATAATATTTATCATAATCTAGTTTAGTATTCTTGTGGTCATAATTAGGGTCTCGGTTTCTGGACTTTTAGTGATATATAACGCCATACACACCAGTAAATAATGTCAACATTTGTTATCCGACGTTTTTACACATTTTAGAACGTGATGAAAATTGATGGCTTCAAGCTTTTTAAAAAAAAGAAATTGAAAAAATCCGAAACCGAACAATTTGATTAAAATGCATATCCTTATTTTCACTCCGTTGTGTGCGTTGGGCGAGTGGTTAAGTTGTCCTGACATTCTAACCACAAGCTTTCCATCTCTGGGTTGCGAGTTCGAAACCCACGCAGTTGCCAGGTACTGACCGTAGGTCGTTGTTTTTTCTTCGGGTCCTCCGGCTTTCCGCCACCTCCAAAGCCTGGCACGTCATTAAATGAGTCTGGCTGCCAAACCAAACCGCTAAACAAGGATCTGACAACATCCCATAAGGGGTCATATGCTGGTGCTCGTTAAACAAAATAAACCAAACCGCTATACAAGGATCTGACAACATCACATAGGGATCATGCCCTGGTGCTCTCTGTCGCCTCTTTACTTCATACTCGAATTGATAACAGTTGACGCTGTCATCTGCAGCAAGTCATTTCGTCACAATATGCAAATAAGCTTGTTGCGACTAACTGACTAAACGATAAAATCATTCAAGCTTGTTCGCCCACAAACGTTTACATTTAAGATTCTACAAGCGGTGATGCAATATTGGCTTATGCAAAAGGTCACTATAACAACGGAATGAAAGTATTAATATGCAGTTTAATCTATTTGGAAACAGAACCCATGTGGTTGCATAATATTCCAAAAGTAATTTGATGCTTTATCCGATTAATATACCCAATACTTCCCCGATACCTAGTTACCCAATACCTAGATACCCAATACCTAGATACCCAATACCTAGATATCCAATACCTAGTTACCCAATAACTAGTTATCCAATACCTAGTTATCCAATACCTAGATACCCAATACCTAGATACCCAATACCTAGATATCCAATACCTAGTTACCCAATAACTAGATATCCAATACCTAGATACCCAATACCTAGATACCCAATACCTAGATATCCAATACCTAGATACCCAATACCTAGATATCCAATACCTAGTTACCCAATACCTAGTTACCCAATACCTAGATATCCAATACCTAGATACCCAATACCTAGATACCCAATACCTAGTTATCCAATACCTAGATACCCAATACCTAGATACCCAATACCTAGATACCCAATACCTAGATATCCAATACCTAGTTATCCAATACCTAGATACCCAATACCTAGATACCCAATACCTAGATATCCAATACCTAGATACCCAATACCTAGATACCCAATACCTATATACCCAATACCTAGATACCCAATACCTAGATACCCAATACCTAGATACCCAATACCTAGATACCCAATACCTAGTTACCCAATACCTAGATACCCAATACCTAGATACCCAATACCTAGTTACCCAATACCTAGTTACCCAATACCTAGTTATCCAATACCTAGATACCCAATACCTAGATACCCAATACCTAGATACCCAATACATAGTTACCCAATACCTAGTTACCCAATACCTAGATACCCAATACCTAGATACCCAATACCTAGATACCCAATACCTAGATACCCAATACCTAGATACCCAATACCTAGTTACCCAATACCTAGATACCCAATACCTAGATATCCAATACCTAGTTACCCAATACCTAGTTACCCAATACCTAGATATCCAATACCTAGATACCCAATACCTAGATACCCAATACCTATATACCTAATACCTAGATACCCAATACCTATATACCTAATACCTAGTTACCCAATACCTAGTTACCCAATACCTAGTTACCCAATACCTAGATACCCAATACCTAGATACCCAATACCTAGATACCCAATACCTAGATACCCAATACCTAGATACCCAATACCTAGATACCCAATACCTAGATACCCAATACCTAGATACCCAATACCTAGATACCAAATACCTAGATACTCAATTAGTTACCCAATACTTAAATAACCAATACGATAGGTTAATGTGTACTGTAAATGGTTTATGGTATGTTTTGTTAAGTACAAGTTTATTGTGTATCATTGTAAACATCAACAGTCAAACGTAACATTTTTACCAAACAAACATGCATATAATCGTTATCTCGGTACACTCACAATAAATCGCCTGATAAGTTATACATTTTTTATTGTAGAATACTTTATACACTAAACGATTCTCTGAATTTGAAAAGCACATTTGGTGTAGTAAGGTATCGTCCATGCATTGTCATATACCCTGTATTGGTACGTGTGTACAATACATTGTGCGTGACACGTTTGTTTATAGTGTGTTGCATGTGTGTACTGTATACGGTGTGTACTGTTTACGGTGTGTGCACGTGTGTACTGTATAGTTTGTACTGTATACGGTGTGTGCACGTGTGTACTGTATACGGTGTGTGCACGTGTGTACTGTATACGGTGTGTGCACGTGTGTACTGTATACGGTGTGTGCACGTGTGTACTGTATACGGTGTGTGCTGTATACGGAGTGTGCACGTGTGTGCTGTGTGCGGTGTGTACTGTATATAGTGTATATTATATAGTACATACGGTGTGGGCACGTACGTGCGTATTGTATGCACTTTATATGGTGTGTTGCACGTTTTTATACTGGGTATCGTGTGTTGCACATGTGTAATGTATACGGTGTGTGTACTGTATACAGTGTGTTGCACATGTGTACTGTATACGGTGTATGCACGTGTGTGTTGTATGCGTTGTGTGCACGTGTGTACGTACGGTATGTATGTGGGTACTGTATATGTTGCGTTGCACATGTGTACTGAATATGGTGTTTGACACCAGAGACGTATATGGCTGTTAAGTGTCTGGTGACACTTTTTACTATCTATGATGTGTGGTACTAATCCGGTGTGTGGTACACGTGTATACACTCTTTTGATGCGTTACACATGTGTAGACTGTTTACGGTTTGTTTGTGACTTGTGTGTACTGTATATGGTTTTTGGCATACATGTATGTACTTTATAAATATAACATATGTATACTACGTGTTCTGTAGGTGTTGCATAACGCGTGCGTATTACACACGTACGTGTATACCACGTGTGTGCATGTGATGTACACATAACACGTGTGTACTGTTTACGGTAGAACACTATGAGTATATGTTTACCACGTCTGTGCTGTGTGTTATATCGTGTACTACACGCGGTATTGTACATATCTAATTTATTGCTAGATCAGCCGTGGATCAGCAAATCAATTTGTCATCAGTCACGACTCACTGAACAAACCCGCTCGCTTCCCATCAGCCGGGCAGACCGGTTGTTTCTGATAACAGACAGACAGTATGGAGGCTCTTGGTTTAGGTGTTAAACGTCACGCCATTTTTACCAATATTCAAGGTGTATGATATGTAATATTATATCAAAGGGTATGATTTATCAGTAATTTCTCTCAACAGCTAATATTCATACTAGCTTGCCAGGTGAAACAGCCCTTGGCTATATATCCACAGGTACGAGTCTCGTCTATCAATACACCTATACACTCTAGTTTTACCTTGTATTTATGGTAACGTTATATATATATATATATCGGACACGTACACAACTGATACACCAAAATCTGAACGAGATATAAAATATAGAAAGTTTTAAAAGACTTGACACCTATCATGGTAGTACAATGTTTTCACGAAGTCAGTTAAACTTCCGGTGATAAATTTCTAGCTTGATATCATTAAAACGTATCAATACATGTGTCCGTTTTAAAAAGACCACATATTGAATATTAAACAAAACTTCCGGTGTGTTTGCTTGTTTGTTTGGGTTTAACCTGCATGCGACACACAGTTCTGAAGTGTTACATTTTATCAGGGACGTATACGTCCCTGATTTTATTTATTTGTTAAGCAAACCTATGCACATGAAAATTAATGGTCTCCTTATTTTAATTTATTTGTGGCCGACATGCAATTGATTATTCTGCATAAATTATATCTCTTTCATCCTAATTTCTGATTTGAATCTAGACTATGTGTAATTTCTACCAAGTGTAGAGTGTAAGGACCGACAACTTAAAGGCCAATTATACGTAACTTCAGGAAATTTTTCGCGATTCTGAAAAATTCTGAAAAAAAATCCAGTTGATAACCATGTAAAAATAAGCCAAAAACGAAGTAAACTTGAGCAGTAACTAACAAGAAACTCTTGACAGAAAAATCCAAAGAACTGAAAATGATACAGGTGGAGCCCACTTCAACAACAAACCGATGGTAGAAGACAGTTCAAAATGGACGCATGTTTACAAATATCGAGTTTCAACTGCTGGCTGCTAATTTTTTTTGGTCCAGGGTGAGCCCTGCCTGCTGTACCGGTAACCACGTAAGAATTCACCTTGAATATTGCTGATATCAGTTAATCTTAACTAAATCTATAAATATAATAAGTTAGTAGGCTTGATTTTCGCTTCAGGTTTAGCCCAACTTTACGTATATTGGGCCTTTCAACTACCGAAGTAAAACTAAGCTTCTATATTCAATTGCTCATTTGTCCGTGAAAACATAAGTTTACAATCTAATCAATTCAAGAAATGAAATGAAATTGCCCGACTTTGTGTCTGGACAAACGAATGCTTGTTTTTTGTTTATATCTACTGCCATCACAAAGCATAAATTGACATAACATTCTCGTTATCTAACGTCGATGCTCTTCCGTATGCGACAATATATGATCAAGTTGCTCGTTGTAAACAAAAGAATGCAATAAAAGATATCGAATAAACAAAAACATATTTCTAACTCAAAATATTATAATATTATATTGTGTAAGATATTTACACAGAAACCCCTTAAATCATAGCGATGATCAGACCACGTATTCCGGAGAGTAAGGTCATCTTCAATCGACAACATATGTCATTAACTTCGGTGAAACTAAAATATTCATACCCACATGAACAATGAAAAAAAACGTTCAAGCAGTATATTACGTAATAATATGTTTAATTTATGACTATGTTCTAAAAATGCATATTAGTTCTTTTGAAAATATCCGCAATACTTTTTTATCTGAATCCTTAGTTCCGAAACTGAAGGAACCATGTTGATATGACAATTTAGCGGGCACTGTATGTATCCGTATATTGATATACCTGTTACAGCACGTTAATATTTGGTGTATCAATTAAAAAAATGTAATAGACAAGGAATCGAAGTTAATACACCTCATAATATACAGAACATACCAGCAATGGTCACAAGGTCGTGAACAAATAATTCAAAATCTTTGAAAAAAATATAAATAAAAGAAAGAACTAATATATAGTCTTACTAAAATGATATTTGTTGTGTTGTACCAATATTATACTAACATGTCTAAAATACTTCCTACTCGTCAGAAAATGTTTAAATTTATTTCTGAGATATCGTAGACGGCTGTGACTATGTGGTTGATTTTGTCTATAAATATCAGACACCGAAAAAAAGTTCACTCATATCATTAATAACATTTCCAGTCGGCTAGACGAGCCACAGGCTAGTGATAAAGATCAAATCTATATAACTGTTTACAAGCTGGATATTTATTGTTTATATCAACACGGGCTAAGATTAGATGTTATCTAAATCCGTGATATAAGGGAGAAGGTACCTATAGCTATATAAATTGTGGATTCCTGGTCCTACATTAAAAGATCGTTCCTGAAAAAAAGTAATGATACTACGATAGCCTATTAGAGTCACCTATAAAAAATGTAAATATTTTAAAGTAAAAAAAAAGCGAAAAATGATTTGTATGCAATCAGACTCGTTATTTAAGCGAAAAACACGTTTTTACGCAAAACAAACTAGTTAAAATGCGAAAAACACGTTTTACGCAAACAAACTCGTAAAAAACGCGAAAAAAAACGCGTTGTTATGACATTTTCAGTATTTTCATTTCTTACAAGTGACTCAAATAGGCTATTGTATCATACCTTGTGGGACAATTATAAGTAAAATATCTAATAGCGTCAATTTACATGCAAACTTGTAAGATTTTACCTTGTATGTTGAAAGAATTATTAAAGGTTAAAAAATATCGTTAAACAATGATTAAGGTAACCGTCTTTTGATCAACTGGGCCCAAATTCCTTAATTAAAAGAAGCTCTTCCCCGCCATTGGTTTCTACACGTGCATTATACACTTAGTTTCTTTTTATAAATTATCCCAGCTTTTGGTCCCCACCACCCCCAATCATTCCATTTGTTAAATATTTATTACGTCACCAAGAAATGTCTACGATAGAATCTGTACATATCGTTTTTCAATATTTGATCTCCACGTGCAATTAGTAACTTTGACGTCATTCGTCAGCACAAATAATAATTTTAACCACAAAATGTTTGGCCAATGACTTTATCATAACTAAATTCTAGGAAATAGATAGTTATATCAATATTACTAACATAAGCTATGAATAATTTCGTGTGTTTAATTAATGCAAAAGAAATGGGACACAACTAAACGGGCAAAAGGAAATCATGGTATAGTAGTAGATGATATGGTTTAGAGAGACGGTAAGTAGATAGAACTGGCAAGTATTTACAAATCATTCAAATTCTCTATAATGTAAGAAAAATTCAAATCAGTAAATGAAATTAAGATTTTTTGTTTCCCACTTTGATCATGATAATCTATGTATTTCATTTAATCAAGTATATGAAGCTTGAAAACAACAATAATATTTGCACAAAATTTTGGACAAAGTGATTAGCTATACTTTTTACATTGTATGAGATGTTGGACTACCTAAGTGGTATGGTTCGGATGAAGTTTGCCAGAAAATGGAAAGCATACCGATATTGTGCATAACAAGAACGATAACTCCTACGGGACTATACACCGAAACCTCGTGTGTACCAGACAACTAGCCATAAAAGGAAGTAATTTAATCCGTGTTATACAAAATTGAAGGGTTTTTAAAAGCATATTTTATAACAATATGAAGACATTTACCTTCATGTAATTTACCATTTACAAACAAAATATTTAAGTGCAGTTATGAGATTATTAGACCACGAGTAGCCTGGGAATTTTTTCGCCTAGCAAGGGGCACATGCCATTATTTATCCTGTAGAGTCTGGCTTACCCAGGAAAACAATCGATGCAATACATTTAATTTCCGTAAGATTGAGCGACATCCCATTGTGTGATTTAAACACCTAATAAATATATAGACTTATTTAAAAAAAAAAATATCAGGAAATTATTTTGAACCGCACAGGAAGCCATATCTTTATCAAGAAATTTTCCCCCAGGAACCTCACCCGCAGTGCGTCACAATGGCCCGCCTCTCTCCCGCCAAATAGCATACTATCCATAATTTCTCGCTCAGAAATCATCCATAGCTCCAGAAATGTGTTTCTTTCATCTTTATTGATTATTATTTCACTGTTACGACCCATTTATGCCAATAAATCCCTTCAATATCAAATATTTGTTTATTTTGTTCGTATCCTGCATGTTTTCTACATCGCGGTTGCCATGTTGGATATGAGCGGCCCATGTGACTAGTGAGGAGATAGGCCAACCTGCTTGATAGCATTGAACTGCATTTTCGTCTCCTAAGGCAGCGTTTTCTTGTAAATTTTCGTCAACGTTCAAGTTATACAGTTGTAGAGAAAGGCTTCAACACGGCTTTTTTCAAGGATTTTGTCACGTAGTCAGTTTACAGCCAGAAAAGTAAGTGAAAATGTGGCTTGTGTATTCGAACCAAATCATGGCACGAGTTAGACGCCATATTCTGCAATGTAATGTAGAGGCAATGTCACGTGTAATCCTTGATTCTGAACTTATTTCTGTGTGTTGGGTGAAAATATACTAATGACAATATTTATAAATGTATACACTGTTGATGTAATTTTAAAAAATATGTTGTTAAAGTGGTGTTCGTTTCAAATCCCTTCTATCGGACGCGTTGTGACCCGCCTTGATCAAAGTGCTCAAACCCTCGTGTTCAGTTGAAACAACTTGATCAGGGGCCTTGGTGACAGACTATAAAAAGTGTCCAAGTACCAAGACATCACTCCTGCACTCATCTGTTCTAATCCAAAGATCACTTCTATTGAATAAGTCATATGCAAATGATATATCATGAAACATAAGCTAGCATGCTTTCCTCGTGGAAAGCGGAAATTCGTATGTCCGTCAGCCATTTCAAGATGGCGGCGTCCATGGTATTTCCAAAATTGAGAAGCTTTTGAAGATTTATAGTCTAAAACGCAGTCAAAATGGTTCGAGTCCAGGTAAATACTTAGATAAATTTGAAGCAGATGTCGTCTAAGATGTGTTTGCATCAAAAATAATGTTATTTTTTGATTGCACGTTGGCAATATGTTAATAAACAGGCTGATGAATACTCATTCTGACCTTGTCCTTGCTAGTAAGGTATTTCTTGGCGATACAGATGCACATAACTTCACGGGCTCCCTCAGCATCTCAAAATCAAATTTATCCTGACATACTTCAAATATATCATGACTTGGCAAGTTGCTTTGTTAGATTAAGGATATGGAACTGTTTTAATGAAGATAAATGAAATCACTATGATGCAAGTTGTACACATACATGTAGAACTAGTAAATGTCTAAAATTAGGAATATATAAATATCGATGACCATGTAATATTTAGTATAACATGTGTGGGGTACATTATGTAGATTCAATTATAAAACATCATCAGTTTTAATCAATACTAATCAATTACCAAATATATAAATTAAGCAAATTTAAGTTATTCGAAACAATATGATTTATTTCTATGCTTTTTCGACAATTCCAATTAATTTATTTGATATGCTGATTAAATGACATCAACACCATCCTGATAAAATCTTTAATCATTATTCTAAAGGATGACTGCTACCTGGAAGTACAAACATAATACAATGATCAGTTACTAATGTATTCATATCTCTTATTATAAACAAGTTGAAAACTGAATTCCACAATAATAATTATTGGTATCATGAATGATTTTTGACTTCCTGTGTACAAGTTTTAAGTAAAATTTTGTATTTTTCAAGTACAGGATATATATGTACATGCTAGTTACATCACTGCATTTCGATATGGACATGTAGTCTGTAGCTGAATTCCATTACTGTCCCCCGCCCCTCCTCAAACCTCTGATTTTTCATTACAGCTTATCTAAACTGGCCTGTGAACCTTGTGTATTCCTGACCTACAGACCTGGAGACCAGTTACACAAACTGTAACAGTTGTGTTCACTGTACATAGTCCTTCAGACCTGGAGGCCAGGTACACAGACTGTAACAGTTGTGTACACTGTACATGGTCATTCAAGTCTGGAGACCAGTGACACAGACTGTAACAGTTGTGTACACTGTACATCATCCTTCAGATCTGGAGGCCAGTGACACAGACTGTTACAGTTGTGTACACTGTACATCATCCTTCAGGTCTGGAGGCCAGTTACAGACTGTAACAGTTGTGTACACTGTACATGGTCCTTCAGACCTGGAGACCAGTGACACAGACTGTAACAGTTGTGTACACTGTACATGGTCCTTCAGGTCTGGAGGCCAGTTACACAGACTGTAACAGTTGTGTACACTGTACATCGTCCTTCAGACCTGGAGACCAGTTACACAGACTGTAACAGTTGTGTACACTGTACATCGTCCTTCAGATCTGGAGACCAGTGACACAGACTGTAACAGTTGTGTACACTGTACATTATCCTTCAGGTCTGGAGGCTAGTTACACAGACTGTTACAGTTGTGTACACTGTACATCGTCCTTCAGATCTGGAGGCCAGTGACACAGACTGTTACAGTTGTGTACACTGTACATCGTCCTTCAGATCTGGAGGCCAGTGACACAGACTGTTACAGTTGTGTACACTGTACATGGTCCTTCAGACCTGGAGGCCAGTGACACAGACTGTAACAGTTGTGTACACTGTACATTGTCCTTCAGATCTGGAGGCCAGTGACACAGACTGTAACAGTTGTGTACACTGTACATGGTCCTTCAGATCTGGAGGCCAGTGACACAGACTGTAACAGTTGTGTACACTGTACATGGTCCTTCAGACCTGGAGACCAGTGACACAGACTGTAACAGTTGTGTACACTGTACATGGTCCTTCAGGTCTGGAGACCAGTGACACAGACTGTTAAAGTTGTGTACACTGTACATTGTCCTTCAGATCTAGAGGCTAGTTACACAGATTGTAACAGTTGTGTACACTGTACATGGTCCTTCAGATCTGGAGGCCAGTGACACAGACTGTTACAGTTGTGTACAATGAACATCATTCTTCAGACCTGGAGACCAGTTACACAGACTGTAACAGTTGTGTACACTGTACATAGTCCTTCAGACCTGGAGGCTAGTTACACAGACTGTAACAGTTGTGTACACTGTACATCGTCCTTCAGATCTGGAGACCAGTGACACCGACTGTAACAGTTGTGTACACTGTACATGGTCCTTCAGATCTGGAGGCCAGTGACACAGACTGTAACAGTTGTGTACACTGTACATCGTCCTTCAGATCTGGAGGCCAGTGACACAGACTGTAACAGTTGTGTACACTGTACATCGTCCTTCAGATCTGGAGGCCAGTGACACAAACTGTAACAGTTGTGTACACTGTACATCATCCTTCAGATCCGGGGGCCAGTGACACAGACTGTAACAGTTGTGTACACTGTACATCGTCCTTCAGATCTGGAGGCCAGTGACACAGACTGTAACAGTTGTGTACACTGTATATCGTCCTTCAGATCTGGAGACCAGTGACACAGACTGTAACAGTTGTGTACACTGTACATCGTCCTTCAGGTCTGGAGGCTAGTTACACAGACTGTAACAGTTGTGTACACTGTACATGGTCCTTCAGATCTAGAGGCTAGTTACACAGACTGTAACAGTTGTGTACACTGTACATCGTCCTTCAGATCTGGAGGCCAGTGACACAAACTGTAACAGTTGTGTACACTGTACATCATCCTTCAGATCCGGGGGCCAGTGACACAGACTGTAACAGTTGTGTACACTGTACATCGTCCTTCAGATCTGGAGGCCAGTGACACAGACTGTAACAGTTGTGTACACTGTATATCGTCCTTCAGATCTGGAGACCAGTGACACAGACTGTAACAGTTGTGTACACTGTACATCGTCCTTCAGGTCTGGAGGCTAGTTACACAGACTGTAACAGTTGTGTACACTGTACATGGTCCTTCAGATCTAGAGGCTAGTTACACAGACTGTTACAGTTGTGTACACTATACATGGTCCTTCAGGTCTGGAGGCCAGTGACATAGACTGTAACAGTTGTGTACACTGTACATCGTCCTTCTGATCCGGCGGCCAGTGACACAGACTGTAACAGTTGTGTACACTGTACATGGTCCTTCAGACCTGGAGGCCAGTTACACAGACTGTAACAGTTGTGTACACTGTACATCATCCTTCAGGTCTGGAGACCAGTGACACAGACTGTAACAGTTGTGTACACTGTACATGGTCCTTCAGACCTGGAGGCCACTGACACAGACTGTAACAGTTGTGTACACTGTACATCATCCTTCAGATCTGGAGAACAGTGACACAGACCGTAACAGTTGTGTACACTGTAACTGGTCCTTCAGATCTGGAGGCCAGTGACACAGACTGTAACAGTTGTGTACACTGTACATGGTCCTTCAGATGTGGAGACCAGTTACATAGACTGTAACAGTTGTGTACACTGTACATCGTCCTTCAGGTCTGGTGACCACTGACACAGACTGTTACAGTTGTGTACACTGTACATCGTCCTTCAGATGTGGAGACCAGTTACACAGACTGTTACAGTTGTGTACACTGTACATGGTCCTTCAGATCTGGAGGCCAGTAACATAGACTGTAACAGTTGTGTACACTGTACATGGTCCTTCAGGTCTGGAGGCCAGTGACACAGACTGTAACAGTTGTGTACACTGTACATCATCCTTCAGATCTGGAGACCAGTGACACAGACTGTAACAGTTGTGTATACTGTACATCGTCCTTCAGATCTGGAGACCAGTGACACAGACTGTAACAGTTGTGTACACTGTACATGGTCCTTCAGATCTGGAGACCAGTTAAACAGACTGTAACAGTTGTGTACACTGTACATCATCCTTCAGATCTGGAGACCAGTGACACTGTACATGGTCCTTCAGATCTGGAGTCAAGTCACTTTGGAGTAATATTCTTTATCACCCAAGTTTGTTTATTAAATCAAAGCCTCCAATTGTGAATACACATCTAGATTCATATCGTAGTCCAACATTAGGTCAAGCTACCCTTTTATCAATTACTGGGATGACTTGTTTTTTGTGTTTGTAATACACTCTATATTATGGTATTCTGTACTAGCCAGTAGCCAGTCGTACTGGGGTTAACCAGATTTATAATTCATGATGTAAAGCTAGTAGCAAACATTCAGGTACATGTATCTTGAAATTAGATCCCATCATGTTTATAATTACTTGTCAGCAATTAGATCCCATCATGTTCATAATTACATGTCAGGATTTCAGTCAAAAGGCTTTTTAACTCATTTACCCCAGAATTATATAAACTGCAAATTATATAATTAATTTGGTTCTCTTTTATTCCCCATCAATTCCACGACTGAAGCAGTGAAGGTTGTATTTTGTTTTCCATCTGATAATTTTATTGTCATGGCCACTTGTTACTGATGCAATCTATAATGAACAGCGAAAAAAACAAAAAAAAATTGAATAGGTCCCCCCCCCCCCCCCCCCATTTCTCGGCTTTAGTCTTAGTCCTATCTGGTCCTAACTCCTGTCTGAAGCCTTTTTCCTGGGTGTATAGTCCTGTCTTATTTATCGCATTTTCCCTCCTTTTCCACCTCCATTTCAAAAATGGGAGCTTACTATCTACTCCTGTTTTAACCAATGACCTAAAAATGAAAGTTATGTACAAAGACTCCTGGGCTGTAAGGTAGAATATTTTGTTGTTCATAGTCAAGGTGGTTTCACAAAATTTTCTGTAGATCGTATCCCAGCTGAAAGTGACATGCATGAATATTAAATAAATATGATGTCACATTGCCGATCAGATGTTTAGTGTCTCTTACAGACCTATTGATGCTCATTTTCAGTCTAAATTTGGTATCAAGCCTTGGAATGTGGTTTATATTTTGCTTTCAACTTCAAGTGTTAACATTTCTGAAACTTCAACTTGTGTAAAAAAAACATTTTTCGTTTTATTATATTAGAAGTCTCATCTTGGTTTAAACATTTTGAAAGTTGTTAGTAAATTTGTGTCTTCGTGTGATGTATGAATGACGTTTCGTTATCATCAGTAATTTTTGTAGCTGGTGGCAGGCTTCATGTTTGTCGTGTTTCAATTTTGGCTCCGAGCAGGATAAATGAGAGTTTTAAGTAATTTTCACCATGAAGCAGGATGGTAATGTCTCTGTTTGATACCAGGAAATGTATTGGTTATTAAAGGACTAACAGAAGGAAGTAAAGTGCACAACTAGTAAAGGTCGTGATACAGACTGAATTGTGAGAAACTTGTATACACGTATGATAAAATCAGTTATTAGATCAACAATGGCATGCTTCTTTGGGTTTCTTGTGTCAACAGCAGAAATACATGCACACTTACACAGCTCACATGACACCGACAGCTCATCTTTAAATGACCTTTTCTGTTAATTATGTATAATTACTGAATAGGATGCTAAACCGAAACCAGTTAAGCCATGAATGAAATCCAAATCGCTTAGGTCAGCAGTTTTGATTAAGGTATTGAAATGGAAATTATAAGTCAATTAGACAGGTTGGATTGGCAGTGATTTTGTTTGCCCATTTTTACAGCCGATTAAAGGCTGTTTTCCAAGTTAAATTTTTTTTCCCAAAATGAAGCAATATCTAAGAATATTTTCCCAATTTTTCTTGTTTCATTGAATCTCATCGCCATCTTTCTGGTGACTATTTCGTCTTTGACCTTAACCACCTCACTGATAACGTTTGACCTGTCTAATCATTTTGACTTGTACCTGATGACACACCCTTTTCATTGATGCATTGATCTCTGTCTTGACCATGACATTTCTGGTGACCGACCTCCCTTGACCATGACCTCTTGACCATGACATTTCTGCTGACCGACCTCCCTTGACAATGACATTCCTGGTGACCGATCTCTTGACCATGACCTCCTTGGCCATGACATTTCTGGTGGCCGACTTCTCTTGAACCTTGACCTCGCCTTGACCATGTTTCTGGTTACCATGTCCTCCTGACCATGGTGTTCCTCATGACCTTGACCTCTATTGTTACTAAATGACCTTTCTATGGTTACTATTTATGACCTCTCTTTGGACCCCTTCTGGGGTAACCATTTGCCCAGCTTACAACTTGTTTCTTTCATATAATTTTAAATATGACCTTTTTGCTCTGATTTGGAGAAGAAAATTATATACTATCTAGCGATAGTACAGTATATCACCTAGCGATAGTACAGTATAACACCTAGCAATAATACAGTATATCACCTAGCGATAGTACAGTATATCACCTAGCGATAATACAGTATATCACCTAGCGATAGTACAGTATATCACCTAGCGATAGTACAGTATATCACCTAGCGATAGTACAGTATGTCACCTAGCGATAGTGCAATATATCATCTAGCAATAGAACAATATATCACCTAGCGATAGTACAGTATATCACCTAGCGATAGTACAGTATATCACCTAGCGATAGTGCAGTATATCACCTAGCGATAATTCAGTATATCACCTAGCAATAGTACAGTATATCACCTAGCGATAGGGCAGTATATCACCTAGCGATAGTGCAGTATATCACCTAGCGATAATACAGTATATCACCTAGCGATAGTGCAGTATATCACCTAGCGATAATACAGTATATCACCTAGCAATAGTGCAGTATATCACCTAGCGATAATACAGTATACCACCTAGCGATAGTTCAGTACTATATCACCTAGCCCTGTGTATAGTAGTAGACATAGCACCAACACCAGACATTCCACAGGGGGCAGGAGAGGGCAGACCAGCTGTGGGTCAGAGTGTACATGTGTGGACAGCTTATGTTTCAATTACATGTGGTCTGCATTCCTGTGTACTAATACAACCATCTGTGGTTATTACACATGGTATAACAACAACACACTGAGGTCTGGTCATTGCATGTAGTTGTATTTGATAAACTTGTTAACGGGTATAAAACAAGTTACTCTATTGTGTGTAGAAATAATTGTATACTTGCATACATGTATACATGTACAGTGTATAACACACTTTTGCCTTCTTTCACTATTTCACCCCTAAAATTTCATAAAAAACTATTCCAGCCTTTGAATTGGAAGAGTTCAAATGTGTCTTTTGGGGGTGAATGAGTTGACGGAGTACTTTATTGGCAAGTGCAAGTTTGATTATAACTAAAATGTCGTGCCACAAATCTATCAGTTTGTAGGATCAAAAATTCTTTTCTAACTAAAAAAGGTTAGTATAGTCTGTATGATCATTTTAAAGTCCCATCCAAAGTGGCAGATATTTATATTGGATACAACACATTTAAATGTGCTGTGCATCTGGTGACCAAATCTGATATATACAATGTAAGACAGCGTAGTTTTAATTAATTATGTAATAAACTTCATTTATTACCAATAGCTATATCAGTAGATTAGACGATCTTAAGATAAACTGATAAGTTCTTAACCTCACCTTGAGTGGAACCTAAAGGGTGTGTCAAAATTGTATTTATCTGGCAGTATAACCATACCTTGTAATAAGCCTATCCTTACCTTCAGCTATCTGTAGAAATGACAGCAAATTCTTGTCTGTTGTCCTTGCGTAAGCCCACCTCGGTACTTTGATTTGGAGATTAAATGTGTTTGCCCCTGAATTTGCTGAAAGATAAGGTTTTAACCCAGTTTTGACCTGTAACTGTTACAAAAAAAATGCTTTCCTGATGTGTTATATCAGATTTTGATTAAAGGGGAAATATTGTAAGGCTTGAGTATGAAACCCATAAAAGTTATGATTCTGTTGATAGAATATTTGCTATACTGCTCTGTTTCTAATCAAAACAAAGAAACAATATGATCACAGCGGTCAATTTACAATTTATTCTCATGGGTCCTTTTTGTACATATTGCCGAAAACGATGGGTCCCACAATGCTAAATTGAAGCATTGCCAGACCTTCTATGAGTCCTTTCATAATTTTATGAATACTGTACTCGGGACTCGCACGTAGATTGATCACTGTGATCATGCTCAGGTTGATTCTTAATGAAAACCATGTTTCATGTTAATTGTTATGAGAAGATCCAATTTTCAATTTGAAAGATTATGGAATAAAGTATAAACACATGTACACACGATAACTCATCATCAGAGAGTCGGCAATCTGATGCAATTATATTTTTCACTATAGTTGTATTTAACCTGTATGCACTTTGGAAATGAGGAAGGGGGGTGGGGGGTCGAATATTGTGCCCGAATTTGTTGCGTTTTCACAAAAATGGGGGAAATATGTATTTTCACAAAATTCAAATGGTTCAGAAATTTTAAAAAGTTGCAATGTATGTCAATGTATAAAATGATCAATTGCACATTGATTTTCTACCCCCATTTTGACACCAAGGTACGGGGGAACCTTCAGTATCAGGCAGTAGAAATAAGGAAGAAAATCTGCTAAGCTTGCTATTTATTAATATATATTTCTGAACCTAAGTAATAAATTTACAAAAAAATGCATATATTGTATCAGTTCCCCATTAAATCTGTCTGGACATCAAGGTTTATAGATATATCTATTATCAGTTATCTCCGGTGTCCAATATGAGCTATAGATTAAGTGTAATAGCTTTAGTAGGTAAAAAACAGGTTTTTGTAGAGCTATATAATTTCATGAGACATCTGGCGCTCTCGGCCGGCTGAATTACAAATTAGGTATGCATACATGTTTCTATGCTAAACACAATATATTATGCATTTGATTTTAGAACCTTCTGTGTCCGACTGTTGACAGCTCTTGATATGAAAATATGACAAAGATTTCGAGGTTGGATGTTACTATAGGGCACAGCAGATATATAATAGTGTTGATGTTCTTTGACATGCCCCTGTGTACAGATGCAGTATGATGTACAGCTTGGTGTATATGTCCCTGTGTACAGATGCACTATGATGTACAGCTCAGTGTACATGCCCCTGTGTACAGATGCAGTATGATGTAGCTCAGTGTACATGTCCCTGTGTACAGATGCAGTATGATGTAGCTCGGTGTACATGCCCCTGTGTACAGATGCAGTATGATGTAGCTCAGTGTACATGCCCCTGTGTACAGATGCAGTATGATGTAGCTCAGTGTACATGTCCCTGTGTACAGATGCAGTATGATGTAGCTCGGTGTACATGCCCCTGTGTACAGATGCAGTATGATGTAGCTCGGTGTACATGCCCCTGTGTACAGATGCAGTATGATGTAGCTCGGTGTACATGCCCCTGTGTATAGATGCAGTATGATGTACAGCTCAGTGTACATGCCCCTGTGTACAGATGCAGTATGATGTACAGCTCAGTGTACATGTCCCTGTGTACAGATGTAGTATGATGTACAGCTCGGTGTATATGCCCCTGTGTACAGATGCAGTATGATGTAGCTCAGTGTACATGTCCCTGTGTACAGATGCAGTATGATGTAGCTCAGTGTACATGTCCCTGTGTACAGATGCAGTATGATGTACAGCTCAGTGTACATGTCCCTGTGTACAGATGCAGTATGTACAGCTCAGTGTATATGCCCCTGTGTACAGATGCAGTATGATGTAGCTCAGTGTACATGTCCCTGTGTACAGATGCAGTATGATGTACAGCTCAGTGTATATGCCCCTGTGTACAGATGCAGTATGATGTACAGCTCGGTGTATATGTCCCTGTGTACAGATGCAGTATGATGTACAGCTCGGTGTACATGTCCCTGTGTATAGATGTAGTATGATGTACAGCTCAGTGTATATGCCCCTGTGTACAGATGCAGTATGATGTACAGCTCAGTGTACATGCCCCTGTGTACAGATGCAGTATGATGTACAGCTCAGTGTACATGCCCCTGTGTACAGATGCAGTATGATGTACAGCTCGGTGTACATGTCCCTGTGTACAGATGCAGTATGATGTACAGCTCGGTGTATATGTCCCTGTGTACAGATGCAGTATGATGTACAGTTCAGTGTATATGCCCCTGTGTACAGATGCAGTATGATGTACAGCTCAGTGTATATGCCCCTGTGTACAGATGCAGTATGATGTACAGCTCAGTGTACATGTCCCTGTGTACAGATGCAGTATGATGTACAGCTCAGTGTACATGTCCCTGTGTACAGATGCAGTATGATGTACAGCTCAGTGTATATGTCCCTGTGTACAGATGCAGTATGATGTACAGCTCAGTGTATATGTCCCTGTGTACAGATGCAGTATGATGTACAGCTCAGTGTACATGCCCCTGTGTACAGATGCAGTATGATGTACAGCTCAGTGTATATGCCCCTGTGTACAGATGCAGTATGATGTACAGCTCAGTGTATATGCCCCTGTGTACAGATGCAGTATGATGTACAGCTCAGTGTACATGTCCCTGTGTACAGATGCAGTATGATGTACAGCTCAGTGTACATGCCCCTGTGTACAGATGCAGTATGATGTACAGCTCAGTGTATATGTCCCTGTGTACAGATGCAGTATGATGTACAGCTCAGTGTATATGTCCCTGTGTACAGATGCAGTATGATGTACAGCTCAGTGTATATGTCCCTGTGTACAGATGCAGTATGATGTACAGCTCAGTGTATATGCCCCTGTGTACAGATGCAGTATGATGTACAGCTCAGTGTACATGTCCCTGTGTACAGATGCAGTATGATGTACAGCTCAGTGTACATGCCCCTGTGTACAGATGCAGTATGATGTACAGCTCAGTGTACATGCCCCTGTGTACAGATGCAGTATGATGTACAGCTCAGTGTATATGCCCCTGTGTACAGATGCAGTATGATGTACAGCTCGGTGTACATGTCCCTGTGTATAGATGCAGTATGATGTACAGCTCGGTGTATATGCCCCTGTGTACAGATGCAGTATGATGTACAGCTCAGTGTACATGTCCCTGTGTACAGATGCAGTATGATGTACAGCTCAGTGTACATGTCCCTGTGTACAGATGCAGTATGATGTACAGCTCAGTGTACATGTCCCTTTGTACAGATGCAGTATGATGTACAGCTCAGTGTACATGTCCCTGTGTATAGATGCAGTATGATGTACAGCTCAGTGTACATGCCCCTGTGTACAGATGCAGTATGATGTACAGCTCAGTGTACATGTCCCTGTGTACAGATGCAGTATGATGTACAGCTCAGTGTACATGCCCCTGTGTACAGATGCAGTATGATGTACAGCTCAGTGTACATGTCCCTGTGTACAGATGCAGTATGATGTACAGCTCAGTGTACATGTCCCTGTGTACAGATGCAGTATGATGTACAGCTCAGTGTATATGCCCCTGTGTACAGATGAAGTATGATGTACAGCTCAGTGTACATGTCCCTGTGTACAGATGCAGTATGATGTACAGCTCAGTGTATATGCCCCTGTGTACAGATGCAGTATGATGTACAGCTTAGTGTACATGTCCCTGTGTACAGATGCAGTATGATGTACAGCTCGGTGTATATGCCCCTGTGTACAGATGCAGTATGATGTAATAATAATAATAATAATAATACTTTATTTTGTGAGGGTGACATATTTAGCAAGTGCTAATCTTCCATATGGCCCTCTATAACAACATACAATACATAATATACATGGATCAACAGATAACATGATACCTGAAAATATATATCATACTAAATACAAGTCAAAATAACATGGTAATTATACTGGCATATGTATCATTCTGAAGAACATGAGTTTCTTTATAGGGAAACAAGAATAATCATACAATATTGTATCATAATAATGTTTCACATGTACAGCTCAGTGTTATGAGGAATCACATGCTCAACTCATTCACCCCTGAAATTTCATAAAGAACTCTTCAAACCTTTGAATTGGAATGGTTCAAATGTATCTTTAGGGGGTCAATGAGTTCAGTTTTCGTAAACATCCTGATGGGAGGGGGAGGTTGCTGTTTACAAGTGCAAGGTTATACATCACAAAGCCCACCATGACAGTTCCGTATATAATTCAGTGTATTTCTACCAAAGACATATATCTTCACTCCCTGAACTTCCACCACAAGAATGAAGCCCATTTTAAATTTCGGTTCCACCAAGTTCCCCACAAATAGAAAAAGATTCCTTCCCCTGTCAAATCCTATGTCTCGCACTGTTCTTGCAGTTGTTGCAAGTCGTTGACAGACTGTCCTCTATTATAGCATCAATACAACTCTACTTCCTTATTCATCCAGTTTCTGTCCCCTTAAAGTGTACTCATTCACCCCTGAAGTTTCATAATGAACTGTTCCATCCTTTGAGTTGGAAGAGTTTAAATGTGACTTCAGGGGTAAATAAGTTCAGTTAACCACTGTGTGTCTCTCGTTTGTTTATCGGCAAGTAACCCCTTTTTCCTCTCTTGTGCCCTCCACAAGTACCCCTTTTTGTCCCCCTTTTGTATCGCCTCCTTGAGCAAACAACAATAGGCTGGTGGTGCTAAAAATATCTGGGCCAGAGGGAGGAAGATAAAAATAGATCTAGAGTGAAACATGGCTGTAGCGTTGCATCAGCACATAGAGGACCTATATGTATGTAAACATGTACACACACACACAGTACACAGGTGTTGTAATGCACACACATACACCTGTGTACACAAACAGTAACCATGGCTACCTACAGTTACTAGTAGGAATTTGCTAGGAAGGTGTGGCTAGTCTCTAGAGATATGTTACACATTTTAAGCATCTTCTTTACAACAGTTTTGTGATAAATGAAATGCATGGCAAAGTGAGTATAAAATAATGTTCAGACATTAATGAAAATCAACCTTGGAAAAAAACATTGTCCGTGACCAGTATTGACCCAGCAATAGCCCAGACCTCTACTTAACAACAGAATTTTGTGTTAATTGAAATGCTTATAGTTATAAAGTGATGTTCAGACATCAATGAAAATCAACCCTGGAAAAAATTCACTTATGATTACGTCAGAGATGTTATGATTACGTTTTCTGTGTTACGATTATGTTAGAGATGTAGGTGTTACGATTACATTAGCTGTGTTAGGGTTACATTGGACTTGAAGATGTTACGATTACGATAGAGATGTAGGTGTTACGATTACGTTAGCTGTGTTACAATTACATTAGCTGTGTAAGGGTTACGTTAGACTTAGAGATGTTACGATTACGATAGAGATGTAGGTGTTACAATTACATTAGCTGTGTAAGGGTTACGTTAGACTTAGAGATGTTACGATTATGATAGAGATGTAGGTGTTACAATTACATTAGCTGTGTTAGGGTTACGTTAGAGATGTTACAATTACGTTAGAGATGTAGGTGTTAGATTGCGTTAGCTGTGTTACGATCACGTTAGCTGTGTTACGATTACGTTAGCTGTGTTACGATTACGTTAGCTGTGTTAGGGTTACGTTAGAGATGTAGGCGTTAGATTGCGTTAGCTGTGTTACTATTATGTTAGAGATGTAGGTGTTAGATTGCGTTAGCTGTGTTACTATTATGTTAGAGATGTAGGTGTTAGATTGCGTTAGCTGTGTTACGATTACGTTAGCTGTGTTAGGGTTACGTTAGCTGTGTTAGGGTTACGTTAGAGATGTAGATGTTACGATTACATAAGCTGTGTTACTATTATGTTAAGAGATGTAGGTGTTAGATTGCATTAGCTGTGTTACAATCACGTTAGCTGTGTTACGATTACGTTAGCTGTGTTAGGGTTACGCTAGAGATGTAGGTGTTACAATCACGTTAGCTGTGTTAGGGTTACGTTAGCTGTGTTAGGGTTACGTTAGAGATGTAAGTGTTACAATCACGTTAGCTGTGTTAGGGTTACGTTAGAGATGTTAAGATTACATAAGCTGTGTTACTATTATGTTAGAGATGTAGGTGTTACGATTACGTTTGCACCAGACCTTTAATGATATGCAGTAGCACTTGACATAGATGTATGAACTAACTGGTTATTGTAGGTGTGTGGATTGCCTGTTCACCTGTACAGATATAAACATTTCCATCTCGTATATCATTATCCATCAGTCAACACAGACCTAGAAAACACTCCCCAAAGTTTACTTCTCATTAGCCTTCAGTAACAGGGGCATAGAGCCATAGCCCAGAGCTCAGTCTACAACACTATTTTCATGAACTATAAATTTGTGATATATGCAAACTTGTGAAATTAATTTAATCCGTCTCGAACTTAATCAGACTCAGTATTTCCTGGTTAATTTGATCAAAGTACTCAATCTTTAGACGGACTCTGAGCTTGACTACCTGGCCCCGGTTTCATCAATGTTCCTTAACTTAAGGAAACTCCTTAATTTAAAAATCTCCATAGGAAAGTATTACAGAATGTAAGGGGGAAATCCTTAGTTAAGGAACTTGAAATCCTTAAATTCTGTAATGCTTTCCTATGGAGATTTTTAAGTTAAGGAGTTTCCTTAAGTTAAGAAACATTGATGAAACTGGGGCCTGTTGTGGAGATAGATGTTTGTTGTATGTATATGTAAATACAGTCTGTGAGGTAGTAGGAAATGCAAGGTGGGAACAAAACATGTGTTTATCATAGATCTATCACAGATAATACCTGTCTGTATTGTACCTTTGATAATACTACAGGTACTTGGTTCTCTTAACAGTTTCAGATGTCATACAGTGTAGTGCAATATATATTCCGACACGTAATTCTTTTTATATTTCATGCATTTTGACAAATTTTCAATTTTTTTTTTTACATCATTTGTCAATTGATTTTCTTGAAATATCGCACACGTGTTGAGAATTCAAGGCTTTATCACCCCTCTTTTTAGGTCCGGTAAACGGACCAATTCCCAATGAAAAAAAGGTGTGATTTTCCCAAACTCTTCTTAAAATTTCCCAATTCAGACACTTGAAAAAGATTTGGTTGTTTAACATCGCTTGAGGAGCTTCTTTTGACATCAATTTTAATAAGGAACAAGAAAGATGGCTGTAAATGTCATGAGTACTGATCATGACAGTGCTTTAAATAATTTAGAAAAGAAATAATGTATTTAGATGTTATAATGGTGTTTGTCAAAATAGCTGTTATGTTGGATCAATTTTTCCCAATCTCAGGGTCCTGAGCGCTGGAATTGTTAGCTCTTTCATGATCATCTGATATTTTTTCAATCCTTTTCCAGTGCTTACTTTTCCCGAGATAGATGAATGTATGCACATTAACAAAATCATGACATCGCTTTGTTCATTATTCTTATTTAATATCATATCATTGCAGAAATATATGCAATATATATCTTGAAATCGGCAACAAAAAATTATTTAAGTATAATGTGAGGATTGAGAAAATAATTCTCAACATGTATGTGAAATTTCAGTAAATTCCATTGAAAAACAAAGTCATGAAAATTCATAGAAAATTTGTCAAAATGCATGAAATATAAAATAAAAATATCATGTGTCCCAATACTTATTGCACACCGGTTACCACAGTGTAGTATATATATACTTGCTGACCGCTTACTTTAAATACATCCTGTTACAACTGAAACAGATCTACTATCTGCTCTAGTTGGGGAAAATAAAATCACAACTGAAACAGATCTACTATCTGCCCTAGTTGGGGAAAATAAAATCGAAATATTTAAAACGTTTCATTACAAAATCTGAATAAATTTAAGAAAAATTTCAAGGTTTTCATTGCTTTGGGAATGTTATGCTAAAGGAAGTGTAACATTTTCGGCTGTAATGAGCTCTCGTGTGGTTGTAGAAAACAGTAAATCCCAATCTGTCCATTGGACATTTGTTATTGCAAGAAGAAATTTATAGATCAATGACATTCATAAAGTTAAAGAAACATTATGTCATGCAAGATCTGCAAAATTTCCAGGAAAGTTCCGTGCAAATTATTTTATTTTTTTTTTAAATTTATAAGTCAATGATGCTGGTACAATATGAATCATAAGTACAATATTGTAAAGTTTTCTGGAAAGTTCCATGCCAGAAAAAAAAACTGTTTTTCCTGGGTATTTTGGGAAAAATTCAATTTGCCAAATTGAGAAAAAAAGTAGTGCGAACAGGTAATAAATTGGGAAAAAATTAAATCCAACAACACTCATTAAATGTTCCATGCTAACTAATTTTACAGTGCACAGTGTATCATTTAGCTTTATGATATGGTAAACAATGAAAACAAAAAGCTGTTAGTTACATGGTGAGTCTGAGTGACAGACTCACTCACTCACTCACTGATATTTCTTTTAATGATTTTTTATTCATTATAACATCATGTGCCTGTCCTTTTTTTCCGGATTTTGAAAAGTCATAATAATTGGGAATTTTTTAGTTGACTTTGGGAAAAAATAACACTCAAACGCATTGGGAATTATAGGTGGATTCCAATTAAATGCTGGTACAAATATGTATATATCATATGTACACCCAGCAACTGGTTAAGTTCATGTAGACCGTGTTTTTGCTACCAGTTTTTAAAAAAGCCTGTGCCTTATTGAATTGGGAAAAATAAAGTAATGATTTTCAGATAAATTGGGAAAATATTCTTGAATTTTGCTTCATTTTGGGAAAATGGCACAAATTTTGACTGGAGGAAACAGCCTTATATCTGCTGTAAAAATGGGCAAACAAAATCACTGGTAGTGGTACGCAATATACAAATATTTGGCTCAGTAATTTGTCTGCTGAATGATATTGGTTATGATTGAGAAATTCAGCAGTTTGTAAAGAGTTACCTCCCTTTACATGTCAGCTGTGTGTTGTGCAGAAATAGAGAAATCAACACACTAGCCAAGCGGCATTCGTTACTATTGATTTTCTCGAGGCAGCTATGTTGTGTAACCCATGAAGCTGTAGTTGACTGATCCTTATATTGATCAGAGAGAATCCATATGATCTCGAGGGGTTGAAAGCTATTGGCTGACTGTATTGTGACTGGTTTATGTACCATCTATAGAATTACCTGTAGATTAGTGGGGATTACTGACCACGTCGTCGTTTGGTCGTAGAGGTCAAGTTCAGGACTACATAGCTAGCAATTTAATCCCGACTCCGTGCTGACGTAATGAGAACCAATCAGAACTCTTAGATACATCGTTGTTGTTGGGTCAGACCACGACACATCATTGTCTTATTGAATATCTGAGCGCTGACCACTGTCCAGTGTTAGCACAAACCTGAAGATGTGGTGGTAAATTTATATATATTGTTACATGTACTTGGGCAGTGATAAAATCTACGAAGGTTGAATTCTTCACTGTCCCCATAAGCACACTCCCCCCCCCCCCCCTCTCACACCAGGGATTATAAAGTGCCGTGACACTGTTTTGCGTTAAATGAAAAAGTCCCATGAAAAATAATTAAAGATTGATCACTTCCAGTTAGTCTTGAGTAAGTGATACAAATGTAGATGAAATTAATATTTCACTTGCATAGAAACTCACCATCAGAACAGGACACTTGAACAGTAACTTGACATGATCTTTGTTATAATACAAATGTAAAATGATAATAAATAATGATAAACATTTCTGCGAAAAGAAAATGAAAAAGAAATGTCAGCAGTTTTTCCAGGTAATGAGTTTTTAAGGATTAAAAAAAAGAAACTGAATTGACTGACCTTTCACACTTTGCTTTTTTAAAAAACTTTAAAATTACTTTAGAGCTTAAACAGAATGGTGTGAAATTTTCAAAATGATCCTGGCTTTCCTACATATTCAACATGGTGCATGCTGGCACACCATTAAACATATAGGTGTGCCAATGTATGTTACAGGGGTCAAAATATATCCAATCAAATGGGGGGGGGGGGGGGGTAATAAACATTTGGCACAGTGGGTTTATTGTAAATATTTTAATTAAGTGATTAACATAAAGATACAGTTGAACCTCGTTATCTCAAAGTCAAACGGGACAATAGGATAGCTTTGAGTTATCCGAATATTCAAGTTACGCGAGTTTGAATGCTAGTGTAAAGCTTGACGGGGACCGACAAAATACTTCAAATTAAACAGGTCTACGAGATTTATCTGTATGATGGAACATATAAATGTATCTCATGGTTACATTTTATAAATAATAAAGAATTTTAATGTTAATTGGTATGATGGTGTCTTTTAGGCAGGTGTTTTACCTATTGACTCCTGAAACTCAGAACTCTTCCAATTCAAAAGTTGGAATAGTTCACCCCTGAAATTTCGGGGGTGAATGAGTTAAAATTGTGTGAATTATATTTTATGAACTGTATTGAAACATGACATTGTGATGCTTAAATGAACTATTTACTTAATTTCTATTTTCTTTTTGCTCACCAGGTGGAGCTGACGGCAAATTTAGAAGAAAACTCGGCTGCCCTCATGACGTCCGACCGGGGTACCAGTGGGGGAGCTGAGTTGACGTTGACAACACCGGTACGTCATTCTCTTGTTCTTTACCATGTAATTGTTGTCATGGCGCCAAGGATTTCAGTTGACCCTTAACTCTTTGACCCCTTAAAATTCTAATGAACTCTTCTAATTCCTAGGAACAGAATAGTCCAATATGAAATTTATTGGGTGAATAAGTTCAAATTTGCCATTTCACCTGAATTTTGGCGCCACAGCAATTGTACTTGCATACATCAAATTGACCTGCTCTTTGAAATTGAGACAAAGTTCATTTTGGGAGGTTGGTATGAGTTCAATTGAAAGCTCCAAAAGCGTATGAATTTCTGTCCCTGCTGTTTCCATAGACCTAATTGGAGTAGTAAATAAAATAAAAAGCATTTAAAGCATTCACATCTGAAGACACATAAATTTACATTCTTTCATTACAAACGTGGGAATAGTTCATTATGAAATTTCAGGGGTTATGAGTTAAAATTACTTCATATTTCCCTCGTACCATAACATGTTGATTACTAAAAGTACTGACAAATTAAATTATGGATTAGTTCTTCTATGTAAGCACAGTTAGCTCTTGATTTTCAGGAATATTTATTTCCTGTCATTTTTTGAAAATATAAATATAAATTCCTTGGTAGGAACATGATGAATAGACTTCCTCAGTAATATATTCTTCAAGAATTATTTGAAAAAAATGTATTCAGGATTTACGGTGACATATAAGAATCCAACAGAAGTAAATACGTAACTGAGTAGGACAATCAGTTGTTATATCACGAGGTTAGAAGGGAAGTTAAAATGGATGACGAAAAGATCGGCCGTTACCAGCTCTGTAAATAGGACATCCCAGCAGTAATTAGTGGGTGCCTCTTGGATTTGTTTGCGATGCCATAAAAAGGAAGTGTGCAGTGTTATAATTGTATCTCCTGGAGATTGTCTTAACACACCAAGTCAACATGAACACCATCTAATCCGCGGCCCCATTACACACCAAGTAAACACCACCCTGTCCGCGGCCCCATATTACTTCTGTCCTGTTGTGTGATACTTACATCTGGCCACAAACCATTTAGGGAGCTTTGTTCATGTTGAGGCACAGAATGATAAGAGCACTTACTGGTCATTTCTCTCTCAACATTGAATCTTTTTCGTCCCTGAAATTTCATGATTGACTATATATATATATTCCAACCTTTGCATTGGAAGAGTTATGTATCAGTATCAAACTATCTTCAGTGTTGAATGAGATAAGAAAAATCTTGTTCTGATTTTGAAAGCTTGTCACTAAAATTGATTTACAATATTTACGAAGGTGTAAAATGGTGTTCATTGAATTATGAATCGTGAGATGTTCTACAGTCTTGCATTCGCTTTAACTTATAAAACTGTAAATTATTTCTGAATTCATCTACATGGAATTTAACAAGATCAATAAAAAATAAAAATTGTAAGTTCTAAGAATGCAAATAATGTTAAAACGTTACACCCTAATTTACCTACAGCTGTGATGATATTGATAATATCAGTTGATAATCTGTAAATATCTGAAGCCGATGAAACATCTGTCAGAAAGGACAATCAGGGTATAAAGGGGTCTCCCTGGGTTAGGATCGATATCACGCGTTGTCATGTCTCGGTATTGATTTTCTGTAAGCAGCTTCTGTATGCTGCAGTGTGCAGAGTCGTGTCTTGTCATATTCATACAATTAATTGATCCAATTATGATATAACGATATATAAACTTAATTTGTTGTAATTTCTACAGTTATGGGGTGAAAAAAATTGTAATAATATTGGCTTTCATCGGTAGTTAGTATGTACACCTGAAGACTTATTTGGACTCTTCCCATTGAGTGGTTGGAATAGTTCATTATGGAAAACCAGGAGTAAATGGGCCTATCACTATACATGTTGGGGCAGGAGAGGGTCTAAATATAATAGAAAAGCAGACTACCCAGATAAGACCTAGGCCACATGGTGGACAGGGAACCATATGTTTTCATGTATGATAGGGAATTCAAATCCTGGCTTACCTTGGTGAAGGAGAACACTCTGCCTTGTCCACTTTGCCATATAAAGAGAATGTCCTTGAATGACCTTAGAAGTAAGTTAGTTACGGGTTTAATGCCGCTAAAGAAACAGAAAGGACTATGTATGGTTTTGCCTGTTTTTGGCCCCCAAATCCATCAAATTTTAAATTTCATTATTGAACACTCAAATAATATTATTTCAAATAAAGATTACATCCCTCATGCAATTGTAATAATATTTATTTGTTATTTGTGCTATGGTTGCCATGGTAACCATCCGAAATATGCATAAATTATGCAAATGTAAATATTTGGTCTATTTTGGTCGATTTTTATATAGATTTTCACACAGTAACCATAGAGCGCATTCTTGAACAAAGTTTATATTTCTCCTAAAGATGTGGTATAAGTGCCCACATATTCTCATTTGATATTAAGTTTGTTCAAGAATGCGCGCAATAGTTTCTAATAGAAAAACTATCCAAAAAGTGGCCAAAATTGAGTAAATGGTCAAATGCCCCTAATTTATGCATATTGGAGATGGTTTCCATGACAACCAGAGTTGAAACAACAAAACATTATTGTTTCAGTTTTATCAGGGATGTACTCCATATTTGAAATACATTAATTTGAGAGTTCAATAATCTGCTTCAAAATTTGATAATTTGGGGGCCAAAAAAGGCCCAAACCATATATAGTCCTTTATCCGTGTTACAACCGGCATGTCAGCTGTTTAGGGAACATTTAATAATATATTGTTAACTAAACTAAAACAAACCTGACCACCTTTTGTTGCGTAGACTCTCTAGTCCTCCTCTATTAGGCTGTAATACCTTATTGTCTTAGACACATTATATTGATTTGTTTTAAATGGTAAACGTACATGTTTTAGCAGTTATCTCTTTAACAGTTTTTTGTGCCGAAAGTATTCTTTTATTAGTTTTAAATTATGATAGCACTAATTACAGTTTCTGCATAAACTTTTGAAGTTTGTATTGTGAGTATGCCTATTCACTTTTGCGCAATCTGATTAAATCATATCTTGATCTCCATGCCATTCCGTAAAATTCTCTCTGCTGCGTTAAGATCTGAGATCATCAAATAGGTGGTCATGTCCCATGCTGCAAGATGACAGGTCTTGAAAAATCATTTTAGTGTCAAGTAAAGAGGCGACAAAGGTCATCTGAACGTGACCTCTTATGGGATGATGTCAGATCCTTGTAAAACAGAGTGAGAACAAGGATCTGTATTTTAATCAGATTGCACTTTTGAACTTATCTTTGTAAATCAGGTTATGGGTAGAATTTGATTGTGCCAAAATTAGTATACGTTTACACTTTTGTTGTTTCTAGGTGTTGATCTTCTGCCCCATAGAATGTTTAAACATTTGAGTGACAATTGACCATTTACCACATGTATTTGACCATTTGAGTATTTAATGTGTACCCTATATAGAATTTTATAATTAGTTTGGAGGTGCGAGTTAATCGAACTTGATAATGGATGTTAAATATCTCGACATAATCTGACATCAGTCACAAGCGTGGGAGGGAGTACCATCATGACTACAAATTACTATGACAACAGGCTATTGACGATTACTATTGTACATCATTCACAACTTTGGTTTTGGTTATTTCCTAGTAAAATTTCCTATGAAAATTCTGGAATAAGTGATACATGGTTCATACAGAACGTCAGAAGATGAAAAGTGCTTAAATTGGGGTCAGTGCTTGAAAAGTGCTGGAATTCATACTTACTAGATGTAAAAATGGATTTTTTTTTTCTGATTTGTATTGAAAAAATTTATAAACATCAAAAAAATTTTTTTAAAGATTAAAGTTGTTGATTATACCCCTTTTCCTTGCAAGTTTGGAGAAAAAAATACATGTTGAACATTGAGAAAAGTGCTTGAATTTTAGTATGAAAAATCTGTTTGAACCATGAAATAATGTATGATCTGATATTGACTTATGTATCAATTAACAATTTCAATTGTTCTGTAATGAATAAAAATCAAAATAAACAAAAAATTCCAAAACACAGAAAGTTTGGAAGTAAATAAATTCCAAGTTGATGTTTATAAAGTAACAATGTAAAAAGTGCAATGCATATAATTACAAAGAAATTTGAGAAAGAAAAAGACCTGAACACCTTTTGGTATTATCAAAAGACAGTTTTCTTAAAAATAAAATACTAACTACAGTATAAATATTAGATAATCAGAATTGTTAAAGGTCCGTCCCAATATACATAACTTCAGGAATTTGTTGGTGATTCTGAAAACTTCTGACAAAAAATCCAGTTAATAACCATGCAAAAATAAGCCTAAAACGAAGTAAACATGAGCGGTAACTAACAAGAAACTCTTGACAAAAAAATTCAAAGAATTGAAAAAAAAATCAGGTGGGGCCCACTTCAACAACAAACAGAAGGTAGAAGATGGTTCAAAATGGACGCGTGTTTACAAATATCGTGTTTCAACTACTGCTGTACCGGTAACCGCGCAAGATTTCATCTTGAATATTGCTGACATCAGCTAATCTTAACTAAATCTATAAATAGAATAAGTAATTAGGCTTGATTTTCGCTTCAAGTTTTGCCGAAAGTTACATATTGGGCCTTTAATAAGGATAGCTTTTTGTATTGAATCCTAATTGTTAAGGTGAAGATATTGTATGACATCATTAACTTAAAATTGGTTTGATGATTATAGATCTTGACTACATGTACACTTTAAGGGTTTGTCAAAATCAGAAAGGCAAGGTGTCTTTACAGCTGATAATGTCGGGAATTTATTCTGTAGTCATGGTAACCTTTTAGGCGATTCAATTTAAATTACATGTTTTATCCCGTAAAGGAACATACCTGTCTGAATGTCAAGGGGGATGTCAGCTTAAAAAACCAGTGTGTTCCAGGATCATTAGTTAATGGCGAGTTGGACCTGCTTCCGTGTAATTCAGGTCTAAAAGAATAGCCTGTCAAGGTCGTCAGACATAGCCAAGGTTTAGAACTATGTAATGTTAAGCCCTATGTAGGTAGAACAGTTCTCTGAGAAAGTAGATGTATTGAGAGAAGAACTGTAAATGTTTCTATCGGAGCTGCCCATAGAAGGCTAGTAAACATGGCCTAATATATTTCTGTCAGGTATTTCGTATAAGTTGCAGTGAAAGGCATTACATCTGTGTGACTGTACACAGTCTGTACGACAGTATCAATTGTCCTAACACTCCCGAGTCTGTACGACAGTATCAATTGTCCTAACACTCCCGAGTCTGTACGACTGTATCTATTGTCCTAACACTCCGAGTCTGTGTGACAGTATCAATTGTCCTAACACTCCTGAGTCTGTACGACAGTATCTATTGTCCTAACACTCCTGAGTCTGTACGACAGTATCAATTGTCCTAACACTCCCGAGTTTGTAAGACAGTATCAATTGTCCTAACACTCCCGAGTCTGTACGACTGTATCTATTGTCCTAACACTCCGAGTCTGTGTGACAGTATCAATTGTCCTAACACTCCCGAGTCTGTACGACAGTATCTATTGTCCTAACACTCCCGAGTCTGTGTGACAGTATCAATTGTCCTAACACTCCTGAGTCTGTACGACAGTATCTATTGTCCTAACACTCCTGAGTCTGTACGACAGTATCAATTGTCCTTACACTCCCGAGTTTGTAAGACAGTATCAATTGTCCTAACACTCCCGAGTCTGTACGACTGTATCTATTGTCCTAACACTCCGAGTCTGTGTGACAGTATCAATTGTCCTAACACTCCCGAGTCTGTACGACAGTATCTATTGTCCTAACACTCGGAGTCTGTGTGACAGTATCAATTGTCCTAACACTCCCGAGTCTGTACGACTGTATCTATTGTCCTAACACTCCCGAGTCTGTACGACAGTATCAATTGTCCTAACACTCCGGAGTCTGTATGACAGTATCAATTGTCCTAACACTCCGAGTCTGTGCGACAGTATCAATTGTCCTAACACTCCCGAGTCTGTACGACAGTATCAATTGTCCTAACACTCCGAGTCTGTGTGACAGTATCTATTGTCCTAACACTCCGGAGTCTGTACGACAGTATCTATTGTCCTAACACTCCCGAGTCTGTACGACTGTATCTATTGTCCTAACACTCCCGAGTCTGTACGACAGTATCTATTGTCCTAACACTCCCGAGTCTGTGTGACAGTATCTATTGTCCTAACACTCCCGAGTCTGTGTGACAGTATCAATTGTCCTAACACTCCTGAGTCTGTATGACTGTATCTATTGTCCTAACACTCCCGAGTCTGTGCGACAGTATCAATTGTCCTAACACTCCCGAGTCTGTGTGACAGTATCTATTGTCCTAACACTCCCGAGTCTGTGTGACAGTATCAATTGTCCTAACACTCCCGAGTCTGTATGACAGTATCAATTGTCCTAACACTCCCGAGTCTGTACAACTGTATCTATTGTCCTAACACTCCCGAGTCTGTGTGACAGTATCTATTGTCCTAACACTCGGAGTCTGTACGACTGTATCTATTGTCCTAACACTCCCGAGTCTGTACGACAGTATCAATTGTCCTAACACTCCCGAGTCTGTACGACTGTATCTATTGTCCTAACACTCCCGAGTCTGTACGACTGTATCAATTGTCCTTACACTCCCGAGTCTGTGTGACAGTATCAATTGTCCTAACACTCCCGAGTCTGTGCGACAGTATCAATTGTCCTAACACTCCCGAGTCTGTACGACAGTATCAATTGTCCTAACACTCCCGAGTCTGTGTGACAGTATCTATTGTCCTAACACTCCCGAGTCTGTGTGACAGTATCAATTGTCCTAACACTCCCGAGTCTGTGTGACAGTATCAATTGTCCTAACACTCCCGAGTCTGTGCGACAGTATCAATTGTCCTAACACTCCCGAGTCTGTACGACAGTATCTATTGTCCTAACACTCCCGAGTCTGTGTGACAGTATCTATTGTCCTTACACTCCCGAGTCTGTGTGACAGTATCAATTGTCCTAACACTCCCGAGTCTGTGCGACAGTATCAATTGTCCTAACACTCCCGAGTCTGTACGACAGTATCAATTGTCCTAACACTCGGAGTCTGTACGACAGTATCTATTGTCCTAACACTCCCGAGTCTGTACGACAGTATCAATTGTCCTAACACTCCCGAGTCTGTACGACTGTATCAATTGTCCTAACACTCCCGAGTCTGTACGACAGTATCAATTGTCCTAACACTCCCGAGTCTGTACGACAGTATCAATTGTCCTAACACTCCCGAGTCTGTATGACAGTATCAATTGTCCTAACACTCCCGAGTCTGTACGACAGTATCAATTGTCCTAACACTCCCGAGTCTGTACGACAGTATCAATTGTCCTAACACTCCAGAGTCTGTATGACAGTATCAATTGTCCTAACACTCCCGAGTCTGTACGACAGTATCAATTGTTCTAACACTCCCGAGTCTGTACGACAGTATCTATTGTTCTAACACTCCCGAGTCTGTACGACAGTATCAATTGTCCTAACACTCCCGAGTCTGTGCGACAGTATCAATTGTCCTAACACTCCCGAGTCTGTACGACTGTATCAATTGTCCTAACACTCCCGACTCTGTACGACAGTATCAATTGTCCTAACACTCCCGAGTCTGTACGACAGTATCAATTGTCCTAACACTCCCGAGTCTGTAAGACAGTATCAATTGTCCTAACACTCCCGAGTCTGTACGACTGTATCAATTGTCCTAACACTCGGAGTCTGTAAGACAGTATCAATTGTCCTAACACTCCCGAGTCTGTACGACTGTATCTATTGTCCTAACACTCCCGAGTCTGTAAGACAGTATCAATTGTCCTAACACTCCCGAGTCTGTACGACTGTATCAATTGTCCTAACACTCGGAGTCTGTACGACTGTATCTATTGTCCTAACACTCCCGACTCTGTACGACTGTATCAATTGTCCTAACACTCCCGAGTCTGTACGACAGTATCAATTGTCCTAACACTCCCGAGTCTGTACGACAGTATCAATTGTCCTAACACTCCCGAGTCTGTACGACAGTATCAATTGTCCTAACACTCCCGAGTCTGTACGACTGTATCTATTGTCCTAACACTCCGAGTCTGTGTGACAGTATCAATTGTCCTAACACTCCCGAGTCTGTACAACAGTATCTATTGTCCTAACACTCCCGAGTCTGTACGACTGTATCAATTGTCCTAACACTCCCGAGTCTGTACGACTGTATCTATTGTCCTAACACTCCGAGTCTGTGTGACAGTATCAATTGTCCTAACACTCCCGAGTCTGTACAACAGTATCTATTGTCCTAACACTCCCGAGTCTGTACGACTGTATCAATTGTCCTTACACTCCCGAGTCTGTACGACTGTATCTATTGTCCTAACACTCCGAGTCTGTATGACAGTAACTATTGTCCTAACACTCCCGAGTCTGTACGACTGTATCTATTGTCCTAACACTCCCGAGTCTGTACGACAGTATCAATTGTCCTTACACTCCCGAGTCTGTACGACTGTATCTATTGTCCTAACACTCCCGAGTCTGTACGACAGTATCTATTGTCCTAACACTCCCGAGTCTGTACGACTGTATCTATTGTCCTAACACTCCCGAGTCTGTACGACAGTATCTATTGTCCTAACACTCCCGAGTCTGTACGACAGTATCAATTGTCCTTACACTCCCGAGTCTGTACGACTGTATCTATTGTTCTAACACTCCTAGTCTGTACGACAGTATCAATTGTCCTAACACTCCCGAGTCTGTACGACAGTATCAATTGTCCTAACACTCCCGAGTCTGTACGACAGTATCAATTGTCCTAACACTCCCGAGTCTGTACGACAGTATCAATTGTCCTTACACTCCCGAGTCTGTACGACAGTATCTATTGTCCTAACACTCCCGAGTCTGTACGACAGTATCAATTGTCCTTACACTCCCGAGTCTGTAAGACAGTATCAATTGTCCTAACACTCCCGAGTCTGTACGACTGTATCTATTGTCCTAACACTCCCGAGTCTGTACGACAGTATCAATTGTCCTTACACTCCCGAGTCTGTACGACAGTATCAATTGTCCTTACACTCCCGAGTCTGTAAGACAGTATCTATTGTCCTAACACTCGGAGTCTGTGTGACAGTATCAATTGTCCTAACACTCCCGAGTCTGTGTGATAGTATCAATTGTCCTAACACCCCCGAGTCTGTGTGACAGTATCAATTGTCCTAACACTCCCGAGTCTGTGTGATAGTATCAATTGTCCTAACACCCCCGAGTCTGTATGACAGTATCTATTGTCCTAACACCCCCGAGTCTGTACGACTGTATCTATTGTCCTGACACTCCGAGTCTGTGTGACAGTATCAATTGTTCTAACACTCCCGAGTCTGTGTGACAGTATCTATTGTCCTAACACTCCCGAGTCTGTATGACTGTATCAATTGTCCTAACACTCCCGAGTCTGTACGACAGTATCAATTGTCCTAACACTCCCGAGTCTGTGTGACAGTATCAATTGTTCTAACACTCCCGAGTCTGTACGACTGTATCTATTGTCCTGACACTCCGAGTCTGTGTGACAGTATCAATTGTTCTAACACTCCCGAGTCTGTACTACAGTATCTATTGTCCTAACACTCCCGAGTCTGTACGACAGTATCTATTGTCCTAACACTCCCGAGTCTGTACTACAGTATCTATTGTCCTAACACTCCCGAGTCTGTACTACAGTATCAATTGTCCTAACACTCCCGAGTCTGTAAGACAGTATCAATTGTCCTAACACTCCCGAGTCTGTGTGACTGTATCTATTGTCCTAACACTCCCGAGTCTGTATGACAGTATCAATTGTCCTAACACTCCCGAGTCTGTATGACTGTATCTATTGTTCTAACACTCCCGAGTCTGTGTGACAGTATCTATTGTCCTAACACTCCCGAGTCTGTAAGACTGTATCAATTGTCCTAACACTCCCGAGTCTGTACGACAGTATCAATTGTCCTAACACTCCCGAGTCTGTGCGACAGTATCAATTGTCCTAACACTCCCGAGTCTGTAAGACAGTATAAATTGTCCTAACACTCCCGAGTCTGTAAGACAGTATCAATTGTCCTAACACTCCCGAGTCTGTGCGACAGTATCAATTGTCCTAACACTCCCGAGTCTGTGCGACAGTATCAATTGTCCTAACACTCCCGAGTCTGTAAGACAGTATCAATTGTCCTAACACTCCCGAGTCTGTGCGACAGTATCAATTGTCCTAACACTCCCGAGTCTGTATGACAGTATCAATTGTCCTAACACTCCCGAGTCTGTACGACAGTATCTATTGTCCTAACACTCGGAGTCTGTGTGACAGTATCAATTGTCCTAACACTCCCGAGTCTGTGTGACAGTATCAATTGTCCTAACACTCCGAGTCTGTACGACAGTATCAATTGTCCTTACACTCTTGAGTCTGTAAGACAGTATCAATTGTCCTAACACTCGGAGTCTGTGTGACAGTATCAATTGTCCTAACACTCGGAGTCTGTACGACAGTATCAATTGTCCTAACACTCCCGAGTCTGTATGACAGTATCAATTGTCCTAACACTCCCCGAGTCTGTACGACTGTATCTATTGTCCTAACACTCCCGAGTCTGTGTGACAGTATCAATTGTCCTAACACTCCCGAGTCTGTATGACAGTATCAATTGTCCTAACACTCCCGAGTCTGTACGACTGTATCTATTGTCCTAACACTCCGAGTCTGTGTGACAGTATCAATTGTCCTTACACTCCCGAGTCTGTAAGACAGTATCAATTGTCCTTACACTCCCGAGTCTGTAAGACAGTATCAATTGTCCTTACACTCCCGAGTCTGTAAGACAGTATCAATTGTCCTAACACTCCCGAGTCTGTGTGACAGTATCTATTGTCCTAACACTCCCGAGTCTGTACGACAGTATCTATTGTCCTAACACTCCCGAGTCTGTATGACTGTATCTATTGTCCTAACACTCTGAGTCTGTGTGACAGTATCAATTGTCCTAACACTCCCGAGTCTGCAACAGTGTCAGTTGTCCTAACACTCTGAGTCTGTCTGTGTGACATTATCAATTGTCCTAACACTCCCGAGTCTGTACGACTGTATCGTTTATTTAGCCATTAATCCCGTAAGTTGCCACTGAATCTGGTGAGGATGTGAGTGGAATAAGATATTGACAGTCTTGCCATCACTTCACTACTGTTGCGGAGAACTCTAGTGGTGAGATAATTATTCTGCCCAGCAGCCACTTTCTCTGTGTGTTGTCGTGTGTCGTTGTGTATGTCGCAGACTGACGGAGTAACTCGGCGTACGTACGGATGTGACAGTGTGGGCTGTGATAGGGAAAACTGCATTATGTCGGGGACTACACAGCTAGCTTGGCTAGCTCACTGTACTGGCTGCCATCACTGAGCTAGCGATACGCTCCAATATTACACCATATGGTGGCTATTGTCATTCCCTGTTGGACACCTGGTCATCTGTGAAGGTAAATACCTGTCAGCCCAAAGTGGACTATAGTGGTCAGCAGCCGTTCTAGAACAGGTGAATGAGATATATACATTACAGACTCGCAAGGCAAGTGTAATATGTTACCACGTTGGACTAGCAGATTAATCCCTAGTAACGGTGTACAGATTTATCAACCCCAAATCTGCCGTTTAAAGTGACAAGGGAAACGTTGTGTCAACTGCAGTAAGGGATTGCTTTGAATGGCCTTTTAACATATGTCGGGGTCGTGTCCAGTGTCGGTCACTATGTCGTGTGCGCCACGGACAGAGCTGTGAGTAGGTGTCGAGGTCCGCCCACTTCGTCTACTACTGACCGGGCCGTAGACGAAGATCCAGCATATGGTGGTCAAACCTACTGAACCTGTAGCTGTCACATTAACTTACCTGGTTGTAAACAAATCGGGACACGTGTAGAACCCATGCTAGACGTTGGTTTAGCTGTTAACTGTATTATTTCCTGGGAAATCCTGTTTTGGGTAGACATTCGTGGCCAATATGTTACCCCTAAGTCTTTTGTATCGGAAGAAAATTCTTCGGTGAAAAGTAATATTTAATTGAAGATGTGAGTAAGATACCCGCTAATAAAACCTTATACTTCTACATTGTCGCCAGTAAGATGACTATTTGACCACAGTGGTGATTGACAGATACTTATACAAATGGCTCACCTGGTGTCTGTCAGTCAGACATACCTGGACTGAAAGCTTTCTAATTACAGTATGTGAGCGTTCGTGATCTAAGTGTTGATTACAGACTATAAATATATACAAATGGTCACCTAAATACTGCTATAGGTTTACACCTTAATGGTACTCTGTTATACGTACGACAGTGACCTGGCAGTAAGTACACTCTGTTATACATACGACAGTGACCTGGCAGTAAGTACTTACAGTCGGACTTTAAAATGAAAAACTGACAGTATTGTGTGGAGAAATTTAATTTCTCGTTAATTGAGGCATGTAAAAGACTTTTAGAATGAAGAACTGACTAATATAGTGTTGGAGAATTGAATTTCTCCTTATTGAGACCTGTGAATCAATCAACATCTTATGAACATACTGACACTTCAGAAGGAGTAGTCTGTCACAGTTTGTACTTATTAGAACACCTGCATGAACAGATATTTGTATTATTTACATCTTAATACATTTATACAAATGAGGAAGTACATGTACTGTTCACTAACAAGGAGATACCTGTATTCAAACTTTGCACCTGGACTAACGAGGAAATACCTGTGTTAATGAGGATCCCTGGCATTTTTGAGCAGGTGTAGTTGGTGACGAAATAGTGAGGGACCAAACCCATGTTACCGGGGGATGTCTATTACTATTCAACTCGGTCTTTTGTGGTGTGTTTTAAACAGAATCGTGACAAATCTCAGTCCGAGTCTGCTAATCCACAGGTAAATATCACTGTCATACATCATACCGGGTACATGTAAACAATGCCCCCCCCCCAAAAAAAATCTTTTCGCATGCCAAAGTTTATAAGACTTTGTACCAGTTAACCTTTATAACTTATAATTCATATATAGGTTTGAATAATTTCGTGACTTTGCCACTAATTGGTCCCAATAGGCTTCAACTGATTTTCAATATTTTTTAGCACCCAGAGTACTTATTGGGTCAAATATTGTACATAGGATACTGGTCAACAACTAAATGTTGCTTATGAACATTCCGCTGTCTGTACTTACGAACCTGATTACAACTATTGCTTGGTTGGACTGCCACTACTGAATGTTTTTGGTAACACTTAAATATTGTTGGTTGGACCACCACTGCTTAACATTTTTTGTAACACCTAATATACCGAAACTGAATTCCTGGACTTGCCATGACAAAATTTCATACTTGAATGCAAGAATGTCCTTGAGGGAGCCATGGAAAACTTAAATTGACCCCTCCATATTCCAGTATTCCTTCAATATTACATATGATGGCCACTTAAAATTTTGACTAAAAATTGCTGAATATTGATCAGTTTAGCAGACATGTACAACTTTTTAGGGACATTTCATTTACCATACTCCTCTGGCCATAAGGCAACACTAGGTAATAAGCCCACTCCCCACTTTTAACCTTCCACTATATATTGGGGAATAACCCCCCCCCCCCTCCCTTGACCTCCCCCATATACATTAGGGGATGTCTGGTTATAAGCCCACCCCACCTTTTGACCTCCCATTGCTTTAAGGGATTGTGTGGTGATAAGCCCATCCCCCACTTTTGACCACCCCCTTTACATAAGGGGAATATTAGTTAGTAAGCATGCCCCCAACTTTTGACCTCCCCCTACACATTGGGGGGATGTCTGGTAATAAGCCCACCCAAACCTTTTGATTTCCCCCTATGCATTTGGGGGATGTCAAGTAATAAGCCAAGCCCCTACCTTTGGGCCTCAGTTAATCTGTCCATGACCTGTCTTTAATACTTAAAAAAACAAACTTTTCTCCAAAACCACTTGAGTACATGCATGAAGCTACATAATTTGTCTTTGAGTGAATTACACAATGTACACTAGTGCTAATAAGAGGAGATACCAGTGGAAATATGATATCCTAATTGTCATGTTAGACATGATTTCTGACAATGTTTTACTCCCATCAATATATTACACCTGAAATCAGATACTTATTTTCATCCCATTTCCAACCCCAGGGAGTATTTGGTTTTCATTTCGTGAAAATCGTGTTGTGAAATTGTCATTTATGGTGAATATTTCATAATGATATTTCCTGAATGATCCTGATCATATTGAAGGTGAGTAGATCGAGGGATAACAAACAGTCTGATTACATTATCATTGGATGGCATCAAGTAGCTATTGATTTATAATCATGTCAAGAGATGGAGATCACTAATTCATGGCTCTAGGTGCATACACTAAAAATTTCTGGTTAGTTGTAGCAACTGACGACCTGATTTTCAAAAAAATAATAGATAACCACCCCCCCCCCCCCCCCCCCCAAACAATACCATAGAAGTTCATTGGTACAGCAACAGTGATATTTTCATGGCCGTGAATTATAGAAAGTCAGTTCTACATTGAAAGCAATAAAATCATGACCTAATATGATTGACAATATCCTGCCATTTCGAAAAATGAAATAAAAAGAGATATTGCGACATCTGGTCGAATTTCTGACTTTTAAAGGACAGGCTAATCATGACTTGCTGCCATTTTTGAAAAATAGAATATTTATATAAAAAAAACCTCCTTTATATTATGTTTAATGCTTTTCAAAATGCAAGCAAAATTGGTCCTACTGGTGTAAAATATCATGACATTTGATATAGTCTATATATAACCTTGTACAGACTGTAATATAATATTAATGTGATCATTCTGTCACCCTCCGGTACAAGACCAATAATTTTATATTAACTGGCTGTCTGGCTCCATAAAACTGAACATGATCAGAAAGAGGCGAGGAAGAGGAGGCAGTAGTTTATATTTGGGTCCTTAAAATCACATATTGACCTCCAGAAAAGTCAACAATTGATCAGTTTCCTTGTTATTCTGAGGATACTTTAGGAGTTTTTAGCCCACCATCATCAGATGGTGGGCTATTCAAATCGCCCTGCGTCCGTGGTCCGTCGTCCGTCCGTCCGTCAGTCCGTCCGTTAGTCCGTCCGTAAACAATTCTTGTTATCGCTATTTCTAAGAAAGTACTGAAGGTATCTTTCTCAAATTTCATGTGTTGGTTCACTTTGGTCCCTAGTTGTGCATATTCCATTTTGGGACCGATCAGAATTCAAGATGGCCGACAGGCAGCCATCTTGGATTTTAACATTTGAACTTTGTTATCCCTATTTCTGAGAATGTACTGAATGGATCTTTCTCAAATTTCATGTGTAGGTTCCCCTTGGTGCCTAGTTATGCATATTGCATTTTTGGACCAATCCGAAAACAACATGGCCGACAGGCAGCCATCTTGGATTTTGACAGTTGAACTTTGTTATCGCTATTTCTGAGAATGTACTGAATGGATCTTTCTCAAATTTCATGTGTAGGTTCCCCTTGGTGTGTAGTTATGCATATTGCATTTTGGGACCAATCCAAAAACAACATGGCCGACAGGCAGCCATCTTGGATTTTGACAATTGAAGTTTGTTATCGCTATTTCTAAGAAAGTACTGAAGGTATCTTTCTCAAATTTCATGTGTTGGTTCACCTTCGTCCCTAGTTGTGTATATTCCATTTTGGGACCGATCTGAATTCAAGATGGCCGACAGGCAGCCATCTTGGATTTTGACAGTTGAACTTTGTTATCCCTATTTCTGAGAATGTACTGAATGGATCTTTCTCAAATTTCATGTGTAGGTTCCCCTTGGTGCCTAGTTATGCATATTGCATTTTTGGACCAATCCGAAAACAACATGGCCTACAGGCAGCCATCTTGGATTTTGACAGTTGAACTTTGTTATCGCTATTTCTGAGAATGTACTGAATGGATCTTTCTCAAATTTCATGTGTAGGTTCCCCTTGGTGTGTAGTTATGCATATTGCATTTTGGGACCAATCCAAAAACAACATGGCCGACAGGCAGCCATCTTGGATTTTGACAATTGAAGTTTGTTATCGCTATTTCTAAGAAAGTACTGAAGGTATCTTTCTCAAATTTCATGTGTTTGTTCACCTTGGTCCGTAGTTGTGTATATTCCATTTTGGGACCGATCTGAATTCAAGATGGCCGACAGGCAGCCATCTTGGATTTTGACAGTTGAACTTTGTTATCCCTATTTCTGAGAATGTACTGAATGGATCTTTCTCAAATTTCATGTGTAGGTTCCCCTTGTTGCTTAGTTATGCATATTGCATTTTTGGACCAATCTGAAAACAACATGGCCGACAGGCAGCCATCTTGGATTTTGACAGTTGAACTTTGTTATCGCTATTTCTGAGAATGTACTGAATGGATCTTTCTCAAATTTCATGTGTAGGTTCCCTTTGGTGTGTAGTTATGCATATTTCATTTTGGGACCAATCCAAAAACAACATGGCCGACAGGCAGCCATCTTGGATTTTGACAATTGAAGTTTGTTATCGCTATTTCTAAGAAAGTACTGAAGGTATCTTTCTCAAATTTCATGTGTTGGTTCACCTTGGTCCCTAGTTGTGTATATTCCATTTTGGGACCGATCTGAATTCAAGATGGCCGACAGGCAGCCATCTTGGATTTTGACATTTGAACTTTGTTATCCCTATTTCTGAGAATGTACTGAATGGATCTTTCTCAAATTTCATGTGTAGGTTCCCCTTGGTGCCTAGTTATGCATATTGCATTTTTGGACCAATCCGAAAACAACATGGCCGACAGGCAGCCATCTTGGATTTTGACAGTTGAACTTTGTTATCGCTATTTCTGAGAATGTACTGAATGGATCTTTCTCAAATTTCATGTGTAGGTTCCCCTTGGTGTGTAGTTATGCATATTGCATTTTGGGACCAATCCAAAAACAACATGGCCGACAGGCAGCCATCTCGGATTTTGACAATTGAAGTTTGTTATCGCTATTTCTAAGAAAGTACTGACGGTATCTTTCTCAAATTTCATGTGTTGGTTCACCTTGGTCCCTAGTTGTGTATATTCCATTTTGGGACAGATCAGAAATTAATATGGCCGACAGGCAGCCATCTTGGATTTTGACAATTGAAGTTTGTTATCGCTATTTCTAAGAAAGTACTGAAGGTATCTTTCTCAAATTTCATTTGTTGGTTCACCTTGGTCCCTAGTTGTGCATATTCCATTTTTGGACAGATCGGAAAACAACATGGCCGACAGGCAGCCATCTTGGATTTTGACAATTGAAGTTTGTTATCCCTATTTCTGAGAATATACTGAAGGGAACTTTCACAAATTTCATATGTAGGTTCCTCCTGGTGCCTAGCTATGCTAAGAATAAGGAAACGACAATGTAATTCACAAAAAAAACCCAAAAAAATGCATCTGTGTCCCACCAGAGTCTCTGCTCACACTTAATCAACACCTAAGAGACAATCGAAAGAAGAGAAAAGAACCATCTTTCAAAAAACAAACTTAGATCATTTGATGGTGGGCGCCAAGATCCCTCTGGGATCTCTTGTTATTTTAGTGGACACAATTTTACAGATCAGCACATTGACAAATCAACCCACTTGTTATATGATATGCAACAGAAAATTATTAACACAATTTTCAGTAAGTAAGAATACCTTAAAAATTGGTGCTTTTGTGATATATGAATTGAGTGGTCTAAAACTCCATGCTGTAGTTACATTAATACTTCAGATCAGTCTTTGGTCCAGAGGTATAATATTCCCACTCCCACTTAAATTCATACTAAAAAGTGTTGATCAATGGAAATTGTTCACTTCAAATGATAATTTAACAGAATTTAATACCGAAAAAATTGTTCGAATTTCAAATGGCTTAATGTTGATAGAAAATGTTCCACTTTCAATATCAAAAGCTCAGAATGTTCTTCTGCTTTCAATAATAAAAGCTCAGAATGTTCCGCTGTCAATGGCAAAAGCTCAGAATGTTTTTCTGCTTTCAATAGCAAAAAGCTCAGAATGTTCTTCTGCTTTCAATTATAAAAGCTCAGAATGTTCTCCTGCTTTCAATAGCAAAAGCTCAGAATGTTCTGCTTTCAATAATAAAAGCCTCCGAATGTACAGATATTAAGGAAAATGATCATGACCCAGCATAATTTTATGAATTGTTTGAAGTTTTATTTACATATCATCAAGAAGTTACCGATACTGCTAATTAAAAATCTCATGAAAATTGATGAATGAATAGTTATTGCCGGTATAGGTAGTACTGCTAAGATGGAGCTCGCAGGCAGGAAAGACGTCGGGGAGACGGCCAAAGATGTGGGGGCGTGGATCGGGTTAAACGCAGTGTAAACCGACTCCCATATCTATCCATCAGCGTCTGAGTTCTATTTCTATACACTGCTTATTGATTATTACAGAATGATTGGGTACATATTCTCTATTATTAGGCCTTCGGACCATTAACGCGCACCAACAAATTAACCAGACCACAGACCAAACACTTCCCTTCCTGTTGTACGATGATGTGCTGGTCCTTGCGGCAATTATTTTCAGATTTAAAACACAACTCAATTACAAGATTTTCCATTCAGTAGTGACATAATGCTTTCTAGAACAGACTACTACATTGATGTAGGGTTTGGTTAGCCCAATCAATGACGAGGAGGACTGTTGGTAATGGTATGGTGTAGATGGAACAGTTTCATTGATGAAAGATAGTACCCAAGACATGTAGATTTGAAATGACTAGGGTTTTAAGGGTCTCAAGATTCTGGGAGAGGTAGGGAACAAAAATCATACACCTATTTTCCCTACCTATTCAGCTGTCTGGAGAAAGCCTACGCACCACCTACCCCAGTCTCCCTCTCTTTCAAAAATGAAACGGGTGTATATGTACAATTAGTCGTTTATCTTGTCATGTTGTAGATAAATATATATGTAATTAATTTGATGAGAAAGGGATTCATATAAGGGTAATTAACTTTTACCAAATCCATTTGCATGGATATGAAATATGTTTAAAAAAGAAACATTTAAAATTAGCTTGTGAACAATTAAATGGTTAATTATTTCTTAGAAAAAAAAACACCTAAAAGTATATGTAAGATTTTGAGTTACCTACCTAGCCAAGAATCTCAAGTTCTTAAATACAGTACCCGAGCTGTTGATAGGTTTTCTGAAGTGGTCAGGGTTTTCTGAAGTGGTCAGAATAACCATAGAATATTTTTATGTTTTTCAATCAAAATTTGTTTATAAGTGTTGAATTTATCACATGATTTCATAAAACAAAAGGAAAACAATTTTCATTGTCAATGACATCTGTATGACGTCCGTTGCCAATGACTTCTGACGCAAGAATGTGAATCAGATTGATATGAAAAAATTCAACCACACCAAGTTGGTACGAAGCGGCTAGTATTTTACCAGCGTCACAGTTGTATGCATGATTAAACAAATTTGGTTTCAAAGTGTTATTGTTTGCTTGCAGGTCACACCAAAGACAGCTGCTGGGTTAAATCCAAATGCTACTGTCTTCTCACTCAGCAATAAATCCAGCGCACCTCACACCCAGCCTGACACCTCAACCTGGGATGGAGTCAATGCCAACGATGGTAAGTAGAGGTCAGGGGTCAGCACAAGCAATAGAGGTCAGGGGTCAAAACTTGCACCAGAGGTCAGGGGTCGGTACTAACAATAGAAGTCAGGGGTCGAAACTTGCACTAGAGGTCAGGAGTCGGTACTAGCAATAGAGGTCAGGGGTCAGCACTAGCAATAGAGGTCAGGGGTCAAAACTTGCACCAGAGGTCAGGGGTCGAACTTGCACCAGAGGTCAGGGGTCAGTACTAACAATAGAAGTCAGGGGTCGAAACTTGCACTAGAGGTCAGGAGTTGGCAGCAGCGAAAGAAGTCGGCGGTCAACCTTTACAAGAGGTCAGTGGTCAACTCATTAGAGGTCAAGGGTCACACTAACACAAGTCCATTTGTCCTTAAAAATATGAAATTTTAGGAAAGACTAGAAAAATATGATTATGAAATATTAAAAATTTTGATAAAAAGCCAGCCCTATAGGCCTTGTAGGTGACACCATGCTTTGTCTCATACCATCCATGAATTGAACCCTGGCCGTTCAGGTGAATGACGAATGTTAACCTCTGCTCCACCTGACAGATCTCCTGTAGTTTGATAACTTCTACAGCATAGCTTCATACAACAAAATTTACAAATTTGAATGCCACAAGTCACTTTGGCATATGTTAAATTTATGTAAAAATGTGTTTTCAAAGAAATCAAAACAAAATTGTGGATACCTTGACCTGTCCTCGGTGAAATAGAGAATTTACAAGGCAGCTTTCTCTTTAACTTAATTGTCTCCAGATGCACTGTCACAAAAAATTCTAACTCCGACAGACAAATATAATGTGCAGAGTTCTCCCTGACTTCCAAAAAACCTGCTTTTTGACTTCTTAAATTGCTAAAGGACTTCCAAAATTGATAAAGTTTTACTCTATATATTATGCAGTTTGAGTCGCAGGACATAAAATTTGAGGGTCCCAGTGAAAACCCTGCGTGTCACTTATCTGTCCTTACCCCCGACAGGTTGAAAAATGTTTTTTGTTAGGAGACACTTGAGACCCATACTTGATAGAAATAGAAGCTGATAAATGCTGGAAAGTAGACAGTTTACTACATTTGGTTACATCTGAACTAGACAGGTCGTTCTATGTAAGGAAATATTGTATGAAGGGAAGAAAATGTCATTGGGAGGGGGGGGGGGTGGTATTTAGAATAAAATCTAATGATAATTAAGTTGTATTGAAGGGGGGAAAACAATTAAATCATAAAAAAATTATATATGATCATGAAAGGGGAAAAGTTCGTAAATAAAAATGATGAATTTTAATTTAAAGAAGGTTTAAAGGGAAAAAAATAATAGTATTAAAGACAATATGTTAACACTAACATGTATAAGTTATTGAAAGGTCGAAAATTTAGGGAAAAATGATCAATTCTAATTAAGAAGGTTTAAAATAAGAAATTAATGGTAAAGGCAAAGACAAGATGATGATAATTTATTTGTTTCTAGCCTAGAAAAGCCAGGGCTAACAGCAACAGGAAAATTTCATTTAATGACATATTAATATAACATATTAACTGATGCAAGTAATTGTCAGGAAAAAATAAAAATGTAATAAGGGAGGGGGGTAAAAACGGAAATTATTAGAGAGAAACAATGTCATGATACGATTGATATTTAGTTTTGAGGATGACACGATTGATATTTTGTTTCGAGGATGACACAATTGATATTTTGTTGATACGATTGATATTTTGCTGATTCAGAGTACCAGCACGCTAACGGTGATGTAGGGAAGGGTGAGCTGGGAGGGGCCGAGACTCCGGCCGAGTCGCCCCTCCCCAGTGATGTGTCCTCCAGCTACACCGACAACCAGCTGCCCGCCGTCACAACCTTCCCCGTGGAGAACAATGTTGTTGGTAAGTCGTAATAATTAATCAATCATTAGAAAATAAAACCGATTATCACATCGGAAGAGAGTCAATTACTGATGAATTATGTTCAATCATCGTCCCATCACTAATGATAAGTGGCTCATGTTTAATGTCACTTGTCCTGCACTGGTATAATAATTGTAATGCAACCCTCAGTAAGTCAAGGGCATATCTTGTATATTCTGGTACCTCAAACTACGAAATTTCATCCCTTTTAGGAAAATGAACCGTCGCATATAAATTATGGTGGCTTGTCCAAATTGACAAACAAAATAACGACCCTCGGATAAGTAATAACAGTTTGTCTCTTTGTCCTTGTTATATCTTGAATCGACTTGAAAGTGTGGGAGAAAACTATCACTTATCCCTCTTGTATAATGAAGGCAGAGACTACTATACACAGGGGTAATAGATTCTGTTCATCTATCACGGTGCAAATGATCACTGTTTTATCTTATACTGGATCTTTTCACTCATAAACCTCTGAAAACACATTTTAACTATTCCAATTTAAGGGTTAGCATAGTCCGGTATGAAATTTGAGTGGTGTACAAGTTAAAAGTAATACATTGCAACTTGTCTCAACCGGATGTCATTGGGACCAAATTATGTGACTGGTTTACACAGGTGTCTGATTTATAGAGGTTTGATGTGAGTTCAGAGAGAATCGCAGAGGCCAAGATGTAAGGCCGGAATAGACAGGGATTCGGATTAAACAAAAGCTGGTTTAAACAAGTTATACTATACACCTTCCATCATCAATCCTGATAATCCAAGAATATACGTCCTTCATGTTCTCATTTTATTGGCCTGTTTGACAGACGCCGAGGACAATATTGTAAACGCCAACAGTGTGACGGAAGACCAGCTGAGACAGATGCTGAAGGAACAGCTAGAGAACTGCTTCTCCAGGTAAGGTCGTCTGTCACTGCCAGGGATGTCATCGTAAAACTTGTAGGACACACACTGTGTGATATTGATATTGATGCAGCAGTCACTGGAAACTTATCTACTCTCAAAAATTAATATACCAGCTTGTCACACTGTGAGTTTCCTTATCAGAATAAATAGAAGCTGCAAATATGAACTACGGCCATTTATAATACTCACGAGATTTATTTAAAGCTGTATATGTTTAACTTGAAAACATAAGCTTTGTAGAGCTATTTACAAACAGTAATAGATTTTTTAGAAGTGTTTTGTGAGTTTTCTGACTTCTCAAAACTTGCTTTGCCAAGTGTGATTGTTGTAGTCGGTAAATCTTGGTTCTTTAATAAGGTTACCGGACTACTATAGAAGATATGCATGGCACAATATTTTGTTGATTCAGGTTTCATTTCTGAAAATAAAATTTATTTTATTACATTTGTTTGTTAAGAACGAAAAAAATTTTGATTGTATGTCATATATATATATCATCAGCAAAATACAGTATTGTTTACTTGTTCACCCCCTGAAATCTCATAATGGACTATTCCAACCTTTGACTTGGAAGAGTTCAAATTCGTCTTCGGGGGTAAACGAGTTGATATTCACTTTGGCGTAAAATGTTAAACCAGCTTGTTTAGAGATTTGTGTGGGTTAAACAAGGCCTTGACTTTTACCCCTCTACATCTACAGAGAAAGCCTTGCTAGTGATCGCTACCTACAGTCACAGATGGATGCAGACCAGTATGTTCCTATAGCAACTGTTGCCAACCTTCAGCAAATTCAACAGCTCACAAATGACCTTGACCTTATCACAGAATTACTTAAAGGTAAGTTAATCAGTAAAGTTTACAAAAGTGTTACCTGTGAGAATAAGGAAGCAGGAAATTGGTCTATAACCCAGTCACCCCAACATGATCCCAGTCTTTGATTTGTTACGGTTCGAAGATGACTTTAGGGGTATATGGGTTAATACTCGGAGTTTGGATTTTTTTCCTGTTGCAATAATCAATGCTGCAGCAGCATCGACTTTCAGCTTTCTGTTTACAGTCACAGACACTGAAGATTTCACTTTAATTCATCAAATAAAAAAAAATTGACATTTGAATGATTTTAGGAAAAGAAATATAAAAAGATCAACTCCACAGAACCTTAGACCCCATTTGTGTGTGGTGTGACAGGTTTCTTGATATATAGAGGTTACACAACGAGTGGTTGTTGGATATGGAATTTATTTCACTCGAGTTAATTATTTTTTAAAAGTTACAAAAGACACGAGCTTTAGCGAGTGTCTTTTGTAACTTTTAAATAATAATTAACGAGAGTGAAATAAATTCCATATCCAATAACCACGAGTCGTGTGACCTGTTTCTACCACAATACTATTTAGTCGCAGTGGCAGTGTTGTTTCCTGTGAACCGCGGATGATATTTGCGCAAACACACGTCATCTCGTATATATTCCTGCCAAATTGTGACGACGTCATCGATTGTTTGGCGGGAATATATACGATCAACAATCAGCACGTTGCATTGGCCCACGTGATTTCCGGTCAAAGTTCAACTTCTCAACCAATCAAAAGTCCGGAAGGTCATATTCCATTAGTGGTATATAACATATATTTATCCAACAGTCAGCACGTTTATACAATGGTCTGAGAGTGGAATAACACAGGGTATTGTGGTAGAAAAAGTAAAATCCCACTTGCTCTAACCCTGTTTCTTTGAACACCCCTTAATTGTCAAATAGTTAGTTTGGTCCTGACCAAGTTCGTACATGTTCAAATAACCTATGATTACTCAAATACAATGTATTTCTCGAACTATTGATCAGGTCCCCCACAGGTTCGAGTAAGTGAGTTTTACTGTATTCCTCGAACTATTGACCGGGTCCCCACAAGTTTGAGTAAGTGGGGTTTTACTTTATTCCTTGAACTATTTATCAAGTCCCCACAAGTTCGAGTAGGTGGGTTTTACTGTATATAATACTTGTGGAGGCTCTAGGATGACATTAACAGCTGGTTTAGGGAGCAGTAGGTGATGTATATGATACCTATACACTAGGCCTGGAGCCTGTGTAGATCTGACACCAGAGTGTCGGTGTTACCTGTATAAATCACTCCAGGCTACTTACCTGGCCTGCACATATATGGTGTTTACTTTCTCACCTGTACACAGGTTTAGGGACATTAATAAATACAGAACAACCTGTCTAAAATGGAAGTCACAATTAGTAGGCCCAATATTTAAGCCAGTTAGCAATGATACCTATGTATCTTGTATCTTGTATGGATACAGGATCATGGTTTTGGAATGTGGCCTCATACACTGATGTGTTGAAGCTAGATACTTTGAAAAAAATTTAGGAAGGTTCATTTAGGATCAATAGCAATGGTGGGAGTATTATGTGACAAGGAAATCATGTGTGGTCGGGTGGTGCAGTGGACAGCGCATTTGCCTTTCACCAAGGTGGCTGGGGTTTGATTCCCCGACCGGACGTGAAAATGTCTGGGGTGACCTGCCCGACCACGTGGGTTTTCTCCGGGTACTTCGGTTTCCTCCCACAATAAGACCCCCTCGCACGCTAACATCCGGGCCAACAAGGGTGTTTATATAAGTTGTATAACTTGTTTCATAATTGTTGTAAAATAAATAAAGTTTATATTTTACAAGGAAAGAATGTTTTTCATTGTATGTACCAGTATGTGTAGGTGAGCTTTGGGTGGCTTTCATAAATCTATCATGTCAGGTTCTTAGCTCTGATGAGTTTCTTGAAATTGAAATCAATTAGAGAGAAGTGCACTGAAATGACCCTTGGTATTCATGAGAACATAAGGGAAGGATATCCATGAGGAAATTTGGAAATTGTATTCATAAAGAAGTAAGGAAATGATATTTAGAAGAAAATGTGAGAATTGTACCCAGAAGAAAATGTGAGAATTATGTTGAAAAGAGAATGAGGGAATTGTGTTCATGAAGAGATATGGTTGAACAGTTGAATATTAAAATTAAGAACTGTATAACAATGTTTTATTAAACTGAAAGTTTAATTACACATTTCTGTTTGATATTTTACAGAACTACCAAATGTTCAAGTTCATGAAGTAGATGGGAAATGTGAAAAGGTTCGTCCAAATCACAACCGATGTATAGTGATCCTCCGCGAGATTCCTGAGTCCACGCCATTAGAGGTAATGTATCAGTGTGTAAAGAATGTCTGTAACACTGTCAAAACCAGGGGTGTAAGATAGGGAAATTCCATAACCAGAGGTGCAAGATAGAGGTGCAAGATAGGGAAATTCCACCCAAAAGGTTTTCAAATTTGGTGGATTTCCCCTATCTTATACCTTATGTCACGAGAGAGTAATTTTCTCTCATTTCAACTTACATGAATAAGCCCAAAAACCATAAAAATATGTATGTTTTGACTAGCTTCTATTTTGAAAATATCATCTTTTCCCACGAGTTTTTTGAGAAGAACAAATCATTCAACGAGATTTAGCATACCCCATTTTGCAAACGTTTGCGCAGAAAAATTAATCTCTGCTTGATAATGTTAAATGTTCCATTTTTGGCATCAGATTTACTGTATTCATGAAGTCACATCGTTGTTGAGCCATTGTGATGTTGCACATGTGGCTGTATTGCATTGGTAAGTGTGTAATACAACCACAGTGTTCATAGATGTATTACCCTAGACAAACCAGTATTAAACACTTTGAAATGAGAGAAAATGGAATATTGTTTGGGAAAGAAAGTTGAAAGTATACCTAACAATTCCGGGAAAAAAAGTTGAACTGTATACTTAGAATTTCTGGGATAGAAAGTTGAAGCTGTACCTAACATTTCCAATAGTAACAGTCTGTTTATATTTTGCACAGGATGTGAAAAATTTGTTCAATGGTGAGAATTGTCCGAGGTTTGTGAGCTGTGAGTTTGCAGCCAATGACAGTTGGTACGTGACGTTTGACTCGGACGCGAGTGCCCAGCAGGCATATCAATACCTACGGGAGGAACAGTGCACCTTCCTCAATAAACCTATACTGGTAAGCTGTAAGGCTCATTCAACCCGACATATCTAAAAAGGTCTAGGTTCAAAATGTGTCTAGGGATGAATGGTCGTGTACTGTCATAATGCTTGTAAAAAGATCTGAGAATTCATGAAATATCTATATCTCCATGCTGAATATGGATTGTAATTCAATTTTTGTGCTTCTGCCATTTCGTGAAGGAGTAACATATATGGATTGTACCTCATTTTGACTGCGTATACAGTAGTATGCCCGCAGTTGGCAACAAACATATTCCATGTTGCGCGTTAGTTTCAAAACTTGTAGGAACCAAACAATGGCCGACAGCGAATGCCTTTTTCTTAAGCATGAACGACGCCATATTTGAACAAATATCAATCTGCCGAGCCTTTTTTCACTGCGTATACGCTAATATATTCGCAGTCAGAGTTTACTAAGCACAAGAAGGGATAGGTGTAAATGTACTGTGTTAGTTTTGATTCTGTATTGCTTCCAACTGTTCTATTCTGTCTCCTTCCAAATCTACCAACTTAATCTTGTTTCAGGTTTTCTGAAGTAATATGTAAAGATTTCAACTTATGTCATTTTCAAAAAGTTTAACACATCAGGTTCTGCTGTATACAGCCACAGTACTGGTTATGACTTTCTAAGGAGATGGGATTTTAAAAAGTGTCATGGAGTTGATATATGTTATGTCTGGTATGAGTCAGTAGGACCATAGAAAATCTACGAAGCCCTGAAATAATGAAATAAGTGTTGGATCCTTGTCCTAGTAGAAAGAAGGTGGTAGGTACCAAGATGTTGAATAATAATTTGTGGCCAAGGGGAGAAAATTATTGGTCAGCCATTTCTTGTGATCAAAGGGAGATAATTATAGGTAAAAGGGATAAAATTCATAAATCAAAGTTCAAGAAAAGGTTTCAGTCTGCTTTTTGCACACAGTAGGATTGGTCTGCAAAATAGTAAAGAGGACTATTTTCCTATTGTTTTTGGCTCATATAGATATAACAATTTCCTTAATTAGTTTTATTGGCATTTTATGCTCATCATCATTTTGATGTTGGATATTTGTTCTGTTCTACAGTCTTGTTGACTCAATATTTCTGTCAATTTTTGTCAAATAAATTCATAAAACCTGTGTGTTGTATTTCAGGCAAGAATCAAAGCCAAGCCGCTGATACGGATGACGTATCCACGCAACGGCTACAGACCGCAGTATCATCAACAACAGCAGGCTGTACAACAGCAGCAACAACAACAACAACAACAAACACAACAACAGACAGGGGTAGGAGTTACCTCCCCTCCCGCCATTCCTGTCTCGCAGGCAGACCAGGTGGCTGTCCAGCAGCAGTCACAACAACAACAACAACAAACACAACAGCAGACACAGTACCAGGTGCAGCAACAGGTGCCCTTAATGACACCCTACATCAACGGTCAGCAGGTACAGCAAAACCAGCTATTTTCTGTCAATTATAGATCGGTGAATGACATTCTAACTAGAGAGAGGTGCTGAGATGATGTTGTCCTTTCCTGTCCCAGGATGGGTCAATTATAGATTCCCCACTGTTATTTATTGACCTTTAGTTAACTACAGAAATAAATTATAGCAACATAACATGTAAATCGTTTTTTGATGAAATAAATGTCACTATAATTTTACAACACAGCTTTTCAAAGTACAACACCATCCTAAGGAGAGAACAATTCTATTTTAAAATTTGTACATTGACAGGACATAAAACTAAAACATTGTTTGATTGTTTTTCAGACACTTCCATTTTTCCCTAACGCTGCCCTGCTGCCATCATGGCAAAACGTAAATGTTTCTAGTCCGACTCTGCTGGATCCCAGTATGGTAATTACGCCTCCCTCCTCTTCCTCCTCCTCCTCCTCCTCAGCCCCAATAGACTTCATGAGACTGATGCAGGCCAAGACTTTGAAGAGTAATACCGGTTGGAGAGATGAAAGGGTTATTGTTACTCCAAAACCACATTGATTTAACCAAGGCTGCAGTAGTTGTACACTTTCAGGCTACCGTGAATTGAGAAAGAACGTGGCGATTACGGAAATTAATAAGGAGGGATGGCATTATGTGAAAAACTTTCTTTTCTCTTCGCGTTTTTTTAAAGCCCATAATGAACTATTCTGATCTTTGAATTGGAAGAGTTTAGATGTGTCTTTATGGATAAAGGAAATACCTGCTGAAAATGTTGCAAAGTTATAGACAAAATTTAAATGAGTTATTCCAAAAGCAATTTCGTTCCTTACTTTTGGATGATCCTGGTATGTCAATTAGATGTAAATTTTCACCAACTCTGAAAATGGAACCCATTCATTAACGAACCAAGGAAACATATGGCCTTCCATTATCACTCATGAAAAGTAATATCTTCCAATATCAATATCCAAGTATTTATGAATTAGTCCCCTTTCTGCCAATCACAATGAAAAATTAACAAAAATCACATTTTAGTTTTGTAAAGAATACTACAACCCCTACAGTGAATTTTCATTATTCCGCATGCTTCAAAAGCATATGATTTAGGTATGATGAAGGAAATGATCGAGAAAAAAAAAAAATATAATTTTTAGACAAGATTATGTATAAAAGTAATTTGGAGATATGAAGACACATGAGTTTATTGGTATTTCTCAATTCACGGTACTTCTTGTTTTCAGTTTTGTTTGACTTGACTGCTCTCTCATAATAATGTTCTCATGAAAATTGAGACACTCGGTTTCTCCCACTAACTAATTCCATTTTGTATGTTTGGAGTTTGAAAGCATTTAATAATGTAGTAATTATTTTGCAGTTGAAGTTATTTGTTTGAATTAATTGGCTGATTGTGCAACAAAAGGATTAGATGTTGAAGGAAATATATTTGGCTCTCTGTGAAAACGAAAACACTTTAATAGATATTATGGAAAATAAATTATTTATATATTATTAAGTTGTGATGGGAAACACCTCTCTGGCCTATGCTGATGAATATATATAATTACAGCTCTATAACTATTTCCAAATAATGTTACTTTCTGATACCATTCATATTAAACTTAAGTGCTTTTAGACATCTAAATTTGAGATTTTGAGAAATATCTCTTTTAATATTAATTTAATGAGAGTTTATTTACCATTTAATTACCTCCCCTTCATTGATACCATTCATATTAAATTTAGTTCTTTTAGATATCTAAATTTGAGATTTTGAAAAATATCTCTTTAACATTTATTAAATGAGAGTTTATTTACCATTTAATTACCTCCCCTTCATTGATACCATACATATTCAACTTGAGTGCTTCTAGATATCTGAATTTGATTTAAAAAATATCTGTTATATATATAATATTAACCGTGTAATTTCTCCCCTTTCATCCCTAACTATATCCATGCCAAAGGGGTGAAAGGGACGCCACTGATAATTTTTGGGTTCTGTTTCATATTTTGAACTGACAATAGGATCACATAGTTGCCTTGACTGAGATGGGGCAGGTTTTGATGAAAGAGGTTTGTCATTTAAACTTACAGGTTCAGATTTGGGCTGTAACCACTGTTGTGTAGAGAGAATTAGACCGGAGAGTGAAACTCGGTTGTATGCTGAGCTGGGTTTAGTTACAACCAGGCTAACACAGCTTTTGATTCAAATCTTTGTACAATTAAATTCTGTAATTTAAAAAATCTGAATTTTTGGATGCTTGACTTTTTAAAGCAAACTCCTATTTAAAAACTAAAAAGTTAATGGGAGACATTTATGTGTGAAGGGCCCCTTTGCCTATCAGAATATTGCAACTGATTTAATTTGAAGAAGAAGCAGACACAAATTTCAGCTCTGCATCTTGCCCGCTGTACTGAACAATTACTCAAGGAATAGCTGTATCAAGAACGATCGTGATAATTTTGTCCTTGGACAAGAATTCAGTGGAAAGAATTGCAAGAAGCTGAAAATGATTAAAACCTATTCTTAAATTTTGTATTACAAGAATTCGTGTATATGCATTATTATTAGCTGATCATTATCCACATGATATATGGGCTAACATTGGCAAAGATTTTGGATTGCTGGAAAGGAATTTTGAACAGAGCATTTGTTCAACATATTGAAATTCATATTGAATCAGTCATATAATGCATATCATGGATGTAATACAATTGTATTTGAATACACTCTGATCTTACCTCACTCACCCCATAAGACACATTTGAACTCTTCCAAATCAAAGGTAGGAATTGTTCATTATGAAATTTCAGGGGTGAATGAAATAAAGAAACATGATTTGAAGATGAAACTGGTTGATATAAGACAGCTCAGTATACAGTGTTGTGATGTGTGCGTGTGTGTCTTCATGATATTCTGTTGTCAGAAACTCTATACAGATGAACTTATCTTGTTGTATCATTGGAGTCCAGTGTATCTTCTTCAGGTTGTAAGTTGTTTATATGGTTATATGTCATTCATATCACTATGAATGCATTCACAATGTGTAGGTGGCTCCTAGTTATAAAGTTGTGTTATATTGTTATGTCATTTATATCACTGAGTATGAATGCATTCAAAATGAATAAGTGTTCCTAATTACAGAGTTGTGTTATATGGTGATGTCATTCATATAGCTATAAATGCATTCAAAATGAGATAAGTGCTCCTAGTTGTGTTATAGAGTTGTGTGTGTGGTTCATACAGGCACATCATTCATTTGGTATTGCTATTCATACATATAAAGTTTGTGGCTGCATCATCTTTCAAATTTATTTTTTTCATTCATACAGTTGTTTACGTTTTTCTTAGCCTAGTGTACATAGTTGTAACAGTTCTATGTATGATGGTATGTAACATACATAACTTTGAGCTTGTATTGTTCCCGTCTGGTGCCTAGTCATGGGTTTGTACATGTTTGAGAATATTGTATTAAAGTTCCTGCACTGTAAATGTCCTATAAGAAGTGTTTAGGGTCGTGTCTGTTTCGTGATTGTGTGTTTTGTATTGTGATGGAGATCAACAAGTATTGCAGCCTTGTTACAAACCTCTCACATGACTTCCCTTCATCTCTGTGTTGTCAGCACTGCCCACTGTTTTAACCAGTTCTCGGGATCTCGGTAAAAATTATCTCCCCTTAATCGTACAAATTATCTCCCCTTAATCGTACTACCATTACAAATTATCTCCCCTTAATCGTACTACCATCACAAATGTTCCTTTACCTGGAATATTTGGTTTCAGTAAATCCTGTTTGAAGGATTGTTACAATGAATATGGATATTTACTGACAGGAACTGCTCGGTTAAATGGAAATTGATAAAACAGCTTGATCTTTGATTAAGTATAGTATTGTTATGTAGGGATATGCATTGATGGTAATGTTGAAACATATCTTGATCTTAGATTGATTAAGTATAGTATTGTAAGGTAGAGATGTGCAATATGGTTGTGTTGAATGAGATAGGATTCCCTTTAACTTTCTGAAAGGAGTAGGGAATTATGTTATAGTTATGAAACAAGATTGTGATTTCTCTTTACTCCGATATAAGAGTGGGGTTTTCCTTTACTGAGTTGGGGATAGGTAGATTGTAATGAGACCATAATCAGGTAAAATGTAGATATTGTACTTGTGCATCAGTATATTTCTTTATGAATCCTTAATAAGAAAGTGACTTTACTATTGGTTATATTGTTCCAATTTATTAAATAATTTGTATCGCTGTCAATTGCATGTGATCTTTCAAACTTCTTCTAATAAAAAAAATAATTGAACTTTTTTTCTCTCTTGCCTTTACAGAGATGTAATTTCATTATATTTTAGATATTAGTTCTAGATTTTAGAAAGTTTGTTTATAGAAAGGAATTAATTTTAGGAATCATTCTTTATATAGATTTGTCTTTAATTATTCTTGTATTACTCAAACAATTTAGAAAGGGTTATTATTGCTTGAATGACAGTCTTTCGCAAATTCTACTCACTGAATTAAGTGTCAAGTAAGAATGACCAAAAATAACAAAATGATACATTTTTCTACCCATTTATTTATTGCAAACATGACATATGTTTGAGTAAAATTCCAGAAAGAAAACATACAGTATTGTAGTGTTTATAACCTTGTTCACCCCTCAATAAAGTGGATCATGCCAACTCTTGATTTGGTCATGTTCAAATATGACCTCAGGGTTGGATTGGTTCGAAAGTTTATAGCGCAATCCTTATGATTAAGATCTTCGCTGATTATAACAAATGCCTAACATGCTTTTAATAGATTACTTCATTATTAAAAAAATATATATCCAAAGTCTAATTTAATATGCATTCTTTAAAGGCCCAATATACATTACTTTAGGAAAAATTTTGTGATTCTGAAAAATTCTGGAAAAAAATCCAGTTGATAACCATGCAAAAATAAGCCTAAAACGAAGTAAACCTGAGCGGAACTAATAAGAAACTCTTGACAGAAAAATCAAAAGAATAGAAAATAATTCAGGTGTGGCTCACTTCAACAACAAGCTGAAGTTAGAAGACAGTTCAAAATGAACGCGTGTTTACAAATGCCGAGTTTCAACTGCTGCTGTACTGGTAACCACGAAAGAAATCTTCTTGAATATTGCTGATATCAGTTAATCTTAACTAAATCTATAAATATGATAAGTTATTAGGCTTGATTTTCACTTCAAGTTTTGCCGAAAGTTACGTATATTGGGTCTTTAATTATGTAAGAAGATAATCTGAAGTTAATTGTTAAATTGAATAATTTTAATAGATTCTGCATTCTTTAGTTGTGTAAGAATATAATAGTGCTGAAATGTTACAAAATTTGAATATAACTGAATAATGAAAGAAATTGATTTGTTTAGATAATTGGAAATTTAAAAAAAATATATTGAATATGTTAATACAAAGTGTATAAATTGAAAATGACAACAGTAGCTTAATGCCTTTAAGAGTAGAATGATAACTCACTTGCTGACATTTTTTTTCTGCACACCTTTTTTTTATCCCGCACATTAACTGCCTATACCAAACACCAGGACTGATCTCGGTGCGAGATATACTGATGATCCTGTTTCATGTTTCAGGTGTTGGCGATCAACGGATACCAGGCGACCAGTGTAGCCAAGCTAAACTCAGGGCCGTCCCGGCACCAGTACAACAACATCAACAGAAACAGGTGTGTAACACGTGTTCCAGGGTAGGGCAGCTTAGCTAGTAAAAGTTCCAGGGTAGGGCAGGTTAGCTAGTAAAACACTCAATTTCTGTCCTACAATCCGTCTTAATAGCTTATTGTATTTGATAATCTTGCTTGTTGACAATGAGCAAAGACTGTTATAACACTGAAAGCATCCAGCTTTTGGTTTGTCAAATAAAAAGATTAGGTAGGTTTCCACATTATCATCCTGTAAAACAGTTGAATTTTAAAGTTAAATTTAATTTCTCTTTGCAGTAGAAACCAGCGACCTGTTCGACTTAACCAAGAGCACCGTATGCATTCAGATAACCGTCCGAACCAGGACCGCCAACAGGGACCTTCTGGAGGAACAATGGATCGCCGTGGTGACAACACGGGAGGTGGAGGTGGCGGTAGTCACCGCACAAGTCCCCGCAACTCTGACAGTTTACAGATATCGGGGCATCACTCTCCGTTCCACCGTGATGGCCGAAGGGGAGATAACTCTAATATGAACCACTCTCACATGGTGCATTCTTCAGTTCAGCAACAACAGCAACAAACACAGCCAGTCACAGACAATAATTCCAATATCACAGTCAATAATAGACAATCGGATAATTCATCACAACGGTAAGGGCACCCTGTCAATAATAGATAATCAGATAATTCATCACAATGGTAAGGGCACACTGTAACTCGCTCCTCAACCAGATGTCCCGATTGAGAAGAATTATAGATTTGATGGCCTTGATTCTGAATTAAGATTGAAATACTGTTAAAGCCAATATTATGTTGAATTTTTCACACTGTTCGTGGTGTGGAAAAGTTTCACTTTGTCAGTCATGCTGTTTTGTACTATGTACCTATAAAACTAGTATACACTGCAGAGTTTGATTGGTGTTAAATATGTTCGTATATATTTACGGCAATTTAATGCCAGCGAAATAAGCGATCATTCCAACACAAGAAACAATTCCACTTTTACTTTGAATTTTTGCAATGTCTTCATCCATTGTAAGTCTCTGTCAGAATTTTGTCTGAAAAATTGTTTAGAAAAAATTTATTTATTTTTTTTATTTATTTGGAAATTGGTTGTTCATCAATTATCTTTGGTTATATTCAATTTCTAGTAAATGTATGTACAGGCAATTATGCCTCTTGTTTAAGAAATAGTAACTGATACAGGATCAAACTTGATATACTGTCTATGTGTTTGTAGGATGCCTAGGAGCTATAGAAGTCGCAGACGAAGAGACGATGAAGGTGCTAGAAATATGGTAAGTACACATAAAATCATCAACAGTGAGTTATGCTTACGTGAAACATATCCTCCGTAACTGGGCAGACAGCTTGCAGATTGGTTAAAATAGTGTTCGGTAAATTATGGGTGTTCCGATTAATCGATTAGTCCAGTACTGGTCGGAAACGCCAAATGACTAATTAATTGAATAAAATCTTTCATAATCGATCATCAGAAAAATCAAAATTTAAAATTATAATTCCCTATCTTTAGCAGACATACTCTCATCTGGTCCCATCAACAATAAAAATTTTAAGTGATCAAGCATCTGGTTGAACGAGACAAATCAACACTGTCACTTAAGCACTTAATAAAACAATCTTTTCTGATGCATAAGGGACTAGCCCATTGTATAACTTTCGTTCAATAACAAAGGTGCACCTCTAGAATAAGTATTAAGTTTATAAATAAAACTATTGAAAAATAAAATACAACTTAACATGTATAGATAGCTTTAAAATCTTTTATTTATGTATGATATTGACATTGATTGATTCAGAGGATCTGATGATAGATCATGAAATTTCAACCGATTCCAAACACTACAGTATATACCTTCAGATAATCATATCTCCGTATTGAATGTAATAGGTTGCATAATAAAACCAGCACAAATAATAGTTACCAGTAGGTACAACAATTTATTTCTACGTGTGATTATTTTTTGCGGTTGATTAAGATTTGCGAAAATTAATCGCCACAAAATAGTTTCAATCAGAGATATGTCATCTGTAGGAGTACTGTACTGTACATAGAATTTAAGATTGTATTTACCGTATTTATCGCAAAATTAAATTGCCCCAAAATAGTTGTTTTATATGAAAATGCGAAAAGAAGTTAATATACAGTAAATATTACAGAATAAATCGCAGCACAATAAATTTGTTTACTCACCAATCAGTTTGATGAAGCTACATGTGATCTTAAAATGTTTCATCCTTTCTGAATCACAGCGGCCTAGTTCTTCCCAAGCCGTCACCAAAGACAGTAAATTACCTAGTGAACTACAGTTTGACCTAGAAATCAATTCGTTTCCGCCGTTACCTGGACCTGGTGCAGCGGTAGGTTGATCATCCAACAACACATCTTAATGTTTGCAATATAGAGCAGTTGATTCTATTGAAAAAATAATTGAATGTTTCATCAACACTAAGCTTGAAATTAGTTTATATTGTTAATCTTACAACATTGAAACAATTCATCTTCACGGCTTACAAACTACAGAGTTCATATTTCACTTAAGGACTTTCGTTATTAAAATATTTTGGAATCAAAATCTTCCCAAATCAAAAGTGAATATATCATCTTCATTCTTCATGTAAGGAAAGCTATACTTGATCAATACAAATGTTAAGCACACTTGGGTAAATTTATTTTGTTGGTGCTTATGATAAAAATTAATTCCTCATGCTCAAACCTGTTTAACTGTATAATATACACTATTACTATGTATTAATTTTACATTTCATTCCTTTCTCAGAATTCTTCTACTGCTGGTGATGTGTTTGAGAGCAAGTTGTCTGATGTTGTCAAGGGAACTGCTAAGCCCCAGGTCCGGGAATCCAAGACCTCCCCGCCCCCAGTACCTCCCCCTCCTCCTCCCCCATCAGCCTCCGTAGTGTCTCCGCCGGTGGCCATGGTAACCCCACAGCCACAGATACCAGTCGCCGTGACAGCCACGACGACATCAGTGCCTGCTACCACCCGACCCTCCAGTCCGCCAAAGTCCCGAGAGTCTACCACGACAACCGTCACAGCGACGACAAGCGGCTCCAGCGGAAACACATCAACTACAGTGCCATCTGGTGGTAATGCCAGCAGCTGTACAGCTACGGCTACCCCAGTGTCGCGAGTGCCATCACCACCAATAATACCACAGAAGTAAGTGGTCAACTATCGATGAATTATAACACTGTTTGCTTTGTATAGTGATGCATATTGTATTGCAAGCATTATACTATGAAAGGTATAGTAAAATAGGTGTATCCTTGCAGTTCTGTCAAGACAGTTGGAATCCATTGTGCTTTTAGACAATGTCAGATTGAACTTTAATATCGGAGCAAACTTCTACGATAGTCTGGGTAATGATTTGCAAACTACGATGTATCAAAACAAGTGAGGAGATTTATTTTGACAATCACTTTTGATGTATATTTTAAGGACACTGAAATACAAAAATCACTTTTGATGTATATTTTAAGAACACTGAAATTCAAAAATCACTTTTGATGTATATTTTAAGAACACTGAAATACAAAAATCACTTTTGCTGTATTTTTAAAGAACACTGAAATACAAAAATCACTTTTGCTGTTTATTTTAAGAACACTGAAATACAAAAATCACTTTTGCTGTATATTTTAAGAACCCTGAAATACAAAAATCACTTTTGCTGTATATTTAAAGAACATTGAAATACAAAATCACTTTTACTGTATATTTTAAGAACACTGAAATACAAAAATCACTCTTGCTGTTTATTTTAAGAACACTGAAATACAAAAATCACTTTTGCTGTATATTTTAAGAACCCTGAAATACAAAAATCACTTTTGCTGTATATTTTAAGAACACTGAAATACAAAAATCACTTTTGCTGTTTATTTCAAGAACACTGAAATACAAAAATAACGACAATGTTGTTGCAGGTCTGTCAAGACAGCAAGTATGCCAGAGAGTCAGCCAAAATCTGCAGAAAGCCACGTGTCTCAGCGACCAGTCAGCAGTGCTCCCAAGACTGTACGTAAATCATTTGCCTACAGGCCTGTAAACTAATTCAAACTAATTTGTCTACAGGTCCGTATATGTAATCCAAAAGTTATTTCTCTACCGGCCCGTATACGTAACCTGAAACTCATTTTTCTACAGGCCCGTATACGTAATCTGAACTCATTTCTTTACCGCCCCGTATACGTAATCCAAAACTTATTTCTCTCCAGTCCCATATACATAATCCAAAACTTATTTCTCTACAGCCCTGTATAGGTAATTCAAACTATTTGGTCTACAGGCCCGTATACATTATCTGAAACTTATTTCTCTACAGGCCCGTATACATAATCTGAAACTCATTTCTCTACAGGCCCATATACGTAATCTGAAACTCATTTCTCTACCGTCCCGTATACGTAATCCAAAACTTATTTCTGTACAGCCCCTTATACATAATCCGAAACTCATTTCTCTGCAGGCCCGTATATGTAATTCGAAACTTATTTCTCTACAGGCCCATTATGTAATCTGAAACTTATTTCTCTACAGGCCCGTATATGTAATCAGAAACTTATTTCTCTACAGGCCCGTAAACATAATCAGAAAGTTATTTCTCTACAGCCCTGTATACGTAATCAGAAACTTATTTCTCTACAGGCCCGTATACATAATCAGAAAGTTATTTCTCTACAGCCCTGTATACGTAATCCAAAACTTATTTCTCTACAGCCCCATATTCTTAATCTAAAAACTTAATTCTCTGCAGGTTGACAAAAATTAACTTCTATACAATGTCATAAAATAAAAAAATATCACTTCTGTTCTGGATAGCCCCAATAGTTTACACTATTGCAAACCTTTGGGTGAAAGCAGGCCATTTTATGAGAAAATTCAACAAAGCCTTTTTGAAAAAATGCTTTAAAGTAGTTTTTTTCTAGGGTCTCTCAGGGGCCGATATAAGGCCCCATTCTCAATGAGGTTTAGACTTCAATTTTCCCAATTTCAGATTTATTTTCCCATTCAGTCATCAAGGCTAAATTCCAGCCTATAATTTCTTCCAAGTTTCTGAAAGTAATGTAAAAATGTAATAAAAACTGTGCACTGCAAACAATGAAGATCTAAATAACACTAATTTTTGCAGTATATCATAATAATAATATATGTTAATAGATTATTTTCATTCAAGGAACTATTTTGTTGATATAGCGATGATTTTTCCCAATGTCACTCGGAACTCTTGATTCTGAATTTACCATAAACATTATCTAGTAAAGTAGTTGTGATATAAAACTAATCACAGGTGTATGGGATGGACAAATCCAGGTACATGCCTTATCTGCAGTTGACCACTGCCAATTATATATTGAAACTGATTTATTATGAAGTATTCAAGTAGGTTGCTATGAATTAATATCCTTTACTCATATAGTTAATACAAGCGCCACCTGCCTTCCCCATGGTATGAAATAGCATTAACCATTTTACAAGTATTATTACATTGTAGTAATACTTCTTCAAACCCGGTTTACTCAAATACCCCTCATTTGTTGAACAATTCACTTGGTCCCGACCGAGTACGAACATATTCAACCAACCTCAGATTACTCGAATACCATGTCTTCCTCTTACTGTTTACCAGGTCCCCACGAGTTTGAGTAAGTGGGGTTTTACTGAAATGGTTTCTATTTTACCATTGATAATTGTAAACAATTAATAAATGAATGTTTAATTTCGTCTTTGCAGCAGGAAAAGCCAGTTCCCGTTCAGCAACAGGCCCAGGTCAAACTAACATATGCTCAAATGTTGGCACGAGGCCGAGAAGCTGAGGCGGCGTCGGCTGCCGCTGCTGCAGCGGCAGCTGCTGAGGGTGGCAGTAAACAACGCAGTAGCGATGAGTCGGGAGAGGAAGACTCGAAGACTGCTGCGAGTGTGCGTGCCAGTCAAACTCTTAAAGAGCAATCTCAGACAATTAAAACGACAACTGCCAATTCTCGACCCCCAGTGAAGGACCAGGGGCGAAGGGACTTTGAACCTAAAGATCAGAGGTTTGGGGGTGGCCGCCGGGCCAAGGAGAACCGTGAGCGGAGGGACAGGAGGCGTAGTGAACGGGACGGATCCCGGTCGTCGACGAAATAAACAATGGCAATTGATTGTTTGATATGTTACACCAGCAATACACTATGGAATTGGATATGTGAAATTCCAAAATGGTGGAGGGTGGATAGTGAAATTTTGGCTTGTACGCCAAACTAATGGCTTGTATGTTAAAGTCTAGAGACTGTGTCATGGTACTCGCTGATGCTCGGTGAATCTATACAACACACAACATCGGAACAGAACCGTTCTGATATTGGATATTAATGCTTACAGCAGGTCGACATTTGAAATTCCGAAGTGTTGAGAAATTTTATTATAAAGATATGCAACTTGAAGCACTGAATTGAAAAAGGAAACGTGTATGGTACCTGACTCACTGCAGTGGTTTTATTTGTCGGAAATGTTTGCGGCAATGATATATACAAGCAAGTTTGAACACCAGAACTGAGTGTGGTATATTTGTGATATTGAACTGTGCCTGTACATAGCACTAGCTCTTCCCTGCCAGCTACAGAAAGGTGCGAGGATCACTAGCCAAACCCACCAAGTATTATGGGATGTTGTAAGGTGTTTATCGATCGGCGTCGCTTGCATATGATCTCCAGAACTGACTACCTGCTGTTCTGTCGCACTTCTTGTGAGATGGGTGTGGGGCACCGTTCTAATATTTCCGCGGACAAGCGTATTGTCCATTTCAGTGGACAAGCATATTGTCCAAGAGACAGGTGTTTGCTCTAGTGTGCAATTGATGGCCAGAATAATGTGTTGATAGAATGAAAATAGTATTGAAAAAAAATATAAAAACATTTGTTTTGGAGATATTATATATTGTTGGACACGGAGTTTGCCTCCGTACCTTAGTCAAACACTGTTGAACCTGTATGGCGTACATATTTGTCTGACAATGGCGAAGGGGTTTCTGGTAACCAAAAGTGGCCAGCTTGGTAGTATATTGGTGTTATTACGACCCGTAGAGTGGTGCATGCCAGTCACTTCACTGTTTTTCTACCTCTCTGTCTCTCCCTTTTCTGTTCTTTCCATCTGTTATCGCTGCTGAGCCGCGCTTGTGGAGACAGTCCAACTAGTTACCACTAAAATACATTTTGAGGCAGTTCAAAACTTTTCAATTTTTATTTCATGTCTTGAGATATTTTCACAATTGAACTTTGATTTAAAGATGTCACCTTGAGCCTATGTTTTTTTGGTCCAAGAAAGGCTATGTATTAACCATGATTAGTCGAGATGAATTATGACTTTATATGCAGGTTTTGATGTAAAAGCTTTGTGTACAGGTGTGTGATTTTGTCAAAAACACACCTGTAGGATTTTCTGTTTTTAGAAATTTACCTCCTCAGCACTGAGAGTCTATAGTACATGATTTGTGATATCTGTGTGGTGTAGACTCACCTGTAGTACAGCTACATGTCGCGCTGTACACAGACACAGGATCTGGTTCTCACAATATCAGTATTGGTATCAACCATGTAATCAAGTTCTTTTTACATTACAAATGAATTACTATTTGTTCTGTATTTCATCTTTCCACTTCACCGATGTTCTGCATCGAATATCAATTACTGTTGCACATATCTCTCCATGTTATGGCAAGTTTATGTTATCATACCCTTACCACGGATTAAAATTAAATTTTTTGAGTTATAGTACAACCTTGGTTATAAATCACAAAATTTCTTATAAATCTAAGGGCCCAGACAAATGTTTAGGAGACATTGGCTACTGGAGTCCTGCATATTTGCATCCCTGCATACTCAGGTTTGGTATATGGTTGGTACACACACAACAGTTCGAAGATGAGGTCTGTGAAAGAACCACACACACCAAGCTTACGTTATCATACCATAGAAATATGAAGGAGATGGTTCACAACAGTAAGAGGGGAGTACTGTGAAAGTATCACACATTCCTTGGTTGTCGTCTATAAACAAAGCAGTGGTCGATACCAGAAACTGAAATTGTAAAAACCAGCCAGTTAATTGAACAGGTGCCTGCTTGCATTTAATTCTATTTGGTCCCTTGTTGAGGGTGAACTGTACAGAGCTAGATCGAGGCGAGAACCTCTTTAAATACATAACCAAGTATCTGTACATAAGGTTTGTAGAAAATTTAACCAGTATTCAAACATTATTTAATAGTGATTTAGCACCTCCATTTTAAAGTTATTTGTTCAATATTTGTTCAATTTTTGTTTGTGTTTCTTTATTTTTTTTGTTATAAGTAGTGGAATTATACCCCAAAAGTTACTTTTTGGATGACATTCTAAAGCCCCTGACGTCAAATCTGCATCTCCTGGTCGGAACTTTATTGAGCAATAATTAAATGGCATACTTCCATGCATTCTGTCTGCACTTCAGGTCTGGGAAGTTTAAAAAAAATAACAGATAAAACTTTCCTGCTTTGTTTCGCATTTGATGACAATCTTTCAAGCTCACACATAAATAGATGTTTATGTTAATATAGAATATTTTGTTCTCTCCTTCAGCTGTGGGTTCTCAAGTGACTTGCATTAGTTGTTGGCTTAATGAATTATAGACGGCGAATAATTAAGCATGGAGTACAATATTGTTGAATAGCTATTATAGAGTAATAAGGGGAAATTAGAAATCTTTGGAAGTATGTCATTTGAAATAAAAAATGTTTCCTTTTAAATTTTTGTTGAAATATCTTTTCACATTTTCTGATTTTTTTTCTTCAAAGTAGATGAATTGGGAGGCTGAGAGCTAAAGAGCATCAGGCAGTGCTAATGTCCTAGGGGGATGTTTATAAAATATTCAATAGTTGCTGTTAAAACATTTCACTGTTATTGCCACTAATGATATTAGTATCATGCGATTTTTCATATTTTTTTTTTAAATAGGAAATTTAAATTAAAAAAATAATTGTATCAAGATTGTTTTTAATCCCTGAAAGTTTTTGAAGTGATGACAAATTAGTTAATTGACTATAATTCCAACTACTGACATATAATCAATTTTCAGTTATATTTTGAATTAAATTAAAACCTATAAAATGCCCATGCTGCCATAAAATACAAGAGTAATTATATTGTTATTGTGAAATAGAGTCTGTTATGTAGAGCAAGATGCCCTCCCAACCCCCAACCCCCCCATTCCTTTGGCAACCAGATAGAAATTTTAAAATGATTTTTTGAGTTGTGAAGTAATTGTTGAGTAGAAAGATAATCTGTTTTACTACGATATATATATATGTGTGTTTTGCTGCTATGAAAGTCTGACCTAGTATTTGGATCCCATGTTGTGCTATAGTAATTAATTAATTAATTAAAAAGAGTGTATGTATGCTTGTTGGCTTTCAAATGTGTTTTTCAAGAGTGATGAAAGGATTTTTGCATTTGGAGGATGTTCATGTGTTGATAAATTATATATATATATGGATGGTGCGAGACTGAATTTATCATGCATTTTATTGAGGAGTAGCGGAGCTGTAAGACGAATATGTTAATGTACACATTGCAGTAGATTAGATTTCCCCGACACAGATTTACATTTGTCAGGATTCTAAGAGTGTAGAATCTTCAGAATTTCTCATTGGCCAACCAAATTTACACACTAGGGTCATTAAATTGTAAATTGTTAAATTGTACAGCGTAAAGCATTGACTTGAGCAGTGAAAGGGAGATAACTCAGGTAAAGTTTGATCTACATGGTCTTGCTTTATCCATTTCAATGAGATTTATTTAATGACATTGCATTTAGATTTTCTATAACAAACATGACATTGCCAAGTGCTGCAATCCTGACTCATTCACCGCTGAATACACATTGAACTCCTACATTTCAAAGATCAGAATAGTTCATCATATAATTTTAGAGGTGAATGAGTTACACCCCTGTAGGCCGTATTGAACTTGCCAGGATCAATGCACAGAAGAGTCTTACTTAAGTTACCTAGGGGATAAAGGTTAAGGGAAATGATATCACAATCGACAGATCAAGGCTGTACTGTTTTGGAGTGAACTGTTGCGATGTGTACACGGTGTACATGATCGGCAGATCAAGGCTGTACTATTTTGGAGTGAACTGTTGCGATGTGTACACGGTGTGTTTGTCCATCTCCTCTCTACGTGTCTGATCATGCCGTTGTCCATTGATGCTCGTATTTTTGTCTGGTCACCCAGTTATCATTGTTGGATGTAGTTGTAATAATTGTTCTTTTTTTTTGACTTTTTAATACTGTGCGATTTCTTATTATGAATTATTATTATAAATAATTATTATTATCATTGTTTTGTTTCACGCACTTAGACAAGTCGTTTTGTTTTAGGTTTGGGCTTTTTTAGTGTTATACAGAGAAATACTTGGATGATTGTATATGTGTGATATATATTATATATAGAATTACCTGTTAACCTTGCTGGCCCCTCAAGTCACTGTAGATAGCTGAATGATGGGCTGTCTCTTAACTTACTTCTGGAGTCTTGGGCAGTATTCGCGTAACCCGTTGAAACAGTACAGATTAGTACAGAAATATTCCACAATAAAGGAACGCCTATGAACTGAACTATAGGAAGAGCTAAAAATCCACAGTTTTGGAGGATAAAAATATCCACAATAAAATGCCCTTCTCTGATCATTCTGGTAGACAAACATCTAAAGCACCATGATCATTTGGTAGACAAACATCTAAAGCACTGTGATCATTCTGGTAGACAAACATCTAAGGCACCATGATCATTCTGGTAGACAAACATCTAAAGCACCATGATCACTCTGCCGCAGTCTGGTGCACTGACTATCCTGTAATGAACTTTAGTTGTATTAGCATTGACGAGGAGTTGATCATTTGTCATTTTGAGAAGGCTGGAAATTTTCACACAGTGATACACTTAGGTCCAGTTGATCCTGCATTCTATTAGCTGAAAAAATGTGATTTTTTTAACAAATAATGAAATAGGTTTCAGTGAAAATTTATTTAGAAATCTTTATTTTATAAATAGAAAAACAATCTACTGACAGAGGAATCTTATACCGCCCTCTACACCTGATCAAAATTTAATGGTCATCCGTCAAGGTTGAAGGGTCAAAGGTCACATGACCCATCTGAGGGGGCGGGGAATATTTATGTGAGCTGTTGCTCACTGCTTTTACAGCTCACTGCTTGTACAAAAAACAATGTTTGTGTGTGTGGTCTGCAAAGTTGAAACGTTTAGGAGTAAATTGGAGGCTTGGTCCTATCTTCAAGTTGCATCTTGGTGACTTGAGGGGCTGTAAGGTTAACGGGTAAAGTGTATGTGGAGAAAATTGAATCACATTCTTAATTAATATGAACTTTTTCCTACTAGTTGTGGACTAACATTCAGCCAAATCTTGTTTTCAATATTCACATAACATACCCCATATCAGACGATTTACAATGGTATTTTTGTAAATGTGAAATATGAAAATGTGTTCATTAAAGTGTCGCTATATTCTGTCAACATTTATTCCCAGAAATAATATTGTTCACCTTTTAATTTATTGCTCAGAATATAGTGCTATGCTTTTTGATAGGAGAATGAAATGTTATAAAAAGAACTATAATTGGTAGATTGTATTGACACTTTTAATATCATGCTTTGTGATTACCCACTGTTTGAAAAAAATCTGCATTTACTATCACGCTTCTTGAATCATTCGCTAACAATCTAAATCTTTTGTGAGTTTGAATTGTTATGAATAATGTTGTAACATAATATTGTGTATGATTAAATCTATAGGATTGTGGAATTTTTGTTCGCCATGGTGACTGATGTTGAATAATTTCTTTTTACTTTTATGGAAAAAATATGGTACCCAATTATTAGAGATTGTGCGCTTGTAAGATATATTCGGAACAACATTAAAGCACAAAAATTTCCTGTCAATACTTGTATGGCATCATAGCATGAAAAGGTAAACTTTTTGGTTTTGTCAGGTTAATGTTTTGGAATATGGAAGGGAAAAAACATTGAAAGAAAAATTGACCAAGCAAAAATCTGAAGTAAGGAATTTGAAATAATGAAGATTTTGTTCCGATAATTTGAAGTGTAAAAATCAGCAAAAATTCCCTGAGGATGTAAGAAATATATGTAAGTCATGTTGATCACTTGCTGGTATAAATGTTGTGTGTAAATGTTGAATGTGATTTGTGTAAGAAAAATTTGAATAAGTGAAAATTTAGCTGTCTCCCATATTATAACTTGTGGATTTTTTCTTTCATTTTTTTTGTCGATTTTAAAATAAGAATACTTGTACATAGATGCAAAGTCAATGAGATGCGTAGAATAATGAAACGTGTCGGATATTTTTGTGAATCACAATAGCTGGGTATAGACAATTATCTTATGGTAATGTTAAGCTGCAATTTCATCAACATCCTTGGTTTGTAAATAATTTTCTTGTTCATATAATTTGTTAAATTAACGGTATCTCTGTTTTAACTCTTTCACCCCTGAAATTTTATAATGAACTTCATGTAATCCAACCTTTGCATTGGAAGAGTTCGAATTCGACTTCAGGAGTGAATGAGTCAATGATGATAACTAAAGTTTTTCTGCGGGTGATTCATGTTGGTGATATTTTCACTGTTGCTGCCAATTTTTTCGGTTCAGTTTGTTTTAAGATTCAGCATTTGGAAAATCAACTCTTTAACAGATTGTTACCAGTACCTTGTAGAATTCAAATTTTTAATCACTGAAGATTAATCGTAATATATCTTAAAACTTCTGATTCTTTAGAGTGAAATTTCAGAATTAAAATTGTTTAATTCATAGTCACTCAAGTAGACTTTCTACTTTCTCGTCAGTCCGTGTTGTATAATGATAATTTTTTCTTTGAATATGTGCAGGTTGGAGTGGCATTAAACTGTTTTATGACATGATACAATTGTCACTTTGTTTCAATTTTGGTTTAAGCTCACAATATTATTATATACATATATTTTTGAAATTGAAAAAAAAAGAATTATTGATGCAATATAAAACCTAAATGTGGGCCGATTTATCATAGGACATTGTTCCGTTTTAACCAGGGTATATGTGCTTGCTATATGGTAAAAATGACCTACATACATATTCATTTAAAAAAATGCTGTCGGGATTGATAGAAATGTTAAATTTTGTTGTTTTAGAAAAAAAAATTGTCAATCAGCATTTGTCATAGACCACTCTTTTGTCAAATAGTAGTAGAAACACATCTTTTGTTTTTAGCTTGGTAAGGTTGGGAAACAAAATATGAGTTATATTTGCAGTATTTTAGAAATAGCTGGAGTTCAGCACGGCAGGGGAGCATAGCCCTAAACCTAGTCAGTTATATCGTTACCATGGAAACTTGTTCGTCCGACACTCTAGTGTTATGATCATACAGTACAGAATCATAGTGGTGATCGCCTTCTGATAACAATGTACAAGGTATCAGAAATGACTTTCTCCTGAAACAGATTCACAGTGTGTCTCAGAAATCGCATTTCACCAACTTTGAGTGGAATTCATGTCAAATGCACTCTACATTTTATAACAGATTCCAAAACAAAATATTCATTTATTATTGGTGAAGTTCTTAAATCACAAATTTCAGAAAATTGATTTACAGTTTAATGATTTTTTGTTTATGTCAGTAAAAACGTTTTAATTTATTATTTCAACATGGCATAAACTCTCCACTTAAAACCGTTGTTTTGCATGTAAACAAACACAAGTTGGTATAGTTTTGTTTTGCCAGTAACCCTAAAATTTATAACATTGGAAAATAATTGTTTGCATTACAAATATAAAAGCATGGCAGTGTCTTTTTGTTAGCAGTCAATTTGAAGTAATTTAACTCATTCTCCCCTAGATTTTAACAATAGAATGTCCAATTTATGGCCTTGGAAGAATCCAAAGTATGATTTTAGGGGTTCAATGAATTAAACTATTTCCACTTATTAATTTGGAGAACACATTCTTGTTTCGTGTTATCCAACAGTGGATTAAATTCATACTCGTGATTGAGGTAGAATATATATCCCCGAATCATTGTAATGAATGTATGTGTGGTTTGTAAGATTATTTATTTGTTAAATTCATTAAAATTCTGTGATTGAATAGCCCATTTTAAACCTCAATGCCTTTGATGCAGATGACTAACTGTATCTTATAAAACATGTTAGTGGTTTTCACCCGTTAGACCTCTTAAACGAAAAAAATACTGGAGAAATTTAGTTTCAAAATTTGGAAATTGTTAAGATTTTTCTGTTGTGAGGTGCTCACGTTTGGTTTGCTGTCACAAGCCTTCACCTCACATGCTCGAGTTTGCTATGATTCATAATGTGCTTCCAGTTTTGTTTCCCTATATTAAAACCATTTTAAAGTAATGTTTAAAATTAAAATCAAAGAATCGTTGGTTAGTTGGATTAGAATGTTATTGGGTGGAAAACCCAACAATTACAAAATTGAACGAGAGTTAAAATGGTATATTACATATGAACCTTATGCCCATACTTATAGTTTTTGTACATGTATGATGTACTTGTCACATTTCATTGGGATGGGGTTTTGTCACTCGAGATCTGTAGTTTTGTCCTGCCCAATCGTCTCTGAAGAATTTAGTCACATGACTATATATATACTCGTATTCCTGGCAGTGAAATGTCCCAGCTTCCATTTCTAATGTATTAACTGGTGTCCAGAAGGTACACGTTAAAAAACAAATTCAGTACTTGTTATGTTTCGTATATCTTTTTTTGGGGGGTGGAGAAAAAGTTTTTAGTATACTTATATGTATATATGTATATCTTCAAAGGGAAATTTCTTAATGCCTTTCATTTATTTCCTTATGATTTCTACGGAATTGTAGATACTCTGAAAATTGTTGGAAGGGATAAATGTAGTTCATTGTTTGAATAGTTTTTCTCTAGTACTGGTATGTAAAACCCTTGTTCTTGAGTTAACTTGAAGTATGTGTACTTCATATATGTCAATATTCTGTTTTGAATTTTTATGTTGGACACAGCTCAGAATATATGTACATGTATATACATTTATGAATTTTGACATTAGAAAAAACCTTGCCTGTGTAATCATACCAGCCCCGGCTAAGAGATGATCCAGGGTAAAACTGCATGTCTTTGTTCATGTATTTTTTTATTGGGCATACATGTGATTTGATTAAATTATTGACAATTTTCGGGGTTAAAACAAGGACATCCAATAAAGAACATCCTCATCAGACTGTATCTTGTTTTCTGTTTAATAGTAGATTGATTACTGTAAACCAACTCTATTTTGCTTGCGATTCATTTTCGCGTATTTCGTGGTTGATTGAAATTTGAGGAAATTAATCGCTGCGAAATAGTTTCAATCCAAGGTTTTGGAGGATTGTACATAGTAAAAGGATGGTATTTTTTTCGTGAAATTAAATTCTATTTTATTGTGAAATTAAATCACCGCAAAAATAAGTTGGTTTACGGTATCCAGTGTTTTGGATCGAAAGAATCCACAATCTATTTAATTTTATATCCCCGCACCTTTCTGTAAACTTCCCTCTGCTGCTTCAAGATCAGACAACATTCCCATAGGGGGTCAAGTTCTGGTGACCTTTTGCATTAGCCAATCAAATTACCGCTTACAGAGAACAATGATGTGCATATTAATCAGATGGAAAGAATACCCAACATGACACCTTAGTTCCTTCACCCCTGAAATCATGTAATGAGCTTTTCTAACCTAGGAGGTCAAATGTGTCGTTTTTAATTAGGGTGCCCGAGTTTAAAGTAATTCCCTAATATGACAAAAGAGCGTAGCTTTAGTTAATCTCTGACATTTACTGAGAATCATTCATGTACTTGTGTAGAATGATATAAAATTTCCATAATATAATGTCAGCAAGTCTTCTATAGCAAAGACAGTGATTAATGCAGCAGACCTTCAACATTTTCGTATTATCCATTTTTTTAGAGCTGATTAAAAAAACCAGGTTGCTGTCGTTGATTTTGAGAGTTACAGATTGTGATCGCTTTTTGTTGGGAAAAACTAGATGGATACTTTTCAGTTTTTATATGCAGGTTTGTTTTGATTCGTTATGCATTGCTATGATTTTAGTTGATATGGAAAGCAAGATGGCCGACTGACAGCCATCTTTGAGTTTGCGATTGCAATTTCTTGAGAAGTGCTTGATGGATCCTACTCAAATTTCAAATGCAGGTTCCCCTTGATCCGTTGTTGTGCATTGTCTAATTTATGAGCTGGTCTGGGGGAAATATGGCAGGCAGGCAGGTAGCCAACCTTTTTTGCGTAGACTGGCTCCCTTCTCTAGAATAGTATACAGATATTGAAAAAAAAAAGTCAAATTATTTTGATGACTTGGATGTCTGATTCTAGAGTTTGAAACTAGGGGGAGATAAGCTAGTAGTAAACATCAGAAATTTTCTATAGAAACTTAGGAGCTGGTAGCCAGTCTATTTGTGAGCAAATGAAGATTTCTTCGGTGGGCGCCAAGATCCCTCTAGATCTCTTGTTAGTTATAGTAGATACCAACTCCTCACTGAATATGTGGGACAATTACTGAATATGATATACTGTGTGTCTAGTCATACAACTGCAAATGTTGGTAATCAACCAGTCTAAATATTGATAAACTTAGGTAAGGTCTTGTAAATATGCAGGCATAAACGAAAAAGAACACTGGACATTCTGTTTGGTAAACCAACCAGGTTTAATGTAAATTTGAAGTTTCTGTCAACATATAATTTGCAGATTTAAAAATTTTGTTGATTTGTTTTGCTGACCTGGAACTTAGATCCATTGACCTTTTGTATTGTGATCAACTGTGCTTCATTACATAATAACAAAACTGTTTACCAGTTAAGAAATATAAAATTTGACCTTGGCCTTTTAACCCAATGACCTGGAGGATTGGTCAGCTGATATTTTGTTTCATTGTGACCAACTTTTATTCAAGACTTCATAACAAAATTTTAACCAGTCTAAAGGTGTAGATGTGACTTTGACCCATGGCCTTGATTTTTGCTCAATTGATGCCACACTCTATTGTGACCAACTTTGCTTCATAATGTCGTAAATGTTTAGCAGTAAAAAGATACAAAATTCGACCTTGACCTTTGATCTAATAACCTTGAAAGTCAATCCTTTGACTTCTTGTATTGTAACTTTCCTTTATAATGTCATAATGAAATATTTACCAGTCAAAGAGCCATATATGATGTAGTTGACAATATAAACTTCTATCTTCATGTATTTTAGAAAAAATGACCTTGACCTTAGAAAGTTTTTGAACTCCTCATGCACATCACAGTGTAACATCATGTAAAATTACAGGAAATTTGACCTGGTTTCTGGAAACAAGAGCTGACAGATACCACAATCCGTAAGGGCACCTGCAATTTTCAGGGCCCTAATTTTGGCACTAATCAATCTAGGTGTTAACTCACCAAATCAAAGGATTAGTCAAATTTTACTGCTAAACTTTAAAGGTCAGATAACATAATGGGACCTTCTTGACTTCAGAGTTTAGTTTTGTAAACAATTAATGTGGCCTTATGATGTTTTAAGCTTATACCCATTCTCCAAAACAATTCGCCCTTATATGTAGAATATTTTCAATACTGCAACAGGTTCTTTAAATATTGACTTAATGGTTTCCATCTCCAAGTATAGTGTATCTAGTTTATAAATACACATTGATAGAAGGAATTTATGTTGACTGATATTATAAGTATTTTATATGGAGAGAGGGATCCAATATCCGTGTAGATCTAGTTCGGCCGAGTTCTGTCTTGCCCAGTTGGTGGTTCTACAAGGAATACAAGAGCCTGGCCGAGTATGGAGTTAATGTTATTAATAGGAAAATATGGCCATTCGACACTTTAAAGGCCCAATTACGTAACTTCAGGAATTTTTTGGTACTCTGAAGAAAAAAATCCAGTTGATAACCATGCAAAATTAAGCCAAAAACGAAGTAAACCTGAACAGTAACTAACAAGAAACTCTTGACAGAAAAATCCAAAGAATTAAAAATAACTCAGGTGGGGCCCACTTCAACAACAAACCGAAGGTAAAAGACAGTTCGAAATGGACGCGTGTTTACAAATACCAATGTTTAACTGCTGCTGTACCGGTAACCGCGAAATAATTCATCTTGAATATTGCTGATACCAGCTAATCTTAACTAAATCTATAAATATAATAAGTTATTAGGCTTGAGTTTCGCTTCAAGTTACCTATATTGGGTCTTTAAATGTGTCATCATTAGACTGGTTCTGATGACAACACACTGTTAGTGTCAAAACTTGTCAACATCCTTGATCAAAGCTGATATACCCAATAAGACATAATATCATGGTCATCTTTACCTATTTATCAATATTTTCATATTTGACATTTACCAACTTTGAAGACTAGGGAGATAAATACATGTCATCCATGCAGATATGGATGGTCCCCAAGGCCTTTCTCTGCCCCCAAAGACTTGCCTTCAGGGAAACAGTATAGAAACTAGCTGTACAATCGTAGACAATCGGTAAACCACATGAATGAAATATCTTTCATTCGTAGCAATTCTGCTAAGCCTTTATTTTTGTTCCAGCATGTCAACCAAAAAGCTCATACCAACTTCATTTATAGACATACTATACCATCAACAGTTCCCATCGATCTATTGAGAATTATAAATAGTTCAAAATTCAGATATCTGGTTGGAATGTCAATTTCTTTGGCCAAGCCATGGATCTCGACAGACTAAGGTCAATTTCTTTAGCTAAGCCATGGATCTCGACAGAATAAGGTTAATTTCTTGTGAATTCCGGGAGAAGTTAGCATGAGGATTGTGACAATGCTATATGTTACAGGTCCACTAAATGGAACTTTGTCTGTTTCTTGATCCACACGAATATCTTTTAAATATAACAGTACATCTTTTACCCTCTTTACAGTTGAACCTTGCCATCACCAAGGCAGTGGAACTATGGGAAAAATGAGTATCAGAATATTAGTGTTTGTTGGGGTCAAATGTTAGTTTTACAAGCACAGAGCAAGTGCATGGACTTTTAAAATAAGGCCTTCAGTTTATAAAAGTTCCAGATAAAGAGGTTTAACTGTTTTTTTCGCACTACCTATTTTTAACACCAAGTCCCTTTGGCCGGACAGTACTCCAGAATAGGTCCAGTCAAAAACCGACCAGCTGTTCTTGACTGAGAGCATAACTTTTCATCCTAAATTTCATAATTCTTAATATTGAAGTAAAAGTTCACTATTGAACAGCTTTTACATTTTAGGTACACTCCTTGGGCGGGATCATGAAGCTGCCTAAAAATCACAAATCAAACATCAGAATTTATTACAAAAGTTTTCTTTATTTTATGACAAAATGACAAATCAATGCATATATATTTACAAATTATCTCGGGGCTGTTCTACCTTTGTTGCATGTCATCAATTTCATAAGTTTGAATATTGTACCAAGATTTATTTCAAAGAGTATCTGAATTCTTACTAAAATCTAAAATTTTGCCAAACAACATTCAAACCTTTCTCAAATTACATATATATGATGGGGGGAAAAACCATCAGCTACACTGTTTGTCAGCTATAATAATTTTAACCATGTGTCCAAACATTTGGCAAGGAAGCTAGAATTTATACCTCAATACATATATATCCATGACAATAGCCCTTCAGAACAATAAATATGTTTTTGCAATCCGTTTTATACTTTACACTTGAATGATTAAATTAAGGCTTTCTTTTCATTGTTCATTTGTGCATGTTTTTCAACAACCAACACCTGTTGTCTACAGTGGAAGGGAGACAACTTGTGACTACAACAAGGTTGACTTTTTAATATTGATGATGCGAAACTTGATTGATGATGGTGATCCAGTGTTGCATGTCCATATTTTCAGCTTAGAAACCGTGAACCTGAAAGGAGAAGAAATTGGAGATGCAGAAAAGAGTAAATGCTAAATGATGGAATTTCCATGGAAAAAAATAAACTTAATTCAAATACAATTAATACAATATAAATATGACATATTTAAGACAAATCAAACTGTTTTTACTCAAGATACAGTACAGAACCGTTCTAGCTATATAGAGAAAGGATGCATGGCTATCATCAGATTTTGAATCCCCAAAACGTGGATGATTATTTATACTAATTATCTGGAACATTATTTCTACAAGTATCGAAACATACTGCAAATTCTAGTGTTATTAATCAGTTGAAATTCATGATCGATCACCACTGGATCAACCAATAATGAATTTACAATAGATTTTCAAATGATTAAAAATGGCTGTCTAGGAAGAAAAATGTAACCGTGATTTTTGTGTTATAAACGGTCTAGAACAAACAAATGCAGATGCATTAATTCTTGTAATTGTCTTTTATTCATTTATAGTTATTTGTCAACATGCATTATCTTTGGTTTTAACAAAAAAAAAAGGTGACTTGAAGTCCAGACTTGCAGTGACCAATCTAAGTGCGAGTCCCGAGTCCTATACTCAAAAAATTGTGATAGGACTCATAGAAATTCTGGATATACTCTAATTTAACATTGTGGGACCCATTGTTTTTAGAAATATGTACCAAAAAGACCCATGAAAATAAACTGTAAATTGATAACTGGACTTGTTATTTTTTCATTTGAACATTTCAGCTAAAATATGCTAGGGGAGATAACTCCACAGAACTAAGTAAATCAATCAGTTATTTCACCAAACCAACATTTGAGTATCTTGATTAATCACAACACCACAAGCAAATTCCAAAACCGAAATCATTCCGTTGATTAGATCTCTTTTATTCTTCTTCTTTCAAATTGTCTTTTCCATGCTGATGCCGGGATAATTAAAGAATGTGCCAAAATTTCATGGATAATTTTGAGAAAATTTACCATTATAGATAATACAACACCATTTAAGGTTAAGTAATTTTACCTTCAGCTGGTTGTCTCGTGCTAGGCCGATAGTTTTCAGGAAATCCCTGATGTGGTTTCTCTGGTCGCCCTGCATCTGGATGACCTCCCCATACTCTGGGTGTTCCACTACTGTCCCATTGCAGGCAAACTCCTAAACACAAAATCATCCAAAATAAATCATCTTGTTGCCACAATTTATCCATGAACATTGTTGAATATGACATTCAATTTTGCTTTAAATCACAGGTGAAACGCTACAATGACATTCAGCGGTGCCTTAACTGGTAGAAATGTCTGCCAAGAAGCAGCTCTTGGGTGTAATTTTATCATGTGAATAATTAACATTATTCAGTATAATTGGTTTGATTTTAAAGCTAAAAGATGAACTTGATAAAAGTATATCACTTGAGGAAGTTTAAATGAACTATATTTTATTTTTATTAAATTCAAGTTATTCAACATTTTCCAGCAATAAAATGATTTTCTCTCTACTGCAAAAATGAAGGTTCATTTCCTTGTGATATTTTTTTTCCTTGAATGAAGCCCAGTGTTAATGATGACCTTTCTAAGCTTTTTTGTTTCTAAACAGAACTGATTTATCTGACCTGTAGCCCAACAGTAAAACTTCCGTCAGTTTGATTAAGCAGAAAGTTCAAACACACCATTTGGGTAAAAAGAAACTGACTACTGATCGCTGACAGGCACATGTAGATTATCATAGCATTACTGTTAAAATTGCGATTTCCCTGATTTACAACTTAATTTAAAATCATTATATTAATTTAAATCAGGGTTTTCCCTAGGACCCTCAAATTTTACAAAATTTGAAGTCCTGGAACTCCGATCACCAATAATATATAGGCAAGCTTTACAAATTTATCACCAATAATAGACAAGCTTTATCAATTTTGTGAGTCCTTTTTAGGAGTCAAAATGCAGGTTTTTGCAAGTCAAGGAAAACTTTGATAGAGTACCTAGAGTACAACTGTCACAACAATAACAAACGACCAGGTGGTCTATTGAAGTATTAATCCACAACCGACTTCTAATCCACCCTCCAGTATTTTACATGACCTTCCAACGATGGTGCAATCCAAGATACTTTTCTCTGCTATGGGATCCGGAATTAACTTGATAATTACAGTAAGCCTAATTTGTAAGTGAACATTACATATTTATATAGATACACATGTATCATTATTAATATGCAAATACATCATATTTAAATAGACTGTCATTGTTGAGGAACAATAAGATATTTTGCCATTATTTTATGCTGATATCAAAGTTTTCTGGTGTCAACTAGGATAGTTCGAACTAATCTTTATTCGAGCAACCATAATTTTGTTAATTGGAGCAGGATTGACGATATTTTTTTTTCAAACTGACCGAAGGTTTACTGAAAAAAGTTTTGGCAATGGTAACAATCTTGAACTTATACTTTACCTTTTTACATGCCTTCACAATTTTCTTCAGGTCGAAGTCGGGACTTATGCCCTGCACAGTGGTTAGGGTTTTCCTACCATTCCTCTGCTGAATTCTTATATGGATCAAATTTTCCGATGAAGCTGGTCCCCCGTCATTATTTTCAGGATTTGAAAAGGGGTCTGAAATTACAAAGATTGTCATCAAATCAGTGACAATGTGAAAAATTATTAAACAGTGGTCAAAGTGTCATAATTTATTTGGTTCCACAAAAATGAAACCTGCACTTGAACTCACGAGTCAGTTTCTTATTGCCATCACCTCAAAATTCTTGGCAATGAAAATTAAATGATGTCAATTAATTCTATGTTTTCATACAGCCATGCATTCTGGCCCTCACCAGAAATCTTTCAAAAAATTTTAAATGTCCAAGTCTGGTGACGAGGACAGGAAACTTGGGCTGAAGCCTGGGGGGTGGGGGGATACTTGTGTACAGATGTTTCACACCAATGTCATCATTTTTTTCATATCGCCCCATTTTTTTATTGTATTGTCAGAAATGCCTATATACATAAACTATTTGGGGCAACTGATCTTTTCCGGAGTTTTCGCTCCATGCCAGATCGCCCTGTTGCCACAATGTCCCAAATCGTTTTGCCACATTGTTCCTCAAATTTACCAGTAATAACACTAACAGGTGAATGTCCCTTAAATATATACAAAATACTGATTTATCAAAAACTTCATATTGTGAGGTCTTTCGGATACCATTAGATCTAAGAATAAATGTTCAATTTAGAAAAGTCTGTGGCTAATCGATCAAATTTAGGTGCCCAAAATCGGCAGAGTTGTAAAGAACTGTAAGCTTCACTTACAGTATGCATCATAAGTTTCATTGCTATTCTTTATGTCTAAACCGACTACTTAAAAGGATAAACGGATGTGTTGATCGGTCATTAGCTAATAAATATAACGAGGTAAGAGAAACCAAGACACATATTTTAATCTGAGACTTGCCATCCTCACAACATTTGTTGATGTACAAATATGACAGCTAGGCCTGATGAGACGCGTATTCTATATTTACTTCCGGTACAAAATTACACAATAAAACATATTTATACTTACCAAGTTGGTTCGCAAATTGTGCGTTGATGTTCATAAAATCTTTTTAAAGTGACACGCCAAAGAAAAAATATAGGAACACCTGTTTTGGTGTTGATGACAGAGGATTTTAAAGATGGTTTTCTTTCTACGTTACGAACTCAAAATGGCCTTCACCGTCAACAAACACAAACATGATTTTTCTATTACACAGAGAAAAATTACTTTTTACTTCTAAATGCCTACTTTTTTAAAAGACAGTTTTACATTTTGATTTCTTCAATTAAATAAACGAAATAAAAAAAAATGAAAATAACTGTTTCGCCCGGATGTTGAATAAATCGCCTCAAAAGGGTACCAAATCCTCTGTTTACAGTAGACCTGTGCATTACACAATTTTTAATAATATTTATTTTTATTACTGCTAGAAAAATACTGCATATTTGTAATTCTCCAAATTTCGAAAGATACTTTTTCATACACAAAATATCCAAACTTCATTCAGGTAATGAGCATTTATTTTTGGTAGTCATAATAAATACCCCTTTGGGAGCCTCAAGGAAACCCCCAATGTGCTTGTTTTATGCTTGTGAGAGCTGAGAGAAGAGAACTCGATAAGGATATTTACTGCAAGTATACACAAAAAGACCGAAATCGACAACTGAATTGTTGCATTATTTAAATATTATTTATCTATTGATGTCGTTTTGATATAAGCAGGTGCCGTCAAGGAGAAAGCGAGGAGAACAGATCAGAAACATCGGGAGAGAGTTAGGCATAGTGCGCTGCAATCGACAACGCTCAATGGCTGTCCTGATCGAGTTGTTCTACACTAGAGCGACAAGTGTGTGCTGTTAGACTGCTTTTGTCACCTCCAAGACTTGGTATCGACAGAACATGTTCGCCGGGTAGTGGTGACCGGACAATGTCAGAATCAGACGTCTACGATCCGTCTTGTCCCACCGAGTAAGTATGACTTTTAGCCGACACGATGAACAACATCATGATTATCATAAAGCTAGAATCTGTGTCCCAGCTCTTGGCTCGCCTGGGCGACGAAAGCATTTTGCACAGATCCTAGCTTGATGTGTGTGTATCCCACATACGCGGTTGATTAGTTTAATAACCAACTGTGTCATTGTTATACAGCTTTTTTATGATATTTTTTTGGATATTGTGACACTGACACAAGGTAAATGGTGGATGTTGTGGTTTCTTCAGCATAAACAAAATAAATTTTGAAAATTTCAAGTCTGATCAACGTTAGAGTGAAAAGCCATGTCATACTATAGTGGGTTTACACAGACAATAGGGCCTAACAATTATTGCAATTTCATTCAGCAAGCATGCAAATGAAAGATGCATTTGTATACCTATAATGAAAGAGTTTTCCATATTGTTTATACACAAATGAATTACAAATATACTTCCAAATTCAACATTGCACATGTTCATATGTAAGCTTCTACTTCTACCAATTACTTGCCTACTTCATGCAGTAGTAGTGACACAACTACAGAATGAAGATTATGCAAGTTTGAGGTGAATGGGCAGGCTGGGGAAGAAATATATTAATTAGTGTATTTATAGCTACTGATAGCTGATTTGAAAGATGAAAGTGTGGCACTAGAGGCCAAGAAAGCATACATTTTATTTAGAGAGACACTAAGAAAGGTGTAATCGGTAAAAATAATTCTACAGGTTTTCTAGTTTCTGTGAAAGGAAATTGTTTATGAAAGATATTAGTTTGAAGTCTTCAAATTGTCTGTACTCTGCAATTGCATCAGGAAATCTTTTTATAATGATTCATACCTGTAAATCATTTATTATTGAAGTTATTGAAAAATCCAAGGGAGATAACTTTGAGGATCTGACAATTCAATATGATATTGTTTTATTCACTAATAGGAAGTGCATTTCTTTGAATTCTTATCATATGCGGTTAGTTTTGGTCTTTGATGACAAATTATTATTTTCTTTTGCTTCAATTCTCCTTGTTTGAACTTAGATTCCGAAATTTTCCAGTTTAAAAAAAGCAAACGTCTAGTTTCTACCATGGTAGAGTTAATAACTGTTTTATTATTGAAACCCATCACTTGATAGAGAATGAGAATGCAATGGGTAACTTGAATTGCATGTTATAGCCCTTAAACACTTATTGACTTGACCCTTATACTTCTGTCGCTGCCATATTGAATGTGAATCTTGATCATGTGATTTCTGTTACTATATAGAGAAATTGTCATTGGACTGCTGTTGTTTCAACCATTGCAAAAATTCTCCACAAAATACTTCTAGAAGATACCTATCAATTTGTATAAATAATCTTGAGACTTTTAAAAAATGTTATTAGACCAAAAACAAAATATGTATGTTTCAAGTAAAATGCCCCAAAAAATAGGGTAGTTCGGTAGGTAAATAACCTTTTTTTTTTTTATTTGTGGTTAAATAGATCCTCTGCTTCATTTTAAATTTTACAATGCATCTTCACACATTTCATTGGTTATTAGATTGTCAGGATTAAGGTCAGACTCCCAGAACAGGAAGGAAGCACATTTTATTGAGTTGCTGTGAACTTTGCCAGGATCATAAATTAATCATAGATACGAGGTGATGACAAAATAGCTAAGGTTTGGCAGTAAATCTGAAACAAACAGGTTTTTTTGGGGCCTTAATAACAAAAGGTCAGTCACAAATGCTTGCGTGTAGAAGAAGGACATCAGTCTTCTGTATCCATGATGTGATGCACCAGTGTTTATCACATTGACTTTTAAAATTCAGCCTGTAATCAGTTTGTAAAAAGGAACAGTGATGTATTTAAAATTATAATGCTCCGAGACTGATTTTGAAAAATGTTTTCTTTGTGACAATTATGGGGGAATGATTGTTTCACTTGCTTCCAGACCAGTGATGCATTCATGCATCGTCAGGGCAGGGTTTTATATTACCTCACAGAAAAATATGTTTAAATATTTGAATTTTCTTAAATTTGTATCAAACTGCTATATTCATAGAATATTCTTTTGCTAGGACATTGATTTGAAACTTAATATTTATGTATACATAAAAAAATTAGTTTTAAAGTGTTTTAAATAACAAAGTTATTTTTTTCTGTTTGAAATGAACCTTTTATAAGTCAGGTTTTCAGCATTTTCCAGGAAAATCAGTTAAAAGATGGATGTCGTAATGATTACAACTTTTCTGAATCAAAAATATTTGCAAAAAAACGTGAAAAAATATTTAAAAGCAGGAGGTACATATATATATTCAATGAATACCTTTCTCCCAAAAAACTTATTCATATATCTTACATATACATGTAATATCATTCTTTTAATGCAAAATCGTTCTGAAATACACAGTTTTAATGAAAAAAAGTGTACTTTCGGTTTCCCTATTTGTGAAGGAACAGACTGTTTGTAAAGCTTGCTTAAAAAAAACAAGACTGCTTGTTAAGTTGTGGATGCCAAAAAAGAAATTTTCATATGGGAATATTTATCGTCATTTTCATTTCTTTTCAATTACAAAAGTCGTCAATTTGTCGTTTTGATCAGGAAAGTGTCTTGGGTGTGAAAGGCAGCCTATAGAATGACACCAGACTGTGCACAGTGAGAATTATTGATTGTTTGTGTGAGGCATGGAACATATTCTCTTGTCAGATGGTAACGCCACACTTGTAAAATACACTGTCAAAGCCGTGGCCTTCCAGGTTTGTGCTTTTTTCATTGGGAGGATAAAAAAAGAATAAGAAAAAATAAATATTGAAGAAAAAAAATGCTTAAAAATCAGCTTCGGAACTTAGGTTCATTAAAAAAATTATATATTTTAAGACTGAGCTTGTCTTTTTGTCTCACAAAGTTTTTGGCAAATTAAATCCTTAAAAATACAATGTACCACTACCAGTAACCAAGCTGCAGTATTGTGTTGTAACATTTTATTGTCATTGCCAGAATAATTTTATTACAATATACTGGTAAAATAGACATCATGTTAGAATATATGTAAGCATAAATACTTTTAGTTCTAAGCTAATTATCTAGGGAAAAAACCCCAAAGGACTACAGGAATGTTAAGACTAAGTGTAGTTTTAAGTAATCAAGAATTTGAATCAATTAAAATGTATTCAAAGAATTTTACTTTTACAAAGATTTTGTGATCTAAATAGCAGTTCTGATGTTTCTTTCAAATAATGTTAGGTGGTATTTGTGCAAGAACTGAGGTTGATATATACAATGTACGTAAACGGGCTAACCTTGTTATCTCAAAGTCAGCTGGGCTATGGGGAAACGTTGAGATATATCCTAGTGTATTTGAATTAAGAGAAACAAATATTTAGTGTGACATATTTGGTACAGATCAATTCGATACTTTGATTTACACAAATTGTACTGAAGTTGTAGGATATCTAACAGTGTCTTCAGTAATATCAAATTATATATTCACAAGTGGGGATTAACTCCATGAGCGCACAGCCACAAGAATGAAATATATTTGGTATAACATGTACTGAAGATACTGTTAGCTATTCTGTTTACTTAATTACATTATACCAAAACCTACCAGGGAGCTTCAAAATTTCCCCATTGTCATTTATAACCAGTGTTTTGATTGGTCAATCACCATAACTCCTGTGCTAGAAAGCAGCTGTACTGTAAATCAGAAAGAGGAATATTTTTAACTAGTGATCAAGAAATCTGAAAAATATCACTGTTATAAAATGAATAATTTTCAATATTTTACTTGTAAAAAATGAATAATAAACAGAGGTTTGACTAGGTCTCATGTTAAAGTTGGGAAATAAAACAAGATAAGATATGGGCAGTCATTCTTTTGACCAATCTTTGTCTGGATCAGTGGTTTCATCCTCATCTTAATAGAATTTTGTTAAATTGTATATAGTACCGGAATATGAATGGCTGTGATTCAAATATATGGAACAAAAATTATCATATTTATCTAATTTTAAAACAGGGATAATTCTGTCTCTTGAAGCCTATGGAAGAATTTTAGGGATTTAATGAGATTAGTAAAATTTCTATGAGATTATATAAGTAGTTTTGCATTTTTTAAATGAGACTTTCAAGAACAATATGGGTAAAAATCCCATAGTGATCCCTATTAAAATATCTGCATTTGAACTACAATGACAAGAGAAATAATAAAAAAAAAATTGTAATGAACTAGAGTTGTTCTCAGATTATTGAGTTTCTGGAATGGCTTGTAGATTGGGCTTGAGTAATGCTATTGATTTTGATGATATTTGTATTGATTTGAAATGTGCAACAAAGCCTGTTTGTTGTGACGGAGGACTTGTGTGGTATTGATTAGAGCGATCGCAAATTAGGTCAGCGTGTGATACGTAGATAATTCTGGTGATATCCTTGATATAATGATTTTTCTATAAAATATAAACTTCTCATTGTATTTGTTTCCTTGCAAATGTAGTAGTGGTGTTTTGAGTTCGGATTATGGTTTTGTTGACGCTTTGGCATTCTCTTAATTTTTTTCCACTAATAAATATGTGAATTTTGGATAAGCTAGGCCAGATAATTGATTAACCACAGAATTCATCATTACTTTAAGGCCGAATAATTTTGTGTAGATATTATGCAGTTTCAATTAGAATGTTTTATGATTAAAGTCTATCTCGCCGGTTCATACTGACATTAATTTAGCATCAGAATTCTTCTGATATTTATTCTCACTGCTGTGTCTGCATCATCACTAACTTAATTCTACCCCACTCATAACCTTGATGTATGAGCTCTTAGGACTTGAAATTAAATATTTTGTTAATGGGTTTGGACTTTGAAGGGAGGTAACTCTTCAAATGAGGTCTTCCCTCTTCTCTTGTTATATTAAATGACTGTTAATTAGTCAAATGATATTTGTCAGTTTTGAAACTGAATACAGTCTTGTTTCCCCTTATTTATAAAGTGCTTGTTTTCTCAAAATAGAAAAAAGGAGGAATTTACTCAATTTCAATATATAAAAAAACAACCTATATGCTTTATTTGCTAAAATTCAGATTAAAAAATCCACTGTTATCCGTTTTGATTAAAGGATTCAAATCATGGCCTGTCTCAACAACTCATTTTTAAATTTGTAATTTAATTTCATTTGTAAATACTGTATATTTTATGTATACTTGACCAAAAGTAAGTCAAGTCTTTGACTCATTTTGTTATCAAGTACAAAGACTATTATTTCTATTATTATTAAGTTGCACATATCACATTTAATATTTTGAATAAGACTGGTTGTGATATTTTGTGGTAATATGTAAGTTTAAAAAAAAACAATCACTTTGATGTTGATATTGTTACCCATGCTGTACAGCGTTTCATTTGGGCTGCAGAATTTTAACTAGGATTGAAATATCACATATTATCCTTCAATTAGGATTCTCCCTTTTGTGATTTATCTGGAGGTGTTGTTTCTGGGATACATTCAAAATACATGTACATTGTTATAGAATGTACTGGGTAGTTCTTTACTGTTAAGCTAGGCTGTTATAGAATGTACTGGGTAGTTCTTTACTGTTTAACTCGGCTGTTATATAATGTACTGGGTAGTTATTTACTGTTTAACTTGTCTTAAACTCATTCTCTCTGGTATATACACCAAGTATGGAATAGTTCATTATGAAATCTCAGTGGGGAATAAGTTCGCATAATATTTTATTTTGAAGAAGAACTTCTGAGTTGTATTAGTGTGAAAGTATTCTGATAATCCCTTGTTATTTTCCTGAATGCTGGATTTAATTAAAGGTGGAGAACAGTGACTTAATCTTCCTAATAACAACAACAACGTAAATTATATATTTTATTTCCTCTTAGCGACATAATTACGCACCAAAACATTTGTTTATGATAATCATTATTATAATAAAGTATTTCATCATATTAGTTGGCAATATTAAATTCGCTGGATGGAGGATGGGTGGTAAATAATTAGCACTGGCACTGAGTATTAGCAGACGTACAAGTTGCCCGAAATGTTTGAAGTAGTGTTACCTTGTGGTATATCAAGCTTAATGAAAATATGAATTAACTCCTGAGCTAGTCATCTAAAACATTGAAATTCATAACCTTGCTGGTGAAATGTAGGAATGCATGATATGAGGCTTCTGCAATGGATGTGTGTAACTCTACTTAAATACTAGCTGCAATTAATATACCACTTGGCCAGGAAAGTCTTCTATTTAGCTCGATCAGTTGGGCATAAGACTAGTAGCCAGAGGTCCCTGGTTTGATTCCTGGCAGAGGCATTTGAACTAAATGATGACATCTGTTATATACATGGAAGAATCTAGCATTCACACAAATATTGAATGGAGTCTGCTGTTGGTACCGAGTATTGTCAGCGACACTAAGTAGATGAGTTCGACTGCTATCACTCATTCAGAAAACAGTTTAATGATAACAAGATATTGTATTGTTTAATTACCTACTGGGGACATTGTACAAGAGTAATACTGTTGTAAACTCCTTTAATCCTACAGACACATTTTAACTCTGTCAATTCAAAGGTTGGAATAGTTCATAATGATATTTCTGGTACGTCAAGATGTCGGCTTCAACACTATGATTTATATAAGTTGTTTCATGAAGACAGGTATATATGTGGTCCCCCAGGTGTGATGTATGGTCCCAAGCTCCGGATCCCTTCCACAGTCTGATGTGAGGTGTTCTTTGGTCTCTCTTGTTTTCGTCTCCCCTATGGTCTCCAGAAGGGCTGTATGGGTGATGTTGCTGTGTTCTCGTCTCATGGTAAAGGTCTATCAGTGGGTGGAATTCAAAGGATGTCTTTTCTTTTAAAAGCAGTTTCAAAATTTCAAGTCGAATGAGCTTGGTTTTGTCTGTATAAATGGTTGCTGTTGTCCAAGACTAGTGTTTGTCCAGTTGGGGACCTCCAATAGTAATATGTCTGAAACATGGTGTCATATATCTGTACATAAGAAACTAAACATATATTTATGGTTGATGTTTATAAATATATCTGTACATCAGAGAGAAACTAGACAAATATAGTTGCTGTTATACATCTGCATTGCAGAGAAACAAGACATAAATAAATATACATAATTATGTATAGGGTTGATGCTTATAAATTAATCCATGCATTAGAGAAACATTAGACAGATTATATATCTGTACACAAGTAACAAGACATATATTTATGGTTTATGTCTGTACATAAGAGAGAAATTAGACAGATTATATATCTGTACACAAGTAACAAGACATATATTTATGGTTTATGTCTGTACATAAGAGAGAAACTAGACAGATTATATATCTGTACACAAGTAACAAGACATATATTTATGGCTTATGTCTGTATATAAGAGAAACATTAGACAGATTATATATCTGTACACAAGTAACAAGACATATATTTATGGTTTATGTCTGTACATAAGAGAGAAATTAGACACATATGGTTGTTAAAAGTACAATATATTTGTACGTTGGAGAGAAATTACCAGTAGACATATATGGTTGATGTTATGTATCTGTTCTGTAGGTTATTCCCAGACTGAAAACAAATTAGTAGATCCATATGTCTGGAGTGTGTTAGTTACCTTTGCTGGTTATCAAGCCAACTCTGGCTCTAGAGCATGGCTGTAGTATGTCACACAAGGAGGAATGTACAATCCCTCTAGTCCTATACTCGTGGTACTACCCAGCTATAGATTTTATATGAGGGTTAGTATTTGTTAGAAATTGTTGATTGAGCTTGTCAAAATATGTGGGCTTGTACTACCAAAATGAAATTGAACACCCCCCCCCCCCCCCCCCCCCCCCAAAAAAAAAAAAAATTTAAAATGTATACACTGTAATTCTACCTGCTATATAGTTACCAGGCTTCTGAGAATTGAGCTTCCTATTGTTCTTTTGAAATCTTTTTATAGTAACGTCCATTTGTGCAGTATTTTGTATGGGTGTGTATTGGGGAGAAATATTATTTCTTGTGGGAGTAGGGGGACCTTTCTGAATGTAATGTTGCAGACATCAAATGTTTTACGGAAAGATTATCCAGATTGAAAATTTTTGTGAAAAAAATTTGTTTTTACTACACAATATCATCACAAACATACAAAATATAGAAACCGAAAGAAAAGTAATGCCCATTGCTATGATTAAACACAGGATTTACAAGTAAAATACAACCCAATTGAATTTCGTTGGTTCTTGGAAACTTAGCCAAAAAAAACCCAAGTTGTTTCTTGGAAAAGCTGGCCTGTATGTACTTAGTTCCTAATAGATTAGGAATAGATATCAGTTAGATTTAAATATCAGGTAATCATAAACACTCAGAAGAATGTAGCGGGTCAAAACCTTAGTGCAATGTGTAAGATAGGGTCTAATGATATATATAGACAGAGTCTTATATACAAAACAAATTACTTGTTAAATATGTGTAAAAATGCTTTCTTAAATCATGCTAGGCTAAGTTAGCCAAATATTTTCAAATTTTCACTTTATAACTTGCTTGTACAAGTAGAGTTCTTGTCTTAGAGAGAATCAAATTAGTCTAGTCACACATGGGAGTTTCTGTATGGTGTGTGTCCCTCTGTACTGTTGTTACCGGAGGTTATCTAAGAATTCTAACCTGATATCTACATTCTATGTGTTGTTATACTATGGACGGTCAGGAAGTGTAGAGGACAGCGCACTTGCCTTTCACCAAGGTGGCCAGGGTTTTATTCAGTCGTACCTGAAAAGGTATGGGGTCACCTGCCCGACCACGTGGGTTTTCTCCGGGTACTGTGGTTTCCTCCTAAATAAGATCCAACACGTGCTAACATCCAGATCAACAAGTGTGATTATTATGAGTTGGGTAACTTGATTCACAATTATCGTAAAATAAATAAAGTTTATATCTAATTATATAATATGTAATGACATCTGTAGATCTCTATTAGGGATTTAAAATGTTTTAGGTCAAAGTCACTTACAACAATTGACCATAAGGTTAACTGTCGACCTGTCAGTGCTCCTAATTTTAAAATAAGATGAAACACATGCACATATAATATATATATAATTATATGCATACAGTTGTTGGGCTAGGAGAATATTTTGTAATTAAAATGCGATATAACATACATGTATTATGTACATAATAAGTGCATACATACAAGTTTAGGTCTCTTGATCACTATAAGTGACATACTCAGTAATATTGATGTTGGTACAGTACGGTATTGTTAAAATAACATCAGAATCTTCAGTACACTGAAACTAGGATCAATTTCTAAACTGACAGAAAATAGAATGAAATGTTTCATTGTGTTTTAATTTTAAACGTCATTCATTATTGATATGTATATATGTTTTTCTTATTCAGAAACTCAGAAGTAGATTTCCAGGTTTCAACAATATGGATTGAGTGGATACTGTTCGAATGATAGAAAGCATAAGGCCAGACAAAAAAATTATGTGTTTCCTGTAACATGTTCGAAAAAAATAGGGTAGGTAGGTAATGTATTTTATTCTGACAATTCATGTAAACATTTCGTATGAGAGTGGTCTTCAACTCTTGACTTAACAGTGTTTGTTAAAAATTCCCTAAAAGTTTTGGAATAGACACAAAATATTAGGGTAGATAGAGTTGCCAGAATCTCCAAATTTAGTTTGTTTGGCCTTAATTTAATTAGATTTAATCAACTTAATTTAAACATATAAAATGTAAATGCTCGATCAAGGAAAGAAATTATAAGTATAGCCTGATAGTCTTGAGACTAGTGAAATCTCTGAATTGACTATTGACTCTAAAAAAAATGTTTTCCTGAATTGCCATGTTGAATAATGCAATGCTAATAGACTCTATTCAAATAACCACAGTGACTGTTGTAGTCTTGACATGCATCCTTCTACCAATACCCTCCACCACGTGCACTTGGGATATGAGTTCGAGACCTAGATGGGGCGGTGTTGCCAGGTTACTGATCGTAGGTCAGTGGTTACCACCAAAATTTAAATCTGGTATATCCTGAAATGACCTTAGCTGTTAATAGGACATAAAAACACTTACAAACCAAATTAATATATATAAAGAACATATTGACTAGTGGTTTTGAAAATTAATTTCTAGTCCTAAATAACATTTTAAATGGCCATATAGAGTGGGAGGATTACCATTGCAAATCCTATCAAGAACAACCAGCTACATGTATTTATGATTTTAATTGTACATGTATATTCCTGTAGTGGCTTAGAATTTCTGCATGTGGAAAATAAGGTCACATCTTAGAAACATGATTCATGATCTAAAAATAGGTATATAATATGGCAGTCTGCCTGTCTGGGCTGTTATTGGCTGGGCGGGCTATATTCCTGTATAGGATTGTACCGGTATAGTTTAGGGTTGTTAGTGGGACTTCTGTAATAGGATTGTACCGTCCTGTATAGGATTGTACCGGTATAGTTTAGGGTTATTAGTGTGACTTCTGTAATAGGATTGTACCGTCCTGTATAGGATTGTACCGGTATAGTTTAGGGTTATTAGTGGGACTTCTGTAATACGTATATTGGTCACTATAGATATGGGTCAAAGATGTAATATAAACGGTAGTTTTCCAAATAACACTGGATCCTTACAAATGGATATTCATAGGATACGAATAACTTAAAATTTTATAAAAGGCAAAGAAGTAATTCCAACAGTGTAGACAAACTTGTGCTGTCAAATTTTCGAAGCAATCCGCTCCTTTGTCAAGACATAAAGAAACATAAATAATTACATTACATAATTAATTTTGTCACTATAGATATGTATATATTGTTTTTAGATTAGAAACTGGTTAAGCGTTCTAAACCACTGGTTAGTTTTGCCTAGTTTTATAGCCAAATACAGACTTCTATTGACGTTATTGTTTTCTCCAATCTTTGTAACAACAGGTTGCTTTAAATTCACGTTGGGGGTGGAGGAGTACCCTGCAAATATCACATCTAGCAAGTTAAGTTTTATAAAATATTCCTGTTCATGTCACAGACTAAATTATATTTTCAGTTTTTTCAACTCAATAATAAAATGCAGTATAAAAATGAGAAGTTAACATAATACTTAAAGGCCCAATATACGTAACTTTCGGCAAAGCTTGAAGCGAAAATCAAGCCTAATAACTTATTATATTTATAGATTTAGTTAAGATTAACTGATATCAGGTATATTCAAGATGAATTCTTTCGCGGTGACCGGTACAGCAGCAGTTGAAACACGCTATTTGTAAACACGCGTTCATTTCGAACCGTCTTCTACCTTCGGTTTGTTGTTGAAGTGGGCCCCACCTGAATTATTTTCAATTCTTTGGATTTTTTTGTCAAGAGTTTCTTAAATTGTTAGTTACCGCTCAGGTTTACTTCGTTTTAGGCTTATTTTTGCATGGTTATCAACTGGATTTTTTTTCAGAATTTTTCAGAATCACGACAATTTCCCTGAAGTTATGTATATTGGGCCTTTAAGTACATTTACAGAAAAGTAAAACTCCTTCTATCATAACTGTCTTATCTTCAATTCACGATTGAAATAATAGATTATATAAAACTAAAAGTGGGGGTAGTCATAGCCTGTTATTGTAAAATAACAACTCAGGATTAATTGTAGAAATATCTGAAATTAATCCTCTACTAACAGTGAAATTAATTCATCAAATTTATAAAGTAAGAAATTTGCCACCGGATGTATATTGATACAAATTCATTTTCTCTTGAATGTGTATGCATTATTTGATTTTGTGCTTTTGAATGACATTTAAACTCTTTATCAAATGTTTAACTGGTATAATTATCAAATGTTTAACTGGTATAATTTTGATGTATGCCTTTATTAAAGCCCACTCAAGCTTTGTTGAAAACGGTTGCAGTCATGCCTGGTTAAGCCTGTGTTTGAATTGATAACAGTCATAATTACGTCGAACTCAGATGTGGAGACGTAAAATGGCGCTGAGTCCTCCTGCATCACTTGCTCCACTGTAACTGGCTGCCACGACCGGTCGGTCGGCCATGAATTTTACATACAAAGCCTATTGATTTGCCACCAGTCATTACTGGGAGCTAGACTCAACGCCCGCCATGTTACTTTATTTACTCTGTCCTGAGTCAATGTTTGTAGGCAGACACCTTCTCTTGTGGCCTTCTGATTTTCCTCTCTACTGTTAAATGTTTAGACCATGATGAATTAAATTTAATTGTGGTCTATTTTCTTATGAGGTAAAATGTATTATATATGTTTTGTATTTTGCCTAAGCATTGACATTTTACCTTGTCCATTATGTCATTACTGTTTCATGATACGCCTTTATAAGCTTATAAACCAAACTATACTAGCTATATAGTAGTTTGTAATTTATCAAGGAATGTTTTAGCAAATGTTGTGGTAGGGCTATATGTAAATTTGTCAGAAAGTATAGGACTGGAACAGCATTTGCTAAAACATTCATTACTTATATTTACATTTTGATAGAATCATTGTGCTTTATTTAGATATTTCAAACTGCTTTTTAATAGCAAATTATCTAATGTAGACAACAATGAAATTGATGACGTCACCATAGATATTGATGATGTCACAATGTTGTTACATAACAACATTTGCCTTCACAATGCATTACAGTGAAAGGACGCAGAGCAAATGTAAATAATATACATGTGCTTAACTTCTGTAAGTCCTAGTTAATATACATATTTGTGTGCATTTTCCCTCTCCTGTTATATATTACATATATGCATAAATGCAGCTTATGGACAAGCACTTGCTTAGATGGGTCATCATAACATATAGGATCTTACATGAGTTTCTATTTCATATGAGGTTTATGAAACGAGCCTAAGAAACTTTCTATTTAGCGAGCCTGTGGCAAGCTAAATAGGGAAAATTTGTGACAAGTTTCATAAATCTCATGAAATGTAATTAAACGAAAACAAGATCTTTTTTATCCCATTACCAAGATTGTGGTATTTATTCACGTAAAACACTGCTGTTTTGACTCTAGTGCAGAAGTCGTTGATGTTACTTAATTATCCTAGGTGTGATGTCACGATAAGAGTAATTGAGACTTACAGCCAATTAAATTTGTACTTGGGTATTATGTTTTATCACATAACTGACCCGTTCAGTCATGTCATACGGCCATGTCATAAATATGATATTACACACGTGTAATAACACTATTGTGATGTCATAAACAAATTACATTTTTATGACGTCATATGATTGTCTCGATAGTGAAAATCTCACCGTCAGTGTAGAAATTTGCCTTTCTGATAGAGAATGAATTTGAGAGTTTCTCTTAAATATAAGTCATGTGATAAATAGGATCTTACACGAGTGCCGATGTAATACGGAATTATTAAATGAGTTCAATAAATTCCATATTACATCGGCACTCGTGTAAGATCCTCTATATATGTAACTAGTTACATACAAAAATATTACACTGACAAATTTACTGGATAACAGAAGAATTATTTGATAAAGTCACTAGTGACATGCTAATTGTAGTGTTGAAGTCACCTGGCACTCTGGTACTGGTCATCACATTAGCTTTCAGTTTACTTACACTGGCGAACTAAATGTTGAAATTGTGTGCTTCAACCGGGCCAACAAGAGTGATTAATATAAGTTTAATAACTTGTTGCATAATTGTTGTTATATAAATAAAGTTTATATCTAAATGTTGCAATTACCACTTGAAACACTGATTTATAAAACTACCATTAAATGGTTTAAATTTCTGTACAGAAAATCATATATACAGTAAAACATGTTTATAATGAACACGCTTACAACAACGTTGTTATAGCGTAGTGTTTTTTTCATTACCCACAAAGCGCGCCTTTCATTTGTTTGTTATACAGATATAACAAATTATGTTTATAACAAACTAATATGGTTAGTCCCCAGAGGTTCGTTATATACATGTTATACTATATAACAAATATATATATATTATTATATATTATAACCAATAGATATAACAGAGCTGCTGTATATATGTTTGTTGTAACTTTCATTTCAGTAAATATTTAACATAATTACCATTCAAAAACAATAAGATCCATTGACTGTTTAATTAATTGGCTACTTTATGACTTACTTAATTTATTAATATATATATATTTTTTCATATACAATTTTGCCACCAGTGTATTACTTATATGGAGAGGGCTTACATAGGCTGTGCCTGTTGCCCAATCCCTTTGACAATTAACATCTGTATGTCAATAAAATCTGTTGAAATGAAAATATACATGTTTTACAGTAAGAGACAATTTGACTAAACCAATTCACCCCTGAGGACACCTTGACATCTTCCAATTAGAAGGTTGGACTAGTTCATTGTGATGTTTCAGGGGTGACTGATCATGAGTTATCATTCCTATCTAATATAGAGATAATTTAATTCCAGGTATCGGATGTTGCATGTCATCTGAACAAAAAATAAAACAAATAAATGTATGTATCTGTAGATATTGTCCATTGATAACTGTTTAGTTGGCAGTTAATTATCAACAATAATCCTATCCCAACACTTTTGTTATCGTTGATGACAGTGTATAACTATAAGGGTGTATAGATTTAATGTGGTAGGTTTGGAGCAGAAGCTAGCAGTTTTCTGTTACACAATCTATTGTATTTGTTGTTGCCGCAGATATTTTCTGTGAAGGCTAAAAAATGGCCTAATTCTTGGAATCAATACTGTTATCTGTTGGGTCTATCAAGTGCATATTGTGGGGTCTGGAAATGTTTGAAAATGTAATATTGTGATAAGTGATCTTTTTGTTTGCTTATATTTGAGGATTAATTCACATCTATGTAGAAATCAGTCTTACTCATTGTGTTTTATGCCTGGATGCACAAGTTCTCAAACTTTTTCTGGTGTAACATGTAATCAGATATGCATGTAGGCTATGCAATGATTATATATTAGGAATTATGATTAGGCACCAAAGGAGGGACAGCTTAAAATTATGACTTAGTGGGGAAGGGGTAGAGATTTATTGATCAATCAATTCCTCGTGTATTTATATATATAATGCTGTCAAGGTATCTGACTGTCTATCACTGTGACATCAAAAAGTGTTTTTTTTTTGTTGTTGACTTGACAACTGGAAAATGCTACAGCTGAAAAAGGCAAGGGAGATAATTGAAATTCTTTGGTTTCAGTGAAAAAAAAATTGTGAAAATGGAGAGTTTTTACCCTTATTTAAGAGACATGGCAAGTACTGGAATGATGTATTCTACTTCTGTAGATAGGACATGTGCACTACAATCACATGATCTCTCTGAAAACACTTGAGCGGGCATATAACTAAATAAGCCGTTGAGTTTTGTCAGTTTGCGACAGGAGAAGTTTGTTTGGAGCAATATGGAGCTTTATTGACCAATAATTTATGTGATCATAACTTGGATGTGGTGTTTTGTTGTATTTTCTAGGTAGCTGGATTCTATATTTACTAGCCAGGAGTGCCCCGCAGTTTAGAACCCCTGAGTTAGGACATGTCGGAGACTGGCGAGTCAGACAGCAGGTTTGAACCATGTCCCTTTTCTTCTGCATGACAAATTGTTGTTGTCAGATCCAAACCAAGGTCATGGTTGGTTGAAACAAATTAACTCTAATTTTTTAATCAAATCTTTCACCCATGAAGACATTTAAAATATTCCAAATCAAAATTTTGAATAGTTCATTATGAAATACTTTCCGTAACAGTATTATTCAGTAGAGGGAGCTTTACCATGTTTAATTCTTTAGTTTTAATATTGGTTTGCATGTTTCAACTATCAATACTACCGATAAATTTGTGGGGTTTTAGCAGGGAATGTCAGCGAGCCATATTTTCATCTATTTAACCAGTGTTATGATATAAATTAAAATATTACAGATTTCTGAGAGTATTTTTAACTAAAAGAATTAACTGAGATGACATTGATCATGTCTTGATATGCAAGTTGAAAAAATGAAAATATATCGTATTTGAAATAAAAACAGTTCTGAGTGCCTTGGTCAAGAGAGATAACTCCATTACACAGCAGACAAAGAGTTAATTAAATTAATGCTTCATTTAGTAGATTTGAACATTATTTGAAATTTTAAAACTAAGAATTTTCAGACTTAGATAGCATATACATAATGGTTACCTACATTGTACAGTACTATATCTAGCACAAATTCTTTCTTCTGCTGTGACATGCTAACACATATTTAGATTGCTTTGGTAAACCTTCATTATTATCTCAAATGAATTTCTATGGAATGATTTAAATAACTAAATGAGAGAATTGTGAAGGAGGTTTAATGTAAAGCAACAAGTAAAATTTATTTTATTCAGTTGTATCTATTAAATCGGTCCCTGTTTTGAAAACTCTAGACAGTATCTAAAATAAACCCAGAAGATAAGGATAAGGAAAAAATATTGTCATCATACAATTATTTTCTCACAGGAATCGGCCTCAAACCAGGAAAATATCTGGTACATTGTGATGTATTTCTATTGTCATAGAAGAGAAGACATCAAATGAATTTATGTCCTTAAATAATACATGTACAGAATGCAAATGTTTGCAGATGTACGATGAATTAATTTAAAAATTGGAGTTAATTTGTCACGAGCTGTTAACTTGTTCACCCTCTGCAGATGCATTTAAACTCTTCCAATATAAAGGTTGGAATGGTTCATTATGGAATTTCAGGGGTAATCAAGTACAGCATGTAACAACCAAGTTCATTTTCACAATCAGCTTAGCACCTGGAGGCGTCTGATACCTCACGTCTGCCTGTACATAAAGATGATTGTGATTAGGTCCTGACCTTTGACCTTTACCTTCTCTAGTCATATTGTTGACCTTGAACCCATTTACCTGTCTGTTTAGTGCTAACCCTCACCATTTCCTTGTCGACACTCCCACAAATAATTGTCTCTGTCTGTACATATGTGGCACAGTGATATTGTTTGTGTCTAACACTATAACAAGTTGTACACAAAGTAGCTAGAATAGATTGTGTTTTATCCAACTCAATGTCATAGCTAGAATAGATTGTGTTTTATCCAACTCACTGTCATATTTTCAAGGAGTGTAGTGGCTAACATTGTAGATACTGTTGTACCTAAACAGGTTGTACACAAAGTAGAATGGGTAGATTTTTCTATCTGTCGTATTTTCAGTGTGTTGTGGCTAACATTGTAGATACTGTTGTACCTAAACAGGTTGTACACAAAGTAGAATGGGTAGATTTTTCTATCTGTCGTATTTTCAGTGTGTTGTGGCTAATATTGTAGATACTGTTGTACCTAAACAGGTTGTACACAAAGTAGAATGGGTAGATTTTTCTATCTGTCGTATTTTCAGTGTGTTGTGGCTAACATTGTAGATACTGTTGTACCTAAACAGGTTGTACACAAAGTAGAATGGGTAGATTTTTTGATCTCTGTCGTATTTTCAGTGTGTTGTGGCTAACATTGTAGATACTGTTGTATCTAAACAGGTTTTACACAAAGTAGAATGGGTAGTTTTTTTGATCTCTGTCGTATTTTCAGTGTGTTGTGGCTAACATTGTAGATACTGTTGTATCTAAACAGGTTTTACACAAAGTAGAATGGGTAGTTTTTTTTATCTCTGTCGTATTTCCAGTGTGTTGTGGCTAACATTGTAGATACTGTTGTATCTAAACAGGTTTTACACAAAGTAGAATGGGTAGTTTTTTTTATCTCTGTCGTATTTCCAGTGTGTTGTGGCTAACATTGTAGATACTGTTGTATCTAAACAGGTTTTACACAAAGTAGAATGGGTAGATTTTTCTATCTGTCGTATTTCCAGTGTGTTGTGGCTAACATTGTAGATACTGTTGTACCTAAACAGGTTGTACACAAAATAGAATGGGTAGTTTTTTTCTATCTGTCGTATTTTCAGTGTGTTGTGGCTAACATTGTAGATACGGTTGTATCTAAACAGGTTGTACACAAAGTAGAATGGGTAGATTTTTCTATCTGTCGTATTTTCAGTGTGTTGTGGCTAACATTACTAACTTTAGACTGGCTACCAGCCCCTAGGTTTCTATAGAGAATTTCTCTACTGATGTTTACTACTAGCTTATCTCCCCCTAGTTTCAAACTCTAAGAATCAGACATCCAAATGATCAAAATACTTTTTTTTTCAATATCTGTACACTGTTCTAGAGATGGGAGCCAGTCTATACTAACATGTACACAGATAAATACAGTTTGGTACAGTGCACTCCTCTTTATATCATGTTGCATTTGTCAGACGAAAACATGATATTAACAAGAATGTGACATTAAGAGAAACATGCTTTTCCACTTAATCTAGTGCATTTCCAATCTCCATAGCTAAAAGTAAGTTATTCAATGTACATATGAAGATGTTTCAATATATAGATGACATTATTTCTAGTAAAAAATCATTATTGGGGGTATTTTTTATTTTCTATGCAACATTTTGTACAAGTTGTATTTGAAATCAATGGAAATGACATCATTTTCTGGATATTTCATGTGATTGGTTAAAAAAAACCTTGATAATAAGAGGATTTCACCTCAAAATACCTGATATTAACCAAATTAGATTACATAGATTATATAGAGAGAAAAATGGTGCCTGGTAAAAACATGATATAAAGAGGAATGTGATAATAACAGGGGTGATATTAAATGGAGTCCACTGTATTATGTAGACTAACCTAATAGGTAGACCCAGGAGATCCCTGCTGGCCTGACCAATAGTTACAACTCTCGGGTGAGTTTTAGAAATGTTCAGTTCACTAGTCCTGACATTAGATCTATAGTAACTGTAGTGATCAGGATACTGCAGACATACATAATTCAGTGGTAATCAGCATTCTGCTCAGTTATGTGCATGTGTTAATTACAGTTTCTGAAGAACATGATAAATGATTATTTTCTACAGCAAGGTTTTTGAGTGCCCTCATTCATAAATGCACTTATCTGATTAAATTTGGTTATGCGTTAAAATTTGAGTTTGCTAAAACAAATACAGTAGTAATGTCATTTGTTTGTTATGGAAAATATGTCTGCCTAATAGAACTGTTGTCTGCATGCTAGCAGTCTGCTCAGGAAGTTGTACATATCGAATAAAACCACTGGAACCAAATTCAAATATCGTTACACCTACAAGACGCCCTGGGATTTCTTGAGCTTCATATGACAAGTTTGATGGTAGCATATATGGCGTGATTGTCAATTTGTGATGTAGTTGACATGGATCTTGATAAATTCTTACGTTACATAATTATGTACCTGCCATTAACTAATATAAGGATATCTGATGTTAACAGCTCATTTAGTAGAGTCAGTGTCTTTATCCAAAAGAACCATTTATATCATAACCTGACGGTGCTTAGCTGTAAGCTGTCTCAGTGCATGTTGTTACCAGTAGAACTATAAATGATACCATTTTGCTGTAGCTTGTTGTTACCAGTAGAACTATGAATGATACCATTTTGCTGTAGCTTGTTGTTACCAGTAGAACTATGAATGATACCATTTTGCTGTAGCTTGTTGTTACCAGTAGAACTATAAATGATACCATTTTGCTGAAGCTTGTTGTTACCAGTAGAACTATGAATGATACCATTTTGCTGTAGCTTTGAGCAGTAAGATTTTCTCCACCGTTCATTATCAGGCCTTGTCTGACATTGCCTAGGTCAATATGGCGCTGAGAATCATTGATTCCACTCCAGTGTAGGATCCTTGCAAACACCACCAGCTGCCGTTACCATAGCTACCATGAGCATGTGATCTGTTGCCATGGAGATTTAGTGAACTGCCCAACAGGTTCTTGTTTGGGATGAAATTTTTACATTTGATACTACTGATATATATGTATATATATATAATAATAGCATTATTGTGTTTACAATTTCAGTAATAATTTGGAAATTTTATAGTGTATTATCGCAGAATTATTCAAGATTGATGTAATTTTCTGAGAGATAATTGTAAACCATTCTCTTAAAAACTTAAAGAACAAGTTATTTATACCTTTGGTACAGCTATAATTATTTACATATTTGGTACAGCTATAATTATTTATACTTTGGTTCAGCTGGAGGATTTATAAATGTAGGCCATTTACATCTGTTTGAAAAAAAATAGTTCCTTCATATAATATTTCAACATTTTGTGTGTAATATCTCATATCTGCCATGTTTTATTATATTAATATTATTATCAGATTATCATTGGTTTTCTAGATTTTTAACATAATGGTAAATACCATTATGTTAGCCTCGTTTTAAATTTCCTGAAGTTTGAAATCAAGTGTATTCAGATTCTAGTCAAAATTTGAATATTCAAAGTTGTTTAGCCATTTAATTACTTGTATGCATTTTATGTATGAATGAGATAAATTTTCATTTAAGAAACTCTGACTAAGGTGCTATGATCTAGAGAAATAACTCATAGATATATGGAGCTGGGTATTCACAAGATACCTGTATTAATATAAAATCTTTTTACAGGCTTTTAGAGATAAAGTCTGTCTACAGTATAATAATCTGAGATCACTGTGCTACACATCCCAGGTCTGTCCTACTGCTACAGTATATAATCTGAGGTCTGTCCTACTGCTACAGTATATAATCTGAGGTCTGTCCTACTGCTACAGTATATAATCTGAAGTCTGTCCAACTGCTACAGTATATAATCTGAGGTAGCTGTACTACCCATCCAAGGTCTGTCCTACTGCTACAGTATATAATCCCAGGTCTGTCCTACTACTACAGTATATAATCTGAGGTCTGTCCTACTACTACAGTATATAATCTGAGGTCGGTCCTACTGCTACAGTATATAATCTGAGGTCTGTCCTACTGCTACAGTATATAATCCCAGTCTGTCCTACTGCTACAGTATATAATCTGAGGTAGCTGTGCTACACATCCCAGGTCTGTCCTACTGCTACAGTATTTAATCTGATGTAGCTGTACTACACATCCCAGGTCTGTCCTACTGCTACAGTATATAATCTGAGGTAGCTATGCTACACATCTCAGGTCTGTCCTACTGCTACAGTATATAATCTGAGGTAGCTATGCTACACATCCCAGGTCTGTCCTACTGCTACAGTATATAATCTGAGGTAGCTATGCTACACATCTCAGGTCTGTCCTACTGCTACAGTATATAATCTGAGGTAGCTATGCTACACATCTCAGGTCTGTCCTACTGCTACAGTATATAATCTGAGGTAGCTATGCTACACATCCCAGGTCTGTCCTACTGCTACAGTATATAATCCCAGTCTGTTCTACTGCTACAGTATATAATCTGAGGTAGCTGTGCTACACATCCCAGGTCTGTCCTACTGCTACAGTATAAAATCTGAGGTAGCTGTGCTACACATCCCAGGTCTGTCCTACTGCTACAGTATATAATCTGAGGTAGCTATGCTACACATCCCAGGTCTGTCCTACTGCTACAGTATATAATCCCAGTCTGTTCTACTGCTACAGTATATAATCTGAGGTAGCTGTGCTACACATCCCAGGTCTGTCCTACTGCTACAGTATATAATCTGAGGTAGCTGTGCTACACATCCCAGGTCTGTCCTACTGCTACAGTATATAATCTGAGGTAGCTATGCTACACATCCCAGTCTGTCCTACTGCTACAGTATATAATCCCAGTCTGTCCTACTGCTACAGTATATAATCTGAGGTAACTGTGTGCTACACATCCCAGGTCTGTCCTACTGCTACAGTATATAATCTGAGGTAGCTGTGCTACACATCCCAGGTCTGTCCTACTGCTACAGTATATAATCCCAGTCTGTCCTACTACTACAGTATATAATCTGAGGTAGCTGTGCTACACATCCCAAGTCTGTCCTACTGCTACAGTATATAATCCCAGTCTGTCCTACTACTACAGTATATAATCTGAGGTAGCTGTGCTACACATCCCAGGTCTGTCCTACTGCTACAGTATATAATCTGAGGTAGCTGTGCTACACATCCCAGGTCTGTCCTACTGCTACAGTATATAATCCCAGTCTGTCCTACTACTACAGTATATAATCTGAGGTAGCTGTGCTACACATCCCAGGTCTGTCCTACTGCTACAGTATATAATCCCAGGTCTGTCCTACTGCTACAGTATATAATCTGAAGTCTGTCCAACTGCTACAGTATATAATCTGAGGTAGCTATGCTACACATCTCAGGTCTGTCCTACTGCTACAGTATATAATCTGAGGTAGCTATGCTACACATCTCAGGTCTGTCCTACTGCTACAGTATATAATCTGAGGTAGCTGTGATACACATCCCAGGTCTGTCCTACTGCTACAGTATATAATCTGATGTAGCTGTGATACACATCCCAGGTCTGTCCTACTGATACACATCCCAGGTCTGTCCTACTGCTACAGTATATAATCCCAGGTCTGTCCTACTGCTACAGTATATAATCTGAGGTCGCTGTGTTACACATTCCAGGTCTGTCTTACTGCTACAGTATATAATCCCAGGTCTGTCCTACTGCTCTTTACAATACCACAGAAGAAAGGCTGTCGAAACCAAAGATGAAGCGGAACCGATGTTTTCCCTGTGTCAGACAAGCAGTATCTTGTTGTGGAAAATGGCTGTGGTGTCAGCTGGTGGCTGTTTACAGGAGCTGTTATCGGCTGGCTGACTGTGAACTAGGTCACCAGTGCAGGTTATACTGGTGTAGTGGCTCAGGCCTATTACAGTGTACTATCACAGTAGCCAGTATATACCTGTGGCCTCCTGTAGGGATGTCTTCTGATAAACTTGGCCTACCATAGCAATGTATTGTTAAAAAAACATTGAAACAATACATTTTCATGGATTACTGATTAATTTAGAAAGTTTTGTAGATTGTGACAGCTAGTCCATGGAGAACAGGGACGATGTTTATATAAACCCATTCACCCTGAACACATATTTGAACTCTTCAAATTCAAAGGTTGGATTATGGTTCATAATGAAATTTCAGGGGTGAATGATAAGTTAATAAGATAGATAGCCCATGGGGCATTTGAAATGCCATATAAGGTAAATTATTGTTGAGGCCAGCTGATCTGTAAGGGCGAGATGGGCTATAGCTGTAAACTGTACTTCTCCAGTTCATTCAACTAGTGTAATGCATGTCCATATATTTACATTGTACATAGTGTTCTTTCATTAAAGGCCCAATATACGTAACTTTCGGCAAAACTTGAAGCAAAAATCTAGCCTTATAACTTATTATATTCATAGATTTAGTTAAGATTAACTGATATCAGCAATATTCAAGATGACTTCTTACGCGGTAACCGTTACGGCAGCAGTTGAAACTTGGTATTTGTAAACACGTGTCCATTTTGAACTGTCTTTTAACTTCAGCTTGTTGTTGAAGTGGGCCCCACCTGAATTATTTTCAAGTCTTTGGATTTGTCTGTCAAGAGTTTCTTGTCAGTTACTGCTCAGACTTACTTTGTTTTAGGCTTATTTTTGCATTGTTATCAACTGGATTTTTTTCAGAATTTTTCAGATTAACGAAAAATTTCCTGAAGTTACGTATATTGGGCCTTTAACTCAATCTGGATTGTATGTACAGGAGTATCGATACAGTCTGGACCACTGGACAATAAAATGACATCATGTTGGCCAATGTTATGTCAATGCTTTGCACGACGCCTCAAATAATACAAATTATAGCTTTATGTCAATCATTTAGCTGATCTTGATTTTCAAAAAGCTGGAGGAAATTTCCCTCAGTGGAAAATGGTTGAATAATTAGGAACCTGGAGATCGAGGATTTGATCCTCAGTGGAAGTAGACTCTATGATATATAGAGGTTACACAACCAGTGGTTGTTGGATATGGAATTTATTTCACTCGAGTTAATTTTTTTTTTAAAGTTACAAAAGACAGGAGCTTGAGCGAGTGTCTTTGGTAACTTTTAAAAATAATTAACGAGAGTGAAATAAATTCAATATCGTGTAACCATGAGTTGTGTGACCTGTTTCTGTCACAATACTATTAAATTGCAGTGGCAGTGTTGTTTTCTGTGAATCGCGGATGATATTTGATATAATATTATATACACATCATCTCCTATATATTCCCGCCAAATTGTGACAACGTCAACAATCGATGAGGACGTTAACAATCAGCATGTTGCATTGACCGACGTGATTTCCGGTCAAAGTTCAACTTCTCAACCAATCAAAAGACCGGAAGGTCATATTCCACTAGTGGTATGTAACATATATTTATCAAACAGTCAGTATGTTGATACAATGGTCTGAGAGTGGAATAACGCAGGGTATTGTGGTAGAAATAATCTTTCCTGTTACAGATATAAAGATAAAACCATATTTGCCGTTACAATTACCAGGGCGCCTTAAAAATGGTTACAAAGGGATGCTTAATAGGATAACAAAACAAAGATCTTGGCAAAAAAAAGTGTTTGTAAAGTCAATAAGTATGATGAATCATGACCAGAGATAGTATTCATGAGTGCGACATTGTTATCATCAATGTTGGATAACTTGTACATTAATGAGATGTGTGCTATCAATATTTGTTGGTTTTGTTCTTGTAAACAAGAGCACACAGAGGTTTACCATACTATCATATCGTATAATTAAGTTATGTCAAAATTAGTCATGGCGCTTATATAATTTGGATACCTATGCAAAAGGGGAGGGGCGTTTATAGGAGGAGGGGCACTATTAACGGTGAATACGGTATGCAGGTTGTTTCTTACATTTTGCATGAACCAGACTTCTACATGTATTTCACGATTCAACACTTTGCAGATCCCAATATTAAATTTTCTACTGCAGGTAATAGAGAAAGCAAGAAATATGAGAAATAAATTTTAATCGAATACACTCTTTTTCTAGACACCTGCCAAATTAAATTTAATATGAAAATATCCTTTTAAGGATTAAATTTCAAGCATGTTGAGATATTACAATTCATGAAATGATCTAGTTGTCGAAATAAATCAGTATAAATTTTCTACTTGTCATACTTATCTTAGTAAATTTGGAATAGCCCAGGAGTTTTCAAAACATGCACGTTGGCCAGAATGCAATACACTTTAACACCAGGTATAGTTATGTGTATAATTAGCTTCACATTGCTATACAAAGTTTTCAGGAAAATAATACAGTGTCCTGAAATTAGCCACTAAATTTAAACAGGAGGCTGACTTGCTCTGTGACTTATCATACTGTATAACTTTGGAAAAGCAGAAATTTGCATTGATGAAAAATCAATGAAAATAATATATACCTTGAAATTATCGAAAGAGTGGGATATTCACATTCTCTGTACTCTGCAGTGGGGCCAAATTTACCATCACAGCTGAATAAACAGCAGAACAAAAAATAAACAATCAAATATGATGGACCAAATTAGGGCTGTTTCAGAATTACTGTAAACCAACATGTTTTTTTTCGTGCGATTAATTTTCTGTTTATTTCTCAGGTGATTAAAATTCGCAAAAAATTAATTGCTGCGAAATAGTTTCAATCAGAGGTATGCCCACTGGGAATTTCGACTGTACTTATCACAAAATTAAATTGATGCAAAATAGTTGTTTCATATGAAAATGGGAAAATAAGTTTCCTAGAAAATAAGTCTGTTTACAATAATCATATGGGAGGGCAGGAGGCACCTCTTTAGAGACCTGCCCACCTATCAGGAGATTTGATATGAGAAATTATTGGCAGATCTCGTTTTAATCTCACTTCCTGTGATACATTAGTACAAGTGCCTTCTACCTTCCTAACACGACGAATAATTATGGAAAATGTTTTAATAGCACAAAAATAAAAATACAATATTTTGTGGATGAAAGCAATTGTTGGACTGGATGGAAAATTTCCCTAATATACTGTAGTCATTTAGAAGTTGTATTTTTATGTTTTCAGGGATGATGTGTCGGGGAGTAGTGGACAATCGTTCAGCACCTCTCGGGAGATGTCGGAAATCATCAAAAACATGGTCATAGGCAAAGGCATCGACTTGCTGAGTTCAGACGAAGTGTCAACACCACCAGGTGGGTACTATAAAGGGCTTAATCTTTTACTCATTCACCCCTGGTGATACATTTGAACTCATCCGTGCAAAGGCTGGAACAGTCAATTACGAAATTCAGGGATGTCCTTGATTCTTGACAGTAGATGAATGAAACTTAAAACCAATTAATTTTCATTTAAACAAAGTATATTTGAGTTGAACAATAACTTGCATTCTCTATGTCATAGTCAGATGACTGTTAAGGCCCATTGGCCTCTTGTTTTTATTTGGTTATAAAGCCATGCCTGGTTATGAACTGGTTTGCCCGTATTCATTGCAGTTTAGTGAGAAGTCATTACGTGCAGTTTTATTTTCCTGTTATATGCCCACCCTTACTTAGAGTCACTAATTATGTAATAGCCCCACTTGGCTTATTGCTAGATAAATACTGCAAGCTTTGATACAAGTTTTGTTTTCAATCTTTAAAGGCCCAATATACATAACTTTCGGCAGATGAAGGGAAAATCAAGCCTAATAACTTATTGTATTTATAGATTCAATTAAGATTAACTGATATCAGCAGTATTTAAATGAATTCTTACTCGGTTATCGGTACAGCAGCATTTGAAACACGCTATTTGTAAGCACACGTCCATTTTGAACTGTCCTCTACCTTCGGCTTGTTGTTGAAGTGGGCCACACCTAAATTATTTTCAATTCTTTGGATTGTTCTGTCAATAGTTTGTTGTTAGTTACCGCTCAGGTTTAATTCGTTTTAGACTTCTTTTTTTTTAAGATTATTAACTGCATTTTTTTCATAATTTTTCAGAATCACAAAAAAATTCCTGAAGTTACGTATATCGTGCCTTAAATTCTAAAGATTGGTCAGTTCATTTATTTCCGATCTGATTGGAGTACCATGATGTTTGTGTCATACGCACAATTCAAACAATTCAGCATAATTTTGAATAACTGCAGTTCAGTATTATCTATTCATTTCAGGTCGCAAGAAAAACAAGAAAAAGAAAAAGAAGAAAAATGAGATAGTTTTTCCCGTCGAGGCAGATCCTGAACCGCCACGCCTTTTCCCGGACGATAATGAATCCAATGCATCTAGTGAAGTAGAGAAGATCATGGAGTTTGATGGTCAGTGGCAGCCGTGGCAGGGAAGTCAGTTTGGACAGCGGGGCCAAGCTCCAAGACAACGACCTTTTATGCATCGGGGTAGTTGGGGTCATGGCAGCCAGGGCCGAAATGATGGTGAATTTATGAACATGCAACAACAGTCATTCAGAGGGCCAAATTTTTCTGGGCGCGGGGCCAGATTTCAGCATCCACCAAATTTTAATCCACAAGAAGATGGCCCTGATTTTATGGGATCTCACAATATGGGGGGTCCACGCCCCCCTCCTCACAATATGGGTGGACCACGCCCTCCACTTCACAGCAATATGGGTGGGCCACGCCCACCTCACAACAATATGGGAGGGCCACACCCACCTCACAACAATATGGGAGGGCCACACCCACCTCACAACAATATGGGAGGGCCACACCCACCTCACAATAATATGGGAGGGCCACACCCACCTCACAATATGGGAGGTCCACAGTCCCAAATGAAGCAACCATTTCATCAAAACCAGGATAGGATACACGACGGGAAGAGGAGCCAACCTTCCCTGTTGGGGGATGGCCCTATGCAGTTAAGGATGGGGAATAGACAATTCAGAGGGGATCCACAATTTGGACCAGGCGAGGGGCGGGGACACTTCGGACCCCAGCACGGCGAACAATTTCAGGGTTTCCATGGCGATTCACACATGCAGCATCATGAAGATTTAATGGGATATGAGAGTAACCAGCCACCACCCCCTCCACCTCAGCAGTTTGAAGATAGAACCGGACCGGAACAGAAACCTCAGCATCTGCAGGGAATGCCACATGAATTCAGTCAAGGAATGCCACCTTTGCCACTAGATTTTGAGTTGCCAGATTTTGCTAAGCAACAAGAGCAGCTCCTTCAGGAGTTGTCCAAGAACCCAAGGCCACCACCAGAACCCTCCCAGTTTTCTGAGAATCCTGACCAAGTTCCTGTACCTGCTGCTTTAAATCATATTCCTATGCCACCTCCCCCTCAACAGCTCGCAGCTCCAAAGCCGCCACCACCACCACAATCACCGTTGCCACAGCAACCAGCTTCAGTACCTCCACCACTTCCACAGACACCAGAAGTACCACAAAATATATTGCCACAGCAACCAACCACACTGCCACCTACAGAATCACCATGGCAGCTAAATCAACACGCTTTTCCACCATTGCAACAGATAACTTCAGTGGCACAACCTTTGTCACATCCTGGAGTACCACACCAGCCACAGATTAATCCAGTGGCACCACCTCTGCCACAACATGATTCTGTACTGCCAGCCCTGCCACAGACACATTCTCTGGCACCACCCATGCCACAGACACATTCAGTGGCACCATCCCTCCCACAGACCCCTTCTGTGGCACCACATCTGCCACAGTCACATCCAGTGGCACCAACCCTGCCACAGACATATCCTGTGGCACCACCTTTAGCCACTTCAGAGGAGCTTCCTCCTCCCCTAGACAAACAGCAGACTGCTTCGGTTCCAGACTCGTGTCTTAGTGCTACAGATACATCAACAACTACCAAAGTAGAGAATGTAAATGAAACAAATCTACAACAAAATTCAGACGACAATATTTCAGTAGAATCTACAGACACTCCAGTCTTGCCACCCGTTGATCCAATTAAGTCAACTGCAATGAAACTGTTGGAAAAGTTTCAACAGAAGAAGAAAGCCGAGTCTCAAACACATGACAAGGAGAGCTCTGTCACTCAAACAGCTAAAGTTTCTGTCAATCTAAGAAGTGGATTGAGACCTGGGCAGAAGTCCAAAGTTTCCCTATCATCAGGCAGTCGTATCCAGTTTGCCCTGAAGAACAGTGCTAAAGTGACCAGCCAGTCCAACCCTTTAAAGCATAGGCTGTCTACCGGAGAAGATGAGGACGAGGAGGAGGCAAAAATCCAGGATTCAAATAAAGAATCAACTGATACTTCAAAGGAGTCGCCATCAACACTGATTGTTAAAGAGAAGTCCACAATATCAGAACAAAAGATAGGAGAGAAATTAATAAATCCGAATGTACGCGACGAGAAATCTGAGATAGGCTCCAGGATAAGGGATAGGGTTGCTATTGATAGGGAAAAGGAAGGGGCTGTCGTCAGTCCAAACGAACTGAAGATAAATCAAGGGTTAAATGACAGATCAGCAGTCCCCAAACCCAAAGATTCATTATCTGATAGTAGGTCAAGGTCAAAGGATCACAGGAAAAGGTCAAGGTCACCAGAGGTCGATAGAAAAACAAGGAGTTCAGATTCACGTCGTAAAAGTAGAGAATATCGTGGAAGGTCGAAATCACCCGAAACAACTGAGAGAAAAAGTAGAGAATATCGTGGAAGGTCGAAATCACCGGATACAACTGAGAGAAAAAGTAGAGAATATCGTGGAAGGTCGAAATCACCAGAGTCAACTGAGAGAAAAAGTAGGGAATACCGTGGAAGGTCGAAATCACCAGAGACAACTGAGAGAAAAAGTAGAGAATATCGTGGAAGGTCGAAATCACCGGAGACAACTGAGAGAAAAAGTAGGGAATACCGTGGAAGGTCGAAATCACCGGAGACAACTGAGAGAAAAAGTAGATCAAGCAGACGAAAGTATTTGTCTGATGATGAGGAGGAGTCGCACAATTCAAAGAAAAACAAATCCAAAAGTCGTCAAGAGAAATCCAGGTCAAAGACTCCTGATGCTGAAGGAAGAAAGAGTAAAAGGACAAAAGAAAGATCAATGTCCCCGGATACAACATCAAGAAAAGATTCATACAGTGGACAGTCAAAATCCAAACAGGCTGTAGATTCTGTAAGTGTTGGTTCCAGGGAGAAGAGTGAGGAAAGGAGGAATAAGAGCTCTTCAAGGTCAAGAGAAAGGTCACAGAGGTCACCAAGTTCCTCGGATACGGAGGCAGATGTGTATAAATCGAAAACTAATGACGAACCTGCGAAAGAATATAATGTCAAGAGTAAACGAAAATCTGAAGATAAAAGATCACATCCAACAGAAGATAGTGATGATGAAATTAGCTCATCAAACAAAAACATTACATTCAAACAAAAAATGGACAAAAATATAAAAAGACTTGAGAAATCTGAGGAAAATGTGGAGGAGGATGAAAGTTCTTTGCATCATAAACATGTGTCTAAAAGAGGGCTTGACAAAGATGCTGAAAGGAGTAAACGAGCAAAATCACAGGAAGTCCATTCAACTATTAGAAAAGGAAACAATGACATGGAGGAAAAGTCTTCAAGTCAAAAATTTTCATTAGAAAAGGAAATTGAAAGTAAGTGGAATAAGGAAGGGAATTTTGAGACAAGTAGCTCGCATCAGAAACAAGATGACGAGAAATTATCTCATCGGAAACATTCTCCTGAAGATGATCAGGAAAGGAGAAAAAGAGGAAAATCAGAGGACGCAACACATCGTAAATTTGATCATAATGATGACCGTTCTCGTAAACGTTTGTTGGATCATGAAAGAGATGGTGAGAAGGTTTACGTAAGAGCAGATGATTCGGAAAACAGTAAAGTGCGAAGTTCCGATGATTCTCATCGTAAACGTGATGAACGTTTGCAAGGTGAAAAGGATTCGAAAAGTGCGGAAGGAAATAAAATGGAGAAAGGACGCGATAAGTCACCTGACGTGGAAGAACCGAGGCGAAGAAGGTCTAGGAGATTTCATACCTCTCCTGAACGCAAAGAATCTCATAAAAAATCACGCTGGAGTCGCAAACAGGAAAACAAACACAAGGAAGATGATGTTTCTGAGAAAATTAATCCCTTAGTTCCGTACGATTCTCCAAGGAAGGAAGTTACACCATTAGTATCCTACGATTCTCCAGTGAAGGATGTTGTACCTTTAGTATCGTACGATTCTCCGATAAAGGGATGTGTGCCGTTAGTTTCTTACGACTCTCCAAAGACTGGGTCGCCAGTTCCTAGTAGTATAGTGACATTACGACCTCTAGTTCAGTACGACTCGGAAGATGATTCAGGTATGGACAGCGACACGAAAATGACTAAGTCTTCCAACGAAAATAATACTGGAAAAACATTAAATGAGTCACAAGCAACGGAAATAATTGATTCTGAAGTTAGTGAGCAGACTTCAAGTCTGGTTGTGGACAATATACAAAGTGTTGGTGATGATAATGTTGGTTGTATAACCACGGTTACGGACTCGACAAGTCAATTAACAAGTGTAATCTTGGAGGAAGTAACAGCTAACAAGTCATTACCTGTTGATGGTTTGACAGGGACAACCGTCACGGAGAAGGGAATTTCAGATATAAAAGAATCGGAAAAAGATCTGGATATTCTTCCAAATGTAAGTAACAAAATAATACAGGCGTACGAGGACTTCGAAAAATTTCTAAGTGAAACATCCCTCGAAACAAAAGCAGAACAGACAGTTGTTCCAGAAACTTCTGGGATAAATAAAGATTTGACCCTTACAAAAATGGAAAACACAACCACTGAAGGGAAATCAGCTGATGATTCAAACACACCTGCAACAAAAGACTTCAAAATTAAAGACAGGATAGAATTGGATTTGAAAGAAATTTCGATAGTTTCTACCCAAGACAAAGCAACTTCTGAAACATCATTAAAAAAATCACAGGAAACTCCCTCCGACCCGATAGAAGAAGAATCGGGGCGAAGGTCGCTGAGATCACGTAGGTCAAACACATCAGAATCGCAGGATACTAGTCCCAGGGAAAGTAGGCGATCAAAGAGAATGTCGAGGGAAGACAAAGTCTCAAACGAGGCTGTTACTCCAGAAGCTGGCAGGATGACACGATCACGGAGATTACGAAGTCGGGACGAAAGTGATGCTCCTGAGGAGAAGGAAACGGGCAAAAAAATAACGGAGAGTTCCGGGGAGGGAAGTACCGGAAGGAGGAAAACGCGCTCACAACGCTCTTTTGATGAATCAAGGGATAGCAGTAGAGAAACTAGATCATCAAAACGAAGTCGTCGGCATAGAAATCGCTCAGGGTCTTCATCAGATCGTGAAAAGGAGGACAGGAATTTGAAATTCCCACAGGAAATGGATAAAAAACTTTCCAGTCCTATTTCAGTTGATTTATCCAGTATTGCTCTACCAGGAGAAGGGATAAAAATCCGCATATTTACCGACTCACATAGTCCCGATAAGAAGGGAGATGAAGCGGAGTTAAAGGACAGTGGAGCAAAGGTCCCACCACCAGCGGTTATTGACTTGGCTTCCATCATTCTACCACCGGAGCCTGGTAAACTTCCGGAGGCTGTAAAGCCAGCGTTAACAGAACCACCACAAGTGGTGGCCATGGAAGCAAAACCACCACCAGTGGTAGCCATGGAAACAGAGAGCCCATCTCTGTCAGAAGTAGCAAATGACATACCAGCCTCGTTTGAGGCCACAAAGCTCGAGGAAAAGAACAAAAAATTTGTTGGAGTCAAAAACGAAAAGCTACGAGCAGCAATGGAGAAACTTGAAGCAGAAAAGAATGCTACAAGTACTGCAGAAGGGAAAGATCTCGGCTCTTTAAAAGTTGAGGAGGAGAGTAAGGAACAGTCTGGTAAAATCAGTTTGAGCTTTGGACGCAGGTTAACGAGGGGCAGGGTTTTAAAGGCACCTTCCGCATTGACCGATGATGTTGATTCTGAAACAAGACAGCCAATCAAGTTTGGTCTTCCGAAAGTTACTGTTCCACTCAAAACAGGACCAACATGGGAAGAGGACGAGAATATAGAGAACTCTAAAGGGCAAAAAGGTGATTCTATTAATCAGTGTGATCAAGCAGTGTCTGAAAGTGAAAGTGACTTGCTTATGAAATATGATCCTGTGGCTCCAACAACAGACTGCCATGTCCAGTCGGAACCGATCAAATCAGAGAGCGACTCTCCTAATCACCATGAGGAGGAAGGAAATGAAGTTCCCACTGATGAAAGTGAAATGAAAAAAGTAGGCATTAAAATTGAGGTCAAGGGCATCAGAACAAGGTCGAAGGTCAAGGATTCCCCAGAAACAGACGAAACTAGTAAACCTGAACCAATTGTTCGCCAGCGGTCCTGGAGAAAATCCAAACGGAGTCGATTTGAAAGTCGGTTTGAAACTGATGATACTCCAAGTGTTATTAGTAGTACGGAAGGTGATGTCAGTGAAGTAAATGATCTTCAAAAATCGGACGTTGTATTACCGTTGATAGAAGATGACACTACAACGTCCAATATCGAGAAGGCATCACTTGAGAATGTAAAAGAAAACAAAGGTCCAGACTCAACAGAAGAAGTGCAGATGTTGGACATTTCTAGTCAGATCAAGTCAGATTTTACCTCGGAATTGGTAGAAAAACCCTTGATTACACCTCCTAAAGAGCAGGATACCGTTGAGAACCACACACAGGTAGATGAGGAAATCTCCTTCAAAAATATCGTCGGGGCAGATACTTCAATAACTCTACAGAAGACAGATATAGACAACGGAGGAACCAATTACGAAAATGAAGACATGGATTTAGATGATGATAGCGAGATGGAGTTAGAGCCTCAACTTGAAGTTTTATCTATGTCAGAAGGAAAATGCGACAAAATTTTGATTAACCAGGATGTTATGGGCAAATTGGCTGCGGAAACGTTTAAGTCTAGTCATACTGAAAACTCAGGAATTGCAAAAGACAGTGTTATCTATACAGAAACTGAAAGTAGGAAATCAAGTGTTAGTAGTGTGAGGGATATTGCATTACCTGGACAAGAAAGTAGAAAACATTTAGAAAGTGAAAGTAGGCTACCTAGTGTTAGTAGTGTGAGAGACATTGCCTTACCTGATGAAGACAGTAAAAAACATATAGAAAGTGAAAGTAGGACAATATATCAAGAGAAAACGAGGGACAGTGTGTGTGTTAGCAAGGAAACTGTGAACACTTCAGACTCTTTAAATACTGAACCAATTTTCAAATCAACACCATCAAGAAACATTCACATACCTTTAAACTCTGGTGATGATTCAGAATTCACAGCAGAAAGGAAGGCAGAACCTGTGACTATTAAACCTTTCACAATCGGACGTAGGCCAGAGAAAATCATAGTGAACATTAAAACAATGATAGAAAGTCCCGTAAAAGATACAAATAATGCTTCAAAACCAAACATTGATGGCAAAAGTGAGAAGAATTTGCTCTTAGATACTGGACGTGATACAAATGTGACCCAGACTGTTCCATTTCTCGGTGAAAGGACAATATCAAAGGCAATATCAACAGATGATAAACACATACCCAAAACAACTTCAACTGTGGCACATTTACAGGAGGATACCAGAAGTTCTACATACAATGAAAGAAAGTCAGGGGAGGTAACTGTTCCGACCAGCGGTAACGAGGAAGCTATCACACAATCTATCATCAGTAGTCCAGGTGGAATCCCGATGGAGATTATATCCGAGGATGCTATCAAATTGAAAAAGTTTTCTTTTATCGGCCGAGAACTCGTCACTCAAATGGAGCCAAAAACATCAAAGGCATTAGAAACAGATTCTAATTCTGGCATACAGACTGCCCCTTGTGTGCTCGAACTAGCAAAAGGTGTAGAAACCAAACAAGAGGATACATCTAACACACCAAGTGGTGTTCTACTTACTGATAAAGTTCTGTGTAATATACCGTTACCTGATATAGAATTACCAGTGTCGTCGGAGAAAGACAAGAAAGACAGCATGGAGGAAGGAGAGATACTGTCGGAGTCTGAAGGAGATAAACTTCCCGACGAGATAGTCGGAGAAAGCGGCGACAAAGAGCACGGTATTGGTACAGTAATTACACGATTTGGCGAGGAGCCTGCTAATAAAATCCAGGTCATTTGTGCAACTGACAAACAAACCAAGACAAGAACACGCTGGTCTGCTATCGAGACTGTTGTCAGCAGTGTTCCTGTGCCGGAGGTTGTACCGTCTGCTGAGGAATTTAAAATAGCAGAGGAAAATCTAGCACTGAAAGCAGCTTCCAAACCTGCTGTTATACCCACTGGGAAAAATAACCAGTCGGTTGTGGAAGACACGACCTGGAGTCAAAAAGAGACACAAAGCCCGTTAGTCTATGATCACAGCATCACTGGCTATACTGACCAAGATTATAACCAGTACAAGTCCAGCAGTGATCAATTTGAAGATCGATTTTCTGATCGGTACTCTAGCCGAGGGGAAAAGGAACACTTTAAGCAAGAACATAATCGCTTTGACGAAGCTGAGATGGGTCAGCCTGAAGTTGGTGACAAGGATCGGGGATGGTTTGAGGACAGAAACTGGGACAGTGAGCGCTACAGTGACCGATCCAGGATTGATAAAAGGAAGAAACATTCCAGGGACTATGATGAATATGATCAAGATCGGGAAAGAGACAAACATGGTAACAATCGAAGTGCAGATCGTGATCGAACTCCTGAAAGAAGAAGGGACCGAAACCGAATGAGGGAGCGAAGCAGAGACCGGGATTACACACCTGAAAGGAGTAGGGATAGGCGTGACAGATCACCTGATCGGATCAGGGACCGTAACTCTGATCACAGGAGGGGACACAGTAGAGATCGGAGTCGCGACCGAGATAGAAGTAGGAGACACAGAGAAAGAGACGAACGCCATCACAGGAGGAGGAGCAAGCATAGTCGGGATCGTAGTCGTGAGCGTAGCAGGGATCGTGGACGAGACCATAGTCGAGATCGTACACGTGACCGAAGTCGAGATCGTACCCGTGATCAAAGTCGTGACCGCACACGTGACCACAGTCGAGATCGTTCATGTGACTGGAGTCGAGACCGAACTCGTGACCGAAGTAGGGAAGGAAGTCGTGATCGAGATAAGCGAAGCCACCGGGACTATACTGATGGTGATAGATCCATCAAACGTCAATCAGAAAGAGATAGAGAAAAGGAGAAAGATAGAGATCGTGATGAGAAATCCTCTAAAGAAAAACCGTCGGACAAGACAGACAGTTCTTGGTTAGAGTTTGAGACCAAATTGACAGGAAAAGACAATATCAAAAAGTTGTCTGCAACACCTACATCGAATCAATCAACAGACTATGTACAAAGTATGTACAATGTTTTCTTCCAGAAAACTACAAGCTCTTCCACCGGCACAACTGTCTCTCAAACCAATGCAGCGGAGTATTATCAAAATTACCCAGACTATCAGCAACATGGAGCAATGCCTGGCAACATGGCGGAGGGGATGTACCCAAGCACTGGGAATCAAGCTCCCACAATGCACCAGGTGCCACCACAACCTGCTGAGATGTCTTTGTTTGGAAGTCAGTACCAGCAGACCCCCACACAGGCACCCCTACCAAACCAACATGGCTTCCAGCAATTCCCTGGTCAGGTTCCTCTCTCAGGATCTGCTCCCCAGGGACTCCAGCCCCAGGGAATTTCCGGTCAGGGACCACCAGCCCAGGGAGTTGTTCCTCAAGGACCTACACCACAGGTGATAGCTAGTCAAGGACCCCAGGGGATCCCTGGCCAAGGACCTACACCAGGACATCAAGGACTACCGGTACAACCCGCGGGACTTCAGGGACAGGGTGCTCCATCAGTACGACCCGCGGGACTTCAGGGGCAGGGTGTTCCAGCTCAAGGTTTACACAACCAGGCGCCCCAGTCTATTGATATGGGTCGAAACATGGCCCCTCATATGCATGGACAGATAACTCCTTCGACCTTGATTCAGCAAACCCAAGGTCACTCGGCCCTGCCCCTGCAACCAGGCATAGGAAACCCTCCATATATGGAACAGCAGCAACATATGTACAGCACACAGACAGCTGGGTATCCACCAAAGGGGCTGCCCTCCGCCACCCCAATACCACCGTCACTTGGTTCTCAGGGTCCAGCACCTATACAGAGACTTTACCCAGAGGAGGTCACACCCCCGTCTGCTTTAGCCAACATTCCTGATGCAAGGTACAAGCCTTCATCTACCTCCTCTTTTATTCCAACACCACCAAACACTGCACATCATCATATTTCCACGCAGGAAACCCAAGCGCCACCGTTACAGAGAATGTTTGGCAAAAAGATCCAGATATCATCTTTGTTGGAGAATTCTGAACCAAAGCCAGTTGTGTCTTCAACAGCTAAGATGCTACCGGCACCATTCCCGAAGGCTCCGCGAGACCAGTCCCTAAAGGATGTCCCAGAACCTCCAGCTTCCTCCACCACATCATTTATGACACGTAAAAAGTTCGGGAAGTCATCCTCACCTAGATCGCAACTGTTTTCTAAAATGTCAATGCCAGAAGACGTGACGCAGGTCCCAACTTCGTCGGAGGAGAAAGTTTCCGAAGTAGCAATGTCACCTAGTGGAAGTACACCACCCCCGCCGTCGTCTTCACCAGCACTACCAACCTCGAGTGTCAGTGATTTCCCAGCATCCATCAATGTACCTCATGGAGTTCCGATAAAACTCGGCATCAAACAAGAGCTTCAGGCTCGTAAAGAGATGGAACAGGCAATGACTTCCCCTCCCGCATCAAGCCGTCCATACAAAGTCAAATCCAGGTGGCTACGGTTCAGTGAACTGGAGAGCCCACTGCCACCACCGTCTCCACCAAGTGATTCCAATCTGCCGACATCTACCTCATCAGAAGGGTCTAGTCAAAAGTCAACGGGACACACGAGTGACACTCAGCAGAGCGAAGAAAGAGAGACAACTCCATCTAAACTACAGAATACGGATGTGAAGAAAGAACGGTATGATGCTTGGGATCCCTCTTCAGATCTAGTCATTTCACCAACTGTCAATTTAAAGGGAGACAAACCAAGCAGGAAGGAAGGGAAAAGGAAGGAAAAAGAGAAGGACAAGTCTGTTCCTCCTCCAGCTCCAGTTGAAGAGGTCAAGGTCAAAGAGGAGAAGAAAGAGGAAGAGGAAATAGTTGACGAGAACAAACCTCCGCACTTTGAGCGTATTGAGGATAACATCTACTTGGGAGAAAGGTAACATTGGTTTATGTAAAATAAGTTTGTACCATAAAATAGAAAATAGGCCTTGGATACCATGATAAATTATTGAGTCCAGTTCATTGAATTCTAATGCACTGACATCAGACAAAATTAGGAGGAACGCTGTGAATTTTACTTTATTTAACCTTTTGTTGGTATTACGTTGCAGCTGTATAGTAATTTTGCAGTGTATGCTATATATGTGTTAACTGGTAAACTCTGGTATGTTTTGTGATTACAGGAAGAAGTCTAAGAAGATGAAGGAGGTACGGAGAATGTTGTGTGACTGTACAGCTTCACAAGAGGACCGGGAGATGGGCCTTGTCGCGTGTGGAGAGGACTGTCTCAACCGCATGCTCTACATAGAATGGTGAGTAGGCGACCATACTCTGCCGTATACTCTACATAGAATAGTGAGTAGGCAACCATACTCTGCCGTATACTCTACATAGAATGGTGAGTAGGCGACCATACTCTGTCTCAAGTGTATACTCTACATAGAATGGCGAGTAGGCGACCATACTTTGCCGTATACTCTACATAGAATGGTGAGTAGAGTCCATACTCTGTCTCAGCCTTATACTCTACATAGAATGGTGAGTAGGCGACCATACTCTGTCTCTGCCGTATACTCTACTTAGAATGGTGAGTATGAATAATGGTTAGCCCATATTGTAAGTTAAATTAAACTTTGTTTTCAACAATAATGAAACAAGTTACCAAACTTATATAAATCTCTCTTGTTGGCCTGGATGTTAACGTGCGGAAGTCTCAATGTGGGAGGAAACCTGATTACCTGGAGAAAACACAGGTGGTTGCCCAGCCGGTGACTCCATACTTTTTCACTTACGGTCGGGGAATCAAACCCGGACACCTTGGTAAAAGGCAAATGTGCTATATCCACCGCTCACCTAACCACCAAATAAACAACAAATACTGTGCAAGTCTTGCACAGCGAGCCTACTCAGTATCAAGCCATAGTCTCGAGTTGTGATTGATACAGAAGTGTATCTCATACAAATTGATGATTTCCACGGCAACAAGTCAAACTTTTTAGAGGTGTTAAATTGTAGTGAATTCTGATGCATTAACAAATTTGGCAAAATCAAATCCCTCACAAATATTAGTAACTATACCGTAATCAGTACTAACTTGTACATTTGTTTGTAGTGGGTCCCGCTGTCAGTGTGGAGAGTACTGTACCAACAAGAGAATACAGAAGGTAAGACCAAGTTTCCAGTGATCACTTTTAACAGATTTTATTGATAAAAAGTAATATTTGAAAATAGCACTGGGAAATGATCTATTTCATTCATCAATGTGTTGTGCATGCCGATAGTAAACAATTTGTTTGAGTACAACTGTGGTCATTTTGGGCAAAGTTAATTCCAAAAGTAAACAAACTACTAGATTTCAAGGGTGAATCAGTAAAACATGGTACGTTTAACAGACCTGTGAATCTTTGAATAAAGACAACGTAACAGGTGAATGCATATAAAATAGTCAGTTATATACCTGAAAGTACAAAGAATATTTCCAATAAAGATTTATTTTAGTGTGTTTTTTGGGGGGGAAGGGGAGCTGCATAAACTCTGAATTTAGCAGCTTAAACTGTGTTAAACACTACGTATGCTTGATTTCCTTCAGTAAAAAGTCATTCTGTGTAGTTCAATCTGAAAGCCAAGCTAATGTCTAGTATAGGACGAATTCGAGGGTTTTTGTGGATGTATAATTTTAGTTACAGTACAAGTTGATATATACCGGTAAACTTATTTACCTCTGAAGACCAATTGAAATTTTCCGATTTAAAGGTTGGAATTATGAAAGTATAGTGGTGGGTAAGTTAATAGGTTTCAGTAGGATTCTTTTGGAAACATATGTTCATGATTTGTTAACTTGATGTTTCAGAAACAATATTCAGACGTGGAACCATTTCGAACGTCCTGGAAAGGGTTTGGCCTGAAAACTAATGAAGAACTTGTACCGTACGTATTGATTTCATTTAAGAGACTTTCAAGATTGTAGAATTCTAAAATGCAGGGTTGACCTTCAGAGGAGATCATGGGTCAATGATTCTATCACTCTTATTTGCATAAAAGAGTTATGTTCTTAATACTATCTTTTGAACTGTATTCACAAAATACCATTTTGAATCTTGGCTGTACCAATTGTAAATAAGATCTGAATTTTTTAACAAAAATTGTGACAACAAAAATGAATGTACTGATGAGTTGCTAAATTGCGTTATTTTCTATCTGAAACTTATACGCCAGGGTTAAATTTCGCGGATCACAAAAAAAAAAATGTGAAACCTAGATTGTATGGCCATAATTGAAAAATGTTCACGAAGTGTTCAATTTTTAAAAATTTTGATGTTTTCACGAATTAAGCGAAATTTAGACTTTTGATTATATTAGCAACTTCACAATACAGTATTTGTATGCGGTATTTTGTGGTATATATGTTCTTGCCTCAGTGTTTTTGACCAGTTGTCTTTTTCCTATCACAGTGGTCAGTTTGTGATGGAGTATGTGGTATTGTGTGGTATATTTCAGCCGTTTCTGCCTCAGTGTCTTTGACCAGTTTCCTATTTCTTATTACAGTGGTCAGTCTGGCCTCAGTATCTTTGACCAGTTGACTTTTTCCTATTACAGTGGTCAGTCTTGCCTCAGTATCTTTGACCAGTTGACCCTTCCCTATTACAGTGGTCAGTCTTGCCTCAGTGTCTTTGACCTGTTGACTTTTTCCTATTACAGTGGTCAGTCTTGCCTCAGTATCTTTGACCAGTTGTCTCTTTCCTATTACAGTGGTCAGTTTGTGATGGAGTATGTAGGAGAAGTACTGGACTACCGTCAGTTTAAGAGTCGTACCAAACAGTACGCCAAGTCAGGTCAGCAGCACTACTACTTCATGGCCCTGAACGCCGACGAGGTCATCGACGCCACAACGCGTGGGAATATCTCTCGCTTCATCAATCACAGCTGTGACCCAAACTGTGAAACACAGAAGGTATGTGGTCTACTGTCTGGACAGATGTACACCGAAATCGGGCAAGAGTCGCTAAAGAATGTATAAGTTATAGGTGTACCCCAAAATCGGGCAAGAGTTGCTACAGGATGTATAAGTTAAAGGTGTACACCAAAATCGGGCAAGAGTCGCTACAGGATGTATAAGTTATAGGTGTACACCAAAATCGGGCAAGAGTCGCTAAAGAATGTATAAGTTATAGGTGTACCCCAAAATCGGGCAAGAGTCGCTACAGGATGTATGAGTTATAGGTGTACACCAAAATCGGGCAAGAGTCGCTACAGGATGTATAAGCTATAGGTGTACACCAAAATCGGGCAAAAGTCGCTACAGGATGTATAAGCTATAGGTGTACACCAAAATCGGGCAAAAGTCGCTAAAGGATGTAAAAGCTACCACAATCTGCGGGGAGTATTAGTTATCCTGTGGATGAGAGTTCTAGTATGTTACAGCTCTCAGGGATCAAATCTGTGAACAGCTTCCTACAGAACTAAGGTGCTTATAGTCCTATTATTCTTCCCCTGGCTTGTTTAAGTGGGGTACTATTGATTCTATTCAATTAAATGACATTGAACCGTTTTCAAATTCTTTCAGATAAAGTATGACAGAAAGCAAAATATTAAGTAAATAGAACTATCTGTATATTGTACCGTTCATTAAAAAAAATTAATTAACCTTTGACCTTTTGATTTATGTAGTGGACAGTGAATGGTGCGCTAAGAGTTGGATTCTTTGCGCGGAAACATATAGAGGCGGATACGGAGCTGACCTTCGATTACCAGTTTGAACTCTACGGGTGAGTCCTACTTCATCATTCCAGTCTTTTCTGGAACTAAAACTTTAACACATATCGAAAGAAGATACAGTTCATAAATTAAGATTTGATGTATCTTCAAGATATTCTAATTTTCAACATTAGATCTATTATCCTGTGTTATGTAGTGTAGTTTGTAGAACACAAAATGGTGAGAACACATGGGATAAATCTGTGAAAATATAGCTGGAAATGTCTAAGTACTTGACAAAAACATTGAAAAAAAAAAAGAGTTTTAAGGCTGTTCCAGAATTAATTATGTGGGCGACCTAGAGACTCCACCACCCATCAAATATTGAAAGAGATTTAAGAAATGGTGTGTTTTTAACCCTTCCACCCATGATATATTAATACATTGTAATAATTGTTGTAAAATAAATAAAGTTTATATTTATATTTATTTATATTAATACAGGTGCCTCCCACCTCCCCCACACAAATAATTATGGAATAGACCAAAAAATAGTTCTAGTGCCCTGTGTTATTTGCAGTGTAGTTTGTAGAATATTCTGGAAGAACACATCACAGGAATCTGTGAAAATGTATAGAGAGTTGTCCAAGTATTTTACAAAGTCATTGAAAATAACTAACCAATGGGATGTGTTACTTTGAACATATTTCCAGATCTTCTTTTCGATATGTGGATGTTTTACTGTTTTAGGCGGATATAGGGAGGTTAGTATCAGAATTCTATTTTTAACATTAACCCTAAAGATAGTTTTTATCACAGACATCTGAATTTTGGAACATCATTAAATGTGTAAACTGGAATTTTATTTTTTCAGTTGTCATTTTCGTGGATTTTAGGGTTCCATGTGTTAGATTTTAGGAGTCCTATGATGGGGGTATTTGAAGCAGTATTCTTCTCCTTGTAAAACTCTAGAAGGTCTTAAAGAATTTATAAGAAAGTTAAAATGAAAAATAATTGTTTGTAGGAAAGAGGCCCAGAAGTGTTTCTGTGGTACGGAGAAGTGTCGAGGTTTTATTGGATCTACAAAGAACACGCCAGTCTCTAAGGGACGCAAGCGTGTCGAGGAGGAAGAAGTGGAAGAGGAAGAGAAGAAGACGAAGCAGGAACTCTTCGAGGATGAGGTAAGAAAACGATGACTTAATAATCTCCTTAACTCTTTGCCTGCTGTGTAATGGAGTTCTCTCCCTACACTCAGGCACTCATTTCAAATTTACGTGGGATTTCAATTTTTTCAGCTTGCATATCAAGGCATTATCAATGTCATCTCTGTAAGCTGAAAATACCCTCAGAAGTCTGTAACGTTTTAATTTATATCATATAATTATCATACCACTAGTAAAATGGATAAAATGTGGTCTGTAGATATTCCTTGCCAAAAATCTCCATATTATATGTCGGTAAAATTTTGATGAAGCTGAGGAATTGTGGGATGTGATATAATGTGTTTCTATTTAGAAACAGAAGTACTTATATATCAGCCGGCCTGGTATGGGAGATGGTTAGGAAAGCCCCAGCACGTTCTCCCGCCAGCTGCAGGCAAATCAAAGACTCATGTTTAGGAAAATTTCTTTCTCGATGTAGAAAAAATATTTCTCCAGTAGTCTCCTTCATTTGAAATATTGATCTAAAATATAAATTTTATGAAATGAAAAATTAAAATAAAGTTCAGGAAGTTTTCAGATAACCTAGTCAAACCCTTTATTAGCAGAAAAATGTTGAAGGTGTCTTTTTTCTGAAAAATTGTTTTAGAGGCAATTTTTCAGGACTGTCCATGGATAATTGTAGCAATGTACTTTGTTATCAGCAAAACAAATAGTTATTATGCAGGTACAGCAAATTCCTCTTTTACAGATTTTAGCTTCCATGTCTACACAGTATAAGGGAGATAAGTAGAGGGTAGCAGTATAGAACAGTAAAAGAAATCTGCCAATCATTTTCAGAATTAAAAAAAATTGTGAAGTTGCTCAATACTGCACTGATTGAATTAGGTTATCAGACTAAACGGACTGGTATGTTGATATTTCAGCTGGAACAGGAGTTGGAGGAAATGACATCGCAGGGTTTGATGAGTACGGAGAATGTCCTGACACTGTGTCGACTGATGGTCCGCGCCGAGGATACGGAGCACCGCCTCACCCTGCTCAATGTCCTACAGGTAAAAAACAGGAATTACTAGTCAAGTCCCTGAGCCTCACAGGCCTCGAATTTAACACTATATTACTTGCTATTTGCAAGTAAATATCTCAGATTAGCAAGTAAAAATAATATGCATCTGCTTTTTTTCAGCAAGTGGCTGCATAAGTTATAAACTTACAATTACAGAACCACTTAATAAAACTAATGTTGTTCACAATATACAATTTTCATAATGAATGAAGCAAAGTTATACACATGATAAATCACTTCATTCATAACAAAATGCATCATTTGAATATTGAGATTTAATAGCAAGTCAAAAGTTAGCATTTTTAGGGCACTTGCTGATTTTAGCAAGTCACATAAAATGTTAAATTTGAGGCCTGCCTTTTGTAATCGCACATCCCATATTAAAAACAACATTAGCACTATAGTACTACTGTTCTTGCGACATTCTGCTGGTAGATGCCCAAAAGTAAGGGATGGGCTTATTACCAGACCCCCCCCCTTATACATTAGGGAGGTGGGGGATTATAATATATTACCTAACACGGACTTATTGACGGAGAAAAACGGTATTGTATTTCTTTGTGGTGTTTCAGGTGACAACAGAGAGGAACTGTCTCCGTCTGTTCCTCGACTATCACGGTCTGGAGTTACTGTGGACCTGGATTGTTGACCTCCGGGACGACGGCCCAGACATCAAGATGCAGGTAAGGCATAGTGTTGAGGTCAAAGGTCACAAGTAAAACTAGTTGAGGGTACTTAGGAATCACTTTGTCATTGAATCCTTTAATAGTAAAAAGCCTGTGACACTGTAGATATCTCATTACCTTTAGAATCTTATACTGTCATTCAAATATCATAGTGTTATACTATTGAGTTTATTAACTGGTTAATTTTTTGGGGGGGGGGTCATCGGTAAAGGTTAAAAGGTCAAAGATCATGATGAAAGATTAATTATGACCTCACTTGAAGTGAAAATTAATTTTACAAGATATTTCACATTTTTAGTTTATGTTTATGACATATGATAATACTGTCTGATACACATGATTAGGTAGTCTTTGTCAAGGTTTAGGGGTCAAAGGTCACAAGTCAAGCAAGTTGAAGGGAAATAGTTAGGGGTAAGAGTTATATCTATGTGAGCCTCTGCTCACTTTTATTATCAAAGTCATGAATGTTGTTTGGCAATTTGTTTTTGATGCATACTTATTGTACTTTTCTATTTTTGTAGATACTTTCTACTTTGAAAATTCTACCCATCACCAACAAAACAATTCTGAAAGACAGTAAAATTCTAGCCATCATACAGAAACTGGCCGAAAAAGATCAATCTGAGGAGAATTCCGGTCAAGTTATATCTTCTACTCCTACCATTGGTCAAGTGACTCCTTCCACTCCGCCCACTTCCTCCAAGGAAAAACCTACCTCAATTTTATCTATTACCACGACCAAGGAGAGTAGATCGGGTAAAAAGAAAGTGAAGTTTGCTTTAGAGGACGCTTCAAGTTCGGACAATGAGTCGAGAACTAGTAACTCGGACAGTTTCAGTGATATTACAGGAAATGAATTATACACGGACTTCGACAGTCCGCCAAGTACGGAGAGTTCAAAGAAGCGATTACTACGGTCGAGTAAGAAAGAAGGTGTGTCTTTATTGTGTAGACAAGTGCTTGATAAACAGGAACCCACCCAACAAACAATGGACAGTGAAGTGTCCGAAAGTTGTGCCGCTTCCGAAAGTCAAGAGAAGATTACTCAGGAACATGAAATTGACTCCACAGAAAATGACGACAAATTGTCGTCAAATGACAATAGTGCAATAACCTGTATGGACAGTGAGACAACCGTAACAGCGGCCGATTCTAGTGACAGTAAATCAGAATCGCCCACGGACCAGGTAGACGCGGATAGTTCATCCTCATCTAAAGTGGAATCAAACGTAAACACAGACGGGGAAGAAAAAGACATTGTGACAGAATGTGACTCTTCCGAGCCGAAGGATGATGTGATGTCTCTAGCTGAGGATCTGTTACAGCACTGGAGTGATCTCAAGGTATGTTAATTACCGTATTTCTCCGGCAATAAGCCCAGGGGGCCAGTGCATTAAATAAAGTCAAAAGTGAGGGGGGGGGGGGGGGCTTATTGCCGGATATGAGCCTCAATGTGACCAACATAATCGGTCGCCATCTTGGATTTTTCATGTAATAAGACATGCTTGTTTATTAAACAGTCATTAGAACTGAGGAAAATGTGATTGCAAACACTTTAACTTTGTGAAATAAATAATTGTTGTCTTTGTCGTAACAATAGAATTGTACTTTCTATTATATTTGTTACTTCATATTGTATTGTTGCGTTAATAACCATAAATTATCAAATTAATTATTAAAGTTTTTAGGTAGTAGGATAGAATTGAAAGTCTGGATTAGATTAAGTTGTTTTTGGTACAATAACTTTACATGAATCTGGATTAAGTTGTCCAGGTTTTCAATGTTTGACTAATTTTATGAGAAAGTTACTTACTGACCTTCTAGATGACAAAATATTGCATCGGTCCAATTATACTGAAGAATGATATTGTTAGTTTGTTAGTTTGGATTTAGCTCGAAATAAATTTTAGATTGTCTGTTTCTCTACAGGAAATCTTCAGGATCCCCAAGAAAGAGCAGGTGGAGGAAAGAAAAAGGATTGAACGACAGTTGTTGGGTATGTTTCCAACTTAATTGATCTCTTTTCTCGCGTATTAATTACATCAGGTCATCAGATAAAGGTTATAAAGGGTCATGATTAGAGGTCAAAGTTCATCAGATAAAGGTTATAAAGGGTCATGATTAGGGGTCAAAGTTCATCAGATAAAGGTTATAAAGGGTCATGATTAGAGGTCAAAGGTCATCAGATAATGCTTTTAAAGGGTCAGAGACAGCTGTCTTCTCTAGCTTGTATGTATGATGATAGTTATATACCTCAAGAAATTTAATTTAACATTTGTAACAGTTTGATGACAACAAGTTCTACACCTGATTGAATTGTGGTAGTGTCAGATGGATGGTAGAACAGTGTACCCTCGTTACACCGCCACCTTTGTCCAAAGCAATTATGGCGGTATAACGAGGGTGGCGATAGTATCGAATTATGAAAATTATAACCATGAAATAAATTGCATAATAGATTGCATTTCCAACATTTTATTAAAAACAAGGTTAGTATTATATCGTCAAATAGATCTACATTGGCGCAAATTTATATCTGAAAATAGTTATTGATCTACTTTTGCTGCATGCCATTCCAAATGGAACACTAAAGAGTTCCTCATTCTCCAAAAACAAAACAATATGGCATTATCGTCGAGGGAAATATATAGCGATTTGGGAGGTTTGTATTTTAAAGGGTGTGGCGGATGGCGGTATGCGAGGGAACTTAACGAGGGAATTATATAGGAAAGAAATCCGTTCTAGAGGTTTAGGTGGCGGTAGATTTGGGTGGCGATAAGTCTGGGGTACACTAGTACTGTATGTCTAATTATCTACGTTGTATGTGAACCGTCACACATATTTTGTTTATATTATTTGAACAGGGTATTTCTTATCAAACATTCATTGTAATAATAAAGTTCTGTTGAGAAGTTAATACACTACAGTCGGAGTGTACTGAAATAATAGAATATGCCGTTTCTGAGATACAACTTACCAGAATAAATGTCACACGATTTGGCAGTCACATGGTACATCCAGGGGGCATGTATACTTCCTATGTAATGGTAAATCGGTAGTTAACCAACGCCGGTAAAATTAGGACAGACATTACCGAAATTTAGGATGCTTTAACAAAGTTATTTCCACTGACCAGTTCCAAGTAGATAAACATGACGTTTGGAAACTCATAGCAGCTCTTTTTGAATACTGTTCTGTGGCACTGATGCTTTGGCGGTACACCAGATGTATACATGCCCCCCTATCTTGTGACAAGTGTATCTAAAACCTGGTCAAACTGGAGAAAAAAAGTATCTTCGAAAAGACGTATTGGATCTAATGAATCACATTATAAAAATCAATCAATTTGTTGACTGTTTTAAACAGATGTTCGACCCACCAAGCAACGCCAGCGAGAAAAGTTTGAACGCTTACAGGACCAGACCAGAATACGAGGTTTGTATAATCGCCATAATGACGTGGGGAAGTTGTGATAGCACCATGTTATGTATACAAAACATACTAGGTGGACATCAAGGTTGTATTAAAGTATTGTATCAGAAATTTACATATCTCATTGGGTAAATTATTTTATTTGATTGAAAAGTGTTTGGTAAAAAGGATCTCTGTTTAATATCAGATCTCAACAGAGTCAATACAGATTTCGTTTCCATAAACTCTGTTTCCCAAGTGACTGGAAATAAGTGTTATTGATTGATATAAAATAAGTTGTGGATTGTGGTTTGTGAGGACTTGGGTGACCCAAGATTTATGGGTGACCCAAGATTTACATGGCGGTTGTCATTTATTAAGCAGAAGATGCTTACTCTTCCAGACCACCTGGTCTTACTCTCTTGTACTTTTACAAGAAAGGCCACCTAAATCTTTCCTTTGTTCATATTTTGTCCCTCCTTAAGACATTTTGAGTTTGGAGTTGCTTCAATATTCCCTAATTATTATTTTGTTTTTGCTACAGCTGCTGGATTATTTTTTTGTTTTCGTTACAGCTGCTGGATGGGACTCGGGGATCAGGAAGAGGAAACGCCCACCCCCACCTCCTCCTCCCTCTGAAGATGATGATGACCCTACCAAACCAAGGTACCAGAACCAACTGTTGTTGTATTCCAATTACCGTATTCACCGTAATTAGTGCCCCTTCCCCCTATAAAGGCCCCTCCTTCCTTCTGTGAAGGTATTCAAATTAGATGTATGCCCTTACAAGTCGTGACGGAATTAAATGTTTCTATATAACAGTAGGTAAACCTTACTGAGCATGTTTTCAAGAAGAAAGCCCACAAAAAATCTGTAATATTTGTATTTCCAAAGTTGTAATAACCACCATATTCAATTTAGTGAAACAAAAAAAAAGATGACTTAATGAATTTGGACCTTAATTATAACTAAATCCAAAAACATGATATAAATTAATGTATAAAAAAGTATGAAATAAGGACATAGTGGGATGGGAAGTGAACATTTTAAGTTTGTTAGGTTTTAAAACCCAGGCTTCCATCCCTGGCAACAGCTTTTTGACTGGATAGTAAAAATGTTGTACAAAAAAAAAACAAAAAAAAGATTTGTAAATATGAATTTGAAACATGGTATTTGATGAGAGAAATATTTCGCAGGAAAACGTTGCTGCCATCACCCCCTAAGATGACGAAGGAACAGCGACGTCAACGCTTCGAGGCGGACGTAAAAGCTCACGACGAGATGTTAGCCGAGCATCAGCGACAGCAGGAGGAGCTCTTCATGCAGCATCAACAACAAATACTGGCCGATCCTACGTACCTGTTTTTCCAGCAAGCCCTCATCCAGCACGGCTACGGGCCCGAGGTGGCCCAGCTTCAGATCCAGAACTTGCTTCAGGAGGGCCACACCGCGGAGACCATCATAGTCGAGCTAGCCAGGCAGCTACAGCAGGGATTACAACAACAGCAAGGTAAGTCGTCATCTAAAATCTTATATCAACACGCAACCAATACAAGGTTTTCTGGGAAGTATATATAAAACTCTGGTTACCATTTCAGTTTAATTGTATTGGGCTTGATGGTGCTTGACACTTGGTATTAAAGGCACAATATACGTAACTTCAGGAAACTTTTTCGTGATTCTGAAAAATTCTGAAAAAAAAATCCAGCTTATAACCATGCAAAAATAAGCCTAAAATGAAGTAAACCTGAGTGGTAACTAACAAGAAACTCTTGATAGAAAAATCAAAAGAATAGAAAATAATTCAGATGTGGCCCAGTTCAACAACAAGCGGAAGTTAGAAAACGGTTCAAAATGGACGCGTGTTTACAAATACTGAGTTTCATCTGCTGCTGTACCGGTTACCGTGTAAGAATTCATCTTGAATATTGCTGATATCAGTTAATCTTAACTAAATCTATATAAATAATAAGTTATTAGGCTTGATTTTTGCTTCAAATTCTGCCGAAAGTTACGTATATTGGGCCTTTAATCCATTCACTCTGATATGGTGCTTACATGTGTGATGATGTCTGTAAGTGGAGCTGGTCAGTTTGTCATAATGTGTGGCCCTTTGATGATGATTGCTATCTTAGTGATTTTTGCCCTTGTAATGTTCCTCGTGTTGGTGATGTTAACACTTGACAGAGATCAATTTACGCCTTTTTCACTATTGTTTATAGGTAGTTTTCCCTCAAAATTGTTTCTCTTATTTTCTCACAATTGTGTTAAATTTACTAAAATATTATATTTTCCCTCATTTCTGATGTCAGTATCTACCCATAATCCTTCAGATTTGTTTTTCTGATTACCCTTTGCTGTTTTCACTTGCAAAATGTGCTTACAAGTTTAAAAATTTTAACTTTTGTTGTTTTTCAAAAAATCCCCTTTGAAGAGCTTATTTTCCCCTGAAGTTAAAAAAGGTCCCCTAAATCCTAGATAAATCCCTGCTTTATGTATTGTTTGTCCCCATGGTGATAACGTTCTGAGTGATATTTACCTTTGTACAGCCTCTATAGAAGGGACCATGGAGCCTGCGTTTCAGGACCCCTCTCTCCAGCAGCTACTCGACCCAGAGTACCAGGCCCAGCAACAGGCCCAGCAACAGGCCCAGCAACAGGCCCAGCAACAGGCCCAGCAACAGGCCCAGCAGGCCATGCTTCAGTCTGGGATGGCCTACATGGAAGATGGGCAGACTCCGCAGCAGCAGCAGCAGCTTCTGTACCAGCAACAACAGGTAGGTCAAGGTTATAGGGGGCAAGGTCAGAGAATAAAGGTCACATAGGTCAAACTGACAGAGGTCATTGTCACTGTCTATGGAGACATTTATTTTAGATCAAGGTCATAGAGGTCCAGGTCAGAGAATAAAGGTCATGTAGGTTAATATGACAGAGCACTGAGGTTATTATCACTGTCTTTATTTTGACTTATAATTTAACCTTTGATTTTTGTCCAATTTTCTTTTAAATAACAAAACCACCTCTCTCTAGGGACAGTTCCAGAGCCAAGCAGGATTGGTTGCCCAGCAACAGAGCCAGGGCATGACACCAGCACAGGCGTTGGCATACCAACAACAGCAACAGCAACAGCAGCAGCAGCAACAACAACAGCAGCAACAACAGCAGCAGCAACAGCAGGGGGCCCTAGACCAGCAGGCAGCCCAGATGTCTTCCGATCCTCAGAGTGTTGCCTATATGCAGCAGGTAGGTTACACGAACCTAAGGCTATTCTCGTTCAGGGAAAAATAAATTTAAGGTGTAGACAGTATAGCAGATAAAGTAAGAACGGAGTAATGAAGTGTAAACAGACACAAATAATGAATAAGAAGGTGAACAGTGTTTTATAAAGTGGGAATGGAATTTTAATTGTGAGTCATATGATAAATTAAGCATATGTGTTTGTTTTATTTTCGAAGATGGCTGATCCAAGTTCGACCGTAAGATCAAGTTTATTTTCTTATACATCATTTAGCATTTGCAGCATCTATGCTTAGTTGTATTGCATCCTGCACCTTCCCGTAATTCTTATTTTAAAATTATTTTTTATTTTTCTTTAATTTTCTAGCATTACTGTTTATTTTTTGGTTTCATCAAATAAATATTTTGTGTTATTGTTTATCCGCTGAAATGGTTTGCTCATTTGCCTTGTTTGCGGACCAATTCCTCATTATACTTCCGTATTTGTATGTGATTTGCACATTTATATTTTGTTCCTTGTAGTGCTACCTCTACTGGCAACACTACCTCAACATTTATAAGCTTATCAATAAATCCTGTTTTAATATTTTGGACACTTACATTTCATCCTTTGATCATGTATAACCACCTGCCATTTAAAACTTATTCACCTCTAAATTGTTATAATGAACTATTCCAATCTTTGAATTGGAAGAGTTAAAATGTGTTTTCAGGGGTAAATGAGTTAACAGTGACTTAAGAACAGCTTCTACAGGCTATTCCTTAAGCTCAAGATGCTTGGTATGGAGCCCATTGACATACCCCCGCTAGTCATTAACATGCTATTTGAACATCAATGTTCCTGTTAGCAGCAATTGTTACAGTTAAGGTATTGTATAGTAATATTGACACTAAGTATAGCGATATACAGAAACTGTAATTAGCACAATCATGATTTAGTGGAATACTTTCAGCGTGGAAATCGCTACAATAAGATCACTGCTAAAGAATGTACGCTTACAGTGTACCGGGGGGAGTCTGTATTACATTTATTGTCACTGGCCAAAATAGATAAAGAAGGGTTTGGTACCTGGAGTGTAAGACAGAAGCCTATCATGTGATAAATAAGGGCTGGGTTTATCATGGGAAACTTCTTAGGGTTAACCAGAAATTTGAATTACATTACAATATAAAAATACTTGTGTTATGTGTTCACCCCTGAAGACACGTATGAACTCTTCCAATTCAAAGTTTGGAATAATTCATTATGAAGTTTCAGGGGTGTATGAGTTAATTAGATTTTTCCAGTTTAGCTAGTTAGACCGAGTTGAATCTGTTAGCATGCTGCTTGCTGATATCTGCATCATATACAACCTGTTTGTGCTGTATTATAATCCTTCAATAATAGACTTTCTCAATATGATATGATTAAATTTGATAGAATTATTAATTTCACTAAGTTTTGAATTCATTTATTGTTTATGGGCCTCTTTCACTTACAGCAGAAATATCACTAGCTGGTTATAAGGGGTAATTTGATTAGGGAAGGGAAAGGAAAATCAATACTTTATTTCGAGCCTTTTAAAACTTGAAAATGAAAAGAGTTTTTATAAAGTTGATTGTAATTACTAATTAATATTGCTTACAGCACATTATTTAACTCATCTACTGCTGAAATTTTACAATGAACTGTTTCAACCTGTGAATTGGAAAACTTAAAATGTGTTGTCAGAGGTGAATGTGCGGAAATGTCTATTATATTGAGATTTTTTGTTTCAGTAAAATATCACAATACTAATTCAAAATCTTTTTGCAGATCCAGCAACTTCAACAGCAGCTACACATTCAAAGCCAGCTTGCAGCACTTTCCCAGGGGGCAACACTTTCTCAGGGGGCAGCCCCTACAGAGGAGGAGGATGTTCCACCCCCTCCCTCGCCCCCCAAAACAAAACAAACCAAACTACCTCCCAACTGGAAAAGTGCCAAAGACTCGGATGGAAAAACATACTACTACCATACTATCACCAGGTAACCTTCAACCTCTGATAACCTTTGACGTTAGCATGCGAAATGTCTTTGTCATTAGGTACTGCAATCTATACAGGGATGACCTAGTGTTTGATACATAACATTTGGGCAGAATATGAGACCCCTCTTTGGAAATTTGGGTTTAACTTCCACTTTGTCATTAAATTCCTAATTGGAAGGTGCAATATCATTCACCTCCAGAGAGATGAGAGGTTCAGTTACTTACATGTGTTTCTATACGTACATGTGTTCTGTATTTGTAGACAAAGTTTCTATACGTACATGTGTTCTGTATTTGTAGACAAAGTTTCTATACTTACATGTGTTCTGTATTTGTAGACAAAGTTTCTATACTTACATGTGTTCTGTATTTGTAGACAAAGTTTCTATACGTACATGTGTTCTGTATTTGTAGACAAAGTTTCTATGCTTACATGTGTTCTGTATTTGTAGACAAAGTTTCTATACGTACATGTGTTCTGTATTTGTAGACAAAGTTTCTATACTTACATGTGTTCTGTTTTTGTAGACAAAGTTTCTATACGTACATGTGTTCTGTATTTGTAGACAAAGTTTCTATACGTACATGTGTTCTGTATTTGTAGACAAAGTTTCTATACGTACATGTGTTCTGCATTTGTAGACAAAGTTTCTATACGTACATGTGTTCTGCATTTGTAGACAAAGTTTCTATACGTACATGTGTTCTGTATTTGTAGACAAAGTTTCTATACGTACATGTGTTCTGTTTTTGTAGACAAAGTTTCTATACTTACATGTGTTCTGTTTTTGTAGACAAAGTTTCTATACGTACATGTGTTCTGTATTTGTAGACAAAGTTTCTATACGTACATGTGTTCTGCATTTGTAGACAAAGTTTCTATGCTTACATGTGTTCTGTTTTTGTAGACAAAGTTTCTATACTTACATGTGTTCTGTTTTTGTAGACAAAGTTTCTATACGTACATGTGTTCTGTATTTGTAGACAAAGTTTCTATACGTACATGTGTTCTGCATTTGTAGACAAAGTTTCTATACGTACATGTGTTCTGTTTTTGTAGACAAAGTTTCTATGCTTACATGTGTTCTGTATTTGTAGACAAAGTTTCTATACGTACATGTGTTCTGTATTTGTAGACAAAGTTTCTATACGTACATGTGTTCTGTATTTGTAGACAAAGTTTCTATACGTACATGTGTTCTGTATTTGTAGACAAAGTTTCTATACGTACATGTGTTCTGTTTTTGTAGACAAAGTTTCTATACTTACATGTGTTCTGTTTTTGTAGACAAAGTTTCTATACGTACATGCGTTCTGTATTTGTAGACAAAGTTTCTATACGTACATGTGTTCTGTATTTGTAGACAAAGTTTCTATACGTACATGTGTTCTGTATTTGTAGACAAAGTTTCTATACGTACATGTGTTCTGTATTTGAAGACAAAGTTTCTATACTTACATGTGTTGTGTATTTGTAGACAAAGTTTCTATACTTACATGGTTTCTGTATTTGTAGACAAACCCAGTGGGACACTCCGACCTGGGACTGTACACAGGACGACAGCATGGACATGTGTACCCCACCCATGGAGGAGGTCAAGGTCAGTTGTAGCTTATTTCTCTTGGTCAAGATCATGTGTAGCTTATTAGTCAAGGTCAGTTTCAACTTACTACTCAAGGTCAAGGTCAGTTGTAACTTATTAGTCAAGGTCAGTTGTAAGTTATTACTTAAGGTCAAGGTCAGTTGTAGCTTATTTCTGTTAAGTCAAGATCATTTGTAGCTTATTAGTAAAAGTCAGTTGTAACTTACTACTCAAGGTCAAGGTCACTTATAGTTCATTACTCAATGTCAAGGTTAGTTGTAGCTTATTACTCAAGGTCAGGGTCAGTTGTTAATAAGCACATTTCATGTTGTTTTCTTCTATTTTTTTTTTGGATTATCAATGTAAAACTATAAGAAATAGTTTTGACCGATTTACGTAAAATGGATTTCTGGTCAGGGAAAGGACTGCTGAAGAATGAGGGTTGGAAAGTTTGAGACTTTGCGTGTTTGAGACTTTGTGTGTGTGAGACTTTGTGTGTGTGAGACTTTGTGTGTGTGAGACATTACGTGGTTGAGACTTTGAGTGTTTGAGACTTTGAGTGTTTGAGGAAACTTTGTGTGGTTGAGACTTTGCGTGTTTGAGGAGACTTTGTGTGGTTGAGGCTTTGCATGTTTGAGACTTTGTGTGTTTGAGACTTTGCGTGTTTGAGACTTTGCGTGTTTGAGGCTTTGCATGTTTGAGACATTACATGTTTGAGACTTTGCCTGTTTGAGGCTTTGCATGTGTGAGGAGACTTTGAGTGTTTGAGACTTTGCATGGTTGAGACTTTGCATGTTTGAGACTTTGCGTGTTTGAGGCTTTGCCTGTTTGAGACTTTGCATGGTTGAGACTTTGTGTGGTGCAGGCTTTGAGTGTTTGAGACTTTGCGTGTTTGAGACTTTGCGGGTTTGAGACTTTGAGGGTTTGAGACTTTGTGTGTTTGAGACTTTGTGTGTTTGAGACTTTGCGTGTTTGAGACTTTGCTTGTTTGAGACTTTGCGTGTTTGAGACTTTGAGTGTTTGAGACTTTGCATGTTTGAGACTTTGCGTGTTTGAGACTTTGTGTGTTTGAGACTTTGCCTGTTTGAGACTTTGCGTGTTTGAGACTTTGCGTGTTTGAGACTTTGCCTGTTTTAGACTTTGCCTGTTTGAGACTTTGCGTGTTTGAGACTTTGCGTGAGACTGTGCGTGTTTTAGACTTTGCTTGTTTGAGACTTTGTGTATTTGAGACTTTGCGAAGTTGAGACTTTGCGTGTTTCAGACTTTGCGTGTTTCAGACTTTGCGTGTTTCAGACTTTGCCTGTTTGAGACTTTGAGTGTTTGAGACTTTGCGTGTTTGAGGCTTTGCGTGTTTGAGGCTTTGCATGTTTGAGACTTTGCGTGAGACTGTGTGTGTTTTAGACTTTGCATGTTTGAGACTTTGCGTGTTTGAGACTTTGAGTGTTTGAGACTTTGCGTGTTTGAGGCTTTGCATGTTTGAGACTTTGCGTGAGACTGTTAGTGTTTGAGACTTTGCGTGTTTGAGGCTTTGCATGTTTGAGGCTTTGCATGGTTGAGACTTTGCGTGTTTGAGACTTTGCATGGTTGAGACTTTGCGTGTTTTAGACTTTGAGTGTTTGAGACTTTGAGTGTTTTAGACTTTGGGTGTTGGAGACTTTGGGTGTTTGAGTGTTTGAGACTTTGCGTGTTTGAGACTTTGAGTGTTTGAGGCTTTGCATGTTTGAGACATTACGTGTTTGAGACTTTGCCTGTTTGAGGCTTTGCATGTGTGAGGAGATTTTGAGTGTTTGAGACTTTGCATGGTTGAGACTTTGCATGTTTGAGACTTTGTGTGTTTGAGGCTTTGCCTGTTTGAGACTTTGCATGGTTGAGACTTTGCGTGTTTAAGACTTTGTGTGGTTGAGGCTTTGCATGGTTGAGACTTTGCGTGTTTGAGACTTTGCGTGGTCGAGACTTTGCGTGTTTGAGACTTTGAGTGTTTTAGACTTTGCGTGTTTGAGACTTTGCGTGTTTGAGACTTTGAGTGTTTGAGACTTTGCGTGTTTGAGACTTTGCGTGTTTGAGACTTTGAGTGTTTGAGACTTTGCGTGTTTGAGACTTTGAGTGTTTGAGGCTTTGCATGTTTGAGACATTACGTGTTTGAGACTTTGCCAGTTTGAGGCTTTGCATGTGTGAGGAGACTTTGAGTGTTTGAGACTTTGCATGGTTGAGACTTTGCATGTTTGAGACTTTGAGTGTTTGAGACTTTGCATGGTTGAGACTTTGCGTGGTCGAGACTTTGCGTGTTTGAGACTTTGAGTGTTTTAGACTTTGCGTGTTTGAGACTTTGCGTGTTTGAGACTTTGAGTGTTTGAGACTTTGCGTGTTTGAGACTTTGCGTGTTTGAGACTTTGAGTGTTTGAGACTTTGCGTGTTTGAGACTTTGAGTGTTTGAGGCTTTGCATGTTTGAGACATTACGTGTTTGAGACTTTGCCAGTTTGAGGCTTTGCATGTGTGAGGAGACTTTGAGTGTTTGAGACTTTGCATGGTTGAGACTTTGCATGTTTGAGACTTTGAGTGTTTGAGACTTTGCATGGTTGAGACTTTGAGTGTTTAAGACTTTGCATGTTTGAGACTTTGAGTATTTGAGACTTTAAGTGTTTTAGACTTTAAATGTTTTAGACTTTGTGTGATTGAGACTTAGCGTGTTTGAGATTTTGTGTGATTGAGACTTAGCGTGATTGAGGCTTTGCATGTTTGAGACAATACGTGTTTGAGACTGCGTGGTTGAGGCTTTGTGTGGTTGAGACTTTGCATGAAACTGTGTCTTCACTATTTGTACATTTGTTATGCTTTCTATTTATAGCCTGTTAAGAAGAATTCGAAGCAGACGACGACCGCTGCAGCTGACACATCCAGTGAACTCGCCAAGAAGATCAAAGATCAGTTCAGGAACAAGGTTTGTTCACAAAGATTCTTTAAAACTTTCCTGTTGTAGTGTATTCATGTCATTGCTCTACCTAACACAGTGTATGTTAATTGTAAGAATGTGCCAGTCAGAATTGCCATCACAAGTTTCTTCTGTAAAAAAAGAAAAGAAATCAGTGAATATTAAAGTGTCAACAAAAAACCATAATCTGAACTCGAAATCAATTAGACAAGGGACAAATAGGACAAAAGGAAAGTTTTACAGGGACAAGAGAATAAGACCAGGTGCTCAAGAAGAGTAATCGTCTGTAACAGTATTATCACTGTTTTCTGTCTTTCCTCGATTATTGGTCTTTCAATGTTGGCTATCATTTACATTTTATTTGATGGAAAAAAAGTTTTTGTGTTATTTTCAAATAATCAAATCTTCTTTGGAGACGACAAAGTTAGGAGTTATATATGGTTGGGTGGTGCAGTGGATAGCACACTTGCCTTTTACAAGGCGGTAGGGGTTAGATTTCCCAGTCCCATGTGAAAAGGTATGGAGTCACCTGCCAGACCATGCATGTTTTCTCAGGGTACCCCGGTTTCCTCCCACAATAAGGCCTCTCGGGCGCTAACAACAGGCAAACAAGAGTGATAGATAGAAGTTGGATAACTTGTTTCATAAATGTTGTTAAATAAATATAGGATATCTAACAGTGTCTTCAGTAATACCAAATATATTTCACAAGTGTGGCTAATATTTTGATATTTTTCATACGTGCACAGCACGAGTGAAATATATTTGGTATAACTGAAGATACTGTTAGATATTCTGTTTATTACATTTTCATAGCAAAATCCAAATTGGCAGCTTTTGATATTCCCATATGTCATTTGTAAGCAGCATTCCGATTGGTCAAATCAGAAAAAGTGATATTTCTTACTAATGAAAAATATCACTTAATAGAATGAATAATTTTCGATATTTCACTTGTAAAAATGGAATAAATGAAGTTTATATATATAGGGATTGTGACTATATCATAATCTCAGCATTGGACTTTGTTCTATAAACCATGAAAGGTGAATTGTCTTGATACTTTATCTTGATCCTTTGTAATGTGTGTTGTAAAACTTTTTACACTGTAAACATTTGATTTTGTAGATGTCCTCCTATGTGGTGGTGTGTCTGAACCCGTACAGGAAACCCGACTGTAAGATGGGACACATCTCTTCCACCGACGACTTCAAACACCTCGCCAGGAAGGTAAGAATGTTTGGTTTATTTTGTTTTACAGCCTTTTAACAGCCAGGGTCATTCAAGGACATGCCAGGTTTTGCAATTTAAATAATATGGAATTTATTTTAATGAGTTGAATCAAATATTTGATATGTCCCCAAATAAACCTAATGACCTATCAATAATTTAGCTCAACTATGATGTATTATATATAAATTTTAATAGAAATTGCTCTAGAAAAGTTAATTATGAAAATTCTTTTTAACCAGCTTCCTTTATAAACATTATCTGACATAAAAATCAACTTTTTAATTCAGTTAAAGGAAGGTAAACTCCTTCCATAGCAATAGAGACTTTAGTTAATTCTCGAGTACAGAGACCTGAGATTCAGTGTCTTAACTTTATTTTATGCAGACATTTTGGTTGCCATGGTAACCAAGTCACTATATAATATACAAGTATTTATTGCTAAGGATGGTGGGGGGCGCTTAATTGTGAAAATCCCACAAATAATATCTGCCTTCTTGGATATGCTTACACACCACTATAAACCAACTTATTTTCGTGGCGACTTAATTTTGTGTTTTCTTGTGAAACTACTTTTTTGCGACAATTCAATTTCACAATAAATATGTTCATAAAACCTATGTACAGTACTTGGACCGTTGGTATACCTCTGATTGAAACTATTTCGCAGCGATTGATTTCATTAAATTTTAATCAACCACAAAATACGCGAATACTAATTGCACGCAAAAATAAGTTGGTTTACAGTATAAATGACAAGGATTTCTAGTTAAGTATAATACATGTTTTTGTTTGTACAGTTGACCCATCATGTGATGGCCAAGGAGTTGAAACACTGCCACCATGTGGAGGACCTCGAAGTGAATGAGAATGTTAAGGCCAAGGCTAAAGACTATGTTAAGAAGTACATGGGAAAGTTCGGTTCCATGTACCGCAAGACTGGTTCTCCCGATGATTAAATACCAATACATGACAAGTTCGGTTCCATGTACCGCAAGACTGGTTCTCCCGATAATAGTAAAGAATAACAGGCCAAAATTGGTTCCATGTATCGTAAGACTGGTTCCTCCGATGATTGTATAGGGATTACAGGACAAGTCGGGTTCCTCATATCCCTCGACTGGATCTCTCAGCGATTAAAGAGGGAATATCGGGCAAGTAAGATATCCTGTAATGACACAGTGGCTCTCCTTACAATTATATAAGGATTTGGTGTCACGATTAGATAGAGAACCTTTCCTGAACCATTGAAGTTGAAGACCCTACGATGGAATTGGTATCATACTGTTTTAGTTTGGCGGCAGGTGCTGAGGATCTGCCTTCCTACACACAATATGGATTACAAAAGTGCTCTTCCAGTGAAGGAATCTTGGTTAGACCAAAATTTCAAAGTCCGTACCATGTACTGCCCTGGCATGGCAATATTGACTCGGTGCAGAAACCATGGGTTACACTTCACTCCCAGTCATTAAACGGCAGGTTCTACTCTACTGATTTACTCAAGAACCATTACTGTATTGTTTCATACGTGTTACTGTAAGGAGTAGCGTTTGTTTTGCCCACAGGAAATGAGGTCTTGCTTTTAAATAAAATCCAGAACTGACGGCATGAAATAGTTTTGTGAACTATGGTTTGTGAGATCATGGCTTGATATTGTATCAACAGTTAGGTAGCTATATCTACCGGGTGTTTATGGTCAAATTGACAATCTCAATAAAATTGTGACGAGGCCAGTAATTAACTTTTCCTCTTTATCTTGAGAAGTATTTCAGGAATTGTATTTATCATATCATCGAAGATATTTTGACCATCATTTGATTGAACTCAAAATGAAAGACGCACAAAACAGTCATTATATATAGATTTGTGTGTATGCAGGGTGGTAGATGAAATAAAGATATTGTCATTCTTACGGGATCAAATGCAACTACCTAAATGTAATGAGGATATTTTTTTCATTTTTTGAGAAACAGTTTTCTTGCACATTTGTCAGTTTGTGTAGTCTGAAGAACAGAGGCCAGGGATGAGTCACTGTAAACTGTATTTTATGGATGAAGTTTTATCCATTGTCTTGTTATTTGTGTTTTTATTCATCTAGTTAAAGTATTAATGAAATCTTTATTTTAAATGTTATGTTATAATTACATTTTGTAGGCCGAATGATAAAATATATGACTTCAGGACATCAAACAAATGGATTATGTGACTTTGAAATTGTTTGATCATGATGCAAATATAGATATTTAATTTAAGTGTCCATAAGTGTTTAAGTGTTCAGGGTGGTTCATTGTAAATAGTTCATGTTATCATGAATGTCTTACCAAGGGAGATAATCTAGAAGCGTCATTGTAAATAGTTCATGTTATCAGGAGTGTCTTACCAAGGGAGATAATCTAGAAGCGTCATTGTAAATAGTTCATGTTATCAGGAGTGTCTTACCAAGGGAGATAATCTAGAAGCGTGAAATTGAGAGAGTTTGTGTGGATGTGTATAGGAGAGTTTTATAAGTTTGTATATATTTGTGGATATTTTATATATATCTGTTAAGTCTTTAAAGCTCATTTCACTTCCTTGGCATACGGCCATGTTAAAAGCTCATCAGGCCGAGTTGCCATGGTAATCACATTTTGCTGTGTGGCGAGGGCAACTGTTACTTACTCTGAAACTAGTGAATTACATGTTTACAACTTTGTCATTCTTTATCACCTGAAAAGCCATGTAAATTTTAACTCGGAGTTTGTGGCTAAATAATCTGACTTCCTTTAATCCAAATAGCTTTTATATAGTGTACACTTATCCTAGTGTCAATATGTACACTTCTAAGAGCATCCTACTTACAACTGTTCAGCCAACACGCTCGAGTGGCTAATTATTACAGATACGAGTTTCCAGCTCTTCAGCCAACATGCTCGAGTGGCTGATTATAACAGATACAAGTTTCCAGGCAGCATTCTTTTTCTGTGTACATTCATCAAAACTTAACCATTCTATAAAAAAATTGAGCAATTCATCTTCAGGGTTTGTTTACAGTTAGGCCACCTGTCTATCATCTTTTATTATTAAAAGGAGAAAGCAAGAAAATTAAAAGGTAAAAAGTCAAAATTATGTGATTTGACTTGTCTAAAATTTCCTGACTCCACAAAATTAGATTTATGGTAATTTAATCAGTATAATTATAGTTGTTAAAACAGGCAACAATAAACAACTGAAAAAGTGGAAAAATGGTGGAAGCCAAAGCTGAAACGGAAAAATATAAACAAAAGATGATCAACAAAATGGTCCCCGTTGGGTATTCCATATATAGAACAATATCTTAATTGGAGTTGTAAAGATAAATTTGTAAGAAAGGGCATTATTAAACCAATTAAGTAATTGTGTGTTGCTTTATTAAATGTAATGTTGACCTTTTAATTGAAACATAATGTGTCAGTCAGTGTATAACTGACTTAAATTGAGATTTGTAACAGTAGATTGTATTGTACTCCAGCATCACACAAGTCTCAATTCGTTCACTTCTGAATTCATAATGAACTGATCCATCTTTTAAAGGCCCAATAAAAATAACTTTCGGCAATACTTGAAGCGAAAATCAAGCCTAATAACTTATTATATTTATAGATTTAGTTAAGATTAACTGATATCAGCAATATTCAAGATGAATTCTTTCGCGGTTACCGGTACAGCAGCAGTTGAAACACGCTGTTTGTAAACATGCGTCCATTTCGAACCGTCTTCTACCTTTGGTTTGTTGTTGAAGTGGGCCCCACCTGAACTATTTTCAATTTTTTGTATTTTTTTGTCCATTAAATGTAATGTTGACCTCTAATTGAAACATAATGTGTCAGTCAGTGTATAACTGACTTAAATTGAGATTTGTAACGGTAGATTGTATTGTACTCCAGCATCACACAAGCCTCAATTCGTTCACTTCTGAATTCATAATGAACTGATCCATCTTTTAAAGGCCCAATAAACATAACTTTCGGCAATACTTGAAGCGAAAATCAAGCCTAATAACTTATTATATTTATAGATTTAGTTAAGATTAACTGATATCAGCAATATTCAAGATGAATTCTTTCGCGGTTACCGGTACAGCAGCAGTTGAAACACCCTGTTTGTAAACATGCGTCCATTTCGAACCGTCTTCTACCTTTGGTTTGTTGTTGAAGTGGGCCCCACCTGAACTATTTTCAATTTTTTGTATTTTTTTGTCCATAGTTTCTTGTTAGTTACCGCTCAGGTTTACTTCGTTTTAGGCTTATTTTTGCATGGTTATTAACTGGAATTTTTTCAGAATTTTTCAGAATCACGAAAATTTCCCTGAAGTTACGTATATTGGGCCTTTAAAGAGTTAAAATGTATCTTCAGGTGAGACTAAGTATATTATACAGTCAGTAAGGTAAACAGGTAATTAGTCTTTTCACATCCTTACTTCCTCCTTTTAGCCACACAGATTGGTATTAACACTATATTGATTATGAAATTTATATTTGTTTACAAGTTGTGCCTCTAAATAAAGAAATCTGTTGCAAAATGAAAGAATAATTTGCAAACATGTAGATTGAGTTGTGCAGATAAGACAAATGAGTTGTGTTCAATTTAGTAATTAAAACTTAGGTCAGTGTGAAAGTGCCCTAAGTTGAGTCCATATGAGACAGTGCCCTTAGTTGAGTCCACTTGACATCGCCCTAAACAGTAAACAGAAGTTTGTTGCATTATCATATGGAAATCTGGCAATGAACTGGAAATCAGGTTTACTCTCATACATTTTATATGGTTTCCAACCAACAATAATAAAATAAATACAAATGAACTTTGCCTGGGTGTTTTTTGTGAAGGCATAACAGAACACTAACCTAATGAAATTTATCTTACTGACTAAATCATACCTTATGAGATGTATCTTACTGACTAGATCATACCTAATGAGATGTATCTCACTGACTAGATCATACCTTATGAGATGTATCTTACTGACTAGATCATACCTAATGAGATGTATCTCACTGACTATATCATACCTAATGAGATGTATCTCACTGACTAGATCATACCTAATGAGATGTATCTCACTGACTAGATCATACCTAATGAGATGTATCTCACTGACTATATCGTACCTAATGAGATGTATCTCACTGACTAGATCGTACCTAATGAGATGTATCTTACTGACTAGATCATACCTAATGAGATGTATCTTACTGACTAGATCGTACCTAATGAGATGTATCTCACTGACTAGATCATACCTAATGAGATGTATCTTACAGACTAGATCGTACCTAATGAGATGTATCTCACTGACTAGATCATACCTTATGAGATGTATCTCACTGACTAGATCATACCTTATGAGATGTATCTTGCTGACTAGATCATACCTAATGAGATATATCTCACCAACTAGATCATACCCAATGAGATATATCTTACTGACTAGATCGTACCTAATGAGATATATCTTACTGACTAGATCGTACCTAATGAGATATATCTCACTGACTAGATCATACCTTATGAGATGTATCTTACTGACTAGATCATACCCAATGAGATATATCTGACTGACTAGATCATACCTAATGAGATATATCTCACCAACTAGATCATATCCAATGGGATGTATCTTACTGACCAAATAATTCTTAATGAAATGTATCTTACAGACTAGATCGTACCTAATAAAAAAAAGGGAGTGAATACATTATCATTTTTCTCGTATTGATGGAATAGTTTTGTTAGCCAAATGTGACTCTTTAAAATGTCCGTTATAAACCTAATTGTAGATGGGAATTTGACAAAATGGGAGTGTACACATCATTGTTTGTCTCGTATTGATCTAATACTGTCGGCCAAATGTAACATAAATATGACGCTTTAAAATGTCTTTGTGTTAATTAGAGCCAATATGCAGATGTATGTTATCAAGTTATATTTACATTTGCTCTGTAATTTGCCATTGACACAATGCTAAGAGGCAGTTGCTGTCATACGCCTATAACACCCAGTGCCTCAGACTATAACAGCAGTTGGTATTGTGACGTCATCAATCTCTATTGTGACGTCATGAATTTCATTGTTGTCTTCACTAATAAAGCACAATAATTCCACCAAAATGTAAATATAAGTAATGAACATTTTAGCAAATATTGTTACAGTCCTATAACACACATTGCTATTGCTGACAAACTTACATAAAGCCCTAAAAAGTAAGCACACTAATGAGTATACTCATTTTTGAGATTTTCTTGTTAGTTACCACTCAGGTTTACTTCGTTTTAGACTTATTTTTGCATGGTTATCAACTGCATTTTTTTCATAATTTTTCAGAATCTCGAAAAATTTCCTGAAGTTACGTATATTGGGCCTTTAATAATACATACATCCTGGAAACCTATTTTATCTTGAATATATTTTTCATTAAAAAAATCGATCAGTCGGATATAGTACAAAACAAACGATTGTAAGATTTGACCTACTTCAAAACGTACAGACCAATACATTACATTTATGATATCAATTACACGTCTAGTGATGGGCCACCTTCGCCATTTGGTAAGCATAGTGCAAAGATGACGTAACACACATATGCTGCACATCTTAAATTAAGTAATAGATACAGTATGCCGAAAAATTGAATTAAACTGCATCATACAGCTGTCCTCATTATGATTCTTCAGTGATGCTAGAGGCCAAAAGGTAGGAATCCAAAATTTATAAACTAATGTAGAAGCAGAAGGGTCAGGTGCGTAAAACCCATTTAATTTATGAAGATAGAAGAAAAAATTAACTAGTTCTGTATAATTTCAAATCGTGTACTACGAAAATGTTTGTATTTTGTATCGTTCCACTACTCAAATGAGATTAAGCTAAGGAGGCTCCAGCAAACCTCTGGCACTAAAAAAAGCCACCAGCAGAGTATGCCACCCCCTATCATTAAGATGACGTAACACACATATAACATATGTTGGGGTAACAAACAGGTGCTGCTAAAATAGATGTTCAAGTTAATTTAGGTTAACTAGTATATTAAACGAACTCTATCATCGAGTAAGTACGAAGGTAAACAAATATGCAACTGTATGCTACCTGGTGTTTACCAGAGATGACAAAACAAATACCGAGGGGTCAATAAAACATTAATCCGAACTCAAAATCGATTACACTTAGGGCAAAAAAATATGAAAAAGAAAAGATTTACTTGCAGATCCCTGTAAAACTACAATATAATAAGACCAGGTGTTCCGGTAGAGTAATCGTCTCTATCGACGATACCCGCCATGTCAATCTTGGTCACATCAAAGTAAACATCACGTCCTCGAAATGAGAACCGAGTATCATGGTCAATCACAACAAGTAAGCACACTAATAAGCAAACTCAAAGACATCCATCTTCATATTATGTCAAAACACAAACTATTTTTTCAATGAGACCAGAATGGCGACAATAAAAACCCGTTTGGTTGTTTCGCGGATATTAAAGGAGGACGAAACAGCTGTATGATGCAGTTTAATTTTTTTTTTTCGGCAAACTGTATCTATTACTTAATTTAAGAGGTGCAGCATATGTGTGTGTTACGTCATCTTTATGATAGGGGTGACAGACTCTGCTGGTGGATTTTTTTGTCCCCGAGGTTTGCTGGAGCCTCCATAGCCACAGTTGATCTCATTTGAGTAGTGGGCACAGTACATAATATACACATTTTCGTAGTACACGATTTGAAATTATACAGAACTACTTTTATTTTACTTCAAAATTCATAAATTAAAGGGGTTTTACGCACCTGATCCTTCTGCTTCTACATTAGTTTAGAAATTTTCGATTCCTATTTTATGGCCCCTAGCATCACTAAAGAGTCCTAGGAGGACGAAACAGCTGTATGATGCAGTTTAATTCGTTTTTTCGGCATACTGTATCTATTACTAAATTTAAAAGGTGCAGCATATGTGTGTGTTACGTCATCTTTATACAGTTACGTGAAAAACCTTTAAGTGAATTAGCACTTTCTGTTCGGAATATTGATAGATTTTTCGGAAGTCCTCTGCCTTTAACATTAACATCACATTTCCCTTTGACCCTTATTTTTCTTTTGATATTGTCAAAATATAAATTTTGAAAATCCTTTGACACAATATTTCAAAATTTTAAGTATTTTTTTGCATTCGTTTTCCTTGCTTACCTGTTTGTTTTCTAGCTCAAACTTGGTTTAGGTAAATGATAATTTCAATGTGACAAAAGTTACTGGGTCTAGTACATCAAAATTAAGGTGACCATTAAAACCCATGGGTTTCTTGCTACGACCTTTCTTTCAAACCCATTTCGCTCATTAATGTGTGGGTTATTTCACGTTTAATCAAACAGAACATTCCAGAACCCAGAGACAGGCCTGTGTAGCATCCCCTTTCCCAAAGATCAAAGGACCGAAATCTAAAAACGATAAAATAGCCATCGTATGAGCTGGTCCCGCCGGAATCCACATGGCCTACAGACTTCAGGTTGGTTACGTGTTGTTATGATCTGACAGAAAAAAATGCGAAATTGTAAGATTTCGCTCCATATACAACAAAGACAAAATTAATTCTGCCAGGGATTATGTTTCCCAGTATATTGAATACTATAACTGCAGCGTTAGCTGGAGGCCCAGTCAAGTCACACGAATCAAAAGTTGCCTAATTCGTCGTTTATATATCTATATATAGCATTTATCTAACATCACAGTGTGCAATATACACTAAGTGTTGCTGATTCAAAGTTAACATGTGAACTTCTTGTCAAAAATGTATCGCGTTTATTACACGTTATATTTGTACAGTTACTGTCCATGTATATATATATATATTAGATACGGTCCGAGTTTCCTCAATTCTCATTGGCTAAAATATGGTCAGTAGAGGTCCATTTTTTATAATATTAACCTTATGTTTCTATTTTTAGAAATAACGAATCAAAATTGCTTCTATGACGTTATAATCCTTGTGACCTCGCAATACCCCACTGCCAATTTCATCAAGATGCATAAAATGCAATTTCAGTCTTTTGCAAACAAGTTTCATATCTAATATAAAAAAATAAGTACCTTTGATTCGGTCAATAGGGTGTTATACCGACCTGGTAGAATATAAAATATTGACCTCGGGCTTCGTCCTCAGTCAATATTTGATTCTACCAGGTCTGTTTAACACCAAAAGTGACCTAATCAAAGGTCCATTATCGATATACATTGCGATCCAGGTATGCACTAAATCTGTACTAGACGATTTGTCATCTGATCATGTCAGAATACCGATTTGTCTATTGATGGGACAGCGACAATTATTTTTTATGGATGTCGGGTTGGCGCAGTGATAGCAACCGTATGTCATTTTGGGTAGGCGATTTTGTGGCACAGATCGTGAGTTCGAGGCCTGGTCAAGGCACGAGTCAAACTTTTATTTTTCTTTGTCAGTTGGGTTTCTGTATTATTCATATAATAAAAATAAGGTCCATGAGCAGAGTACAAATAGTTAAACCGTCCACAAAGACAGTTGTATAGCCTGTATCTAGGCCTTTCACCTCTAAAAAAGATGCTTCTTAAATTCGGAGAAAACACGTGAAATGATGACGTCATCAAAATTATGACGCCACAAATATAATTAAGTACGGAAACAAACTTGTCTCCTTTCCACGACAGTTTTCTAGTAAAATGCAAACATTGAGACCGAGTTTTAATAACTGTATCAGCTGTGACATTTTGGTTTCCCTTCATAACCCCATAAAGTAAATAGTGATAGCCTTGGATTTGTCATTTGCATATTTATCAAATTCCTCGTACATTATACGTCATATTATTAATGTTATCCCTATATACCAAACGTATCCTTCTGGTGTTATAGGAATGTTAACCAAAGGGTCAGTCAAGGTCGTCCCTATATACCAAACGTATCCTTCTTGTGTTATAGGAATGTTAACCAAAGAGTCAGTCAAGGTCGTCCCTATATACCAAACGTATCCTTCTGGTGTTATAGGAATGTTAACCATAGAGTCAGTCAAGGTCGTCCCTATATACCAAACGTATCCTTCTTGTGTTATATAAATGTTAACCAAGGAGTCAGTCAAGGTCGTCCCTATATACCAAACGTATCCTTCTGGTGTTATAGCAATGTTAACCAAAGAGTCAGTCAAGGTCGTCCCTATATACCAAACGTATCCTTCTGGTGTTATAGCAATGTTAACCATGGAGTCAGTCAAGGTCGTCCCTATATACCAAATGTATCCTTCTGGTGTTATAGGAATGTTAACCATGGAACAATCAAGGTCGTCCCTATATACCAAACGTATCCTTCTTGTGTTATAGGGATGTTAACCATAGAGTCAGTCAAGGTCGTCCCTATATACCAAACGTATCCTTCTGGTGTTATAGAAATGTTAACCAAAGAGTCAGTCAAGGTCGTCCCTATATACCAAACGTATCCTTCTGGTGTTATAGGGATGTTAACCATGGGGTCAGTCAAGGTCGTCCTATATACCAAACGTATCCTTCTTGCGTTATAGGGATGTTAACCATGGAGTCAGTCAAGGTCGTCCCTATATACCAAATGCATCCTCCTGGTGTTATACGAAAGTTTACCAGAGAGTCAGTAAATGCTGTAAAAACATTTTCACTAGAAAATTGTCGTGAAAAGGAGACGAATTATGTTCCGTATTTATATTGTTTATGACGTCATATTATTAATTACATCATCATTTCATATGCTTCTCTCATCAGTTTCCATCAGATTGAACTTCATAAGAGATGAAAAGTCAAAGTACAATAATACTGTCCTTGCTATTTTTGTTGTATTTTAATCCTTTACCAGGACATTTCTTAACATATGTATATATCTTATGAACTAAATCAATTATGGGCTGTCATTTCGTTTAAGGAAGAGGGCTACACCAAGGTAAGGGTATTTGAGAAAAGTGACTATATTGGCGGGAAGTCAAAGACTCTGTATCACCGACGAATTCCCCATGAAATGGGCACAGGCTATGCCTCACCTGACTACGAAGAAATCTAGAAGCTGAACGATGAGACTGACGCTGGAGACATGCTCCCAGTGCCTGATCCTGACATTTGGGTCAGCAAGGATCCCCCAAGTAGGTTATAACTCCGTATTCCTTCTATTTCACATTAGATGGTCTTTTTCTCATATGTATTATGTTCAATATCTCGTAACCTCGTAAAAGTACTAGAAAATAAGACCAGGTGTTCCGGAGGAGTAACCGTCTTCTGCTTCATCGACGGCACCCGCCATGTAAATCTTGTGATATCCAAGTAAGCATCAAGTTCTCAAAAGTGAGAACCGAGTCATCATTATCGAACACAAAAAGTAAGTACACTAATGAGTATACTCAAAAGCGTCCATCTTCATATCACACAAAGATACAGAATATTTCTCAAAGAGACCAAGATTTCTACCATAAAACTTGCCAATAGCCTTCATCAACCATCTTCTCTCGAATCCTTGTGCCGTAAGTTTGTTCGTCAGCAGTTGACATTTATCACGAAAATACCGATATTCAGAGCAAACCCTAGAATAACGAATCAACTCTTACATGTAAACAACATAGTATAGAGCAGCAGTTACTATCAAGAAAGGGAAAGTTCACGATCGGAAAGTCGCAAACGTTACGTTTATTATCAAGCTTAGTAGTAACAGTCCGTGTTGGTCATAGTTTCAGTAAAAATCGAGGTCGGAAGCTAGTGTAGGATAGTTTGTTATGTCCTAAGTCTCAAGTTCAGTATGGTATATTCAATTGACTAGGTCAGCAAACTTCTTGCTACTTATAGACAACACAATGTCGATATAGCCGACAGTTGGATTGAAAGATTTGGCAAGGTTTGTGATACCCGTCCTACTAAGTCCCACAACAAAATCAGCTTCGTATGAAAACAAAAAAAAGTCAGCTAAGAGTGGGAAACAGATTGTTTCCAAAATTTTTCCCCGAACTCAAGAATTCAATCATTCGTACTCAATCTTCCTCAGTATATTTCATCATAGCTTTTGTGATGTTTTTAGAAAAGAAAGCTATCATATATAGATGAAGCTTCGATTTAATGGAACTTAGAATGGAAGTAAGACGTTTTGATAATGGCTTGGTTGAGCAATGAAAAGAGCCAGCGATATAATGTTGCTTATACATGTAAGGATCCTTGTTGAGTTCAGTTTAAGTATCAAATATAGAAGAGGTAGGTCAGCGTCTTTATTTTTAACGGGTATCTTGAAAGATTGTAATACTGATGTAGGTTAGAAAGCAATAACCCTTTCGAAAAATCATTGTGTCATAAGGGTTACCTTGGTTATCAAGCAGGCCAAATTCTCTTTGCAAACAATGAATGCAATTGTGTGTGCAAACCAGGAGCATGTTATTAGATGCCTTTTCTGCAGACACAGCCACACACTTATCATGTAGGTCGTTGAGAGTTGTTCGAACCTCGGGGTCACGAAATATCGACTTTCAGTTTTCATTTTGTATCGCAATCTGCATATTCTTTCCTAAGTGGAGGACCTGATAGATTTCACCCACTCTGAAAGTGCATCCAATTCAGAATGCTCACGTTAAAGCCCATTGCCAGGTGTAATCTTCCATGAGTCCAAAGGAATCTTGAAATTCATATTCCACATGATGGATAGAGTCTCTCGATACTTCAGACCTCTCAATAAGAACAGTCGATATTTCTTGACCTCGATGTTCCAACAACACTCAACGACATAAATGATAAGTATGTTGCTGTGCCTGCAGACAAGGCATCTAATAACCTAATCCTAGTTTGGAAAAAAAATCAGAGAATACCAAAGCGTCAACAAAACCATAATCGGAACTCAAACTAGGTGCATAATAGGAACAAAAGAAAGTTTTACATGGAGACTTTCGTAAAAGCACAAGAGAATAAGACCAGGTGTTCCGGAAGAGAAAGCGTCTTCTGCTTCATCGACGACACCCGCCATGTAAAACACTATTACATTTATTACTCGCAAAAGGAATTGGGCCTGCTTGATAACCAAGGTAGCTCTACTTCCGCATTGACAGGTATTTCGAAAGATGAAAAATAATTCTAATTAACCATGCATCAGTATTGCAATCTTTCAAGATACCCGTTAATGATAAGCGCTTCAGTCTAATTGTGACAATGTATACTTCAGGAGAGGTATTAACGGGATGAGGATTTTGAAAAACTCAAAAAGTATTCTGGTCAGTCTTGAGCACACTCTTCTCAAAAATGTCTATCAAAACCTTTGATGTCCCCAACCTGTCGACAGCTTTTATTTTTATTTTGGTTTTGCTTTTTCCATTGATAATTGTAAAGATTGCTAGTGTTTTCGTACGTCTTTTTTCATTTAATGACTATTTATCTATTATGGCCTAGTTGAGGGGGCACTATTACCTCATAGTATTGTCGAGTATTGTCCGTTAACTCCCGAGAGTAACGAGTGGTGCGTAATGTTGGTATAATAATCAACATGGATAGGATATATGGACATAACATATTAATCGATATATCCCGGTAGGTAATATATAAGCTCAACGCCAAATAAAAACCCTAGATTATTGAAAATCGCCTAACTTTAACCCGCCAAAATTAAACTTTCACTTTTCATGACCAAATCGCCCAATTTTATGACCGCTAAAAATACCCGCTATACGGTATTTACAGGGGTTTTTTTTGTTGAAGACTGAAAATATCATTGAAAATTGTTCAATGTTGATTGTTTTGCAGTATACATGACGGCTATAGAAAGCAGTGTCCAGATGATAATGGCAAAACGGCCAAATATTACCACAGAAGAGGCAGCGGGAATCATCCAGCAATCCATTCTCAAATATATAGGACTTCACAACTCATTGTTTGGGATGTACGAAGGGGAGCTGATGCCTCGACCGTGTACAAACGTACTGTCACAGGTTAACATGACTCTCCAAGACTTTCTGACATTAAATGATATTGAAGGACTGGAAATTTTGATTGTGTATGCGTTAACAATACAAGGTTATGGTCATGCTGACGAAATATCAGCACTGTATGGAATGATGTGGATAACTCCGAAACTTCTGTACGCTTTGTTAGAATCTCTAGGATCACCAGAGGTTCATCCTGTAAAAATCTTAAGTACAGGCTTTCAGTCTCTGTGGGAGCAATTAGCCAGACAAAACAATCTCGATGTTCAGTTGTCCAGTCCAGTCAAAAGAATTTCGTGTTTAAAACAGGATAGAGGCTTCTATGTTAAGTATGAGAAATGTGGTAAACTACACGGAGAAAGGTTCAATTTCATTATAACAAGTCCGACGATGAAAGATATGTCGGATATAATCAGATTCAGACCTAAAGCTAAAAAATTGTTCAGTAAGACATTCAGCATTTACTACACGGTCACATTAGCGGATACTGACTTTGGAGTAAACAGGGGCGAGAACCCGCGAGATCACTTCTTGTTCAACGTCTTGGCAAAAGAGGACAGCTCTGTCTGGGCGCACAGGGACTCATATAGTACACTTAAAAATATTACAGGAGATAGCTACACTGTGGCGAATCCAGGTTGGCAGACTGTTCAGTCATCTGTCTACTACCAAATTTCTAAACAAAAACCAAAACCGATAACACTCTCCAGGAAATTGAAGGCCCATATTTCAAATGTGGAAGTGGCCGGAAATTTGAAAATAATAGATAGATTGATCTGGAATTATTTCCCTAGGTATTCAGTATCTGACATGGCGTCGGGAATATTATGGGATATATTTGATATCCAGGGGAAGAACAACATATGGTATATTGGATCGTCTGTGAGTTTTGAGTCCATTAAGAGTGTAGTGGAATACAACAACCTACTACTGAGACAGTTCTTAGGTAAGAAATGAACATCATGAACTATTTGGTTGGGTTTGACGTGACATCATACACTGTTGCGTTATATATTCTCTGTTAAATGTGTTAACCATAAAGGAGAAAAGTTTAACCGTCTAAACTAAAACACCTGCTGCCTTTCAATCTGTTGATTTTTCCCATAGTAGTTTTACACTTACATCACGTTTGATGTGAATTTTAAATAATAATAAACAAAAATTTGACAATACCGAAGCGTTAATTAAACAATAATCCGAACTCAACATTGATTGAACTAGGTGCAAAATATGAACAAAGGAAATATTTACATAGCGACCCTTGTAAACAATGATTGTATTGACTCGGTTCTCATTTTGAGAACTTGATGTTTACTTGTATGTGACAAAGATTTACATGGCGGGTGTCGTCGATGAAGCAGAAGACGCTTACTCTACCGGAACACCTGGTCTTTTCTCTTGTGCTTTTACGAGAGCCTCCATTCTAATCTTTCCTTTGTTCATATTTTGCCCCTAGTTTAATCGATTTTGAGTTTGGATTATGATTTTGTTAACGCTTCGGTATTCTCTTATATATTATCTTCAGCATCAAATACATTTCATATAGTTTTATATATTATTGTTTTTAATTTCATTTGTTGTTATTTTCTTTCTATCAAAACTTCGTCTTCAGCTTATCCTATCACATTTGCTTTAAAGCCATGTATTCTTTTCATATTTGATATCCAATGCGCCATACATTACAAACTATATCTATTAGCTAATTGTAGAAGTTAAAGTTAGATAAATTAATGTAATAAACATTTTTAAAAAATGAACAAATAGTGTTCACATTGTTCGAAAAACAGGGAGTGAAAATCGAACTCAACTCTGTGTCGTAAATGCGCAATTTGTTTAAGTTGAATCAGATAATATATACTGAGAAAGAAGAACTAAATGCTATTTAGCAAAAGCATGTGAATTCTTATTCTAACATGGCATTTAGAAATAACAAGACACATATATAATGAGGCCGTTGTGTTTGTTCCATCAATGATATAGAAAACCAGATGGGATGTACATTTTATGTTTTCATCCAAGTTAGTTATATTTACAAATACAAATGCTCTACGGATTCCAAAGCATGACATCGACTAATCATAATTGAAAAACAGGTAAACCCTTCGAGTCTGCAGTTAGAGAAAATGGGAAATTACTTATTATTTATTATGCATCTTCTATGTAAGGCTCAATAAAATCATGGTGAAAACAACTAAAACTATATTGGGATTTTTTTTTTGTCTTTTATGTTCGCTAATGTGATTTTCTTATTTGATTTTTCGATAAATTTTTTATCAATTTCAGTTGAAAGTTTGTTCTCGGTATTATAGTGTAGAATTCGCTTTTTGACTGACAAGTTGATTTTGACAATGTCATCGAGACGATTGGCTTTTATTTTAGTGTATGTTTGTAAGCTTGCGGATCGGTTTTAACGACGTCGTACGGATGTAGAGTCAAAAAAATAGAGAATATTGAAGCGTCAACGAAACCATCAACCATAGATGAAAAAAAGTTGTTTTGGTTAACTAAGGTTAGAAAACTGTTATTTTCAGGGTCGTGCGATAAATTAACTCTCGTCGAGAAAGTACAAAGGCAAACAATTACGTAACTGTTGCTGTTGCTACATGTTGATTTCTAGGGATGACAAAAATGATAATGATAAAACAAAATTAGAGAATACCGAAGCGTCAACAGAACCATAACACACAATCGACTAAACAAGGGGCAAAATATCAACAAAACGAAATATTTACATAGCGACCCTTGCAAAAGTAAGAGATTTAGACCAAGTGTTCCGGGAGGGTAAGCGTTTTCTGCTTTATCGACGACACCCGCTTTGTAAATCCAAGTAACTATCAAATCCTTAAAGTGACAACCATGTCATCATTCTCAATCACAACAAGTAAGCACACTACTGGGCATACTCAAAAACCTTCATCAACATATCACACAAAGATACAATTATTTCCTCAATGAGTATTGAACTCGAGATAAAAGACGCAACAGACTCTCCTAATTCAGCTTCTTACCTCGATCTTTACTTAAGTTATCACCAACACGGACAACTTACTACCAAGCTGTATGATAAACGTGACGATTTCAATTTCCCAATCGTGAACTTTCCCTTTCTTGAAAGGAACATCTCCGTCCTATGGTGTTTACATGTCGCAGTTGATTCGTTATTCTAGGGCTTGCTCTGAATATCGAGATTTTCGCGATAGATGTCAACTACTGACGAACAAACTTACGGCACAGGGATTCGAAAGATGCAGGTTGATGAAGACTATGGGCAAGTTTTATAGTCGTCATCTTGATCTCATGGAGAAATATTCTATATCTTTGTGTGATATGAAGATGGACGTTTTTGAGTTTGCTTGTTAGTATGTTTGCTTGTTGTGATGACAATGATACTCGGTTTTCATTTGAGGATTTACTTGGATGTGACCAAGTTTTATATGGCGGGTGTCGTCGATGAAGCAGATGACGCTTACTCTTCCGGATCACCTGGTCTTATTCTCTTATACTTTTACGAGGGTCTCCATGTAAATTTTTCCTTTGTTCTTATTTTCCCTACAGTTTAATCGAGTTCGGATGATGGTTTTGTTGACGCTTTGGTATTCTTTGTTTTGTTTTTGTATCCATGATAAGTAAAGCGTCACTACAAATGATTTTGACAAGAAGCATTTCATAACTGTAAGTGCTAATATGTAGCACCCTTTTAACCTTATCAGCATTTTTGGTTCTTCAATATCGTTTCCCGTTCTTTGAACATGATTTCTAAAGAATAAATGTACAGATTCTTCATGCTAAGCAATCATTAAAATCTGCTATCAGTATGTTTAGAGTTATTTTCCTTCTGCATCTTAATTCGATAAGGGAGACTACCTGTTTAAGCCTTTGTCATTATGTCTGAAATGGAACTAATTACATACGGAAATCAAATATGAAAATGTCTGTAATGATGCAAGCGGAGATGCAATGAAAAATGTAACCATTTCGAAAAAAATTCGCTTATGATGTACGGAAAATTGTTCGTACATGACGCACGGAAAATGAAACAATTGTTATATATTTCGTTGCATTACAGCAGAATGTGACGTATAAATGTGATGTTCTAAAATGTCTTGGGTTGATAAAAGGTCAATGTACAGATGTATGTTATTAAATGAGCATGACACCGCAAGGCAATCAGTTGTGAAGATTTAAGGGCAGTTCGAGGCCCTAAAGGGCTTAGTAGCGGTCGAGAACTATCCTTTATCTTAGGGGCAGTTTATGTTATAATTGATATCCAATTAAGTATGTGTATCATAAAAAATGTCAAGATTGAGTGTTACTCGTGATTATAGAACGAAGAAAACGTTGTTTATCTCAATCAATAACCGTTAATGTACATTAATAACTTTTACATCAAAGGTAGTTACTGATAGGTGAAACAATTGATTGCCGGGTGCAATAGGGTGAGATGCCAAGTTTCAGGCGTTCATTATACTCGGTCTCACCCAGTACTTATAATGAAACATTTACTAGCCACATGGCAAAGCATTTTGAAAGGTTTCCCTATCAACGGTCATATTGAAATGTAGAAAGATAGTACGTGTTATTGATAATTAAAGGAAACAACAAAAGTTTATCTAAACTGAATTACCCTTATTGGCCTCTTCTTTAAAAAGTCTTTTGAAATGAGGAAGGTACATAGAGGCTTGCAAGGTACTTAACTTTGTACAATACTATTGTTATGTGCTGCATAATACATTGTGTTATTTATGGCATAAGGGAGATACCGCTAGAAGTTTCTAGCAAAAGCCAAGTTGTTTACATTATGTTAGTGGTTTATGTTATGTAAGTTTTTACAAAGAATCATGTAGAATGTTCAAGTAGTATTGTCTGGGTTGTTTACATAACAACTTGTTTGTGTGTTTATCTGAGTGGTGTAGAGAATTCTAGAAGATAGAAGTTTGTAGAGAATACTAGTTTTCCATTAATATTTAGTATAAATACCCTGACAGAGAAAAAACTGGTAGAACTGGAAAAGCTTGAAGGATTAAATGACTTGATGGATATTTAATTGCCTGGAACTGTTATATTGCCTGTGACCGTGAACTGTGATTAACATTCTTTATTCTGGAATTACGGATCGGAAGGAAACCTACAAGGACATCTCTTCATAAAAAATAAGTTGAGGCTTGTACACCACTTTGTTTAATAGGGTCATTTGGTAATCTATATATATATATTGTATATATTATAAAATTGTGTTTTGAATTTAGCTGCTGGTTTCCCTTTTCTGTTATTATCATGTAACAACTACATATGCATTTGTCTTCATATGTATGTTTGAATGTTAGGTAATGATATTTGCAGTTCGATCCACACAATGTTATTTTGATGTAAAATGCAATAAAAAAATTTAATTGAATTAAAATAGAATTTAATAGTCGAACATACAACACAGGATATTGAATAATAACCAAATATAAAGCACAAGATTGCATAATACAAATAACATGATATCGAGGATACAGAACACATTTTCGAATGTACATCATAAGCTATTGAACATAAACCACAAGATATCGAATGTACATCACACGTTTTCGCTTACATATAACACATTTTCGAATATAAAGCACACATTCTTGAATATACATCACATGATATCATAATGTTTTAACATTCTACATTCTAAATTGAGATATATTGTCTGACAATATGTTACGCCTCAGTTGTATTATAGAGTCGAGGAGGACATTTCGGTAAATATATATCATTTAAAGTCATATAAGGAACAACAGGAGATTAACTAATACGGTACACAAATAGTCTAGTTTTTGTCCTGGTCATGTTTTCTTATGAAGTCTCAACAGATTTTAAACAAGAGCACACATTTAAAAAGTATTTATGAACAAACTTTAGCGATTTAAGTTTGATTCACATATAAAAGCGACAAATACAATGATATAACGAAACAGAAAATAAATTGGAGAATTCCGAAGCTTTAACAAAATCATAAACCGAACTCAAAATCGAGTAATACCGGGGCAAATTTAGAACAAGGGAAAGATCTACATGGAGATCCCTGTAAAATTACAAGAGAATAAGACCAGGTGTTCCGGAAGAGTAAGCGTCTTCTGCATCCTCGACGACACCCGCCATGTAAATCTTTGTCACAGCCAAGTAAACATCAAGTTCTCAAAATGAGAACCGAATAACATTTTCAATCACAACAAGTAAACACACTAACGAGCATACTTCATATCATTTAAAGATACAGAACAGTATTTTGTTATTATAAAAAAACGTTTAAATTATTTTAAACGGTCGATGAAAAAAATCTTACGAATGCTTTTTCTGATTTTTAAACGATCGTTTTAGCATTCATGATGTTATATGAGATTGTTTGATATTAAAGATATAAAGATATTAAAGATATTTAGATATTAAAGATATTAAGATATTTACGCAAGATCAAACCCAGTTATTTTTGTTTAGTGTTGTCAGTGGTTTCTGTTTAGACATTTGGTAATAGACAGGTGATTGAAAATTCTGCCCTCCCAGATTTCCTACCTCATAGTTTCCTCCTTTAATAAAACTTGATGAATTATACGAGTCCCTGTGTCCCCAGACAGCATTTTCCTTTATTGGCCAATATTTTGCATGTTTTTATTGGTGTGGTAATAATTTGGATATTTTATTATGTAACATCCCTTCTACATCAACCTTTTTGTGTTTCAATGTTGATCGCAATTATAGGGTTTGTTGAAGTGTGTTGTGTCCTCGGTTTCGAGTTTCGAATGGTATATACGAACGACTAGGTCAGCAAATGTCCTGTTATTTGTTTACAACAATCGTTTCATATCTGTAAGTGAAATTATAATATTTGATTATTATTTATAATAATATTTTTGTTACTGGTCCTGAGAAGCTATTTGACAAATTCGGCCTCATATGAACACAAAATTAAGTAAACCTAGAGTGGGGCACAGTTCGTTCCCATAGGAATGCCACCAGTGTGCTAGAAAATCTTTCTTCCATACCAAACGAAGATATTTTCAACTAGGAATTCAATTATTCGGACTATATATCGCTTTACAAGGGTTTCCATGTTTCATTTATATCTTTTTTGCCCCTAGGTTGTTCGATTTTGATTTCGGATTATTGTTTTGTTGACGCTTCGGTATTCTCAAATTGTTTTCCTTGTAATTTCACACAAATCGTTTTTAGAGAATTACGAAGCGGTAAGTTAGTATGCTCCAAGATAGCGCGCAACCATATAACTTCTAAACATTTTCTTGATTGTTGTACAACATGTAAATGGTTAACTTCTCATACTCAAAGCAAGTGTTACATTAAATGATATTGGGGGACTGGAAGGTTTAATATTGGCGTCGGTAAAAATGCAAGGTTATGGACATATTGACGAAATATCAGCTTTGTACGGCACGATGTGGTTAACTCCGCGACTTCTTCTCGCTATAGCAACACCGCCAACAATACTAGAGAATCGGCAAATAGGTATTTTAAGCAAATGGTTTCAATCTCTAATAGAGCAACTAGCCAGACAAAACAATCTCGATGTTAAGTTATCCAGTCCAGTCAAGAGAGTTTCGTGTTTAAAACAGGGTAGAAGTTTCTATGTAAAGTATGAGAAATGTGGTAAATTACACGGAGAAAGATTCGATTTTATTATGACAAGTCCGACGATGAAACATATGTCGGATGTAATCAGATTTAGACCTAAAGCTCAAAAATTCTTCAGTAAGACATTTAGCTACTTCTTCACGACCACATTAGCGGATACTGACTTTGGAGTAAACAGGGGCGAGAACCCGCAAGATTACTACGCGGTCAACATCTTGGCCAAAGAGGAGAGTTCTGTCTGGGGGCAAAGGTACTCGTATGGTTCGCTAAATTTTCTTATAGGAGATAACTACACTGTGGGAAATGCAGGTGAGCAGAATGTTCAGTCATATGTCTACTACCAAATGTCTAAATACGCTTAATTCAGGTTTGACTGCATTGTTATATATAATTGGAGGTATGCTCAAACCTTCGTCTTAGGTCTGTTAAGTTATATGTTATGATTGGCCTGGTATTTCTTTCATATTTAACACTGTTCGCAGTTTATACCACACAACATACTAAGATGAGAGATTTAGCAACCATACGGGTACGTGTAAGGTTCACGTACATGCTCTAGCGACACAGAAAACATATGTTTGCAAGAATAAATAATTCCAATGTTTTAATGTTTGCATTATTTTCATTTTCTCATGAAATGCAAAAAATTTGAAAATAAACACTTATTTAAAGTACTCAAGTGTTTGAAGTCCGTATAAGTTTTATATATTTTTCATTTTACAATACATTTAAACACTAACGTCCTTTTCAAACGTTTTTCTATCAAATGACATCACCACCAATCATCAAGAATAGACACAATTACTACTAAAATTGACTACTGCTGTGGAAAGCGAGAATGGTCTATTTCCTCTGCTATCTTTCTTTCTTTATCTGCAAGGTATTCTACCCTTCCATTCTTGCTGTTAAGGAATTCAAAACTTTCTCTCCCATATCTTGATCTCATGTTTTTTTGTTTTAGTTATGCTAGTAACACAGAAGCTAGGTCAAACTCCGAGAGAACCGAATGGTTTGGATAGACGTAAAATCTAAATATGTTCCGCGAAGAGGGCCAATACGGGTTTTGGGCGGCTTTACTGAATCAATAAGATTGAATCCCTGATTTAACGGTACTAAGAATGGCAATAAGAAGTTTTGATAATGTCTTGGTTTAGCAATGAGACGAGCCAGCGATAAAACGTTGATTATAAGGATCCTTGTGTAGTTTAGTTATCCAATATAGTCGAGGTAAGTCAGCGTCTTTATCATTATCGTGTGTTTCGAATGATTGTAATACCGATGTATTATTGGAAAGTATTTCATCTTTCGAAAAACCGGTCAATGCGTAAGTATGGTTACCTTGGTTATCAAACAGCCCAGTTCTTTTTGCAAACAATGAATTTAAAAGTGTTTGCAAACTAGGATCAAGTTATTAGATGCCTTGTCTGCAGACACAATCACATACTTGTCTTGCAGGTCGTTGAGTGTTGTTCGAACATCGGGGTCAAGAAAGATCGACTTGTGTTTAGTTTTCATTTTGTATCGCAAGCTGCTTATTCTTTTTGACTGGCTACCATTTTGAAAATTTCAAGTTTATCGTTGACCTTTTTTACGAAAACAAATTAGACCGCGAGATTAAGCATTACCCATATTTGCAAACTATGTTTGCGCAGAAAAATTAATCTCACCTTTCAGATGTTTATGGTTACTTTTTGTGAAATGTTTTAATTTCATCACGCCGTCGTTTTTCTCTGTGACGTCACGTCGCGTGATATGCTATGTAAGATTCTTACATAGCTTTCCTGCATGGGCAAACTCTCTCCAAAATGATGAGATATGAGAGAAATTACAGAAATACACACCCATCATAATTCATAGTCATGTGCTTGTGTACTGAAATTCGGTGTTTGAGGGCCGGATATACCTACTTTATTGTTGACGAAATAGGCAAAATACAATTACTGCATTTATGAAATAAACACATTCAACAGATAACGTTGCCCTTGTTGGAAAAATCATAAATGTCTTATTACTAAAAGAAATATTTATTCTCAAGGCAACAAAAGCAACACAGATAGATAGATATATACTGCGGATTTGTGTGATGCTTGATAAACAACAGCGATAGTTCACAAGATATACTGAATATTTGATGTTTTTCTCGTAGGATATTATTATCATTAACAACGGAAATGTTTCACAGATTTCATAATATTGTAACGATTTTCATTCGTCACCTTTTTTTAAGTAGTAGCCGTAATGGTCTGCATATGAGTCATTATCAGAAAAGTACCAAATCGCTGTCCGTAACTTTGTCGTTTATTTCTGTGAATTCTACATAGAATAAAGTAAATGTTTTGCTAATATACATCAACAATTAGAGATCTAGTAGTCAAATTTTAAAAGACATAGACATGAAATTGTGCCAAAAATTTTTTTTAACAATAATATTAGCCTTTCACCCAAAAATGGGTGTGTCCGATGGTAAATCCTCAATATTCAAGCTCATTTAAAACATTTTAATGGGGTATTATACAAAATATGGGGATGGTTTTATTGATAATTACCAATTAAATTGATAAATAAGTACTTTTAGGCAAAAAGAAAATATTTAAAATTTTTCCAAGAAAATGTTTACCTGTCCCATAAGTTTTTGTCCTTGGTGTTACCATGAGTATTTTGGTTCAATAGAGAAACTTTAAATCAACTGCGTACAATCATCTTTGATGAATTCATTGCATATCTATCCCCTGTTCATTTTCACATGGCATTTGGAAGTTGAAAGCAGGACGGTTTTAAATTGGAAGCAATCAAAATCAAGTCTCACTAACTGTGTATTTCAAATTGTCCATGGTGTTACCACATTATTTTACCGTTATACCATTTATTCAATAAAAAGATTTATAGTATTTAAAAGAGGTTGCAAGGTAGTTTAAATACAGCTATCATGCTTTGCACAATTACCAATGGTTATAATTTTAATCTATAAACATATTTAAAATTTCTGTGGTGTTACTGTCTGTGGTGTTACTGGTCAAACAGGTAACACCATAGACGAATATTTGGTAACACTATAGACATCATACTCGTTTATGAATCAATTTTATTGGAAAAAATAAAAGCGTTATGATTTGAATATGTTTAATTCCAAAACAATGATTATTGTCCATTTCTAATCAAAGAAAACTCTTAAATTCAGATTCTATACTCTTTAATCAAGATTCTCTAAAAACAGTAACACCAAAGACAATTATAGTAACACTACAGACTTAGATAAGTAAAACCAGAGTCAAATCTTTACAACACAAACAAAAGATTACTTATAATACAGACCATAAAATATATTATTAGTAAGATGAATTCTAAAGCTATGACATTAGCTAATAACATTAGCTAACAGTTCTCAAAATGGATTATGTCATTGTGAGAGAAGAGGGCTTTGAATTGGTAACACCAAGGACATGAATATTGGCGATACCATTATAGTAACACCACAGACAATGGAATAGAAAAAATCATAAATAACATCTAAGATAATGGGAAGATTCATATTATAAGATTCATAAAACAGAGAAATTATTGTATAATATTATTTGTACAACATAGCAAGCACTAGGACTAGTGTGACAGTAATTAAAGCATGTATTCTCTCTGTGAGCAATGGCAAAGACATTACTAGTAACACCACAAACAATTCGGTGACAAGAGAAGATGCATAATATGAATTTCCATCATAAACAACCAATTTATATTTTAGTTAATGAATTAAATTGTTTGTTTAGGACACATTGCTATATAATTATATGCATATTGATGAAATATAATTCAGTTACAATATGCACTAGATGATGACAATGGTAACACCACAGACATACAATGCTGGTATTATCCAGCACAACATTTCAGGTGATCAAGAATGGCCCTCTCTTCAACTTGGAAACAAAGACAATGGGTGTCAATAGTGAAATTGACTAAAATACATGTATTATGATATTTAAAATGGTAACACAATGGTCAAAATGTCTGTGATGTTACAGTTGTCTTTGGTGTTTATCAAATGTCCATGGTGTTGCCATCACAAAACTCAACTCATATTAAATTGAATAAAGGTGAAAAGAAACAATTATCATTCCAGTAATTATCTGTAGCATTTTATGTTTGCAAATTAATTACTGTTTTCATGAATCTTTAGTTCTAACTTTATTTAAAAGAAATAATGCACATCCCTTGAGTGCAAAAGTACAGGGGTCAGGACATATTCAAATAAATATCTTCAAATGGTATTTAAATGAAGTATATGTAATAAAAAATCATTATGTTATAACGTTATCAATTAAATAAATCAATTAGCAAAGAACTGGCATGTTTTATCCCAACAAAAACAACAAATTCAATTATGGTAACACCACAGACATTTTAACTTACCTGTGATCGTTAGCGTTACCATAGTAACTGAACAGGTAAAAATTAAAATGGACAGACAATGATTTTGTAACCTGCAATGTATCTCCTTTTACTTAAACCATAAAAGTTGTCACTTTAAGAAAGTTGTTTTTCTGATTTTTTTTACTTTTGAATCTTGTGCTTTTCTGATAATGACTCATATATAACTTCGATATGAGTTCAAGATTTGGCTTAGACAGACAACAGACACTTTTATATTCAGCTTACATATTTAATTACTATTACATTCAACATGTCATAATTATGCACAAAAATCCCAATTAACCATGGTGTAGGTCTGCCACCAACCAGACATGGGTTGGCTACCACAGAACTTGGTAGTAGGTTTAGCTTTTGGTGACCAAGTCACCAGAGAGGTCTGGTAGCTTTACCGGGTACACATACACTACCAGGGAACTTGGTATGGTATGGTGTACATGTTGGCCCTTTATATTTGTATCACTTAGTTATCTATAGGTGATAAGTTGGTAGAGCCACCACACCCTGATTCAGGGTACTGGGTGGTGGCCAGACTTCAACCAGTGGTCTTGGGTACTATTCAAACTTAGTACGTACCATAATATGTGCTTGAGTCATTTAGACTTCCTCTCTCTTCTCCTTCTGTCTGACCAACTGACCAGTGTGACACATGTAGATCCCTATACATGTACTGTAGCTTACCTGTAGAGTGCAAAGGTCAGCCAACTCACAGGGCTCACCAATGCATGACACAGGTGCCCGATATACCTGAATGCACATACTCTACAGGTAAGAATGGTCAGCACAGGTACACATATTGTAAACATTACATATAAAGACATAAAACAATAACAATCACATACATATTACACATGTTAATTAAAGTTCGTCACATTGCCCCCCTCCAAGTTTGGAAATTGTCCGCAATAGGTGTGACATTAAAGCATGATGTACAAAATATGGAAGTGATTGTCATTTCATCAAAAATAAATCAAATATTCAATACATCAATTAAACACGTCCACTGTCCAACTATAATTACTAAGTGAAATAGAGCCTCAACAAACTATGAATATGAAAGTAGTTTGATGATGTACAAAAGTAATATTATATAGATGGACAATATTGAACATATTTGAATTAAATATTCATGTTCTTTATAATAATTTACATTTTCATTTAAAATGATTATAGGTCATTTCATCAGCTATTATCACAATTCATAAGAAATGTTTACAGAAATATTCAAGATCCATATGAAATATATTTAGAATCCATCAGTAGTACTCATAATCCATATAACATAATTACAAATCATTGGGAATATCCACAGTTCATACAATGTTTCACAATTCATCAAAAATATTCACTTTCCATCAAAAATAATCACAATTTGTCAGAAATATTCACTGTCCATGAAACTTGACAATCCACCGGGAATATTTACAAATCACAAAAACCATTCACAATCCATATGCCACGAAGTAATAAGTCTCTCAAAAAGTTGCAATCACATCTACTCTGGTCTGCACAGCCTCAATAAGTCCATTTAATCTGTATTCCTTCGCTTCCCTAAGTAACTGTGCCAGTGATTTTCTGTCCTTCGGAAGGGTTTCCATATCTACTTCACATTTATTCCTAAGAAAATTCAGTACATGATTGAAATGGCTAGAATCTCTGTCGATGAAGATTCAGAGTCGGTAAGTATATGGAACAGACTATCTGGATCCGCACGAAGAGTCTGTAAGGAAGTAGTGAAGCGAGCTCCACCAACATTCAGAGTAACTTTCCCCTTTTCAATGGCTCTGTACCTCTCAATAGTAATCTTTCTCACCGAGTCAACTCGCTGCACCTATTCCCTACAATATGTTACATATGTCTTACAAGACTCTGGAGCAGGAAGGGGAATGTAAGTTTCCGCTTTCTCACTTCTATCCTCCAAGGTTCGTCTGTAATCTTATTGCCACTGTCAAGAGAGAGTACATCATCGTTGGCCTTATCGGACCTTGATTTCTGGACGGATGATTCTCTACTGGTCCTGTCTCTGTACTGTGTCACTGCAACAGTCCTTGAATCCTTCAATGGGGTATTCTTATCCGGTTGTCCGGCCCCTGAACTTGTTGAACCTTTCCGCTGCGTCAGTTTCTTCGAAACTGATTCCTCTTGGAAGGATCTTCTCCTATATTGGAGTGAGGAGTGATATCGGTCATTATCTCGTCTTCTATGGGGTGACCTTGAACCTGACCTTGACCTTTGCCTTTCAACCCTGGTTAGGTTCTGCTTTAACTCCGTCTTTTTAAATTGTTCATATTCCTGCAGAGCCTTTTCACCTTTTACTCCATTAATTATGTTGTAGCAAAGGCTGAGAGGTGGCTTATCTCCCCTTGTACAGCGATGGACCCCATCCTGTCTGGCCGAGACATAATGGCAATATGTGCAGCGCCATCCAAATGAAGTATGCTGTACCAGAACATGCCGTTCTGCAGTTGTCTGTGATGTAAATATGTGTCCGTCATCACATACGTTGCATTTTAGTGCCGGTCCCTGCAATAGAAGAAAGAATTATGAACAGGACTTAAAAGACTACTGAACATAATCTTTTAATTTTGTAGGAATTTTTATCATCCTACCACGTCTACTGGTAATAGGTATTTGCGGAATTGGGACATCAGCACTATCACTGTCTGAGATGTTTGGTTCGGAATCATAGCAATTCATATCACTGTGAAAACTATTTTCATGATTAGCCACAAAACCATCATCTATGTCAGAGTGGTGTTCCAGAATTCTGCTTGAGATGTCATTGTTGAAACTCTCAGTACTTTGATTAGATTATTCTCCCCTACGTATGGCTTCAAGCGGTTGTAATGTACAACTTTTGCCTTCGAACGTTGTGACTGTTGAATCCTGTAGGTTACATCTGACAGTTTCTTTATAATGATGAATGGCCCCTTCCATGGCAGTTGAAGCTTAGACGAAAAGCCCTTTTTCCGTATGGGATTATGGAGCCAAACAGCATCACCTTCCTCATACAATGAGAACTCTTGCTTTGGATTATAATTCTTTTTCATAGCAAACTCATGGATTTTTTCCATTTTTGCAGCCAGGTCATAGGCATAATTACTGCTAGGATCAGCTTGATCCTCAGGCTTCCCAAACATGAGATCTATCGGCAGTGAAATCTCTCTACCCAGCATCATATTACAGGGTGACACTCCTGTAGAACTATGGACTGCGGAGCGATATGCCATCATCAATAATGGAATATGGATATCCCAGTCTCTTTGAGTATTATCTATGAACTGAGATAGCATTGCTTCAACTGTCTGGTTTAGCCTTTCTACCATTCCATCAGACTGTGGATGAAGGGGGTGGTACGTGTTTTCTCAACACCTAGAATATCACACATTTCTTTGAAGAGTATATATTCAAAATTGGTACCCTGATCTGAATGAATTTGTCTAGGAACACCAAATTGTGAAACAAATCTCTGAACAAGCACTTCTGCTATGGTAGAAGCTTCCTGGTTAGCTATGGGGTAAGCATCACACCATTTAGTAAAATCGTCTCCAACTACCAGCAAGTATCGATTTCCTGAGTCAGTCATAGGTAAAGGACCCATTACATCTACTGCGATTCGCTCAAGAGGAGCACCTACTATATACTTTTTCAAGGGAGCTTTCGGAGACCTTATGGGACGCTTTCTCCTTGCACAATCATCACAGACTCTACACCAATGTTCTACATCTTTCCTTAATCCACACCAATAATACCCCAGCCTTACTCTCCCCAGAGTTTTAGCAATTCCAAGATGTCCAGATGTCTTGGCATTGTGAAGTTGAGACAAAATCATTTCTCTAAGTTTCTCAGGCACAACAAGCTGCCATTTGACCGAATCTCCAGCATCACTCTCCCATCTCCTATACAAAACCCCTGATCTAAGGAAAAGTGAATCCCAGCGAGCCCAATAATGTTTTACTTTTTGGGACATATGAGATATATCCTGCCACTCTGGTCTGTGCCCAGCCTGTTTCCAGGTAAAAACATTTCCTATAACTGGGTCTTCAATCTGCATTGTAGCTATCTTGTTCAAAGATATCTCATCTACATTTACAGATATGTCATTCTCAGCATGTTCTGCCGTATCAGTGTTTTCCCCTACAACATCTACCACACAAATATCGATGGAGAAGGAAACAATTTTATTGCCTTGTTTAGCTTCAGCTTTCTCACAATGGGAACAAGAAGCTTCAGCACAAGGTCGTCTGGATAGTGCATCAGCATTCTGATGACTTTTGCCCCTGGGATGTTCAATGCTGAAATCGTACTGTGACAGTACCTCCAGCCAGCGAGCAAGTTGACCCTCCGGGTTCTTAAAGTTTTTCAGCCAACACAATGAGCCATGGTCAGTCCTTACCAAGAAGTGTTTGCCATAGAGGTAACAATGAAAGTGCTTCACTCCCTTCACAAAGGCTAACAGTTCTCGACGTGTTACACAATAGGACAGCTCTGGTTTGCTAAGTGTTTTACTGAAATATGCAACAGGCCTTTCTAGTCCATTCTGTACCTGAGACAGAACACAGCCTATGCCAGTGTCACTTGCATCAGTGTCCAAAATAAACTCAGCATTATCCTGTGGATAAGCCAAAATGGGTGCTGTAACAAGCTTCCTTTTAAGCTCGTCAAAAGCTTTTTGGCATTCATCCGACCATTTAAATGGAGAACTCTTTTCTGCGAGTTGATGGAGAGGACGTGCAATTTTCGAGAAATTTTGAACAAACTTCCGGTAATAAGATGTCATACCAAGGAAGCTTCGGAGTTCCTTCAAATCACTTGGAACTGGTCAATCTCTGACAGTTGAGGTTTTTTCTGGATCTGTAGAAACTCCTTGATCTGATATCACGTGTCCAAGGAACTTAACTTTCTTTTTGAACAACTCACTCTTTTTAGGACTCAACTTTAACCCTGCTGTTCTTATTCTGTCAAAAACTACTGAAAGATGTTCCAACTCCTCCTCAAATGTCTTTGCAAAGATAATGATGTCGTCTAAGTATACAAGACAAGGCTTCCACGTCAAACCTGCTAACACTCGCTCCATTAGACGCTCAAAAGTGGCAGGCGCGTTGCAGAGACCAAATGGCATTATCTTGAATTGCCAAAACCCCCCGTGACCAGTTACAAATGCTGTTTTCTCCCTGTCCTTCTCTGCAACATCCACCTGCCAGTAGCCACTTTTAAGATCCAATGTGGAGAACCAGACAGCCCCTGACAGAGTGTCAAGAGTGTCGTCTATCCTTGGCAGAGGATGACTGTTTTTGATTGTGACGTCATTCAGTTTTCTATAGTCAACGCAGAAACGTGTCGACCCATCCTTTTTCCTAACAAGTACAATTGGTGATGCCCAAGGACCATATGCTGGTTCAATTATGCTCATCTTCTGCATCTCTTCAACTTCCTTGTCAGCATCTTTCTGTTTAGCTAGGGGTATTCTTCTGGGTGCCTGACGTATAGGTTTAGCTGAACCTGTGTCTATCTCATGTTCAACAATTTTTGTGTTGCCAATGTCTGCTGATCCCGTAGAGAAAATATCACTGTATCTGATGATCAACTCTGCTACTTGACCACCTTGAGACTCAGTAAGATTTCCCTTGGACCGTTCAAACAGATCTTGGAGATGCTGTGGAATTAGAAGACTTTCCTCTTTTCCCATACCCCCAAGACTATCCATTCCAGCACAGACATTAACTGGCTCACAAAATGCTACCACAGTACCTTTGTTCACTGTAAGAGGTCTTTCTGTGACATTTAACACCCTGGAAAGATAGTCTCACCAGAATTGACAACAGATTTAGCCAGGAGCAGACGGTTTCTCTCCACAAATCGCAGAGTTGGTTCAACCATCATTTGCCTACCAGGGTTCAATATGTCAACTGGTTCTCCACAAACAACCATCTCACTTTTAGGAGGGATTGTAGCTGTCTCAGTCACTGTTATCCTACTGCAGTAGAACTCATAATTTATCATTCGAATGTCCAGTGGTACCTTCTCCATTCTGATCTGTAATAAGCCCTCCTTCAGCAACAAATCACAACTGTGACTGTGCAGGAAATCGGCTCCCAAGATCCCATCATTCTTTATATCTGCAAACCAGACTTGGTGTTCAACTGTTTTACAACCAAAACCTATTTTCAACATCAAACTTCCCTGCAAAGGTGCAAGCTCACCTGTGGCTGTTCTAAGGAATTTGTTAACATGATCAGCCTTTTCTATCATCTGTTCTGATAATTGATCTTTAAAACTAGTTCTTAAAATAGTTATCGAAGCACCCGTATCTACCAGAAAAACAACAGGAAAGCCCTCAACATCTGCATTTACAAACATGCCCTCTTCATTTGTCCATGTATTGTGTGCTACTACAGTGTTGGGCCTTGGGATTGAATCTATTGCCGGTCTATGGCCCTCGAGGCCGGCGTGTCCCTGTTTTCCGAGTTACTTTGATTTGTGAAGCGATTCTCGTTGCTTGATCTTCCAGATTTGGATTGCCCACCAACTTTGTGATCTTGTTTATTGGAATGTCTTTGTGGTGATTTATTGGCCTGTTGAGGTTTTTGAGAGTACACATTCCCAGCCTTTTCAATTTTGCTTTCAATTGATTGCTTGAAAGAACCAAAATCTGATCTGAGTGACTGGATAAGCTCCTCACAGGAAGTACTGTCAGAAGTTTCTTTTCTGTCCTCAGCATGCATGGTAGTGTCTTTTTCTCTATCAAGGGCTCTAACAGGTCTGTTCCTGACTTTATCAGCCAGTCTGTGGGATTCTAGCCTAACCGCCATTGTTTCTGCTTGCGTAAGACTGTCTTAGCGAGCCTCTCGCAAACGAAGTCTTATGTCAGGGTCAGGTATTGCATCGATGAAATAATCTACAGAAAGAGTTTCAAGGACGCTTTGCTGGGCATTAGGGTAGGCTTGTCGGGTCAATTTGTGAATAGCTCTGGAGAGATCAGAGATATTTTCATCTTTCCGCTTTAACCTTGTTTGTAGCTTTGCTCTAAACATCTCTGATTTACTCTCATTCCCATATCGCCTTTGGAGATTCTTCGGAAGTTCAGAAAAATCTCTTCGTTTGGAGGGGTCAAGGTCATGTAAAATTGACCTTGCTGTACCGGACAAACTCTCAGCCAAGTATAGGCCCTTTTCTCTATCATCCCAGCTGTTGATATCTGCAGGTTCAGTGACCTCTAGATCAAAGGTCTGAGTACCACTGTCCACCCGGTGACCTTCTGTCAAACCTTTACTGCTATGTAAGGGTGTTTCGGGTATAACAATAGGGGATCCCACTGAAAAGTGAACACTTCTCCTATCCTCACTGAGAGAGTTTCCTAAACTGATTTCTGAAACAAACTCTGACATACATGACAGGTGTGTGACTGTTTCCTCAATTTCAGAAACATGTTGTTTAATATCTGTTTTGAAATCAGACAAATCATTTTGTAATACCAGAGCTTGATTCTCTGATTCACGAAGTTCTTGTTTTGCAGTAATAAGCTCCCTGGCAAGGTAATTAGTCATTTCCATTACCTCAGCAAAGAGAGAATTCATCTCAGACTTAAATGTGCTTAAAACATTGGAAAGTCTTGCCTCGTGAACATAATTTTGTTGTTGTATCACTGTATTAAACATCTCAGTGAGTGAATGCTATTCCCTCTCTTCACTTTGTGGGAAAGAAGCCATTTTGAAATTGAAGTGTGTTAAATCTATCTAAACCTTTCTTGAACTTGAATGTTAAACCATTAGGGCCCCATGTTGGGCGCCAATGTAACGATTTTCATTCGTCACCTTTTTTTAAGTAGTAGCCGTAATGGTCTGCATATATAACTTCGATATGAGTTCAAGATTTGGCTTAGACAGACAACAGACACTTTTATAATCAGCTTACATATTTAATTACTATTACATTCAACATGTCATAATTATGCACAAAAATCCCAATTAACCATGGTGTAGGTCTGCCACCAACCAGACATGGGTTGGGTACCACAGAACTTGGTAGTAGGTTTAGCTTTTGGTGACCAAGTCACCAGAGAGGTCTGGTAGCTTTACCGGGTACACATACACTACCAGGGAACTTGGTATGGTATGGTGTACATGTTGGCCCTTTATATTTGTATCACTTAGTTATCTATAGGTGATAAGTTGGTAGAGCCACCACACCCTGATTCAGGGTACTAGGTGGTGGCCAGACTTCAACCAGTGGTCTTGGGTACTATTCAAACTTAGTACGTACCATAATATGTGCTGGAGTCATTTAGACTTCCTCTCTCTTCTCCTTCTGTCTGACCAACTGACCAGTGTGACACATGTAGATCCCTATACATGTACTGACGTAGCTTACCTGTAGAGTGCAAAGGTCAGTCAACTCACAGGGCTCACCAATGCATGACACAGGTGCCCGCGATATACCTGAATGCACATACTCTACAGGTAAGAATGGTCAGCACAGGTACACATATTGTAAACATTACATATAAAGACATAAAACAATAACAATCACATACATATTACACATGTTAATTAAAGTTCGTCACAATATGATACCGAATATGAATATTTGAAGAAAGTTGTTCGTGTCTGCAATTAGACTACACATTCGAGATAACTTTTTATAAATGTTCAATAAAATAATGATGCTTACGTGGATGTGACAAAGATTTACATGGCGGGTGTCGTCGAGGAAGCAGAAGACGCTTACTCTTCCGGAACACTTGGTCTTGATTCTATACTATTATCATGTACAAGGGTCTCCATTTTAAAAAAAAATCTTTCCTTTGTTCATATTTTGCCCCTGGGACTCACATAAATTCAAACAAATACAAACAAAGACAGATCTCCTGAAATACATGTACAATGTACATGTACATCATCGTCGGAAACCCACGGTACACTTCTCTGACGTTTGTATATATCTAGCTTCAGACTGATTAATTGGTTTGATTATTTTCCCGCGAAAAAATGCCTCGTGGAACTCTTGTTTCGTGGAGATAAGAACATTGGCAAATGGCGGCAAGTCTAGTTTCGCTTTGTACATTAAGTAACTTTACTTCACAATGACGAATTTCTGTCTGGAAAATGACCTTCTACTTAAATCCACCATCGGGAAATATTTCATTACAAAACCTTGAAAAGTTTGCACGCACAAGGCTTGATTTTCTTCTCAAAATTGCAAGTTGTGGCGGAGATAAGCTAAAACTTCAGGATACCGTGACCGATTTTCTCACAGTTGCCGAGTCTGACTGTTTACTTGATGGCAGTACAAAGGACTTGGTGTCACACTTCATCCTCAGGTAATATGATCCAACACCTGTTCTTTATTTCCATAATGAATAAATATCACACTACAGACATTAACAGGTACTGGAGCACTGGCCATATAAGCTACAGTACATTTGTACATTGTAATATGACTAAAAATACATGTATACAGGGTACTGGGACCCGACCAGTGTCCGTGATTTTTTGAAGGTTTTTCTCGTGTATCTTGCAAATTTGACGTTAAAATATTCTTAAATTTTGCATGAATAGTCCTGAACTCACACTCCTTAATGTCTATCCCTTTAATTTCAATTACCATAATCAACGCTCTATTTAGAGGCCATATACGACTGGTACATTTCTGCTTATTTTTGACGGAGACCAGACCAGTGTCCGTTAATATTTTTTCTTGACGATTTCTGTGTAAAAGATGTGCATTGATTAGGTTGCCTTACAAGCGTGAGCTGTAGGGAATTTCCCTTTAGCTCAGTCGGTAGAGCATCGGGCTGGAGAGCCAATGGTCGCGGGTTCGAGCCCCAGTGACGGCACTATCTTTATCACTTTTCCTCGTCCTATTACAAACTGGTACCGATGACCCTCCCCGTTTCAAGGAGGAGAAGCCTTGGCGGGGAGTCAAAGAACCTGGGTTGGGGATTTAGAAAAAGGGGGGAATAGTGTAAAAGATGTGCATTGATTAGGTTGCCTTTCTTAGATTTTTTTTTCGCAATTTTCTTCAGATTAGGCATTATGTGATTTGTATAAATCATTTATTTACCTTAATCGGTCAAAATAATTGTTGAAAAGCCTGAATATTGCCGACTTATTCGAGGTTACTTTTTGTATAACGTTTTACGCTGTAAAGGTCAAGGTTTGGTGATACTAATCACAGTGATGGAACGACTTTGAGCGACTGCTAACGAGTTGCCTCCCTTCAATCATAACAGAACAAAATATGAAATCATACATATACCGGGATTTAATGGTAACATTAAAAAACAAGTAAAACAAATGTAATTAATACGCGATTAATAGTAATAAGATCATGATGAGGTACTAAGTATTCTTATCAATGTGAACCTGTGAACACACTCTGAACTTGAACTTTTCACAAAATTCCAGGATTAAAATATAGAGAAAAATGACAGCTTACAAATATGAATTAATACAACTTGAATATGACAAGTCATGAAAATAAGATGGATTCCATTTAATAGTATTTATGAAATAAAAAGGTTACAGCATTGCATTTACTCACACAGAATGGGAAACTTAAATATATACGATAGTAATGAAAATACATTAATATTCCACTTATGAATACAACTTGAATATGGCAGTGATAAAAATATAGATTCATTTTATGAATACATTTTACTTGAATATGGCAGTAATGAAAATAAATTATAGATTCTATTTAATAGTATTTATGAAATAAAAAGGTTACAGCATTGCATTTACTCACACAGAATGGGAAACTTAAATATATACGATAGTAATGAAAATACATAAATATTCCACTTATGAATACAACTTGAATATGGCAGTGATAAAAATATAGATTCATTTTATGAATACATTTTACTTGAATATGGCAGTAATGAAAATAAATTATAGATTCTATTTAATAGTATTTATGAATTAAAACTTACAGCATTACATTTACTCACACAAATGTTGAATATGACAACCGTGAAACAAAATAGATTACATTATGAAATAAAAAATTCACAGCAATTCATTTACTAACAAAATAGGATTAACAGTTAACCAAACCAAATGTCATTACGTCATTTAAGGTTGTCAATGTTACAAAGAATTCTTAAATCGGTCTCAACTGCATAACGTGCAGATGAAATCATCCGATACGGCATCAACACATTCCTGGTGGAACCACATGTCGCAGACTTCGCATTGGATCCAGCTGGTGAAGGTGATGGCCTGGTCAGTACATGTATATAGGGCGAATGTAAGCCCTAACCTGAACTCAATTTCCTGTGATTTTTTTTATTTTGGTCATTGCAATTTTTGATACTATCATCTTTTATCCTATCTAATGTGGGAGAAATGAATTTTAACAATTTCTGTTTAAAATCACCAAATATTTTGCTCTATATTGGCCCAAAACAACTTTCCTTTCAGGTTATCATTCCTACTTGGAAGTATGTATCTATAATGAAAACATGCGCCAAATCTGCATCATCGGGATGCTTTTATCTTCGATTGCCACAAATGAAGCTGACGTCATATTGGATTGACATGCTATAGTTTGTTACTCATAAGTTTATTAATTGATAAGACAAAAACGCAACGATAAAATTTCATTTCACCGACTCACATATTTGGTCACCGTTTGTATCAATGTAGACGAGATAATTACATCCAGTAATGGCGTGTTTGTTTACATTCGCCCTATATACATGTACGTATAGTTATTTTTGGCCATATGACCAGATTTGCCAGTGCTGATTGAAATATAATAAACGAAGTCTGTGATCGAACAATGGGGACATACAAATTTATCCCACTGACGGCAAAATTCTCCCTATCCCATTGGTTAAAACAATGTCACATGGCTTCCTGGACGATACCATATGGGGTTACTAAAAATCTGTATCACGTCACTAAATTCCATATCACGTCAGAAAAATCCTTATCACGTCAGTAACGGGTTGTCGTTCCTGAAAGATCTCTCCATTCAATAACAATCATGGCTGCTGATAAACAATTCGACCACATCATGGAAGATAAATTGGCCCAGAAACCCCAGAAAGTAAATTATTACAAACCTTTGAGATGCAACGAGAAAGCAGCCAGATTATTGAATGCTTATCTTACGTTTGAAACGTTTGATGAGGTAGGTGGGAATGTTAAAGCATTTCTATATTGTCGCTCCAGCTCATGTTTTTTTTTTCTTATCGAACACAGGAGTATAAGCCTTCAGCAGGATAAATTTGTTACACAGTTTGTTAATGACCTGATATGGAAAAATATCGGGTCTAAAAAAACATGTATCAGGTTCGGCTTCACCTCACCTATACAATTATTTTTTATCCGTATCTTTCCGTATCAGGTCACTAACAAACTATATAAGTAATAGTATCGGGTTAGATGATAAAATAGTTAAAAAAATATTAATCTTATTGCTATATTTTATCATATAATCCAGAGTGAGACATGTGTAACAGAGAGCTCAATTGGTCAATTGAGCATCTGTCTAGAGTTGGGTGGATCCCAGGTTTGAACCCTAGTCTTGGCATTAATTTTTCCTCTCCTGTTCGAAATTTATTTTCGCGCCCAATGAAATATACCCACAGATGGTGGTATAGAGTTTCATGTATGTCTTCAGGGTCAAAGACTTGGTTAAAGGTTTGAGGAGGGGGGTCGGGGGGTGGGGATGTGTTGTAGTAGATCTGGACGGGGTTGGTTGTTGGCGATCAGATAGCTTAATTGGTTGAGGTTGAGCGTCAGTCTAGAGTTTAGAAGGTCCCGGGTTCGAGCCCCCGTCTGACCGTGCATTTTCCCTCTCCTGTTAGGCTGTTAAATACAAGTATATGTATACAACAAACTTTTCTTGTTGATTATGATTTTTGCCATTGTTTTAAGTGAAATTCTTTGTATCATCCTTTTCTGTTTGTTTTTTTAAGAAAGAAGGTGTCATTTAAAATAAAAAAAGAAAATTCATTCTTGTGAAACGGTTGTTTGTAGGCTTGCCGTTGACTACATGTACATAAAGTAGACTAAAAGCTTATTATATGATATATATATATCCTATGGTACTCGGAAAATGTGAACTGGAAAGATTCTCGATCAGGTATGATATATTTTAGGTATTGCATTGATATACATGTACAATATCCTTTATGTGAAAAATACAGGCTGAAGTATCAGAACAGTTAATTCTGAGTTAGAGTTGAAGCACAGATAACTTTACGACAGCTTTGAGTGTAAAATTATTTTCTTTGTTTGTTTTTAAGGTTAATTCTGTGCCAGGATCACGATACCAAGACATTTTTATTGAGAGCCGAAAGTCAACTTTTCCAATTTAGATTCCAGTGTATGTCAGAGGAGGAACTGAGTAAATCACTGAGAAAAACAGATTGTCATCTACAAAAGGTGCACAACAATTATTTATTTTCATCTACACTTGACTTTGAGAAACTGAGACACATCCAAGACATGTTCAGAATGATAACTGCTTCAGAGCCAAGCTGGAAACTGATTGTGAAAAAATATCTAGATGGCAATAGTAAGGAAGGATTTTGGATTCCATTCTTTGTTGTACCCCAACTTGTTGCTAAGCGACGAGTTGAGCTAGAAAATGGTCTGGCGTTTGTTCCATTTTGTAAATTAGAAGATGTGATCTTCAGTCTGTGGTACCAGCTACTGGTTTGGGGAGTGGACAGAGCTCGCTGTCTCAAGACAAGCTTTCTGCAAGACAAGCGAATGAGATCATTGTCAAGACACATACAGGTAAACCAGTATTGTACTAATAACAGCAGGGTTCACGCTGGGTATTTTATAAATGTGGTCCTTCTGCATGGTTTAAATAGGAATCCTGAAAATAAGTGGCTTCAACCCAAACCTTGAACAGCTTTTCATGAAGTTTTCTGGATGGTTTGGGAAAAAGGGCCTACAAGTGTAGTACTAGGAAAGGAAAAGCTATAAATGTGTCTCCAGTTGCTTGAGTTTCTGTCAGTAAATAATGAATATATACGTGTGAAATGAGACTATCAATGATGTGTGTTTTATAAAAGAGATTTGCAAATCATGGCTAGGTAACTAAAGTTAGGCAACTAATGTCCATTTCAAAGATAGGAACAGACTAGTTCATTATTGAATTTCATGAGTGAATGTGTTAAAAAACTAAGTAGGGTGTTTTTGTCTCGCCTCAACAAAAGTGGAGGAAAGCGAGACTAAGGTGTTGCTTTTCCGGCGGTGGCAACATTTGCATTTAAGTAGTTACTGATATCATCATTCTGAACACCTTACTGAAATTTGGAGGAAATTTATTTGCAGGTTCTGCTGTTTTTGGGCAAAGAAAAGGGACTTTTGAGAATTTGTGTTAAAGTCCACTTTTATAGTGTCACTGACTGAACACCTTACTAAAATTTGGAAGAAATTTATTTGCAGGTTCTGCTATTTTGGGGCAAAAACATGGGAATTTTGAGAATTACGTTTGCATCCACTATTTATAGTGTTATTAATATGGAACTAAATTGAAACTTGGCCAAGCTAGGTAGCTGTGTACAGTAGACCTAGAGATTTATGGAAAAAAAGACCAATGCCTGAGAATTGTCAACACAGAGATTTAACCGTACACTGCATAGATGTAAATGTACACATTTTTGTAAATTGTAAATCATTTCCAATCCATAAAAAAGACTATGAAGTGTATACACTGATGTATCCTATTTATGGCACTTGTGTGGAAACCATGGTTACCACATCAAAAATTACCGAAAAATGCAAAATATCACTGTTTTTGACACAAAATTTGACCTATGCAGATAGGAATTTTTTTCTTAAGTTCTATCTAAAATTAAACCTTACTAACTTGGTTGCAGAATTATATCTGTCCCAGCATAGGTCGTACGCTTAGATTTTTCGCTATTTTCCCTCATGTGCTGTTATCGAAATTTCACTTCCTGTAAAGCTAGCTTTTCATTTGTAGACACCCATTTCGGAAGGGTCAAAACTTTAATCTCTAACCAAAATTTTTGTTTTCTCTTTTTACAAATGTGAAGTCCACAAAGTTCACTTGATCATGCTTAGCCAATTTTACTCTTTATTTTTTTTTAGATTTTCATAGGCATGCTATTATAGGGGTTATTCATTGTTCAAAAATATCACCCATGGCCACAAAAGCCTTCTGTACACTGCCAACCAAGTTACTGATATCATCTTGCTGCATGTATTTTATCACACATATTTTTCCATTTGGAGTTAAACATTATTGATAAAGTGGGAAAGCCAAAACATATGATTACGGGTAAATGTTGTTTTCCTTTAGGCTATGTTCAGAAAACACCATGGCATTTTTGAAGATGGTCCTCAAAATGATGCATACATATCACATGATCAAGTGCCAGAGGTCATGAACTTCTTCCCTCCCTGCATGACACATGTCAATCACATTCTGACAACCAGACATCGGCTACAACACCACGCAAGGGTAAGTACCATGGACTTCAACACAACGCCAGGGTTAGTACCACAATTTAAAATCTTAAAAGGACTGAGCCTAATATTTGGTCTTGATTTTGTCTCAAGACCAATCAAATTTCTATCTTCATGCCTTCATTTTTGCCATTACATATCCCAGAGCAGTAGAGAATGTAGGTTAGCGTAACTCCTGGATAATCGAGGATGATTCCAGGGGTGTAGAGAGTGTAGGTGAGTGTAACCCCTGGCTATTGAGGATGATTCCAGGGGTGTAGAGAGTGTAGGTGAGTGTAACCCCTGGATATTGAGGATGATTCCAGGGATGTAGAGAGTGTAGGTGAGTGTAACCCCTGGATAATTGAGGATGATTCCAGGGGTGTAGAGAGTGTAGGTGAGTGTAACCCCTGGATATTAAGGATGATTCCAGGGGTGTAGAGAGTGAAGGTGAGTGTATATAAACCCTAGATATAAAGGATGATTCCAGGTGCGTAGAGAGTGTAGGTGAGTGTAACCCCTGGATATTAAGGATGATTCCAGGGGCGTAGAGAGTGTAGGTGAGCATAATCCATGGATATCAATGATGATTCCAGGGGTGTAGAGAGTGTAGGTGAGTGTAACCCCTGGATATTGAGGATGATTCCAGGGATGTAGAGAGTGTAGGTGAGTGTAACCCCTGGATATTTAGGATGATTCCAGGGGTGTAGAGAGTGTAGGTGAGTGTATATAACCCCTAGATATAAAGGATGATTCCAGGGGTGTAGAGAGTGTAGGTGAGTGTAACCCCTGGATATTAAGGATGATTCCAGGGGCGTAGAGACTGTAGGTGAGCATAATCCATAGATAATCGAGGATGATTCAAGGGAAGTAGACACTGTAGGTGAGCATAACTACTGGATAATCGAGGATGATTCCAGGGGTGTAGAGAGTGTATGTGAGTGTAACCTCTGGATATCAAGTATGATAACAGGGTTGTAGAGAGTGTAGGTGAGTGTAAACCCTAAATATCAAGCATGATTCCAGGGATGTAGAGAGTGTAGGTGAGTGTAACCCCTGGATATCAAGCATGATTCCAGGGATGTAGATAGTGTAGGTGAGTGTAACCCCTGGATATCAATGATGAATCAAGGGGTGTAGATAGTGTAGGTGAGTGTAACCCCTGGATATCAATGATGAATCAAGGGATGTAGAGAGTGTAGGTGAGTGTAACCCCTGGATATTAAGGATGATTCCAGGGGTGTAGATAGTGTAGGTGAGTGTAACCCCTGGATATCAATGATGAATCAAGGGATGTAGAGAGTGTAGGTGAGTGTAAACCCTGGATATTAAGGATGATTCCAGGGGTGTAGAGAGTGTAGGTGAGTGTAACCCCTGGATAATTGAGGATGATTCCAGGGGTGTAGAGAGTGTAGGTGAGTGTAACCCCTGGATATTAAGGATGATTCCAGGGTGTAGAGAGTGTAGGTGAGTGTAACCCCTGGATATCAATGATGAATCAAGGGGTGTAGAGAGTGTAGGTGAGTGTAACCCCTGGATATCAATGATGAACCAAGGGGTGTACAGGGTTCACTTTTGGGCGCGATTTCGCGAGATTCTCGCTGTATTTTCAGATAAATCGTGTTAAAGTCCGTTCTAAAGCGAGAAAAAATCGCGCATGTCAAAATTCAGGTATAGTGGTACCTACATCGATCAATAATACTGATCGTAGTTTCAGAAGTATTCCTTTCTGCAAATCCTAATGATAGTGTGTACCAGTCATAGTCTCAATGACGCTTGTTTCTCAATCACTTGCAATTCAAACGTTTAGATGACAAAGCCACCACGCAAACACAAAGATGCAGGTGTCTGTAAATTTGTGACAGGTTGCGATTGGGGGGAAATGTAAGTAGTTAATGCCTCCAGAAACAGTATTGAAAGTTGATCTAACAGCCAGGGATGTCTTAGTTCATTAAATTAACCTTAACCAATAATGAATCCATGGAAAACAAGTAGATGGTTGAGAGAGGAAATGACTCCACCAGTGCTGGGGCCAATAGGCCAACGGTACTGACTGTATCCGTGACGATGTCAATGCTATTGATGTTTAGTAGCAAGTTTAATGTTATATTAGGAATGATTGATTTTGGAGGAATTTTAACTTTAATTAGGCCTGTATATGACAGAGTTAAAATCACAAACAAGGACGATTTTCTCCAGGAAATAAAATATAATTACTGTACCTTGTGTTATTTATTAATTAACTTAATAAATTTAATTGTTATGAACTTATAGCATTCCTATCAATTCATACTAAATTACGTGTCATAATACCAAAAATCCCATCCATATATGAAAAATCTCACTGAAATTAGGTAAGGGAGATTTTTTCTCTCATTGTGCCCAAGGTCTAGGGTGAACCCTGGGTGTAGATAGTGTAGGTTAGTGTAACCCCTGGATATTGAGCATGATTCCAGGGTGTAGAGAGTGTAGGTGAGTGTAACCCCTGGATATCGAGGATGTGATACTAGGGGCAAATTATTCAGGAAACCAATTTATTACTGTTCTCATGCTTAAGCATGAGTTCTGTTCTTGTTGATCACAATTAAATCTTGTCATATTGAGCATATTTCACATGTTTAAGCATATTTCACATGTTTAAGCATATTTCACATGTGAAGCATATTTCACATGTTTAAGCATATTTTACATGTTTAAGCATATTTCACATGTTTAAGCATATTTTACATGTTTAAGCATATATTTCAGATGTTTAAGCATCTTCACTATAGTTATGCTTGATACCTTATCTTTATGACAGATACAGTATACGCTCTTCCTGAAAGAAGTTGGTATGACAGTACATGAAGCACTGATGTTTTGGAGAAAGGAATACTCGAGACCTGCCGACTCTAACGACAGCTGTTCCCACCACTGGCAGGAGGATGGTAGACGATACACCTACAGTATCAGACACCTGTACGGACTGGAGGGGGCCTGTACTAATTACAGGGGACACAGCTGTACAACACTACAGGTATCACACTGTACAACACTACAGGTATCACACTGTACAACACTACAGGTATTACACTGTACAACACTACAGGTATCACACTATACAACACTACAGGTATCACACTGTACAACACTACAGGTATCACACTGTACAATACTACAGGTATCACACTGCTGTACAACACTACAGGTATCACACTGTACAACACTACAGTTATCACACTGTACAACACTACAGGTATCACACTGTACAACACTACAGGTATCACAGCTGTACAACACTACAGGTATCACACTGTACAACACTAACAGGTATCACACTGTACAACACTACAGGTATCACACTGTACAACACTACAGGTATCACAGCTGTACAACACTACAGGTATCACACTGTACAACACTAACAGGTATCACACTGTACAACACTACATGTATCACACTGTACAACACTAAGGGTATCACACTGCTGTACAACACTACAGGTATCACACTGCTGTACAACACTACAGGTATTACACTGTACAACACTACAGGTATCACACTGTACAACACTACAGGTATCAAACTGTACAACACTACAGGTATCACACTGTAAAACACTACAGGTATCACACTGTACAACACTACAGGTATCACACTGTACAACACTACAGGTATCACACTGTACAACACTACAGGTATCACACTGCTGTACAACACTACATGTATCACACTGCTGTACAACACTACAGGTATCACACTGCTGTACAACACTACAGGTATCACACTGTACAACACTACAGGTATTACACTGTACAACACTACAGGTATCGCACTGCTGTACAACACTACAGGTATTACACTGCTGTACAACACTACATGTATCACACTGTACAACACTACAGGTATCACACTGTACAACACTACAGGTATCACACTGTACAATACTACAGGTATCACACTGTAAAACACTACAGGTATCACGCTGTACAACACTACAGGTATCACACTGTAAAACACTACAGGTATCACACTGTACAACACTACAGGTATCACACTGTACAACACTACAGGTATCACACTGCTGAACAACAATACAGGTATCACACTGTACAACACTACAGGTATCACACTGTACAACACTACAGGTATCACACTGTACAACACTACAGGTATCACACTGTACAATACTACAGGTATCACACTGCTGTACAACACTGCAGGTATCACACTGTACAACACTACAGGTATCACACTGTACAACACTACAGGTATCACACTGTACAACACTACAGGTATCACAGCTGTACAACACTACATGTATCACACTGTACAACACTACAGGTATCACACTGTACAACACTACAGGTATCACACTGTACAACACTACAGGTATCACACTGTACAACACTACAGGTATCACACTGTACAACACTACAGGTATCACACTGTACAACACTACAGGTTTCACACTGTACAACACTACAGGTATCACACTGTACAACACTACAGGTATCACACTGTACAACACTACAGGTATCACACTGTACAACACTACAGGTATCACACTGCTGTACAACATTACAGGTATCACACTGCTGTAAAACACTACAGGTATCACACAGCTGTACAACACTACAGGTATCACACTGTACAACACTACAAGTATCACACTGTACAACACTACAGGTATCACACTGTACAACACTACAGGTATCACACTGCTGTACCACACTACAGGTATCACACTGTACATCACTGCAGGTATCACAGCTGTACAACACTACAGGTATCACACTGTACAATACTACAGGTATCACACTGTACAACACTACAGGTATCACACTGCTGTACAACACTACAGGTATCACACTATACAACACTACAGGTATCACACTGTACAATACTACAGGTATCACCCTGTACAACACTACAGGTATCATACTGTACAACACTACAGGTATCACACTGCTGTACAACACTACAGGTATCACACTGCTGTACAACACTACAGGTATCACACTGTACAACACTACAGGTATCACACTGTACAACACTACAGGTATCACACTGTACTACACTACAGGTATCACACTGTACAACACTACAGGTATCACACTGTACAACACTACATGTATCACCCTGTACAACACTACAGGTATCACACTGTACACCACTACAGGTATCACACTGCTGTACACCACTACAGGTATCACAGCTGTACACCACTACATGTATCACACTGTACACCACTACAGGTATCACATTGCTGTACAACACTACAGGTATCACACTGTACAACACTACAGGTATCACACTGTACAACACTACAGGTATCACACTGCTGTACAACACTACATGTATCACACTGCTGTACAACACTACAGGTATTACACTGTACAACACTACAGGTATCACACTGTACAACACTACAGGTATCAAACTGTACAACACTACAGGTATCACACTGTAAAACACTACAGGTATCACACTGTACAACACTACAGGTATCACACTGTACAACACTACAGGTATCACACTGTACAACACTACAGGTATCACACTGCTGTACAACACTACATGTATCACACTGCTGTACAACACTACAGGTATCACACTGCTGTACAACACTACAGGTATCACACTGTACAACACTACAGGTATTACACTGTACAACACTACAGGTATCGCACTGCTGTACAACACTACAGGTATTACACTGCTGTACAACACTACATGTATCACACTGTACAACACTACAGGTATCACACTGTACAACACTACAGGTATCACACTGTACAATACTACAGGTATCACACTGTAAAACACTACAGGTATCACGCTGTACAACACTACAGGTATCACACTGTAAAACACTACAGGTATCACACTGTACAACACTACAGGTATCACACTGTACAACACTACAGGTATCACACTGCTGAACAACAATACAGGTATCACACTGTACAACACTACAGGTATCACACTGTACAACACTACAGGTATCACACTGTACAACACTACAGGTATCACACTGTACAATACTACAGGTATCACACTGCTGTACAACACTGCAGGTATCACACTGTACAACACTACAGGTATCACACTGTACAACACTACAGGTATCACACTGTACAACACTACAGGTATCACAGCTGTACAACACTACATGTATCACACTGTACAACACTACAGGTATCACACTGTACAACACTACAGGTATCACACTGTACAACACTACAGGTATCACACTGTACAACACTACAGGTATCACACTGTACAACACTACAGTTATCACACTGTACAACACTACAGGTTTCACACTGTACAACACTACAGGTATCACACTGTACAACACTACAGGTATCACACTGTACAACACTACAGGTATCACACTGTACAACACTACAGGTATCACACTGCTGTACAACATTACAGGTATCACACTGCTGTACAACACTACAGGTATCACACAGCTGTACAACACCACAGGTATCACACTGTACATCACTACAGGTATCACACTGTACAACACTACAGGTATCACACTGTACAACACTACAGGAATCACACTGTACAATACTACAGGTATCACACTGTACAACACTACAGGTATCACACTGCTGTACAACACTACAGGTATCACACTGTACAACACTACAAGTATCACACTGTACAACACTACAGGTATCACACTGTACAACACTGCAGGTATCACAGCTGTACAACACTACAGGTATCACACTGCTGTACCACACTACAGGTATCACACTGTACAACACTGCAGGTATCACAGCTGTACAACACTACAGGTATCACACTGTACAATACTACAGGTATCACATTGTACAACACTACAGGTATCACACTGCTGTACAACACTACAGGTATCACACTATACAACACTACAGGTATCACACTGTACAATACTACAGGTATCACCCTGTACAACACTACAGGTATCATACTGTACAACACTACAGGTATCACACTGCTGTACAACACTACAGGTATCACACTGTACAACACTACAGGTATCACACTGTACAACACTACAGGTATCACACTGTACACCACTACAGGTATCACACTGTACAACACTACATGTATCACACTGCTGTACAACACTACAGGTATCACACTGTACAACACTACAGGTATCACACTGTACAACACTACAGGTATCACACTGCTGTACAACACTACATGTATCACACTGCTGTACAACACTACAGGTATCACACTGCTGTACACCACTACAGGTATGACAGCTGTACACCACTACAGGTATCACACTGTACACCACTACAGGTATCACATTGCTGTACAACACTACAGGTATCACACTGTACAACACTACAGGTATCACACTGTACAACACTACAGGTATCACACTGCTGTACAACACTACAGGTATCACACTGTACAACACTACAGGTATCACACTGTACAACACTACAGGTATCACACTGTACAACACTACAATTATCACATTGCTGTACCACACTACAGGTATCACAGCTGTACACCACTACAGGTATCACATTGCTGTACAACACTACAGGTATCACACTGCTGTACAACACTACAGGTATCACACTGCTGTACAACATTACAGGTATCACACTGCTGTAAAACACTACAGGTATCACACAGCTGTACAACACTACAGGTATCACACTGTACATCACTACAGGTATCACACTGTACAACACTACAGGTATCACACTGTACAACACTACAGGTATCACACTGTACAACACTACAGGTATCACAGCTGTACAACACTACATGTATCACACTGTACAACACTACAGGTATCACACTGTACAACACTACAGGTATCACACTGTACAACACTACAGGTATCACACTGTACAACACTACAGGTATCACACTGTACAACACTACAGGTATCACACTGTACAACACTACAGGTTTCACACTGTACAACACTACAGGTATCACACTGTACAACACTACAGGTATCACACTGTACAACACTACAGGTATCACACTGTACAACACTACAGGTATCACACTGCTGTACAACATTACAGGTATCACACTGCTGTAAAACACTACAGGTATCACACAGCTGTACAACACTACAGGTATCACACTGTACATCACTACAGGTATCACACTGTACAACACTACAGGTATCACACTGTACAACACTACAGGTATCACACTGCTGTACAACATTACAGGTATCACACTGCTGTACAACACTACAGGTATCACACAGCTGTACAACACTACAGGTATCACACTGTACATCACTACAGGTATCACACTGTACAACACTACAGGTATCACACTGCTGTACAACACTACAGGTATCACACTGTACAACACTACAAGTATCACACTGTACAACACTACAGGTATCACACTGTACAACACTACAGGTATCACACTGCTGTACCACACTACAGGTATCACACTGTACAACACTGCAGGTATCACACTGTACAACACTACAGGTATCACACTGTACACCACTACAGGTATCACACTGTACAACACTACATGTATCACACTGCTGTACAACACTACAGGTATCACACTGTACAACACTACAGGTATCACACTGTACAACACTACAGGTATCACACTGCTGTACAACACTACATGTATCACACTGCTGTACAACACTACAGGTATCACACTGCTGTACACCACTACAGGTATGACAGCTGTACACCACTACAGGTATCACACTGTACACCACTACAGGTATCACATTGCTGTACAACACTACAGGTATCACACTGTACAACACTACAGGTATCACACTGTACAACACTACAGGTATCACACTGCTGTACAACACTACAGGTATCACACTGTACAACACTACAGGTATCACACTGTACAACACTACAGGTATCACACTGTACAACACTACAGTTATCACATTGCTGTACCACACTACAGGTATCACAGCTGTACACCACTACAGGTATCACATTGCTGTACAACACTACAGGTATCACACTGCTGTACAACACTACAGGTATCACACTGCTGTACAACATTACAGGTATCACACTGCTGTAAAACACTACAGGTATCACAAAGCTGTACAACACTACAGGTATCACACTGTACATCACTACAGGTATCACACTGTACAACACTACAGGTATCACAGCTGTACAACACTACATGTATCACACTGTACAACACTACAGGTATCACACTGTACAACACTACAGGTATCACACTGTACAACACTACAGGTATCACACTGTACAACACTACAGGTATCACACTGTACAACACTACAGGTATCACACTGTACAACACTACAGGTTTCACACTGTACAACACTACAGGTATCACACTGTACAACACTACAGGTATCACACTGTACAACACTACAGGTATCACACTGTACAACACTACAGGTATCACACTGCTGTACAACATTACAGGTATCACACTGCTGTAAAACACTACAGGTATCACACAGCTGTACAACACTACAGGTATCACACTGTACATCACTACAGGTATCACACTGTACAACACTACAGGTATCACACTGTACAACACTACAGGTATCACACTGCTGTACAACATTACAGGTATCACATTGCTGTACAACACTACAGGTATCACACAGCTGTACAACACTACAGGTATCACACTGTACATCACTACAGGTATCACACTGTACAACACTACAGGTATCACACTGCTGTACAACACTACAGGTATCACACTGTACAACACTACAAGTATCACACTGTACAACACTACAGGTATCACACTGTACAACACTACAGGTATCACACTGCTGTACCACACTACAGGTATCACACTGTACAACACTACAGGTATCACACTGTACAATACTACAGGTATCACACTGTACAATACTACAGGTATCACACTGTACAACACTACAGGTATCACACTGCTGTACAACACTACAGGTATCACACTATACAACACTACAGGTATCACACTGTACAATACTACAGGTATCACCCTGTACAACACTACAGGTATCATACTGTACAACACTACAGGTATCACACTGCTGTACAACACTACAGGTATCACACTGCTGTACAACACTACAGGTATCACACTGTACAACACTACAGGTATCACACTGTACAACACTACAGGTATCACACTGTACTACACTACAGGTATCACACTGTACAACACTACAGGTATCACACTGTACAACACTACATGTATCACCCTGTACAACACTACAGGTATCACACTGTACACCACTACAGGTATCACACTGCTGTACACCACTACAGGTATCACAGCTGTACACCACTACATGTATCACACTGTACACCACTACAGGTATCACATTGCTGTACAACACTACAGGTATCACACTGTACAACACTACAGGTATCACACTGTACAACACTACAGGTATCACACTGCTGTACAACACTACAGGTATCACACTGCTGTACAACACTACAGGTATTACACTGTACAACACTACAGGTATCACACTGTACAACACTACAGGTATCAAACTGTACAACACTACAGGTATCACACTGTAAAACACTACAGGTATCACACTGTACAACACTACAGGTATCACACTGTACAACACTACAGGTATCACACTGCTGTACAACACTACAGGTATCACACTGCTGTACAACACTACAGGTATCACACTGTACAACACTACAGGTATTACACTGTACAACACTACAGGTATCGCACTGCTGTACAACACTACAGGTATTACACTGCTGTACAACACTACATGTATCACACTGTACAACACTACAGGTATCACACTGTACAACACTACAGGTATCACACTGTACAATACTACAGGTATCACACTGTAAAACACTACAGGTATCACGCTGTACAACACTACAGGTATCACACTGTAAAACACTACAGGTATCACACTGTACAACACTACAGGTATCACACTGTACAACACTACAGGTATCACACTGCTGAACAACAATACAGGTATCACACTGTACAACACTACAGGTATCACACTGTACAACACTACAGGTATCACACTGTACAACACTACAGGTATCACACTGTACAATACTACAGGTATCACACTGCTGTACAACACTGCAGGTATCACACTGTACAACACTACAGGTATCACACTGTACAACACTACAGGTATCACACTGTACAACACTACAGGTATCACAGCTGTACAACACTACATGTATCACACTGTACAACACTACAGGTATCACACTGTACAACACTACAGGTATCACACTGTACAACACTACAGGTATCACACTGTACAACACTACAGGTATCACACTGTACAACACTACAGTTATCACACTGTACAACACTACAGGTTTCACACTGTACAACACTACAGGTATCACACTGTACAACACTACAGGTATCACACTGTACAACACTACAGGTATCACACTGTACAACACTACAGGTATCACACTGCTGTACAACATTACAGGTATCACACTGCTGTACAACACTACAGGTATCACACAGCTGTACAACACTACAGGTATCACACTGTACATCACTACAGGTATCACACTGTACAACACTACATGTATCACACTGTACAACACTACAGGAATCACACTGTACAATACTACAGGTATCACACTGTACAACACTACAGGTATCACACTGCTGTACAACACTACAGGTATCACACTGTACAACACTACAAGTATCACACTGTACAACACTACAGGTATCACACTGTACAACACTGCAGGTATCACAGCTGTACAACACTACAGGTATCACACTGCTGTACCACACTACAGGTATCACACTGTACAACACTGCAGGTATCACAGCTGTACAACACTACAGGTATCACACTGTACAATACTACAGGTATCACATTGTACAACACTACAGGTATCACACTGCTGTACAACACTACAGGTATCACACTATACAACACTACAGGTATCACACTGTACAATACTACAGGTATCACCCTGTACAACACTACAGGTATCATACTGTACAACACTACAGGTATCACACTGCTGTACAATACTACAGGTATCACACTGTACAACACTACAGGTATCACACTGTACAACACTACAGGTATCACACTGTACACCACTACAGGTATCACACTGTACAACACTACATGTATCACACTGCTGTACAACACTACAGGTATCACACTGTACAACACTACAGGTATCACACTGTACAACACTACAGGTATCACACTGTACAACACTACAGGTATCACACTGCTGAACAACAATACAGGTATCACACTGTACAACACTACAGGTATCACACTGTACAACACTACAGGTATCACACTGTACAACACTACAGGTATCACACTGTACAATACTACAGGTATCACACTGCTGTACAACACTGCAGGTATCACACTGTACAACACTACAGGTATCACACTGTACAACACTACAGGTATCACACTGTACAACACTACAGGTATCACAGCTGTACAACACTACATGTATCACACTGTACAACACTACAGGTATCACACTGTACAACACTACAGGTATCACACTGTACAACACTACAGGTATCACACTGTACAACACTACAGGTATCACACTGTACAACACTACAGTTATCACACTGTACAACACTACAGGTTTCACACTGTACAACACTACAGGTATCACACTGTACAACACTACAGGTATCACACTGTACAACACTACAGGTATCACACTGTACAACACTACAGGTATCACACTGCTGTACAACATTACAGGTATCACACTGCTGTACAACACTACAGGTATCACACAGCTGTACAACACTACAGGTATCACACTGTACATCACTACAGGTATCACACTGTACAACACTACAGGTATCACACTGTACAACACTACAGGAATCACACTGTACAATACTACAGGTATCACACTGTACAACACTACAGGTATCACACTGCTGTACAACACTACAGGTATCACACTGTACAACACTACAAGTATCACACTGTACAACACTACAGGTATCACACTGTACAACACTGCAGGTATCACAGCTGTACAACACTACAGGTATCACACTGCTGTACCACACTACAGGTATCACACTGTACAACACTGCAGGTATCACAGCTGTACAACACTACAGGTATCACACTGTACAATACTACAGGTATCACATTGTACAACACTACAGGTATCACACTGCTGTACAACACTACAGGTATCACACTATACAACACTACAGGTATCACACTGTACAATACTACAGGTATCACCCTGTACAACACTACAGGTATCATACTGTACAACACTACAGGTATCACACTGCTGTACAACACTACAGGTATCACACTGTACAACACTACAGGTATCACACTGTACAACACTACAGGTATCACACTGTACACCACTACAGGTATCACACTGTACAACACTACATGTATCACACTGCTGTACAACACTACAGGTATCACACTGTACAACACTACAGGTATCACACTGTACAACACTACAGGTATCACACTGCTGTACAACACTACATGTATCACACTGCTGTACAACACTACAGGTATCACACTGCTGTACACCACTACAGGTATGACAGCTGTACACCACTACAGGTATCACACTGTACAATACTACAGGTATCACCCTGTACAACACTACAGGTATCATACTGTACAACACTACAGGTATCACACTGCTGTACAACACTACAGGTATCACACTGTACAACACTACAGGTATCACACTGTACAACACTACAGGTATCACACTGTACACCACTACAGGTATCACACTGTACAACACTACATGTATCACACTGCTGTACAACACTACAGGTATCACACTGTACAACACTACAGGTATCACACTGTACAACACTACAGGTATCACACTGCTGTACAACACTACATGTATCACACTGCTGTACAACACTACAGGTATCACACTGCTGTACACCACTACAGGTATGACAGCTGTACACCACTACAGGTATCACACTGTACACCACTACAGGTATCACATTGCTGTACAACACTACAGGTATCACACTGTACAACACTACAGGTATCACACTGTACAACACTACAGGTATCACACTGTACAACACTACAGGGATCACACTGTACAACACTACAGGTATCACACTGTACAACACTACAGGTATCACACAGCTGTACAACACTACAGGTATCACACTGTACAACACTACAGGTATCACACTGTACAACACTACAGGTATCACACTGCTGTACAACACTACAGGTATCACACTGTACAACACTACAGGTATCACACTACTGTACAACACTACAGGGATCACACTGTACAACACTACAGGTATCACACTGTACAACACTACAGGTATCACACTGTACAACACTACAGGTATCACACTGCTGTACAACCCTACAGGTATCACACTGTACAACACTACAGGTATCACACTGCTGTACAACACTACAGGTATCACACTGTACAACACTACAGGTATCACACTGTACAACACTACAGGTATCACACTGTACAACACTACAGGTATCACACTGTACAACACTACAGGTATCACACTGTACATTACTACAGGTATCACACTGTACAACACTACAGGTATCACACTGTACAACACTACAGGTATCACACTGTACAACACTACAGGTATCACACTGTACAACACTACAGGTATCACACTGTACATTACTACTGGTATCACACTGTACAACACTACATGTATCACATTGTACAACACTACATGTATCACACTGTACAACACTACATGTATCACACTGTACATTACTACTGGTATCACACTGTACAACACTACATGTATCACATTGTACAACACTACAGGTATCACACTGTACAACACTACAGGTATCACACTGTACATTACTACTGGTATCACACTGTACAACACTACAGGTATCACACTGTACAACACTACATGTATCACATTGTACAACACTACATGTATCACACTGTACAACACTACAGGTATCACACTGTACAACACTACAGGTATCACACTGTACAACACTACAGGTATCACACTGTACAACACTACAGGTATCACACTGTACAACACTACAGGCATCACACTGTACAACACTACAGGTATCACACTGCTGTACAACACTACAGGGATCACACTGTACACCACTACAGGTATCACACTGTACAACACTACAGGTATCACACTGTACAACACTACAGGTATCACACTGTACAATACTACAGGTATCACACTGTACAACACTACAGGTATCGCACTGTACAACACTACAGGTATCACACTGTACAACACTACAGGTATCACACTGTACAACACTACAGGTATCACACTGTACAATACTACAGGTATCACACTGTACATTACTACAGGTATCACACTGTACAACACTACAGGTATCGCACTGTACAACACTACAGGTATCACACTGTACAACACTACAGGTATCACACTGTACAACACTACAGGTATCACACTATACAACACCACAGGTATCACACTGTACAACACTACAGGTATCACACTGTACAACACTACAGGTATCACACTGCTGTACAACACTACAGGTATCACACTGTACAACACTACAGGTATCCCACTGCTGTACAACACTACAGGTATCACACTGTACAACACTACAGGTATCACACTGTACAACACTACAGGTATCACACTGTACAACACTACAGGTATCCCACTGCTGTACAACACTACAGGTATCACACTGTACAACACTACAGGTATCACACTGTACAACACTACAGGTATCACACTGTACAACACTACAGGTATCACACTGTACAACACTTCAGGTATCACACTGTACAACACTACAGGTATCACACTGCTGTACAACACTACAGGTATCACACTGTACAACACTACAGGTATCACACTGTACAACACTACAACAGGTATCACACTGTACAACACTACAGGTATCACACTGCTGTACAACACTACATGTATCACACTGTACACCACTACAGGTATTACACTGTACAATACTACAGGTATCACACTGCTGTACAACACTACAGGTATCACACTGTACAACACTACAGGTATCACACTGTACAACACTACATGTATCACACTGTACAACACTACAGGTATCACACTGTACAACACTACAGGTATCACACTGTACAACACTATAGGTATCACACTGCTGTCAACACTACAGGTATCACACTGCTGTACAACACTAAAGGTATCACACTGTACAACACTACAGGTATCACACTGTACAACACTACAGGTATCACACTGTACAACACTACAGGTATCACACTGTACAACACTACAGGTATCACACTGTACAACACTACAGGTATCACACTGTACAACACTACAGGTATCACATGGTACAACACTACAGGTATCACACTGTACAACACTACAGGTATCACATGGTACAACACTACAGGTATCACACTGTACAACACTACAGGTATCACACTGTACAACACTACAGGTATCACATGGTACAACACTACAGGTATCACACTGTACAACACTACAGGTATCACACTGTACAACACTACAGGTATCACACTGTACAACACTACAGGTATCACACTGTACAACACTATAGGTATCACACTGCTGTCAACACTACAGGTATCACACTGCTGAACAACAATACAGGTATCACACTGTACAACACTACAGGTATCACACTGTACAACACTACAGGTATCACACTGTACAACACTACAGGTATCACACTGCTGTAAACACTAAAGGTATCACACTGTACAACACTACAGGTATCACACTGTACAACACTAAAGGTATCACACTGTACAACACTACAAGTATCACGCTGTACAACACTACAGGTATCACACTGCTGTACAACACTACAGGTATCACACTGTACAACACTACAGGTATCTCACTTTACAACACTACATGTATCACACTGTACACCACTACAGGTATTACACTGTACAACACTACAGGTATCACACTCTACAACACTACAGGTATCACACTGTACAACACTACAGGTATCACACTGTACAACACTACCGGTATCACACTGTACAACACTACAGGTATCACATGGTACAACACTACAGGTATCACACTGTACAACACTACAGGTATCACACTGTACAACACTACATGTATCACACTGTACAACACTACAGGTATCACACTGTACAACACTACAGGTATCACACTGTACAACACTACAGGTATCACACTGCTGTACAACACTACAGGTATCACACTGCTGTACAACACTACAGGTATCACACTGTACAACACTACAGGTATCACACTGTACAACACTACAGGTATCACACTGTACAACACTACAGGTATCACACTGCTGTACAACACTACAGGTATCACACAGCTGTACAACACTACAGGTATTACACTGTACAACATTACAGGTATCACACTGTACAACACTACAGGTATCACACTGCTGTACAACACTACAGGTATCACACTGTACAACACTACAGGAATCACACGGAGAAATATGACGTAACACATACATTTACTGCACCTTTTGAATTTAGTAATAGATACAGTATGCTGAAAAATGAATTAAACTAGGACTCTTTAGTGATGCTAGGGGCCAAAAGGTGGGAATTGGAAAATTTCTAAACTATTATAGAAGTAGAAGAGTCAGGTGCATAAATGCCTTTTCATTAATGAATTTAAAAAGAATTAAATTAGTACTGTATAATTTTAAAATCCTGTACTACAAAAATGTGTATATTATTTACCATGCCACTACTCAAATGAGATCACTGTGGCTATGGAGGTTAAACTTCTCTTATAATGTCAACAAAGTTGATGGGCAAAACGAAACTGTGTTTGTGTATCTTTGTGTCTTTGTATCAGTCTATGCAGATGGTTTAACTGACATAGCTGATAAAACTCTTCTAATACTGATCAGAAAAACCTTTAATTTTGACAATGTTTTTACCTCTATGTAGCGGATCTAGACCGGGTCGATCGTCGGCGACCAGATAGCTCAATTGGTTGAGCGTCCGTCTAGAGTTCGGAAGGTCCCGGGTTCGAATCCCGGTCTGGCCGTGCATTTTTCCTCTCCTGTTACATTTGGTGCATGTGACCAAACCTTGTTTCAAGTACTGGGTGCATACTTAGCAAGGGGATACCCGAACCTGGGTTGTAAATCGTGATGTCTTCAGGGTCGAAGACTTTGTTAAAGGAGGGAGGAATGTAGCGGATCTAGACCGGGTCGATCGTCGGCGACCAGATAGCTCAATTGGTTGAGCGTCCGTCTAGAGTTCGGAAGGTCCCGGGTTCGAACCCCGGTCTGGCCGTGCATTTTTCCTCTCCTGTTACATCTATTTCTTTCTCAAGGATCTTTCTCATTTCATAATTATTATATTAAGTAGATTCCCCTTTGTCCCTAATTGTGTCTGTTTGATTTTGTGTCTGAGCTATAAAGTTTGGTTTTGTGTCTGAACTATAAAGTCTGATTTTGTATCTGAAATATAAAGTTTGATTTTGTATCCGAATTATAAAGTTTGGTTTTGTGTCTGAACTATAAAGTCTGATTTTGTATCTGAAATATAAAGTCTGCTTTTGTGTCTGAGCTATAAAGTTTGGTTTTGTGTCTGAACTATAAAGTCTGATTTTGTATCTGAAATATAAAATTTGATTTTGTATCTGAAATATAATGTTTGATTTTGTGTCTGATCTATAAAGTCTAATTTTGTATCTGAACTATGAAGTTTGATTTTGTATCTGAACTATAAAGTTTGATTTTGTATCTGAACTAGATTCTATAAAGCTTGATTTTGTGTCTGAACTATAAAGTCTGATTTTGTATCTGAACTATAAAGTCTGATTTTGTATCTGAACTATAAAGTCTGATTTTGTATCTGAACTAGATTCTATAAAGCTTGATTTTGTGTCTGAACTATAAAGTCTGATTTTGTATCTGAACTATAAAGTTGATTTTGTATCTGAACTATAAAGTAGGATTTTGTGTCTGAACTATAAAGTCTGATTTTGTATCTGAACTATAAAGTCTGATTTTGTATCTGAACTACAAAGTCAGATTTTGTATCTGAACTATCAAGTCTGATTTTGTATCTGAACTATAAAGTCTGATTTTGTGTCTGAACTATAAAGTTTGATTTGTGTTTGAACTATAAAGTCTGATTTTGTTTCTGAACTATTAAGTCTGATTTTGTGTCTAAACTATAAAGTCTGATTTTGTGTCTGAACTATAAAGTCTGATTTTGTGTCTGAGCTATAAAGTTTGATTTTGAATCTGAACTATAAAGTAAGATTTTGTGTCTGAACTATAAAGTTTGATCTTGTATCTGAACTATAAAGTCTGATTTTGTATCCGAATTATAAAGATTGATTTAGTATCTGAACTATGAAGTTTGATTTTGTATCTGAACTATGAAATTGAATTCCTGAACATCTTTTATTTGACAGTTAAAGCCCTTTCTTGCAACTTTAAAAACTTGAATTTTCAAAATCAATATACAGTAAAACTTGTTTATAACGAATTCCAAGGGACCTTGAAATTGAGTACGTTGTACAAGCATTTCGTTGTATATTCATGAATGGAAATAAAAAAATTGATACAAATTTCATAATACGTGTTTGCAATTTCGAACAAAGACTCGTTCTACACCTGTAGTTCTAGTTCTACCATATAGTGACCACCTTCAACAAACTGAAGATTTTGTCGCAATATTGATAGCAAAATATAAGTTAACAAACATGTAAAGTTCAATTAATGACAGAAATATATTCAGTTTTAATATGTTTTCACTTTTTTCATTTTGGAGGTTGTTTGACGATTTGTTATGCAAGAGACAGTGAGATGAAGGGACACAAGAATGAGTTTGTTATGAACAAAACTTTATTATGTAAAATTCGTTTTACAAGTGGTTATTACTTATATTGTGGTGCAGTTGGGGATTGATTATTATTTCGTTGTTTATTTTGTTATATGTGAAAATTCGTCCCGAGTGCATGGTAGTCAAGTTTTACTGTACTAGTAATTTAATACAAGAAAGAGGAAATAAGAGAGAGAAGAACTTTTAAAGAACAAATGAAGATCAAACAATGGCGGGCGGCCAAGATCCCTCTGGGATCTCTTGTTTGATTTGATACTTATTTAATTACCTGGCCCGTTTGTTCAAAAGGTGAATAGCTTTATCAGTGATTAGTGCAAATTTCAATTATCCTGCTACTTTAACATGAAGCCATATATTTAGTTACAACTTTGCAGATATCAGATATCTAATAGTGACAATTTACATGCCAACTTTGAAGATTTTACCTTGTATATTGACAGAATTATTAAAGTTTGAAAAATGTCGTTAAATAATGATGAAGCTAAGCATCCTTTGAACAACTGATTTCTATAAGCTGTGTGTTGTAGAATGCTGCCTGTGGTGTCGGAGAGCAAGGTGGATGTCCATTCAAGTGCTTTGACTCGGATCATTTAGATAGCCTACTTCAAAGGGAAGGAATTTCTCACTCAAGGGAGACAATTCAACAACTTTCAGCGGAAGGAAAATACTCAGAAGCTTGTAGAAGTTTGTTTATGGAGAAATCCGAAAAGTTAATCCAGAAAATGAAAGTCAATGGTAAAAATGAGCCAGTTGTAACTTTATCTGGAAATAGAGAAGAGTGTATGGTAATCAGCAAAGGTCAAAAGGTCATGAACATTGCTACATCTCCGAACTTTGAACTTGGATCTTCAATTGTTAAGGGCATCAGAAGGTCAAAGAAGACGAGTATAGCTACCTGTGCTGGTCACAGTTGTGAAAGTAAAATGTGTTTGAGCAACTCTGTTTGTGAAACGCACTGCAGTTTAGATTTGAGTGATATGTCATGCACAGACTCGGACTCAACAAAAGAAGTCCGAACTGATTCCCAGAGACCAGATGTGATGATGACAAGTTTACCTGCCTGTACTAAGACTAGTTTGTGTTCTCCTCCTGTAACCTGCCAACAGAAGAAGGAAAGAAGGATGAAGAAAGTGCAAGACCATGACTATAATCCAATTTTAAAACCTTCACAGTACTACTTCAGCCTCAGGAAATTGGTTGAGGGTTTAAAAGAATGTGAGAACAACATGTAAATAAATAAAAATAATTATGTCGATGTTCATTTGTTATTGATTAATTTTCAATTGTTTTATCGTCCATATTAGATAATATGATTTTTTTCGATGTGAGATTATGCCATGAATTGGTGCATCATCGTCCGTTAACTATATCTGTAAACATCTTCTTCTCCTTAACCATTAATTTGAATTGAATCAAAATTGACTGGAAGCACCCAAAGAAGGTGGGTTATTTGGCTATATTTGTTTACATGACTTCTTCTCTTGAACTAATCAACCAATGTCAACTAGATATGACTGGAAGCATCCCTAGGTGGCGGACATTAAAATTGTTAAAATGGTGGGGTTACTCCTCAAAGGGCTGAGGGATGAGGTGAAAACTTTTGCCCACTTTTATCATATGTTTGGCTATTTAAATCACCCTTCATCCTTCGTCCGTCCGTAAACAATTCTTGTTATCAATATTTCTGGCAGGCCATTTTGTTTGAAACTATTAATAATGATTATGGCTAATTTTTGAGAAATAGATCTTTCCCAAATTTCATATATAGAGTTAGTTCCCTTTGGTCTCTTATTGTGTCCTATTGATTTTGCTTCTGGACAATAAAACAGAATTGTTAATAGACGGCCATCTTTGATTTGATCTTTTTCTTTTCTGGCATCCCTTCTCTGAACATATAGGGTTTCTTTCTTTTCCTTCCTGATTTTTCCTTCTATCAACATGTAGAATCTATTTCTTTTTCTTTCTGTCTCTCCAACTCTCTTCTTATCACAGTTCTTTTCTTTTTGCTTCCGTGGGGATTTTAAGCTTCATACAAACAAACAGACAAAACGATTGATTGAAAATAAGCAAAATATTTATTTAGATCTTGTGCATAAATGTATTTTTCTTTTTTACTTTCACAAGCGGCTGATTATTTGTAGTTACTTCAACTGTTCAAAGATGAACGTGAAACACAATTGTGATTGTACTATAATATTTAATATAGTTGTCGATACAAATGTCACACTTGAATTACACCGTACACCTGTTTTGTTCTTCTTGGATTCCACGATGAAGCTCAGTACCAAAAATAAAATCGAAATTGCTCTTAACATAGACGTACATTACGTGTAACATACATCTCTTGTGTATTTAAACCTCTTGTTTAATACGAGCACGGGTGAATTTCTTCTGTCCCCGATACCATATCTGGTTCAGTCCCCACACCATATCTGGTTTCAGGCCCCACACCATATCTGGTTTCCGGCCCCACAACATATCTAGTTTCAGACCCGACACCATATCTGGTTTCAGGCCCCACACCATATCTGGTTTCGGGCTCTACGCCAGCCATCTATCTTTCCAAATGTTTGTCTGGTGGAGGAAAATCGGGCTAGGGTTAAATCTAAAATAACTACACGTGTCAGAATGGTTGTCTAACAAAGGTTTCCTCTTCATATGCAAGTGCTACCTTACTTTCATAGTAATATTGAAGGCAAGTACTATCTGTTTGGTTGGTTATGGTTAATAAACCTTTGATTAGGCTGATACATGCCCTTCGACGATAACAGAGGAGTGGCACCCGACTTTAAAGCCTGCCATGATAAGTTACCTTAATATAGTGCAAAAAGTCTTTAAAAATTGATACTGTAAAACTTTCTAAAACGTACCCGGCTGTAATGTAAATTTGCATATAACATAGTAAAAATAAAACACTACCAAACCCCCAACCCCCGCAAAAACACCATCGTTATTGTACAATGTTATTATATAACACATTCAGGCACCATCAGCCTTTTCATCGAAACTCTTTCTTGTTTTTTTCTTAAGAAGGTTTTCCCGATCCTTTGTAATGGGAACATATAGTATACTGTACTACCTTACTTCAACTTCAACGGAAATGACACAAACAAACTGAGCGTTCACTTATCACAGCTATGGCAAATCACAGACTACTACGATCACAGTAACATGATATAAGTGGCCATAATAAACATTCATGTATAAAACACAAATAGAACAGAACTGGATAGCAATATGCACAGGCAAAATGTCTTCATGTCAATTCAGGTCAAATTGTAGCCGACTGTCCTCTGGCCCCATGACCCGACACAGGTTGGACCAGACATCTATCTGTCGAAATACATAAGGCTGGTGTTAGGGACAGAGAAAACTTGGGCTAGTCAAATTGGCATCAATTTGATGTGGAAATTTTATGTCAATTTCAGGTCAAATTTTCCTGAAGACATTTTGCATGTGCAGTTTGAAATCACACACACGCATCTTGTATTTATATACAGATATATATGTACAATGTCTTGTTTTTTTTCTTTATTGTAAGCACTATAATTATCACAGACTTTATGTGGTCATGTTACAATTTTCATTTAAAAAAAAAAGGTAAGTACACAAAATACGCATCAAATAAACAATATAAACAATTAAAAAGAAAATACAATGCACTTTAAAAATCTACGGAAGATTAATCGCACCTCATCGTATTAATCCTCGAAAAATAACACAGACTGAGCCTTTCTCTTTAATTGTTTGTTTTGAATAAATTAAAATCAATCGTTTGTCCAACCCCAGTTTACGCCACTACTATTACCGAGTTATTACACTTCGTCAGTGACCAGTTGTTTTCTGAACTAAGGCTAATAAAATGTCGCATCCTCTAGTTTAAATGAAACTAAAGTTTTCCTTTTTCTTGGAATGTTTCTTATCTGTTACCGAATTAAAATATCACTTATAAATATACTGAAAACAGCAATATTTTTCTTGGTTATGAAAACTTAGTAGTAAGAGTAACCGGATTATGATAATGAACGCCCCCTGCGTTAAAGTGGAACAGTTTTGAGTTTTGCTTAAATAAAAATCAACTAATTTTGTCATGGCGTTTACGGATGAATAAATGGAGGATTTCTAACAATATCGTCAGTTATAGCAAATATGTTTTACTCATGTGACTGATATTTTGATATCTTTCCCTCATTCTGCGCTTCAGACATTTATAACAAAACCTCCACGAACAACTTTTCATTTACCTGATTGCTGTTTGTAAACCGTGCTTTGCTGGATCAAATCATAAAAACAAAATATTTGTTGAAAATTTTCACATTTTTCTCTAGTGAGAATATCTTTTGTTTTTAGAATGAATCATTTTTGATATTTCACTGGTCAAAATGTAATGAAGCGTAGTCCCTAGTATATCTGAGGTTCATAACCACCAGTTTGTCTTGTCACGTGCACGTGATTATTATAATACATTATTTTGGTCACTGTAAACATTAGCTATCCTATTACAGCCATTCCGTTTATTTAAAAAAACTACATACAATGTACCCACATGTTGTTAAACAACATATAATATACCCACATGTTGTTAAATAACATACAATGTACACACATATTGTTAAACAACGAACAATGTACCCAAATGTTGTTAAACAACATATAATATACCCACATGTTGTTAAATAACATACAATGTACACACATTGTTATACAACATACAATGTACACACATCTGATAACATTGACATTATCATTTATCATTGTTAATTATTGAAAGGCCCAATATACGTACCAAGATGAATTCTTTCGCAGTACAGCAGCAGTTGAAACTGAGTATTTGTAAACACGCGTCCATTTTGAACTGTCTTCTAGCTTCGGTTTGTTGTTTAAGTGGGCCCCCACCTGAATTATTTTCATTTTTTTGGATTTTTCTGTCAAGGGTTTCTTGTTAGTTAGCGCTCAGGTTTACTTCGTTTTAGGCTTATTTTCATATGGTTATCGACTGGATTTTTTTCCAAATTTTTTTCAGAATCATGAAAATAGTCTTGAAGTTACGTATTTTGGGCCTCAACATGTGGAATAGATATTGAGCCATACGGTAAGCGCGAACTCTCAATGGACATGATACTGTAAAAGTGAATTGTTCGTGGTGTGGAAATTTTCCCTTATTTTGATAGTATTATATATACACATTGCAAAACAGCATGACTGATGGCGTGAAAATTTCCACATCGTGAACAGATTGGAGGCTAACTAGTTATCATTTACTAAGCGAAAAATTCCACGGGCATAAATATTGGCTTTTATAGCAATACTGATTGTGTTTCTTAGTCCCCAAAAACATATTTCTCCTCCTCTTGCTCCATTGTGATATAAAGTTTAATGAAAATGTTCGATAGTTATCAACTTATCAATCAATGAAACGATGCCAAGTGAAAAAAGTTTACAATAAAGGAAAATATGAAATAAAATAATGAAATGAATTAAATGTTGTCTACGATCATCAATTTTAGGGTATAAACCATATATTACATACAATGTTTACAGTTCACCATATTGCAGTAGTTTCCCATTTATTACCTTATGGTATAGGTTGTTAATAATTATTTATATGTAAGAACATTTATTTAATACATGCCATTCCACAAAACGTCTAATTTGCTTAAACGCAGAGTAGTTTTTTAACGGTGCTAGATTTTACAGAATATATCCTGTTGAGGTTGAATATTAGTTTGACTTTTCAAAATTCACTATATGGGGCGTCACCTGCCCTGTCCATTTTCCCACGCCGTGGGAGACGGGGTATTGGTCACTACACGTCTTGTAGCATCAAATGGCGGTGAAATAAGAAATTATGAAAAATCATGGCCAAAATCCTTTACTAGTTATATCAAAGGTTTAATTTGTGGTTTGTGTTAATACAAAACATAACTGTGAGAGTTAACTTTCTGTACATTTCTTGTAAACACCCTCTCATTTTCCCCGATAAAAACACCTGACAGATGCCGAATATTAACTTAAAAACATCCACAATCTACTTATCCTTTCATCTAGTGAAATTGACTGTAAAATTTACTTTAAATCCAACCTTATAACATATTTATCATGTAATTTGATATATGAGAGTCGTCAAGATATTGAAAACATAAATAGATAAATAAATAAATTTATAAAGTATAATAAATAAAAATAACACCTCCGATATTTTATTTTAAGTTAATCCAACACTCAATCTCTTACTACCTGTATATACACAATGACTCATCTTTGTATTATTTTATTTTCTTTGTATAAATTTGTTTATAGAAAAATAACTAAGATATATAGCGTCAATCAAATAAGAAATCAACATATTTTGAGAATTTGATATTAGTATTTTTGACAAATGTATCCTACAATTCATTAATAGCTTAGGTTAGGTATTTCTATATATTACTAGGCAAGTTTTCTTTTCATCTTCTAATCAAGAGTACTTCAAGAGCTCCCATTTCTCTTGAAAAAAATCCGCCCCAACCACCACCACCACTCGATGTTATAATTTACAGTTATACTCTCCTTAAATTTGAAAACACTGGATACGCTTTATATGATTTTATCAAATAAGTAGTAGGATAATGGGGTTGTAAGTGTGCCACTATGAACTGGATGCTTTACTGGTGTTATCTAGACAGCTATACTGTTGCTGCCGGAAGTAGTTTAATGCTGGTTTCGTCCTCAAGTCTTGAGCATTTGGTAAACGAAACATTAGCAGTTCAGCATCTGTAAAAATATATACAAAGTTTAGGTATAAGTAACTTACTTATCTGTCTTCATAAAAAAAAAATAATAAAGTACCAAAGCGTCAACAAAACTCAAAATCGATTAAACCAGAGGCAAAATAGGAACAAAGGAAAGATTTACATGGAGACCCTTGTAAAAGTACAAGATAATAAGACCAGGTGTTCCGGAAGAGTAAGCGTATTCTGCTTCATCGACGACACCCGCCACGTGTCAAAATGAGAACCATTGTCAATCACAACAAGTAAGCACACTAATAAGCAAGCAAATTTTCCTAAAAGTAATAAAACAACACATTAATAGTCTCGATTCACTCTAAGATGAAAATCAAGGAACTGTTTTTTTCTCAAACTGTTAATATAACATAGACGCCATCGTGCCTTTAAAATTACATGTATGTTAAAAAGGAAAGTTGGGTAGGTAAGTTATTTCACCTTTAAATATTGGTAACTTATACATTTTACCAAGCATCTATCAGCTGTTTCATTTTCTCTAGAGCTCATCGGTGATGCTGTTGCCCAGAAAGTGCAAATCTAAATCGGTCTAAATGAAACAGAATGGAATATAAATAAACAAATTACAGTTAATCAGGCTATTTGGTTAGGAGTTCAGTGCGTGAAAACTATGTTAGAATGTGAACTGAAAACCTTCTCCTTTTTGCGCATTCAAATTTTAGCGCATGCTCGATTTTTAGCAGGTAAGCGCAATGAGAAAATGGATCACTCAAAATACTTAGCGCAATCATAATTGTTATGCCCCTGCCATCAAACTTCGCATTCATAATAAGCATGAGAACTAATTTCATATGGGGGAAGGGGGCGTTTAACATTTCTAGTTATGAATGTTTTCAGCGCAAAAATCGCACAAAAATGTTTCCATGAAAATATACATTTACAGATATCAAAGCATTTCATGCTTACTACCTGGAGGTACTTACTAATTATACCATTAGTCTAGTGATAACGAACACGGTTAAGGTACACATTTAAGCGGTGTTCTTGTTTTTATGCATTCCACGTTTGAAGTGTTGCGCTTAATTATGATTCAGCGTATTGGATTTTCTGTATAATGTTTTTGTTTACATTTTCAAGGCTGTGCCGATTCATCAGTCTGCCTTTCCATTGCATTTTGATAGTGCGTAATAACATGAGACCACCAAACGAAATACAAGCCTATTAAGTTGTATATAGCATACTAGGTCAGGGAAATATTCTTCTGAAGCAAGACTTTTCTTACAACTATCTTGAAGCAAATGGAAAGATGCCAGAAATATAGATTGACACATTGAATATCTTGGTGCCCCCCTCCGCCCCCCCCCCCCCCCCCCACCCGAAAATATCGAAGTGTCATCATAACCAATATCCAAACTTTAGGGGGTTCTAGCTACATGATAGTTGTGTTTATGAACTTCTCTCCTCACCGGGTCCATTTGAAATATCGTACACAAACAAAAAACGAATGTGATGTAGCTACACAGGATATACACGAGTCGTTTAACTATCCTTTCACAACCTGCCGTATACGAAAATACTTTCAAAATTTTGAAAACAGAAGAATAATTTACCTGTTAATTGTATGTATGTATTATTGTTCAGGTGTCATGTATCAATTAGTATCGGAGAATGCAATGTCAGTGCACGTGAGATCAGTGATCAGCTGAGGGTGTGTGACGTCAGGTGACAACGACGTGGGTTGTGTCGTGGATGGTGTCGTCACTGGAGAGTTAAGGGTTGGTGTCGGCGGTGTCAGTGACGTAGACACTGACGTTACATGTGGTGTGACTTCTGACGTCACTGCTGAGGAGGGCAGTGCTGGTGTGAACTCTGACGTCACTGTTGAGGAGGGCAGTGCTGGCGTGAGTGACGGAAGATTGCCCGGTAGGGCGGGCAGGGACGAGATGTTACCTGACAAGGGAGGTAATGAAGTTTTCTTTGGCAGCTTGCCAAAAAACACGTTGTGCGTCACTGTTGGGGCTGCAACAGAAAACCAGATCCAAGTTTACTTGAATTACATGTACATTTTGTATGCCTAACGCCGATTATTTGAAACGATTCAGCTATTTATTTTAAAAAAATGCATGAACTAATTTACATAATTCAATATATAAATTACAGATTATACGATCATGTCAGCTTTGTTTGAACATGTTATCGAACCTAATTATCTTACCTTTAGGCGTTGGTAACTTTTGCGCCAGACTGTCTGTGGTATTTACTTGCTTATTTCGTTTCCGATCCTTTATTTTTTTGACCAGGAAGGCAGCTGCAAGCACCAGCGCAAGAAGGAACAAGGCTCCAATTGCGGCGCCAACAACAGTGCCAAGGGCGACACTAGTGTCACCTTCTGAACCTGAACTTCCGGTTGATACAGCTGTTGATGAGAAATGCGTATCGTAATGCTTTATCAAAACAGTTACAAATAGTAATTCATCCACAATATATTTACATTAAGTTTAAAGCCAAGGAGAAAAAAAAGACAAAGAAAAACAAAATATTTAAGGAAACCCCGACTTTTAAAGTTTATAGATTAATCTTTCAAAATATAGTTTGTGCATTTTTCGTATGACACATTTTGTCATACTATTCTTAAAGCATCAATTAAAATAACCTTTACGATGAACTCAAAGCTTATGTTATAACATCATATTATGTAATGATGAAAATGATTACATTATAGCAACATCATTATACCCCATTTAATTATTTTAAAATATCTTGAGTTAGCGTTGTGTTAATTGGAGAAGTATTATTTTGGATACATTGGAATTCCGTGCAAAACAAGGCATGTTTTCTCGTTTCAAAAGTTGATTAATTATATGTTGATATTGTGAACGAAATATCTAACTAATTTAATCAATTCCATTTTATTTATTAGAAAATATTAAGGAATCGTACATGATAACATTTATTTTGTTTGAAAAATGACCTTATACGTCAAATAACAAAAGCATTCATCAAAAAACTGTGAATAGTTTGTTATTTATCTGAAAAGTATTTCTTGGTTTTCTGGATTTTTTTTTTGACATGCCAGCATGTTAAAAGTCATCCGAGGTAAGGTTTTGAAAAATTATTGGCTATTTCGTTCACTCAATCACGATAATCATGATTACACGGATTGGATGTTATTGGGATGGTTAGGAGAGAGACAAGGGATATGTATTTCCTTTCAAAAAAAAAAAAAAAAAAAAACGGTGCATATCAATTTTTATTTCCCGGTCGTTAGTTTCCATCCTGGACATAAGTTACCCGTCGACGTACTTTGCTCTTTGTCATAGAACTTCTGTGTCACATTTTTAACTGATGATTACTCATATTTAAAGCCATTTTCCTTATAATGAACTAAGGTCAGGTTTGACGCACCTGACCCTTCTACTTCTACATTAGTTTAGAAATTTTGGATTCCCACCTTTTGGCCCCTAGCATTACTGAGGAGTCCTAGGAGGACGAAACAACTGTATGATGCAGTTTAATTCATTTTTTTAAAAAAAGGTGCAGCATATGTGTGTGTTACGTCATCTCTTATAAATAAAATGAAAGCTCATCTGATACACTGAATAGACGACAGATTAAAAATGTCAAAATCAAGTGTACCACTTAGAAAAGATACACGATAGAAATGAAAGATATATCATGCTATAAAGATGAGAAATGTATGGTGAGTCAATGACTAATTTATAGAAAAAAATAAAGGCATTTGATGCTATAAAAATGAGAAAACCAAAAGATTAAATTATAGAATTGATAGAAACAGAATAAAGAAATGAAAGACGATTGATATTTAGAATGTTTCACATTACAGAGAGAATTAAGGTATAACAATATTCACGTTTCACAATAAAGAAATCAAATAAACATAAGAAAGATTCGAGTAGTATAGAGATATATCTAAGACAGACTGGTAGAAGGCTTGTTAACATTACAGAACTTTATACATACAAGAATGATTTACGCTACAGAGGCAAATCACATAGAATGTTAGACAAATAACTATGCGTCATGTAAGCGAAAATCATAAAGATATACAAATGTTAACTTTGTAGAAAAAATCAATAAAGAGTTTTCCTTCACAAAGACGACAGAAAAGGATATTATTTCACTTTATTAAGATGATAGATATAAGAATGTTTCAAGTTGCAGAGATAAAAAAAGGTACAAACTATTTATGTGATATACGGATGATTTACGTTAAAGAGACGATATATTCAGTATAACAATGTAAGTAAAATAGTGTAAACATTCTTCATTTGGCGCAATCAAATTATAGCACTTTGTCAGTTGTTTGGCACATTAGCGCAATGATAGATTCACGCATCCGTGGTAATTACTAAATAAGTAGATAAACACTTTAATTAGCGCAATCATATTTTAGCGCAATACTTTAAGCGCGAAAAGCGCTAAAATAAGATTACCGCGAAAATATGTACGTTTATAGTATATAATTCAAATAAGAATGATTTACATCCCTTGAGTACTTACGACAGGTTTCTGTTTATGTTCGCATGAAAAGAAAGATGACAAACAATTATAATATAATTGATATCAATTTTAATAGAACACTGAATATTGAAATTTCCTTCTGGAGACATAGAACCATATCAATTACACTATATACGAACATGTGAGGCTCTGAAAAGCATTTATAATGATTAAAGCTTAATTGTAGAAAATAAAATAAATTAAATAATACCGAAGCTTCAACAAAACCACGATACAAACTCGATTAAACTAGGAGCACAATATGAACATAGAAAATATTTACATGGAGACCCTTGTTAAAGTACGAGAAAATAACACCATATCTTCCGGAAGATTAAGCGTCTCATCGTTTCAAGTACTCAAAGTGAAAACAGAGTCATTATAGCTTGAATTATATGTATGATACGTATTATACGGTCTTACCAGTGGCTGTGAGGGTAGCTTTGGCTCCTCCAGGAGGAACTGTGGTTGATCCTTGGCTACGATCACAACTCCCATGTTGGACACTCGTCAGAATGTCTGACCCTTGTGACGTCACCGCCTGTGTTGATAACATTGATGAAAACATTGATAAGAAACGAAGATCTTAAGATGAATACCGTTTAACTGAAAGTATAGCGCTATACTGCAATAATAACTGTTTTGCAATATGTATTACATTGCTTAAGAATATCATAACTTAAAATGATCTAAGTTTGTTTTTTTATTTTGCTTTACGTCTTATCAACAGCCAGTGTCATTAAAGGACTTGCCAGGTTTTGGAGGTGAGGGAAAGCACGAGTACCCAGAGAAAAGAACCAACAACTTACTTTCAGGACCTGGCAAGAGCCCAATGTGGGTTTCGAACTGGTAACCCAGGGGTGGAAGGTTAGTGGAAAAATTTGTATACGTATAATGTTACTTAGCTATATTACAACAACAATGTATTACTTGGTCGTAAATAAGACCATCATAATCGCATTACGTATCTCAGAACGTCACCAGCAATTGTCATTATCGGTCACTCATCAAAGTTAATAACCACGTCCGATGTGTCTGAGTCCCAGATTATACACATAGTTTTTTTTTTTTTTTTTATTTCCTAGCTGTTTGTGTATACATGTTTAATATTTTACTTACAAAACACGAGAACCGGAAGTAGTTGGTGTTGTCAACGTTGCCAAGGTTGATTGCAGACTGGTAGTACAGGGAACCGGAAATAAGCGAATTCATACAGTACAGCTGACCTTCTTCTGCAATACCAACCCAAAACGAAAGAAGAAGTTTCAACGGTCTAAATATGCATCCTGAATACTTCAGGATCGACGCGCACATTTGTTTTCTATACACCTGAATTATTTCATAGTAAAATCAAAGTCTCGTTGTGCACCACCTTGTTGATGAGACATGAAGACTGGTTCGATACTTTGATGTAAATTAAAAAAATCTCGAAGCCGCCAAACGGTCAAAATTGACAGGCTTTGAAGCTGGAATTCGCTCCTTTGTAATCGTCAAAGAACAGGTATCAGCCTAGCGATCGTTAATTGTTTTATCTGTGACAAATTAAACTGCCTTGCCATGACATATTCCAGGGGTATAAGTCACTCTTAAGCGCTTTACAGTACATAGATATACAATTCTTATACAATCAATATAATTAACACATACAGTTCTATCATATACAATTCTGAGGAGTTCGCAGGAGCTGCCTTATCAGGCGCTAACAACTTGTCCTATACCACCTGGCTAATATCTCCCTATGTGTGTGTTTGTATGCGTGTGTGCTGGTGATGAATTGTGAAACATAATACGGGATATCGAGGATGTTCTATGTGAGTAAACCAAAAAATTGTGATTATCACGCAATGCCATGAATCAATCAAAAACCATACCGAACTGGCACAATAAAAAAAACCAGGTTTACACCTGAATTTTTATATTAAATACTGATATATAGCACCTAGTTTGTTTGTTTGTTTTTTTAACAGAAGTCAAATGCATGATATAAGGAATCTACCTTTTAACAATCAATTAAACATCAAAAGTTTTTACAAATCCAAATTATGTTCAAACATAACAAATAATTTACCTTACATGTAGGAACACTTTAAAGATGCACATGTCAAAAAATTATAATTTTCATTGACTTTGTTTAGCTTTGAAACTAGACGCACCTGTAAAAGCCACTTTAGTGGAACACTTGCTATAGTTGAAAGTCATCATGGATGTGTCGGAGCAGACGTCCCACTCACTTCCTGCTCCACATGAGGTGCTGCGGCCGTCATTGTACTGGTAGGTAAATGTCCCAAGGAATGGTGTTGTACACGCTTGTTTCGCGTTAGTTTCGTATCCTGTTTTCAGCAAAATATTTTTTTTCAAGACAACCGTATATTTACGTATGTTGTGTAGGCTAATTGCATGCATTTAAAGATGTGAATTATTTATTAGACCATTTATTTAATTTTTGAAAAGAGAGAGAAAGAAAAACATTTAATGCCAAATCGATATGTTCATCTGTAATGAGTATTAGTAATTGGATGATTATAATCTTACTTTTTTAATAGTAAATTTTTAAAAGGTTTAAAACGACAAAATATTATTAAGATCTAATTGTTGCAGTGTATATCGCAACAAAACTGATCATAGCAAAATAAAACCAAACAATTTAAAAAAAAAACCAACCTATTCGTATCAATGTAAAACTAAGTCACCTTGCTTCACAAGCATATGGAACTCTTCTGTGTTTGGAGGGGAGGATGTCGTGCAGTACGTCGTAACGTCACCCATTGTAGTAGTTGAATCCTCAAGTTTCAAACGGAAGCTGTTAGCATTAGAATTGGTATCTACAAAGAAAGATGAAACGGTCGAAGCAATGACCCAGGTAGAATATATTTTATTTCGCATTAAGTCTTTTAATGCGTGTATATAATAACAATTTCAGAGATATGCTAATTTTAGTTTTGTTAACCATAGTATTATCAAAATAAAAATGTCATAACGTTGTATTGAGTACAATATTTAAAAGACATCTCCGTGTGAAAAAAGGCCTTTTTCGTAGCGAAGATAGAATAGACATATTCAGATCTGAAAGAGTGCTGTTGTGATGCAGTGGGTACTGTCAATATCTTATTAAGAAAATTTTCATGCTTTAAAAAGTCTGTGACATTTCTTCCCAACTGATTAATTTGGACACTGAAAAATATCTGCAATAGCGTTTTATGTTATTTACTTAATTACTTAAAGGAATTCGTTTTCTGGAGAACAACTCATACAATCAGTAATGTATTGCACATGACTCACTACTTAATAAACAGCCTACGTATGAGATACCAGGGGAACTGACATATTTAGAATTATTTGTTTAAACAAAACACCAATTCAATAATATCAGATTCGTTGATGCTTTATCAGTGGAATTGTAACAAAAAGAAAGACATCTACTTAATGTGTTTAAGTGAGCACAACACTGCTCATATCGATAATCAGTTATAACAAAGGGGTTGATACTTCACTTAAACTGAACAACTATACAATTGCTTGCCCAGCGTAATGAATAAGTGCCTATAAGTACTTTCAAAGATTTTTTTTATGGGTTTATACAATTTACGTCGTGCTCCATTGGATTAAGGATCTCATTAACTTAACAAAATATAAGGTTAAAACTAACATTTATAGTATTTTCCTGCAAGTAGTTCATAATTATTCTGTTCAATATAGCCCCTTCTGTGAACAGAGATTTCATTTCGAAAGTTACAAACGTGAAAACGGTTCAATAAAATTGTACATCATACAGTTTGCATGGGCTGTGGTTAACTACGACCATGTCCATTGTTGATGACGTCATACAATTGTGACTCGAACTGGGTAATTTGTATAGCTCCGCCCACATGTATTGTTGTCGACGTATAGTAAGCAGTAATACGTTACCTGTGTAGAGGTAGTAGTAGTAGGAATGATCTGTGACTTTAGTCCACTTCATACACAGGAAGGCGCCATAGGTGGTGCCGGATACTGTCACATTGACGTCACTCCTAGTAACAATAATAAAACACTGTTAAGGACATGAACACGTGAAGATAATTTTACATAAAAACACAACAAAAAAATAACTGAAGCAAAATAAAATGTATTTTTGATTTTTTCTTTTTCTTTGAGCTAAAAGTAAAAGTATGTTAAATCCTTAGTGTGAAGTCTACCCTCACCAAAACTTAACCTTAAGGACTTTTGTCAAAGCTGATTTTATTACCGTTTTACCCCCACATTTCCGACAAAATATCGTATCCGATCAAATTATTTTGTCTCATTCGTTGTTTTCAGGGTTTAACTGTTCAAGTAAAGAATTTTGTTTCTTTTCATTCCACAGCATTCTTTAAATCAAAAAATAAGAAACTGTGTTTTATTTGGTAATCTGTAGAAGGTACCAACTTGAAAATGAATATATCCTGTGTAGTGTCCTCAATGACGCATGTCCATGAGGTGATAGTTGATGACGCCACAGTCACTGACCAACCAGATATCTGGGAATTCGAGAAGGAGAATGTGACGTCGTTGTCATGTTGGCTATCCCACCACTTACTGTCCCAGGTCACGGGGAATATACACGCTCCTGTAGGTACAAAAGATATGCTGATACATATATAAAACAATAGGTCAACCCCAAACAACCTTCCATGTTAGAAAGAATTTTACACGCAATAACATTACTACAAATCTCAGATCATAGGGTGAGGATTCGCATAAGTTTTAATTCAAGTCTGTTGCTTAATCCTTTTGACAATGTTATATATTATTTGGCAATGCAATTTGTTGAAATTGAAAGATCATTGTCGTTGAAATAAAATGAAAATCAATACTCATATTCATATTAAGCATCCACATTAGTATAAACACCTGGTCTTATACTTCTACAGGGGTCTCCATGTAAATTTTTCTTCAAATTTACATCTGAAGTCAAATCCTACAATTTTGGTCATAACAAGGTAAGGGTTTTGTTGGGGTATGGGGGGGGGGGCAGTTGTATCGAAGACAATGCTCCATCTAGTGACGACTTGGCTCGTCATTGACGACATAGCGATAGGGACGAGAGCGTGAACTCCCCGAAACTGAAAGGAGATAACTGTCATTGGCATACAGTAATATTAATAGCATTATTTTTGTAGGGAAAACTATCATACTAGATAAATTGTTAAGAGGAAATATACTGAAGAAGATATTGTAAGGATGATTGAATTCCTGGTCGACAATATTTTTGTTGAGTTCGGAGGAAAGAATTCCGAACAGACTGTTGGCATTCTCATGGGAACAAACTGTGCCCCACTATTAGTTGATACCGAAACTACACAAGGATCCTTATAAGCAACGTTTTAACACTGGCTCTGCTAATTGCTCGACCAAGCCATTATCAAAACTTCTTACTACAATTCTTAGTACCATAAAATCAGATCTTCAGTCGTATTGTGACACTGTATATTCCAGAAGTGGAATTGATGGGATGTGGATTTTGAAAAACCCGAAAGATCTTTTGATCAATCTTGAACACCCCCTCCTACAAAATGTCTTATCGATCAAAACATTAGATTTTTCCATCCTGTAGACTACCTTACCTCATGCAAAATTGAAGGATCGTCTCCGATCTGTTGTTATGAGAGCTTTCTTTTCCAAGAAAGGCGGACGACGATACAAATATATGGCAGTGAGCTATCTTGGAGCATACTTTGTCATAAACACGACAAAAGCTAAGAGGAAATATACTAAAGAAGATATAGTAAGGATGATTGAATTCCTGGTCGACAAAGTTTTTGTTGAGTTCGGAGGAAAGATTTTCCAGCAGATTGTTGGCATTCCCATGAGAAAAAACTGTGCCCCACTCTTAGCTGACTTGTTTTTGTTTTCATACGAGGCTGAATTTGTGGAGGAGCTAGTAAGGACAGGTTATAAAAACCTTGCCAAATCTTTTGATTTCACTTTCAGATATATCGACGATGTGTTGTCTATAAACAACAAGACGTTTGCTGACCACGTCGATTATATATATATTTCTGAACTTGAAATAAAGGACACAACAGACTCTTCTACATCAGCTGCTTACCTCGATCTATACTTAAACTACGACCAACATGGACAGCTTACTACTAAGCTTTACGATACACGTGATGGTTTCAATTTTCCGATCGTGAAATTTCCATTTCTTTTTAATAACATCCCTGCTTCTCCAATCTATGGTGTTTATATGTCGCAGTTGATTCGATATTCTAGGGCGTGCTCTAAATATCGGGATTTTCGTGATCGATGTCGACTGCTGACAAACAATCTAACACAAGGATTCGAGAGATGCAGGTTTATCAGAACTATGGGCAAATTTTATGGTCGCCATCTTTGTTTTTTTATTTTTCTTTAAGTGATATGAAGATGGACGTTTTTGAGTATGCTCATTAGCGTTTATACTTGTTGTGGTTGACAATAATACTGTTTTCTTGGATGTGACAAAGATTTGCATGGCGGGTGTCATCGATGAAGCAGAAAACGCTTACTCTTCCGAAACATGGTCTTATTCTCTTGTACTTTTACAAGGGTCTCCATGTAAATCTCTGTTCATATTTTGCCCCTGGTTTTATCGATTTTGAGTTTTGATTATTATTTGGTTAACGGTTCGGTATTCTATTATTTATTTTAAGTACTAAGGAGTTCAACGTTAGGTTTAGGGATTTAGATCTCATTTAGATGCTTGAAGAAATATTTCAGTGAAGGTCTCAGGCCGAGAGGCCTGGGATGTCTCGTGGGACGTGGGTGAGCTATAGGGAGGCTGGGATGGGTGGAGGTAAGTGGAGGTTAAGGTTTGCACTCCAATGACTTAATTGGGAACATGTTTAAAATGACCATTTAAATAATCAGAGAATACCGAAGCGTGAACCAAAACTATAATTCAAACTTGAAATTGATTTAACACGGAGCAAAATATAAACAAAGGTTACATTTACATGGAGACCCTTGTAAAGTACAAGATAACTATTAGACTAGGTGTTCCGTAAGAGAGCGTGTCGTCTGCTTCATCGACGACATCCGCCATCGAAGTCTTCACATTCAACTTAACACCAAGTCCTCAAAGTGAGAACCGAGTCACCATTCTAAATCACAACAAGTAAGTACACTAATGACCATAATCACATATATACTTACGTTTATTTTCACAGTTTGTTCCATAATATCCAGTCACACAGGAACAGCTATAAGATCCAGAGGACGGGTTGCTGCACGAGGCGCCATTTACACAGGGAGTGGTAAGCTCACACGGATCTATAAATATAGGTAAAGTCAGGTAATGTAGAAGTATAGTTTCACATAATATTCAAAAACGGGAAGATTTGAAAAATTCTTTGAAATTTAATTATGTTTCTGATATAAGAGGGGTGATCTTAAATATTTTCCGGTCACCAATTCTTCAGAGTCCTTCAGTTAGTTTTTTCTAGAGAGATCAGCTGATTGGTTTGTGTATTTTTCAATCTTCACCACATAAATATGGTTGATATGTATTTTTGAATCATTACCGGCTGAAGATGATTGATATTCTTTATTATTCTAAGGAACAAATAAAGGTTAAGTAACCTTTAATGTCAGTCCAATAGTCTATGTTTCGTTTGTACTACTACCAGGGAATGCTTCGAATTTAATGGGATCAATACGATATGATAGACGTACGGATAAACAGTATCACTCTGTCCCTTTTTGTCAGATCCCCTATCCATCTATCCAAATCAGATTTCTTTCAGATGACCTTTTATCAAACAAACCCCATTCAGAAGATCTTCGGAAAAAGTTGTTTATAGCAAGACTCATTTAAATAAAAAATCAAATGACACGCTTGTCTTGTACTACTTACTTTGGTGAGTACAGTTGACACCGCTATATCCGGTTACGCATGCGCACTGATACGTAGAACCGACCGTCTGGCAGCTACCGCCATTCTCGCAGGGATTGGTCAGAACACAAGGGACTGAAAGGTATGAGTAGAAATTAAATAATTGAAGAGGTGCAACCATCATACAATGTTTCTTCCTTTCGAATCGCAAAACATTAGTTTCTTATATCATTATAGATATATATATTATTTTTTTCTTTCTATTTCAATAATAATTATACATATATAAAAAGACGAGTGATAGCAAATGAAAATCAATACTTTCGTTTTCGCATGTAGTTCCACTATATCCGGTAGAGCATGAGCAGGAATAACTTCCGGACGATGGGTTAGAACAGGTTGCGCCATTGATGCATGGACTTGTGAGTATGCAAGGATCTAAACGAATAAATTAGCATATCAATACATAACTTAGTGGGTCAACATATCAATAAATACATCAGTGGAACACTTTCATTGTATTGACTGTTGTGATATGATATTACAGTTAAGCTGTTACAGTAATTAAACATTACAATAAAGTTATATCCAATTGTTGGGTTCCTATTTTTGTAGAAGGTTTGATCAGTTTACCATCATTTTTAGCACAAGTGGACATGCATGTGAACGTTTTTCATTTAGAAAATTCAGATTATAAACCATAATCCAAACTCAAAATCGATTAAATTAGAGGCAAAATTGGAACAAAGGAAACTTCTACACGGAGACCCTTGGAACAGTACAAGAGAATAAGACCAGGTGTTCCGAAAGAGTAAGCGTCTTCTGCTCCACTGACGACACCCGCCATGTAAATCTTGGTCACATCAAAGCAAGCATCGATCCTCAAAATGAGAACCGAGTCATCATTGTCATTCACAACGAATAAGCACACTAATATACAAACTCAAGAACGTCCATCTTCGTATCACACAAATATACAGAATATTTCTCGATGAGATCAAGTAGATGGTTAAAGACAAATACGTTGTTTCATAATAATAGAATGCTAAATTATAATGTTAATAATTATAATCTATGCAGGGTAGCCTACAAAACCTAGGTTTCTCTGCATGGGTTGTTTTTGTGAACTTGATAATTTAGCATTTTATTATTATGAAACACCGTATTTGTCTGTTACCTTCTATTTTTAATGAAAAAGATCACATTCATGTCCACAAGAACCTGTTATACTAAGTGGTAAAAAAGTGGAAATAAAATCCAAACAGTCATAATATGTTTACCCTTAGAATTAATAACCACTTGATCAAGCTTAACAGAATAAATACGTAAATATATACACATTACAATACCTGTATTTTGACATTCGTTCCCATAGTAACCGGCAGCACAACTACAAGCGTATACCCCGCTAGCCGAGTTACTGCACGTGCCACCGTTAGTGCAAGGTGGAGCTAATGTGCAGGGATCTGAATAACGAGAAACGTCATATCGCTCATATCATATACAGTGTACACACATACGGGGGATAGTTGAATTAGTCTTAATGACATACATACAAAATATTACCGACATAGATAATTTGGGATTTTGTTTTTTTTAATGATTTTTAGGCAACATGCATATTTGCGATTTGTTTAGGTATTGTGTGATAAATATGTTAGTTTTCTGCTCATTAGTGTTAAAATTATTAGGAAACAAGCTCATCATTAGATCAAGATAAAAAGATTGTTTCGTTTCTGATTTTTAGACCATACGTGACAATGTATAATACTTACTATCATTAGTATCAATTTTAACAAAAAAAGCCGCGCTTTAAATGACGAGACATGTATTACCTGACCAAGTACAATTGGTATCGCTGTATCCATTTGCACATGCGCAAGTATACGTCAAACCGGAAGGCTGGCATGTTCCTCCGTTCTGACAAGGATTTGACAATACGCAAGGTACTGGAAAGGTTAGTAAAATATCAGATAACAAGAGACAATGTTGACAATATAATAGCAGCTATGAAGTTAAAATAGTGAAGCAAATACAAATCATTCAATTATTTTCAACTGATTAAGTCTTCTTCCCATTTAAATTGTTCATACTTACATTCACTTTCACAATCCCCGCCACTGTATCCGGAAGTACATGAACACGTGTATATACCGGAAGAGGGGTTTGCGCATGTCGCTCCGTTTTGACATGGAATGTCGACGATACAGGAATCTTTTATATAAGATAAAAAAACTATTAGCTTGGACAACTGAAGTTCATGGATATATAAATAACATTAACAAATATAGATAAATAACATTAACAAATATTTATAAATAACATTAACAAATATATCCAATCACTCTTTTAAGCTGTTAAAGAAAACTAACGTGTTATATTTTAATATGATTTACTATCGACACTATTTTAAAATGGTGAACAAAATACATCGCTGCATTTTTACCAATAACGTGTGAAATGTCCGGTAAAGTTGATGACGTATACTGCTGTAATAAAGTATGACTATGTTGCGTTACATAAATCATATTTCAACGAGGTGACCATGTTGACAATGCCCAATAAATGTAATTGATGCATTTATTGCAAATGGAGATTATTTAGTTAGGCAGATACAATTCAAATTTTTAAACAAGAATGTATACAAATGAATCTTTGTTTGAAAAACATAATTAGAGATTACAAAAGCGTTAACACAATCATAATCCACACTCAAATCATCGATTAATCTAGGAGCAAAACGATTTACATGGGAAAAGTACAAAAAATAAGACCATGTGTTCCCCAAGAGTAAGCATCTTTTGTTTCATCGACGACGACACATGTGATTCTAGCTCAACTCCAAGTAAGTGTCATGACATCAGAGTGAGCACTGCGGCGTTATTGAAACTAAGTGGGTATAGGTAATGTACGTGACACTGAACGTAATGTGTTTAGTACTTTAAAACCGCTTCAAGAATAAACAAAACACACACAAATGAATAGCAGTTATATAGCATAATATACATTCGAGACAAATAATGATATATAAGACATCATCCAGCTAACAGTGGTGCAAAACGTCTAAATTATGAAGTGTATGGGGCAACTTAGGAAGCAGAAACTGGTTGGAAGAATTTTTAAAATATTGGCAAACCTCAAATGCATATCAATGTTTAAAATTATATATGTTTTAGTATATGTTTTGTATTTTTGCTTTAAATATTTGTATGTTTTAATTTACATGTACAAACAATAACATATATAGATATAGTTATACCTTTATAAGTACAGTTCGTGTCACTGTATCCCGACACGCATGCGCACGTATAAGTAAATCCAGATGGCTGACATGTTCCTCCATTTTGACATGGTTGATCGATGATGCAAGGTACTGTAACATAAAAACATCAAATACTTTAAATGACTTACAATGAAATTTAATCAGGTTTCACCAAATCTAAGAATCATAAACAGTGAACACTGTTTCTCATAGAGCATTAAACCATTTTTGATATTTTTAGTTCATGTGAATGAATACCATATTTTCTAAAACCTTTAACTCCTACACCATAAAATGAACAATATTTACAACAAAGACTGTCGATATTAACAACATATAATGTAAAATATATTAAACATAAAATGAACAATATTTACAACATAAACTGTCGATATTTACAACAAAGACTGTCGATATTTACAAAATAACTGTCGATATTTACAATATAAAATGTATTATATTTACACATAAAATGTTCAATATTTGCAACTTAAAATGTACAATATTTACAAAATAGATTGTACAATATTTACAACATAGACTGTCGATATTTCAACATAAAATGTGCAATATTTACAACATATTATTTACAACATTGCACTTATCTAGATATATGGAACATACTCTACTGTTTTGATTATCTTGTTCATCAACATTATATTTTGACATCCCCTGTTTACCACTCCACCAACATCACTAGCATTGACTGTAATACGTTGTTGGGCCCTTTATACATCTAAATTATGAAATGGCCAACATGATAAACATTTGTAGAATCTCTATGATCATTGACTATACGAAAATATATATATATATATATAAATGGATCCTGATTTGAACGAAAACTATTTGACTACATTGTATACCGTTAATAGTTTGAAGGTACTGTCTATTTTCGAAAAATATTTTGAAAGTTACACGCTTAAATTATTTTGACAATTATAAATTACTGTATTTAGTTACGTAATGGTAAATGTACGGAAGCAATTTGGACTACACTTATGATAAATAAATATATCTACGTTTGTTAAAGAATTAATTTTGCAATCTTTCTTACGTTTATTTTCACAGTCAGTTCCACTATATCCATTCACACATGCGCACATGTAGTTTCCAGAGGAAGGATTTGTGCACGTGGCTCCGTTCTGACATGGTGACGTCAGAATACACGGATCTGTAATGTAAAAATTGAAATTGATTTGTGGGTATTGTTATTTAGTTAATCACCCCTCATGTTTATTTGAACAATAGAAAACTTTCATAAAACATATATATATTTTACCTGATAACTGGCAGTTTGTCCCGCTGTATCCGCTTGCACATGCGCAGGTGTAATTAAACCCTACTGGTTGACATGTTCCACCATTCTGACATGGCGTTCCAAGGTCACATGGTACTAAAAATAAAATAAAATATACAACATTTCAGTTATTTGTCACCAATGCAAAGGTCCAGCCTTGTTTAAAACGTCATAAACAAATATAATATCAATTTTTCTGTTAAAAATTATTGCGTAATCTTAAGGATTGAAATAACACAATTCAAACGTTATGGAATCAACAGTTTCCTCTAAGAGTTGCCAATAGGTTGCCTCAAGGTCTTGTCGTCAAAACCGTGAATGAAGTTGACAGGTGGCATAGGAACGTATACGAAACCTGACAGGTGACATAGGAACGTATACGAAACCTGACAGGTGGCATATGAACGTATACGAACCCAAGGAAAGAAAAACATTAGAAATCCGTTCATAAAGCCGTCTAAAGAATACCACTAGTATGATAATTTGATATACAACAGTTAAACCTACTCTAACGAGCTTTGTGGGATAATTGAATAGATGAATATATACAATAAACACTCGTATAGAAAGGGCCTAGCTGTCTTATCACACACGTACAACTAGTCATATACCACCTGGCTAATATCTCCATATATCTGGATGAGTGCTACAGATGTATCATAATCGGCTGATATCAGAGAATGCTACCTCACTTGAATGCTATAAGCATCACTGAAGAGTCCTAGAAGGACGAAACAGCTGTATGATGCAGTTTAATTCATTTTTTTCGGAATACTGTATCTATTACTATTTTAAGAGGTGCAGCATATGTGTGTGCTACGTCATCCTAATGAGTATTCCTACTGGATTGGCGGAGCTGTGGGAAGATGAAAAACACTCCACCTGAATGATCCATGCGTAAACGATGACGTCAGGGATATAATTCCAGTCGCCTGTGGAGAAGTCCGGAGTGTTAACCACGTGACCGATTCGCCTTTAAAGGGTAAGGGTTTAGTAAATGATTAATAATACATGGTAAATACTCACGTGTATTTTCGCAGTCTGTTCCACTATACCCGGTGGCACACGTACAGGTGTAGACGTTCGACGACGGATTGCTGCAGGTGGCGCCATTTTGGCAAGGGGAGCTCAAAGTGCAAGGATCTATAAATAGACCCCTCTCACAAGTGATATTATATAATCAAAACAATAGATCATCATCGGTGGACAAGATATTTATAGCTATATATTTACATTTGCTCAGCATTTTCCCATTGCCACAATGCTAATAGGCAGTTGCCACCATACGCCTATAACATCAAGTGCCTTAGACTATAGCAACATTTGCTATTGTGACGTCACACACCTCTGTTGTGACGTCATCAATTTCATTGTTGTCTTCACTTAATATGCAGTTCAAAACCGGTTTAAAATAACTGAATGAAGCACAATAATTCTATCAAAATGTAAATATAAGTAATGAACGTTTAAGTAAATATTGTTACTGTCCTATAATAAAACACACTGTTTTTGCTGGCAAATTTAAATAAATCCTTCCCGGTCTTTATTAAGTTTACCATCAATAGCAATGTGTGTAATAGGACTGTAACAACATTTTCTAAAACATTCATTGCTTAAATATTTCATGGTTTGACTTTAATGCAGGGTTAATTGCTATTATGATTTTAAAGGGGTGTTTTATAAGTGTTTTAATGCGCAATTATTTTAAATTCATAGAAATAGACCTTTATTAGCTATTTTGGTGGACATCCAAAATGATAGATAATACCAAATTCGATAGTGAACCCTGGGCGGCCAGGTCGGTGCGGATCGACGGTTTTTTCGGGTTTTTTTATCTGGGAACAGACTCGTCTCACTCTCGGTCATCTTCCATTCGCGCTCAGTCATCTTGGTACGACCGGCAAACTTCCGAATTTTAGGTAGGAATTTTTAGGCAAAGGGGTCGTCTTCAAAATTATAGCGCCCCTATGTAGGTTGGTAGGCCAAACGACTCCTATATCTACCCAATCAACCCATTCCCCTTGCCTTTCCTCCTACATACTTTATCCCTTCTACTCTCTTTCCTATCTTTTCTCGTCCACCGAAGGTCGCAAGGCCATGTGAGGACGTAACACTCTCAAAATAAATGAAATAAAAATAAATAGTGTTCCAGACTTGCTTTTCACTGCGAATTGGACAAGACACAGCGAGAAAACACGGGTAACGGTAAGAACCACTGCAAATACCATAGCCAGAAGCTCCTGCATAAGGGGTCTCCTGAAAAGGCTACTATGGTGGCGTATTTTGTACGTGGTGTCCCAGTGCCAGTGAGTTGACGGGTTAGGTACACCAGAAGCTCCTGAATAAGGTGTCGCCTGCAAAGGCTACTCTGGTAACCTAATCCTGAGGCAAGACCTGGTACTGTATTGTGTGCTGTGGCACATAGTGTTGAGCAGCAGCAGGACACGGACAGCGAAGGACAGGTGTACGTCGGAGCTGTACATGGTCAGCTCGGGACTAGGGACGTGCTGTAGCCGTTAGTGTCTAGGGGCTGGCTAGCTAGCTGTTGTGTGCTTGTTGGATGTAGTAAGTGTGCAGTGTACGTCCAGGTGACGTGTTTCGTACCACGGGCGTGGTACTGGTCGTGGCACCATAGGTAGGACTGTGAGGACAGAGGTACTGCCGGTGTCCAACTTTTGATATTTACTATTTTGTTTATTAAATCTGTGTCTTTGTTCAACTGCTCGGCCAGGTAGCCGAGGAATCCCGATCGCTTCTAGAGAAGGTAGCTCGGTTTAAATTGAGAACTCCGCGGTGCACGCACGCTACCAGAGGGTCACGTTACATAAATAAGGGGTCTGAATGTGTGAGGGAACCGGAGTTTATCCACAAGGTCGGCAATTGACATCACTTATCATGTCCGATCTCGGAGTCGAACCAAGGTCGTTTCGAACATTATATCAAATAACGTTCAAAAATGTAAAACTCTCAGTAAATATTAAGTCGTAACCTATTTATACGTTAGCTTTTTAAACGGGCAATGATTCCGTATTTCGGCCATGAATATCTATCGTTGCATGATGAAAAATATTTGACATTATTTCAATCAATTGATTAAATTTGACATTTGAAAGACGTCCTGAAATGTGCATAGAGCGATCTAAACAGAGAAAGTAAGAAGATAGTGATTTATTGATAAATTTGTAATATACTTAATTAGAATTTAATATTTTTGTTATGTACAACTTCTCTCACAAGAGGTTATTCATGAAGAAATTGAACAGAAGCTTTTTGATATCATAACTGATTGATAAACTTGGTTTTAAATAGATGCAGTGCGAGACGTTAATTGACTCAGGATAAATCACAAAGAACAATATATTTCTGAGTGATAACCAATTAAAATATGAATGCTAAAATCACGTTTAAGAAATAGAGATAAGCTGTTCCATTTATAAAACGACCGGTTTACAAAGTGCTAGATGACATCGCTACACTTCACTGTGTCCTGTTAGAGGCGCTAGTATGGACCATTCATGTGATATGTAGAGTTTACACTGTCGTGTTAATGTATTGTAGCCTCTCAATCTATATTCCTTTGTGTCTCATATAATCATTCTATTTAAATCGATATCAAACGAGGGTTTAAAATGAAAGGGTTGTGTTCACGATTTGAACGAATCATCATGCAACAATATTAGGTGCACATCTACAGTAGTTCAATAGAAGACTGTCGATGCATTGGCTTCAGGGGTTGATTAACAGCACGTTTCGCAAACAATAAACGCCATGTAGTGTTTCGAATACCGCGAGCTGCATATTTCCTGTTATGAACATTTAAACCCTCTCACGTTTGAATGCACATTTTAACTCTTCCAATATGAATAGTTCAATACTAAATGTCAAGGATGATTTTGCTTCGTGCAGTGAAAGTATATCGCTATGGTTATGATATTGCACTTCGACTATCAATATGTTTCTTATTGCTTCAGTATTCTGTTTAATATAATGTGTAATTCATAGTCTCAATAAACATTTTATGGAGTGTCATTATGTAGTAGGGGTTGGCAAACTCTGCTGGTGAATTGTTTAGTCCCGGAGGTTTGCTGGAGCCTCCATTGCCACATTTAATCTCTTTGAGTAGTGGAACGGTACATAGTACACACATTTTCGTAGTACACGATTTGAAATCATACATAACTAGTTTAATTTTAATTCTAAATTAATAAATTAAAGGGGTTTTACGCACCTGACCTTTCTGCTTCTACATTAGTTTAGAAATTTTGGATTCTCACCTTTTGGGCCCAAGTGTCACTGAAGAGTACTAGTAGGACGAAACAGCTGTATGATGCAGTTTAATTCATTTTTTCAGCATGCTGTGTATCTATTACTAAATTTAAAAGGTGCAGCATATGTGTGTTACGTCACCTTCATATACTCTGTATATGGTCTGTTGTGTAGATACGTTTCAGATAATGTATCCAAACGTATCTCAAAGTACGAAAACAATATTAAATGTAATGTGTGTACTTCGGAGTGGGTCTTTGAATATAAAACTGTCTAACACTATGTATCTCAGTCTCAATTGTATAAACATACAAATCATTGCGAGTTTCAGAGTGTACCTTTTTAACTAATTTAAAGAGTTTTATGGTCGCCATCTTTTGTATATTTTGTATCCTTGTGTAATATGAAGATGCTTTTTGAGTATGGTAATGAGTGTACTTACTTGGTATTTTTAAAGAATAAAGAACAATGGAAATATTTGCATAGAAACTCTTGAAAATAAGACCAGGTGTTCTGGAAGAGTAATCTTCTTTTGTTTCAACGACGACACACGTCATGTAAATCTAGGTCAGATCCAAGTAAAAGGCATGGCCTCAAAGTGAGAACTAAGGCATCATCCTCAATCAATATAAATTTAGATTTGCTCTGCATCTTTCCATTGTAACGCATTATTATATTTGCTATCATGACGTCATCATGTCTATTGTTGTCAACGCTTGATTTACTAGTCAAGCCTACCGGGGTTTGTATAGTTCATTATCCCCTGAAGATTCATTTGAACTTGAACTTGATTCATTCCAATGTGTATAATAATAACATTTTCTAAAACATTCGTTACTTAAATATTTGACTGTGGGGAATTCTGATGATATCACCTCCTATTAACGGAAATATTTTGTAAAAGTCTGTTCAAATGCACCAATTCATGACATACTAAGAAGTGATCTAATTTCAGTTCTTACTGTTTTAAATCAAAAGTTGCCATTGCCAAACACTTACTGCTTCTCGGAAATGAAAATCTGTCAGTAAATGTGCAAAATAACATCAAATCCAGCAAAATGTTTAGTTAAGAACGATTTTCATCATGTAATTTTTGTTTATTTATTTATTTATTTTTTTATATATATATTTTGTTTTTGTTTTTGAGAAAGACTTTTTAATGTAGTAACTTGTGTCCAATCTGTTTGCTACATGTATGCATATAAAACATGTTTTAATCAAAACACATTTTAACAGAGCTGCTGTATTGACTAGGAGATGACGACTATGGTAGGATACCTCTCCATTGGTACAAGCAGGTAATGGCTGCAGGTCAATACTCCATTGTATCTAGAACGGCATGCTATCAGCTCAGATCACATACCAGTGATGTGGATGTTTTCACCAAAGTACTTAATATTTCATCGATTTCCGTCACAAAAACGAGATTTTGATGGATGCTGCTTGTTTAAACCATTCATTATGCAGGCAGGACCATGTGTCAAGGTTTCAAAACATTGTGAAAATCGAGCGAATAATTATACACTAGCTGGCTATGAATTGATACATACAATAGCTTGACGGAGAAAAGATTGTTTTATAAAAATTCTACTTTAGAAAACATTTTTCATTGGATCAAGTTTACCCTTTTTTTATAGAATACACAAAAAATATTTCTCCCTTTTAAGGTTTTACCTGACTTTATAATAAAAGTAGAAATGAAATTGTATTTCAAAATATTCGGTTTGTATATACTGTAAATTGCAGATCATATTGTAATTACAACATAATGGTTGTATACACTCTACACTACTTATACATTGGATAGCATCAATTTTAGGGTTACTGTTGTTTCTTGACTTTTAGTTCACAAATCAGATCACCTTAGGTAAAAATAATCTTTGAAACCCATGAGTCGGGGCTCATTTTGGGGATTCAAAAATATACTCTTAACATTCTACTTAAAGCGTTGTTCTTAATTGTCAAAAAGTTCGTAATTTTCAGTTTCCTTTCGTTTTCATCTGTGACAACGGAGAAGTTCCGGTTGCAACAATATTGTAAATCTAACAGGTATTTATACAATGGATAAAATACATACCTTATGTACGTACCTGATATTAGGGACCCATGCCGATTGTTGAGAAAACACAAGCGTTTCGGATCGATTTTTAAACGATTTATCACAAATTAGCAATTGTGGAAGAGTAGCAATTACGGAAATCTAATTGGGTGGTTGAATTTGGGTGGATAACACATTTATAAGTAAAAAAACAAACACACAAATTATAATGGGGCAATGATGAGGTCAACAGGACATATTGAATTCTTACACATAGTTATATACCACACATATTGCAACAAACTATTAATATTAACGTCTACGGGGAAATTGTGAAGTGAATTAGCACGACAAACAGCCTCAGTGTGTTACTGACAGGGAGGACTTACCTATCTGGTCACAGTTCGTCCCGCCATATCCTGCTGGGCATGCGCACGTGTAAACCACGCCTGAGTAGGTACAATTGCCTCCATTCTGACAGGGGTCAGGGTCACATGGGCCTTGATACATTAAAAAAAAGTACATTTCATTTAAATTTTAAATACTAAAAGAATTAATTTATGTTTAATTAAAATAATTCCAATAAGAAATTAAATAAGCGTTGAATATAAATGAAAATATCTGAAAAACATAAATCTACACACCTTTGGTAATGAAAGAGAACTGGTAATACAATGTATATATCAGTTACTTGCTTCAGTTCATTGTTTTATCAGTAGATCCCCGACTGTGATTTCTTTTCAACTCGCTTGGAGTTATTAAATATATGTGAGTTCTTTTCTGTACAAGTTCACACCTACATTGTACTTCTATTTATTTTCTGCAACATATTTGAAAATGTAACCCAATACAGTTGGGAAGAATAAAAACAGATTATAGAAATTCATTGACCTCTCCATGTTTTAAAGCTTTATTGCATATATTAATTAGAATTCAGAACATTGATAAATATCCATTGACAAGGAAAAAAGTACACGAAGAAAATAATACTTACGACATAGCACTGGAAACACCATATGAAACGGAACATGAAGCAAAATATTTGAAATAATTCTATTAGAGGAGAATTTTAGAAAATGGAATCATTTAATTTGATCTTAAAACTGAAATGAAAAATCCATATGGATATAATACGTAGAGGTATATATATCTTATGTTCAGTTGTGAATGTAAAAGCAATAATTGACAAAATAAAAAATATGAAAAAAAATGTTTAGGACAAGAAACTTCTTATTGTTGAACAGTAACCTGGATTGTATATTCATGTATTTTGGACGACGAATCGGCCTTTGTGTGGCAGCGGTAATGTTGCGTTTTCAAGACAATTTTCATTAAAATTGTTTTGATGACTTATCGATTCATTCTTATTAAATGGACAAAGGTGTCGGGAAATTGAATAACATCTGTAACTGTCTATAATATAACTTATAACATTTACACGTGGTGAAATGATAGTCAATTACTTTGGTATCGAGCTCTGCGAAACAGCTAAGTATTAAGAAACTCGTCGTTTATGCCTTATTCTCTCTGTTTGGGGTTTTCAAATGTCATCCTCGATACCCAAGAGTCACGCACACTAACACTCTCTGCACTCCTGGGATATGTCATAGTAAATCTGAAGGTTCTGAGTGTAAGATTCTGGATAAGATGAAAAGACTATTATGATACTTTAATGTACATAAAACGCGTCCGTTGGTCAAGCAACGGTAAAATAAACTTTATTTCTTAAGGCAGTTGTCATTTTCGAAATACAGACAGAAACTTAACTATTGTTCACATAAATTAAAGGATACAACAGACTCCTCTACATCATCTGCCTACCTTGATCTCAATTTAAGCTATGATTAACATGGAGAGCTTACTGCTAAGCTATACGATTAACGTTGCGATTTCAATTTTTCGATCCTGAACTTTCCATTTCATGATAGTAACATCATTCTCCAACCTATGGTGTTTACATGTCGCAGTTGATTCGTTCTTCTAGGGTTTGCTCTAAATATCGTTACTTTCGTGTCGACTGCTGACTCATAAACTTGCTACACAGGCATTCGGGAGGTGCAGGTTAATGAGAATCATGAGCAAGTTTTGTCTCATAATATTCTGTATCTTTGTGTGATATGTTGATGGACGCTTTTGAGTATGCTTATAAGCGTGCTTACTTGTGATTGAGAATGATGACTCGCTTCTCATTTTGAGGACTTCATGTTTCCTTGGATGTGACCTTGATTTACATGGCCGGTGTCGTCGATAAGCAGAAGGCGCTAACTGTTATTTGGCGGGTGTCAACAATTAAGCAGAATGTGCTTACTCTTCCAGGACACATGGTCTTATTCTCTTGTTTTTTTCAGGGGTCTCCATGTAAATCTTTCCCTTTTGTTCATATTTTGCCCCGACTTTAATTCGACTTTGAGTTCGGATTATGGTTTGGTAGTCGCTTCGGTATCTTTATTTATGCATTTATTTTAGTTTTTACTTAACACAGTATTATGGTCGCTTTAAATCTAGCCCTGCACTAAAGCGTCAAGCTTGAGACGAACCCAATAACATATAAAACGATCCTTTTCTGGCTGTGACATGTTCCATAGTTGCACAGAGCGACAATTATTGTAGCCCCTCGTCCAGCAATGATACGTAACTTTATATATCCACTGAACCTAGATTTTTATTTATAGTAGTACCAGGTATCTCAATAAGGTTTCTAAAGCTTGTAATTGGATTTAATGAATCAATTCTCTCACCAACCCTATAAAGATACGTACCATCAGGTGTTAAGGTTGCTATTCCACCACTAGAGGGAGCTGTTGTCGGAGTTTGTCCCTTTGCGCAACTTCCGTTAACAATACTTAGTTCCGTAAGAGAGCCGTTCATCTGCACGGCCTTGGTTCGCAAAAACATGAAAACTGTTCATGAGTTGGTGGCTAGACGAATGACGTAACACACACATGCAACACCTTTTAAATTTAGTAATAGGCCTAGATACAGTATGAATTACACTGTATCAGACAGCTGTTCTAGGACTCGTCAGTGATGTTAGGGGCCAAAAATGTAGGGACAAAATACCTCTGCACTTTATGAGTTTTTAAAAAAACTACTAGTACTATATAATTTTAAAATGTGTGCTACGAATTAAAAGCATATACATTATAAACCATACCACTACACACAATGAACTTAAATGAGATAAATGTGGCTATCTATGCATTTTTTTGATCACAATACCTTTATAAAATGAAGACTATACCTATATCACTTTGTACCTCTTAATACAACTCGTGTAAAAGCAAATCATTATAGGATATATGATAAATACTTACAAAGCAGGTAAACCGGAAGTAGCTGACCTCGTCAACTGTCCCGAGGTTAAGGGCAGACACATAGGAGACAGCGCCGCTCGTGACGTAGTTAACACTACTGAGAGTCCCCTCCTCTGGAAACAAACACCATTCATTTAATATCGATTTAACCTTTGACGAAAGGAAAGCTCTGACCTATTTGACCTTTTGTTTAATAGGTGATTAAGCACAAGCCATGAAAGAAACAAGAGTCTAAGTTTCCAAAAAGGAAAAAAAGATTTCATTTACGTTATCATAATTTGAACCATCACTAAATTGTGAATCTATGAATGTTTGGAAGGTATAAATAATGTAAACCAAAGTGCCTTTCTGAGAACATGTTTCCACATAGGAGTAAAACATCACTTGATTTTTTAATAGTCAAGCAGATCATTGGAATGCATGCTTTTGATTCCCTTTAATTAGAATGATCAACAATATTATCAGTATTATTTAAAATTCAAAACGATGAAGACGACTTGATTTAAATGTTGTTTTTATTTAATAGGAAAATCTTTACACAGACGTGTTTACAAATGTCCGCTAATTGTCCTTTAGATAGAATGTTATATAACAAACATTCCGTTCAATGGGGACCAGATTCAGACATTTCCTTGTCATGATTTGCCACGTGTAAATGCTATACAGAACATAGAGAAAGTGCACATTTAAATTGTACAATAATGGCAAAGTTTCTATAACACTGAAACAAGTAATACATCATAGTGATCTCTCGAAAGAGTGTACTTGTTTTATTTGCCATCTCGTGTCCGCCCACCTTAGTGTAATTTCCCATTTTCTTGTTTCCTTATGAATTCCTCATACATCCTTGTTTTATTTGCCATGTCGATAGAGTGTCCTTGCTCTTTTTGCTATCTCGTGTCCGCCCGCCTTAGTGTATGTTCCCCTTTTCTAGTTTCCTTATGAATTCCTCATTCATCCCCACCCAAACCCCATTTGATCACTATTGTACTGTTGTTTAATTGGTGGTCGAATGGTAAGGTGGATAGCGCACATGCCTTTCACCGATCGGACGTGAAAAAGTTGGGATCACCTGCCCAACCAAGTCGGATTTCTCCGGGAACTCTAATTTCCTTCCAAAGACCCCATTGCGCTATTTACCGGACAAACAAGAATAATTGTACTGTTGAACAAAAATAGGCAATAATACGAGGTTTCACTGCACGATTTATACTCACGTGTAAATGCAACAACTGTGGCACATTTGGTGTAGTCGAAGGCCATCGTAGTCCGATTGGAACACATATCCCATTGGCTGTTTGAGGAACAAGAGGTGGCGCCACTGCTGCTGGTATATGCGTAGGTGAATGTTCCCATCAGACTTAAAGGAACAAACTGTCTGGCAGTCGCTTCATGGCCTGGAATGACGTCATCATTAGTAACACAAGGGAATTGAAACTTCTTTCACAGGTACTGATAATAATATAATATATCACTACACAGAAATATGTCCAACTGAGCGTATATCTTATCCGGTGGGTTGAGATTTCCCTGTATCAACCAACAAATAATTAGATATTTCGTACAACTCATTTCACCAACGTTGTCCATTTGTACCGTTATGCGACCACGAGCTCCTTTTGATGTACATCAAAGGGTCGAACCCGGTATTCCGAAAGAGTTAGCATCTTCTGCTTTATAGACGACAACCGCTATGTAAATCTTGATCATTTCCAAATAAACACCAAGTCCTCAAAGAACCCAGTCATCATTTTGGTCGTGCTGCATCTTTTTACAACACCTATCTGTCAACCCCAAAGAACATTGTTTAGAAAACAATCCATACCTGACTTGACCATCATGTGGTACTCCTCGGGTCCTGGACCGGACTTGCAGTACTTGGTGGCGGACGCTAGGGCTAGGGAGGCAGCCTCTATATATACTCTCATAAACCCAGCATTGACTTCCTCAGCTGTGAAAATGGGACACTCAAATGTATCCTAATATCTTCAAAGGATAATACAGAAGTTCAGATTGAAACGAAAATATCTATGATATTTGATATGGTCATAATACATAAGTCTTAAAGGCCCAATATACGTAACTTTCTGCAAAACTTGAAGTGAAAATCGAGCCTAATAACTTATTATACATGTACTTATAGATTTAGTTAAGATTAACTGATATCAGCAATATTCAAGATGAATTCTTTCGCGGTCACCGGTACAGCAGCAGTTAAAACACGCTTTTTGTAAACACGCCTCCATTTCGAACCGTCTTCTACCTTCGGTTTGTTGTTGAAGTGGGCCCCACCTGAAATATTTTCAATTCTTTGGATTTTTTTTAAAGAGTTTCTTGTTAGTTACCGCTCAGGTTTACTTCGTTTTAGGCTTATTTTTGCATGGTTATCAATTGGATTTTTTTTTCAGAATTTTTCAGAATCCCTGAAGTAACGTATATTGGGCCTTTAAGTTTTTAAAAAATGTCAATGATATTTATATTATGATGAGAATATACAATCTTCACGTTTGATTACATGTAATGTTATTCCCTTGATATGACGAACGAAGATCTGCGAACAACGATTTGATTTATTATCTTTCAGATCCTTAGAAATAATTTAAAATTCAATTAAGTTAGAATGAGGTGCATTTTGTACGAGAAAGGTTAAAATGTATTTAAATTAAATTTACATCTGATTCTCGGTTCCCTAATTTAGTTTAACAAGCACATGCGTTGTTAATGATACATACATACATATAATAGCATATACATGTTTTTTTCTAAACAAACGATTAGTTTCAGTTAACACAATAGTGAGAAATTATGACTCTGAAAAATGCGATCGAAGTAAAAAGTGCTTGTTTCTAATTAACAAAACTATAGTGTTCTATAGAATACTACATTTTTGTATATGTCTAACTAGGTAGCAAATTTCAATTATATTATATTGGGTCAAGATTTGGCGCAAAAAATAAACGAGCAAGCGCTCAAGTTTTTAAACTGCCAGAATATGTAAATTCACTGTATATCGAGACAATACTTACTATACATGAAGTAGTAGTAGTAGGAAAAGTCCGTCACTTTGTGCCACTTTACACATATGTACGCGTTCTGTTCGAAGGAAAATAGGTCAACTTTCTGGTCACCTCTACAGAGAAAGACGTCCAAGTGTTAAATTGTCAAATGACCTACAAAACCATGTCAACAAAACCATAATCCCAATTGTAAATCGGTTCAACTAGAGGCAAATATAAGTTTTACACGGAGACAACGTACAGGAGAAAAAGACCAGAAGTTCCGCAAGAGTAAGCTTCTTCTGCTTCATCGACGACACCCGCCATGTTCATTTTCAATCACAAGTAAGCATGCTAATTAACATACTCAAAAAGTCCATCTTCATATCACACAAAGATACAATGTGTCAGAAAAAGATGGCGGCCATAAAATTCGTTCTAATCATTCTGAATTTCTCGAAACCTGTGCAGTATGTTTGTTTTTCAGCAGTCGACTTCTATGCCGAAAATCTCGATATTTAGAGCAAGCCCTATATAGATAGAATAACGATTCAATTGCGACATATAATCACGATAGGTAGGAGAAAAGGAGATCTTACTATAAAGAAATGGAAAGTTCACGATCGGAAATTGAAATCGTCACGTTTTTCCTATAACTTGATTAGTAGTAAACTGTCCACGTTGGTCATAGTTTAAGTAGAGATCGAGGCAAGCAGCTAATGTAGAAGAGTATGTTGTGTCCTTCATTTCAAAAGCAGAAGGGTACTGTATACACATTTGTGTGGATACAAATCTTCTTGTTGTTTACAGAGATACATGTTGAACTACAAGCAAGTTTTATGGTTGTCCTTTTGGTCTCATTGAGAAAAATTCTATGATATGAAGATGGATGCGTACTTTTCCGGAACAAATGGTCTTATTCTCTTGTACTTTTACAAGGGTCTCCATGTAAATATTTCCTTTGTTCATGTTTTATCACTAGTTTAATAAATTTTGAGTTTGGATTATGGTTTTGTTGACGCTTCGGTATCTTTATTTATTCATTTATTTTATTTTTTACTTAACACAGCATCGTTGTCGCTTTAAATCCAGCCCCGCACTAAAGAGTCTAGTCTTTATCTTAGGTAGCAGAAATTATCAAAAAAGGATGTTCGAGTTTATCTACCGAGAATAGTTATTCCCGTTTTGAAAATTTATTACAGCGATTCCTGCATTGAATAGTTATTGCAAAAAAACAAATCAGAGAATACCAAAGCGTCAACAAAACCATAATCCGAACTCAAAATCGATTAAACTAGGGGCAAAATAGGAACAAAGGAAAGATTTACATGGAGACTCTCGTAAAAGCATAAGAGAATAAGACCAGGTGTTCCGGAAGAGTAAGCGTCTTCTGCTTGATCGACGACACCCGCCATGTAAATCTTGGTCATATCCAAGTAAGCATCAATCCTCAAAATGAGAAACCGAGTCATCATTGTCATCACAACAAATAAACACACTAACAGTCAAACTCAAAAACGTCCATCTTCATATCACACAAAGATACAAAATATTTCTCGATAATATCAAGACGGCGACCATAAAACTTGCCAATAGTCTTCATCAACCTGCATTTCTCGAATCCCTGTTATTACACTATTCCCGTATTCAATATTTATTGCAGCTATTCCCGTATTGAATAGTTATTGCAGCTATTCCCGTATTGAAAAGTCATTGCAGTTATTCTCGTATTGAATATTTATTGCAGTTATTCTCGTTTTGAATAGTTATGGCAGCTATTCCCGTATTGAATAGTTATGGCAGCTATTCCCGTATTGAATATTTATTGCAGCTATTCCCGTATTGAATAGTTATTGCAGCTATTCCCGTATTGAATAGTTAGTGCAGCTATTCCCGTATTGAATAGTTATTGCAGCTATTCCCGTATTGAATAGTTATTGCAGCTATTCCCGTATTGAATAGTTATTGCAGCTATTCCCGTATTGAATAGTTAGTGCAGCTATTCCCGTATTGAATAGTTATTGCAGCTATTCCCGTATTGAATAATTAATGCATCTATTCCCGTATTGAATAGTTAGTGCAGCTATTCCCGTATTGAATAGTTATTGCAGCTATTCCCGTATTGAATAGTTATTGCAACTATTCCCATATTGAATTGTTAATGCATCTATTCCCGTATTGAATAGTTATTGCAGCTATTCCCGTATTGAATAGTTATTGCAACTATTCCCGTATTGAATAATTATTGCAACTATTCCCGTATTGAATAGTTATTGCAGCTATTCCCGTATATTATGGTTAATGCAGCTATTTCCGTATTGAATAGTTAATGCATCTATTCCCGTATTGAATAGTTATTGCAACTATTCCCGTATTGAAAAGTTTTTGCAGCTATTCCCGTATTGGATAATTATTGCAGCTATTCCCGTATTTAATAGTTATTGCAACTATTCCCGTATTGAAAAGTTTTTGCAGCTATTCCCGTATTGGATAATTATTGCAGCTATTCCCGTATTTAATAGTTAATGCACCTATTCCCGTATTGAAAAGGTATTGCAGCTATTCCCGTATTGAAAACGTATTGCAGCTATTCCCGTATTGAATAGTTATTGCAGTTATTCCCGTATTGAAGCAATATACCTGCTTCAGTGGTGTACAGGAAATCAAGGTTTGAATCAATAGAGTTGTGTACAAACACTCCTGCACACTCAATATTAAACAAGCATGGATATGTCAGATCTAGCACGTCAATTCAAGAGCGGTATAGTCCATCGATCTGATGAAACAGATTTTAACTTAAATGTTTGTCGCTGAACTCTGGACAAATCGTAAACAATTTATCAGTTGAGTATGCAAATAAGGTCACTTAGTTCGACGGAAGTTCAATTCAGCCAAAAAATCGAACGAGGTTGGCCATTTGTGTCGGTAAATGGATATCATGTGTTTGTAGATAATAAATCGATATAATTTAGAGTACCTTTTAGCAATCCTATCTTTCTGGATCTAATTGCGGGAGTAATTATAAGTTGTGAAAATTAACACTTTTAAGATACCAGCGTCCTGGAAACTCATGCCATAGCCACGTCCTTATTGAAATAGGTTGGGTATCGATTTATGAGGTGTTCTGTTTCATCTTGACAATCTGCACAATTTGTAGATAATTTTTAAAGGATAAAGTATTTTTTGCGCTCCCGATAGTAAATCTATGTATATAATTGTACCGGACAAACTTCATATCAATTACCAAGGTCAGTAACGATGACGTGATACACATACATTCCGCACCTTTTAAATGTTGTAATAGATACACTATGACAAAAAAAAAAGAATTACACTACATCATACAACTGTTTCGTCCTCCTATGACGCGTCTAGTGCTAGGAGCCAAAAGGAGGGAATCGAAATGTTCTAGACCAATTTAGAAGCAAAAGGGCGAGTTGCGCAAAACCTCATTAATTTATGAATTTAGAAAATAAAAGTACCGCATGATTTCAAATCGTGAACTACGAAAGTGTGTATATGCCACTACTGTCGCTATCACGGCTCAAGCAAACCATCGAGATAATACGCCCACTAGCAGAGTCTACCACCTTGTATCCTGAAATATTACCCACACATGCTTCACCTTTCAATTTTAGTAATAGATACATAATGCCGAAAAAACTAATTACACTGCATCATACTTTTAATTCAAAAATACAAACGTCGAAACGACAAAAAGCAGGAAGCATTAATGAATAACTTGGAAAAATGTAATATTCACATCTACTTCAATTTAATATTATTTGAGTGAGCTGAAAAATAAGTGCTTTGTCTTTCCTAACAATCTATGTTCACACATAAGGCATTGTACTTGCTTATCCTCAATATTCACCTTCACACATCAATATCGTACTTCCGGATTCCATCAAGCCTGTTTGGGCTGGTGAAATTGATTACTAGTCGGTGTATTTTAATAAAGGCGTTCAAACATAAAACAATTACCTCCCACGGTCTACTCATTGTCATTTCTTGATAAGTTTTTTTAAACTATGCTTTGTTTCATTGGTCGACATGAAGCCGTTCCTGACGATAAAAACTAAATACTGATAAAATAAGGCGCGTCTTTTTAAATCTGATGGTGTTCTCTGAAAAATCAAAATACCTATCTGAAGCAAAAAAACAAAATACCATCTGTCACTTAAAAAGGATCTACATGGAACCCTTCCTAGTCATAATTTGCAAGGTTCCAATTTCTAATTGAAATTTTGCGACATGAACACAAAAAATAAAAACAATAGAGAATACCGAAGCGTCAACAAAGTCATAATCCGTACTCAGGAACAGAGGAAAGATTGACAGTATAAACCTAGAAAGGTGGCATAAAATATAGATAGAAAAGAGGAATTAACAAATAAATACAGCGTTAATAATGACCGTTAAAACCAGGGATGGTACGAAAATGAAAAAACTTGGTATTACAATACTGAAGAATAGGGCTTAAATTAAGAAAAAATAAGAAAAAAGAAAGATTGTTTAAAATTTCCCGAATCCATTCTTGAGCATGAGATCGGATTCCGTATGACGGGCCCTGATCCTTTATGTACGTGTACCTTTTTGGTGAAATGATATTTCGGAAATATGTATAAAAATATTAATAAGATAAAACGCTGTACCTTTTGCTAAGCATTGATGACAATTTTGTTTAGTTTCATTGGGGTATGAAAAGAAATTTGTTTGCAAACTGTATGAACCCTATGAAACTAAAAAATAATTGACATCAACGCTTATAATTTATTTTTGAAATTTATTTTCCAAATCAAAATATGTTTATGTACAAGTTTAAGTCAATGGAAAATTAGTTATTAACAGATACTATATTACAAATAGTTTCATATGTAAATTAAAACCTTATATCAAAGGGTAGGCATCTCCCACGTCACATACAACAGACATGTGGACCTTTAAAGGATGACGTAACACACACATGTGATGCACCTTTTAAATTTAGTAATAGATACAGTATGCCGAAAAAATGAATTAAACTGCACCATACAAATGTTTCGTCCTCCTAGGACTCTTCAGTGATGCTAGGGGCCAAAAGGTGGGAATCCAAAATGTCTAAACTAATGTAGAAGCAGAAGGGTCAGGTGCGTAAAACCCCTTTTTTCACTGAATTTAGAAGTAAAATTAAACTAGTTCTATATAATTTCAAATCGTGTACTACGAAAATGTGTATATTATGTACCGTGCCACTACTCAAATGAGATTAACTGTGGCTATGGAACAGCCACATATGAGTGGAAGGATGCGAATCCTATACAGACCGTTATAAGATCGGGATGGAAGGTGATATTTGACTTCCATACACATTTAATCACGGGTAATTGAGTCTTTCCGTAACGACTTCTACAAACCATAAATCGTTTTCGGGTTTTTTTTTCTTACGAAAAATGTCGAACTTGACTAGATAAATCACGAAAAGGTTTTCAATATTTGTTTGTGTAATCACAACTGAGGAAAGTATAAATATATTTGGAAAATAATGTTTAATATATAAGGTTTACTTATTTCTGAGCGAGAACTTTCCATATCTTGATAGTAACATTCATGCTTCTCCAACCTATGGTGTTTACATGTTGCAGTTGATTCGATATTCTAGGGCTTACTCTAAATATCGGGATTTTCGTGATCGATGTCGACTGCTGACAAACGAATTAACAAAACAAGGATTCGAGACATGCAGGTTGATCAGAACTATGGGCAAGTTTTATGGTCGCCATCTTTGTCTCAATGAGAACTTCTCTATCTTTTAGTGATATGAAGATGGACGTTTTTTGAGTATGCTCATTAGTGTGTTTACTCGTTGTGATTGACAATGATACTCAGTTCTCATTTTGAGAACTTGATGTTTACATGGATATGACAAAGATTTACATGGCGGATGTCGTCGATGAAGCAGAAGACGCTTACTATTCCGGAACACCTGGTCTTATTCTCTTGCACTTTTACAAAAGTCTCCATGTAAATATTTCCTTTATTCATATTTTGCCCCAGGTTTAATCGATTTTGAGTTTGGATTATGATATTGTTAACGCTTCGGTATTCTCGTATATATTTTCTATCTAGTAATCTGTAATTTATAAAAACAAATTTGTTTTAGACGTTCAGTTTAAGCAATTATACCAACATACCAGGTTTCCTTATTAAAATACTTTGACCAAATTCAAGAAAATTTGAAGACGTACCTGTTCACGTCTGCATATTAGGGTAACAACTTAAACGACATGTATATACTGACATTTGTTTATCTAGTTCGTATTTATATGCATTTTTATATTATCACATTAGCTTAGATTATAATAACTTCTTTATTTATGCATTGTAAGTATCAAATTATTATCTACATGTTGTGAAGCGCTTTAGAGTAATTTTACAAATTATATAGAGCGCTATATAAATGTTGTATCTTATTATAATTATTGGAAAAAAAAATTAATCGATGAACATATACTAATAACAATACCCCCTGTCAATTCATGGAAAGAGTACGGTGAACAATGATCTATTTAAGCAACTTAAGTACTAGTAGACAATGAAAAGTAACGCTGGAAATCAGGTCATGTTAAACTGTTAACCTGGTTACTTCGTATACTGCCAATATAATTCATTCTATAAAATTAAAATTGAACAATACTCTTACCTGAAAACGAGGTAATTATTTGACGTATCATCTACTACGCATGTCCATGACGTCACGGTGGAAGTGTACGCTCGCACGTCCCAGCCAATCACATTCTTCGTTGAGTAGGTTATAGTGATGCTGCTAGATAGACTGTCGTGCCAAGTGCCCTCCCATTGGCTAGAGGGGAGAGTACAAGCGCCATCTAGCGGAAGTAAACAAACGCAATAATAAAGAAGTATTCCTCAGATCACAATATTGTAGATAATATAATACAATATCTATCTAATCAAATTACAAAGTTTAAAGAGATTTAAACAAAACGCACTAGCTGTTTTTCGAAAGGAAACATACACAGGCGAAATTTCTTCATGTCAGTTCAAGTCAAATTGAGGTAAATTTCAGGTCAAATTCCCCTGAAAAGAGCAATAAGGCAATTCGTCAATATTTTTTTACTTGAAATAAATCCGTCAATTTTGTAATTTCTTAAACCTGAAATTGACCTGCCTTTGAGGTTAACTTGACCTTAACTTGATTCCAGGTCAATTTCAGGTCAAATTGACCTCAATTTCAAGTCAATTTCAGGTAAAACAAAATTCTACTTTTCTTTGCACTTTTCATGTCAATTACAGGTCAAAATTTGTTCATGTCAAATTGACATGAAGACATTTTGCTTTTGAAATCCAACAATAAATTTTATAATCCAATTTGCATTCAATTTATTAAATACCTGTTCTTTTTCAATACATGTATGCCTTTTCTAATACAAGGCTTAGATACTGTATTATACGTTGCAATAACCTGTACCTAATTCTTTGTACACCATTCCAAAAAAATGAAAGGTTCAATTAAAAATAACCCAGATTAAAGCGATGCTTTAGTTGTGATTTTAGTCACATGTAGATTATTCATGAAAAATCACATGATATCAGTCACGTTAAGGTGTTAAAAGGAAATAAGGCATTTAGATTAAATTACCATATGGTTTATTGATGAAGGAAAGCTTTGAAATGAGAACCATTGATCAATACATTACTTAGTTATTCGAAGTGGCGTTGTTTGTCCAGCCTTGCTGCTGTTATGCACAACAATATATTATTGTTATAGTCGTTATTGGATTATTTAGACATTAATCCTTCCTTATACATGGGTTGATAACCAGCGAGCCTCCGTACAAGCTTCATCATGTATTCATTTCTTCGTTAGCTATGGCGTTATGATATTCGGTCATAAAGTTGGTGGCGGAATATTTGGATTTAATGTTAGTATTCCAGTAGTCAATTTTTAATTTCCTTCCAATAGGCTATTTTGTCTTTCATAAAGCTAAATGATTATTATTACGATTTTAAAGAATGGAATGAAAACCATTGTTTTATTTCATGTGAAGTGATATTATAATTTATCCTTCATAACCGGGCTTTAAAAAGACCCAGGTCTCTTCGCTTTTGGCTTCATTTCTGTTATATATCTACAGAATTTTATTATTAAAACTTAGTATTCGAAATAGTACAAATATGATGATGTCATTTTCAAAAACGTTCACTTTCCCTTCCTCAGGGGAAACATTCCAGCTTTCCTTCTTTTCGGAACTCCTCGGGCTGTATTCATGAAACCGTTCTCATGTTCTGGTTATAATTTATTCTAAAACTCTTATTTTTTCAAAGTATTTGGGGAAAATGAAGATCCAAGAAGCAAAATACTAAGTTCAACATTAACAATTGATGTTCGTTGACATGATTTTCTTGAGTTTCAAGGAAGCTGGCTGGAGCACAGAAACAATGCTTGAGCATGAGAACGGTTTCCTGAATACGGGCCCAGGTCTTTTTCTCTTGTACTTTTTCAAGAGTCTCCAAATAAATCTTTTCTTTGTTCATATTTTGCTTCTTGTTTAATCGAATTAGGGTTAGGATAATGGTTTTGTTGACGCTTCGGTATTCCCTGATTTTTGTTCATAGCCATTAGCTTTCCTTTCCTCAGTAGTAACATTCCAGCTTTCCTTGTTATATAGGTAACATATCACATGTGTTCCAGGAAGCAATATTACTGGGGACATGACCCGTTAGCGATCGAGAATAAAATCGCCATGCTGGACGTGAGGTTGTTGTTACAGTGATAATAAACTAGGTCACCCAAACGAAGTAAGACGACTTTTTGGTTTTACTCCGTTTCTTCTTCTTCTTCTTCTGGCGTTTTGGTTTACGTGGATGATCTCAGGAATTATAAGACGGATTCTAATGAAACTTCACATGAGTATAGGGGTGTGTGCCCCAAAGAGAAATCAACTATATTTTTCGCGTTTGCGCATTTAAAATGGCTGCCATATCTTGGCTTCTGATTGGTTGAAATTTAGATATTGTCTGATTTCGATCAAATTTGGTTTGTACAGGCATTTCAGCACTGCGAACCAAACTGCGGGGGTTTGCGGGACTTCTGTAATGGTCCCCCATTACAATTAGTACTTGTTTCGATTGTTATTATTACAAAGAAACAACAGTATCATTTCGATCCGATGTTCAGCGTTTAATAAATGTTTGATATATAGTCATCCGAGCTGACGTTCATTATTCTCGAATTGTATTGGTTATATATTTTGGACAGTTTAATTTGTGATGTTCGTACCTTAGAATTCAATTAGGAATACGTGTGTAGTAGCCAATTTACAATTTTTTTTTTAAATTTTGCTTTAAAAAAACACTTTGGATCAATCAATGCTATGTTATATAAAATATATACCTGGTATATCATATTATATTTTTATCGTATTCTGTTCATCACCTGTATTTTAATAGTTGTCAAGATCTACTTCTGAAGTCAAATGTTTCCAGATATTGTACAGTCAAAACCTTTTTCAAAATATGTGAATACATATCTAAATTGGCTCTTTCCTCAACCACATCGCCTTAGGGTTGCATTATGTAAGTTCGTGCTCTGGTCACTCATGCATGCCAATAATTCTTTTTAATACCCGTTCCTTATGATTGCCTCATATTAACTTAAATATGATATAATTAATTCTTTAATCGGCAATAGATACACATGTCTTTGAGCCATAGATGCATTGCATATACATGGATCTTTCTAGTGGTACACTCTTCAATGCAATACATTTCACAAATATATAGAACAGCAAAAGAGTGAAATTATGAATTCCAATCCTAATTATCCAACATTAGGGCGGACGTAACTCTCAATTGAATAAATAATTATTTCGTATTTCATTCGCTTTATAAATGAAAATATTTCTTAACATACACCTGTTTGTACACGATATTAATTCCAGAAACTTTGGTTTATTTGGGTGATAATAGTACCTCCTTTTCATGTAATATATTGTTTCCAATACGTAAACAGGATACTGACCAAGTCGATGTTAAGATATTTATGACATAACTGACCTGTTCAGTCATGTCATACGGCCATGTCATAAATATGATATTAAATGCGTGTAATAACACTATTGTGACGTCATAAACAAAAGACGACTTTATGACGCCATATGATTGTCTCGATAGTGAAAATAGCAACGTCAGTGTAGAAATTTGCCTTTCTGATAGAGAATGAATTTGAGAGTTTCGGTGTAGTTTCTCTTAAATATAAGTTATGTGATAAATAGAGTCTTAAATATTACATCGGTATTCGTGTAAGAGTATCTTTATACGATATACGCTATGTATATTTCTTTATATTTTATGAATTATGAAATGATTTCTTTTTGAATGATTAAATCAATTCTTAAGAATTTTAATAGTTTATACTATATATAAATATACGCAACAAATACAGCAATATAATTTTGTATATGATCATATAAGGATTAGCACCAAGTCATTTGAAAGGTGTTCACAGTGGAGGTGTGCGGTAGTATATACAAGAATTGATCATATATCGACGTTGTGAAAACAGCTGATCAAAAAAACCCGTATTAACTAGAAATTAGATTATATAAACAAGTTTAAACAAAACATAAATATGTCTAGTCGATGTTTAAAGAAATTCTTGGATAAACATCAATGTTTAAAATGTTATATTGAATGAACGGGTTTCTAATGCGGTGATTGTATTGTTATTCGCTTGTACTTTTACAAGGATCTCCATGTTAATATTTCCTTTATTCATATTTTGCCCCTGGATTAATCGATTTTGAGTTCGGATTATGATTTTGTTAACGCTTCGGTATTCTCTAATTTATTTTTAATATTTTATGTGAATATAGGTCAGATAAAGAGTTTCATCATTAATATGTTTAAATAACCATGGACACACTTTTTCGGTGATCCTAACAATAAACCTGAGAATCTGAGATTAAACAAAACCGCATTTACCACCTTACTATGAAAAACAAAAACATACTTATTAGTGATCTTATCGACTTAACATTCGTACGTATGTTTAAATGCATACGTGTGGTAAAACACTTATCATTTTTATTCAGATAACTGTTTTTCTGTATCTGTAAAATGATACAAGATAAAAAGGGGTTTATTTCTTAAGGTCGTATATGTTAAAACAATGAGCATTAGCTCTGTAGAGCTATTGTTACGACTAAACAATGGTAAAATACACAGAGAAAATTGTACAAAACAAGTGATACCACAGCAAGCATGTTAAATCGAAATGGCTACGGGAATGAAAAAGCAAGCAATAAAAACATACATTCCAGTTTAGATTTAAAATCTGGAATATAAAACTGGATGTATAATTGTATGTATTCTTACATCTTACTTGCTGTTTCATTCCTTCAACAATGCAATTGAATGTAAAGTTGATTTATTTTACAACAATTATGAAATAAGTTATCCAACTTATATCAATCATTGAATGCAATTGAATATCTCACAAAATATTGACCTTGTACTTATTAATATATCAGATTTCTCTAATAACCAAAAAATCTAGTGAAAATTTCATCATTGTATAATCTTGTCCTAATACACTAATCAGATGCTCCCTCTATGTTGAATAGTCGCCAACATTGTCGACGTTTTTGAGTATGCTCGTTAGTGTTTGTACTTGTTGTGATTGACAATGTTGACTCAGTTCTCATTATTTTGAGGACTTAATGTTTACTTTGATGCTACAAAGATCTACATGGTGGGTGTCGTCGATGAAGCAGAAGGCGCTTACTCTTCCGGAACACCTGGTCTTATTCTCTATTACTTTTACCAAAATCAAAGTGCAGTTTATCAAATTTCTTATTGTATAACAGTGTCGAAAAATGTAGTCAAGCTACAACATAACATAACAAACATTTAAAATTAGATCGGTTCAAGTAGATTGTACTTAGACAGAAAAATCAGGATCAAGAATTTGAACCATTTAAGAATGAAATAAAAAGGTACAAAAATAAATAACTTACCAATTTCTGACGGAAACAACTGTAAAACGAAAACAAAACAGATGAAGTATATCCCAATCTCTTTCATTCTGAGGCCAGTCTTGGTTTTGTCAGTAGACCTTACTTCCTCCGTCATCACAGGATCCTACATGGTAAATAAAAACGGATTGGAGTAAAAATCAATGTTGTCACTAGGGCAGCGTGTTAGCCTCTGAATCCCGTATAGACCGTCACATTGCCATACTGGAGTACCGTCGTTACATAGGAATGTACAGGTAGGCACGAGGCATGCTCATTACAATACGTCCGTTTATACTGGCAGTGACGGGGTGGATAGAGCCAGACAACTTGTAGGTTTGTGTTTGATGTTTTTCCTTTTGTTTTCTATTGTTTTACCAAAGAGTTAATTACATCGCAGTTGCTCAGGTTCTGTCAGTCAAGAAATATATATAATATATAAGGAGCCGCCCATTATAGAATATTACGGCAGTATACCAATGATATTTCTCAACTGTTTGTAATGTAAATAATGCAAATAACTTACTTGTTGTTAGACTGTCGTGCAATTCTCAAACTAAACATCGACATTTCTGATAAATGTATATATTAATCCACCCCTAGATGCTAGTTTCGTTTCATCTAACGATAATTTCACCATCGTCTAGACATTTTTTATGACGAGGTTACAATCAACATTTAAGCACTTCCCAATGGTCTAACGTAACGAAGCCTCACGGAGTGAAAAACATTCCGCCCTCCCCCCCCCCTCCCTATAATTTTACTGACCCTCTATGACTCTATAGAAGGCCAGTTAGTGACTATATGACTATATAATACCGATATAATAAATTATAACACACACATATATATAATCACTGACAGAAACTCAAGCAATTGTGATTACATGTCATTTGAAGACCACCATACAGATTTACGTGGCGGGTGTCGTCGGTGAAGGAGAAGACTCTTATTCTCTCATATCTCGCCATGTTGGATAGAGTTTGTCCATGTAAGAAAGCCATGTAAGAAAAATCTATCTTACATAGCATTTCACGCGACGTGACGTCACAATGGCTCAACAATGACGTGACGTCACAAATACGGTAAACTCTGATGCCGGAAAGAAAAAACGACGGCGTGATAAAATTAAAACCTTTCACAAAATTTTAACCATAAACACCAGGAAGAGGAGATCAATTTTTCTGCGCAAACTTCGTTTGCTAATATAGGGTATGCTTAAACTCGCTGTCTAACTCGTTTTCGTCAAAAAAGCTCAAGGAAAAAGTTGTGATTTCAAAATGGCAGCCTGTTTAAACATATTTTCATGGTTTTTGAGCTTTTTCGGGTAGTTGATATGAGAGAAAAAGACTCTTTCATTATGTGTGTATGTAGGATAGGGATATTCCACCCTCGGGATCACAAAATGTGGTAAAACCCTCGGCAAGCCTCGGGTTTCACCACATTTTGTGACCCCTCGGTGGAATATCCCTATCCTACATACACGCATATGAAAGAGTCTTATACTCTTCTGGAACACCTGGTCTTATTCTCTTGTACTTTAACAATGGTCTTCATGTAAATACATTTTGTATTTCCTTTTTTTTTCACATTTTGCCTCTAGTATAATCGATTTTGAGTTCGGATTATGGTTTTGTTGATGCTTCGGTATTCCCTCTTTATATGTATTTTTGTGACTCTTCAATTAGTTCAATCAGTTACCCTGTTGATTTCAAAGTGTTCATATCAAAAATTGCAAAATGAAAATTTGAAACCTGGCAAATTATGACACGTAAGGGTTCTGTGGAGATCCCTTTTAAGTGAGAGGTAACTGGTGTGAATCCCTATAGAACGTGATTAAGGCCCTTTTGTGGAACACAATGAGTGGATCAACGCCTCGACAAAGCCAAAAGTTCAATGTGTATAGGTCGGGCAGGCGGAATACGGCATAACCATATTGACCTCGTGTAACAGTAATATGAAGTGGAAGCAAACCAGCCAGTAAGAAAGGACATCTTGTACTTGTGTCTGCAATACACATGTTGTGTCGGATTTCTAATGACGATTAACCATTAATTCCGCGCCACACAAAAGATCCCGCTGACTCTTTAAGCTGGCGAGAACCTGTCGTACGTATTAGTGTCCGGCGTGAGGGTAATGAGTACCGGCAGAAGGTGACAGTAGGTGTTAATACGTTAAGATCAGTGAAACATTCAGAAAACCCTTTTAATGATCCCGTAGTATCAATAGACTATAAAGTATAAATGGATCAAGAGATCAACCAGTATACTGTGAACCAATTCATTTTCGCGTGCGATTATTTTTCGCGTATTTTGTGGGTGATTAGAATTCGCAAAAATTAATCGCTGGGAAATAGTTTCAATAAGAGGTATGCCAATTGTAGGAATAATGCACTGTACTGATCTCAAATGACAATAGTTCATACCACAGGCACTTGTGGCCAGGAGAATAACCATATAATTATTATATATATATAACATATAGAATATAGCGAAATTTGAAAAAATGAAATAAAATATATAAAATTTTTTTTCCAATTTTCCTTTTATGTTATTAATCATCTAAAACCATAATGAAAATTACTGCCAAATTTCAGCTTGATACGTCAAGCGGTTAAATTTCGCAAAAAATGTGGTTCATGCGCATTATGATATCAAAATGTCACATTACCACGTTGGTCTAGTGGTAGGACGCCGGTCGTGTGATCGAAGGGTTTCGAGTTCGAGTCCTGGTCACGGCACTTGTGTTGTAGTCTTGAGCAAGATGCTTTACTTTTCTTATTCCGGTCTACTCAGCTGTAAATGAGTACGTGGTTGGGCAGTACAAGAAATTGTAGATTACTAGCTGTGAGCACCGAAATGGCAGCACCGGTTGTATACTCCCCAGGGAGTTGAGAACGATATTGGCTGGTTGCTAAGACTCTATAATCACGGATAATCACTTGTGAACCGCTTTGAGACAGCCTTTAAGTTCGTGATAAAGCAGTATATAATAACCTCGAATTTTTATATTATTATTTACAGTTATCATTATCAAAAAATATTCTAGATTACCGCTCATCCCATATTCTTGTTTATTTATCAAACAGAAATGTGTAAGTTTTCAGTTGTATTTTCAGTAGAACTACTTTTTTCAGTTTAAATCAAAATACAATTAACAAAACAGGAATACGACCAAACTCATAATCTATTACAAACTAGAGAATACCAAACCGTCAAGGCAAACATAAAGCAAGGTAATTAACTAAATACATAGAGACATGCAAAGCTGTACACTATCACAGACAAGCTAGTATGAAATTACATCAATGTAAGTAAAATATTTGGGTTATACATGTATAACACAGCAGCACATAGTGGCATATATCACATTTACCAGAATAATAAAATTATACTATTTATTAATATTGAACACCTGCATATCACACAGGTGCTGCTATTGAGATGATTAAAGCACTTATAAGTCAAGTATACATAAATGCTAATATAGCAAAGAAATAAAAATTGACATAATATACACTAATATAGTGTAAATTAAAAGAAGACAATGAAGTCAAGTGATTAAACAATTGAGATTGAAAATAAGGGCTAAAAAATAATAACTTTGCTGCTGGTTATAATAATAAATAATAAAAAAAAAAATAAACATGCAAAAAGGCAAGACATGAGACAGGCAAGTCATTAAGACAAGCAAAAATAAAAAGCATTGCTAAGCACTGGAACATATACCACAGGAGCACACGAGGCCATCCCAGGTATGCAGCAGTCTGGAAAACTCTGGATAACTATCCGCCTTCCTCATATGGTTTGGCAGACTGTTCAATATCCGGGCGGCCTCATAGTGGAAAGATTTAAGTCCGTACCTAGTTGTCCGTACTCTAGGTAGTTCCAGCTGCCTTTCACTCCTGAGATTATAAAAAGAAGTTTTCTCAGTTAAAAGATTGCATATATAATCAGGAGCTACATAAGTTACAATTTTAAAAACTTCACAGGCCATGTTTTTCATCCTATGAATATGCAATGATGATAAATTAAGTTTCTGTAAAAGTTCTGATATTGGTGTTGTAAAATCATCCTCAATAAAACGAACAGCTCTCTCTTGTATCTTTTCCATCTTTCTGGTGGAATTCAAAGTGCAAACAAAGAAAACAAAGAAATATTTGTATGGACTCTTAAAAGGGTTGAGGATACGACCAAGTGCTACGAACGATTAAGCGTCTTCGACTTCATCGACGAACCCCGCCATGTAAATAGTACGTCCTCATTGTAAGAACTGAGGCAGTTTTCAATTACAACTAATCATAAGCATTAGTATTGTTAGGAGTATTTTCAAAAACATCCACCTTCATACCATACAACAAGGTTACAGCATATACCTAAATGAGACAATGATGGCGACCATAAATATTCTCTATAATCTTTATCAACCTGCATTTCTCGAATCATTGTGTCCTGAGAGTTGTTAATAACGAAAAGTTCGGCAACCCTTTAAGGAGAAAAATGACAAGATGTTCCGAGGGGGTTGGGGCTCTTTCGCTTCATCGATTAATCCTACAATGTAGATAATACACCAAATATATGAGGTGATCACGTTCATGAAGAGGGGTTTGTGTGGTTGCAAGGCAACAATGAATGTTTATGATCCCAATGCGATCAGGATCGTGTCAATATATATTGTTCATGGCCTTCTTCAAATTTCATCAATTAAGACTCTGTTTGGAAAGTTTGTCAGCCAACAGCCAACATCTACCTCTTCAAACCGTCTTGAAGAAATTTGGAAAAAAGCAATAAATATTCTTGTATTTTCTCAGTTATCTTTATATTTCCCTTGCTAATGTGTTGACTTACACTTACCGTTTTTAGTTATAATCTTGATTGTGAATATCTTCCTCGTTCTGTCTCCCTTTGTCCTCTGACCTTACCTGTTAAACTTTTCTCTACTTTGCCTCCTTTTCATAAGAATGTATAATGTGTAAACTAATAGTCTTTTAAGTAATAAATTACATGTAGTTCCTCAAATTTCTATGGAAATAGCCGTCTTTTTCAGATGACTAATAATATTGTTGTATTCATGTATTTGAAGAAGGACGTTGATCAGCGAGTAGAACTTGAGTCCAATTTTTTTGTAAATATTTATTTTCAATAAATATGGTAAACTTATAATTATGGTTTTGCTGACATTGAATTTGTCTATTTTTAATGGGAAAATCTTAAGGAATCTAGAAATGTTTTCCGCCATTAATTGCAAATTATGTGATCAGACAGAATTTAAGGAAGAAAACATCACTAATTGGAATCATCGATGACTGTGTTCATTAATTATCCTTTTTTAACATGGAAGCAAATCAAGGTATGGAAAATCCCTTGTAGACAGACACATTTTAACTTTTCTAATTCAACGATTCAATTAGTTCAATATGAAAGTTTAGGGGTGGATGAGTTAAAATATTTTAAAGTGATGAACCGTATTGAAGATTAAGAATAGTATTTCCATAAAGAATTTTATGAAAAATAGTGCTATTAGAACATTTAGTTGAATTTGATACTTTTCATTATTTTAAATTTCTACCTGCAAACTTTTCGTAACTGAATTTCTCTTTTTGACAATAATATCTCAAAAGATTTATATATTTTATTACATCCGTGCCATATACCTAACCTTTGACATTATTACACGTATTTCCTTTCATTTATGTCCATTTAATTACCTTTGAATTAATTGAATTATATAACTGGTCCTTCCTGCTATGACACTTAAGTACCGGACAAAGGAAATCTTACCTGTCCGAGTACTGACCAGTCATAACGAGTTATAAACGTCAGCTGTTAATCTAGTGTACTATGTATATTTAATACCATGTCTCATTTTTTGTTATCAGTAATGATTAAGAGCTGGGACAGCATGGGTCGATTTCGGATACTCCGGAAATCGCCGGTCGACTCTTAGAAACAGTAATTTAATAAATCTTATATTAGGACCATATTCGACATCTTGGATTTTATACTTTAAAGAAATAATCATTATTTCAACGATCGAAAAATCCCGTTGTGATAGTATCACACGATATCAAGTTCGGCAGAAAATGTTTACTTTGTGAAATATTCGTCCTATGGCCGTAGAAATCATTTTGCCCAGTAATGAAAAGTTCCTATAAAATTGACAATTTACATGCAGTATAAAGGGACCTAATTATCTGACAAGGTTAGGATTAAGAGACACCCCCCATATGGTATAAGAATTTGTAAGGCCATAGTACCAAAGTGTATCAAAAAGTTCAATCATCAGCCTTTCTACCAATTTGTCGTTGAAGTTTGACTTAAAATTTTGTAAATATCTTTACTTCTTTTTTTTATTTTACAAAAGAAGACCGATTAGATTATGAAAGAATTAAGAATAGTGGGCAAGAATAATTTTCTTTTATCATTAATGCATGCGAGGTTTCAAGTCAGGTTTGAGTAATCGACGTATAACAATTTATTTAATAGAACAGCATGCTTACTATACCTATGTGATCGAGAACGATATTTCAGTTCTAGCTTTTAGAACGTGGAATACTTGGACGCAAATTTTACATAGCTATGTCGTCAATGATTGAAACAGTTGATGCTTACTCTTAAGTAATTTTTCAAGGTTTCCATGTAAATCTAGCTTAATCAATTATATGTTCTGATTGTACTTTGTTGACGCTTCGGTATTCTCCTTTTTTAAATAACTAAAGATTTCAAAGGAATAAAATGAAAAGTGTTGAAGACTTTTTTTTTTTTGAAGATTGCAGACTATCTATCAAAATAAATTTAAAATATAAACATTTTTGATTAAATTTTAATCAAGGGAGAATAACCAAACCGATCAAGGTAGAATAAAACAGATCTAGAATACTCTTAGTCTTCTGGAAGATGTAGTCTTTTCCTCAAAGGATATCCACGAAATCTATCTTTTGCTCATACCTTTCTCTACATCATATTATACTCTAGTTCAAATTGAAGCTTGTTTTCACTGTCAAGCATTCATTTTTATTGGGGTTTTTTTTCAAACAAAAACAAGCGAACCAGTCTAGTTTATTTTGACATTTTTAACATTTTATTTATATATAGCATTGATCATTAAGTTTTTCATATAATAAACAACACTTGTAACAAGAGTTATTTCCCTTGAATAATTCCATTAAATTAAGATAAGCCGGCCAACAAGGAACCTTTGGGTGTACAACAATGACCAACATTCTAACGTATTCAGCAAGTACATTAAATAAATCCTATTCAAGGGAAATAACTCTAGTCATGGCATAATTTTAAAAATATTTATGACCAAATGATATATGTAACATGGAAGATGGCATGACGACTTGTTTCTCCTCTCTCAGCACATAAACATTTAAATTTCTCAAATACAAACATACATTACTGACATTCTATCTCTCCTCTTGTTCCCTACTCAACTCTTAGACATGCTTATATACACCCATGCATGCATGCATGCTTACACATATATATGCATTACATACACTGACAAAACTTTCAAGTTAATTTCAGATACACAATTTCTCAAGGTGAAATTCTTCTGACAATTTTTTATCAATTACGTACACTAACCATATTAAACAGCCCAAGTTAACAGAATTCTATCATTAACAAATAATTTTCTTGAATGGAGTCAATAGGAATCAATTTGAAGTTCTATCTGTACCAAATGCTTCATTCCTTAGTCAAGATTATCTAGTGTAATAAGTTAAACAACTCTACCCAGTCCAAACTTGTTAATGATCTCATTTACCCCTGAAATTTTATAATTAACTTTTTATTTTTTGTTAATTGGAAGAGTTCAAGGGGTCAATGATTGAAGTTGCCTTTGAATACAGCAGTCAGATATTCACAACTGGTTAATTATAATTATTTTTCGGCTGGTATAAATATGATTGTCATTTCAATTTCATTTTCACTGACGATATGTCAACTACACAACAATTAACAAGAAAACAAAATGTTCAAAGGGGAGTAACTCTTTGTAACAGTATTGAAGCTCACTAAACATTTCATAATGACCTTTTCCAGCTCATCTACTGTCGTTAAAGGCCCAATATACGTAACGTCAGGAAATTTTTCGGGATTCTGGAAAATTTTGACAAAAAATTCAGATGATAACCATGCAAAAATAAGCCTAAAACAAGGAACTGTTGACAAAAATTTCCAAAGAATTGAAAATAGTTCAGGTGGGGCCCACTTCAACAACAAAGCCGTAGGTAGAAGACAGCTGGAAATGGACGCTTGTTTACAAATACCGTGTTTCAACTGCTGCTGTACCAGTAACTGCGCATGATTTCATCTTGAATATTGCTGATATCAGTTAATCTTAAAGGCCCAATATACGTAACTTTCGGCAAAACTTGAAGTGAAAATCAAGCATAATAACTTTTAATATTTATAGATTTAGTAAAGATTAACTGATATAAGCAATATCCAAGATAAATTCTTTCGCGGTTTCCAGTACATCAACAGTTGAAACACGCTATTTGTAAACACGCGTCAATTTCGAGCCGTCTTCTACCTTCGGTTTGTTGTTGAACTTGGCCCCACCTAAATTATTTTCAATTCTTTGGATTTTTTTGTCAAGAGTTTCTTGTTAGTTACCGCTCAGGTTTATTTCGTTTTAGGCTAATTTTTGCATTGTTATCAACTGGATATTTTTTCAAATTTTTTCAGGATCACGAAAATTTCGCTGAAGTTACGTATATTGGGCCTTTAACTAAATCTAATAACATAAGAAGTTATAAGGCTTGGTTTTCGCTTCAAGTTTTGCCAAAAGTTACATATATTGGGCCTTTAAGTTAAAACAAGAAATTCATGGGAGCCAACGTACTACCCTCTGGATCAAGTGACTTTGTTTTAGATTTAAGGTATACATTGCAAGGATAATTGAAAGGAATGAAAAGCTAGTTTCAGGAGCATTCAGTCAGTATTTTCACAAAATAAATTGTTGGCAAAACACTTATCCTTGTTTTCAAATGAATTTTACCCTAACTTGTGAAAAAGAATCTGGAACGGTTTTTATTTTCATACAGATATTTCTATCAATTTCAGACGAAAAAAAAAAAATTATCAAAACAGTTGAACTAAATATTTAACAATAAATAAAACCATTCACAAACAATGACTTTAACAATTAACCCTTGATCTGTTTATACAAGTTAACTATCAGATGTTACCCAATAGATAAACACGTACAAAATACATTGTTAGTTCAAAATAATGACGTCAATACACATTTGAAATACAAACTCAATGATATCAGAGTATTTTGATCCAACATTTTGTTGCGACCTTGATAATTCATGTTACAATTAAAAAAAATATATATATTTCTGTAATTTCAAAGATTTAAATTAAAATTTCTGTTCTTGAAACCCTTTCTTCACCAACGTAGGCCATTTTATAGACTTGTCCAATTAAATTTATTGTACAGCCTGCTTAGGTTACCTTGGGGGGCAGGTTAAACAGAAGTTTCTAATGGGATTGATTGTAGAACAAACAGATTAATAATTCATTTGTTAAATATGGTAAAAAAGATGACATGCCAAGATTAGAAGGAGGGGCACTTTGAAAGGAAGGGATGCTCATTATATCAATTTCTGTGAAAACATTGTCAGTTTATCAAGACTATTGGTGGTACAAGCTTTCAGATAGGGAAAGAAACACCATCCTCAGGACTAGCACAGGTTCATTCATACACTCATACACATAACTTAATAATCTGAAAATGTACAAAATGAATTTCATGTAGATCTACCTCTCGTTAACATAAAGGTAAACATCACTCCCGTATAGACAACTTATAATGATTTTATCTGTACATACACCTCTCATTAACATACAGGTAGTCATCACTACGGTATACATAACTTATAATGTACATATCCGTTATATACACACTCTGACCACGCAGCATGGTTTGTACCGAGGCACACGTACAGGAACATAAACAAACTGAGACACATATATAGGGACACATGTGTATCTAACACCTGTCACACACTGGCAATTTCTAAATCTCTCATTTCCTAGTCGCACATTTACACTTAGATTATGTCCAAAGTTATCAAAGATTATACAATATTTGCCTTGTATGCCATTAAGAAAGGTTTGTTTGTAATGTTTAAAGCAGTAAGTCAAACATAACATGTTAAGTCCTTAGAGAATTTTTTGGTTAGCTGGTAGGTCCAACTATGAGGGCCATGATCATTTAAAGAGTTATCTCCCTTCCTCTGTCAGGATTTTAAATGGTATTTGGTTTATCTCCCTTTATGATAGGAAACTGATCTATATCCTAAAGGAGACTGACATATAAACAATTAAACATTTAGTATAATTTGTACCACATTTCATTAACATGAAAAATCTTATATATATAAATATTCTTTTTTCAACTTATACCGAAAATAGATGAATTCATAGACACAGCTTTCAACAAAATCTCACTCCAATTGGTACAGATCTTTCAATTTAAATTTACCAGGTTTGTCTCAATCTAGAATAACTTTGAACATAATTTGCATAACATTTAGGAAAAGAAAATTGCAGATTTAAAAGTCACCAGTTCCTTCATATATACACGAAACATTAACAAGTTTGAAACTTTTACGCAAACACACATGTACAGAACTGTACTTCATTAATCGTCTATTTGTATAATCATATCATACAAACATGCAAAATATTACTCATATCGTGTATATAATGTTTTTGAAACACGACTCGAGTGTGATGGAAATTCAATACACTATCTTTGTACTCTGGCACACATATGTCCGTCGCTAATGAGAACGGACAAATCCGTTGCTAATGACAACGGACACGATTCCTCACTAAGCACCATCTGTCCTCCCCTAGGCTTGCCCTCCAGAGTAACATGGGCAACTTTATCAGTTCTTCAAACACATTTCTAAATATAGAAATATCGTTGTGAAATTTCCAGAATACTGCATTAAGATTATTTTGATTCAAATTTGTGACAATTCCAAAATTTACCAAATACATTCATCTGATCAATCAACTGAAAAATTTTGAAAATTTTACAACTCTTGCATTCTATTCATAGACTTCTAAACAGCTATAAATAAATCATAATTTATTTATAGACTTTTAAATGGCCATAAATAAATTGTTCACGACAAGTTCTCCCATTCCAAAGAGTTATTTATAGTAGTGGCAGAAATGTCCCAGCATATCCAGGTCTTTCGATAAAGTCTCTAGAAATGAGGTGATAATCACAGTCCATTCAACGCGGTACCTCGTTCCAAGTCTGTTCCGCATCAAGGGAGACCACTGCAGCAATACGTGGACATTGTAACAGCATATCCACAAACAGTACATAAATTTAAAAACTTAAAATCACTTAAAACGTACATCATATATCATCATTCGTGAATAGTGGAGATGGGGCTTTCAAAGCTATTTCGTTTGAATTCCTCTTGATTTGTTGAAGAAAGCTGTTTTTCTCTCTCCTGCAGTTAAACCTTCTTGGTTGATACAAGGTGTAATGACTCCTTCAAAAATGCTGCATCATCTTCAGGAAATCCTGCTCAAAGTCTTTTGTTGATAAAAAAAAAAGTAAGCAACTCCATCCAACACGAGACTTAAGGAAAAAAAGAGTAATCTCCCTTTAAAAAACCTTTGGTAATGTTTTTTTGATGCCAGAGTTTGTTCCCTTAATGTTCGATATCACCCTGACGATGGGAATGGAACAATCTCTGGCAGTCACCATAGGTAATGTACATTAATACCCTATAAACAATTGTCCTTATAATCCAGTGGCGAATCGCTTCGTCCAAAGGCGCGCCACCCGGTCGTGTTCTGGCCGATTCTGGACATACTGTGTGGCGATGCTGCCGACCAGCGGGTCGGAAGGGTTACAATCGGTCAGTAGGGAGCAGATGGACAGAAGGACTTTACTGATGGTCAGGGCTGGACTCCAGTTATCCTTGAGGATGTCCAGACAAATAACACCCTGGCTATTGATGTTACAATGGTAAATCCTGGTCCGGAACATCACCTGTCAACACGTAAAAGGTCATCGCATTAATCAAAGTCAAAGGTCATCACAATAATCAAAGTCAAAGGTCATTGCATTAATCAAGGTAAAAAGTCATCGCATTAATCAAGGTCAAAGGTCATTGCATTAATAAGTTGCGATAAGTTTCAGAATGATTCAATCAAAGATGTTTGTAAGGCTTGGAGGATATATCAAATTCATTTACTATTTTCTAAAAACCTGCATGCAAAATAATCTTAATTCTATGAATTATTGGAGTTTTTTTTGTAAATTTAATTGCCTGTATGGCATTATAAGACTTCAGCACAGGAAGATGTCAGATTGATCATCTTCCACCTGTATTCTGTTATCAAGATCTCTAATTACGGCCAAGGTAGAAATTCTCTATGCCAAAATGTCACCTTTAGACTGTTTAACCTGTTAATAGTTTGGGTTTTTTAACGTCGGCAATAGACCTTAGGTCTTTTTTGTCAACAAGATTTGCCTCCCATTTTGGATGGTATTTCATATGTCAATATCATTAGTGTGCAATGGAAACTGTATTTCAATCCTACAGTTTCTGCATATTTAATTGATTTCGTCACGTTGTTATGACGTCACAATGGAAAAAGATGTGTATACCTTCCCAAAAGGGAGGTAACTTTTGTTAATGAAAATACCTAATATAAGTCAAAATTTACGAGAAATTTAAGACATTTTCCCTCACAATGAACACCATTGATCAATCTGTTTATGAAACAGATCCTTAACTCTATCAGTAACACAAGGATCTGACAACTGATGCTGTCATCTGCAGCAAGTCATTTTGTCACAATAAAAAGTTACCTGAAGCACAAATAAGATTATGCAAGCTTCTTCACCCACCAACATTCACTTCCAAAATTCTGTAAGCAAGTGTAAAAGGTTCACCAGAACATGACCCCTTGCTTGAAGTACTAAGATCCTACATATTGAAGAGTAATGGCGCGATCGACAATTAGGATTTTCATTCTAATCAGATTGTGACAACATACTCCAGCCATATTGTTTTTGGTAAAACGACCTGATGCTTACCTTCGGAGGTTTGAATGGATAGTCTGGTGCAAAATGGATGTCCAGGAAGAAAACCCCGCCCTCGTATACGGATCCTGGAGGTCCGAGTATTGTGGATACCCACTCGTACATATTGTCTCCTTTAGGGCCGGCACTGAAAATACAGCAAGTTAGTGGTAATGTTTAGTGGCTTAAGTATGTTTACATGAAAAAAGTTGTAGTGATCAATCCACGAGGGTTCTCTCGTAACAACATGGTAGAACAAGAATAAAATCTATGTCATTCACCCCTGAAGACACATTTGAACCCTCCCAATTCAAAGGTTGGAATGGTTCATTATAAAATTTCAGGGGTAAATGAGTTAATATTTCACCTGGTAATAAAATTTCAGGATCACTCTACCACTATTGGCAAACTTATTAAAAGTTCCTTGGTAGTTTTATAAGCGGTTATCTCCCTTTTATTTTGTTTTTTGTTTTTTTCTGTAACATCCATGATCTTCGCCTCGGGAATGATTGCTAATCAGTTATATACTGTAAAACCCTTCTTACTCTAACTTGTGGGGACCTGATCAATAGTTCTACAGTAAAACCCTACTGACTCTAACTTGTGGGGACCTGATCAATAGTTCTATAGTAAAACCCTACTGACTCTAACTTGTGAGGACCTGATCAATAGTTCTACAGTAAAACCCTACTGACTCTAACTTGTGGGGACCTGATCTATAGTTCTACAGTAAAACCCTACTGACTCTAACTTGTGGGGACCTGATCAATAGTTTGAGGAAGATATGATATTCGAGTAATCCAAGGTAGGTTGAGTTCGTAGGAACTCCATTGGGACCAAACAGTTCAAGGAATGAGGGATATTGGAGTTAACGGAGTAAGTGGGGTTTCATTGTAGCTCCATTTGTTTTGTGATGAAGCTCTTTTATTCCTTTGTTTTTTCAAAAAGCTTTTTACAAGGTATAAGACTTGAATTCAGTGATGAATTATTTTTATCTCAATAAAAATAATCTTCTACACCAGTGTAAGTATGCGAGTATTAATAAATTATTTAGCAACAAAATACACCAACTACTGGTAAGTATTCAATGAAATCATCCGTAACTTATGAATTATATGTCTTTCCTAATTTTCGCTTTGTCAATAATTTCAAAGTCCATATGGAACATGACTGTATGACTATGTATCACGGTTTTAAAAAACAAACACACTTTACAGTTAATATTCAAAATATTTTGTTTTCAACATAAAAATTTGAAGCTTAACTATTTTTTAAAATCTTTATATTTAAAATACATTGTTTTCAACATAAAAATTTCAAGTTGAAATATTCTTTTTTCTTATAAATCTCGTCTGAATAAAAAATTTAATTTCTTCAATTTTTACCACTGCAACATTATCATGTATAACATGCTAGGACGCTTTTCAAGTGGAAAATGAATTAGATTGAAAAGATTTTATATTTTTTGCTGTGTTTTTGAAGGGGTTCTGAATTTCCTCCTCCAGAATAAGTATGGTCGGTAAACTAACCAGACATGATCCATCGCCACGGTAACACTGTCTCCCATTACCCTCTTCTGAATGCTACCACAGCGATCCCCAAGACTGTATGAATTTTATTGATTATTCTCGAGATTCTAAAAACTTCCTTGGTGATGAAACATCAATTTGCTTGAATTACAATCACAGAGGAGGAATACGTTCTTGTCAGCTGAAACAAACATCCTGAAGGAGTTTGTTGCTGAGCCCAAGGTCACAAGCTCTTCGCCCAAGGTCACAAGTTCTTCGCCTAAGGTCACAATTACTGACATTTTGACAACTCTATGATAGTATTTGTAAATAAACAACACATTAGTCAGGCCTAATCACCAGAAAACCCTGTGGTTTTCTTTCTCTACTTAAAACATGAACCCCTGCACTGGTCAGGACTCGAAGAGTGGATGGACAATACAAAACTAGGGTATAGATTTAAAAGAAATTGGGAATGCATTTAAATGTGGTTTGTTAAATATTAATAAATTCCAGTTACCTCCCTTTCATCACTTAATAATTTTGCCAATGATTATTATCAACTTAATAAACCACTATTATCAATATTACTTTCTGAAGAAATTGATTCTATGAGAACAGTCGATATTATAGATTATAAATATTTTTATTTTTACTTTCAAAAGAAATTGTTTTATATGAAAACAATTGATATTATATTGATTTCACCTTTATTTAACACTTCAACTTCCTAAATACAAAGCTATTTGAAAAAGAAAAGGACATGACAACAACTTTTTTCTTCATGAATGCTTCCAATTCCAAAAATTATTCTGTATAAAAGAACTATACCTAAGCAGACTGAATTTTTTCAGAAACACGAAAAATTTCCTGAAGTTACGTATATTGGGCCTTTAAGAAAAGGACATTCTGTATAAAAGAACTACATGTACCTAAGCAGACTCTGGTCACCTTGCATGAAAATAAAATTTAAGATAACTTCTCTATATTACACAATGGCGGAGATACATCTAGATGTGGAATCCAGAGTCTAGTACTCATACAATTTGTATGGGACTCGCAGATTTTCTAGAAATATTTGAATTTAGCATTGTGGGACCTGACCCTTGTTTCTATCACAACAGTTGAAAGGGACTCATACAAATAAATTACAGATTGATTGCTGAATAGTCGGTTTTGGAAGACCACCCATGTAGAAGAAACAACTGTAAGAATCATTAAAACATGGCAATAAATTAAAAACAGTTTCTTTAATTAGAACTGCGTGAAGAAAGTGAAGATGATTCTTGACTGCATTAAATGAAATGATCCAGAAAACGATATAGAGTTGATTTTTCAATTTCACTTATTCCTTTTTATGTTTCCCTCATTAAAACTCAAAATGTTACGAAAATGAAGATGTGCAATTTTTAATTTCATTACTTGGAATGAAATGATCTTAAGTACAGAATATAGAGTTGACTTTAAAAGTTGGGAGGCTGGTGTATCACATATATGTAGCAGTCATTTTGTAGACCACTTATTTCTTTATTAGCACATAATAACTGTGTGTTATTACCACCGCGGTGGCCAAGCGGCTAAGGTGGCCTGATATTCTCCACTAGCCATCCACCTCTGGGCCGCAGTGGCCGAGGGGTTTAAGGTGACATGACATTCTCCACTAGCCCTCCACCCTCCAGCCTGGTACTGACCATAGGTTTGAGGTTTTTCTGCGGGTACTCCAGCTTTCCTCCACCTCAAAAACCTGGCATGTCCTTAAATGACCCTGGCTGTTGATAGGACGTAAAAAACCAAACAGTGTGTTGGTTACTACTGTAAAGTATATTAAACAGGTCTCTGTCACTGCATGGTCCCTAGAACCATCACCCACTTGTAGAATCAATGCTGTAGACATGTCCATGCTGAGGAGTAAATGTGGGGGTAATTGACTGTTATGTACGACAACAATCTGGCTTTATCTGATAATGACAGATAGACCAGATCCTGTCTGTTGTGACCCACTATCACTGCAGCAGCCATTCATCAATAAAATGATTGTCTGGTTATATAGATGATATATTTATAGACCTTATAATAACTATACATGTAACCTCTATATAACAGTCAACCTCTGTACATCGTCAACTATTCATCAATAACATGAATGTCTGGTTATATAGATGATATATTTATGACCGGCTGGTATTTCGGCCATAATTGTTATGTCATGTATTAACATCATGACATAACTAAATGATAAGGCTTCACGAAGTGTCTGCCATTCCTTGTCTTTTATTTGACCGTGCTAATCCATATACAGCATACACAATACAAAGTTTAATCCACACAGCATTCACACACATCCATGTTCTTCATAATAAGCTTATCACCAACTCTCAAATGAAAACTATAACTTCTGACTCCTGACTCGACTTCTAATGACTCCTCGTGACTGACCTCTTGACTGACTCAACTGACTTCTTAATCCTGACTAATTTCACATTGTATATGATCCCTTCTTATCTCTGGTCCTCGTCCCTGGTGGAGGACACCCTGTCCAGACTCCCTAGGGATCTTTACCTATTGCCTAGCAGGACCAGTTTGTGTTTCTTGTCTTGCTATATTTTATAATAGCAGACAAACTTAACATATTACATCTCATATGGAAACATATTATAAAAGAAGACTTCCTATGCTTTCTAATGATATAGAAATTATTTAAAAGTATTATTAAACTAAAATGGTATTTAAAGAAAACTGACTTCCATATACTTGAAGTAACAGTAAAAGCTGTACAGCTTCAACACTATACTGTTTATTACAATACTAAAAACAGATATATATTCTTAACAACTTACTGAATCTAATGACATTTATATTCTGATCTTACTCAAACTGTATCTAAAGTTATGACTTGTTTTAGAAGTAAAACAAAAACATCTATTCAATTTATATTATCAGGTAAGGTATAGTGTGCCCTGTATCTCACTGTGGGGGATCAGACCCTTCCCTTCAGCCTGGGGGAGTTGACCCAGCATGACACTATACCTATACACACTGTAGTGGACAGCCTAACCCTATTATCTATGAATATATTACCTAACCCTAACACATGGGTTTCCTATCTGTCATATATTTATAGACCTTATAATAACTATGATATACATGTAACCTCTATATAACAGTCAACCTCTGTACATTGTCAACTATTCATCAATAACATGATTGTCTGGTTAAATAAATGATATATTTATAGACCTTATAATAACTATGATATACATGTAACCTCTATATAACAGTTAACCTCTGTACATTGTCAACTATTCATCAATAACATGATTGTCTGGTTATATAAATGATATATTTATAGACCTTATAATAACTATGATATACATGTAACCTCTATATAACAGTTAACCTCTGTACATTGTCAACTATTCATCAATAACATGATTGTCTGGTTATATAGATGATATATTTATAGACCTTATAATAACTATGATATACATGTAACCTCTATATAACAGTCAACCTCTGTACATTGTCAACTATTCATCAATAACATGATTGTCTGGTTATATAGATGATATATTTATAGACCTTATAATAACTATACATGTAACCTCTGTATAACAGTCAACCTCTGTACATTGTCAACTATTCATCAATAACATGATTGTCTGGTTATATAGATGATATATTTATAGACCTTATAATAACTATGATATACATGTAACCTCTATATAACAGTCAACCTCTGTACATTGTCAACTATTCATCAGTAACATGATTGTCTGGTTATATAGATGATATATTTATAGACCTTATAATAACTATGATATACATGTAACCTCTATATAACAGTCAACCTCTGTACATTGTCAACTATTCATCAATAACATGATTGTCTGGTTATATAGATGATATATTTATAGACCTTATAATAACTATGATATACATGTAACCTCTATATAACAGTCAACCTCTGTACATTGTCAACTATTCATCAGTAACATGATTGTCTGGTTATATAGATGATATATTTATAGACCTTATAATAACTATGATATACATGTAACCTCTATATAACAGTCAACCTCTGTACATTGTCAACTATTCATCAATAACATGATTGTCTGGTTATACAGATATATTTATAGACCTTATAATAACTATGATATACATGTAACCTCTATATAACAGTCAACCTCTGTACATTGTCAACTATTCATCAATAACATGATTGTCTGGTTATACAGATATATTTATAGACCTTATAATAACTATGATATACATATAACCTCTATATAACAGTCAACCTCTGTACATTGTCAACTATTCATCAATAACATGATGGTCTGGTTATATAAATGATATATTTATAGACCTTATAATAACTATGATATACATATAACCTCTATATAACAGTCAACCTCTGTACATTGTCAACTATTCATCAGTAAAATGATTGTCTGGTTATACAGATATATTTATAGACCTTATAATAACTATGATATACATGTAACCTCTATATAACAGTCAACCTCTGTACATTGTCAACTATTCATCAATAACATGATTGTCTGGTTATATAGATGATATATTTATAGACCTTATAATAACTATGATATACATGTAACCTCTATATAACAGTCAACCTCTGTACATTGTCAACTATTCATCAATAACATGATTGTCTGGTTATATAGATGATATATTTATAGACCTTATAATAACTATGATATACATGTAACCTCTATATAACAGTCAACCTCTGTACATTGTCAACTATTCATCAATAACATGATTGTCTGGTTATATAGATGATATATTTATAGACCTTATAATAACTATACATGTAACCTCTGTATAACAGTGAACCTCTGTACATTGTCAACTATTCATCAATAACATGATTGTCTGGTTATATAGATGATATATTTATAGACCTTATAATACCTATACATGTAACCTCTATATAACAGTCAACCTCTGTACATTGTCAACTATTCATCAATAACATGATTGTCTGGTTATATAGATGATATATTTATAGACCTTATAATAACTATGATATACATATAACCTCTATGTAACAGTCAACCTCTGTACATTGTCAACTATTCATCAATAACATGATTGTCTGGTTATATAGATGATATATTTATAGACCTTATAATAACTATGATATACATGTAACCTCTATATAACAGTCAACCTCTGTACATTGTCAACTATTCATCAATAACATGATTGTCTGGTTATATAGATGATATATTTATAGACCTTATAATAACTATGATATACATGTAACCTCTATATAACAGTCAACCTCTGTACATTGTCAACTATTCATCAGTAAAATGATTGTCTGGTTATATAGATGATATATTTATAGACCTTATAATAACTATGATATACATATAACCTCTATATAACAGTCAACCTCTGTACATTGTCAACTATTCATCAGTAAAATGATTGTCTGGTTATATAGATGATATATTTATAGACCTTATAATAACTATGATATACATGTAACCTCTATATAACAGTCAACCTCTGTACATTGTCAACTATTCATCAATAACATGATGGTCTGGTTATATAAATGATATATTTATAGACCTTATATTAACTATGATATACATATAACCTCTATATAACAGTCAACTTCTGTACATTGTCAACTATTCATCAGTAAAATGATTGTCTGGTTATATAGATGATATATTTATAGACCTTATAATAACTATGATATACATGTAACCTCTGTATAACAGTCAACCTCTGTACATTGTCAACTATTCATCAATAACATGATGGTCTGGTTATATAAATGATATATTTATAGACCTTATAATAACTATGATATACATATAACCTCTATATAACAGTCAACCTCTGTACATTGTCAACTATTCATCAATAACATGATGGTCTGGTTATATAAATGATATATTTATAGACCTTATAATAACTATGATATACATATAACCTCTATATAACAGTGAACCTCTGTACATTGTCAACTATTCATCAGTAAAATGATTGTCTGGTTATATAAATGATATATTTATAGACCTTATAATAACTATGATATACATGTAACCTCTGTATAACAGTGAACCTCTGTACATTGTCAACTATTCATCAATAACATGATTGTCTGGTTATATAGATGATATATTTATAGACCTTATAATAACTATGATATACATGTAACCTCTATATAACAGTCAACCTCTGTACATTGTCAACTATTCATCAATAACATGATTGTCTGGTTATACAGATATATTTATAGACCTTATAATAACTATGATATACATGTAACCTCTATATAACAGTGAACCTCTGTACATTGTCAACTATTCATCAATAACATGATTGTCTGGTTATATAGATGATATATTTATAGACCTTATATTAACTATGATATACATGTAACCTCTATATAACAGTCAACCTCTGTACATTGTCAACTATTCATCAATAACATGATTGTCTGGTTATACAGATATATTTATAGACCTTATATTAACTATACATGTAACCTCTATATAACAGTCAACCTCTGTACATTGTCAACTATTCATCAATAACATGATTGTCTGGTTATACAGATATATTTATAGACCTTATATTAACTATACATGTAACCTCTATATAACAGTCAACCTCTGTACATTGTCAACTATTCATGTATAACTGTGAAACTCTGTAATTAACCTAACAGTGCATGAACCTCTATATAGTGTATAAGCCTATATAGTGTCAACTTCGATATAATGTCAATTTCAGACAGACCAGAACCTGTCTGTTGTTATCCACTATCCCAGTTTTAATAATCAGTGATCCTGGAATTACTTTACCTTCAACTATCCCAAAACTCCCAGTTTTATTTCACCTTCAACTATCCCAAAACTCCAAGTTTTATTAATCAGGGATCCTGGAATTACTTTACCTTCAACTATCCCAAAACTCCCTGTTTTATTAATCAGTGATCCTGGATTTACTTTACCTACAACTATCCCAAAACTCCCAGTTTTATTAATCAGGGATCCTGGAATCTCTTTACCTTCAACTATCCCAAAACTCCCAGTTTTATTAATCAGGGATCCTGACTCTCAGTTTTATTAATCAGGGAACCTGGAATTATTTTACTTTCAACTATCCCAAAACTCCCAGTTTTATTAATCAGGGACCCTGGGATGTTTTTACCTTCAACTATGCCAAAACTCCCAGTTTTATTAATCAGGGATCCTGACTCTCAGTTTTATTAATCAGGGATCCTGACTCTCAGTTTTATTAATCAGGGATCCTGGATTTACTTTACCTACAACTATCCCAAAACTCCCAGTTTTATTAACAGATATCCTGGAATTACGTAACCTTCAACTATCCTGAAGTATATGGGGAACTGAATCTAGTATAAATTTACTGATACGTGTAACAAAGTAGGCATGCTGATATGATATATCACAATTGTAACAAAGTAGGCATGCTGATATGATATATCACGGTAGCTGTACCATCTGGAAGTATTAATTAGCCTAGATGCTGTGATTTGTTATTAAAGTAAACTAGTGGTTAATTAGGTCTCTGTCTATTACATCAGTAAACCGGGGCAGGGTGCAGTACGTATACTGGTCAGATATATAATGAACACCAGCTGGACATTAATTATGAATGCAGACGGCACTACTTTGCACAAGAAGCGGATTAGTAATTATAAGTATGAGCTGGTATTGGATGGGGGTCAGTCTGTGTTTAGAAGGCCGTGGATTAAGACTTTGACAGTCTACACGAGAGACTGTCAGGAGGGCTACAGGCTAGTGCTAGTAAAGATGTAGAAGACTTACAAGTTGACAATTGACTTAGCCAGACTGAGACACAACGCCGAAGTACTAACAAGTTTGATGATGTTATAATACCATGAACACTTACTTGTGATGTCGGTGTAATTTACGATCACGAATAAACTGTCTATTATCCAACATTATGTGTCGTTGCTGAATTGTGTCACAGACGTTGTTATTTTGGTGACCGTGACCAAGGATATCGAACGGGATAACCATAATACGAAAAATGGATTCAGAGGAAGAAAGTGCAGAAGACGATGCCAGTATGACGGCCAAGCGTAACTTGAAGAAAAAACAGAGACAGAGTGGGGTGAGTGATTTAGTTTTATCCTTGACACTAAAGTAATTCTCATTATGGCAAACATTGATGCAAGTTCTGTTTTTCAAGAAATTAATTTACAACTTTCGAGTTTATGTTCTATGGTAGGAGTACAAAATATTACCCAGATAGTTAAACCATTTTCAGGAAAACCAGAGGTATTCAAAACGTGGATAAAAGATATAGAAAAATATGCTAATTCAGTAAACTTACCAAAAGATAAATTAAACCTGGTAGCACTTCAAACTAGTACAGGGCCAGTAAGTGATTTCATTCTGAGGTATTTAAACGTAAATAAATCTACCGATTGGAATTTATTAAAGAAGGAATTGACATCTATTTTTGATGAAATAACCGATCCCCATCATGCATGGTTATTATTAAGAAATATAAGACAGAACTCAAATGAAAATGTGCAAGTGTATGCAGAGAGATTGCTAGGCGAATCAGAATTAGTTTTAAAAGGGCAAGACAGATCAGGAGGAAACGTTATAGAGAGTCAATTGATAGGGTTATTTATTGATGGGCTTAAACATGACGATAACATTTTAATAGAAATTGTCGAAACACAATATGTTGGTAATGTGGGCGGGCAGGACATATACAAAGAAACTGTAGAGAGAATAAGACGCAAAACACTTAAAAGGGAAAAGTAAAACACTCTGTTCATAAGTTAACATATGGGGGGAATGAAAAGCTAAGATGCCAGCAGAAAAGAAAAATAAGAAATTAGTTTATAGAAAAAAAGCAATCCTATAAAAAGAGAAATAACAAAAAACAAAATTCCCAATTATAAAATAGAACTGGCAGGTAGCCCAATTCGTGTAAAAATAGAATTAAAAAGCAAGAGACTTAGTATATTCATAGATGGTGTATTTTAATTAATACAGTTAGGAAAACGATAAAACTTTTAAACAGAAACAAAAATTGATTAAGGAAATAGATTGCTTTAAATTAGCTAGTATTAGATGTGTTCATAAAAATGATGTTCACTATAGACAAAATTAATTAGTGAAACCTGGTGTTAGACTTAATAATGGCTTAACGTATTAGCGAGTTGTAGAGTGTTGTGGATACCTATATGCTTTGTTTGAATACGATATTCATGTAGTCTCTATTGTAAGTCTCGCATAAACACTATAGTATAGTAATGGGTAAGTCAATAACTTGATTATGGATAGCGAATATCTCCCAGATGTTGAGCAATTAGTTGGAGTATGCCAAGAGAGAGCGGTGATGCAATATCATAATGAGAACATGCGTATGGGTATCGATAATATGTGTATGTGTATTGATAACATCATTTTGATTCAGAGGCAAGCTCAGATGATGTTGAGTTATGCAAACGTTTAATAGATAGAAAATCTAGATTAGAGTCGCAATTAAGAACAGAATAGTTCAAGTAACACTATGAAGCAAGATGCTAACCAAGATGACCAAATAAGTGAAGATAGTTCAGATTATATGTGAGTTGATGAGGAAATTTAAAAGTTTCTTTATTTGGAATCAAGTAAAAGAAGTTATGGAGTAAAAAGAAAGAACTCTCTCGTACCAATCGCGTACGGCACGTGAGATTCAATCTATTGCTCAATATCAGTATGATGAAATTAAAACAAAACAAAACAAATGATATTATATGTAATGATAAAAAGTAAAAACATAAAAATAAAAACTAAAACGTTAGGTAAAATTGAAAGAATAATAAAGGGAAAATATTAGATGTAATCACGTAAAATCTGTTAAAAGCTTGAGTGAAAATGTTAATTTAAAAAAACAGTAAAGCAAAAATGTGTAGTTTGAGATAATTCATGATGAACTGAACGCATCAATAATAATGCATATGAGAATGAAAAAGGTCAGGTAAGCTAATCACTTTGCTGAGTTACACATCGGTGTCGGCTAAAACTGAGGATGGGAGTACATCTTTAGAGAAGTTTCCTCTACACCAACCATTTAGATCCAATGACAGTCTACGTCACTGATCAACGAGAAAGGGACGGTTCCATGTTTTAACTATTGGAAGTCAAAGAGAGACAGTGAATCCTTGTTAAATTATAAGTTGTACGAACATTCCATCTGCGGACGTCAGAAGCGGATTTTCTAATAAGGAAGATATATTCTGAAATTTCTTTTATCTGACGGGAATTAGTAGTATTTGACTGGAACTAGTTAATGATGCTATTTGTACCAGGAACTGTTATATGTGTTATGCACATATATACGTGTACGTGTGCCAGACTAGAGTACACACCATCGGTAATGGGTTTAATTATACGGAGGTTGATCTGAAAACTTATTTATCCGACTGGAGAGAGCACAAGAGACTATAATGTCATGTGAAAAGAAGGAACATTGCAAAGAAATATGTGACACGATTTTCTTTCAATTATTCGTGCAATTTGTGAAGATCTATAATTATTCTCGTGAACAATATGTATACCTTTCAGGACGTGACGTAACCCAAAGGACATTCGTTAATCATTTTTAAGTGAAAAATATCTTTGATAGTGAAAGACATTATTAATGAGACAATCGCGATAGTGATTTAGTTCATTCAATATTATCATCATATTTGATTCCCCGAACATTATTTTGTGTGATTGAGTTAATGAACAGTATTGTGTGAAATTTTAATGTCGGACGCGACATACGTGTTTAAATGAATATGCAGATACCATGGACATTAACTAACCATGTGGATTCGATAATGATTTTATTATTTTGATTCTGATTTGTACATGTATATCTAATGGGTTAATTTAAAGAAGCTATTGTGTTTAATGATTTGTATCTGTAAAAATGTTGTTATGAATATATATGTACCCACTATTGACTTTTACGACAAAAGTAGGTGACCTTGAACATTAAAATAAGACTATATCATGTTGTCATTTAAGGGGCAGTATAAGATATTAATAGATGCTCAACGGGGAATTGTACGATGTCGGAGGTTATTTAGTCTATATTAGTTGATTTTAGAATTATCTGAAGTGGGAATGGAGTGAAATTAATTAATTAAAAAAAAATTGGGATAATGTTGGCATATTATTTAAAGAACTATAATTGGAAATTAGATTTCCTTGAGGAGAAGGGACGAATAATGAAACAAAAAAATGTGCATAACATCTTTAAGAACTATAATTAGAAATTATATTTCTTTGTGAAAAAGGGACGATTGTAACAAAGTAGGCATGCTGATATGATATATCACAATTGTAACAAAGTAGGCATGCTGATATGATATATCACGGTAGCTGTACCATCTGGAAGTATTAATTAGCCTAGATGCTGTGATTTGTTATTAAAGTAAACTAGTGGTTAATTAGGTCTCTGTCTATTACATCAGTAAACCGGGGCAGGGTGCAGTACGTATACTGGTCAGATATATAATGAACACCAGCTGGACATTAATTATGAATGCAGACGGCACTACTTTGCACAAGAAGCGGATTAGTAATTATAAGTATGAGCTGGTATTGGATGGGGGTCAGTCTGTGTTTAGAAGGCCGTGGATTAAGACTTTGACAGTCTACACGAGAGACTGTCAGGAGGGCTACAGGCTAGTGCTAGTAAAGATGTAGAAGACTTACAAGTTGACAATTGACTTAGCCAGACTGAGACACAACGCCGAAGTACTAACAAGTTTGATGATGTTATAATACCATGAACACTTACTTGTGATGTCGGTGTAATTTACGATCACGAATAAACTGTCTATTATCCAACATTATGTGTCGTTGCTGAATTGTGTCACATACGTCTACAGGCAATAAATAACCAGTGTAAAACACAAACAGCTAGCTTATAAAGTATTCTCTAGGTATTTGATTTCGGTCTCAACTCCATAAGGAATATTCAGACTTGCTGGAAATTCTTTTTATCACAACAACATGTAGCTAATCATAGATTTTTTTTCAAAAATCCTGTTGATATATAGCTATGACACATACCAGTGCATACACTGTCAAAATTTCCTTTGCTGGATGTCACCATATCTCATTCAGAATGAAGGTTTTTTGTGTCACTTAAAATCAATTCTCTTTCATGCTGGGAAAAGTTACCTCTAACCAATTATATTGGTGTATGACTCGCTTAATATAGCAAGCTATATACAGTAATCTATTCAACTAGCCCCGTGGACTGTACCAGGAAAAAATAACTAGTGTCTAATCCTTTTAAATTGTCAGTGTAATCAGTCAAAAATATATGTTATAACCCACTGGGGAATATATCCTTAAAAAAAAACAACGTAGAATTGGTAGAAAATTTCACAGGGAACACATGCACTTGAAACAGACTCTGTTTCTGATAGTCAGGTATGGCTTAAAGCGAATGCCAGAATCATATTAAATTGAAATGCATTACATAATTGTATTCTAACCCCGACATTTCATTCTGAACTATTCCAAGTTTTGAATTTTTAGAGTTCAAATGTGACGTCAGGGGTCCATGAGCCTCGAAGAATCTTGTAAGAAAATTGGTCATTTTTTTTTTATTAAAGCACAGTGGCATTTTTTTTAACTTCAGATTATTTTGGATCGCATTATTCTGAAGTGACTGGTTATGTATACATACACCTGCAATACACATGCGAACACAATAGGAAGGTCGTGGTACCATTATAAAGTCAACGTAGGAATTTACACTATTGTAATTGATTGATAAACCATGTATACGGCTATATATAGTTTACCATACACCAGAATACAGGGTACATGTTCCTGTAATCTCGAGGAAATCTGATACATGTTTCTATTTTAACCTGGCAATATTTAAATCCCCATTATGTGTTACCTGTTTACATTGTCAGCATGTCGGGTACAATGCCGGCACTACACACCAGTATAAATGATGAAGGTGGCAGTAAAACAGTATTGTGGCGCAAATTCTCCGCTGTGGTACGCATGGCCGACAAGTAATCAACCGTGTCACATGGCTTTACCACCGGTTTTTCTTATCTTGCATTTTCTCAATTATCATTTATATCCAGTTGTAAAATATTTAAGTAATAATTTTTTTACCTTGTATATCAATTCTGCTTAGTGTTATGTTGGTATTGAAGTGAACAGTGAACAAACGGTCAAACCTGCTTGTATGTTATGACATGTTTTCCCTTTTACGGTGTCTGACTACAGGCTTAATTTATGTTGATAAATTAGAAAGAAATCTTCAGAAATTAAGACAGCCATAAGAGTTGTTCCCCTTGAAATTTTTTACACAGCCAGCAAACTTATATATCCACTGAACCATAAAACAGGTGATCATGATAGCGGCCATCCCACACTGCAGGTATTGATAACTTAACAAATTATACTACAATAACACTTCTCTAGTCTTTGCAAATTAACCATACTTTATCTCTCATAACCAAGACCAAGATGCAGCTAAACTCACCCATACTTGACAATTGCTACCCCCCCCCAACCATGTCAACATCATTACACCCCCTCCTAATATTGAAATAGCTGACCACATAAAGATCCTTAATCAGATTTGTTTAGTTTGTAGGTGTCAGCGCCACCTGGTATGCAATTAATATATTCGGTAATTCAAGGGCTATAATCAATAGACAACACTTTGAGAATGAACTCCCTCTGGAAATATTACCCCCTAGGCTTACATGTGTTATTGACACAAAACCAAAGTAAACATGATTCTGGTCAGATATAGGATGTTTACAAATCATAAACTAGGGTTTCAATGCACCAGTATACCAGTACATACCAAATATCCAATAACACCGTTACATTTTCTGATATAAGATGCGAAGTTTAGAACTTTCCCACATGTTGTATTTTGTTTTACATCCTACACTGAAACATGTTTATAACGCATCCCTGAGGACCAAAGAAATTAGTTTGTTATTTAAGCAATGAATGTTTTAGCAAATGTTGTTACAGTCCTATAACACACATTGCTATTGATGACAAAATAAATAAAGCCCGATAGGGCTTTATGTAAGTTTGTCAGCAATAGCAATGTGTGTTATAGGACTGTAACAATATTTGCTAAAATGTTCATTACTTATATTTACATTTTGATAGAATTATTGTGCTTTATTGAGTTTCTTCTGACCGATTTTGATCAGCAAATTCAAGTGAAGACAACAATGAAATCCATGACGTCACAATAGAGATTGATGACGTCATAATACCAACTGCTGTTATAGTCTGAGGCACTGGGTGTTATAGGCGTATGACAGCAACTGCCTCTTAGCATTGTGTCAATGGAAAATTGCAGAGCAAATGTAAATATATCTGTATAACATACAGATAACAGGGCGCCTGGTGGGGAATGAGAAATACTACATTATAACCATGAATTTGTTGTAAGCCTGTTCGTTATAGACATGTTTTACTGACCCTATCCCAGTGTATGTGATGTGAGTGTACAAGTAGGTGTTGAGTGTACATGTGTATTTGGGAGGTTGTATTTAGGTTCTTGACATGGGGTAAAGCTGGACTGATGCATACTTTATAGTGCTACCACAGAGAAGGCCCCCCCCCCCCCCTACAAGGGAACATCCACAGGATCACATCACATTAATCAGGGAGTAGTAACAGTATCTACCATTTTTTTCTGACTGTTATATGGCCAGGGGACATAACCCAAAACTTTCCTTTCAAGGACAATAGAATTTGAATTTGAGTCTTGACACATTCATTCCTATACATTTAACATGGACTTGCCCAGTTTTTATTTGGGTAACATTCAAATGCAACTACAATTGAAATCTTTTCAGGAAATCATTTTTTCTGACTGTGTTATATGGCCAGGGGACATAACCCAAAACCTTCCTTACAAGGGCAATGGATCAACAGCCAGGTGTGTCCTAGCTGTGAGTAGCTAGATGGACTAAAATTTAGCCAGGAGACATGAAGAGACTAATACAGGTACTATAACCCCAATATATATGACAGCTGTTAAAATCCATTGTGAAGCAATGTTTCAGTTACACACTACAGTAAAGCAATAAAATAACACTAACAAACACTGGGAAAGTCGTTCACTATCCAAAGATCTTCTCCAACACATCCAGGACCAGCGTAACCTTTAATTCCAACTTTTTTTAGAAGGGACCTTTGACCTTTGGGACAGAAACAATGAACCCACCACTAACATGATTTGGTCTGGTTAATTTTGTTGAAGTCCTATTAACAGCCAGGGTCATTTAAGCACGTGCTAGGTTTTGAAGGTGGAGGAAAGCTGGAGTACCTGGAGAAAACCAGCATTTTACGGTCAGTACCTGGCAACTGCCCCACTTGGGATTCAAACTTGCAAACCTAAAGGTGGAGGGCTAGTGGTAGAATGTTGGAACACCTATTCTCGGCCACGATGCCCCCCCCCCCCTCCCTCCCATAAGAATCTGACAATGTTAAATGCAAACAAATTATAGTACTTGACGTATCGGGATAATCGGAGGTGTATATCAAGTAGAATATATGATTTCTCAAAAGATTGATAATGGATCAGAAACCTTTATTTGAATCAGACTTTATGCATTCAGCAAAATTGACAAAATGCGTAATGAACATTTTTTTTTAAATCTTTGTCTTCAGACAAAAATTCTTTTCAAATGCTGTTTTCTATTATAGTTAAAACATGACAGCAAAATTGTATGTACATGAAGATTTTAGGTCTTTTCTGAGTCTAGATCTCAATATTTAAAGGGGCAATTAAGTGAAGTTTGTTTACTTTTTTATTCATATCACCAAATATTTTATAAAGTTGCAGTTCTGTAATACTTAACGAGAACTATTCATAACAATATTTTGACAAAACCTAATGTTTTCCATGCATTTTTTAATCAATAATAAAAATCCTTAATCGTCAAACCCATGCAAATGAGACATATGTTTACAAACATCTCTGAGCATTTTGACCTCATGATGATGATCACGGAGCATGTGCAGACCTGCTTCATGGATGAAATAAAAATGACTTTGAAATCGAAGTGCAGCCAGTCAAATAATATGTTTGGATAATAGTAAGCATAATACTAGTAGCTGATATCACTACATTTCATGTACATGATAATTCCTGAATTTATAGCACTTCTTCACGACATCTCTATAGCTGAAATTCACAACAATTTTTATTTATATAGCATAGTAAATAGTTAACACATGTTCAGGTAACAATGTTATAAAAATCTTTTCAGGAATGGAATGTTATTAATTAAGCTACTTCGACAATCACATTTTTGCGACATTTCTGCTCCGTAATTGTTATAATTTGACAATCACTTTTTTGCGACATTTCTTATTCAGTGTTTTGTCACCTGGATCACAAATGTACACAATAGTTTCTAAGCAGCCACCTCCTATTTGCTACAGTATTCCTTTTCTGCTATGACTGTACATTGTACAGCGGTCAATTTACAATTGATTTTCATGGGTCCTTTTTGTACACATTGCTGAAAACGATGGGTCCCACAATGTTAAAATGAAGCATTTTCAGAATTTCTGTGAGTCCTTTCATAATTTTATGAGTACTGGACTCGGGACTCGCACGTAGATTGATCACTGATTGTACACTGGTTTTTTGACTGATGTGTTGCCTACCTTACACCCCTACAAACAGAATAAACTCTCCTTACAGTGATTCTAAGTAATATAAGCGTAATATAGGCTAATCGGTCAATCCTATATAGAATAGGGGGGTTAAAGTTTAAAGGCAGTGAAATTAATCAGTTATTTTATACCCCTCAGGTGCTCAGGTGATTCAGTCCATTACCATAAAACAGGATCAGTCCATTTTTGTACGAAGGTGAGTTACGGAAAAGATACAACCATGACAAAATCTTCTTTTGTATTTCCATGACAATTGAACAAAGGTATTTTCTACCTTTTCAACAGGTGACACAGGTGTGGGGAGCACATTTATATACACTAGAAGTTATTCAGGGGAGTTAGACAACTCCGGAGCTAAAGGCACACCGGCACTGGTGTCTCCGATCCCCTGAAGGGGAACAATTTACCTCCCTCGTACAGTTAACATCCCCCATACAATTTACCTCCCGCCCTCGTACAGCGAGGCGAGGCAGTTAAGGACTTGCCCTGGCCATGCTATTGTATAGAGGATCAGTATAGCTAGCCAACTAATAATCCTGAAAATCTATACATTACAGAATGTTCGAAAGGTTAAAATACTAACTGTGCTTAGAAATCATGACTCATACCAGTAGAACTATTATCACAGAAGTTGTCGTTGTGTTGCTGGTTTAATCTAAACACTCTCTTAATGCACCAACTCTATAATCTGGTGAAAACGGTGACATTTTGTCAAGTTTTTGTCCACAGAATACAAAAACTTTTAAAAAATATCTGGCCAGGTGTCTCTGTCAAAGGCTTGTGATCACACCCAAGTCTAGCTACTACCGACGACACAACAGCTGATGTCGCGGAGAACAGTCAGTCTCGCAATATTCCGGCCTTAGTGGCAACTGTGCCAACTTCACGTAGATGAAACGAAAAATGCACGAAAAATGTACAGTCATGTAATTAAAGTATTCCCAGAGTACACCTCGACTCATTCACCCCCCTGAAGACACATTTGAACCAATCCAAAAGTTTGAATAGTTTATTATGAAATTTCATGGCTGAATGAGTAACAGTCTTTCTGACATTGAGCCGAGAGATGACATCGTCTGCCTTTCTCTTCTTACCTTCACATCGCATACTGCTCACAAATCTAATATTCCAAACAGATCAAAGGTCAAAATTACGCAAATGTATTATACATCCTAATATTACCAGGGAACGTTTTCTCCGACTCACAAAAACCTGCATTTTTGCCCCTGAAATTGCCAAAGGTGATTCCCAAAATTGATGAAGTTTTACTCTTTATTACCGTATTTGACCGGGAATAAGCCCCCACCCCCTGAGAAAAATAATTGATCAAAAGTAGGGAGGGGTCTTATTCCCGAATACACCCCTGTTCACAAAAGTCCGCCATCTTGGATATTCTACTGTTTTGATCTAGGAACTCAGTTCACACTATACCAGTAATGTAATTATAGTTGTTTGTTTTGTTAAAATAGCAATTTATATTCAGAATGTTTAAAAACAGTCAGTACAAATTGATGCCATTTATGGTGCTGCTAACATATTTTCTATTAGCAATTGGTCTAGACAATTCAATTTATCAAGCATCATCTTGAATGCATTTTCATTTATAATGTATTAAGTATTCATTTAGATATAATAATAACATTCAGATGTGTAAAAGGAATTAATAGCATGACAATAAGACTGCTTGTCATTTGGCTACCGCCATTACGAGATTTGAGAGAGGCCTACAAGGCATTAAATACATTAAGAAATTTGAGTAAACAATGTAAAATTAACACACAACCAATGCATGAATCATACAAAAACAACAAACCAACTTATCTGCATTGAGTCTGGAAGCATTAAGAGCAAGAGACATGTATTTATGGATAAAAGTCTTCCAAAAAACGCTAAGGCCATCTGAAGGCAGCCATCTTGTTTTCTCAGAGAGCCGGTTGATACAAATTTCAGAATGACAATTTTAACGAACTGATATTGACAGAAAGGTTAGGTTTGAAACAAACTACTTGGCAACAAACTACTTCAAAATGAATTTACTTTTATTTTATCACAATAAAATATATTTTCTTTATTTTCTTTTTCAATACAGACTTACATATAATGGATCAAGTACAAGAATAATATTTCGTTTTTGTTCAAAGTTTGCAAAATGCACAACCAGTTCAAACATGAAAGTATGGTGTTCTTAACACCAGCTAAACAACGTTTTATTTCAAGTTTAGCCTTATAGATATATATTTTTTTTTTTTTGCACAGATATATTTTATGTTCAGACACAAAATTAAAAAGAAATCAACATGCTTTTTATTGAGAAAAAGACAAAATTTAGGGTGGGGGCTTATTCCCAGGCTCCCACCCTGTTCCAAGAACCTTTGCCAAAGTGGGGAGGGGGCTTATTCGTGAGAGGGGGCTTATTCCCGGTAAAATACGGTATAGTGTTCAGGTTCAGGGCCTGATAGATTTAGTATAATGTTCAGGTTCAGGGCCTGATAGATTTAGTATAATGTTCAGGTTCAGGGCCTGATAGATTTAGTATAGTGTTCAGGTTCAGGGCCTGATAGATTTAGTATAATGTTCAGGTTCAGGGTCTGATAGATTTAGTATAATGTTCAGGTTCAGGGCCTGATAGATTTAGCAAAAGTTTTAGTAGGTGTGATTTGAGTCCCACGACTCTTAAATTTGTAAAATTTGAGGGTCTCGGGGAAAACCCTGTATTACCAGCATATTATCACCATTGTCACTCACCATAAGCCTGTACCAATTCCTGCTATTGCATGCATTTAGTTCAGCAGTATGAGGACGGTCAATACATAACTCCGATCTACGATGACCTGACATTGTCATCTTTGGAGAAAATACATATACAGTACACACAAAGGAGAATGTTGATATTTGTAAAGTTGTTGATATGTAATGCAAAAATAGGAAAGAGACTTTAATGCACTTCATTTGATCTCCAATTTTATAACGTGTATATAAAGTAAACCGGGACTTTAACATTTGCATAGAAATTTTGATAATAATTCGAAGTCGATGGGACCATGGGAAAATTTTCAAGTTTTTTTTAGTTACGGGAGTTTGAATTCTAGTGTATATAGCTTGGCCGGGACAGACAAAACAATTTGAATTATACGAGTGAGAGGTAATGCGATTTGACTATATTTCTTTTTTCTATATTTAAATTCAACGAAACAAGGTCAAATTCTTTTTGTTACTTATTAATACATAAAAACTCATTTGTGTTCACTTTAAAACCGATACCTTAAGTGGTGCTAAACACTTTCAAAATGGATTTGCTACACCACTGTTAACAAAACTTTACACAGATACATGCATATCTTTTCCAGAGAAATAGGGAAACAACACTATTGTGGCCGTCACCGTAACACAATTGCGTCTATTTTTATACAGCTACAGGGACTAAGTTGAAGCCACCCCCATTGTCCAAAATCAATTCTAATCTCAGTCCGACTCCCCTCTACAGTTTGTTCTAATTCCTACTGAGGCCAACATGTATATTGATCAGAAACAGAAGATCTTGACAAGATAGCTACAGAAATAACACACTGGAGCACTAGTATCAACCCACTGCCATAGGCTGGAGGGGGGTATGGGAGGGGCGAGGACTGGGGGTGGAGAGGAGTGGGGTGGGGCGAAGACAGTCTGATAGAGACTTGTGAAATCTCCAGCTGGACTTAAGTGGTTCAATCAAATCTCCAGCTGGACTAGTGGGTGGCATATGCCTGGAGGTAGGTAAGAATGTAGTATGTAGGGTTGGGAGTGTGACAACAGGAAGGATGAGGGGAGTAAGACAGAAGTAGGAATTCAATTCAAGTTCAGATTCCTCATTTTATCGAGTCACTCCTAAGTACACTTCTGTGTGCAACACGAGGTCATAAATACCATCAAACCTCTGACATGTCGTTCCAATGAATTACAAGTTATCATAATACAAGTAAAAATGTACATGTTATTTATAAGCTAATCTATAAATTACACAGCAATGTTCTGTTAACTGAAGGTAACATCAACCCAAACTGCTGCAATAGGGGAGTGACTCATTTATAAGATTTATCTGTAAAGATTGTCAGATAGAAATAATTCATCTACAAAATTATAATTTTTCACAAATGTCATCGTCAACCTGACAAAGATGATTTTTTAAACTGAATATTACATTTATATATACAGTTTATATAAGTAAACATTTTCGCTCAAATATCTCCAATAATTTAATACATTAAACATACATTTATCTTCCTTTTTCCCATTATGCCAGATTTCAGATGAAGATTTAAAATGAGTTTCTAAATAAACCCCTATCTACAAACAACAATCATTGTTTATAATGGAGTAATTTTTTATAATGCCTGAAGCCAGCAAATATCTATAAATAGATAACACCTACACATACACACTTTATCTACAGTATACACTGTCTATATACTTAACACTGCAAAACATGGTTCAATATCAACTGAAAGGTCACATGTAACATTACTGCTTTTGTTCCGATTATAGTCCATTTCAAAATACTGTACACGGTATCTATGTGATAGCCATCATTGTTAAACAGTATAAATAATACAGATCTTCACACAAACACCGCGATAATAGCTCTCATGAGCTAATGTTATTTTTATCATATATGCGACGTCAAGTAAAGATTATTGTATTGTAAATATTTTCAATAATCTAAAGCATTATAAACATACATTTTTCTTACATTTCTGAAAGTATAAGAGTACAGGGGTTGTGATGGCCATCCTATTCTGAAATATGATAAATGCTACAAGGGGTTCTAAACACGTACTCGGGTCCCGATTGAACCTACATGGGTTTAAATGGAGTAAATACAATACTCTGTCCTGATTGTACCTACAGGGGGTTTAAATGAAATAAATACAGCACTCGGTCTTGAGTGTACCTACAGGGGGTTTAAATGGATTTAATTCGGTACTCGGGTCCTGATTGTACCTACAGGGGGTTTAAATGGAATAAATACGGCACTCGGGTCCTGATTGTACCTACATGGGGTTTAAATGGAATAAATACGGTACTCTGTCCTGATTGTACCTACAGGGGGGTTAGGCGGAGTAAATACGGTACTCGGTCCTGATTGTACCTACAGGGGGTTTAAATGGAGTAAATACGGTACTCGGTCCTGATTGTACCTACAGGGGGTTTAAATGGAGTAAATACGGTACTCGGTCCTGATTGTACCTACAGGGGGTTTAAACAGAGTAAATATGGTACACAGGTCCTGATTGTACCTACAGGGGGTTTAGACGGAGTAAATACTGTACTTGATCCTGATTGTACCTACAGGGGGTTCAAATGGAGTAAATATGGTACTCGGTCCTTATTGTACCTTCAGGGGGTTTAGACGGAGTAAATACTGTACTTGATCCTGATTGTACCTACAGGGGGTTCAAATGGAGTAAATATGGTACTCGGTCTTTATTGTACCTTCAGGGGGTTTAGACAGAGTAATTACTGTACTTGATCCTGATTGAACCTACAGGGGGTTCAAATGGAGTAAATACGGTACTCAGTCCTGATTGTACCTACAGGGGGTTTAAACGGAGTAAATATGGTACACAGGTCCTGATTGTACCTACAGGGGGTTTAGACGGAGTAAATACTGTATTTGATCCTGATTGTACCTACAGGGAGTTTAAATGGATTAAATATGGTACTTGGGTCCTGATTGTACCTACAGGGGGTTTAAACGGAGTAAATACGGTACTCGGTCCTGATTGTACCTACAGAAGGTTAAACGGAGTAAATACGGTACTCAGTCCTGATTGTACCTACAGGGGGTTTAAACAGAGTAAATATGGTACACAGGTCCTGATTGTACCTACAGGGGGTTTAGACGGAGTAAATACTGTACTTGATCCTGATTGTACCTACAGGGGGTTCAAATGGAGTAAATATGGTACTCGGTCCTTATTGTACCTTCAGGGGGTTTAGACGGAGTAAATACTGTACTTGATCCTGATTGTACCTACAGGGGGTTCAAATGGAGTAAATATGGTACTCGGTCTTTATTGTACCTTCAGGGGGTTTAGACAGAGTAATTACTGTACTTGATCCTGATTGAACCTACAGGGGGTTCAAATGGAGTAAATACGGTACTCAGTCCTGATTGTACCTACAGGGGGTTTAAACGGAGTAAATATGGTACACAGGTCCTGATTGTACCTACAGGGGGTTTAGACGGAGTAAATACTGTATTTGATCCTGATTGTACCTACAGGGAGTTTAAATGGATTAAATATGGTACTTGGGTCCTGATTGTACCTACAGGGGGTTTAAACGGAGTAAATACGGTACTCGGTCCTGATTGTACCTACAGAAGGTTAAACGGAGTAAATACGGTACTCAGTACAGCCTGTGATAACATCATTGCCAGTGAACAGGTTGCAGACTGGAAGTTCCTTGGATTGGGATTAAATGTCATCATCGGCAGTAAAACGATCTCGTTGAATATTAGTGATCTGGCTAAAGATTGAGCTATTTTCTCCGCCTTAACTTTGTCTTAAGAATATTCCTTTACGAACTTTTTCTATTTATTATAAGAAGAATTTAATACTCCTTCACACCAAAGGGAGCAGAATATTATTATAGAAATCTACACAAAACATTTTCAAATTGGGTCAAATCGGAGTCTTTTGCACCATTTGAAGTTGAAATTCTGTCTTTTCTCGCATTTGAGTTATTCAGAACTAGCAGTGAAATCTCAGAAACTTGTGATATGTGTCACAGTTGAATCACTGCATCAATTTCATGACAACATATTTCATTTTTGTCCCATTTGACATAACACAGGTAAAATAGTTCTTACATCTTCTCCGGGAAGAAGTGAATTTTCATTTCCGTATTAATCTGACCCGAGAGATTTGCTTGCAATTTGAATAAGTCTAAAATAATGAAACAATGCCATATTGGCTTTGTAAGGAATTTCTAATTTAACATCATCGATGGCCTTATTAGAAAACAAGTTTCAGTTTGCGATACAGGTATAGTATATAAAGTAACTTGCTACATAAATAATCCAGACTTACATTAATTCCCAGTAGGGACACCGAAAATAACCGATTTCTAAAGGATTTGAATTGGGTAAAGTGCAATGATGATATCGACCTCATTCCTATATTAACCTCGACCAGGTCGGATTTGTGTGATTTGTATGACTTACGAAGATGAGGTCACTCCCTGGAGGGGAATATGTCAGGGCGAGTTACGCAGCCAGTCACCTGTGACTGTTACCATGGAGACGGGCCTGTGATCATGACTGTTACCAGGGAGACGGGCCGGGGAAGGACGGGAGGGGCTTTGTTATTGAAGATTTAGAGTGAAATTGACAGTCCCATCTTCTATTTCTAGTAAATGAACATTAAATAAAATAAACTTCAACTTCTATTATCTTAATTCCTCTCATAGGTGGATATGTGGGTAATGCATGAATCATATTGTACATGGTAGACACCTCCGGGCTCATTTTACCCCTGAAGACACACTTGAACCCTCCCAATTCAAAGGTTGGAATAGTTCATTACATAACTTCAAGGGGTTAACAAGTATATACTGATCACACATACAGTAATTACACATGTAGGTACCATTTTTTCCTGTGTTACCAACCATTGATTATAAAATTTCAATCTATTCCCACCGCTTAATTGTTAAAACAAAGTTTATGGCTTCATTGGCTAATTATATATATATATAATCTGACAGGATTTGTAGAATATTCCATAGTTCAAAGACCTAGCAGACAGAGACAGACAAAAACCTTAGCTTTGGAAAAACATTGTGATACAGAGATACTCCATTTCTGTATTGTGATATGATACAATATGCCTATAACGGTTTTTCCAAATTGTCGAAGTGGTGAACCATGAGATATTCGCTACTGACTTGGCCATCGAGAATTTCCTTACAGCAAGATGTTATACATGTAACATAGCACTAGATAAGCATGGTAATTTATTAAATAGTCTGAGAGATATTTAATCACAAAGGAACGATTATGCTTGAAAGATCAATCTCCCGACTGTAATGTCAGGTGGTACATCAAAAGGAAATGAGTTCAACAAATCCTTCTACTGCAAGAAAATAACTGATAAAAGCGACGTTTATTTACCCAAGAAGACGGAGAACAACCACCCTTTCTCTAAATTCCTTTCCTGGTCATATTTCATAAACTTTACAAAAATTGCATATACAGTGTACATTGTACCCTCGTTTTATCGCCATCTTTCGTCCACAGCAATTATGGCGGTGTGCGAGGGTGGCGTACTTAACACGGTGATTATATAGGAAGGAAATCCGTTCTAGAGTTTAAGGTGGTGGTAGATTTGGGTGGCGGTAGATTTGGGTGGAGGTAGATTTGGGTGGCGGTTGGTCGGGGTACACATGTACAATGTAATGATTATTTAATGTCACTAGGATGATCATCCTTTCTCCCCACTCGGACAGGAATATCCACTATCGCCCATGTGTGGATATCTTCTGTCTTACCTCGGGTGGAGATAAACACGTAACACAATGTCACCATGTTAACTAGATTATGTTAACACTAGAAGCGATGTCAGTATGTCATGTTGTGTAATATGCCACGGAAATAATTAATTCCTGTTAAAATCTATTTCAGCAAAGCCATTAATAATGTGTAAATACCCCCCCCCCCCCCCCCCCCCGATCCCTGACAAGATGACAGTCCTGAGTTAACAACAAATATCCATTACAGACATAATTATTATATCACTGTAATCAATGGTACGGATCAATGTTAGGAGTTACTGGGACGGCAGCTCAATAACATGCTTCAATACAGTTGAACCTCGTTATCTCAAACTTGGGTAATTCGAAGAACCAGTTTAATTCGAGGTATTTTGTAAGCCCCGGATAACTCTTTAGTTTTTTGTGTTTCTGTCAGACTTTGAGATAGTTCATCCCTGTAAATACATGGTAGAGTCTATTGTACAGTAGCTATATGAAAGGCCAAGACTTTCAGGGACTGTCCACCGAAGGTCGCAAGGCCATGTGAGGATGTAAAACTCTCAAAATAAATAGTGTACACAAATTAAAGGTGTTTTATATATAGCATGTAACACTGTACATGTTTTATATATATAGTATATACATAACACACATGTGTATTATATACATGTATGAACTACAACCTGAGCATGTGAAGACAAATCTATTTACATACATGTAAGTAATGCACACTACATAAATATGATGTGTTTTATTTATAAAACTAAATCTTCATAAGCACTTTACCTAACACAGGACAATTGCTTTAAAATCTTACTTATACAGCATTCTAATATTTATGTATACAGTCATGCAGTCAAATGTTTTTGTAAAAAAACAAGAGGCCCAACGGGCCTTAACGGTCATCTGACTACCAATTGTAAAATCACTATGAAAATACGTGTAGTCATTAAATCAAGTTATAATATGCCTGTATAGATTGCCAAGTTCAAGATAGTGGCCTTCTTGGATTTCTGATGGGCTTGAAAAATAACAACACTTTGTTGGGACCATCTCAGGATATCATTTCTGGCAAGTTTCAGCTCAATTCCACTGGTAGAACTTGAGAAGTTTAGAATGTGTTTTCAAAATGGCCGCTGTGGAGGCCATCTTGGATTTTTGACAACACGAAAAATAACAACAGTTTCGTTTTGGCCCCAGTGACCTTGAATGAAAGTCAAGGTCATTTCTATTAACAAACTTGGTAGCCCTTTATCCCAGCATGCCACAGGCCCAATATTAGATCTCTGGGCCTTTTGGTTATTCAGAAGAAGTTGTTTAAAGATTATGACCGTTTTGGTCCCTGTGACCTTGAATGAAAGTCAAGATCATTTCTTTGAACAAACTTGGTAGCCCTTTATCCCAGCATGCCACAGGCCCAATATCAGGTCTCTGGGCCTTTTGGTTATTCAGAAGAAGTCGTTTAAAGATTATGACCGTTTTGGCCCCTGTGACCTTGAATGAAAGTCAAGGTCATTTCTTTGAACAAACTTGGTAGCCCTTTATCCCAGCATGCCACAGGCCCAATATTAGATCTCTGGGCATTTTGGTTATTCAGAAGAAAATGTTTAAAGATTATGACCGTTTTGGCCCCAGTGACCTTGAATGAAAGTCAAGGTCATTTCTTTGAACAAACTTGGTAGCCCTTTATCCCAGCATGCCACAGGCCCAATATCAGGTCTCTGGGCCTTTTGGTTATTCAGAAGAAGTTGTTTAAAGATTATGACTGTTTTGGCCCCTGTGACCTTGAATGAAAGTCAAGGTCATTTCTTTGAACAAACTTGGTAGCCCTTTATCCCAGCATGCCACAGGCCCAATATTAGGTCTCTGTGCCTTTTGGTTATTCAGAAGAAGTCGTTTAAAAATTATGACTGTTTTGTCCCCTGTGACCTTGAATGAAGGTCAAGGTCATTTCTTTGAACAAACTTGGTAGCCCTTTATCTCAGCATAACACAGGACCAATATCAGGTCTCTGGGCCTTTTGGTTATTCAGAAGAAGTTGTTTAAAAAGATTTTGACCTTTTTGGCCCCAGTGACCTTGAATGAAGGTCAAGGTCATTTCTTTGAACAAACTTGGTACCCCTTTATCCCAGCATAACACAGGCCCAATATTAGGTCTCTGGGCCTTTTGGTTATTCAGAAGAAGTCGTTTAAAAATTATGACCGTTTTGTCCCCTGTGACCTTGAATGAAGGTCAAGGTCATTTCTTTGAACAAACTTGGTAGCCCTTTATCTCAGCATAACACAGGACCAATATCAGGTCTCTGGGCCTTTTGGTTATTCAGAAGAAGTTGTTTAAAAAGATTTTGACCTTTTTGGCCCCTGTGACCTTGAATGAAGGTCAAGGTCATTTCTTTGAACAAACTTGGTACCCCTTTATCCCAGCATAACACAGGCCCAATATCAGGTCTCTTGGCCTTTTGGTTATTCAGAAGAAGTCGTTCAAAGATTTTGACCTTTTTGGCCCCTGTGACCTTGAATGAAGGTCAAGGTCATTTGTTTGAACAAACTTGGTACCCCTTCATCCCAGCATGGCACAAGCCCAATATTGGGTCTATGGGCCTTTTGGTTTATGAGAAGAAGATGTTTCAATGGAAAAGTTTACGGACGGCGCACGGCGCACGACGCACGACGACGGACGAAGCATGATGACTATAGGTCATCCTGACCCTTCGGGTCAGATGACCTAAAAAAGGTTTTTGATTTTAGCTTAATTTAAAATCCTAATATATAAAAGTATTTAACAATGTATTTCTGTATACACATCAAAGATAAAGTGTTTGCTGAACTGGGATGGGATGGTCTGGTTGGGTTTAGGGTCATTTAAGGATGTGCCAGATTTTGGAGGTGGAGGAAAGCCAGAGTACCCCAAGATAAACCACCGACTTACGGTCAGTACCTTGTAAATGCACCACGTGGGTTCCAACTCTCACAACCCAGAGATGGAGAGCTATTGGTAGAATGTCGGGACACCTTAACCACCCCACTCCTTTCTGGGATGGCAGACCCAAAGTAAATACATCCTGCAGAAGTAGACTACACACGACCATCACAAATGTGACATTTAAGTAAATTTAAGTGTAGTGAAATATAACATATCATATTGTGAGGTATACATGGTATACCCTATCTATATTTCAGGCCTACAGATTATGAAACCTATCATTTTACATTAAAAAATTTGAAATTTGACCATCAAAGAAAGTCGGAAGATCCTGGCTGTTTTTTACCTCCGTCATAAAATCCAGAACTATTTATACAGCACAGTGTTTAGGGGTAGAATGATCCTTTATAATACACCTCCGCTCTGTGTTCAGTTAGCTTACACTAATATAATCAATTACGGAGCAGTGTAGTAGCGCAGTACCATCCTGGCTCAGTGCTCTTAGGTTCAGCCATGCATAGAGCTGCGTATTAATTAGATAACATGATTAATTCATACAAAATGGTAAATAATTAGCTTTTGATTTAAAAGGAGGTCCATGAGAATGTACTAAGTTTGGCATTTATCTTATTAGACACATATTTCAACATAAGTCGTAACACGGTTCAATTTACCACAGTTTTCGTAAAGAAAGCCCAAATACATTTCAACAATAAGTCATGACTAGCACGGTTCAATTTACCACAGTTTTCGTAAAGAAAGCCCACACACATTTCAACAATAAGTCATGATTCCAGAACGATTCAATTTACCACAGTCTTCGTAAAGAAAGCCCACACACATTTCAACAATAAGTCATGACTCGAGCACAGTTCAATTTACCACAGTTTTCGTAAAGAAAGCCCACACACATTTCAACAATAAGTCATGACTCGAGCACAGTTCAATTTACCACAGTCTTCGTAAAGAAAGCCCACACATATTTCAACAATAAGTCATGACTCTAGCACGGTTCAATTTACCACAGTCTTCGTAAAGAAAGCCCACACACATTTCAACAATAAGTCATGACTCGAGCACGGTTCAATTTACCACAGTCTTCGTAAAGAAAGCCCACACATATTTCAACAATAAGTCATGACTCGAGCACGGTTCAATTTACCACAGTCTTCGTAAAGAAAGCCCACACATATTTCAACAATAAGTCATGACTCGAGCACGGTTCAATTTACCACAGTCTTCGTAAAGAAAGCCCACACATATTTCAACAATAAGTTATGACTCCAGCACGGTTCAATTTACCACAGTTTTCGTAAAGAAAGCCCTATAGTCAATATAACTATAAAAAAGAAATAGGTTCATGACAACAAGTATTCCCGTTTGAAAAAAAAGACATTTTTTTATCATTAATTAATTCATGATAAAGGATGGACATTAATACCAAGAGGACAGGGGCTGCTTTAGCTCATTCACACCTGCAATTTCATAATGAACTCTTCCAACCTCCGAAAAGGAAGAGTTCAAACATGTCTTCGGGGGAAATGATCGAGTTAAGAAAAGAAAAACGACTCTCTAATTTTTGTTGAATCTTATATTTTTAAATGAGCCGTTTTATTTGCTAGAAGTCGAAAGACAAAATGGGTTATTACAAACACTATAATTAATATCGAGCTAATGATTTATTTATGATAGGGGTCTAGAGTTGAGTGCTTCAGGATATTGATCAATGCAGAAATTATATTAATAATTAATTGATCAATGTACACACCATGCAGTGATAAATCTACGTTCAAGTCCCCAAGTCCTGTACTCATAGAATTTATATGGGACTCACCAATTTTCAGGAATACATTGTACTTAAATTTAAAGTTTCGAATAAAGCCAGCCGCTACAGTAGGGCCGGCCTATAGGAACTGATAACCAGTAGTGGATACCGCTATAGAAATGTTGAAAATAGACCTCAACTTATCAGACAGTGATTCATGTAGTACTGCGCCTCATCACCTAATCCATCGGAGGAAGAATATGTGCACTACAAAGTTAGCAACAACAGATGTAGGATTCATTGTTTTTATCAATATAGTCGAAAGGGACTCATGAAAATAAATTGTAGATTGATCATCTGACGCAAGTTACAGAATGCTACTGAAACAACACTGGCCCCCTTAACATAGAGAAATTGCCCCCCTTTTTTCCCTTTCCTAACCCCCCCCCCCCCCCCACCATACAAAACGGTACACCCCCCCTCCCCACCCCACACTATACATGACGTGGTAACCCCCCCCCCCCCCCCCCCACCATACAAAACGGTACACCCCCCCCCCTCCCCACCCCACCCCATACAAAACGGTACACCCCCCTCCCCATCCCACCCCACACCATGCAAACATGACAGTACACAGCAGTGTTCTCACTATGTTTTGCAATATTTGGTTGACTTCGAAAGAATAGCTGGTTGAATTTTCACATTCTGTAATGTTGACATATGTAAAATTCTGAAAAATAGCCAGTTCAAAGTTGGTGAATAACAGGCTACTTTTGCCGGTAACCGGCTTTTAATGAGAACCCTGCACAGCCCCCCACCCCCACCCCACACCATACATGGCGGTACACCCCACATCCTTAACATATAGAGTACTGTCCTCCTTGATTCCCCATCTACACCCACCCCCCTCCCCCACCTTCAATGTAGACAATGGTCACATAGTTACCACAGTATCACTTAACTGTATCACAAATCAGCTAATATATTTTAAACATAACATACAGTTCCTTCTGTTTTTGTGGTAACAGTACAATATCATAGAAATCAATACAATTCAAACTATATAATTAACTCATTCACCCCAAAAATTCCTTCATGAACTTTTCCAACCTTTAAATTGGATGTGTTCAAATGCATCTTTAAGGGTGAACGAGTAAAACTGAAAATCAAAGATTGTATATGTATGCAGACATGGAATTATTGTTTCGGATTCAAATAAAAAAAGTGACGATATCACACTTACCATCATGAGAAAGTCACAAAGTTCAAATTATAATTTAATCAAAATAAAATCTTATATATTGCCAACATTTTTAGTGACAAGTTAACATTATAAAGAGGTTCATGGGGTTCATATGGTGAAGCAGAGCAATTACTAAGAAGAAGAGTAATCTTACTTTGGAAAACTAAATCAGTTGACAATTATGTAATGGCCTTGAAGTCAATATTGTACAAACCATCAAATACTTTGAATTCAAAGCATGATTTAATAAAAAAAATCATCAGATTCTTTCATCAAATTAAAAAACAACTTTACAACAACCAACAAACTTTTTATCAAAGCACTTTACACATAGAACTAAAATAAAGATGTATTCCAACCAATATGAACCTACAAACATTAAACTCACCTCCCCCCCTCAAAGACACATTCTAACTCTTCCAATTCAAAGGTTGGAACACATTGTAAATTTCAGGGTCGATTAAGTTAATTCAAATTCTATCAACAAGAACATAATCAAAATGATAGGTAATATACGGTAAGAAAACAGAATCGCCAGCGTCAATAAATGTTCCGATTGTGATCAAGTTGATAATTAATATAGTAACAAAACCCCTAGAGGTGGAGGGGGGAGGATGTCGTTAAAGACATGTGTTTTGTAGATTGAGGAGAGGCACCAACTAGCCAGGTGCCCCCCCCCCCCACCCCCATTTTCTTCCTGAAGCTGAAAGCTTACTATTTAACTTTACATATGGACGTCTCTTTGTTACTGAAGATATTGCGTTTATAAATCTTAATCTTCATTAATTCCGAAAAAATCAAAGATTAAGATTTCTTGTCAAATGTGTACAATCGTGCATAAAAGAAAGATTGATTTTATTTTGTTGTTTAAATTAAAGCTGAATACACCCCCACAATACTAAGATGTGTTTACTTGGCATACAAAGACACAGCTGATTTCATCAGCTAACACACTGTTTACACAAGTCAAACCATAAAATATTTACCTGCAATTCGGAGGGGGGTCCAGAGTGATTTCTGCGAGCTCTTTCTGGATTCTGTGTAAAGAATTTAAATAATGAGTAGATGCTTTAGGGTCCCCCCTCCCTGCCCATCTCAACTTAGGCCGAGATCAATGCAGACAACACAACATGGCCTATATAGTGCACGCTATGCTAAAACCACAAAACTTATTTTCTCTGCAATCACTGAACCGATTTTAATAATCTTTACACCAAACTGAAGTTTATGACAAACGAAATTGAATGGTGTGCGATTTGAGCAGAAAAGATGAGCCGATTACAGAAATTATTGTGTTAAAGCTTATATGCAAATGAGCTGACGATGTGTATATATACAGTCAGTATATACAACGCTAGTGGAATACACTAGGCCTAGTGCGAACAGAGATTAACATTTCTCCGCGTGTACATATATATACAATACTAAAACAGACGGGAACTGTTACCTTTTTAAGCTGGTGCCCATTGTTTTAGAGGATTTAGGGGTGGGTTTGGCGACGACAGGCGGCTGGGAGTCGGAAGGGCTGGACCCAGAGGAGCTAGTGCCGGGCTGGGCCCCGTCATCACTAACGACTGGTGTATTGTTGGCCGTACCCCCTCGGGATCTTCTGCCCCTCCCCCTGCCCCCCGTCCCATTAACCGTGCCCCTCTCACTCGACATCATGTGATCTGAAAAAGACAGAAACGACGGTCAGTTCACTGCTAATACACATCAATTATTTACCGACGATCGACTTGTCAAACCACTGTAACATACCATGATTCTAAAAGAAAAAAAACTTCCGATTTCTTATCAAATAAAATTGATGAAATCCCTAATCACGTCGATTACATCCTAAATGACTGTCCACATAAGTAAAACAGCTACCGTGTAATTACCAGCACGCGGTAATTGTCAATATTTCTTATTAATCAACAGAGAAAACGGAAGGCAAATAGCGGTGTCACACACGAGCTCGCGAGTCCATGATCTCAACAAAGACATTCCACAGATCAGGGCTGATTTCAGACAAATCTCGAAGTGAGGGACACCACAGACCACACATCAACATAGAACATGTATTTACCTAGGTTCCTGGAGGAAACTTGGACCGGAAAACGAGCAGAATAAAGTAAAATCCAATAAAAATATTACACCACTACCATCCGTCTCAAAACGTGCGAAGCGATGAAACGGCTGTTTCTTTCACCTCCCTCGTACCGTATTTATAGAAAATGATGTAAAATACATGTTGTCCTGGTCGAATAATCGAATTTAACCTGCAAGTAACATATTCTTTAAATTCTCGTTGAATTTAATGGATAATTTTATTGGTCATATGCGTGGTTGTTGAGCATTCGTTGAACGAAATTACCTAGATAAAAATCTTATACGAGGGAGAACAAAGGAACAGCGGTAATCTTCCCAAATGATTAGGTTTTCCGTGTATTCATAGTAAAAAACTATATGGCTTGAAACATGTTAATGCGTTAGAGGTTATTCTATGACGATAAAATCACAGTTCATAATTAATTCTGTGAACTAATTAATCTGAAAAAAAATATTACAGACAAATATCTTCTTTGAGTTGTCCAGAATTTGTAGATTTAAACATTGAATCTAATGGTCTAATTGCAATGTCATGTTTCAATTACGATAAAATAAAATCTTATAAAAGTATTTGTAAATGCTAAAATATGTCCATTTACAAAGCTTTTTGAAATTGTCTCTAAATATTTTTTCTTTATTGATTAAGATAAAATCGGATTATTTTGTGATTAATTATATCAAAGCCTTTGTATTTATTATTAATGTAATAATAACGAAATAATTCATTGATTTATTTTCTGAAGCAATTGAAAGTATTAAAAATGTTTATTCAACGTGCAAATACGGACATCAAAAGGTAAAGTTTTTAATTAATGTTTGATCATGCTTTGTGAAACTTTGTCTATATAGGTAAAGCTAGTGATAGGAGTTTAAGCGGGTGATATGTGCGTGGGAGTGTGTAACACAATGAACTGGCTAACACATTCGTTAGTTGGCCTTTATCTGTTTAACTGACATCTCAGGCCCCTGTGTAGTTTCCGCGTATGTGGGAGTGTGTAACACAATGAACTAGTTAACACATACGTTAGTTGGCCTTTATCTGTTAAACTGACATCCCAGGCCCCTGTGTAGTTTCCGCGTACAGGGTCTTGACCCTTGACCTCACCAGTGTGTGGTCAATGGCATAAATATCACCACCAGAGACGGATAGGACGGGGAAGTTGTGATGGACACTCAGGCCTACTGTAGAATCAGACTATCTAAGTCCACTATATATATTTCCGTGTAGAGATTTTCTACTTCCGCATCTGTTATAAGAAACTCGCCATATTTGAATTATTTTCTGAAAATTCTACGAGCCAACGGGAAGTCTAGAAAGTATTATCTATTCAATGCACAATGTATGTTTGAGAAAGCAAAGACGTGTACAGCCACAGGGACCTGAGAATTTGTTACAGCTAGTTTTGGACCTAAAATAGGGTGTTTAGAGCATTTTTATCGAAAATTGATCTTAACCCCCCAAATGTGTAAAATTACTCTAAACACCCTATTTTAGGTTCAAAACTAGATGTACCAAATTCTCAGGCCCCTGTGTATAAAGTCACAAGTTAGTCGCCCTCATTTTAGACTAATAACGATCCCCATTCGAGGCAATCCCCATGGATTGTGAAAAGGTCATATACATCTATTTTATTAATCAGATGGACTTCTTTATTACTGCATGTTTATTTTTTGTGATCTGTCATTAAACTTGTCTCCAGTATCCACTACACGCGGATCGCAGCCCTATCTCGCGACAAATCTCCGAGAACAATAGGCCCATGCGAAAATTGCGAGATCTATGCGAGTTGCCAATCTCTAGCTTTATACGTTTATGGAGAAAGGCAATATTTAGTGACTTACCCCAAACCCTACCGTAACCTACCAATAGCCACCCCCTCCCCCACAGGTGCCCTACCTCGTCGTTATCCTCCGTATACTACCTGTCACACCCGGGATGGTGTTCACTAATGATGCATGTACTGCTACTACACAAAGTGTAACGAAAAGCATATACTATTATTGAATTATTAATTTATATTTACCATTGCTATATAATATATGCTTGTCAATGATACTGTATGTCTGAACTACTGATAATTAGCTGTAAATAACTGCTTACTGTGATTAACTAAGATACAATTGTGCATTTTTATGATTGCATTAAAAACGTGTCTATTCAGTCAACTCGGCTGGACGCATTTTATGTTAACCCGTATTGTGATTTTATATATGAATTTCATTTGTTCGACACGGAAATAAAATACTTTGAACGTGAACTTAATTTATATCAGATGATCGATAAACAGTAAAGGTTCGGCTTAGACATATTAAGAAACACATCTTACTGATCAGAATTGTTCCCAAGAACGGGAATAACTGGGTCACTACCACCGCCCCCCCCCCCCCCCCCCCCCCCCGCCAAACCAACCAATGCAACCCCCACCCCGCGGAGTTATCCCCTCAACCAGAGACGTATAAAGCCTATTTTTTATACGTCTCTCCCTCAACTTACTCGCCTGGACACTCTCCCTCTCCATCGCCCTCCAGAGACTGATATATGTGTTGTCTCTCGTCTAGACCCCGCGGCGGTATCCCCCTCAACTAACTGGTGTGTTCCCCGAACGCATACGTGTTTAATCAACAGGTAGGATATCAAAGGGAGGGTATTTATAGTCTATTTCATATTTACCTGAGACATTACCTATATAGGCTGAAACTAATTATTGAAACTTTATGAAAGAAAAGTAAGAAGATAATATCAAATTTAATATTTAATACTACATATGAACACCCCCCCCCCCCATTTTGGACCTAAAATAAGGTGTTTAGAAAATTACTCTAAACACCCTATTTTCGGTCCAAAACTAGCTGTAACAAATTCTCAGGTCCCTGTGGTCTAATGTGTAAAATTACCGTATTTTTTCTATGCGATGTAATATCATCGAAAAGCCTAACATTACGACCATCTGTTTTATCACGGACTACGATAGCAATCTAATTCTGTGGTTTTATATATCTCTTTGCGGATATAATGAGAAGTTGAAGGCATAAGTGTCCAAATCTTAAAATATTTAATTTGAAAATTACAAATAGTTTTTTAAAGACTCCCTGACCTCGACAGAGTACTTTTTCTGCTTCGTCTTATGGAGGTTTGAACAAGGACGTATATTTATTTTCGATAAAATGCCCCCTCAATGGTCATAAAAGCTATTTTGACCATTGAGGGGGCATTTTTATCGAAAATTGATCTTAAACCCCCCCCCCCCCCCAAATGTGTAAAATTACTCTAAACACCCTATTTTAGGTCCAAAACTAGCCGTAACAAATTCTCAGGTCCCTGTGGTATATGTAAGAGTCCCTGGTTTGAATCACAGCACAATTATCATGAGTTGGTGCGATACTAATTTTAGGACAATCTATGAAGTCTTGGTGTGTCTTATATCCTTACTCTGATAATCATAGTATCGTTACTGGAATTATCTTTATTTATTATATAATCACTGTACATGTATAATGATGCAGGGAATCGTACTAGTATATAACACACATTGCTTTATACGTCTCTGAATGATGAAATCTGATTAAAATCCCATCTTGATCTCCGCGCCGTTCCGTAAACTTCTCTCTGCTGCGTCAAGATCTGAGGACATCCCATAGGGGGTCACGTTCAGATGACCTTTGTCGCCTCTTTACTTGTAATTAAAAATAATTTTCCAATGACGTTGTCATCTGCTGTAAGTCATTTCGTCACAGCATTTCACATTTACTTTAGTATTACGAAATGACTAAACGTACAAATACGAAATTGTTTTAGACCAACCACAGTTGCTTGAGTTTCCGTCAGTAATAAAAAAAATGTATAGGCCTATATATATAAGGAGCCGCCCATTACAGAATGTAATGATAGTAACGTAATGAAAGAAAGTTGGAATATTTCCATTATATTCTATAATGGGCGGCTCCTTGTATATATAGGCCTATACATTTTTTTTATTTACTGACGGAAACTCAGGCAACTGTGACTCACTTTGCATGCAATGATGCAGAGACGTACTAGTTTATAACACGGATTGTCTCTGAATCAATGATGTAACGAAGTGACAGTTGGTCTAAACCCCCAAAAACCAATACATAAAGTATACAGTCTCTGTTATACACAAATTGTTATCGCCCCTCTCAACCCTATCACAATGTAGGGTACCCCCTCTTACTCTCCCGACCGACACTCGCATCTTCCTAGCACAGGCACTTGTGGCCATGATAATAACAATCTATAATATAATATATAAAATAAAGCGAAATTTGAAAAATTAAAAATAAATATATAAAAACTAAATTTTGTAATTTTCTTTTTATTGTTATTAATCATCTTAAACCATAATGAAAATAATTGCCAAATTTCAGCTTGAAACGTCAAGCGGTTGAATTTCACAAAAAATCGACTATCAGACACTGAAAAGTCTGATAGTCGATTTTTTTCCACGTATGACAAACTGGTCCAAAGGGTTCTAACTTTATCTTATCCGCTAAATGTTGGTTTTACTGGCGTCTACAATAAAAGCTTAAGTTGAACAAAACTTACTGTATGAGAGACACCATCCAAATGTATTAATTAGCGAGGCTTAAAAGGCCAAAGTCCTCATCTCAGTCTGTCGGTTAACTCGTGTAGTTACACAATTTCAGTAGAACTAACCATAACAGGGTTCGTAGGGAGGACTTCTATAATTAGAGTGAAACCTTTGTTTATATAAATCCAGTCGTATTCTCCACATGGACTTGATAATTTGTTACAGCTTCAATTGTTTTGGGTCTAAACTAAAGTGTTTAGAGTAATTTTACATCTTTTTAGGGGGGGGGGGGGAGTAGATCAATTTTCGATAAAACGCCCCCACCCCCACCCAATGGTCGTAATGAAACCATGGAAAGAAGCATTTCCCTGTGGTAATCTCAAAATCTCAAGAAATACACATTTCACAGAATGCGGATGATATGTCATACAGTACACAACCCTAAACTTCCGGTACATATCACGAAATGTTTACACTCAGATCCATTTTCTATAGTATTTTGACAGTGGTACGAAGATGCTTTGACTCATTCACCCTGAAAACACATTTGAACTCTTCCAATTCACAGGTTGGAATTGTTCATTTTGAAATTTCAGGGATGATTGAGTTAATACGTACATCGCAGTGAAGGGTATGCTGAAACAATGTCGGATAAAGCATATATTTTTAGCTCATCTGTCCTAAGGGTACCGATACTTGGCATGTAGCATGCTTGGATGACGGGCTACAATGTTTGTTCATCTGAATGACCTGGACCCTCTTTCAAGGTCACAGGGATCATCTTTCAAGGTCACAGGGATCGAATGTCTTACAATCTTCAAACAACTTCTTCTCAATACCAAAAAGACCCAGGGTACTGATATTGGTTACGCAAAAAGCTTTGTGGAAGAATTACAAAAACTGTTGCAAATGAGTTACTTAGGCCCACTGTCAAGGTCACAGGGGTCAAATTCCTAAAGTTTTAAAAACGTTTTCTTGTCAATAAACAAAAATCCATGGTTACCGATACATGCTTAGATGAAGTACTCTCATGTTTGGCCTAATGATTGACCTTGACCCACTTTTAAGATCACAACAGTAAAAGGTCTTAAATTTTTTAAACAATTTAAAATATCCAAAAGACCCCAAGTAGTGACATAAGGCACGCAGCATGCTGGGATGAATGGCACCCACTTTCAAGGTCACAGAGGTCAAATGTCTTAAATAATTTTAACAGCTCCTCAATAACCAAAATGCAATAATAACTATTATTGGGTCTGTAGTTTGCTTTCAAATGAGACCTTTACCAATTTTGAAGGTCACAGAGTTGATTTTACACATGTACCATACTGGGATGAAGGACCGACACTGACATTTTGCGGTTTGAAAACGCAACAAGACGACATTTTATCTATACTTAATCTCGGGTTGTCGCAGTAAATGAACGCGACAAAGCGACAAGACGACAACACGACAAGGTGACAACACGACAACACGACAAGGTGACAACACGAGATGGCCGTAATCAACATGTATTATCTTTCACTTTCAAGATACAAAGTGCAGGTTTGTAATTCACGCCCATTGGGCCACTTGTTTTAGTTTTAAATAATCAAATCTGGAGGACGGAAACACACAAAAAGAGAGACTTGTTTCATTATCGTATATTTTAGCTGAGTTACATAAGAAGCGAATGTAGAACCACAAACAAGGTCCTCCTATGATTTATAAACTAAACTGAACTACTCGGAAGTAAGGCGGGCGTACACAGACCCGTCAATACTTTCACATAATCATTTGTTTTATAGACTACAGTTTACCTGAAATAAAATCAGGTATAATAGGTAAGATATATATGGTACAGACTGGGACGTATATGTCACATATACGTCCCTGGTACAGACTATAGTTTACCTGCAATAAAATCAGGTATAATAGGTAAGATATATATGGTACAGACTATAGTTTACCTGCAATACAATCCAATTGTATCTACTTGGCACAAAAGCTCACCTTATCATACACCCAACACCTTACCTGTATATATTGGGACAACTCCGCGGCTACCAGATGGGAAGGCAACTTCTCTCACGCCGGTTGTATCACGGATGTTTAGTTCAGTTTTTATTACTTTAAACCGTTTGGTTCATCAGTACAGTGCATATATATACAGTGCAAACAAGTAAAACAATACAAATTATATAAAGTCACACTACTCACAGGATATGTAGTGTAGAGAGACCATCTCACATTACTATTTTCTACTTTATATAAATACTTAACTATCTTAAAAACATCTACAACTCATATAACACGATGTAATTCGGCGTATGTAGCGGCGTAAAACACGTAACTAACTAACTAGCTAGCTACCTGAGACTTAATTACTACATATACTATATATTGTCTCTGGTCGTACGAATACCGATTATTACAGGTTGGTAGTTGTTGAGATGTCAAAGTACAGTCATGTCGTTCTACATAACAGGTATTTACACAGGTGAGTATCGCCTGTGACGCCATAACTAGGTTCGAATGACGTAATATATTAAAGATTTTACATACTCGTACAATCACGTGTTCGGCGTCTCCGTGTAAACTGTTCAGAACACAGGGGTACGAACCATTTATTCACGATGTGTTAAATATCACAAGGACCTGAGAATTTGTAGGTCCAGTCCAGTAAATTGTTTAGTAATATATCCGAACTTCAACTTTGCATAGGTAGATTTTCATGGAAAATGTACTCGTTATAGAGACATGGAGGGAAATGTGTTTTTTAAAATTTAGAAGAGTTAGTTTTTTTTTTATTATATACATGTAATTTTGACATAGCAGATGTATTAATATAATAGTAATACTTTAAGAATGCGTTTCATCAACTTCCAGCCACAGGGACCTGATAATTTTTTTCAGCTTGATTTGGACCTATGGACTATTTATATTGATGATAGTGATCTTAAGATCAACAGTGCTTTTATGAAAATTGTCTCCAAACGTTTAGGCTAGGCACATAATATTATGATGGTTAGTTATAGGGTAACCGGAAACTTTTTTTTTTATTTGACCTTATTTTGTGACATAATTGCTGATCGACTGGATATGCAAGAACTTAATATTAATATCGGAGGGACAATTGACACTCTGGCTAAATTATTACTACACGAACGTTAGTTTTATTTAATCGCGCGAAAAATCTTCAACATTATTGGCTTACAAGTCAAATTGAAAATAGAAGAAAAAAATCGATGATGGGTGAATACGGCAGAGATGACATTATATTGATTTTAAAAAAAAAACATTATTTTTTAAACTAAGCTGCATAACATGGGCTATACAAAGCTTGTCGTGTAGTCTCTGAAGCAATCACAAAAATAGAAAAAAATATCTTCATCAGGTTTTCGTTACACCGTTTGCACGAACTCTTAAAATTCGTCTAGAGGAAGACAGGCGGAGTTGTCCCCCTTGGTCCCTACACAGAGATTTACGTTTGAAAGGACGAGTTGTTTCCCTTCCTTTTGTAAATACTTCAGCAGGGATACGATTCTCCATAAATACACGTTTCATATGTCTTTGCTTTGAAAGTTAAAGATGATGATGCCGATGGGGTTGCAAATTCTTGTTGATATACACACTGACATGTACTTCCTATAGAAATTATTGGAAAATAATTACGGGAAATACTTTCTTGTGAGAAAAAATGCAGTTCTGTTCTAAGCAAAACAGTAACCGTTGGTTTACTACAATACGCATAATTATCGTATAGAACCATCATCACACAAAAAAATTATTGGTAAAAACCTATTGATGAGACCACGGAATTACTATCTAAGTCTGTGATGAGAGAAAAAAGGCAAGAAGAAATCAGTAAAACAGGATAGCTAGCAAATAAATAAATATTTGTTTATTAAGACTTTCAGTTTTAATGGTAATATATTATCATGTTTTTATATAAATTTAACAGACCATTTCCACATAAAGTCCAATTAATTTGTAGAGACACGGAATTAGATTATCTAAGTCCGTGGACCTAGTAACAATTGTAGTGTCGACAGAAGAGCTAGGGCCAGAGACGTGTTTAACACAGGGACCTGATAACTTGTTACAGCTAGTTTTCGACCTAAACTAAGGTGTTCAGAGAAATGTTAAAACTTTTTGGGGCTTAAGTTAAATTATCGCTAGCCTTTACGACCAATGCAGGGGCTTTAATAAAAAAAATTATCCAACTAAACCCCCCAAAAGGGTAAAAAAAAAAATCACTCTACACACCTTAGTTTAGGTCCAAAACTAGCTCTTTCAAAGAAGTTAAAACACTTTGAGTCAGGAAGAAGTTTGATTTAGGTAGGAGTAAACTTTCACGGATCATAGGACACAAGGATCAGAAGTGTAATTACAATCATTTGGTTTTTGCCTAATTCCTCAATGCCAGATATTTTTTTATGAAATATTGTACATATAACCAGAGACGTATAAAGCTTTATACGTCTCTGATATAACCGAAATGTGAGATAACACAGGAAGTGATGACACCTCCAATGCTTAGTGCAGTGTTTAGTATTGAAACTTCTCATTTGTTGAAATTGCTTGGGAGACGAAATTAGTGGCCGTATTGTTTTTTTCTTGTGCAAGACCATTTTCTTTTTAAAAAGGTGTTATCTGTCTTTAAATAAAAGTACCAGGAAACGAACACAATTTTTAAGGGGTTATAACTGTATTTATTGACACTTAAAAAATTAATATTAAAAAACTCTGACAACACATTGATAGATTATACTTTTATTTACTAAATTAACAAAACAAACATTTCATACTCTTTTATTAAACAAATAAATGAAAAGTATGAATAAGTCTAAATTTATGTTAGTTTTCCGTGTTGATATCAATATTCTTCATGTTTACAATGTCATTGATGACAAAATTGATTTAAAATGTAGCAGAAATTCACCCCTGAAGACAAATTTGAACTCTTCCAATTCAAAGGTTGGACTAGCTCATCCTGAAGTTTCAGGGGTGAATGAGTTGACTCCAAACATAATCTTGACAAATAAATTATAACTATTCTGTAATTATTAGCTGGAGTATCTCTGTACATAAAATAACCTTGAAGTTAGTGTCATGACCTTCCAAGTATCAATATATATAAATGATTCCATTCAAAGGTGTTTTATCTTACCAGGTAATTTACAGGTAATGGAAATAAAAACAGTTACACAATGGCTCCACAACATTTGGTTTCTTCTCCTTCGATAGTAATACCATATTCAACCAAATAAATACACTGTACACTTACGAACGAGCGCGTTTACTTAAATCATTCTACAGAGAAAATTTTTTTATTGGAAATTTGAGAGATAAAATGTGCATTTATTTCTCTGTAACAGAGTCTTTGATTTAAAACTGAAGGTTGTATTGGCAGATCAGTAGGAACTTTTTTATAGGTATTCACTAGTGCAGCTATCCTCTTTTCCTGAATAAAGGTAAGTTTTTGCACTTAAGTAGATAATGTATTTTATCCTAAAACGGCCGCCCATAAGGGAGCGGTATAGCATCATGGGAAACCCACGGTACACTTCTCTGACAGATGCAAACGTCAGAGAAGGGTACTGTGGGTTTCCGACGTCAGAGAAGTGTACCGTGGGTTTCCGACGTCAGAGAAGGGTACCGTGGGTTTCCGACGTCAGAGAAGGGTACTGTGGGTTCCTGACGATGGCCGTATAGGGGATGGTGCACTTATTAGCTCAAATACGGTAATTATATACCACTTTTATATACTTGTACCAACACATTCACCCCTGAAATTTGTTAATGAACTCTTCCAACCTTTGAATTGGAAGAGTTCAAATGTGTCTTCAAGGGTGAATGAGTAGATGAGCAATGGCCTGAACCTTTGAGTCAAGATCCTGATTAAAATATTTGTTCTATGGGTTTTAGTAATTAACACCGTTAGATTTTGTTCTATAGATATAGTTAGACAGGATGATAATACCTTTAATGATTTGTGCGAATTTGTATGTTTTAACGAAAATTAACAATTAAGAATTCTGGCTGTTGCCTCTTTTTGCATAGAAAAAACGACAATTGAGACCTGGCTAACGAACCTGTATTAACTTTGAATTCTTGTTTTAATTTTTTTTTGCCTTTAAAAGACGAGGAAAAAGAAACCCCTACTTTCCTTGTTTTGTTTTTCACCTTAAATAGATGACACTGAATCAACCTTCCTGTCTTTTGATGAAAATCAAAATCCTTAATTTTCAGTTGTTGTTGATGTCTCCAATAAAACAAGAATTTATAAACTTCAATAATCATTATTATGTCCAATTTTGCCCTGATAACTTGATTAGTCTCATTTTTTTAGGTAGAAAAGATGAAACGAAAAAGTAGAACAAATTAACCACTATAGTAATATGTATACCGATACAATTATATAATCTTCGCAATCAAGGGGCATGCACTTCTACATACAAAATGATACATATTACGATATATAAGATAACAATATTGGGCTTGTTTACTGGAATGGATGAGAACAAATTCATAATTATGCTTTATAACAAATGCAGATAATAAAACAAATGTGTTACACCTATAGTGTTTCGCAAGTAAACACTTTTCAAATAAGGAAACTTTTACTTAAAGGATCTTGCATTCATTTCCATTTCATATGAAATTCATGAAATTAGTCCAAGAAATTGTCAATTTAACAAACCTCCCTAAATTGAAAAATTTGAGACGAATTTCATATGAAATGAAGAAGAGTGTAACATCATTTTTATTATATACCGAGGTAATCAAACTTTGTGGCAATTATTCAAGAAAATGTAAAAAGCCTTCATTTTGACTCCAGTGCAAAAGTACTCATCCTAGGTGTGAAGTCACGATTGAAATTTACGACCAATCACAGTCATGATAGGTCATACATATTACAATTAGGTAAATACAAAAAAACCAACAACATAAAACATTATGTCATACATGAATTAAAAAATAATATCAAATCATCTAAAATGCAAATCTGAAAGCTACAGCTAAAGTTTCATTAGCTGCTATTCAAGTTAAAAATTTCATATATATACAAATGTTTTCATTATTTATTAAAATTGATTAAGATCAATTAAAACATAAAAATGAAATTTTCCACAATGCAGCATATATCTTATAACAATTTAATCGACTTTTAAAGCTGACACAGCACATCAAAAAACTTTCTCACTTTTAAAGTAATGGTTTCGGGTATAAATCCAGCCTTGCAAGGCTTTGTCAAAACTTGCAGGAAATCATAAATAGACAACTCTTGCCCAACCAGTGCAACTCTTTGGATTGCCATCAGCGTAAACGGCCCTGGGTGGTGTGGTGGGGTGGGGCAGTGGATAGTGCACTTGCCTTTCACAAAGGCAGCCAGGGTTTGATTCCTTGACCTGACGTGAAATGGTATGGTCATCTGCTGACTACGCGGGTTTTCTCTGGTTTCCTCCCACAATAAGATCCCTCATACACTAACAACTGGGCCAACAAGAGGGATTGATTTAAATTGGATAACTTGTTAAATAATTGTTGTAAAATATGTTTTAAATATATATATATTAACACGGCTCTGTTTGCCAACATGAAATGGGAGACAACTCATGATGTAAATGTAGGTACTTGTGTTGAACAGTCCTTTCTACATTTGGAAAGGCCTTGTTAAAAATTCCATACAATGTATATAAAAACCATATAACTACTACAAAACTTCCACTACACAACACTAAAACAATGTACCTGTATCAATGTATTCATTGCACGGTTGATTCCCAATTTTAAAAATCAATTTAGTTTAAAACAACATGGAATCTAGAAAGAAAATAACATACAATTCAAATTAGCATACACATATTATTATATCACACATATTATATCACACACATACTATTATATCACACATACTATTATATCACACATATTATATCACACACATACTATTATATCACACATACTATTATATCACACATATTATTATATCACACATATTATTATATCACACATACTATTATATCACACATACTATTATATCACACATATTATTATATCACACATATTATTATATCACACATATTATTATATCACACATATTATTATATCACACATATTATTATATCACACATACTATTATATCACACATATTATTATATCACACCTATTATTATATCACACATACTATTATATCACACATACTATTATATCACACATATTATTATATCACACATACTATTATATCACACCTATTATTATATCACACATACTATTACATCACACATACTATTACATCACACATATTATTATATCACACCTATTATTATATCACACATACTATTATATCACACATACTATTATATCACACCTATTATTATATCACACATACTATTATATCACACATACTATTATATCACACATATTATTATATCACACATACTATTATATCACACCTATTATTATATCACACATACTATTATATCACACATATTATTATATCACACATACTATTATATCACACATATTATTATATCACACATATTATTATATCACACATATTATTATATCACACATATTATATCACACACATACTATTATATCACACATACTATTATATCACACATACTATTATATCACACATACTATTATATCACACATATTATTATATCACACACATATTATTATATCACACATATTATTATATCACACATATTATTATATCACACATATTATTATATCACACATACTATTATATCACACATATTATATCACACACATACTATTATATCACACATACTATTATATCACACATATTATTATATCACACATATTATTATATCACACATATTATTATATCACACATATTATTATATCACACATATTATTATATCACACATATTATTATATCACACATATTATATCACACACATACTATTATATCACACATATTATTATATCACACATATTATTATATCACACATATTATTATATCACACATATTATATCACACACATACTATTATATCACACATACTATTATATCACACATACTAATATCACACATATTATTATATCACACATATTATTATATCACACATATTATTATATCACACATACTATTATATCACACATACTATTATATCACACATATTATTATATCACACATATTATTATATCACACATATTATTATATCACACATATTATTATATCACACATATTATTATATCACACACATACTATTATATCACACATACTATTATATCACACATATTATTATATCACACATATTATTATATCACACATATTATTATATCACACATACTATTATATCACACATACTATTATATCACACATACTATTATATCACACATACTATTATATCACACATACTATTATATCACACACATTATTATATCACACATACTATTATATCACACATACTATTATATCACACATATTATTATATCACACATATTATTATATCACACATATTATTATATCACACATATTATTATATCACACATATTATTATATCACACATATTATTATATCACACACATACTATTATATCACACATACTATTATATCACACATACTATTATATCACACATACTATTATATCACACATATTATTATATCACACATATTATTATATCACACACATACTATTATATCACACATACTATTATATCACACATACTATTATATCACACATATTATTATATCACACATATTATTATATCACACATATTATTATATCACACATACTATTATATCACACATACTATTATATCACACATATTATTATATCACACATATTATTATATCACACATATTATTATATCACACATATTATTATATCACACATATTATTATATCACACATATTATTATATCACACATACTATTATATCACACATACTATTATATCACACATACTATTATATCACACATATTATTATATCACACATATTATTATATCACACATATTATTATATCACACATATTATTATATCACACATATTATTATATCACACATACTATTATATCACACATACTATTATATCACACATATTATTATATCACACACATACTATTATATCACACATACTATTATATCACACATACTATTATATCACACATATTATTATATCACACATACTATTATATCACACATATTATTATATCAACAAATAAATTTGATTAAAATACACATGTATGAAAATACTAGGGCATACATTTCTTATTTGCAAAAAAACACATGCATATGTGAAACTAATTTTTGTTAAGCGATATCCAATGGTTAATTTAAATAAAATTTGAAAATCTATTAAACCAATGGAAATGGCACCTTTTTAAAATGTAAATTTAGTAATGGATATTCATTTCTCTGTGCATTAATATATATATACATGCATTAGGTTTTTTTCATAGATAAAAGTTGCCCACCATTTTGGTAGGTATTAACACCATCACAACTTTGATCAATATTTAGTTGTTTGTTAGGAATCAAGTGTTGTTAGCGACTGCTACAGTTTCCACCATATTTACGCCAGTTTCCTTGGAATAAAGTAACATATCACAATATGAACTACTTATATATACCTACCCAAAAGGTTGCCCGAGTTTCCTCTGGCCCTAACACCAGACATAGACATTTTCACAGATAGATGTCTGGTGTAGCCTGAGTTTCCTCTGGCCCTAACACCAGACTTAGACATTTTCACAGATAGATGTCTGGTGTAGCCTGAGTTTCCTCTGGCCCTAACACCAGACTTAGACATTTTCACAGATAGATGTCTGGTGTAGTCCGAGTTTCCCCTGGCCCTAACACCAGACTTTGACATTTTGACAAATAGATGTCTGGTGTAGTCCGAGTTTCCCCTGGCCCTAACACCAGACTTCGACATTTTGACAAATAGATGTCTGGTGTAGTCCAATTTTCCTCTGGCCCTGACACCAGACGAAGACATTTTCACAGATAGATGTCTGGTGTAGCCTGAGTTTCCTCTGGCCCTAACACCAGACTTAGACATTTTCACAGATAGATGTCTGGTGTAGCCTGAGTTTCCTCTGGCCCTAACACCAGACTTAGACATTTTGACAAATAGATGTCTGGTGTAGTCCGTGTTTCCTCTGGCCCTAACACCAGACGTAGACATTTTCACAGATAGATGTCTGGTGTAGTCCGAGTTTCCTCTGGCCCTAACACCAGACTTCGACATTTTGACAAATAGATGTCTGGTGTAGTCCGAGTTTCCCCTTGCCCTAACACCAGACTTAGACATTTTGACAAATAGATGTCTGGTGTAGTCCGAGTTTCCTCTGGCCCTAACACCAGACGTAGACATTTTCACAGATAGATGTCTGGTGTAGTCCGAGTTTCCTCTGGCCCTAACACCAGACTTCGACATTTTGACAAATAGATGTCTGGTGTAGTCCGAGTTTCCCCTTGCCCTAACACCAGACTTAGACATTTTGACAAATAGATGTCTGGTGTAGTCTGAGTTTCCTCTGGCCCTAACACCAGACGTAGACATTTTCACAGATAGATGTCTGGTGTAGTCCGAGTTTCCTCTGGCCCTAACACCAGACGTAGACATTTTCACAGATAGATGTCTGGTGTAGCCTGAGTTTCCTCTGGCCCTGACACCAGACGTAGACATTTTCACAGATAGATGTCTGGTGTAGTCCGAGTTTCCCCTTGCCCTGACACCAGACGTAGACATTTTCACAGATAGATGTCTGGTGTAGCCTGAGTTTCCTCTGGCCCTAACACCAGACTTAGACATTTTCACAAATAGATGTCTGGTGTAGCCTGAGTTTCCTCTGGCCCTAACACCAGACTTAGACATTTTGACAGATAGATGTCTGGTGTAGCCCAAGTTTCCTCTGGCCCTAACACCAGACGTAGACATTTTGACAGATAGATGTCTGGTGTAGTCCGAGTTTCCTCTGGCCCTAACACCAGACTTCGACATTTTCCCAGATAGATGTCTGGTGTAGGTGTGGTGTTGGGACAGAGGAAACTCGGACTACCATAAAGGGAGGTGACCCTTGCTTACAAAAAGATCCAATATGTCAGTATAATTTGACGTTATTAGGAAAGGCAGAGAAAATTAAAATTAAAATGTGGTAAATATTTCAAAGAATACAAAATTTGACACAAAAGATAACAAACAAAAGTTCCCCTTGAAATTGTTTCAATGTCTGATGATTTTATCTTAATTGTTCCTGTATCAGCAAATAAATTTCCCTAACTTAAATAAAATTGACCATTCTGTTTGTAAAATGCCCAATTTGTTCACTTTGTCAAACAGAATCACGATGTTTCACAACACCAAAAATTCACTCTGAATTAGTAAACGTGACACAACACACAAGCGATCTCGAAATCTTATGGCAAGATAAACTGTTAATTTACAAAATCATAAAGATACTAGTAATTGCATTAACAGCCAAAAAATCAAAAAACACAATAGTTAAAGCAAAACCACACAAGTATTTACACCCTGCAGAGTTCTGTACCTGATAAAAAACCTGCTTATTGTAACATAAAGATGAGCGATATAACAAATCTAGAAGTGAAAAATATATTTGTAAGAAAAACTTCCAAGTGATAATGTTAGGTGCTGTCATTAAATAAAGATATATTTTTTCTAATCTTGTTAGCATCGTGTTAAATTACTGTGTAAAAAAAGTACATGTCACAGTATAAGGCACTAGATAAAATAGCTCTCGAGTACATATATGGCAGGGATCTTATTTCCCAGTATAAACCGTCTAGATCACTGAGGTCAGAGACAAAATCAGTGTTGTTGTAAAATAGGTAATTATTTTTCAAAGCCTGCCGTACAGTTGAACCTGGGACCTCTGTTTTACTAGTCTAGTCTTTTGACACTTTACTAAACAAGCTATTAAAGAGAACCTCTCCCTTACCTAGTCGATAAGGAGTGGCTGGTATTTTATCAGGGTGACATACTTCCACCTCAAGTAGTCCGAAGGGTTCTGACTCTCTGACCCGCTAAATATTGGGACGACTGTGTAGCGGGTCAGAGGGTTGGAACCCTTCGGACTACCCTCCAGGAAAGAATCTGTCAGATTTCCAGGGGTCATATAGTGATTCTTGTGAAAGTATCGATGAGTCAAAAACCAATATTTCTTATCATTATACCCAGGTCCCTACGTAGGCGCCAATGTAACACAATTTATGTCCCCGGAACCTCTGGCTTACTGGTCTCATGACCCTTAAGAGAAATTCACCCCAGTCGAGTCAATAGTATGCAGCTAGTATTGTAATAGGGTAACACAAGAGGCCCAGAGGGCCTGTATCGCTCACCTGGCTTTCAGCAAACGCAACAAGAGTCATGTGTATTGGTTAAATAACACAAATTTTTCCAATGTGGGATCTGCCACAATATTGCCCTTAATGAACTCTAAGATTTCTGATTCAAAGGAACATTTAGAGGAAATTTATTTGAAATTAGTTCAAATTAAATATTATGCCCTCTTTATGCCCAGCAATTTTAGTGCTTTGTGGTAGTAAGTCTGCAAGGAGTGTGGCCAATCGCTAGGATCAAATCTTAAATCATGTTTGTTCAGCAATTGTATATATATATATTTGGGATGGGGATCTCTTAAATTCCCTTCAGTGGTTATGAAGAAGAAGTTGATTGTTGACGGACGGACGGATGCCAGACGAATAGGTATGGCATAAGCTCACCTTGGTCCTTTAGACCAGGGACGTGAGCTAATAATGAACAGAAAATGTCAAAATATCACACATCAAATATATAAATGCATATTATGATTAAATATGGTCCAAAATGTTCATCAAAAAATCTTATTAAAACCAAAACAAAACTTTGTACAAATTCCTTTGTTACCTTACAATCACATTAAATTGTGTTTTGTTCCTTGTTAAGTATAAACAATTGTGTGATACAAAATACAAAATTCATGATCGAACCTGAAAACAACTTAATAAACAAATGTAAATAGAATAAAATCAAGTTCAAATTTACAGTAAGGCTACTATACATATGTATTTCTATGGTAAAACAATTCAGGAATTTATTTACAACATTTACCAGTGTTAACATGTCAAGTTTAGTAGCACTACTGACCAAACAAATATAATAACTTATAAATATAACATCACACAAAGTCAAACAAAACATTTCCCATCTAACAGGGTAATAATTTCTATATCAAAATATAACTACACATATAAAACATACCAAAACATTTAAAGTGTCAGAGCTTGACAAAGGGAGACGACTGGTGTTGAAAAGTTGCGATAAGTTTAATATGTTCACCGTTGTGTATGAAGTTTAACATTGATATACATGTATATAGCGTATTCACAACTGATGAATCTGAACATGATATTATCAAATGGTGTTTAATTACTTCAAGTTTGAAGTCACCACAGTTTTTACAAACTGAGAAGTTGACCGAGCCATAACTAAATAAATGCAATATGTAGTTTTTAACAGGAACAGCATTTTGTGAATAATCAAAAGGAATTATTTGCATCATTTTGATTTATTGACATGTCAAAAGAGTAAGTTTTCTTATTAAAATGAATTGTTGATATTTCAATAAAACATGAGTAAATACCGATTTCTGATAAATGCAAGTTTGCTTAAAATAGAAACAGTTAATTATTCATGTTCACATTCATCCTGATCAACATGATTTAAGAACAAACAAACACTTCCAATGTTAAAACAGGTTTATACTTCATAATTATATACCACTAGTGGAATATGACCTTCCAGACTTTTGATTGGTTGAGAAGTTGCACTTTGACTGAAAAACACGATTGCTGACATTGTCTTCGATTGTTGATGTCGTCACAACTTGGTGGGAATATATGTGAGATGATGCATTGTCCTGCAAATGGTCCGCGGTTTACACCAAAAATCAACACTGACACTGCTGATTTAATATTGTGGTAGGAACAGGTCAAACGACTCGTAGTTATTGGATTTCACTCTTGTTAATCATTTTAAAAAAAAAACTCGTGTCTTTTGTAACTTAAAAAAAAAAAATTAACAAGAGTGAAATAATTTTCATATCCAACAGCCACTCGTTGTGAAACCTCTCCATATATAACAGGCTATGCAATCAGCTGCATTTTTTCCTCCTGACTAATTCTAAGTCCTTCCATGTCCTCTTCATTCATCTGACCACATTCCTCCAGTTTCTGTTTTTTCTTTTTCTTCTTTGGTCTCATATGTACTTCTTCTTTCTCTAGATTTTTCTGGTTTTCTTTGTCAACTTTTACCTCATCAGTACATTTGTTATCTTGCTTCTTCACAGGAAGTTGGTCCCCGGTAACAGGAAGTTGGTCCCCGGCAACAGGGGGTTGACCCCCAGCACCAGGAGCATTGTTTATTTCTGTGTAGTCGACAGGATCCCCAATGGCGTCCTGTAGTCGCTGCCAGAAGTGAGGCTGTATGTCCTTGTCGGTCCAGTCGAGGAACGTTTTACCCATCAGTTTAGCGGGAACTTTACACTTATCAAACTTGATGAGAATCAGGACATCCTTTCTCTGAAACAGTCGTTAAAATAAAACCAGTGAAAACTGAGATCTTGCGTTAAAATTTGTTATATTTTCACATATGAATCTTCACTTGCCAAGCCCATTATACTTGTCAACTTTTGGTTCAAGGCCCTGAAAAACATATTTGCTTTAGTACGAGTTTTCAGATTTTTGTCCAATTCAGAAAAGCAATAAAGCCAGCAGAGTGATAAACCTGGTTTATGACACGGCTTCAGCACTTTTGATACAAACCTTTTAATTCATTTTATTTTAAGGTCTTTCATTGAAAATTGAAAATTCTCTGAAACCATGTTTATAAATGCAACAGAACAAAAATATAGATTTATTTTCAGTCCAAGACCTTGACTTTTGATCTACAGTAACATACATATTTTGGTATGCTCAAATTTTAGCGGCTAACAGAATTCAAACAGATAATTAGCGCAATAATGAATTAGCGGCTCAGAATACTTGCTGTTAGAAAGCAATTAATATACAGACGCTGTTTTTAGAGCAATCATAATCTAACGGTTTCAGAATACTTTCAATGCGAAAATCCCTAAAATAAGAATACTGCTAAAATAAGTGTCTAGAATTTGGAAGGTCCCAGGTTTGAACCCCGGTCTTGCCGTGCATTTTCCCTCCACATAAGATTTCTGCTAAAATATGTACGTTTGCAGTATTTGTGTACTGAACAAATCTGAAAGCTACCTTAATCAGATGAAACAAGAAACTGTTCCTTAAACATGCCTAGATGTTCTTGGTCAAGCTTTGATAGGAAGGATCTATAAACGCAATGTCTGAGCTCTTGTCAAAGTCATGGACAATGTATTCATGAGATCATAAATGCGTGATAGGATATGAAGTCTTACCTGTGCTATGGCCTTGTTGTGGGCCTGCTGCAGTTCAAACTGTCCCCACATTGACTTCAGGAAATTCCTCGACATCAGGACAATTGTTTTCCGACTTTTGTAAATGGAATCCATGACATTTTCAGCAATGGCCATCCCTGTAAATGAATAGAGAAACTGTTTAGAATAGCCTATTCTACCACAATACATGCAGGTGGTATTATTCAACCGTCAGGATAAAAATAACCATTCAACTGTTGAATAACATTCTGGTTATACCACGTGGAATAAACTCTAAACAGATTTTGATTGGTTGACATGGTGAATTTTGACCAGAACAACACTTTCTGATTGTTGACAATGTCATCATTTGGCGGGAAAATCCAATCCAATATGTTTAAGCACATATTGTCCACCGTTCATTTGTTTCACTCTTGTTAGGTAAGTTTCGTAAGTTACAAAACACACATGCTAAATTGTGTTTTGCAATTTTTGAATATTATTTAACGTGAGTGAAATAATTACCATATCCAACAACCACTTGTCGTGTGACTTCTATTTATACAATGATCAGGTATCCCCTACACCATCGCATACCATAATAGACTTATTATACAGGCCAAAGGATGGTAGGGTTCACTACATTTACACAGGGCTGAAAGGCTTAATCTATTAGCTATTATTGGCTATTAGCTAGGCCAAAGAAAAGACTATGTATGTTTCTGGTATCCCAACTGACTTTAGATTTTACTGCTGACCCTCAGCTATTTTATCACCATCTTGTATCTATGATTAATTTAGGAGCCTGGCAAATTTCACAGCAACTCAATAAAATGTGCTTCCTTCCTGTTCTGGGAGTCTGACCTTATTCTGGACAACCTAATAGCCACTGGTGTGTGGAAATGAATTATAAAGTTTAAAATGAAGTACATAATATCAATTTAAAAAAACATTTTTTTGGCCTTATTGGGGGATCTCAGAGGGACCTTGGCACCCTCCATCCTAAGAGTAAGTAAAGTGTGTTACCTGGCACAAAGTCTTTAAAGTCTATGTTTACATTGTAGCCCATGCTGAGGAGCTGCTTGAATAGTTGACCTTTAACCCACTCCTCGTCCTCACTGCTGTAGGAGATGAACACGTCATATTCGAGACGATAGCCGGGCACTGTGGGGAAAAGGTGGAAATGTTACAACATACTCGAGTCAATAGCCGGGCACTGTGGGGAAAAGGTGGATTATATAATGTTACAACATACTCGAGTCGATAGCCGGGCACTGTGGGGAAAAAGTGGATTATACAATGTTATAATGTGATTTCATGATTGATGTTTTATAATAACGAAGGTTAAGCCTTGAGTAACTGAATTGTTTAAATCAAACAAAATAGCGTCTGTATCTAACAGAGGTGGACAGTATTACTGGTGTAAAGTTGTAGTTGTACGTCCAGGGATTATAGGATTCCTTCACTGGTTTTTTGGGGATTTTTCATAAATTCATTTAAATCATCAATTAACAATGCACTTGTTAAATATAGATCAACTGAAATTACAGCATGGTTGAATTATTATTTTCTACACTGCTGCCTACAAACTAGGACAAACATAGCCATACTCAGATTATTGCAGTTTGAAGTTTTATCTTTGGCCTATAAAGGATGTCGTGTAACTTACCATCATACTTTTCTGGATCTGGAGGAGGCCAATCTAATTGGTCCTTCCGGCGTTTTACTTTTATCACCATGACAACCACAAACATCATAATAACTAGAAACCCTCCGCCTGCTACCATTGCAATCTGCCACGTTGTCAACACCTGTCCCGTATCTGGACCTGAAAATCACAGAGAAAGTCATGAATAGATTTTTTGTCTTACCAAATCCATTTTCCCATATTTTGATATCATTTTTCTGAACTTCCTTAAACCAGAGATCAATTTAAAATAAATTTTCATGTGTCGTTTTAGTACCTACTGCTGAAAACAATGGGCCCACAATGATAAATTATTTCCAGAGTTTCTAGGAGTCTAAACATAATCTTATGTGTATAGGACTTGGGATTCACACATAGATTGATCACTGTCACTCATAGAAACATACTACATGTATATTGGCGTTGTGTCTCTTGTAGAAATTAATTCACAAATACATGAATATAAGACTTAATACATTTTGTTTAAAGTGAAATTGCAATATTCAGTGAGTTGAACAATATTGGTTATAGAGATTTCTACTTAGTAGAGCAAGCATGAAAACATGGTTTCCTTAGCAGTGTCATAATGAAAACTCTACAGTGTTTATTACATTTGCTGTTGAAATTGTACAAGATTTGAAATAAAACATTTTAATACAAATATTATTATAAGCACTGTTTAATAAATTTGGGATCCTCACTTTGATAACTAAAGGTATGCAGGTCAGGGACAGGTCCAAGCTGAAATGGTTCAAACTGTTTTTTCACTGTTCCCATAAAATCTCATATTGAGTCTTTATTATTATTATCATACACTAGGACCTACCTGGAAACTATTTGACACTAGGACCTACCTGGACTGTACTGTTGTAGAGTTATCAGTGACACTAGGACCTACCTGGGCTGTACTGTTGTAGGGTTATCAGTGACACTAGGACCTACCTGGGCTGTACTGTTGTAGGGTTATCAGTGACACTAGAACCTACCTAGGCTGTACTGTTGTAGGGTTATGGTCTGGTTATCAGTGACACTAGGAACTACCTGGGCTGTACTGTTGTAGGGTTATCAGTGACCCTAGGACCTACCTGGGCTGTACTGTTGTAGGGTTATGGTCTGGTTATCAGTGACACTAGGACCTACCTGGGCTGTAATGTTGTAGGGTTATGGTCTGGTTATCAGTGACACTAGGACCTTCCTGGGCTGTACTGTTGTAGGGTTAACAGTGACACTAGGACCTACCTGGACTGTACTGTTGTAGGGTTATCAGTGACACTAGGACCTACCTGGGCTGTACTGTTGTAGGGTTATCAGTGACACTAGGACCTACCTGGGCTGTACTGTTGTAGGGTTATCAGTGACACTAGGACCTACTTGGACTGTACTGTCGTAGGGTTAACAGTGACACTAGGACCTGCCTGGGCTGTACTGTTGTAGGGTTATCAGTGACACTAGGACCTACTTGGACTGTACTGTTGTATGGTTATCAGTGACACTAGGACCTACTTGGACTGTACTGTTGTAGGGTTATCAGCGACACTAGGACCTACTTGGACTGTACTGTTGTAGGGTTAACAGTGACACTAGGACCTACCTGGGCTGTACTGTTGTAGGGTTAACAGTGACACTAGGACCTGCCTGGGCTGTACTGTTGTAGGGTTAACAGTGACACTAGGACCTTACTGGGCTGTACTGTTGTAGGGTTATCAGTGACACTAGGACCTACTTGGACTGTACTGTTGTAGGGTTATCAGTGACACTAGGACCTACTTGGACTGTACTGTTGTAGGGTTAACAGTGACACTAGGACCTACCTGGACTGTACTGTTGTAGGGTTATCAGTGACACTAGGACCTACTTGGACTGTACTGTTGTAGGGTTAACAGTGACACTAGGACCTACCTGGGCTGTACTGTTGTAGGGTTATCAGTGACACTAGGACCTACCTGGGCTGTACTGTTGTAGGGTTATGGTCTGGATATCAGTGACACTAGGACCTTCCTGGGCTGTACTGTTGTAGGATTATGGTCTGTTTATCAGTGACACTAGGACCTACCTGGACTGTACTGTTGTAGGGTTAACAGTGACACTAGGACCTACTTGGACTGTACTGTTGTAGGGTTAACAGTGACACTAGGACCTGCCTGGTCTGTACTGTTGTAGGGTTAACAGTGACACTAGGACCTACCTGGACTGTACTGTTGTAGGGTTAACAGTGACACTAGGACCTACTTGGACTGTACTGTTGTAGGGTTAACAGTGACACTAGGACCTACTTGGACTGTACTGTTGTAGGGTTAACAGTGACACTAGGACCTACCTGGGCTGTACTGTTGTAGGGTTAACAGTGACACTAGGACCTACTTGGACTGTACTGTTGTAGGGTTATCAGTGACACTAGGACCTACTTGAACTGTACTGTTGTAGGGTTAACAGTGACACTAGGACCGACCTGGGCTGTACTGTTGTAGGGTTATCAGTGACACTAGGACCTACTTGGACTGTACTGTTGTAGGGTTAACAGTGACACTAGGACCTACCTGGGCTGTACTGTTGTAGGATTATGGTCTGTTTATCAGTGACACTAGGACCTACCTGGGCTGTACTGTTGTAGGGTTATGGTCTGGTTATCAGTGACACTAGGACCTACCTGGGCTGTACTGTTGTAGGGTTATGGTCTGGTTATCAGTGACACTAGGACCTACCTGGGCTGTACTGTTGTAGGGTTATGGTCTGGTTATCAGTGACACTAGGACCTACCTGGGCTGTACTGTTGTAGGGTTATGGTCTGGTTATCAGTGACACTAGGACCTACCTGGGCTGTACAGTTGTATGGTTATCAGTGACACTAGGACCTACCTGGGCTGTACTGTTGTAGGGTTATCAGTGACACTAGGACCTACCTGGGCTGTACTGTTGTAGGGTGATGGTCTGGTTGTCAGTGACACTAGGACCTACCTGGACTGTACTGTTGTAGGGTTATCAGTGACACTAGGACCTACCTGGTCTGTACTGTTGTAGGGTTATCAGAGACACTAGGACCTACCTGGGCTGTACTGTTGTAGGGTTATGGTCTGGTTGTCAGAGCCGTAGCTGTTTTCTGCCACACACACATAGTCTCCCAAGTCCTCACTCTGTTTTAATAAAATTGTATAATGAAATGAAGGTCAAAGCTACATGTATTAGTTTATTATTATACATTAAGCAATGGAAAGAGCTTAAACAGCAACATGTGTTAAAACGGTTTACACTGGAACACAAAAATGTAAGAATTTTAATTTAAATAATGAAATAAATCACATATTACACTGAAACCTCTCTATTAAGACCATGCACCTAGGGACTGCACCGAAGTGGTCTTAATAGTGGGGTGGTCTTAATACAGAGGGTGACCATGCAGACAATTTTCTTTGAAATTCACCTTTTGACATGTTATTATGGTCCATTAAATAATGAATAGGCTTTACAATGTTAAACACACAATAATTATAGCTGATTAGCCAATTGAAGACCAAAATACAGCTGACTGATCTGACACTTGATAGATATGATATATAAAGTCTTATTATATTATTTATGGAAAGAATTTTTTGTGAAACAAAGTACATTTGTATTTGCTTATTATTCAGATTGATCACTGTAATAAAATCACATTAGTAGTATACAGTCAAAGTCATTCCTGTGATTTAACCCCAAATCAGTTAAAAGCAATGCTAAGAGTTAATAACAGTTGCATTAAAAGACCACCTGCATTAAAAGACCACCTGCATTAAAAGACCACCTGCATTTAAAGACCACCTGCATTAAGAGACCACCTGCATTAAAAGACCACCTGCATTTAAAGACCACCTGCATTAAAAGACCACCTGCATTTAAAGACCACCTGCATTAAAAGACCACCTGCATTAAAAGACCACCTGCATTTAAAGACCACCTGCATTAAAAGACCACCTGCATTAAAAGACCACCTGCATTAAGAGACCATGTGCATTAAGAGACCACCTGCATTAAGAGACCACCTGCATTAAAAGACCACCTGCATTAAAAGACCATGTGCATTAAGAGACCACCTGCATTAAGAGACCACCTGCATTAAAAGACCACCTGCATTAAAAGACCATGTGCATTAAGAGACCACCTGCATTAAGAGACCACCTGCATTAAGAGACCACCTGCATTTAAAGACCACATGCATTAAAAGACCATGTGCATTAAGAGACCACCTGCATTAAGAGACCACCTGCATTAAAAGACCACCTGCATTTAAAGACCACCTGCATTAAGAGACCACCTGCATTTAAAGACCACATGCATTAAGAGACCACCTGCATTTAAAGACCACCTGCATTAAGAGACCACCTGCATTTAAAGACCACCTGCATTGCCTTTGGCACCAAGCAAAGCTCTTAAATGGTAATACACCCTTGCTACCCTTCGCCTTTAATGTTTTTGTCCGGAAGTAGCCCTCCAGTGGGGAAACCGGAGACACATCACATTATTACGTTGCGTCACACTCGGCCTTCATCTGTTATTTCCAGAAGTTTGAAAACAACCGGAATATCTTTCATCTGAAGTCTGTTGCATTTATATCTGTCTTTGTTTTAGAAGCTGTTAGATTTTTTTTGATTTGCCAACTTAAGATTAACAAAATTTGATCTCATTCTGAATGAGAATTTGAATAATTCTCAGTAAATATCTGATTTACTAAAGCTCCACTCTTTTAAGGCTTTGCATTTGTCATATTATAACATAAACATAATGTCTGCGGTATACCGACTGTGACGTTGATAACATATATCTACTGTATACTGACTGTGACGTTGATAACATATATCTACTGTATACTGACTGTGACATTGATAACATATATCTACTGTATACTGACTGTGACGTAGATAACATATATCTACGGTATACTGACTGTGACGTTGATAACATATATCTACTGTATACTGACTGTGACGTTGATAACATATATCTACTGTATTCTGACTGTGACGTTGATAACATATATCTACTGTATACTGACTGTGACGTTGATAACATATATCTACTGTATACTGACCGTGAGGTTGATAACATATATCTACTCTATACTGACTGTGACGTTGATAACATATATCTACGGTATACCGACTGTGACGTTGATAACATATATCTACTGTATACTGACTGTGATGTTGATAACATATATCTACGGTATACCGACTGTGACGTTGATAACATATATCTACGGTATACTGACTGTGACGTTGATAACATATATCTACAGTATACCGACTATGACGTTGATAACATATATCTACTGTATACTGACTGTGACGTTGATAACATATATCTACTGTATACCGACTGTGACGTTGATAACATATATCTACTGTGTACCGACTGTGACGTTGATAACATATATCTACAGTATACCGACTGTGACGTTGATAACATATATCTACTGTATACTGACTGTGACGTTGATAACATATATCTACAGTATACCGACTGTGACGTTGATAACATATATCTACGGTATACCGACTGTGACGTTGATAACATATATCTACTGTGTACCGACTGTGACGTTGATAACATATATCTACAGTATACCGACTGTGACGTTGATAACATATATCTACTGTATACCGACTGTGACGTTGATAACATATATCTACAGTATACCGACTGTGACGTTGATAACATATATCTACTGTATACCGACTGTGACGTTGATAACATATATCTACAGTATACCGACTGTGACGTTGATAACATATATCTACGGTATACCGACTGTGACGTTGATAACATATATCTACGGTATACCGCCTGTGATGTTGATAACATATATCTACTCTATACTGACTGTGACGTTGATAACCTATATCTACTGTATACTGACCGTGATGTTGATAACATATATCTACTGTATACTGACTGTGACGTTGATAACATATATCTACTGTATACTGACTGTGACGTTGATAACATATATCTACTGTATACTGACTGTGACGTTGATAACATATATCTACTGTTTACTGACTGTGACGTTGATAACATATATCTACTGTATTCTGACTGTGACGTTGATAACATATATCTACTGTATACTGACTGTGACATTGATAACATATATCTACTGTATACTGACCGTGACGTTGATAACATATATCTACTCTATACTGACTGTGACGTTGATAACATATATCTACTGTATACTGACTGTGACGTTGATAACATTTATCTACTGTATACTGACCGTGATGTTGAAAACATATATCTACTGTATACTGACTGTGACGTTGATAACATTTATCTACTGTATACTGACCGTGATGTTGATAACATATATCTACTGTATACTGACTGTGACGTTGATAACATATATCTACTGTATACTGACTGTGACGTTGATAACATATATCTACTGTATACTGACTGTGACGTTGATAACATTTATCTACTGTATACTGACTGTGACGTTGATAACATATATCTACGGTATAATGACTGTGACGTTGATAACATATGTCTACTGTATACTGACCGTGATGTTGATAACATATATCTACTGTATACTGACTGTGACGTTGATAACATATATCTACTGTATACTGACTGTGACGTTGATAACATTTATCTACTGTATACTGACTGTGACGTTGATAACATATATCTACTGTATACTGACTGTGACGTTGATAACATATATCTACTGTATACTGACCGTGATGTTGATAACATATATCTACTGTATACTGACTGTGACGTTGATAACATATATCTACTGTATACTGACCGTGACGTTGATAACATATATCTACAGTATACTGACTGTGACGTTGATAACATATATCTACTGTATACTGACCGTGACGTTGATAACATATATCTACTGTATACTGACTGTGACGTTGATAACATATATCTACTGTATACTGACTGTGACGTTTGTGATGTTAAGTATCAGCTCCTTCCTGCCGTTCTCATGATTTAAGTTGTCCCAGGTGTAGTGGGGGTTGTCATCAAGTTTAGTCCCATTTCTTTGCCAAAATCTCTGCAGCTGAAATGAAGAAAACAAATTATCTAAATGAGGAAATATTAGAATGAGATATTCTAAGACCTATAGATCATTGCTACACAAGCCACAATATAACACTTGGCTAGAGATATCTTTTCTTTAGCTCCATCGCTTGAATTTAAGACTAGTAAGCCACAGGTGCCATGTTTGACTTCTCGCAGACACATTTAAAACAAGCATATTTAGTATTGCTAAAGCAATACAATGTCCCCTGAGGATCAGCCACCACAAGCTATAAAGATGCAATGATTCATTAAAGAGTAACTGTAGTGCAAAACCATCTTTTGTGTATGGAAAGATTGGTAAATAGTAAGTGAGAAAATTCTCACGAAAAATTTTTTTTTGTAAAAATTACTAAGTTTTGACCATTTTTCTAAATTTCACACCTGAACGCAAATCAGAAAATCCCCGATTTTGCCATACGACCGGAAGTGACGTCACAACGGTGACCGCACTGATAGACTTGTGTAGTCATTATATTAAAATTATATGAATCGTATCACGACTTGTTATTTGTATAGAGTCTTCTATTCAAGAATATGACACTTATTATATATCAAGGTTGTATGGAGTTCATTAATGACCCTACTGATAATTCCAAGGTGTTGTATGCCCCAGGGGGCCGTAATTAGTGGTGAGGGGGGTAGGGAGTTCCACAGGTGTGCGGCACACGTGGTCATGATCACTCGACCATAAATCAATTACCGCCGGACTCGCTAACATGATTAACAGGTTATTATTTTGTGGAAAAACTTTAAGACTTCAAAACATACACTTGATATGAGTAGATATTACAGGGAATAGACGTAGATATCTCCATATGTATCTGTATACAAAATTTCAGTTACATATGTGCACATGTTTCAGTGGTAATGAACAGAAACTGAATTACCTATTGGAAATTTTCTAAATCCAAGGGCCGCAACTCTAGAGAAACATTCGACCGTAACCAAATCAAAATTTTACCTAGATATCCCCATTATGTATCTGTATATAAAACTTCAGTTTAACATATGCACACTTCGCCGGATGGATTGACAGACTGACAGACGGTAGGTAAACTAATAGTCCCCTACAGCTTTGCCGGTAGGGGAATAATAAATAATGACCTCTGCTACAATGGCGCAAAACAGTTTGGACCCATGGAAAAAACTTTACCCGAGGCATCGCTGAAACCCATGGAAACTCGAACACGGGTTCTGTCCTGGAGGGGAAGTATGTAACCCTGGTTACTACCAGTGCTGAAACGGTTTGCCAAAATTCCAACCGGATAACCAACTTGGACTAGCTGAACCGTAACAGGATAACCAACTTGGACTAGCTGAACCGTAACAGGATAACCAACTTGGACTAGCTGAACCGTAACAGGATAACCAACTTGGACTAGCTGAACCGTAACAGGATAACCAACTTGGACTAGCTGAACCGTAACAGGATAACCAACCGACCTATGTTACACAGAGCAAGCCTCGAATTAAACACTATATTATTTTCTATTTGCAAGTGGATATCTGAAAATAGCAAGTAGAAATAATATGCATTTGCTTTTTACAGCAAGTGGCTGCATAAGATATAAACTGTTACAATTACAGAACCACTTAATAAAACTAATGTTGTTTGTAATATCCAATTTTCATAATGAATGAAGCAAAGAAATACACATGATAAATCACTTTATTAATAACAAAACGTATTATTTGAATATTGAGATTTAATAGCAATTAAAAAGTTACAAATTTAGGGTACTTGCTGATTTTAGCAAGTTACATAACATGTTAAATTCGAGGCCTGGACAGAGGTAATGGCGATGGTACGGATGTACCCAGTTTAGGGCCCAGAGAAATGGAGAAGAGGAAGACAAATCAAGGCTAACTGTAAATGTTCTGATAACAGTAAGGCCCTCGAGTCTTGAGAATATTTGAAAATTTTATATCGGAGACCACTTAAAATCGGAGACCACTTAAAATCACTGGCAGGTGAACTGACACTGATAATACATTATCACTGATTTAACTACGGCCTTCCTGATTCTTATAAGTCTTTGTCAGCACAAACCTGAAGCTTGCTTTTATTTTACATCCAAATAAAAGCTATGCTCATTTAAGGACATGCCAGGTTTTAGTGGTGGAGGAAAGCCAGAGTTCCCGGAGAAAACCACTGACAATCTGACAGTACTTAGCAGCTGCAGACCACAAACCAATGACCAAGATATGTAGGGCTAGTAAAAACAGAATGTCAGACACTTGGCCATTGTGCACCCCCCAAACCTGATGATCTAATTCACTAAAAGCAATGATAAAAGTCTATCCTATCGGGCATTATTTATACCACAGCGATCAAATGTTCTAATATATACATACAAATACATGATTATCATATCCAAGTTACATAAATAATATCACAAACATTGTCAATATGTCACAGCTGATTGCATGAGGTTATGAAAAGTGTGTTTAAGTAATTAGCTCCTTAATCTACATTAAAGATCACTTTTGAGACAACTCATAAATATTTCAGAAATTAATTAATAAATGTTCTCTAAATTTTATTTAATAGATAACAGGCTTAATTGATTATTTTTAAAACATATTCTTGAAGGGAGATAAATCTAGCTCAAATAAGGAAGTTTATCTTGTTAAAGGTAGCATTAAGAAAGTAAATTCAACCCAGTAACTGTTATGCTGTAAAACCTGACTTACTCAAACTTGTGTGGACTGATCAATAGTTCAAGGATTACATGGTATTCGAGTAATCAGAGGTTGGATGGAAATGTACAAACCTGGTCGAGACTAAACAAATCCTTTGAAAAATGAGGGGTATTCAAGTAAACCGGGTTCGAGTAAGTGGGGTTTTACTGTACTATAAGCTACCTCGAATTCTGTTGACCCCAATGTCATGGTACAGCTGATCTGGGTACTGTCTCCAAGGGAAACGACCTTGACCCTGTTGATTGGAGATGTCTCTACAATACTTGGTCCATCTGCGGGAGCAAAGGCTACAAAACAGAATTTCATTAAAACTTGAACCATTTAATTAAAACTTGAACCAATTATTAAAAACTTGAACCAATTATTAAAAACTTGAACCATTTTATTCAGAATGGATTCATCAGTTTAGTGTTTAAAAATCTGAGTTTGTTTTGAAAAGAAATAGTAATTTTATAAAGATATTTGTAACTTTTTGCCTAAAGTTAGAGTTAGTGTTAGCTGAAACAGTGAAATAATTATTGTGTATACACTGTGACACATACGTGTATGCTAAAATTTTACTAGAAACAATACTTCATGTAATATTTTTTTATATTTATCTTCTTGATTTGACAGGGAGAATTAAGATTAAAAAAATGTGCATACAAAGAAATATTAAGTCTAAAACTGAATTGCTTAGGAGGTTCAATACAGGTAACTTTACTTACGGATTACTGTTTCAAATCCACTGTACGTACAAGTGTGTCCAGCCCGGTCAGTGACTGTGCATGCGTAGGTTCCCTGGTCAGTATTCCTCAGTGGTGGCCAGATTTCTAGAACCTGGTTTTCATTTTTAATATGGGCAGTTCTGTTGTTAAGAATAATTAATTTTGCTTTTTTTGGATGTTTTAAATCAACAAAGATTAAAGCAAAAGAGGTGATTTAACAATTCTTTCTTTTCTATCCAACCAAGGTTATGATTCTCATTGAGGTCAAGGTCAAACGGTTCAAGGTTTTCAAGGTCAAAGAAATGGTGCCAAGGTCATGCTTCTGAATGACATAACGTGTCTGGTATCAAAAAGATCTTTTCTTCCGAAATGTGTACAAAACTTAGATAATAAAAGAAAGGTTGTATTTGGAAGCCTCTAATTTGTTAGTTAAACCAGGGACGTATATGTGAGACATAAACGTCCCTGGTTAAACCAGTCTATAAAAAAATTTCCAAGTTATGTAGTTTTGTTATATATCCTGGAACACATTTTGTGATTTTCATCAAAAAAGAAATTACCAGTGATTGAAAGATTACTTTATACCTATTCATCCCTAAAAACACATTTAAACTCTTCCAATTCAATGGCTGGATTAGTCCAGTATGAAATTCTGGGCCAGGGTGAGCAAGTTAATAATTTAATAAATATTTCATGAGAATTTTGCTTGGAACGACAGTCATCAATAAAATATATTAATTTATAAAAGGATATCGGTATGATTGGCTGATCTCTTTTCCGTCTTTAGTCCAGGTTATGTTGAAGCTTGAAGTGAGTGACTGATCTACACTACAAGTGAATTTTAACATGTCCGAGCCTCCAGCCGTGTGTGGGCTATCAGGCCACCGGGGACTGGGGTGAAATCTCGGGCCCTCGGAGCTACTGCAGTTTCCAGACAAATGGCTTTCAGCGATTCCCATAGCAACGTTCAAATTTGAGATAAAGGCAAGGGAGATAATAAATCCAAGAAGTGCCATTCTTCAATCACTTGGTGTCAGATTTACCTGTTAAAAAAGTTTTTTATTTAATTGACAATAGAGAAACTGATGAGATTATTGTAAGTGTTTTTTTGTTATTGATTATATCATTCTGTAATTCATTGACTGGATATAAGGGCTGAATGAACAGAATTTTTTTAATAGAACAGACCAAGAAACATGTTATTATTCTCTAATTTACATTAATATTATAACTTCTATGCATGTGTATATGTGTACATGCAGGCGTGCATATATGTATGCATGTGTGTTTGTGCTAATGTAAGTGTGTGTGAGGGTATGTGTTCATGCGTGAATTTATGTGTATGTGCATGTATGAACCCTTGTGTAATGGGTCATAATATTAATGCATGTCCATGTGTACTTACATGTGCACATGCATGTCTGTATATGTATGTATGTGTACTGGTATATTACGTGTTTATACATATTTATGTGCCTGTTTGTGTACATCTACATGTATTCTGGCTGTATGTGATGCATTTATTATTCGTTATATGTGTACATGTTTGCTGTTGTTGAAAAAAATCAAGAAAATCCCATAACCACAGAAAAAGTTAATTGGGTCCAAAAAATCGTCAATTTAATCAAATGTCAAAATGGAAATTTTGCCACACATAAAAAAAGGTGAAATTAATACAATCATGACCTTCAATATTTAAAGTGATGCCTAATAAACAATGATCTAGCTTTTTTCATATATATAGGGATTGAAAGTCATTTTTTTAACTTTCATAGTGCTATGAAAGGTCAGCCGTTCCATCCATATTTAACATGAAGCCCTAGCGGGCTTCATTCAATATGAATGAACAGTCCAGCTTGAATAAAATTGGCGCCAATGATAATAATTAGTCATTTGAGCGTTTGACGCAAGGGCAATCTCCATGTTATTCGAAGCGGCGCGACAAGACTCTCATTGAACAAGCTTGCTCTTTGACGTCATAATTAAACCACGTGCTACCTCTCGAGAACCATTGCTTTCATACTTTCATGAAAAGCATTTTTGCTGGTTATCTTCATATAGTGGGTTGCAGCGCAAATGTAAATATATGGTTTTTGAACAGATACAAACCCAACGTAATATAATTATGCAGCAGGTGAATTGGAATTCTAGCAAGCATTATAAAGTGCATTTAAGGACAGTCTACTCCCCCCCCCCCCCCCCCCCCCAATTTCTTTTATCAATCTGGTTTTTGATAGGGTTATCTCCCTTATTTTGATAAGGTAAAACCCATGAAGGTAACCATTGGGGATATCTTTGTATTTCCAACTTTTTTCAATGAATTTTCCTGACTTCGTTTCGGGATTATTTTTAATGGAATTTCGTGTACTTATAGAGAATTGTTTCCTGTTTCATCTCATAATATTTTCACTGTTTTCCGTTATGTATAGTTAGAGAAATCATAATTTATTTACAACATCCAATTTTCTGGACGCCATTTTGACGTCATTTTGATAACATTGTATAGAGAAATGGGTCACACGGAAATTAGCAGTGTAGATAATTCTGTATAGCTCCATAAACACACAACGGAAAATTAAATAAATATTATGAGAGGAAACCTTGTATATTTCTGTACCAAATGACAAAAAACTGTCAAAATCCATCAATAAACGAAGTCAGGAAAAATCATTGAAAAAAGTTGGAAATACAAAGAATATATAGCAAAATAAAAAAAAATTGAAAGACTTATGGCACACAACTGTAATTTTCTGCATATGCGCTAAGGAGGAGGGATGTTGTACACTCTCGTCTAAGAGTTTATTCCCTGAATGGAGGAAGAATAACAACATATACATTGTACATCCATGTACCAAACAAGTAAAATGATTTATCTTGAATGCCATTTGAAAGAAATTTAATGTAATGGAAGTCTGACAATGATTTTTCTTTCTGCAATTTGTTAGTGAAAGAGTAGACGATATAATTATATACCCCCCCATACTTGCCAACCCTCCATATTTAGGAGGGAGACTCCCGATTTTGGACCCTAAAATGTTGCAGTTTCAACTTTGGAATTTGCTTAACTGTTCCTATTTTTAAAGATCTGATGATTTCATCTGAAAGAATAGCTCAAAAGAAGCCATTTAAAAGTGTTAATTTTCCTCTGAATGTACATGTATACATATTATTTATGTTTTCAATTCTGAGCACGCGTAATCTCCCCCATGGAAATTTCAAAAAGTTGGCAAGTATGCCCCCCCCCCCCCACCACCACCACCACAAACCACCATCAGGGAATAATCTATGACGTACATTTTGTACATGTATGATTACAGATACCACCCAGAAGTTATCAGCTGTACGATTATCTGTTGTCATTCTTTCCCGATTTTTAAATCTAATTTCACAATTTTAACTGTACAGATTGTATAACTAATGCAAGCCACACTATAGGTGCCTAACCGTTTACACAGAAACTAAACGGGTAAACAACAGATACAGATTAAAAATGGTCCTTTAGCTTCATGACACTGAAAACGAAACTAGAATACAAACTGTACATTGAACTGACATGCCCCTATGACCAATGTCTATTCTATATAATATTACCTTGTGGCCTCTGCTGTTATCTCCACCGGACGTAAATTCAACCTCACACATCTGTCCCCTTTACACGACCTGACAGGTAAATAAACCCATGCTTTCAAAAAGCAAGTCGCAATTTCTGAAACCACAACCGAATTCGCGGAACTAGGCCGATCACGCTCCAGTTGGCAGGGAAGAACGATAACTCGTGTACAGCCCTCCTGTTCCGCGTGTATTCCGCGGGTAATATATATTCAGATAAATCAATTATTAAGCTTACTGCATAATATCCATTGATGGGTACTTTTCAATATGTGGATTTATCTTGCCCCCGATATTATTCGATATTTGAAAACGTTATTTTACCAGAGACGTACAGGGGCGTAGCTGGGTTGGAATTGAAGTGCAGGCACATGGCGCCGCAGGCGCCCGAGGTGTTGCGCCGCAGGCGCCCGAGTGCTTCGCGCCGAAGGCGCGAAGCAAGCTAGGGGGGTCCGGGGGCATGACCCCCGGAAAAATTTTGAAATCTAGAAGCTCTGTGGTGCATTCTGGTGTATTTTGAAAGGATATTTTGTTATAAATTTGTACTGGTATTTCAGATATTTTTTTTGCAGCTGACTATTTTATATGCTCTCATAATTTTTGTTTCTACAGAGTTGAATTGAAATTCCTTTGTTGATATAATACATGTATACCGGTAAATATGTGTTATATATTTGATTACATATCAGATTTTGTAATGCATTAGATGGGTTCTGGTGCATTTGGAGAGTCGATTTTATGAAATAAAAAAATGTGTTTATAAATGACGATTTTATTATTTTCCCTTAATATACAATGGCCTCCCCCAGAAAAAAACTTTAGATTTTGTAATGCATTTGATGGGTCATGGTGCTTTTTGTAAGTCGATTTTATGAAATAAAAAATGCGTTGATAAATGATGGTTTTATTATTTTCCCTTAATATCATTTGTATTGGAAACACCTTTTACGGTAAGATGAATATTATTCAACTTTAACAATGCATTTAACAGAAATATTTTTTGAAATAAACGCCAGTGACGTCATTGTTCCAAAATGAGTTGTAATACTCAAAACTTCGAGAAATTAAATAAAATCTAGCTGTCGGCATTTGGATGAGGCGAAGCTGTTAATTGCCCTGTTGATGTCGATGTCAATGTCCCTGTGTATGTGTAACATTGCCAATGACGACAGGCGGCTAGTGGTCATCCTTGACCTCAAGTAATTCTTAATTCTCTTCATCGCACTGAAGGATCTTTCGCAGGATGCAGATGTTGGTGGCATTGTGAGGAGGATGGTAAGGATGGTATAGATACCGGGATACAGATCCTTGTTGGTCTTCCTTAGTGTTTCCAATACACGTTTAGGCTTTTCCTGAGACATGGACCACCTCACCTTCCATCTAGAGACTTCGTTTTCAAATTCCGCGGGTGTTCCACTCATGTCATGAGCGTAGGCTGCGTAAACGTCGTTTCTTTTGGCGTCAGTCAGGTTCGCAACCTTCACCGGGATCAGACACTCTGCTGAGAAACGAGCTTCATTTTTTAGAATCCTTTCGTCCATTTCCTGCATCAGGTGGTCAAGGAAGACATTATAGAGCGAGACTCTCCAATAATCAGACGGGTCATTTACGTTGTAGTTGGCGCGATGCTGTTGCCTCCCGGCCCTACGAGGTACTGATGGAACAACCTCGAAGTCTGCTCCAAGATCTGTTGCTCTTTCAAATAGTGCATTCCACACTTCAGGATCATTCCTTTCCTCATGGAGAATATGAAGAACTACTTTGGTTTCCGAAACTGCCTCCATCAGATCCATGTCGACTTTTTGAAGTAAGTTAGTCAAGGCTACAGTAGAGCTCAAAACATGGTCGGCTACAACTAAGCTTATAATGAAGTCGAATCTGAGAATAGCTGCCAAGTACTGACCAGCCTTGTCATCTCCATCCTCTTGCAGTGTTTCTAGGCTATGCACTACAACGTTGAATGCCTTCTGGAAGGTCGAAAGTGCATCTGCGCGACTTGTCCATCTGGTCTCACAGAGTGTTCTAAGCTTATGACGGTGCTGCAATTGATCCTGTGTGACCACGTCGTCAGCGAGTTCATCAGCGAACGCCGTTAAGCGTTTAGCTGAATAATCAAAGGAGAATGCAATGTCCTGGACTGTTGACATCATTGTACGAACGCAGGGAATTTTGGAGCTGTGTACAAGCGCTAAATTTAGGCAATGGGCTTTGCAATGGACATAATTCGCTTCTGGAACACGCTCTCGAACACGCGCCTGTACCCCTTTGAATTTTCCCGACATGTTTGCTGCTCCGTCATAGCATTGTGCTCGAATCTTAAGCATGTCTAACCCGAGTTCCTGTACGTAGGTCAACACCATTTTGGCAACTTCTGCACCTTTTGTTGACTGGCAATGGAGTAAACCGAGAAACTCCTCCCGTACACACACCTCTTCGGCAGAATGAATATCAACAAAGCGCACACAAAAAGACAGCTGCTCTTTTGTCGATATGTCGGTTGCAATACATGTTTGGAAGCATAAATTAGAGCCTGTACTGATATGCAGTCGTCATCAGGCCTATTTTAAGGTAACCTTAGGATTTTTTTTGTGCAGGCACGTGCCTGCAGTGCCTAAAGGCAGCTACGCCCCTGACGTATAATGACTTTAAACGTCTCTGCAGGGACGTACGTATACTGAAAGTTGATATATGATTCCAGAGACTTATATCTCACATATACGTCCGTGATGATTCTTAACATGTAAAATATATCTGAACCCCAGTTTCAGTCCAAATACAGACGCAATTCTTGAAATTCCGATATTGCTCATTCGTTTTAGATTTCACCTAAATAAAAAGGGACCTTTTATTCCGTTTCAGTAATATATACTTACCTCGAGTTTCCCTTAGCCCTAATCCTTATTCTAATCACTAAGCAAAATGCACAGAGCGCTATTTGTTTAAAAAAAGTTTAAATGCGCACACTACAACATGGAAATATAGTCAATAAGATGACGATGGCCATTAACTGGAAGTAGAAGAAGAATCAGCTCCGACACCATCAAAATTTCTTAACCCAGAAAACTTACAAGTGTTTGGGCCTGAGGAAACTTGGGCTATTATGTACTTTGTTAATCTAAAAGTGAAGAATTTTCCGTAAGACAGACCTCTTAAAATCGTCTACACCAAATAACAATACACTTTATACCACACATTAGTATGTATACACACGTGTATACAATCTATCACGAACTTATTATACAAAAAAATATTTTTTGTCATTGCTGATCCAGGCTATCTTTAAAGATATTTCATTGTTGGTGCTATTAAACCGTATCTCGATTTCTCGAAAGACTGTTACAAGTTTTTAATGAAAATTAATTCATAAAGAAAGAATGAGATAAAGTCTATATATTCTAACGTCTATACGTCGCCTCAGTGTCAATCGACATTTCCTACATCTATTCATGTTGTAAAAACTGAATGAATTTAAACGCTCCATGAAATCCAATCCAATATTCCTTTGCAGTTTTATAAGCTATGCAGCCTTCTGTGAGGGTCTTCACTCGGTACTTGTATAATAAATCACGGAATTCGTTTACTTGCTTATCTTATTCTCCATTGCGACACCTTGTAATATCCATAGGCGTATATATTGTTGAACGGTTGCCATGGTCAGCATTTGCATATTAAAAACAAAGAAAAAACTGTAGGCCTATATTAACTAGAGATTTTTTTTTGTGTGAACAAAAAGTATTTCTTCACTTCAGTGGTTTAAAAATACAAACCAGAACATTTAGTTTCATCAAAATATCTTAGCATTTATGTTTAACTAGTTATTAGAAGGACTACCTTTTGAGAAATTATAAAAAGCTTTACATGAACATTTAAAGAACATGCTATAAATAGCAATGGGACCATCACAGCAGTTCTCAAAACTAGCAAAGTAAGAGCTGGACCTTTGATTCGATGATCTTGAGGTTTGGTCAGGTGTAATTACACACAATGAGGGACCGTTGGCATCGCCTTGGCGTACACCTTTGTATGACTGGAACATGCGGACATTTTTACGGCACAATGTAGAAATATCAAAACTAACATAAGTTGCAAAACTTGCAATTAAGCAACATGATTAAAATACATATCCTTGTTCTCATTCCGTTTTACAAGGATCTGACAACATCCCACAAGAAGTCACGTTCAGATAACCTTTGTCGCCTCTTTACTTAACACTTAAATAATTTTCCAGTGACCTGTCGTCTTGCAGAAAGTCATTTCGTCACATTATTTCACAAAAACTTTTTGGTGACGAAATGACTCAACGGACAAATGCGATTATGCAAGCTTTGTCGCCTCCAAAATTCACTTTCAAGATTCTGAAAGTAGTCAATTGATTGGCTAATGCAAAAGGTCATTAGGGCATGATCCCCTATGGGATGTTGTCAAATCTTGACGGAACGGCGCGGAGATCAAGATATGATTTTAATCAAATTGCAAAACTTGTTTCCAAATCTAGATTGTTTTTGTATTTGCTATTCATTATGTATTGAATTGATAAAGAAAGAAATACAGTTTATATCAAATATCAGAAAGGGTTTGCCTGTTACGTGCACGGGGAGTTGCCAGGATAGTTGAGGATGAGTTGCATTTTGTTGTGTGTTGTCCTTTCTACCGTGCTATTACAGCCATATACTTATCACGGGGAGCCATATATTTATCATGGAGAGCCATGATTTTACCATGGCGAGCCATATATTTATCATTGAGAGCCATATTAAAAGCACTTTAGTTCAGGTCTAAAACGGTCCATATATATATTTTTGGTTGACTGACCAGTCCATAAACTCCCATATTGCCGTCTGTGCCATGCGATATTTGTTATTAACATGGAGAGCCATATATTTATAATGGATTAATATACATGGGGGGGGGGGGGGGGGGCTAATTTAAACACTGAGAATTGTGTAAGTAAGAATTCATAAAGAGTATTTAAATTTGATTGCATAGGAATATATTTTGTCTGTCTGTTATGTGACCTTAATGCGCAAAAGTATAGAAATAGCTGTGTACTATGGACTGGAGGCCAAGCAAAAGTGAATAAAATTACATTGCATTGAATTGAATTTCAAAGAATTTATTTTAACTACATGATATAATTCATTGCTACGTATGCTTTTGTATCGCCCAGAAAATAGAAAGTCGATTCATGATTAAGGTCCTAGCACGGATCATTGTAGTAACTTTTATGTCGTCACATCCGAATGTTACCCTTCAGAATTGAGACTGGGCGTCCACATAATGGTCAGTTGTACAGAGCTGGCTAAGGCACTTATTATCAGCTAAAGGAGTAAGCATGGAGTAATAATATCTGAATTGCACGAAAATTGCTGACTGAACTTCCCGGGTTCGCATATATTTAGAATAAAAGGCGACACAATTAAAGCCCTCCTCCCTCAATTATATTTAAATGATTCGGGTACCCCGACTGACCTTGGCTTTATTCATCAACTAAACATTAAACTCTCACTCAAACACACTAGTGTGTGAAGTTTTTTAAGAATCCATTAGGAAATGAAAACGATAGAGCACTGGTAATCCCGCATTGGGATAACTGGTCCAACGGATGGAAACAAAAATATCACAGGGAATACCAAACCATAATCCGAACTCAAAATCGATAAAACTAGGGGCAAAATATGAACAAAAAAATCAGCCTTTGGAAGATAATGCCCGACAATGGGCTAAATGTGAACATGCTGAATTGTATTTACTTTCAGAGCGGATGAAATCTATCAGGACCTCTATCAAGAAAAGAATAACAATACACACGTTGATATTCCTTGACCCCGATGTTCGAACAACATTCAACGACCTACATTACAAGTATGTGGTTGTGTCAACAGACACGGCTCCTAATAACCTGGTGACCAGCCTCGCGTGTTTAAATTATACTTACAACCTGGCTGCCACATTCAAATTGCAACTATTTTACGCATTACAGAAAACAATAAATGTCCATAGATTTTCGCGCGTCCCGCGTTTGATAATAAAACAAATGCCATCTGATACGTGGACAGACGACTTTGCATAAAAGTATTTTTCCACCGGAACGACTTTGCATAAAAATATTTTTCCACCGGAATAGCTATTGACTAGATAAGCTAAACACGGTATGGTGGTTGACGGATTCAGTTCAATTTTCATTCACGTTTTATTGTCTGTAGGCGGCTGTGCATATCCGGTAAGGTCTTGCAAATTCAGAGAATACGGAAGCGTTAACAAAACCATAATCTAAACCCGAAACCGATAAGGGCGAAATATGAAGAAGGAGACCCTTGTTAAAGTATAAGAGAATAAGACCAGGTATTCCGGAAAAAAAGCGTCCTCTGCTTTTGACGACACACGCCATGTAAATCTTTGTCAAATCCAAATAAATGTTATGGCCACAAGGTGATAACTGAGGCATTATTCCCAATCACGACAAGCAGGCATACTAATGAGCATAATCAAAAACGTCCATCTTCATACAATACGAGGTTGAAGAATAGTTCTCAATGAGATCTAACAGGCGACCATAAAACTTGTTCATAGTCTTCATCAACCTGTACCTATCGAATCCCTTTGTCATCAGTTCGTTAGTAAGCACATGGCATCTTTCACGAAAATCACGATGGCTTTGTGGTAACGTCCTGGCTCCATAACCTAGAGGTCTCGGGTTCGTGCCCCGCTCGTCTCACTTGTTTACTTCATCTCGTTCTCGTACCAGGGCGGGATATTTGTATCAATAATAACCCATGCCTGGGTGTTTGAATGTACAATATGTACTAAATATCACAATGATAATTTCTTTAGTAGTATTACAGCCCCTGATACCCGATTTAATGTTACATCGTGACGGATCTGTTTGATTCGTATGCCTACATTAGGTTCAATAAGACGTCACGTTTCGCAACCCATCCTAGTGTGTCATCTGCTGGCCTTAGGAAACCTCGAATTAGTCTCTCGTCACAACATGGATGCCGGACTTTGGACAGTTTCCCCGTCGACGACCATTGTCCTGACCGTTGATTCTCCCCGGCGGTGATGTTTTACTCGTACGTTACACTGGACTTCAAAGCTTCGTTGTAACGGTTCCGGCATGGTTGTGTTAATATCATCTCCCTCGTCCTCTTCCTCATCCGGGAATTCAGCTGTGTCAGCGTTGTCATCCACAAAGAAGGCCTTCGACGAGGTGCACACTAGAGCAGTTCCCTTTGGTGAACTACTGGTAACTGTTGACACAATCATCTCCAACTGGAATTGGCGTGTTGCCATCGTGAATGATATGTTCGGATTTGGTCCTCATTCGGGTTCAGTGCTTGTTACTTTTAGTACTAGAAGCGTCGTTTGCCAAACAGTTCCCGTTTCCTCGAATGCTGCTGAAACTGTCTGATCCTCTCCACTTTCTGCCGCTAGTGCTGCCTTCTTCTGCTTTGGAGTCTTATACGGCGATGTCTCTGTTTTCCTGGATATCTGTGGTCTTGTCTGCTTACGCTGGATGGGGTCGCTATGGAAGCGCGTACGATGTCTTTCCAAGTCAGCTTTACGACCACAGGTCCTGCCGCACTGGTCACAAGAAAATCTATGAGTTGTTAATTGACTTCTTTCTTGAGTTCCTTCCATTCGTATTGGATCGACCTGGTCTCTTGATTTATACCCATCACTTTGGCTTTCCCTTGCCACAGAGCAATGAACAAGGTGCATCTGGAGGCATCTCATCTCCCAAAAGGTTTGCTTACAAGCAAAACACTCGAGTCTCGCTGGTCTGTTTCCTTCCAGTTATCCTGCTGCAACCACATTTTCCGATTAGACGACACGGACTCAGTTTCCCCATCGGCAGTCAGTCTGTTTTGCTTCAAGTCCGTGTGACAATCGCTCTGTCGCAAGAAGTCACGAACAAGGATACCATCCGCTATAATATCTGCAACGACATCTTCTAGGGTTATGACGTTCAACTAGAAATTTCGTCTTCCCGATAATTGTCATTGGTTCGCCATTTGCCGTAAAAATGTCTCGCGGAAATTCCTGTAATTTAGGCCTATCCTTTTCTGGAACGTATTTATGACCATCAAACGAAAGCAAGCACTTGTATCGACAAGAGGATCGGTCTTTGAACCGTTAATTTGCGCATTGACATAATCCCTAATTCCATTTGGTGATACCCCGCACCCATGTTATCTCTTCTTGCGCTTTGTCTCTTAGGACAATTACGTTTACGTGTATAATGCCCCAGAACAGAAATAACAGTTACGTCCCCCTTTGCTCCCGCCTCTGATTTGGTGTTCCTTTCGAAACTTGACTTCTTTCGCCAATTCCTCGGCCATGCCTTGTAACGTTGTTATAGCATCGGATTAAGTGTCTTCATTGACCACATCACTCAACCAAACCGTCCTTGAATGGGGCTTACAATCTGAACGCCATCTTTCTGCTTTCTTGAAATATTCTAACTCTACGGCCGACTAGACGACATAATCTACTCTGCTGGACACGTATTCGTAGCTCCGAACTCGGTAAAGTGACTATAAAAGCATCTTTTCCCAAGATTTACCCAATTTCTAGTGTGACGCCGCGATACGCCAACTGAATCAATCTCAAAATGCCCTGTGCTAATTTAGGTAAACCTTCGCCGGGTTTTGCGCAGCGACTCCTAAAGATGACGTAACGCACACATATGCTGCACCTCTTAAATTTATTAATAGATACTGTATGCCGAAAGAATGAATTGAACTGCATCATACAGCTGTTTCGTCCTCCTAGGACTCTTCAGCGATGCTAGAGGCCGAAAGGTAGGAATCCAAAATTCCTAAACTAATATAGAAGCAGAAGGGTCAGGTAAGTAAAACCCTTTTAATTTATGAATTTAGAAGTACAATTAAACTAGTTCTGTATAATTTCAAATCGTGTACTACGAAAATGTATATATTATGTACCGTGCCACTACTCAAATAAGTTTAACTGTGGCTATGGAGGCTCCAGCAAACTAAACAATTCACCACCAGAGTGTGTCACCCCCTATAATAAAGATGACGTAACACACACATATGCTGCACCTCTTAAATTTAGTAATAGATACAGTATGCCGAAAAAATGAACTGAACTGCATCATACAGCTGTTTCGTCCTCCTAGGACTCTTCAGTGGTGATAGGGACCAAAAGCTGAGTATTGTATAATCATGTCTGTTTTACGAGAGAGAATCTCTGTTATATTTATGTCTGGTTTACGAGACAGAATCTCTGTTGTTACGCCATGCAACGAATAATAATCCGATCTTTCGGTAGTTTTCATTTTCCCAGCACCAATCCGCATGAATTCACTACCAAATACATTCCCTTTTCTTGATACGACCATTGGTTTATCCCTGCGCTCGTTCAAATAATGTTTTAAAATCTGTACACAACGTCGAACCATCATATTGTAGCTGGTGTTACTCTCCCCGTCGCCGGCCTATGTACTTTGTTGTGTTAACAAAATTAACAACAAAGATCGTACAAGTATAGGAATATAATCATATATACAAGCAGGACATGACATGAAACAAACTACTAACCCACTCCATTGATACTGGAAGTACGGCTCAGAGGGAATCTTAGGCTTAAATGCGTCCGGCGTTACCTAGCGTTACTAGCAAACGACGTGCGTAACGTTTGCGTAGCTGACAAAATACGGGCTTACACTGTAACGCGTCAATCATTATAAGAATTTCTAGCAAAACTAGGGGCAACTCATTGAAGAGGAACTCACATCGCCATCGTTCTCGCCCTGCGTTCACTTGCCCCACAGTACGACCCTAGGCGCCCTGGCAACCTTCCGCCAAACTCCTGGCGTCCGCGTTACGTTACCCCTTACGCCAACAATTCCCCGGTGTCCGCGCCAAATCCTGTACTGTTATACTATGGCAATCCCTGACATCTGACGAAGTACATTTTCCCCAATGAGTTATGATTGATAACTATATATTAATCATGTCTCACCATCTAGATCTTCTGTCTGCTCTGACTTCAGCGGAAGAGAGAAGGAGTGAGATATACGAATACCACGGCCTTATATACCCGTATTATTGCTTTTAAATTGCAACAGATTAGGACACAAGTTATACAACTTACACCAAGCCCGTTCCTATACAGAACACAACATATATATTTCCAAGTATCCAAAATGGCAGTCATAGAGTTATATACAATCACATGCTGGTCACACATAAATTATCACACTTAGAGAAATAGAAGATGGACGAGAAGAAATAGAGAAAGAGAGAGAGGGGGGAGGGGGTTACTTGTTATTATTGACTAGTAGCAAAGCATTACAATTAAACTTTGAATGTATTTCTGACCATGTGGTTGTTCTTTCTACGTGAAAACGGAATTAACGATGATCGTATCTCTGTTCCTATTTTTCAGCTTTTCAAATGTTCATCACTTCCCGTGCCAATAACTTTCTCCTGCTCACTCCTGGCCTGCTGGTATTTTCCACTAATCCGCTCACACAGAGAAAGACCAATCACATGATTTTATTGAATTGATAGATATACATTTTATATAATAATATAAGTACTATAATACTAGTCGAATAGAAATGGACTCATTTTGTAAAGGAGACGAGGAACAAGAGGTAGAAATGTATTAAAACCTATTAGTGTCGCGAATATAATGCTGAGTGTGCTTGAAAATCTTTATATTTTCCTGTTCCGAGATATTTGTATCACCTGATAGAAGAAGGATAAAGGTGAGAGGTATGTATTCATTCAGCTCGCGATAAAGTTTAATTCTTTGTTCTCCATAGTTTCTACAAATGAAAAAGAAATGGTAAGTGTCTTCAACAGAGAAGTCACATGAACATCGTTGATTGTCAGTAAAATTAACTCGAAAAAGGTCATTATTTAAAGCACTAGATTTATGTCTTGATTTAGTATGCAAAATATTATTCTTTCTATCCCCATAAAGAAAGTTGCTGGGTACGGTACATTGGTAAGGTTAGTATTCTAAGTTTCTGAAAGTTGAGGGTGTAGCGCTGTGTCTAATGTCAGTCGATAGGTGATTCCAAAGTCCAAGTGAGGAAGGAAAGAAGGAAGAGAGAGAGTTGAAGTCAATTGATAGGCAACCTGTAATTTTCAGAGTTTCATAAGGTTATATTGAGGGTAAGCGACAAGGGGAGCTATGTTATAATGAATTTTATAGAATAGTTGGAGTTTTCACCGTGAACTACGCTGTATTTGAACACGATCATTATTAAGCTTCTCTTCAATGATATGTGGGGATTTATCCAAAGTTTGTAAATTGTCTGTTATATCATAAATATATATAATATAAATAGTAACGGGCCGAGACCCGAACCCTGTGGTACACCTGCAAGTGTTGACTTAACAGAAGATTTACCATTTCCAATGAAAACATGTTGAGATAATTCATAAACCATTCTAATTCCAATGAAAACATGTTGAGATAACTCATAAACCATTCTAATAACTTTCCAGAGAATCCATAACTAGCTAGTTTCATTTCCAGCCCCTGTGCCATACTCGGATCAAACGCCTTAGAGATGTCACAAAAACTAAACAAGTAGGCTGTTTTTTTCCCTCAATATTATCGCATACATTATGGTAGATTTCCATAAGCTGGTGTACAGTGGAATGACCAGGTTGAAAACCTGACATATATTTATAAATAAAAGGGTTATATAAAAGATAATTTTGTAGGTATTTTGCATCTTATATTTTAAAACCTTTACCGATAGTACATAGTAGCGCGATGGGTCCTGTTTATCTCCTTTTTAAAGATCGGCATAACTAAAGCATGTTTCAATTGTTTGAGGAAGGATCCAGTTTCCAAAGAAGAACGAAATATCAACGATAGAGGATACGAGACTGTGTTGGCGGTGTTTTTTTAGCATAGTATGGCTTATAGCGTCATTTCCTACAGCTTTACCAAGTGTTAGTGTCTTAAGAATGTCAATTATGTCACAAGTGTCAAAAGGACTATACGACTAGCACGTGCATGTGATAGGTCTCTCAGTGTCAAAGTAGATGTGAACATCTATACTTCGAGAATGCAGGAAACTCACTACAACCTGCAGAAGCTTGATGAAAACCAGCGGAGCAGTGGTGAGCCCGAAGGGCATGGCCCGGAACTGGAAGATCTTGCAGTCGCAAGTGAAACGGAGATACTTGATGGGGATATGGAAGTAGGCATCCTTCAGTTCGACTGAAGTTGCCCCTTCCCCTACCGATGCAATGATGCCCCGTGGGGTCACCATCTTGAAGTGAAGAGAATCTATATGCTTGTTGAAAGCACTTGGATCGATGATTGGACGCCACGCGCCGGACTCCTTCTTCACTAGAAACATTTTGGAGTAGAAGCCGGGTGTGCATTCCGACATCGGAACCTCCTCGACCGCGCCCTTTAGTAGCATGGTCCGTACTTCCTCCCTCAAAGCCAGAGCCTTTCCTGGATCCTCCGCAGGGGGAAAGAAAATCGGCCGACGGGGGGGGGTGGGGGTGGGGGGGGTGGGGGGGGGAATCATGAAATCCCCGACACCACTGACAATACCCAGCTGTCCTGTGTAATCTCTCTTCACTGAGAAAGAAAGGAGGCCAGACGACCGCCCACCGGAAGCTCCGGAAAGGGAACGTCTAACCCTAGCCAAACGTCTGAACCGGGACAAGGCTTGCCCAAACCTGGGGCGGACAAACAAGCCTCTTCCGGACAAGCGGCAGCTGGGAGTGGTGCGGAGAGGAAAAGCGAGTCAGGAACTCGACTTCCCCTTGGAAGGAGGTTTCTTGCCGCCCTCACCCTTCTTACCCTTGGCCTTGAAGGCAGGCTTAGATTTATTCCCAGTAGAGGGCTGCTTGGAATTAAACCTAGGCTTCTTCGCGGCAGACCCAGAACCCTGCGAAGAACTAGGAACACTGGTGCTAGGCTTCTTAAAATGAACACCCGCAGCAACAGAGTCCTCCTTCAAATCCCTCTGTACAGCAGGGAGAATCCCGCTTAACAGAGTTGGACCATTGAAGGGGGCCGTCGAGAGCGGTAAGGTTCGCTCACCTGCATATCCAAAAAGGACGGAAAGTCGGCGAGCCAGCATTACATTAGACAATAGAGAGCACTGAAGTGCCGCCAAAGTCCACAATGCTGCTTTAGGGCAGATGTAAGTCTGTCCTGCATGTCCTGTCTCTCCTCATCGGAGACCCGATCCTCAGGCAGATCAGAAAGCCGATATAAGGAAACAATGAAAAAGTCCACGTAGGACAGGACATGAAGGGAGAGGCGCAACATCCTCTCGACCTTGTGGTGTTCCTTAGCATTGAAGATTTACCTGTCGGATTTTGACGATGAAGCAGAAAGCGCTTAATCTCCTGAACACCTGACACCAGGGCCCGTATTCATGAAACTGTTCTCATGCTCAAGTAAGGATTCTGTGCTCAAGCCTGTTTTCTTATCAATAATCTAAATCATGTCAACTATCAATAGTCAATTATAAATATTGAAAACAGTATTCGGCTTCATGCCTTTTAAATTTTCCCCAAAAACATTGAATAAAAAGGATTCTTTAAGAAATTAGTTCTGAGCACAACATCCATGCTTGAGGACGAGGACGGTTTCATGAATACAGGCCCTGGTCTTTTGTACGTTTACAAGGGTCCCCATTTAAACTTTTCCTTTTTCATATTTTGCCCAGAGTTTAATAGAATTTTATCGCATTTGTGCTAACAGTATTGCTGAACTTATACTCACAATGTTGTGTTTCGTTATTTGATTTACGTGGGTATATGTATGGACATTTGTTGTCATTAAAGGGGCATCCCGCGAAAGCCTAAATGTCTGTTCTTGAATATACATAGCGTCTTCACTACTAATTATACTTTCCTGTTATTCCCATATTCAAAGTGGACTCAAAATGTCTATTATGACCACTTGCAAAATCGCATTCCTCGGGAAAGCCCAGATAAAAATAGCGGGAATGACGCAACGTGACAGGTGTGCCGCATGTTCCCTGGTCGGTTTGACGGAGGGGGCCACATGGAAGGGGACGCGTAATGTATACGGCTGATGAAACAGAGACAAAGTCCGTGTATAAACTTATTGAATCACATTTACATTAAAAATAAACATCAATTGCACACATACCGATATTCAAATGAAGAATAATTGTCGGCATATCGGCACCATATATCGACACCAGGAATTATCTATATTATATTTACCTGACCGAGGCCGGTACACATGGGTACGGCATACGGCTATGGTACAAACCTTAATTTATGTAAAAGGTAATATTCACGAACCCAACTTTTCAGATGATTTCATAAAATGTATGTAGCATGCATTGAAAAGTACGAAATAAAATGACATGAAATGTTTGCGATTTTTTTTACAACTCAATGTCTTCAGGATTTTTTTTCAAACTTTCTATATAATACAAGATACGTTCATATTCATTTAAAATCTATCCAACTTTCAGCGTCTTCACACGTTAACACGTATCACGGAATGCGAACATTTAAGTCCATACACTCATATAACGCACCACACACAAAGCATGACTACATGTTAAAACACTTAAAACTAACCGTTATGAATATGTTATGATAATTCCGCTTTCTTTTTACATCTTTTTTTTGTCGTCTTGTAAAGGGACGGTGACCTTTTAAAAAAAAACCTGCAGGAATGGAATATACATATAGGTATATGTTGTATAACTTTGATTTTTTTAAAAAAAATTCCCCGTTATGTACATATTTTCGTATCAAATTCAATACCGGGGTCGCAACCCAATATTTTTTTACTTTCACTAATTTATAGATTAAGTATGAATATCACCTTTATTACGCGTGAAAACATATTTTTTTTATTCCTTTTGTCCAAATTGAAGCCGTATGTACCTCGGTCGCACGTCCCGTTTTACAACGTAATCAAACGACTTTTTCTGATATGGTATATATTGTATTTGAAAATGTCTTTCTATCCAGTAATATAATTAGATCATTCTGTTTTACTGGAACATAAGATTTTATAAAGGGAATATTATAAACACACTTTTAAGTTTCATATTACACACGCATTTTATGCAACAGAAGACTGAAACAGTTTCCCCTTGGGTAGCCTCAAAACCAAATCAAAGCTTTATTTGTGCATGTTACCGTTACTCAGAAGAAATATGTTACATACACACAATAGAGCAGGTAGTTTCTCCTTTAAATACTTCCCATCTCTCAATATGATTCCGTAACGCAGTCTTGCGTCATATTTTGACCATTCGGCAACTTTTCGCTTAGTAGTTAGGCCTTATCGCGGTGTAACGGTAATACCAGGTAGAGTGTTTACAATGGAAGCGGCGCTCGCTGCGCATGCGTTGGTAGGTGGAAATCCCAAACCAAAACGTCTAGCCAGACGTTCTGGAATTCCACTAGTTATTCTGAAATTATTTATTTTATGTATACATATATGCAAAATCCGATCGTCGCAGTCCATAAGAATACCCACTCGATATGTGTATGTAATATTTTGAAAAATATTATGAAAAAAAAACTGACTTTCGCGGGATGCCCCTTTAAGGATGTCACCAGGCGCGGTCAAACATTCTATAAAAATATACTTTTCTCAAATATTCGGAATGGGAAAAAACGTACTTCAGTTGTGCTGTACTACGGCTCTATTCTAATACTGACAACACAACACCCGAACAGTAGTACTACTGGGGACACGGGCAAATAACGTCCCCGTAACACCAGGAGTACTCGAAAGAACCTGTTTTGGGCAATACTTTTCCGTATATACATCAATGACTTACCCAACAACAGGCACTAGCCTCGTCTATTTAACACCTATAATTATGGGATAGCCAAGGCTAGTGCATGTGACCCAACTACACACTTAGAATGTAATGCCACGCCATGAAATGGGGGGGGGGCATACAGAGTTACCCATATGTGTCCCGTCCCGTAACCGGCTGGGTGGGGACGATGCCATTTATGTCTCACAGATATTTCTAGTTTCACATATGACAACATTACAAACAAACAATCTTAACCACTTGACACATTTAAATTACAACAGTCCAACAAACGCACACAAATAAAATATCCATACCAACTACATAACCACACATTGTAACGAGTAGACAAAAGCAAATACCTTGGCCTAATATTACAAAAGGAACCTGAAATAGAACACACACGCCAACAATATCACTACAAATGCAAATAGATCACCAGAGGTTTTAAACCGTAGCCTAAAATAAATTCAAAACATATAAAAGAACACTCACACAAAGGTCATCGTCAGACCTAAACTAGAATACTGGTCTTTATTTGACCCATATTGACATAGCATAAACCGAACAAACCAGATAAAGAGGTACATCGCAGAGCAGCAAGACAAATAAAAAACTATGGAAGCTTATATGGGTCACCTATTGACCAGAATATATATAGAAGTCTGGTATTTACAAAGCCACTTGTCGAATTGTGTCTCATCATGGAAACTTAGTGCTTTGCGTCTTGTTGTGGTTTTCCTCAACATGTCAACTTCTACCTCTGTCACTTGTCACGAAGGAAATGCTTTTGACGACTTAATTCTTTTCATCTTTCGAAGTGTAAGTAGACAAGCCGATATTACGTCACTGCGTAGTCAAATTGATTTAAGGCCCAATATACGTAACTTTCGGCAAAACTTGAAGCAAAAATCTAGCCTAATAACTTATTATATTTATAGATTTAGTTAAGATTAACTGATATCAGCAATATTCCGGTACAGCAGGATTTGAAAGACGCTATTTGTAAACACGCGTCCATATCGAACCGTCTTCTACCTTCGGTTTGTTGTTGATGTGGGCCCCACCTGAATTATTTTCAAGTCTGCATTTTTTTGTCAAGAGTTTCTTGTTAGTTACCGCTCAGGTTTACTTCGTTTTAGGCTAATTTTACATGGTTATCAACTGGATTATTTTTCAGAATTTTCAGAATCACGAAAATTTCCCTGAATTTACGTATATTTGGCCATTAACATGTCGACAACGTGTCGTTTAGTTTGTAAAATAGAAGTCGGCCACTATTTTTATCACTATTATCACATTAGCTTAGATAAAATAATAACTTATTTATTTCTGCATTGTAAATATCAAATTATGATCTACATGTTGTGAAGGGCTTTAGAGTAATTTTACAAATTATATAGAGCGCTATATAAATGTTGTATATTGTTATTATTATTATTATTATTTTTCGTCCTACATGTATAACAAACTGATGCCGTTGACCTCTTCGTTTCAAGGTAGGGAAATTCTTGCGAAGCTAGGGGTCAAAGAGCACGGGTTTGAGATTAAAAAAAAGGTGAGAATAGTTTAAAAGATGCGCATTGATCAGGCTGTTCTACAAGCGGGAGCTGTAGGAAATTTCCCTTTAGCTCAGCGGTGGAGCATCGGGCTGGAGAGCCAAAGTTTTGAATTAGAAACATTTCATTATTACGCATTCAAAATATATCTGAAATTTGAATATAACCGTTGAACGTCTGTTGGATTGTATTGTCGATATGAATGGAATATGGGTGCTAGATAAATAGTAAATATTCTGATATGAATATACATATTGGAAACAACATACACGAGTATGACCACACCCATTCACGTTGTCGGATTATGATGTAAGAATCGTGTTTCATTGAAGTTGGAATGAAAATCGGTTACATACATAATCCTGAAGCCTTGCCGCTCATACAGCTATGATTTTCCCTTTTCCTTTTTTTTAACACGATAGTTTGTTATGCGTGTTTATTATTTCAAATATATTCTTTATACTTTTGATGAAAATCCACACAGAAAAGAAGCAACAAGAGTACTGACAATATTTATTTTTCATATGACGGACGAATAAGTTGATTCCGTTCCAGTACATCCCCTAACTTCGTTACAGGGGTCGGGGTATACTGAATTGTGATCATTGTGGCATGGTTATTATTATGTGTAATCAAGTTGATTCCACACTGCAAATCACCCCTCTGCAGTTCTGCCCCAAGTCTTTTATCTGAAGTTCACATACTGTGCACATTTTGTGCCGCATGGCACAATCACTGCTGAGCATGGCCGCTCAAAACATATTGGGCAGATAGGGACATCCTCTGTCCTGAAAACAAACTGTAATAAATAGAAAATGAACTGCATTAATAAGAAAACATCTATTACCTTAGATTGCGGTTAGCCTTGACAATTTATTTGTCCGTACTGTCGCTATTACTTCCACGATCATATTATCTTAGATAGATTATATATCCTGTGATATCATATATTGTATATAAAAAGATTGCAAAAGATGAAACAAACTATTCAATGATCAGATTGCTAAATACATATTTAGACTTGTAGTCTCATATTATGCATTTACCATTGAAGATATATGCAAGATGCTTTGTAGCTTTCCAATCTGATTATAATCATATCTTGATCTCCGCGCCGTCCCGTAAACTTCTGTCTGTTGCGTTAAGATATGAGATATGTCCCGATGACCTTTTGCATAAGCCAATCAAATTACTACTGTCAGAATCTTTACAGTGGAATGTTGAGGCGACAAAGCTTGCATAATCGCATTTGTCTGTTGTTTAGTCATTCCGTCAACAAAAAGTTCATGTAGAATAATGTGACGAAATGACTTGCAGCAAGATGACAGGTCATTGGAAAAGTATTTTAGTGTTAAGTAAAGAGGTGATAAAGGTCATCTGAACGGGACCTCCTATGGGATGTTGTTAGATTCTTGTAAAACGGAGGAAGAACAAGGATTTGTATTTTAATCAGATTGTGTAGCTTTCCTTTATACTCCTAAAATATAGGGTATACATGTAGAACAAGCTTTTTATCTATTTCAACTTTTGTTTCACACTAATGTTTTTGGCAATGCTTTAGTTTATTTTATATAAGTAGTTAGCTTTTTGAATTTATGATACCATATATTAAGGATACGCATTGCCAAATATGAAAGGTTTTATGAAGGATCAAGTGAGAAAATAAAAAGGTTTAGTTTTGAAATTAAAAAGAAAAACAATTGTGGTAAATGTCTCAGTTTCCCGAATTTACCTCCAGGCTACACAAGTACCTAAACCTAAAATATATCTGGTTTGCGTGACAGTAGTGATATCGTTTTATGCTCAGTGAATTAATATTGGGTTCATGAAGTATTTACTACTATAGCTATTATTACCAAAGTGGTCAACCGTTACCTTTCATCTTTAACCTTGGCTGATGACCTCTGACATCTAATCAGGTAATCAGGTGTAGATCTTTATTGTGTAATGCTGTAGTGTGAATATGAACCAATTCTGACCAGAAGTTTTTGAGATATGTTTACACAAGCTTACCACAGACTAGATAATAGCAAATACTTACTGTTGGTGTTCGTCCTGAGTCCTACTTCTTGGATAACCTAGGAGTAAAAAAGCAAGAAGAAGTACTGTGAGAAGCAACCTACCAAAAACAACATGTTACAAATATCATGAGCCTTCTTACCATTGCTGCTTTGCATTCGTTACACATGAACAGAGTTAATAAACTTCTATATTTTGTGAAGTAATTTACTAAGTCTAGGAACATATGTTATTCCTAGGTGTGACACAATCCAGGCAACAACCCGTTATATTGGATAATAGACATTTTATTCGTGATCGTAAATTACACGGACATTACTAGTTCATGTTTATGGTAATAAAACCTCATCAAGCTGATCGTACTTGTCGGTGTGTCTCAATCTGACTTAGTCAATATTCAACTTATGAGTCTGTAGCCCCCATGGCGGTATATCGGGTTAGACTGTCAAAGTCCTAGTACTGTATATCCATCCCATGTGTAGATTGTAAAGACCTTCCCCAGAGTCTTCTCATGGTACAGACTAACCAATTACTACACTAGCTCGTACTTGTAATTACTAATCCCCTTCATTTACAAAATAATGCCGTATGCAAGTAATATTATATATCCAAAAACATCATCTGGTGTTATTTATATGACCAAAACTTCACCCTGTCCCGGTTTACTGATGTAATAGACAGAGACCTAATTAACAACAAGTTTACTCCAACAACACATCTCCCATCAACATAGCACCTAGGCTAATCAATACTTCCCATATGGTAAACCTACCGTGATATATCATATCATCATGACTACTTCGTTACGTTCGTCCCTTTTTCACAAAGACATATAATTTCTAATTATAGTTCTTTAGATGTTCCACCCTGCCACGGTTTACTGACAAATACCTAATTAACAACTAGTGTACTCCAACAACACATCTCCAATCAATACAACACCTAGGCTAATTAATACTTCCCAGATGGTATACCTACGGTGATATATCATACAGGGATTGAACGGCGATTTTCATTTTTCATGCCGGTATGAATGCAAAGCGGTTACATCCATATTGCATGAATCCCGCTAGGGAAACCTCAACATGTCGCAAAGCACTAAGTTTCCATGATGATAAACAATTCGACTAGTGGCTTTGTAAATACTAGACTTATATATATTATCTAATCAATAGGTGACCCTTATACGCTTCCATACAAAACAGATACAATAATACACACTTACCAGTTTTAACTGACCATCATTACAAACACGAAGACCATATACAAGTCTCGTACTCTTTTACAAAATGATACAGAAGCATGCAGCAATATACATGTATCCTACCACAATTACAACACTACGGACTAAACACAATGGTACAATGAAACATCCAGCAGTACAATACCAGACGACTTTAAAGGCCCAGTATACATAACTTTCGGCAACACCTGAAGCGAAAATCAGGACTAATAACTTATTAGATTTAGTTAAGATAAGCTGATATCAGCAATATTCAATATGAATTCTTAAACGGTTAACGGTACAGCAGCAGTTTAAACTCGGTATTTGTAAACCCGCGTCCATTGTGAACTGTCTTCTAACTTTGGCTTGTTGTTGAAGTGGGCCTCCCCCTGAATTATTTTCAATTCTTTGGATTTTTGTGTATAAAAAGTTTCTTGTTAGTAACCGCTCAGGTTTACGGTTAAGGCTTATTTTTGCAAGGTTATGAAATGGATATTTTTTTTTCAAAATCACGTACAATTTCCTGAAGTTACGTATATTTGGTCTTTAAGGCACACATCCCACCAAACACTTTATCCTCTTAAACCAAACACTAGGCAAAGACGCAGTTTTATCTGAAATCAACTGCACTTACTAAAAATAAAGATAATAAAAACCCTTTTCGTTACTTGTAAATTTCCCGCCTCTATGCAAATCCCCGAGACTAATTATGACTCTGTGGAGGAGTATATCCAGAATTATGACCCTGGTCAGCGTTATTTTCCCGAGGGCGTAGCCCGAGAGAATACGCCCTCGAAAAAAATTACGCTGACCAGGAACATAATTCTGAATATAACCTGACCAAGAGAGGGTCGTCAACGTTTAATCATACTGAAACAAACAACATATTGAATGAAAGAAACAAAAAAGTTTTTTTTTTCATTGTTGAACAGAAACAAATCATCTGTAAAATACCCGTGAAATATCCCCTCTACTCGGTAGTGTGCCGCCCCCAGACGGTCACTCGTGTTCATCTCACCGTGAAATATCCCCTCTACTCGGTAATGTGCCCGCCCCCAGACGGTCACTCTTGTTCATCTCACCGTGAAATATCCCCTCTACTCGGTAGTGTGCCCGCCCCCAGACGGTCACTCGTGTTCATCTCACCGTGAAATATCCCCTATACTCGGCAGTGTGCCCGCCCCCACACGGTCACTCGTGTTCATCTCACCGTGAAATATCCCCTCTTCTCGTTAGTGTGCCCGCCCCCCCAGACCGTCACTCGTGTTCATCTCACCGTGAAATATCCCCTCTACTCGGTAGTGTGCCCGCCCCCACACGGTCACTCGTGTTCATCTCACCGTGAAATATCCCCTCTACTCGGTAGTGTACCCGCCCCCAGACGGTCACTCGTGTTCATCTCACCGTGAAATATCCCCCTACTCGGTAGTGTACCCCCCCCCCAGACCGTCACTCGTGTTCATCTCACCGTGAAATATCCCCTCTACTCGGTAGTGTGCCTGCCCCCAGACGGCCACTCGTGTTCATCTCACCGTGAAATATACCCTCTACTCGGTAGTGTGCCCGCCCCCAGACGGCCACTCGTGTTCATCTTACCGTGAAATATCCCCTCTACTCGGTAGTGTGCCCGCCCCCAGACGGTCACTCGTGTTCATCTCACATCCATACTCTCGTAGCAAGTATGTTAAATTCGAACATGCTTAAGACATTGATGATATTCGTACAATTGAACTCTTATGTTGAATCATGTGTTTGTATATTTGCCGTCCATAGTTGCATGACAGTGTATATACTTAACCTATTCCAACTCCATAAACCTCATGCATACCTTGGTCAGCTGGTCACTTATCAAGGCTACGGACTGGTGTTCGAGACAAACAGTGACGAGGTAGGTAGATCACTAAAGCCGATATATGAGTTTAAGTTAATATAAAAAATTTACAGAATAAAATCGAAAATTAATTATAAGTCTTTCAGTATTTGACTGAATCGGTGTTTAATTTCAAAATGCTCTGAATTAATTTTAATTCCAGAAGTAATGCAAAATAAAAAGAATTTGATCTAAAGATCAATAAACTTTTTGTAACGTTATATATCTAATGAGGAAGGTTCCTTAAATTTTCCTCACTGATTGATGAAGTTCCATATTGCGTATCAGGTAACTACCAACTTTCTGTAACAAATATAATGTCGGAAAATGAAGAAAATAGGCAAACATTTGAAGTATTAAACAAAAGCAACCACAATATATACACATTAAGGATGTACACCTCTGAGAAGTCAAATTTTCCTGTATTGAACTTTTTTCTCATATGTACTTTTGGAAAAGAGAGTTCATGGCATGTCAAAGTTAATATGTCGGTGTGCTCGATTTTGGGCTATGATCGGTCAAAGATACCATTTTGACATACTAAGTGATCTAAAGTGAATTTTTTAGTTTTGACCAATTGCAGGACACCTTCAATTAATATCTGTTGTAGTCCGAAATGTATGAATGTTTGCAGAATTAACAAAAGTAGTATTTTCTTTTAGATTATGGAAGTGAAATTTCTCTGAGTTACTATTTCTCTGAGTTACTATTTCTCTGAGTTACTCTTGTAACTCAGAAAAGCAATTTGAGTAAACCCTTCCAATATTTTTTAATAATGGGCAGGGTTAATTATTTTTGCCTTTTTTTGTAGATTTAATTCTGCAATAAAACCTTTTTTTAATATTTGGCGGATTAAAAGAAAATGGATTTCTCATTTCAAAACCGTTGGGAAATTGGGGGGTACGTGTGCTTCATTTTTTGTTTCATTACTCTTTGTGTAATTTTTCAGGGTAAAAAATAAACGTGCTTCAGTTACACTACATTAATAAAAAAAATACCAAAATTGTTTACTTATCCACTTTGTTGCATATTTCCATAAAAATGGACATTATAATGTTGTGCAGCAAAAATGAACTTGCTATATTTGAAAATGGCGAAATACTTTTAGAGATCGATCTAGCATAAAAAAGTGATATTTCGGCCTTATATTAGGAATAAGATTCATCAGTTTGGTATGAATGATATATACTGAGATTGTTTTGTACAAACAGGAATTGAAAACTTAATTTGCGAGCTTTCAAAAACGTCTGTTTCCTTTGTCAAGCAAAGAGTACAATAGCCGAGTGTCGGTGTTTTGACCGCTGAAATCGGCTCACTACCCAAAATAGGGCGAGTTAGCTGTCAAAAACGTAGCGCGAAATTTCGTCCAAATGTACTCTAGTACTACAGATAGACAGATGGACGGGTACGATGTTTACTCATTCCGCCCCTTATTGGATTTTAAAATAGGGTGATAAAGATGATTCAACTGGTGTCCCCCCTCGTCTCTGTTCATTGATTCCCCTTCCTTCCTAATCCATATGGATTCTTTACTTTTCCTCATTCTCCAGTTTCCTCCCTTTCCAACACTTTGGAGTTGTTCAAGTCAATGATGTGGTTGTGTATGCTGGCATGGTCTGTGATAGCTGATTTGTTATATTGTTTTTCTGATGTTTTTCTAGTATGTCTGGTGTAGACTTGCTGTTCCATGTGTTCCACGTCTTTTTGATGTTATTTCAGAGGCGTTCTAAATTTCCGACTAGTTTCATCTATGTATGTGTGGTTGCAGTTGTTACATGGAATTTGGTAAACTACTCCAGTCTTGTTCTTTCTGCACTTTATCTTTCGGATGTACTAGGAGTTGTTTGATGGTGTTGTGCGGTCGATATTTCGGCCTATCGCAAAGTGTAAAAAACAATACACAGTAATGCGCATTTTCAAAATGACCGCCGAATTGGTATTTTTTTGTTTAAATTCATGTGAAAACAGTTCTACAACCAACAGCCGCATATATGCTTTTTAAATTGATCACACGTTTGAATATAACATAAAACACTTACATGAGATCAAAACGAGACTTGCACGTTACTTGAACCTCAGAATTGTACATCCTAAGACTAATAATCTTTATGAACACGTTAATCAAGTTTAAAGTTTCAATGTTACTTTTACATTATTTCTGACTTTGTCTAATTACCGTTTACCTGTTAGGTCGGATATCTACTCAACATAGGACTAGTAATGGAGGATCAGAGCTACCTGTCTTGTCCAAACCCTGCCCCACTCCGGTACAAATCGATAGGCGAAGTTCTGCGGGAGAGAGCCGTCGACGCTCCTAACAAGGAAATAGTAATCCAGCGATTTATAAAAGGCGGACGGAGGACATTGACTTATGGGGAACTTGTCAACAGGTCCTCAGAGCTCGCCAAGTACCTAGTCATTAAAGGGATCGTGCCAGGAGACAGGGTGGCTCTAATTGGAACAAACTCCATCGAATGGATTATTGGCGAGTTTGCCATCTTCATGTCAGGAGCCGTAGCTGTTCTCATAAATAAAACATCGGAGTCCGTCCCAGAGATGATGAAGTTGCTTAAAGCTTCACAGAGTAAGGCATTGTTGTTTGATCATGAGTCAGACGAAGAATTCGTGTCAGAAATAGAAGCTTATTTCAACCGAGTGGAAGATAAACCGGCTGTCTTACTACTAAACAAATCGGCATACTCTTTTCTCACCTCGGTAAATGCAGTCACCCTGACAATGAATGAAACATCTATGTCATTGCCACGAATACGTCCAGAGAGTAGCGCAATGATTTATACAACTTCCGGTTCAACCGGAGTCCCAAAAATGGTCGAGATGACTCACCTCGCGATCGTGAATGCGTCCTATATGACCTTTTTAGGGACAGGAGGAGACCGGTCGTATGATAAATGTTATAACGACGGATTATTTACTTGGATAGGAGGCAGTCCAATATTCAGTATCCTTAATGGGAATGTAAGAGTGTTTGCTGACATTGCGATAGGTTTGAATAAAGAACAGATCATGGCTATTTGGGATATCATTGTCTCAGAGGAATGCACAACTGCTATGTTCTTCCCCCATACTGTTCTCGAATTGATCGAAAATCAGACTGCCATTCTGAAGAAAGGCTACAGATTGTATGGAATTGCCACCGGAGGACAACTGATCAATAATCATCTCAATAAGATATGTGATAACCTCACAGAGAAGCTGTTCCTGGACTACGGGTCCACTGAAGCTGGTATCGTGTCATTTGCACAGCTCAAACCGGAAGCGGAAGTTGGATATGTTGGGCCAATCTTTCCAGGATACGAGGTCAAGGTTGTCGGAGACAATGCTGAAACACTGAATCGAGGAATTTTGGGTGAAATTCTCATTAAATCTCCTTTTATGTTAAAATCCTATGAAACTGATTCCAAACTTAACGTTGAGTGCTTTTCTGATGGCGGCTGGTTTCGAACAGGAGATATTGGAATAATTACCACGAAAGGCAGATTATTGGTGAAAGGCAAGTCAACTGACGTCATAAAACGTGGAGGTGTGAAGGTGCTGGCCAGCGTCGTAGAAGCAACCATGATCCAACTACCAGACGTAAGGGAAGTCGTGGTTCTAGCTGTACCAGATGTCCAACTTTTTGAGGAAGTTTGCGCATGTGTCGTCTTGGATTCAGATATATCAGAGGTAGAACTTGATGGGAAGTGTAGAACGACTCTCGGAGACAACGTTGTGGGCAGTGCACCTTCCTACATCCTCAGGTTTGATACGTTCCCGAGACTACGTAATGGCAAAACTGATAAAGTACTGATAAAAAAGCTGGCAATCAAAAGGTTGAAGCTTTATTAAAATTTTCATATGGCTGCCATCATAATGACCATGTTATTTAGATATTGCACCAGCAAAATATCGTCACAACCGACTTCAATGGTAATGCTTTGTATAATTCCGGATTTTCTTTCATGTGTTCTTCTTTGGGACACATTAACGTCAAAAGATTTAAAGATTGTCAATTTGCAACATTTTGGACAGCTTTACCTTTCTTTTCTGCAAAATAATTTTCTTTGCAGCGATTAATTACTGCAGAACTCAAAATATGTAAACAGCATCATCTAGTTATTCTTTAATAACCTTAAACGATATTACATTATATGCTTTGAACATAACTTGTATGCAGAGTGAGGACTTTTTATATTGAGTGATATACCTTCTTATACGGTTTAGTCAACACATTATGTTCACAGTTATATAGAACTAGTTTTATTGTATTTCTAAATTCATAAATAAAGAGGGTTTTACGCACCTGACCTTTCTGCTTCTACATTAGTTTAGAAATATTGGATACCCACCTTTTGGTCCCTTGCATCACTGAAGAGTCCTAGGGGAACGAAACAGCTGTATGATACCGTTAAAATATTTTTTTCGGCATTCTGTATCTATTTCATCAAAAGGTGCAATGTGTGTGTGTGTGTTACGTCATCTTTTATTAAGGTTCCTTTCTGCATGAATTCACACAATAAGGCAGAACCATGATAATGATTTATAAATATAAAGCATTGTTCATATTTTCATTGATGCTGTTGTCTATTAAAAGATATCGTGGTTCTGGTTAAACTGATGACAAAATGTTGATTAGTTGTCCTATTAACAGCCAATGCATTTAAGGACGGCCTCCCGGTGTATGCGATATGGGTGTTGAGAGCGTGGGTGTTTTGGAGGCTGCGGTATGTTCGTGCAAACCCTCTTGCAATAGTCCGGATTGGCGATTTAAAGTGCTACTACACTGAAGTATACTGTTGAAGGCCAAAAGCAGAACACCCCACCCGGTCATATTATACTGACAACGGGCGAACAAGTCGTTCCACTCACATAATGCTGAGCTTCAAGCAGGAAGTAATAACTACTATTGTTAGAGACTCTAGTATGTCTTGGCTTGGGGACAGAACCCATAGCCTTCCTCACGGGGACGAACGCTCAACTTAAGGCCAAAAGTGAGTTTGTGTCAAGGGGGATATTGGGAAGGAGAAAGTTGTTTAGAAAGAATGGAAAGGATTTGATCCCAAGTTTGGTCGCCGTATACGAGCATGCAATGGGGACAGCAGGTATAATTCTTACGTCCTACCTGTAGGGCAGGATGACAATAAACATTTCCAATCTGGTCAGTAGCCGATGACACGATTCATTGCTACATACATGCTAATATCATTTATCTGGGAGATTGACTAAAGTATACTCATGTTTGCGCATTTTTATCAGTTAACATCATTTATTATTCACATAAACCATAACATGATAATCACATCCAGATAGCCCAATAACTAGATGGGGCCTCCTTGATATGGCGAACTATTTGGAACAAGGCAGAATAGAAAGGCAGTGATATTAAACCTTACAAATCGAGATTTAGAAAACAAAATAGAAGACTTATTTAGTACTTAGCATTGTTTCGTTCTTTAATGCCCCACCGATACTTCTAGGATACCGTTTTAATATATAACATAATAGTAATAATAATATATAACATATAATTAACATTTACCTCTTTTCTGGTGCACAGGGGTTCGGTTTCCGGATTTTTAGTAATATATAAATCGTTATCATTTCGATTAATGATGAAGCTAAACACACGAGTAAATATGTTATATATAATTTAAAAGGTGCAGCATGTGTGTGTTATGTCATCTTTAATGATAGGGGGTGGTATACTCTGCTGGTGGATTGTTTAGTCCCCGAGGTTTGCTGGAGCCTCAAACACCACAATTTATCTCATTTTAGTAGTGGCACGGTACATAATATACACATTTTCGTAGTACACGATTTGAAATTATACAGAGCTGGTTCAAATTTACTTCTTAACTCATAAATTGATGGGGATTTACGTACCTTAACCTTCTAAGACATTTTGGATTCCCATCTTTTGGCCCCGAGCTTCACTGACGAGTCCGAGAAGGACGAAATAGCTGTATGATGTAGTTTAATTATTTTACTTTGTCATACTGTATCTATTACTAAATTTAAAAGTTGCAGCACCAGTGTGCTACGTCATCTTCATAAACATTAACCTCTTATTGCCTAGTGCACAGGGGTTGGGCTTCCAGCTTTGAGTGAAACATGCCGTAAATTGTAATATTTTCAGTTAACCATAAAGCTATACACACGAGTAAATAATGTCCATAAACATTAGCCTCTTATTGTCTAGTGCACAGGGGGCTCGGTTTCGGGTTTTTAAGTGACATATGACGTAAATCGTAAATATGTCAGTTAACCATAGAGCTGTAAACAGCAGTTAATAATGTCACTCCAGGTCCTGAGTCCCTGTGATCTTGTGACCCTGTTTACCGCTACATAAACTGATCTGCTTTTTCACACACCACATATCATATGACCTGACGGCCCTGAGAACTTCAGCTTGTTTTTTGATAAAGTATTGTCATCTTAAAGGCCCAATATACGTAACTTTCGACAAAACTTGAAGCGAAAATCAAGCCTTATGACTTTTTTATATTTATAGATTTAGCTAAGATTAACTGATATCAGCGATATTCAAGATGAATTCTTACGCGGTTACCGGTACAGCAGCAGTTGAACCTCGGTATTTGTAAACACGCGTCCAGTTTGAAGTGTCTTCTAACTGCGGCTTGTTGTTGAAGGGGGCCCCACCTGAATTATTTTCAATTCTTTTTAATTTTTCTGTCAAGAGTTTCTTGTTAGTTACTGCTCAGTTTTACTTCGTTTTAAGCTTACTTTTGCATGGTTATCAACTGGATTTTTTTCAGAATCACGAAAAATTTCCTGAAGTTGCGTATATTGGGCCTTTAACAGTAGTTTAAAATGAATCTTTTTGAGAAACATCATGAAATTAAATTTTTGCTTTGATTTTAAAAAAAGTCTAGTTTAATATGAAATTTCAGGGGTGAATGAGTTAAGGCAAAACTGTTGGGTTGGACATGTTGAATTTAAAAAAGAAATCCATAATTTCCTTTTGATTTACTTGTATTGTAATCGGATTATCATAAAAAAAATCAGAGAATAACAAAGTGTCAACAAAAACCATAATACAAACTCAAAATCAATTTAACTAGAAGCAACATATGAAAAAAGGAAAGATTTAAATGGAGACCCTCGTAAAAGTACAAGAGAATAAATAAGACCAGGTGTTCCGGAAGAGTAGACGTCTTGTGTATGACACCCGCCATGTGAATCTTGGTCGCATTCAAGTCCTCAAAATGAGAACAAAGTCATCATGTCAATCACAACAAGTAAGCACACTAACGAGCATAATAAAAAATCCACCTTCATATCACACAAAGATACAAAATAGTGTTATACGAGATCAAAACTGATTATTATCGGAATGTTAATTGACTTGACACTCATTGTCTACATTTTGTGTTTACTTTCACTTGTCATAGTTATGATAACATTCAGAGTAACACATTTTGACTTTAATGGATCAATATGGTATATTGTAAAATAATATACAACATTTGATATAGCGCCCTATCTAGCTAACATAAGCCACTCTAAAGCGCTTTACAGTATATATATATATATATATATATAATTCTCATACAATAAATAAATAAGTAAATATACAACATTTGATATAGCGCCCTATCTAGCTAGCATCAGCCACTCTAAAGCGCTTTACAGTACATATATATACAATTCTTATACAATCATTATAATTAACACATATAATTCTATCATATACAATTCTGCGGAGTTCGCAGGAGCTTCCTTATCAGGCAGTAACTACTTGTCATATACCACCTGGCTAATATCTCCCTATGTGTGTGCATGTATGCGTGTGTGCTGGAGATGAATTGTGTTCTGTTTTTAGTGGGACCGTGTTTCCAACGGCATCTTTAATAGTGCCACCTCACTTGAATCCTACAGCACAGATACTTCAACACCCACCCTAGACCATTCTATACTCCACTTGGGTTGTTGGAGTTGTGTGGGCAGGAGAAAAACACTTTCTTTGAACATTCCATGCATATGACGATTTCGGGGATCGAACTCCGGCCGCCTGCATGGAATGCCAGAATGCCACTTGATTAATCCGCCCATTCGATTAGACAGCTATTTAGAGGTAAGTTTTTATAAGTTATATATTGCACCATGTATAAACTTTATTTTTTAGCTAACCTGGAATGAAGCTAACCGCTAAACAGAACTTGACCAAAACTGTACAAATGGTGGTCAATTTGACTTCTTATCTCAACCGAGTAATGTATATCACTCATATTTTCCTGGTAGCATCACTTTGGGGTGGGGATTCAAAATTGTACAAACGGTTAGGCTGACCCCCCAGGGGCCTGAGGGGCAGGGCCAAAAGGGTTCAATTTGGCTATTTTGATATAAACGACTTATAATATTTTTCCTGGAACTATCACCATGGGGCGGGGATTTAAAATTGTACAAAAGGTTGGGCTGACCCCCCAGGGGCCTGAGGGGCAGGGTAAAACGAAGTTAATTTCGGCTATATATATTGATATAAAAAACTTCTCTTCTGAAACCGAGCAATGTATATTGCTTATATTTGCCTGGTAGCAATACTACGGGGCGGGAATTTAAAATTGTACAAATGGTGGGGCTGAGCCTCCTCATCCCCCGACCCCCTCCTCTCCAGGGGCCCGAGGGGAAGGCTCAAAAGGGGTCAATGTGGCTTATTGATATTAAAGACTTCTTCTCTGGATCTTAGCAATGTATATTTTTATTACAATCAATACAATTAACGCATACAGTTCTATCATATACAATTCTGAGGAGTTCGCAGGAGTTGCCTTATCAGGCGCTAACTACTTGTCCTATACCACCTGGCTAATATCTCCGTATGTGTGTGTGCTTGAGATGAATTGTGTTATGTGGAAGATTGTTTTTAGAGATCTTAAGTATCGAGACATAACAATCGTCAAATGAGATATCAATATCAAAATACTTTTGAACTCTATACAAGATTATACTATACAATGGGCTTAACGTAAATATGCTGAATTGGATTCACTTCCAGAATGGGTGAAGTTGTTCTGGTCCCTTAGACAGAAAATAATAAGCAGTAAGCGACGCAAATCTAAACACAAGTCAAAATGTCATGATGCCGATGTGTCGAACAACACCTGTGTGATAACGAAGATGATCCTGATTGCCTCTGTTTGTATTGATACCAGTTAAATGTAGTAATAGATAAAATATGCCGAAAAAAATGAATTCATATATTAAAACATTTGGTTTTTACACCTTGTGCACTACCACATCCATTACCAAACTGAAAAAACCGTGAGTTTTCTTTTCCACGATGATACAAACAAGATTCTGAGCTATCATGGAACATGCACTGAAGAAGATAGCGTAAGATTGATTGAATTCCTGAATGACTATATGTTATGACTCTATTCATATTTTGCCCTTAGTTAAATCGATATTGAGTTCTGATTATGGTTTTGTTGACACTTATTTGTCATTAAAGGTAACAGGTCAAAAAGTGAGCAATATAACTAAAACATCTTATTTATACATATTATGATAATGTAAAGGTCAATATATAGGTCACCAAACGAACAGGATAAACAAAACATATTATTGATACCGACGGTTTAATTCATGTCAATATACAGGTCATAAAATGTTCATACTTGGAACTTGAAAAATGCTTTAATCTTGTATTTCAAATAAACATTTAACAGGCAAATGCTTTTATCTTTTATTTCAGCTGACATTTCAAAAATGACATAACACACACATATGCTGCACCTTTTAAAATTAGTAATAGATATAGTATGCCGCAAAAATTAATTAAGCTGCATTATACAGCTGTTTCGTCCTCATAGGAGTCTTCAGTGATGCTAGGGGCCAAACGGTGGGACTCCAAAATTAGTAAACTAATGTAGAAACGGAAGGGTCAGGTACGTAAAACCCCTTTAATTTATGAATTTAGAAGTAAAATTAAACTAGTTCTGTATAATTTCAAATCGTGTACTACGGAAATGTGTATATTATGTACCGTGCCACTACTCATATGAGATTAACTGTGGCTATGGAGGTTCTAGCAAAACTCGGGGACAAAAAAGCCACCAGCAGAGTCAGATTCAACCAATACTGACTCAGTTCTAAAAAATACCAGTTATACACTAAAGTTGACGTAACACACACACACGTTGCACCTTTTAAATTTGGTGAATCTAAATGCATCATACAACTGTTTTGTCCTTCTGACTCGTCAGGGATGCTAGGGCCCAAAAGATGGTGATCCAAAATTTACATTTTGAAAATAGTTTTACCAAGTGATCCCTCGAAGCAAACTTCTGACAGGCAGCTTGTTATCAACAGAATTTCCTCGTGATTATAGCACATACAGTTTGCTCCCCTCAGTGCTAGTCTGTGCTAAAGTTATGTCCCGGACGTTTGTTCAAATAATTGCTATTGTTAGGAGTAATAGGAGCTAGCGTTTCTTTTATTCAGTGTGCAAATACCTACAACAGCAAGCCGTATCCCTATCAAGCAGACACTTTTACAGAATAAATCAGAATTGAGGTTTAAATGTTTAACGTGTAATGATTGTGGAATGTACTTAAAAGTATATGTTCAAAGTGTTCCATCACCTAATAAAGTTCAGTGGAATTAAATCTCATATTGTAATGCAATTGATACTGAACAGTTTTCTTATGCGCAATAACATGTTGTTTCTGAGTTCAAATACAATTTTTTGGATAAGAGAGGCTCCCTTTGGGTAATATCAAACCAAAAAAATACGCGAGATAAGTTTAAAAGTAATTTTTGCATTTAAAACATATATGAAGGGATGGTTCATTATCACTAATGTATTAACAAAAAAATATTAATAATTAAAAAGTGTAATTACAAATAGTTTATATCGTAAATCAAAATTAAATATTATTGTACTGACTTGTTAAATTGATCAGACTGAAACTTCGGGCCCCAGCCATGACAGCACATATGTTTTAGTGACCTACATATCGCGAAAGGGGGAGCTGAATGCAGCCTGGACTGTTAAAAAGCTGTGTGTCTGTGCTAGGTCGACAAAATCGTTTTCGTTTGGAGAAGAATCGATTTCCCAGGGCTATTATTCAAATATAAAGGTAGGTAAAATCAATTCAAATATTTCAAAAAACAATTCATAAAATATATATTTATATATACATCTGGACACTTATAGTTTGTTTTCGTTTGGGTTGGAAGCGTATAGGGTCAGAACTAACTGGCTGCATTCATGTACAAAAACTTATTTTATTTTTGAAATCGATAGTATAACACTGTAGTTGAGTTGTATGTAGTTTCTTGCAGAACTGACTGTAAAATGTAACATTATACATTTGTAAATATTGCATGATTTTGTACGAAAGGTTAACTTTGGTATGATAATGTGGGAAACTAGACAGCTGGTGAACAACGTACGGCATACGTGACGAGGTGACGAATGTGTGCCGCTCCAGATTCAAACTCAGATCGTGGTGTACTTCGGCATATCTGTTTACAAAACCAGCTAAAGACGGGAAAATAAATATCAAATTGTTCAATAGCCTTTCAACGAAATGTTAACGGGAATAGGGCGAGACCCGATATAGGGTGTGGAGGTGAATCAGATCAAGGTGTTTATTCAGACGTAATCTTGATCTTTATGTGAGCGTGACCTCGTTTAAGCGACAGGAAATCCACATTGTCAGATAAACAACGATTAGTGATTAAATGTAGCATAATGTATTGAATTATCAGCTTAAAAAATGATACATTTACACCACACCGCAATTTCCTGTCAGTATTTTGTTAGTTGTTATTAAGGGTTTTCAAACATGCTGAAATATGATAGTCAACTTGAACACAGAGTTACGTGAACACCTTAATAGTTTACCAGAATTCATTTATATATTCTTTTAATTATTAATAAAAGGGTTAAGGCGTCGTTGTGGTGCCTGAAATATTATAACGCGTTATACGGAAAACCAACTACCTTTTTACGAGACTTTGATATATCCCCGCCTGGGAGTAGAATTCATTGTCTTTCCTAATTGACCAAAAATGATGTTTTTCCAAGAGATAGCGTTAGGAATAACAATTAAATATATGAAGATATATATATCTCAATTGAGTAGTGGCACGGTACATTATATACACATTTTCGTAGTACACGATTTGAAATTACACAGAACTAGTTTAATTTTACTTCTAAATTCATAAAAAGGGGTTTTACGTACCTGATCCTTCTGTTTCGTTATTAGTTTAGCCATTTTTGATTCCCATCTGTTGGCCCCTAGCATCACTGAAGTATCCTAGGAGGACGAAACAGCTGTATGATGCAGTTTAATTAATGTTTTCAGCATACTGTATCTATTATTAAATCTTAAAAGTGCAGCATATGTGTGTGTTACGTCATTTTTTATAAAGATCTCATTCAGTGCAATATATTAGTATAGAACACAAAAGAAAATACCTAAAGAGGTAACCCACCACATTAGAATCAAACCGATGATATCAGTTATGGCTCAATCGGAGTCTCAATACAGCCATATGTGTCGATAATATAAGAAAACTAGTTTGATCCTATATAATGCACGACCACGGATGTCGTTCCTCTTCAATATTTAAGGGGTTTTTTTCGAAAAGATTTTCAGGATTTAAATCTGAATCAGATCAAATGCATGCGTTCTGTAAACGTAAGCGAACGCAACCTATGGAGTTTCGATAATAAGCCCCAACACGATATACAATAAATATATGAATATGCTATGGTTGTATAATGTTGGTACTATTTAATTTCAGTGGGACAACGGCTATCTGCAAACTTCTGACCATGTCTGAGCTGAGCTACCTCTCCTGTCCAAACCCTGCCCCACTTACGTATAAATCTATTGTTGAAGTGCTGCACGAGAGGACCAAGGAAGCTCCCGATAAGGAGATATTAATCCAGCGATTTGGGGACGACAGGAACAGGAAGTCTCTAACTTACAGAGAACTGGTTGACAGGTCTACCCAGGTCGCCAGGTATCTTATAAGCAGAGGAATTGTAGCTGGAGACTGTATTGGTATCATTGGGCCTAACTCCATCGAATGGGTAATTGGGGAGATGGCAATACTCATGACTGGAGCCGTCGCTGTCCACAACTATAAAACATCGGAGTCGTTTGATGAGACGATCAAGTTCCTTGAGGCTTCACAAAGCAAGGCCGTATTGCTTGATCCTGAATCAGATGATACTTATATATCAGATATGGAAAAGTATTTCAACAGCGAGGAATCGCCACAAAATAAACCGATAGTTTTGCTTCTACAGAAATCAGAACGCTGTTCTCTCCCCTGCCTGACTGACGTTACCCTGACAACGGGTGAATCATCAATAACATTGCCAAGGATACAACCAGAGAGTAGCGCTGTGATATTTTGCACTTCCGGTTCAACCGGTGTTCCAAAAATGGTTGAAATTACACATTTTGCTATTGTTAATGCTTCCTATCGAAGCAACATATCAACATGCGGGGACCAAACATACGCAGTTTTGTTCAACGACCGACCTTTTTGCTGGTTTGGCGGGTTTCCGATTTTCGGCATCATGAATGGTAATCCGCGAGTATTTGTTGACATATCAATAAGTATCAAACAAGGAAACTCCGCGTATATTTGGGACATCATTATGGCGGAGCAGTGCACAAGTGCCGGGATGCTTCCTTATGCGTTGCTAGACCTCATGAGAATCAAGGACATCGAGAAACACAGTTACAAATTGGACTGCATGAGTACCGGAGGGCAGATTATTGAAGGTCATCTCACTAAAATATGCGATACGCTAACAGAAAAGCTGTTCATGATGTACGGGTCCACTGAAGCTGGAATAGTATGTTTCATGGAACTCGGCTCCGAAATGAAAGTTGGACATGTTGGATCATTGCTTCCAGGCTATGAAGTCAAGATTGTAGGAGACCAACGTGAAACCTTGAATCGTGGAGAATTAGGCGAAATCCTAGTAAGATCTCCGTGGATGTTGAAATGTTACCGGAATGCTCCTGAACTGAACAAGGCCTTGTTTGCTGACGGACGCTGGCTTCGAACCGGTGACATCGGACTCATTACCGAAGATAGCAAGTTATTTGTAAAAGGAAAAGCCGCCGATGTTATTAAGCGGGGCGGCCTGAAGGTGTTGAGCAGCGCGGTAGAAACAGCAATCTCGGCTATACCAGATGTTAGGGAGGTGGTGGTTCTCGCTGTACCAGACGCACGACTGCTTGAGGAAGTGTGTGCCTGCTACATATTGGAGAGCGAGACAAAAGCAACGGAAGTTGAACTGGAACAGACATGTCGATTGACTCTCGGAGATAATGTCCTTGGCAGTGCACCTTCTTACTTTCTCAAGTTTGACGAGTTTCCGAAACTTACCAATGGAAAGACAGACAAAATCAGTCTTAAAAAGCAAGCACTAGAGAGATTAAATCTGAGCTAATTGCAATCCCTCTTTGATCTTTCCAATCAAATTAATTGTAGAGAATCCAAATATCGTTTACATAAAAAACTTTTCGAGTTATCTTGGTTAAAGATTGAGCACGATGCCATGTCGTGAATTCAACTCGCTTAACTTCGGTCACGTCCTAAATATAGACAATCCCGACTCCACAAGCAACACAATCTGTAAAACTCCTTGACTTTTTTATCTGCGGATAATTATTTTTTCGCACTGCTTTATATATTAACCAGAAAGGTAACATGCAACCTGCAAATAATAGCATTAATAGATTTCATCATAATTATTTGGCATATCATATCAGCATTTGTATACAGAGGACAGTTACACAACGAGTTGGTTTTGAATATGGTATTTTTCATTCTCGTTAGTTAATTTTTAAAAGTTACAAAAGACACGAGCTGATATGAGTGTGTCTTGTAACTTTTGATAGTTTTGCCAAATTATGACATAAAAACAGTCCGAAAGGTTATATTCCAGTAGTGGTATCGGAACTATTTTCCCACAACATGTTTACTACACAATGGATTGAGAGTGTAATAAGCCAAGGGAATTGTGGTAGAAACTGCTTGATACAACCCACCAGTAGCATGGAAGTGGTGTTATATATATAATGTATGCTTGTCGCAAGTAAAGCGCTACAGCGGACATATTTGTTTTTTTTTTATTATAAATAAATTTCCTATATCCTATATAAATTCATTATATTGTGTTTTTAATATGAGAACGCCTGGATATCGAAAATGTAGTTGTGAAAGACTTAATTTTATAACATGTTTTTTCACACAAAAACTCTTTTAAATGCACCACGTGACGACTTAAACTGAAAAATAAAATCACCTAAAAGTATTACGAACAAATATCAAGAGGAAAACAACACCAATGAAAGCGTAAATGTGCATTTTGAAAATTCAATTTTGCCAATTGAACATTTATCAGCACATTTTGTATTGTACATGTACAAAATAAAACCCAACCTGTTGATTGGGGTACGTCTGTCCTTTTTGCTGTCAGGATGATAACTTGAGAATGGGAGATTTAGAAACACTGCTGTGGGTTTTCTCCAGCAGATGCAAGTAACCCTTTTGGCAAATGAAGCCACAATCCCCGTTGTTTTTGTTTAGACGATAACGAATCTAAAATGTGTTATTCATATGTACAAAGTTGCCCTAGTATATGCAAATAACCCTATTGATTTTGGCGTGATGCGTTATACATCAAAGTCACTGTTATAATAGAATTACAGAAGTGTGTATAAATGCCCTAGTGAATAAAACGAATTTCTTTGGACGTGAGTTGGCTGAGGTCAAAGGTATTTTTGTAAAATATTTGGTTTAAAAAAAGAATATCAAAGAGTCAACAAAACCATAATCCGAACTCAAAATCGATTAAACTAGAGGCCAAATAGGAACAAAGGAAAGATTTACATGGATACCCTCGTAAAAGTCAAAGAGAATTAGACCAGGAAGAGTAAGCGTCTTCCGCTTCATCGGCGACACCCACAATTTACATCTTGGTCACATCATAGTAAACATCAATCCTCAAAATGGACAGCGAGTCATCATTTTTAATCACAACAAGTAAACACATTAATAAACAAACTCAAAAACATTCATCTTCATAACCTAAAGAAAGAAATACAATTTTGTGTGTGCAGTGCCCTGATGTAGTAGAAATGACAAGACCTGATGTTTCAAACGGATTGTGTTAAGTGTCAACATATTTGGAAAATACCTTAAGTTGTTATTTTTTAATTTATGTATTAGTTACGACCCGTTTCTCATATATAAATTAACTGACGTCACGCACGCGCTGTCCTTGAACAACAATAACGTGGTGAAGTCATGCGAAACGAGCTTCGTTGAAAGATTGTAAACGAGGTCAGCCAGTGGGGTAACACTTCGAAAGATGATATACTGTCCAACCATGCTTCTGTATTACAATCTTTCAAAGTACCGGTTAATGAACAAGACGCTGACCTACCTCGTCTTTATTGGATACCAAAACTACACAAGGATCCTTATAAGCAAAGTTTTATTGCCGCCATTATCAACCAGAAGTAGAATTAATGGGATGTGGAGTTTGAAAAACTCCAAAGATCTCAATCTTGAACACTCCCTCCTAAAAATGACTTTTCGGACAAAACATTGGATTTTTCCACACTGTGCACTACCATACTTCATACAAAATTGATTGAAGGAACATCTTTGATCTCTTGTTATGAGAGCTTTCTTTTCCAAGAAAGGCGGACGACGATACAAATATATGGTAGTGAGCTATCTTGGAACATACTTTGTGAAAAACACGACAAAAGCTAAGAGGAAATATACTGACGATATAGTAAAGATGATTGAATTCCTGGTCGACAATAATTGTGTTGAGCTCGGAGGAAAGATATTCCAGCAGAGTGTTGGCATTCCCTTGGGAACAAACTGTGTCCCACTCGTAGCTGACTTGTTTTTGCTTTCAAACGGGGCTGATTTTGTGGAAGAGCTAGCTAATCAGGACAGGTAACAAAAACCTTGCTAAAACGTTTTCTTTCACTTTCAGATATATCGACGATGTGTTGTCTATAAACAGCAAGAAGTTTGCTGACCACGTTGATCGTATATATCCTTCTGAACTTGAAACAAAGGACACAACATAATCTTCTACATCAACTGCCTAGCTTGATCTCTACTTAGACTACGAACAACATGGACAGCTTACTTCTAAAATAAACGATCGATAAACGTGATGATTTCAATTTTCCGATCGTGAACTTTCCTTTTCGTGATAGTAACATCTCTTCTTTAATATTTCTAAACTTAAATAGAAGCAGAAACGTCAGGTGCCTATAAGAATTTAGAAGTAAAATTAAACTAGTTCTGTATAATTTCGAAACGATAAAGTCTCCTTTGGGAATCAACACACAACATATAATATTAATCAAACCACGTTTTATGCAGCGTCACAACTTATATCACGCTGATCAAGTACAGAAATTCTCTTCACGCGTAATAGTACATCTGTAGTGGAGAAACATACATGTTTAGTATAAAGCTCAGACAGATATGTCATCGGATACTGTTTGTTAGTCATTATTCATCGTGTGCATGCATAATGGGTTATAGGTAAGCTTTCAAAAACTAGCTGAAACGTTGTAAGGCAAAATAAAAACAAATATAAAATGATTTTGGGGAATGTCTTGATATGTCTTGATTTCTGGACATATTTACCATTAATCGCTAACGCTAACGCGATTCTTTAAATATGTTCAGAAGATACAAGATGGCGACCAGGAATGACGTTGCCTTCACTATGCTCATGGTTTTTATTTGTTTTATGAGACTGCAGCCGCCATCCAGAATTGAACTCACACCGATTGGTAAGACAAATATAACAGATTACCTCCTCAGTAAAAACTGGGAAAATTTTACCGAGAATAGTTGTGAAAATGTACTTTTTAACTCTACTGTGAGATATGCTCACCCGACTCAGACGGGAGGGCCACCTGTACAACCACAAACTATTTCACGTGGTTCTAATAACATAGCAAGAACCATGAAATGGCTTCTGTGTACATCACTCCAGTAATCGGGTGAAATAGTCCAAATCCCAGGACCTATGCGTTTCCCATGTGGAACTTGCGACAAACCAGTGAAATCAAACCAACAGGCAATATTATGTAATGACTGTGACCTGTGGTTCCACAGACGATGTATAAACATGGCCCCAGTAATTTATTCGGCCATATATTATTCCACCGAAGAATGGCAAACATGTGCTTTATCTGGTTTCTCAGATAGCTTATTTGAAACATCAACGTCTTTATCGGAATCACCTGTCGGTTCACCGGGAATACACATCCCAGAGCCAGGCACCTAACCGGAGTGATCTCCCCTTTGCGAACTCTCCTGTTTCCGTGTCAACAACAGGATCCGAGGAAGATAATGAGGACCATGATCCATTTTATGAGCTACGCGAGACCAGGAAAGTATGTAAGAACAATGTAGTGATCACGTACCTAAACGTAAATAGCTTGCGAAATAAGTTAGTAGAAATTTGTATTGTGTTGACAGATAAACTCTGCGATATCATGATATTAGCAGAGACAAAACTTGACGACACTTTTGATAAATCATGCTTCGACATAAACGGTTATAGGTATACAGAAAGGATAAAAATGCCCACGGGGGTGGACTTATTGCCTATGCCCGCTCTGACTTAGCAGTGCGACGACGTGATGACCTTGAACTACCTGGACTTGAGTCTATCGTGCTGGAGTGCACTATCCAACGCAGACAATGGGCAGTTATAGGTACATATAAGCCTCCTTCCATGGAGGACAGTGTATTTTTAGACTATTCCACACTAGGTCTTGATAGACTTTTGACCCATTATGAAAATATTATGTTGCTCGGTGACTTAAATTTTGATCCCCAACATTCCACTAGAGGAAGGAATCTCAGTGACCTATGTGACTTATTTGATTTTACAAACAAAATTAAAGCAGCAACATGTTTTGTGAAAAACTGTGTGCCATCCCTAGTTGATGTGATACTCACCAACCAACCCACACTCTGTTTCCATCCGATTAATTTTGGTTGTGGTGTTAGTGATTGGCATAACATAATAGGAATTGCAATTAAAGGTACAGCCCCTAGGATCCCTCAAAAAATATAAAATTTAGAAGCTATAAAAAAATCGACCCTGCTTCTTTTAATCGAGACCTGGAACATGTACCTTTTCATGCAACTTATGTCTTTGATGACCATGATGATATATACCGGGCACAAGAACATTTAATAAAAGATATCTTCGATGAACATTTCCCTGTCAAAACTAAAAAGCCCAAATTGAACAAACCCCCTTATTTCAATGGTCAACTTAGAAAAGCGATATACAGGAAACGTATGTTTTTTAATAAGTATAAAAAGGTCAAATCTACAGAAAACTGGGAAAATTATAAGAAACAGAGAAATCATGTCACTAAAACCAAAATAACATCTATCAGAAATTATTTTATTGAACGTTGTTCTGGAGGACCAAGCTCCAAAGATTTTTGGCCAATTGTAAAACCATTTTTATCTAATAAATGTAGAAATATAGAAAATACAGTACTGCAAGAAAACAACGAAATCATCTCTGATCAAGAAAACATATGCAATGTTTTTAACAATCATTTCTCCACTGTAGCCTCGGATATTGGTACAAACTTAGAACAAGATCCTAATACTGACTTGTCTAGTTACCCTAGTATATGTAGAATCAAAACAACTATGGAAGATAGTACCCATTCTCCATTTGCTTTTAACAAGATAGAGACAAAACAGGTCAAAGATATCATCTCGCAATTAGATATAAAGAAGTCAGTCGGACTTGATGGAATTTCTGCAAAAATATTGAAAGCTGGATGTGATGCCCTGAGTAATCCAATATGTAATTATCCGATCTCTGCTTCATCGACGACACCCGCCATGTAAATCTTTGTCACATCCAAGTAAACATCAAGTTCTCAAATAAAACAAGAGAATACCGGAGCGTCAACATAATCATAATCCAAACTCAAAATCGATTTAACCAGGGGCAAAATTTAACAAAGGAAAGATTTACATGGAAACCCCTGCAAAAGTACAAGAGAATAAGACCAGGTGTTCCGGAAGATTAAGCGTCTTCTGCTTCATCGACGACACCCGCCATGTAAATCTTTGTCACATCCAAGTAAACATCAAGTTCTCAAAATGAGAATCGAGTATCATTGTCAATAACAACAAGTAAACACACTAACGAGCATACTCAAAAACGTCCATCTTCATATCACTTAAAGATACAGAATGTTTCTCAATGAGATAAAGATAGCGACCATAAAACTTGCCCATAGTTCTGACCAACCTGCATCTTTAGGTTAAATCAACTGCAACATGAAAACATCATAGGTTGGAGAAGCAGGGTGATACTATCAAGAAATGGAAAGTTCACGATCGGAAAATTGAAATCATCACGTTTATCGTATAGCTTAGTAGTAAACTGTCCATGTTGGCTGTAGTTTAAGTAAAGATCGAGGTAAGCAGCTGATGTAGAAGAGCCTGCTGTGTCCTTTATTTCAAGTTCAGAAGGGTATATACGATCAACGTGGTCTGCAAACATCTTGTTGTTAATAGACAGCACATCGTCGATATATCTGAAATTGAAATTAAAAGATTTGGCAAGGTGTTTGTTACCTGTCCTGATTAGCCCTTCCACAAATTCAAATTCAGGCCAAGGACGATACCTAATATACATTGAACTTGGAGACCGCGCTCTGGATACAAATGAAGTAATTTGTTGACTGATTTAGACGGTGTGATAAAATGTGAAGGCACGTCCTTAAATAAAAAAAAAATAATAGGAGCATTTGCTCGAATATTTTATCAGACCGTCTAAATCAGTCAACATTTCAAGTGAACATCACGTCCTCAAAATGAGAACGGAGTCCTTGTCAATCACAACAAGGAACAACATTATTGGGCATAATCAAAAATGTCCATCTTCATATCACACAAAGATACAAAACATTTCTCAATGAGACAAAAACGGCGACCATAAAACTTATTCACAGTTCTCATCAACTTGTATCTCTCAAATCCATGTGTCGTTAAGTTGTTTGTCAGCAGTCGACATCGATCACGAAAATCTTAAAAAGTAATGAAAAAAGGATAAGATCAGGTGATCCGAAAATGTTTGCTTTATCGACGACGCCATCTTTATCGATGTCTCATCCAAGAAAATGTCACGTCCTTAAACATATGTTTTCCAAATCATTTGTTCACATATGCTGTATCATTTATGATAGACACATGATATTTTTTTCTTTCAATACACAGAAATATCTGACATCAATTCGTTGAATTAATTATAACGTTGACTTGATGTTTACTTGGATGTGACCAAGATTTACATTGCGGGTGTTGTCGATGAAGCAAAAGACGCGTCCTCTTCCGGAACACCTGGTCTTATTCTGTAGTACTTTTGCAGAGTCTCCAGGTTGTCCTTTCCTTTTTAATCTTTCCTTTTTTCGTTTCCTGTCCCTAGTTTAATCGATTTGAGTTTGCATTATGGTTTTGTTGACGTATTTTCTGATTTATTTATGTATATATTCATACAATTGTTTGCTCTACCTAAACGTATGTCCAATGGGGGGTGATTGACTGCCCGGGTAACACAACAGAACCTGTTCTCAGATAAACCGTTTTTAAAGCAAGTAATAAACTATACTAAATGAGCAAACATCCAATTTCGTTAATTATGAAATATTGACTGGTGGCTTGATGAGAAACAGTGTTGTAATTTCCAGCTTTTATCGATTGCTACATTGGTATCGACAGGCGGAAGGCTGAAATCTTCCTTGGTTATTCTTTTTTCTAATAATGACTGGATCAGTTAAAAGCGTTTAATCTTGTTTTCGTTCGACATCAAGCTGACGACAACTACTAGAGCGAACTCTTCTGGTAAAATAGTTAAATTTGTTCTCTATATCAATGGAACTTTTAACAGCATTAGCTGCATTATGTATACTTAACCAATTGAACTACCAAATGCCTTGTGGTGATTAAATGAATTATGTTCCTACTACTTCTCAAAGACTTTCATCTCTTGATCAAGGTGACCTCTACACAGGTGATAGTAGCTGGGAAGTATTTAGAAACTCTTTTGTCATTTCCTTTTTTATATATACAAATATATGATAATGGTACTCAGATATGCATATATTTACCACTGCATGGCATTGCCGTTATATAACACTACCGAATTCAGTTTACAGTCATGAAGCCATGGATGCCGCTGACCGGTTGTTGACGTCACAACTGTTACGTTGGGTACCATTGACCGTCTCGGGCGATTGTTGTTCTATTTATTAAACAAACATACACGGTATGTACATTTTAAACAAATAATGATGAGAAATACAAAGTGAAATTGATTTTTTTATAAGATGAAACAGATTCTAAAAATGGTAAATATAAACACTGAACTGGTTTAAGTTGGCATTCATAGGCAATATGAATTCCAACTGGACAAAGGCAAATGAACATGAAGTACTAGCGCGCTTTATTAAATTTTCCTTTGTCAAGTTGGCATTCGTATTGCCTATGAATGCCAACTTAAAGCAGTTCAATGCTTAAATAATACATGTAATTGTATAGGTTTCATTGGAGGATCGCATTACTTTTATAAAGGAGCGGCTGCTGAATACGTTTGCCTTCCTCCTGATCCATCCTGGGGTTTGAAGCAAACCATAAGATAACAAGATCCGGGTTTTATGTATGGCACAGAATACGAAGACAATATTCTGTTCAATGTTAAAAACAGAAACAGAGATGTCCCATGTGCTGTTGGTCGAAGCTTCAGCCAATCAACATCAATCAAGATCAGCACGCGCTACTTACTACCCCGGACGGAACGAAGCGTATCATTGCTACCTAACTTCCGGTTATTATAACCATGTAACTGCGTCCCAGTAGGTTTGTGTAGACCAAGATCCTCAGACATTGCTCGGCGGAGGTGGTAGTAGTAATGACGAAGGCAAACTGTTCTTTCAGGTCTGGGCAAAGTATGGTGCGTTAAAATGTCCCACTTATAAGGACGATTAAGTGAAGTCATGTGTCGTCTGCATGAAATGACGACAGTGGTCTCTGGTGCTGTTTGCGTCAAACTCAACTTGGTATGTGATTTTATTCTAAATTAAATTCCAGAAATATCGAAATAGACGAATAGCCGTCTTCGTTAATTATTTACCGTTGCTGTTCAAATACGACTTTTCTTTCCAATTAAGTTGCCGTTAGTGGTCAAAAAATTACATCGTACTGATTTGTATGAGAATTTATGTTTTCATGTTTTGAAAGAATTTGTTTAATATCGATGTTATTGATATGATTTTACCATTCCATTTCGTTTATTGTGTTAGGTTCTGTATCCGGCTCTACTGTCAGAGACAATAGGAATTCACCATTAAGTTTTCTTTTAGTGCATGCATTCCGGTATCGGAAATTGTTGCCTGTGCCGACATGTTTTACCATTCCATGTCCTTAAATAATATTAAATTTTCTATCCATTTCGTGACCATTCAACAACAACATTAGCTTTACAATGAACTGCAAATGAGTATAACAAGTAACTCTGAAAAGGATTAATATAACCCCAATCTACCCCCCTCCCTGAAAATCAAAAATGCTGGATACAAAACCGCTAGTCTTGCTTATTAAATGCAAACATTCAGGTAAACAAAAAATTCAGATGCATGTTTAGCTATTTAATGTAAATGTTTAATTTCAACAATATCTGATTGCTTCGTCATTTCTTATGTAATTCTACCTAACATTGTACAGAAACAGTAACTAGTTATTTCTCTTATCTCCTACGTAAAAACAAAACTTAAACAAATACGTTATTTGGACGGAATTATCTCGCAACAGCGATTTTATAATAATTTTTTTTCCAACTCCGAATTACTTACAAGCATTTGTTTAAAAAGCACCAGTACCATGTTGATACAGTGAAGATTATTACACTTTTGGTGAACTTGACATACATGATGCAGTATATTGTTATTATTATTATTATTACATGGTATTCAATAAACTGTCTTATATTAGTTCATATTGCCTACCTTTAATTAATAAAAAGAATATGGTATCAGGTACATTGATATTGCCTTGTATATATATGCTTTTATGTCTAATCATGTTGCCTTACAAACACATAAAAAACATAGTTTAGCGGTAATCTTAATCTAGCGATATTCGCGCTGAAACCATTCTGCGAAATTATGATTGTACGAATCACCGTTTCTGTTTTTAAGTCACCAGAGACGGAGTCTCAAGTGACCTATTCTAAACGTCTTTTGTCCGTCGTTGTGCGTCTGTAAACAATTGACATTTTCAACTTCTTCTCAAAAACACCTTAGCCAATTTGAATGATATTTAGCAGGAACCTTCACTAGTAATAAATTCAGTATGCCGAAAAAATGAATTAAACCTATATACACCGCTTACATCATAAATCATTATCTTGTCTAACATCATAAATCATTATCTTACAAGTATACACACCGCTTACATCATAAAGCATTATCTTACAAGTATTCACACCGCTTACATTATAAATATTATCTTACAAATATTCACACTGTCGAACATCATAAAGCATTATTTCACAAATATACACACTGTGTAACGTCATAAAGCACTATCTTAAACATATACAAACCGCTTACATTATAAATATTATCTTACAAATATTCACACCGCTTACATCATAAAGCATTATCTTGTCTTACATCATAAAGCAATATCTTACAAATATGCACACCGCTTACATTATAAAGCATTGTCTTAAACCTATACACACCGCTTACATCATAAAGAATTATCTTACAAATATACACACCGCTTACATTATAAAGCATTTTATTACATTTTTGCCTGTGAAATATAGAAAATTATCAAACTGATAAAACTTATATTTTCACTGCTGTGATGAGCAGTGAAAATATAAGATTTTGCAGTGAAAATATAAGGCTTTTTCAGTGTAACGTGAAAAGTGACCCGCCTTTAAGAAACTACCCGGGGTCATTATTCTACGTTGCAAAAGTTACCCGGGTCGTTATTTTACAGTAGAAATCTTACTCAGCCTTCTGTAGAAAAATGACCCCACTCGATATTTCTGTAGTTCGTCCCCTTGAGAAAGTCACCCGCCGTAGATTTCAACGGTGGGTAGTTTTAACTGGGTAATTTTTTCACGTTACACCGGAACTTTTGTATGAGTTGTTCCCCTTGATCGGAATCGAACATGACATTGGAGGCTCGGTATATTGTTGTCGTCTGCTAGAACTTGTCTATTGTGGAAAGATGGTCTTGAAGAAATGGCATCAATAGTAAATATTGATAAGAAACTGCTGCAGGATTTAATATGTAATGAATTGGAAGATGAGAATGGTTCAACTTTTCCGATCATCTTATCCCAATCAGCTGTGTAGTGGACCCGATCGGTTGTGATTTCGACGGATTAGGACTACCATAAGTCTAGTTACTTTCCAGCAGGCAAGTAAAGAAAACAAATCATGAAAGTATCTTAAGTCCTCTTTCGAAATGTAATAAAAAGAAAATTCAATGGTTTGCCGTTTAATATCAAATATATTTCACTTGTATGGCAGATTTTTTTTATATTTTCACTCGTGCTACGCACTCGTGAAAATATAAAAAAATCTGCCATACTCGTGAAATATATTTGATATTAAACGGCAAACCATTGAATATCCCCTATATCTTAAACCTATACACACCGCTTACATTATAAAAATTCTCTTACAAATATTCAGCAGATTTTTTTTTTAAAAAGTACCGAAGCGTTAACCTGTCATTTTGATTTGCTACATCAAAGGATTAATATTCACACAAGTGTTTTTTTAATTTGTTAACAGATCTATTTATCTATTCTGAAATTACCTGAGTAATACAAACGTTTGGAAATTGTTTGCGATTGTGAAAAACTCTGTATATAAGAAACGGACGAGTTGTCGTTCTTTCCTCAAGTCTCATTAACAAAAGCTCACTCTCCTGTAATCCTTCTTCGGTTGGCATCAAACTACCTTGGCTTTGGAGCAACCTTAAAACAGAATAGAATAGAGGATCAAAATTAATGGGACTGCCAAGAATGATAATGACTATATTTGGATGTTATTAACTTCATAATTTACAAAAGTAAATGGCGTGGTAAGAATGAACTGACCTTTGAACTCGACCGGACACATTTGTAAATGACAAATCCAGCCACGCCCGTTCCGACCACACCAACAGCTGATACGGTGATGTAAATGGCTAAAACATCGAAAATAGTCAGAATTTAATAATGATAAAGAATCATACCAAGTGTCAACAAAGCACAAAAACTTACTTACTTAATCCTGAGTTTATTTGTCAGCTTCTGTGAGTGTCCCAAATACCTAACTAAGAATCCGAACTTAATATCGTTTAAAGTACGGGTAAAATATGAATAGAGAAAATAAGTACACGGAGACCATTTAAAAAGTAAAAGAAAATACGACGAGGTATTTTGGACGAGTCAGCTTTCCTGCTTCTTCAACGAAAACGCCATGTAAATCTAAACCACATCCAGGAATCTGCCACGTCTTCAAAGTGGACCCTGTTGTATCGTTCTAAACCACAACAAGCAGGCATTCTTATGAGCATAGTCACAACGTCATTCTTATTGTACTTATTTTGTGATTACGTGCGATTTACATGTAAAGTCATTTAAGGGCGTGCCAGGTTTTGTTTACGGAGGAGAGCCCCAACAAAAAAAAACACCGCCTAGCAACAGGTACCTGGTGACTGCCTTACGATTGTCTCAAAGCTGCGACCCAGGGGTGATGGGCATGTGGAGACGGAACGCCTAAACCGCTCGCCAACAAAGAATCTTGTATTATGTTGTATTATTTACCGTATTTTTTAACAAGAATTTGTTTTCAATTATTAATATATTGTGGTAAGTTGAGAACAACACCGTATAATTTAATTTTGTTTGTAACACATTTTGTTTCATTGGTTTGTAGATTAAGTCAATCAACCGAGAGACAGAAAAATAAAGGATATGCTTTGATGACGCCATACACAATGTACTACTTTTTAAATAAAAAAAATGGTTTGCTAGTGCTACTTTGTGCTATATCGCTGCACTGTCCAATGGATTTGCCGTTTGACATAGGAGACCCAAATGAGATTCTTGGTATCATGGATGTAGTCCTACATCCGACCACCGCTCCAAATAAAGCTCAGCGAGTTGTATCCTTAACTCGTCCTGCTGAAATATCATCAACATCAATGAATGAAGTAAACCGACCTTGGCAAGCCGTGGCATTTTCATCATCCAAAAATAACATGTCCTAGCGTTTCATTTTAAATTCCTGTTTTAACATTTGTGTGTTCCAATTCCATTAATGATTTTTTGTTACAGATAACTAGAAGTAAGCTGTTCCAGATTTCCTGCATGTGGACTCGTTACGTCACAGAGCGCGAAATTATGGTACGCGCGAAATTTGAACCACGGATTTTGATTGCTTGATGAAGACGTATACGCGCAATCCATAAAACATCAATGTTTTTATTATGAATAATGTTCATCTAGAGTTTTTCAGTTTGTAATGTAATTAAATTATAAGGATTGCACTTGATAATAAATTGGTGAAACGATGTATAGACCGAAAACCGAAGTGCACTCTAAATAAACCGCGAACGGGTTTATGAAAAGAGTACATCGATAGAACAATTCATTATCAAGCACAATCCTTAAATAGAAATAATACATACTATTTTTAGAAAAGCTGCAGCCTTATTCGTACGTAATGTTTAAGACGAGAGTAATAAATTATTGATGTAGGGCTTACTTAATTCCATTACTGCTAAACCGAGGTCTGCACCAGACGAGCCCTGTTGAGTCGAAGAGCTGACGTCACTGGAGTTGGTGGTTGAAGTGATGGCTGTGGTTGTTGGAGTGGTAGTTGTAGTTGTTGGAGTGGTAGTTGTGGTTGTTGGAGTGGTAGTTGTGGTTGTTGGAGTGGTAGTTGTGGTTGTTGGAGTGGTAGTTGTAGTTGTTGGAGTGGTAGTTGTAGTTGTTGGAGTGGTAGTTGTGGTTGTTGGAGTGGTGGTTGTAGTTGTTGGAGTGGTGGTGGTGGTTGTTGGAGTGGTAGTTGTAGTTGTTGGAGTGGTAGTTGTGGTTGTTGGAGTGGTAGTTGTGGTTGTTGGAGTGGTAGTTGTAGTTGTAAGAGTGGTAGTTGTAGTTGTTGGAGTGGTGGTGGTGGTTGTTGGAGTGGTAGTTGTAGTTGTTGGAGTTGTAGTTGTTGTTGTTGGAGTGGTGGTTGTAGTTGTTGGAGTGGTGGTGGTGGTTGTTGGAGTGGTGGTGGTGGTTGTTGGAGTGGTAGTTGTAGTTGTTGGAGTGGTAGTTGTAGTTGTTGGAGTGGTAGTTGTGGTTGTTGGAGTGGTGGTTGTAGTTGTTGGAGTGGTGGTGGTGGTTGTTGGAGTGGTAGTTGTAGTTGTTGGAGTTGTAGTTGTTGTTGTTGGAGTGGTAGTTGTGGTTGTTGGAGTGGTAGTTGTGGTTGTTGGAGTGGTAGTTGTGGTTGTTGGAGTGGTAGTTGTGGTTGTTGGAGTGGTAGTTGTGGTTGTTGGAGTAGTAGTTGTGGTTGTTGGAGTGGTGGTTGTAGTTGTTGGAGTGGTGGTGGTGGTTGTTGGAGTGGTAGTTGTAGTTGTTGGAGTTGTAGTTGTTGTTGTTGGAGTGGTAGTTGTGGTTGTGGTTGTTGGAGTGGTAGTTGTGGTTGTTGGAGTGGTAGTTGTGGTTGTTGGAGTGGTAGTTGTGGTTGTTAGAGTGGTAGTTGTAGTTGTTGGAGTGGTAGTTGTGGTTGTTGGAGTGGTAGTTGTGGTTGTTAGAGTGGTAGTTGTGGTTGTTGGAGTTGTGGTGGTTGTTGTTGGAGTGGTAGTTGTAATTGTTGGAGTGGTAGTTGTAGTTGAGACAGACGTAGTAGTTGGACACTGAAGTGGTGTCGGCGCACACGTTCCACAACACTGTAACAAACTTCCTGCATCGTAGAAAGGACAGCTGCTTACGACACACCCAGAGCCCTTGTCCCCGTACTCACAACCTTGATGTTAATATAAAACAGTGCAAAACATAATTGAGAAATGCATAAATATATTGTTAAAAACAAAAATGAATTTTTATGCAGTTTATTTTATTTACACAATATGTTGATAGGCTATGAAAGGCCGACAATTAAGCTGATGCATTATTGATAAAGTAGTTCTGATATATGCCTGCTTAAGTAGCATATTTAAACGTTCAGTACCTCTTGCATGAGAATTTATCATTATGTCGTCACAAAAAATAGTAGTCTAAATGTTTAGCACAAAATCAGAAGCCTTAGCCTATATCGTTATGTGGGTATAAGTCAAAGGTCTTAATTTAAACTGTAACTTTGGCACGCCAAGGCTAGAAGTCTGAGCTAATAAGTAATATCGTGACGTCGACACAACAAAATCAGCGGTCTATACCTAACCAAGTTTTACTACTGTGTCGGCCCATCTAGATCAGAAGTCTCAATTAATAACATGACGTCGCCTAAACCAGATCAGACGTTCAGGTTTATACCAAAACGTCAGCACACCAAGATCAGGAGTCACAATTTATACCATGACGTCGCCACAACAACATCAGAGGTCAAAATGTATACCGTAACGTCGGAACACCTAGTTCCAGAAGTCACAATTTATACCATGACGTCGCCGCAACAAACAACATCAGAGGTTAAAATGTATACCGTAACGTCGGAACACCTAGATCCAGGAGTCACAATTTATACCATGACGTCGCCACAACAACATCAAAGGTCAAAATGTATACCGTAACGTCAGCACACCAAGATCAGGAGTCACAATTTATACCATGACGTCGCCGCAACAAACAACATCAAAGGTCAAAATGTATACCGTAACGTCAGCACACCAAGATCAGGAGTCACAATTTATACCATGACGTCGCCGCAACAAACAACATCAGAGGTTAAAATGTATACCGTAACGTCGGAACACCTAGATCCAGAAGTCACAATTTATACTGTAACTTACCACAATGATAGGTTTCATCCACATAATGACATAAGAACCTGGGGCACATATTTAAAGAACTAAATCAATATTATCTGTAAAATCGATATCGAGTATCTGAACGAGGTTATAACAGTTTTTCACTGGCGTCATTCTTAATGTATGCATGGGAGAGCATCACTTTATCAATCGAAAGCGATCGAGTCAGTTATAACCCTGAATGTGAACGCCTTACACCTCAGGGTAAAGCCATTACACTTACCGGATTCACAGGTGTATGCTGCGGCACACGACTCACAACATCTACTTTCGAAACCGTAACTTGGGTAACAGGCATATGAAGCTACAGGAATTAGTTCGCTACAGTTAAGTCCATTAGCAACTATCCCTGGCTGGTCGCCAAAAATACACGTGTCTGAAAGTGGGAACGATAAATGGATACAGAGAAATTATCTACAAACATCGTTGACCTACAAAGAAGCATGTTCTAAAGAAGCCTTTATAAGCTGGGTATTTAACGAAAAAGGGTGTAACAAGTTGGGGAAGTGTTTAAGTGACAATAACTTAGTTTTATTCCATTTGTGAAATATTAACTAGAGGATACTTTTTTTCTGCCATAATAAGTATTATTCAGCTCAACTCAACTTACTCAATTAATCAGTCATCCTAAATATCCATTCGTTACGATCACCTACGCTCTTAACACCTCTGGAAATATCATGAAAAAACGGAAGGTTCCGTGGTTGCCGACCTGTTGATGAGACAAGAAGGCTGGTTCGACCGTTTCATATACTTCAAAAGAAGCTTATGGTCACATTCTGGTAAAAATTCACAGGCTTTGAAATCGGTTGAGGCTCCTTTGTAATCTTTAAAGGACATGCATGCAACCTAGCGATTGGTCAGTTAGTATTATATGAGCGTGCCTTTAGTTTTTCAATGACATATTAGATAGGTGTAGAAAGCGTAGGTGAACGTAACCCTGGATATCTAGGATGTTAATCAGTACAACTGTTTCATATACAAAACCAATAAACCACGCGTTGATTAAAACTCTAAACACGTTTAAGATGGCTGACACGGTGAACTTTGAACTTTGACAAAAACTACCTTCTAATCACATGGTCTAATACTACGTTCTGATTGTTTACGACGTCACAATTTCGCGGGAATAGACGATGCGATATGTTTACGCGCATATAGTCCGCGGTTCATTTATATATAATTTAATAAAATACTGCATACTTTCGGTATCTAAATGCTATAATTTACTTTTTATTTGTCACGGAGTTGTTGCGGAAAGAATAACTAAAAAAAATAAGATTGGTAAAACGAAGTCATCTTTTAATATTAATGAGTGACTTTTACGAATGGTTCATGTCACTACATCAGCCTTGTTCATACAACGACTCGTGGTTGTTATTTATATCACTCTTATAAGTTAATTTCAAGAAATCAATTTAGCTCGTGTGTTATGTAACTTATATCATTAACTAACTCGAAATAAATAAATAAAATATCATCTAACAACCAGTTATGTAGCTTCTATATAATTATCACTTAAAGCTCCTACTACGTTACTGCCACACGTGTTATTGACATTTTAAAAAATATGAGATAATTTTATGAGATGCAGTGTGATTAATGTTTTTGACATACTGTATCTATTAATACATTTAAAAAGCGCAGCATATGCATGTGTGACGTCATCTTTTATGTTACAAGGTTGTAGACTCCGCTGGTGGATGTTTTAGTCCCGAGGTATACTGGAGCCTCCATGGCCACATTTATCACAGTTCCGTAGTGGCATGATTCATATTATACACACTTTCGAAGTAAACGATTTGGAATTCTGCAATATTATTATTTTAAATTAATAAATTAAGGAGGTTTTATGCACCTGACCCTTCTGATTATACATAAGTCTAGAACATTTCGATTCCCACCTATTGGTCCTTACGTCACTGACGAGTCCTAGAAGGACGTTACAGCTGTATCATGCAGAGTAGTGCGTTTTTATCGACATATTGTATCTCTATTACTAAAATTAAAAGGTGCAGAAATTGTATGTGTTACGTCATCTTTGATGTTACTCACCTGATACCGAGGGTACTGCCCTGCTGTCCGTAACACACTGTCCGCTGATACACATCTAGGATAAAATATAAATAATATAATTCCATATTTCACAAAGGCGGTCGGGGTTCGATTCCCAATCTGACGTGAAAAGGAAGCAACTGCCTGACCACACGAATTATAGAAAGGTACTACGGTTTCCTCCCACTCCAAACGCCAACAAAGGTAATATCAGTTTATATAGCTTGTTTCGCAATTTTCGTAAAAATAGTTAAATATATGTATACGTTTTTTTTTCTAATAAATAAATAAATTTTAATACTACAAACGATAATTTTCGTGTTTATGACAATTGAATAGAAATGAAATACAGGACCTGGAAAGATTTATTCTCATTTACGGACAATTAGGTTTTTGAAATTATAGTGAAATTAAGTACATATTAATATGTTTGATCGTTTTTAAACATTGTAATATTACGTGACATTTCAGCAAATCATTTAAACAGGTAACGATATGGGTGTTCGCCTTGACTTAAACTTCCAAATAATAGAGGATATCAAATAGTTTGAACCAGTAACGATATGGATGTTCGCCTCGACTCAAACAACCATATAAATAGAGGATATCAAATGATTTGAACTGGTTACTATAAGGATGTTCGCCTTGACTTAAACTACCAAATAATAGAGGATATCAAATCATTTGAACTAGCAACAATATGGGTGTTCGCCATTACTCAAACCACCAAATAAATAGAGTATATCTAACAATGTACACGTAATACCAAATATATTTCACGACATGGGGCAAATGTTTATGTTTTGATATTTTTTTCACGAATGCTGATATTGGTAGTTATTCGGATGATTACATTTTATAGCAAAACTTCCCGGGCAGTTTTTCACCCCCCCCCCCTCCTTCGTTGTTTTAATCTAAGCAGCGATTTGATTAAATCAGAAAAAGCTATATTTCTCACTAATGAAAAAAATATCACTTTTATAGGAGGCATGGTTTTCGATTATTTAAGGATTAACTTGAATCTACTTTTTATGTGATGGGGTTATAACACAAAATACGGAGTGTACTCTAAATAAACCGCGAAACGGTTTATGATGAGAGTACACTCCGGTTTTTTGTGTTATAACATAATTACATAAAAAATAGATTCAAGTTAATACTTATAATTTAATCTACACCCTGCGAAAATTCACTTTATTGATGGACTCTTTTCTTTTACAAATCATTACGCTGCTGCATCAGCCAATTAAAAGCGACGTCATAAACGGCGACGTCATTTTTTACGTTATGGGCTTATAAAATAATTTGTTAAGCCAATTTAAATGCTTGTTTCAAACAAGATTAAATTATTCATTGATAAAAGTGTAATAAATAAATAACCTTTTCGTTCCCACACTGTGTGCCCTCCCACGCAAACTTGGTCCGACAGCTACTTTCATTAGGGATAGCACAATAGATAAACTGACACACGTTACTGGGGTCGGCTGTCAGTCCCTAAAACAAAAACAAAAAAGGATTATCGGAAACACTTGTGAAAATAAGTCGTAAGAATAGCAACTACAGAAATTGCACACAAAAAGTGATGTTTCCCAGTGTCAAGCAGACATGCATGCAATATCGAATCCGTTATGTATCATTAAAATTATATACAATTTATGTATTATGATAATTGAAATAATAACAGAGTATGATCATTTACCGCTACTCACCCACATCGAGATACTTGTAAGTTGTAAAATATTCAAAGCACCTGTAATTGTCTGTTGATACTAATCGTCTACACTAATTAATTACCATTAACAAAGTAGTAAAATATGTAACCAAACAAACTCAATGTCACAATAGCAACAACACAAACTGCACACCAAAGAACCAATGATAGTGTGTACAAGGTTCAAACAGGCATGAATGCAGTATCAATACTAATAATAATAATAGTATACAACATTTATATAGCGCTCTATATAATTTGTAAACTTACTCTAAAGCGCTTCACAACATGTAGACACTAATTTGATACTTACAATGCATAAATAAAGAAGTTATTACAATCTAAGCTAATTTGATAATATAAAAATGCATATAAATGCGAACTAGATAAACAAATGTCAGTATATACATGTCGTCTATGTTGATACTCTAATATAAGGACGAGATAAGATACGTCTTTAGATGTTTTTTGAATTTGGCCAGAGTACTTGCGTTTTATATTATTCAAAGTATATATATGATCGTTGATGTAATTGCGGTAGTACAGACAAATGAAGATATACAAAAAAAAACGTTACATACGTACACGGAATATACATATACAACAATATTTATCGTCACTCTTCCCAACACGACACACAAGCACGCCTAGTTGCCTTGATGATCAAGTGAACGTGGTTTAAAGTGAATTCACATAGACCATTTCAAGTGAATTCAACGTGAAGTTTAAGTGTTATTTGATATAGTTATTTTTCACATGCTTATAAGGTGACGTTGATTTCACGTGAACTTCAAGAAGATTTCATATTTTCATGAAAAATTATAGTTTTAGTTGAATTGACATGCTTATTTTGAAAAAAAGTTCACGTAAATTTTACATGAAAAAACAAATTAACGTTAAAGTCACATAAAATAATTCATGTGAAGCTCCTTCTTTCAAATACTGATCCAGTAAGTCAAGGCCCTTCATGATCTTGATATTAGAACCCTACCTATTTATAGAACAAGAACATTAACTTATAATATAACTGAAAGTGTCTGTAATGTTAAAAATATAAAGTGGCACGCTTACTCTTTCGGAACACCTGGTCTTTTTATCCTGTACTTGTATAGAAGACTCCATGTAAATATTTCCTTTGTTCATATATTGCCCCTGGTTTAATCGATTTTGAGTTCGGATTATGATTTGGTTATTGCTTCGGTATTCCCTAATTCATTAACACAATTATGATTAATTAAATTAGATGATTTTATACATTTGGATTGCTAAGAAACGTACCCGACACAAATATGACTCGTCACTGCCCATCATTGCACGGCACTGGTCATCTAAGGAGAAACCCTCCCCTGGTAAGGCGGTATACTGGTCAAGTGCTGTTTGGTCATAGCCGGAACTTAAATTGGTCATGCAGTTATTAGTGTCCCTGAAACCAAAGCAATATTAAAGTTTTAACAAGCTGAGAGCATAATGAAAAAACCACAGGTAATATACATTTGTATTATGTTGATCCAATATATACTGTACTGTGATTTATGTATACATATATATTCTCACTTTAAGGACTTGACGTTTACTTGTGGCCAAGAATTACATGCGGGTGTCGTCGATGAAGCAGTAGACACTTACCCTTCTGGAATACCTTATCTTATCCTTTTGTATTTTTATAGGTTTCTCCAAGGACTTGACGTTTACTTGTGGCCAATAATTACATGGCGGGTGTCGTCGATGAAGCAGAATTCCCTTCTGGAATACCTGGTCTTATCCTTTTGTACTTTTATAGGGGTCTCCAAGTCCTCAGAGAACCGAGTCATCATTACAAGTAATCACATTATTGAGCTTATTCAAAACATTCAATGTCCATATCACACAAGGATACACAAAACAATGCAACAGGAACTTTACAGTATCACTGAAAACAAAAAAACAACGCTCTGTAAAAAAAAATAACTTACGTGTCGAGCTGGGTTATAAAACCAGAGAAGTAAGCGACCGAACAGGATGAGAAGAGGTAATGGTTGGTATTGGTAGAGGAGTCCGTACTCGGTCCGGAACTAGGCGCCATTATGTTACTGATACTGTCTGGACACGCATTACCATCCGCGTCATGGTTGGAATTTAAACTGTAACAAGATTACGTCAGCCTCATGAACAAGCAAGAGGACCCTGATGGAGATTAACCTTCGGCTAAATCAAGTCATCCTCAGTAAATAAAGTATATTATTATTAGTATTATTAAGCAAGTAGGCAATATGACAGAAATAAACATTTTTACTAGGATGGAAGAAATGTTATATAGGAAAAATATTGATCGTTTCAAAGATGCAGAGCACATTTAAAAGCATAACTATGTGTCATTTTAAGTGTGGAGAGGGGGTATTCTTCTGCTATACGTTAGGGGGGGGGGGGCACTCTTCCCGTTTATCCAAACTTCTATTGGGAGTGGTAGGATAGTGAACCTTTTTGTAAATGCTAACATTATATTATTTTTTAGGGGGTGGGAGTATTTTATTTCATTTTGATATGTTACCCTCTGTGGAATAAAATGCATGTCATTTTAAATTTAAACAAATTCAACCATAAAAGCAATTACCGTTTTTCAAATTTAAATCACTAAGTGATAAGAATAGAGAATATATAATAAAATAATCATAACTTTGCGAAAATGAAATCAAATTGAAATAAAACAACTCACTTGTGTCCTAATTCGTGGGATGCTACGATCGCGAAAACTGGGTCGAAATGATCTTCCGATATGGACACAGCATTTTCACCACACAGACCCCCCACATAGGCCAGTCCTGTAACAGTTACACAAGCAAGGGATGTACGTGAACACTGAAATAATGGTGAACTGTACACAGACATGTAACAGCTAGACAAACAAGGGATGTACGTGAACACTGAAATAGTGGTGAACTGTACAGACCTGTAACAGTTAGACAAACAATGGATGTACGTGAACACTGAAATAATGGTGAACTGTACACAGACCTGTAACAGTTAGACAAACAATGGATGTACGTGAACACTGAAATAATGGTGAACTGTACAGACCTGTAACAGTTAGACAAACAAGGGATGTACATGAACACTGAAATAATGGTGAACTGTACAGACCTGTAACAGTTAGACAAACAATGGATGTACGTGAACACTGAAATAATGGTGAACTGTACAGACCTTGGACATTTATTAACCCTTATCGATTGCTTTTGTTGTGTATCTTTTTGTCTTTTGAGTTTGTATGACACTTTATACACAAATTACCTTGTGTCGAAGAGACGTGAAATATGAACAAATAAACAATCAGACAAGTGATAAAGACTTGATTAAGAAGACGCTTACTCTCCGGAACACCTGGTCTTATTCTTTTATGCTTTTACTAGAGTCTCCATGTAAATATTTCCTTTGTTCCTATTTTGCCCCTAGTTTAATCGATTTCGAGTTCGGATTATGGTTTTGTTGACGCTTTGGTATTCTCTTATTTTTTTTATTTTTTTTTTTTTTATTAAGAACATGCTGAAACCTACCTGCATTACTTGTTGAACCTAAATACGTCAAGTCATATCTGAAACGGCATAATAATGAGTCTTGTTGAAGCGGGGGAAAAAAATCAAGATTATTTTTAATGAAAATATAAATGATTTAATATTGAAATACATCAGGAAATATTGAAGCGGACATTATTTCTCCACAAATGTACTTTGTGATATAATATCTAAATTACATTAACGGACATTATTTCTTCACGAATGCACATTGTAATATAATATCTAGAATACACAAACGAACATTATTTCTCAACGAATGCACATTGTAATATAATATCTAGAATACACAAACGAACATTATTTCTCAACAAATGCACATTGTAATATAATATCTAGAATACACAAACGAAAATTATTTTTGCATGAACGACATTGTAATATAATATCTAGAATACACAAACGAAAATTATTTTTGCATGAACGACATTGTAATATAATACCTAGAATACACAAACGAAAATTATTTTTGCATGAACGACATTGTAATATAATACCTAGAATACACAAACGAAAATTATTTTTGCATGAACGACATTGTAATATAATACCTAGAATACACAAACGAAAATTATTTTTGCATGAACGACATTGTAATATAATACCTAGAATACACAAACGAAAATTATTTTTGCATGAACGACATTGTAATATAATATCTAGTATACATTAATGGACATTATTTCTTCACGAATGTACATTAGACGTTTGCTCGGAAAGACGATTTAACTCGATTAATATTGCTTACTAAGTTGACGGAATACTCACTTAGCTGAACTTGAGGGTGATAAAAAAATCCAAGGATTAATTGGTTTTATTTGAGTTCACGTTCATAAGATACTCACCCGGTAAAGGCCATGGCATGGTCGAACTCGGGCAGACCAGTGGCACTACCACGCCAGGTGTTGAAAGCTTGCAGGCTAACGAGTGCATCCACCTGGTCTCTGGGAGAGGCTGACACCTTATTGTCCTCCGTCCATGGCGAGACTGAGGGAGCCTTAAAAACCCAGCAAGATACGATGACTCCAGTTAAAGAAAACATATGTTCTTATCATTCTAAATAAATCATGTCTTACCAGTAAAACACTTATCCTATCGTGCTAAAGTTCGAATAAAGTTTTGTTGAGCCTTTCTCACAAATAGGATCTATTGGTAATTTTCTTTCGTGTTTCTATAAGGGTTGTCTCCCTTCTCGTATAGGATTGAACATGACGTCAAATGGATCACCTACCAATAAACTATGACATTTTCCCTCTTACTATGCTTAGCATTGTTGTTCAATTGCCGAAAACAGTTTTATGTAAAACTATCAATTATCACAATTTGACAAATAATGTTTCGTATATCCAATCAGAGATGGATTTTTACATATCAGGAGATGAGCGAAAAGGCTAGGGAGTTTTAGTCTTTGTGTGTTATTTTGTATTGATATAATACGATTAAAGTACTTACATTAGCTATAAAGAGACCCGCGAACACAGGGGTGATAGTGAATGCTGACGTGTGTTGTGTAATACTCTGATAGCGGACATCCATCTGAAACATAACATACGTTACCAGAAAGTAAAATTCTACTTCTCACAGACAATTTTCATTAAGCTACCGAGTCAGTTTATCGGCGAAGAGTTTCTAATAATTTCGTATAAAATTATTACATTATCAGTAGTTTCTTTAATCAGAATTACCGATATAATCAGCTTAAGATTCACGAATCACTCAAAACTTTATTATGAACTATGTCAATTTGATCAAATATATGATAATTATGAATAAATAGAATATTCGCTGGTGTTTGAAAAGGTCACCATACTATTCATATGGTTTTATATCATATGTATTAATACAGTGTTCTATTATGTTTAAGTTTTGCAACAGTTCTTTGGCGTTCAGTGAAAATTAATTTTGGAAATAATTCGTTCTGTAAAAATGATATTTTCCACTAGTTACCTAGATGCCCGATCAAGACCTTGATTAAAAACTACTATTGGAACATAACAAGACGCTTGTTAACGTTACACAGACTTGCGAAAATGCGTATAAGATATTATGCTCATTCTACTATCCAGACAAATCCCCTGTCACCTATCACGGGGGTGTTTGTCATTAGGGAAAACACTATACTAAATTCCACAGCAGACAATACAGGCTAACATATTGTATTTGATCAAATATATCTCCAGTCTAAAGCATGGCGGCAGCTACTCTTAGTCACAGGCTTTTTGATTGACGGAAGTATAAGAGAACCAGGGTCATACCTGACAGTGATAAAGGTAAATCAGTTATGTTGATATTTTGTCACAAGGGTAACATGTGCCAGACCATCCTCCTACTTCGTACAATTTTACGATTCTTGAAATGATCTAGTGGATGACTGGACTTTTTAAATAAAAGGTGACAGCAATTTGACTTAGAATGCTTTCTCTTCCGGAACACCTGGTCTTATTCTTTTGTACTTTTACGAGGTTCTCCATGTAAATCTTTCCTTTTTTCAATTTTGCCCCTAGTCTAATCGACTTTGAGCTCGGATTATAGTTTTGTCGAGGCTTTTGAAACGCTTTAAATGATCTATTTTTGTATTTAGAACATGAAATTAAGTACCTAATTTACTTGAATAGGTAAACAAAACAAGGTAATGGTGAAGGACTGTATTTTGTTGCGTTGGTTTGTCTAACCATGCTACAAGATTAGTGTCATATTGATGTGTTGTCTGCGCGTTTGACTATTACCAGCTTACTACCAGGAAAGAATCAAAACATTAACCACACGATTCAATACATATGTTATAACTGAAGATACTTATATTTCAGCGCAATCGTGACAAATATCAATATATTAGCATTACTTGTAAACTTCATTAGGCATTAATGAAGACACTGTCCACTATCATCTATATATTTTTAATCATAATTGGTTTTTTTTTTTTGCACAAGGTCTTTCTTTTCTTTGGCCTTTTAAAACATTATAGAAATTATAGTAAACTATAATGCGTGATACCAGTTCTGAATTACAAGTTTCTTAATTACTTTCTAATACCATTGTTTATCTTGCAACAACATGTTGAATAACAGTACATGTATATGTATATGCATTTCAATAGACTCACTCTTATTTCTGCCTAGTTTGATTATTTGTTGGAACGTGATTCAAGTCGCATTCTTACCTCATTACACAGATGTGATTGGAGGAGCCTGATCTTTTCGATGATTCAAGTCGCATTCTTACCTCATTACACAGATGTGATTGGAGGAGCCAGATCTTTTCGATGCTTCAAGTCGCATTCTTACCTCATTGCACAGATGTGATTGGAGGAGCCAGATCTTTTCGATGATTCAAGTCGCATTCTTACCTCATTACACAGATGTGATTGGAGGAGCCAGATCTTTTCGATGATTCAAGTCGCATTCTTACCTCATTACACAGATGTGATTGGAGGAGCCAGATCTTTTCGATGATTCAAGTCGCATTCTTACCTCATTACACAGATGTGATTGGAGGAGCCAGATCTTTTCGATGATTCAAGTCGCATTCTTACCTCATTACACAGATGTGATTGGAGGAGCCAGATCTTTTCGATGATTCAAGTCGCATTCTTACCTCATTACACAGATGTGATTGGAGGAGCCAGATCTTTTCGATGATTCAAGTCGCATTCTTACCTCATTACACAGATGTGATTGGAGGAGCCAGATCTTTTCGATGCTTCAAGTCGCATTCTTACCTCATTACACAGATGTGATTGGAGGAGCCAGATCTTTTCGATGATTCAAGTCGCATTCTTACCTCATTACACAGATGTGATTGGAGGAGCCAGATCTTTTCGATGATTCAAGTCGCATTCTTACCTCATTACACAGATGTGATTGGAGGAGCCAGATCTTTTCGATGATTCAAGTCGCATTCTTACCTCATTACACAGATGTGAGTGGAGGAGCCAGATCTTTTCGATGCTTCAAGTCGCATTCTTACCTCATTACACAGATGTGATTGGAGGAGCCAGATCTTTTCGATGCTTCAAGTCGCATTCTTACCTCATTACACAGATGTGATTGGAGGAGCCAGATCTTTTCGATGATTCAAGTCGCATTCTTACCTCATTACACAGATGTGATTGGAGGAGCCAGATCTTTTCGATGCTTCAAGTCGCATTCTTACCTCATTACACAGATGTGATTGGAGGAGCCAGATCTTTTCGATGATTCAAGTCGCATTCTTACCTCATTACACAGATGTGATTGGAGGAGCCAGATCTTTTCGATGATTCAAGTCGCATTCTTACCTCATTACACAGATGTGATTGGAGGAGCCAGATCTTTTCGATGATTCAAGTCGCATTCTTACCTCATTACACAGGTGTGATTGCTGGAGCCATATCGTTTCTATGATTCAAGTCGCATGCTTACCTCATTAAACAGGTGTGATTGGAGGAGCCAGATCTTTTCGATTGCGTCCGCTGATTTGTTATCGTCCCCCGTTTCTGTACTGGCAGTAAACCAACTGTCGAAATACAGAAACAATGATCAGTAGTGTAAACAACACCAATTTTTAGATTAAGCGCGTACTTCGATAATTAGGGACAGAGAGTCAACTCGTACCTCCTTATTTAGGGATATATCTTAGGGGTGCTAAAATGTCCCATGTACATAATTTGTAAACTTCGTGATTCAACTCGAAAGAAACCCTTTTCTCCTACGAATATGAGCCTTAAAGGCTAATATTCGTACTATAGAAACGGGATTTGGTGTTTAAATAAGTATATGATACAAAAATACTAAGAGTACCTACTAGTTAAAAATGGGATAATCTATCACAGATAATATTTCCACGAGGTAGGCGATCGCCTGTCGACGGAATCGTCTCACGTGGTTGGTAATGTTTTCCACCATTTGCCTTTGTTTTGCGAAGTCGAAATTATCTGTAAATAAAAAATGTCTTTCGTTAGGCTTTATCTGTTAAAAAAATCGATTTTAGGTTGGCTTTGTTTAAAAAATGATCAATTTTCTGGATTTTTTCTAACACAAGATATAATGTTGACAAACATTTTAATTTCAAGAAAAGGTAATTGCAAAAATCCTCATAAACCAGCTTTCTTAAACCACTGGCAATACAATATATCTTCATTTATAATGAAAAGAAGCAATCAATTTCAAAACGAACAAGAGGCCTAGATGGCCTATATCGCTAACCTGGATACATTGGTATCTAGTTATCATGGTAAAATATTTTCTTTCTTGCCCCGCCCCTCAGTCCCCTGTCAGTCCCACCATTAGTACAATTTTGAAACCTGAGCACCCAAATAAGGCTGATTTCCAATCAGTGGTTATGAAGAAGAAGTTGCTAATATGAATATAGCTAAATAACCCTTTTTGACCCCGCCCCTCAGCCCTATGGGGGTCAGTCCCATAATACGTACAATTTTGAATCCTGAGCACCTAGGGATGCTTTCTACCAAATAAGGTTTATTTCCAATCAGTGGTTATGAAGAAGAAGTCGCTAATATCAATATAGCTAAATAACCCTTTTTGACCCCGCCCCTCAGCCCTATGGGGGTCAGTCCCATAATAAGTACAATTTTGAATCCTGAGCACCTAGGGATGCTTTCTACCAAATAAGGTTGATTTCCAATTAGTGGTTATGGAGAAGAAGTCGCTAATATCAATATAGCTAAATAACCCTTTTTGGCCCCGCCCTCAGCCCCCTAGGGGGTCAGTCCCACCCTTAGTACACGTTTGAATCCTGAGCACCTAGGGATGCTTCCTGCCAAATAAGGCTGATTTCCAATCAGTGGTTATGAAGAAGAAGTCGCTAATATCAATATAGCTAAATAACACTTTTTGACCCCGCCCCTCAGCCCTATGGGGGTCAGTCCCATAATAAGTACAATTTTGAATCCTGAGCACCTAGGGATGCTTTCTACCAAATAAGGTTGATTTCCAATCAGTGGTTATGGAGAAGAAGTCGCTTTAACCAATATAGCTAAATAACCCTTTTTAGCCCCGCCCCTCAGCCCCCTAGGGTACACGTTTGAATCCTGGGCACCTAAGGATTCTTCCTGCCAAATTAGGTTGATTTCCTATCAGTGGTTATGGAGAAGAAGTTGTTTAAACAATTGTTGACGGACGACGGACGCCACGGTATGGCATAAGCTTACCTCGGTCTTTCGGACCCGGTGAGCTAAAAAATTAATAAAACTGCAAAATGCTGAAATTTGATACATGATTGCTGTTACTGTGAAAGAAATTTTGCCCACGACCCGATTTAATCTTAACTAGGTGTCATATATAGCACCCTAGCATACTCCCCTGAAACAGTGTTAAAGAAATTCAAAAGGTCCATGGGGCCTGAATTATTAACTTCTTTGTGACGTTTAGTAGGGATGTGGGATAAGGTTCAGAAATGGCTCCATAAAAAGGAAAGGAACTCTCATTATGTTCATAAGAACCTGCTTGATGAATATATTATATTCTTCTTGATGAATATAATAGCCCAGGTAATACAAAAAAATGTGTTTTTTTGTTCATTTTTTAACAAAGTACTGTCTTCAGAGCTGAGTTTCACACACTTCCGGTCCCGGTGCACCTAAATACTTTTGACATTATTTGTCCCAATATGTTTGCTCAAAAAAGTAAAAAAATGAAGGAAATTGGTAACCGGTAAATTTGTCATTCAGAACGATATGTTCGAGGAGTCGGAATCTCAAAATTGGCGTCATCAAATTGAATTGAGGTTTTAATGAATTTTTTATCATTTTTTTGTTTTGTAAGTTATGAAAGATTGATAGTGAAAGAACAAACATATAATATGATATATGAAACCATCTTTGTACGAACAAAAAGAGGCCCGGAGGTCCTGTAGGAATCAGTTCTTTAAAACAAGACTATGTTCATTAAGCTCATATATAGATATAAGTCTTCCAAGTTTTCAACACGGTTTAATGCTTTGTTGTTACCTCATCTCAAGTGAAATTGATAATTGGATACTAAGTTACGCTTTTTCATAACACAGAATCTCTGAATTTACGACTGGCTGACTGGAGAGATTTCGGATTTGCCTGATGAATATAATAGCCCAGGTAGTACAACATTGATGCAACATGTACACACATACCAGATGTTCTTTTCCCTGCAGGACAAAGACAGTAATACGCCTTGATGGGATCATTTGGTTCATTGTTTTCAAACTGGATCCAAACATGATACTTTGTCTGCGACTTTTGGCGTGAATGAATCTGACCTCGAATAAGATCCTCAGCATGCTGGTACACCCAGATCTCATAGTCACCAACATTTGATTGGTGCTCAACAATGTAACCAGGGGATAGTTTGATCTGGTAAATACCACATGCTAGTGTCTCAAGGTACTCAAGATTCAATTGAGGAAATGTAATATTTGCTGCTTCAGGGGGGGGGGGGGTCGCAGGCTTATTTTTGTCCCATTATCGAATGTGTTATTTTTCGCTATTCTTGAGTTAATTTCAATTACACTAAATATCTTGAAAAAAAAACCCAAAATGTAAAAAAAAAAAAAAAAAAGATTGTAGCATTATAGTTGCTTTATAATCAGCATAAAGAAGTTGTACAGCAAACATGAACTTGTTGTTATGAAAAAGGGCGACACACTTACGATTTTAAATGATCAATCAAGCACAAAAATCATGAAATTTTGGCCGTTCGTGAAGTGGAAGAAATACACAGAAATAATAATTTTCAAAATGGCCGCAAAAGAGTCATTTTTTAAAATTCCTCTTATAAAAGTTCTACAAATAGCAGACATCCAATATTTTGGTACATTTTTCAGATACATATCTGCTATAACAATTAAGGATTGAATGTCTATTTTGTTGTTTGCATCGGCTGATGAAGTCGGTTGAACCTCGCGCAAATGAAGTGAACTGCGAAGCAGTTCATGTACCATTTGCACGTTATTGTTATAGCACATATGTATATGAAAAATGTACCAAAACATTGTGAGGACAGATGATCCCAATTTGCATTAAACGCACGATCATCGAGGGAATCAATGAGGAATTTAGGACCAACATATCTTGAACAAATGCTTTCGGAAATGTCAGAATTTTGTCATATCAATTATTATTAAAGCTATGTGTGATATGATATTGGCATAACTCATTGGCATGTAAAACAGCTGTTTTACATGTGTAGTACACCCGTACATTATTGCACACAGTTCGTCTAGGACGATACACTGTAAACAAATGTATTACTTCGCCAGGAACGAAAAAGCGCGTGCCCCACTTGTTTCATCGGGAAATGAAGCAACCAGAGTTTACTAGTTTCATGGAGGCGGAGTGAAGTGAACATGTAAATATTTGATAATAAATAATTGTGAGATATTATAAAAATATATTACGTGAAATCAAAACGAGATTTGAACGGGATTGAAACCTCACAAGAGCAGATCCTTAAAAATAATAAAAGTATGAAAATAAATGATTCAATACATGTAGGCCCAATGGTCATCTGACTACAGAGACTGTAAATAACTTACCTGGATATATATAATCTGACTATAGAGACTGTAAATAACTTACCTGGATACATATAATCGGACTATAGAGACTCTAAATAACTTACCTGGATATATATAATCTGACTATAGAGACTGTAAATAACTTACCTGGATATATATAATTTGACTATAGAGACTATAAATAACTTACCTGGATATATATAATCTGACTATAGAGACTCTAAATAACTTACCTGGATATATATAATCTGACTATAGAGACTGTAAATAACTTACCTGGATATATATAATCTGACTATAGAGACTGTAAATAACTTACCCGATATATATAATCTGACTATAGAGACTGTAAATAACTTACCTGGATATATATAATCTGACTATAGAGACTGTAAATAACTTACCTGGATATATATAATCTGACTATAGAGACTGTAAATAACTTACCTGGATATATATAATCTGACTATAGAGACTGTAAATAACTTACCCGATATATATAATCTGACTATAGAGACTGTAAATAACTTACCTGGATATATATAATCTGACTATAGAGACTGTAAATAACTTACCCGATATATATAATCTGACTATAGAGACTGTAAATAACTTACCTGGATATATATAATCTGACTATAGAGACTGTAAATAACTTACCCGATATATATAATCTGACTATAGAGACTGTAAATAACTTACCTGGATATATATAATCTGACTATAGAGACTGTAAATAACTTACCTGGATATATATAATCTGACTATAGAGACTGTAAATAACTTACCCGATATATATAATCTGACTATAGAGACTGTAAATAACTTACCTGGATATATATAATCTGACTATAGAGACTGTAAATAACTTACCCGATATATATAATCTGACTATAGAGACTGTAAATAACTTACCTGGATATATATAATCTGACTATATAGACTGTAAATAACTTACCCGATATATATAATCTGACTATAGAGACTGTAAATAACTTACCTGGATACATATAATCTGACTATAGAGACTGTAAATAACTTACCCGATATATATAATCTGACTATAGAGACTGTAAATAACTTACCTGGATATATATAATCTGACTATAGAGACTGTAAATAACTTACCTGGATATATATAATCTGACTATAGAGACTGTAAATAACTTACCTGGATATATATAATCTGACTATAGAGACTGTAAATAACTTACCCGATATATATAATCTGACTATAGAGACTGTAAATAACTTACCTGGATATATATAATCTGACTATAGAGACTGTAAATAACTTACCTGGATATATATAATCTGACTATAGAGACTGTAAATAACTTACCCGATATATATAATCTGACTATAGAGACTGTAAATAACTTACCTGGATATATATAATCTGACTATAGAGACTGTAAATAACTTACCTGGATATATATAATCTGACTATAGAGACTGTAAATAACTTACCCGATATATATAATCTGACTATAGAGACTGTAAATAACTTACCTGGATATATATAATCTGACTATAGAGACTGTAAATAACTTACCTGGATATATATAATCTGACTATAGAGACTGTAAATAACTTACCTGGATATATATAATCTGACTATAGAGACTGCAAATAACTTACCTGGATATATATAATCTGACTATAGAGACTGTAAATAACTTACCCGATATATATAATCTGACTATAGAGACTGTAAATAACTTACCTGGATATATATAATCTGACTATAGAGACTGTAAATAACTTACCCGATATATATAATCTGACTATAGAGACTGTAAATAACTTACCTGGATATATATAATCTGACTATAGAGACTGTAAATAACTTACCCGATATATATAATCTGACTATAGAGACTGTAAATAACTTACCTGGATACATATAATCTGACTATAGAGACTGTAAATAACTTACCCGATATATATAATCTGACTATAGAGACTGTAAATAACTTACCTGGATATATATAATCTGACTATAGAGACTGTAAATAACTTACCCGATATATATAATCTGACTATAGAGACTGTAAATAACTTACCTGGATATATATAATCTGACTATAGAGACTGTAAATAACTTACCTGGATATATATAATCTGACTATAGAGACTGTAAATAACTTACCTGGATATATATAATCTGACTATAGAGACTGCAAATAACTTACCTGGATATATATAATCTGACTATAGAGACTGTAAATAACTTACCCGATATATATAATCTGACTATAGAGACTGTAAATAACTTACCTGGATATATATAATCTGACTATAGAGACTGTAAATAACTTACCCGATATATATAATCTGACTATAGAGACTGTAAATAACTTACCTGGATATATATAATCTGACTATAGAGACTGTAAATAACTTACCCGATATATATAATCTGACTATAGAGACTGTAAATAACTTACCTGGATACATATAATCTGACTATAGAGACTGTAAATAACTTACCCGATATATATAATCTGACTATAGAGACTGTAAATAACTTACCTGGATATATATAATCTGACTATAGAGACTGTAAATAACTTACCTGGATATATATAATCTGACTATAGAGACTGTAAATAACTTACCTGGATATATATAATCTGACTATAGAGACTGAAAATAACTTACCCGATATATATAATCTGACTATAGAGACTGTAAATAACTTACCTGGATATATATAATCTGACTATAGAGACTCTAAATAACTTACCTGGATATATATAATCTGACTATAGAGACTGTAAATAACTTACCTGGATATATATAATCTGACTATATAGACTGTAAATAACTTACCCGGATATATATAATCTGACTATAGAGACTATAAATAACTTACCTGAATATATATAATCTGACTATAGAGACTCTAAATAACTTACCCGGATATATATAATCTGACTATAGAGACTCTAAATAACTTACCCGGATATATATAATCTGACTATAGAGACTGTAAATAACTTACCCGGATATATATAATCTGACTACAGAGACTCTAAATAACTTACCTGGATATATATAATCTGACTATAGAGACTGTAAATAACTTACCTGGATACATATAATCGGACTATAGAGACTCTAAATAACTTACCTGGATATATATAATCTGACTATAGAGACTGTAAATAACTTACCTGGATATATATAATTTGACTATAGAGACTATAAATAACTTACCTGGATATATATAATCTGACTATAGAGACTCTAAATAACTTACCTGGATATATATAATCTGACTATAGAGACTGTAAATAACTTACCTGGATATATATAATCTGACTATAGAGACTGTAAATAACTTACCCGATATATATAATCTGACTATAGAGACTGTAAATAACTTACCTGGATATATATAATCTGACTATAGAGACTGTAAATAACTTACCTGGATATATATAATCTGACTATAGAGACTGTAAATAACTTACCTGGATATATATAATCTGACTATAGAGACTGTAAATAACTTACCCGATATATATAATCTGACTATAGAGACTGTAAATAACTTACCTGGATATATATAATCTGACTATAGAGACTGTAAATAACTTACCCGATATATATAATCTGACTATAGAGACTGTAAATAACTTACCTGGATATATATAATCTGACTATAGAGACTGTAAATAACTTACCCGATATATATAATCTGACTATAGAGACTGTAAATAACTTACCTGGATATATATAATCTGACTATAGAGACTGTAAATAACTTACCTGGATATATATAATCTGACTATAGAGACTGTAAATAACTTACCCGATATATATAATCTGACTATAGAGACTGTAAATAACTTACCTGGATATATATAATCTGACTATAGAGACTGTAAATAACTTACCCGATATATATAATCTGACTATAGAGACTGTAAATAACTTACCTGGATATATATAATCTGACTATATAGACTGTAAATAACTTACCCGATATATATAATCTGACTATAGAGACTGTAAATAACTTACCTGGATACATATAATCTGACTATAGAGACTGTAAATAACTTACCCGATATATATAATCTGACTATAGAGACTGTAAATAACTTACCTGGATATATATAATCTGACTATAGAGACTGTAAATAACTTACCTGGATATATATAATCTGACTATAGAGACTGTAAATAACTTACCTGGATATATATAATCTGACTATAGAGACTGTAAATAACTTACCCGATATATATAATCTGACTATAGAGACTGTAAATAACTTACCTGGATATATATAATCTGACTATAGAGACTGTAAATAACTTACCTGGATATATATAATCTGACTATAGAGACTGTAAATAACTTACCCGATATATATAATCTGACTATAGAGACTGTAAATAACTTACCTGGATATATATAATCTGACTATAGAGACTGTAAATAACTTACCTGGATATATATAATCTGACTATAGAGACTGTAAATAACTTACCCGATATATATAATCTGACTATAGAGACTGTAAATAACTTACCTGGATATATATAATCTGACTATAGAGACTGTAAATAACTTACCTGGATATATATAATCTGACTATAGAGACTGTAAATAACTTACCTGGATATATATAATCTGACTATAGAGACTGCAAATAACTTACCTGGATATATATAATCTGACTATAGAGACTGTAAATAACTTACCCGATATATATAATCTGACTATAGAGACTGTAAATAACTTACCTGGATATATATAATCTGACTATAGAGACTGTAAATAACTTACCCGATATATATAATCTGACTATAGAGACTGTAAATAACTTACCTGGATATATATAATCTGACTATAGAGACTGTAAATAACTTACCCGATATATATAATCTGACTATAGAGACTGTAAATAACTTACCTGGATACATATAATCTGACTATAGAGACTGTAAATAACTTACCCGATATATATAATCTGACTATAGAGACTGTAAATAACTTACCTGGATATATATAATCTGACTATAGAGACTGTAAATAACTTACCCGATATATATAATCTGACTATAGAGACTGTAAATAACTTACCTGGATATATATAATCTGACTATAGAGACTGTAAATAACTTACCTGGATATATATAATCTGACTATAGAGACTGTAAATAACTTACCTGGATATATATAATCTGACTATAGAGACTGCAAATAACTTACCTGGATATATATAATCTGACTATAGAGACTGTAAATAACTTACCCGATATATATAATCTGACTATAGAGACTGTAAATAACTTACCTGGATATATATAATCTGACTATAGAGACTGTAAATAACTTACCCGATATATATAATCTGACTATAGAGACTGTAAATAACTTACCTGGATATATATAATCTGACTATAGAGACTGTAAATAACTTACCCGATATATATAATCTGACTATAGAGACTGTAAATAACTTACCTGGATACATATAATCTGACTATAGAGACTGTAAATAACTTACCCGATATATATAATCTGACTATAGAGACTGTAAATAACTTACCTGGATATATATAATCTGACTATAGAGACTGTAAATAACTTACCTGGATATATATAATCTGACTATAGAGACTGTAAATAACTTACCTGGATATATATAATCTGACTATAGAGACTGAAAATAACTTACCCGATATATATAATCTGACTATAGAGACTGTAAATAACTTACCTGGATATATATAATCTGACTATAGAGACTCTAAATAACTTACCTGGATATATATAATCTGACTATAGAGACTGTAAATAACTTACCTGGATATATATAATCTGACTATATAGACTGTAAATAACTTACCCGGATATATATAATCTGACTATAGAGACTATAAATAACTTACCTGAATATATATAATCTGACTATAGAGACTCTAAATAACTTACCCGGATATATATAATCTGACTATAGAGACTCTAAATAACTTACCCGGATATATATAATCTGACTATAGAGACTGTAAATAACTTACCCGGATATATATAATCTGACTATAGAGACTCTAAATAACTTACCTGGATATATATAATCTGACTATAGAGACTCTAAATAATTTACCTGGATATATATAATCTGACTATAGAGACTGTAAATAACTTACCTGGATATATATAATCTGACTATAGAGACTGTAAATAACTTACCCGGATATATATAATCTGACTATAGAGACTGTAAATAACTTACCTGGATATATATAATCGGACTATAGAGACTGTAAATAACTTACCTGGATATATATAATCTGACTATAGAGACTGTAAATAACTTACCCGGATATATATAATCTGACTATAGAGACTGTAAATAACTTACCTGGATATATATAATCTGACTATATAGACTGTAAATAACTTACCCGGATATATATAATCTGACTATAGAGACTCTAAATAACTTACCTGGATATATATAATCTGACTATAGAGACTGTAAATAACTTACCTGGATATATATAATCTGACTATAGAGACTCTAAATAACTTACCCGGATATATACAATCTGACTATAGAGACTGTAAATAACTTACCCGGATATATATAATCTGACTATAGAGACTATAAATAACTTACCTGGATATATATAATCTGACTATAGAGACTGTAAATAACTTACCTGGATATATATAATCTGACTATAGAGACTCTAAATAACTTACCTGGATATATATAATCTGACTATAGAGACTCTAAATAACTTACCTGGATATATATAATCTGACTATAGAGACTGTAAATAACTTACCTGGATATATATAATCTGACTATAGAGACTCTAAATAACTTACCTGGATATATATAATCTGACTATAGAGACTCTAAATAACTTACCCGGATATATATAATCTGACTATAGAGACTGTAAATAACTTACCTGGATATATATAATCTGACTATAGAGACTGTAAATAACTTACCTGGATATATATAATCTGACTATAGAGACTCTAAATAACTTACCTGGATATATATAATCTGACTATAGAGACTCTAAATAACTTACCTGGATATATATAATCGGACTATAGAGACTGTAAATAACTTACCCGGATATATATAATCTGACTATAGAGACTGTAAATAACTTACCCGGATATATATAATCTGACTATAGAGACTGTAAATAACTTACCAGGATATATATAATCTGACTATATAGACTGTAAATAACTTACCCGGATATATATAATCGGACTATAGAGACTGTAAATAACTTACCTGGATATATATAATCTGAATATAGAGACTGTAAATAACTTACCTGAATATATATAATCTGACTATAGAGACTCTAAATAACTTACCTGGATATATATAATCTGACTATAGAGACTGTAAATAACTTACCTGGATATATATAATCGGACTATAGAGACTATAAATAACTTACCTGGATATATATAATCGGACTATAGAGACTGTAAATAACTTACCCGGATATATATAATCGGACTATAGAGACTGTAAATAACTTACCTGGATATATATAATCTGACTATAGAGACTGTAAATAACTTACCTGGATATATATAATCTGACTATAGAGACTGTAAATAACTTACCTGGATATATATAATCTGACTATAGAGACTCTAAATAACTTACCTGGATATATATAATCTGACTATAGAGACTGTAAATACCTTACCCGGCTATATATAATCTGACTATAGAGACTGTAAATAACTTACCTGGATATATATAATCTGATAAATAGAGACTGTAAATAACTTACCCGGATATATATAATCTGACTATAGAGACTGTAAATAACTTACCCGGATATATATAATCGGACTATAGAGACTGTAAATAACTTACCCGGATATATATAATCTGACTATAGAGACTCTAAATAACTTACCCGGATATATATAATCTGACTATAGAGACTGTAGATAACTTACCTGGATATATATAATCTGACTATAGAGACTATAAATAACTTACCCGGATATATATAATCTGACTATAGAGACTGTAAATAACTTACCTGGATATATATAATCTGACTATATAGACTGTAAATAACTTACCCGGATATATATAATCGGACTATAGAGACTGTAAATAACTTACCCGGATATATATAATCTGACTATAGAGACTGTAAATAACTTACCCGGATATATATAATCTGACTATAGAGACTGTAAATAACTTACCTGGATATATATAATCTGACTATAGAGACTCTAAATAACTTACCCGGATATATATAATCTGACTATATAGACTGTAAATAACTTACCCGGATATATATAATCTGACTATAGAGACTGTAAATAACTTACCTGGATATATATAATCTGACTATAGAGACTCTAAATAACTTACCTGGATATATATAATCTGACTATAGAGACTGTAAATAACTTACCCGGATATATATAATCTGACTATATAGACTGTAAATAACTTACCCGGATATATATAATCTGACTATAGAGACTGTAAATAACTTACCCGGATATATATAATCGGACTATATAGACTGTAAATAATTTACCCGGATATATATAATCTGACTATAGAGACTGTAAATAACTTACCCGGATATATATAATCTGACTATAGAGACTGTAAATAACTTACCTGGATATATATAATCTGACTATAGAGACTCTAAATAACTTACCTGGATATATATAATCTGACTATAGAGACTGTAAATAACTTACCCGGATATATATAATCTGACTATATAGACTGTAAATAACTTACCCGGATATATATAATCTGACTATAGAGACTCTAAATAGCTTACCTGGATATATATAATCTGACTATAGAGACTGTAAATAACTTACCTGGATATATATAATCTGACTATAGAGACTCTAAATAACTTACCCGGATATATATAATCTGACTATAGAGACTGTAAATAACTTACCCGGATATATATAATCTGACTATAGAGACTATAAATAACTTACCTGGATATATATAATCTGACTATAGAGACTGTAAATAACTTACCTGAATATATATAATCTGACTATAGAGACTCTAAATAACTTACCTGGATATATATAATCTGACTATAGAGACTCTAAATAACTTACCTGGATATATATAATCTGACTATAGAGACTCTAAATAACTTACCTGGATATATATAATCTGACTATAGAGACTCTAAATAACTTACCTGGATATATATAATCTGACTATAGAGACTCTAAATAACTTACCCGGATATATATAATCTGACTATAGAGACTGTAAATAACTTACCTGGATATATATAATCGGACTATATAGACTGTAAATAACTTACCTGGATATATATAATCTGACTATAGAGACTCTAAATAACTTACCTGGATATATATAATCTGACTATAGAGACTCTAAATCACTTACCTGGATATATATAATCTGACTATAGAGACTCTAAATAACTTACCTGGATATATATAATCTGACTATAGAGACTGTAAATAACTTACCTGGATATATATAATCTGACTATATAGACTGTAAATAACTTACCTGGATATATATAATCGGACTATAGAGACTCTAAATAACTTACCTGGATATATATAATCGGACTATAGAGACTCTAAATAACTTACCTGGATATATATAATCGGACTATAGAGACTGTAAATAACTTACCCGGATATATATAATCTGACTATAGAGACTGTAAATAACTTACCTGGATATATATAATCTGACTATAGAGACTGTAAATAACTTACCCGGATATATATAATCTGACTATAGAGACTGTAAATAACTTACCTGGATATATATAATCTGACTATATAGACTGTAAATAACTTACCTGGATATATATAATCTGACTATAGAGACTGTAAATAACTTACCCGGATATATATAATCGGACTATAGAGACTGTAAATAACTTACCCGGATATATATAATCTGACTATAGAGACTGTAAATAACTTACCTGGATATATATAATCTGACTATATAGACTGTAAATAACTTACCTGGATATATATAATCTGACTATAGAGACTATAAATAACTTACCCGGATATATATAATCGGACTATAGAGACTCTAAATAACTTACCCGGATATATATAATCTGACTATAGAGACTGTAAATAACTTACCTGGATATATATAATCTGACTATATAGACTGTAAATAACTTACCTGGATATATATAATCTGACTATAGAGACTCTAAATAACTTACCTGGATATATATAATCGGACTATAGAGACTCTAAATAACTTACCTGGATATATATAATCGGACTATAGAGACTGTAAATAACTTACCCGGATATATATAATCTGACTATAGAGACTATAAATAACTTACCCGGATATATATAATCGGACTATAGAGACTGTAAATAACTTACCCGGATATGTATAATCTGACTATAGAGACTGTAAATAACTTACCCGGATATATATAATCTGACTATAGAGACTCTAAATAACTTACCCGGATATATATAATCTGACTATAGAGACTGTAGATAACTTACCTGGATATATATAATCTGACTATAGAGACTATAAATAACTTACCCGGATATATATAATCTGACTATAGAGACTGTAAATAACTTACCCGGATATATATAATCTGACTATATAGACTATAAATAACTTACCCGGATATATATAATCTGACTATAGAGACTGTAAATAACTTACCCGGATATATATAATCTGACTATAGAGACTGTAAATAACTTACCCGGATATATATAATCTGACTATATAGACTGTAAATAACTTACCTGGATATATATAATCTGACTATAGAGACTGTAAATAACTTACCCGGATATATATAATCTGACTATAGAGACTATAAATAACTTACCTGGATATATATAATCTGACTATAGAGACTGTAAATAACTTACCCGGATATATATAATCTGACTATAGAGACTCTAAATAACTTACCTGGATATATATAATCTGACTATAGAGACTGTAAATAACTTACCTGGATATATATAATCTGACTATAGAGACTGTAAATAACTTACCTGGATATATATAATCTGACTATAGAGACTCTAAATAACTTACCTGGATATATATAATCTGACTATAGAGACTCTAAATAACTTACCCGGATATATATAATCTGACTATAGAGACTGTAAATAACTTACCCGGATATATATAATCTGACTATAGAGACTGTAAATAACTTACCCGGATATATATAATCTGACTATAGAGACTCTAAATAACTTACCTGGATATATATAATCTGACTATAGAGACTCTAAATAACTTACCTGGATATATATAATCTGACTATAGAGACTGTAAATAACTTACCTGGATATATATAATCTGACTATAGAGACTCTAAATAACTTACCTGGATATATATAATCTGACTATAGAGACTCTAAATAACTTACCCGGATATATATAATCTGACTATAGAGACTGTAAATAACTTACCTGGATATATATAATCTGACTATAGAGACTGTAAATAACTTACCTGGATATATATAATCTGACTATAGAGACTCTAAATAACTTACCTGGATATATATAATCTGACTATAGAGACTCTAAATAACTTACCTGGATATATATAATCGGACTATAGAGACTGTAAATAACTTACCCGGATATATATAATCTGACTATAGAGACTGTAAATAACTTACCAGGATATATATAATCTGACTATATAGACTGTAAATAACTTACCCGGATATATATAATCAGACTATAGAGACTGTAAATAACTTACCTGGATATATATAATCTGACTATAGAGACTGTAAATAACTTACCTGAATATATATAATCTGACTATAGAGACTCTAAATAACTTACCTGGATATATATAATCTGACTATAGAGACTGTAAATAACTTACCTGGATATATATAATCGGACTATAGAGACTATAAATAACTTACCTGGATATATATAATCGGACTATAGAGACTGTAAATAACTTACCCGGATATATATAATCGGACTATAGAGACTGTAAATAACTTACCTGGATATATATAATCTGACTATAGAGACTGTAAATAACTTACCTGGATATATATAATCTGACTATAGAGACTGTAAATAACTTACCTGGATATATATAATCTGACTATAGAGACTCTAAATAACTTACCTGGATATATATAATCTGACTATAGAGACTGTAAATAACTTACCCGGATATATATAATCTGACTATAGAGACTGTAAATAACTTACCCGGATATATATAATCTGACTATAGAGACTGTAAATAACTTACCCGGATATATATAATCGGACTATAGAGACTGTAAATAACTTACCCGGATATATATAATCTGACTATAGAGACTCTAAATAACTTACCCGGATATATATAATCTGACTATAGAGACTGTAGATAACTTACCTGGATATATATAATCTGACTATAGAGACTATAATTAACTTACCCGGATATATATAATCTGACTATAGAGACTGTAAATAACTTACCCGGATATATATAATCTGACTATATAGACTGTAAATAACTTACCCGGATATATATAATCGGACTATAGAGACTGTAAATAACTTACCCGGATATATATAATCTGACTATAGAGACTGTAAATAACTTACCCGGATATATATAATCTGACTATAGAGACTGTAAATAACTTACCTGGATATATATAATCGGACTATAGAGACTATAAATAACTTACCTGGATATATATAATCGGACTATAGAGACTGTAAATAACTTACCCGGATATATATAATCGGACTATAGAGACTGTAAATAACTTACCTGGATATATATAATCTGACTATAGAGACTGTAAATAACTTACCTGGATATATATAATCTGACTATAGAGACTGTAAATAACTTACCTGGATATATATAATCTGACTATAGAGACTCTAAATAACTTACCTGGATATATATAATCTGACTATAGAGACTGTAAATAACTTACCCGGATATATATAATCTGACTATAGAGACTGTAAATAACTTACCCGGATATATATAATCTGACTATAGAGACTGTAAATAACTTACCCGGATATATATAATCGGACTATAGAGACTGTAAATAACTTACCCGGATATATATAATCTGACTATAGAGACTCTAAATAACTTACCCGGATATATATAATCTGACTATAGAGACTGTAGATAACTTACCTGGATATATATAATCTGACTATAGAGACTATAATTAACTTACCCGGATATATATAATCTGACTATAGAGACTGTAAATAACTTACCCGGATATATATAATCTGACTATATAGACTGTAAATAACTTACCCGGATATATATAATCGGACTATAGAGACTGTAAATAACTTACCCGGATATATATAATCTGACTATAGAGACTGTAAATAACTTACCCGGATATATATAATCTGACTATAGAGACTGTAAATAACTTACCTGGATATATATAATCGGACTATAGAGACTCTAAATAACTTACCCGGATATATATAATCTGACTATATAGACTGTAAATAACTTACCCGGATATATATAATCTGACTATAGAGACTCTAAATAACTTACCTGGATATATATAATCTGACTATAGAGACTCTAAATAACTTACCTGGATATATATAATCTGACTATAGAGACTCTAAATAACTTACCTGGATATATATAATCGGACTATAGAGACTGTAAATAACTTACCCGGATATATATAATCGGACTATAGAGACTGTAAATAACTTACCCGGATATATATAATCTGACTATAGAGACTCTAAATAACTTACCCGGATATATATAATCTGACTATAGAGACTGTAGATAACTTACCTGGATATATATAATCTGACTATAGAGACTATAATTAACTTACCCGGATATATATAATCTGACTATAGAGACTGTAAATAACTTACCTGGATATATATAATCTGACTATAGAGACTCTAAATAACTTACCCGGATATATATAATCTGACTATAGAGACTATAATTAACTTACCCGGATATATATAATCTGACTATAGAGACTATAAATAACTTACCTGGATATATATAATCTGACTATAGAGACTCTAAATAACTTACCCGGATATATATAATCTGACTATAGAGACTGTAAATAACTTACCTGGATATATATAATCGGACTATAGAGACTCTAAATAACTTACCCGGATATATATAATCTGACTATATAGACTGTAAATAACTTACCCGGATATATATAATCTGACTATAGAGACTCTAAATAACTTACCTGGATATATATAATCTGACTATAGAGACTCTAAATAACTTACCTGGATATATATAATCTGACTATAGAGACTGTAAATAACTTACCCGGATATATATAATCTGACTATATAGACTGTAAATAACTTACCCGGATATATATAATCTGACTATAGAGACTGTAAATAACTTACCCGGATATATATAATCGGACTATATAGACTGTAAATAATTTACCCGGATATATATAATCTGACTATAGAGACTGTAAATAACTTACCCGGATATATATAATCTGACTATAGAGACTGTAAATAACTTACCTGGATATATATAATCGGACTATAGAGACTCTAAATAACTTACCTGGATATATATAATCGGACTATAGAGACTCTAAATAACTTACCTGGATATATATAATCGGACTATAGAGACTGTAAATAACTTACCCGGATATATATAATCTGACTATAGAGACTGTAAATAACTTACCTGGATATATATAATCTGACTATAGAGACTGTAAATAACTTACCCGGATATATATAATCTGACTATAGAGACTGTAAATAACTTACCTGGATATATATAATCTGACTATATAGACTGTAAATAACTTACCTGGATATATATAATCTGACTATAGAGACTGTAAATAACTTACCCGGATATATATAATCGGACTATAGAGACTGTAAATAACTTACCCGGATATATATAATCTGACTATAGAGACTGTAAATAACTTACCTGGATATATATAATCTGACTATATAGACTGTAAATAACTTACCTGGATATATATAATCTGACTATAGAGACTATAAATAACTTACCCGGATATATATAATCGGACTATAGAGACTCTAAATAACTTACCCGGATATATATAATCTGACTATAGAGACTGTAAATAACTTACCCGGATATATATAATCTGACTATATAGACTGTAAATAACTTACCTGGATATATATAATCTGACTATAGAGACTCTAAATAACTTACCTGGATATATATAATCGGACTATAGAGACTCTAAATAACTTACCTGGATATATATAATCGGACTATAGAGACTGTAAATAACTTACCCGGATATATATAATCTGACTATAGAGACTATAAATAACTTACCCGGATATATATAATCGGACTATAGAGACTGTAAATAACTTACCCGGATATGTATAATCTGACTATAGAGACTGTAAATAACTTACCCGGATATATATAATCTGACTATAGAGACTGTAAATAACTTACCCGGATATATATAATCTGACTATAGAGACTGTAGATAACTTACCTGGATATATATAATCTGACTATAGAGACTATAAATAACTTACCCGGATATATATAATCTGACTATAGAGACTGTAAATAACTTACCTGGATATATATAATCTGACTATATAGACTATAAATAACTTACCCGGATATATATAATCTGACTATAGAGACTGTAAATAACTTACCCGGATATATATAATCTGACTATAGAGACTGTAAATAACTTACCCGGATATATATAATCTGACTATAGAGACTGTAAATAACTTACCTGGATATATATAATCTGACTATATAGACTGTAAATAACTTACCTGGATATATATAATCTGACTATAGAGACTGTAAATAACTTACCCGGATATATATAATCGGACTATAGAGACTGTAAATAACTTACCTGGATATATATAATCTGACTATAGAGACTATAAATAACTTACCTGGATATATATAATCTGACTATAGAGACTATAAATAACTTACCCGGATATATATAATCTGACTATAGAGACTGTAAATAACTTACCCGATATATATAATCTGACTATAGAGACTATAAATAACTTACCTGGATATATATAATCTGACTATATAGACTGTAAATAACTTACCCGGATATATATAATCTGACTATAGAGACTGTAAATAACTTACCCGGATATATATAATCTGACTATATAGACTGTAAATAACTTACCCGGATATATATAATCTGACTATAGAGACTGTTAATAACTTACCCGGATATATATAATCTGACTATAGGGACTGTAAATAACTTACCTGGATATATATAATTTGACTATAGAGACTGTAAATAACTTACCTGGATATATATAATCTGACTATAGAGACTATAAATAACTTACCTGGATATATATAATCTGACTATAGAGACTATAAATAACTTACCTGGATATATATAATCTGACTATAGAGACTATAAATAACTTACCCGGATATATATAATCTGACTATAGAGACTGTAAATAACTTACCCGATATATATAATCTGACTATAGAGACTGTAAATAACTTACCCGGATATATATAATCTGACTATAGAGACTGTAAATAACTTACCTGGATATATATAATCTGACTATAGAGACTATAAATAACTTACCTGGATATATATAATCTGACTATATAGACTGTAAATAACTTACCCGGATATATATAATCTGACTATAGAGACTGTAAATAACTTACCCGGATATATATAATCGGACTATATAGACTGTAAATAACTTACCCGGATATATATAATCTGACTATAGAGACTGTTAATAACTTACCCGGATATATATAATCTAACTATAGAGACTGTAAATAACTTACCTGGATATATATAATCTGACTATAGAGACTGTAAATAACTTACCTGGATATATATAATCTGACTATAGAGACTCTAAATAACTTACCTGGATATATATAATCTGACTATAGAGACTATAAATAACTTACCTGGATATATATAATCGGACTATAGAGACTCTAAATAACTTACCTGGATATATATAATCTGACTATAGAGACTATAAATAACTTACCCGGATATATATAATCTGACTATATAGACTGTAAATAACTTACCCGGATATATATAATCTGACTATAGAGACTGTTAATAACTTACCCGGATATATATAATCTGACTATAGAGACTGTAAATAACTTACCTGGATATATATAATCTGACTATAGAGACTGTAAATAACTTACCTGGATATATATAATCGGACTATAGAGACTATAAATAACTTACCTGGATATATATAATCTGACTATAGAGACTATAAATAACTTACCTGGATATATATAATCGGACTATAGAGACTGTAAATAACTTACCTGGATATATATAATCTGACTATAGAGACTATAAATAACTTACCTGGATATATATAATCGGACTATAGAGACTCTAAATAACTTACCCGGATATATATAATCTGACTATAGAGACTGTAAATAACTTACCTGTATATATATAATCTGACTATAGAGACTGTATAACTTACCTGGATATATATAATCTGACTATAGAGACTATAAATAACTTACCTGGATATATATAATCAGACTATAGAGACTGTAAATAACTTACCCGGATATATATAATCTGACTATAGAGACTGTACATAACTTACCTGGATATATATAATCTGACTATTATTATAGACTGTAAATACCTTACCTGGATATATATAATCTGAAGTAAAATCAACTTGAGTCTGTATGAGTTTAACTCGGTGTTGATTCCGTTGTAGAGGGGATGATAGATTAGCAGATGCTGGCTTTATGGTATGTTGTTTGCCATTGATCAGTAATTGTCCAGACTGTAAATACAGAGTATACAATACAGTGTTATCCATGTTTTATTAGGTGCTCTGAGTTTCAGATTTGTCTATCAATTCTATTAGTTAACGTTAGCAATCCGCTAGTCTTAGTGTAGCTCATCTAAACGAGATAATAGCCGACACAATAATAAAATTATTTCAACATCTTGTTATTATTTTATCACAATTCCAAAGTAAACATAAGCATAAACATACATGTGAAGTTCGTATTGGCCTAGCGTATATATTTCAACCTAAGACAAATTTAATGTACCCTGCAACTTTCGAAGTTTATTTATGTAATCTCCCTTATCACAATTCTAAAATAAACATAATCACATACACATGTAAAGTTCGTATTGGTCTAGTGTGTATATTTCAACCTAAGGCAAATTTTAATGTATACCGCCACCTTCGAAGTTTACTTAAATAATCTCCCTTGCTAATAATAGAGTTATGTCCCTTACATTTACTTTATGCTACCAATGTAAAGTTTTCCCGACGAACCATTATTCGATATTGTTTGTTTGTACTCATTGTTAATGGCGGAATAGGTCGAGATGTTACGGCGGATGCTACTCAATCATAAGAAGTGTACTGGGTGTGTGTACCAGTTAAATATACTTAACATTTATTTACATGTCCAACTTACAATAACGCAACAAACTTAACAATTACTTAAGCGTAGAACTCTTTTGTAAAAAACGTCATTGACACGACATTGATCAAACGTTCTTTGATATCAATGCAAAAAAATCGATTTAACCATGCTTCGAGGCTGAATCTTATCAGTCATGAAAGGTCATGAAAGGTCGTCATATGTGATTACAGGTTTGGTACGTGGTATTGGGTGTGTACATAGATACTACAAAACACATAGATACTACAAAACACATAGATACTACAAAACACGTAGATACTACAAAACACATAGATACTACAAAACACGTAGATACTACAAAACACATAGATACTACAAAACACATAGATACTACAAAACACGTAGATACTACAAAACACATAGATACTACAAAACACGTAGATACTACAAAACACGTAGATACTACAAAACACATAGATACTACAAAACACGCAGATACTACAAAACACGTAGATACTACAAAACACGTAGATACTACAAAACACATAGATACTACAAAACACATAGATACTACAAAACACATAGATACTACAAAACACATAGATACTACAAAACACGTAGATACTACAAAACACATAGATACTACAAAACACATAGATACTACAAAACACGTAGATACTACAAAACACATAGATACTACAAAACACATAGATACTACAAAACACGTAGATACTACAAAACACATAGATACTACAAAACACGTAGATACTACAAAACACGTAGATACTACAAAACACATAGATACTACAAAACACGTAGATACTACAAAACACGTAGATACTACAAAACACATAGATACTACAAAACACGTAGATACTACAAAACACATAGATACTACAAAACACGTAGATACTACAAAACACGTAAACACGTAGATACTACAAAACACGTAGATACTACAAAACACGTAGATACTACAAAACACGTAGATACTACAAAACACATAGATACTACAAAACACATAGATACTACAAAACACGTAGATACTACAAAACACATAGATACTACAAAACACATAGATACTACAAAACACATAGATACTACAAAACACGTAGATACTACAAAACACATAGATACTACAAAACACATAGATACTACAAAACACATAGATACTACAAAACACATAGATACTACAAAACACGTAGATACTACAAAACACATAGATACTACAAAACACATAGATACTACAAAACACATAGATACTACAAAACACATAGATACTACAAAACACATAGATACTACAAAACACGTAGATACTACAAAACACGTAGATACTACAAAACACATAGATACTACAAAACACATAGATACTACAAAACACATAGATACTACAAAACACGTAGATACTACAAAACACATAGATACTACAAAACACATAGATACTACAAAACACGTAGATACTACAAAACACATAGATACTACAAAACACATAGATACTACAAAACACATAGATACTACAAAACACACAGATACTACAAAACACATAGATACTACAAAACACGTAGATACTACAAAACACATAGATACTACAAAACACATAGATACTACAAAACACATAGATACTACAAAACACATAGATATTCAAAAAGTTTCATAAAAGAGTGAACCTGATTTTCGAAAGTGTTATTTTGATATGCTTTATCACGCACTGTGCCAAGGCTGGATTAATCATCTTGTCCGACTGGACGTGAAAACGTATGGGGTCACCTGCCCGACCACTTGGGTTTTCTCCGGGTACTCCGGTTTCCTCCCCCAATAAGACCCCTTACGCATTAACATTCGGGCCAACAAGAGTGACTAATATAAGCTATTGAACTTGTCTCATAATTGTTTTAAAATAAATAATAAAGTTTATATATTTATATAATCATCTTAATAAAAATTATCACGACAATAAACACGAACGGTTGGTAAATTTCAATACAAACAGTTGTCAATACGTGAATATTGTATACACCTGTAATATATCAGTACCACCAGTATACTGTGTTAAACGAGTAAACCTCGCTTACTGGATATATTGCGTAAAACTCTACAGCGGCTATAATAATAGCGAAGAACCATGGCGATGGTAAATTTAATGATGACGACGATGACGACAACGACGACGACGATGATGATGATGACGACGACGACGACGACGACGATGATGATGATGATGATGATGATGATGATACAAACCATCTGATGTCTGCACGTGTCATTATCTTTGTTGAACCCCAAACACCTAACCGATACGGACGCCAGATGTCTCACATCTTGATAGAAGACATGATGCTATAAACAGACAAAACGCCCGAATGAGGAAACGGAAAGAGAGTATATTATTCAATATACATATTTCTATGATGTTCGTTTCTTTAATTCCCGAGTTGCATATCAATACAACATAATAGATTTTATCTCAATAAACATGACCGGTGTGGTCTTTGAAGACGCTCGCCATTCTTAAACACATGGTCTTATTTTATATTGGTACTTTTTTATGGTTTCCATGCTTGTTTTTTTGTTTTTTAATATTGTAGAATTGTCTAGATAGAATAAGTTTTTTTTTTCAATTTTTGGTATTAAATTTTGTTTCTTCAGTATTTTTCTGGGGAAATCGAATCCAGGTGAAGCACGATTCTTGATGGGGAAAAATCTTGTTTTGCAACTTCAATGTCAACAGAATTTACCAAAAATAAAAAAAAATAAAAAAATTATGACCATAGGATCGACATATTAGTAACCATTTGTTCTAGAAAGGCGAATATTGAGCAAGGAAACATCTAACAAAACAGGTAAACTAACTGATTCGCCTAAAAGTCTTACGTTCATTCCAATTTAAGCAATTCTAGATATACGTGACGATTCGCTTTATAAAACAAATATAATTTGTATTAAATCTTAAATATGTATACATAGCATAGATGTTGTTAACTGAAGGAACAAAATAATTTTGATTTCTGAAACTGGGTGTAAAAAAACAAACCATGAAGTTTAATTTTAGAGGGGAAACATTTGAAACTGTCCTACCTGTCTTTTCGGAACCTTTACTTCCTGTATTCGTCCATCTATTTGCATGTATACTGGAGTATTAGAACGCATGTGCTCCGCTCGCTTAAGTCTGAGACGTATGTTTGTTTCCTGCACTTGAAATGTTGCGTCAAGCTCTTTGGGAAATAATACTGTTGATCTTTTGAATCTCAGGAAATGTTGATATCTGTGACGTATGTCCACCGTGACTTCAACAGAAAATGTCATAGTTATTAGTACGTTATTGTTGTATATTTACATCAGTGGTTAGAAATTTAGAATAAACTCAGTAATATAAAACAAAACCATTGCAGCTACTACGGCGAAGTAATAAATTATGTCTAGTCAACACGAAAACGATAGAAGTAACCTTAAAACTGTTAATTTTTCTTTTAATCCCTAATTTACATGCAGAATGACGAAGGAGGAAAATTATAAAGCCTGAACTGACAATGTTTTATTTGCTAGCATTACTAACAACGAAAATGATTATGCCTTATCCGTATTTTTCGGCCCCCCTCCTCATAAAACGAAAAGGAATCGAGGTCGTTTAAATAGTCCGTCGTACATAAACACTGGTATCTTTCTCCAAAGTGTGATTCCTTAAATACGTTTACCGAATAATGTCTTAATGCTATATAATGGCAATATAAAAGACTTTAATTCAAGGTCAAGGCCTGATCATTAAAACCTTTATTTACAAAGTACATGTTTAAAATGATGAACTTGAAATATGTGATTTGAATTCAGTGTACCGGGGCTGACTTCTACTTCTGAATAATAATTAAAAAATAAATAAATAAGTAATAGAAAATACCTAAGCGTCAGCCAAATCATAATCCGAACTCAAAATTTATTTATCTAGAGGTAAATTGTGAAGAAAGGAAATAATTACAAGGAGACCATCGTAAAAGTACAAGAGAATAAGACAAGATGTTCCGAATGAGCAAGCGTCTTCTGCTTCATCGACGACACCCGCCATTTAAATTTTGGACACAACCCTGTAAACATTAAATCCTCAAAATGAGAACCGAGTCATCATTGCAATCACAACAAGTATATACACTAATAAGCCAACTAATAAACGTCCATCTTCATAGCACACAAAGATACAGAATATTTCTCGATGAGATCAAGATGGCGACCATACAATTTGCCCATAGTCTTTATCAACCTTCATCTCCTGAATCCCTACGCCGTAAGTTTGTTCGTCAGCAGTTATTCAAAGCAAGCACTAGACTAACGAATCAACTGCGACATGTAAACACCATAGGATGGAGAATATGGGTTAAAACAGAAGAGAGTAGGGGAGTGAAGTACTGACACATAAAATAACCACGGCAAAAACGGTAGATTTAAAAACCTTCGTGTACCTTTGGAATGACGCTATTTAAGCTAATGAGTCTAAATTTTGTAATTTGTTCCAAGTACTTAAATACTTACTATCAAGATCAAGGTCTATTTTATATTGATTGGTCTGATCAGGTATGCAAAACATACCTTAAGATCGATATGTTATAACTATGCTCTAATTCAACATTTAATCATCTAGTGATTTAGGACATTAATGGATATATCATAAGCAGTAAATAGTACACATCAGATTTATGTCCAAAATAAGGGACATTATCTAGTTAGAGAAAGGTCACCCTAAAGCACCTAACAGAACAAAAATATACAATGTATACTGAGGAATGTTTAGTTATCTAGTGCTATGGCACATATCAGCAGTAAATACACATACGATACTTGTCCTAATACAGCGCCCTTTATGGCTAGAAAAAATCACCCTAAATCACATAACAGAACAAGGATAAGCCATTTATACTGAAGAACACAGAAACTGCTTAACGGGTGCTTACTACTAGTCAATGGGTTAGGGACCCTAACCCAAGCAGAAGACGCTTACTCTTCCGGAACACCTGGTCTTATTCTCTTGTGCTTTTACGAGAGTCTCCATGTAAATCTTTCCATTGTTCCTATTTTGCCCATAGTTTAATCGATTTTGAGTTCGGATTATGGTTTTGTTGACGCTTTGCTATTCTCTGATTTTTCTTCTATGCCACCTGGCGAATATCTCCCCATGTGTGTATGTCTGTATGTGTACTCGAAACATACTGTTAGTTGAATCGTGCTGTCAATGATTCAAAGTACCGTCTTACTTGAATGAGACACTGCAAAACCCATCCCATTCAAATTAAGTTCGGCCTGGGAAAAACATTATCTCTGAATATTCAATGCGTGTCACTATTTCGTGAATCAATAGTTAGTATAATCTATGAATCCTAGAAAGGCGAAAGGACAATAATGTTGTTTGACAAAGAAAATATTTTCATTTAGCATTTTCAAACATAGAGAGATTTAAGTTAGTTCCTGATGCCTTTTTTGACGTTGCTTTGTCAAATACTAGATATGTAATCATATTTGTCGATCTATATAAAATGTGTACGATATTTAGAATATGACCAAAAACTATACATGTTCCTATTGTTGTACTTGCCTGTATCGCTTGATTCATTTAACTTCCAAAAATCGGATTTTTTCAAATTCAAATTTTGATTTGTCGATGTGAGGAACCTTGGTAAAGATGTTTTCCTGATACTTACTGATATTTCATCAACGTTTAGCTACCAAGAACTACATTGTCAGTGTATCTAATCATTCGATACACATACATTGTGTACTTGTATCATGTAGGCCTAGTATGGAATGGATTTAACTCATAAATAAGGAAGTTGTTTCTGTGTTTGAAAAGAACAATATCATGGATATTTGTTTTTGAAGAAAAATTGTAATATACAACATTTGATATAGCGCCCTATTTAGCTAACATAAGCCGCTCTAAAGCGATTTACTGTACATATATATATACAATTCTCATAAAATCAAAACAATTTATACATATAGTTCTATCATATGCAATTCTGAGGAGTTCGCAGGAGCTGCCTTATCAGGCGCTACCTACTTGTCCTATACCACCTGGCTGATATCTCCATATGTGTGTATATATGTGTGTGCTGGAGAGGAATTGTGTTCTGTTTGTAGTAGGACCGTGTTTCCAATGGCATCTTTTAGAGTGCCGCCTCACTTGAATGATACAGCACAGATACTGCAAAACCCACCGAAGACCATTTTATATGCGTATGACAATTACGTGGATTGAAGCCTTGTGTTAACCACTCGTCCAATCCGCCCATAACAAAAATCTACACTGGAATGGGTATTATCGGAGCAGTGAAAAGACTTAATCTAGTATATCTTCCTGGATCTAAGTCTGAAGCAACGGATTCTTACATAGAGACATACATATAGATAAAACTTACATAGAGAAAATGTTACAACTGGAATGTAACCGAACCTGGATACTTTTTTCTATCATTTCTAGGTGTGTAATACTGGCCTGTCTAGGACAAAACACCCATGATCGCTTTATTTTTCTGTCATTTCTAGGTGTGTAATACTGGCCTGTCTAGGACAATACACCTATGCTTGCTGTGGTTGTATTACACATCTACCCATGCAATACAGCAACGGCGTGACGTCACAATGGCGCAACAATGACCTGACGTCACGAATACAGTAACATCTGACGCCGAAAAGAGAGAAAAGGCGACGTGAGGAAATTAAAACCTTCAACGATATTTCAACCGTGTACGTAGGAAGCTGAGATTATTTTTTTCTGTGCAAACTATGTCTGCAAATATGGGGTAGGCTTAATCTTGCTGAATCATTTGTTTTTGTCAAGTAAGCTCAAGGGAAAAAAAGCATTTTCAAAATGGTGGCAAGTCAAATGGTACTTTCATTGTTTTGGAGCTTATTCAGGTAGTTGAAATGAGAGAAAAATACTTTTTCATGACCAATGAGGTAAGATAGGGAAATTCCACCCACCGGGTTTTCAAAGTTTTCAAAACCCTCGGCGAAGCCTCAGGTTTTACCAATTTGAAATTTCCTCGTGTGGAATTTTCCTATCTTACACTCCTGGTCATGAAAGAATCTTATAGTATTGGATGAACTGGCCTGAAGTCTATAAGTATGAGGGTTTTCCCTATAGAGACAACTGAGAAAAGCATATGGATAGGTAAGACAAACGAAACAATGTGTCCTGATTAAGAGAAAGCATCCGAGAAAAGAATAGTGGAGCAGTCATTAATGCAGAAATATGAAAGATAAGCAAATCATCAAATTGCGAGGTAAGAAACGGAAAACAGAAAAAAACACGATACATTTTTGAATTTCCGAACAATATGATTGTGACGGATGGAAAGAATGCATTAAGTGGAAACGGCTAGATATCTGTTTGCGTGCACCGCCCTGAAACAGAAGTTGATGTAATCCGGAAACAAGAAGGCAATGAGGTAACACAGGCCAAAACACCGTCACATGGTTAAACTCAATTATTAATACTACAAACAACTAGAATTATATGTAAACGTTTCAAATATTAATACTACAAACAGCTAGAATACTATGTTAACGTTTCAAATATTGATACTACAAACAACTAGAATAATATGTTAACGTTTCAAATATTAATACTACAAACAACTAGAATAATATGTAAACGTTTGAAATATTAATACTACAAACAACTAGAATAATATGTTAACGTAACTGTTTGATATTTCGTTAATGTAATGTTTGTAATTTCTATGTAGGGTCAAATTAAGATATGGACAAAGAAACACTATTTGCCTGCGTCAATTATTTAGTGAAGTGTGTACTTGTACGAGAACATTAAAATAACCCTTGGTCATTTTAACGAGAAAATATGCAAACGAAAATGTATTAATTCATAAGATATATTTACGTTAATATATTAAATACACTTTATTGCAAACGTCACTTCAAAATATAGCACTGCATATAAGATATTTTTAGAGGTTCGACATTCTAAAGCTGAAGGCTAAATTGACACTGTCGCAGTACTTTAATTATCATTATAAATAATTGTGTTTAAATATGCTAGTATTCATTATTTACCTCCTGGTCATACATTTAACTTGAAATACTACTACATGTGATTATTAATATATAAATTGTACAACATTTACAACATATGTTAGAGCAATAACTTCACAGTCTTACATAACTCAAACATATCAAAACAAGCTATTATAACAATGGAATATTAAAATACCAAAGACCATACCGTATCGGCTTTTCGATGAATAATATTGTTTCATCTCATCTTACATTGATTTAAAAAAAAAATCGAATTATAAAATATATTTCATGTTCATATGCAATACTGTCTGTCTTAAAACAATGAGACGAACTACATTTGGAATAAATTTATATATTATTTCAAGAAAGGTCAAATGGTTTAAATTTCGATATAGATACATTGTTTGTACGTACCTTCGTATTCCGTTTGGACAGCTTCTGAAGACAGTACTTCTGAGTACAATCCGAAAAATGTCAATGCAGAAATAAAAACGACAAAATGTTTTTCCATCGTATGATTGATGACTTGTTCTTTTTAAAAATGTTTTCAAATAAGCATAATCTCCAGGAAAATCAAGTTTTCGTCAACTTCATATTCAACAGAGGATGAAAAGCAACGGACAGGTGACAGTTGGTTCCGCTCCCGTACGTTTGGGTGGTAGTCGGTCCCGCTACCCTACCTTAAATGCTTCCTTCTTTCGAACACTTAAATAAACATGGATGACCTTATGGGCTATGTACCTTCGGTCACGTGCAGTCATCCGTGATTACAGAGTTAAACATTTAAACACAACCGTACCTTTGAGTGAATTATAAGCCAAATAACGAAGGAAAGCGGCACTCACACATTCGTCAATCAGGCTACATATAACACCTAGCTAGTTTGATGGTGTCACGATAATGAGATATAGGTTAAATAAGGAAAATATCACAAACCCCGGTTGTAACTTACATAGTGAAAAGGGTTTAAGTTATAATTGTAGTTAGTTCATACGTAGTATATTTACATTGCAGGGGTTGTCAATGAAGCTTTCTCTTCCGGAACACCTGGGCCCATATTCATGAAACCGTTCTCGTGCTCAAGCATGGATTCTGTGCCCAAGCCCGATTTCCTGAAACTCACCTTATTCATATCAACCATCAAAAAGTCAATAGTAAATATCAAAAACAATGTTCGGCTTCATGGATCCTCACTTTTTTTAACAAAACTTTGACAAAAACAGAATTTAAAATAAACTATAGCCGTTATAAGAAATGAGGTTTGAGCACAAAATCCATGCTTGAGCATGAGAACGGTTTCATGAATACGGGCCCTGGTCTTATTTTCCTGTACATTCACAAGAGTCCTGATGCAAGTATTTCCTTTGATCATAATTTGCCCTTAGTTTATCGGTTTTGGGTTCGGATCATGATTTTGTTGATACTTTCGTTTTTCCAGCGTTTGAGGTGGTAGTGAATTAAATTGATTCCATACAAGGTAATCAAAAATGAGTCAATTAACCTCCCTACCAAGGCAATTTGAGTTGATAATGAGTCAAGTCTACTTCATACAATGTAACCAAACATGAACATATGAATTCCCTACCAAGGTACGTAGAGTCGACAGTGAGTCAGTCTACTCAACACAAGGTAATCGAAACTAATTCTATTTTACTCCCCCTGCTAAGTCAAGTTGATTTGATAATGAGTCAAATTTACTCCATACAAGGTAATCGAAAATAAATACAATTTTACTCCCCTTCCCAAGTAACTTAAGTTGACAATGAGACAAGTCTACTCCATACTAGGTAATCGAGAATAAGTCCATTTTACTCCCCCTCAAAGGTAAGTTGAGTTGACAATGAGACAAGTCTACTCAATACAAGGTAATCGAAAATGAGTCCATTTTTCTCCTCTACCCAGGTAAGTTTGGTTGGTCATGAGACAAGTCTACTCCATACAAGGGTATCGAAAATAAGTCCATTTTACTCCCCTTCCCAGGCAAGTTGGGTTGATAATGAATCAAGTCTATTACATGTAACCGACATTCTACATTCAACACGTTCGCGAACTCGTACTAAAACAGTAGTAACAATAGACAAATCCGGTGTAACATAGACATTCTAAAGAACTTTTTCCCACCACTATTACTTAATAGAACAGCTATAAAACTTTGTTCAAGCATCAGACATTATAAACTTTAAGAATTTATTAGCAAACTGAATCTACATCACGCACTCTACCCGCCTGAATATCATACTTCAGAACGAGGACTTCCAGTAGCCCCCATATACTGATACTCCATCCTAGGTAAATCGACAATGAGTCCACACCATTCTACTCCTCTCCCTATGGCAGACTTACTCGTTATCAAGAACTTCCTTCTTTACAAATATTTGCATTATATACTATTATTACCCGAACCGGGGTATAGCCCGCGGGAAGTAAATTAAGGCATTTTTGAGGTTTTGGTCAAATACATTCCAGATAACCCGCATTGGCAGATGCCCGCTTGTGAGTACAAGTGTACTTCGTATGTGGCTTTGAGATTTATTGTTTTGAATGTTGGAAATCAGAGACATATAATGGAAATATTGCGTTTATTTTGTAAAAAAAACTATGTTATTTAACTACGTATACATGTAGCTCGCATTTAAAAATAATTTGTTAAATAAATCCACAGATAGTCCGCACCGGCATCTTCGTATGTAACAAATCGTAGAGCCTAAGGGCAATACGCAGGAAATTACGGTTCAGTAGTTCAATATTCTGAAAGATGTAAGTCTCCATGTGAATCTTTCCTTTGTTCAAATTTTACCCCTGGTTTAATCGATTTTGAGTTTGGATTATGATTTTGTTAACGCTTCGGTATTCTCTTATTTATTTTATATGTACAATGTAGATATCAAATTGTGTATGTCCAATTTCATACCTGTATTAGGGGATATGTTCAATCTACTATATTATGACTTTCTCTGTCAAAGAAAAAAACCCTCTTGACTGGGGATAAAATGGACTCATTTTCGATTCAAAAACAGGCGAGGAAATAGATATCGAAGAGAAACTTGAAATGACGCAAACCTCCTATAACCTGCGTTTATGGTATTAAGGATACGGTGAAGCCAAAAAGGTAATTTTGATAGGGGTTAATCCGTTATACTGATGACTGACACCTTGGTATAGTGCCATGTTTTCAAGAGTTTATGCATATACGTTATTAACAGACAAACTAGTCCTTTTAGACTTTGTAAACATCTCTATATGGGCACGTCAGTTTTTAAATGATACAACATGCCGTATCTGTAAGGTTCCTTTCTTATCTTTTTTTTATAATATATAAATCATTCAAAAACATCCTGTTGAGGTGTCATTGATCTTTTCCTTTAAATGGCAATTAGCATTAATTAAAATAAGGGTAGTCCCTAACGAACGGCTAAGTGCATATAACGTTTCCCAAAAGTGATATAAAAACCAAGAAATTTAAACCCCGCGAAAACATCTGATTCGATAGGATATAAATTGTTTTTGTTATAATCTAATATGAGAATGCCTTGTATTCGTACTGTCAGAAACGTTCCAGCTCGTAGAAAAAAAAACATAAGTGATTATGCGTTAATGCCTATTTGTTATTGACAATATGTACTTAAGGATGTACACCTCTGAGTAGTCAAAATTTTTCTGTATCAAACTTTTTTTCTAATATACATTTTTGGATAAGGGAGTTCAAGGCATGCCAGAAAATGCAAAAATAATGATATGTCAGTGTGCTCGTTTTTGTGTTATGATCGGTCAAAGATATCAATATGACAAAATAAGGGATTTTAAGTCAATTTTGTAGTTTCGACCGATTGCGGGACATTTTCATACAATATCTTCCGAATTTGTAATTCGAAATGTATGAATGTTTGCAGAAATGACAAAAATATTGTTTTCTTTTAAGTTATGGAAGTAAAATTTCTCTAACTTAATATTTTTACTCAGGAAGGCAATTTGAGTTACCCCTACCACTTATTTTGTAATGAGAAAATCCTCATATTTTTACCATTTTTTTGCAGATTTAACGCTTAATAAAAAAAGTTCTGATATCAAACTTTTTTTAATATTTGGCGGATAAAAAGAAAATGGGTTTCTCTTTCTAAAACCGTCACAAAAATGGGGGGGTTAGTGTGCTTAATTTTTTGTCCCTTTATTATTTGTATTATTTTTCACAGTTTCGGGTTCAAAAATAAAAACTGCTCCAATTGCACTAAATATATGAAAAAATACAAAATTTGTATAATTATCCACTTTATAGCATAATATTTCTATAAAATTGAACTTTTGAAGTTGTACAGCAAACATTATCTTGCTATAATCAAAAATGGCTTAACACTGATGTTTTTAAGAGATCGATCTAGCATCAAAATGGTGAAATTTTGCCCATTCGGGAAGCGCATAAAATAGACAGAAATACGCATATTCAAAATGGCCGCCAAATTGGTATTTTTTTTAAATTCACGTAAAAAAATTTCTACAAGCAACAGACATTTATATTTTTGACACCATTTTCAGATGCATATATGCTATTGAACTTGATCAAACTTTATTCAATATAACATAAAAACATAAGTGAGACATAAACGAGACTCGAACGTGACTGAAACCTCACAAGAGTACATCCTTAAGTTCTAAAATCTAAAACATCAGTACACATGTAAAAAGTGTACAGTTAATTATGTTGAACACTTGGAAGAAGAGTTTTGTAACTCAAAGTATCAGCGTCCTTAAATAAAGTATATTATTATCATAACAATGTATTATTATTTTTACAAACTACAGAAACATAAAAGCTCAACCTTTCGTTGAATGTGTACATATATGAACGTTTCATGAACTACCTGTGTTTTGATAGAATATAAATACTTGTAGTATGCATTTTCACCTCTGGTCCCGGATGTAGATTCGAATCGATTACCCAAGCTACATACTTGAGCAAAACCGATATTATTGATTATACACATGTAAACAAAGAAACCCCTGTAAAGCTGGAGTGTATACACTTACACATCACAAGTACAGGACTTGACTGTTACACTATCAAAACATAACAGTTAAATCATTGTCCATGTGAGTCTGGTGCTCCACGTTAAATCGATTTTCCTTCTCTAGATATTATAACAGATTTTATGTTTACTGATATGTGAACGAGATAAGTTTGAATGTTCATTTTGTAAATATTGTCCTTCACTTCGAATAGATATGAATTAGCAGGGTAAAGAGGAAATCTATCCACAAGACTTTTAAGGTTGATATTCTGATGTGTTGTCTGTGATATGAAATTTCCCCATCATTTTTTTGATAAAAAATTCATTATTATGTTGTTTGATTTTTAAATTTAGTTTTTTTTTCGCCTTCATACTTTGAAACTATATCAAAAATAATAACACGTTTGTACAAAATCAAGCAGAATGGTTATCTGAATTACTTTATTAATAGATGAATATTATATTACTGTTAAGTTTTTCGTTTTTTCTTTTGTTTTTTTTTTAAATTTGAAATAATGAAATAACTCAGGAAAAATAGGAAAATAGATAAAACACTTAAAGATTTAGGCCGAGAAAGAACGCGGTGGATGTAAGATTTCAGACTGAGGCTATGAACGGTAACAATCGTTTCGCAAGGGTTAATGAATTCATTAAAGTACCCTGAATATCAACATATAGATACATGAAATACTCGGCAATTATTGCAGTTCAGAGTTCTTAATAAACCTGGATCTCTGGCATTTGAAACAAAAGTCTTCAAGGTGATCATGACGTCATTTTCAAATATTGACGTGGAACGCAATATACAAGTACAGGTGACCTGCAGGTCGAGCTGTAAATAAATAGAGTATATGCAACGTACCAAATATAATTCACGAGTTGGGCTACTTTTTCTTACTTTTACGAGTGCACAACACGAGTGAAAAAATATCAAAATATTAACCGCACGAGTGAAATAGGTTTGGTATTACTGAAGACAATGTTTGAGTTATAAAGTTTTTTTGATTTCCCAAATGGCGTTTTAAGCAATGATTTAATTAGTCAAATACGAGAAAGTAATATTTTCACAAGTCAAAAAGTTTAGAATACATAATTTTCAATATTTCACTGATAAATGACGAAATAAAGACGCTTTTCTATACCTTTATTGACATTGCGACATACACTCTATACTTCCCTTAAGTTTCTTGTTCCGTGGCTGTTTTTAGATGTAAGGCATATTTGTATAGTACAATTCCAAAAGAGAAAAGCAGAACCTGCGCCATCTAGACAGAGTTCCCTTTCATAAAAAAGTAGTCGTTGGCATGCGAGATAATTTGCCCTACAAATCATGTTTGCTGTGTAAAGTGTATCTTCTTTATAAACAGGAAGAATCAACACTACTGATATCTAGTGTCACTGAGTCAAATCACTTAATGTCTTTATTCCTTCACGAGCCTCTAAAAGACAGACAACAAAGACAGATCTGTATAATCAATAACTTGAATAACCGTTTGATATGATTGATTTGAAATGACTTTTGAACCGAAGAGTTAGAGGGTCAGAATTATATTTACATAAGCGCGGAGTTGTGAATCGATTGGTAAGCATTACCATTGTCAAAGACTAACCTTTCTCTTGTTACATCATGTAACCACAAAGAGTATATGACATGTATTGAAACATGGAACATGTTATTTGTTTGATATGATTGAAATCTACTTTGAATTTTATATTGATCCACACACACTGAGACTCTGAGCCAGGTTTAAAGTACTTTTACAATGTGTTATTTAAACAACGCTTGACTTGACAAAACCTTGATGTGAGTCTGTTACAATCATTTTTCCTTCGTCAGTTTCATATCAAGTTATTTGTTTACAACTCAGATTTAATTATCGTAAAGTAGTTGTTTACATGCCATGGCTCATTGGACAACGTTATCTAGGGATCATGCTTTTAACGACATGTCATAAAAAATAGGAGAATACCAAAACGACGACAAAACCATAATCCGAACTCAAAATCGATTAAATTAGGGGCAAAATACGAACAAAGGAAAAATGTACATGAAGACCCTTGTAAAGGTAACAGAGACTAAGACCAGGTGTTCTGGAAAAGTTAGAGTCTTCTGCTTCATCGACGACAAACGCCATGTACATGTCACATCGAAGAAAACGTTTAATCTTCAAATTGAGTCATCATTTTCAATCACAAGTACACACTTCCATCTTCATATCACTTAAAGATACAGAATATTTCTCAATGAGACAAACATGACGATAATAAAACTTGCTCATAGTTCTGATCAACATGCATTCCTTCAATTCCTGTGTAGTAAGTTTTTTGTCAGCAGTCGACATCAGTTACGAAAATCTTGATGTGTAGAAGAAGCCCTAGAATAACGAATATAGCATGTACACACCAGAGGTTGGATGTTACTATAAAGAAAGGGGAATTTCACGATCGGAACATTGAAATGAACACGTTCATCATATAGCTTAGTAATAAGCTGTCCATGTTGGTCATAGTTTAAGTAGAGATCTAGATAAGCAACTGATGTGGGGGAGTCTGCTGTAAATTGTCTTTCATATACATTGTACCTGTTTCCTGTGCCTGTTACCTGTGTCGATTAGCTCTTCAAATGAATTCAGCCTCGTATGCAATCAGACTCGATGAAGCTAAGGATGGGGCACAGTTTGTTTCCTTGCGAATGCCAACAGTCTGCTGAAAACTCTTTCCTCTAAAGCCAATAAAAATATTGTCAACCATGATTTCAATTATTCGTACTATATCTTCCTCAGTATAGTTCATCTCATCTTTTGTTGTGTTTTTTCACAAAGTGTGCTCCAAGATAGCTCATTACCTTATATGTGTATCGCCGTTATTTTTTTTGGAAAGGAACTTCTTATAACAAGTCATCTTTCAGACGTTCTTTCAGTTTTGTATGAGTTATGGTAGTGTACAGGGCGGAAAAATATAACGTTTTGATCGAACAAAAACATCGTAACGAGGAGGTGCTCAAGATTGATCAGAAGATCTTTCAAGCCCTGATATAATGGTACTTAGAATTGTAGTAAGAAGTTTTGATAATGGCTTGGTCGGGCAATTAGCAAAGCCAGCGATAAAACGTTGCATATAATGATCCTTGTGTAGTTTAGGTATCCAATAAAGGCGAGGTAGGTCAGCGTCTTGCTTATTGACCGGTATCTTGAAAGATTGTAATACAGAAGTATGGTTAGACAGTATTTCATCTTTCGAAAAAACGTACATGTAGGGTTACCTAGGTTATCAAGCAGGCCTAGTTCTTTTTGCAAGCAATAAATGTAATAGCGTTTGCAAACCATTACCAAGTTGTAAGATGCTTTGTCTGCAGACACAACCACATAATAATTATGTGGATCGTTGAGTGTTGTTCGAACATCGGGTCAAGATATATAGAGTTACAGTGGATGTTTAGTTTTCATTTTGTAACGCAGACTGCTAATTCTTTTTTGATAAAGGACCTGATAGACTTCACCCAATCTGAAAGTAAATATAAGGACACGGTATTTCATACATGTGCCATGTATCAATTATTTTCCTATATTGTAACCTAATTCCTCTTTTGGAATACACGTGTATATAGACGAATGATTTATTTGCCTGTAAAACTCAGTGACACAAAATATTCAATTTCAATCATATTATTGATGTATAAGAAATACAAGCATTCAGTAATATAAAAGTTAATCACTAAAAGTGTTTGTACAAATCGTGTCAATTCGGCAGAATTGTCTACATTTGAATGTCTACAATACGTCAGTGTGGACTAAAGGTACGTTTTTATTATCGTCACATACCTGTTCACACAAGGTCAGTTTTGATCTGGACACAACAATCAGGTACATTCAACAGCCATTGTATACATGGAATAGTTAAATCACAATGTGTGTCTACAAGTCAGACTTCCAACGACATTGTATTTCCGTCGTATAATCGATAACAACGTCTACATTGTCCTTATTTCTTCTGAAGAAAAGCTTGATAAGTCAAATATGTAAATATGGCGTCATTCAGGCAGGTTAACACTTTGGCATGGTTTCATTTCACACGTTTTAAGAGTATAGTCGCATTGATGTTGTAAAGTTTAAGTCGCCATATTTATGAAATATTAGCGCATAGCTTTTACTAAATTTAAAAGGTGCACCACATGTGTGTGTTATGTCAACTTTGATGATATGTGTTGGCAGACTCTGCTGGTGGATTTTTTAGTCCCCGCCTCCATAGCCACAGTTAATCGCATTTGAGTAGTGGCACGGTACATAATATACACATTTTCGTAGTACACGATTTGAAATTATACAGAAATAGTTTGATTTTACTTCTAAATTAATAAAGTAAAGGGGTTTTACACACCTGACCCTTCTGCTTCTACATAAGTTTAGAAATTTTGGATCCCCACCTTTTGGCCCCTAGCATCACTGAAGAGTCCTAGGAGGACGAAACAGCTGTATGGTGCAGTGTAATTCATTTTTCGGCATACTGTATCTATTACTAATTTTAAAACGTGCAGCACATGTATGTGTTACGTCATCTTTATATATATACACAATGGTTTTTTAAAAACTATTTGTAAAAAAAAATACAAAGAGAATAAGAGAATACCGAAGCGTTAACAAAATCTTAATCCGAACTCAAAATCGATTCAACTAGGGGCAAAATATTAACAAAGGAAATATTTACATTGAAACCATTGTAAAAGAACAAGAGTATAAGACCATGTGTTCTGGAAGAGTAAGCGTTTTCTGCTTTATCAACAATACTCGCGATGTAAATCTTGGTCACATTTAAGCAAACACCGTCGGTAGTTAGGTGGGGCAGTGGATAACACACCTGCCTTTCACCAAGGCGGCCGGGGTTCGATTCCCCGACCGGTCGTGAAAAGGCATGGGGTCACCTTCCCGACCACGTAGGTTTTCTCCGGCTACTCCGGTTTCCTCCTACAATAAGACTCCTCGCGCGCTAACATTCGGGCCAAAAAGAGTGATTGACGTAAGTTGGATAACTTGATTCATATTTATTGTAAAATAAATAAAGTTTATATATTTTAAGTAAACACTAAGCCCTCGAAACGAGAACCGCGTCATTGTCAGTCAAAACAAGAAAGTATAATTTAACCATATTCTAAAATATCTATCATGTTCATTGGTTGTATGTTGTTTTGTTCAATTTATATCGTTGGGACTCTCGTCCATGAATACAATAATTTTCAATTAATTACGTCGAGTTCCATAGATCTCATTCAATGAAAACGAGAATGTGTTTATCATATTTTCAAAATCATTGGCACTTAAATCGTGTAAAACGACAGTTTGTACACAACACTGAAATGTAGAATGTCGCCTTTTTTTACTCCAGTGCAGAAGTCAACAACGTTCTAGGGATTCGAGAGATGCAGGTTGATGAAGACTATGGGCAAGTTTTATGGTCGCCAGTTTGGTCTCATTGAGAAATATTATATATCTTTGTGTGATATCAAGATGGAATTTGAGTATTTTGCCTCTAGATTAATCGATTTTGAGTTCGGATCATGGTTATGTTGACATTTTGGTATTTTTTTTTCAACTTTCAACAGGTGAAAGCAATTAGCTATCAGATCTAGAGTCGATGTGCAAACGAATCAGAATTCGGTCAGATAACTTGCTATTAATCTTGTTATTTTGTCTTGTTATTTAAGATGTTATTCTCGTAGTAAATCATGGACCAGTCAGGGACGTCTCGTGTTGTACAAATTGTCATCAAAATCTATTTATTTTATGTTGGAAATCCGGGTTTCGGAAAGTGCTTTCAATCGAACACACCCATATACTTTTGATTGCACAATATATAATGCAAGTCTAGACGTTATATCCGCAAATGATGATGCATTTCTAACTATTAAAGAATTTGGTGAATATAATGAATTTAAAAAGGAAAAAAAATGTAGAAATTATAGTTAAGTAAACAAGTAATATTTTTTATTATTGCTAATTTGAAATTAAACACAGACACGGACTACCTTTGTAGGTGGATGTGTTTAAATATGCTCATTAGAGTGCTTACGTGTTGTGTTGTCGATGAAACAGAAAACGCTTGCCCTTACGGAACACCTGGTCTTATCCTCGGGTACGTCTTCAAGTGTCTCAGTGTAATCCTTCCTTTTGATGTCGCCTCGGAATTTTCTGATTTTTTTTTCTACTTCTAAAATCTTGAGTTGTTTTGAATATCTATATACAAATGATACATGCATCGAAAACCATTCTGTAAGAAGTTATGCAATTAGCACTTAGTTACCCAAGTATAAAGCATTTAACATCTGCTTTGGAAGGGGATTGGTTTAATTTACATATTCATAAAAGGTGCGAAAGTTGATATCATCGCCTAATTATCACTTAAAAGCTTGGCTGCGTGTTGTATTTATTTTAGTTATGTTTACACGTAAACATTAAAGAGATCCTGTATTTTTATATCGGTATGAAAAAAATAGACTACCGCAGAATACCGAGAGAATACTTATGATTTCGCAATTCCTGCTTCCTGCTTCCTGATCTCTTAAGGAGTGTTAATCATTTTCATCAAAAATATATGTTTTTATGTATAACTTCTCACAAAAAAAAGACGTTACATGTATTGAATGTTAGATCGATTTTGAATCTTTTTCCAATGTTGACATACAAATCAATTATGAAGAAACGTAGATAATTCAGGACAGCTGTAGATCCAGGGGTTTTCGTCTGTGTTATCTTTAAATAGGATATGGAAAAAGACAAAGTTGGATGTCAGTTCCTCCATGGTAACATATAAAGTATATTTCATTCAGATCATTCCCGTCTAAAATGTACTAGTTCCCGAAGGCGGAGGGGGCTACTAGTTTTCCTTCCGTCTGTTCGTCCTTCTGTCAACTTTTTGTGGTTTCCGTGCATTTTGTCTGCATAATGAACTGAAATTCGGTATAGTTACATCATTGGGATACCTGGGCAAGTTTTAATTCAGTTACGGTTGAATATTTTTTTAAAGGGTAACAGCCCTTGGACTATTTCCAATATTTTACTGCTGTCGGTAGAGGAATCGTATCGCTTTGCGATCAAACCGTTGTTGAACTTAATTTCACACGATCTTTCCCTCGATTACTGTCCTCAAACAAACAAAACAAGTCTTCGGGAGAGGCAGGTTAATTAGAACTGTGGCAAGTTTTATGGTCGCCATCTTTGTCTCACTGAGAAATATTTTGTATCTTTGTGTGATATGAAGATGGGCCTTTTTGAGTATGCTCATTAGTGTGTTAACTTGCTGTGATTGACAATGCTGACTCGGCTTTCGTTTTGATAATTTGATGTTCACCGGGATGTGACCAAGATCTACATGGCGCGTGTCGTCGATTAGAAGACGTTTACTCTTCTGGAACACCTGGTCGTATTCTCTTGTACTTTCCATTGTTTGTATTTTGCCCCTAGTTTAATCGATTTTGAGTTAGAAGTATGATTTGCTTAACGCTTCGGAATTCTCTTATTTTGCTCAAATGACCCCGACCGATGTTCCTAAATTAGACCACAGACATACAAACATGGACATGAGGAAGCTATCGAAATATTAAATGTTTGTGTGCGTCAATGTTTCGTATCTGATACAGAAAGTTCTTTCTCACGCATAAAACTTAAAAAAAATACTTCAATATGTAAATTCTAAATGTAAAAATCAAGACTAAAGTATGACATTTGATACATGTTTTGTCTAAGTAATGTAAAGTGATGCTTTTTTTCTTTAAATGTTGTATAAAAGATATGCTAATGTTACATGTCCGAACATAGTAACTGTTAATCTTTTACGTTGAAAATAAAGTGATGGCAAGACTCATCCTTGGTGTTGTCTATAGAAAGGTAAGAAATGTATGTTTCTTGACAGATGTATGCTTCACTAGGTGAGCACACGGATATTAAACGGAATGAAAACGACAATAAAACACATGCACCCTTCATGAACATCTGTATTGTACCACATTCAAAAGGTCATGTATGTAATGCCTGACGCGGGTCACTTATGGACTGCAAACAATGGCAATCGTGAATGAATCTATGATTCAGCTATATGTGAGCTGTTTAATCAAGGTCAACTTCGCAATATTTACTTATATCGTAAATAAATGCTACCATGCAGCTTTTGAAACGTTTCGTTAACAAATATACAAATAAATTACAAAGATTTTTATAAACGTTGCAAAGAAAGAACTGGAAACAAAATGGCATAAAAGTAATACATTTATTTAAGAATACAAGGTAAGTTGACAAAGCATTAAACAATTTATAGCTAATTATAATTCTGCTTGCACACATATAAATAAATCAAATGTAAAGGTACGACACTCTGTATTTACTAGGCCAGACTCAGCCCACGCAAATATTTACCTAAATATTACTAAGGTCAGGTTTTAATTATTCATAATCTAAATTTTGATTTGTTGTCAAAACGATTTTATGATACCAGTGTATTGCCCCCTCCCCCTCCCTCCCCCCCTCTGTTTTTGACGTTCATTTTATTTTTCAATTTTACTATGTTGTATCTTAATTAGAATGATTGCATAAATTGGAAAATCTGTACTGAAAATCAAACAGCAAAAATGTGCATACTTTAAATAAATAATTTTGTTTAAAATAATAATAACATTATCTAGATATTACACGTATTTCATAAAAATGTTAACACATTATATTATATTTGTGATAAAAATAATGAATTCAATTATTTATGTAAAGATTATTTTACACAACAAATAAATATTTTTATGTTACGTTTCGATGACTATTTAATTATATACCCAGTCATTTTTATCATACAAGTGACAAGCAAAACGTGTGCACACTGAGGTGTAAACTGTGTACGAGTGAAATGGGTCATTTCGTCTACAATTCAACTACTTTGTTTATGACTTGGTCATAGATGTGCGAAAGTAAATATCCATCAGATCAGAAAAGAAGCAGGCGGAGTCTCAGATAAACAAAACGACAATCACAGACCGATTCTTAATCGAGATGAGGTGTCTTAAAGACATATATGACCAAGAGGTTACCGTAAACAACAAAATTCAAATATACAGAATAACAACATTCGTTCTCTTTTTAGCTGAATAAAATAATATTTTCCTGTTGTAACTTTGACCATCCTGATACTTTCTGGTAAATAATTCCAGTATTAAGCAGCATTATAATAAAATGATAAGACGCTGTACAAATGATGTATATGTATTTGTTTATTTATTCGCAATCAGTCATTCCTCTGCTGGTTGATGTTTTAGTCCCCGGGGTTTGCTGGAACCTCCATAGCCACATTCTATCTCATTAGATTAGTGGCACGGTACATAATATACACATTTGCGTAGAACACGATTTGGAATTATACAGAAATAGTTTAATTTTACTTCTGAATTCATAAATTAAAGGGGTTTTACGTATCCGACCCTTCTGCTACTACATTAGTTTAGAAATTTTAGATTCCCATCTTTTGGCCCATAGCATCACTGACGAGTCCCAGAAGGACGAAACAGCTGTTTGATGCAGTTTAATTAATTTTTTCGGCATACTGTATCTATTACTAAATTTAAATGGTGCATCATGTGTGTATTACGTGAACTCTGTAATCAAGACACCAGTAGTCCATCTGCCACGCCAACTAGTCAGCGCCACTAATCCAGCTGTCACGCCAACTAGTCAGCGCCACTATCCAGCTGCCATACCAACAAGTCAGCGTCACTAATCCAGCTGTCACGCGGACCAGCCAGTGCCACTTATCCAGTTTTCACGCCAACCAGACAGCGCCACTAATTAAGATGCCACGCCAACCAGTCCGCGCCACTAATCCAGCTGTCAAGCCAACAAGTCCATGCCACAAATCAAGTTGTCCTGGCGACCAGTCAGCGACAATTATCCAGTTGTCTTGACAACCAGTCAGCACTTCTAATCCAGTTTTCACACCATCCCGTCAGCGCCAATAATCTTATTTCCACACCATCCCGTCAGCATCACTAATCTAGTTGTCACGACAACCAGTCAGCACCACTAATACAATTGTCACACCATCCAGGCAGCGCCAATAATCTGGTTGCCACACCATTCAGTCCCCGAAAAACCTACAACTTGCACGGTTGTCTAATGTCACCAAACATACAGTTTCTCGTCCTTCAATTTAAAAGCTAATCCCCTCAAAGGGAGATAACCGTTATTTAAATATCTTACAATTTTTTCTGATAGCGAAATATGCATGCACAGTAATATCTGTTTGTATTAAATACTATCATTGATCATAATTGTTGGTGATACGATGTATATAGATAGAGGATATCTAACAGTGTTTTCAATGATACAAAATATATTTCACGAGTTGGGCTAATATTTTGATGTTTTTCTAACCTTAGAGGGATCGGTTGTATGCAGTCAACATGAATTGAAAATGTCGTATATTCAAGGGCTTTTCTTTTGTGTGTCTCGATAGTTTTTTAGTTTAACGTATCGGGGTTGTTCAAAAGCAATTTCAGAGATAGGTTTTAAGAAAAAAATTTTGATGTGGTTGAAAAAATGATAACATAAACTGCCAATAATTCACAAAAAAAAAAACGAAAACACAGCAATGTGTTGGCAACGAATACAGTAAAACCTGTCTATTACGAACCCGTTTGGTACGAAAATTCGCTTATTACGAACAAAATAATTATCCCCAGCAATCTCCTTCTTTGTTCTTACCAAATAAATATGCTTGATACGAAATTGCCTGTAGCGAAAATTTGCTTTTAACGAACATACTTTGTGGTCCCACGAGTGATTTTCACCGGATGTTACGTACTCGGCACTTCTCGGGTGTGTTCGTAAGGCAATGATCGGAAAAGTAGGAGGCCCGTGACGGGTGATTTAATAAGTACCCATAAGTTTACACAACTCGTGAACACTTCTGAATAGTGTTCGTATTCATTTCATTAAACACACATTGTAAACGGCCATTCTGGTAGTCAGTGTTGTTTTTACCGACATGGATACACCTCGGAAGCGGAAAGCTATCACATTAGAGACAAATATTCAAATTCTGAATGCTGTTGATACCAAACGAAAGATGAAGGATATTTGTATTGAATTAGACATTCCGCCGAGTACATTGAGTACAATAATAAAAAACGCTGAGGATCTCCGACATACATTTGACACAAGTGCTACCTCACCAGCACGAAAACAATTCAGGGCCAGTGTTTATCCTGACATTGAAAAGGCACTGTTTGAATGGTTCAAATCAGCACGCAGTCAAAGTATTCCTTTGAGTGGACCTTTCCTTATGGAAAAGGCCAATATAATAGCCACCAAACAACTTTAATGCTTCAAGTTCATGGGTAGATCGATTTAAGCAACGTCATAACATTGTAAGCAGGGCAGTGTGTGGGGCGAATTCGACAGTTAAACAAAGCACTGTCGATGAATGGATAAACAATGCCTTACCGTTGTTGTTACAAGGCTGACGAAACCGGCCTTTTTTACAAACTTTTACCCAACAAATCTTTGCAATTTCGAGGTGAAAAGTGTGTTGGGGGGTGGGGGGGGGGGGGGGGGGGAGGGGAGGCAAAGAACGTTTAACTGTGCTTTTAGCAGCAAATATGGACGGAACTGAAAAGTTAAAACCACTGGTCATTGGAAAATTTAAAAATCCAAGGTGTTTTAAAAATGTGAAAACTCTACCAGTGGATTGTTATGACCGGTGAATTTTTTTGAAATGGCTCCGTAAAGTTGACAAAAAAATGAAAGTTCGATACAGACAAAAACTCATCAAACACAATCTGTCCTGTTACGAGAAAAACATTACGGATGTCCAAATAAATGGTTTGCATAGGATTAACATGCTTCATGTTTCGTGGAAAGAGGTCACTAGTCAATGTATCGCTAACGGTTTTATGAAAGCGGGCTTCGTAACACGTACACAAGTATTCACAGGTATTGCATCAATATTCAATATGTACCACAGCGTCATCATAAACATCATATAATACACAATAGCACCAATACACGCGAATAGCTATAAAATAATGTTAACACAACACCATCAACACAAATGCTAGTTGTAGTTAAGGAACTGGAGACAACACACACACACACAAAGATAAATATTCCATTAGTGATCTGAAATATTATGATTCACGGCGAGTGAAGTTAACCTCTATTAACAATGCCATTAATACGTATGCGCTTTACGTTTTTTCATTTCTTGATTGATCAGGACTGCTGAAGATAAGAATGTTGTTACTAAATACGCATAAGATAACAACTTATTTAAATAGATTCCAGAAAAGAAACATTACACAGAAGGGACCTTTATAGTGATATGCCTAAATTAATATGACAGAATTCCTAGTAAATAACTTGATATTACGCAAATAAGGTAGAACACTCCAGGTTAAGGTTAGAAATGGCCGGGGCATATAGTGTTGTCTTTGGCAGTTATTCCGTCATAAGTTTGTTATCACTAACCTACCCTTTAAAATAGAGAATACTGAAGCGTTTACAAAATCATAATCCGAAAATCGATTAAACCAGGGACAAAATATGAACAACGGAAATATTTACATGGAGACCCTTGTAAAAGTACAAGAGAATAAAAAGAGTTGTTCCGGAGGAGTAAGCGTCTTCTGCTTTAAAGGATAGGGATATTGAACTGTAATGCGGTACGTCTTGATGTATGATGATAACATTCAGACTAAGTTCTGATCTAGTGATGATTCATTTTATTTGTTCAGGAGCCAAACTTTGAAAATGTTAGAAAAATGGTATGACCGACATTTCAGAGCCTTATCAACACCAATGGAAATTTAAAAAAAATCCCTCAAAATGTACTTCTCTCTTTGGTTGTCAGTGGTAGCATTCGTGTCATACGTGACACGTCAGTTTCGTTTATGCCATGTAAGAACGAAATTCCCTAATAAATAATTAAAATTATATTTCATATGTAATGTAGAAAGCTACACGACATTAAAAAATACTGAATCGTTCATCATATTTTCTGTAGTCTAATTATGAAAGTGTTGTAAATACTAATGATGATAATGACTGAATAACTAATTAAAGACCTCACCTGTCTGAGCGTATTGTTATATATATATATGTATATACATTAGCGTTGCTAATGAACTTCCATATTTTTGATCTGTATACAATTAACCTCGAATAATATAGCTCTATGTAGGTCTCAGACAAGGCGCCATCTTCGCCACTCGGGCGTTACGTTAGCTGGCCGCACCACTCACCATCGTCTATATCCAGCAGGTAAGTGGATGTTTGCTTGTATACAATTTAGTTGAGGTGTTTTCTTCCTGTGTATATCTAGATATTTGTTTTTTTTCTCAATATCAACTTTCAGGGTAGATTATTTTATTTCAAAAAATGTTCTTAATATTGCTGATTGAGAAAGAAACTCAGGTTCATTCATAAAAATGTCAAAAAAACAATAACAAAACAATGTTCTAGAAAAAATATCCTGTTTTCGACAGGGTGAATAACATTACATTATAAACAACTGATCTTTTTAAAGCAATCAGATAACCGTTTCATTAACTTTTTTCTCAATAGTTACATTGCCAATAAGGCTCTCGAAGTTCTTTTTTTATGGTGTAAATTGTTTTTTAATTGAGCTAAAGAACTTCTTACAGAAAGTATTCATATACAAATATTTCAAAGACGCTTTTTTAAAAATTCTGATTCTGTAATCAAATGGAAGGTTTCAATAATAAATTTATGTCCATTAGGTATTTTGAAATTAGAAAAATACTAATTCATTTAAAAAAAGAAACGTTGAACTTGAAATTAAACCGTCATTAATGATGGAAGATGAACAAAACATAAAATCCGATAAATGAAATTATGCATATATTCCACAGTTAACATAATAAATGGATATAATGAAATGAACGATTTGTGCTGGACAATTAAGCACTATTAAGCATTTAGATATCCTACAACACAATCATGTTTGTTAATACGACACATATGGCGGTCCATTTTAAATGCTAGCCATGTCAAAAGGACTAGTCATTTGTAGTATACGTGATATATCGAAGGTCATTTCTAGCCCTCGATAACGCTAATGTGGCGTGTTTAAGGAAACTCCCTATAATTGAGCATTGTGATTGTCTCCCGAATGTTCCTGTTTCAGGACGAAGGCGTGTTGATATTAGCAATAGGTGTTGAGCTGCATGTATATCAGTCACGCTACGTACTTGATTTCAGAATAAAAGTACGTACTGAAATATATACTGGATTATAATACGAGAGTTTTAACTGTCATACTTGTCGCGTTAATTCGTCGAAACATAAAACTCCATAGAATAGCTCAAAACAGGGAAGAGTTTTCTTTTTTCTAACTATTTTAATTTTAACCATGTCACCGTTAACAATATAAATATTTGTAATTTATTTTACATTATTACATTTCTCTAGATCAATCACGTGATCCTTATAAAGATTTTGGTGATTACTAGGATGGGGTCTACCCGTCCTGTCATTATGATATTTGCAAACGATGTTTTTCCCGGCCACTATATTAACAAGGTGTTTGTTAAAGGAGATATTAATTACGCATTACAAAATTAATCAACCAAGTGGATAATCGAAACATATAGCAGTTTTGAGTTTTACACAGGTAGCATCGATCTATATTTTATGTTCTTGTTTTGATTGTGTACCAGTGGAAAAGTATTAACAGCAGGTTTGTATATAATATAACCTCTGATAGGTTTTCAATCAATGTGAATAACATTTGCAAAACTTCTGCCAAAATGCCGATTATCCAAGGAAAAACACAATAGTAATCACAGAGTGAAATGCATCCAAGTTTTAGCAGTTGTAATGAAAAGTTTAGTTCAGTTTGGCTTGTACTTTTTCCGTGTGTAAAGATACTTCTGCCTTATGTGTGTTTCTTGCATCGTGCTCAACGTGTTAAAAAATAGAGAGTACCGTCAACAACACAATAATCAGAAATCATAATCGATTTTACCAAGGTCAAAATATGAACAAAGGAAAAATTAATGTAAATACCTTGTATAAAGATGACGTAACACACACATATGCTGCACCTTTTAAATTCAGTAAAAGATACAGTATGCCGAAAAATGAATTATACTGCGTCATACAGCTGTTCCGTCCTCCTAGGACTCTTCAGTGATGCTAGGGGCCAAAAGGTGGGAATTCAAAATGTCTTAATTAATATGGAATCAGAAAGGTCAGTTGCGTAAAACCCTTTTAATTTTTGAAACACAATCTACCCAATCTTAAACACAATCTACATTTTACATGGAATATGATTGGGCTCGTTTGACTAGTGTTTTACATCCTTTGAACGTCTTTAAAATGGTGGGGAAGAAGGTCGGAGTAACTTCGGAGAAAAAACATCGACCTGTGGCCAGTACATAAACCTGGCGATTGTCCCCCCGAGTCAGTGGTGTAGCGCCAGTGGTAGCAGAATGGCAGACACCTTAACAACATTGCAACCGTCACCACATTGTTATATTTTTATATGGTATAGACGGTACATATGCCAGCAAGAATCAAGCAATTGTAGGAAATCATTCATAACATCTTATTTTCATAACTACGTGAATGCTATCTTTGCCTTTTTTGCCCCCTTAAATTTAATAAGGTAAATGCAGTAAATGTTTACTTTTATCCTGGATCTGGAGACAGGAAACGTAACTGTGCTTCTGATAACATAGAGTGGACGTTCCTTAAGTTTGGATGCCTCTGTTCTCACATTGAGGAAGTGACATTTACGTGTATGTGATCTAGATCTACATGGCGTGTGTCGTCGATGCCGTGCAGAAGACGATTACTGTCTTGTACTTTGAAAGGGTATCTTTTCCTAAAAAATCGGAAAATACCAAAGCGTCAACAAAACCATAGTCCAAACTCAAAATCGATAAAACTAGGGGGCAAACTATGAACAAAAGAAAGAGTTATGTAGAGATCTTTGTAAAAGAACAGGAGAATAAAGTCTTCGTCTCGTGGACAATGTTATTCTACCTTTAAATACTGATTCTTATCTAGTTAAGATTAATTCAGGAGAACGCAGAACTATCAGCAGATTTAGAATGTTACATTTAAAATAATCTATTAAAAGATGGATTGGCATACCGCGTACTGATCGTGTTTGTTTATTATGTACGAGCGGTAGTAGTGATGAATACCACTATTTATCCCAAGGTAATAATGATTTAGTTTCTGAGTATATATTATATTGCTATTCTATAAATCCAAGTTAAACTAAACTTGGCGGTATGTTTGAAATCTATAACAAACCCCTATCATCTAGAGTGAGATTTTTCTAAAAAATTACATATTAATGCATATATTTAATATCATATTGTACTCATTATATAACCATGCATATTATACTTGTCTGAATATCTACAGTTAGGTAACATTACATATAACTACTTGAGTAAATATGCGATTGTATTACTACTTCATTGTCCTGTCAGCCATGAACATTGTTTTGTTATATTGACATCTATAATCATTCTTAATATTCAGTCTCTTGGTTTTTTTCGATTTTGAGTTAGGAGTATCGCAATCTGATCAAAATCATATCTTGATCTCCGCGCCGTTACGTAAATTTCTCTCTGCTGCGTTAAGATCTGAGATAATCCAATAGAGGGTCATGTCCCGATGACCTTTTGCATTAGCCAATCAAATTACTACTGGCAGAATCTTGACAGTGAAATTTTGAGGCGACAAAGCTTGCATAAACACATTTTTCCGTTTAGTCATTTCGTCACCAAAAAGTTCGTGTGGAATAATGTGACGAAATGGCTTGCTGCAAGATGACAGGTCGTTGGAAAAATATTTGAGTGTTAAGTAAAGAGGCGACAAAGCTCATCTGGACGTGACCTCATATGGGATGTTGTCAGATCCTTGTAAAACGGAGTGAGAACAAGGATCTGTATTTTAATCAGATTGGGAGTATCGTTTCGTTTTGTTGACGATTCGGTATTATCTTATTTATTTCCTCTAAGGTGATAAACAAATTAATTTATCATAATATTTCCCTATGAAAAATGGCTTGATTATAATGAATGGCGCCGATGTCGTCCAGATTGCACTCTATAGAATTAAGTATGATAGTTAAATAATTTAATTACAGGTCTTAGACAACAGTAACCAGGAAACAATTAACATGCTAAATATCCCTGATTCAATTGTAACGAGCTTGTATTTTGACAATCAAATAGAGCCCCATCATGATAGGATTGGCATTTATATCGTTAGGTTATAAAAACCCCTGACACGTGCGCCACTGATAGACGTGGCTAAAACGGTGTACCTGTTTTTAAATCATGACACTACCACAAAACCACAAATAATCATTTTGATATTATTTGCATACAGTGGTTCATGTATTTCGTTTAACGGAGTTTAACACACAAGGTGACCAATAGAAATCTTACGATTGTCACTATTCGCTCAGAGAAGGTACATGAACTCTCGCCTCTATCATCTCTCTTAGTAAGGTAATGGATTAAAGTTAGGGTCGTGGTGGTTGAAATTTCGTTTTCTTTAATTTTAAGTCTACGAGAAGGGTTCAGATGTCGGCGAGAGGGACTCTTGTCAAAAAACTTTACATTTATATTCGCTCCAACCTTTTCCAATGATAACAATAAACATATAAGAGAAAACCGTCACGTGAACAAAACCATAATCCGAATTCGAAATCGATTAAAACTAGGGGCAAAATATGCAAAAATGGAAATATTGACATGGAGACATTTGTAAAAGTACAAGAGAATACGACCAGGTGTTCCGGAATAGTAAGCGTTTTCTGCTCAATCGATAATGATATAATGCACCATACGCCGATTATACCCAGTGTATCCAGCTATTATAAAATTTATTATTATGGATGATGTTGTCATTCTTCATTTTGACATCATCAATTCATTTTTAGTTCGAAAACTTAGAAATAACTTGATATAGTATATTTTCTTATCAAACAAGTAAATATACATTCTAATTTTATGGTCCTATGATATATATTACTATTGCAGATAAACTAACACACATTCCAACAGGACCGGGTTTCAAGTTTTTCAACAATAGAAATGTAATTATAAGACCATAACAATAATATCTAAAATGTTAATTTCTTAAATGACGTCATACAAGCATGCACTGACGTCACGTCATTAATGTCAAGTTATAATGAATAGAACATTAAACGTGACATTTGACTGTATGATACTACCAAAATGTAGCATAGGTGGCAACGTTTACCAAGAGTCCGACATTCTGCTACCTCAAGCTAGCCCCTTTGAGCCCGATGTCCACGTGAAGCAGTTATCTAGTTCTGGCTGTAGGTCGGTTGTTTTTCACCGGGTACTCCGGCTTTCCTCCAACACCAAACCCTGGAGCGTTGATTCTATTTTAGATAGATGTTCCGAAACTTTCGAAATAACATCAACATAATGTTATTTACATACTGGCTGTTTATTACCTCAATCACTGAAGAGTCCTAGGAGGACGAAACAGCTGTATGATGCAGTTCAATTCATTTTTCGGCATACCGTATCTATTACTAAATTGGAAAGGTGCAGTTTATGTGTGTGTTACGTCATCTTCAAACACATAGACACATTGTATCAATCATATTTGCTAATACTAATAGACCTATAAAATAATATATATGTTTCTCTACGAAAGGGATATCATCCAGATTTGAAAGTGATCCGCTTAAACATTTTTCTGGGACAAGCATTTGCTAGTTATTTTATCGGTTACAATTGTTTTCGATGTAATAATGTTGTATCGGTGTGTAGAAAAACGTGTATATAAGAAAAAACATGCTTTTCATTCTTAAAACTTGATTGACAACGATATCAATTTTTTAGGAATGAAAAGCATGTTTTTTTATATACACGTTTTGTCTACACATATTGTTCACTGAGGAGAAACATATTTTAATTTGTAACAGTGTATTTTACGACCTTTGACTACCAAACTTGATTTTTTTCTCTAAATTGAATACCATTAATTAAAAGTAAACACTATGCACGTTTATGATAGCAGAAAACATCATAACGCCATACACGAATTATTTAGTAATACTATGTTAAACAATTATCATGAGTCCAGCAATAATTCAAGTCTATGGTAAGGCATTGCGTTTCTTGTTTGACAGCTACCAAAAGGTAATACCAGGTATCAGAAGAAATTCCCATTCCATCTACCTACATATTTACATAGATAATGGCAAAGTTCAGCATGGAAATAAAGTATACACAGAGCCTGGGGTCTACTTTAATTGCTTTAGCCCAACAATAGCAGTAAAGGGATCTTTATGGAGCCACCTTTCGGACTTGACAGATTCTTCTTACCACCAAGCATTAAATGCATTGTTTTATTTAGTATATACTTTTACTGTATGTTGCTATATATGTATAAGGTGAAAGTTGACTTCATGAAATTCGTAATGTGTCAATCATTTTGCGTAATACTCGATGATAATGATAATAATCTCAATGATTGTCACCGCCATTAAAATCACCAGTTGTTTTTCTCACCGTTTCATGGCTGTCTCAATAAGGCTGTGTGTGACATTTAAATTTTAAGCGTTAATGAAGCGTTATACAATATGTTACATAGTATACATCACGTAAACGTGAGGTACCTATCAGACATACGTCATACTGCACGAGGTACTAGTATTTACATAATAATGTCTTAATCAGTATTCAAATTTAAAACCCTTTATTTCCTTTTATTTCTCGGTTAATGGTTTTCGTTTCCTTCCCTAAATTGCTAAACTACCCTATTTTAAAGCTATAATAATTTCAAAAAGAAATTAAATTCATTCATAACTTATATAAAAATGAAATACAGATAGAATCAATCTAACCGGGCAACGTGGTAAATAAAAAATAACCAGAAACTGTATAGACAACGTGGTAAGCTGTATTGCAGTCGTACCTTAAACGAGTAAATGTAGGCATCTTTGTCTCATTAAGAAATACTCTGTATCTTTAAGTGATATGAAGATGGACGTTTTTGAGTATGCTCATTAGTGTGTTTACGTGTTGTGATTGACAATGATACTCGGTTCTCATTTTGAGAACTTGATGTTTACGTGGATGTGACAAAGATTTCATTTTTGCCCCTGGTTTAATCGATTTTGAGTTTGGATTATGATTTTGTAAACGCTTCGGTATTCTCTTATTTATTATTAGACTCTCAGCACATTGGAGAACACCGAAGCGTCAACAAAACAATAATCAAAACACAAAATCGAAAACGAGATAATTTACATAGATACCCTTGTAAAATTACAACAGAATAGATGTTCCGCGGAAGGATACTCGTCTTTTGCTTCATCGACGACAACCGTCATATTAATATAGGTCACATCCATTCCAATGTCTCGTTCTCAAAGGGAGATCTGAGGTATGATGTTCAATCATAATCAGTCGAAAACTAGTCTACAAATCAGAGAATACCAAAGCGTCAACAAAACCATAATCCGAACTCAAAATCGATTTAACTAGGGGCGAAATAGGAACAAAAGAAATATTTACATGGAGACTCTCGTAAAAGCTCGAGAGAATAAGATTATGTGTTCTGGAAGAATAAGCGTCTTTTGCTTCGTCGACAACACCCGCCATGTAAATCTTTGTCACTTCCAAGTAAACATCAAGTTCTTAAAACGTGAACTGAGTATCATTGTCAATCACAACAAGTAAACAAACTAATGAGACAAAGATGGCGACCATAACAATTTCCCATTGTTCTGATCAACCTGCATCTCTCGACTCCTTGTGATGTTAGTTTGTTTGTCAGCAGTCGACAGCGATCACGAAAATAACGTATCAGCACATTCGATACAAGGAACTTTTTCTATAAACTTGTAATCCCTTATGTGAAAAGCATTCATATATCCCAACCATCCTTGTCTGCTTGTATTCCTAAACCCCAGAATAACATATGTTACCTGTTGGAACTTTTTATCAGTAAGTAAACATATCAGTTATTATTTTGTATCAATGAAAAATAAACAATTATTGCTAAAATATAAACTGGAAAGAGTCATTTCAGTCAAGAAACGAATTTGATATGTAACAGTGATAATGTTTATATAAACATGTACATGGAAATATTATGTCATTTCATAAAAAAAAGATAATAAAAAGATGATAATTGCCAAAACCTGTGAAAATTCACCAAAGACGATTGTTTATGTGGAAAAAAATCAGAGAAAAACCAACGCGTCACCAAAACCATATTCTGAACAAAAAAAGCGATTAAATTAGGGGCAAAATCTGAACAAAGGAAAGATTTATATGAGGATCCTTGTAAATCAAAATATCAATCTGATTATGTTTCACTAGATTATTTACTCGTATGTTCAGAGTTGGAAATTAGAAAATAAGGAGTTTAACATTTCATTCCTTATGGCCATTATTAAAATAGAAATACCGAATCTGACCGAAATACAGAGTTCGTAACCTTTTCTAGTTAGAGGTATTCGACAGAGAGTATACAGGGACATTTCTGGAGAAACAGGTTACATGAACTGGTGCAATGGATACGATTGCTTTAAAGTGTTCTAAATGTTTTTCAAAATTTTGACAGGGTGTTTGTTTTACATAAATATTTATGTCGAGTCACCAGCTATGGCAGATGAAAATGATTCAGAACGAAGGAGTTTGATGTGTCTGTTAATTTTCCTGTGGAGAAACCTTAGGCAATATCAAAGCGCTTTCTGAAGATTTTTTTATGGATAAAGAGTCAGGTGAACCAGGTTTAAATCAATTACATTAATAATCCATTGAATGACATCAACACACTTTCTAAGTACAAGTCATCAGACAGTGATTACGATTTTCAACAATGTTTCCGCATCAGCATGACCACTGCCCTTAGATGTCACTCACAAGATGTTCGGATCAAATATTTGTCATTAACGGCCTTAGGTCATGATCTTTAGCGGTACGTCATATTAATCATTGAGGTAGACTCGGCCTGGCCCGCTCCGCGGCTGGAAAGGCCGAGAGTCACATACCGCGTGGTGACTTCTTGGCCTCTATTAGTGTTCTGCATCTGGCTTTACACACCGTAAAAGGTTATCGGCAAAATGACACGGGGAACACACTGGAATAACGACTACTGATGCCATGACCTTTGACCCGCAGTTTGTACGTATAAGTCATTATGTGTTTTGGCCTTGATAGCATTGTTTGCGAATGGGTAAAGAAAAAAAATCAGGCTATGTGCAGAAATGATTAATATATTCAAGTATGTTATATTGCCCTCCAATCTCAATAAGAAATAAATAAAAATAAAAAACAGTCCGATTTTCAAAGTAATGCTGTTTAACTTTATAATTAACATGTAATATATTAACACTTTCTTTTATCTGAACATTCATTCGAATTGCATTTTGGTGCAATTTTAGGAACACCTTAGTGACTCTTAACGGGTCAATTTAGAAGATGACGTAACACACACATGTGCTGCACCTCTTAAATTTAGCAACATATACAGTATGCCGTAAAAATGCATTAAACTGCACCATGCAGCTGTTTCCTCCTCCTATGACTCCTCAGTGATGCTAGGGCCCAAAAGGTGGGATTCCAAAATAATCATCATTGGCTTATTTACAAGATACCCCATTCTGGCATCGAAAAAAATATAATATAAAATGATTTTTTGAAGATTTTTGTTCTTTCATTATACTGTTGCACTAATAGATTATCTGAACTAGTGATTAGTGTAAAACCTGTTTATACTGACTGGTCTCCTAAATCTAGATTCAGAACGGAATGTAGGATTGTTTATATAGTGGTTGTTTTCTCAAACCTAAATTTAACAAAAAATATAATAAAATAAAATAAAAACGAAGCAAGCCGCCTTAAATAAATATATTCAAGTCTAACTTCTGTTTCATAAAGCTCCTATTCGGCAGTATATCTGTTATAATTAACATGTAATATATTAACAAATACACACAAATAAAATATCTAAGAAACGTCAATAGAGTTTAAAAGACAATAATGGTTAAGATACATGTTTGTATTTAGTTTACTTATTTTAGACCTCGTGAGGTATTTTGCATATGTGATGACTCATATACTTTCATTTTGTTTTGATTTGTTTTTACAAGGAAGCATCTAAAGATATATATTATAAATATATGTTCGACATGGTTTTCTTCATATATATGTACATTTGTTTTGTTTCTTTTTGTTTTCTACAAGTTGCGTTGTTAATACGGAAATGAGTTTTCTTTATTTAAATGAAAATTCACTTTTCCTCTTCTTTCGTGATGCAAATATATATTTTGTTTTTGGAGTTTTTGTTTTTCAAAACTGAATTAATTATGTATTGATTATGTACATTGCTTTCCTTGCTTGATTTCAATTCTATTGTTTTTTATCAGTCTGACTATGGGCGTGATCTAAACTCTAACGTTACGGCCAGGATATCCTCATCTACTTATGCTTGAACATAGAGTATAAGTTAAATTAATGTTCAGCGGCTCTAGAAATATGATTGAGAAAAAAAAAAGAAAAAATAGAAAATTTGAGAAAGTCAGAAATATCATATGAATAATGCAAACACTATTTAATTAATCGTTCCTATGAAACTAAAGAACACATCCCTTCCGTACAATTGTCACCTGTTTGTTTACATCCGTCTGAATACGCCTGCATTATCTCATTCAATGGTCGTTACTGCCTGGCAATATTTGTGGACTTTCCCTTTACCGGCAGGATTTCACCATGTCCTCTTGAAGTTATGGTCATTTTTATGCCTGGAACCTCTGAAGTAAATTGCGACAGGAAGGATTTAATTTTAACTTTGTCTAACGGTCTCATTTGACTACACCGATCCTTGTGAACACTTGTGTGTCATCATCAAATGCAGTGAATTCAGTTTGTATTATCTGGATGATGACGTGACACACACACACATATGCTGCACATTTTTAATTAAGTAATAGATACAGTACATTTATGCCACACAATGAAGTAAACTACACCATAAAGATGTTTCGTCCATCTAGGACTCGTCAGTGATGCTAGGGACATTCACCACACTATATAATCCTTGTTTAAGCATCTTGTCTTCCCTTTACAGTGGATGGTGTCGCGACGATGTCCCTTATGAAGCTGTTGTTTCCGCTCTTCCTCTTGCTGTCCCTCAGTGTCGGAATCTCTCAGGGCACAATACGGCTGTATGATCTGACGCAGAGCAGTGACGGTATGTGATCAATGTTTATTTCACATCCTGTATAACCGTTGTAAAAAATAATACCAAAGCGTCAACAAACCATAATCCGAACTCAGAATTGATTAAACTAGAGGCAAATTAGGAACAACAAAAAAAGATTATATGGAGAACCTCATTAAGGTACAAGAGAATCAGAACAGGTATTCCGGAATAGTCATACTAATGAGCATATTAAAAAACGTCCATCTTCATAACATGCAAAGATGTAGATGTGTTTTTAATTAGCTGATCTGTTTCAATTCGAATATGCCCTGATATTTGATTGCACTAAAATAAGAACGTTTATAGTGATATGTTTTGTAAACAATAGGATTAAACGTACACAAACTATTGATTAAATTAGGAAGTTCGTTTCCTTATCCAGGAACGTCAATCTTTGATGACATTAAATGGTGAGCGTGTAAGACTCTATAATTACTGATATTTTTCTAGTTAACCTGGTCTTATTCTCTTATGCTTTTACGAGAGTCTCCATGTAAATCTTTCCTTTGTACCTATTTTGCCTCTAGTTTAATCGATTTTGTGTTCGGATTGTGGTTTTGTTGACGCTTTGGCATTCTCTGATTTTTTGGCTTGTGTTTATGAAGACTTTATTATAGAAAACAGAGTATTCTAAGGAAAATAAGTATTCGAACTTCATCTGAATAAGCATGTCATATTATAAGCTTGTAAACTGAAAGACTTATTACCTATATCTTGATGTGTAATATTCTAGAAATCGTACAAAAGTAAATCTTACAAAAGTGAATCTTTCACTCAAAAACGTGAAGTTTAATGTACGTAGTCAAATCATAAGCTGGTTTATGTTAACGTGAAATAATGGCGTCTATGGCAACCGCGTATGAAACAGCCTTGTAAACACAAGCATTCTGAAACAGATAATTACTTTATGTCCAGACAGACCAGGGATCAGATATATGAATATGTTAAATAATGGAAACTGTTTGACTCGCGTGTCTATCTGACCAATCTAGAGCTGTTTGTTATTCCTGGGATATATCCGTTAATTGGCAGAACGTTACCGATCGTGACTCCTGCCATCTCGACACCAGACTAATTAGGTCAACCCCCCTAAATCTAATACTAGACTATTACCCTATATAAGTTGTAAAACATATGCACAGTTTGACATTAAAACAAATAGCGAGACACATCGTCTTTGATAACTATAATGCTTAACACATAATTTCCATAAATCAAATGAAGCGTTTTAAACTTATTTAAGGCTGCTACAAGAAAAACCGTATTAACATAGGTTTATAAGTCAGTCATTTAAATTTTGAAGAAGAAACAAAGTGATATGGTTCTATACATTTCAACTTCTTTAACAGCTAATTATATATCTATGCAACACATATTTTCCATATATCAAATGATGCAATTTTAAAACTCACTTAGGCTACTACCATACAAATTATAGTTACCAAAGTTAATAAAAGTTCATCAAAATTTACGAATTAAGGTTTTACATTTTGAAGAGGAAACAAAGGGATATGGCACCATACATTTCAGCTTCTATCACAACTATTTATATATTTTATGAAGGATCTTTGTAGGATCGTTTTAGACCTTAATACTTTTAAGACATCCCTAACTTAAATTTTATTGCTAAATAACTTTTTTGATGTATCGCTAATTTTTTTTATAAATAAGCTGTATGTAAGTTGTTTGAACATAATTTATTTTAATTTTATGACAAGTGTCATGTATTACTAGTTTTCAAAAAACATTTCATAAAATTGTAAAAAAAGCGTTTCGGCTTTTGATATTCATTGTTATCATATTAAATGAGTAGTGTTCTGTGTCCTGGTGTGATAAGAGGATTGACGTTTTTGAGTATGCTAATTAGTTACCTAGATTTACATGTACACTTGTACCTTTTCTAAATGAATCATTTTGTTTTGTCATTTTCATTTATAGAGTTTCGTTTGAGAGTTATTAAAGATCTGTTCTTGTGAGGTTTCAATCACGTTCAAAGCTTGTTTTGATCTCACGTGAGATATGTTTGTAATATCTAACAATGTAATACAAATTTTGATAGCAAATAAGCATCTGATAAAAGTATCAAAAACTTAGACGTCTGTTGTTTGTATAACAGCTTTTTAAAGGATCTTAAAAAAGACCAAAATTAGTATTTCTGTGTATTTCTCCCACTTCACGAACGGCCAAAATGTGAGGTTTTTTGGGCTCTATTGGTCATTTAAAATCGTCAGTGTGTCGCCTTTTTTCATTATAGCAAGTTCATTTCTGCTGTACAACTTCTTTTTGTTCCGTATAAAACAAATATTATACAACAAAGATATTGTTTTCTTAAAGTTTGGGTATTTTTTTCAGATATTTAGTGTAACTGAAGCGATTTTGTTTTTTGACTCAAGAAAAGTAAAAATAACAAATTTGATAATGAGACAAAAAAACATGCACGCTTTTTTGACTGCTTTGTGTGTGTTACGTCATCTTAGAATGCGATACCTATTTTCTTTTGATCTGCATAATATCTAAAAAAGTTTATTGCCAGATTTTCTTTTGTAATGTATTAAATCTGCAAAAAAGTATTTTCTCATTAACAATAAGGGGTAGGGGTAACTAGATTTTATTTTTTGACCTAAAAGAATAAATAAAAGCCTTTTACTTCCATAATTAATAACAAAATACTATTTTTGTCAATTCTGCAAATATACATTCATACCTGATTACAAATAGGCTAGATATTGAATGAAATTATCCTGCGATTGGCTAAAAAGCAATTTTCACATAAATCACGTGATTTGCTAATTTTTATTTCTTTGACCGATCAAGCACAAAAACGAGTTCACTTAAATATATCATATTTCTTTTTATAATTTTCTGCTATGTAATTAACTCCCTTTTAAAAAAAATGTACCTAAGAAAAAAGTTAGTTGTCAGAATATTTTGACTTTTCACAAGAGAAAATCCTAAATTGCAAAGTTCTCTTTCTGCAGATGATTGTTTCGACAAACCGGGAGACATCTACAAGAGGAAGGGTTGTTATAAGCTGGTTGAAGAAAACAGCGGTTACTGCTACACCTCCATAGAAGAATACTGTTGTCTGTCGTGCTCCCTCAAGAAACGAGACATTTCAGGTAGGCATATCTTAATTAATTTTCCAAGTTTAAGTTATTGAAATGACGAGACCACAGTGATAATATGTGCGCGATCAATTTATTCAAGGTCGTATGACGCTGTGTCCTGTAACTGTTTGCGTGTACCCTTTTAAAACATATTAACAGTCTGTGCTGATAAGGGTCCTATCAAATGCATTTAGAATAAGAATGTAAACATTCAATCGAGCGTAAGTATAAATGTCGGTCAAAGGAGAAAGTCGCAATTATGCCCTTGCTTAGCATCAATGACGAGTGCTGGAAGGACAAAACAAGGTGGCCAGGTGGTTCAGTGGATATCGCATTTGTCTTTCAATAAGGCGGCCGGGGTTTGATTCCTCGACCGGACGTGAAACGGTACGGGTCACCTGCCCGACCACATGTGTTTTCTCCGGGTTCTCCGGTTTCCTCACCCAATAAGACTCCTTGTGCACTTACATTCAGGCCAACAAGAATGATTTGTACAAGTCTGATAACTTGTTTCATAATTGGTGTAAAAGTTTATATATTTAAGGACAAAACAGCTGTAGGATGTTTTTTTTTCATTATTTGGCTGGACGGTATCTTAGGTTAAATTGTAAAGGTGCTATTCTCATGTGCGTTTTGTAGAATCCATTGAGGACTAACTAACTGTACGTAATGCTGCATTTGCCTTACATTTCAGGTTGTGAATACGGGGACAAATCCTTTAACTGTGACGCAAAGCTCTGTGGAAGATACGATAAGGATACAAGAGAAAACATCTGTTGCAAAACATGCGATGGTGTTAGCTTGACTAACCAGATTTCTAAACCTACCACACAAAAACCAGTGACGTCATCATTGGCAGACACAACCTCAAAGGAAGTGAAAGAGATAACAACTACGAAAAGGCCGAGGAAACCAGCGAGGACGTTTTCTTTTCCAGTTTTGAAGGAAACAAAAGGGAAAAGAAAGCCGTCTATTAAGCACCATGTCGAAATTCAAAAAATACCCGAGCCAAAACAGTCAACAAAGGACATGGCGTCATTCGACAAAACAGCTGGCTGGGTTGATCCAGTTCCACTTCCGGTTGTGGCAAATAAGGTCGAACCTGATATTCCTGCCAGCAATGTTGAAACATTCAATGAGAATTATGCTATTTCACATTGGGAAAAACCAGCTGAACCGTCTACACAACCTCCAGGCGAATCTGGCCCCGATACAGTTCTACGTACAGGTTCCATATCAAATTCAGAAAATCAAAAACATACGGAAGGTTGGATTGACCCTGAAATGCCTGTAATACCTGAAAGGTTAACTCCGGTGCAAATTGAACAGAATGAAAGGAAAAACTCCCCAACCTTATCCGCTCCTGGAATGAGTTCTATTAATCATTTAAAGGATACGGTGCTGTCGATGCCAACTATCGAGGTAGAACGAGTGACTTCAAAGACACCCATGACAATTGACAAAAGTCCCTTTGATGGATCGAGCATTGGTGGAGATATTCCAAAAGCGGAAGGCTCTGGAAATGGCGATATGATTTCACCAGGATTTGATATAAAACCTTGGGACTCTTATGCAGCCGCTAACAACGAAGGAGGTATTGTAAGTGGACCGACAGTAAGCCCAAGCATACCCAAGTCTAACACTATAAAGAAAATTATAGATATAACGAAAAATCCTGTCCAAATAGTACAATTACCAATTCCCGAAGAAAACCACGAATACGCAAGGAAAGAATCAGATATAATTGAGCCTCAAATCTCAAGTAATCCCCAAAGAGAGCATGTTCTACCTGTAATTCCCGTTCCGCCTCATGTAGTTGAACATGTACCAGTAACTGAAGCGATTGTTCCGAATATCCCTGATCCTGTACCAACAGCTGTTCCTGTCATAGAAACCCCACTTGGAGTTCCTTTAGCGCCAGAAATACATGTGCCATCGGAGGAGACGGCTCCAATACCAAATAAGGTGTTCATTATACAAGAACCGAAGAAGACTGAAGCCAGCCCTGCTGTCAAAAATATTCTTGAAAACTTCATCAACCCGAACGAGCCTGATGCTTCACCTAATGTAGAACAAAATGTGTTACCAATCATTCCAGGGCCGAGAACTCTCGGAGTGTCTGTTACGGTCGATCCTTTGGCGCTTCCAGCTGATCTTGAGACTGCTATTGTCGAAGGAATATCTCTTAGAGACGCTATGATCAAGATTCCGAAAGACGCATTAAACTTTAATAATCACGTACCGTTCAATGAACCGTCTCATAATATACCATTTTTTGGTAGCCAGGAAAATTCTCTAGCACTGACACCAAAAGTCCAAAAGATTAAGACAAATATTGAGATTTTGCCGAACATTGAGGTACCCTATAATGAAAATGTTATCCCAGTAAAGGATATAATTCCCGTAAAAGTTGTAGATAAAGCAGAAAAAGTTGTTGCCACGGAAACCGTAGTTCCATTAGAAAAAGATCTTCCAGTTGAAGCAGTTCTTCCAGTTGAAAACGCGCTTCCTGTAGAACATGTCCTTCCAATAGAAAACGTTATTCCAGTTGAACAAGAGAAACATATAGAAATTGTTAAACCGTTAAATGATGTCAAACCAATTGAAAATGTCCCGATGGTTGACACTTCAGTGATAGTAAAAGATAACAACCACGCTGAAAAAGTAACAAGTGTTCCGTCATCTATAACCAAAATTATGAAAAAGGTTGAAAACATAGAAGTCAAGGGGAATGATGGAAATACACAGAAAACGTTTGTTGTTAAAACCACAAACAAGCCGCCCACGTTGGTTTCCTCTCTGATTGGTGTTGCCCCGAATAACGCCGCAGTAGCAATCCCCGCGCCTCGTACCATCGTAATACAGCGCCCTATGTACATGCCCTACTCTCCTTGGTTTTATCCGATGGATGGAAATTCGCAATGGTATAATCATATAAGAAGTTCTATGAATACCCCAGTGGTTGTTAGAAAAACACAACACTTTAAAATTGTAAGAACGCCAAGGAAGGAAAAGAAGATTGTAAGAAAGACAAAGAAGGAAAAGAAGATTGTACAAACGCCAAGAAAGGAAAAGAATATGAACAATAAGGTTGCTGAACCCGTTCAACCCATCTCATCCTGGAATAGTCTGCATCCACCTGTCTCTCCAAAACCAAATATCAGAATGTTTTCTGCCACACCCACCAAAAGTCAGTCGATTTCAGACGATGACAATGACCAGTCACCTGGACAACCGATTCAACAAAGAACGCCAATTGTCAGCAGACACCAAAACAATTTTAATGTCCGCAATAATTTTATTTCACGACAACAAACACAACCATTCCGCTCTTCACAAAGGACGCAACAACATTTCTTCAATACTCACCGTCAGCAGGCATCTCCAAGTAACTCCGTCTTTCACCGTCAGCGGCAAATGCCTTCCCGTAATAATTTGAACAACATACAAAGAGGTCCATACAATTTTAATCAACAGATGCATATGCAGACACCAAGGGTATTCGTTCACCACGTGCATAGCTTCAATTATCCTAACATGCAAAATATGCAACAATGGCAAAACATGAATCCGCATTTCCAGAATTACAAGTCAATGAATATGAATCACTTACCATTTTGGTATAAAGGGAGATGGTAGATACGAACACTAGTACACTCTTCGTGTCTGCTGAACAGACGATCTCATCGTAATAGTGACAATGCTAAGGAATATAGACTCCGATTTTGACACTAATTCTTTGTGTACTTCAATCTGATAAAAAAGTCAGCACAGAACATTTTTTTCCACTGAGAATTTATCATCGCTAAATGCATACACTAAAGATGCACTGAAATAAAATCTTCAGTTTGGTCCTCCTCAGTCCTCCCAGGAATCGCAACGCACCGCAAACGCATTGGTTAAAGTAAGGGTACCAAACCCTCACTTTAACCATAACATTTTTGGATATTAAACACACCAAAAATCAAATGAAGTTGAATTTTGATATACGCATTTAGAAAAATGAAATACTGGAATACCATGTACTTACTACGTAAAATCCTTCATTATAACATTATGCAAATTATTCATATAGCAGATTTGTGTGAGATAATCTCATTCGTATCCATTATTTCTAAGTTTATGTTAAACACTTTTCAAGTTTTATAATATTACATTTTCTTAGAGTATATCATTGAAAAGTTATTCTACAAAAACATGTTCAGTGCTTATGTAAATTATCTCTTATTTGTCTACTTTCATTTTTGCAGTTTGCATTTTTCCACCCTCCTTTTTATCATGAAGTGTAATAATGAAATATCGTTTATAATTGATGTTTCAGATATTGTAAAAAAAAATTGTTTATTATCGGTCTACATAAAATAGCACAGCACAACCTTTTTACTTGTTCGATATCACAATTGTAAACTTTTTGGCAATCTTCATTAAATCTTCCAAGAAAAAAAATTGTCATCATTGTTATTGAATATAATCTGCATCCTAAACAAAGCCGGTAAAAACATCAATATTGTACACAGGTTCACATATGTTTGAAAAGAACATGCCCTTACACATCCTGTGTTTGTGTAATATATAAACTTAAAATGTGTCCTTGTTATTTTTGACAATTTACACACACATATTTATGTATGTTAACATTAGTTAAGAAGTATTGCAAATCATGTCAGGAAAATTATGAATATTTTCCAATGTTTTCAATTGATCAATATAAATTATCATTCAACAACAAACTGGTTTCCCTTTTTTCTTAGTGTGGAGATCTTTAAAGAGAAGACGTATACCTCGATGCTTTTGTTATTTTCTTTATTTTTTTCTGAATTGTCTCCCCTTGTACGTGTTCAGTAGTCTTCTATTATACAATGGCGTCATAGGAACAATAAGTTTTATGTCACAATCGTCATTTCCGAGGGGGTGTGGGAGGGGGAGGTTATGTGCTTATCAGGCAAATACCGATTTTAAAATGAAGTCTAGAAGAGTTTTGATGTATTTAAGTAATTGTATATATAACTTTCCCAAACTTCGATTATACAAACAGAGATTTCCTTTCCTAGAGATGACTATTGGTTGTGTATCTCCCGGTAGAGCCTATGATTAGACAAAAAAAGTCATCCCTCGAACATAGACATCTGTGTTACATTCTCTAGGTAAAGGAAAGTTCAATTAATCACGCGATGTTACTATTTCTTTAAAAAGTAAAATTTCGATTTGTATCGAATTTTTCACGTATGAAAGGAACATGGAATGAATGTTTCACAGTTTTGTTCAATATATTTTTACATTTTAATTATTATATCAACCCATTAACTTGCACGATTGGTAATCACATTTATATATACATTTCAGTACTATACTTAGTTATATTTAATTTGTATAATCTATGTATGTACAGCATAGCTTTACAATCTCATTAAATGTACTATACCATATAATTTTGAAGACTTCGTTTTCATTTATTATCTATGAAAGCGTCAAATAACATTAGACAACATATTTCGTTTTGTTAAACTCCAATCTTCTAAGTTAGTTCTGTAAATATTTATTTTAAAACAATGTATCTTGTTGTCTAAGTGTTTACAATAAATATTTGTTAATCATATGAAGAGTATTTCACCTTACGTTACCCCATATAAGATGATAAGTAAGCAACTAATCTATGATCAAATTATTTGCATAACAATATGCACTTCAATTGCATAACAATATGCACTACACAGTTGAATTCCTGATACTTTTTTAAATTATCTCGTTTAAATGGAATTATTTTTCGCGGGAGGATGATTGTGATCACACGTGAACCCCTAGCGTATTTATGGACAATAACGATTACAACTGTTCCATAATGTTGTATTCGTTTGTTATATGTATGTTACGTCATCTTCCAATTGAACTGTCAATATACAAGTGGAAGTACTGTTTACATAGTCAAATTGAAGGATTGTGACAATTGGAAAGCAATTCAAATAATTCTCCAAGACCGTAAATAATCTGTTTCTATTTTCATAATAATCTTATATTATTTAATCATCCAATCCTTAATTTTTCTATTTGTTTTAAATATTTTCTGAAGACGCTTTGGTATTCTCTGATTAGTTTTTACCATAAGGTTTCGTACAGTGTTGTTTAGGCAAGGTTATGATTTTGTTAAGAAATTTGACCAGTTAAAAACAACAAACGACAAAATTAAATGGAGGAATTATTAAAAAAAAAAACGCTTTGCCTTTTTTCGATCGTGTTGTATTTATAACCTAGCGTCATTTGTAAAGCCGTTATTTGCCACACTTTTCTAATGCAGGTTTGTTTGTGTCTTGTTACATTTTAAGTTGAAACGCATACGAATGTAATAGTTTCCCTGTTAAATACCATCTTTATATAAACTCAAATGGCAGAATACGCCGCGATTTTCCCTAATGATTTCGAAGATCAACGGGAATCGATGTGCTTTGGAGCAAGAATGTCGACCCAATTCAATCCTTAGTCTAACATGGCGATCATCATGAGAAATAGATTACTTATGTTTTCTTATATAATGCTATGTACATGTAAAATGTAGCATCGGTATTCATTTAGGATGCTCATCTGCTATACCAGTCAGTGTGAAATAGCCTTCCCGACAAATTAGAAAACAAATAAGAGAATCATAAAGCGTCAACAAAACCGTAATCCGTTCTCAAAATCGATAAAACTAAACAATAAATCAAAACCTTAACGATATCCATGAAAAATACACAAGAGATAAATAAAAAAAAGGTCTGGTGTTCCGGTAGGATAAAAGTCTTTGTTTCATCACCGACACCCAATATTTTGTCTTGGTAAAATATGTCTCGTCCTAAAAGTGAGAAATGAGATTTTTTTTTCGCATACATGTACCCACACGACATCCAATTGATCGTTTAGCATCGCTCTAATCTGTGTTAGGAGATCGATGATATTGATAATCTTCGTAAGGTTTTAACCTATGATATATCTACATTGCCTGGATACAATGATTACATAAATATTGCGCTGCTCCAAATATCAAGTGAAAATGTCTTTCCTCCTGACATCTTCAATGGTGTTAAGTAATGGCCATTCGGACTATTAACTCACTTCTATATGTGGCACAAGTAGTTACATATCAAATGATTAAGTCAAATATTGTCTGACAAAATCAATTTCTTCGCAATTTTAGCGTAATAAAGTATTTTCTCTACAATTATCGGACACGATATTGTCCTTTATGCCGGCCGTAATCTTGTAGATGGATATACCTTTATGTGCTTAAAACTAACAACAGACTCCTGTACATTTGATACTTATCCCCCCCTTTGCTTAATCTATCACCAACTTGGGCTGTTGTGACGATTTCGATTTTCCATTCGGAAACTTTTCCTTTCTTAATAGTAACATTCCTGCCTCTACAACATATGTTGTTTGCATGGCGCTGTTATTTCTTATTCTATGGCCTGATCTAAGTACCAAACTTTTGATTTTTGATAAATGTCGGCTACTGGCGACAGAGAGATTCGAGAGATGCTGGTTGAGGATCACTATGAACATGTTTTGTTGTCCCCATCCTGGTCTCATTGAGAAATATACATTTTTTCATGATATGAAGATGAACGTTTTTGAATATGCTCATTTTTACATGTATGTCTGCTTGTTGTCATTGAGAATTATGCCTCCGTTCTCATTTAGAGGCAATGACATTTACTTGCATCTGACCTTGATTTACATGGCGGGTGTCATCGATGAAGTAGAAGACGCTTACCCTTCCGGAACACCATGCATTATGTTCTTGTACTTTTCAAAGAGTCTCCGTGTATTTGGTTTCCCCTGGTTTAATCGATTTTGATTATTGTTTTGTTAACGCTTTGGTTTTGTGCGATTGATTTTGACAAAAAGCTGCCGGAAAACTGACATTAACAAAATCACGATATGTAATAAGCTTTTTACATGAGTATGTTTAAGTCACCGTATGTTAGTTTAAACAAAGAAATCAACACACAAATTAATTTTGGAATGTTTTAATATTGTATATTTCCAGATTTTGGATTGCAAACAATGTATTGTAACACCTTAGTTCGCTGTTGAAACATATCCTAGCAAGAGACAGTCTGTAATTGAACAAAAAACGTTTCAAATAATAAAGTCATATAAAAATCCTCACCCATACCATACATATACAATCATCAATCACCCCTTTTGTCTCATGTTTCATATATAATTCCATCAGTAAAAAGTATTAAAACAGCTTATCATTTTATGTGAAAATAGCCATCATATTTGTAACGTCATGACGCCTAGACGTCTCAAGAAGTCTATAACTCGGTAATGAGTTGGTTTTCCCTGAATTTGTCAAACTTACTACAGTGGAACCGCTCGTTAATCCAAACTCGTAAAATTGAAAGAAATACGGTCCTGGCAAAACATTGCATTAAACATTCGACCTCATTTAATTCGAACTCTAAAGTTTTCTCATGGTCCAAACGCCTTTGGGATAACGGGGTTCAATAGTACCTTCGACTTCCATGTTTTCCCGCTTTATTTTCAAAACATTTACATCCAGACCCACTTGACAATGAAACCATACATTTTTTTCTTTTCTTTACAATGGGTTGTATTAATAAATGGCTGATCATTTTAAAGTTAACCTATTAAAATAAGAGTTATCTAACTTAGAACACCTAGAATATCACGGAGTCTGAAACAATATACTTTCCTTTGACTTTTTTACATAATCCTATGAAAATGTAAACAGTTTATATATAACCAATTCGTTCTGTGAAAGCATTAATACGACTACAATTTCCATGTTGATTTCATATGATAAAAGTTTTACGACAAAATAACTGTTTACTTAATTACCTGGCATGCAGCGAAACGATAGTATTAGTTAATTTATTCTAATAGTTAGATATTTCTAGGAGTCACTTCACCCAACTACGGACACCTTATTTCATACAACGATGCCACATTCAAATCATGCATGATTTCTGTGTTCATTAAATACAACCTGCCCATTAGTAAACCTGCATGTATATACAAAAACATTCTTTCTTACTTACTTCATTAAAAACCGCAACCTGTCGGCTTCTGATTTCTCTCTCAAAGTAATTGCTCACGTTTACAATACTCCATACATTCCACCCTATACACTGGCCATGTTACAACAACACATGTATGTTAATAAATAAATCTATGTACAGTAGCAGTAATAAGTTAATGAACTAGACCAATAAGTACAGTAACACAAACATAAGTAATTCTCCATCAATTTACAATCTCTCGTTCATTTTGGACCGCATGACAGACAGTGTACGTTTGTTTCGTTCAGAAATTAAAGTAAAAGTTATATAGTAAACATAATTATCTCCCCTTTTTAACACAGTTATCTCCCCTTTTCTTTGGATTATGAACCACTTTCCCTTTTGGAGAGACCTTTTGATCCATCTACACATATCTAGTATGTAATGATAGCAAATTTAGATAATCCATGGCTGGAAACTGAATGTTTAAAAAATGAGTGAAAAAAAAAAAATAAAATGAAAGACTTTGGTATCCTGATGACAAAAATTAAATATGATGTATTATAATAAATAATTTAATGAGTAATGTAGGGATTTAACTGGTACAATCATTTCTTTATCTTTATTTGTATGTATCAGAACGAAATTCCATTGTTAAACGTTTCTCTATTCACAAAAGGATACAGAAATAATTCCATTATGTTGGAGTTTCCTTCAACAATATCTTTTTTTATTTTTTAAACAATAAGATTCAGTTCAATAGCAACTGTCAGGAACATGGATGTGCTAGTGAATACTGTTTAATTTGGCTTATTTACGGCCGAAATTTCCTGTTTTCCTGACCTCATTTTGTTGGTTCAAGAATTCGTCCATGACGAAACGATTTGCTGGATATTTCTCATAAATCAACGAAAACATAACTTGAAAAAAACTTATTTCGCAGTATACAGCATTAATGTACATAACGACAAGTTCCTGAAAGTTAAACCCTGATGTATGCCGTGTTTAAAATGTTTGATATGCAAGAGGACAAAGCTTTCCCACAGAAAAGGTTTAACTGGTATTTGATAATACATCTTTGATGAATATATTTATAAAACCTCGTCTGTAAGTACATATATGTAGACTTTAAATATGAATTTTACGTTACCTAAGTATTATAAAATATAGATATGAGTAACTATTGCACATGTAGTGTGACCGGGTTTGATATTTACTGAGAGGTAACATTGGAGCGAGAAGTCAGCTTATTAATGAATCATTATTTCTTTTTATAAATGAAACATGATTAAATAAAAATGATATCGTTATTTTAATTATTTTCAAAAGAATTTCATCAACTAAGAAAGAAATATTGTGAATAGCATTAATATCAATCATTGCTCTTCAGCAAAAGTAATCAAATTAAAAGAAAATGAAAAAAATATTAAACAAATTATTCGTATATATTTGAACTGTTATCAATTAAATAATAATTATCCAACAATATTACATATATCAACACATTTTGAGACATCGAGATGAGTATTTGGTCATACGGCGATTCTTCATAACATACCTGACACATGTATCATTATACTACGTTATCACGGCGGTGGCGACAGCGTAACAAAATGGATGCTGAAAGCCTACTTTTCCTGGGAAAATATACCGAATTGCATAACAATGCTTGCAGGAAACAGAATGAATTTGTCAAGATGTCTCTTTCAAACTGTTACCAATTCTAACATTCATGTCGATATAATTATCAACACGTGCATAATAATTATCATAACTTTAACGGATTCCAGTCAAAACGATCTTAAAACTAGATCAAAATGTGACATCACTTTTAATTATGCACGTGCATTACATTGTGCCACTTTGTCCATTTACGCACTAATTTCCATTCAATTAGAAATCTTGCATCGCCATGAAATGGACGGACCGGACTGGATGCCTTCCTCGTGTCGTCATCGATCATTCAAAACGTGACGTCATCAATCCTGCACAAAGTGACGTCATCAAACCTTCAAATCGTGACGTCATCAATACCCTTAATTGTTACGTCGATGCCGTTTCGGACACTGTCTTCGTTTTATACATTTGTTATTGTGTAAAATTCTGTTTCCTGGACAAACACACCCAGGGGAACACTTTGTCTTACATAATGCTTTCTGGTCACGTTCGTCGCACGTGCGCATGCATCGTTTTGTGCACTGCCGATATATAGCACCCTCAGGGCAGTGTTCTGTAAAAACAAAAAAATCATTAGCAATCCTGTTCTGTAACCATATCTGTCAACAACATAACGAGGAAGGCAACATGATTTCAAAGTCATTGTATATCGTTGCAGAAAGCTGAACAAAATAAGAAATTTTCTGCACCCATTTGCAACATACGATTAAAGGAAATACTCGGATATTATGGGCATAATTTTTTTTTTTATTTTATGATTATTTGTCAAATCAATGGTGAATGCTTCTACCTCAATGTCCGTTGCAGAAATGTTTTTTTGGTTTTTGTTTTTTGTTAATACGAAATGATAAATCTGGGTGATTCTGTTAGGCAAAACCAACTTTGGATTCTCCTTCTCTCATCTGTTCAATTCAATCGAATCCTACCCGATAATACGACATTAACTGACAATAATTACCTGGACAAAACCGCTGGTCACTCCATGTCAACTCCACTCCTTCGTTGATACATCTATGTGCGTATGCTTTTACAGCTTCACATGCGCACTGCTTGTTATCCGGGCACTCACACATATCAGCTATACATGACCTGTAATGTACGATTTACCATATACAATTATTCGAAGAGCAGATTCACCATTTTTTGTAAACTACGTCATTCGAAATATAGATACTTTATATAATATGTGTTGCGATCAAGCACACTGTAATCTGGTTTTCATTGAATGAATAAAGGCCAATAAAACTGACAATTCAAATTAAACCCACTGCAACACCTTATGCATTATAGTTACCTTCCACAAAACATTCGGGAAAGAAGGGCAATATTATTTATAATCGAACAAAATAATAGATTTTTAAAGAATCGCTAAGAGCGCATCTAGAGATACTGACTAAGTTTTTAATCATTCATGATCACTTCCACTTCTGACAACGTTTTTAATTATTTAATTTCACTTTAAATGAAACATATAAAATGTTTACATTTATGAACTGTTTCCCGTTGTAAAAGGGGAGGCAACTCTCACTTAAACACGATTCAGTTTTATTGTTTAATTATCTGATTGTCAATTACATATGTTGCGCATGTTTTAAATGACTTTCATTGCATCAGAGACGTTCACACAAACATTATGTAAGCTATATCAGTCAACATTAGGGGATATATTGGCTAATGAGCAAACCTGCTGCATAAAGTAATCTTGCTTCTTTCTATACAAGCTATTTAACGAAAATATAGTTCAGATGAACGAGAAGCTATATACTATACGACAGTTACACTGTAGATGTAGGTGGTTTCTTATCAAATACAATAATTGTTTCCGTCATACTGTCCAATAAAGTTGTATGAAAGTTTAATTTTATAATAGAACAAATAAAAACATGATGATTCGTTATTAAGTCTACATATCATTAGTCTCCAAGGTGGTTTGTTTATGAATAGCGGCCTACTGACGGAAACATTTATTTAATGTAATATGAATACACCTACAGCAACAGTGTAACTGTCGTGTAATAAATACCCTCACGTCAATCTGAACCAAGTATATGTAATTGACAACAAGACAATTAAGCATAAAATGGTTTCGTGGTTAAGTGAGAGTTGCCTCCCCTTTTACTACAGTAAACATAAGGGTTTCGGTTACAGAGGAAAGCCAGGGTTTCTAGAGGGAAACCAACGACCTACAGAATTACAGGAAGTTTTCGAACAACTTGGCCACCACCCCAAGTCAAAGGTTGGTATAACAATAATCCCTGCCCTTTCTTTGTGTGTCCTCTCAATACGAATTTAGAAAGAACAAACAATCTATTCAGTTTAAAAAAGCCCAAAGTGTAGGTGAAACTAGAAATTGATTAACAAGATACTTGAGGTATCCGTAAATCATCACGAGAAAATAACAATAGGCAGCTTTATCTGATGCAGTCCGAACGGTAAGACCACAGTTGGACCCAGTATTATGTTGTTCTGATGAGCATTGACTAACTGTTAAATTTATCATTTGCAGGTCTATCAAGATGAATACTTACAGTAACATGCCATAAGTGTAGATTTTTTTTGCTATATTTCTTTGTATTTCCAGCCTTATTCATTTTTTTTATTTATTTCTATTGATAATTTTGTATACTTATGTAGAGACGTCTCCTGTTTCATCTCAGATTGTTTTCACTATTTTCTTCAGGTTTGATTAGGAAATTCATGATTAATTGACAACATTTAAGTGATGTCATATAGGGAACAAGCAGTGTTTATCTTTCTGTATTATTCCAGAAATTACTAGTAGACACTCTGGAAATTTCTGTACAAAAAATACCAGATATTGTAAAAACGCATCCTTAAACAAAGTCAGGGAAATTCAGTCAAACAAACAAAGTTAGAAATGCAAAGAATATTATAGCAAAATTAAAAAAAAGAAATGGCCATACTCATGGTACTGTAGAAATGATATATTGAAATACAGGCCAAACGCGATTTCCTTATAAATGTATAAATATTGAAATTATGTATTTCAATATATCATTTCTACAGTACCATGAGTATGGCCATTTCCTTTTTTTAATTTTGCTATAATATTCTCCATACTCATGGTACTGTAGAAACGATAAATTCAAATACAGACCAAACGCGTTTGCCTTATAAATGAGCAGGCCTCTATATAATAAATCATATAATAAAGGGAGGTAATCCATGAGCTTGCCGTCCTAAATAAGACATACAAATAACTAGAGCTATATCGGCCAAAGAAGGGAATGAACGGAATTTTATTTAATGTACTCTTGTTAAGGAAATGTTAAGGTTAGCTTAACAGGTGCGAGTGATTTGTTATTGTGACTAGATTGTGAATCGCTACATCAATACATATAGGTGTCATCAATTGTCGATTTAAGGTACTAGCCTCGCACGCTTCATTAACGCTACTCTTATCACCCCTTTTACATATTACAAATACGTATGCATTTTTTTGGTCCGTGCCTAAAGGATATTTTATCGTCATTATTCAAAGCTAGCACCACACGTAATAAGCGAAAGGTAATACACTTACTAAGACCTACCGCTATTGTCGATCCACTAGACAGAAATTCTTACGAAGACATTTCTTCTGTGAATAAAATGAGCCTCCCCTGCTGATGAAATTGTTTGAGATGGTAGTGATCACTGATATATCCCTGACTGGTTTACATGTGTCGACAATCGGAGGACGGATTATTATAAGGATATATTCCGTACTCCGACCATCAAATTCTCTATTTCAAAAATAACTTAAATTCCTCCAGTAATAAATGTTTGTAATATTAAAATTGAAACACTTAATGGTGTGATATGCACACTGTATCTATTACTAAGTTTATAAAAGTGCATCATGTGTGTGTAACGTCATGTGTGTGTAACGTCATGTGTGTGTAACGTCATGTGTGTGTAACGTCATTGAAGACATGATGTTTACTTGGATGTGACCAAGAGTTTACATTACAGGTGTCGTCGTTGAAGCAAAAGACGCTTACCCTTCCAGGACACCTGGTCTTTTTATCTTGTTCTTCCGCAAGGGTCTCCATGTAAATTTGTGTTTCATATATGCCCCTAGTTTAATCGCTTTTGGGTTCGGAATGTAGTTTTTGACGCTTCCGTATTCTATTTTTTTAAATAAACGAAATGTCCTTTTGATTTTTGATCAATATTGTTGAACTTTTTTTTCTTTAACTATGTTTCTATGTGAATAGTAATGAGATAACACTTTTCTAACATGCTCATAAACAAAAGGCACAAGGCAAGTCAGATTTCCGCCATTCACTCTGTCCCTAATGACGTTAAAGGTTAAGCCAAAGGTGGTACAAGCGATTTTACCAGCTATTACAGGGATAATTCATATAGAAATATAGCACTTGTAACTGTTGACAGGAATGTTGTTCTGTATAGTGGGTGATTTTCGAGGGGATGGTATTTTTCGCTAATTCTTTGGATATGTACATGGATCACGAATATTTTATTCGTGTAATATGACAAATGTTAATTTTATTCGAGATTTGAATGACTACTCGGCCTGCAATCGCCATATTAGTGTTGTCACAAGCAAGTATGTTCATATTAAATATCATCTATTTTTTTCTCTGTATTTTGACAAGTATGGGAAAGTTTGTTTGTATAAGAAACAGTTACTTTTATAAGACTATCGTCCTATCTAATCTATCGTAGGTAAACAAAGCATAAGGGAAATGGTTCGGAAATATCACAATTGTATATAACGTATCTAAAAGCCAGAGGAAACCGCAGATGTGTTTATTGACCTTCCTTTAAGTTGACACGGGCGCGACATTCGCGAAATTAGATACTGTAATATCTACGGATCGTAAAAACTAATTAATTTCCTCTTTTTGAGTGAAAATGCAAGGATTTATAACCACGAAAGTAACGTTCAGGAATTAAAGCGTGATATCAGTTCGATAAGTAACATTTGTCTGACAATGGTTCAAACAGATCTATTAAGGAGATGAGCGAGAAAATGCATTAAGAACCCTACATGTATGTGTTATCAATATTCTCTTGTTCTCGTTAATTCATATCCTTCCGCAGACGTAATGAATGTCATATCCTCAATCTGATGAAAATCTATTACAGAGGATGTAAACATTTTTCGGTAACTGTATAATAATAATAATAATTCGAGGATATTACATACCGATTAACCACGACTTAAAAGGACGTCTCAAAGCGGTTACCAAATTCTTACCCATGGCTATAGGGTCTTAGCAACCAGCCAATATCGTTCTCAACTACCTGGGAGCATACAACCAGTGCTGCCATTTCGGCGCTCATAGCTAGCACTACTCAACCATGTACTCATTTACAGCTGAGTAGACTTGAACAAGCAGAGTAAAGTATCTTGCTAAAAGATACAACACGACTCGCAACCCTTCAATCACGAGCCCTACTTCTAGACCACCGTGCCTCCGTATGTATGTATCTTAACAACGTTAATGTTACTTTTTGTGATGTGCATTTCATTTAAGAAACAATTGCAACGGAAAAAAAAATAATACTAATCAACTTAAGAAACACATTCCAAGGCTTCTGTGGGAGTGCAGAAAATAGCGTGTAGAAGGGAATCGTAGAGATTAACTCTGGCTCTTTGGAAAATTTAGTGTATGTTCCTCATCTCTCTTCAAATATATCACACAAAGAAACTATCGCAACTCCAGAACACATGGCGGCCGGGCTACATGAAACGGCTGGGGTCAACAAAGAGCATATTTCATATATATATTTATTCTTTTTTTTTGTTAAGCTAGGCCGTCTTACACTAACCTATATAAATCTGTCTTTCAAGTTTATCTCCATAATTTATTTACACATAAACATGAAACTTCACAATTTATAACGCAAAAAAACATTATAACATCAAGCATCTGGATGACTCGGACTATTTTCGAAGCATTTGGTTAACCTTGTTTTAACCCACCTGTAATACTGCCGCACGTCTACTGTTCGCCGACATCTGGAGAACACGCTTGCTAAAAGATGGCTACATTCCCTTTTGGCACGTTTTCTCTTGGAACTGTCCGATTTACAAGGCGGTTCCGTCTTTTGAACATTTTCCTCTATTGTACAGGCCGCTTTGCTTCCAACACGCCACGTGTTACCAAAGTTTTCCCCATCAAGATACATATGATCGTCCTTCCCCTTCAGGTCGTCCGAGCTTTTACCGTTATAGTTTCCACACAGACCTCTCATTTTCTGCTTATATCGACTAGGTATCGTCACTTCTACGAAACTATCACCATCCCAAATGACCTTGAGGCCAATAGCGGTCACCAACTTGACCGACTGTCCATCTCGCACGATCGAGAATTCAGCGTGATTTGTATAAGGAAGTTTAACACGCCTTCTATTTACTTTCACATTCATTTTTTGATGAAGTCCTATCTTCACATTTCCTAGAAACACAGTGACCATTCTTGTCCATGTGAACCAAGGTGAGGTACGTGCGTCATTGCGCACGCGTATAGAGAACGATTTAGCTACAGTGTCTTCCGCCAAAAGGTATTTGCACGGTCCTTGGAAATTGTAAATCCGTCCGTCAAACGTTCTGTAGTGCGGATCTCCAAACACAGTGCATACTCCTTTGGCTGCAAAGATAAAACAAAGTATCTTAAAAAATATACTACACATTGTTATAAAGTTTAATATATACAATTACTTTTGTCTTGTTTGTGTACGGACAGACAACGTGGTTTTTTTAACGTGATTGAAGTGTGACATTTGCATCTTAAGTATTAGATATAGTTCCATATGAACTGGTGAGGTCACAAAGTAACACAATTGCATAATTTCACTGCTTGACGCTTACTCTTCCGGAACACCTGGTCTTATTCTACTTTTTCAAGAGTTGCCGTGTAACTCTTTTCATATTTTGCTCCTCGTTTAATCGATTTTGAGTTCTGAATACGGTTTTGTTGACGCTATGGTATTCTCTGACTTTGTTTCCAAAATGAATAAGTATGAAACAACTCTCAAATAATGAAATATCAATACATTTGAAGTGTACTATTTTCTGAAGTTAATATTTATGTGTTTTTCCCATTTCAATATTAATTTATCACAATAAAATATGTCGGACTGCAATAACGAAATGTCAACTAAATCTGTTATTTAATCGATTTGAATCTTAGATAAAATAAACTCCAATTACGGACGACAAATACGTATGCATTGAAGTTAAGCGGAGTAACATTTAGAATCTATACAAGGCCTATTTGTACAACTATTAAGACGGCTTCGTTAACTCATTATAAAAAAAAGCCAAACCTAATATTTTTTCAACGAAACAAAGAAATGATGAAGCGTATCGAGAGTAAATAATCCTACAAGCCCAGATAAGAATTAAAACTCAAAACATCGTCAATCATCTTCATCATCGATACGTTCTCTGACTTATTTCTCCTAGTGATATTCCAAAACGAAATTAAATGACGGCTAAAGTAACTATGGATAACGAATGCTGTGATGTCTTTTGTTTTTGTAAAAATAGCTTTTATTTTTGTTTAATTTAACGGCTATAAACAAATGGGTGTTTTTCTTGTTATGGTACGGAACAATATCTAAGTTTTAACTGCAAATATTAGAAATTCTTAAGGTTCTAATCAACGTTGAACTTAATTATAAAAACGTCAGTAAAAGTGTAATAATCGACTGTTGTATATCATTACGTTCTTGATGCTGATTTTAAAATATTAGTATTAATTAGATTAGTTTAATATGCCTTCCACTGCCAACCACAAGGAGGCCAACATATCAGCTACGGTCATAAACCCGAGGGTCTGAAGGTACAGAATGTTTCTTGTTGCTGTTAATAAATATGCCTGTATAGCTAACCCTCTCTTCTAACAAGTTCTAAAGCAAATCTTTATGTTCTTCAATGCAGTTAGGAATGTTCTAAAACTGCCAGCGAATACTTTATGTAGCTGAAACACACTCTTGTCACATAACAACTGGTAATGAGAGTGTTCGGATGTTTTGGTAATAAAGACAAATGGCAGTGCGTTTAAGTACTCTCCTATCTATCGATGTAACGCTATGTGTTTAAGTTCTCTCCTATCTATCGATGTAACGCTATGTGTTTAAGTACTCTCCTATCTATCGATGTAACGCTATGTGTTTAAGTACTCTCCTATCTATCGATGTAACGCTATGTGTTTAAGTACTCTCCTATCTATCGATGTAACGCTATGTGTTTAAGTACCCCCCTATCTATCGATGTAACGCTATGTGTTTAAGTACTCTCCTATCTATCGATGTAACGCTATGTGTTTAAGTACTCTCTTATCTATCGATGTAACGCTATGAGTTTAAGTAATCTCCTATCTATCGATGTAACGCTATGTGTTTAAGTACCCCCCTATCTATCGATGTAACCCATGTGTTTAAGTACTCTCCTATCTATCGATGTAACGCTATGAGTTTAAGTACTCTCCTATCTATCGATGTAACGCTATGTGTTTAAGTACTCTCCTATCTATCGATGTAACGCTATGTGTTTAAGTACTATCCTATCTATCGATGTAACGCTATGAGTTTAAGTAATCTCCTATCTATCGATGTAACGCTATGTGTTTAAGTACCCCCCTATCTATCGATGTAACCCATGTGTTTAAGTACTCTCCTATCTACCGATGTAACGCTATGAGTTTAAGTACTCTCCTATCTATCGATGTAACGATATGAGTTTAAGTACTCTCCTATCTATCGATGTAACGCTATGAGTTTAAGTACTCTCCTATCTATCGATGTAACGATATGAGTTTAAGTACTCTCCTATCTATCGATGTAACGCTATGAGTTTAAGTACCCCCCTATCTAGCGATGTAACGATATGTGTTTAAGTACTCTCCTATCTATCGATGTAACGCTATGAGTTTAAGTACTCTCCTATCTATCGATGTAACGCTATGAGTTTAAGTACTCTCCTATCTATCGATGTATAAGTACTCTCCTATCTATCGATGTAACGCTATGAGTTTAAGTACTCTCCTATCTATCGATGTAACGCTATGTGTTTAAGTACTCTCCTATCTATCGATGTAACGCTATGAGTTTAAGTAATCTCCTATCTATCGATGTAACGCTATGTGTTTAAGTACTCTCCTATCTATCGATGTAACGCTATGAGTTTAAGTACTCTCCTATCTATCGATGTAACGCTATGAGTTTAAGTAATCTCCTATCTATCGATGTAACGCTATGTGTTTAAGTTCTCTCCTATCTATGGATGTAACGCTATGTGTTTAAGTACTCATCCTATCTATCGATGTAACGCTATGAGTTTAAGTACTGTCCTATCTATCGATGTAACGCTATGCATTTAAGTACTCTCCTATCTATCGATGTAACGCTATGTGTTTAAGTAATCTCCCATCTATCGATGTAACGCTATGAGTTTAAGTACTCTCCTATCTATCGATGTAACGCTATGTGTTTAAGTACTCTCCTATCTATCGATGTAACGCTATGAGTTTAAGTACCCTCCTATCTATCGATGTAACGCTATGGGTTGAAGTACTCTCCTATCTATCGATGTAACGATATGAGTTTAAGTACTCTCCTATCTATCGATGTAACGCTATGAGTTTAAGTTCTCTCCTATCTATCGATGTAACGCTATGAGTTTAAGTACTCTCCTATCTATCGATGTAACGCTATGAGTTTAAGTACCCTCCTATCTATCGATGTAACGCTATGAGTTTAAGTACCCTCCTAACTATCGATGTAACGCTATGAGTTAAAGTACTCTCCTATCTAGCGATGTAACGCTATGTGTTTAAGTACTCTCCTATCCATCGATGTAACGCTATGTGTTTAAGTACTCATCCTATCTATCGATGTAACGCTATGAGTTTGAGTACCCTCCTATCTATCGATGTAACGCTATGAGTTTAAGTACTGTCCTATCTATCGATGTAACGCTATGAGTTTAAGTACTCTCCTATCTATCGATATAACGCTATGTGTTTAAGTACTCTCCTATCTATCGATGTAACGCTATGTGTTTAAGTACTCTCCTATCTATCGATGTAACGCTATGTGTTTAAGTACTCTCCTATCTATCGATGTAACGCTATGAGTTTAAGTACTCTCCTATCTATCGATATAACGCTATGTGTTTAAGTACTCTCCTATCTATCGATGTAACGCTATGCGATTCGTTGTAGCTGTAACAAAGAACCTACGTTTCTGACAAATCCTTTCCCCATACCTCCAAATATTCCTTTCTCAAATGCTGGTATTTTTTTAGTCACACAGTATTACAATGTAACAGGTTATTGTTAAAATGTATGTATAAAAGTGTGAAATGCCGAACACATTGCAGGGTGCACCTTAGTATGGCATTAATATATTTCGTCAGAAACAATAACCATTTTTCAATGATTTCAGTATCCACAATATTTGCCCAATAGTAAACAAACTCAGAGAATGCCAAATTCTCTTCAAAACCATAATCCGAAATCAAAAATATTAAATTAGAGACAAAATAGGGACAGAGGAAAGCCTGACATGGACTCCTGTAAAAGTACAAGAGAATAAGACCAGATGTTCCGTATGAGTAAGCGTCATATTTTTACCAATTAACATGATACTACTAGTAAAGTACACCTGACCTATAGTAAACAAGTTTGATTTTCACCAATTGCCATTACGTATTACCTTCAGTGCACCTTGGACAACACTCGCCGTGAACATATTGCAATCGGTAGCCCTGAAAAGAAAACAGCATTATTTAGATCACTTTGTTGACAAGCAAGAGGTTAAAAACCAATAACAACAAAAGCCAAGCAAGCAAACTTCATTACACAGCACGAGAATAGTAAGAAGTATTCAAACTGCGGCTACATACCTTAATGGAGATATTGAAAACGTAAATATCGTTTACTTTCATATCTTAGAATCTAATGTTTATTTGGAGTATCTTATTTTGTAAAATGCTCATAACCATTTTGATTTTATTGCGAGAGTAATCCCCTTACAAAAATGATAGACATTTATGTAACTGTAATAAATTTCGACCAGAGCTCTGGCATCCCCAACAATATTGCTATGTTTCTACATAAATCGCAAAGAACAAAACATGACAATTGAATTGACAAAATAAATATAGGAATTAAAAACAACTTATTTACCAAACTGAAATAAATATTTGAACCATTTCTTTCTAGACAAATACACAAGTTATACGCTTTCTGGTTTGGAAAAAAATTGCATCTACAAATAGGGTTGCAAGTGCATTTTGTTTTGACGAGTTCCAGCGTCCCAAAACTTTTATATTTAAAATAAATATCAGAGAATACCAAAGCGTCAACAAAACCATAATCCTAACTCAAAATCGATTAAACAAGAGGCAAAATATAAACAAAGAAAAGATTTACATGGAGACCCTCGTAAAACTATAAGAGATAAGACTAGGTGTTCCGGGAGAGTAAGTGTCTTCTTCATCGACGACACTCGCCATGTACAGCTAGGTCAAATTCAAATTCAAATATTTTATTGGTAACGTATTGTTTAATTTTTTAAAAAAAATGTAAACTTCTTGACCTAGCGATGATTCTCAATAGTATACATCTATGATACCGTCTTCACAGCCTTCAAATAATGTGATCTCTACCTGTTTTTGTGTGTTTTGTTCTTGTTTTCATTTTGGTATATAACTGATATGCGAATAGCTTTGAAACAGTGATCATGCTAACACAAAAATATATTCTATATCTGAATGATTTTTTTTGCATCTTATTTTTTAAATGAGATAATTAGATTGTACAAATTGATTACAAGCTTTCAGTTCGCGTCTACATGTTGGCACCGTTCTAATTACCATGAAAGATGAACGAGGATCCTACCAACCTACAGAGGAGACAGTTTTAAATACATCAATAAGACAAACATCATGTCTGATTCAATAGCTTTCAAACCAAACCCTATCTTCTCCGTTCTGCTCTGGGTAGCCACTTCAGATGAAGAGCAGTGCCTTGCCAATCTTCATTCGGGGATTTTTTTCCAGAGCTTCGGGGACTAACTTTGACATATTTGATAGCGTATACTGAGTGTTCACGTCTACACACCATCCTATTTAACAACTAGAGAAATTAATGATATTTACTATATAGATTTTTTTTACTACGGAGACCCTCGTTCGATAGAAATCTCTACAATGTTATGCAAACTCTTGAAATGTTTAGCATTGGGATCCCGATCACTGATAGCGAGTAAACCTTGTTTTAACTTATGTCTGGAAACACATGCATAAAGACCAATCTACTTAATTGGGAGGGAAATTAATTAAATCACAGACAATCTGCTTTATATTTCGTCAAGTTTTCCTGATTTCACACAGACAAATGGTTTCATCAGTTTCAAATAAATATCCACTGCACTTCTTATATTGTAAACGAAAAGCGCCAAGTATTAATGGAAAATACGACACCGAATAATCAATAACTATACATGTTATGGTTTTGCCTCAAAATTGTGATCTAAATGTTTTTTCGATCAGTTCAATTCATTCCCCCCTAAGAACACATTTTAACTCTTCCAAAGCAAAAGCTGGAAAAGTTTATTATGAAATTTCAGGTAGGAAGGACATAAATATACAGAGAAGTGTCTGTTGGCATGCTGTTTCTACATTGCATAATTACATATTTTATCAATTACATATAATTTTCGGGAAAGAATGGTTTTAATGTGCAAAGCATTGACAACATCATATGGAATTAAGAGTGTATTATGATGAATATGACGTAACACACACATATGCTGCACCTCTTAAATTTAGTAATAGTTACAGTATGCCGAAAAATGAATTGAACTGCATCATACAGCTATTTCGTCCTCCTAGGACTCTTCATTGATGCTAGGGGCAAAATGAATAATACATCAGGTACCACCTGAATGTTGTCAAACTTTTCTGTACTGTTACCATTGTTGATGATCCAGCTCCTCAACCAAACAATTAATGTAAAAATTGCCAAGATGCGAAATGTATAGGAAGTATATAAGAAAAATATTAAAACCCCTTTTCAATTCATATTAATCCCTTTTTTGTCCTGAAGGAAGATTTAGATGTCCATATATGATAATAAACATATATATTGCACAGTGTACATTTAAATTCCGATATTAATGTTGTTTTTTCAACATTTTAGATCTGTATAAGTTATCAATTAATACTTTCCCTTACACTTGTCATATAACCATTAAGTAGTATATCCCGTTTATGTTTTAGATATTTTTACAGAAACTTTCGTAAACAGATTTGTCTGATATTTCAAGGGTTCCTTACTTACATACTGCTAATAACATACACGATAAGTGCAGCCATCCATATCTTCTCATTCATAGTTACTCCTATCTATAATCAAACTATTACTAAGGAAGGCACAAGACTTCGTACATAAGTACAGCAGATCGTATAGTGATATAACCTATTTTACTGCATACAGCCAGCATCACCATCTCAACAAACTTTACCGCGTTATAGTCTCGGTAGTTCGCACATGTATAGACCGGGACTTTTAGAATGTTCGAAACATACATTAAATCTGTCTGTTTATATTTTCGCACTCAATCCAGTAAAAGAAATGTGAAGTTAATGTTTTAAAATGTTGTCATTTTTTATAGCTCCTGAGCTCTGATCAGTAAACGTCAGGGTGTTTTCTTATTTATTACTGACTAAAGTGCTACGTAAAGAACTATAACAGCGCTAAGAGACGGAAACTAATACTTAGATGATTATGATGCTTTCATAATTACTTCTTTCATTATTATGTTCCACCGAAATGGGAGTAATTATCCTTACATAAATTTATATTTATCCGCCCGGTCGCAACGCGTAATCATTTGTCTAATAAACAAAACTATTACTGGCCCATTCAGATGGTCTTTAAATACAACTAACTAGGAAGGTGAGTAGATCATTTCCTGTGTAGATAAATAAAGTATTTTCGATTGATTAATTATCAAAATCGAAATTATTACTATTTTAATAACCAGCCACAAAGATATGTCAAGAAAAATATGATGCTATCTTTCTTTTTTGTTCATCGAGCTGAAATAATTTGCTATTTTAAAATAACTTTTAATATATACAAAAACAAAATTATGAAAGTTTCAATGACCGACACGAAAAGTACCGAAACTTACCGAAGGGCACCAGACAGTGTTCCGACAATTTTGCACGTGACATCTTGTTGAACCGTCATCACACGAACAGGATGTGCACACATTTGGCCGCCATTTCTGTTCGTGCTGAAATTACAAAATAAAAAAGTAAATGTTGATAACAAATCATCCTGCTTTATTGATTATCAATACAAGGAAAGGTGATGAAACAATATAAGATTACTATTATAAAAGTCATGATTGAGCCATTTTGACGTGATGTACAGTTCAAAGACGTAAAATAAATAGCCTTTGACACTTTTTTTGCAAGTTTTAGCTTCAAATATTTAACATTGATTACAAAATGAATCTTATGGAAATCGTTTCACATTTGGTATAAAAGGTCAATACAAAAACTCTACAAGTGCAAAATCATATATATATCAGTTAAAAAAAAAGAAAAATCACCCGACCTTAAAAATGTTAAGCGTTCGTTGCTCTACATGTGGCGCATGCGTATTTTATCAACTTATAAATCGATTATTACATAATTCGATTGTAACGTTGGACATTTTAGAGATTTAGGAAATTTCCTGTAGATGAAGAAACATAACCAAGCCTAGTCTTAGCATTGATCTGCGAGCGCTTTTCGACTGTACAAATCAGCCACGCACATTCAACCATTCCTTGAATTTACATTTCTACAAGCAGACGTAGGCTTAAGTTCTTAGATGAGAAGCAATTTGACTATCAATAGTGTAGATGCATGAGTAATCGTCAAATTCAAAACAATCAACAAGTGCAACATAAAAAATGCACTATTCCTTTGATTGCAAACACTTTATCTAGGCCAATGACCTTCTGCTGGGAAACATCCGGTATTCCAACTATGCTTAATGTATTTTCATATTTTGCAGTACATGTATTTCTGTTACAGCTCCTGTAGGAAAGACGTATTACAGATACGACCAAAACCATTTTAACAGTATTTGTTTACAAGTCACAAACATGATATTTTGTCAAGACAACATGGAAATCCATACAGTTTGGAAAAAACACCGATATTATACTGCAACATAATTTTGTCCTTCTAGGACTCTGTGATAGCTATAAAATTAAATGACTTTCTGTCAACTGCCAGCAAAAGAGAACTGGCCCCAGAATTATGGAGCTATCTCGGCTAAATTTGTTCTTAGTTTTGAATCGACCAATCACAGATAAACAAAAACGTATAAGATTGTTTTAGGATCCCCAGGCCTGGTATTATATGTATGCTCGAACAAACTCACCATATACGTCCTATTTTTGTAGTCACATGTCTGTTTTTCAGGACAAACTCGACAACACGAGTTTTCCCTCTGAACAGTATGTTCGAGCGGGCAAGGAAGAGGCGGGCATGTCTCCCGGTCACAAATAAATGTTCCGTCCTATAACAAAAGTGACGTCATAACATCAACATTATAAATACAACATTGTGTAAAATATATAAAAAGACATATATGAAAGTAGTTTACATACTAAAAGACATATTTCTTTGGTATTGCCAAGTTTTATTTCATCATGTTTATCTTTCGAGAATAACTGATGCTCTTGCATTCTACTTTATCAATGATCTTTGTGAAAGTATTTCTTTAGCTTAGAGTCCGACCTAGGTCTAACGACTTTGAGTTTGATTAACGATTATGTTAATTTTTCCTTATTTCCCGAAGCCGTTTTGTAAAAACTTCGTTAACATTTTTGCGTATATAACCTTGCTTTGTGATAAAATAGAATTCATTCTTTGTGCTTGCTAATAAAATCCTAAACTTTATTCAAGGAAATGCAAGAAGGATTATGGAATTCTGTGCATGTTATTGTGACGTAAGGACGGTTAAACTGTTAGATGTACCTTAAATACCATTGTGAATCCATCAAAGCAATGTGTGCAAGTTTAAAATGCTGAACAAAGATAAAGAAAACTTTCAAAGTATATCATGGTGTTCTCCTTGAAAGGAATTTCATCAAACGATCGATCTAGTGAGAAAGTACCTAACTTACTTTATTAAATTTTCATATAAAACACGTCCAAAGTACGTGTCAGCAAGATTAATTGTTTTATAGTATGCCTGATATATATACAAGGTCATGTAAAAAATTCAAATATCTTGCTTTAAAGAAACACTATAAAAGACGGTTATTCAGTGTGAATATTTTTCTCCAAAGCATTCCCGCTTTATACTCATTATATTTATATGTGATAAGTTAATAAGAAGACTTTCCTATCATAGTGTATCCGTTTATAAATAAAACCATCAAAAATGTATTGGCTGCCATCAAGTAAAACACGTCAAACATTGTTTCTGCTTGTTTTCCTTGATCTTACTCACCTTTCAATGTTGAAAAAATATGGATATATTTTAAAGAATGTCTTACTTCCCTACCTAGATACGCATTTACCCATATCAATTCCATTTCTTATATAGACACAAATACATTGTTTATACTGACCACGCACAGACAGCTGGTACAATTCCCTGGTCGGAAGGTCTCCCCACTTTTGTATATTTTATATTGAAAGAAACATTTCCCACCGGGTAAGTTGAATATCCTCCTTTGTCCTAAAAAATTCAAAGTTGAAAATAAGTTATCATATCACGTCAAATCTCAACTGATCTTTATTGATTTACAATGACGGTGGTGTTAAGTGAAACAAATATGGCATAATGGTAATTGCAATCTGATGATGAAATCACGAGTAAACAAGATCGCTCTACATTGTTCAATCAATGAACATCGTAGTCTGCGATGTTTGCATGTCACGATTTAATATCTCACCATCTTTAAATCGAGTTAACATTTACTGATGAATTGGACGTTTTGTCTTATTCTCTTGTACTTTTACAATGGTTTTCTTTCCTTTCTACATATTTTGCTTGTAGTGTAATTGGTGTTTGGATTTTGGTTTTGTCGACTTTTTTTTGTGTGTGTGGTTTTTTTTTTTTATAATATTTTGTATAATTGAAAACAATTTGCTTTTACAGTACTCGAGAACTTTTAAAATTCGCTGGCTCTTTATACCATTGATTCTATAATGCCTTTATGACTGCAAAAATGTTTAAATTAGTTTGGTGTTTTGGATTTCCTCGCTTGTAAAGGTTAAAACACTATTCAACAACATTTATCCGTTTCTTCCCCATTACAAAATTATACTTTTAGGTTATATATATTTCTTTTAGAGGGTATCAAATGCCAAAGTAATGTCTAGATATGTACTTTAATTACCCTTACATTTCACTTAATCTCGTCATCGGTGCATTAAAAACGTATCTTTTTAAATCATCTTGGATTTATTTGCAATCGCTGAAGATGTTTTGCGAAACATGTTGCGTAGGTCAAGTATATTACACTGTTTTATTCCAATGATGCTGTAATTAAACAAGCATTGCACCCGAGCTGTATAAAGTACATTACGGAATCCCAATCATGAGTGATTTATCAAAGAACGACAGTAATAAGACAGAATACACTAAAACCATCTGGAAAATGACCTGATTAACAAACAAATTTCATCTAAACATACACTGAAGATAACAGTTAATTTAACATATACTTTTCTACAAAATCCATGCTGTGATGATTTATTTATGAATTACATTTTCCGTGCTAGGAACCTATCCAATGCTCATTATTGAAACACTTTGTCAGTCGCATTAAATGTTGATAACATACCTTAGTAGGGACACTATCCGATCGTTAGCACTAGCAAGCGCATCGAGATGAGGTGGTTTTATTTGTTTCATTAAGTTTCATAACACACTTAGAGGGAATGGTTTTCTTATCCAAAGCTCTTAGCATTCAACAGTATTTAGTTATATTTATCATTATTATTAGTGGTTACATACCTGGCAGTAAGCGGCTGCTGTATAGATTGTATTAAGAGCAGTTAATAATTTAATATGTTTTTTTTACTAAATACGTTTTTCGTAACAAACTCTAGCTGAGTTTAAGTGTAAATGTGTCTGTCGAACCATAGGTAACGCTGCATAATGTATTGTACTAGAGTTCTTTTAACAACCTTAGCTTTCAGATATTCTGGAGATAAAGTGTTATAACCATTCTTTATGTAAGTAAATATAGGTTAGAACGTCGTGGAAGGACACCACGGGACGTGCATAATAGTATGCACGGTCGAGAGATATACGAGTATTATATAAAAACTGAAGTAAGATCCTACACGTTATCGCACCACCAATCCATCATCCTCTCTCTACGTTATGTAGTCATTGACAAGACATGGTTTGAAAAGATTTTTATTTTTCGATGTTCGTACGAAGATCAGATTCGGTCGGCTCTAGTGCCTGGAGTCGACATTTCTCGAGTTATGATAAGACACGGTTACTTAAGGTCTATTAGAAGTACCCTCGAAAGTTTTTTTTCCTGCTGAAATTTTCAACAAGTAGTTTGTTAAGTTTATGTAAGATTTCATCATACATCGTTTATTAAGATAAGATTTTGGGATATTTATGAGTCACAAGACACTTCAGATCCAGAAAAAAGCCCGAGAAGACAGATTTTGATAAATATGTGGAAGAAGGTGTTTTAGAATTAGTTTTCAGAGCACATAACATAAAACAACAATAAAAATGTCTTATCATTGCCCTTCCGGTCACACATTTGTATGCCCACTAATTACTCATCTGCTTTGTATTATAAAAATATTTCCCAATGTCTACATTTAAAATGCAATATTTACATTTGCATGACAAAGCCGCTATATAAAGTAACCAGGGAGACGTGTGATGTAGATGTAAAAGACTGAAATCGACATCAGGCGCGTGACGAATAGGACGACATTGTTTTGGCATAGAAACGAAAACGGTTCGCCTTCAAAATGGCTGTTCCATTTTACGAATTTATATTTCAATAATAAAGCATTTATCATATTTAAACCAAATTGAAATATGTATAAGTCACTTACATGTATGGAAATGTAAATAAAAGCATTAAAGTGTCTTGATTTTTACTGTCGATATAAATGACAGAACTTCGCAGGCAAACATATCGTATTGCTCCAGCGCGCAATATTAAGTCTGCCTGCTTAATAACATAGAATAAGAAATGTTTTCAAAAAATATCATTATACCCTGTGTTATTTATTTTCATCAAAATCAGATTTTACTGCAACACTTTTAAAACAGTATTAAGAAAACAACGTAACATTGATCACACATTTGGAATTTTAACTACTACACTGAGAAAGGGATTTTGTTATAGTCTATTCAAGTGTTTAATACCTAGGATATACCCGTATGTGTGGCATAGGGGGTGGCTTGCACTTTTCAAGGATTACATGTAAACAGAAAATCTTCACGGATATTCGTTCAATTAAATCAGGCATATACAACTGATATTGTTGGCGGAGGGTTTGAACCCGATCTGCTTATTGATAAATTCCTATAACAACTCATTTGATTTCTTATTTATAATATGACAAAATACAAAGAATGAAAAGTGAAAAAGTGCAACAGAAGACTACTGACATGACGAACATTTTTAAAATTAAGCTTTAGACTTTCTTTTTACAATGTTCCCGAAGATTTTGCAGAATGTTCAATTAACAGTTCATACAAGGCCACCTCAGTTAGCGTTGTCATCTTGAACAATGCCATCTTTGATGTATTGCGTTAAATAGGTATTAGAGTAAAATTATTTTAAAAAATAATTCGGTTTCTTTCGACCTTTAGGGACAATATAGGGTATTCTGTTCGAAATTCCTATCTTACTCACCTTATTCTTGTCGTATATTCCACATAGAAATGAATGAACTGTACAGGCTAATTAACACCGAGTGAGTATATAGTTAGAGTACACGTGCGTCACGCACTTGTAGGTATATCTTAAAGACTGTCACAACGAGTTCTCAAATAACCTCTCAATCTGTCCCATTCATAGTCCACAATACATGGAATAGCCTACGTGTTTTATAGTCAGATATTGTGGAAATGGCTGGGAGCTTTGCTATTTTGATATACAGCCTTCTTTTCTATAAAATATACACAGAAATCAGAAATGAATAGAGGTGACGTGTGTATCAGCAACACTTTATATTATATATTTGGATGGATGAGTTTAAATGTGTATTCAGGAGTGAATGGGTTAAAACAAATCAGAGAATACCGAAGCCTTGACAAAACCAAAATCCAAACCAAACTGAAAACCGATTAAACTAGTGGCATTTAATGAACAAAAGAAAGATCTACATGGAGACCCTTGTAAAAGTACAAGAGAATAAATAAGACCAGGTGTTCCGGAAGAGTTAGAGTCTTCTGCTTCATCGACAACACCCGCCATGTAAATCTAGGTAACATCCAAGTAAAAATTAAAGTGAGAACCTAGTCATCATTTTCTTAAATTCTATTAAATCATGATTTCCTGATACTGACCTTTGCAAACTTTACAACAGGAACCCGGAGGCTGCCAAATTACATTCTTCGGACAATTTAAAACCGGGCATGTCTCCTTCTCACAGCTCACCGTTCCATTCTGGAATGATAGACAAGAAATTTCATTGTTAAATATTAGATGTGGTCTGACTTTCCTCAATTCTCATTGGCTAAAATATGGTCCATGGAGGTCTATATGTGGTGATATCGACCTGAAGTTTCTATTTTTAGAAACACCGAGTCAATATTGTATTTGTGACGCCATAATCATTGTGACGTGATAGTACCCATGCATGTAAATGTAAATTTCATTCTTTATCAAAACAGATATATTGCAATACAAGTCTTTTTTTCAAACAAGCTTCACATCTAATATAAAAATTAAGGACCTTTGCTTCAGTTAATATGTTGTTATACCGGCCTGTTAAATTCTAAAATATTGACCTCGGTCTAACGCTCTCGGTCAATATTTGATTCTTCCAGGTCGGTATAACACCATATAGACCACAGCGAAGGTCCATAATTGATATATATGTATATATAACAAAGAACAGGAAAATGTCAACTGCAAAGTTCATGAACCACGATAATAACACAAACGAAAAAAAATTAATATCGTTAAAAAAAGCGACAACATGTACTGCGGAAACAGCCAGATTTAAAAACAAAACAATATGGACCCCATGTCAACCAGATCTCGTGAATGGTGTACACGAAGTTTTTCATTACGTAAAACAGTTGATTTATGACGTGAAGTCTATTTTAATAGTGAGACACAGTCGTATGATTCTGTTAACAAAGACATCAATACATCTATACGGTCTACGAAAACTTTTTGTTAATAAAGTTTAAATAGAAAAATTGAAAGTAATATAGATTAGAAACTTCTCAATTTTTTATTAAGAATTTATATTGTGAAAAGGATCCATGTATTTTGACTTTTACGACTTAATAAATGTATAACTGAACGGATGCAACATAGAAGACACATACTTTATGTGGAATAAGACGTCACCTGGTTTGGTTTAAAGAGATATTTTATTAAATACAATTGCTTTCACAAATAAGAGAAAACTACCTGAACGGTGAGATAAAAACCCACCTTGAGATGGCCCCATGTTAGATAGGTGTGTATCATATATCTAGTATGTCCTCGTAATCGGAGAGAACAAAAGCCGCTGACGTTCTCCCAAAGAAATGACAGATATACCGGTAGATTAGTGATCTGGTTACTCCTCGGGTTTAAATAAGTTTAACCAATTTTGTCTCACTACAATAAACCCCGGCATAAATCAAATATCCAAGAGAGCTCATTTTCAGATTTCAATAGCGTCTATTATAATTAACAAAACAGACCCCCGCGGTCCTGACTACAGGCAAAAATGTCACGAGAAAATGCCGGTAAAACGAAATAACTAATAGGTCTAATGACATATACCACGAGAGTGTAATTAGTGAATTCCATTTTGTTCATTTACGCTAATTGAAAATTGCTTTTACCCGAATAGACTCTTGACCTGAAACTTGAAGTATGTAATATGAATAATGCGTTAAGAGAAATATTGAGAAAAATAATATTAAGACCATACTTGCTTTATTGTAAAAAAAGGAAAGAAAAAACATTTTTGCTTTTTTCTGTATTTTGGAATTCAACTTTAAAAGTTGTAACTACTTTCAGAAATATTAATCTTAACCTAATTTGTTATTTAGTTTGATGCCTTACAAAGCTTTACTTCGGTCAATAACGGGGCATTGCATGATAGAATCATTTTTGTTTTCCGTTATCATGATCATCTAAACATTTCTAAACTAAAATCTAACAAATTATTTGACAGATCGATACCATGTCAATTTGTTATATCCAATTAAATTTGAATTTGTTGACGAATCAACACCCCCCCCCCCCCCAAAAAAAATAATGATAAAAGAATGATAAAATCTCCATTCATCAAGATAGCGAGTTCTCCCACACCTCTACCGTAGGGGTCAGCTAATCAATACTAATCCTATCAGCTCTGTCGGTAGGGCACAAGAACCGTACCTGCTGCCCATATTGCATGATCGTATGAGGCGACTAAATTTGTGATATAATCTTTTGTCTTCTTTCTTCTAAACAATTTCCTTCTTCCTAATGTTTCTCTTTACACTACCTCATGTTTTGCCTTTAGTTGAGCGTTCGCCCCTGTTTGGAAGGCTTTGGGTTTTGTCCCTCGGCCGAGACATTACTAAGCCCTGTTTGGCATGAAGCAATATTGTAATGGAACGACTAGTTCATCCGTTGTAAGTATTATGTGACCGGGTGGAGGCTTCCGACAGTGTACTTCAGTACTCTACATGCACTCTACACATACAACACCGTGTTGATTGATTTTAGCCATTTGTAGGATGTAAAAAAACAAACCAAATTATCTGATTAATTATATGTTTCGTCTATTTAGACCAAAATTCATTATTCTTTTGGCTTCGTTTCACTTCTTTGTGTTTTATCTCATATTAACAGCTTTGATCATTTAAGGACGTACCAGGCAGTAGTGGAGGAAAGCCGGAGTTCCCGGAGAAAGACTACCGTATAACGGCCAGTACATTATGTAGGTCTCAACCCTGCGACTTAGAGGTAGTGGTAAAAACGTCACACACTTTAACCACTCGGCCACCACTAGGACATGTTAATAAGCATGAGTGAACTTATGGCATTACTGTTTATCAATGAATTTGACGTTATTCTAGTGATCCGATTTTTCCAGTTTAAAAAATGTTCACATCTGAGGTAAATTATCAATATGAAGAATTTTCAAAGACAAAAAAAAAAATGTTTTCATTGTGCGAATAGCGTTTTTACTACATGTTAGTTTAATAACTGTTTATACGTATGATTGATGTATACTATAGAAATAATAATAATCAATTAAATTTAGTTATATTCCAATTTATCTTTAATTTAAAACGATGTTCCCATTACCTGTATTTGACCGCATTCAATTACATTTGATATAAAATTCTTTGTGTGACAGTTTTATCGAGCAGGAAAGAGTTTTATTCCAAATTTAACATTCCAACGACTGTCTCGCGTCATCGGTGATAATTATAAAGCTGTAGCATCCTCGTAGATAGACTGATCGGCTAGACTGGTCGATAGAGTCCCGTGGCGTGATCGGAACCAAGGTATGATAAAGGCATAATTATGTTTAATCTTTAGACAGTGTAGGAGGTGGTTTTTATAGATCGGTACTTAATACTGTCAATGAAATTCGCAAAGACAAATGTGTTTTGATTAACGGTGATATCAACAAACTGGCCTATATATATGTATAGACAGTCACAGAGATCCGAATTTTCAGGATTCGTTTGTTTTTCAATTTGATACATGATTTTACCATTAATTAGAATACCTGGGCATAATTAAACTGCTTTAAAAAAAACATTAAGAAAATAAAACAAAAATAAACAACAAATAAATGATAACTGAAATAGATCATTTAACCTTTATCTTGTTTTGTTCCTATTTTATACAGCAGAAAAAGTTTTCTTCGGGACTGAGATTCGGATGAAATCTGGTGTAACTCACCTTATCAATACGAGTACCAATAAGGACCATTCGTAAGTTAAAATCATCATCATCATGATCTGATACAAATAAATATTAACTCATTCAACCCTGAAAACACGTTTGCACGTTTCCAATTCAAAAGTTGAAATAGTAAATTATAGAATTCTAGGGATGAATGACTTAAATCGCATTGCTGTTTCGGTACAATCTTAATATTTTTCAATGAGCACAAGTTAAAGATACATCATTGAAAATACAGAAGTCGACAAAGTCATAATTTAGTGCAATTATCATAATTAAAACAAAAAATAAGGGAAAAAAAATCCACTGAAATTTTTATATTTTGTATTTAGTTTAATTGATAATTTAATTCAATTTTTTGGCATACTGTATCTGTTACTAAATTGAAGAAGTGCAGCATGTGTGTGTGTTACGTCATTTACAATAAACAATGTTATTGTTTTTATTGATCTGGTCCACTTCTATATAGGAACGTAACCAGCTACATTGCTTAATCTAACAAATAAAGATCGATACCCGTGAATCATTGACTCTTACCAAAGATCAATAGCTACACATCACCACCCAATGCAAGTAAGAAGAATTTATCTTTAGTCGGGGCAATACATTTGTTAGATATGTCAATTGATACGACGTCACCAATCAAAAAAATCGATAGATTAATATTAGCCAATTAGATGCTCCATTTACATCTGCACAAATACAAGAACTCAATCTGTAAAAGCATCAACAAATCAAAGTTCTCCAGACAAAACCAATTTTCAAGGAATAAATCTATATAAAGATAATCAACTAATCAGAAACATCGATACAATAAAACAACCAATCAACTAATCAGAAACACCGATACAATAAATCAACCAATCAAAACCTTTAATACAATAAATCAACCAATCAGAACTTTTGATACAATAAAACAACCAATCATAACCTTTGATACAATAAAACAACCAATCATAACCGTTGACACAATAAAACAACCAATCATAACCTTTGATACATACCTTACAGGAACACTTGGTGCATAAGTCTGTTGATAGCGGAAACACATCACCTTCATTATAAGTTTTCCCATCATACTGACAACCTGGAAATGGAAAATACACATAATGTAGGACAACGTCTAGCACAGCGTGAAACGAAACCAATTTCTGTAAACCTCACCCCATAAACCCGCACACAGTTTTAGTTGACAATATAATAGATAAGTGCATTTTTACGGAAGTTTCGTCTGTTTGATCTTTGACATATTTTAACTGTAAGACGATACAGATACAAAGGGTATAATAATTACATACCTATCAACATTGATGTGTCTAACGCAATCTTAACGATATAAACGCCTACCTTACACCCACAGAACACAGTCAGTGGCTGGCGAGGTAGCGACATTTATGTGGATTCCACGTGAAACACTGTCGGTTCCCAACAGTGACGGTTTCTTAAACGGGTGAAAAAACATCATGTTTTTACGCATCATGTGACGCCGTATACATTTAATGGTAGAAAGTGAAACACAAGAAAGTCTAATGAGGCCGATCGCACGACTCAGTTCTGGTGTACTTTAATAAGGTATTTTGTGTGACTCACAGAAAAGAGGAACAGGTTATTCCTCCCTTTTTTATCATTGAGCATGTTGAAGTCTGCCACAAAACTGTCTACCCCTGCTTTATCTAAAATTTGTTTGGTAATTAGGAACAGTAGTAAACATATACAATATAAAGACAACAACAAGAAGAAAACACATGATTCCTAGCAGGGGCAATTAGCGTAGAAGCAGAAAGGTGCTGCTCTCTGAATGTCCCTTATGAGAGAAGAGGGCATCGACCGAATACCCCATTGACAATCCACTAAAGGACTCTTGCTAATCTGAGAATGATTCAAACTGCTTCAAACTCATCAGGACAGGTAGCACAAACCTTGGCAAATATTTTAATTTCAGTTTCAGGTATATCGATTATGTGTTGTCTATAAACAACAAGTTCGTCGATCGTATATACCCTTCTAAACTTGAAATAAAGGACACAACAGAATCCTCTATATCAGCTCCTAACCTTGATCGCTCCTTAAACTATTACCAACATGGACAGCTTACCACTAAGCTATTCGATAAACGTGACCATTCTATTTTCCTATCTTGAACTTTCCCATTCTTGATAGTTACATCCCTGCTTCTCCAACCTATGGTTTTCACATGTCGCAGTTGATTCAATATTCTAGGGTTTGCTCTAAATATTGTGATTTTCATGATCGTGATCGATGTCGACTGCTGACAAACAAACTAGTTACACGGGGATTCGGGAGATGCAGGTGGATGAGAACTATGATAAAGTTTTATGGTCGCCATCTTTGTATCATTGAGAAATTATTTGTATCATTGTGTGATTTGAAGGTGGACGTTTTTGAGTATGCTCATGAGTGTGCTGAACTGCTTTGATTGAGAATGATGACTCGGTTTTCACTGTGAGGACTTGATGTTAATTTGGATGTGACCAATATGGTGGGTGCCGTCGATAAAGCAGAAGACGCTTACTCTTCCATCTTCTCTATGATAATATCTGAGAAATTTGCTTATTTTCCTTCTCTAGAAAGAAGTCTATATCAAAGACCTAAGAAGATAAAATATTGTTTTTTTTTTAATTCAAAATGTTATTTCAAAATAATAATATAGTTAAATTTCAAAGCATCACTTTCTGGCTTTGCCCCCTTCGAGAACGAAACAAAAAACGAAAAACATTTCGAGAAAATTGACAGGTTCTTCCGTTAATTGTTTCCTTACAAATAGCTTTCGTCAGAATCTGACTTTAATGGGTGGCCCTCTGTTATTGCATACTAGGGCTACAATGTCAGTCTATCTGTTTGTCGATTTCCTACAGATTACGTTGGTTACACATATTTCGTTTCGTTTTAATCAAACTAGCTCAGATGACATATCGGAAAAATAAGTTCACACCAACATGGTGATTCTATCTCGTCCGTTTCTGCGAGAGGCTCCCGATGGGGGAACTGTTTGTTATGGAATTTCATCTCCCGCTTTTTAATTATAAAATGGAATTTAAAAAAAAAATATATAAAAATTGATTCATGTAGACTGTAAAAAGACCTTATATAATATTTATGTAAGACGAGGACAGATAATTCACAAAAGATTGCATGTAAAACAAAACTACAAATAAATTATTTCATTTCCTCTAGAGCCCCATTACTCATGTTTGTAACAATAACGCTTTACATGCAATAAAGCGCTTGCCAGCCCAAGCTGTCAAGATAATGAGAGATAGATTTTACGGCCATCTTCTTGAAAAATTGATCAACATCTTATTATATGGTAATATAATAACATTAAACATCCTCCACCTAACAATTCATTGTCTGGGGAGATGACGGGTAACGAGATAATGATTTGGTACGGGGGCCTCACATGTAACACATAGGGCTGTGTGATATTGGGCTAATTAATGAGATGGTGCTAGCTGTTGTTGTAACGCTAGGGAATCCCCATAGGCAGGCGCGAACATACAGAATTATACTGTATTTTAATTAAAGGAATTCATGTTTATTTCGTTCTTTTGTATGTCTTTACACTGTATAATGTCAATGTACACATTTTGCTGCAGTATGTTTTTAACGATATTCATATTTTTTGTGCATCTTTTGGGAATAATCGTTTAACTACAACGAAAACACGATAGTGCACTGACCAATGGTTGGTAAATTGTATTATACTTTACATAATGCTAAATACGGACTCATTCATTATTACGATAATCTGTTGAAATTTTATTTAAACTCTAAATTTTGTTAACCCTAAAATAAGAAAACATGCGGCAATGATTCTGTAAAATCAACAACAGTTGTCTGTATCGGAAGTCGATATAAAAACAACTGTCTATAAGTAAAGTCAATAGGAAGTAAAAACAAAAATAGTTTCTGTAACTGTAGTCGATATAAAAACATTTGTGTTATACAAAATGTAACCTAAGTCAATAGGAGATATAAAACAAAAATAGTTTCTGTAACTGAAGTCGATATAAAACAATTGTCTTTTAACTAATGTCAATAGGAGGCATGAAACAAAAACAGTTTCTGTTACTGAAGTTAATGTTAAGTTTATATAAACAACACTTGGATTTAACCGAAGTCAATACTTAGCCCATACATTATCCGTAATTGAAGAACTTGTTAGGTTTTAAGAAACGTCCGAAGACTGTCTATGTAAACCCGTCTACTCACAAACATTGAGAGTCTAACATTACAGAGAGCGGAAGCATTGTAATGTAGTATTTGTTTAACAGGCGTTTTTGTTATAATATTTACACTAAATTGCAGTTTATATTAGACCTTTGCCTTCAGGTCTCAAAATGCCACTTAAATACTCCAATAAAAACTCAAAAGAAAACGAAATCAATTTCTATTTGCACAAAATCAATCATTTAAGCGTTTAGATGAGAGAGAGTATCAATCACTTTCAAAGCGTCTGACAGACAAGATGAAACACTAAACCATCCATGAAAACGCTTGGTAAACAGACTTTTAGAAGACGGATCATCAAAAACATAGCGTTTTATTGAATCGATGGAAACCCATATTTGACCAATTATTCATATACAATAAATTCCATATAAAGACCAAGTTCTTTTTCCTGTGTTTAATTTTACTGAAATTGAACAACGTCGAACGAAAATGTCAGTTGAAGAGGCCTGTTATTTAAGTCTTTAAAAAACCCCACTGGAATGCTCTCAAAGAAACCTTAATATAAACATTTCACAAACCGTATTAACGGGAATTGACTACATTGACAAAACAGACCAAGTCTATTTTGCTTAATACAATTTCATGAAAAATGCTCTCAAATTAAGGAGAGACTGACTCAAAAATAGATATCCGGGTACTCCGCACATGAGCAAAACACGACCAAAGCAGATCAACCTGATGCCTTTCTCATGGCATAATCCTAAGCGAACACGTTTTGACTTACATTTGTATATATCTGAAACCGAAAAAGTTGTTTTCCTAGTTTTTATAACTAGTTTTTAATGACTTTGGTACGTTCTAGCCTCGGAAGCCTGAACTATTTTCCTCTCTTAGTTTGCCAATGTGCAGCACTAACGTCAAAAGTGAGGTGTTGGAAAGGATGATAAAACATATTTGTTATTTATAAATATCAATTAAATTGAAGGGTGATGTGACTAGTACGGGTTATTTCCTGCAAAACGTACAGTGTCGCCATCTGTTGTCAGTATGATGTGACCGAATTGACAACTGTGCTGGGTACTTTGCTACCTTCAGCATAGTTTTAATGAAATTGCTCTCAAAAGTCGGCGCTTGATCCAAGCTGTCTAAAGGATGCAAATAAACCAACATACCATCTCAATCACCAACACAAATGAAAATGCTACCTTAGTTAAACAAACTTAGCTGCTACAGTAATAGAACCCTGCAACCAAACGATACCACTATCATTGTTTTAATATTAAGAGAGTTAACATAACGAATGGCGCGTTTTACGGTCCTCATAGAGACCTCGTCGAAAACCATTCCTATTCCTTGAACAACATAGCTACTGTTACCGATGTTTTCAATAATGATCGTTGTTTCTGTTGTCCTACAGTACAAATGATCTGTTAGCCATTACATTCCATCTACATGTAACAATCTCTTGACAATTAACTACTCGCGGTGTCTAGGTAATTACTAATTATTACAACTGATTACATTGCATATTTATTATTGATCTAATAATCGACCATTCATAGCATATCTTTCGTAAAACTGTGTTTTCTTAAATACGGTATGTAAGCCAATAATTTTGTAATAATCGATCTTTGAGAAGATATTTTTCACAAGACGGAGAATCTAGACAATTTGTTTCTTTAAACCGTGATTTTAGGCGTAAACGTTTCTACTGTAACCGAATACTTCGCTACTCCTTTTATTACTCTTCCTTTAACACTCAAACTTGTTTAAAATGCTAAAATTAAGTTCATGCTAGCCACATCCATCAAACACGGAGACATGCCTGCAGACCATATGGCAGAATAAATGCCCCAAACACGTGGTACAGCATTCTTAAATTGCATGGAAATGTTATGCAAAGTATTCAAAAGACATTTTTCAAACCACAAAAAAATCATTGTATTATACAAAGTATTCTTCTTGAGAGAAGAAATATGTTGCTTACAAATGACAGGAGCTTTGTATGCGCTGTAAATGTATTAGGCACGTTTTAACCTCCAATAAAAAGCGTGCTTCGTCGAGGGAAACAGGGATTATCCCCGTACGTACAAATGTTTACAGCAAAAGATCGTGTGTTTACACTCTAGTGCCCGTATTACTTACAATTTTCTTTCACAAATATTTGTCTTTATTTACTACCATGGAGCCTTACTCGGCAGTTGAAGTCATTTATATCCTCATATAACACGAGTGTTAACAAAATATTCTAAAATTGCAACAAAATCATTCTTGAATTTAATTTTCTCAGTATTCTTAAATGTTTTACTTAATAAACTTAAATACTTGTCACTCGTTGTTTTTTATTTTCGCATTTTTTCGTTTTTGTTTTTGGAAGGAAAGAAATCCCACAACGGCACACAAATAGGCGGAAATGGTAGTGAAATGTTTAAATAGATTGTACTTACTTTGACATACCGGACAGCATTTCCCCGGAACCGGAACTGGATTTGCGCATGGTGCGTAACACTTGGTGGTTGTCCGGGTGGCTACACCGGCCTGTAATAAAGAAGAAACACATTAGTCTAATAATTAACTACTGGCATGTTTGAGGAAACCTAAACGCTATATGTGATCTGATATCGCCCCTACACCCTAAAACATTGTTCTATATTTTGGCAGCACTGAGGTAAATGAATAAATTTTCGCCACACTTTGTTGTACATGAGACATTCTTTTTGCTATTCCATCATCCAGACTGAACATGTATGCACATGTAGATATTCCTCGATAGAAGCTTTAGTATGCATTCCTGTTTTGATTGCGAATTATGCCTCAGTTCTAACTTTGAGGTCATGACATTTACTTGGATCTGACCTACATTTACATGTTGGGTTTCGTCGATAAAGCAGAAGACGCTTACTCTTCCAGAATACCTGGTATTATTCTCCTGGTACTATTACAAGGGTCTCCATGTAAATCTTTCCTTTATTCCTTTATTCGTTCCTAGTTAAAACGATTTTGAGTTTGAATTATGGTTTCATTGACGCTTCGGTATATTCTCTTATATCTATATATATATATATCGTTTACTTTTTCTATGACGTAATAATCAATAAACCAACTATTTTTTTGTTTAAAAATAACAACATGGATTGAGAAAGTGCAATAACACAGAGTTAAGAAATACTCTCCAGGTATTTTTTAAACAATAAGACAGGATTTAAAATGCTCTGTAACAATGATAAAGTAGAGATTAGCACTATGTGTATATTAATGATAAAACTAAACCTATTACTGTACAGTGTGTGGAGTCTCACCAGACTAACATTACTGTTCGTGTAGACGGAAGATCGTCACATTTTGGGAATATTTGACAAACAAACACTTTAATGACCCTGCTAGATTATAAACTTAGCCGACTTGGTTTGTTTTAGGGTGTGGCCACACGTAATGACGAAAATATCAGAAGGACAAGGATACATGAAGGTATTCACCTGGGTAAGCTTAATAACACACAAACAAAATACACAATATAAATAACATTTTTTTCTAAATATCGACAAAATATTTACATCAGTCAAGCCTTTGTGTGATGGCATTCATTTTGAATCCAGACATGTTTACTTTTTGTTCTCGCTAATAGCTAACGAACACCCATCCTCACAATATTTCTGTTGAGGTAATTGAAGCTAAGGAATCTTTACATGTGTGGCCCTAGCATACACCAGTTACTGGGATGTTTCTGGTCCCGGGTTATACATTATAGTATGTCTACACGATGTGATGAATGGCAGCTCCATGTCGTCTGGAACGTGATTTCTAACCAGTGGAAAACGTGCATCGAAAAATTCCGGAATTTATTGGGGGCAATGGTTATTTTTACTTTTAAACTTGTTAGAGGTAGAAAGCTTGCATTGATGAAGTTGGCTAAAGTTTATACCTTATCAAAACGTTATCACAGTGTAAAATAGAATTTAAATCTTAGTCGCTTACTATTTGTTAATTTGAATTTTGTTCACAGATGTCTTTACCTCTACAATATGCCAATTTTGCAGTCTGCGATTGAAACTAAAGTGATTTAGTTCATTAATATTTGAGCTATTGCATCGCAGTATAAACGGATTATTTGGAACAAAATAAAAAAAAAATAAAAAAATATTGCATTGTCAGTAAAATCTTTATAATTCTTATATCAAAGAGTTTAAAATAAATAATAAGTAAAACGTCGACAGTTAAACTATATGCTTCATACGTATTAAGGACGCAATCTCAGATTGTTTGAAGACAAAGAACAAAACGGAAGCTATGTTATGAAATGAAATAAGAAATGCATTCATTCATTCATAATTTCTTGTTTCTTGTGCACGCAATTACCAGCAGGTGCTCGCCTTTTTAATTGCTCGTAGGATCGTTAGATATGTAAAGGTTGAAAGTCGTAGATATGACATATACGGGACCACATTTGTAGAACTTGACTGCCAACGTCGGTATTTTATAGAGATAAGATAGCCGGTCACCATCTGTAGTCTATATGTAGTATAAATGTAACTTTTTAATTGGAGGCAAACACCATAGGATTTATGAATCGACTGGGGACCAAACCCCATTCTCACTGCATACCGCTTGTTCGTCCGATGCGCTGGTTTAAGTAAGTGCGTTGCGCCTTTAATTGTACCGAGATTTTCCGCTGATATAAGAATACGTTTATAAATTATGTACTCTACGGGAACGGAACGAATATAAAACAACGAACTAAATTTAGAAAATGACAGTGCAAACGTCGTCACACATTCCGCCTCCGCATAGAAACCGGAAATGCCTCCATCGTCGCCTATCTATTGATTCTATTTATGTTTAGAAAATGACTATTATGACTTCCGTCTGGCGAAACATTCACGCCACGAACTCTTGATCTTCTCAATACATTTCTTCTCAATCACATCGGTATCTGTCAGGATTCATCTCATCTAAGGGGCGTCGTCCCCAACGTCGGTACCCAGCCAGTCGGGCGTCTACCCAGCCAGTCGGGCGTCCACCCAGCCAGCCGTGCGTCTACCCCAACACGTTAAAATACAAACCGTACGTCATTTTTCCGGACCGGAATATCGACTCCAAAAAAATGTCGGGCGTCGTTATCAGGCGCATCTTGTCGGTCGACTTTTTTTTCGATTGAAACTCTTGTCTTTTGTAAGGCAAAAATGTTCAAAAAATACAAACCTAAAAAATTTTTTGACGTGTTTAGTTTTAAATTCTTAAAATATACAAATTCGTATGAAGTAGTTAAAAGTCCCTGCTGCTTAACAAGTTCGGAAAAGGAAAAGTTTACAAATTAGGTTAATGATCAATTTTTCAAATTATATCGAACCAAAAACCTATTTGGTTTGTTTTGGGGCTTTTATTTTCTTGTTTGCTTTTAAAATTCGTTTGTGTACAGTCTAAATATAGGAAGACAAAATATTTTACAAGATTTGTTTTATAGTATACATAGTTATAATACTCTACAAACAACAGATCGATCAAAACGAAGGATTAATTAAAGCTGTCCTGTCAATCTTAAACCCGTTGTTAAATTAACACTGGCGATACGGGACGGTAATACCGACAGCCGTATCATGACTTAAAGTCAACTTTCACCTAAGTCCTTGCTATCCATCCAAACTCACCTGAGACCCCGAACAAAACCGTCCACGTATTGTCAACTTGATCGAAAGTGACCAATAAATATATATAAGATAGTTATAACAGTGTTTTCGTAAAAAACAACCCCATTGTTTATTGGTACATATTCAAATTTCAAATGTTAAAGTTAGAACAGAAAATCAGAAAGTGTTTCTTTTCAAAAAAATAAAAATAAATAAACATTTGGATTTAATGCTGACCAGGACTTTATAACCGAGGTCAAAAACAAACAAGCCTCTCCAGCGGTTTATCTCTGTGTATGAATTGAACTTACAGTTTTATCGAAGACAAATATTTAGACATGATCACCACATTCCAACATTGATCGTAACTGTGTGTTCGCACGCGCCATCCAAATCCGGCTACCGTAGTATCTCTATGAGCACCTAGCCTTTACCTACGCTTAGGCTATCAATATATTCAATTCAAGTCAACTTTATAACATTTTTTTTCAATTACATTATAATTCGATGAAAACCTACAAAATGTCCCGAAGTTTTTCCACAAATAATGTCTACTAACGTTCATCCATTTTTTTCGACTTTTTGAGGAAGTGCAGGTTTCTAGACTGGGTGACTTTTGGAGTTAGTATGGTTTTCTAGACTGGAAAACTTTTGGAAGAAGTTGTTTTCTAAACTGGGTGACTTTTGGAGGCAGTACAATTTCAAGACTTGATGATGTTTGGAGGAAGTACAGTTTTCTAGACTGGGTGACTTTTGGAGGCAGTACGGTTTTGAGACTGGGTGACTTTTGGAGGCAGTACGGTTTCTAACTTGGGTGACTTTTGGAGGCAGTACAGTTTCTAGACTGGGTGACTTTTGGAGGCAGTACGGTTTTGAGACTGGGTGACTTTTGGAGGCAGTACGGTTTTGAGACTGGGTGACTTTTGGAGGCAGTACGGTTTCTAGACTGGGTGACTTTTGGAGGCAGTACAGTTTTGAGACTGGGTGACTTTTGGAGGCAGTACGGTTTTGAGACTGGGTGACTTTTGGAGGCAGTACGGTTTCTAGACTGGGTGATTTTTGGAGGCAGTACAGTTTTGAGACTGGGTGACTTTTGGAGGCAGTACGGTTTCTAGACTGGGTGACTTTTGGAGGCGGTAGAGTTTTTAGACTGGGTGACTTTTGGAGGCAGTACGGTTTTTAGACTGGGTGACTTTTGGAGGCAGTACGGTTTTGAGACTGGGTGACTTTTGGAGGCGGTACGGTTTTGAGACTGGGTGACTTTTGGAGGCAGTACGGTTTTGAGACTGGGTGACTTTTGGAGGCAGTACGGTTTTGAGACTGGGTGACTTTTGGAGGCAGTACGGTTTTGAGACTGGGTGACTTTTGGAGGCAGTACGGTTTTGAGACTGGGTGACTTTTGGAGGCAGTACGGTTTTGAGACTGGGTGACTTTTGGAGGCAGTACGGTTTTGAGACTGGGTGACTTTTGGAGGCAGTACAGTTTTTAGACTGGATGACTTTTGGAGGCAGTACGGTTTTGAGACTGGGTGACTTTTGGAGGCAGTACGGTTTTGAGACTGGGTGACTTTTGGAGGCAGTACGGTTTTGAGACTGGGTGACTTTTGGAGGCAGTACGGTTTTGAGACTGGGTGACTTTTGGAGGCAGTACGGTTTTGAGACTGGGTGACTTTTGGAGGCAGTACGGTTTTGAGACTGGGTGACTATTGGAGGCAGTACGGTTTTGAGACTGGGTGACTTTTGGAGGCAGTACGGTTTTGAGACTGGGTGAATTTTGGAGGCGGTACAGTTTTTAGACTGGGTGACTTTTGGAGGCAGTACGGTTTTGAGACTGGGTGACTATTGGAGGCAGTACGGTTTTGAGACTGGGTGACTATTGGAGGCAGTACGGTTTTGAGACTGGGTGACTTTTGGAGGCGGTACAGTTTTGAGACTGGGTGACTTTTGGAGGCAGTACGGTTTTGAGACTGGGTGACTATTGGAGGCAGTACGGTTTTGAGACTGGGTGACTTTTGAAGGCAGTACGGTTTTGAGACTGGGTGACTTTTGGAGGCAGTACAGTTTCTAGACTGGGTGACTTTTGGAGGCGGTACAGTTTTGAGACTGGGTGACTTTTGGAGGCAGTACGGTTTTGAGACTGGGTGATTTTTGGAGGCAGTACGGTTTTGAGACTGGGTGACTTTTGGAGGCAGTACGGTTTTGAGACTGGGTGACTTTTGGAGGCAGTACGGTTTTGAGACTGGGTGACTTTTGGAGGCAGTACGGTTTTGAGACTGGGTGACTTTTGGAGGCAGTACGGTTTTGAGACTGGGTGACTTTTGGAGGCAGTACGGTTTTGAGACTGGGTGACTTTTGGAGGCAGTACGGTTTTGAGACTGGCAGCAATGCATTAGTGTGTTATCTTAAGCCGCCGATGTGATTGCGCCTGTTTTTACGCCAGGTAATTAGTCCGAAACTGTGGCTATAAACTCACATCTATTATCGTTTGTTTGTCCGAAACTGTGGCTATAAACTTTCATCTACTATCTTTTGTTGCGTAGAACTACACCAATAAACACGATACGGTTTCAAACGTAACTAACGCCAGATAATTTCTATGAAATTAACATGTCTGCTGATGTATCTCCGAAGAAATTTAAAGTGAAATCGACAAGCACCTGCCAAGTCAGGAATTTTCTAATTTGTCGACATAATGACACTTTTCTGCACCTGCCCTCAGTTTCATAAAAGTTCTTGAACTAAATTCCTAAAATTATTAGAGTTACGGGAATATTAAAGCTTTAAGAAAATTTCTTTAATTTCAGTAGTTTTCTTAATAAAATGAATTAGAAGAAAGAAATTGATTTTCCTTCATGGAGCTGGTCACGTAGTTAAATGAACATTGTCTTATCTTAAAACTCAAATATCCTTTCACGTTCTGGGTATGTTATGAAACAGTCCGAACAGCAGGGCCGGGGTTCGATTCCAAGATCAAATCCTAACTCTCCGATCATAAAGGTTTTCTTCGGTGGCTCCAGTTTCCTCACCCATTAAGAGTATGCGCTCTTCAAACAGCAGAAATAGATTTAAGAAAGACAATTGTTTCATAATCGTTGTAAAATAACGAAAGTTCATACTTTAATAACAGGATAAAATAAACGAGCGAATGTGAACATTAAGATCAAATAATAGCGAGTAAATTTAATACAGTAGCGATATACAAACGGTGATAGAGGCACGCATTATGTACCTCATATATCGCTTAATGTGTACATCTCGTAATCTTACAGATCCCAGTTAATATAGAAAAGTCGTTAGTTTTAAAGGTTACGGGCTAAAACAAACTACATGACTTAAAATTAAATATTACACGAAATTTAAATAATGGTTTTAAAGCACAGAAATAGAAACTCGCCGTGCCTTCCATTATACTTTCCAGTCGTTTTATTTAGAGCGGTAAATTTAATTTAGCATTGCAATTGCATTTAATCTTATGATATATTTATAAATTTATACCATTTAAAATGACCTCGTTTACATGACTTCATATAATAACACATTCTGTTAAACTTCGCTTTTGCTGATTTTTTTTTTAATTTTTGATTTATTTTTTTATCATAAAATATGTCTTTTTTGATACTGAGATTATTCCAACAGCGCTAGGATTTTATGTTTAAGCCTCATTCATGATTTCAATAATGAAGTAATATTTTTTTTCTGTATACCATTCCAACCTTTTACTTCAGTTTCAGTATGTGTTTAAATAGCGCTGTGTGACATCATTGTGTAGATGAGTCGTTTAGACTTTATCCTAATATATCAATTTGAAAAAAATCAAAAAGTTGATTTTATTTTAAAATCATTTGATTTAAACTATTTTGTACATATTACATTGGTGCAAACTCGTTAACACACAGTAATCAATTAAGTAAACTGATATTTTTATATAGAGTTCCGCGTCACTTTTGACAGAAGATATATATTTCAGTTTGAAACATCGAGGGAGATGAATTGTATGTACTGAATAATCGCTTTTCATATCTTTTAGTATTATTGAAAGCTTAATTTGAGATCATAAATACAATTTTGTAAAAGGCGAGTTGAAAGTATTTTAATTTGAACCAACTATTTCAAGTAAATCTCAAAATTCCTAAATAAATTGCAAATATCGTGTAGTTTGTCATCATTTCAACAGAATTTTAGCAGGTTTAATAATCAATCAAAATGTTCTCGGGAAAGACACATATTTCATCTTATATCAGTGAAATCAATCAGTAAAACTTCCTTTTCAGGAGAAAACGACTCAAATGACCTTTGACCCCACCCCGATCGGTTCACGATATTGACATTTGACCTTTTGACCTTGTGACAGTTGCTCTAGCGACATGTTCCGTGTGCCGCGGAACCATTGTAATCAGGAGAGAACTGACAACAGTTGATGTATGATGATTATTAGCAGTCGCGACAACAGAGATTTACCTCGTCCGAAAGAAACGTACATCCCGCGTCCATGTACTGGGGTCGGGTTGTCTCATGTCGATTACATACGGGCAATCAACATCACCGTGCGTCGGGTGCGTTCGTTTCAGGAATTGAAAGGCTGATGTGGTGACTATTGATGCCTTTTTGTATTTCTGGTCCGCCGTCAGACCAAAGAAATACCTTTAGTCGTGATTTTATATATGAAATCTCTCTTTGTTTACAAACAAATTAAATCTCTTTTTGCTTACAAACAAACTTAATCTCTATTTGTTTACAAACAAACTGTAGACACGCATTAGTCCGTCCGAGGTCCCTCAGATGGCGACATGTAAAATCTCCCTAGGTACCGTCAAACAAAAGACAACTCAGTCGTATGTACCGTCAAACTTAATAAAACAGAGAATACCGAAACTTCAACAAAGTCATAATCCGAACTCAAAATCGATTAAGGTAGGAGCAAAATTTGAACGAAGGCAAGATTTACACGGAGACTCTTGCAAAAGAACGAGATAATAAGACCAGGTGTTTCGGAAGAATAAGCGTCTTCTATTTCATCGACGACAACCGTCATGTAAGTATTTGTCAAATCCAGGTAAACACCCATCCTCAAACTGAGATACCAAGTCGTCGTTATCAACCACAACAGGTAAGTACATTAATCAAGGGCAACTCAGTCCAAGGTACCGTCTCACTACGTCACACAAGAGATTCGCCAAAATTGCAGAGATACCCTTAAATGAGAGACACTTAAATTATTGACTCCATCTCTCAACAGACACATGACACAACAGACTTCAAATCTTTCAAATGACATTTCCTTTCGCCGTGTTTAATTCCATCGCATTCACAAACCAAATATTCGGATCATCTTGATTTCTCGTCTTAATTACCGCCCAACATTCTTCTTGTTTCCATCACCGAATTCATCAAACTCCACTTCTCGACAGTGCACATAGCATTGACGTTATTCATCCGAAATCGATCACGTTTCGTCAGCGAGATTGACACATCTGTGTACTTTAAAGAAATAGATTACTTATCAGAAACATATTGAAATACACCGATGTCATTAGGAAATATATAAATATATAACTGCCTAAAAGTACACACTTCACGGTTTTCTGTTCTGGGCCGTTAAACATCACGGTTGCTATCTAAGTCCGTGGTTTGATGCAAGACATGTAATTGTTTTCAAACCAATGACAACCTTACGGAATAAGAATTGGACGCTGTTTTCATTTTCTGGCATGAACATTAAGATTTGATAAATAATTTCTGAAATGAAAACACGTTCTCGCGGGACTTCTATGAAACATGTATATGATGAAAAAGACGAGGGGAGGGAGAGGACATCGAGAAATTTCAGTTTTTCGACCTCGAACCCAGAACTTTAACACTATCGACCTTACCACCTAAATCAATTATATATATATTTTAAGGAAAGGTTACTGTGTGAATTAAAAAGGCAATCGGGAACCGTCGGCACTTTCCGTAAACGGCGGAAAATAACGACGGTTCTCGATTGCATTAAAAGAGTGTAATGGAACATTTTAGCGTTTGGTCTACAATGGGATGGGCATCTTGAATTAGTCCGTTTGAACAAAGGGGCATGTAACAAAAACTTTTAAAATATGTACAGGTAGGGGATCCCACCCAATACTGATTTTAAAAGTTATTGTTTATGCCCATGTGGTATACCATTGCTGTGTTATATATGTAACATGGTTAAAATGGGATTATTTTATGTGTTCGACAAGATTTTTCTTTTTAGAACAGTATATTTAAAAACCAAACTTCATTTCCGAACAATCTATCGGTACAAATCTCATATACAAGTGCATATTAACGTGACGAAAAATTGTTTTTTTTTTTTTTTAAATCATTGGTAAAAAGTTATTAAAATGCAAAATTATATTTGTTTGGTAAAGACTCTTCCACGAAAGATGTTCGTTTTCGACACAAAGTGTCAAAATAAACTCGCATGACATTCCGAACATCATACGACCACCAAGTATAACGCAAACTGTACATTACTGTACAGTAGTACATGTTGGTGACTGTAGTTTACTATGAATAACTTCTTTCTGATAGAATTAATGATATACATGTACAAATTAATTTAGATTTGTAAAACATTACACGCCTTTGTGTTATAACCCAATACCTGTTTGAGGGACTTTTCCAAACACAATACAAGCAACAAACAAATAAAGCGAAACGAAACTGCGACTGGACTAACATATCTTTTTATACAAATGTACACTAATGGATTTGCTGAACATTTTATTTGAAATAAATTGGAATCACCGTCCATAAAATCGGAGCCTCTCACGACCAAACCATTAATTATGTATGACCAGTCGAAACGTACGTCAAAGTCAAACAAACGTTTAAGTTTTAAAAAAAATTCGATGTTCCCATGGATACTGCGTTACCTTTCGATAATTGTATCTAAAATCATTTAAGTTGTTAGAAGTGTTTCGGTAAAATGATGGGAAAATTTGGTTTACATCCCGACAAGTTCGGTGCATTCCTTTCCTTGTCCAATTCGACGAAAGATCAAAGGATCTTAGCGTTACCCAGGTAATTGATCTAAATTAGAACCCATTTCCCCTCTTTCAGCTTTCAACTGGCGATGTAACAGGTTATATTTAGATACAGTGACCCTTACCTGGCACACGCTGAATTCTTAAGGAAACACGACAAGGACATTGAAAGGTCACTGCAGCCAACATCTTTACTAAAATATTAGGGGATCATGTGTTGTGGTGATGTTGAAGGAATGATGTAATATTGTGATGAAGAGGAGGTTGATGAAATGGTGTAATATTGTGATGAAGAGGAGGTTGATGAAATGATGTTATGGTGATGAAGGTGGTGATATTGCATTGGCATGGAGACATGCTGTTGATGAAATTATATTATAGATGATGATGATGATGATGATGATGATGATGAGATGATGATGATGATGATGATGATGATGATGATGATGAGATGATGATGATGATGATGATGATGATGATGATGATGATGATGATGATGAGATGATGATGATGATGATGATGATGATGATGATGATGATGATGATGGTGATGATGATGATGATGATGATGATGATGATGATGATGATGATTGTACATTTTATTTGTCATGATGTTGATGATGAGGAAGTGTGTGAGTAGGAATGACAGTGCGCATGTGTTGTATATAAATGAACATTTATATTAAAAAAAAACTTTAAGAAAATTATTAAGGGATGTTTTACGAGTTAATATGAAGGTGTTTCAATTCGTACTTTGTTTTGCAATGTGTCCTTTGAAATTAGCATTAGATTCCAGTAATATTTCGCAATACTGTATCTATTCAGAAAAATACTGACATTATATTAAGTTTGACTATAAAATGAGGTACATGTAAGTCTTTTTCAGTATTTTTTTTAGGAAAAGAAGTAAAACTGGTGGCAATGGTTGGCAGTAAAGCAAAAATAACTATCGAAATTAAACAGTAATTACAAATATCTAAATGTTTATTTACCAGCCATTTTGTATTTACAGAAAGAAACCTTTTATTCATATATAGAAGCACTTTGAGCTATAGGTAATGTTTACCATTAAGTAAGATAGGAATTGTATCTTTAATTCCATGCAGTAATTATCAAGTCTTGAATCATCTAATTTAAAAAGTACATTTCTATGGACATGATCATGTCTCTCTATAGAACTATAGTTCCGCGATGCAATTTACGATTCAAAACAAATTTGTTATGCGTTTCCACAGAACATGGATATTTAAATGGAAGGCCGTGAATATCATTTTTATGAAGTTTTGATAACCGTGTGAACGGTATTGACAATGAGAAAGAACATCGAGTCGCAGACAGAATTCTGTGTTTTAAACGACTAGACGAAATAGTGTCGAGTCATGTGCGTGGTTTATCGTCGTTTTGTCTCTCAGTACGTTACGTAATTATGTTAAGTTCGAGTTTAAGACTTTACAAGATAATCATCACCACCGTCACGCGAGCGCGCGCTATTCAGGTACATCATAATATGTATACGTAAGGCAAAAAACACACGACAGCATTACACTGCAAAAACAAACACGAAATAAAAATACAGCTACATATTGTTTCAAAACCCCACAAAATGCTCGTCGTCTTATGAGTGTTCGTTAACGGTAGTGTAAACATGCCATTTATCTGAAATATGCTCTGTTCAAACCAACCTTTGCTATTTGAGTAATTTTCAGACCTAAATCAGAACGTGAAATACGATTAAAAATAATTTACAAATCCGCAGGACTTTCCGTTTTTAGATTCGCACGGTTCCCGATACAGTACCGGTGATATTTACACCTCATTATAGTTCCCCTTTGATGTGTATTGAACTGTTAGGGAAATATCATTCAATTATAATATATTTTCTACTTATCATCATCCTGTACTTATCATCTATTTTAAGAAAAAGCAATCAAATTACACATGTATCTTTATGATTTATCTGATGAATTAATTTAGCAAACTGGAGATGCATCAAATTGAATTTCCTAAAGTTAAAGAGATTTTCTAAGTTGTTTGATTTACATCGGAGTCTTGTATAATTTCTAAATGGAAACATAGAGGATATTATCGTTTTAGATAAGATTTGTGTAGTTTTCGACTTATGAAGCGATCTTTTATTGTCTTTTATTAATGTGATTTATAACACGAATTCCTTGCCTGATGCTTGTTTCTGCTGCATGTACTTAGTTCAATTTAATTTAAGTATTAAATGCATAATTTTTCAATACAATAGCATAACAATTTATATACAAACATGGATAACGGTTTATCAAAATATTTAGAATATTTTATTATAATTTGTGCAAGTCCTACGTTAGCCCTCTATAGCTCCTCACTACAGATACAATATTCGTACAATCTCGGAGTTATTACTTGACAAAATGATAATATGAGTTTTATCTTCTGACAAAGTAAGTTTCATTTTATCGAGATACTTTCTCTAGCATTTTCATATTAATGACATTTCAAGAAAAAAAATATTTCAAATACTTGTAAATTAACAATGAACAACGTTAACTCCGACACGGAAATCGTCCCCACGTTAGGTTGTTGAATAGTCTGTGTGTTAAACGTGCTCACTTTCATTTAATTAACTCAACATTTCATATCTATCAAATATGAAATTTCATATGATTTTTTTTTATGTGCGCAGAATTCTTTAGGAAAGAAAATATTGATACAAGTAACATGGAAAGGTTGCATATTTCTTTAAAGTTGATGAAATTTAACATACAACTTGTTAGAGCTGGGTCATGCATACAGATACAAACAAGCACAACTCACCTGTTCAGGTAAAAAACTGATGACGTCAGGGACGACTAATTAAGTTTTAACGTAGCGGGGAGTAATACGGACAGACACCTGACCTAAATAACTCATTTGACTCTGTAACTAGAGTGGAATTTTAAACTCGAATTAAATGTCCAGATACCAACTGCCTCACCGCATGCAGGTGTGTTAACGTCATTTACTTCTATAAAACATTCGGTGATCCCGAGGTACACGTGAAAGTCCGTAACTGAACTACAGGATTACACTGCGGAAATATATTTAAAGATATCACATGAAAACATTTACATCAGATCAAATTAAGGTCCCCCACATGTAAAGATTTAATTAGTTTTATTCAGAATGACAAATTACAGTCTAGTCAAAGTCCAATTATAGAATTATAAATGATGGTATGCCATAGGAATGCTGTAGGTATTGTAACGACATGCGAGAAAAGTTTTCCTTGTTCTCTGGAATAACAGTTAAATCTCGCTATTACGACAAAGATTAACATTTAAATATCGTTATAACGACAGATATAAACAGTTAAACATCGTTATAACGACAGATATTAACAATTAAATCTCGTTAAAACGACAAAGATTCATAGTCTTATCTCGCTATAACGACAAATATAAACAATTGAAATATATCGTTATTTCGACAAATCTCGTTATGACGACAAAGCTATCAGTTAAATCTCGTAAATATAAAAAAGTTTCACTGTTCAGTCTCGTTAAAACTACAAAGTAACATAAAATTAGATTAAATCTCGTTATCAAACCAAAAATAACTTTATGATCTTTATGATCTTCTGTTAACAGTTCTTCTGTCACAGTAAAATTATATCATTACTTCGAAAAATCTCGTTATTACGACAAAAATATACAGCTTAATATCACTTTTTGACAAAGGTTAACAACTGAAATATATCATTAATTCCACATAACTCGCTATAACGACAAAGCTATACAGCTTAATATCACAATTTCGACAAAGATTAACAATTAAAATATATCATTAATTCCACAAATCTCGTTATTACGACAGAGCTAAAGAGTTGAATATCTATATTACGGCAAAGCTACAATGTACACGATTCACTGTTCAATCTCGTTATAACGACAAAAACGTTATATTGAATAGGAGTAAATATGTCGTTAAAATGACAAAGTTATAGAGTTATGTCTCGTTAATTCAATACAGTTATACGGTAAAATCTCTTTAATTTCTTCAAAGCTTAAAAGTTAAATCTCGCTAATACGACAAAATATTAAGAGTTAAATCTCGTTATAACGACTAGATATTAAGAGTTAAATCTCCTTATAACGACAAGATACAGTTAACTTACGTTTCTTCCATTTGTCTGCTTGTTTGTGGTTTTACGTCCACTACCGAGTATTCGGTTATCTATCATTTCTCTAGAAATACCTTACACGTATATCTTGTTATTATGTTAGATGATTACATAACAACGTTTAACCAAAAATTCAAAGAAGAGTGTAACCATTTTTTGCCAAAGCCTAAACATGAACATTAATAAATGAAAACAATGCATCCACTGCTATGTAATTGCTCCAATCTGCCCAGTAGCGTAAATAGGTAAATTCAAGGGACGTAAATAGTATTCAACATCTAGGTACACTGTTACAAATAACTGCTCCAGTCCACCCAGTAGTGTAAAAAGGGAACACCCAGGGGAATTAAATATATATACAACATATAGGTACACTGTTACAAGTAACTGCTCCAGTCCGCCCAGTAGTGTAAAAAGGCAACACCCAGGGGAATTAAATATATATACAACATAAATCGTGTAAATAAACAACACTCAAGAGAAGTAAAAATACAAAATTGTACAATATCAAGGTACAATATTACATATAATTGTTCCAGTCCGCCCAGTCGCGTAAAAAGGCAACACAAAGGCAAGTAAATATATATACATTATCTAGGTACAATAATACATGTAATTGCTCCAGTCATCCCAGTTGTATAAAAAAGCAACACACTCGGGGGAAGTACATGTAAGTTTATATACAACATCTAGGTACAATAGGAGAATCACACAAAGGAATGTTAGAAATACGATATACGAGGGGAACAGAGGATTATTATAATAATATAATTCTGGCTCGTAAATCTCCCGGAATGATGGCTTTGAGAAGCTCTGTTATACTGACATACATACAACCCGATATGTGGAGGATAAGATCAGGAGTCGAGGCGTGTCCCTGTCAAACACCAGGTCACAATTTCAATTAGTCCGCTATCTAAACTACCCGATATCACAGCCTACTCGGTATATACGATACTTTAAATTTTAGGGGGCAAGGAGGTTCACAGATATTTTTTCTCAATTTCCGAGTAATTTCTCGAAAAAAATCGATTTTATAGGCGTGGTTTCTTAATTATTGTCAAGTTTTGAAAACTCATTTATCAACACGCGGTGTATTAAATCAAATTCGATTTCGGATAGAATCATAATACACTCGTTAAAAGTAATTGATAGGCATCGTGTCATTTTTATCATTAAAATTTATTTAGCATTATTTTAAGATTGAGCCGAATTAGGATCACTATGGACCTATATGAAATGCAAGTGATGTTAATTGAAAAATATTTATTACTGTTGAGAAAGTTAACGAACAGTAGGTAGTCTTTCTGAAAAAAATTATCAATATAATTTCAATACAGAATGATACCGGGATTTTGTAATATTCAGACGCTGTCTCTAAATTACATATCGAAAAAATAAATAATAATGGACTTATGGTATGTCATTCCACCTACTGCATTTCCGGATTTGGCTTGGTTTTATATATTATTTATGTCCTATTATCAGCTGGTGTGAGTAGTATGAGGGGTGTGAAGCCCTTCCAATCGATCCAGGACTGATGTGAGTTTATATATGAGGGATTTTGCCCCTCCAATCGATCCAGGACTGATGTGAGTTTATATATGAGGGATGTTGCCCCTCCAATCGATCCAGGACTGATGTGAGTTTATATATGAGGTATGTTGCCCTTCACATCGTTTCAGTGCAGGTTTGAGTATGTGTGTGCCTAACTGAGGGATGCTGCTCCCTTTTCTATCCCTGTAATAGACCCCTGACTGACCTGAGTATCTAGTTGAAGGGGTGTTGCCCCCTTGTGTACCCCTGTGATCGACCCAGGATTTGCCTGAGTACCTTGTTGAGGGGTACATGTACTGCCCCCTTGTGTACCCCTGTGATCGACCCCAGACTCGCGTGAATACCGAGTTGAGGGGTACCCCTTCCCCCCTTGTGTACCCCTGTGATAGATCCCCGACTTGCCTGGGTACCTAGTTGAGTGGTACCCCCTCCCCCTTGTGTACCCTGTGATACACCCCTGACTGGTTTTGGTACTCAGTTGAGGGGTACCCCCCTTGTGTGCCCCTGTGATAGACACCTGACTGGTCTGAGTATATAGTTGAGGGGTACTGCTCCCTTGAATACCCTTGTGATAGACCCCTCACTTGCCAGAGTACCTAGGTACTGCCCTTGTATACCTCTGTGATAGGCCCATAACTTGCATGAGTACCTGGTTGAGGGGTACTGCCCGTGTATACCTTTGTGATAGGCCCATAACTTGCATGAGTACCTAGTTGAGGGGTACTACCCTTGTATACCTCTGTGATAGGCCCATAACTTGCATGAGTACCTAGTTGAGGGGTACTACCCTTGTATACCTCTGTGATAGGCCCATAACTTGCATGAGTACCTAGTTGAGGGGTAATGCCCTCTTGTGTACCCCTGTGATAGACCCCTCACTTGCCCGAGTACCTAGTTGATGGGTTTTGCTCCCTTGTGTACCCCTGTGATAGACCCAGGGTTTGCCTGAGTATGTAGTTGAGGGGAGCTCAGGGTATCGTTTTCTGCTCGTTTTGTTACCTCACTAGCTAATTATCAGGCGACAGGACCTCGTGGGTAAAATCGCTATTCGATTTGTGATTTCATGTAGAAAATGTGAAAAACCTGATCCTTTGGTAATAATTGTTTGTTTGTATGTTTGAGTGGTTTTACGTCCGCCTCGATACCAGTTAGTTCAGTAAATCCAACAGACGACTTTGTGATACTCTATCATAGACCGTGTATTTAAACTGTTACGGTAACTATAAAAGGTGAACTGACATATATTTTAACAGATGATTTTTTTTCAGTTTTTAAATTAAAAGTTCGCACTTCGTCCATATAGAAGTTTGTTTTTAAGTTAAAAACGGAAAAATACACGTTTTAAACAGTGAGCGTCTTCACATTAACACATCCCACCAACTTCTTTGGAAACTATCAGTCTGTTATGATATACTTCGAGTTATTGTAGGACTAGATTATCCGTTTGGCGAATTAATTTCCGTTTTGATACTTACACCCGGAAACACACATGAATTTATACGCCTATCAATACTGAAATCTTTATCTTATTACGATTTTCAGTGACTCATTGTGTGTTTGTTTTCAAAATCAATCCATTGGTACCATAAATAGTTTGCTCGAATTCCAATACAGAGGGGATATACCAGGATAAAGGCTTGGTCTGTAATTGTTCGGAATAGCCTCAGGTTTCTCCACTACAAGTCTGCGTGGAATTGTCGATCGTGGCCATGGACTTCCATTCGGAATACGACTCATCAATTTTGGTATGAATAATAAAGGCTAGGCTTGATTAAACATAATCTGAAAACTTACTTTGCTAGTTTTCAAAAACATCTCTCAAGCAAAGAATATACGTATTAATAAGACGACTCAGTCTGAAAATGATCAGACCGTGTATTTTTGTGTACATGTACTAATCGTTTTGTACAATTACCCCATGTATCTGTAATTGTTTTATGCTTGCAGTCCTGTTTTTATTATATTGTTATGTCTGAAAATCACAAAATGAACAATTTACAAAAGATCATAAAGTTATTTTCATTTTCAAGCGAACGAGGAACAACAACTGTATTTCGAAGCGAAGGAAAGCTACTGCAATACTCATCCAAAGTGATATTTGTGGAATGTATGTAAAACTACGAAAATAGAAATAATGAAGTATACTTAAGTTAAATTACCGACGATTGAATTTTACCTAACTAGTTTGAATAATAAAAAATGTTCCGCTAAATGTCAACAATAGTTCACACCGTCGTTAGGTCTTATGAGACCTTAAAACATATATGTACATGTAAGAAAATATTTAACAATAATGTAATGATTTTTTATCTTTCATTGCGTTAATACAATGATCTGCTGATGTAGACAAAAGAGGTTTGCCTGAAGCTCTGACGTAATATAAGCACAAATTGATTGTTGCCAGACTAAACACATGTCTCGTCCAAACGATCTAGACTTGCTGGTGACAGAAAATTTAAGCGACTTGACCACTGGTCAATCGACCACGAGATCGTAATGACCTATCCAGACCTTAACGATCATTATCTCTATACTTAAAACTATTATATCGCAATAAAATTACGTCACTGATTTAGTTCTAACGAGACCCGATAATGACCCGTTGACATGCGCCGCACGACCTTTACGATAAGTATCTATATCCGGTGTCAAAGTTTTGTTAGCATACAACTTCCTCTTACAGGTTCCCGTCTATAATACAGGTGTCGTTTTTTATGTAAATACAGTTGTTTCCGTGGGCATTACAAAGTATTATACTGTTTTAGCATATTAATTACTTTAACTTAAAATGTAAGTTTTGTATTTGTATGCACGTATGATATGTACACACTGATACTCTACTGAAGGAAGAGAACCTTGTCGTATTTCAAGCGAGTCAGCGTCCCGACTTCTTCTCTATTTCTCCTGACCGGGGTTTCTTATTTGGTTACTGCAGCAAGCCTTAAAATAGAGGAAAACGTATTTCGTGACAAGCAGATGACCAACTCGTTATGATTTTCCGTTTTCACACACATATCTCAGCATAGTTGTTTGAGTTTCTGCCAGTAAATTATATATACACGTGTATAGGCCTATATATATGGAGGACAGAATATATATTCTTATGGGCGGCTCCTTATATATAGATATATCTTTTTATTATTTACTGACAGAAACTCAAACAACTATGATCCCAGATTTCTTGTTTATGACACAGCGAGTTGATCTGTTTCTTTACCTATGTAAAAATATGATTAACATTAATGGAAATTACTTTAGCAGTTTTTTCGCTCCCATTTATTCTGCAGCATATATATTTTAGTCCGTTTAAGAGTAAAAATAATTCAACGACATTTTCAAAACTTATACCCATGCAGTAGAACATTTATATAGCTCGCAACTTTGTTTAGTTCAGCTTTCTATAAACATTATGTCCGATGTTTGTTTGTGTTCAATGGCCAGTCAGTAAGTATGGTCATTTCAGGGTCACAGAAATCTCAAAACATCGGGTGACCTCTTAATAAGCGAGCTTGAAAACGATACTGAAAAGCCTTTTGCTTTCTTTATGAAAATTTGACAAATAGGTAAAATAGTGTATGGTCAAACCTGACGACATTGTACCAGAACATCTAGAAATCACGTGGCACGTTTTAGAAAGACACAAAAATCTATCTGAAAGAAAAAACTCATTAAAACATTCCCATTAGATTATGAATCTAACCAAACTTGAACATGCGGACCCTGGTTCTCGTATAAAACGTCTAGAGTAATCGCCATGGCGCCACCTGGAGTCCTACCTGTGTGCTAATTGTCGAGACGCCACCTGGCGGACAAATAAAAAATGGCCGGTTTCCGGAATGTCGTGAATGTGTGGAGATGGCGACAGATGAATTCAGACGAGTTAGCGAATTATAGTTTAGCCTTTTGGCACACAGGTAAAGTCTGATCGTTATCTCGCGTGCTCCAGGTAATCTACAGGTATATCGAGGTAGCGAGATCCTTATCGACGATTGGGCGACATGTCCTACTGTGTTACGTCATGGTCGACTGACCATCGGCTATGTTTGGACGAACACGTTACTTATCTGAGGAAATTAGCATGTTGACAGATTTTTTTCTATTTGTATTTCCGTGTGTATATACGTCTAGTCGACAGACTTAAGTCCTTGTGACAAGATTAAGGTAAAGGGTTATAGCGACTATTGAAAGAATATTGTCACGTATAATATACAAGCATCAAATATACATTTATTTATGCATATAAACCTACATTTAAAAGCTTACTACAAGTGGTTCAATAAAAAATCATAGTAAGTGCGTTTTTTTGTGAATGGATACGCGAGATTGGGGCTATAAACTTTCTTTTTCTTTATTCCCTAGAGTACAGGTACCCTCACTAAGACGATTTTTACTATGTACATGTATAGACTGCAAGAGACACGAAATAAGTCAACTTTACTTGCGTCTGAGACTCATAATATACAGGGACCTGAAAATTTGTTACAGCTATTTTTGGATATCAACTAGTGTGTTTTGAGTAATTTTACATGTTTTGCGGGGTTAAGATCAATTTTCGAAAACCTTTATGATCAATGAGGGGGCTTCTTATCGAAAATTGATCTGAACCCCCCAAAACGTGCAAAATTACTCTAAAATCCCTTGTTTAGGTCCAAAACTAGCTGTAACAAATTCTTATACATTATATTCCTAGAATAATATGTTACAATAGAAATGGCGTGTACTGATCATGAGTTGATAAAGAAAATTATCATCGAGATCGTTATTAGAGTATTCCGACCATCCAAACGTATACAACTGTCATTGCTATCGTTAACGCTTAAATGGCCATAATTTAGTTGAAACACGCAGTTCTTTCAAAAGAGGTTCCTATGCGAAATGGTAAAATAACCCTCGAGTCGCTTGCTAAATTTTATCTTTATTTCTCTGAAAATCACGTAAATAAACAAAGAAAACATGTTTCAACAGTATAACAAATATTCGTATCGAGGACAAATCCTTTTGCATTATTTAAAACAAAGTTTTGAAAAATTAGCATGGAATGCTTACGTTTTCACATTGCAATAATTGTCATCGAATCATAATATCTTCATCTCTGTAGAAATTCTTAGCAGGAGAACAATTCACTGTTCTCAATACGTAAAGAAAGCACTCGCCTTTCACCAAGACGATCGCGGTTCGATTCCCCGTTCGGCCGTGAATACAGACCAGACCATGTTTCCCGAGGATCCTGCGCGCGACCCTTATTACGACCATCCTCGCGCTAACTTCCGGACCACCAGGAGTGGGTTGTAGTCTACATGTTGGTAACATTGTTTCTAAATGATTGCGAAAGAGATATTATATAGTGTATAAGAACAATTATTGTATTTTATGTAAGCAATTGGTGTTTTAGGAAATGTTACTGTGGTCCTAAAGAACACACTGTTGATTTAAACATATTTTATTGTCAAATTGTCAAAGACAACTGGTTACGTGACTACTTAAATTTTATATATAATTTTCTGCAAAATAAATGTTTGATTAAGGACCAAACAACATTTGCTGAAATATTCATACCTATATTTATAATTTTATGGAGTATTTATGTTTTATTTATATATTTCGAACATCTTGACACGGAAAATAAGTGTTGACAGCGATGAAAATGATGACGTCATAAAAAAGATCGGTGACGTTACAATAACTATTGTTCTTTAGTCTCATAACAACATTTGCCTGCACAATGAATTACAATGGCAGGACGCGGAGCAAGTTTTTAAACATTGTATCCAGATGCAAAGCAAATGTAAACTCATAAATGTATCACATTTTACAAGTGAAATATCGAAAATTATTCATCCTACAAAAGTGAAAACATTTTTCTTCTGATTTGAATAATCAAAGCACCGTTTAAAAAACGACAACTTGGGGAAATTGAAAATGTGCTAGGGTAGGTTTTGCTTTGAAAATGTAATAGACAAAATATCTTACAGTATCTTTAGTAGTACCAAATATCTTTCACTCGGGTGGCTAATATTTTGATTATTTTACGAGTGCTAATATCAAACCCGTGAAATATATTTGGTATTCTGGAAGACACTGTTGGATATCATCTACATATGTACTTTTTTTTTGTTAACATTTTACCAACTTTTTTTAAGTAGTAGACAGAACTTCATTTTTCATATACTTGATATCTGTTTCAATTGTATATTTCAATCCTGTTTCTTTTTTAAAATAAACCCAATGTTCTTAGTCATATTTGCCCGTCCCCTTACGAAGTAACCCCCTGCTTAGTCGCACGGCTAAAACTGACAAGACAATTCTCTAGCTCTTCAAAATTTCTCCGATACGACGTTGCTGTGCTGTAATAAAGAAACTGCCTGTTCATTTACAGCTGTTAAGAGTTTATATTTTATGTATTGGAACCCTGGTCGAACTTATGTGATCATCTTCACACCTTTAATGTCGATTCTATATGACAAAACCGAGCATTCCTGACGCCTGATGTAAATTTAATGTGGATTAAAAAAAAAGAAAAAAAAAAGTAATCATTGTGTTGAATTATCTATTTGAATAATCTCTTATCAGCAATTTAAAGAAATGTATTACCTATTCTGAAATGCATTTTAACATGAAAAGGCGTACTGAGTATCTTAGTATGGAGTAAATAAATAACATCTACAAAAGCTTTACAAAGGTCGAATTCAAGTTTACAGACAGTTGAAGAATTTCCGACCACGCTTGCTCATATATATTGATTCTGAAGTCATAAATCCTCCGTGTGAATTGATCGTCAAGCATTGCAGACACTCAAAGGTTTTTTTTGTTTGAAGATACGACAGGAATACAGAAAATTCAAATAGTTTAATTTCGTTTCTTGATTTGGACAGATAGATCTTATATATTTTATTTATTATACAAACTTTAATCATGCGTGGGGTAGGTATTCATTCATGAAAGGTATAGGTTATGTCTTTCAATGGCTGAACTCATCGCTGTACAGACCAGAATCTAGACATACTTTAAACAGAACGCGTCCCCGAATATATCTTTCATTAAATTTTACTTCATTTTTTCTTAACTCATTCAGCACAAAATATGCATTTGAACTCTTCCAATTCAAAGGTTGGAATAGTTCGTTATGAAATTTCAGAGGTAAGTGGGTTAAGGTAAGTGACAACACTATATCAAATGTAACTCCGTAGAAGAGTTCCGCTCAGAAATTTTGTCTTGTAGCATTCTCCCCTCTGTAAAAAAGAGTTAAAAACAAAGATATTATTCTAGCTCAGAGTAACGTCCCTTGCTCGGTTTCAAGCGGCAAGATATTTGGACACGTCAAGTCTACACTGGATGCAGCTTGTGACAATACATAATATCAATCTCACTACACACCACAATACCGAAACAAAAACTAATCGGAATTGATAATGTAGCTACAACTTTAAAGTTGTATAAATTACCACAGTTTATGTAGCAAGTTTCGTCGGCGCCGACATTCAATCAATTATATTTATACATAGACTGCAGTTCATTAAGGACACATAACGAACTTATGAAGCAACAGCCTCCACTCTCTTCGTGAACCAGACTTATCAATTATGAAAAATGACATTTCGTTCAGTTAAATACGAGATACATTTATAAATATGTTTTGTACCTTATAAATAGTATTTATCAATGAAACTGGTTTTAGATAGAAGATTACATTTTATGATAAAGTTAATTGATAAATGACAAGCAGAATTTTGAAACTAATTGACAAATTGGAAGGAATTAATTTCGAGATGTCGTCTTTGTAAACAGATTATTTTGCCAGTCTTGTCTCAGACGTTTGCCGTATTTCCCGCTAGACGTCGCCACTAATATGTTCCAAGCTTATATCAATGTCTATTAAATTAAACTTTTCTGCTCGCTTTCATTCACAGGACTACTTATGTCTATCAGTCAAGCTTATTTTGCGGGTGGTGGAGATCGGAGGAAATTGTTTAAATACACGGAGAAGATGGTAGAAATATACCACCATAGATAGCCTACAAAATGACAGACACATTATTTAAAAGAACTGTTCTAAAATCTGTTTTTACGGAATCATTTTTTATTGAAACAGCGATGTCATTCCCCTGGCACTTGACGCAAGAACTGTTTCGAGGAGAATCAGTAATTGTTAAATCATGTCATGTCATTGGCACTCACTTGATGTAAGTACAGGTTTAAGCAAAATCAGTGATGTTTTAACAATATTTTAAGCAAAATTGATATTTCCTTTACACAATATATACGTCATTCAGGGTTAACTTTGAAATGGCATCATTGTCTATGATGTACAGTTTTAGTGACGTCATATGCTATAACTGATGACGTTTTACGATAACATGCTTTCCGTTGTACATAATATTTGCTGTTGATCAACGTTATTGTTGTCGTCATACGCGAACAATTTGATTTTGTTTTCATTGGCTAAAAAATGATGTTATCTCCCCATAACGTAAAAAATGACGTCGCCGTTTTATAACGTCGCTTTGGATTGGCTGATGCAGCAGTGTAATAATTTGTAAGAGAAAAAAAGTCCATCAATAAAGTGAATTTTCGCAGGGTATAGATTAAATTATAAGTATTTACATGAATCATTTTTTTATGTTATGAGGTTATAAACACAAAATACCGGAGTACACTCTCATCATAAACGGCGGTTTATGATTTTGACTTTAAACATATTTATTGTCCAAAATAGGACCAAAGGATTAGGCACAAGTTTTATGTTGAGTACACTCGGGTTTTTTGTGTGTTATACATCCAGAACATAAACATTGATTCAAGCAAATCCTTATATACATGTATTGCATCCCTTCTTCACCTTAATAAACTCTTACAGTATATAATTTAGCGTATACGCAGTGAAAAATATACCCCACGATTGATACATGTATCTGTTTTAAATATGGCGCCGTTCACGGTCGATGGCTTTTCGATGACAGCCATTGTTTTGCTTCTTCAACAGCTCCAAACACCGAACACAGTTGCGATCCAGTTTGTCTAATCATACAGCAAATGGATGCTGGCAAACTTCTTGCTCAGTTTGATAAACATTCGAAATTCTTTGTCAGTAAAACAAACAATGTCGACGTTCGACCGCGTCACTACCAGAGCAGTGTGCCAGCGCAGTAAAAGCGATGGAAGGAAGGAAAACAATCTTGCTTACTGCATGACTTCTAAACTTACAGATGTATCGATGTAGATTTAGTGGAACTATATTTTATCACATAACTGACTCGTTCAGTCATGTCATATGGCCATGTAATAAAAATGGTATTACACACGTGTAATAACACTATTGTGACGTCATAATTAAATGACGTCTTTATGACGTCTTATGATTGTCTCGGTAGTGAAAATCGTACTGTCACAGAAGACATTTGCCTTTCTTATAAAGAATTAATTAGAGTTTTTTTTGTATTTTCTCTTAAATATAAGTTATGTGATAAATATAATCTTACACTCGTGTCAATGTAATATGGAATTTATTAAACTCGTTAAATAATTTAATAAATTCCATATCACATCGACACTCGTGTAAGATCCTCTATATCGTAGCAACAATGGCTATCGTAAGTTATAATTATGTAGCTATCGTCGTAGGATTCAGCTTCGATTTTGTTTTACTCGTATAGCATCTGATCAGTATTAATGATGTAAATATTAAGTTCGATCCCTGAATATTGTTGATGTGTTACTAAACTGTAGTTGAACTCTTTGTTTTCATTGTTAATGTCTTGTGCTTTTTTTTTCAATGACGTAAAAGTAATCGACATTTTGACGTATAGGTTATTTTTTCAGCTGATGCAGTTCAACCTCTTTCTTTGATTTGTTTTAAGGATGGATTTCTTTGTTTCCTTCTAGATATGAGTTAGTGTCCCTACCTTGCAGGAGTAGGCTGTACATGGATCCGCCTTGTCCGTCCATAACGAATTACTGGAGAAATACTCTCCGTCCACGGTGCAACCTTTACACACTTCACAACACTTCCGGTGACCACTCAACAGGTAGTCAAACAAGATCATGTAACAGCCTTCCAAGCTCTGGCACTTCTCCCTTCTACATTCCACGGCTCCTCCCTACAAAAACAAGGACACAATGCAAAATTAAAACAGTTCGGAAGACAGAATAATATTGTTATAATGTACGATAAAACCAATCAATTCAGTCATGGAGCTGAATGTAACTAGTAATCCGCTCACTAATAAATATATTCAATCATTTATCTATTTTATTCATTCCTCCATATCTATTCGGCTTTGCATGGTTGTATTTATTTTATTCACCCACCCCCTTTGTCCGCGTTTTTCATTCATTTATTAATTCAGTTAATTTTTATTTAGATCTTTGATTTGTTAATTCATTCACTCATTCATTCTTCCATTCACTCACTCATCCATCCATCCATTCACTCATTCATTCATCCATTCACTCATTCATTCATCCACTCATTCATTCATTAATTAATTCATTCAGTTAATTCATTCATTCATTCATTCATTTATTCATACATTCACTCAATCACTCACTCACTCATTCATTCAGTTAATTCATTCATTCATTCATTCATTCAGTTAATTCATTCATTCATTCAGTTAATTAATTAATTCATTCATTCATTCAGTTAATTCATTCATTCATTCATTCATTCATTTATTTTAATCGCTTAATCACTGAAGGCTATCAATCAGTTATGTTTCCATTCTATTAGCCCAATCCCGTCCCATTTGCAGATGTTCAAAAGAGCATCTTGGTGTATGTACAGCTAGCTTTAACATTGAGTACATGAACTTCCCAGCATGCACCAGTATCCTTACGCCATTAAGCAGCTCAGCGAGCGCAGCTGCACACCAGGAGGTGAAATACGATAACCTATCTCGTTCTTTTATCTCGACTCTATGCACTGATCATTCTTAAGGTTATATATTTTAGATTTCTGTAAAAATTTCTACGTTTACGGAAGATAATTTCTTATCAAAAAATTTCAACATTGTACGTTACTATGAGTATGGTTGAGAATGCATACACACCTGGAGGGGGAAAGATGATGTAAGTGAATTCTAAAATCGTAATGTGTTTTATTTCTATCTACATTTTGGAAGTTCACGTATCTGGCTGTCATTGATGAATTTTATTTTACAGATCTGTCAGTAAACGTACTTTGTTTAAGTGTAGGCGACATTGAAACGTTGCAGATATATAAAACAGATGATAAATCATAAAATATTCAAGATTAATCATAGTAGTGTCGGTATGATAAATGTAAGTATGCTATCCTTGAAAGTACATTGCAAAACTGAAAAATTGATTTCTGAATGCACTTTCTGGGAACGCATATAAAAAGAGTATCGTGTTACATGTATCAGAGACCGAGTTACAACAGCCCTGAAGAATGGCTGGTTCTACCGCACGTGGTTTACACGTGAACGTACAATAACGCGTGTAGATAGGTACAAGATTAATTAATTAATCACTCAGATTTCTATCCTCGAGCTTGAGGTCAAAGACGTTGCATGATTACGGATACTATTGAAATTGGAATATACAAATTTTAGTCTTCAGTTGTAAAACAAATCGACGTGATGAAAAATAAATTCATTTGTTTTCAGTCACCCAGCACGATTCAATTCAATCTTTAACTTGAGAACAAAAGAAGAAGCAAGCAAACAAACTAACATTTAAGTCTCCGGAAATGAGTGCAACAAAGCATATGATATACCGAGCCCCGCCAACTCTCCTCAGTTATAATGACTGTTTAATTAATAATCAAAAGTCAGGTATAAGCTGCATATGTACGTCGGTTTTGCAGACGGGGAATTGAAGATTATGTCTATCTAATAGTGCTGCTATTGTAAGTTGCAGCATTATTCGAAAGACGAAACCAATTGATTACGAATTGAAATACGTCAATTAATAGTGACGTCATAATTATGTGACGGCCAAAACCCCCCCGGACAAATCCGCCTCTGAGATCAAGAAGATGAAAGCCAGTATTTGGCATTACAATTTGTGTACAAATTACGTGGATCGACACTGTATAATGTTGGTCTATACAGAGGATAGGAGTAATATTGTAGAACTAGGAGCTAGCTAACCGTAGGGAGCGTTAATTGACGGGGGCCAACAGATACTAGGGTTGGATTAGCTAAACAGATGTTACGGATCCATTTTCAAATCTCCGTTCGTTATTATGTAATCTCCGAACACAAGTACGGGTAATAAAATCCGGAAAAACTTGACGACGCCTCAAGAAAGGACAGAGCATCAGGTGAAAGCATGTACAATGCTGCAAGTCATTGCTGCAATCGTTGCGATGATATATTATGTACATTATTGTGTTTAACGGTTAAATTTCAAGTTTTTAACTTTAACACACGGCATTCTCTGGCAGAAATGAGCTACACAGGTGCAAAATCGTTATATACCCAATTAAAGGTGATTCATTATAGCCAGGCAGTTAAATGTACATGTAATTGCTGCATAGCTGCCATCTCTTTGGAAGCCAGTATTTAATCCCCTATTCCTTCGTTAAGAACGGAGGCCGGAGTGTGCGGGGGGAGGTGAGGGTGGAGGAAGGGAGGGGGGGGGACACGACGCAATGATCTCCTACCTGTTGAGGACAACTCTCTGTGGTTGTGTATACTTTACCTTTATCGTATTGAGAAAGAAGCGTATTATTAAATTTTAGGAATTGACGTTATATTTTAATTGTATCTTGTAAGTTTATAGGGGTCTTAATGTGGAGGAAACCGCAGAGACCCCCCCCCCCCTCCCCCTTGTCGGGCAGGTCCAAAACGTTTTTTACGCCCAACCATATCTCGAGGGTTCTTTGCTAGAAGGCGCTATCTGCCATTTTTGTATTATTCCTACATACTGGTTGGCGTTTTCTACCGCTCATGAGTTTGCCGTCTTTAAAGTAATCCATTCATGTGGTTGATATTGTTATATAATATACATAATAAGATAGTATATATCTCATAAATATATATGCAACATGTACAAATTTAAAGTATAGCAGGGAGAAAAAGACTCAAAATACATGTCAACGTCATATCACTCCGCTGAACTACTTTTACGAACAATCGGACAACCTCGGGCCTTTCCGGCAAGCTCGCATGAAAAAACCCGAGGTGTTTCAAATGCTTTTACGACATAATGGCTTCCTTCATTGATACAAAATAAAAGAGGGATTTTCAAACGGAACGAAATTATATGGATTTTGTTAGTAATGAAACGGAAACACATTGCATGTAATCCATTTTGTATCAACTGGGAACAAAAATGACTTTTTTGAAACTAGATGTCTGCTTCTTTGATACGAATTTTTTCTCCATTAATCGTGAATTTATGAAAAAGATTATTAATTTGGTCCTGTTGAAAAGTCTTAATGCAAATAAAGACGGTAAACTTTTTTCTTAATTATCTATGAACAGTAACAAAGAGGTTGCACGGTACCCGTCAAACGTTTTTCGCCGTGTAGACTTTCAACATTGTTGGGTTTGTCCGACCAAGGATCGAACCAAGGCCGTCTCGGTAAAAGGCACGAGTGTGCTACAATACAAAGACTGTGCCATCTGACCACCCATAAACACTTATGTGAGTTTTAAAATGTAAATAATTCGTTCTCTGTATGTAATTATTTTCTTGTTTGTGAGTCTTGAGCCAAGAGCGATAATGCGTTACCGTAAGACTGCAGTCTCAGATACAGAAGTCTGTCTGTGAATTTTTGTACACGTTACACAATATGCCTATCGCTTCAATTATCGTCTGCCTTCTCAAATAATAGAGCTATTTATCAGCATATAGCATTAGACTGGGTTTTTTAACTTCTCAATTTCATAATGGGAAAACAGTTCTCAAATATAATCACCAGTAAGAAATAAAATATAGTGAGCATTTTATAGGTAACACTTCATCTTTTACGAAATACCCGGGATTTAATCGGTGTTTTAGAAATGTTTACAACCCGTTTATTTGTTAAATGTCGCCATCTTCGAAAAAGAAAATATCTATAATATTAGCGCATGCCATATAACCTTTAAAGAAACGAAATTCAAAATCCTTTAAAAAGAAACAGATAGATTCTTAACATATCAGAAAATGTCGACCTATGACCCGACCCCTTGTAAATCAACCACCCCCGGCCTGAGACGCTCGGGGCTGGAGCCAGACCCAAACTGTTCAAAGTTTCAACAACTTATTAAACTCCAAATTTTCAATTTTATTTCTTAATGTTTCAAATAATGTAAGATTTTTTTATGAATTTTGTCTTTAGATGATACTTCCGAATCACACAGCTCACCTTTACGGGTACTTTGTATTTCAATACCCTTGATGACAGGGTGTGTTAAGGGTTTGTTAAGCTAAACGATCTTTTAAGAAGTGGGCCGCGAACTTCTCGTCTGGCATACCTGTCTCCAACCCCAGGCGTAAGTTGTATAAAACCGCACTCAAGTGCTAGTTCAAAAACTATTAGGCCGACTACAGCAAACAGTTTGGTCTACCGTCTGCTGCCATTCATACCGATAATAAGGGTAGTCGATTTCGCTCGCGCTGTACTCGCGCTAGATTACAACCGAGAAATTAACATCGTCTGTTTGTGTGCGATTAAGGGTGCGCGTGTTTGTTTAATTATTCAGTAGTTAGAAATGCTAGTTGTAGTTTTATAAACGTATGTATTTTTAATTGGATCACAGTACAAGCATTGTCAACAACCGTAATGAAAATTTGTACAGCAGATTAAACATAAGATAGACCGTGGATTTTATTTTTCATTAAATTTCAAAACAGACAATAATATGTACTACAATGTACAAGTAAGAAAATTTAACGACACATGTTTTTGACGTTATCATCGTATTCTCAATTATCGTGAATAAAATTGATACCGTAGACTAAAATTATTTATGTTGAGAATATGTAGTGAGAGTTTAGGCTATTGTATAGACATATTTGTTTTTTTTAAAAGGTGCACAGTATATCAAAAATTAAAACAACAAATGAAATTAAGGAAAGTTACTTATAATTGTCCTTTTTAAGATTTCTCTCGGGTCGGACAACAAATGACATTTGGTTTTGATAGTTACTTCACCGAACTCGCTTTTAAAATCATCCAAGTCAAAGGTTAGATTGTTCAGGGTTGATTGAGTAAAGACTTCTCACAAACTCTCCGCATTTCCATCCGGGCAATAAATAAAGTTTAATAATTTGTTTCATTTCTCAAATGGTTACTGTATTTTGATTCTTAAAGATAGCATAACTTGTTTTTGTTCTGGAATAGATTTGGTTTGGTTTATTTTGTTTTACTTCCTATTAACAGCCAGGGTCATTAAAGGACGTGCCAGGTTTTGGAGGTGGAGGAAAGCCGGAGTACCCGGAGAAAAACCACTGACCTACGGTCAGTATCTGGCAATATCTGGAATAGAATGACTTTTGAAATGGCAAAAGAAAGTATAGAAACAACCTATGAATAAATTAGAATATGTCATTGCAAAATATTTACAAAAGAATTGGTCACAAGTAATTGCAACTTAGAATTGCCTCTTCCATGATGATGAATATTATTTTGGACAGGGGAGAGAGAGAGGGGGGGAGTGGTGAGGGTAACTAAAACTAATAATTAGAACGGTTTTATAACAAAACTACATAGACCTAACCTGGTGATCACAGAATATTATGATATCATTATATACTATATACATGATATAATGTTTATAGATGTCGGGCGAATGTCGTTGATCGTTAATTATATCTGTGCCTGAAGCAAACAAACACATTCCAGTCGACCTTGTTATCCTACTTAAGGCTGGTGGACGTTGTTACAAAATTTATAAGAAGTACCAGAGTTTAGATAATGCACCATGTTAAGGGCAGTTATCGGTATTTTACAAGAGTTGCCATGTGTTACCAACACTACATACATATAGCACCTGGCTAGTGCTCTCACAGATGTTCAGTTCCCGCGAGATTTTGACGTGAATAAACACTGAAAGCCATAATAATGCGTCGGCGCGCTTTTTCCTAACTGCCCAAGAGCTCTTAAACGTTTGTAGTAACCTAAGATAAAAGCCATTGATGAAAGCTCTCGAGAGACTAAGATCTGAATACACAAACGCCATCGCGAAGGGGATTGTATATGAAATAACACGTAGACATTATGCCATATTACACAAGAATGTTTCAGTTCGAATACTTAACGTGACATCGCGGCAAATGGAATTCTCAAAGAGACGGACACCCTGTTATATTTACATTATTCATGTGGCCTTTTACAACACGGGGCGGCACGTGCTTTTCTACGTTCAAAATCACGTTGATTCGTCGTATTATATCATTAGACAAAATTAAATCTTATCACGTTTTTTTTTTATAGATTTTAGACTGACAATACGTTGAATTGAGACCTAAGTTGTCAAAAAAATCACTGGCAAGTTTTCATTGCACAATACTTTGATGCTCTCTAGTCTTTACGTATTTTAAGGAAATGGCATGTATATCATGTATATGTACAAAAACGAAGTATTTGGATTTTTGATCTATGAGTGTTTGGTCCGTGTTTTCTAGTGTCCTTTCGAGTGCCTCGACTTTTATTAAAACATACTGTTACGATTGGAAAGACAAACAGAGGGATTCCGAAAGAGACAAGTGTTGGTTTACAGACGATCACAGTACCAAACACGCTTAGGAAAACAGCATTACCTCAATGACTATAAACGTCGGTATAACCCAGATGACGGAGACATAAATTCGCCGTTATATATGTGTTTAGCCTCTGAAGTACTTGATGCTGAGAGCCTTGTTAGCTGAAATCTACTTCAATTAAAGAGTAAATAGACGAAAAATTCTCCTTTTTGATGTAATTTGAAAATGGCAACTCTTCGTTATGTTGATTATTTTCAAGTACACGTGATCGAAAACTTATAAAACAAAAGTAAATAAGCCACGTGATGACAGAAACTGATATACCAGAAATGTATATCAATTATAAAGTGGTTTACGTCGGGTAGAATATATACAAGTTTGACTCGACTGTTGTCTACATATATGATAATCGGTTGTCGTTCGTGTCACTCCACAACACCAGGGCCCTGTGTTTACGTCACAAATCAGCAGGAGCGTCACAATTGAGTCATGTGAGATCGGGAGTAATAAGGGGGGGGGGGGGGGGGGGGGGGGTTATATGATTATTTGTAATACTGGTATAAATAATAGTTTTTATATTTTTTACAGTTTCAGTTCAACCTTAATTTAATTGCTCTTCTGTCGATCACAATGCGATTTAAAATACAAATGGAGCAAAACGTCGTTTATATAGCAGTGTTATCTAGCGGTACGCTATTTATCTAGCGGTACGTTATTTATCTAGCGATACGTTATTTATCTAGTGGTACGTCATTTATCTAGCGGTATGTCATTTATCAAGTGGTACGTCATTTATCTAGCGGTACGTCATTTATCTAGTTGTACGTTATTTATCTAGCGGTATGTCATTTATCTAGCGGTACGTCATTTATCTAGCGGTACGTTTTTTATCTAGTGGTACGTTATTTATCTAGCGGTATGTCATTTATCTAGTGGTACGTCATTTATCTAGCGGTTCGTCATTTATCTAGCGGTACGTCATTTATCTAGTGGTACGTCATTTATCTAGTGGTACGTCATTAATCTAGTGGTACGTCATTTATCTAGTGGAACGTTATTTATCTAGCGGTACTTTATTTATCTAGTGGTACGTTATTTATCTAGTGGTACGTCATTTATCTAGCGGTACGTCATTTATCTAGCGGTACGTCATTAATCTAGTGGTACGTCATTTATCTAGCGGTACGCTATTTATCTAGCGGTACGTCATTTATCTATTCGTACGTCATTTATCTAGTGGTACGTCGTTTATCTTGCAGTACGTAATTTATCTAGTGATAAGTTATTGATTTAATGGCACGTCATTTATCTAGTGGTACGTCATTTATCTAATGGTACGTCATTAATCTATCGGTACGCTATTTATCTAGTGGTGCTTCATGTATCTGGTGGTATGTCATTTATCTAGCGGTACGCTATTTATCTAGTGGTACGTCATTTATCTAGCGGTACGTCATTTATCAAGTGGTACGTCATTTATCTAGTGGTACGTCATTTATCTAGCGGTTCGTCATTTATCTAGCGGTACGTCATTTATCCAGCGGTACGTCATTAATCTAGTGGTACGTCATTTATCTTGCAGTACGTAGTTTATCTAGTGGTACGTCATTTATCTAGCGGTACGTCATTTATCTAGCGGTACGTCATTTACCTAGTCGTACGTCATTTATCTAGCGGTACGTTATTTATCTAGTGGTATGTCATTTATCTAGTGGTACGTTATTTACCTAGCGGTACGTCATTTACCTAGCGGTACGTCATTTATCTAGCGGTACGTTATTTATCTATTGGTACGTTATTCATCTAGTCGAACGTCATTTATTTAGCGGTACGTCATTTATCTAGTCGTACGTCATTTATCTAGCGGTACGTCATTTATTTAGCGGTACGTCATTTATCTAGTGGTACGTCATTTATCTAGCGGTACGTCATTTATTTAGCGGTACGTCATTTATCTAGTGGTACGTCTTTTGTTTAGCATTCACCTGTCCCAACCCATTGTTAATGGTTTCTCCTCTAATATACGTGACATACACACACTGTATAGCTTTAGATTATGAATTATTATAATTTATGTCTGGTTAAACGGAACGTGGTCCTTGGCATTTCATATCTCGTAACTTGCATTGTAGATCGTTTAACAGAATGCACATTTTATCGCACACGTGCGCTCATTTCCTAAATTATTATAATGTCTGGTCATACAACCAAATAGTTCCCAAAAGATGATCACGTGAAGGGTTGGGCCCTGTATGGGATGAGTTGATAAAACTGTATGAGGTTTTATCACAATTACATGTACGCCAATTTGAAAATGACGGCCTTATACATGTCAAAACTTTTATTTTTTATGCCCGAGGAAAAAATACTCAAGACTTATACAATATATTCCCTTAAAGCTAACTAGTCCGTAATTATTTCATCGCTGTTATGCGGCAACACATTAAAGGCGGTCTCCCCAGAAACAAGCTACTCGAACGTAACACGGCAATGTTTACGCACGAGTCTGATAACATTTACTTCTTACGACAGTCGATAGCATAGAAAAATTCCGGAACCAAAACACCGTCAGCGGATTCGGTATTAGACTGTCTGAGTACGTAAACTTTTGTCCGGAAAAGAGAAGTCGAGACGGATTTCTCATATCCTATAAAGATTTTCAAACCGAAATTGTGTTTGAAGGCTTAGTATGCTGTTTTGTAAACTTATCAAACAGTATGCAGAATTCTACGTAAGATATTTAAGAATTGCTCTATTTTCAGTTGGCATTCATAGGCATTATGAATGCCATCATGGCAAAGGCAAATTTAAAGGCTAGTATTTCATGTTTTATTTTTGATTGGCATTTGTCCAGTTAGAATTCATATTGCTTATAAATGCCAACAAAAGGCAGTTTAATACTTATATTTATCATTTTTAGAATCTATTAATTAATTAATATTTCAACTAAACTTTTTATTTCTCAGCATTTTATCTCACTCAGATAATGAATACATCGAGTATGCTTCCAATGACTAGAGTTACCACAGCCGAGGGACGTTCAGTGGTATCCAACGTAACAATCGTGTCGTCATGATAATAATGACGTCAGCATTCGGTCTATGGCTTCAATAGACTTATGAATGAATACTCAACTTCGTTGGCTTATATAGAGGCAATGTCATGCGATGGTAAATATCATTTTATTAAATCAAATTCTATCTTTTCTCGAAATTAACTTTCTGAAATTAAGCAAACTTTAAAAATGCGGAATCGAACCCATAACCTAAATATGTATAATTATATTTGGGGACTTACTCTACCGAACACTGCGATAGTCATTTCGTGCGAGCGTTCGAGTTTCACAGGAAGGTGATGTCGTTTACAGTTCACAGAAGCGTGCGTTGTGGCTTTCAACGTTTCATAATCCCGTGCCAAAATATTTCAAAGCAAAGAAGATATATGTTTCTTTTATACGTGCTTCAGTCGACATTGCTGACATAGTGTAAGTGCAAGCTGGGTTTTCTAGACAGTCGAACTGTGTGAACTCGGATCCAAATGTGACGGTGTAGACGAGTTATCCTCGCTAGAAATGTGTTATCGGGGGAGTAAGTTCACACGTGGTAATGGAGCATCGTCATCATCTATTGGCCAATTATCCATCAATTAAATTAACCCAGACGTTATTCACTTACAAACGTTTTCACGACCGTGAGTAGTCTTTACAAGAAAGGTCATTCACAGTCCGTTTCAAACGTTTATGTGATCACTTTGAGTTGTTAGATAAAAGTGTAAACCAGTAATGGTATAATTCTGTAGACTATCGGTTTACCAAAAAGCTTTTACAACTTTATAACAACAAATCCATTCGAAAAAGTACATAATTTTGCAGTTTCAACATTTTTGTTTAAAAATATTTTTATTTCGAACATGAAATCATCGCAATTCGTCACGACGTTATGCAAAACGATTTATCAAAACATTCAAAGCAAAATAAATAAAGTGTTTATTGTAAATTAAGTTGGAAACAAATCATCAAAAAGAAGATCCATTTGTTTTAAATTATATCAGCCTTTCTCGTGAACCGTTCCGGCCATCAAAGTAGCTATCAAAGTCTCGGTTACACGAGATGTACCGTTACTGTGGAAACGGAAATGTAAGTTTAACGCTTCGCATAAAATAAGGGAGGTAACTGTGCACCCTGTATTAACCCTATATATGGGGAGTTAACGGAGCCCCTGGTGTTAACCCCCGATAGTTCATATATCACGAGTATTGCAATGTCAAATACGTATCTTAATAATTAGTTATAGCTGATTCTTTTTTATTTTACACATATTAAGAATAGAATCTGTAAAAAAAAAACGCAAATGAGAAAAGGACATTTATTTTGCTAATATCTTATTGGGATACAGATCCGTATTCTCCTTTCATTATCAAGTTTTGTTTTGATGACTTTTGCATCCTCTGAACAGAACACTCAGGGCGAATCGTCTTACAGACGACGTCATCTGCAGCAGGTCATTTCGTCACAACACGCAGTCTATTAATTATAATTAGCTTATTGTTATGAAAAGACTTAATGCACACTTATAATTATGCAAGTTTTTTCGCCCCACCAATATTGCCTTACAAGGTCATGAAAGCTGTAACTTGATTGGATAAAGGAAAAGGTCACTACAATTTGACCTCTTATGGGAAGTTGTCAGATCATGCGTATGAGGAAAGTAACAGAGCACCAGTGGGTCTTCATTTCATTGAGATTGGAAAGGGCTTCATATAAGTTAGTAAACTTGTGCCCAATCCCATTGTATATATTTATTACAAATAAAATATGTTTAAATCAAAAATCAGATTGTAATGTCAACTGAAAGATGGTTAAAACAATGATAATGAGACTTTAGCTAAACTTCCAGTGGGAACCATGATCCGATATACTAAAACAGAAAAGATGACTGGAAATAGGCATACAGTTTGTATATCAAACGGGAGAACAAACTAAGCAGTTGAAATAGAAGAAATTACTTTGTGCTTTCACACTTGTACACCTGTTTATATTGGACCTAGCTACATATAAACCTTCCTACTTCGACCACTATACATACATCAGACCCGTTGATCGAATATCTGTCTTTAGGCCTGTCTAAAAAGTGTTGTTATCTCCCTTGTTTGCAATATCATGCCTACATTGGGAAGTGTTTTTGCAACAAATTTGCGCCATGTAATCGTGACGTCATAATGGGAACTACGTCATCTGATTGTCACATGGCTCCAAATCATCACAAAAAACACTTCTCGGAAGTCCATCTTGTATCCATCATTGTGGCCTATCGGGGGGAATAACAACACTTTTGTGAAAGGCATATAACAGACAATGTATGATAAACAGAGTAGTCGTTTCTAGACGGAGTGATCGGTCCTGGGAACAGGTATCGGGAACTTCCGGTTTGTAAATATTACTGTACAGTGTTCACCGAATACCAATGGTGCCAAGAAATGGTCCAAAAAAAAACGTACTCGATCAAATCACCATATCAACGTTTGTATCAATCTTTTCGCTTTAATTATAAAACGCTCTTGGTTTGTCACGTGACCAGACAATCAAACACTCGAGAATCAGGGTTGAGTGTTTTTGTCCGGTTGCCATAACTATACTGCCACAATGTTGAGTACCCTTGCCAGAATCCTGATTTTTCTGTCGTGTTTCTTTTGTGAATGAATTCGATTTAAACCATATGGCGGCTGACAATTATCAATGAATATATTGGCACACACTCCCTAATGCTTACTGTAACGTTACACAAAAAACATATCATGCAGTTGACGAATTAATCTGGGATGGCCCCAGAGGGAAACATTAAACGTTGTGTTGTGTATGGTCTAAAAGGCCCAATATACGTAATTGAGGAAATTTTTCAGGATTCTGAAAAATTACGGAGGAAAATCCTCTTGATAACCATGCAAAAATCAGCCTAAAACGAAGTAAACCAGAGCGGTAACTAACAAGAAACTCTTAACAGAAAAATCCAAAGAATTGAAAATAATTCAGGTGGGGCCCACTTCAACAAGCCGAAGTTAGAAGACTGTCCAAAAAGGACGCGTATTTACAAATACCGAGTTTCAACTGCTGCTTAACCGGCAACCGCGTCAGAATTCAGCTTGCATATTGCTGATATCAGTTAATCTTAACAAAATCTATAAATAAAAAAAAAATATTAGGCTTGATTTTCCCTTCAAGTTTTGCCGAAAGTTACGTTTATTGGGCCTTTAAAGTCAAAACTTAAGATACAATGTTTATTCGGATTTTATGTTTCTACACTAAAATATTTTAATTCGTATTCGACATTTTGTTATAAATAACATTTTTATCAAATGTTATTTGTTTGCGAAACTGGTCGATACTCTGATGTACAATGAATGTTTCACAATCATATTTTCAAGAAATATGAATTGATCAACTGTGTTACGATGCTTTCCATTGGCTGCAGAAATACCAGTAGTTAAGGTAAAATTAGAAGTCAGTATGTGTCTTCGTTATAACTGGTCATCTCATGTTGTAAAGTGTTTTCTCGTAATGTATTAGTTAAGTAAGTAGTCAGCCGCCAATGGAAAATATCGTTACAAAATTTTGCAGTTACGTCATATTTTACAAAAGATGCAAATTTACACAACTCGATTAACATAAAACAAAAGATCAGTTCTAATTCTTTTTAAATGAACAAGACTGAAAACAAATTAAAGATAACATAATTAGCTTCGATGAGACTTTTCTAAAGTGAATTAACCTTTTATCGAATACAAATTAGTAAAACGCAACTTTAAGCAGTTTCAACCTTACTGTTATACAAATTAAATTTGATACATTAATGTTTTCATTACACTAAGAGTTGTAACAAGGCATCAATCACAACGATATGAATAACAAGAACTTCAAATAATGTAAGCTTTTATACGGAAACACTTATTTCAAATGTTGATAAATTGTTTGTTTCAAAATGTGACATTTTACATAACTTTAGAAATGTTTAGACGTTTTGTCTGATCACATTGATTTATTGCTTAATTCATTTACCCCTGAAAATTCATAATGAACCATTCGAACCTTTGAATTGGAAGAGTTTAAGTGTCTTCAGGGGTGAGTGTCATTAATAAATGACGAAGAATTTTATTGTTATGCCCAAAGTCTATATCTGAATAAGATTCGTAAAATTGGAATATAATATTGTAAAGTATCGCAGCCTCTCCGCCCGACGACTAGTCACATTTGTACCATTTACCTGTACACAAATGGCTTCTTTCATACACGTTTTTCAAATGATTCATGATTTTCTGATTTTTTAAATACTTTCAAACAATACAGATACATGTATATTGTTCAAATAATATATTGAAGAAATGAAATAGAATGGCGCGACAAATATAAGATAAAAATAACATTATTTGATAAAACAAAAACTTGTTGATTTAATACCGTAATAACGCATTTAATAACAAAACAGTCTGTCTGTTTATATTCTTTACATGTAAAATATTCACTTTCGGAAATGAATTGAATATGACTATTGATGTTCATTAATTGTTAAAAATGAATGCAAGGCAAATTTCTCTTATTTTAATCTGCTATTTTAAGCATTTTATCATTTGATATTGTTTGAAAATCGTAAATTTAACATTTCTGTTGTTTACCCACGGGGGAGGGGGTAAGGTGGAGGTAAGGATTTGGTATCTTTTATGTGACATATTCTGTGAAATGATCCACACAGAAATCAAATGTTTTGATCTGAAATTATCTACATGTATTGTGGTATAATATAATAACTATACAAAGTAATGGAATATTCAATCAAGAATAAGGTTCTACACGTATGTCACTTAACATATAAAATACTTGACAATGAAATCAATGGTAATTGAAATCGCGCTTTCAGATTTACTTTTATTATTTAGAACGACACTTTATTTAATCAAAGGTATAATAAATTGTGATTTTTATTTCATCAAAGGTATAATAAAATGTGATTTTTATTTCATCAAAGGTATAATAAAATGTGATATAACTTAAATATCATAATGTACTATTCATTGATTCATTAATGCAATGTAATGAAAGTACCGAGACTTACTATACATTGATAAAATTGAGCTGTTGCACGCTGAGCGTTGTTCGTATCTCCGAAATTTATATATAGCTATTGATTAAAGCACCCGACAGTCCTATGACGATAACACGATCTAAATTACATAGTTTAAATAGAATCCGAATTAAACAAACTCTGGTTTGGTTGGTTACGTGATAGCCGAGGCCGCGTAAGCCGTTTAACAAACTCCTGATAATACTAAAGGCCGCTTGTGCCCTTCCAAAGCAAACAGCAAATTGGCTTCTAATACGGCAGTGTACTGTTAGTCTATTTGAAAACAAATTAAACTGATAACTATTAATCGCACACTTGTGCTTACTGATAGGGTAAAGTTTCTTTGTCAAAATAAGCAAGACCATGGCATATCGAAAGGTTTAGAGATTTATAGACAAGTACCTACACACAATGTGGGAAAAGTCCAGGTTTATACTATAAAGAAGTTAATCCTTCATATTTTCATTCAAATGAATCGAACAAAGTCGGATTCGACCACAAAACTTGGAATTTGATTGACAGCTGTACAAAAAAGCCTAACTTTTATGGACTATAGTTGGCTATCGTCGCTTATGACTTGGATAATAAATTCAGCATCCGGGCATTGAACGAATTTAAATATCAGACAATCAAACAGCTGATTGTAATCGGTATCAATGACAGGTCTGTATGGAGATAGACCCTTAATATCAACACATACTTTGTGCTCTTTCTTTCCTTCTATTTTATCTCTAGAACTCGGATTTCACAGTCTCGGTAAAAGTGATTATGACGGCCCTAAGCGGCCCCAACTTCTATAGTAAAAAGTAAATTCTATAGAAACTTGGCGTCGAATACAATATAAAAATCTGAATCTTTCTTACCTTAAAAGACATTTAGGAAATTTGCTATTTGTAGAGAACGCTACACCGCTGTGCTAACTTCACAGAAACAGGAAAACCCTGCCATCATAACCTAATAAAACAAACTACCTATTTTGTTCAGCGTCGCCATTTTTTTGCCAATTATTGATTGTGGTGAGATACCCCTAGCGACGGCGAGAGGACGTATGGCAAGGTGAGTGAGAAACTTTAGTTCTAAAATATCTAGGATTTATGGAAATAAAATATACATACTGAAGGGGAAAATACAATGCATCACACATATTTTAACATTGAAAAAATGAAATAATAATTATAATATATAATTCCTTACGGAAGCAAAAGAGTTTTAAGTGATGAGAAAATGAAATAATGTCTTCAATTTATCTTTTGAAGATGAAACATGACCATTTCGCGACCCCGTAATTAATAGACAACATTCTATATTGGATCTATTTTTTCAACCTTGATTCAAATATTCATATCAGTTCTAACGTTTTTAACTGATTCTACAAAATGCTCAAAGTATTTATATTTAATTGTGTTTTAATTTTAATGAAACAATACACAACAACTCGACGATCGTCATTTCTGTACTTATTAAACTCACGTGCACAATTTCAAATCTTTCCTTTGTTCATATTTTGTCCCTGGTTTAATCGATTTTGAGTTTGGATTATGATTTTGTTAACGCTTCGGTATTCTCTTATTTGTTGTCAAAATCGTCCAGTGCTATGTATTAACAGGACAGAAAAACGAACAACAATATGAGGAAAGCGTAAGAAATCGGACGCATTTTCAAATTAATTCTATTTTTATTAGCATCCACTTAAAATCGCATGATTTTTCAATACAGAATTTATACAAATAAACCTATTTCATAGTTTAGTATTTATGTTGGTTTTTTTAACGTGCGTTCTGTTTTAATTTTTGTGCAATGAATGTAAATCATAAAGCTGACTGGAATATTAATTGTTAACACACAACAGACGATCTCGATGGCAGACAGAGCTGAGATTTAATAATTAACTTAGGAGACGAAAGTTTAATTAACTAAACACAAAGTCTCTGATCAGGAGAAATTCTTTTTTTTTTGACCAGTTTCGGAACTGGCACACGTGTCGTATAGTTACTGAAGTTTTTTTCTGTTTTACTTTGGGAAACCGTATTTTCTTATTTTTCTATTTGAAAAACAAGACGATATTTTTAATTTAAATTTGAATTTGACACAGTAACCCAATATGAGTACACAGGTGTATAAAGACCATTATATATTAGTAAGTATATATGTTATCCGCGGCCAGGTGTATCTCTATAGAGTATATACGATCGTGATCTAGACATGTCGCTGGGTTTCATCTGTTACCGGGGGCAAAACTTATATTTTCTTGTTTTGACTTTCATTGTTTATTTTTGTTTGTTATCGGGAGCTTGTCAACATGAATTAAAAGCGAGGCCCTAAGTGGTTCCGTGAAATTGAACCGTTAAGCATGGATAACTTAACACTCAAGTCCCAGCGAGGAGATACACGAGCAGGTACGAAACTTATATATACAAAATCACAAAATTATAACGTGACTTCATTTTATTTTCTTTTCCTTGAGCTATACCAAACTAAAAATGAAGAAATATGTATCTATATTTTATGAGAGACATTCGTATTTTGAATTTTTTTTTCTGAGTGTAGTCGACAAAGCTGTATAAAGGCTAGAGACATATGACTTTAACTTCACACTGTGATGTTAAATATGTAGGTATTTGTTTGATGTCGCAGAACAAAAGCTCTTCTTTAAAGTGTTGTAAATCTCCATGTCAAAATTCACTCTCGTAATTTTCAAGTTCTGTTTACAAAAATGTTAATTTAAAAACCGTCGTTCTGTTAAAACTGTCTGGTTTTTGTTTCGTTGAATACGACTTCTATATTTTTGTACTATATTAAACCTGTTCATTAAAATAATCTTCCCTTCAAATTTGGACTTTACGGAATATATTTATGTTAGAAAGCCTGACTGCTTTATAATTTACTTCTATTTACTTCCCGGTATGCAACCATAGCGATATTTCAAGTTTGTACGTTTACCTTGAGAGGTTAACAACAAAAGATACGCTTATCACCGGAGGAATAAAAAATCGTTCTTATTTGAACGATAATATTCAATCGACTCCAACATTTTTGTTTATGAACAATTATTCCGTGACCACGTATTATAAGTTCAGTGACATGGTACATAGACCTACATCAAATTTTGTTGTAAAAAGTCGATATTATGATCTTTTCTATACACGAGAATAATCTATTTCATCCCAGGAACGAATTCTGTTTTAACAATATGGAAATATCATCCATTTTAATTTTAACCTAATTGGATTTGAAACCGATTACACTAGTCTACCTATCTATCGCATTCAACAGCTCTTTCTGGGAAGAAAACACAAGATGTCCGTACTGTTAAGGAGTGATTGTGGTTTGAAACCGATTACACTAGTCTACCTAGCTAGATTATTCAGCACCTCTTTCTTGGAAGAAAACACAAGATGCCCGTACTTTCAAGTAGTGATTGTTCACATTATGCTGACATTTTTTTCATGAGAAAATCTATTATTTATACATCCAGTGTTGTTTTTAATAAAATATCTTGAAAGCATGTCCAAATGGATATAAATGTTTTTCCGGAATTGTGGGAGTAACGTTGTGATATAAAATATACACACTATTCTGTTGACATACACGACTTTAAATCCATAAAAAATGTGTTTTTCGTTCAAATACTTTTATTAAAACGAATATTATAAAACAATTATAATCATATTTGATATATTGTAACAGCTTACTATGTATATTACGTACTAAGTAAATACTCTTATACCTAAACTGACAGATAAATAATACGACAGAAAACAGACAATATGGCCACACCCCAAACCCCCACCCCAAGTTACCAGTAAGATTCAGCAAGCAAGGACATAGTAACTAATCGTGTTTAAATCATTCAACACTGAAGATTCCTTTAAACTCTTTCAATTCAAACAGTTCATTTTGAAACTTGAGGTGTTGAACCTTTGTTAAGATAACTAGACTCCCAGGTGAGAGTGACTGTCGTTAGACAGAGTCTGTGTTTTATTGCGGCCCAGGGCAGAAGACCCGTCTCGTGGCTCAATAAACAGTCTCAAAATCATCTGATAAGTTTATAAATTCATAAGACGAAAATGAATTATAGATTGTGTAAAGAGAGGGAAGGTTTTTATCAACATTCACCAACATTTATAGCCCGACCTTTATTGATACAGGAAAATAATTGAACATTATGTACTGATTAAAAGACGGTTTGTTCAAGTTGTATGTCTAAGTATGTATATAAATTGATAATAAATTCGATTATTTCCTCATTCAAAAATGTCAGTTGTTGTTTGTTTGTTTGTACTCGAGACGCAGTGTTCAATTTGAAGTACCCAGTAAAATTCCGGCCCTATTTTTTTGAGCCAACATGTACCGGTATAACGGGTGCGTTCGAGTCGATAAGTGGTAATACACGTGTCTTTGATTGACAATAAGTATGTTAAAATTAATTTGTGCACTTTTTTTGCATTTAAAACTCTTACAAGGTCTACCGGGCCCGTATCGCACACCTGTTTCTTCTAAACTGTGATCGAAGTCATGGTAACGTTTCAACCAATCGAAACCAATTTAGTCATCTCGGATTTAGTAAATAAAGCGAGGGAGAGAAAGCGGAAGAGACAGAGAGACCGACGGACGGATAGGGACACAGCTCACTATAGAATGAGCTAACATGGTATCATGTATAGTGAATCTAGCTCACGAGTAAAACGAATTTACAAAGTACACGTACAGAGGGAACTGACAAGCATTGGAAGAGCTCACAAATAAAGGGGCTCCAAAGTTCAGATAAGGCTCGTAACTGTTGTAAGAGCTCATGAATATAGGAAGAGCTCGTGAATAAAGGAAGAGCTCATGAATATAGGAAGAGCTCACAATATAGGGGGGCTCCAAAGTTCAGATAAGGCTCGTAACTATTGTGAGAGCTCATGAATATAGGAAGAGCTCATAAATAAAGGAAAAGCTCGTGAAAATATGAAGAGCTCACAATATAGGGGGGCTCCAAAGTTCGTGAATATAGGAAGAGCTCACAATGTAGGGGGCTCCAAAGTTCAGAGAAGGCTCGGAACTATTGTAAGAGCTCATGAATATAGGAAGAGCTCATATTCATTGCGTTTTGACGTCACTGCACGCGGTGGTCGTACGCTGTCATTGGAAGGCGGTTTTCCTTTACATTTAGGCATCCAATGATAGCAAAAGATCAGCACGCGGGGTGACGTCAACCGCAATTAATATGTTAAACTGGCCGGCAGGCCGCCGAAAACTTTGAAATTTTGCGTGTTTATGGAGGAAATGGAGATTATTTCTGCGGAAGGAGGATACATTTGACTTGCATTTAGGAGGTTTATAAAATAAAAATTATCCATCTTTACAACGGTACCAAGCGTTTTTTCGTACCTCAACTAGAAATGTGATTTTTGATGCAAGAAAGGTAGGTGGGGTCGATTTTTCGATCTGGAAGACTTTCCACCCTTTAGCTATAATTTTATGACCATTGAGGGGGCATTTTTATCGAAAATTGATCTTAACCCCCCAAATGTGTAAAATTACTCTAAACACCCTATTTTAGGTCCAAAACTAGCTGTAACAAATTCTCATGTCCCTGTGATCTAGAGCTAACGAACAACGACAGAATTCATGGATGTATACGTATACCTGCATATACCGTTATCGATAGGTACATTTCTGGAACATTCTTTATCATTAGAAGCTGCTGCAATATCAGAACCATTAAAGGGGCATCCCGCGAAAGCCTGAATGCCAGTTCTTGGATGTACATGGTGTCTGCACCACTAATTATATTTTCCTGCTATTCCAATATTTAAAGTCCGCTCAAAATGTCTATATTGACCAATTACAAAATCGCATTCCTCGGGAAAGCCCCGATAAAAATAGCGGCGATGACGCAACGTGGCTTGTTGCAAGTCGCTTGACAGGTTTGACGGAAAGAGGCCGTCATGGAGGGGAAGCGTAATGTATACGGCTGATGAAACGGAGACAAAGTTATTGAATCACATTCACATTAATAATCAGGCATTAATTGCACACTTACCGATATTCAAATTAATAAATATTTGTCGGCACATCGGCATCATTTATAGACACCAGGAAGTATCTATATAATATATATACCTGAGCGAGACCGGTACACATGGGTACGGAATACAGCCATGGCGCAAACGTTTTTTTTAAGTAAAACCACGGACTTAGATAGCATCCCTCTAATCTAATTCCGTGGTAAAACAGAGGTTGTCTGTAAAAGGTAATATTCACGAATCCTCTTTTTCAGACGATTTCATAAAAGGTACGCATGCATGGAAAAGTAAAAAAATAAAATGACATGAAATGTTTGCGATTTTTTTACAACTCAATGTCTTGAGGATTTTTTTTTCAGACTATCCATATATACATTCATATTCATTTAAAATCTATCCAACTTTAGTCTTCATACGTTAACACTTATCACGGAATGCGAATATTTAAGTCCATGCACTCATATAACGAACCAAACACTAAACATGACTACATGTATATCAGATTTAGAACTGTGAAAATACTTCATTATAACTACCCGTTATGAATATGTTATGATAATTCCGCTTTCTTTTTACATCTTTTTTGTCTTCTTGTAAAGAGACGTTGGCCTTTTCAAAATAAAAAAAACTGCATGCATGGGAAATTCATATCGTATATGTTTGTTCCTTTCCCCCACCTTCTGTTATGTATATATTTTCGTATCAAATTCAATACCGGGCTCGCAACCCAATGATATTTCTACATTTGCTAATTTATAGATTAGGTATGAATATCACCTTTTTCACGCATGAAGATATAATTTTTTTTATTCTTTTTGTCCAAATTGAAGCCGGGTGTTCCTCGGTTGCACGTCCCGTATTAAAACGTTATCAAACGACTTTTTCTGTTACGGTATATATTGTATTTGAAAAGGTCTTTCTATTCAGCAATATAATTAAATCATACCGTCTTACTGGAACATGAGCTATTATAAAGGGAATATTATAAAACACACTCTTAATTTTAATTATACACGTATTTTACGCAACAGAGGACTGAAACAGTTTACCCTTGGGTAGCCCCAAAACCAAATCAAAGTTTTATTTGTGATTGTACCGTTACACAGAAGAAATATGTAACATACACACAATAGAGCAGTTAGTTTCTCCTTTGAATACTTCCTGTGTCTCAATATGATTCCGTAACGTAGTCTTGCGTCATATTTTGATCATTCGGCAACTTTTCGCTTAGTAGTTACAAATGTAGGCCTTATCGCCGTGTAACGGTAATACAAGGTAGAGTGTTTACAATGGAAACGGCACTCACTGCGCATGCGTTGGTAGGTGGAAATCCCAATCTGAAGCGTCTGGCTAGACAGATTGAAATTCCACTAGTTATTTTGAAATTATTCATTTTATGAATACATGTCAGCAAAATCCGATCGTCCTAGTCCATAAGAATACCCACTCGATAGGTGTATGTAATATTTTGAAAATAATGATGAAAAAAAGCTTACTTTCGCGGGATGCCCCTTTAAGGTGCGTTCGGTAGAGAAATGACTTTGGTACGAAGTTATATAAGTAGTATTACATTATAAAGGGAGAGAACCGGGATACGTGATATAAAAATAGACTTACCCGACAAAAACACGCGATGCACGGATTGTCTGAAATCTGAGGTACATACACAGCCTCGCCTTCGTTTTCACACTTCTGTATACTTCCTGGAAAATAAAGAATCAGGTGAAAATATGTCACGAATATCATGCTGATCGGAATTATTGGCAAATCCTGTAAAGACGACAAATTGCTGTGAAAGATTTCTGTGATTTGGTGTCCTATAATGTCAACTGCAGTGTTCAATATCATAAGTATCTAAGTTTGGGACCTTTTTGACATCCACTAAAATGGCATTAACATAATATTTAGGTTACAAGGGTCAAAGATGTCAAATCCCTTTTTCTGAAATATCAAAATGCCTAGAAACATGCGACATTGCTAGTAGCCTTCTTGAATGATGGCGATCATTTTTTTTTAATAAAAATAACCTCGACATGTACAAATATTAATTATATCTATTATACATATCAATTGCCACCATACGCCTATAACACCCAGTGCCTAAGACTATAACAAACTTTGTTATTGTGACGTCATCAATCTATTGTGACGTCATCAATCTCTATTGTGACGTCATCAGTTTCATTGTTGTCTACACTTGATTTCCTATACAAAATCAGTTCTAAATCACTAAATTAAAGACAATAATTCTATAAAAATGTAAATATAAGTAATGAACATTTTAGCAAATATTGTTATAATCCTACAACACACAATGTTATTGCTGACAAACTTAAATAAAGCCCGGTAATTAAGTTTGTCATCAATAGCAATGCGTGATTTAGGACTTTAACAACATTTGCTTAAACATTCATTGCTTAAATAATACTATTTCCCTTCAAATATCTATGATTTTTAAATCTGCAAGTCATTGTAACGATTTGCAAATTCACCAGTTTACAAACAGGGAAATGAAACAGGTGTGCTGTATATATATACGTTTTTATTCATATTCTTTTTATTTTCAATGTATTACAATCTTATAAAATTCCAACCGTATCTACATAATATGAGAAATATTTCAATTATTCAACTTATTAATTATTAATAAAAAAAATAGACAAAAACATGACAGCTATAATCTATCGGTATTAACTTGATGACACGAATTAAAAGTGATGTATCATCAATATTGATGAGAACACTGGTTTAGTCGTGCGCGTTAGGGTTTTTACCTGTATTCGTATGCATTTCATACATGTAGAAAAATGTCTGATATTTTGTTTGACTTAAATCGTGTCGTTATTTTCTATTTGGCGATTGATTTTACTTCAATATGCCGAACCTTAAGGAAGATATCAATCAAATGTCATATCGGTTTGGATATTAAAAAAATGTGAATCTCATCACATTTGTCACCATAACTTACCAACGGACACCTGCAACGAAACACATCATCGAGCGCCTCAACAGGGACACGGAATTCAGTTATAGAGATGGACCTATGGTAGAGTGATCATTATGTATAATTGAACGTAGTCACCCCCTCCCATTCCGACCCCGCCCCCCCCCCCCCTTACACTCCGACCCCCCTTCCCCACTTCGAACCCCCCCCCCCCCCCCCCCGCCCCTTCACTCCACACTCCGACCCCCGCCTATATGATGATTGAGAATCACTTTGTTTCCCTCGGGTCCTTGTATTTGAACAGCTTCTGCTTTTGACACCCTTATGTCACACAATCTTCGCCATCATTTACGCTGTTTGAAATATTCGGAGTGGCAACCTCACCCTTACGACAAGTTAAGAATTTCATTAATTAAGAAAAATATGAAACTTACACTATGTTATTAAGTTGAGATTAAAAGTTATATTCCTAAAGTCTTCAGGCTATTGAAAACATGAATGATGTATCACGCTTTACAATTACTCCATCAAGTTTTGTCAGTTTATTTTCGACATTAAACAACAAAGATTTATCAATCCTTTTTCAACAAGGTTTAGACTATACGACGGTGGGTTTCCCACTCTCAGTGGTAATGGTCACAACCGTGCTCCCTATTATACCGAAGGGGAGGGGAGGAGGGTCTACCTGGATATTCATCAAAATGCCATCTACCTGCTCACGAGCACGCATATAATTACAGAGTAGGGCCTTAAGGTCGACAGGTAATTTCTGTGACCTCCCTCCACCCCATAATTTCCATTCTTGACCCACAGCAAAGAATGTTAACACTTGCCTGTACAAGACATTTTCAGACATTTACTGAAAATGTTTCTCACATAATCCTAGTAGGCGATACAGGGCGCTAACAGGCTAGGATCTAGGATCTAACACGAGTGTCGATGTAATATGGAATTTATTAAACGAGTTCGATAATTTAATATGTCACGAGTCTTTAGGCGAGTGTAAGATTCTTTTTACATTGTATCACATTACTTATATTACTTATATTTATGAGAAAATACATGAAAACTCTCATATTAATTCTCTATAAGAAAGGCAAAATTTCTTCGGTGACTGTACGATTTTCACTACCGAGACAATCATATGACGTCATAAAGACGTCATTTGTTTATGACGTCACAATTGTGTTATTACACGTGTGTAATATCATCTTTATGACATGGCCGTATGACATGACTGAACGGGTCAGTTATGTAATAAATCCCATTATAGGAGGCTAGCAGACCAACACGTATTCAGAATCATCGATATAGGACGCTAACAGACTCAAACTACAGTAACGAAGAATTAAACTCAGAATTACAAATGCAGGACATAAGCAGACTTACCCGCTACAGGGTTATTAGAGACTCACACTTCTCAAGCTTCCTTGCATATACAGGACACTTGAAGACTCACATTCAAACGAAAATCCAATACAAAAACGTAGTTCATTTTTCATTTAACATTTAAAGCATAAACATCTCTTTTTGTTAACACAAATGTAATTGATAGGGGTAGCTTGCACGTCTTTATAAATCCTCTTGTCATTTCGACTCGATGTTTTAACTCGGCGTGTTAAGCTCTTACTTATGAGATTGTGGTACTGGTGCGTGTCCCCGGAGGAGCCCCGGGGTCATACATTCTTGTAAATCATTTCGTAAAATCAATGTAAATAGAAATTTAAAAGGCAACAATACCGTTTTACAATGAATGAGTTTTTAACATACCAAGTAAGGTTAGAACTCTTCCAAATATTTACATCTATCTTAGTTTAGTTTGTCATGTTGGGTTGGTTTAGGGTAATGTAGCGAGATTTCATTAGCGTTTCAGAAGGAGAATGTATAATAAAAATAGAAAGGATCCGGACGTCCACCTAAGAATATCAGTGAACAATTGTAGTTCCGATTCTCCGGCCATTTTTTCATTTTCGTTTTTATTATTACTTTCACTTTTATTTCATTTAAAATGTTACTGACTATTGCAATAACAATTAATGAATGGGTTTTCGCATTTTTTTTTTAAAAGTCGTTTTTAAACAAGCTTCTCTACGAAAAGGAAGTGTGTCTCTTAACTGTCCCGTATGTGTAAAGCGCACCATCTGCCCTACGTTGAAGCTGTGAACAGTTTTAAAACCAACCGAACACCCAACCTGTTATTACGGTCATAATTGTCCGGAATGTCTGCCCGGGACTGTTTTACCATTTATTCAGCACCAAAATTAGATTAGAAGCTATTCATTAGATCGGACAATACTTGCTGTCCCGTGCTGGTCAAATTTTAGTCAAATGACCAGCGGGAACATATCTAATAGCGGGTCAAACCTCACTCCGGACATCTGTAGCCGTAATGGTCAGCATAGCAAGTTGATATTTAATACCTGTTTGTTTTCTTGTTCGGTTTTGTCAAACCGGACAGGTGAAACACCTGCCATTGTCCGCACCTGGGCTGGTAAGGCGTGAAATGACCATTGAGTTAATAAGGCGTGCCTAGCTGATAATTTAGAAAGTCAATTAATGGTCAGTCTCATTTTCTCCGGACAAAAATGTTTGCCCTTAACAGTGTAATTGAATCTTGTGATATTTATTTGGACAACAAATAGCCTTATGCGACGTTCGCTTTGGTACGCCCTTGGAATGAGATGGGCTTGACCGCTGTCCGTGAACATGGTACAGAGTATGACACACTAAGTGTTGTATAGTTTGTTTATTTATATAAATGCCGTAATATCGCTGTGTTGTATATTTTTCAATTACGATAAAACTTGAAAATTGCTGTTCAATACACCTACTAACATCTTCAATGTAGTCAGACCTGTTATAACAACGTAATGACATCTCTATAAGGGACACTTCTATATAAAGGACACCTGTCTATAAAGGACACTTTTCTATAAAGGACAGACTCATCAGACCCACTAGTTCACTTTAATGTACCTGTATAATTGACCTCTGTATAAAGGATGCCTGTCTATAAAGGAAACTTTTCTATAAAGGACACTTTTCTTTAAAGGACAGACTCATCAGACCCACTAGTACACTCTACAATACATGTATAATTGACCTCTGTATAAAGGACGCCTGTCTATAAAGGACACTTTTCTATAAAGGACACTTTTCTATAAGGACAGACTCATCAGACCCACTAGTACACTCTACAATACATGTATAATTGACCTCTGTATAAAGGACGCCTGTCTATAAAGGACACTCTTCTATAAAGGACACTTTTCTATAAGGACAGACTCATCAGACCCACTAGTACACTCTACAATACATGTATAATTGACCTCTGTATAAAGGACGCCTGTCTATAAAGGACACCTGTCTATAAAGGACACTTTTCTATTAAGGACAGACTCATCAGACCAACTATTACAATTTAATGTACATGTTTAATTGACCTCTGTATAAAGGACGCCTGTCTATAAAGGACACCTGTCTATAAAGGACACTTTTCTTTAAAGGACAGACTCATCGGACCCACTCATTGCACAGGGTCCTGATAATTGGTATCAGCGATATATTTGGACATAACCTTAGGTATTAAGAGTAATTTTGCACGATTTAGAATTTGAAACCGAATGGTGGTAAATAATGGGGAGAGGGATGACACCCACAATTATTATCTGATTATTTGGAGGGGTGGGGGTTAACACTTACGGTCTCAGGCCCTGGTTTCATCAACGTTCCTTAACTTAAGGAAACTCCTTAACTTAAAAATTTCCATAGGAAAGCATTACAGAATTTAAGGGGGGGGGGGGGATCTTAAGTTAAGGAGCTTTCCTTAAATTCTGTAATGCTTTCCTATGGAGATTTTTAAGTTAATAAGTTTCCTTAAGTTAAGGAACGTTGATGAAACCAGGGCCAGGTCCCAGTGAGCGTCGCGTGTCTATATGTATATGCAGTGCAGCAAAAAACTGTGTGTGCAAGTATGCGGGGGCTTGAAAGAGTGTGACTGTCATGGTTTAGCTGATTGTACGTAACGTTTAAATGTTAAAGAGCCTAGCAGATTGACATATGTTGGGCCTCAGGCTTCGTTTCTTATAACCGACCACGCGAACCTCCCACTCAGCTCGTTCATCTTAATGAATTACACGACAACTTTCACTTTCCATACATAATGCACTGTCAAAGGTGATTTCAAGTGGATATCGGAATGTGGCCTTTTCATACATTTAGTAATTTCCTTATCATTTAAATTAGTTTCGGCATAATATCATAACAGTTTATATATATGCAAATTAACAAGAATGTAAATAGAATTATACTCGACATAACTTTAAATTTAAATCTCACGGATACATTTCTATCATATCAATTTTATAGTGTGTCACTACAATATAAATGAAACTTTTCCTAACCGAACTTATTAATTGTATTAAAACAGTTTACTCTATTAACCTAGTTTAACCAAGTTCGTTCTAACAGCAGGGTACAACTTTCATTCTATGCTGTTCCAACAATTAATCCCGAAAGCAAAACGTTAAACATAGTAAACATTAAAATTTATATATATATTTAAAAAATCGCACGTGCAATTCTGGAGCGGACGTTGTAATTGAATAACTGCCAGATAGGTATATGACACGGTCTGTTGGTTTGCGCTAATTTGAATAATTTATGCCACGAATCTGTTTTAATTTGTAAGGCGATGATTAAACAGTATCTAGGGAGCGAACGGGAACAGAGGACTCGTGCCGTGTTTAATAGTCCACAACAACATGATGCAAGCTTTTCTGTTATATAATTAAATGTCGTGATATTTTTTTTTTGTGAAAGGAAAGTTCAAAAACAAACATGGCAAGCATAATTATTTTGCGCGAGAATTTTGTAGAATGTTATTTGTAAATGCAACGTAGCTAATATTAACTCCAAAGTACACTGTACATCATGCTGAACCTTTGTGTGATAGAATATGTTGGGTATTTTCTTTCGGATAAATATAAACGTTATTAACCAATTATGACGCGAGATGAACGTACAATATGTACGACACACACGTGATTACACATATAAAATTAGGTTATCGATACAGCATCCAAAATGAATCTTACTGTGTCATACCACAAGTCCCTGTGATGTGCTATATATAGACAGTGATGTGCATTAATTGTGCACGCGCACGGCACTGCTGATGGCCTATTATATATGATGGACACACTTCATCGAAACAATGTTGTAATGTTTTGTTCCGGACTAGAGTAAATGAGGACAAACTGACGTCACGGTATTTCATTTTAGCATACTCTGTCCATTTTATGAAAATATGTCAAATGAAAATGTATGTATTTTAGCCATGCGTGACAGTAACAGTGTTTGATGAATGGCGACCGAACAGATTTACTGTTAAGCTATAAAATTAACGAAAACCTTTAAACAAATGTCATGTCGGTGTCGACGAGTGATAATTTAAATAAGTACACAGAAACCACACAGATACAGGTGTTAGACAGGTAAACACCAGAATAAAACAATCAATTAATCACCTTTACAGTGCCCAGGTGTAAACTCGCATACATTATCATCATCGTCAGTGTACGGTGGGTGATTATAACAGGGGGATACACGTGGACCGCTCACGGTGTGGCCAGGAATACCGTGTATACTAATCTCTGTAATACTTTATTAGACCTACACAAAATAATGCAGGGAAACGGGACCTGCAAATGCATGACGGTATTATTTTCAAAAACGTATGTGCCTGGACTGCGGAGGTTCGGGAAATCAAGGTTGGGATGATTGACATTTCGAATTTCGAAGTTCAGATTCGGGGCCATCTCGGCAAACCACTATTTATGCCGTCATGCTATAATGAATGTTGAGAATTTGTGTTTTAAACGAGACCTATATTAGTATTTCCTGAACTGTTAAACATTAAACCTCCTTTTTGGACAAATCTTGAATGTCATTTTGAACACAATGTGTCGTATTTGGGGAGTGGGGAGCGGCGGAGTACCCACCCATTCACATGTAGAATGATCGTGTGGCGCAAGGTGTCTTTCACCAAGGCGGCCGGGGTTCGATTCCCAGATCGGACGTAGAAAAATATAGTGTCACCTGCCTGACCAGGTGGGTCTTTTTTCGGCTACTCCAGTTTACTTCTATAATAAATCCACGAGCGCTAACATCCGGGCCAACAAAAGTTGCTCATATAAGTTAAACTTGTGTTGTACTCATTTTTGTAAAATAAGTAAAGTTTATATACAATATATGTTTACCCATCCATAATTTGGATACGAGGCTGAATTATAAACATTTATCTGAAACTTTAAGCAACAATCTGAAAATGCAGGAAGGAATGGTTTTCTGATCTCTCCTCTGGAGCTATTGAACGTTCGATGGCCCTGTCGAGTATCTACATTTACGTACGTCACAAAAGTACGTACAAAGCTCTCTGACTTGGACACACAACTATGGCGTATGTTGAATGCATTCTCTACCAGACGGAATCTCATCTGACCGCCTGTCACATAAATCAGAGCTAGGAACAATTCCTATCGATATTTTCGTAAATCTATCAGCTAGGTTGAGGTATTGGTAAGATATTCTCTATGGCTATCAAGCGCCGCGAAGATCGTGTCAAAAGGTCATACAAACGCTAACAAGATCCGCCAGTATTGCTCAGGTCATCTCTGTGCTTTAGTGTAAACGTAAAGCTAGCTTTTTAGTGTAATTGTAAACCTAGCTTTTTAGTTTCGTACTCTGACGCACCAAGACTTGTTATTGCTTTGAGCTTTTTCGTTATGTAAGCTAAACTAAAACATTTACAATTTTTGTTTTATATCGAATAAAAGGGTATATGATTTTGACTTTGACTTTTCACGACAGAGAATAAGAGTATTTCCGGTCATGTTTACCCAGTTGTGGTCCGTAGTAGCAATAATTTATTCAGTTGGTTCCTAAATGACGATCAGTTGCTGAATGTGTTCCCCTAGTAGCAGTAGCTAGTTCGTGTCTTCTCTATTAGAACCGACACCATGGTAACAATAAATAACGAAGTGCAGTGTATTCCCGGTATTGATGCTGTATTCCGTGCGTTCCCAAATAGCGACCAGTTACTGAATGCGTTCTATAATAGCGATTCATCACGCAGTATGTTCCCTGGTAGTAGTGATGATTTTTCTCTGTCTATTAGAACTAACACCCTAGAAGCGATAGATCACGGTTCAATGTATTGCCAAGTATTGATGCTGTATTACATTGTATGTGTGTTCCCGAATAGCGTGTTCCAAAGTAACGATTGATTGCTCAGTATGTTCTCTAGTAACGGCAATTTGTTTTGTTCCCTTTTAAAGCTAGCGTACCAAATACGTTCCCTATAAGCGACACGTTTCTAAACGCGTTTCATGCATAGCGACGAATCACCCAGCGTATTCCTCAGTAATACTGGTTTGTTTTGGATGGTTCTTACTAGACGAAACACGCAAAACGTTTCGCTAGTATTGCTGATGTTTTCTGTTCCTTATATATGTTCGTGGCCAATGTGTTCCCTGGTACAGATAGAAATGATTTGATTTTTATATTCCCTATTATATAGCTAACACGCCAAATACGTTCCCAAGAAGAAATTAGTTGCTGAATTCCTTCCGTTGCAGGCACGAATCGTCAAGTGTGATCCTTAGTAGAGGTAGGTGTGCTCCCTTTAATTGATAATATGGCCTGTGTGTTCCCTAGAGAGAAATTGATGATGTGGCCTGTGTGTTCCCTAGAGAGAAATTGATGATATGGCCTGTGTGTTCCCTAGAGAAAAAATGATGATATGGCCTGTGTGTTCCCTAGAGAGAAATTGATGATATGGCCTGTGTGTTCCCTAGAGAGAAATTGATGATATGGCCTGTGTGTTCCCTAGAGAGAAATTGATGATATGGCCTGTGTGTTCCCTAGAGAGAAATTGATGATATGGCCTGTGTGTTCCCTAGAGAGAAATTGATGATATGGCCTGTGTGTTCCCTAGAGAGAAATTGATGATATGGCCTGTGTGTTCCCTAGAGAGAAATTGATGGTGTGGCCTGTGTGTTCCCTAGAGAGAAATTGATGATATGGCCTGTGTGTTCCCTAGAGAGAAATTGATGATATGGCCTGTGTGTTCCCTAGAGAGAAATTGATGATATGGCCTGTGTGTTCCCTAGAGAGAAATTGATGGTGTGGCCTGTGTGTTCCCTAGAGAGAAAATGATGATATGGCCAGTGTGTTCCCTAGAGAGAAATTGATGATATGGCCTGTGTGTTCCCTAGAGAGAAAATGATGATATGGCCTGTGTGTTCCCTAGTAAGAAAATGATGATATGGGTTGTGTGTTCCCTAGAGAGAAAATGATGATATGGCCAGTGTGTTCCCTAGAGAGAAAATGATGATATGGCCTGTGTGTTCCCTAGAGAGAAAATGATGATATGGCCAGTGTGTTCCCTAGAGAGAAAATGATGATATGGCCTGTGTGTTCCCTAGAGAGAAAATGATGATATGGCCAGTGTGTTCCCTAGAGAGAAAATGACGCCTACTTGTTCCCTAGGAGTAACGCTTTGTTTTGTGTATCTCTTACTAGAGACAACATGCCCAATGTGTTTTTCTAGTAGTAATGGTTTGTATTGTAAATTTCCTACTAGAAACATGCCTATGTGTTTCTCTAGTAGCGACAATTTATAGTAGAGATAAAACGCCAAACGTGTTCCTTAGAAACGTTGATTTAATAGTTTGTTGTCTGGTGGCCGTGTTTTCTGGTTGTGATGAACTTCTCCGTAAACAACAACATAGCTATGGTATACCTTACAGAGTTCACCTTGTAGTAACCGGATGGGACGACACACTGCACCATCTTCGAAAATGGACCACGCCCATTTCACCCAGACGACAGCATAATTACATAGTCGCTACTCCGTGAGAAACATATAGGTTTATCGTATTTCCTCCGAATTCCTCACTTTATTACCTCCCACCGTAGAAGAGTTCCGCAGTGTAAGCATGGTAGTCCAAAAATAGCAGATGTGCTGTCACACATGAGCATCAATGAACCACGCCCCCTTCACTGCCCTGTCACGCGCACACGTTTGACCACGCCCACTTTTTATATGACCTGTTGGACATTTGCCCATTCAGCATACTTCAGTGTGTAGTGTATCTTTCGAATGTGGCCCCCTTTTTAAACTTTGATACACATTTAAAGATTGACACCTACTGCATCCCCTCATAAATTTGCATCAATGTTTTTTTTTTCACTCCTCACGTGTTTGACTATCACCATGCCCGACCCGTGCTCGATACCCACGTGTCTGTACGAGCGTACAGTCCAGGTTTGATTAACGAGTCAATTCTTGATATCGTGGCAATACGTAACCCAAACGGGACTTTCTATCATATCTATGTATGTTTAAAATGTCCGAGCAGTTTAGACGGATGGACCAATCGATCTAAAAGACAATAAGTCACGTCTGGCTGATGACCAGAGAGTTACAGTCCCTTGTCTCTTTGTCGGTGTCTACCTCACGTGTCAAAGATGTTTTCACTGACTTGTACAAGACATTCTCTCTGACGTGTTCAAGACATTCTCTCTGACGTGTACAAGAAATTCTCTCTGACGTGTACAAGACATTGTCTCTGACGTGTACAAGACATTCTCTCTGACGTGTACAAGACATTCTCCCTGACCATTAGTAACAACCAATTAAAAACAATTTGTTACAGCTAGTTTCGGACCTAAACTAGGGTGTTTTGAGTAATTATTGGGGGGGGGGGGGGGGGGGGTTAGATCAATTCCCGATATGGTCATTAAGGCCAAAGGGTAGAAAGCTTTCCAGGTCGACCAATTACAGCAACCAATTAAAACAACCAATTATAAAAATCAACAGTATCAACCAATTATAGCCATCGATAACAACAGCCAATTATAACATCATAATTACAATGTACATGTAACACCCATTACGAACAATTGTAACACCCAGTTTCAACAACCCATTACAACAGCAATCGTAACAAACTTCATCAATACTGTCCAACAAATTCAACAACATTCGTCGGGAAACTATCAAGCTCATCTGACGTAAAAATAAATTAGAGAACACCGAAGCGTCAACAAAATCATAATCCGAACTCAAAACCGATTAAATCAGGGGCAAAATATGGACCAAGGAAAGATTCAGACCCTTGTTAAAGAACAAGAGAATAAGACCAAGTGTCCCGAAGAGTAAGCGTCTTCTGCTTCATCGAAGACACCCGCCATGTAAATCTTTGTCACATCCGAGTAAACATCAGGTTCTCAAAATGAAAACCGAGTATCATTGTCAATCACAACAAGTAAACACACTAACGAGCATACTCAAAAATGTCCATATCACTTAAAGATATAGAATATTTCTCAATGAAACAAAGATGGCGACCATAAAACTTGCCCCTAGTTCTGATCAACCTGCATCTCTCGAATCCTTGTGTTGTTAGTTTGTCCGCAGTCGACATCGATCACGAAATTCACGATATTTAGAGCAGGCCCTAGAATATCGAATCAACTGCGACATGTAAACACCATAGGTTGGAGAAGCAGGGATGTTACTATCAAGAAATAGGAAGTTCACGATCGGAAAATTGAAATCATCACATTTATCGTATAGCTTAGTGGTAAGCTGTCCATGTTGGTCGTAGTTTAAGTAGAGATCGAGGTAAGCAGCTGATGTAAAAGAGTCTGTTGTGTCCTTTATTTCAAGTTCAGAAGGGTATATACGATCGACGTGATCAGCAAACTTCTTGTTGTTTATAGACAACACATCGTCGATATAACTGAAAGTGAAAATAAAAAAATTGGCAAGGTTTTTGTTACCTGTCCTGTTAGCTCTTCCACAAATTCAGCCTCGTATGAAAACAAAAACAAGTCGATTAGGAGTTGGGCACAGTTTGTTCCCATGGGAATGCCAACAGTCTGCTGGAAAATCTTTCCTCCGAACTCAACAAAAAAATACTATCAACCAGGAATTCAATCATCTTTACTATGTCTTATTCAGTATATTTCTTCTGAACTCTTGTCGTGTTTTCACAAAGTAAACTCCAAGATAGTTCACTAACACATATTTGTATCGTCATTCGCTTTCTTGGAAAAGAAAGCTGTCGTGACAAGAGATTGCAGATGTTCCTTCAATTTTGTATGAGGTATGGTAATGTACAGGGTGAAAAATCAAATGTTTTGATCGAAAAGACATTTTTTAGGATGTAGCCATTGCATGGAGTATTAACAGAGCCTCACAATGGTCTACTAGGCTCTTGACTACTAGGCTCTTGACTACTAGGCTCTGGACTACTAGGCTCTGGACTACTAGGCTCTGGTCTACTAGGATCTGGACTACTAGTCTCTGGTCTACTAGGCTCTGGTCTACTAGGCTCTGGACTACTAGGCTCTGGACTACTAGGCTCTGGTCTACTAGGCTCTGGTCTACTAGGCTCTGGTCTACTAGGCTCTGGACTACTAGGCTCTGGTCTACTAGGCTCTGGTCTACTAGGCTCTGGACTACTAGGCTCTGGTCTACTAGGCTCTGGACTACTATGCTCTGGACTACTATGCTCTGGACTACTAGGCTCTGGACTACTAGGCTCTGGACTACCCCTGTTCGTTTACAACTTATTCAGGTTTTGTAATTAGTGACACTATTAATCCATCCTAGAATTGTGACACTCCTCCCCGATACAGGGTTAAAAAGTAAGAATCGGACATTTACGTTTCTCAGCGTAAAGTAGCACCATCTTTACAGGTACATGTAATTAATTTCAAAAACCACCTGTTCAAATTCGAGGTGATTGCCGGAAAAGTTCCATTCGTGTCTGTCATATCTCAGGCGGATATACGATAATGTTTAGAATATAATACTTCGTTTTTTTACTATCTTTAATTGTCATTTTTTGTTGACGGTTTAAAATTGTTTCGTCAACAAATATTTACGTTGAAAAAATAAGATATGTTTACATACAATTGTAGACAGTAAGGGTACTCAACGGTCCTGTTAGCATTTTGCTTCAACCTCGGTTGATATTTTTTCTTATGTTGATAAAGCAATGTATCGACCTCATCAAAAGTCTGCCATTGTTTAATGTTGATTTGGTTTGTTTTCCAACTTTTTGAAAGATAAAATTAATGATGTTTATTGTTTTTAATATACTATTATTATCACTTATTTATTGTTCGTCTATACTGCATAACACAACCGAAAGATCAACATTATACCTCCGTATGCCACAAACATTTACAATCGTTCTTGTCAAAGTAAGTCGACTCACATTTCAATTATCCCACACGAGACCATATGATGAAGTATTAAATCCGGCCCTGGCAAGTAGCTATAAAGGAAGTCGGGCACTTCATGTCAACTACAGCTCCTCAAGTATCATTTGTTTTAGCGTAGAAATATTATATATAGCTTCCCAAGTTATTGAATAAAGAATTATGGTGTTTCTGTTCATTAAACGATGCGCATTCGTCACTTCTTATCAAGTACAATCTTTGATACCGAATTTAATTCTGATCAACAGCATGGTATATATATTTATCGAATCACTTATTCCGTGATTGGTATGTAAATATGTGTTTAATCCTTTCTGTATCTATTAGAGACATTGCTAAACATAGCACAATGAATAATGTTAGTAATGCACGCGTGCTTTTTTAATATAGACCAGAAAGTGCGCGAAAACATATGATGATGTCGTGTCACTTTTCATTATTAAATGATCCAAGATAATAACCATTTCCATAAACTAACATATCCCGTATTAACTAAAAAACTGACACATGTTACTTGTAAATTAAAAGTATGATACAGGAACAAAAGTTTTAGCAAATTATCAACGCATTCTCCGTATGTTCACAGAACGACAAATTGACAGAATTTATTGATAAGTAAAAATTCCAGGATATTAATTACGTAATAAGTCACGTGACAGCCATTGATGTGTCACGTGATAGTCATTACGGTGTTTAATATTATTAACCTTGGATTAATTGCATTTTGATATCTTACCTGTGAAAACTAACACTGCAGTGGATCAAAGTAGACTTATCGATCTAATAAAAATGTGAAGAATGTTATTGGAATTCTGCACTTGATCACATAGTCAGTGATCAATCATCAGGAACATGGACGGCATGTGTTCAATCGTGTATCGACTTCGATCAAGTTAAAAATAATTTCTTCCTTGTTCTGTAATAAATGAGCATGCAATATCTGGGGAGATGGTTTCTGTAAAACTGGCCGCTGTAATCCGCCTGCTGTTTTGTGGAGTTATTATTCACCTAAGTTTTTACCCTCCTGAAATGCCTGTGTATTAATTTGTCGAATTACAATAGCTATATAATCAATTCTTTCAATTACATTGTAATCTAAACAACCTGTAAAAAATTATACATTTTAATATTTTACTACGATACTGAATTGTTGGTGTAATATGTATAAAGTTAATAATGTATATTCGAAGAATCCTATTTGTAGGTATATAATTTCGCACTCTATTTGGCAACCGCGAATATAGCGAAATTGAATCCCACGCAAAAATTACCAAGTGTACAGTAATCCGATCGGGTTTGTTATTTTGGGTGTTTTAATTATAGAATCCACAGCGTCTAATTAACAATGCCCCGTAGCTAAGGCGCGGCAGCAACCATAAGGAAATCTGTACATTAATTACCCGAGATGAAAAGAGATTTAATATCATTGAGCTATAAGTATACACATTTTTAACGATCTTTGATGATAGAATTTAGTCAAACTTATTTAGTGTACATGCAACGGATTTATAAATGCATTCTATTGACGTCAGTGATGTCAGACAAAATTCAAATGATTTGATTTTTATTTCTTTTACAAAAGAAATTGATATCATCGTCGATGTACAGGCGGTGTTACCTAGGTACGGGGCATATGTTACAATATTTTAAGTTCAATACTGATTTAGATACTAATCGAATTTCATAACAGTATATTTTAAGCGGGGAGGTTATTTGAAACTATTTTGCTTTGAAGTCTAGTTAAGTATATATAAATTCTACTTTGATCAGCCTTAACTAATTTTGAAGTATGTAGTTCAAAACATAATTTTAACAGGATCACATATACCGGTTGAAAATCACTTACAGTAATGGGTTTCGTAAAAACAGCCCAAATTTTACGACGGTCATATTCCAAAATATGAAATATCTCATCCGCCTTTTGTAATACACTTGAAACAAAAGTCTGACAGGCTTAACAAGACCGGGTTGGTGGGATGATCGTGTACACATAGAGACAGGATTCAATTTCCTTTACGCTTAGTTTGGTGATTTTGAATTCTCCGCTGTAGAGAACGCTGGTTTATCTTTAATCCTCAGCCATGTGTTCTGGGGGCTTTATTGAAAAATTACGATTTAATGACATTCAGATACGAGGAACAATATGATTTAAATTGGAATTTCCGATCATATTAATTAGAGAAGACGTCACTATATTAACGGTTAATAAACATGTCTGGCTTGGTTCAAACAACCTATATATCTCGCCACAGCTGGGACACTTACACGTGAACGATTTCGTAATTCTGCCAGTTTAAGCGCGATTCCCAAATATTATCCGGGGTAATTCCGCCAGTTAAAGCGTGCCTTTCCCAGTATACTATTCGGAATAACTCCGTCAGTATGGTATTGAGACACGTGATCTAGCATCGTGCTGAGACACGTGATCTAACATGGTGTTGAACCACGTGATCTAACAAGTCCTGATCCACGTGATCTAACATGGTGTTGAACCACGTGATATAGCATTGTGCTGAACCACGTGATCTAACATGGTGTTGAACCACGTGATCTAACATGATGTTGAACCATGTGATCCAACACGGTGCTGAACCACGTGATCTAACAAGTCCTGATCCACGTGATCTAACATGGTGTTGAACCATGTGATCTAACACGGTGCTGAACCACGTGATCCAACATGGTGTTGAACCACGTGATCTAGCAAGTCCTGCTCCACGTGATCTAACATGGTGTTGAACCATGTGATCTAACACGGTGCTGAACCACGTGATCCAACATGGTGTTGAACCATGTGATCTAACAAGTCCTGATCCACGTGATCTAACATGGTGTTGAACCACGTGATCTAGCAAGTCCTGATCCACGTGATCTAACATGGTGTTGAACCACGTGATCTAGCATTGTGCTGAACCACTTGATCTAACAAGTCCTGCTCCACGTGATCTAACATGGTGTTGAACCACGTGATCTAGCAAGTCCTGCTCCACGTGATCTAACATGGTGTTGAACCATGTGATCTAACACGGTGCTGAACCACGTGATCCAACATGTTGTTGAACCCGTGATCTAACAAGTCCTGATCCACGTGATCTAACATGGTGTTGAACCACGTGATATAGCATTGTGCTGAACCACGTGATCTAACAAGTCCTGATCCACGTGATCTAACATGGTGTTGAACCATGTGATCTAACACGGTGCTGAACCACGTGATCTAACACGTCCTGATCCACGTGATCTAACAAGTCCTGATCCACGTGATCTAACATGGTGCTCAGCCAAAGTGACCTGAGAGTTGATATATTGTGTGATGGTACGGTGCTAACTCTGGTTTGTAGAGTGATGACAGGCCGGTCTGAGATTTATATCGTTGTAGACAGATTCAGGTTCAGATTTCGAACCTTTTCGCTAGCTTGGCAATATTTCTCTGTCAGGATCGATACATACAGTCTGTCGTAGGAACAATACGTCAGCAGTTTGAGTATGATAGGTTTGAAATCGCCAAACAATATACAATAACAGACGTGTATTACAATAACAGACGTGTATTACGATTGATCAACCGTAGCAAAATTATTATATATTACATTGTTTTCTAGTATTGAATCATTTGTTTTCAATTCATTATATCCAAACGTCATGTAACAAGACATCGTCCAGTTACTGCCATCAGATTCGTTATAAGGACCAAACAACCGTTTTACTACATAAGAAAATGGACATTTCAGTCATCACGAGGAACAGAATTCTGAAGTTATCTTATGTTTTACACGAGTTGAAAAAGTACATGCTTGTTTTGATGCAAGTCGAACAAAAAACAAACATTTTCAAATAAAAAAACAAACTTGTTTTGTAAAATCGAGAATATATCTTAGATGCTCGACGAAGAAGATTATAATGTGATAGCAACAATAAATGTGTTGTGTTTTCATATATCATGATGTACTAAAATCGCCCTCACCCTCATAAACTTAAAGAACACTCGAATAATATTCGAAATAAGATTAGTTTCCTCGAATACATAAACTCGCGGAGCATGCGTAATCCGTGCTCATACCGTCAGGGTACCTATTTTGGCGCAGTAACCGAATTAAACGGATAAGTACAACGATGAACTGGCGCAATTATTTGCAGTACAAACCAATATACAAAAACTGATATCAGCGCAATCGTTATTAATTGGATTTGCTTTCAGTGTGAAATCACTAAAATAACATTACCACTAAAATATATACGATTAAATATTACACAACACTGAGATGGTGCTAATGTCGAATCTGACTGCGATGTGGCCTACGATTCAACTGTTTTATGTTGGGGTTTTTTTCTACGAAAATATTAGCGTTGAACTTTAAACCCCGATGATAAGGAACTATTTTGTATTAGGTATGTACCGTTATAACAAAGTGCTGTTTGCGGATGCACAGCAAGGCATGGGGTATAAGTAGAGGCGCTCCCATTGTAAACTGGCATAGTCTAAAACAGGGTCAGGTTGTATAAGTATAGGTAAAACATGGTCACTAACTTTCAGGCCTAATAACTTACTATATTTATAGATTTAGTAAAGATTAACTGATATCAGCAATATTCAAAATGAATTCTTTCGCGGTTACCGGAACAGCAGCAGTTGAAACACGGTATTTGTAAACACGCGTCCATTTTGAACCGTCTTCTAACTTCGGTTTGTTGTTGAAGACGGCCCTACCTGAGTTATTTCCAAGTCTTTGGATTTTTCTGGCAAGAGTTTTTGTTAGTTACCGCCTAGGTTAACTTCGTTTTAGGCTTATTTTTGCATGGTTCTCAACTAGATTTTTTTTTAGAATTTTTCAGAATCCCGAAAAATTCCCTGAAGTTACGTATATTGGGCCTTTAACAGCCATGGTCATTTCAGGACGTGCCAGGTGTAGAGGTGGAGGAAAGCCGGAGTACCCGGAGAAAAACCACCAATCTACGGTCAGCACCTAGTAACTGATCCACTGAAATTTTATGATGAACTATTCCAACTTTTCGAATGGAAGAGTTAAAATGAGTTTACCGGGGTGAATGGGTTAGGGATAGTGTTCTCTGGGCTGAAAGACAGCTTGTTTATTATGGTACTATGGTAATTATATTTATAAAGTACATATATAAGATCAAACACGTCGAAAGCGTATCTCATCTTAAAAAAAAAAGAAAAAAAGTCCGGAGTTGTAACGAATATTGTTCGTTGTTAAGCATTTAGGTATTTTCAAAATCAATTAAAATGCCGATCTTTATTTCAGCTTTCACACTACGCCACAAAAAGATAACTAGCAAATGTACGGTGGCTGGGAAAGGACATTTCAAATAATGATAAAAAACATTTTTATGTCGATCGATCGACTTATTAACTCGATCGATCGACTTATTAACTCGATCGATCGACTTAATTATCTCGATCGATCGACTTAATTATCTCGATCGATCGACTTAATTATCTCGATCGATCGACTTATTATCTCGATCGATCGACTTATTATCTTGATATTGAGGCCAGGCTACAGGACTCCAACACGTGTGAAGCAATACTATTTGGACATCTACTCAACATTTAACATGGACGCCATCGTTGAATGTCTATTTCAACTGGGGCTTAGTCAAGCAGAAATGTCTTCTGTTCTTACTTATAGATTTGATTATACTGTTAGTGTAAGACATCTGCGTCGGGTTCTCTCAAAGCTTCACTTGTATCGAAGAAAGGAGTTTTCCGACTTCGATAGCGTGGTTGACTTTGTAAGGAAACAACTAGCTGCGGCTGGACAGCTTCATGGCTACAGGTTTATGCACCAGAAGTGTATTACAAATGGTTTAGTTGTAAGCAAAGAGACAATACGACTTATTCTAAAACATCTTGATCCTGAAGGAGTGGAACTGCGAAGGCGTAGGAGACTTGTAAGACGCAGGTACAGCGTAAAAGGGCCAAATTGTGTTTGGCATATTGATTCCTATGACAAGCTCAAACCATACGGTATCTGTATCAATGGATGTGCCGACGGATTCTCTAGGTACATACTCTGGCTGGAGGCCTACAAGACGAGCAGTGACCCTGCAGTCATTGGCGGGTATTTCCTTAACACTTTGGAGAAACAGGGGGGTTGTCCGAAAATTGTTAGAACGGACCGTGGAACAGAAAATGGACATGTAGAGTACATGCAAAAGTTTCTGAGAGATGGCAATGCTAACGCGAACGAGGAACGTTGTTTTCAATATGGCAGAAGTACCGCAAATCAGAGGATTGAGTCTTTTTGGGGAATATTGCGCAAGGAAAATGCAGAATACTGGATGGCCCTTTTTAAGGACCTGGAAGGACAAGGATATTTCAGTGGAGACCAGAAAGACAAGGAGCTTGTGCGATTCTGCTTTATGGATTTAGTTCAGGTAAGAAAAACGACAAACACTCAAATTTCTCACATACATGTTCTTCACAAGGTGATCACCATGGTTACTAACTATATAGGTATTTGATAAATCGGTCTCACATGGGGTAGGGAATGACAAGTCACACGCGCTATGCGGCTACTTACAACGGGGTAACGTCCTTTGTTTTGACAGCTTAATCATGACGGAAATTGACGTCATCAATTTCGACGTTTATTTCATTGGTAATGGTGAAACGTATTTACGACAGCGTATAGCTTGTAACTGTTACAACGTATGTGTGAAAAATAATAGACCAAAGGACAATAACGTCATGTGGATCTACTTTACGTTAACGCTTTGCACATCGCTTCAGATAAATATGGTTTAGACTTACATCATTCATTTAGTTAATATGATAAACCTCCATTTTATTTGCGTACAAAGATAAAAACTTCTTTATAAATTAAAATAATGATATGACATTAGTAAATGTAAAAAGGTATGGCGAAAAACAGCTCATATTTCCCTCAGTCGGCATTTTGATAACGGAAAAAACACATTAACAAGTAAATTATTTCTGGTAGTGAAAATGCATAGACAGATGTAGGAGATATTAAGTATTGTTGATCTTTTGTACCTCAGATAAAGCCATATTCATTATATCTTTGACAGTGATAGTTTCCCACTTTCCCGCTTTCAACACTTCCATCGGAGGACCGACGTTTGACCCTTAGCATCACTGACGAGTCCTAGAAGGACGAAACAGCTGTATGGTGCTGTTTAATTCATTCATTGCATCATGTTTGTGTTACGTCATCTTTTGAATAAACTTCTTGATTCCGTAATATAATATGAACAAACAAATCGCATTTCGAAAAAGTGGTGCTTTTTTGGAAAGTACTCAAAATGAAAACGTGGTAGAACAAGTTTCTTAAAACTGCGTCTGTTCTTCGTCTGTGCTTCACTTAATTGACTGTGTTCGATGTGGCCGAGTGGTAACGCAAGTTACTTTTGACCAGTGCACGAACAGCACAAGTTCGAATGTATGCTTTCAGTTTTTGTTATTTTGATTTTCATTTATTTTGGCATCAATATACTTTTTGAATCGATCGAACTTTTCATTTAAATTAAACCTTTTTTTATTTCATTCTTAAGATTAGAATAATAATAATTCACTTTAATGACCTACCTAACATGTGTAGTGCATTACTTTCAAATACTTCTATGCATCCCAATACACATATAAAACCTAGTATTCCAAAATTATGTGATTTTGCCAATCAGAATGACCGAAGAAACAAAATCAAGTGGTGTGTTACATGTATAGATACAGCTAAAAAAGCGAATTGAAGCATTCTGTTTGGTGGGTGTCGTGAAATGAAAGGTGTTCAATTTCATCTGTTTACGATAACATATTCTTAGACACGTGCACGGGATTCTGTCTGTATAAATAGCCGAGATAGCGTCATAACAATGCACAGTTTGACGCACATGTAAACACTACACACTAGCTTTGGGAAAATACGTATCTTAACCTGCCATACCTCTTTAACTGTTAAATTTGTCAGATTTTGATTGGAATCTGGGTGCTCGATAATTATCCATGACGTCCTGTATCGACTGTCGATATACCCTATCATATTTTTGTTTGCATTAAAAATTTGAAAAAAATGCTTAAGAATCGTCAATTTTAAACCTTATCTGTGACAGTGTTAGTTAGACTTTTTTTAAGCCTATAAACGGCTTTTATTTAAAAGCATGCATTATGAACCAGTTTCCATCAATTGCTTTGTTCATTTTTTTCTGATATTGAAAAAGGGAAGAGGTTTTCATAACGGGTGCCGCTAGTTCAGCAAGAAATGTTATTGTCGTTTGTCTAAATGGTTATTAGAGTTTTTGAATTTTCCTTTTGTTTCATCACATGGTGTTTTACCTTGTCTTTTACCTTTAACCTTTATTTTCAGCAAGATTTGGATGAAGTGTGCACAATTTGGAACTCGCACAAAATCAGAAAGTACAACAATGCCCATCTACACGACGGAAGACCACTTGTGTTGTACTACGTCCCGGAGCAGTATGATGCTGAAAATCACCTCTGCCCTATTCAGGATAGGAAGATGGAGCTTTGTCGGCAAGAGTGCGTCTTCAAGTCTGAAATTCCATGTGACAGGGATATGTACGATTTGTGCTGCATTCTTCTGAACGAATGTGGTATATCTATGCCTAACAATCCAGAAGAGGCCATTCTGTTATACCGTACTCTGAGGAGGCTTGTGGACGTCTAAGACCATGACAAGACTTTCATAAGAAATTGTCCTGTTAAAAGGGTTACTTGCAGAAACTGTGATCTCTTCATCTACTAGTGTGTGGCGCGTTTTGCAACATAATCCCGTTCAGTCATGTCATACGATCATTTCTCCCATCCTGTACATGGATATCCACAATGTTACCGGTGCTAGATTTTTCTAAATAATCATTTTACCCCCTTGAGTGTGAAACAGGGAATCTCAACCCTCGGGGTAAGATTCTTAAGCTGCTAAACACTCGGCAAGCCTCGTGTTTGGCAACTTAAGAATCTTACCCCGAGGGTTGAGATTCCCCTTGTCTCACCCCCAAGGGGGTGAAAGATTCTTTTAGTATGGTATTACACATGTGTAATAACACTATTGTGACGTCATAAACAAATGACGTCTTGATGACGTCATATGATTGTCTCGGAAGTGGAAAGCGTACCGTCAAAGGACAAATTTGCCTTTCTTACAGAAAAGGAATTTGAGTTTTGGTGTATTTGCTCATGAATATAAGTTATGTGATAAATAGAATCTTACACTCGTGTCAATGAAATATGGAATTTATTAAACTCGTTGAATAATTTAATATGTCACTCGCCTAAGGGTTCGTGATATATTACATTATTGAACTCGTTTAATAAATTCCATATTACATCGACACTCGTGTAAGATCCTCTATATCTTTAGACTGTGTAGTCTTAAACACATTTCTGACCAGGATCTGTTGCTAACCTTGTTTTATTTTATATAAGACCAAGCTAGCGAACAAAGACAGTGTTTACAGTCCCCTCAAGAGGCCCTGGGTGTCAGTTCTGTTGATTCGACGTAGCTTGATTTCAATTTTTAGATGACGAGATTTCAGAAAAATCTAACAGATTCGATCGAAATGTCTTCATATTTGTCTTTCAGTCAATGTATTTGTTCCATAACCCATTGGTTTCATTATTTAGAGCTGACTGTCATTGGTTTCATTATTTAGAGCTGACTGTAATTGGTTTTATTATTTAGAGCTGACAGTCATTGGTTTCATTATTTAGAGCTGACAGTCATTGGTTTCATTATTTAGAGCTGACAGTCATTGGTTTCATTATTTAGAGCTGACAGTCATTGGTTTTATTATTTAGAGCTGACAGTCATTGGTTTTATTATTTAGAGCTGACAGTCATTGGTTTTATTATTTAGAGCTGACAGTCATTGGTTTTATTATTTAGAGCTGACAGTCATTGGTTTTATTATTTAGAGCTGACAGCCATTGGTTTTATTATTTAGAGCTGACTGTCATTGGTTTTATTATTTAGAGCTGACTGTCATTGGTTTTATTATTTAGAGCTGACTGTCATTGGTTTTATTATTTAGAGCTGACAGTCATTGGTTTTATTATTTAGAGCTGACAGTCATTGGCGACTTTCAATAAATCTTGCATTGACATGTAGCGTAATGCCTTTGCTTCACTTTGTGTATTTTGAATTTCGACAGAATTGAATGATGAAAAATTCTTTCACAATTTACTATGTTTGCCTTTGACTTAAGCAAATGCTTGACGTTGTGTACACTGTACCTGAAATAATATAGCTTTGTGGCTTAAAGTTCTCACTAGAACACGAGACACCTTGGACGCGAATTCAAATTAATCACCAAAACTTAAGGCACAAGACGCACTATAATACACTTTATTAAATCTGAAACAGGCTTGATCGCAAAATATAAGACCTCAGTAGCAGATCACCATGCCTGCCATGACGTCGTCCAGCTGGTAGGAAGGACATCACACATATATTGCATTTGTAATACAGTAAGTCTTTTCTTCTTAGCTGCCGACTTTACTTAAGACGTAGCAATGACAATGACAATGACAAAGATTTTATTCTCGTAAACGTGCATCGTGTAGAGAAACACAAACAGGACATACAGTTTATAAATGTACAAATATTTTTAACTATGGTACTAATTAACAGAGTTAAGACGTTCATATATGATCTTGGTTTTCAAATATATGTACTATGTTACATTCCTCAAATATATTTTTAATACAATTAGACCACTGCGTAAGATAATTCGTAGATATCTGATATACAAAATGTAGTTTGTTACTTAATTTGTTTTGTGACGATTCTATCATTTTGGCCCAAAATCCAACAATACGAACTTTAATATTAATACTCAATGGGAATCTTCCCAGTTCTCCATAAACCATAAAGTTTGGAGTAGATGTTTTCAAATTAAGTATATGTTTACAAAATTTTAAATGTAGACGTTCTAAAAGTTTGTAGTTACAAAAACCCCAAACTTCACAACCGTATAATATAATGGGTTTGATAGCTTTATCAAAGATGTCTAATTTACAATCAATAGAAAGATTATGGTTTCTACATTTAGCAATCGCACCATACATAGCTTTAAGACCTTTTTCGTATAATTGTTTGGTATTGAATTGGGTAAAACCATTTCTAGCGAAATAAACTCCAAGATATTTAAAATGTTTAACGATTTCTATATTGCTACCATTATAAATAAATAAATAATAAATTGTATATGTTGCGGTACTTTACCTCTGCCAAAAACCATTACTTTGGCCTTCTCAATATTTACTTTGAGGTGCCATAGTTTAGAATAAGTATGAAATATATTAAGTTGAAATTGTAAATCTTCAAAAGAGTCTGCTAGCAAAAAAGTATCATCAGCATAAAGTATTACATACAACTTGAGGTAAACTTGTAACTCGTTCTCCAAATATCCCGCTAAATTCGATAAGCCTTTACAATTATGTGATTTCAAAAAATCTTCCAAATCATTCAAAAATATGGAGAATAAAAATGGTGATACATTTTCCCCTTGTCTAACTCCAGAATTACAATTAAAAATGTTAGAGACTGAGCTGCCTTTCATGATTTTTGCCTTAATTCCATTATACATGTTAATTATAACTTTAAAACATTTCCCACTTATGCCACTTAATATTAATTTGTTCCACAGCCCTATTCTCCAGACACTATCGAATGCTTTCTCGAAATCTATGAAAGCACAATACATACGACTTTTGAATTGTTTAGATAGTTCAATTAAAATATAAAGTGAAAATATATGATCGGTCGTAGAGTGTTGCCTTCGGAACCCTGGTTGGTTTTCGAGTATAAGTTCAATGTTGTCTGCATAAACGTTTAGACGTTCGTTAATTATAGCAGTGACTAGTTTAATTTGCCTAAACAGCTTATTAGTGTGATTGGTCTATAATTCTTGGCGTCATACTTATCCCCCTTATTTTTATATACGGGTATAATATTACTCATAAGCTATGAATCTGGTATATTACCAGTTTCAAATATATAATTAAATATTTTAACATATGAAGGGATCATCATGTCTACAGTTGATTTGATATATTCGTTACATACAAGATCTTAGCCTACAGCCTTATTACATTTCAATCTATTAATACATTTTATTATTTCACATGATGATCTGATTCATTTAAAAAATCATTGTTATCCAGATTTGACAACTCTTTGAGTTCGCTAATGGGAAGTATATTTTTGACACTACTAAATGCGATATATATTTTACATATACATTTTTGACATAAACAATAATACCGCCGGATTTCGTTACAGACAGTGACTTTATGTGCTTACAAAATGCAGTGTAACCTTCTATTTCTATTGATTCTGCATTATCAGTCTTGGACTCAGTAATGCAAATCATATCATATTGTTGTACATATTCTAAAAATTCTGGACATTTAAGTTTACTTTTAAGACCATTTACATTAATGGTTGTTATTTTAAATGTAGAGTCTTTAGGACATTTGGGCGACTCTCCCTCCGCGTGTTCCTATACCGATTTAACAAATGTTTCTTCGTCGGACTGGACTGTAGGGGGGCTGTGGCTGCGTCGATATCTAGGTCTAGAGCCCCGTCTGGAGTACCCGGAAGTAAACCTCCCGCGTTTAGATGGTGGGGTTACTCGATGATTGTTGGAACCAGGTATAGTTTGTCGCGATTCCCCGTGATTCGTTGCAGCGATGTCACTGAACGATGGACTCAAAGTATTGTCACTACTTGCGGTATGACCATTACTGCTACCACTCACTTCATCGTTTCTAGCGACGCCATCATTCGGAACTTTACCGCTCGGAACTCCATTAACGTGACCGTCTGCTATAGCAGTATCGTCCGTGTACAGACTTCCGTCCACAATCAGCCGATCCCGGACCAGCTTCGCTCGATGACCACTACGTCGAAGTTCTTTAAGTTTAGGATATAATATCCTTCGCCTATCTTCAATTTCTGACGAGAATTGTTCGTTTATGTAGAAGGTGGATCCTCTTAGTTTCATAGCGTTTCTTTGGACATTAGACCTCTCCTGATTGTACAGAAATCTCGTTCGTCAAAGAATCAGAGTTCAAAAACTTCCCAAATCTATGGATATTACCCAATTCTACCTGGGCTATTCCTAGTTCATTATTAAGGAAATCTCGGAGTTTCGACTCGGTGTCTTCACCATTTTCCTCTCGTAATCCACTAAACACAAGGTTATTCTTCATTGATCGCCACTTCAAATCAGTAACGCTGTTTTTCAGCCCTTTAATTTATTGAAAGATTGTTCAAGATCGTCAACCTTAGTGTCTGCTTTGGATGGCTCAGATATTGAACGTTTCATGCTTTGTAATTCTTTAGATTGTTTGTCCGTTGTGACTTTCATCTGGTCAAACATATCACCCATTACTTGACAGCTCACTTCAATTTCAGTGTTTTTGTCTTTCAGGGTAGATAATTCCCTTTCAAGATAGTTTACTTTCAGAGTAAGTGAGTTTAGTGAACTCTGGACTGTAGTCAGCTTGTCCTCAATGGGCTCTAGCCGTTGAAGGCGAGTGTCGATATGCTGTACAAGTTCAATAATTTTATTCAATTGTGTCGTTGAATCTTCGCTAAACATACTTTCTCTGGTTTCCTGAAGTATAGATGATAGCGGAGCACTTGCCATTTCTCACGATCACTGGGTAAATCACACCTGTACAGGTAAGTCAATCAAATCAACAGAGCGTGACGAAATATCCCCGATGGGGTCAGCAGTTCATGGAGTTCAAATTTTCAATGCATATATACTATATACTCTATATAACAGTTCGATACAGATGTCTTCAAAGTACCACAAAAAAGCACCAAATCGAGAGATACAACAATACGGTATCAAGCAGTCTCGTCATCAACCAGTCTGTTCATTCTGGACACCGTACATGTCCCGGAAACATTGACTGTTTCAAACAAGAGATCCCAGAGGGATCTTGGCGCCCACCATTGATGATTTTTTGTTTGTTCTTAGAAAGTTAGATATTTTCCCTTCTTTTATTTCATTTATATTTTTAATCTTTAATCTATGAACTTTGTACATTTCTTTGGAAAATTAATAATACATGTTATTGAAAGAAGATCTCTGGTCAGGATGGAGTTTTGTTTTTCTGACCAGTACCAAAATCCAACAATTCAAGAAAGATCATCTTGCATTTAAACAATAACTATAATATACTGTCATTATATAAGTCAAATGAAAAGTATGATCTGTCCAGTACTTCTCAAGAAATAGCGATAACAAACTTTTACTTAGAAATCAAAGATGGCCGCCTGGCAGCCATATTGTTTGTCGTATCGGTCCGAAAATGGAATTTGCACAACTAGGCACCTAGGGAACCTACATATGAAATTTGAGGTTCTTATATACCGCTTTATCACTTCCTCGAAGGTCGTCTCAAAGCGGTTCACAAATTATTATCCGTGGTTATAGGGCCTTCGCAACCAGCCAATATCGTTCTCAACTCCCTCGGGGAGCATACAACCGGTGCAGCCATTTCGGCGCTCACAGCTAGCATTCTACAATTTCTAGCACTGCCAAACCACGTACTCATTTGCAGCTGAGTAGACTGGAACAAGCGGAGTAAAGTATCTTGCTCAAGGATACAACACAAGTGCCGAGCGGGACTCGAACTCGCAACCTTTCGGTCACGAGCCCGGCGTCCTACCACTAGACCACCGCGCCTCCTTAAATAGCAATAACAAACTTTTACTTAGAAATCCAAGATGGCCGCCTAGCGGCCATATTGTTTGGGCGGATTTGTCCGAAAATGGACTATACACAACTAAGCACCAAGGGAAACTTACATATGAAATTTGAGTATGATCCGTGCAGTACTTCTCAAGAAATAGCGATAAACTTTTACTTAGAAATCCAAGATGGCCACCTGTTGGCCATATTGTTTGTCGGATCGGTCCGAAAATGGACTATGCACAACAAAGCACCAAGGGGAACTTACATATGAAATTTGAGCATGACCTGTCCAGTACTTCTCAAGAAATAGCGATAACAAACTTTTACTTATAAATTCAAGATGGCCACCTGGCGGCAATATTGTTTGTCGGATCGGTCCGAAAATGGACTATTCACAACAAGGCACCAAGGGAAACCTACATATGAAATTTGAGAAAGATCCCTTCAGCATTTTTTGAGAAATAGCGATAACAAGAATTGTTTACGGACGGAGGGATGAACGGACGGACGACGGACAACGGACGCAGGGCGATTTGAATAGCCCACCATCTGATGATGGTGGGCTAAAAATATCGGAGCGGACTCCGAGCAATGTACTCACATGGCCGCCATCTTATCTTACACAGAGGACATTCGTGAAAGTCTTTCATACTTTCAATGGTTCCTTGGTTCGACAAAATAGCAAGACTTCAAAAAGAATAGAGCATATAACAGGTAATAAACTAGTTTGACCCTACAAAAACACTTATTTTTGCAGATTAAGAGTTTACCAAAAACACAATTATCTGTAACGTTAAAGGTTAACTGAAATAAAACAAACAAGAGGCCCATGGGCCTTAACGGTCACCTGAATTTTGTACTAGTACCAATAACTTAAGTTGTTGTGTCCTTACAATGGAATTTTCATTAACCTAAACCAAGTTTGAGCTGGAACACCAACAGGTAATTAACAAGGGCCCTGTTTATAAGTCTATATATCTCCTGAAATCATCAATCCTTGAGCTTTGAACTCAACAATCAAAGTAAGTGAATTTGATCTTTTTTTTTTCAATTGACTTCTGAAAAAAGAAAGTTACAACAAGTTTCCTTGACTTTGAATCAGTGACCTTGGCCTCTTTGACCTTGACTTTTGGTCAACTGACTCCTTGTTTTAATTCTGATTAACTTTATTCACAATGTCATAACAAATTGTACATCAGTGAAAAGCTTCAAAATTTCATCTTGACCTTTAACCCGGTGACCTTGACTTTTTGGTCAGTTAACTCCTTGCATAATTCCAACCAACTTTGCTTCATAATGTCATTACAAAATGTTCATCGGTGAAAAGATATGAAATTTGACCTTGACCTTTGACACAGTGACCTTGATGTCCAATTAGTTGATTTAGTGCTTCATTCTGACCAACTGTGCTTCACAACGCCATAACAAAATTTTCATCAGTAAAAAGCTAATCAATCTAACCTTGACCTTTGACACAGAGACCTTGACCTTTGACCTTGGTTTTTGATCTCACTAGGTATTTCTGTGAACTAAACCTCTTGACAAATTTCATGTTTCTCCGATAAAGGTCCTTAATTCTAACCCAAAGGTCCTATATAAACTATAGTAAACTTCACCCCCTCTCCAGGGGGGAACCTAAAGTCTGGGGGGGCATAAAATTCACAATTTTGATAAAGCACCTAAAGGTCTTTCCATTTATGAAGAGTTTTAGATTCCAGCATATCTGGGTCTGGAGAAGAAGATTGTTGAAATTTACCCAATTTGACCCCTTTTGGGCCCCTTAATACAGCCCCAGGGTAGGGCCAGAGTCAATATTTTTCCAATGCCACACTTTTATCTCCTGGTTATTAATTCCAACCAAGTTTGAACTATTTAAAACGGAATATGAACGAAATAAATCCAAAAGTGTAATTTTCCTATATAAACTTCACTCCCTCTTCAGGGGGGAACGGGAAGTCCGGGGGGTATGAAATTCACAATTTTGATGAAGCACCTTAAGACCTTTCCATTTACGAAGAGTATTTGATTCCAGCATATCTGGGTCTGGAGAAGAAGATTGTTGAAATTTTAGCCAATTTGACCCCTTTTGGGCCCCTCAAAACAGCCCCAGGGTAGGGCCAGAGTCATTTTTTTTCCAATGCCACACTTTAATCTCCTGGTTATTAATTCCAACCAAGTTTGAACTATTTTAAATGAAAAATGAACGAAATAAATCCAAAAGTGTCATTTTCCTATATAAACTATAGTAAACTTCACCCCCTCCCCAGGGGGGAACGTGAAGTCCGGGGGCATGAAATTCACAATTTTGATAAAGCACCTTAAGACCTTTCCATTTATGAAGAGTATTTGATTCCAGCATATCTGGGTCTGGAGAAGAAGATTTTTGAAGTTTTAACTAATTTGACCCCTTTTTGGCCCCTCCCTTGGGCCCCTTGGGGGCTAGGACCATATAATTCACAATTTTGGTGCATCTTTGCCCAAGGAAGGTTCCTGCTAAATTTCATTCAAATTGGTTTAGGGGTTTTTGAGAAGAAGTTGAAAATGTAAATTGTTTACGGACTAACGACGGACGACGCACGACGGACGACGGACGACGGACGACGGACGACGCACGACGACGGACAAAAGACGGTTAGAATAGGTCACTTGAGACTTTGTCTCAGGTGACCTAATAAGTTTTTAAACTAGTGTTGAATTAGTTCGTCAAAGAATCAGAGTTCAAAATTACACTGGCGTTTGATTTAAGTCTTAACCAAGCTTACAATTAGAACTGAACACAGGTACAACTTGCCTCTGAAAAATAAGTGGAATGGTATGACTTTGGTTAACTTCAGTGATTATGAATATTCCATATCCCATTCATTGGAGTTTAGTATGTTTGTAAATTCGTCCCTGAATTCGGGGAAGCTATCATATTCCATGGGTAGGTCGAGTTCATGGGTACATGTATGGCCTATTGGTCGACGGTTTGCACCTGTTCCGACATAAATCGGGTTGACATTGATTCTGTTTCCAAGGTAAAGATCAGCACCTGTACAGAACCTCAAGAAACGTCTCAAAAGGCGATCGTCCAGTCCTCCGACGAACTTCTGGAGATACTTCATTGGTGGCTCAGTTTGAAGTTTCTCTGGAATGACGAGAGATTTCTTGACAGTCTTTGTTGTTGGTGTAAGTGAGTCGTACAAAGCAACGAATGTGTCGTGACTCTGAAAGGCCATCGGTGTTAATTCCGGGTTCCAGCAGTTGATTACGAACATCGGAGTTTGGATCAATTGAGTTGATGCTATTTCCTCTATAACAGTGTGGATATTCTCCTTCGTGGGAAGTTTCCTGCATTTGAACTGATCAAGAACATCTATGAGATCATCTATTTGATCTACATCAAATGCTGTCAGTGCCGTCGCAACTACTTCCCGTTCGTCAGTGTTGAGGAAGTTCAGGAACGACTCTGTGAGTGAGGTGAACGTCTTGCCATATATAGCATACTCCATAAAAGGAGCCGCAAGTAGGTGAGGGATGTACTTAAATTCCCTCCACCCGACAAGATAGACTCTCGCCATCGATTTCCAACTGTCCTCTTGGAAATCGTGGCGTAAATGTGGTACCTTACAGAAAAGGCCTTCAGTACACTGCGAGTACATCTCCTCCCAAAACTGGGTGAGTATATCTCTGAAAACGCCCTCGCCTACTGCATTTTCAAGTGCCCCATTGTCCCCCTTTCAACGAAAACTCAGTCTCTTGGATACAATTGTTGGGTCGAGAAAGGCAGAAATAACATCCTTCAAACAGAATGCCCTCCGAATTATTACCTCTCGAGACTCTTCCCCATAGTTTTCTTGCAGTGGCTGAGTTGCATCTAATCGGAAATCTCCATCTATTCCAGGGCCGAATTGAATTGTTCCACTTTCATCAATGTCCAGGTCCATTTCATCTGGGAGATTCAAAAACGGTTCCGTATGGATCGGTATGATAGTAGGACTCGATGGGGCATTTATGTCATCTGATTGACCTGCTATTGGAGAAAGGAGGACCGTCGATAGCGTGCAATGAGAACTAGCTTGAACAAAGTCGAGTACAGGACCACCAGATGCTTCAGTTGGAGTACTAGTGGAGATAGACATCGTTGGTGGGACGGTTACAGGTACGCCTGATGCTGCAGTTGGAGTTCTAACGAAGGCGGACGTCACTGGTATGGCACCAACAGGTGCGCCTAATGCTGCATTTGAAGTACTCATAAAGGTGGGCGTCACTGATATGTCATCAAAAAGTGCGCCTAATGCTGCTGTTGGCGTACTCACAAAGGTGGATGGCACTTGTGTGGCACCAACCGGTGCGCCCAATGCTGCTGTTGGGGTACTTACGAATGTGGATGTCACTGGTGTGGCACCAACCAATGCGTCTAATGCTGCATTTGGGGCACTCAAAATTAAGTCGATCGATCGAGATAATTAAGTCGATCGATCGAGATAATTAAGTCGATCGATCGAGATAATTAAGTCGATCGATCGAGATAATTAAGTCGATCGATCGAGTTAATAAGTCGATCGATCGAGATAATTAAGTCGATCGATCGAGTTAATAAGTCGATCGATCGACATAAAAATGTTTTTTATCATTATTTGAAATGTCCTTTCCCAGCCACCGTACAAATGCTATAAACCTACACGAAAAAAAAAAAAACAGAGGAATATAACGTGTTCTCGGCACGCTGGTACAGCTTATTACAAACCACTAACGGTAGGAGGTGTCTGTTAAGTTTGAAATTAATTTGGTTGACACTTTCCTCATAAAACGTGCTGTAAATGAGAGCCGTATTTATACGTAATTCGGGACATTTTCCCTGCTAGGCGAATAAGCAGCAATATTTCATTGCATTAATGAACCTTATCGATAAAACGATTATAAGGTGTTATTGGTGTTTGAAAAATGAAAGATATGTGTGAAGTTTTAAAAGCTTATTGTCTCAAATATTGATGGGAAGGAAATGACTGAAGAAACCTAACTTGTTTTGAAAGGTAAACTGACCTAAAGTCTCTCCCTGTTGTATTCAATATTTCTAGTGTGAAATAAAAGTAAATGATTGATTCTTGTTGTCATATGTAAGAAAAAAAAATGTACATAAATAAATTTTAAATAAGCCCTAGTCCATTTGGCTCACACGGCTGAGCAAGCACCTGTTATCTGTACTTTACGAAAGAAGAAACATGTGTTATTATAAATGTTTACCGAAGAGACTGTTCGAAAATAAACGGACCGGCATAAGGTCTTTCAGGTACATACATATGTATCATTTCTTAATAATCCGGATCCTATTCCTTCATATTTTCTGTTTGTAAGGTTGTATATATACATTTAATAATCTCGAACGACAATTATACGTTTGCTTGGGACTGATTCATGTTAAATAAGGTCTAAAATTACTGTACGTGATAAAATCACTTTAACCTGATTTTTATGTCCCTTAAAGCACACTATATTAAAAGATGATTAAAAAACAGTGTTATATATAGACGAACAGCCTAAAAATTGCTGTCATTCAATCACATAAATCCGGTTTTGACTGTTACATATCCTTGATGACGATCTTCACACGCATGCGTCACAATGATAAAGGTGATTTATATAGCTGGGTCGGTTTAGGTCGGCACGATCATTATATAAGTGTAAAACTAATTACCAGGTATAAATCAATCAATACTAGAGATCGATAATCTATTATATCGATTCCAGCACGGTCAGCAATCAGACTGTCTTCGTTATACAACTAATCAATTAACGAAATACCTCAACGGTAGATCAATATAAAACGAGATCAAACATTATGATCGATTGATTTGCTTTTAAAATAGATATGACACCTACGTCATGGACCAATAGAAATACATGACGTATGTTCAATTTAAATCTATAAATCAATCAAATATCGTTTATCGATTTTTATTGATCTTTTCGTCTTTAAGGAATGTAGGTTTCTAAAAGAGAGTTCACCAAGTTCAAAATTCCGTTTTAGCTATGAAATCGTGATGATTTTTGTATATGGCGGAATTAATGTTCAAATCAACCTCACAAAGACATCCTCTAACTATAAAATATATGTAAGGTAGTTCGCTTACCATTAGAGATTTAGACTGATAGAATCACAGTGAGGGGAGACTGTATTTATATGTGTGAAACGATATAGTAGGTCCATATGTTAAAACGACTTCCATATCACATAGTGTTAAAATTCATTTCGTATTGCAATATATCGTAACACGTATAGTAATACATTAATGTCGTATTGCAATATATCACGACACGTATCGTAATAAATTCATTTCGTATTGCAATATATCACGACACGTATCGTAATAAATTCATTTCGTATTGCAATATATCACGACACGTATCGTAATAAATTCATTTCGTATTGCAAAATATCGCGACACGTATAGTAATAAATTCATTTCGTATTGCAATATATCGCGACACGTATAGTAATAAATTCATTTCGTATTGCAATATATCGCGATATACTAAGGCGTAATGTGACACCCCTAATTGATCATGTTAACAGGATGTGTAAACCATTAATGATTGTTATTGATTTGATTAACGAAATACGATATAGAAATGTCTGAGCAAAAGTAAACGATAATCACATTACTCGTTCTCGATTTTATCCAGTGGATTTATCCTCCTGTATTTTCTGGATTTCCCAGGGATTTCCGGACCATGATAAGTAAACAGAAATACCATAATTCCATCTCGTTCAATCACAACTTATCTTCAAACAATTTTGATTTCATACTTTCAACGTGTCTCGGTAAATTTAATATTTCGCAAGTTATTTTATCTGTTTCAGGCGAAAACGATCAGTATTCAAGCAATTTAACATAAAATAATCACAACATTCATCTGTAACAGACATGCATTTAATTTCAGTTTTATTATGGTTAAGCAGACATTTCTGTTAATTTTAATATCAAGACGAGATGAAATCGTTCACGTGCGCTATCTCATTTAAAGCGAGCTCAACTTTAATTCCACACCAGATTTACCGCAGATTAACAATATCCCAGCCCGGGCCATATTCTTTAAAATAAATATCTTGGATTAAAATTTAATTTCTATTTTCGTCTATCATCTCATTCATTTAACACGCTGGTGTACGGTTAGTATCTTGGTACAAAATGTTATTTCATATCTGTTGGTTTGTTATGAAGATGAAATTGACATAGCATGGTAATATAATCAGTCGATGTGAGTTTTAAAGTGAACATGCGGGTTCATAGCGGAAACCATAACGACCAGATAGAGATCGGTTTTAAAATTAGTTTGTTTCATATCGTACTCAAGTTTTATTGAATGTCGCTCCAGGCGAAACCGTTTATTCCACGAGTTTCTCCGTTAGATGGAGAAATGAAAACAGATTCATACAGCGCCATGTCTATCGAGATAAAGAAAACATAGAAAGTGAATGCACCACATCCCATGCGACTTTGAACGAGACCTTCTGATGACGAGACAGTTTTCATTATAGAAAGATGCAATTAATTGTATTTCGGTCAATTGTTCAAATCCGGAGAAGCGTCGGACCGGATTCGTATCTTACTACTAGACTTACCACGCCCATGGAAGTCGTCTGACAGAACTAAATACTATTGCAGTATTTGTTAAAAAGTTGTTAATAAAATAAGTGTGAATAATCATAGCATCTTAAATAAATCGCGACAAATTTAAGTAATTATAAAAATACCTAACTTTCAAATCTTATTCAAAATCTAGCGCAAAGATAAAAATACGTCATGCATGTGTTTATGCAAGATTGAATTTCTAAAGGCTATTTCAATCAATTATCGGTTCAGAATTACTTCAGATTCCGGTTCACTTTATTGTGCAAACTGTTTTCGGTTTTTTACTTTCCAGATTCGAGATAAATCTTATGAAAAGGATCATATCAGCGGGATGATCGTGCCGCTGACTCGCGACGCGGCTTAACTCTTCGGCATTACGTTAATGTGGTACGAGCTGGCGGTGTCTCTCGGTGTGTAGTCTGGGTACGGAGGCGTAGGAGTGAGGACGAAAAAACCCAGGCAAGCTGTATGTTTACATTGTCAATATATGTACGTGTGTATGTATTATGTATACAAATGTCGAGCTTCTGTACAAAACTCAGTGAATTGGTTGTTTGAAGACATGTATATCCCGTTTACATCACGTAATACCGTATTTAGATAATAATTGACTCGTACAACGAGTTTAAGGGGTCGATTCAAAGCCAGAATAAATATCATGGGCACGTTTTTCTTTCTATCATTACGACAACACTACACATACATGTACACGATAGCAAACTAAAATCGAATCCTGATACCTCGGCCTAGGAAGTCGCATATCATTCTAACAGATAAAAGGACCGAACATATTTATAATTGAACACATGGATAACTCGAACATTTCCCATGGGCCTGATGGATTCGATATAACGGAGTTTACTGTATAAGAGTAGCTAATCGTTTGACCTAATGTGTTTACCTATGGTGTCACCATTGTCGATACATACATAAGTCATTGTGATACATTGATTGAGCGGTTAGATATCAGATGAAATACCCGATTTAAACATTTACAACTTTACAACCAACTTGTTGTAAAACTACAGAAAGGTCAAAATTATCTTCGTTATCCCTTAATTCCGAGGATTTGCTTTAAAAGTCAATTTCACGAGATAACTTTTCGTATATTTTAAGTTTAGTGCTTCTGTTACATAATGCTTTGTATGTTGTATTTTTGAAAATTTAAGAGAACTACGAAAAAAGGATACATTACCCTTAACTTTACACATACATAATAACGAACCAAATGGCTGTGTGGTGTCACCTGTCTGTGCTGCACCCTAAACCGAATTGTTCTCTGACCTGACAGTACGGATGGGCTAACACGGTCCTAATGGATGTGGATCATACGAACATGACAATCCTTTCTCTAGAATGTCCATTTTTACATGTGTACACATCATTATAATAATAATAATAGAGGGCGATATCCTCGCCTTGAAGCAGACCTCAGATGAAACATAAAAACAATCAAGATTATCTCCCTTCTTGCTGCTATTAATAGCACAGAAGCAATAGCCAATGGTCGAAGTTAAAGGCCCAATATACGTTACTTCAGGGGAATTTTCGTGATTCCGAAAAATTCTGGAAAAAAATCCAGTTGATAACCATGCAAAAATAAGCCTAAAACGAAGTAAACCTGAGCGGTAACTAACGAGAAACTATTGACAAAAAAATCCAAAGAATTGAAAATAATTCAGGTGGGGCCCACTTCAACAACAAACCGAAGGTACAAGACGGTTCGAAATGGACGCGTGTTTACAAATAGCGTGTTTCAAATGCTGCTGTACTGGGAACCGCGAAAGAATTAATCTTAAATATTGCTGATATCATTAATCTTAACTAAATCTATAAATATAATAAGTTATTAGGCTAGATTTTTGCATCAAGATTTGCCGAAAGTTACGTATATTGGGCCTTTCAGCTCAGTGTGTTGTATGTTTGGATGTCGATTGTAGGTTTAATACGATCATCGTTTATCTGTTTACATTTTTTATATTTTTTAATTTACTTATTTTTGATTAATAATCTAGATAAGTTTATAAGTCCTGTATATAGTTTCATTCGTACAGAGAGGCTACTCCTTGAAGATGGAACCATTTTTATGTTTTCCTCACAAACATCTCAGTCCTTACTAGTTTCGTTATCCAGTCAGCTGGATGTGTGTTGTAAAATCGTGTGGCTTGAATTTAAAAAGTCCACCGGTTACCATTGTGTATATATCTAGTTTAGATATATAAATAATCTATTTTTATTCATGTGCAATACCTAGAACACATGTCAACTCGTGGGTAATGTGTACTGTATTGAGTATTTGAGAACCTGATATGTAGGAATTCCAAATTAAGATAAAATCAAACAGCATTTATTTTGCTTCTGGGGTTAGAATATAGAACGGGTTAATAGTTTACCTATGAAATTAAAATCAAATTATTACGGTCGGATTATGTAAATATAAAGTGTCGTGCGACAAGGTGTGTGATTGATCTATAGCTGGCTAAACCACATCTGTTTAATTGTTCTACAATGTTAAATATTTTAGCAGGCTAAAGCTAAAGTGTATGCCTTTCGATAAGTGGACATGTTATAAATTGTACAAGATCATACTTACGACGTTCCTTCGTACAAACGTGTCTAATAAAAAAATCTTACCAAGAAAATCGCTGTTTAAGTTATGAGTTTTTACAGAACCCTTAGGCGCCATTTCAGATTTTTCGATACAACTCATTTGCATAACCAATTTTAAAAACTAGTCCTGATTGTAAGATTTAATTAATTCTAAACCAGAGACAAAAAAAAATGAGGTGCAATACAACATTTTAAATTGATCCCTCAATTATTCCATTTAATTAAGATCGTTAGAAAGATCTATGTAAACCACGACAATTTTATTGAAATGTGACAAAAAATTGAACATATGTAAGTCGTTTCGACGGAGTTCATAACGTACATTAAACGATAATTTAGAAAAACATTCATTTAAATAGTAAACAACTATGTAAATCAGATTAAGTATAAAAAACCCAAACTTTTTGTTTAATTAATGCAATTTATGCGGGAGAATGCAAGTCATTATCTCGATAAAAAGGACGTAAACGTGTGAATAAATCTATAAATAAAACCGTCACTTTGTTCGATAATACCCGGATGACGCAAGGCGGTGTAATTAAGCCTCCATCATCATCTCCCTCGCCAAGTGGGGTCAGATGTAGTCGGTAGCGGAGTGGCTGAATACTTCTACATAGATGAATAAGGTTTATCAATAGAATTATCATACTATAAGATCCTGGCGCATATTTCAGCGATATAAAGCTAGTTACTAGGGTCTCAATGCTGGCAAACCGTCAAAGATTAAACATACAGGCCCGTCAGACACATAGACGTGAGACGATATATATACCGTCGTCCGTTTCATCTGAGAAAGATAATCAGTTTAGCAGGACTTTTTTTTAACAAAACAGTTTATTTGCCGTTACGTCCACAATGAAGGATCTGCTTCTATCGCGTGTAAGGTTTAGAGATGTATGAACTTATAACATCACAGTTCCTCATATTTCTCTATAACTCTGGGCCCTTTGAACTGTAGAGACCTACCACAGATGTCAGTCCCGCATACACCACACAAAGTGTACAAACACCAGCTTATGGTCATGTTTTCAGAAATCAGTTTTTGCTGACCAGGCCAATTTTACGATGGAATATTGGTAGCTCATGCTTCTTTTAACTTGACTAAAGAACGAGTCATGCCCTCGCATTATCATACGTTTGTTCAGTGACTTTAAGTGCTCAGCTCATATTACGAAACATCCACAAAGGTTTGTCAGGATATGACTACAGTCTACGGTAGAGGACATCAAGTTTATTCTGAACATACTAAAATGTTTAATTCTTAATTGTTCTACGGTAAACATAACATTAGAAACACGAAGAATGGTGAGGTTTCTGGAGAGAAATGTCGGTGAGTTACCGAGGCAGTGGTTTAAGCCTGTAGTGGTGGTACCCAGTGCTGTTCTGGAGCTGTCTGGGAGAATTGGCAGAAGATAGCACCAATATGTCATCCTCTGGCTCCAACACAATAGCTGAGCATCTAATTTCCGAAAGGCTGAATTTCCGTAATTTATTATTTGAGCAAAAAAAGTAAAACATAAAAATAATGACGACGAAGCAAAAACCCAAAAGGTTCAGTCGGTTTACGTTGTAATAAAATAAGTTCGATAGCGCATATCAGAAAAAGAATATTGAAAAGTTTGAATAAATCATACGCTATGGTGTCATGATTGTGGAACACAGGGGTCAGAGAATTTTCTGTAGTTATTTTTCGACCTAAACTAAGGTTTTTAGAATACATTACACTTTGGAAGTCAACATTTCGATACCCCTAAAAGGCCATATATTTTCGAAAATTAGTTAAAACTCCCAAAAGTTAAAAGTTTTACTGCAAGAGAAGTATGTACACAGCAAGACATACATGTAATGTAAATAATAATAGCTTTGTCCCATTTTGGTGTGTGTGTGATGTTCAAGAGGTAATTCATTGTTGGTAAAACATTCAGTGTTTTTGGAGGAGGGGGTGCAGTTCATTCAGAAGTTCAGTGGCCTTTTGGTTTACAGGAACATTGCGAAACTAAAGTACATCGTATCTCGTGTTATATGGGGGTGGGGGAGGGGGAATGGGGGGGGGGGGTGATATGTCTCCATGGACATGTCATGATAATGGTGGACTCTAATTACATAAACTACCATCACTACTCGCGTTCTATGAGAGTAGAGGAAGCTGGACTATTTTGTCGTTATAATCCACACAGGACGGATATGGGTCATTGACATCAAGTGGGCTTCAAGATTATAGTTCCTGAATGTCACTGAAAACATAAACACTTCAGTTAGTGTTTCTTACGGTATTGTCACCTGGACCCGTACCCATGAAACCGTTCTCGTGCTCAAACATGGATTCTGTGCTCAAGCCAGATTTCTTAAAACTCACCTAATTCATATCAACCATTAAGAAGTCAATTGTAAATATCAAAAACAGTGTTCGACTTCATGAATCTTCACATTTACAAAAACTTTGACAAAATCAGAATTTTAATTAAACTAAAGTTGTTATAAGAAATGAGGCTTGAGCACAAAATCCATGGTTGGGCATGAGAACGGTTCCATGAATACGGGCCCTGTGGTCTCGGTGTGTGTGTGGGGGGGGGGGGGTCGATTTTAGCTAACAAATTTCGAAATATTGGTGTGTATGTGATAATAATTAATCTTTTATGCATCCAGAGAATGATGCACCGTTCCTTTTCACTGGTGATATCACGGAATCTTAAACCCCAGTCACTCCACCGTGCAGTAAAAACTTAAATTAATCACCCATCACATACTAACGCTAAAAGCCGATACAGTCTTTTACCCAGTTCTGTAAAAACGCAAAACAATCTACACTACATACGGAGTTTAATTAATTAAGAATATCGATATGTAAATCAGACTAATGTTTATTACATAGATCGCCTCTAATTAGATATTTGGGTTTTACGACATACCTCCTGCAGCCTTACAAATTACACTCTAGCAGCTTATGTTAAAGTCAAAACGGGTCTGTTGGATAATTTGAAATTTGTAGATTTTCGATAAAATGTTTGAGCTAAAGTTGAGAACCACAAACTTCACCTGCATCGATTTGAACTCGCTGCGATTCGGATATTTATTATACAAGTACTATACAGACCTTTCGATCATGAAATCGACAATTTTTCGGTAAGTATTATGAATCAGCTATATGTATGTATATTATGATGTTTGAGATATGTGAACGTCCCCAGGGTGATGCTAATGAATGGTCACGCCCAAATGATTTGAGGCTTCATAGTGATTTACGGGGCCTATTAATACCTAATTTCCATTATCTGAAACCTTCGTTCTTTTGCTCTCACGTGAAAAATCTCGTAACTCAAACCTTTGTACGTAGAACGAGTTCTGCTTGAGGAAATATTAGGTCCGCCTCACCCCAATGTGGTTTAGAGAAAAAAGGTAAAATATTTGGATTCGTTGCCTACATAGTGTATTAATGGGTTATGCTTGAGTCGCTCTTCATAAATTCCGGTGACTTATTATTATGGCATATAAAAGATAATCGTAAGGTTTTTTATACTTTCATTTTAAACTTGTACATAATTTTAAAGTTTGAAACATAACGCAATGATGTTACAGTTTCCGTTTTTTTTTACATATTGTGAATCAGAAAACAGGGCCACCCTTAGTCAAAAGGCCAGGTAAATAGTGCAGTATTAACTGTATTGATAATAATAATAATGGGAGGATTTCGGTAAAATAGAACTTTAAAATTAGAATTTTTTACTGTTATACCTTAAATATTTTTCAGAACATTTTGATTTAGAATATCAATTTTAGAAATCTATATAACCCAATTTTAATGAATGAAATTGGCTTAGTTTATATCACCTCCAAGTTTATGGTTATATAACACGGATATGCATTTATAAAGTCATCAATCATACGCCGTGAGACATTGAAATAGAAAAACTCGTCTGATTGAGCATCAATGTCAAGAAAAATATTTAACTTTTTTTCAATTCAGGAATTTAATTCACGTTTCAACTTTTTACACTCAACCTACTAAGAATTTTTAATGTTTAACCGAATAAGGAAAACGTTTGAAGAATTTTGACTGAATGAAACTTATGATGAATGATGTCACTTTCGTCTTTAATAGAATCATGTGCAAGGTATTTTATAAATTATCTACACTTAATGAATTCATAAAATTAAACATTCGCATGACTTAGATGACTGTGACTTGAGTCTCAAGTCATACATGTATTTTACGTAAAACATGCTGGTCAATTAAACGCTTCACACTACCACATGTGACCTCGTTCCCGTTCGATACAAATTACCATTGTCCATTTCAGAGGCTATTTACCATTTTACATGAGCTAACAAACATTAGCAAAATCACAGGCTAAACGCTTTAGAAAATACGGAAAAAATAAGCAGCTTTTTAATATTATAACTGCCGGTCTTTTCACTGAATGTACTTAAAATGACAGATAGCAATTGAAACAATCTCGTCTTTACATGCCCCCCCCCCCCCTCCTCCCCAAACACAGTTTCTCCTCTCTCATAGTCAAGTCAAACCGTTTTCCAATTTTCATTTGAACTAATACGAGTGTACGTCTGTGTATCTTGTAGGGATCGCTTTCGTTTTACAATCGGGGAAATTATCACTTGGTTTCAAAGGCATTACGGTGCGAACATAGATTTACAGATACTGAAAAACTACAGCCACTGTAGCCCTGCCAATATAGCACATTCCGCTAAAGTACTGTCAGCTTACACCGGTAAATCAAAATATCCTGGCGATATCGGATATTACGCGTACAATACACCAAATGGTATCAGAAATATCTTACTATAATCATTAATATCTCATATAGTACGAATTCTTGTAAGAATGGATATCACGCGTGCATATTACACCAAATGGTATAGAAATATCTTACTATAATCATTAATATCTCATATAGTACGAATTGATGTAAGAATGGATATTACGCGGTATATTCACCAAATGGTATCAGAAATATCTTACTACTGTAATAAATACCACATATAGTACGAATTGATGTAAGAATGAATATAACGCGTACATACACCAAATGGTATCAGAAAAATCTTACTATAATCATTAATATCTCTTATAGTACGAATTGATGTAAGAATGAATATAACGCGTACATACACCAAATGGTATCAGAAATATCTTACTATAATCATTAATATCTCTTATAGTACGAATTGATGTAAGAATGAATATAACGCGTACATACACCAAATGGTATCAGAAAATATCTTACTACTATTATAAATACCACTTATAGTACGAATTGATGTAAGAATGAATATAACGCGTACATACACCAAATGGTATCAGAAAATATCTTACTACTATTATAAATACCACTTATAGTACGAATTGATGTAAGAATGAATATAACGCGTACATACACCAAATGGTATCAGAAAATATCTTACTTCTATTATAAATACCACTTATAGTACGAATTGATGTAAGAATGAATATAACGCGTACATACACCAAATGGTATCAGAAAATATCTTACTATAATCATTAATATCTCTTATAGTACGAATTGATGTAAGAATGAATATAACGCGTACATACACCAAATGGTATCAGAAATATCTTACTATAATCATTAATATCTCTTATAGTACGAATTGATGTAAGAATGAATATAACGCGTACATACACCAAATGGTATCAGAAAATATCTTACTACTATTATAAATACCACTTATAGTACGAATTGATGTAAGAATGAATATAACGCGTTATATGCACCAAATGGTATCAGAAAATATCTTACTACAGTGTACTATCATAAATACCACATATAGTACGAATTGATGTAATATCGGATATTACGCGTTATGTTCACCAAATGGTATCAGAAATATCTTACTTAATACCGAAACATATTTCGAATGGTTTGATTTGAAAGCACAGGGGCCTGGTGCGTATTTACAACTACGTATTACATGTATGCATTTCGAGTATTGTTAGATGTGACTATTACACCTAGAGTTTGGTCCCTGTGTTGTTTTTATTTACATAATTATAATGAATATATTTATAGGCATAAGCAAGCTTCAAAATATGAAATCGGTCCAAATCTGATATTTAGAAAATACGACATCGTGTCAATTAATCTTAGGAAGATAAAGTATACATTGTATAAAATCAGGTCAATTGGGGACTCAATATGGTAAACTTTTCTGGTTTTATTTCAAATTCCAAGAAATTTTAAACTAAGATAAAGACGCCATTAGGATGATTGATACCGTAAACATATTAAAGACTTCATTACCAGTACGGATTATCATTCACAGTTGAGTTTATTACCTTCGTGTGTATTTCATTCAATAACTCGCGTTAAAAATGTCACCGGGGTGAAACGGTGACGCGTATTTTTATGTTCACTATTATGTAATGGCTGAATGTTTATGGCCCAATTGTCTATACAAATCTACATAAATTATAAGTCAAATATGAATAAATAAATAATAGGTAATATCACTTACCTGTGATTTGAGCGTCGATTACTGGCGTTTTCATCACAATTAATACAATCCACCAGAATAGGAGAACGATCGACACTTTGGTTGCACGCATTGACTCATCGTAACGTGTGTTTGTACACATAGTAACTCTAGAAGAATAAATGTCCCACTCCACATCCGGGTATTGTCTAACCAATCTTTCGTTAATTGTAACCAATATAATTGATTAATTGTTTGTTTTATCCACTGACATTTATGGGTCGTGATTGTCTTTAAATATAAAACTTCAGAAATTGGAAATCGCAGACTAATGGAGTAGAATTATTGGATTTTTTTTTTTGCTCTCGTGTTAAGTTGAAGAATATTTTTGATTTTAAGATTACGGTAAATTCCTGCTGTGAATTAAATCTCCATATGACATCTTAATTACAGCGTTAATTAGCCTTCCGGTCGACGGAAGCGTTTGACACCGCTCCAGATAATTACAACTTGAGGCTATACAAACCCTGTAAAGTTTACTCAAAGTGACGAGTGCACACCATTACGTATGAATAGCTGTCACCGGTCTGACAACTACAGTCTTCCAAATTTTTGTATCAATATTTTTTTGTTTGAAAAAAAAATCCAAACAAGTAATGTATGTTTTCGGTTGTTGTTTTTTCTCTTTCGCCGAGAAACAATGAAAAGTTAAAAGAAAACACGTGCGTGTATATTATGTATCTCTATCTGCGCGTGGTTTGCACGTGCTTCGCGAACAGATGTTTAACATCGGAATTAGGTTGTGAGGTTAAATAAGATTTAAATAGTTTCCAAACAAAAGATGATTTATGTAAATATATATATCTACACCTCCACATCAGTTCTGATCATTGGATCTCAGAGATGTCCAGTAGGAAAAATCGGCGAGTTCGATTCACAGCACATGTCTAGAAATATCGGTGTGTTCGATACGCACTGTCAAGTGACAAATTCCAACAGACGTTCTAAAAAGGTTATGTTTAATATGAAGTCGCTATCTCGGCGTTCACTTTCACGGGCGCGTGCCTTGTTACGTAGAGTCATAACACTATAATTCCTGACAGTGATGAAGCTATCTTAGCGCCGTGTACGGTCTGATGGTATCCATTCTATTTGCTCATCCGTTCCAAGGGTGACACGAGAAAGCAGTAAAAGTCAACGGACAAACTCTTTTAAATATCAACATGCCAATATCCCAAGCTGAAACATATTTCGCTGTATTCATTTTGTTTTAAATCACCACTGGAATCACATATCTCCTGTTTAAAACACGTGTTAAATACGTCTCCACTGACACACAGCCCTCGTGCTGTAAAAAAAACACTTACACACAATTCAACTCCGGTGATTGGTTCAAATTATTTATCAGGATCCAATGGCATTTTGTCAACCGGTGCACATGTATAAAAATCCGAAACACCGGTATTGTTTCCATTCATTAGACTACGCCTTCGGTAGCAAATACACACAAACACACTTGACTTCTCCGGCGGTGGATCACAGTAGAAACAAACGTCCGAATCGTGTTTTTACTTCAATTTAGATCTCTTCCTGCCCGTGTATAGCTAGGCGAGTGGAGTCAGAGTCCTACTGCTCTATAGTCATAGCAAAAAGCTTGGTGGATCATTCCACGGCCTAGCAGAGGTGGTGTATACACGGTGACTTTTTTGTGTAAATGTTCGCTCTCGGCCTAGATCGTCTGTTCGTATCGTCTCACTTCTAGATCCTAGTGTCTCATAACCGTTAAGTATAGTTACAAGTACATCGGACTGTATATCTCTGAAGTTCCAAGTATATGCGGTACTTACAATTTGGCTAGTCGACACATCAAGGATAAAAGACCCGCGAATACTTCTAAGGATCAGTAGAGAAAGCTTATACAGGAGAGCGAGAGAAAAAAACTGACGAAAAATTTCCCTTTTAGAAAATAGAAGTAAAGTGATCAGAGAGCCCTGTTTACACATATGTATACACAAAATCGACACCCCTTCAATGAAATGGACATCTGTCCTTCAGATCACCGTGAACCAATAGGGGTTGTCACTTTCGGTTATCGGGGCAAGAGAATTTAAAGCCCGGTCGGCGACACAGAGTCCCATTGGATGGGATCTAACGCTGTATACCCGCTGTTAAAGGTAACGCTCCAATCGTAGCGTCCTGACTAACAAATCTAATCAAAGTGTTGACTGGAAAATGTACATGTGTCTGTTTAGCCCCTTATAGTATGATAAGCGTGCATAAACACAGAGTAGGGACAGGATACACATAGTATGATATACCTGTGCGGTTTTTACCTGTAATATACCTGTGTTAGTCTTACCTGATTGTAAATATAAACATTACGTTAAAGCTGTATCAATATTTTACATTGTTTATCATTTGTATATATACTAGACTAATGATAAATATAATGTTATGAAAAGATTATTTCATTACATTCCAGATTTGTACAAGATAAGAAAGGTAAATTATCTGTAAAACGGAATTATTATTTCGGAAATTTGTATCACAGAAGCTGTGAATGATCACCCGTTCGCTGTCCCTAGTTAGCCGATCAGTGTGTACGACGGTGGGCTTTGAAGGATGTGCCATATTTTAACGTATGAAATATAAAATATAGAATCGTTTACAAAAAATAATAAAACCACGGAATTAGATTAGATCTAAGTCCATGATAAAACAAAGCGCACAGGAAGTTTGAAAATGAATTTTATTTCATATCAAAATTAAAACCATTAATTATAATCTTTTATAAATGCGTGGTAATTGAGACTTTAAAACAGAAAATATGAACCATGGCCAAAACATAACAAGAACATGTAAACAACGTATATGTTTGTTTGGCATGAAATTCGATTTACTTACATAGTTTGATTTATATATCAATTATGGACCTTTGTTGAGGTCAATATGGTGTTATACCAACCTGGTATGATCAAATGTTAACTGCGGGCGTTAACGCGATGTCAATAGTTTAGATTCTACTAGATTCGTATATCACCATATTAACCGAATCAAATGTCTTTAATTTTTATATTAGATATGAAACTTCTTGAATTGCAATATATCTGTCTTGATAAAGCATAGTTGCATGCATGGGTACTATAATGTCACAATGATTATGACGTCACAAATGCAATATTAACTCGGTGTTTCTAAAAATAGAAACATCAGGTTGATATCACAAAATATTGACCTTCATGTGACCATATTTTAGCCAATGAGAATTGAGGAAAGTCAAACCACATCTAATATATGTATAGTATGTATGAATGATAAAAAATTGTCATACTTTTATAAAGTTAGGCCTCGGAATTCCACAACTTCTGATCTTGGAGAATTGTCTTGTTATAAAATATCGATCTGAAAGGCTAAAAGCCACTGTAAGGAAAAGTTATATTCACGAATTAGGCAAGGAAATTAACTCTTGCCTTTTAACAGAAGTTAAGCAGAGTAAAGACTTTCCCTGTAGATCAGTGTTAAGGCCCATACTTACTACACAGTAAAGAACGTAAGTGTGAGATTTTAGGTGTTCTAACATAAAATACAAATGGTTCACTTTAAATGAATCTAAAATCTTTATACAGTGCTGTGCAGTTTAATTTATAACAAAGGGTTCATATTATGCGGGTTATTTCAGTAAAAGTTACATTTCCAAACATGGTCTGGGTTATACAGGTTCTCTGTTTACATATCGGTTTATGAAGGCTAATGCTGAAAAATTAACAATATTGAGGGCTCGTGATTTGAACTAGAAATCCCAGCGCTGATATGAACGGGTTCGTGTGGCTTATTTTAGTATAAACTTTATTTATTTTAAAACAAGTTATACAACTGATATTAATCACTCTTGTTGCCCAGGATGTTGGCGCACGATTGGTCTTATTGTGAGAGGAAACAGGAATACCCGGAGAAAACCCACGTGGTCGGGCAGGTGACCCCTTACCTTTTCACGTCCGGTAGGGGAATCGAACCCCGGCCGCCTTGGTAAAAGGCAAGTGCGCTATCCACTGCACCAACCGACCATGCATTACATGTATTATACATGTTTCGTATCACGAGGGATATTTTAGTAATACATTATTATGCAGGTTTCGTATCACGAGGGATATTTTAGTAATACATTATTATGCAGGTTTCGTATCACATGGGATATTTTAGTAATACATTATTATGCAGGTTTCGTATCACGAGGGATATTTTAGTTATGCAGGGTTCGTATCATGTAAATTATTTTAGTAATACATTATTATACAGGTTTGGTGTCATGAGGGTTATTTTAGTTATGCAGGGTTCGTATCATGTAAATTATTTTAGTAATACATTATTATACAGGGTTCGTATCACGAGGGATATTTTAGCAATACATTATTATACAGGTTTTGTGTCATGTGGGTTATTTTAATAATACATTATTATACAGGGTTCGTATCATGTGGGTTATTTTAATAATACATTATTATACAGGGTTCGTATCATGTGGGTTATTATAATAAAACATTAACATACAGGTTTTGTGTCATGAGGGTTATTTTAGTAATACATTATTATACAGGGTTCGTATCATGTGGGTTATTTTAATAATACATTATTATACAGGGTTCGTATCATGTGGGTTATTATAATAAAACATTAACATACAGGTTTTGTGTCATGAGGGTTATTTTAGTAATACATTATTATACAGGGTTCGTATCATGTGGGTTATTTTAATAATACATTATTATGCAGGTTTCGTATCACGAGGGATATTTTAGTTATGCAGGGTTCGTATCATGTAAATTATTTTAGTAATACATTATTATACAGGTTTGGTGTCATGAGGGTTATTTTAGTTATGCAGGGTTCGTATCATGTAAATTATTTTAGTAATACATTATTATACAGGGTTCGTATCACGAGGGATATTTTAGTAATACATTATTATACAGGTTTTGTGTCATGTGGGTTATTTTAATAATACATTATTATACAGGGTTCGTATCATGTGGGTTATTTTAGTAATACATTATTATACCGGATTTTTATCATGTGGGTTATTTTAGTAATACATTATTATACAGGTTTTGTATCATGTAGATTATTTTAGTTATATATTATTATACAGGTTTTGTATCATGTAGATTATTTTAGTTATATATTATTATACAGGTTTTGTATCATGTGGATTATTTTAGTAATACATTATTATACAGGTTTTGTATCATGAGGGTTATTCTAGTTATACATTATTATACAGGTTTTGTATCATGAGGGTTATTCTAGTTATACATTATTATACAGGTTTTGTATCATGTTAATTATTTTAGTTATACATTATTATACAGGTTTCGTATCACGAGGGTTATTCTAGTAATATATTATTATGCAGGTTTCGTATCATGAGGGTTATTCTAGTTATACATTATTATGCAGGTTTCGTACCATGTGGGTTATTTTAGTAATACATTATTATACAGGTTTCGTATCATGTAAATTATTTTAGTAATACATTATTATACAGGTTTCGTATCACATGGGATATTTTAGTAATACATTATTATACAGGGTTCGTATCATGTGGGCTATTTTAGTAATACATCGTTATACAGGGTTCGTATCATGTGGGTTATTTTAGTAATACATCGTTATACAGGGTTCGTATCGTGTGGGTTATTTTAGTAATACATTATTATACAGGTTTGGTGTCATGTGGGTTATTTGAGTAATACATCATTATACAGGTTTTGTATCATGTGGGTTATTTTAGTTATACATTATTATACAGGTTTTGTATCATATGGGTTATTTTAGTTATACATTATTATACAGGTTTTGTATCATGAGGGATATTTTAGTAATACATTATTATGCAGGTTTCGTATCATGTGGATTATTTTAGTAATAAATTATTATACAGGTTTTGTATCAGGTGGGATATTTTAGTAATACATTATTATACAGGTTTGGTGTCATGAGGGATATTTTAGTAATACATTATTATGCAGGTTTCGTATCACGAGGGACATTTAAGTAATACATTATTATACAGGTTTCGTATCATGTGGATTATTTTAGTAATACATTATTATACAGGTTTCGTATCATGTGGGTTATTTTAGTAATATATTATTATACAGGTTTCGTATCATGTGGGTTATTTTAGTAATATGTCATTATACAGGTTTCATATCCCACAAAAATTGATTCTTTATTTATAATAAAAGTGACCTTAACTTTTGACCTTCGAACCTGAAAAGCTATCCCAAGCAAGCGCTATTGACAAGGAAGCAGTGTATGAAGTATGAGCTTGATCGGCTAAAACAAACTCGACTTATCGCATGGAAAACAATTTTCTAATTATAGTAACAGCGACCTTGACCTTTGACGTTTGAACATGAAAAGCAATCCAAAGCAAGCACTATTGGTAAGGCAACCCTGTATAAACTGGTCCAAGGAAACTCAGTTATCGCACAGATACCATTGTGTGGTCGCCACGCCGCCGACATAGTGATACCTATATGTCTCATTTTCCGGTGACATAAAAAAATAAAATGGCTCAGTCAGATTTCAAAGATCAAAATAAGAATGTTGTTTAACATTACTCAATCAAACATTCACACTTTCAATTTCATAATATATATTTGCTGTTATACTTTACGTATATGCAATCACCAATCTCGAGTTCCCTTAACTGTTCATAGGACATGCAAGTTATAACCCTACCAAACAAAACCTTACATGTTCAACTTATAAATGAATGGTCATCATGACGAGCTCGAAATATCAAGTATGTATCATAATTCTGTTGCAAGATGAAGCGTTTCGTCAAAATTTCGTGTTGAAAACACTCAAAGTTTTAAAGGCAACAAAAGAACTCTGGGATACTGGTTGGATCGTAAATTAACGTGAAACGTGGCAATTCTGTCACTGCGTTCTCGATATTCAAGGGTTACGCTCACCTACGTTCTCTCATCCTCGATATCCAAGGGTTACCCTCACCTACACTCTAATTCTCGATATCCAAGGGTTACGCTCACCTACGATCTCTCATCCTCGATATCTAAGGGTTACGCTCAACTACGCTCTCTTATCCTCGATATCGAAGTGTTACGCTCATTTAAACTTTTTCATTCTCGATATCCAAGGGTAACGCTCATCTACGCTCTCTCATCCTCGATATCCAAAGGTTACGCCCATCTACGCTCTCTCATCCTCGATATCCAAGGGTAACGCTCATCTACGCTCTCTCATCCTCGATATCCAAGGGTAACGCTCATCTACGCTCTCTCATCCTCGATATCCAAAGGTTACGCCCATATACGCTCTCTCATCCTCGATATCTAAGGGTTACGCTCAACTACGCTCTCTTATCCTCGATATCGAAGTGTTACGCTCATTTAAACTTTTTCATTCTCGATATCCAAGGGTAACGCTCATCTACGCTCTCTCATCCTCGATATCCAAAGGTTACGCCCATCTACGCTCTCTCATTCTCGATATCCAAGGGTAACGCTCATCTACGCTCTCTCATCCTCGATATCCAAGGGTAACGCTCATCTACGCTCTCTCATCCTCGATATCCAAGGGTAACGCTCATCTACGCTCTCTCATTCTCGATATCCAAGGGTAACGCTCATCTACGCTCTCTCATTCTCGATATCCAAGGGTAACGCTCATCTACGCTCTCTCATCCTCGATATCCAAAGGTTACGCCCATATACGCTCCCTCATCCTCGATGTCTAAGGGTTACGCTCAACTACGCTCTCTTATCCTCGATATCGAAATGTTACGCTCATTTAAACTTTTTCATTCTCGATATCCAAGGGTAACGCTCATCTACGCTCTCTCATCCTCGATATCCAAAGGTTACGCTCACCTACGCTCTCTCATCCTCGATATCCAAGGGTTACCCTCACCTACACTCTCTAATTCTCGATATCCAAGGGTTACGCTCACCTACGATCTCTCATCCTCGATGTCTAAGGGTTACGCTCAACTACGCTCTCTTATCCTCGATATCGAAGTGTTACGCTCATTTAAACTTTTTCATTCTCGATATCCAAGGGTAACGCTCATCTACGCTCTCTCATCCTCGATATCCAAGGGTTACGCCCATCTACGCTCTGAAAGGTGAGCGTTATCTTTTGATATCGAGGATACTGGTCATCTGATATATGATTACTGGTCATTGCGATCATATCAACTGGTGTAAATGTATTTTATGCATTGACCAAATTGCTTGGTTCTTATTATTACTGATCTTGGAGTGACATTTCTTAAATTCGATTTTGAACAACATAGTGAATGTTGTCATCGAACACACTTACCCTTCAGGAACACCTGGTCTTCTATCCTTGTAATTTGTCTCAACGATTATGTTTCTTTCCGTATTTTTTCTCGTGTTTTCTCTTTTATTGGAACAAGTAAATAAAGAATTAACGAATGTAAGTATGTATCCCTGCTCGAGTTAGGCTTGAGAATGTGGTTATTTCTCGTAACTATCATATTTAAACTGAAACTGAACTAACCAATATCATTATTATCTTTTTTATGTATATTTGTAGAAAGCATTTCTTTATCAAGACTGTTTGAATGTTGTTGGTATGTAATTATTAGTGCGAAACCCACTCAAAGTCTAAGTAACGTATCGAAGGGCACAGCCTGGAGCCAAACGTACTCAAAACCTGAGGTACAAACATGTTTAACAGATAGTTGATTTTAATTTTATTGAATTTTACCCACATTAGGAAACATATAGGATCTATTTATGAGCCCATTCACGTTAAATCTCGCGATATCTTTGTTCTCCGTTGGGGAATATTGGGTAATAATTCGATACGCCACGATTTACTCTAAGTACAATATATCTTTCTATCAGCACGACATAACCCTCGATCGGCAAGGGGTATCCGAATGTTTTTAGGCTTACGTTCGGATACTTTCACCTTTCTTCATGAACCTCTAAATACGAATCATTATGTAGCAAATATATATGCAAAAAGGACATGCTTCTGAATATTTTAAAAACGTTTTTCGAGGTCAGATGTTGACGTGAATATGGACATAGACTGTTAATTAATTTTGACTTGACTCTCGCGGATATTAGTTAATTCTATATTAGGGGATGCTTAATTGGTCCCAGGTGATTCATCCGATGTTATGTATTTACATACGTATATATATTATATAGGTCAGGGATATGCCGCAATATTTAACCAGAATTTCACGTCACGTCCGGGGTTTTTATTCCTACGTTTGGCCACTTCACACTGCATTGCCATTCTTTTAATATGCGTCGGCTTCAACCGGCGAAAGCACAATGGATTCGTAGAAAATCGTGACATTACGATCAGTTACGAAAGACGTCCGAATCAAATCGATGCTTGCCGATGAATCGAACGAAATTTACAAAGGCAAAGTGACGACTTTTTAACAGCACTGAAAACATTATATCGAACCATTCGAAACTTAAACTTGATCGGAGAGCCAGATCTGAAACGACTGATTGAGAATTCCTCCTCCTTCTGGTATGTGCCGTGTGATCCCGAATATAGCTGTGGTCATTCCTTATAATTTCATTTCAAAACACAAACAAACATTTTTTAACGGACAATTTGATTTATAACGATATTAATCTTGGACAGAAATTAGAAGAAAAAAAACCGTCATACATTTTGTATAGACCGGGCTATAGATACAACATGTATGACGTAATTACTTCTTGTGTAGCATTGGTGACACAGGAAAAATTAGATCATGGCGAAAGTTATTAATCAGAAATAAGCTAATCAACCAATCCTTAACGAAAGAAGAATTTAATGTATAGTAACCGAACACACGTTTTGTAGATTCTATCAATTGTAATCACAAATAGCTCCCTGACTGGCATGGAACTTCTCGAATCACTTCCCCGCCTGATCTGGTGTACGGACTAGTTTACGGTTTGCTATGAGTTCATGCGAACTTTCTTCACTGACATTATCTTATATGATTTCCTCTTCTCACCATGACCAATTTAGTAAATGGAAATGAGACCAAAATATGGATTTTGAGAAATTGGGATAATCTTAAAATATATCCCTACAAACAACCTCGTTAAATTACAGGCTTCATCTAGAATATCTCTCCTTGTTATTTTGATTTTTTTTTTGTTAAAAAAGTCTCTAGTACATTTATCATGTTGAAAATCCACAATTTCCTGTTTAGTTTATTCTGAAGCCGTCGATGCGTTGTTTTTTTTTTCTTCTGAAGAAACGGTTATAAAATGTTTAAAGTGCATTAGTTTTAAGACATCACACCAATCGTACGGATCATTTCTATGTGACGTCAATGTTGTTCTCCCAGCGTCCTCCTCCGCATTGCTGTAACTGCACAGATGGGCGTGTCCTAAACTTAGCTATTATTACGTCATTCATTGTGAAATCACTTTGATATCATCTTGGTTATTCATTTCTGTTGAATCATCCAATTATTGCACAATTTGTTTAGAAATATTGACGGGATCACTTACGTGTATTCGTAATCTATAGACGTTAATATAATTAAACCCTATGGCGATATGCTTATAGATAGATGCATGACTTTTCAATATAAGCTCATTGGAATGTATAGGTCTTATCCTCTTTCTTTGGTGCTGGGTAAAAAGTATCAAAACAAGTATTGAAGCCATGGGGAAAACCCGGAACTTATTTAGCTATAAAGTGTTTACCGGTTCACCTGTATCCTCGTGCATTTACATATCGATATAAATTTTTTTTATTTTAAAACAATTATACATTTTGTAATTATATTGTAGTGACGAATTATCTTGTGCCGTTGTAGTTCTAAGTCATCTTTTGAGTCAATTCTGAGTCATTTTGTGTCGGTGTCATTCTGAGCAATCTTGTGTCGGTGTAATTCCGAGTCATCTTGTGTCGGTGTAATTCCGAATCATTTTGTGTCAGTGTAATTCCGAATCATTTTGTGTCGGTGTAATTCCGAGTCATTTTGTGTCGGTGTAATTCCGAATCATTTTGTGTCGGTATAATTCCGAATCATTTTGTGTTGGTGTTATTCCGAGTCATTTTGTGTCGGTGTAATTCCGAATCATTTTGTGTCGGTGTAATTCCGAATCATTTTGTGTCGGTGTAATACTGAGTCATTTTGTGTCGGTGTAATTCCGAATCATTTTGTGTCGGTATAATTCTGAGTCATTTTGTGTCGGTGTAATTCCGAATCATTTTGTGCCGGTATAATTCCGAATCATTTTGTTCCGGTATAATTCCGAATCATTTGGTACCGGTATAATTCCGAATCATTTTGTGTCGGTGTGATTCCGAATCATTTTGTGCCGGTATAATTCCGAATCATTTGGTACCGGTATAATTCCGAATCATTTTGTGTCGGTGTGATTCCGAGTCATTTTGTGCCGGTATAATTCCGAATCATTTTGTGCCGGTATAATTCCGAATCATTTGGTACCGGTATAATTCCGAATCATTTTGTGTCGGTGTGATTCCGAGTCATTTTGTGCCAGTATAATTCCGAATCATTTTGTGCTGGTATAATTCCGAATCATTTTGTGCCGGTCTAATTCTAAGTCATTTTGTGTCGGTATATTCCGAATCATTTGGTACCGGTATAATTCCGAATCATTTTGTGTCGGTGTGATTCCGAGTCATTTTGTGCCAGTATAATTCCGAATCATTTTGTGCTGGTATAATTCCGAATCATTTTGTGCCGGTCTAATTCTAAGTCATTTTGTGTCGGTATATTCCGAATCATTTTGTGCCGGTATAATTCCGAATCATTTTGTGCCGGTATAATTCCGAATCATTTGGTACCGGTATAATTCCGAATCATTTTGTGTCGGTGTGATTCCGAGTCATTTTGTGCCAGTATAATTCCGAATCATTTTGTGCCGGTATAATTCCGAATCATTTTGTGCTGGTATAATTCCGAATCATTTTGTGCCGGTATAATTCCGAATCATCTTGTGTCGCTGTAATTCCGAGTCATCTTGTGTCAGTGTGATTCTGAGTCATTTGATGTCGCTGTAATTCTGATAGCGTGTTCCATTTAGCGGAACGTTCCGGTTTTTCCAGAACGAACCGGACGTTCCGCTAAATGGAACACGACGTTCCACCGGAACGAACCGGTTCGTCGGGAACGTTTCATTTGAGGGTTCCAAGTTGGATCCAATACGGCGGCCAGTGAAAGGTTTTCGTTTCAGATGTTCAATAAATTGTAAATATATATAACTGTAACCAGTTAGACTGCATTTCATTAGTAAAATATATCATTACCGATTCCTAGTGGCATCATAGTGTGAAAACTTGTAAATAAAAGCGATTACTCGCATTTTTTTTTGCAGATTATATGATTGAACTGTTTTGGTTATTTCCGGAAAAAATCGTTTCTTTTTCTTTTTCGATTATTAGATTTTCACGCATAGAACGGATTTCGGCACGTTCTGTTCCATTTAACAGTCCAGTTCCAACTTAGTACAACCGGAACGTTCCGCTAAATGGAACACGCTATAAGTCATATTTGTCGGTGTAATTCTGAGTCATCTTGTGTCAGTGTAATTCCGAGTCATTTTGTGTCGGTGTAATTTTGAGTCAATATATGTCGCTGTAGCTCTGAGTCATCTTGTTTCGGTGTATTTCTAATTCATCTTGTGTAGGTGTGATTCTGAGTCAGCTTAAGTCGGCATAATTTTCATCAGTTCGCTTCTAAAAGCTACGGTCTGTACCTGTCAACTGCCCACGACGTGGAGTTCGAACTCGCAACCCAGAGGTGGAGGGCTAGTTGTAGAATGTTGGGACACCTTAACCACTCAGCCACCGCGGCCCCTGACTGTGAATAGAGTCGGAGGCCAGATCACGTGCGCGACCACGTGGGCTTTATTTGGGTAAATCCCTCAGGTTTCCTGCCTAAAGAAGACACGCTGCGCATTTCAGTCATGTTATCAAAAACGATTTATTTAATTTTGAAATGAATATTTGTTACATAGTTGTTTTAAAATCTGTCAAAATCAATTTAATGATATTTTAACAGTAAATTTGCTCTTTGATAAATGAAAAAATAAGCAATTTATTCATTTAAATTGATCAACATTTTTTTACGAAAAGGGAAAAGAACGGAGGCGTAGCTTGATGACGATTAAAATAATATTCTAAAATATCATTATCATGGCAAGAAAGTACCTATTTTTATATTCAGTTTAATTTTTATGGTTTTTATGGTATCTACCGTATCCAGGAAATAGTCCTGGTGGAAGAACACGAAGTGCCACTGGGGATATTTTACAGAAGTAGATACCGGATGTTATACATGTTATTACGCGTTCATGACTCTCGGCATTCACACACACGTAAAGTCTATATAGCTTATCTAATTGAGCGACAACGTCAATGAAAACTTAGATTCAGTCTGGAGATAAACTCAGATATCCGTTCGAAACATTGTCAAGGAATACCTTAGACTCCATTTTAACAATCAACGTAAAAATACAGCGATCTATTTTCAGATATACTGGCGAGAGGAATCGTTCTATGATCCTCCATGCTATCATCGCCGTCATCGACGTATTTTTTCTCCTCTTTATGACATGGCATGTCGTCTTCCTGAGGGAAAAATGATGATTAAATCAAAACTGTCATCACTGTCACAAGACATGAGACCGTTTACCTAAACATCTTAAGAAGGACCTACGACATTTATTAGCTCTGTTGCATTGCTATCGGGCTATAATCTTAACGAAAATGAACACATCGTCACTGCCAGCCATGGAACAGGTCAACATTGATAGTCTTGTGTTCGATTTGCATTCACGATTGTTAACCGTCATTGACTATAAATCATCGCGACGTTATCATCGAACTTTATATCACATCTATCATCGTCGTCGACGTTTTCCTCTTTACATCTGTACGATGACTGATGCTATCGTCGTTGGCTTTCCTCGGTCAATCAATTTTCCTCGGTGTTGTAAACACTGGATAGGAGGCACGGGGGTCTAGTGGTAGGACGCTTGGCTCGTGACCGAAGGGTCGCTGGTTCGAGTCACTTAATAATTCAATTCAATTTTATACCGAGTGCCATACAGCCCATACATAAATATGGATACAAAACATACAAACACCATACATGTTATCATATACTCTTTTTGAGAATCCTGGCATTGGTTTTTATCTTGAATCCGATTGGTCCAGTCTACTCAACTGTAAATGAGAGTACGCGGCTGGGCAGTGATATTGGTAATATAAATAGCGTCGAAATGACAGCATCGGCTGTGAGAACAGACTTCAAGTGTCGTTTTGAACCATCTGAAAATCTTAACCTCCATTTTTCTCTCTTTGCATTCAAATTGCTTATACTTATTTCAAAGATTTAATTATCCTCATTCGCGATATTAGCGTTAGGTGTTTGTATTGGGTTAAGTTTTTGTACTTGTAAGTCATCTGAAAGTCAAAGGTCAAACACATCTTAAACGCGGAAGTTATGAAAAAACCACGAAATTACCGAAGCGTCCACAAAACCATAAACAGAACCCATAATCGATGAAATGATAGGCAAAATATGAACAAAGGAAAGATTTGGACGGAGACCATTGAAAAAGAACAAGAAAATAAGACCAGGTGTTCTAGGAGAGTGAGTCCCACCGCCGACACCCGCCATATAAATCTAGATCACTTCAAGTAAATGTCATGGCTTCAAAGTAAGAATTGAGGCATAATTCTCAATCATAGAAAGCATGCATACAAATGAGCATATCCAAAAACGTCCATCTTCATATTATTCAAGAACACGGAGTATTGTAACTAAGATGGCGACTATCAAACTTGCTCATAGTCTTCAATAACCTGTATCTAACAAAACCTTGTCCGGAATTCCCCGGCGACACCTCCAAGAAACAGACACGAGCAAATGATTGTGTGCTACGTTAGTCGCCTGATACGTTCATGGTCAGTGGTTCAGTCGATCTTTTGGAAGGGACCTTCAGTCTATACGTGTCATGGCAAGCGAGGCGGATTGGCTACATTAGTGGCGTTTTTTGTTTGTTTGTTTTTTTTATTTCGTGCTTATTGGTTTAAAGTCACCGCGATATCAATGGTCGTTAGACGGATGACATAACACACACATATGCTGCACCTTTTAAATTTAGTAATAGATTAAACTGCACCATACAACTGTTTCGTCCTCCTAGGACTCTTTAGTGATGCTAGGGGCCAAAAGGTGGGAATCCAAAATATCTCAACTAATGTAGAAGCAAAAGGGTCAGGTTTAGACAGATTCCTCGTAGACAGAATCGAAAAGAACGAAAGAGAAGATAGGAGAAACAAAAGATATACCACAGACTGCAGAAGGAAGCAACATGTATATGTTTGCATTGTGCATTTCCCCCATAGCAGACATTAAAGACACACTTGATTCTAAAAAGATCGACAGCAGGGGATCCAAGATCTAGCTAAGTGATTGGGAGTGTTAATGGGGTTGATTCGAAATAATAAAGCGACCCAAATAATCTTACTAACACGAACAAAAAATAAATCTGGATACAATTTGAAATTATCCCTTGGTGTACTTGTGTTATTCGAATTATAACAGTTCTTACATGAGTAAACAGAATTCCTTTGACTGAACTGTTCATTAAATCAACCGAAATCCTCATTAAGGTATGTGACGGCACTGACAGGTGAAGATGTCACCTGTCATTTTTACCTGTCTGACACTTTATTTTACCTGTGATCACTTTCACCAGGTGTGTATCTTTGTACTTAATTAACACTTACAGGTATATAGATATGTTGTTCACGATGTGGAATGTTTATTGAAAGTTTATATTTATAACGTGAACTAAAATCAGAAAACCCCAGTTTCACGAACTTTGCGGACATTCCTTTAGGTTTCTGCAAGGGGGGGGGGGGGGGGGTAATTCTGGAATTTATTGAATACTGTAATTGTAGAAGTGTTACTCAAAATTGAAAAAACGAAAGTTTAGAATGTTTCTTCGGTTAAAGGAGGGCAACGAAACTGGGTCACAGATGTTCCTAAAACACAGATAAATCATATCTGCATTTATTATTTATTACAGTTATAACGGGCTCCTATTACTGTACTAACAGGGAAATTTCTGAATTTCTTATAATAAATACATTGAAAAATGCAAGTCATCATTGACAGTTTACATAATACATCGGAATGTTTAAATTAAATATACCAACAAATTGATTGTAGATAGTAAGGAAAACGAATAGGATTTAACAAACAATTTATCCGAACTCAAAATCGATTAAACTAGGGACAAAATAGAAAAAGAAAAGATTTACATGGAGACCCTTGTAAAAGTAGAAGAAAATAAGACTAAGTGTTCCGGAAGAGTAAGCGACGTTTGCTCCATCGACGACACCCGCCATGTAAATCAAGGTCAGATTCAAGTAAATGTCATGGCCTCAAAGTGAGAACTGAGGCATACTTCTCAATCACGACAAGCAGGGATAGTTATGAGCATATTCAAAAACGTCCAAAAATAACATTTAATCAACCATGATTATTTTATAGACTTATGATACCCCACATTAAATAAAAAGTATGAGAAATAACACAAGCAGATTAGGAATTCCTGTTACACGTACAAACGACGTACTATAGATGAAATTTTCTTCTTTAATTCTTATTCTATATTCATAAACTAAAGAGTTTTTTTGCACATGATATACACATTTTCGTTGTACACGATTTGAAATTATACAGAACTAGTTTAATTTTACTGCTAAATTCATAAAGTAAAGGAGTTGTACGCACCTGACCTTTCTACTTCTACATTAGTTTAGAAATTTTGGATTCCCACCTTTTAGCCCCAAGCATCACCGAAGAGTCTTAGGAGGATGAAACAGCTGTATGATGCAGTTTAAATCATTTTTTCCGTATACTGTACAGTATCTATTAAAAATGTACAATGTGCAGCATATGTGTGTGTTACGTCACCTTAAAGACACTTAAAATAGAATGGAATTATCAATCTTTAGGTAATACCGAACCCATGCTATGACTATATATGAGTACCACATAGGTAACGCATTCACACTATGGGCTTATTTCAGGACATCTGGAGGAGGAAAAAACGGAATAAAAACGAGAAACGGAATGTGCAGGACCGGACAGACATATAGGCTAATAGAGAAAAAAAATCTCAGAATACCAAAGCGTCAAAGAAACCATAATCCGAACTCAAAATTTATTGAAATAGAGGTAAATTGGGAACAAAAGAAAAATTTACATGGAGACCCTCGTAAAAGAACAAGAGAATCATACCAGGTGTTCCGGAAGAGTAAGCGGGATGAAAGAAGTGAGAGTGAGTGACAGGGGAAATTGAAAGGAGGGAGGGGAAGATGCGAGTGCTAGACTAGAGGGAAGAAGTAGTATAAAACAGAAGTTAACACATGAAAGGTTAACCAGAATATTTGGAAATGCGAGGGGGGGGGGGGGGGAGGATATGATGTCATATCAACAGCTTCGATCAGGGTAGGGCAGCCTCCCACTATATGTAGTGTGAGTTAGGAAACTGCGGTATGTTCGTGACAGCCTCCTTAGTGCAGAACTAATGTCTACACCATAGTGTTATCGCAATACATACATCTGTCATATTCTGTTGTACACAGATATCTATGTACATCCATCTGTTGTTCGTATTTTGCCCCTGATTTAATTGATTTTGAGTTCGGATTATTGTTTTGTTGACGTTTCGGTATTCTCTGATTTTTTTTGTGAGGGGTCATTCGGGGAAAGAAAAAATGTCAGGGAGAAATGAGGTGATAGTATAGGAAGGATGGGTAGGCACAGTGGCAAAACGCTATGGCAGCAGTTGAAGCATATAAAGAGGCAAAAGGAGAATTTGAGGAAAAATAGAGGTTTCGTATGTTGGAATTTTAAACGTAAAGAGGGGATGTTGCAACGATCAAACGTCAATGACAAGGTTCAACCTTAACGAAGACGGGTGAATATTTGGCGCTGAAATATACGTACACGTTGCGGCAACATGCACGTGCACAAGACGCTGTAGCTTGTCATGTTTAAAATTTGATTATGAAATACCCCTTTTTATTTTACACTTCTATGATTTGACCTACTTTTTTCATTATATTTAGGTCAGTATCTGTTTTGTTTACATTCGTGTCTGACATGCTGCACCTTTTTTAACCAGGTAAACAAAGCACACCTGTCTATCCAGGTAAAAACTATGTCAGGTGTGATAGCTGATATCTGTGAAGAACAATGAACCCATTGAATAGTTCTGATGAAAGGAAGTCCTTGTTTTAATCTCACAGATACAAATGCCAAATGTTCGACAGATAGAGGAGGCTTCAAACAGTCCTCTATCTTGTTCAAATATTTAAGTGGTAGGAGAGATAATTTCATATTTTTCTTTGTGTGTATAATATCATATGTTTTAGTTTTACTTCTATATTCAATAACTGTTGTTTAATTCAACTTGTTTACGTTTTAAAAGATAACAAGTCATTTTATCAATTGAATGAATTTAGATTTAAAAAAATAAATAGCATGAAAAATTTCGATCATTTTTCTACCATTCCTCATAATCTTTATCAAAAGTTCATTTCGTCACACTAGGGATATTTTAAAAATCTATATCTTTAGAATGTTTTATATTTTTTTCATTTGTTTTACGTTTTTGTTGATCATCTAGAAATGTTGCGTCATTGAAACAGCTTAGATTTACGTAATGTTAACATCAAGATAACACTTAAGAGTCCTTTTAAAATAGCAGGTCCTTGGCATTTCATGAATTCTTACTTTACACTGTGGTTGAAGTTAATTGTTGACATAATACGACGTTAAGCCATTTTTAAAGATTTCCGGTTTCGAGTCTTTCCAAAATCTCACAAAAATGAAAAAAATAACATAGAAAATGTTCAACGAAACTAAAACTAAAACTCATCAGAGAATTATGATGCATGCAAATATTGATATTAAGAATACTGAAAGAAATACAAGGAGAATAAGAACAGGTGTTCCGGAAGGGAAAGCGAACCTTGCTCTATCATCACTTCCTTAGATGGAAAACTCAGGTGAAAGCGTATTTGATACAAAAGGGTACGTTTCTCTCCTGTGGTAAAGAAAGTTTTTATTGTGATTTAATGCTATAGTTCAACATGTAATGACCCCCCCCCCCCTTCCGTCCCCACCTCCTCGATCGATTTGCTTCAAGATCCACATTCCTGAATATTTAGCTTCATTGCAAGGATGTGTATTTTGATAGCAAAGACATGCCATCCCATTCATACCTAAAAACGCCTTTATACAAGATGTACACATGCATTTACGCTTTGATCGCCATAATAGGCAAATTGCATTTATTACGTGTAACCCTAAATCACTTTCTAGTACTCTTTGCCCACAACATACATACTGTCGAACCTCGTTGTCACACCTCTTTCAATTCGAAGTATTTTGTCGGCCCCTTCCAAGCTTTACACTAATATTCAAATACACGTAACTCGGATAACTCGAAGTTTCCTCACGGACACGTCGACTTCGAGATAACGAAGCCCGGCTGTACATGTACTGCAAAAGTTTATGACCCCATGTATGTTAAACAAAATGAATGACATTGTTTCCGGATGTGTCAATTGCAGCGGCATTGCAGATCAATTTTAGTCTCTTATAACTGCATCTCCTTGACGAGCGCGCACGAGGCGGGTACCATGCGTACCAACTGTTACGATCGTGAAATCAAGTGTTTATCTGTCAATGAGCAGCGAAAGTAAATAAAGTTAACTATGGAGTATGTCCAAACTATTGACATTTTTTGATAGATAAACATTGACGTTAAGTCAATTTAAATATTTGTCGTGAAGTTTTCATGCACTTTGCACAATGGATAACGATACAAATGTACCGGTCGAACTTGATATGGATTTTTGTGATTCCATGGCGGTTGAGTGTAGAACAAACGCTATGTATTATTAGACATATCCCAGCCCTTCCCTCTTTGACTTTGATACATCACTCACTTCCGGTATGAGAGAGCGACTTCCGGTATACGTGGGTGTATTGACGACGGAGATGAGATTTGAACATAATTCCAGTTCTCTATCGTGAAAGCTTTTTATGAGGTATTTTGCACCTAAAATTGATACGTTACTCATGAAGAATCGACTAAAAGAGAGCATAACACTGGCTTCATGATTGCCTGGGATATTTAGAAGCATTCATGATTATAACGGATATTGAAAAGCCAGTAAACCTTCGCCAAGGCATTTAGATTGTTGCACTGATAAATAAGTATGATCATCCTTACAAACGATTATATCTCTATTTCAATCATTGGACGCTCTTAAACGGACATTTGTTGACCAAAGTACAGACAGAATAAAATATAATGGATGTGGGCGAGAGTAAAATACGATAATTAGAAGAAGAAAAACATGAAAAATAATCTCTGTTACTCCGAAATACTTATGTAGAGATCCGTATCGGGGTAAGGATATTTGACAAGAGTATACTTCCAATATAAAAAGCATTAAGGAAGGTAAATAATTGTACACATTAAGGATATCATAAATAGTTTTCCATATTTGTTTATTTCTAGATGTATTTGGTATGGACCTATGCTTGGAAAATACCCTTTCTGGTAGGAACTAGAAGTGAAAAAAAACAATGTTGTAGAAAGGAAAAAGAAGGACAATGATAAAGAATAACAAGACACTCAATACTAAGCAGGACCCTACATGCCCAGCCTCGTACGTAGACAAAAAAAATCATCAGATAATACCAAAGCGTCACCAAAACCCTCACAACTCAAAATCGGAGGCACTTTTAAAAAGTACAAAAGAATACGACCAGGTGTTCCGGAAGAGTAACCGTCTTCTGGTTTTAACACCGGGATATGTCTCTCGAATGATATTTCTTACCCTGGTGAGGCGAGGCTTGTTCCGGCTAATCAGTACGGTACACAAAGGAGAGAGTAAGGATTAAGGCTACTCTCATCAAAAGCTGACAGTTTTTAACACAGCTTTAAATACACCTTTCAGTTTTATGGTCGCCATCTTGGTCTCTTTGAGAAATATTCTACATCCTCGTATGGTATTAAGTTGGACGTTTTTTAATATGCTCATTGGTATGTCTGCTTGTTGTGATGGAGAATTATTTACATGGTAGGTGTCAGCGATAAAGCAGAAGCCGCTTACCATTCCGGAACACCTGGTCTTATTATTTTGTATTTTTCAAAGGGTCTCCATGTAAATATTTCTTTTGTTCATATTTTGCCCTTAGTTTAATCGATTTTGAGTTCGGATTATGGCTTTGTGGTATTACGAAACAGATCCGTCACGACGTAACATTTAATCGGGTACCAGGGGCTGGAATTATATTTGTATATTGTACATTTGTACATGCACATATCCTTACCTGGGAAACAAACAATATCTTACAAGAAATGACACTAGTGAGACGAGCAAACCAAAGACCTCTAGGTTATGGAGCCAGGACGTTACCACCAGGCCAAAAGGTCCAGACCAGTTGAACTGATCCGTAACTTCCTGATAGTGGTATGCAAGCTTGTCTCTCCATGAAACAATTGCCACTTTGGTATTGTCTTAACTTCTTTTAAAACTATAACCACCACAAGCAACGAATGCGATTTTCCTATTGTAAATTTTACCTTTCTTGACAGTAACATTCCTGCTTTTAAATTATGCTCAAGCGTTGCTTATATGGACAAAAAAGCATGGTATGCACTGGATTGTTGAAAACAGCTTCTAGGCTGAAGTATTTGTGAATACTGCAGACTTTCAGTGATTTGATGTACAGTTTGCCGATATCGCAAAAATCGTACATGTCTATCACGTTTTGGAGATTAGTGCGCAGAACTTTGATGTTCTGGCCACGGTTCTGGAGCAGACGACAGATAGCTGTATACAATGTGTATTACTCTATCAAATCATTTCGACACATTTGCTGGACTCGGAAACATAAACGAGAGAATTATTGTTGTGTTTTGGGGTTTATTGCTATTTCCCCGTCATATCAGTCTGCATCAATACTCAATTGTAGTAAAATAAACGTCATATTGATCTTGGCCGTTTTTCTCTATTTTTCAGAATATTCGACATGTGTACCTATGTATTATAGACTCTCGAACAACTGGAAACAAACATTTCGTTCCTTATTATTTTCTTCAATTTCAACTTTCGTTTTTTTCGAGGCCCTGGAATCGAATCTTGTCCTGGTTTAATACTTAAAGAGTTAAATCAGCATAAAAATAAGTGATTTGCAGAGCTGCATTTTCAAGCACTCACTACTATTTCTATGCCACCTGGCTAATATCTCCCTATGGGTGTATGTCTATGTGTGTGTTGAAGATGTAATGTGTTGTTCTGTTTGTAGTGCATCTTTTAAAGTGCTATCTCATTTTAATGCTACAGCTCATATACCGCAACATCAACCCTAGATAAATATATACTCCACATGAGTTGTTGGAACTGTGTGGGTGAAAAAAACCACTTTTATTACTTATCTTCTAGTATATTATCATCTATTTTACAACAATAATGAAACAAGTTTTCCATCGTATATTAATCACTTTTGTTGGCCCGGATGTTAGCGCATGATGGGTCTTTTATGATAGGAAGCCGGAGTACCCGCTGAAATCCCATGTCGTTGGGCAGGTGACCACATGTACCTTTTAACATCCGGTCGGGGAATCGTACCCCAGTCGCCGTGGTGAAAGGCAAGTGCGCTATCCACTACACCACCCGACAAACCTTCTAGTTCTGTTTTGGACAGATGTTATGAACTAAATATTGTGCAATGTTCCACGACGTTAATCTTTGATGTGTTTTCGTGACTTTATATTATTCATTGGTTCGGGTAGGTTATCTTTAGAAAAAATTCGGAACCAGAATCCTTTCATATAGACTCTCGAATAAGTACCTGAATAGATTGTCACTGACCTACATTTGTTTACGCTAATCTTCAGTCTATACATTAAAAACAGCCAGAAAATACAAAACGATAAACTCAACTCATAATCGATAAAACTAGGACAAAATATAAACAAAGGAAAGACTTGCACGGACTTCCCTGAAAACAAATAAGAGAATACCGAAGCGTCAACATAATCATAATCCAAACTCAAAATCGATTAAACCAGGTGCAAAATATGAACAAAGGAAAGATTTACATGGAAACCCCTGCAAAAGTACAAGATAATAAGACCAGGTGTTCCGGAAGTTTAAGCATCTTCTGCTTCACCAACGACACCCGCCATGTAAATGTAGGTCACATCCAAATAAATGCCATGTCCTCAAAATGAGAACTTAGGAAACTAGAGACATAGACAGCTTGTTAACCAGTCGCTGATAACTAGTCCGAGGAGAAGTCTAAGATCCCGACTTTGTTCACAGTATAATCTCCAATGTGAGATTTGCACCAGGTTTAATGTGTGACTGGAGTTGGTTAGGTGTTATCGTACGTATACTACATATAAATAACTGTATGTGTCGGAAAACCTGCAGTCTATCTACTGAAATAAAGAACATCTGGAAGATGCACCAGAAACGGTTACACCAATAATATTTAACTAGATACATCTTTTTCTTGATTCTTTTATTCTGGTACATCATTATCAAATTCTGTTTACAAATCAAACGTCCATCCTAGCCTTCGATAGTTGTCTCATATCTAAACGACTTTTGAGCCACCATACTCATTGTCTTTCCCTTCGAATCTTTTTCTAATTTCGATAGCGATAGATATCCATAAGAACGGAGTACAAAACAAAAAGCTTCAACAAAACCATAATCCGAACTCAAAATCGATTCATCAAGGGCAAAAATATAAAAAAGAAAGATCTAGATGTAGACCCTTGTAAAAGTAAAAAACGAGAAAAAAAAAATGCTTCTGATTTTATTATTGAGAGATTATCCTATTGTTTTTATAATTTTTATGCTTTCATTCAAACCAGAATTCTAAGGTGAGTAGTCCTTGATGGTATAATGAATTGGAGCCATGATTGCTTTAAATCACGAGATCTAAATAGATATACGACAAAGGTGTATTTTTAATGTGTTTTACTATATCACAATCAGGTTGGTGTTACGCTCCATATAGTACGTCACTGCGGGATTGCGCGAGGCGCCTAATGTGTACGCCACCCGAGCATTTCTTTTCTTTTGTATTTCTACCTAAGACGAAAAATGAGAACTCAAAAACGATTTACACGGCGAGACCTGCACAAGTACAAGAGAATAATACCAGGTGTTCCGGAAGAGTGAGCGTCTTTTGAGATATCATATATTTCAATCATATTATGTAGCTATACTATGGCCATACAATGTATTCTTAAACATCCACTTTCATATCATGCATGGATACAAGGTATTGCTTATTGACATCAAGACATTCATACAAAAAAACCTGCTATTAACATTTATTGCAGTATACCTGGTTGACAATTTTTTGTTGAGTTTGGAGAAAGATTTTTCCTGGAGACTGTTGGAATTCTAATGCGAACAAAGAGTAGCATTTGACTGACTTGTTCTTGTCTTCCTCGACTGAATTGTAACAAAATCCTTGCCAAATCGTTGAATTTTACTTTCAGGTATATCGACGATGTGTTGTCTATAAACAACAAGACGTTTTCTGACCTAGTCGTTCGTAAATATCCTTCTGAACTTGAAATAAAGAACATAACAGGCGCTTCTACTCAAGTACTGCAGCGATCTTTACTTAAACTCTATGACTAACACGGATTTATCACTACTAAGCTGTACGATAAATTTTCCGATCGTGAACTTTCCGATTCTTGATAGCAATATATGTTCTTCTCCATCCTATGGTGTTTATAGTTCCTTATTATTTGGCTTGCTCTTAACATCGAGATTTTCGTGATAGATGTCGGCTGCTGCCGAACAAACTAACGGCACGGGGATTCGAGATATACAGTTTGATGAAGACTATGGGACAGTATTTTGCTCGCAATCCTGTTCTCATTGAGAAATATTTTACATCCTTGTATGCTATGAAGATGGACATTAACCAATATGCTCACAAGTATGCATGCTTGTTGTGCTTGAGAATCATGCCTCAGTTCATACTATGGGGCAATGCTATTTACTTAGATCTAACCTAGAATTACTACCTGGCGAGTGTCGTCGATGAAGCAGAAAACACTTACTCTTTCCGAACACCTGGACCCATATCCATTAAACCATTCTCGAACTGAAGCATGTATTTGTGATCAAGCCTAATGTTTGTTCCAGCTATTTTTATTTAAATCTGTTATATAGTTAACGATTGGAAAACAAACTGAAGATCGTCTCCAAATACTGTTTTCAATGTTTATAATAGACGTTTTGATCGTTGATATGGTTTTGTTGAGTTACAAGAAAACTGGCTTGAGCTCAGAAATCATGCCTGAGCACGAGAAAGGTTTCATGAATACATGCCATGGTCTTATTTTCTGTCATGTGATCAATGCCATCCAATCAGTAGTTATAAAGGTTATAAAGGTATATTTATATCCTACCTTTATGCCGTTAGTAAACCCAATTGCATTCATGAACTATATATTACAATTTACAGTGACAAGGTATAGATACAGGAGTCATGTCACGCTTAAAGGCCCAATATACGAAACTTCAGGGAAATTTTCGTGATTCTAAAAGAATTCTGAAAAAAATCCAGTTGATAACCATGCAAAAATAAGCTTAAACAAAGTAAACCTGAGCAGTAACTAACAAGAAAGTCTTGACAAAAAACTCTAAAGAATTGAAAATAATTCAGGTGGGGCCCACTTCAACAACAAACCGATGGTAGAGGACGGTTCGAAATGGACGCGTGTTTACAAATAGCGTGTTTCAACTGCTGCTGTACCGGTAACCGCGAAAGAATTCATCTTGAAAATTGCTGATATCAGTTAATCTTAACTAAACTTATAAATATAATAAGTTATTAGGCTTGATTTTCGTTTTGCCGACAGTTACGTATATTGTGCCTTTAACAAATTGATATCATTGCGTGATATAACCAATTTCATTTGAATACTTGAATTGTTGATGAATTTATACAAATTGTTTCTAAACTGAAATTTGATTTGTGCGAAAAGAATTTGCGTTTATGACGACACGGCGGACGAAATGATTCTTTCTGAAATTCTGGTATTTGAACTTGATGACGTCAGAGATATGGTAAGGGGCAAATTTAAACGCATCATTAACTACAGTTAGATTTAAAAAATATTTTTGAATATGAATATAAGCTTTGAAATAACATATATTATAGTCTAGTAGTCTTGGGAGAACACAGTGGTAAGAATAATAAATAAGAGAATACCGAAGCGTTAACAAAATCATTATCCAAACTCAAAATAGATTAAACCAGGGGCAAAATATGAACAAAGGAAAGATTTACATGGAGGCCCTTGTAAAAGTACAAGAGAATAAGACCAGGTGTTCCGGAAGAGTAAGCGTATTCTGCTTCATCGACGACACCCTCAATGTAAATCTTTGTCACATCCAACTAAACATCAATTTCTCAAAATGAGAACCGAGTATCATTGTTAATCACAACAAGTAAACACACTAATGAGCATACTCAAAAGCGTCCATCTAATGAGACAATGATGGCGACCGTAAAACTTGCCCATAGTTCTGATCAACCTGCATCTCTTGAATCCTTGTTTGTCAGCAGTCGACATCGATAACGAAAATCACGATATTTAGAGCAAGCCCTAGAATATCGAATCCACTGCGACATGTTAACACCATAGGTTGGAGAAGCAGGGTATTACTATCAAGAAATGAAAAGTTCACGCTCGGAAAATTGAAATTATCACGTTTATCGTATAGCTTAGAAGTAAGCTGTGCATGTTTTCGTAGTTTAAGTAGAGATCGAGGTAAGCAGCTCAAGTAGAAGAGTCTGTTGTGTCCTTTATTAAGAACAGACGACCAGCAGTTTAAACTCGTTATGTTCCCAAGCGTTTCTCGAAGACCCCTTATACACTTACAATCAACTCATTTCCTCTAACTAGCGTTTTGTTTCTGATTTTCAGATTGTTTGGTTTCATTTACTGTCAATACAACTTGATAAGTCAATTCTTTTTTTATAATTCTTCGTGTTTAAAACGTTACAGACCGCCATCCATTCATGAATGAAGTTTGCGTAATATCATTTTTCAATCAATTCTACTTAAAAGATAAACTTCTTTTCTATTCATAAATAATCTCCCTTTGTTTGATTCAGCTATTTGCACTTTGCAGCATTCCTTTTTTTATATTTACAATGCATTTCTTTCCTTACCAGACAGTCGCCATATTGACTTTGACGTCACTGCGCGAGACCCCATGTCTAGAGAATTCAGTGGTTGGTGCCTCGACCGTAATTACATGTACATTCCCCTGATGTGTAGACTAATCTCGCTGATTCAGAATTAACCAAGTCAATGTGGACTTTATGGAGTTTCCGACTATAACGTACAATTACAATAATGTTTTAAATGGTTATACTTTTCATCCGAATTGTATGTTTGAGGGGTTTAGCATGGGGTACATGTTCATCGTGTGCATGGCTGAGTCAGTAAGTATAAACGCATCAATGATCTGGAAATAAAAAGGTTTTTGGAATGCACCCTGCCTATTTCAAATAGATCGATCAGGTCTGAGTTTATATTGTAATCAATTTTAATCAAACACGTATAATAGTGGTATATATAGCGACAATGATGCATTTTTTGTATACAAAGTAGGCAATACAAAACAGATTATCCAATGTTATCTGTGTGAAATAACATTTGATAATTATACAAAATTGTATACGTTAATGTGTTTAAAACATTGGACAAGGATATTTGTTCCGGACACCATGTATGTACATGCATGTAATGCACTGTAAATGATTTACATACATTTAGATACTTTTACAACGTACACGTTACAATAACATGATGACAGAAATGTCAAACAATTAACAAGACGATGAAACGGTAATGCAACGTATAGATTCTAGTTGTATCTGGGTACAAAAAATGAATCAGAGAATACCAAAGCGTCAACATAACCATAATCCGAACTCAAAATCGATTAAACTAGGGGCAAAATAGGAACAAAGGAAAGATTTACATGGAGACTCTCGTAAAAGCACAAGAGAATAAGACCAGGTGTTCCGGAAGAGTAAGCGTTTTCTGCCTCATCGACGAAACCCGCCATGTAAATTATGGTCACATCCAAGTAAGCATCAATCCTCAAAATGAGAACCGAGTCACCATTGTCATCACAACAAGTAAACGCACTAACAAGAAAACTCAAAAACATCCATCTTCATATCACACAAAGATACAAACAATGTATAATTTATTTATTTTTTTGTTGCTGAGTACAATATCATACAATGCACAAGCTAAACATGTAATGGCTGGTGGTCAATGCATTGTCATACAATGTACAAGTTGTAATTATTGATGACACCAATGCTATATTATGTACAGGTTATGATTGTAACTGCTTAAAATGAAAAACAATAAACCAGTTATTATTGTTGCTGAGTACAATATCATACAATGCACATTACTATAATAGCTGGTCAATACATTGTAATTCAACGTATAAGTTATAATAAGTGATCATTACAGTGAAATACAAGGTTCAACTACTATAAGTTACAAATGAGTTCAGGATCATACAACGTATTGTTGCTAAATACAATGAGATACAATGAATATAAATTGTATCATTCAAACTCAATACTGATCAATAAATCAAGTGTGTTTCACTTTTGAAGACACCTGATTGAAAAACATCACCGTTAATGAGTCTATTTATATTATAGAATGTAATGATCTCTAAACTCGAGAAGTTAATTTTGGGCGTATTGTCATCCTATTTGACCTGTACCCTTCGTTATAATATAAAGCCTGAAATTCTTAAAGCATCTCCTGCGACATTCAGCATGGATACTAGGGAACAGGTATTTAATTTGGATAATTCAACTAAAATAAGAAAATATATTTTAAATCGATGAATTGACCTAAACGCAGCATTCGTACTTGTATGATATGAGGATTCACGTTTTTGAGTCTGCTCGTTTGTGTGCTTACTTCTTGTGATTGACAATGACTCGGTTTTCATTTCGAGGACTTGCTGTTTATTTGGATGTGACCAAGATTTACATGGCGGGTGTCGTCGATGAGGCAGAAGACGCTTACTCTTCCGGAACACCTGGTCTTATTCTCTTGTCCTTTCATAAGAGTATTCGTGTACATATTTCATTTGTTCATATTTTGCCCCTAGTTTAATCGACTTTGAGCTCGGATTATGATTTTGTTATCACTTAGGTATTCTCTATTTTTTAATGTTTCTGTTGCTGTGATATATTGTTTAATGTTTACTATTGTTCATGCCTATATCAATTCACACTTATAATGCGAGATTCAGGGGTAGATTTAACTGCAAATATAATTTCGAGATTGAATTTAAATTTAAATCAAGCGTCGATATTTGAATTTATCATGCAGACTGAAAACGGAATCAAATAAGGATACTAAAAATTTAAAACACATTGTAAAGTGTTAGTCGATAAAGTATTCAAAAATAATTTATGATATGAAGCCATATGAATAATGAATAATGAAAAGATCAAAAGAAGCGGTTTCATAATTGAAAAGTAGTAAAATAGAGTAAAACGAATTCCATACCCCTAAGGAGCCCCACATGACCTTACGTAAAAAACAATTATATATGTATTTAGACGTTACAATTAATCGACAATTTTACTGTTATGAATTATTGCCGGATATATCTACATCTGAAAGCTTTTCACTTATATTACAGCATTTGTTGTCAGCTTCATGATAAATTCATTTGTCTGATACACTTTTTAACCCTCAAACGTAATAATCAAAATATTTGGTTTATCTTTCTTATTCATCTTAATAGTTGGATATCAAACAGACGATATAACGGATAGTTATTTGATATGTGGGTGGTGTCATGGGCGATGTTTTTGACTTGTGTTATGTCAAGATTATCATACTGTAGAAATATACATCCCATATTGTTTTACTTCGCCATACGATGAAACGTAAATTAGATGTAGGACATAGACAATTATTTAACAGAATCACTTCGGTATTTACATCGCTTCTGTGTGAATGATTCATAATTCAAACTATTAGTCTTTATAAGTTCCATTTTCCCACGAGAAAACAGATTTTGTCAATTCTTGCTATTAAACTGTGATATTGTAGTCTTCATTTTATCGTCCGCCTGAACGAGAACAATGTGTAAAGATTCAGTGATACTTATGTAAGAGGCAGTAATAATTCATATTATTTGTTACTGTAAAATATTAACATTGATTTCCGGTTTTGCTCACACAGTTTTCGGATGGAGACATTTCTAAAAATAGAAGTTTAAACTCTTGCATAGTTTTCGATACTTTTACAAACAACAATTCTACAGAAGTGGATGTGTCGTCTGCGCAGCAGTCCCAAACAAGTACTTAATGTAAAGAAGTGCTGCATCAAGTTTAAGTTAGATCGGCCAAATCAACCTCGAGTTATCCCCGAGAAACCGATTTTCTTTTAATAGTAATAGTAACCTTGACATTTGATCTCTGAACCCGAAAAAACATTCTAAAGAAGGTACGAGAAAGCATTGTGTAACGTTTCAGACTGATCAACAAAAGCAAACTCGAGATATCGCAGGGAAACCGATTTTCTATTTAAAGAAACAGTGACCACGACCTTTCACCTTCAACCAACGTTGAAAGTAAATGACGACAGGCTACTGAAAACTTCAGTTATTACGACATTTGTAGGTACAGGTATAAGATGTTGACGAAGATATAAATATTAACTGTCAATTTTATTGACAATTAATCAGTAATTGAATTCTTTAAGATTTTTAAACCAGAAACAGGAAAATTGAAATTATGAACTTTTCTTCCGTTTCGCTAACGAGCTGACTTGTGATTTTCTTGTATAACGAAATCTTCCTTACACGCTTCAATATACCTGTTTTATACAAAAACAGTAACTTGAACCATAACAAAATAACTTCATACAAAAGCATTGTTACCATTCCTGCGAGGTTTTCATGTATCTCTTCACAAAACCTCTTTTTAACTCAACAATAAATGGGCATTTCTTCAGGGAAATTCTGTTTTGACCGTGTCTATTTCCATTATGAGTAATTTATTCATAAAAAATGGAATCTATGTTCAATTAAATTATTAATGACAGACTAGTCCGGCGGAGGATCAAGTTGAGCATGCTACCTGACAATACCGTGTTTGTAGGTGTGAGTCTGTTTCGAGGATACCTGTTACAATATTGTGTGAGGGACTTGAGAAATAGAAACACACACATTCCATACAGAAGCCGTGAAGACCTACAGTTCTTAAGTGTTATCATTGAAACTCCAATAAAACCAGGCTCCTCTTACCAATGTTACAGTGTGAAAGGAAAATTAGCTTCGCGACGGACTTTTATGAACGTTTGCAAACACGCCCCCTTTTTCGAGTCCCTTCATTTGTCTCGTCAGCTTGGGTATGAGAGGGGAAGGAACCCTCCCGGATCATAATTGGTCATTTAGTGGCGGTTTTTTCACGTCTTATAAGGTGGTCTTGCTATCAGTCTGTAGCTATGCGTGACCGGGCCCAATAAAAGGCCAGATTATATTTCACTGGCAGTAATCGGACCCCGCATTAATGGTTTATCAAATACCTGTTGATGGTCGAGGGTAATCAAAACATTTTTTAAAAACTTCGTCCTTGGCATTGTAATGTATGACCGTTGTATATATATGACAAATATTTTTTTATGCGGGGCCGTTTTATGTGCTTTTTTGATAGTTTGTCGGTGTCCAGCTCTCGTCTTCATGTCTCTGCCTGACTGACCAAAATCATGAATGACCAAGTTTTGAATGACTTAGCTCTTAACTGACCAAGATTTAAAAGATCGGGAAATAGTTTTCTAATGTTTTCATTTTGCCCTTTTTCCACTTTGACACTAGGTCGAATGTATAATAAAAATGAACAACAGCTTACAACATAACAACAAATGGGTAAGCCTAATGTTGGTGGGACGATATTGTCCAGGTAAAGTGTACACCCTAACCCTGAACGAAGGGTTGCGAGTAGGATTGTCAATATATCACCATTATCACCATTGTCTCTGTAATTACTATTTTGTATCACATGTGTAATTGTCTAGCAAGCAGTCCTCTTGTGCAAAGATCGAACTTGAACTTAATTATCTGAGAAGTGGCACGGTACATAATTGCACATTTTCGTAGTACACGATTTGAAATTATACAGAGCTAGTTTAAGTTTTCTTCTAAATTCATAAAGTAAAGGGATTTTACGCACTTGACCCTTCTGCTTCTACATAAGTTTAGAAACGTTGGAATCCTACCTATTGGCCCCTAGCATCACTGAAGAGTCCTAGGAGGACGAAACAGCTGTATGATGCAGCTTAATTCATTTTTCGGCATACTGTATCTATTACAAAATTTAAGAGGTGCAGCATATGTGTGTGTTACGTCATCTTTCTACACAATTAACGAGACCATTCATTCAGGTACTCTGTTCATTATAAAAAATAATCAGCGTCAACAAAACCACCATCCTAACTCAAAACCGACTAAACTAAAGGCAAAAATAAGAACAACGAAAAGATTTGAATGTAGACCTTCGCAAAAGCACAAGAGAACAAGACCAGGTGCTCCGGAAGAGCAAGCATCTTCTGCCTCATCGACGACAACCGCCATGCAAATCTTGGTCACATCCATGTAAGCATCAATCTGCCTATTTCATATAGATCGATCAGATCTGAGTTTATATTGTAATCAATTTTAATCAAACACGTATAAGAGTGGTATATATAGCGACAATGATGCTTTTTTGTATATAAAGTAGGCAATACAAAACAGATTATACAATGTTATCTGTGTGAAATAACATTTGATAATTATACAAAATTTTATACGTTAATGTGTTTAAAACATTGGACAAGGATATTTTTCCGGACACCATGTATGTACATGCATGTAATGCACTGTAAATGATTTACATACTTATTCATCTGATGTGTAAAATACATTATCCATATTATGTTTAGATAGGTTTTAGATACTTTTACAACGTACACGTTACAATAACCTGTTGACCTAATGTCAAACAATTCACAAGACACGGAGACTCTCGTAAAAGCACACAAGAATAAGACCAGGTGTTCCGGAAGAGTAAGCGTCTTCTGCCTCATCGACGACACCCGCCTGTAAATCTTGGTCACATCAAAGTAAGCATCAATCCTCAAAATGAGAACCGAGTCATCATTGTCATAACAGCAAGTAAACACACTAACAAGCAAACTCAAAAACGTCCATCTCCACTTCACACAAAGAAACGGAATATTTCTTCATGAGATCAAGATGGCTACCAGAAAACCTGCCCATAGTCTTCATTAACCTGCATCTCTCGAATCCTTGTGCCGTAAGTTTGTTCGTTAGCAGTTGACATTTATCACGAAAATATAGATATTCAGAGCAAGCCCCAGAATAACGAATCAATTGCGACATGTAAACACCAGAGGATGGAAAAAATGTAACACTATGTTATTACGAAACATACTGTGGTAAAAGTGGATTTTGTCATCTGCGGTTTGAACAGTTACGTTCGATTCTGTAAGGAATTTGTAGTGTTATGTGACTCTGTAGTGGGTTTGGCTCTTTCCAGGTGTGCGTACCTTTAGTCGCGAAATAGTAGTACTCTAGGATGGTACAGCCTTGGGGTTACGGGGGATATTCTGTCTGGTTTGACGAATGTCTGCCCGGGTATTTTCAGTTTATCTGTTATGACGGCCATCTTGCGGGGTGAGCCGGGGACAGTTTGTGTAATGCGCTGTCATTGGTCGAGACTGCGGTGGTGGAGCCAGTCACCGAGTCTCTTAGATTACGGATGTTATTCCGGGTATTTACACTAAGGGTCAAGGTCAGGGCTATTTAAGCCGTAGACGGGAGAGAAACCTGGCCACTTCCCTACCGGGATTTGGTCATTACCAACGCTTTGAAAACAAAGTGACTTAGCTTAGTGATACGGCTACGTTCTGAAACCGGAGCGGCTATGCATGGTTAGTTTTATTAGTTAGCTGACACTCTGAAAACAGAGTGGCTTATAATGCATGCGTAAGTTAGGTCTATTAGATAGCTGACACTCTGAAAACAGAGTGGCTTTATTGCATGTTTACATCTAGTAGATAGGCCTAGCTGGCACTCTGAAAACAGAGCGGCTTATATGCATGTGTACGTGTTCTGAGAACAGAACTGCTTTTAGCATAGGAACATGTTCTGAAACCAGAACAACTTAGCGTAGGAATTAACGTTAAGTTGTAGTCACTGTGCATGTGTAGACTAGTGTTTATTAGGTGTTGTTTCTAGAGGGAGGGTGGAAGTCTAGCCCGTCTCGTAGGCTGGTAGTTATAATTATGGACCAGGTGGGATATATACTCCATAGTTTCGTAGTACTTGTCAAGTTGGTCATATTTACAAGGCATTGAGGTGTGTATTGAGAGTTAACATGGAGCTTCTCCAGGGATTGTCTCATGCATGTACCTGTGGGTAGCTTGTCATAGTCTGGGTAGGCTATTATTTGGATAAGTCTGATTTCCTGGTGTACGTTTTGTTACCATTTCTATACTTGTTACATTCTATTCTACTTCAGGCTTTACATCTGTTTTAACTGGAACTTGGTTGTTTTGTTATATGTTATTTATGTAAATGAAACCAAACTCGTCTTAATTCATAATAAACTTGTAGAACTTTTACTGTGGTGTTGTTGTGGGTCTTTCCTAACACTTCGACTAATCTAAGGGAAAAGAACCGGAAGGTGGGTTTAGAAGGTGACTGTTGGCCACTGGTTTTATGTCATGGTCCGGTACATTTTGTACCACATTTAAAATTACACAACGCGAAGTCAATTGTGGTGGCAAACTCTCATCTCCTGACCCCTCCTACTACATAAATGGTGCCTGGTGACCAGGATTAGTCGTATTAGTGAGGAAAGATACCAAAGGTTAAACAACAGAGGTCTAGAAATGAATTGAGACTAATTAGGTATTATGGAATAGTTTTATTTGACTTAGAGCAGACATTATAATTAACAAGGGTTGCAGAGTTCAGTAAAATTAATTAAGTTATAAGGGGAGATTACTGTGTCAAGCATTTTGAAAATGGCATGCTATGTGGAAAGTATTAGGAAGAGTTCAGTCAAGGTTGTAGGAAATGATGTACAGCAGGGATTGGGAAACAGGAATTTTGACAATGACAGTGAGCTAGGGATAGCTGGTGTGTAATGTGTTAATGGTGGATACTGGATCACCTGTTTTGGTAATGTCCCAGACCAGGTTTAGTAAGGGTTTAGTTCTGCGGTGTTGGCAAAGTGTTGTGTAAATCTTGTGTCAGCAGACGGGGAAAGGTTAACGGTAAAGGTCAGGCCACCATAGATTAGATGGGGCTCTCGTCCTTTCGACAAACCTACGTCATGGCAGATTTGGGAGGTGTGGATGGGATATTGGGAATAGATTTTTGAGATGAGTATGATGGTGGTATCCAGGTCCATCGAGGTGCACGGAACACGAGTCGAGGTCAAGGTTAGTTGATTCAATCGGAAACTTGCAGCTGTTCTCATGGAGATATACAAAGTAAAGTTGGAGGAAAGGAATTTTGTGTGCTAAATGCTTATATGATTAAGACCACAGTACCCTAAGATAATTGTTTCAGTGGTAATTAAACTTTGTGGATAAAGATATTTGTTCAGAACTAAGTACTGGTGTTAGAAGAGTACAGGCAGTGACTTTTGTGGTGCAAGTTGAAAATAGGGATATAAGTGGAGACAGGAAGTAGCTTCCTGGCTGTGTTTTAGAGTACAGTACAGGAATTCTTAAGTGAACTTCCTGGGTGGTGAACTTTCTGAATGTGAATCAGTCGGTATTGTGATTTATGACAAACAGTATTCATTAGTTGGCATCCATGGGTAGGAGTTGTTGTGGTAAATTAGAAAAACATTTTGCCATATAAAAGAGTACCATGTGAAGTATTTAATCTTATGATGTTTGATGTCTCGCAGGTAGTAGTTTGACATCTAGCAGGAAGTAGTTTAATGTGTCACAGGAAGTAGTTCAGTACAATGTCAAGTTATCAGTGTTTAACAGTGTCTAGCATTTATTGCAGTGTTTTTGGCTGATAGACAGTCTGTTATGTATTGGGTAGAATCTTATAGTAAGATTCAAATGTTCATAGTTGTTATTCCAATTCATGGAATACAGCTAGCCAAAATTGTTTGACCTGCCAGTAGACAGTGTGGTACCTAACACACTGGAGCAGGTTTCACTCTCCACAATAGGTTGCACGAGTGTAACCGCTGTGAGAGGAGGTCCAGGAGCCATCCATGGGTGACGTAACATCGGAGGGACCATGAAGCTGGAGGATTGTCCATCTCGATCCAACTGGAGTGGAGGCCAGCCGGAGATCTCCTGTTTCTATTTGGATGTGACGCGCATACGTGTGAAGGAGGGAAGACTGTGATGTGTGTTCGTTCGGACTACGAAAGACTTTCGGTTGCGGTTTGTGCCAGTGAAATGTGTTTTTGAAAGACATTTTTTTTTTATTTTCAGGTGTGTTCGTGAACATTTATTCATATTTAACGCGATCACTATTGTAATTGTATATCAGATAATGAATAGGATACCGTTAAGATTTTAGGATTAAGTTGTGTGGCTCAGGTAAGGATTTTGTAGACAAAGTTAATTGACTGTTGGTAATTACTTTGATCTTAAGGTGGGAGGTATGTGGTAAAAGTGGATTTTGTCATCTGCGGTTTGAACAGTTACGTTCGATTCTGTAAGGAATTTGTAGTGTTATGTGACTCTGTAGTGGGTTTGGCTCTTTCCAGGTGTGCGTACCTTTAGTCGCGAAATAGTAGTACTCTAGGATGGTACAGCCTTGGGGTTACGGGGGATATTCTGTCTGGTTTGACGAATGTCTGCCCGGGTATTTTCAGTTTATCTGTTATGACGGCCATCTTGCGGGGTGAGCCGGGGACAGTTTGTGTAATGCGCTGTCATTGGTCGAGACTGCGGTGGTGGAGCCAGTCACCGAGTCTCTTAGATTACGGATGTTATTCCGGGTATTTACACTAAGGGTCAAGGTCAGGGCTATTTAAGCCGTAGACGGGAGAGAAACCTGGCCACTTCCCTACCGGGATTTGGTCATTACCAACGCTTTGAAAACAAAGTGACTTAGCTTAGTGATACGGCTACGTTCTGAAACCGGAGCGGCTATGCATGGTTAGTTTTATTAGTTAGCTGACACTCTGAAAACAGAGTGGCTTATAATGCATGCGTAAGTTAGGTCTATTAGATAGCTGACACTCTGAAAACAGAGTGGCTTTATTGCATGTTTACATCTAGTAGATAGGCCTAGCTGGCACTCTGAAAACAGAGCGGCTTATATGCATGTGTACGTGTTCTGAGAACAGAACTGCTTTTAGCATAGGAACATGTTCTGAAACCAGAACAACTTAGCGTAGGAATTAACGTTAAGTTGTAGTCACTGTGCATGTGTAGACTAGTGTTTATTAGGTGTTGTTTCTAGAGGGAGGGTGGAAGTCTAGCCCGTCTCGTAGGCTGGTAGTTATAATTATGGACCAGGTGGGATATATACTCCATAGTTTCGTAGTACTTGTCAAGTTGGTCATATTTACAAGGCATTGAGGTGTGTATTGAGAGTTAACATGGAGCTTCTCCAGGGATTGTCTCATGCATGTACCTGTGGGTAGCTTGTCATAGTCTGGGTAGGCTATTATTTGGATAAGTCTGATTTCCTGGTGTACGTTTTGTTACCATTTCTATACTTGTTACATTCTATTCTACTTCAGGCTTTACATCTGTTTTAACTGGAACTTGGTTGTTTTGTTATATGTTATTTATGTAAATGAAACCAAACTCGTCTTAATTCATAATAAACTTGTAGAACTTTTACTGTGGTGTTGTTGTGGGTCTTTCCTAACACTTCGACTAATCTAAGGGAAAAGAACCGGAAGGTGGGTTTAGAAGGTGACTGTTGGCCACTGGTTTTATGTCATGGTCCGGTACATTTTGTACCACATTTAAAATTACACAACGCGAAGTCAATTGTGGTGGCAAACTCTCATCTCCTGACCCCTCCTACTACAATACCATATACTTTATAATTCTGTACTACAAGTAAGCTTAATTACATTGTATACGTGGTTGAAGTAATTGATTCTAAGTATGTGTAGAACTGTTTCAGTTCAAAATATACGGAAATGACTAATACCTTTATTCCTGTAAAAACATAATGACGTCACAGTTAAGCTTGGTATCATGGAATTAACTCGCTGGCTTACTTTAACGATTTAGAAATATAACAATTATGAATTCAACGTTTCCGTAATCTGAAATAAATTCACGAAGGTTAAAATTAATTTAATATTCAAGTGGAACGAAACCAATTACTTCAATAATAAATAATGGCAATGATCATTCACAAAATAAAATATCGTATACAAATCGGAGTTGATATATCGTGTTCAGGTACAAACACAAACCTCATTTCCAAGCTCAGTGAACACATGTCCCTGCTGTGTGAACTCACGTAGGATGTACTTGTGTGTTTTTCTCCTAAGTATTCTTACACATTCAATAAGAACATAAAAACACATTTCTCGTCCGACTGTCGCCAGTCTAAATCTTATTTTCATTCCCAGCTACAGATTTGAAAGTGTATCGAACATTACATCATAATGTATTATCATATTTGAGAAACTCCAACAGAATATAAATATATATGTATATTTCAACAATGCTGAATTGCCTTCAGACACATAAGAAAGCGAAACTTTGGCAATTTGTTTATTACCAAGTAATTTTCGTAAAATTCAGAAAATATCTAATTTATCATCTAGAGGAATATACATGGCTACATTCTATAAGCCTCATAAATGCACGTGTAAATACACAAATGCATGCTCACTTCAAAGAAGAAATGTTAATACCGAAATGGATGAGTTTATGAACTAAATATTGGTCGTGCTGTCTACGGAATCCCATCAGGGTTATTTGTGAAAATCGTTACACTAATTCAATAACGAGAAGGATTTATTGTGAAAACGTCAAACACAGACATTAATACGAGTTGATAAAGTAAACACTAAATATCTCGAGGTTTTAAACTCTCGTAAGGTCATATTATTGTCAGTTAGAGCCGACGTAACGCCTCTGTTAGACTCGAGGTAGCGCCTCTCTGAGTCAACATGCAAGTACTGACTTCTTTGTGAAAATTCTGCTTCTGCTTTTGATTATGAAGAAATACCGAAGGTTCAGTTCGCTTCGTGATATATTTCACCTTTTCTTTTTAAACATAACCCAATTCATAAAAAAATCTTCTATCCTTTAAAGTATATTTCTTTAAAATAAATACATGCATTATGATAAGCGCATCATAATGGTCTTCCCTCAATATGTTCAGGTAACACTCTCTGAATCAACAAAAATAGAGGTTATTGAGTGTGGCTGGCTTAAGTTGCTTCTCTGTAGGGCAGCCCACTATCATGGGAAACCATCTTGTGGAATTAACGATTTTATAAAGTTTTAATAAAAAGACCGACAACGGAAAGAAAAAAACATGAAATATTTACAGTGATCATAATATTGTTTATTATTACGTTTTGTCATTCCAGGTGTACAAACGAAAAGTGAGCAGATGCCAAATACATTCCTGCAACTATTAAATTAATGTACGATATTTAAAATTGTAAAGAAAGATATCAAATACATATGTTGCCCATTTAGCGTTATTGTTTGTTTTGTACTATGCCATGGAATCATTGTTTGTTAATATTTATGCTTAGATCTGTTTTCGAGTACAAGAACGTAGGGGCTTCTACAACTGACTTCGATGAAGCAGAAGACACGTACTCTTTCGGAGTACCTGGTCCTATTCTCTTGTACTGTTACAAAGGCATCCGTGAAAAATTTCATTTGTTCATGTTTTGCCCCTAGCTTAATCGATTTTGAGCTCGGATTATGGTTTTGTTGACGCTTTGGAATATGGCGACTATAAAACTTGCCCATAGTTCTCATCAACCTGCCTCTCTCGAATCCATATGTTATTTTGTTTGTCAACAGTCGACATCGATCACGAAAATCACGATATTTAGAGCAAGCCCTAAAATAACGAATCATGAAGAAAACACCATAATTTGGAAAAGCAGGGATGTTACTTCCAAGAAATTGAAAGATCACTATCGGAACTTGAAACTGAAACTTTGACGAAAAATTGAAACTAAACGATAACGATAAATAGTAAAATGACGAAATGTTAAAAGTGACCTGCAAAAAGCAGTCGAGTATCGTGGCACTTTAAAAGAGTATTTTTTTTCGTTAACGGAAAGTAACGACGGATTTTGATCTATCATATAGGGGTACGTTAAGGAAGTATAATAATATCAACCTTGCATACCATGTTTTATCGCGTGAGGTCTTTCTGTTGGAGGAGTCGAACCCTGACTGCCATACTGATAGCCAAATGATTTATCCTCTGCACCAATCAACCATCATAAGAAACAATCTATTTCACTTCTTTTACCTGACATTTATCTCCATGTGACCAAGATTTACATGTTGAGTGGCGTCGATGAAGCAGAAGACTCGTAATCTTCCGGAACACCTGGTCTTATTCTCTTGTGCTTACGAGAGTCTCCATGTAAATCTTTCCTTTTCTCGTAGTTTGCCCCTAGTTTAATTGAATTTGAGTACGGATTATGGCTTTGTTGACGTTTCGGTATTCTCTATTTTTTGTAATTGCCTTTCATATGTCAAGGCTCAAATTCATGGTCAATCTTACGTCCCTTCTTAAAACACAAATACGAAGGAATCTAAAGATTCCATAACACAAGTGCTGCACCTTTTTAATTTAGTAATAGACATAAAATGCCGAAAAAATGAATTAAACTGCATCATTCAGCTGTTTCGTCCTTCTAGAACTCGTCAGTGATGCTGGGGGCCAAAAGGTGGGAATCGAAAATTTCCAAGCTTATATAGAAGCAGAAGGGTCAGGTTTGTAAAACATAAAGTCAACAACACGAAATATTAAAAGGAGGAAATGGCACAGGTCAGAAAACTCCAGACACAATGAAGTTCTTTGTTGGTTTTTCCTAGAACGCCCAATCTGAAGAACGGATCTGAATTAGAGATTTAACTGCGACATGTAAACTCCATCAGTAGTCAGGCTTGTGTAGCACCTATGGGGAACAGAAAGTGAGGGATCGGGTAGTAAAAGTCGTTACATCCGTCAGGGTTTGGTAGTGAAATCGCCATTATTGTCATATTGTAGCTAGCCTTGATATTAGTGTATACAGGATAAACAGGAGGAGTCATTTACGGTTAGTCCTGATAGATTTCTACAGCGTATACTACACTGCATCCATGTAAGAAATAATTATGAAAAAAAATATCATTATATAAATAAATTAGAGAATACCGAAGCGTTAACATAATCCGAACTCAAAATCGATTAAACCAGGGGCAAAATATGAACAAAGGAACGATTTGGTAAGGTTTCTGATTTTCCTTTTACGCCCTTTTAGGGTCAATTACGGTGGCCCGTGGTAAGACAAGACCTTGTATTACAATATCAGGAAATTTCAAACCAGACCAACTGGTCCGATGTTTAAACATCTGGTTGATTATTTAATTAACTATTTGTTTTTTTGAAAATGATTTAAAATCACAATCATCAAGTTAGTGTATTCTTCTACAGGACTTGATGTTTACTTGTTGTGATTGACAATGCTGACTCGGTTCTCATTTTGAGGACATGATGTTTACTTGTTGTGATTGACAATACTGACTCGGTTCTCATTTTGAGGACATGATGTTTACTTGTTGTGATTGACAATGCTGACTCGGTTCTCATTTTGAGGATTGATGTTTACTTGTTGTGATTGACAATGCTGACTCGGTTCTCATTTTGAGGACATGATGTTTACTTGTTGTGATTGACAATGCTGACTCGGTTCTCATTTTGAGGATTGATGTTTACTTGTTGTGATTGACAATGCTGACTCGGTTCTCATTTTGAGGACTTGATGTTTACTTGTTGTGATTGGCAATGCTGACTCGGTTCTCATTTTGAGGATTGATGTTTACTTGGATGTGACCGGGATTTACATGACGGGTGTCGTCGATGAAGCAGAAAGCTCTTAATCTTCCGAAATACCTGGTTTCATCATCTTGTACTTTTCCAAGGGTCTCCATGTAAAGTTTGTTCATATTTTGCCCCTAGCTTAATCGATTTAAGTTCGGATTATGGTTTGATTAATGCTTCGGTATTCTCTGATGTTTTCTTTAACTTTATCTGGATCTATTTACATGTCGCATGATTGTTTGTTAAACCTAATCATTAAAGAGGGTTTATCAAATCAATATCCTAATTTCTTGAAGGAAATTGCATTCATTTTTCAAGTAACATGGTCACCATCTTGGTTTCATGGAGAGATATTCTGTAACATTGTATGAGCTCATCAGTATGAGAATGGTGCCTCAGTTTTCATTTTGAAGACATGGTGGGAGATGCTTACTCTTCTGGAACTCCTGGTCTTATCCTCGTGTAAGTTTCCAAAGGTCTCCGTGTAAAACTTATCTTTGCTCATATTTTGACCCTAGTTTAATTGAAATTGAGTTCGGACTTTGGTTTGTTGTGTTTTGTTTCGGTTTCCAAGGAACTATTAACAGAAAAAAACTTCACAAACAAAAACAAGCCTTTTTACTTAGACTTGTTCATGCCAAGAACAATTATTCTCATGTACAGTATAGCTTGTCGAAACCGACACCTGTCTTATCCGGATTCCTGTCGGCTTTACTGTTTGGTCTCGGAATAATCCCTCTTAACTTATAGTAATTACAACTTGTGTAATCCGGACCCTGTCTATTCTGAAAACCGGCCTGGTTCAACTGATCTTTGTTTTCCTTGTAAAAACACCTGTTCATACCGGTCTTCATATTTTTGCAACCTGCGATAATCTGAACAAACATAATGAATGCTTCAACTACCGACTATTCAATATTATTTCATGATATTACACAGAGATGTACTTTTTCAAAAGTATCCGTGTAAATATTATATTTGTTCATATTTTGCATATTTCAATTTTTCATATTGAAGCAGAAGACGCTTACTCTTCCGGAACACATGGTCTTATTCTCTTGTGCTTTTACGAGAGTCTCCATGTAAATCTTTCCTTTGTTCCTATTTTGCCCCTGGTTTAATCGATTTTGAGTTCGGATTATAGTTTTGTTGACGCTTTTGTATTCTCTGATTTTTTTGCCCCTAGTTTTGTACAAGAACAATATGAATATACGATTTTGTTTTTGATTTTCCCGCTATAATCAATTAATCTTGCTTGTAGTTGATTACTAATTTTGTTGATCGGTGAATTGCGTGAAAAATCATTCTATTTTAAGAAAACATAACGAGATCATTAACAAGCTGTTTGATGTCTGACACGACAAAATCTGACTTCTTTGGTGGTCCGTTAATCTGTTCATGTCTTTCAGTAAATACCGTAAACCGACGAAATATGCTACAACAAAACGAAAGAAGACAGCAGTTCTTTTATTGTCAGATTTCTACGCGATAACGTTTGTGAATACACAAACATTGTTTGCACCTGTGCTGAAGGGAATGTGGTGATTATTTATGATATTGAAAGTCCATTATAGGATACCTATAATTAGACCCCGACACAGCTGTGACAGCGCGGATTGCCATTGAAGACACCTCTGACATATAACTCGATACGCCGAGAGTAACAAGGTCTAAATTTCATTTAGAAGCCATCAGCCGTTCTTTGGTACAACGTAACAAATTTCTTTAAATACTGATAAGACCAAAATATTTCAATTTAAATGTTTGATAGTTAAATGACTGTATGGCATCGGGTAGATTTTCATTATGTTTTTTAGCTTAAAAAGTGTGAAATAAGCAACATTTTTTAGCCATTACATCAACGCAAGTGGAATGTTGGAAATAAGATTTAAAATCGATAAATTTCTCAAAATAAAAGAGAAGAAAATAAAAGGAAAAAAAAGTAAAACAGAGAATACCAAAGCGTGAGCATAAAAATAAGTATAGCTCAAAATCGATTAAACCAGAGAAACAATATGTACAAAGGAAATATTATAAAAAAGTGCAAGAGAATTTTAACTTTTATTTACTTAGTTAATATGGTTTACATACCAAAACCTTTCGTCATACTAATTACCGGACGGATATTTTTACTTCCTGTAAAATTGTGACCAACGCCAACATTTATGACATTACTTACCTGCGTAATAAATATAGTTGTTTCCATAACGACGCAAGTACAGATTTTATTATGTGAAATTATAACAAACCTCAAATTTTCCAGTCCCTTACGTTTAGAAAAATTGGTTTGACCCGTGACCGGTATGGTGACACCTCTTGGTGCTATGTTACATCTCAAAGCTAGTTAACCGTTCACTTGTCTTTTAATCTACTCATGCCCCTAATATTTGATATAATAATAAAATAAGGATTGTCTAGGTCAAAACGATTTAGATACATACATTTTACGTTTACATATATATAGGTACATACAGGTATATCATAGCATTAATTCTCTCAAATAAGTTACCAAAACAAATCATTAGATTCTTTATTATCAATTAAAAATGTGGTTGTTCCTAGATTGATATATTTGGTTTACGGTTTGTTCTGGAATTTTATCGTTGTAGACCACAAAGAATTTCTCTGGTCACACGTAATCTGACCTGTGCCCTCCAGGGGAAAGTGTAGGTAAGTAGGTATTAATCGATGTATGTTTTTTTCAGTTTATTGACACGTTCCATTTACTGAATTTAACCACTTCCTGTTTAACACAATTATAAGTTTCATAATGATCTATTCCAATGATTGACTAGGGAAAGTACAATGTATATTCAGGAGTTAGCGAGTTAAAAAATCTGCATCCTACTTAGTTCAATTTTTCGGCATACTGTATCTATTACTAAATTTAAGAGGAGCAGCATATGTGTGTGTTACGTCATCTTTATGATAGGAGGTGGAAGACTCTGTTGGTGGATTTTTTAGTCCCCGAGGTTTGCTGGAGCCTCCATAGCCACAGTGGCACGGTACATAATATACAAATTTTCGTAGTACACGATTTGAAATTATACAGAACTAGTTAATTTTTTCTTTTAAATTCATAAATTAAAGGTGTTTTACGCACCTGACCCTTCTGCTTCTACATTAGTTTAGAAATTTTTGATTCCTACCTTCTGGCCCCTAGCATCACTGAAGAGTCCTAGGAGGACGAAACAGCTGTATGATGCAGTTTAATTCATTTTTTTGGCATACTGTATCTTTTACTAAATTTAAGAGGTGCAGTATATGTGTGTTACGTCATCTTAGAGAATGCATTCTGGAATTTTATCCATCTAAATTTTAATGATTGTGTCATACCCAGCCAGACCTGAAAATGCGGTAGAAGATGACGGTTTTTAGTCTAAGAGTAGCCCCAAATATTTAAGTACCATCTCATTACCCCCTTACGACATATTTTAGGGTGTTTTACATTCTTTTGTCAAATGAAGGGTCCTTATGCAGTCAGTTATGGACATAGATGTGTCACCAGGTGCAGGTTGCGGGGGAGTGAGGTCACTGATAGACAAAAACCTGATCAGGAGCAACGTATGAGTAATGTATTACCTTCATGTTCGTAATAGTACAGGTCACCGGTATCCGTCCAATTAGTCCTATATTGTATTCATGAGAGACTGCTTGTACTTGGCTAGTCCAAGACCATTTGTCCCTGACACTAGGCTGAAACATTTTGACAGAACTAGCCCGAGTTTTAACCTGGTTCTAACAGACATGAAGATTTGGACAGAACAAACCAGAGTTTTCCCTTGTCCAGACACATCGACTTGGACACTTTGACAGAGCTAGCCCGAGTTAACCATGACTCTGACACCAGACTTAAGACATTTTGACAGAGCTAGCCCGAGTTAACCATGGCTCTGACACCAGACTTAAGACATTTTGACAGAGCCAGCTTGAGTTAACCATGGCCCTGACACAAGACTTAAGACATTTTGACAAAGCCAGCTTGAGTTAACCATGGCCCTGATACAAGACTTAAGACATTTTGACAGAGCCAGCTTGAGTTAACAATGGCCCTGACACAAGACTTAAGACATTTTGACAGAGCCAGCTTGAGTTAACCATGGCCCTGACACAAGACTTAAGACATTTTGACAGAGCCAGCTTGAGTTAACCATGGCCCTGATACAAGACTTAAGACATTTTGACAGAGCCAGCTCGAGTTAACCATGGCCCTGACACAAGACTTAAGACATTTTGACAGAGCCAGCTTGAGTTAACCATGGCCCTGATACAAGACTTAAGACATTTTGACAGAGCCAGCTCGAGTTAACCATGGCCCTGACACCAGACTTAAGACATTTTGACAGAGCCAGCTTGAGTTAACCATGGCCCTGATACAAGACTTAAGACATTTTGACAAAGCCAGCTTGAGTTAACCATGGCCCTGATACAAGACTTAAGACATTTTGACAGAGCCAGCTTGAGTTAACCATGGCCCTGACACAAGACTTAAGACATTTTGACAACGCCAGCTTGAGTTAACCATGGCTCTGACACAAGACTTAAGACATTTTGACAACGCCAGCTTGAGTTAATCATGGCCCTGATACAAGACTTAAGACATTTTGACAGAGCCAGCCCGAGTTAACCATGGCTCTGATACCAGACTTAAGACATTTTGACAGAGCCAGCTTGAGTTAACCATGGCCCTGACACAAGACTTAAGACATTATGACAGAGCTAGTTCGAGTTTTCTATGACTCTGACACCAGACTTAAGACATTTTGACAGAGCTAGCCCGAGTTTACTTGGCTCTTACACCAGCCTTAAGACATTATGACAGAGCTAGCCCGAGTTTACCTGGCTTTGACATCAGACTTAAGACATATTGACAGAGCTAGCCCGAGTTTACCTGGCTTTGACATCAGACTTAAGACATATTGACAGAGCTAGCCCGAGTTTACCTGGCTCTGACACCAGACTTAAGACATTTTAATAGAGCTAGACCAAGTTTACTATGGCTCTGATATGGAACCTGCCTTTTCGATTCCATTGGTTTCGGGATATTGTATAATAATGGTTCGCCTAATGAAATCCTTTACGTAGATCTTCGTTGTCAACTTTCCATCAAACACAATTGTAACTGCTATTTGTCTATGGAAACTATATAAGACGCATGTAAAGCATATGGAACCGATTATCACTGTTTTGGTATCTGATTATTGCCTCTGTATCATAAATAGAATATCGTATGTTTAACCTTTGATGGTCAAATCCGATTAAGTATGATGACCCCAACGTGTGTTATTTTTGCCAGATTTTATTGATTTACTTTTGAAATATAATATAACAAAGTAATGTGAAGATCATTTAAAGAACTATAGTTAGGAGTTGAATTTCTTTGTGCAAAAGAACGAATGTAACAAAGTAGGCATTATTGGACTTAGATAATTTACTTCGGTGATAGATGAGTGATGACTAACGGACTCAAAATAACAATCTGGAAGCAAGATCCTTTCAATCCGTATAGCTGTATCGAGAGTAATCTGTTAGTACGTGTATCATGATCCGGTGGATCTGATCCAACACCGTTTAGATAATTATCAAGTTGGGTATTAATTGGATGATTAACACATGTATCGACTGGTGATGCTGGCGGGTAGTTTTGGTACCGTCTTACATGTTTGGTGCCCACTGGTTGGCATGATACACTTTGCACACGGCCATTAATAATTTTTAACAGAATGAAAAACAGGGTACCGTCGGTGACGATCGACCAGGAGGGCAGACCTGACCAGACTGTCCACAGCGTAACATGCAGACGGGGTGAGAGATACCACACAGAGTGTCCGTGCCATATCTTCTGTATAATCCTTAGAAGCTGTGGTTTAATGTAGCTAACGTTCCTAAGCTAAAGGTTTTTGACATTTACTAACATTTTTGAGACACAACGCGTATTAATTTTAGACAATGGCAGGAAAGACTATTATCGTACACTGGCGAGATGATGCTACCACCGGTACTTGTGATGTAAGATCAGGAATAAATTATGGATGTTAACAATCATTACGTGCATTGCCAGCTACTTTGTATTAACACATAAATCGGTTTTTACAACTCCGATTCATAAAACATTTGCTTGAGGAATTGATCAGTTGCTAATTTTTCATAGTAACCTAGGAATGGTATGTTGAATATCTAGGTTTTCAGAACACAGGATGATATTGGGAGATAGACCTAAGCATGGTGTGAATTACCAGAATATGTTTCATGAACCTAATTTTAATGTATAGAACTTAATGCAAACAAAACCATAATCCGAACTCATAATCGATTAAACCAAGGGAAAGAACAACGTAAATATTTACATGGAATATCTTGTAAAAGTGCAAGAGAATAAGACCAAGGCTCGTATTCATGAAACCGTTCTCGTGCTCAAGCATGGATTCTGTGCTAAAGCCAGATTCCTTGAAACTCACCTAATTCATATCAACCATCAAAAAGTCAATTGTAAATATCAAAAACAGTGTTTGGCTTCATGGATCCTCACTTTTTTACCAAAACTTTGACAAAATCAGAATTTTTAAATAAACTATGGCCGTTATAAGAAGCGAGGTTTGAGCACGAAATCCATGCTTGAGCATGAGAACGGTTTCATGAATACGGGCCCAGATGTTCCGGAATAGTAAGTTGTAATTTACGTTTAAGATAGGTACGTACAATGTATCTTAGGTTACCAGAACACGTTAAAGGTGAAAAAGTATGTTCTCATTATTTCTCAATTGGAACTTTTTTATCGATGATTGATGGAGTAATGTTAACATAACCATCGTGTGATAAACCTCGCGAGAGAAAGTTCCTCTTAAACGATCATTTAAGTGCGACATTGACCACCATTGTACCACCTGAGGTCTGTCTTATCTGGTCTACGTAATTAGAGTTTCACGGCGGTCATGTCTCCTCTTCGTACCTCCAAGTAATAAGACTGGATTAAAATACCGTGTAACAGTGCATATACTGTGTTTCATAAAAATAACCTTGATTTACCTTATTTACAGTGAGCAGTTTCATAATATGACATCGCAAAACTTTAAAAGAAGTTCTAAAACAAAGTTAAAAATAAAAATTCCCGAATAGTTCAGCATAGTACTTTAAACTGTGATCTACTGTGTAATTTGTTAACGTGTGTCATAGAAACGTAATTACTGACCACTTATCAGCGCTGTGTAATTTGCTCCGTGACAGTCATTTCCGTTTGCCGGTATGGCAAAAATGGTTAAAAATGACCGCATGGGAAGATTTAATAGATTTACAACGACAGACATTTAACCAAATCGATATTTGTAATAGCAGAACAAATTACCAACAATTTAATACCTATAATTTAACCTTGTACTAAAAACTAAGATTTTAATCAAGATAAACTTTGATGTATCGCACTTTAGCCGACTAATGAAATGAAATGTTGTTCTGCAGGTGTTAGCAAGCGTGTTCGATGTAGAGAACTTAGATACGTATGTAACTATATATTTAAGCATTTGATATTTTAATTTCTAAAACGTTTAATTCCATATCTATCTCGGCTGTGTACTGACTACCTGCAGTACGCATGTCAAGTCGGAAGTCATCACGCGTTGAAAAACAATCAAATTTGATTAAGATTGCAACTTACTCTAAATAGAGACAACTGTATTAATTTGCTATCGTTATTGAGATCAGTTACACCCTGTACACGTAGATAAGACACTTTTTCAAACTACGTCATCATATTCAGATGTACTCCCGTCTGACAGGCCATTCTTATCTAGCGCCGGTATTACATGTACATGTACATGGCGCGCAAATTAATCCTTTAATTTGTGTTTCCGGACTAAAAGAACATAATGTTGTTTTTATTTTTTTCATTTTCTTGCTTTATGAAATAAACTGGCATTACTTATAACTGGTTGCTTTCCGAAAAACAAGCACATGATGTCGGCATGTTTTTAATCTATAAACACTACCCACCACGCGTGGATTATCATTAGTACCCAATAATGTACGTCGGACTACCATGCTTTGATTGATGATGGGCAGGTCTAATACTTAAATTTAAAAAAATAACAATTAACCATAGCTAGATAACTGTCAGACATATAGAGATTAGTCCAGGTATAACGTATTCGAACACGTACATTAATGGAAACTATTGGCACTGGTTTAGATTTGATTTTGTTTGTAACCCTTTTCATTGTTATTTTGATTTGAAATTGCTGTTACACCACAGTTTAAAGTCCTAATATACGTAACTTTCGGCAAAACTTGTAGCGAAAATAAAGCCTAATAACTTATCATATTTACAGATTTAGTAAAGATTAACTGATATCAGCAATAATCAATGTGAATTCTTACGCGGTTACTGGAACAGCAGCAGTTGAAACACGCTATTTGTAAACACGCGTCCATTTTGACCTGTCTTCCACCTTAGGTTTGTTGTTGAAGTTGGCCCACCTGAATTTTTTTCAGTTCGTTGGATTATTTTGTCAAGAGTTTCTTGTTAGTAATCGCTCAGGTTTACTTCGCTTTAAGCTTATTTTTGCATGGTTATCAACTGTATTTTTGTTCAGAAGTTTTCAAATCACGAAAATTTCCTGAAGTTACGTATATTGGGCCTTTAATATATTGTTCTATCTAATATGCTGTTTGTTTCCTTGTTGTTTCTCTAATCCGTTCGATGTATTGTTCAGTCAGGTGAGAGTATCACTACTCCGTCAATGGAGTGATTTTTCAGTGGACTCCATGTCCAATAGTCGCCGTCATCATGTGACCTGCACAAACTAATTAAAGTAGAATATTAAAGATATTTCCATTTCCCCGAGGTGGGAGAGCACTTGCTCTTATTGTCAGAGGCGATTTCCGGGGGTACGGGGAGGAAGGTGTGGGGAAGGGTCAAACGTGGCTAAAATTAACTAGCTGTACCGATTGCATTAGCTGAGATCTACATATTCTTCTAGACTTACATGGCGGATGTCGTCGATGAAGCAGTAGACGCATACTCTCTGGAACACCTGGTCTTATTATCTTGTACTTATACATGGGTCTCCATGTAATCTTCCCTCTGTTCATATTTTGCCCCTGATTTAATCGATTTTCAGTTCCGATTAGGTTTTCTTGACGGTTTGGTATTTTATGATTCTTTTTCATTGATATAACACTATAAAATCATGATCTGATATGCACAATCAAAATGGGGCAATAACAAACAACATACCCTTTCTCCGGCACACATAAAACACGCACGCTTCCACAGCACGCATCACGACACATCCGGCACACATAAAACACACACGCTTCCACAACACGCATCGCGACACGTCCGATACACATTTAACACGCACGCTTCCACGGAACGCATCGCGACACGTCCGACACACATAAAACACGCACGCTTCCACAGCACGCATCGCGAAACGTCCGGCACACATAAAACACGCACGCTTCCATAGCACGCATCGCGCCACGTCCGACACACATAAAACACGCACGCTCCCACAGCACGCATCGCGCCACGTCCGACACACATAACACACGCACGCTTCCACAGCACGCATCGCGACGCGTCAGGCACACATAAAACACGCACGCTTCCACAGCACGCATCGCGCCACGTCCGACACACATAAAACACGCACGCTTCCACAGCACGCATCGCGACACGTCCGACACACATAAAACACGGACGCTCCAACAGCACGCATAGCGACACGTCCGACACACATAAAACACGCACGCTTCCACGGCACGCATCGCGACACGTCCGACACACATAAAACACGCACGCTTCAACAGCACGCATCGCGACACGTCCGACACACATGAAACACGCACGCTTCCACGGCACGCATCGCGACATGTCCGGCACACATAAAACACGCACCCTTCCACAGCGCGCATCGCGACACGTCCGGCACACATAAAACACGCACCCTCCAACAGCACGCATCGCGACACGTCCGGCACACAGCACGCATCGCGACACGTCCGACACACATAAAACACGCACGCTTCCACAGCACGCATCGCGACACGTCCGACACACATAAAACACGCACGCTTCCACAGCACGCATCGCGACACGTCCTTAATATTTCATGTATGTATGCATGCTTGTGTGCACGTATGAAAGTATATTTATGTAAAATTTACATGTAACTAGCTACTTGGTTCTGCCATTCATATATGTTTAAATTGATTGACCTCCTGTTTCACACAACTTGTGTGTCTGGGGTGTTAGAAATAAACTTGAAACTTGAAACTTTAATGGCATTAGCTGTGTTAATAGTGCGTTAAACAGAACAATTGAATTAATTTTTATCACCATTGTAACATTAATTTAATTTAAGGGCTAGAGCTGTGATGAGACCATACCTATCGGCGGATGATACGGTGAGGCAGGTCGCTTTACTCTGTCGCTCAATCTATTTGAGGATTAGTTCTTTCAGCTATTTATCACGGTAATTCTGGTTTTCTATTGGGCGATTATGAAGAACAAACTCGTTATTTCGTGTATCAGGTAATTGGCGAAGTTATCTTCGCATTTATTAGAAATGTAATAAAATATATTTGATAATCCATTTGTTTCGGACAGGAAACAGGTGTTATCCCCCTGATGGATACAGTGACGTGAAGCTAATCGGACCTGGTATTAATGTCGCGTTACCATTACAGTATACAGGCAGTAAACATCTTTATATTTTCATGGTTAATGTATTATTAAATACGGATTATAAAAATGCAATCCCCACTCGATCATTTATAAGAAAATGTCCAATGGCTTACATTTGGTTTCAATTTACCGTCTCCCTTTTTTATGTATTTGACAAATCTCCAACAGAAAACACGCTTTTTATGTCAGATTTCTATCACGGCATTTATACTAAAATATGATAAATGCATTTTAAAGTTTATACAAATGTACGATATGTATAATATAACACAAACCTCACACGTAATTCATGTATAGCTGCTATTATTACACTTCATAAAATTCATCATTTCATAAAAAAATACCACAAACCGTAGACTTTTAATCTTTATATCTAATAGAACGGAGGAATGGCTTTCATTGATGGTAATTCTCCTTCCAGCTTATCATGTCATCTGAGTAAATACCATGTAGATGATTTAGAGATATGGTGGTGGTATATTTATGTTTAAAGATACTTGATAAATTAGGGCTATCAAGATAGAAATCTCATAAGGTGAAAGCACTTGAATATTAAAATGCTACATATCGTTGGGCGGGGAAAGGTTATGTACAGTTATAGACAGGTACAACAACAAAATATCTCACCTGTGTGAGGTAATTTCCTCTATTTGTATACAGATATGAGATCTATCGAATATTTTTGTTTATTTGTTTTTGGCAGTTTTGAAGATAACAACTTAATTACTGTGTAAGATAAGATAAAATACTTTCTCTTTTACTTTTACAAAGGTCTCCATGTAATCTTTTCTTTTTATCGTGAAAAAGCTCGTGTTCTTCGTTAGTTTTGAAAATTAACTAAATATGATCAAAGGAAAGATTGACATGGAGACCCCCGTAAAAATACAAGAGAATAAGACCAGGCGTTTCGGAAGAGTTAGCGTCTTCTGCTTCATCGACGACACCCGCTATGTAAATCTTGGTTACATCCTAGAAAACATCAGTCCTCAAAGTGAGAACCGAGTATCATTTCCAATCACAACAATTAAACACACTTATGAGGATACTCAAGAATGTCCATCTTTATATCACACAAAGATACAAAATAGTGTTCAATGAGACAAAGACGGCGACCATAAAACATGCTCACATTGTTGATCAACCTGCATCACTCTTTAAGTCTAAAAAGTCTAAAATGTAAGATTTGAAAAGATAATCTGTATATAAAATGATAATTCACAAGAATGTATTCTACCTAGGATGTCTGATGGCTGTAAGCTCCGCCACCTTGTGTAAAATAATCGGTACTGTCGATAAACACACACTTGACAGGATAGCGATCAGAAGATTAAGAGTGTATCAGTTTGTGTAGGCAGATTATCAGCTCGTATCACTCGGGTAGTTATCGTGCAGATTGTTTGTTTGTTTGTTTTGGGGTATGTGACGTGAAAACAGATCGTACCACAATGGCTGACGGCACAGCCATGATAAAATCAGGCCAACTCTGTTCTTCTATCATCGTCCATTTTCTACTACTTGCATTGCACGACCAAATTGCATGGGTAATCCTTCTGGAAAAAATGAAGTAAAATATCGAAATAGATATGTTATCTTCCAATTTAAAGGTGGTAAAAGAGTGTCCAACAGAACGGGGAAATCAACTCACAAATACTGCGTCCTGCTAAATGGCGTGACTGAATTTGCTATGCCCTCTTACTGGATACTGTAAAAATGGTTTTAAGTCACAACAAGCAGTCAACAAATTCTCCAGATTGTTAAGGAGGCCTCAAAAGTCAACAAGAAACAACGAATTCCCTATATTTTTCAGGGATCGTCGAAAATAGATTCTCTTGAATTTTGGTAGGCTTCTAAATTCAACTAAGAAAACACCACAGAAATTCTGGGTTTTAAATAGGAACTTGCCTTGGGCTCTCTGATTTATTTGTTTTTACTAACTATTAATTGAGGTCAAGTTGTCACATATCAATATAAAGCTATCATCGATTTCTTGCTGCCTGTTATAAACATGAACACAACAAGTGCACGTTTGCAGCTGAATACATGGGTGTAAAATTGACCTCACTACCGTTAATATCGTTTTATAACAAGATACATTTGTCTACGTGACGCCCTGGTGATTTTCAATCACCAGGAAAAACAAAGTTTACTCAAGCATTTGCAATAACTTGCACAGAAGTCGTCTAATACATCATTGTGGCTCCAGCAAAGAGATGAATATTAATTTACTTTTCATTTTTACGCCATTAAAATTTTAAATGTTCAAGATAAAAAATGGTTTAATTTTCTGTACCTTTTCTAGGCTATGTTGTAATACATGTGTATACATTCCAGGGCTGTTGTAGTCCAAACGGAATCCTTGATAGTTTGTTCTATGTCAGACACTCCCGAGTCGTCGCCATAGTGATAGTCTAGGTAACCACCTTCACCGGTAGCTAACTCTTTCATCCCCGAAATCACATATGAACTATTCCAACCTTAGATTTGGATGAATTTAAACATGTCTTCAGGGGTGAATGAGCCAAGGATAGTGTCTTAACATCGGTCACATCTTCTGAGAAAGGTGCTATAGGGATCTACACATATCGCAAAATGACCGAAGAGTTTGTCTGATAAGTACAGTCAAACCTCATTACATGTTTCTCGAACTCGTATAACTCGAAGAAGCATTCTCTCGACCCTGGTCAGGTTTTGCACTAAACATTCATATTCACGTAACTCGAATACTCAGATAACTCGAAGACCAATTTGGTCGAAGCATTTTGTGGATCTCGGTCAGGTTTTACACTAAACATCCATATTCACATAACTCGAATACTCGGATAACTCAAAGTTTTCTCATGGCCCCGTCGACTTCAAGATAACGAGGTTGAAATCAATCAATTATATGTTTTTAATCATGATTACGTCAGCTGCTGTAAATAGCTTTGAAGATAGATTAATTATTCTAGTTAATTCACTAATTGGTCAAAACTACAAAATTCACTTAAAATTGCTTATGATGTCATATCGGTATGTTTGACCGATCATAGCACAAAAACGAGCACTCTGACATATCATTATCTTTGCATTTTCTGTCATGCCTTGAACTCCCTTTTCCAAAAATGTATATGAGAAAAAAAGTTTGATACAGGAAAATTTTGATTTCTCAGAGGTGTACATCCTTAAATGATTTTATTAATGAATCTATGCTTCCATTAAATATTTACGCAAATAGCGGCCGTTTATTTTCTTCATGAATTAAAGTCGCATGTAATTAGGCGTGAGGAAAACAATTTCAAAGATAAGGAATGACAGAAACTAAGGGATTATATACGTTCGTAACAACAAAGCTCCCGTAACGACAGGTTCAATATAGGTTGTTCTTTCCAAGACACTCTTAATGTGCAATCAGGATTAAATGTTATCGTATCATCACAAAATCTACGGTCAAATTAAGACATTTACTAAACATCGAGACACTCACAGTCATTCAAAACTTCCTACATGTACTACATCTTCCCTTCTAAACATTTTTATATGTGAACGTTCTATGTTTCCTATCTCCATCGGTTTCCAGTGTAAATGATCCGAACTTTCGGTCAAGCAAGGTTCATAGATAGGGTCATTTTGTTCGAGGCTTACGATTCCGTTACATAGTCTTTCGTCTGTTAGGACATTTCCATCAATGCGACGAATTCAATTTTAGCATATTTTCGTCAGAATTAGTTTCTAATTTTTCTCTTAAATACTTAAAACTCTGTTCATCTTTATTCCCCCAGCCGTTACATCTGTGAACAAACAGCTTGGTTTCTGTTGAAGAAGGTTCATTGATCTTAACCCAATGTTATTTTGTATACAGAAAACACCAGTATAATTCCCACATTATATTTTTTAACTACAAGTGTTTTTATGTAAAAGTTCCAAGTCCTCTCTCGTTTCTATTTTAAAATTTGTAACTTTTCTTTAGTTCATTTCTCATCATATATTGCAAAACACAATACAGTGTATATACAACTGATTAACAGAAGAATAAAATAGAAATATTGTTTAACTTATTTATGCTGCCAATATGAATATAACAATGTTCTCGTACACTTTTATTTTATGAACAAATATATATCTAAATGACATTAATCGTTCGATATCCACTTTCCTGACAGATTTTGAAGCAATCGAAGTTGTGTAAATGTTCATTTAATTTAATTAGATGTACGTGTATATATATGGTCTGTTTCACTTTTGATGTTTCCGGCTAACAGCAAACTGTTCCTACTCAATCACGCACATGTAACCTGTAAGACAATTCAGATGTGGGAACTGCGTTCACGTGACAACCCGAGCAGAACACGACTGTCACAATTACTTTTGTTTTAAAAACATATCCGGGATCCTTGTATTCGTTTTAAACGATAACATTTTTTTCACTGACACGGTGTTTCAGAAATTCAAAAAACCTCCTCCACGGAAAGTGAAAATATGATGAACACTTAAATCAAAATTGAAAATCATTTCCGTCTGTGTCTGTCAATCTAGCTAGCATAAATTTAGCTTTGTTCAGGGGAGCTAACAGTTTACATACAGGGGAGAAAACGTATGTCTTACGTTCGAAGTGACAGGGGAGGTAACAGTTTACATACAGGGGAGAAAACGTATATCTTACGTTCGTAGTGACAGGGGAGGTAACTAGTTTGGGAATTTATGCAAATGAGCTATCACCATAGTTTCCTACCTAGGAAATTTGCTTATATGACAGTGTGAGATAGGGTGGATGGTGGTCGAGAACAAGCACCTGTTGACTATGGCTTCTTGAGACAGGTAGCTCTGGTGACTTCAACGGCGGCGCTCACGGAAGGCAAATACGCCAGTCAGTGCACCATTCTGCCCCTGCACCCGAATATGACCGACTTACCATCAGGCCCCAACCACCAGCAAGAGGGAATTTCTCTTTAGGTCAGAGAAAGAGCGTCCGACGAAGATGGAGGGCTCCAGACGGCCACATTGCTCCCATAAGACCTTGGGAAATACTTCACCAGATTGGTCCCAACACCTCGGGAAAACAGTTTTGACTATTGACTTCAATGGCATGAATTAACTGTTTATTGTTACCTGGCTCTCTATATAAAAGATACTCAATAAATTTGACTATTTTCATGGTTAATCCAATGCATTTCATATACAGCCATCAATTAGTTAAAACTATTTGCCCGGTGACATCATCAACTAATACACGTTTCCTTGGAAACAATTGTGCTCAAGCGTATAAATGATCTGGAGTAAAGCGTTTTGTTTATATGCAGACAACATTTATTGACGTTAGACATCTTTAACTGACTGGTGGACATTTTCTGACAAGCTGTAATCTTCTGGAATGTGAAGATGGCTGTTTCGAGAGATCCGGGTAACACATATAGCATGCTTAAGTCAACGGAACTATTGTGGAGACATAGAATTTACAATGAAAAAAATAAGTGATGAGCATAGTACAAAACTCTATACCTTTGAATTAAAGATAACAAAACAGTGAAATTATGCCCTTTCTGTCAAGAGTCAAAACAGTTTTCCCTCCGGCTATGGGAAATAGTTCACCCTGTTGTCCCAACACCTCGGGAAAACAGTTAATTCATACCCTTTCAGTTAATAGTCAAAACTGTTTTGGGGAGAAACCTGGTTTCCCAAGGCCGGAGGCCGCAGGAAATTTTTCACCAGGTTGGTACCAACACCGAGGGAAAACTGTTTTGACTATTAACTGAAAGCATATGCATGCTATCTGTGTTACCCGGATCTCTCGAAACAGCCATCTTCACATTCCAGAAGATTACAGCTTGTCAGAAAATATCCACTATTCAGTTAAAGATGTCTAACGTCAATAAATGTTGTCTGCATATAAAAAACACGCTTTTCTCAAGATCACGTATATGTTTGGGTACAATTGTTTCCAAGGAAACGTGTATTAGTTGATGACGTCACAGAGCAAATAGTTTTAACTAATTCATGCCTGTATATGAAATGCATTGGATTAACCATGAAAATAGTCAACTTCATTGAATATCTTGTTATATCTATTAGAGAGCCAGGTAACAATTTTGACTATTGACTGAAAGGGCGTGATTTAACTGTATAGTATTATATTGGCGTTGCCTGTTGGTTACAGCCATCTCTGTGACCTAGAAATTTGATTGGTTCAATACACGTGTAAATTCATTACTCTTTGGTTGTTGAGACGCGTGCATTTCGTTACTAGTACAGTTGTACTTATATGATTTTCACCAAAAGTCGACTTTACTGCAGGTTACACGGTCTTGTACAATCAAGAATGCACTCTAGAACTTTAAAAGGATTTCACTAAATCATCTTGCTATCTCTTTAAATTTTGCCAATTGTATTTGTTAGAACTGCAGTGACATGATGTTTTTTCCTGACGAGCACTATGGGGTCTCCCATATATCAAAGTTAACAAAAACATAAGACATGCAGGTATATGTCCCCGAGATGAGATCTATACAAGCCAAGTAAGCAAACCCGAATGACAGGAAATACTTACCAACTACATTTTTAAAATATGTAATAATAATTGACAGTTTTTCAGTGCTTGCTTAGCCTACCAAACAGATAACAACTTGATAAGGTAACGCAGGTGTTCTGTATTGAAGCCAAATTGGGCGGTTTAATTTTTGACGAGCCAAGCTTCCCTCATTCTTCTGTTTCAAATGAAAAATTGAAGTTAAACTTTAATCCTTTCTCAAATGATTGACAATCTACATCATCGACTTACCTGGTGAATTCCGTTGACGATGTGAGGTTATCTTCCCTTTGAATGACTCTTTTGTAATTTGAAATGTCTTCTTTTTATCATCCGCTGATCAAATTTAACGGAAGGTTGATTTCATTTTTACAGGTTTTTTTCGAAGTGTCATATTTTCAGGTGATAATACTCAAATAATCTTTTAAAATCAAGAATTGTAATCGCATAACTCGCCTTGTCTATGTTTATGTCGAACAGAAACATGTAAACCGTTTATTATTTTTTTTTATTTTCTTATTTGAAAAAACAAATCACACATCTTGTTCTGTTTAATTTGCCTTTTTATTGCTCAGATATGCTTAATCACGAGTCTAAAATTAAAAACGTCATTAAACATTCGGTGTATATATACATTGTACGATAAAAAGTAGAATTAATAACGGAATATTATGATAATAAAAAGTAATTAAGAGCTGAATCACCACAGGGACCTGAGATTAGTCAGGACGTTGATGGCGTTGTTTATTGAAGGTCAATGCTCCGAGTCAAATGTTTTTTTGCTAATGAGACAAAACAGTTTCTCGTCTGTCAAGATCTAATTTCGCACAGTCATCGTGTAGGTATGACATGCTAAATTGTTAATAGCATACTGTCATTACGGAGAACGGAAACACGTATTTGAGAGCTGTTTATTACGATTTTATGTCTAATATCCTGTGCCAGAACCAACCTTTATCGGGCTTGATAGTGAAATATTGCTTTATCCAGAATAGCGAATTGTAACATATTTTGTCGTATATCTGATAGTAAATTAGAAATGACTGATGAGAAAAGACGTGTAAAAGTCGTAAAAACAAAAACGATAATGCATGTGTTACAGGTGCCATCAGCTTCCAGGTGAAACAGTCCGCCCACGTCATATCTCCCGCCAAATCCAACAGCCACCTAGGTCATGGACGGCCTAAAAGAATTAATTATAGACTAAATTAATTTCTTTACCTATCTAAATAATTTATTATCCATATTTTTATATAAGAGGTCAACATAAATGTCCGTCCCTCTCCCTATCATTCTGAAGGTCGGCATAGAGAACATTGTACAGCTGTTGTTAGCCCCCGTGTATCGTAACAGACACCTAATGCTTGCAGCCCTGTAAAGAATTAGAGATTTGATATGAATGTATTTATTTTGCAGTCATTATTAAACAAGTTATACAACTTATATTAATCACTCTTGGCCCGGTTGTTAGAACGCGAGGGGTCTTATTGTGGGAGGAAACCGGAGAACCAGGAGAAAACCCACGTACGTGATCGGGCAGGTGACCCCCATACCTGTTCAAGTCCTGTCGGGAAACCGAACCCCGGCCGCCTTGTAACTACCGTTTATCCTAGCGCCTCTCTTGGCCTTACTTCTCCATCTACCATGCTACTCTAGGTGAGTTAGTCAGTGGGTTCTATCTCAAGGTCGGGCCATACTGATGCCCTTGCTATTCCCTGCTTTACGACCTGATGTCACTATAAGTATACCAGACTGAGTTTCCCGGACATTGTATTTTAGTGAGATTGCGTTATCGAAAGGTGGCCACCTATGGTTGCTTTGTTTCCGCAAAATAACACCAAGCGAAAACATGGAAAATCTGCCAGAGCGAAAAGACGGAAACCCACCAAAGCGAAAAGATGAAAAGTCACTAAAACAAATCAGAGAAAACCAAAGCGTCAACAAAACCATAATCCCAACTCAAAAACGATTAAACTAGAGGCAAAATAGGAGCAAAGGAAAGATTTACATAGAGACTCTCGTAAAAGCACAAGAGAATAAGTCCATGTGTTCAGGAAGAGTAAGCGTCTTCTGCTTCATCGACTACACTCACCATGTAAATATTGGTCACATCCAAGTAAGCATAAATCCTCAAAATGAGAACCGAGTCATCATTGTCATCACAACAAATAAGCACACATGGCATTTGACCTAATGGTCTGTTTTTATTGCATATTAAGTGGTGGTGTTGGGTAGATTCGGTCCATATGCATATTTTGGGATGATTGACCAGTCCATAAACTCCCATACTGCCCTCAGTGCATGCAATATTTATTAAATGAGCTTGTAAATTGACGGGAAAGGGCTTGATGTAAGTTCAATACCCTGCATGCAATCCATTTGATTATCAATAAAATATGTTTAAATCAAAAACACCCGACTTGTGTGATAATCCACAGTACTCTCTCTCTATATATCTAGTGTTGGGCACTCTCAAGGTAATTCTTTTCGGATCTTCGCGACTTTTCCGAACAAGCACGAATAATGCCAAGTGAAACCCGAATAACTGCCAATTAGTTTAATCGCCGTTGAAATCACCTATATTAAACCCATGCATAAAAGTATGTTTACTGTGTGAAATCATACCAATTAAAATGTCTATATTGACACGTCATGCATTTTACTGCCACTAATAAACTGTCTAGTCTGGAATCCCCAAGTCTCGCTCGGAGTACCCATCTATCACGCGCAACGGAGACACGAGATTAAGAGAATTACATTAAGTAGAACAGCAAGGAATTTCTTGTATATTGAGGTCGCTTGAGCTATAATGCAGGGGAAACAAATTTGTGCCGCTTAAATCAATGAGGAAAATAAAAACACAAGGCCAAATGAAGGTTTGCCGGGACGTTCAGAATAGGTGGTTATAACCGTCATTTCCGTAATCAACAAACATTAAAAATGTAATATCGGTAATTTAAAATCAGTTAATCCCACCATTAATTAGATAGCGATTATTCAACATGCCCGCCCCCGAATGTTAATTCAATCTTTATATCCAAAAAACATGTACACCTTCGATGACTGAGGTAAACTGTTTCTGGATTAGTGAGTCTACTCGGCACGAGTTAGAATCCAGATTATAAAGATTATGCTATTTGCCTATTCTCAGACTTTTGTCTGTTTTTGTGGAACGAGACCTAAGATTGTTTAGATGTCGGCGTCTGTGATATTAAACACAGAATGCGCGTGCATAATCCGCTCTGTAAGTAGGTTATGCTATATCACCAGTTAAACTCGTCCCGCAGTAATTCCTAATTCCTTATTTTTAAACAATTTTATTCTCCTTTTTATTCTCGAACGACCTCGCTTCGATTCATCAGCTGATAGATTGTATGTACACGGACCCTGCATCGCCCAAATGCCCAAAAAAACGAAAGTTTGTGGATTATAATGACTTGGGTTGAAAAATTTCTTTTCTTCATTTTTTTTATGTTTCGTTTCAAGTCATCTTTCAATGACTTCCAACGAACACCGAGGACTGTATTCATGCAACGGTTGTCATGGTCATGTATGGGTTTTGTGTTCAACCAAACACTCTCATAACTCACTTGAATCATTTCAAACGGTAACAACTTTAGATAAAAACGCTTAACACAGCATTTGGCTTGTAAAGTTTCTTTCACTTCCACTGAATTGATTAAATGCCCAATATACGTAACTTCAGGACATTTTTCGTGATTATAAAAAATTCTGAAAAACAATCCAGTTGATAACCATGCAAAAACAAGGCTAAAACGAAGTGAACCTGAGCGATAACTAAGAAGAAACTCTTGACAGAAACATCCAAAGAATTGAAAATAATTCAGATGGGGCCCACTTCAACAACAAGCCGAAGTTAGAAGGCAGTTCAAAATGGGCGCGTGTTTACAAATACCGAATTTCAACTGCTGCTGTACCGGTGACCGCGCAAAAATTCATCTTGGATATTGCTGATATCAGTTAATCTTATCTAAATCTATAGATATAATAAGTTATTAGGCTTGATTTTCGCTTTAAGTTTTGCCGAAAGTTACGTATATTGGGCCTATAATGAAATTAGACGTTATTAATTCATATCTATAAACTTTATTTCTTTTGCAAAAATATGAAACAAGTTATCCAACTTATATAAATCAACTCTTGTTGGGCCGGATGTTGCGCGCGAGGGGTCATATTGTGGGAGGAAACCGGACTACACGAAAAAAACCAACGCGGTCGGGCAGGTGACCCTTTACCTTTTCACGTCCGGTCGGGGATCGAACCTGGCCGCCTTGGTGAAGGGCAAGTGCGCTTACGGCTATCCAATGAACCACCCGATTTAGTTTCTTTGTTTCATATGTACATTCTGCTTTGTTCCTTCTCTATATGAATGTACCAACTGAAAACAACAAACACGCAAGCACTAAACAGCATTCTGTTCCGTTTTATGGCCCTATAATTAACACGTAACAGGATTGCAGACAAAATGAATATAGGAATAGGACAGAATGCTGCCTAATGCTTATATTTATATTTTTCCATTGGTTTTGATAATAAATTTATTAAATTTACATTGATATTCTACATTTGTTCCGAAAATTTAAGGTAGATTTCTAATAGGCCAGCTATCTCCAACGTAAGGATTATGACGTCACAATCGTAATGACATCATAATAACCACTCCAGTGTTATGGTCACATAACACGGAACTGGCCTTGGTAGTGTTATATAGTGGCAATGCAGAGCAAATGTAAATGTTAGACTAAGAACAAAGCATGAATGCAGTATGAATACATCCTCTCACGCGAATTACGTATGACGTAATGGATTTTTTCTATATTATGATTTCCTCGTGCAGTGGATTGCATACTCGCCTTTTCCAAGACATCAAGAATTTCAGTCCCGACTTCACCTTGACAAGAACGGCGTCACTGACAAAATATACTCCAGTTTCTTCGATATCGAAATATCGACGATATCGACATCCCTGACATTGACCTACATCTGGAGAGATTTACTTGTTGATAATAACACTGCTTTGTAATTGACAAAAAATATATTCATAAAAAGTAATTTCCTTTATTATCGGGAGAATAAACTCCCACGGAACATCGGTGATTTGCAGAAACAATTTTACATTTTGTGAGGGATCGTACCACGCACGGAACAGATCAACCAGTCATTTGTTAACAAAATATATGTTCAGCTGAAATATGCCGTAGAAATAATGGCTGTTACGTCATACTGCACTTGACTAAATTATTCAAATTTAAGACCTATTTACCTAATAATGCATATCAAAAGCTCAGTCAGTGTTTCCGTCAATGTATAAAGTGTGTATATGATGGAAAAGGGATATGTCTCTCTCACTAATAGACAGAATAAAATTCTCTTTGAGAAATAAGCATATTATTAAACGGTAGACAAATAACTTAACAAGCGTCTAATCGACGCAGACTTCCGGTCGCCGTATCTAATTTATTACTCAGAACAATGACGGTTCTTTTCCATAATTACAGGATCCATCATGAATATTTGTAATAATTCATACTTATGCATTTAACAAAAACAGAAAACTAAAATTAGTGTAATAAAATTTATAGTTTTTGTAATTAACTTTATAGGGAAAGGATACAAGTTTATAGCTGAATGAAAGATACGTGATTTTATTTCACAAAGAATGCTGGAAATCAAGTAGAATACACAAATTCCATTGATAACGGTCGCAAGACTGATATCGGAATTTTGTAAATGCCATTAATGATTAAACAAACTTATCCTCTTTCATCATTTAAACACTTAACCTAAGAATGTCTGTTAGATATAAAAAAACATTTACAAGAATTCGTAATTTGACAATTGATTTTAAATAATTGCCAAAAAAATCTAAATCATTATAAAATGATATTTTGAAATACAATGTGCATGTTCCGTGAGCTCAAACGCAAAAAAACAGCAAAAATGCAAATAAATCCAACATGTCTTATCTTGTTCTACAGTATCTCACATGTCTAACTTTGTTCTGCAGTATCTCAAATGTCTTACTTTGTTCTACAGTATCACACATGTCTAACTTTGTACAACAGTATCACACATGTCTAACTTTGTTCTACAGTATCTCACATGTCTAACTTTGTACTACAGTATCACACATGTCTAACTTTGTACAACAGTATCACACATGTCTAACTTTGTTCTACAGTATCACACATGTCTAACTTTGTACAACAGTATCACACATGTCTAACTTTGTTCTACAGTATCACACATGTCTAACTTTGTTCTACAGTATCACACATGTCTAACTTTGTACAACAGTATCACACATGTCTAACTTTGTTCTACAGTATCACACATGTCTAACTTTGTACAACAGTATCACACATGTCTAACTTTGTTCTACAGTATCACACATGTCTAACTTTGTACTACAGTATCACACATGTCTAACTTTGTTCTACAGTATCACACATGTCTAACTTTGTACTACGGTATCACACATGTCTAACTTTGTACAACAGTATCACACATGTCTAACTTTGTACTACAGTATCCCACATGGCTAACTTTGTTCTACAGTACCTCACATGTCTAACTTTGTTCTACAGTATGTCACATGTCTAACTTTGTTCTACAGTATCACACATGTCTAACTTTGTTCTACAGTATCTCACATGTCTGACTTTGTTCTACAGTATCACACATGTCTAACTTTGTTCTACAGTATCTCACATGTCTAACTTTGTTCTACAGAATATCACATATCTAACTTTGTTCTACAGTATCTCACATGTCTAACTTTGTTCTACAGTATCACACATGTCTAACTTTGTTCTACAGTATCACACATGTCTAACTTTGTTCTACAGTATCACAAATGTCTAACTTTGTTCTACAGTATCACACATTTCTAACTTTGTTCTAAAGTATCACACATGTCTAACTTTGTTCTACAGTATCACATATGTCTAACTTTGTTCTACAGTATCAAACATGTCTAACTTTGTTCTACAGTATCTCACATGTCTAACTTTGTTCTAAAGTATCACACATGTCTAACTTTGTTCTACAGTATCTCACATGTCTAACTTTGTACTACAATATCACACATGTCTAACTTTGTTCTACAGTATCTCATATGTCTAACTTTGTTCTACAGTATCACACATGTCTAACTTTGTTCTACAGTATCACACATGTCTTACTTTGTTCTACAGTATCACACATGTCTAACTTTGTTCTACAGTATCTCACATGTCTAACTTTGTTCTACAGTATCACACATGTCTAACTTTGTTCTACAGTATCCCACATGTCTAACGTTGTTCTACAGTATCACACGTGTCTAACTTTGTTCTACAGTATCACACATGTCTAACTCTGTTCTACAGTATCACACATGTCTAATTTGTACTACAGTATCTCACATGTCTAACTTTGTTCTACAGTATCTCACATGTCTAACTTTGTTGTACAGTATCTCACATGTCTAACTTTGTTCTACAGTATCACACATGTCTAACTTTGTACTACAGTATCTCACATGTCTAACTTTGTACTACAGTATCACACATGTCTAACTTTGTTCTTCAGTATCTCACATGTCTAACTTTGTTCTACAGTATCTCACATGTCTAACTTTGTTCTACAGTATCAGACATGTCTAACTTTGTTCTACAGTATCACACATGTCTAACTTTGTTCTACAGTATCACACATGTCTAACTTTGTTCTACAGTATCACACATTTCTAACTTTGTTCTACAGTATCACACGTGTCTAACTTTGTTCTACAGTATCACACATGTCTAACTGTGTTCTACAGTATCACAAATGTCTAACTTTGTTCTACAGTATCTCACATGTCTAACTTTGTTCTACAGTATCTCACATGTCTAACTCTGTTCTACAGTATCACACATGTCTAACTTTGTTCTACAGTATCACACATGTCTAACTTTGTTCTACAGTATCACACATGTCTAACTGTGTACTACAGTATCCCAAATGTCTAACTCTGTTCTACAGTATCACAAATGTCTAACTTTGTTCTACAGTATCTCACATGTCTAACTTTGTTCTACAGTATCACACATGTCTTACTTTGTTCTACAGTATCACACATGTCCAACTTTGTTCTACAGTATCTCACATGTCTAACTTTGTTCTACAGTATCACACATGTCTAACTTTGTTCTACAGTATCACACATGTCCAACTTTGTTCTACAGTATCTCACATGTCTAACTTTGTTCTACAGTATCACACATGTCCAACCTTGTTCTACAGTATATCACATATCTGACTTTGTTCTACAGTATCACACATGTCTAACTTTGTTCTACAGTATCACACATGTCTGACTTTGTTCTACAGTATCACACATGTCTAACTTCGTTCTACAGTATCACACATGCCTAACTTTGTTGTACAGTATCTCAAATGTCTAACTTTGTTCTACAGTATCTCACATGTCTAACTTTGTTCTACAGCATCTCACATGTCTAACTTTGTTCTACAGTATCTCACATGTCTAACTTTGTTCTACAGTATCACACATGTCTAACTTTGTTCTACAGTATCTCACATGTCTTACTTTGTTCTACAGTATCACACATGTCTAACTTTGTTCTACAGCATCTCACATGTCTAACTTTGTTGTACAGTATCTCACATGTCTAACGTTGTTCTATACTATCTCACATGTCTAACTTTGTTCTACAGTATCACACACGTCTAACTTTGTACTACAGTATCTCACATGTCTAACTTTGTTCTACAGTATCTCACATGTCTAACTTTGTTGTACAGTATCTCACATGTCTAACTTTGTTCTAGAGTATCACACATGTCTAACTTTGTTCTACAGTATCTCACATGTCTAACTTTGTTTTCCAGTATCTCACATGTCTAACTTTGTTCTACAGTATCTCACATGTCTAACTTTGTTCTACAGTATCACACATGTCTAACTTCGTTCTACAGTATCACACATGTCTAACTTTGTACTAGAGTATCTCAAATGTCTTACTTTGTTCTACAGTATCACACATGTCTAACTTTGTTGTACAGTATCACACATGTCTAACTTTGTTCTACAGTATCTCACATGTCTAACTTTGTTCTACAGTATCACACATGTCTAACTTTGTTCTACAGTATCACACATGTCTAACTTTGTTGTACAGTATCACACTTGTCTAACTTTGTTCTACAGTATCACACATGTCTAACTTTGTTCTATAGTATCTCACATGTCTAACTTTGTTGTACTACAGTATCACACTTGTCTAACTTTGTTCTACAGTATCTCACATGTATAATGTTGTTCTACAGTATCCCACATGTCTAACTTTGTTCTACAGTATCCCACATGTCTAACTTTGTTCTACAGTATCTCACATGTCTAACTTTGTTCTACAGTATCACACATGTCTAACTTTGTTGTACTGTATCTCACATGTCTAACCTTGTTGTACAGTATCACACATGTCTAACTTTGTTCTACAGTATCTCACATGTCTAACTTTGTTCTACAGTATCACACATGTCTAACTTTGTTCTACAGTATCTCACATGTCTAACTTTGTTCTACAGTATCACACGTGTCTAACTTTGTTCTACAGTTTCAAACATGTCTAACTTTGTTCTACAGTATCTCACATGTCTAACTTTGTTCTACAGTATCCCACATATCTAACTTTGTTCTACAGTATCACACATATCTAACTTTTTTCTACAGTATCTCACATGTCTAACTTTGATCTACAGTATCTCACATCTCTAACTTTGTTCTACAGTATCTCACATGTCTTACTTTGTTCTACAGTATCTCACATATCTAACTTTGTTCTACAGTATCACACATGTCTAACTTTCTTCTACAGTATCACACTTGTCTAACTTTGTTCTACAGTATCACACTTGTCTAACTTTGTACTACAGTATCTCACATGTCTAACTTTGTTCTACAGTATCACATGTCTAACTTCGTTCTACAGTATCTCACATGTCTAACTTTGTTCTACAGTATCTCACATGTCTAACTTCGTTCTACAGTATCACACATGCCTAACTTTGTTGTACAGTATCTCAAATGTCTAACTTTGTTCTACAGTATCTCACATGTCTAGCTTTGTTCTACAGCATCTCACATGTCTAACTTTGTTCTACAGTATCTCACATGTCTAACTTTGTTCTACAGTATCTCACATGTCTAACTTTGTTGTACAGTATCACACATGTCTAACTTCGTTCTACAGTATCACACATGCCTAACTTTGTTGTACAGTATCTCAAATGTCTAACTTTGTTCTACAGTATCTCACATGTCTAACTTTGTTCTACAGCATCTCACATGTCTAACTTTGTTCTACAGTATCTCACATGTCTAACTTTGTTCTACAGTATCACACATGTCTAACTTTGTTCTACAGTATCTCACATGTCTTACTTTGTTCTACAGTATCACACATGTCTAACTTTGTTCTACAGCATCTCACATGTCTAACTTTGTTGTACAGTATCTCACATGTCTAACGTTGTTCTATACTATCTCACATGTCTAACTTTGTTCTACAGTATCACACACGTCTAACTTTGTACTACAGTATCTCACATGTCTAACTTTGTTCTACAGTATCTCACATGTCTAACTTTGTTGTACAGTATCTCACATGTCTAACTTTGTTCTAGAGTATCACACATGTCTAACTTTGTTCTACAGTATCTCACATGTCTAACTTTGTTTTCCAGTATCTCACATGTCTAACTTTGTTCTACAGTATCTCACATGTCTAACTTTGTTCTACAGTATCACACATGTCTAACTTCGTTCTACAGTATCACACATGTCTAACTTTGTACTAGAGTATCTCAAATGTCTTACTTTGTTCTACAGTATCACACATGTCTAACTTTGTTGTACAGTATCACACATGTCTAACTTTGTTCTACAGCATCTCAAATGTCTAACTTTGTTGTACAGTATCACACTTGTCTAACTTTGTTCTACAGTATCACACATGTCTAACTTTGTTCTATAGTATCTCACATGTCTAACTTTGTTGTACTACAGTATCACACTTGTCTAACTTTGTTCTACAGTATCTCACATGTATAATGTTGTTCTACAGTATCCCACATGTCTAACTTTGTTCTACAGTATCTCACATGTCTAACTTTGTTCTACAGTATCCCACATGTCTAACTTTGTTCTACAGTATCTCACATGTCTAACTTTGTTCTACAGTATCACACATGTCTAACTTTGTTGTACTGTATCTCACATGTCTAACCTTGTTGTACAGTATCACACATGTCTAACTTTGTTCTACAGTATCTCACATGTCTAACTTTGTTGTACAGTATCACACATGTCTAACTTTGTTCTACAGTATCTCACATGTCTAACTTTGTTCTACAGTATCACACGTGTCTAACTTTGTTCTACAGTTTCAAACATGTCTAACTTTGTTCTACAGTATCTCACATGTCTAACTTTGTTCTACAGTATCCCACATATCTAACTTTGTTCTACAGTATCACACATATCTAACTTTGTTCTACAGTATCTCACATGTCTAACTTTGTTCTACAGTATCTCACATGTCTAACTTTGTTCCACAGTATCTCACATGTTTAACTTTGTTCTACAGTATCACACCTGTCTAACTTTGTACTACAATATCACACATGTCTAACTTTGTTCTACAGTATCTCACATGTCTAACTGTGTTCTACAGTATCACACATGTCTAACTTTGTTCTACAGTATCTCACATGTCTAACTTTGTTCTACAGTATCACACTTGTCTAACTTTGTACTACAGTATCACACATGTCTAACTTTGTTCTACAGTATCTCACATGTCTAACTTTGTACTACAGTATCCCACATGTCTAACTTTGTTCTACAGTATCACACATGTCTAACTTTGTTCTACAGTATCTCACATGTCTAACTTTGTACTACAGTATCACACATGTCTAACTTTGTACTACAGTATCACACATGTCTAAATTTGTTGTACTGTATCACACATGTCTAACTTTGTTGTACAGTATCTCACATGTCTAACTTTCTTCTACAGTATCACACTTGTCTAACTTTGTACTACAGTATCTCACATGTCTAACTTTGTTCTACAGTATCACATGTCTAACTTCGTTCTACAGTATCTCACATGTCTAACTTTGTTGTACAGTATCTCACATGTCTAACTTCGTTCTACAGTATCACACATGCCTAACTTTGTTGTACAGTATCTCAAATGTCTAACTTTGTTCTACAGTATCTCACATGTCTAGCTTTGTTCTACAGCATCTCACATGTCTAGCTTTGTTCTACAGTATCTCACATGTCTAACTTTGTTCTACAGTATCTCACATGTCTAACTTTGTTGTACAGTATCACACATGTCTAACTTCGTTCTACAGTATCACACATGCCTAACTTTGTTGTACAGTATCTCAAATGTCTAACTTTGTTCTACAGTATCTCACATGTCTAACTTTGTTCTACAGCATCTCACATGTCTAACTTTGTTCTACAGTATCTCACATGTCTAACTTTGTTCTACAGTATCACACATGTCTAACTTTGTTCTACAGTATCTCACATGTCTTACTTTGTTCTACAGTATCACACATGTCTAACTTTGTTCTACAGCATCTCACATGTCTAACTTTGTTGTACAGTATCTCACATGTCTAACGTTGTTCTATACTATCTCACATGTCTAACTTTGTTCTACAGTATCACACACGTCTAACTTTGTACTACAGTATCTCACATGTCTAACTTTGTTCTACAGTATCTCACATGTCTAACTTTGTTGTACAGTATCTCACATGTCTAACTTTGTTCTAGAGTATCACACATGTCTATCTTTGTTCTACAGTATCTCACATGTCTAACTTTGTTTTCCAGTATCTCACATGTCTAACTTTGTTCTACAGTATCTCACATGTCTAACTTTGTTCTACAGTATCACACATGTCTAACTTCGTTCTACAGTATCACACATGTCTAACTTTGTACTAGAGTATCTCAAATGTCTTACTTTGTTCTACAGTATCACACATGTCTAACTTTGTTGTACAGTATCACACATGTCTAACTTTGTTCTACAGTATCTCACATGTCTAACTTTGTTCTACAGTATCACACATGTCTAACTTTGTTCTACAGTATCACACATGTCTAACTTTGTTGTACAGTATCACACTTGTCTAACTTTGTTCTACAGTATCACACATGTCTAACTTTGTTCTATAGTATCTCACATGTCTAACTTTGTTGTACTACAGTATCACACTTGTCTAACTTTGTTCTACAGTATCTCACATGTATAATGTTGTTCTACAGTATCCCACATGTCTAACTTTGTTCTACAGTATCTCACATGTCTAACTTTGTTCTACAGTATCCCACATGTCTAACTTTGTTCTACAGTATCTCACATGTCTAACTTTGTTCTACAGTATCACACATGTCTAACTTTGTTGTACTGTATCTCACATGTCTAACCTTGTTGTACAGTATCACACATGTCTAACTTTGTTCTACAGTATCTCACATGTCTAACTTTGTTGTACAGTATCACACATGTCTAACTTTGTTCTACAGTATCTCACATGTCTAACTTTGTTCTACAGTATCACACGTGTCTAACTTTGTTCTACAGTTTCAAACATGTCTAACTTTGTTCTACAGTATCTCACATGTCTAACTTTGTTCTACAGTATCCCACATATCTAACTTTGTTCTACAGTATCACACATATCTAACTTTTTTCTACAGTATCTCACATGTCTAACTTTGTTCTACAGTATCTCACATCTCTAACTTTGTTCTACAGTATCTCACATGTCTTACTTTGTTCTACAGTATCTCACATATCTAACTTTGTTCTACAGTATCACACATGTCTAACTTTGTTCTACAGTATCACACATGTCTAACTTTGTTCTACAGTATCTCACATGTCTAACTTTGTTCTACAGTATCTCACATGTCTAACTTTGTTCTACAGTATCTCACATGTCTAACTTTGTTCTACAGTATCACACATGTCTAACTTTGTTCTCCGTTGTTGTTGTGATTAGTCAAACCAGAAAAATAATATTTTTCACCCGTGGGTATTATCACTTTTATAGAATGAATACTTTTATATTTTAATGGTTAAGATTTGATAAATCAGAATTTCACATCAACATAATTTTACCTAATGATTTTAAATTTCACCAATAGCACACGGAACCGGGGAAAATATTTAACTTACAAGGCACCATTCCAGTTAGGTCAAAAGTTAGCCACATTGCGGGGTGTCAGAACTACGGGAGGTAAAAATTGGTCCCCAAGGGCAAACGGAACCTAATACAAGTTCGCCTTTTACATTTTCTCCATTTGGTGTGTATATTTATCTTTGTCGATTGTAAACACTTATTGTCCACGTCAGCGAATAGCAGGCTATATTATTTATGTATATATATATCCGTGTTGTACAGGTATAGATGTAAACGTCAGTCTAAACAAGGGGCGTGGTGATTGGTCACAGACGAGAGTTAACGATGTGTTAACCTACTGGCCAGACTATATTGTACTGTATATGACGTGCTAATATATATTGTATATTAACTTGCTATGTTATATCACCCATTAATCGTTCATTTGATACATTTTTTGCAAAATCGATCTTTGATTATTTACATTCAATATATCTCTATTATAAGATATGATGATATATGTCAAAAGGAATTCCCTTGCTGATTTTGATGCCTTTTACAAATTTAAACATTCTTTTTCTATTTTTTGTTTTGCTTTTGTTAATGTTTAGTTTCTACAATGCTGTTTTACCCTAAATGACTAGAATGCCAATGGGCCGTTTAATAACTCAAAACAGTAGCAATATTGATAGTGTCCTCACAACATATATTTTTGAGATCTGTTAAATGAAAATATAATGAACAACAAGTAGGTATCAGATAACAATAAAAAAGCAAAATTGGTCGGTTGGCGTTTATTTTAATTTCGACTTTTTTTTAGCTGGAGGTTGGGGTCCTTAATTTAGACTATTCAAATTATGAGACATTTTTAAGGTCTTTTAAAATGGGGGTAAAGCGTGTTTTATATCCATGTCTATGGAGAAGAGGGCGAATATTTATAGTATATATATATATATTACTTTTCGTGTTTGTTCGCCAAAACGTTTGTATGTGTATAAACGACCATCGGGGGAGGGGGTGGGGCAATCTGATCCATAATTGTTGTGAGCCACACAAAGTATAAACTGCGCTCAATACTTTGGTTTTGGCCCAAACTTTGCTGTAACAAATTCTCAGTAGACATGAAAACCAACAAACAACAAAACCTTCGACCTCCCCGCACAGGATGAACGCGCGCGCTACCGACTAAGCCACTGGTTCTTACTTATGTCCTCGTCTCTACAGACGTGTTGACAAGGTTTATAATGTCAAACAAAAGCCAATGGGCGGTTAGAATTGACACGCCATTAAACATCATATCTGGTCTTCCGTATTGAGTTACAGGGGCTAATACAAATTAATACGATAAGAAACACACACTGACAATAAACACAATGGCCCGATCATGTGACCCTCGTTCTGAGAAGGTCTAGTAAACGGCTAACAATGCACCAATAGACTTATGATTTCCGCTCCTGAAGAAAACTGCTATCGTTTGTAACATCGCATTCCATTGGTTAAAACTGGTCAATAAATATTACAGACGGGCAAAAAGAAAAGGAACATGGCAGTAAATCTCGTAACACGAACAACAACAAAAGGACAAGATACCAGAAGTTTTGAGGCATAAATTATTTTTCTTAATATGTCATACCATGCGTGGCGACCGAGACGTGGCCCTTCAATGACATCAAAGCGATTTCGTTGTGTCGTTGAAATACAACAGTTCAATGAACGGCCAAGCGCTCCCACCGTAAACCAACGTAGACAATAAACATTTATGTTTATCAGATAATTTACTTTAAATACCGAATTTGGAAAACGATTTGTAAACTATGCCTCTAGGTCACCCAAGATTTACACGACGTGGAAATAACGCCAATTGTATAAGTGTCCTGGTAGCTTTCTATTTAGAACTACACAAACTATTTTCTAATTTTGAATTTCTTAAGTTTTATCTTATTTTATTAAAACATAAAAAATAGTTATTGGTTCAATTTGTTTTCTATTGATCCATTTATAACGATATGAGAGGAGCACTGTCTTTAAAACAAATAGGTGTACCAAAATTCGGATTATCTATTTAGACTTGATGTCATATTACGTTCTCTTGGTAAAACTACCTTGTTTGTCAACAAAAATGATACACCTCCATACCAAGTATATACATTGTGTAGCTGTCGTAGAGGAAAGAAATAAATGAGAGAATACCAAAGCATCAAAAATACATAATCAGAACTTAAAATTAATCAACCAAATATGAACAAAGGGAAGGTTTACCAGGAGACCTTTGAAAAAGTACAAGAGAATAAAACCAGGTGTTCAGAAAGAGTAAGAGTCTTATGCTTCATCAACGACACCCGCCATGTTAAAAGATATGCCATGATCTCAAAGCGAGAACTGAGGCATCCAAACGTCCATCTGCATATCATACATGGTACAGAAAATTTCTGAATGAGACAAAGATTGCAACCATAAGACCTTTTTCATTATCTTCATTAACCTACATCTCTCGAATTCCTGTGTCGTAAGATTGTTCGTCAGCAAAAACTCGATATTCAGAGCAAGCAATAGAATAACGATTCAACTGCGACATTTAAGCACCATAAGTTGGAGAAGCAGGGATGATATCAAGAAAGGGGAAGTTCATAAACGGAAAATCAAAATGGTCATATTAATCGTATAGTTTAGGAGTAAGCTGCCCTTCTTGGTCATAGTTTAAATAAAGATTTACCGCAAAATAGGGGTAGGCTCACATGTATGTACAACTAATATAAAAGACGCTTGATACAAGCAATACATTTTATTAACTTGTTTTGTGTTTACGTCTAAATTTTCAGAAGCTGTTGTATCAGTCAATATCCAAATCTCTTATGTTAGCTTTGTTTTTAGTTCCGGATTAATGTCGTCAAGTGTGAAAATAGTGCTTTATAGGCCCAATATACGTAACTACGGGAAATTTTTCGGGAATCTGAAAAATTATGGAAAAAATCCAGTTGATAACCATGCAAAAATAAGTCTAAAACGAAGTAAACCTAAGCGGTAACTAACAAGAAACTCTTGACAGAAAAATCCAAAGAATTGAAAATAATTCAGGTGTGGCCCACTTCAACAACAAGCCGAAGGTAGAAGACGGCGTGTTTACAAATAGCATGTTTCATCTGCTGCTGTACCGGTAACCGCGTAAGAATTCATCTTGAACATTGCTGATATCAGTTAATCTTTACTAAATCTATAAATATAATAAGTTATTACGCTTGATTTTCACTACAAAATTTTGCCGAAAGTTACGTTTATTGGGCCTTTAAAGCTTTGCACACGATTCAAATAAATGATAATCTGGTCTCATTGTACCTCGAAAAAGGATATCGGTGGTGGTTTGAAGATCGGAGGACCTGGGTTCGAATTCTGATCTGACCGTTGCATTACCTTTGAACTTTGACCTTTGCTTTAACATATTAAAAAACATTGTCGCCGGCGATCGACCAAGTCTGGGTTCTTTTGGACTTTGTCATTGTGTTTTGTTTGTTTTTGTTTTCATTTAGATCTAGCATCGTTTGGTAAAATATTAAACATTTAACATGTGATTCGAACCGCCAATCCGCTGAATGTCCTGTTCTGTGTGTATAATGCGTTCCTGTAAAGTACCAGATTTATTCAACAAAAGAGTCAAAGAAAATTGTCATGCTACAGATCATCCTCGATACCCAGGGGTGTAGAGAGTGTAGGCGATCGTAACCCCTGGATATCGAGGATGATTCCAGGGTTGTAGAGAGTGTAGGTGATCGTAACCCCTGGATATCGAGGATGGTTCCAGGGGTGTAGAGAGTGTAGGTGATTGTAACCCCTGGATATCGAGGATGATTACAGGGTTGTAGAGAGTGTAGGTGATCGTAACCCCTTACTATCGAGTATGGTTCCAGGGGTGTAGAGAGCGTAGGTGATCGTAACCCTTGGATATCGAGGATGACTCCAGAGGTGTAGAGAGTGTAGGTGAGTGTAACCCCTGGATATCGAGGATGATTCCAGGGATGTAGAGAGCGTAGGTGATCGTAACCCTGGATATCGAGGATGGCTATAGATCAAAACTACTCGTTAACGAGCACTTTGCACTAGGAGAAGGGTAGATTGTTTTTGGTTGTCCTGCAAAATCATCGTTTGAGAAGAGTGGTGCGGAAACCAAGAAGCATTGCCTTTTTTCTTTGTGCACTTCCAATGAAAATCAGAAAAGTTTGTTACAATTGTGGTTTTTGCATCAAGTATCACCAGGTTGCGTTCGTATTGAAAAAGAACGAAATCTTTAAATTTATTTTTTTAAATCTGCACGAAACACTTATATACATGGTCTTACATGCAAAAATTCCCCCCTTCAAAAGACTTCCCCTTTCCCTATCCGAAAAAAAACTGCTCAAGCCGGACAAATGTAAAGCTTATATTTTATCCGAAAACGAACTAATACAACCGTTTCAGCAATGGAAAAGGAAAATCTCCTTTGGAGATTACCTTTCATTTCTACCCGTTACAATCGTTCAAACCATTTTATGGAAGTGCTCCTTTCTATATATATGTAGTGATACGTGGTTCATTATCTGAAACCTCAGATACGAAAAGGGACTTTCCTTTCTTAATGGCACTCGGAGGGAAATCGCGCTCGGCGAAACTTAGGTATTTAATCAAACTCAAGGCAAGACAGAAGTGACAAACGAACGCACCCAAAACTATTACGTGTATAGTAAAAGAACCAATTTGTATCCGCTGAAAGCAGAATCCGGAACAAGACATACGTCAGAAAAGTAATGAAAGAAACATTTACAAAAACGGTTTGAGCTAGTTGACTTCAGCTATCAGTTTAAATGAATTACATTTTTATCCGATAATGGCGAAAGAAATATGAGTTTAGGATGTGTGTTGGGGTGTTTCGCCATATATCTTTGTTTTATGTCTATATAAGATGGATGTCCCTTATCTTCTAGTCTCTAGATCGACGTTCGCTGATAACAAACCGTTCCTATTATACAAGCGTTTTTAATCTGTGATTGTGAGAAAATACAAAAGCGCGAATGCTTCGTTTTATATGTCTGTTAAACCCGTAGTACATTGCGCTTCTTCTGATATGAATTTTATTTCTCCTAACTCTGAAATGATTTAGATCTTTTCTGCGCATTTAATGGCTTGACAAATTCTAGCTGTCAAATATGGTGGCACTTGAATCCCGAAGGTTCCAATCGAACACGCCTCATCTTTGTCAAACTCGCCCAAATCTCACTCGAACGCACCCCATCTCTATTCGGGCTAAATGGTTCTACATCAAACGAAGAGCTTCGCATACCCTCGGGATTCATACATAGCTCACACACTTTATCGACAAGTATACCCTCGGGATTTATACATAGCTCCCACTCTTTATCGACAACTATACGATTTTCAAACGATAAAATGCTATCTTAAATGTAATCTTTTTGATTCTGACTCAGTAGCAACTCTTGTAGCGTTTCACAGATATTTAAACTTAAACGAAAACTCGGTAGCCTGTAGAAGCCTTATCTAAATTCACAGCATTAACTGTCAGTCAGGCAGCTCCCCTATATGTCAAAATGTACACCGACTTCTGGCCAGTCATGCTAACTCGTCCCCTGTCAGATTTTTTTCTTCCTTTTTAATCATATTATCCGCTAAATCTGTTCCCTTAATTCATTAGAATCAAAATGTCCATAAAACGTTTTTTCTGTATTTTCCCAGGATTTCCAAATATTTAACTTTTCGTTCCCAACATGACTTTTATTTCATTTGTGTTTTGTTATCTGTAAAATTCCGTTGAAAACATATTCTTTCGCTTTATCTACAGATCCGTATTTTATATAATTCACCAAAACAAATCGGTACGAGCTCTGAGATTCTTCAAAAACCTTTTTTCAAAAGAAAGCTCTTTAAATTTTTTTTTTTTTTTGTATTTCCTTCCTGGGAGAAATTATTTCTATCATAATTTGTTTGTGATCTAAAGTTCTGGTTTCCAGACCGCACACGTGCATCGTCTAATAATGAATTTACAGCATGATTTTATTCCAAATCAAGATCTGTATCAGTATTTTTGGGGGAAGTTGATCCTTTGGTCCTTTCCCTTAGCACGACGATAAATAAAGAGACCAAATTGACAAATCAGGATCTGGTGAAGACATTGATTAATTACTGTAGCTTTGTCCGACATTAACGACACACGGGCCAGATAGGACAGCTAAACAATGCCAGGACGCTGACTCTCAAAGCAAATGAGTAACATCCAGCACGGTTCCGGTCATCCAGTTTCCACATCCTAATAAACGGGCCATATACTTATATAATGTATATACAGTTTGGGTAGTTTTTCATAAGCTTGTCTTAATTATACAGATTGAACTTCTTTTATCATTGAAAAAAGAGAGAGAGAGAGAGAGAGAAAGAAAAATCGATAAGACTGAATATCTTTGTTTTGTTTTGTTTTGGATTCGTTTGAATACTCTTTCAAAATATCAAGAGTAGTTGTTATGTTGACTTTTGCATGGACTGTGTAAATATAGAATTTTATTTTAAAGTCGATGACAGCATACACTAAGTGCTTTTTTGAATGGATTTGTCACAAGGTACCAAATTACGAAATTGGACACCTGAAGTAATTTTTTTCTCGACATCTGACGCTATATATCCCGACACTGGACGCTATGTCCCGACAGTGGACGCTATATCCCAACAGTGGACGCTATATCCCTACATTGGACGTTATGTTCCGACATTGGACGCTATGTTCCGACAGTTGACGCTATATCCCGATATTGGACGCTATGTTCCGACAGTGGACGCTATATCCCGACATTGGACGCTATATCCCGACATTGGACGCTGTATCCCGACATTGGACATCATATTCCGACATTGGACGTCATATTCCGACATTGGACGCTATATCCCGATATTGGACGCTATGTTCCGGCATTGGACGTTATGTTCCGACATTGGACGCTATATCCTGATAGTGGACGCTATGTTCCGACAGTGGACGTTATGTTCCGACATTGAACGTTACATCCCAAAGGTTGGCGCTTTGGACCCCACATCCCGACTGTATAGAAACTTTCATTTCCCGTGACCAAACTGCTTTGCGGCAACTTGAGTCCATTTTATGACAATAGCAATAATCTCATACATCGTGAACAAGTCGGAACCGACTTGATACATACAAAGCAAACCCTTAGCCTTGTTTGGCAGTAGCTGTCACGTGACCTGTCTGCGGCTGTCACGTGACCTGACCGTGGCTGTCACGATGGACCTGATAAGTATGTAAGGTCGTGTTATAGACCATTATCTTAATGGCGGCACAAAGACAAAACATGCAAAAGTGTCGTTATAACGATGTACTTATGCAAAGTCATCTTACAGAGGTCAGAGGTCGAATGAGATCATCAGTCACGGGGCCAATTATAGCGCTGTATGTCTAAAGAACTGTATACATAATACCGACTCGCTTCTGGTTTTGGTATTTTTACGTTCTATTAACAGCCGTGATATGTTTGTGATGGCCTCCTTACGATAGTGTGGATTTGTATGCTGATTTAAAGTGCTGCCATACTGAAGTATACTGTCGAAGGCCTCAGGCAGAACACCCCATCAAGTCCCATCTAACTGACAACGGGCGAATCAGTCGTCCAACTCCCATAACGATGAACGTCAAGCAGGGAGTAACTAACATTTTGAGACTCTGGTATGTTTCGACCAGGAAACAGAACCCAAAGCCTTCCTCACAGGGACGAACGATCAACTAAAGGCCCAAAGTGAGGTAGCGTCAGGGGAGACATCGGCTTAATAAAGGAAACGGTTGTTTAGAGAGAAGAGGAAAACAACAACCCAGGTGGAGTATAAAATGGTCTGGGGTGGATGTTGCAGTATCTGTGATGTAGCATTCAAGTGTGGTGGCACTATAAAAGATGCCGTTGGAAACACGGTCCCACTACAAACAGAACACAATTCATCTCCAGCGCACACACATACATGCACACACATATGGAGATATTAGTAAGGTGGTACAGGACGAGTAGTTAGCGCCTGATAAGTGAACTCCTCATATATATGATAGAACTGTATGTGTTTATTGCATTGATTGTATGAGAATGGTATATCTATGTACTGTAAAGCGCTTTAGAGTGTCTAATGTTAGCTAGATAGGGGGCTACATCAAATATAGTATATTATTATTTATTATTAAATACCCGAGTCTGATCCGACTTATATTATATATGAAACGAGAGGGGGAGGAGAAGAGGAGATGAGAGGCGGGAGGAGGAGTAGGCAGGAGGAGGAAAAGGAAGAAGGAAGAGGAGGAAGAAAAGAAGAAGGAAGAGGAGAGGAGGAGGAAGAAAGAGGAGGAGGAAGGGGAAGGAAGAAGTAAGAGGAGAGGAGGATAAGAGGAAGAGGAGGAAAGGAGGAGGAAGTGAAGGCAAGAGGAAGAAGGGGAAAGAGGAGGAGATTAGGCGGAAGAGGAGATAAGAATGAGTAGGGCAGGGGAAGAGGAGGAAGAAGAACGAGGAGAAGGATATTATGAGTAGGAGGAAGAAGGAGGAGATGATGATGATGATGACGATCATGATCATGAGGATGAGGATGAGGAGGAGGAGGAGGAGGAGGAGGAGGAGGAGGAGGAGGAGAGGAGGAGGAGGAGGTGGAAGAGGACAAAAACAGCAACGTTAAAAGCCTTGTTTGTCCTCCTAGTCTCCCGTAGAGTGTTGTGCTGATGATCCTCCGTATCGCATTGTCTGGCTGTGATCGCTTCGCCATGTTACAGTTTTCTCCCTAAGGCCTGTCTAATACACTGTGGTGTGTTGTTTCTCTGAGCATGTAAGCTCAATCCGGAGATCGTTTTTTGGGGAAAATTAATATGTTAACGTGTGAGTTTACCACACACAGACCCAGTGATATCGAGACAATTAAGATATCCCCTTAGAAATATCACCGGGGAATAGAATATCTTAATTCTTGTCAATCAAAGCCGGGGTAGAGATATGCCAAATTGATTTATATGGCGAGAAAATTAATGTAAAATGAAAACTGACGATAAAAACGACCCAAGACAATGGATCGGTTACTCGGCCCAGGGCAGATACCTCCATCTTAGCTTTTCTCTGGTACTCATCCATTTAAAAGACATGTTTACGGATTTTTTCCCGAAAGAAATTCTTTATTTTTTTTTTCGTGAATCCGGATTTACATCTTTCCGGAGATTTTTCGGATGGTAAATATAAAGATTTTATTTCTTCATTACGAGTCTAAGTCGATAAACCATAGGCCTAGGTATGGTCGAGACAGCAAAAACCAAAATTAAAACGAAATAATTATTAAATTTTAAAACAATGGAATTAAATATGTAAATTGTTGTGTTTTTTTTTGTCATTTAAACACATTTGCAAGATAATCAGACTAAGATTAAGCACATGATTTGTAGTATAAGTTTAAGGGTCAAATTATTGGAATTCTATTAATCATAGGTCTATTTACAAACTCCCTCTAAAGGAATAGTACATAGATTTCTATAGTTCACTTTTATCCTTTTTTTCTGTGATAAAAAACTCGAAGTTATCTATGATTTGTAAATGAATTAAACATAGCAGTATTATAGAAAGATCACTTGACTGATATTTCTTTATATTGCATATTATTTGATGTATAAATACAAAAAAAAGTATGAAGCATAACGATAATAAAAACACTAATAAACACAATGAAATCGCATATATTGCTACTATAGACAACAAAATATTGTAAATTCGCTGGCCACGTCATCATATTCACATAAACCTATGTAAAATATTTTTGTTCTACACAACTTTGTGTATAAAATTACTAATTCAAATTTATTATTGTGTGAGTTATTAACTTGAAGTGTTTAAAGATATTTATATTATATTGCGAGTATTACATTTTAACAAAACGATTATGCAATAATTTGTAACATGTATTTAAAACCTGAAATAGAAAAAGTCGTTAATAAGTTCTCAAATTTTTCTGACTAATCATTTTGGAAATGTACATGCCAATAAAGTATGTTTAAACTAAAATCTGAAATGTTTTAATGGCAGTGATGCTATTTTATCCATTGTTTGTATAAACTATGTATCGCAGATGTTAAACTTCAATTATATAAATTATAGTTTTCTTCAGAAACATTAAAGGCCCAATATACGTAACTTTCGGCAAAACTTGAAGCGAAAATAAAGCATAATAACTTTTTATGTCAATAGATTTCGTTAAGATTAACTGATATCAGCAATATTTAAGATGAATTCTTACGCGGTTACCGGTACAGCAGCAGCTGAAAACTCGGTACATGTATGTAAACACGCGTCCATTTTGAACTGTCTTCTACCTTATGCTTGTTGTTGAATTGGGCCAATCCTGAGTTATTTTCAATTATTTGGATTTTTCTGTCAAGAGTTTCTTGTTAGTTACCGCTCAGGTTTACTTCGTTTTAAGCTTATTTTTGCATGGTTATAAACTGTTTTTTTTTCATAATTTTTCAAAATCACAAAAACTTTCCTGAAGATACGTATATTGGGTCTTTAAAACAATTTATCCCCAAAAAAAAAATTGCATGCGGAAAACAAAGCAAGCAAGCAAGAAAGTACAGCTATGATTCATGAATATTCAGTCAGTCCAAATTGAAGACAACAAGCAAATAAGTTAATTGGAAATCTAAATAAAATCCTGTTTATTCGAAAAAGAGGAATCCGTATTTTTTAACATCGGCACACACAAAACAAATTAAGGTAAAAAGTTGTTTTATAAAACTTTTTAAAATGTTAAATAATAGAACGGAATCATAATTACATAATATTAAGTATTGTTTTGTTTTAATTGAATGTTTATTTCGTTTTTTTTCTCAAACATTACAAGGCCTATGGTTTATCGACATTGTCTTGAATTAATGAGACTTCTAACGAAAAAAACAAGATACACCAATAAATCAACGAATAAATACCAAAAAAATGAAAAGCATCAATATATAAATTAATTGAGATTATATTTATATATAAAGATTAACAGAGAAGAAATTTAAATGTCTGCATGTGACGGTATACATATAAAAAATAACACAGAGCACGAAGACTACATATCGTTAGTGCTTTCGTCCTTCTTGAGGCTCTTCAGGCGATTTGATTTTATTGAAATTCAGTTACTTTAAATATAAACATAAATATAGTAAGTACCATATGTGAATTGTCAAATTTGAAACTATTGCAAACATTTCATATGCATATGCAACGAATAAAAAAGGTGACTAAGAAATTATTTTGAAATCTTCAATTCATTGATTATAAGCTATTCATGCAAATATGTCAGTTTTTTCATATCTTGTACTTGTAATACCTGAATTTAAAACTGATAGATCATAAATCATATTAAACAATATCACTGCCATGTTGTAACTAACATTAACATGGCACTAAAATGTCCGATCAATCTATTTCACTACAACTAAGGGAGCTGGTCGATCAGGCTAGGAGCTGAGCTCCACTCCGGGGGAGCTCAAATCAAGGAAAATTATGAAAATTATAATAAATAAAAAATACCCAAAATAAATCACAAACATATTAGAAATATCTTAACTACAAGTAGATATATATATTAAATTTGATTGAAGCAAATATACATTTTATTAGAATAAGGATATCTACATCTCAAAATGTCTTGTCTTCAGTTCAATTTAGTCTGAAAAAAACATCTTGATCTGAAAAAGACCTGAAAATTCATGGAAAACAATTGACATGAATTGACGTTTTTGCTCTATCCAGGATATTTTGACCTTAATTAAAATCAGCTTGACCTGAATTGACATGAAGACATTTTGCCTGTCTTTTACGGATTGAAATATATTTTAATGAAACGGGGATATCTTTCATTCTAAAAGATACATCAAATTAAATGAATTGAAATAACTATAATTATAAGATCTAGAAAATTTCATGTGATATCTATTGTATTATTAAACCAATGGTTGGTCGGGTAGTGCAGTGAATAGCGCCTTTCACCAATGCGACCGGAGTTCGATTCCCCGATCGGACGTAAACACTCTGGGTCACTTGTCCAGCTACGTTGGGTTTTCTCCGAGTACTCCGGTTTCCTCCCACGCGCTTATATACGATTAACGGCCCACGAGAGCGACTAATTTAATTTGAAATAGGTTGTCTCATAAATAGTGTAGATTGTGTAAAGTGTAAATATTAAATCAATATAGATACAGTCATCATTATTATGATTAATTATTTCTTGTAATGTCAGGAACATGCTACATGTTTCCCATACACGGGTGGGAAGATTAATGTTTATCTCTGTAACTGAGTAGATAAAAAATATCTGACAATTCATCGAGTAAAACGCTAGGAAATAAATGGACTCATTCTACAATGGTTTATATTAAGTTGGCAGCAGCTAATGAACAAAACAGGGTCATTTTACAACGGTTTTTTGATAAAGAACAAAGTTTTTACAATGGTTAATTTAGCTTACAGCTTATAAGATTGGTCACTCCTATTTTATCGGACGTTCGTTTTGGTTACGAACGAAACAGTTTTCAATGGCTTATTTTAGCTTACAGCTTATAAGAAGGCAGAGAATGAAATTCGGTCACTCCTATTTTATCGGCCGTTCGTTTTGAGTCCCACTGAGTGATTACGCTGTCGTCCTCACTTCAGTTTCATGTCAAATGGAGAATTTGACACGAGTCATTTTTTGACGGTAAACAGCATCAGATCATCACAAACTTCGATAATGCTTTATCACTTTTTCTTATAAATTGGATGGAATTATGATAACCCGTGATTCCCCATCAGGTCCGCCAGCTCGGGGACAGTGGGGACCGGTCACGTGACCAGGTGTCTGTCCGTCAGACCTGCCACAGCTTCACCCTTAAGGAGCTACGCAGTATCGGGGGATAGACGAACTCCCGATAACAACTGGTGCGCCGTACGTAATCATAAATTCTATTGTCAAAATAACGCGATATAATTCTCAGAGATTTAGTGTCTCTTATGAAGGCTGCTGTAATCAAAAGGTCATTTGTCTTTCGAAATAAAATGATGTAATTCTGAGAGATTTGAGATTTCTTATCCAGTACTAGTACTAATTGTTGTGTGGGAGTTGTCTGATATTGTAAATAACATAGGTCAACTCGGCCATAGAACGATTTCACATTCCTTGTATATCTGTTCGTTTGAAAGTACATGTCAGATCTCCACTGAATGGTCCATTTATCATGCAACCACCACAGACATCGGCCGACAACTACTGCCAAATAAAGCAGTGCTTCATCCGCCAATACAAAATAGTTTATCCGTCAGTACAAAATGCTTAATCCGCCAATACAAAATGCTTAATCCGCAAGTACAAAATGCTTTATCCGTCAGTACAAAATGCTTAATCCATCAATACAAAATGCTTTATCCGTCAGTACAAAATGCTTAATCCATCAATACAAAATGCTTAATCCGCAAATACAAAATGCTTTATCCGTCAGTACAAAAGGCTTTATCCGTCAATACAAAATAGTTTATCCGTAAATACAAAATGCTTAATCCGCAAATACAAAATGCTTTATCCGTCAGTACAAAATGCTTAATCCGCAAATACAAAATGCTTTATCCGTCAGTACAAAAGGCTTTATCCGTCAATACAAAGTTCTTCACCCGTCAATACAAAATTCTTTATCCGTCAATACAAAGTGCTTTACCAGTCAATACAAAATGTTTTATCCGTCAATACAAAGTGCTTTATCCGTCAATGCAAAATGCTTTATGTTTCAATACAAAATGCTTTATCCGTCAATACAAAATGTTTACCCGTCAATACAAAATGCTTTATCCGCCAATACAGAATGCTTTATCCGTCAATACAAAGTGCTTTATCCGTCAATACAAAATGCTTTATCCGTCATTACAAAATGCTTTATCCGTTAATACAAAATGGTTTACCTGTCAATACAAAGTTCTTCACCCGTCATTACAAAATGCTTTATCCGTAAATACAAAATGCTTTATCCGTCAAAACAAAATACTTTATCCGTCAATACAAAATGGTTTATCCGTCAATACAAATGTTTTATACGTCAATACAAAATACTTTATCCGTCAATACAAAATGGTTAATCCGTCAATACAAATGTTTTATACGTCAATACAAAATACTTTATACGTTAATACAAAATGCTTTATGCGTCTATACAATGCTTTATTTGTCAATACAAAATACTTTATCTGTCAAAACAAAGTGCTTTTTCTGTCAATACAAAATGCTTTATCCGTCAATGCAAAATGTTTAACTGTCAATACAAAATACTTTATCTGTCAATACAAAATGATTTATCCGTCAATACAAAATGGTTTATCCGTAAATACAAAATACTTTATCCGTCAATACAAAATGCTTTATACGTTAATACAAAATGGTTTATCCGTCAATACAAATGTTTTATACGTCAATACAAAATACTTTATCCGTCAATACAAAATGGTTTATCCGTCAATACAAATGTTTTATACGTCAATACAAAATACTTTATACGTTAATACAAAATGGTTTATCCGTCAATACAAAATGGTTTATCCGTCAATACAAATGTTTTATACGTCAATACAAAATACTTTATCCGTCAATAAAAAATGTTTTATACGTCAATACAAAGTGCTTTATCCGTCAATACAAAGTGCTTTATCCGTAAATACAAAATGTTTTATTCGTAAATACAAAGTGCTTTATCCGTCAATACAAAATGCTTTATCCGTCAATACAAAGTGTTTTATCTGTCAATATAAAGTGCTTTATCCGTCAACACAGAATGGTTTATCCGTAAATACAGAATGTTTTATCCGTCAATACAGAATGCTTTATCCGTCAACACAGAATGGTTTATCCGTAAATACAAAATGTTTTATCTGTGAATACAAAATCCTTTATATGTCAATACAAAGTGCTTTATCCGTCAATGCAAAGTGTTTTATTCGTCAATACAAAGTGCTTTATCCGTCAATACAAATTGCTGTATCCATCAATACAGAATGTTTTATCCGTCAATAAAAAATGTTTTAAACGTCAATACCAAAATGGTTTATCTGTCAATGCAAAGTGTTTTATTCGTCAATACAAAGTGCTTTATCCGTCAATACAAAATTTTTATCCGTCAATACAAAATGATTTATTCGTCAATACAAAGTGCTTTATCCGTCATTACAAATTGCTTTATCGGTCAATACAAAATGCTTTATCCGTCAATACAAAATTGCTTTATCCGTCAATACAAAGTGCTTTATCCGTCAATACCAAAATGTTTTATCCGTCAATACAAAATTTTTTATCCGTCAATACAGAATGGTTTATTCGTAAATAATAAAACGCTTTATCCGTTAATACAAAATGGTTAAACCGTCAATACAAATTGCTTTATCCGTAAATACAAAATGGTTTATCCGTTAATACAAAATGGTTAAACCGTCAATACAAATTGCTTTATCCGTCAATAAAAAATGTTTTATACGTCAATACAAAGTGCTTTATCCGTCAATACAAAGTGCTTTATCCGTAATTACAAAATGTTTTATTCGTAAATACAAAGTGCTTTATCCGTCAATACAAAATGCTTTATCCGTCAATACAAAGTGTTTTATCTGTCAATATAAAGTGCTTTATCCGTCAACACAGAATGGTTTATCCGTAAATACAGAATGTTTTATCCGTCAATACAGAATGCTTTATCCGTCAACACAGAATGGTTTATCCGTAAATACAAAATGTTTTATCTGTGAATACAAAATCCTTTATATGTCAATACAAAGTGCTTTATCCGTCAATGCAAAGTGTTTTATTCGTCAATACAAAGTGCTTTATCCGTCAATACAAATTGCTGTATCCATCAATACAGAATGTTTTATCCGTCAATAAAAAATGTTTTAAACGTCAATACCAAAATGGTTTATCTGTCAATGCAAAGTGTTTTATTCGTCAATACAAAGTGCTTTATCCGTCAATACAAAAGTTTTATCCGTCAATACAAAATGATTTATTCGTCAATACAAAGTGCTTTATCCGTCATTACAAATTGCTTTATCGGTCAATACAAAATGCTTTATCCGTCAATACAAAATTGCTTTATCCGTCAATACAAAGTGCTTTATCCGTCAATACCAAAATGTTTTATCCGTCAATACAAAATTTTTTATCCGTCAATACAGAATGGTTTATTCGTAAATAATAAAACGCTTTATCCGTTAATACAAAATGGTTAAACCGTCAATACAAATTGCTTTATCCGTAAATACAAAATGGTTTATCCGTCAATACAAATTGCTTTATCCGTCAATACAAAATGCTTTATTCGTAAATAATAAAACGCTTTATCCGTTAATACAAAATGGTTTATGGGTCAATACAAAGTGCTTTATCCGTCAATGCAAAATGCTTTATCCGTCAATACAAAATGCTTTATTCGTAAATAATAAAACGCTTTATCCGTTAATACAAAATGGTTAAACCGTCAATACAAATTGCTTTATCCGTAAATACAAAATGGTTTATCCGTCAATACAAAATGCTTTATCCGTCAATACAAATTGCTTTATCCGTCAATACAAAATGCTTTATTCGTAAATAATAAAACGCTTTATCCGTTAATACAAAATGGTTTATGGGTCAATACAAATTGCTTTATCCGTCAATTTAAAATGCTTTATTCGCAAATACAAAATGGTTTATCCGTAAATACAAAATGGTTTATCCGTCAATACAAAATGATTTATTCGTCAATACAAATCGCTTTATCCGTCATTACAAATTGCTTTATCGGTCAATACAAAATGCTTTACCCGTCAATACAAAATTGTTTATCCGTCAATACAAAGTGCTTTATCCGTCAATACAAAATGCTTTATCTGTCAATACAAAGTGCTTTATCCGTCAATACAAAGTGCTTTTTCCGTCAATACAAAATGCTTTATCCGTCAATACAAAATGCTTCATCCGTCAATACAAAGTGCTTTATCCGTCAATACAAAATGCTTTATCCGTCAATACCAAAATGTTTTATCCGTCAATACAAAATTCTTTATCCGTCAATACAAAGTGCTTTATCCGTCAATACAAAATTCTTTATCCGTCAATACAAAATGCTTTACCCGTCAATACAAAGTGCTTTATCCGTCAATACAAAATGCTTTATTCGTCAATACAAAATGCTTTATCCGTCAATTCAAAGTGCTTTATCCGTCAATTCAAAGTGCTTTATCCGTCAATACAAAGTGCTTTATCCGCCAATATAAAAGGCTTGACCGGTCAATACAAAATTGTTTAACCGTCAATACAAAGTGCTTTATCCGTCAATACAAAATGCTTTATCCGTCATTACAAAATGCTTTATCCGTCAATACAAAATGTTTTGTGTCTATACAATGCTTTATTTGTCAATACAAAATACTTTATCCGTCGAAACAGAAGTGATTTCTCAGTCAATACAAAATGCTCTATCCGTCAATACAAAATGCTTTACCCGTCAATTCAAAGTGCTTTATCCGTCAATATAAAGTGCTTTATCCGTCAATACAAAAGGCTTGACCCGTCAATACAAAATTGTTTAACCGTCAATACAAAGTGCTTTACCCGTCAATACAAAATACTTTATCCGTCAATACAAAATGTTTTGTGTCTATACAATGCTTTATTTGTCAATACAAAATACTTTATCCGTCGAAACAGAAGTGCTTTCTCTGTCAATACAAAATGCTCTATCCGTCAATACAAAATGCTCTATCCGTCAATACAAAATGCTTTATCCGTCAATACGATGTACGTGAGCGTATTTCGATTCTGACAGACTACTTTCAAGTGCGAGAAACATGAAAGTGTTTCATGATTGACTGGTGTATCTATTATGGTATTAAACGGTTATTTACCGGAAATAAATGAAATTTGTTTAATATTTTCATACACATATGAATTAAGTTACTATCCGTGTTCATAACAAAATTGCATTGCGCCTTGACTGTAAGACGTAGCGAATTCTTATTTTCCTACGACATACAACGGGCATGGCTTCAGTGCATAAAAAGATAAACAACTGACGTTTTTGCCCCGCTGTATGTGAAATTCTGTGTTGAATTATTGCAGGATAAACAGAACACACGGTAAGTATCTTAAAAATACAAGGTTTGTTTTTGGCTCGGAAAGATGGCTCACCATCTCGTCCTTCCCAATAAACTTGGCCTTGTATTGAAAGATAATTACCATGTACATCAAGAGATGTACAAAGGACGTTGCTGATTACCGTACAGACAGATGTGTTCACTATGTTTATACGTTAAGGATGCGAGAGATGCAGGTTGATCAGAACTATGGGCAAGTTTTATGGTCGCCATCTTTTTCTCATTGAGAAATATTCTGTATCTTTAAGTGATATGAAGATGGATGTTTTTGAGTATGCTCATTAGTGTGTTTACTTGTTGTGATTGACAATGATACTCGGTTCTCATATTGAGAACTTGATGTTTACCTGGATGTGACAAAGATTTACATGGCAGATGTCGTCGATGAAGCAGAAGTCGCTTACTCTTCCGGAACACCTGGGCCCGTATTCATGAAACCGTTCTCATGCTCAAGCATGGATTCTGTGCTCATGCCAGCTTTCTTTAAACTAACCTTAATCATGTCAAAGAGTAAAAAAATCATTATAAATGTTGAAAACAGCTTTCGACTTAATGTCTCTTCAACTTGTTTCCAAAACTTTGACAAAAGTAGATTTTGAAAATAAATTATAGTAGGTATAAGAAATTAGGCCTGAGCACAAAATCCATGCTTGAGCATGAGAACGGTTTCATGAATACGGGCCCTGGTCTTATTCTCTTGTACTTTAACAATAGTCTCCATGTAAATCTTTCCTTTGTTCATATTTTGCCTCTGGTTTAATCGATTTTGAGTTTGGATTATGATTTTGTTAACACTTCGGTATTCTCTTATTTAATTTTCTCCTCTCAGCTACGTGTATTTTCTGATATATAGTCCCGTTTCAGCTATTTTTTCACTTGTTCAAATGTTCTGTTGTCACCACAAATCTCTGACAGTAAGATCTTCCACAGTTTTCGATAATCCAATTTTATTTAATCAGAGTTTCAAAGATCTTCGCTATACTTGTCTCCAATCATTCCAATTGTTCGTTTGCGCTATACTTTCGTTATTATACCAGGTATTCCATTGTTCTCAATATTAGTCTCCGTAGACTTTCACAAGCCTGGCTTCCATGATCCTGGTCTGCTCTGGCTTCAGTAAACCGCCTAAGTCAGCATATTGTATAAGTATCAGCATCAGCATATTGTATAAGTACAAGTTATTTAATAATGTCTTCTCCATGACGTAAGTTAATCTCATTTGAGTAGTGGCACGGTACATAATATACACATTTTCGTAGTACACGATTTGAAATTATACAGAACTAGTTTAATTTTACTTCTAAATTCATAAATTAAAGAGGTTTTACGCACTTGACCTTTTTGCTTCTACATAAGTTTAGAATTTTTAGATTCCCACCTTTTGGTCCCTAGCATCACGAAGAGAGTCCTAGGAGGACGAAACAGATGTATGATGCAGTTTAATTCATTTTTTCGGCATACTGTACATGCATTTATTACTAAATTCAAACGGTCCAACATATGTGTGTGTTACGTCAACTTTTCCAAACCCTTCAAGATCTATTGACATAATTTGCAGTATATTTGAATAACCTTCACTGATGTGCAGTGCCTGCAGTAATGTCATCGTGACCTTGACCTGAAAGTTAAAAAAGACATTATTGCGACTTTTTCCCATATTTCTTGTACCGGCGATACTTGGTATACATATATTTACATTTGCGCTGCAACACACTATATGAACATTACCAGCAAAAATGCCTTTTATAAAACTATGAAAGCAATGGTTCTCGAGACGTAGCACGTGATTTCATTATGACGTCATAGATCAAGCTTGTTCAACGAGAGTCTTGTCGCGCCGCTTCGAATAACAAGGAGAATGCCCTTACGTCAAACGCTCAAATGACTAATTATAATCATTGGCGCCAATTTTATTCACGCCTGGCTGTTCCGCCAATGTCGTTTAAATGACGACACATATACAAACGCAGGTAATAAACTATTAATTCGAAAAAAATATCAATAAAGTTAAGCAATTGTTCTATAGTAAAAATGTAAATAAAAGGATTGAAAGTCATTTTCTTAACTTTCATAGTGCTATGAAAGGTCAGTCGTTACATCCATATTCAGCATGCTATACTAGCTGGCTTCATTCAATATGGATGTAAAGGCTGACCTTTCATAGCACTATGAAAGTTAAAAAAATGACTTTCAATCCTTATATACAAGATATATTAATGAAACTTACATTATACCTGCATCACCTGTAGACGTTGTACACTGCTCTGTCATTAGGTACTTGTGACCTTCACCAAAAGATCAGAGGTAAAAAATGGCTGACCCTGGTTTCATCAACGTTCCTTAACTTAAAGAAACTCCTTAACTTAAAAATGTCCAGAGGAAAGCATTACAGAAGTTAAGGAATGTTCCTTAACTTAAGATTTTCCTCTTAACTTCTATAATGCTTTCATATGGACATTTTTAAGTTAATGAGTTTCCTTAATAAGTTAAGGAACGTTGATGAAACTGGGGCATCATTGTTTAAACATTGGAAAAGTGTACGCCAGGGTGATGCCTATGATCCCTCACTGTGTCTAATTACAATAATTGCCGAAACTTCAAGGTCATCGGATGAAAGGTCAGAAATATTACATTTATCTTTTCGTTATGACATCAAGGAGCAAAGGTTGTCAGACTGAAACAAGGCACATGTGTGGTAAAATTAGGCAGCGTAAGGCCCTCGAGCCCAAAGTCTGGACATTTGGCTCAATGGTTAGAGCCCTCGCCTACCAAGAGTGAGTCCCGGGTTTAATTCCCGGCCAGCCACAACACAAGTATCATTTATCTAGGCATTGCTGTTTCTTTTGTCACAGTTTACCTAGTAACCATTTCCAGGTAAACTCTAAGAACGCCCTCTACTGTTTATTGTTGCTTCTTCAAATCATTTCATAACTAGGCCTATTTCCTGATGATTCTGGACTGGGTTGGTCCTTGAAAAAAATAGCTCAATTGGTAAAGCGTCCTTCTAAAGTTTGGGGGGTCCTGGGTTTAAATCCTGGTCTGGCCATTGCATTTCTCTCACAACTTCTACAACAGTTTTAAGGTACTGTAGAAGCCAACATTTTCGTGGTGGAATTTTTCGCAGAATTTTCGAGCTGCCACCATGCTCTGTGTACCTTTAATACTATTACACACTGTAGAGCTGTTAACTAAATATTCGCGTCTGGATATATTCGCAAAGATTTAATGCCAGCGATATAAGGGACAATTTCCACATAGCAAAAAATTCCACTTTTACAGTTAGCAAGAAATGATATTGTCATTTTACTACAATAGTAAAACAGTATTGATAAAAGTCAATACCTATCTATGTAGTATTCAGTATTGTTCAGTAAACATTGAATATCTACATTACTGAACCCAGACACAAAATACCAAAAACAATTTCTTGTTTTTTCAAAGTGTTGTGTTTTATTTACACTAACATGGTCCAATTTGAAAACATAGTTATAAAAAATTTGTTGACCATACAAAATACTTTTAAGAAATCACAGATCGTTTCATGACATTTCAGGATATTCTTTGTCATTTCCTTTTTCCTCCTACAAGAAAAAGCTACATTTTTTGTAGGAAACATGCAATATTTTCATCAAGGAAATAATTCGTTCCTGCAACAAGTACAATATTTTAAAATGTACGACATGTACATTTTTTTTTTTCAGATCACATAGGTGTACATGTATATACAACAATATAAGGTCAATTTCATTTGTCATACAATTCAACCTATAAATGTACATATAGGGAGAACAGTTTTTACATCTTAGTGCAAAAACTCAACTTTCCAACAACAACATCATAACAACACAGTTTGTGTAAGTACAGTACACCATTAGATATCTCAGGTTTTTATCATCCGTTTGTCGGTATCATCTTTAATCAAGTCAATATTCACAAGCCAATAGATTGTATTTCCTGGTAACATAACCTGCATCATTAGAGGTTCAAAAAATCTTTCTAAGCTAGGAAACATTACCACAAACTCTAGGTAAATGTAGATGCTTATTTTTTTACCAATTTCTGTTTAAAAAACTGAAGATCAAAAATGTTAAAACATTTTCTTTTTTTCCTGACTATGATATAGAATGAAAGCATATCACTTTTGCATTTCTGACATATCCCAAATTTTTTTTAACAGATGCAGATATTTTTCCTTTTCTGAAAAATATTGTAAATGTTTTTAATTAAATTTTGAAAATTAAAAATAAAAAAACTTTCTGGGAAAGATAACAAAGATGAAGAAGACCGAGATATCAAACTGGTGTTTATGTTTTGGAATTTATAATTCCTTTTCAACACCACACTAAACCAAGGTGCAGCTATATAATAAATAATGTGTTGGTTTTCACAAAAATATACAGAACAGAGAAAACAAACGGCCTTAATATTCTACACACGAATTTTTTTACATGAAATTGACATATCTCTACAGTTTTGATTCTAATTTTATTTTCATGCCTTTATCAATACTTTAACAAGAGTTTATTTTGAATTACAAAATTACCACAGTGAATTAATTCACCCCTTAAAACACATTTGAACTCTTCCAATTCAAAGGTTGGAATAGTCTATTAAGAAATTTCAGGGACAAGTAAATTAATGAATTGCAATTGCAGGCACAAGCACACATAATATTTCATGAACTTTATTTTGAACATACCCATAAATTGTTCGACTTAATTCAGATTTTTTCCCCCAGTTTTGTACTAACCTTTAATGTTCCCTTCATGAATTTAAAAATTTACAATAAAAAGTGATTTTATTCTTTCAAATTTAAAAGTGATTTTATTCTTTCAAATTTCAACTTAAAGACTTACACCATGGATTTTGGGTGACTTTTACAATGATACTATAGACAGCTAACCAAAGATGATCACACATCTCTACCTAAAGCTTGAATGACACAAAATAATTGCTAGCAAGTTTGTTATAAAGACAATTTTTGAAATTGAAAAATAAATAATGCTTAATGTTCAATCATGTTGAAAGGGCCAGAAATTCTAGGATGTGAAAACCAAGAAGGCAAGGATGATTCGATGAACTCCATGAATAAATACCTGCTTACACAAAAAAGAAAAAAAAAGAAAAAAATTTAAAAAATCTTACTGATATTATATATAATTAAGACAACTGTCAATGAAAATAACATTTTAAATCTATGACAAAATGCAATCTGGGAGGTGAAAATTTTTGAAACTAAACTTAGATTTGAATAAGATAACTTACCGGTATGACAACACTGGGCTGTCAGGGCATGATCACAACCAAGCTTTTTCACAAGACATTTTAATTCTCCTCGACCAAACATTCATCGGTAAGTGAATATTGATGTAGAGAATTAACTTGGGAAACTGGTCTGTTACTATCAACAAGTACTGAAGCATATATATCTGTTTTATCATATACAGTGCACTCCTCTTTATATCATGTTGTATTTGTCAGACAAAAACATGATATTGGAATGTGACATTAAGAGAAACATGTTTTTCCACGGAATCTTGTGCATTTCCAATCTCCTTAACTAAAAGTAAGCTAATCAATGTACATATGAAGATTATTTCAATTAAAACTCATTTTTGGGATTTTTTTTTATTTTCTATGCAACATTTTGTATATGTTCTATCTGTAATCAATGGAAATGACATCATTTTATGTGATTGGTTAAAAAAAACATGATATTAAGAGGAATTCACCTCAAAATACATGATATTAACCAAATAAAATTACACAGATTATATAGAGGGAAAAATGGTGCTTGGGAAAAACATGATATAAAGAGGAATGTGATATTAACAGGGTGATATCAAGTGGAGTCCACTGTACCACTTATCACTAAGTGAAAACAGACAGAATCCTATTATTATGAAGATGAAGTACCGAGTCCTACCATCATACTCCTCACAATACTAAAACAGTCCGACTCCCCTTCAGCATATTGACAGTATATAAATGTGTTCTGAAAACAGCAAAAATTGCTGCATCAATGTTTGAAATGAAAAAAAAAATATAACATACGGAAGGCCTGCGAGTTTTCATGATATAAAACCAACATAAACAAATTCAGTTCAACTTTGAGGTACAATTGGTGTTCATAACAATACAAGTTTTAAATCAGTGAAATAAAAAAAAAAAAGAAAATAGTGAAATTTAATGTCAACAAACTTATGGAAAAATCTGGAAAGGCGTCATTCCCAATGGATGAAATAAAAAGTTCTACAAAAGTTAAAGAAAGAAATGTTTCCTTACAAGTGGAACTTGTTAATATTCATCAAATCAGGTCAACCTTGGAATAATCTTTAAATTGATAGTTCAACAATATATTCAAAACCACAGATTTTTAATCATTTTCTGAAATAAGTATTCAATGAATCTAAATTAAATTAAACATAATGCATGTTCATTATATTAACGAATAATGAATATTTAATCTGCAGTATTGATGACTTCTAAATATTCAGTAATTATACTGAGAATTCATAGTATTATTGAATTTCTGAATATTCCTCACAGTCATGAGATCCAGTTGGAGATGATTTTACAAAAAGTCTTGTCATCAGTTTGGGAACACTCGAAAACGATACAATAACATGAAATTAAACTGGAATTATGCAGCTTCCATTCAAGATGGTTTATTTTGGGAGATTTAAATAAATAGTAAAAACATCACTTTAGAAAGTAGACAAATCATGGATCATACAAAAACCATACTGTAGCATTAAACAACTCGGTGAAAATCTGTATCTGACAATACACTATAAATGTATAAAGTTTAGCAGTAATCTTATTTAGCAATTTTCGTGCTGAAACCATACTGCTAAATTATAATTCCGCTAAATATTGTTTCTGTATGTATTAAGACTGTGCAAAATTCATTACATCATTGTGCCAAGTTGGTTAAACTTGGTTAAGCCCTAAAATCTGAATGCACTAAAATAAATACATTTACAGTACACTTATAATAGCTACTGGCAACAATGACTAACATATTTTTATTGGTGACCTTCTCAAAAACAAGATATCGGATGCAATGCTTGAACACAAAACGTTGAGCATGGTTGTAATTAAATGACATTTTTAAAGAAAATAATAAAATGGAGACATTTTTTGGGGGTTAAGGAAACATTCATTTTTATGGAAAATGAAAAGATCTAAAATGAGGAACAATTCACAATAACAATGTTTCAATGTTAAGTAGGTGATTTTGGATGTTATCCATTTTAAATAATGAATTTAATTCAGAGATTCTAAATATTGCTTGAAAGCAAAATTTTGCAAAACTGAACTACCCAGCATTTGCAGGTTTTCAGTTAAAGTTTAATGTCACAATCTTGATCAATGTAAGTAATTAAGCAAAATTGATGAAAAAATCTGTGAAAATTCAGCATAAAGCCAGCAAAAATATGGTACTAAAAAAAGGCATGCTTATATTTGTAGCATTGAGGAAAATATGACAATAATATCAACATCTTAAATTACAATTAAGGAAATTTCCATCACAACTCCATTATGTGAATAATTGAACTAATTTATCCCCAAGACACATTTGAAAAGTTCATCTTGAAATTTCAGGGGTGATTGATCATGAGTTTAAGGCGTAATATACCACACTTTAACTGAACCGTCTTCCCTAATATTTTTACAGATTTCCTATAGGGAAGAAGGTCATTATAACTTGCACATCTTGTAAATTCCTTGAAGATATATTTTAATGTTACAACAAAATGTATCAATACATGAGCATAAACAAAATTCAAGCAGTTATCTAACAAAGGTAGTGCTAATCTGATTTTTAATGGAGATCAATCGTGTAAAATATTTTTTTTGTTCAATTCTTCTTATTCTTCGTATTCCTTTTCAACTTATAATCACAAATTAATCTAAAGTAACAAAATGTCAAAATGTCAACGGTGAATTTTTCATCACAGTAACTGTCAATACACAGGTTGCTGTATACAAAAGGGAAATAACTCACCAACATAATCAAAACACTCGGCACAAATACATGTGGACTGTAATGATACTGTTGCATACTGCCATTGTTTGTAATAAATAAATAGCACTCTATGTACATACAAACTAGAAATATCTGCGAGACATGAATGGGCCCCTTCCCCCATATGAAGTTCTTCATGCTTATAATATTAAGTATGCAAAGGTTGATGACAATCGGATCAGTAGTTATTTAAATAAGCTGGTTACATTACCATAGGATGAAACGGACATGAGTAACACTATATGCCCCCCCCCCCCACTCCCATTTAATGGCGGTACCATAAAAAGTGCAAAATCCTGAAGCCAGTGTTTTTAATATTTGTAATAAAACTTTAAGATGAAGAGAGTTTTCCAAATATCAGAATGAGTTAATATTTTCCAAGATATTAAAACAAGATTTTTTTTCCTGATATTACAGAATATAATAATTCACCAGCATTGAAAATATTAAATGTTAGTTTATATTAAAAAATAAATTGTGACTGGAATAGAGCTTTATAAACTAAAGAATTTCTGGAAAAAGTATGGTTCAAAGAAACATAGTTTGATATAAATTATTTGATCATAAGAAAATTGATATGCAATAATTTGTAATATTTTACTAAGAATCTTATATCACACATGAAGTGACTTCTATTAACTCACCCCTAAAGTCACATTTGAACTATTCTGATTCTTAGATTGGAATAGTTCATTATGAAATTTCAGGGGAGAATGATATGTACAGTACATAATTTCGTCTAAGCACTTTGTGTAACAATTGGGTGGTCGGGTGGTGCAGTGGATAGCGCATTTGCCTTTCACCAAGGCGTCCGGGGTTCGATTCTCGGACTGAATGTGAAAAAGTATGGGGGTTACCTGCCCAACTACGTGGGTTTTCTCCGGGTACTCCGTTTTCCTCCCACAGTAAGACCCCGCACATGCGCTAACATCCAGGCCAACAAGAGTGATTAATATATAAAGTTGGATAACTTGTTTCATAATTGTTGTAAAATAAATAAAGTTAATATTTATTTGTGTAACAATCAAATACATGTTTATCCTATTAAAACTATCTAATATTATAAAGTTTACATCCCTAGTGTAAATATCTTTAACAAAATAGGTACATATTTATGCCGATACAACACAAATCAAGAGATACTCGCGTGTGTAAATATTCTTCACAAAATAAAGCTTTATCGAGCATACAAACAAACACATTTATGCTGTAACATTTGGCAGGAAGTTTCATGCAACGAAACTCAATGGACGGAAATCAACAATATGGACGAAACAACGAGGACCGTGGGTAAGTTCCCTTTGAGGTGACATCACAGCGTAACAGTTTAATATTCTCTGTACGTGTCATTACAGGGTCGTGATTCTGCCACCCACAGTGTGTTATAAGACAGAAGGATCCCACTTCCATCTCAATGTCCTAAGAGAAATGGATCCAAATTTCAACACAATAACATCAGATAAAATGGATCAAATATTCCCCAGATGTGTGACAGAAATACAAAGATCCCGATTTCCTCACAATGTGACATCAGAATGGATCCGACTTTCTCTTTAAGAATGTGACATAATCACAGAAATTGGATCCTTTAATCCTAATTGTGTCCTCATTCAGGAAACAGATCCCATAATCCTTTCAATGTGTTCACATTGGAGAAAAAGGATCTCATATTAAATCCTTGGAGTCTTCATCAGAGAAAACAAATCCCATTTTCCTAACAATGAGTACTTTTAACTAAACTTCCAGGTGACCCGGGGTCCACTTCTCCGCGATGTGTGTTCACTTCAGGCCAAGGATGGTTATCACATGATCCTTTATAGACTGATCAATTCTCACACAGGTTTGATGATGAACCTGCAACAGAAAAAAAGAAGATAATAAGAAGTTGACTGACCAATTCTCACAGAGGTTTGATGAAAACCCTGAAACAGGAAAAAAAAGAAGAATTCAACAAAGGGGCATAACTCCATAAACTAAAGTCGGATAATAGTTTTACTGATGTCATTAACACTTTTTTTGTAGTCAATCTGATTAATTTATATAGCTCTCACGGTAAACATGTAACTCTGGTAAATACTAGCTGCAAATACCCCTCGGTCAGTTGAGCGCAAGACTAGTAGCCAGAGGTTCCAGGTTCGACTCCTGGTGGAGGCATTGAAAAAATTAATGACCTCTGTTACAAAAATAGAGTTACCCATCCTATTAAGATTGAAACTAATCTGTTTACTTGAGATATATCTTGCAAATCTTGCCCACCAGCTTGCATACCAGAGTATGAACAATGTTGTTTTACTTGTTAATACATCTTTTCCAATCTGAATCTAACACTATCTTTAATAAGCAGCAATGTTTTAAGTATTTCCTTTTCTTGTTATTATACTCCAATTAGTTTCTAGACTTAAAGATTTATAACTTATATACTCTATGAGGAAACACAGTTTTCTGAGCTTAGAGATAAATAAAATCTACATGGATATCAGAAACAGGTTTACGGGACGTAAATATATACTGCCGTGAAACCGGGGTTCATCCTAGGATGCAATTGCACATTAAATTGTGTATTTGTACATTTGTCATCGTGAAGTATTGTCACAGTAACATTACCTACAGGTATTAAACATTTCAAAGTTTCACATTTCTAAGGTATTCACTGATCCTTAACCTGAATCGGCCTGACCCCAATTAGGTCGGAGAACTACCTATTACAGTTACACTGACCCACGGAGAAACTCGTTACATTTATTGGGAAATTTTAAACAGGTAAAAAGCAATAAAACATTGCAGGCTGTGTTTACACAGATGCTATGTGTTCATTTTGTTTCAGATTTATTCCAGTTATAAAATTAGATACACAGAAAATTTCTTCAATTTCTGCTGGTTTTATCAAGTGTTCCCTTTCTCAAATTTTTTTTGTATGCAGGTGCGATTTGGAAAACCCATAAAAATTCATTTGTCTACGAAAACAACAATTTGAGTCTTATACACCCGCTATAAATACAATTCTACATATCTCAGTTTGATGGAATTTTACGTTCTCTGAAAGTGTCCGATAGGATGACGGTCGGAGAATGCACCCCATAATTAGCGCGGAGTACAGTGTATCAGGTACCATAGTAGTGTTTGTTAGAACCAGAATCCTGTAAAATGTTACACAATGTAAGTATAGGATATTATATATGTCTATGTGGACCTTGAACTTTGACCTTTCTACACTCAATGAATGTCTCGCATGTCCATGACTATTACATGTAAGTGTCAATCAGGAGTATTCTTTGATCATCCTCCTCAATCAACAAATCTTTATGAATGAATTAAAGTAAATAATCTGAATCCTCATGGATTTTATTCTGACAATTTTGTACTTAATGCACAGACCTGCTGTAAGTTTCAATTTAAAAATCCAAATTTTAAATGATCTAAACTGATAACCAGCAGGCTGAAACACGTAGGCAACACAATGGTTTAAGAAGAATACAGTTTATGTACAGTGTACCAGCCGAGATGCAGGAGTTACGTACTTCTTACATTATTTTACAAGATATCTCTGTGTAATCTATATTAATTCATACACCCCTAACATTTCATGATGAACTATTCCAACCTTTGATTTGGGAGATTTTAAATGTGTCTTCAGGGTAGATGAGTTTAGGTATCCTTCTCTGACCGAGAAGACGAACCACTATTAACTAGAACTTATTGGACGTTGGTTCTTTGGGTACTTGTCGACAGTCCTACCCTGCTTAATCTGAACATAAGTTTGTATATTTTCCCACGGATAAGGAAAATAATTTTTCAAGTTCCTTCAATGTTTTATAAGAGATCTTTACACAGAACTGACAAAAGCCATCCATTTTAACACTGAATTGTGAGGCAGACATCCAACCTTTGTTTTACCATGGGGTCTTGGTCAATACAAAGCTTGTGTCCAGACAAGATCCGAGTCGCACAGATGTTTATCAAGTATCTGAGGTACACACTTCAATGTCAGCCTACTTTTTAAATAATTTGATAAACATGTCCGGGGTTCTTGTTTATTTCAATCTGATCAATTATATAAATTTTGGTGTATTTCTAATAAAATTTTTAGTTGAAACCATAATATATTTTGTTTGCAAAATAAAATGAAAAAAACATTGTGTAACAATTATTATATCTATACACCTTAACAATAAAACATGTTTACTTAAAATCTTGAATAAGAATTTTTTATTCGTGTATCAATAAAGTGATAAAATGAAAATAACACTGATCTTTACAGCCTTCATGATAAGTTTTACAAAATCTGTCACTGCTATGAAAATCTATTTTCTCTTATTTGTACATAAAACAATTTTGATTTCACAATAAATGTATGCAAAGGGACCTGAAGAATCTTAAAAGTGTGTTTTTCAAAAGTTTGAAGATCTCAAAGTCTCGAGAATCACTTTTTTGTACGTTTTGAAACTAGATGAGCTCGTACTGATCATCTTCACAACTGTACAATTATTAGTTCACAACGGTTTAAAGCAGTATCGATCACGTTACCATTTATAACGCTTCCCTTGTACAATAAAACTATTTAAGGGTAGCGGTACTCCTTATGCTGTCTCCTGATTTTCATTTCTACAGAAATCGCAAGGAGATACATTATATTTATGTACAATAATGAAATGTAACTTGACCTAAATTATCACTAACTAAACATGGCATAATCTGATGTGATATTTTTTCATTTTCATAATATCTTGTTATACCCAACCCAATTAGAAATGTAGATATACAAATATATAGGCCCAGTATCTTCTCCAATAGAAAAAAAATATTAATATCGTTTATGAAAATGGTAGTTTAACACGCCCCTAGAGATATCACAAACATTTACATCATTAATTTAATGATGTCGAGTATCACTAATACGTTTAAACGTATCTCGACATACGCCCCTAAAAAACTATTACTGTGGTATTTGATGTCCACAATTGACGTCGTAATCGGTGCAAAAATTTAATATTTAGCGTCAAGACCCTATCACTCGATATCAAACAGTGACATCATAATTATCTCTACATACACCACAATACACAATAGTTTTAGCATATATATGGTACATCTTCTTAACAACGAAGACGAGAATGATCTCCCGTTGAAGTAGAGATGGAGGAACACGATAAGAATGTCCCACCACCTTGTGAAAATATTCCCTTTTAATCGCTAGACATCCCTAACAGAAGAACCGGAGTCGATCAACACCTTTACAGTTGACAGAGGGACACACCAGGTTTTGTATTTATAGGACAAATTTCAGCTTTTATTAAGGCAGAATGGATTCCCTTTCAAAACGCACAACTTTGTATGGTTGAAATTCACCCCGGGGCAGAGAAAAAGCATACAAGTTTATCACACCGGGCATCAGATTTCTTCTCTGGTAATGAGAGTATGCACTCGGCTTTATGTTTTCCCCTTTTTTCACCTGTGGACAATCACTGAAGATATGATATGAAATAAGGATGACCTACTCTCAAGGCGTTGACAGTAAATGTTTACACGCACTAGAATTAAGGCAGATCATATTCACATTAAATACACACCCACCGCAACGACCGAGACTCATCATTCGGGTAAATATTTGTTGGAAAAAATAATTTATTTTCGTATTTGCTTTTCAACACTAATAACTGTTATTATATCTGAAATGCTTTGAAGATGTTTAAGTCAGAATAACAGCAAACATGAAATTGGACCCAGAAATCTAAACTCTGTAGAGTTTATAGGAGATCATCAGACTAACATGCAACTCGTTTAATCAAAACTTGAGAAAATAATACTCTTTTCAGCCGACTGGGTCGAAGACTGACACTAGGTTTGGTCCTCTGATACATCAACAGTACATCCGACCAGTACAGATTTTTTGAAAAACAATTTTAGAGATTTGGTTTTAATTTGTTTTATTTCCTATTTACAGTAAAGGTCATGTAAGGACGGCACAAGTGAAAATACATTGATCAATATTCACATTACTGGTATTTTAACTGAATATATTAAAACTGACATGTCTGAAACTAATTTGTATTAAAAACAATAAAGAGATAAATGTTTCTATAGAAAAGCAAGATTTTAGTTTGTGTTTTACTGAAACTACCTATTGACAAAACAATATAACAAAACACAACCCGTTATTGAATATAAATGACACAAACCTGTCCGCTATGTACATTCGTACATGCCATATTTTTAAGCTGAAAATAACTCGCCAGCAAATTAGTATTTCCCAAATTCAAAAGTCTAGAATATCATCCGCATAAAATTGTCTCCTGAGAAAAATATTAAAGGTTTTTGGTTTCATAAGATTTGCAACCTGTCAAATTGTATGGAATTTTAAGGTCACTCTCTAACAAAGAAAACTGACTTTTGAGAAATGTCCTAACGAGGGGAGTTTGGTCTGGAATTGACCCCACTGGTACCGCAGGCCCATTAGCCTGGGAGCCGGGTAATTACGCTAATATTCTTCATATTGTAGTGTTGGAGAACTCTGACTGCATATGCTAATGATGTTAGCCATCGCAAGGGTCTACACAATCAAAATTCCCTAAAAATGGCCCTTATTTTGTCAGTACAATAATTACACTGCGTATCAAATTACTTATAACGACAATCAACATCCTTGGGGTCGTACGTTACACAGAAATCACCGGAGCTTGAAAGAAACAACAATGACTATTTTTAACAACCCTGACTTGTATATTTTTTAACAATGTTCGTCATGAATCTGCAATTTTGATTTTCAGAATCACGTTTTCTTCTCTTTTTTTTTTTTGAACGTGACTAAAATAAATGCTCATAAACTTTGGTCTAATATGTTAAGTATAATTAAAACTCTATATATATATCATGTTGTGACATCAGTATATCAAAATCCATTACTAGGATTGATTAACAAAGTCATTAGGAAATATCGGATATTATTTAGCATAAAGTTTCAATGTTATTTCATGTAATTTCAAAATCTGTCTCAAAAACATTATAGTTTATCTGTCTCTTTCAATATAGTTTTCAAAAAATATTTTTATTTGCTTAAATCAAAACATCCTTATATGAATATTTTTTTTTTTTATTTTCATGTATTTACAAATGTTCGTTTCAAATTAAAAGGGAACATGAATAAGAAAAAAAGTTTCTATCAAGATAACTTGCTAGACACTATTCCATCAGTTATAGCATAATGATATATTATGTTGACTATAATCTTTGAAAAAATAGATGCTGCAATCTTTTGTCGAAAAGGATGTCTCCAGATTTGGATAAGATGGACAAATGTATGAAACCTACAAAAATTACCTCTGTATCCACATCACATTACATCTGCTATCAAAACAATTTGAACGTTTGGCAGATTTCCTGATGGTATAATTTATTGCCGTGATTGGACGAGGTATAGATGCCTCGCTCAAGATAAAGGCCCAAACCTGGCTACCTGGCCGACACTGGAACACACAGTCCCAGACCAGACGACTCGACATCCACACCCGGCAGATAATCAAATGCACATTTAAAGTCATGTCCGCGATACAATTATTTAACGATTTGTCAACTTACTTAACATAATAAAATTTCATTTTAAATATATTTGACTCTCCCAAAAACCAAGTTGAAATGACAATGCAGTTAATTTCATTTTTTCTAATGTCTAATTTGTTTTTAAATTATGAAATTATTTAAATATGTAGAGCGAATGTTTTAAGTACAGGTTAACATTACGGTTCAGTGGGCAGGTATATCTAATCTAGTCATAAGCATGACCAGCTTAACAAACAGAACTCTTAAAGTGAAATTAAAACTTGAAAACAAGGATAATGTCAATCTATCATATGATTTTGTTAGCAAAATATAGGTAAAACATACCATTTTGCTAATTACCCGATATAAAAAATTTGCACTTTTAATGAAAATGTTAATTCAAAAATTATCATTAATCAGGATTTAAGAATTCAGACGAGAAAGTTCATGTTAGTGCTTTTTGCTTCTAACATTTCAGACCTGGAGGCAGAACATAAAAAGTTCAAAGTAAATTTTACTCTAAGTAGATATCTATGGAATTTTTATCTACTTTCCATGTGTCCATAAAAGGGATAACTCTGGAATAAGTGAAAGTTTGTGTGCAAATCCTAGCCAAGATTAATGTAGGGGATAAGCAAAAACACCAGTCTTTGTTCTTAATGCAGAGGAAACTGTAAATTTCTTGATAACAGAATACAACCAAAGACCATTTCTGTTTATCAAAATGCACATGTTTATAGTCACTCAGAAAAAACTCATTCCAGGTTTTCTCTTTGCTGATATTTGAGGGCAAAGTTATTTAGATGACGGAGTTGACATGACCGATTCTTCATGACTATTGGTACCTTTATACTGTGAGAAGAAGATTTATAATTTTTTTTTCCACATATTTGACCCTTGAAAGTTGGTCAAGGTCATTTATTGAGAAAACTGTATAGCACTCGGTCCCAGGTACCAGTACTTGCTAAGTATCAGTACTCTGGGTCTGAGAAGAAATAATGATAAAAGCAAAAAGTTGACGCTGGACAGACGGCTGGACAACGGACGCCACACCACAGCAGAAGCTCACCTGGGCCAAAGTTGATTTAAACAGTATTTTCATTTTCAGAAATACATATACATTAATAAATACAAATACATAGTAAGAAGGATCTGACGACAAGACATATAGTCTTATTTTAGGCCATCTCCTTCAAGTAATAATTAACAGACATTTATAATCTCTGGCTGACCATAATTGTATAAAATATTTACAAGTAGAACATGTTTTAGGCTAGCAAGATAAGAACATAATATTGAAAGAAAGGAGCAAAAGTATTGATGAAAGATAGAAGATAGAAGTTAAAGGAGTTTGAGAGAGTGAATTGATTCCCTATTTGCACTTAGAATCTGGCCAAAGTTGGCGATATATCGCTAAAAACATGAAAGGAAGAAAAAGTGAAAATATAAGTATTGAACTGTTTTTGTATATATTTATGATGCATTTGACTTACAATGACATGGGTCATAATTAATGCGCTTAATAATTAGCACATATATTATGGTATTTGCATTTACAAAGCTCCACTATTTTAAATGAAGTATGAATACTTTACAAAACAGTTCAATGCCTAAACTTCATACTTCAAAAGTAGCTTTTCAATTATATTTATTTTTGTTTGTAACACTTAATTTCTTAGTATCTTTTGTCAAATTTATTCTCCCCTGTTTTAGTTTATAATTAAAAATTGATTAATCTTACATGATCTTCCTCCATAGTAATATCTATCACTATAATATATACAGTGACTAGTCTCTGCTCAAGTTTTCAATTTTTTCAACAAGATTTTTTTTTTTTGTCTTTTTTTTTCAAAGACAAAGAAGATAAATATAGAAAAATATGGAAACATTATTTCCACCTGGTTCACCAATATCGTGGACATCTTAATCATAAAATGGACAAAAACATGTCACAGTTTTTGTGGAGGGCAAAAAGTGTAAAGATTTGATATTCTAGTCCTTGCTACGACTATACATCTTAATCCTGTTAAGATCTCGGAACACAGCTCATTTAAATAATTTTGTAATAAATCATGATTAAATTGGGATGATAAAAAAGGGAGATTACCTGTGTGGTTAAAACTGCCCAGTGTTAATACTGTACCCATAAATAATTAATACAGACGGGACATAAAAACTCGCAAAATCAACAATAAGCTACCAATATTTTTAAAAGTCCGTAAAAAACATCAAGTGTCCCTGCATTAACTTAAAATATCTAACATCAAAAAGTACATAATATGTTATTTTCTGTTGCCGACGGTTTCATAAAGGCACATGTCCCTTGATAAAGCCGCGATATTCTTCTTTCAAACACATGCACGAAATCCAAACATCAATAAACGTGTTTTAAGCCATTAACAAAACTGATGACTTCTTGAAAATAGAGAGCAGTGTTTTCATGAATGATTTCACATTGCTATAGAGCTGGCATAAAACTAGGATATTACAACGACGGGGTGTCTTTTTTGACAAAATCCGATTGACAGATTTTTTTGGACGTGCAGACAATGAAGGAGAGCCGTCTGTCGAAGGAGATGCTAATCCCTAAACCAGAAACTTATAAAAGGATGAACAACCTTAGTCGACTTCTGACTTCGCGCTTTCAGACTTTCATAAGATGTATCGACAGCTTTATCACAAAAAAAAAAATAAATCTTAGTTAAAAAATTGAAGCTGTTTTTTTAATTATTCAAGTATTAACCTGAATGGTTATTTGTACATAATTTCAGTTATATTCTAATATAAACTACATGTCTTAAGTTATATCTACATTTTTAATTAGTTGAAATTTTGAAAATAAAAGTAATCAATAATTTGTTTTCTACATGATGCTGTAAAGCTGACCATGCTTTGAAATGGTGAATGAAAGTAAAATACTTGCGGTTGAACAGAAGGACAAGGTATCGTTATGATGAAGAATGTGATCCGTTGGATTTACTTGAAGACCGCAAAACCCATTCAGCATAATTGACGACTACAGTGCGGTAGTATACAATTGTAGCTGGGAGCATGGGGCAGCCATGCAGCTTCCCCCATGCATAAAACGGGATATCTACTAATTGTCAACAGTTCAACAGAATGAACATCAACTTAATATTAGATATTCAGTGTGCTTAATCGGGTGGAGTTTATCTTAAACAGTACAGAATGGGACGGCCTCAATCTGCTAGTGATTTATCTCACAATTGAACCCTTGGATCGGCCTTTTCGCAACACTTTCAGGCCACCTATAATGAAACGAGTTGTACGGCTCGCCTGTAGGGTACAAAACCGCCAACAAAATACAGATCATCACCAGATGGTTTTGACTTCCGATCTGAAAGACCAGTCAATTTTTCCACTATTTATAAGGACAAATAATGCTACGAATGTGACCATGCCGGTCCATTTTGCTTTCGCTTTGTGGATAAGTCATCTACGATATGGATAGCCCCTCCGCTGTTCAATTTGGTGACCTTTTTATACGAGGAAATGATCCCAAATGATTGCAAATGTGAATATATATAGACTCAATCTGTGGTGATATCGCCGGCAGTGATCGTACTGAGATTAGTTTCCCATCTTGGTCAGGACAGTGTTTTACATAAGGACGATCATTCTATATCAGAATATAGGTACCAATCTCCCATATACATGAATGTACTGTTATTCCTAAATTTAGCTATATGGGTTCTGAAAACTCAACAGATAACTGATCTGCTGATTAACTTGTCAACCCCTGAAGACACATTTGAACTCTTCCAATTCAAAGGTTGGAATAGTTTATTATGAAATTTCAGGGATGAATGATTTAAGACAATAAAAAAAAATGTCAAAATAATAAACAAAGTCAAAGATTAACTTAGCCCAGGTTATTTGAATTCTGATCTGAACTATGTGACCAGCTTGACTTAGATTGACTCCGGACGGATATTACAAAGACATGGCAATTCCCTTGTGATAATACTCTCACAGGCTCATGAACGAATACTAATTTGATTAGTGATCAATTATTGCTCCAAGAAAAGTAATTATCTTGTTTGAATTTGACCGCCATCATCGTCACAGTGATAGTAAGGTCACATTCAGGAGCATTATATGGTTTCTCTGCTAAAATGTCAAGGATAAAAAATATGAGAACATAAGATTAGTAAAACTTTGGACTAGAGATCGACAAAGATTATGCAGAAGTAGTTGTCAACAATTATTAGTAAACCATATAAATCAGTGACATCGTCAAATTTTGAATTATACAAATAATCTAAATTTAATTTCTCATTTCATTTATTTTTATTTTTATTTCAATCAATTGTCTGAAGGCTGCCATTGATTTCCAACTAAATCGACAAACAAATATGATTTATGACAAATCGACAAACAAATGTGATTTATGACAAATCGACAAACAAATGTGATTTATGACAAATCGACAAACAAATGTGATTTATGACAAATCGGCAAACAAATATGATTTATGACAAATCAGAGAATATAATTAGCTATTCCTGAATCCTTCAATATTGTTTTCAGATTCATTTTATAAAATTTGATTTCCACAGCGATAATCAGATGTATATAGTTTAATTACAATGAATTCAAAGAAAAACTTTTTTTTCCCTAAAAAATTCCGTAATATACAAGTGCGACATACCAAAACCTTTTCATTATAGCTATATAGAGTTTATGATTGGATCAGAAATCAATTTATTCATGTAGATATTGAACTTAAAATTGGAAATTTAAGAATCGTACAGAACAGGTATATCATTAGACTGAATTTCAACAGTATGCCAGTGTCAAAAGGATGATAGCAATTAATGGAATATGTTTGTATTGGGAATCTATCAAAAATTATTAAAATTCTAATCAAATTTCCTTTCAACACAAGTTTTCATAATAAATTTTGTCATCTGAATTTTTAAATGAAATTCTACAATTGATAAGAAACCCAGCATAACATATGTAAGTACAGTAATTAGCTTCCAATTTCATCATTCAAATACAAAATATTTTTATTCAATTATAAAATTGAAATTCATAAATTAACTCATTCACTCCTGAAGACATATTTGCACTCTTCCAATTCAAAGGTTGGAATAGTTCATTATGAATTTCAGGAGTGAATAAGTTCATAAACATGATGTAACATCATTTTTGGGTTTATTTATCTGCGTAAACTTCTCATCGGCCTAAATTCTTACTGTACCAGTACTTCAATCAGAAGTGACAGACTGATAATTACTATTCTCCAAATCGTACATCAACGACAGGTGACTTTTAAAAGAATTCCTTAATTGCCAAGACTCAGGTGAGGCCTTCAGGGACAGGTACACATTTCCACGACAGTCGGGTCGACTAAATATCGTACTTTAAGCCACCATTCATAAATAGCTCTGGCGTTCACTGACAAATTCCTGTCTTGCCCATTCTTGAGCCTGCTTATTTAAACACAGGGGCAAAAAACCTAACTTCATCTATTCTTAAACAGTATCAAAATGATTTAAACATTTTTATATTTTAAACTGATTAATTAAATTGCGATTTGACCAAGTTTTAAACTGATAAGTTAAAATCGAATTTGACAAATTTCTAAAATACTTGAACGAAATGAAAACGAAATACAACCAAAACGAAAGGTTACATTTTGGCGAGCCCGGGAGACTGCACTGTGTGACACAGTCGGAATGTACCGAGGACCCCATCTCCTCCGGTTATATTTCCACTTACAACTACATGTCTTCCTTTGTTCCTGTTCTTTACAATAACTACGCTCCGTATAAAGCTGTTCATTTACCCAGTGTAACTATCGACCAACCCTTCCATTACGATTTTCATTTTTTCGCTATACATTCCGACTCGTTACTGGGTCTCACAGAAACACCCTGCGGGGATTCAGATTGTCACAATTCACCTTTGAAATATTTACCGAAGACACTTACGCAGATATACCCCATTGGGGGGGCTGAAAAGATTTGGAGGAATCAAATCAACATTAGAAAATGGATGGTTTTAATATTTATTTGCTATTTGTAAACTTCACTTTATGAATAAGTGAATTGCATCGGATTAGAATCTTTAAAAGTTGATCTACACAGTTTCTGCTCAAGTGATCACCACTCTGAAGTCATAGAGTTCAAACTATGTCTCACCTTTAAACATTTTAAATATGTTACCAAGAAAAGAAAGAACACATCTTTTTTCTTTCTTAAAGTGTGATATCAATCATACCTGTCATGACTATAGTTGATAAATACAATTTTTACGTCTGATATTCTCATGTAATAATTAAACCCAATTAATTCATATGAACACATATATTTGACCTTTTTTAATTACAAATGTACATATATGAAGATTAATTTTCTAAAATCCCAATTATACAATGATTTCAAAGGTAAAAACTTAAATCCATTTTATTGATTATTATTAATTAAATATCACTATAAAAGTGTAAAATTCAACCAAACTTTCTAATGAAAAGGGGGCGAGGGCGATCATAATGAAACATGGAGATTTTCTCCAGGTATCCTTTAAATTCCTTCAAATTAGGATTGCCTTAATTATAAATGCTGACATCTGGGCAAAGAGTGATAAGTATAATTTGAAAAAGCTGAAATTGTTTAAATATTGTTATGAAACTTTATTTTAATCCCAATTAATCTGAAAGCATACATTTTCCTTAGGTATAAATCAACATTTTTTAGAAAGAAAAGTTAAATTCTGCTTAAGGTTATGATCACTGGCTAGAAGCTTATTCTTTACTTCAAAGAAATGTCCACCTTATAATGACCAGTAAATGCATACCTTAAATCCTAATTAAACCTTAAAAAAATTGTATCAATGATTAATCTGACCAAGTCTGTGAGATACTAGGATATCTAACAGTGTCTTAAGTAATACCAAATACATTTCTCAAGTGGGGCTAATATTTTGATATTTTTCATGAGCGTGCAGTACGAGTGAAACATATCAAAGTATTAGCCACACAAGTGAAATATGTTTGGTATTACTGAAGATACTGTTAGATATTCTGTTTATTACATTTTATTGAAAAATCTACGGTGGCAGCTTTTGATTTCCCCAAATGTCGTTTAAATTTGTAAGCAGCGTTCTGACTGATCAAATCAGAAAAAGTGATATTTTCACTAGTGAAAATTATCATATTTCTCACTAGTGAACAATATCACTTTTATAGAATTGTCAATATTTCACTAATAAAATAGTGATATTTGAGTTATAATACTACCTGTCTTGCTGGACTTGGATTTTGAATCAAATCAGGAGTAAGTGTAATACCCCTGGTACATCTCAGTTAAAAGAATTACTTTTAATATAAATTTTTGCGGAAAATATGTACTGCATATAACATGCATTTTGTCCATTGTTTGTGCATGCATACATATAAAACATATAATAATTGATTTTACTCGATGGTATAAATCATACATATAAATTCATGAAATTATTCATTTTCGAAAACCACATCTCCATATAATTTTTAATATACCAAAACATATATAACATAACATACATGCACAAATTGTTTAGACAAATACTTTTCAAATAAACAAAATCAATGTTCAATCTTGCAAGTTAATCACATGAATGTCAAATTAAATCACTGCAATATTTCAATAATTTTATGTTCCCTTAAGACAAATGTTAAATATTTCTTCAAAAACATTAAAAAAAATATTCAAAGACCTTAATATTTCTATCTTTCTCAGCTATGTCTAAAGACAAGGAATGCTTTGCAAAATATTTGAGGAATCTTGTTTTTGTATGAATTCCGACAATGTGTCTGTAGCTATTGTACGGACACGAACACATGCATGACGAGATGAGACAGCAGATTGATGTCAAGTTCTCGCGACAAGATCACAGATGGAACACGAAGATTACGAGATTTAGTTTCACCTGTGAGCAGAAAGGGCCAATAGAGCAACAAAGAGGGAAAGGTGAGACAATTAGGTACCTGTAGCTACCTGGTAATAACTCAAGTGTTTGTTACAGGTAAGTAGTGGATAATTTGATGAATACAGAAAACACTCCTCCGATCCAACCCAACACCAGAAATTTTCTCAATCTTATATTTTCTTTGTGAACAAGAACCTGCTTTTTAATTGCATGGTACACATTAAGAAGCTGCTTAACAGATAAAACTTTGAGAAAAAAAATCAGTAACAGTGTATACAATGTACATACATAGAAACATGCGTCGATTCCTTCTGATACCCCCTTAATTAAATGGCAAATTTCGTTTGTACCAATTAAATTATAATGACTAACAAAAGAAAATATTAGACGACATATTTACTTAATTGCGGTGTATCCATGGGTAATTTTTGTGTGAAATGCTTATTATATACAAAGTGTAATTCATTATTTTAATAGATAATGGACTAATAATCAGTTTTAATAATTTGGGCAAATTATGAAGAATTTTGACAAATTTGGAACTAAATTAGGTTAAATAACTATGATTAGGAATTGCTGATTAAATTTTACTTACAAAAATATAGAGTGCTATATAAATTTTGTTTATTAATGTTATCAGTATTATCAAAACAACAAAGAAATTTAAACCAAAGGATTCAAAACACCTATACATAAGTTACAGAACTACAAAGATTATAGCTATCACTAAAAGGAATTCAAAATTTGAAATGTTACTACAAAGATTATAGCTATCACTTAATTTAAAATGCAATCCAGTGCAAAGTTAAAGTTATTTACCTGCGAAATTTCATAATCAACTCTTCCAATACATAGATTGGATTGTTTTTTATGAAATTTCAGGAGTGATAAAAAGTTCCCCCCTGAAAACACATTGAACTCTTCCAATACAAAGACTGGAATGGTCTATTATGAACTTTAAGGGGTGACAATGAGATAAGTATACAATGAAAACTGTATCCTTGATGTGGTTTTCGTGGTCAGATCGTCTTCACACGTTGTGTATCTAGTGGTCCTGACCACAAGGCCGAGTGTCACTCTACATTACCACAGACACAAAGATTTATACAATGATATATTTACAATGATATATACACACTGTATGATGTATTGTCGACGTCTGTAGTGTAAGATCTAGATCTTATGATACCTATCATGTGGTCGAACACTATTTTACATATCGACTTTGAAACTATACCTGTACTGTACATCTGATCTAACAGAACGGTGTCGAAAGTTGTGTGGTTAAAATAGCTATATTAAATCAAATAAACGTTTTCTTTTTATAGGAAGTGTGTGTGGGGGGGGGGGGGGGGGGCAAGAGAGGAAGAGAGGTGACAAAACCCGGAAGGCTGCAGTAACTATTGTGGGGAGTCTGTAAACCATGGCTTAGTGTTTTTTATGGAAATACAATAAGAATGTGCCTTTGAGAACAACTTCCTTAAAAGCCCTAAGATAAGAATATCCCTAAAAATAAGCACAGTTTTCTATAATGATCTATATACTATTTGGTGATGACTACAGTAGATGGGGAGATGAATTAGTTTATATAATGTATGGACTACCCTGGGGTGCCAGGGGAGGGAGGAGGGTGCTGGTTATCAAATAAAGCTGATCTCTATAGGATATGGTGAGATTTTGAGATTTTCCTATTTAGGGGACTTGGTAATGAAGGGATGCTGGGAGGGGGGGGGGGGGGGGTTAGGGGGTGAGGAGGGTCTACCATATTGTAAGATGTTACTGGTTAGGGACTATAGTGGGGAGGAAGGAGGGTGCCTGGTGTCCACAGAAGCTGATGTGTAGGAACTGGTGAGATGTAACTATAATTTAGGGGTCTATGGAGGGAGACTGAGGTGCTGGATAATGTGTGTAGCTGGTGAGATGTAACTATAATTTAGGGGTCTATGGTGGGAGACTGAGGTGCTGGATAATGTGTGTAGCTGGTGAGATGTAACTATAATTTAGGGGTCTATGGTGGGAGACTGAGGTGCTGGATGATGTGTGTAGCTGGTGAGATGTAACTATAATTTAGGGGTCTATGGTGGGAGACTGAGGTGCTGGATAATGTGTGTAGCTGGTGAGATGTAACTATAATTTAGGGGTCTATGGTGGGAGACTGAGGTGCTGGATAATGTGTGTAGCTGGTGAGATGTAACTATAATTTAGGGGTCTATGGTGGGAGACTGAGGTGCTGGATGATGTGTGTAGCTGGTGAGATGTAACTATAATTTAGGGGACTATGGAGGGAGACTGAGGTGCTGGATGACCTGTGTAGCTGGTGAGATGTAACTATAATTTAGGGGATTATGGAGGGAGACTGAGGTGCTGGATGACCTGTGTAGCTGGTGAGATGTAACTATAATTTAGGGGACTATGGAGGGAGACTGAGGTGCTGGATGTTCTGTGTAGCTGGTGGGATGTAACTATAATTTAGGGGACTATGGAGGGAGACTGAGGTGCTGGATGATGTGTGTAGCTGGTGAGATGTAACTATAATTTAGGGGACTATGGAGGGAGACTGAGGTGCTGGATGATGTGTGTAGCTGGTGAGATGTAACTATAATTTAGGGGACTATGGAGGGAGACTGAGGTGCTGGATAATGTGTGTAGCTGGTGAGATGTAACTATAATTTAGGGGACTATGGAGGGAGACTGAGGTGCTGGATGACCTGTGTAGCTGGTGAGATGTAACTATAATTTAGGGGACTATGGAGGGAGACTGAGGTGCTGGATGATGTGTGTAGCTGGTGCGATCTAACTATAATTTAGGGGACTATGGAGGGAGACTGAGGTGCTGGATGATGTGTGTAGCTGGTGAGATCTAACTATAATTTAGGGGACTATGGAGGGAGACTGAGGTGCTGGATGATGTGTGTAGCTGGTGAGATGTAACTATAATTTAGGGGACTATGGAGGGAGACTGAGGTGCTGGATGATGTGTGTAGCTGGTGAGATGTAACTATAATTTAGGGGACTATGGAGGGAGACTGAGGTGCTGGATGATGTGTGTAGCTGGTGAGATCTAACTATAATTTAGGGGACTATGGAGGGAGACTGAGGTGCTGGATGATATGTGTAGCTGGTGAGATGTAACTATAATTTAGGGGACTATGGAGGGAGACTGAGGTGCTGGATGATGTGTGTAGCTGGTGAGATGTAACTATAATTTAGGGGACTATGGTGGGAGACTGAGGTGCTGGATGACCTGTGTAGCTGGTGAGATGTAACTATAATTTAGGGGACTATGGAGGGAGACTGAGGTGCTGGATGACGTGTGTAGCTGGTGAGATGTAACTATAATTTAGGGGACTATGGAGGGAGACTGAGGTGCTGGATGATGTGTGTAGCTGGTGAGATGTAACTATAATTTAGGGGACTATGGAGGGAGACTGAGGTGCTGGATGACCTGTGTAGCTGGTGAGATGTTACTACAATTTAGGGGACTATGGAGGGAGACTGAGGTGCTGGGTGATCTGTAGGATCGGTCGAGGTGTAGTTACACAATGTCAGAACACCAAGTAGACATCCTGTCGTACAGCTTACTATCTAGATTGTTGTTTAATGTAGCTAATCATCAGATAAGGCCACATTTTTTCTCTCCAGCAATGGAGTAAAAAGTAGGGACGTTTTTAGGACAGATTGGAATAGCTGTTAATAGAAAGATTATCATCATTGTGATCAACTCTGTATACACACTCACAAACTTACACAAACAAAAAATTATTTATTCCTGCACACAAATCTTTAAAATGTCTTTATAAATGGTAACAAACGCCAATAAATTATATCATATTCTGCTTAACACTGGCCAATCTGACATGCGTGCGACACAAATTACCTTCGCCTTGGCGATATCTATCACCTCATCCCATTCATACAGGAAAGGCGGTAGACGTGACAGACTCTCTATATCACTGAGATAAAATAATTACCATAAAATCATACCGATGGAGTGAATAAAACTGAAAAAAAGGAGAAATATTCCCACAATTTTACAAGAAACATCTTCGTCAGGATATACAAGTGTTATAATGCTGTATATAATATATGATTTTGATCAAACTGGGCCATTTGATTGATAACTAAAAATAAACCAAATGGAATGAAAGTCAGTGATCTGACTTAAACTATCTTGATAAGTTTCAAATTGCACTTTGGAAGGATTCTTGACACATCCAGTTACATATGATATTTAGATGCGATTTGTAGTCTGTCATAGATCTATCAGAATCCCCATACTATTCTCCCATCTAAATCACTTATCTTAAAACTCAAATAAACGTGCAAACTTCCACAAAAAATCACTTCCTACGTAATTTACCTACTTACGTTCTCATTGTAAAGTCAGACTCAAGCCGAAGATTTGATTCCTGTGAGGGCTTCTGTATCACATATATGTAATCTGAAATGCACTCATCATTTTCTTCAATTTCATCTCTGAAAAAAGACTTTGATCCCGGGATTAGGGAAATAAACCCCTCACTCTATGCTATGGGTGGCCTTTCTTGCCCAGCTCTATAGAACCATATCGGACCAATTTGAGTGGCATTGGATAAAAACATTGTATATATCTATTTGGAATTTCATTCACAAACTTCAACAAGATGATATGATGAGCAATTTGAGAGAGCAGCATAAAACCAAACGGTACATCATATCTGAGATCGTAATACCATAGTAGTCTTTTAAATCAGTTGACTGAAACATTCAAATGTGCTCAAAATTCATAAAACCTGGGTAAAGTCTGTCTTAGGATATTCAGACGACAGATTCCTGGTAAAACTTGTCTATTATGACACCCAGACAACAGTTTCCTGTTAAAACCTGTCTGTTAGGTCATCCAGATGGCAGGTTCCTGGTAAAACCTGTCTATAAGGACACCCAGACAACAGGTTCCTGGTAAAACCTGTCTATTAGGTCATCCAGACAACAGATTCCTGGTAAAACCTGTCTATAACAACACCCAGACGACAGTTTCCTGGTAAAACCTGTCTATAAGGACACCCAGACGACAGTTTCCTGGTAAAACCTGTCTATAAGGACATCCAGACAACAGATTCCTGGTCAAACCTGTCTATAAGAACACCCAGACGACAGTTTCCTGGTAAAACCTGTCTATAAGGACACCCAGACAACAGGTTCCTGGTAAAACCTGTCTATAAGAACACCCAGACAACAGTTTCCTGGTAAAACCTGTCTATTAGGACACCCAGACAACAGATTCCTGGTAAAACCTGTCTATAAAGACACCCAGACAACAGTTTCCTGGTAAAACCTATCTATTAGCACACCCAGACAACAGATTCCTGGTAAAACCTGTCCATAAAGACACCCAGACAACAGTTTCCTGGTAAAACCTATCTATTAGCACACCCAGACAACAGATTCCTGGTAAAACCTGTCTATAAGGACACCCAGACGACAGTTTCCTGGTAAAACCTGTCTATTAGGACACCCAGACAACAGATTCCTGATAAAACCTGTCTATTAGGTCACCCAGACAACAGTTTCCTGGTAAAACCTGTATATTAGGTCACCCAGATGACAGTTTCCTGGTAAAACCTGTATATTAGGTCACCAAGATGACAGTTTCCTGGTAAAACCTGTCTATTAGGTCACCCTGACGACAGTTTCATGGTAAAACTTGTCTATAAGGACACCCTGACGACAGTTTCATGGTAAAACTTGTCTATAAGGACACCCTGACGACAGATTCCAGGTGAAACCTGTCTATAAGGTCACTTAGACTTGAAACCTATTGGCCATGGTCTGCAAATATCTATTAAGACTGTGAAACTATGTAACATACCATAACCAGCAATCAGTTGTGAAAAGTTTATCTGAAACTGTTGGAAAACAAATTCTACCAGAGAAGGGTGATTATCTTGTCAAAAATTTCTGTTTACAATTCGTCGTTTATTCAATTATACAGAAATACATTTATGTTTAAAATGTGAGATTATATTAATTCACTTAGGTCTATTTCAGTACAATATAAGCCTTTGATCCTGATAGTATGTATCTGAACCATACAGAGTCACTCAGCTGATTTTATGTTTAATTTTCATCACAGTATTTAACCATTACATAGTTACTTGTTGGCTTAAGTAGGATAGAAATCTAATTTTCATACTCTAGGTTTCTAACTTAGTCATTCATGATACAAATATGAATTTAAATTAAACTCTTTCAACGTAATACCACATGCCCAGTTATTACCGTATTTAAACCCAATGTCAACGCAATACCAAATGCCCAGTTATTACCGTAGTTAAACCAGAGACCACCCTACAGATACCAAAATACAAACTTTAGATATTTCCCAAGTTTACCTGTTATAAACCCAAGATAATCTGTTAATTGAGCACAGGTACTCAAACTGTAATTAGACTCTGCTAATCAGAAAGGTTACTTTTTAGATGTGAACCTCATCTGTGCAGTGCTTTTAACAAGATTTCAGGCTTAGTACCAAAGATGGGGCCACAAAGTACCACAGGGGAATTAAGGATGGGGCCATCACATGTGGATTAAGGATGGGGCCATCACAGGGGAATTAAGGATGGGGCCATCACAGGGGAATTAAGGATGGGGCCATCACAGGGGAATTAAGGATGGGGCCACCACAGGGGAATTAAGGATGGGGCTGTCACAAGGGAATTAAGGATAAGGCCATCACATGTGAATTAAGGATGGGGCCATCACAGGGGAATTAAGGATGGGGCCGTCACAAGGGAATTAAGGATGGGGCTGTCACAAGGGAATTAAGGATGGGGCTGTCACAAGGGAATTAAGGATGGGGCCATCACATGTGAATTAAGGATGGGGCCATCACAGGGGAATTAAGGATGGGGCTGTCACAAGGGAATTAAGGATGGGGCTGTCACAAGGGAATTAAGGATGGGGCCATCACAGGGAAATTACTTTAAACGAAAAACCCAAATTTCAATATGATGTAAAATCCTTAGCTAGTCTCGGGGCACCATTTAATAAACTCATTCAATGCTAACTACTCATGTTCTATCACCAAACACATGGCCTCTAGTATACCACACCGTTCCCCAATAATGTTAGCTTGAATTTCTTATATAAAGAAACTTTATAACATCTAGTCAATCAAATATAAGCAAGAAAACAAAACTTTAAAAAAGTTTGCCCTAATTAATTCTGATAATGGGAGGATAAAACAAAAATAGTGTACAGTGTCACCTGTCTAATCTGACTCCCTGTGAAACACAACATATTGGTCACTTTAACCTGTCTAATCTGACTCTCTGTGACACACAACATATTGGATACTTTAAATAACCTGTCTAATCTGACTCCCTGTGACACAACATATTGGTCACTTTAACCTGTCTAATCTTACACCTTGTCCTTAACAACTTTTTGGACAGATTTATTTTGACAACCTTTTGAATACTGTGCTTTAAGTCAGAATAAACAGGAATATTCAAAACCTCAAAAACAGAGATTTATAAGAATTAAGATCACGGTGCTATAAGTGTTAGAGAGACAACAAGTTGGGATACTCAAGAGTCATGTTTAGACAGCTTTCATTAAAGAACATGAGAGAAGAAATTGTGTCACTAATTAACTCTTAACCTCCTCCCAAAAAAAGAAAATTAAACAAGAAATTTATTAAAGAGATTTTCTATTTTTCTGTTCAAGACCAGCAGAGTTATCCCCCTTTAAGATGTAATTTTATATACAATCCTTCCCCAAACATTTTACTCAACACGTTATAACAGATTGATGATCATTATTGTTGGCCTGAATGTTAGTATTGGAAAAATTCTTGAGTACCCAGACAAAATCTTTAATGTTTGGGCAAGTGCCTCTATATTTTTTTCACAGCTGATCAGGGAATTCAATGTCGGACATGAGCTCGAGGTATTGATGGGATTAACTGATGCAAAAAAAAACATTCACCATTCTGTATCTAATACCAAAATAAGTATAACAGGCCCATTTCTGAAAGTATTTTAAAATATGCATCATAAAATCCAAATATTAGTATTTTCTGGTGTCATGACCTCACAGAGTATCTTTTAGTCCAGGTTGCTAATTTCTACTGCTATGGAAAGGCTTACTTTTTTAACCAAATCTTAATCTGTATAATTTTTATTCGTCAGAGTTTTCAAGAAGGTTCTGATGTGTGTAGCTTGCATTCCCCATGTTAACAGAAATGATACCTTTGTGAGAAGAACTTTTCCATAGAGTTGACATAAGCATGGAATACTCGAAGAACATATTTTTTCTCATGACAAAACAACTCTGACCTCGGGTGGAAAATGGAATGGTCTTGTGTGGATAATGCTGCATCTGTGCTGTAGCATTCAAGTTTTATAAAAGATGCCATTGGAAGCACAGTCCCATTACCATCAGAACACAATGCATCTTCTGGATACATATAGGGTAATATTAGCAAGGTGGCATAAGATTAGTAATTAGAGCAGGATGATATAAGGTACGTAGCTCCTGCTAATTCCTCAGAATAGTATTTATTAAAGGCCCAATATACGTAACTTTCAACAAAACTTGAAGCAAAAATCAAGCCTAATAACTTATTATATTTATAGATTTAGCTAAGATTAACTGATATCAGCAATATTCAAGATGAATTCTTTCGCGGTTACCGATACAACAGCAGTTGAAACACGCGTCCATTTCGAACTGTCTTCTACCTTCGGTTTGTTATTGAAGTGGGCCCCACCTGAATTATTTTCAGTTCTTTGGATTTTTTTCCCCAGAGTTTCTTGTTAGTAACCGCTCAGGTTTACTTCGTTTAAGCCTAATTTTTGCATGGTTTTCAACTGGATTTTTTTTCAGAATTTTTCAGAATCACGAAAATTTCCCTGAAGTTACGTATATTGGGCCTTTAATAGATATGTAATTGTATAAATTACAGTGAAACTTGACTTACTCGAACCCGCTTTACTCAAATACCTCTCATTCATCGAACAATTTGTTTTGTCCTGACCAGATTTTTACATTTTCAACCAATCTCGGATTACTCAAATGTATTCCTTGAACTATTGATCAGGCCCCCACAAGTTCAAGTATGTGGCATTTTACTGTATGTATCTATAAGCTGTAAAGCACTTCAGAATGGCTTTTGTTAGCCAGATGTACCGAGATTGGTTGAAAATATACAAACCTGATCGGGACCAAACAAACTGTTTGATGAATGAGGAGTATTCAAGTGAACCGGGTTCGAGTAAGTCGGGTTTCACTGTAACTTTACTATTTTAAATACGCCTAACGGTGTAGAAGAAATGACTGATTTGTAATTTACCAACTCGTACAAATTTTTTACACCTGTTGTATGCATACTCTTCGTTGGTCATTAGTCTGATGAAGGTGACAGGTGTATATATATATATATCGTAATAGTCATCGAAACTTCACATAAAAACATATTATGGTTGTGTAAAATAGTCTTTACATAAACCAGTAAATACAATTTCAAAATGGACAAGGTTTCCTGGTCTCCTGGCAGGACGTAGCAATATACATTGAGTTGATTTGTGAGCTAGCTATTTTGTGAATTCTACAGTAACTTACAATGGTGACATAGTCTCTTGACTGGATTTGTGAGCTAACTATTTCATGAATTTCTACAGTAACTTACAATGTTGATGGAGTCTCCTGGCTGGACGTTGGTCAGTCTTCCAAGGGAACGAGGCCAGGTCCTTCCATGTGATCAGCCATGTCGTCCAGATCTGGTACCATGGCCTCGATCTGTTTCTTCTTATGGAGCTCCAATCCTTCTGTAACACAAGCAGGAAACCAATATTATACTAAAATAGTACTGTAGGTAGTGACTTACTAAGGTAGGTAGGTTGGTTGATTTACTTAATTTGGTTTGTTTTTTGTGTTTACATCCTATTAACAGCTTTTTAAGGATGTGCCAGGTTTGTTTGTGTTTTACGTCCTATTACCAGCTTTGGTCATTTAAGGACGTGCCAGGTTTGTTTGTGTTCAACGTCCTATTAACAAATAAGGTAATTTAAGGATGTGCCAGGTTTGTTTGTGTTTTACGTCCTATTAACAGCTAACTTAAAGGTAATTTAAGGATGTGCCAGGTTTGATTGTGTTTTACGTCCTATTAACAGCTAACTTAAAGGTAATTTAAGGATGTGCCAGGTTTGTTTGTGTTTTACGTCCTATTAACAGCTAACTTAAAGGTAATTTAAGAATGTGCCAGGTTTGATTGTGTTTTACGTCCTATTAACAGCTAACTTAAAGGTAATTTAAGAATGTGCCAGGTTTGATTGTGTTTTACGTCCTATTAACAGCTAACTTAAAGGTAATTTAAGGATGTGCCAGGTTTGATTGTGTTTTACGTCCTATTAACAGCTAACTTAAAGGTAATTTAAGGATGTGCCAGGTTTGTTTGTGTTTTATGTCCTATTAACAGCTAACTTAAAGGTAATTTAAGGATGTGCCAGGTTTGATTGTGTTTTACGTCCTAATAACAGCTAACTTAAAGGTAATTTAAGGATGTGCCAGGTTTGTTTGTGTTTTACGTCCTATTAACAGCTAACTTAAAGGTAATTTAAGAATGTGTCAGGTTTGATTGTGTTTTACGTCCTAATAACAGACAGGTAAGACTGCTGTAAATTTCATGTACAAATCACAACAGATTAATTATCTGCAATTTCATTCAAATATATTAATGTGGGTTTTATTTTTTGTGGAAAATATTTCATCAGGATTATATTTTGTGGATTTATTAAAACCATGAAATAAACGAAATGAAATCCCCAATGAAATTTAATGGTTTTACAGTATTGTACGGGTCATCGAATTGTCACATAAAAACATATTTTGGTTGTACAAATAAATCTTTACATATATCCTAATAACATGTATAATCATTTAAGGATGTTTCTGATTTCAGTGGTGGAGGAAAGCAAAGCTGGACATGTAGTGGTTTCATGCCCTATTTAAATTACCAAACTGTACACATTTATATCATTCAAATGTGCTGTATACATACATCTTTACATTAATGTTTATTCACTGCCAACATTTCAGTATAGCAGGACCCTGAAATTTCCTGCCAGCAACGTTAACACACAACACTTACCATCAGGTTGATTTTCCACCGGTAATCCAAGAGCAGGTAACTCTGACATCCCGTTAGGGTAGGATAGCGAGTCTGCTTCTTTTCGTTTGTGTTTCTGTTTACCAAACTGGCTACCTATTAGAGTCTCTGTATCATCACTAGTATCTATGTGCCCGTTCTCCATCACCGTTTTACTCGTAGCCGAGATCTTAGTTTTCTTCTCCTTCCGCTGTGAAGGTGCCATATTCACTGAAAACATACAGATATATTAAATTTAAGACTGGTCACTAAAGATCGGTCCTTGAACATCATTATAACAATAAATAATATATTGTTTTCATCAAAAAACATGTTGTACCTGAAAAGTTTGTTTCTTTAAAACAACTTTAATGACATTTTGATAACCCATTAGCTATCACAGTTAAAAAACTTTTGAAAGTTTTATAGCTGAGATAATGAAGAAAGCAGGTAACAGATTTTTGATAGAGTTAGAAATTTCAACAGCATTAATTGAACTAAGAGCTTTTCCATAATTAATGGTGTAGGGGATGTAGGGATGGTCTTCAAACCATTTCTTTAAATCAATCACTTTTAATATTTGACGGGTGATGGGGTCTCTACACAATTTCTTTCCACCCCCTCCAGCACAGTTAATTCTGGAGCAGCCCTTTTGTGTCCCTAGGTAATAAATTCTAGTTCGTTCTCAGCTTACAAGTTAGTTGATGCTGTCCCTTGATAAATTTGAAGTTGAAATATTGTGAGATATCCCAAAACATTTCAATTGTGAATACAAAACTTCTACAAAATATGTAACGAGTTACATTATCAAAGAAAAATAAGAGATAAATGTTTTGATTCCTGTTTCAATTACTGTAATAGCGCATATTTAATAGTGTTCCAATCAAGTACCAGTTCAAAGAAAGCAGGTTTTACTAAGTTGTCCATGTCTACAAGTGGTGTTCTAAAACAGTTCCTCTAACATCAATTGGTTGAAGCAACTAACCAATTAATCAATTGCAATTTTCATTATCTGTGGAGTTATCTCCCCTTGCATATTTTATCAAGATGTTAAAAATGTAGGACAAATAATGAAATGTATTACGAATATACCTGCTGTATTTGTGGGCATGCCCTCCACAAGTCTTGCCCCCTTGCCCAGCTTGTCACACATGAGGGCGATGTGTTTCTTCACTTTGGTCGTGTCGTCAGGCATCGTTAGGGGCTGTGGGTTCAGTGTCTGGTCCTTTGCTGACTTGGCTAAAGTTGTACGCAGGAGATGTGTCACCGAGGCATCCACTGACTCCTCCCAGCCCTGTCACAAATTATACAATCATTAGTATTACTATCAAATAGCCAAATCATTTGTATAAATTTGAATCCCAGTCACCCAAGCATGCTTCCTACCAAATTTGATTAAATTCCAATCCCTGGTTATGAAGAAGAAGTCGATAGTTGACGGACAACAGATGCAATGGTATGGCATAAGCTCACCTTGGTCCTTTGGACCAGGTGAGCTAATAACAGCTGTAGCATGAGCAAATCAAACTACATCCTCAATATTATCACTTTCTGTATCCCTGAAATAAGTTGTAGTTAAGGCATGTCCTTTAAAATTTATAGAAGCGACGCATTACAAAATCTAAACAGACACTCTACCACTTTTTGTCATTGCCAACAATCGAGCTTATCCAACGTAAGCCCAAACTGTGTAATAGGAAGCTTAAGGAGTAATGAAAAAACAAATTTACCTCCACCAAAGTTCAAACTAGCGACCCTTGGTCTCTAGTCACACACCCTACCACTTGACTGTAGGGAAACTTCCTCTAGCTGAGGCTAGGAATTAAGGCAACCTGTGCTCTCAACCCGAAGTGTACCTACCTGCTCTTGAGAACTGGGAACTATCGGTGTTATGGTCTGTTGCAGGACTTTAAACTCGTCGTCGGACATGCTGGTCCAGAGTCGTATGAGGAGGTTGAACAGCCGTGTGCCACAGTTGAGAGAGTTGGCGGCCATGTCCTGGGATTTATTGTTGTCTTCAACGGCATCAGCCAAGTGTAACAGCTATACAACGTAACAAATATAGAATACACTAATGTCATCAGCCAAGTGTAACAGCTATACAACGTAACAGATACAGTACACACTAATGTCATCAGCCAAGTGTAACAGCTATACAACGTATAACAAATATAGAATACACTAATGTCATCAGCCAAGTGTAACAGCTATACAACGTATAACAGATACAGTACACACTAATGTCATCAGCAAAGTGTAACAGCTATACAACGTATAACAGATACAGTACACACTAATGTCATCAGCAAAGTGTAACAGCTATACAACATAACAGATACAGTACACACTAATGTCATCAGCCAAGTGTAACAGCTATATGCAGATATAACAGAAATAGAATATAATGTTGTCATTAGTCATATTTGTAAAATTTCCTTTGTTGAGTCCTAGGCCTAAGAAGTTTTTTTAAAACTTTGTCGAGGTCCATATAAATACAACATGAGTTGGGCCCAAACAGTGTTGTTGTGTCCCACAGGAAAACCTAGACTCAAACATTTTAGATTCAAAACTTCTTCAATCTAAAAGTTATTCTCCACAGAGAGACCAGAATGGCTTTAATGCGGAAGGGAAAACTAGAATATCATTGGTCATAAAATTTAGTATATTTCTACTTGAGTGATAATATTTTGAATGCAGGGTTCCTGGACTCATTTAAACTAAATATGGAAGTCAAAACTATTTATGTCTTAGCTTTGAATATTCTTGAAATACAGATCTATAGAAAATATTATGTACTTTATATTTGTATCAAGTTTGATCAATTTCTGTAAAAAACCACCTATCTTGACAAAAAGGCAGTGGTATCAAAATCAATCAAAACACTCTCGTCATCAATATAGAAAAGATTCTTTAGCTCAATCACCTGAAAATATTCTTTTTAAAATGAATTCATCAGCATGATTCAATGTATCGCAATACATAACAAAACTCAAATTGATTATTATAGCACAGGTTTTGTGTTGCAATGCTAATCTCTAAATAGTGTGTAACTGTTATTTGCTTGACTAGATTTTATTTCCAGACAAATAAATTATCAGTGTTAAAATTGTACTAAATAGATTAATTATTTACTGTATTCAGGTGAATTTCTCAGTTTTTTCCGTCCTCTGTATTGCGGGTGAATTCATTAACAAACATTCATGAACAACGTGATTTACATACTAGGAATTAAATGGAAGAGCAATGCTGATAAATCATTCACCCCTGAACAGACTTCCATTTCAACACTGACCTGTCTGTAAGTGCCCTCTAGTAAGGTGTCCAGATTTCCTAGAGGAGCCGGGGTTTTATCCTTAAATCGTGTTAATAGCCGACGCTGTATTGCACGGAACTGTGATGCTCTCTGAGCCAGCATCTCGCTACATCTCTTGGCGTTAAGGCGATGCTGTAAACAAACAGTTTTCGTCACTCACTGGTACACACAAGATTTTTATTAACATTTTAAGAAAGGGAAAAACGCATTTTTTCATTGTTATATGTTAATAAAATCTTCATTGGGACATTGAATCACTTCACTCGTTTCAAAAAAATTAATAAAATTCCAAGATTTAAAAAAAAATTCAGACTGAAGTTTCAAGGCAAAAGTTTTTTTTTGAATTTGACCTTTTGAAATTATATTAAGACTTCCTAAAAGTTTCAAAGCAAATAAGAAAGTTTAAAATTACTAGAAAGAAACCAAACAAAAGTGAACATCCCCTGAAAACAGGAAGAATCACATTTGTGAAATAGACAGCATTTAATCTGTCTTTACAAGTCAAATTAGAAGTCATTCTGACCTCAAAATGGCTGTCGATGAGGTCGAAGTATTCCTGTAGGGGGAGCTGTGAGGAGAAGTAGATGGAGTAGGCCGAGGTCTTGCCCTTGTTGAAGTGGTTGTTAAGGCGACCCACCATCTCCTTGGTTACCAGCCACAAGCCCTCCAGTTTATCGCACTGAAGTCTGTAGCGCTCTGCAGAAACATAAAACAAGCATCACAATGCTGTATAATTAGTTTTTCTGGAAAAAAGTTCTGCAAAAAAGGTAGAATATATATTTTTTTGGCACTTTGTGAAAAGTAATTCACATGCCCTGGCATTCTCGATACCCAGGGGTAACACTCACCTACGTTCTCTAAACCCCTGGAATATATCATGGCAAAACTGAAGGACCCAAGCTTCTTTTGATGTACCGAAAAAGTCAAACCAGTATTCTTGCCTCAGTCTCATCAACAAAGTGGTCCACACAGAGCCTTCAGTTTTGGCATGACATATTCCAGGATTGTAGAAAGCGTAGGTGATTGTAAGCCCTGGATATTGAGGATGATACCAGGGGTGAAGAGAGTGTTGGAGAGTGTAACCCCTGGATGTCGAGGATGATTCCAGGGGTGAAGAGAGCGTAGGTGAGTGTAACTCCTGGATACTGAGGATGATTCTAGATGTGTAGAGAGCGTAGGTGATTGTAACCCTTGGATATCGAGGATGATTCCAGGGATGTAGAGAGCATAAGTGAGTGTAACCCCTGGATGTCAAGGATGATTCTAGGGGTGTAGAGAGCATAGGTGAGTGTAACCCCTGGATGTCAAGGATGATTCTAGGGGTGTAGAGAGCATAGGTGAGTGTAACCCCTGGATGTCAGTGATGATGCCCTGGTTTCTTTGTTGTTTCTTATCATGGAAGGGAGACTACTAACATCTATCATTATGATGTGTCGATTCCGTGATGTCTGGTTACACTGTATACCTGGATACTGGTTTGGTTTGACTGTTTTATGTCCTATTTACAGCTAAGGTTACTATGTAAATGTGTGTGTTGAGTGCATGTGTATTTGGAAGGTTGCAATATTTTTATGTAAAGCCTTTTTGCAATAGTCCCTATCTTTTGTCGATTTAAAGTACTATCACAATGAAATATACTGCCGAAGGCCCCCAGCAGAACACTCCACCAGGTCACATTATCCTGACAATGAGTGACCCAGTCGTTCTATTCCCATGATGCTGAGTGGTCAAGCAGGATGCAGGAACTACCATTTTCTTGGACTCTGTTATCTAGATACAGGCATTTTGCTATTTTTTTGGGGTCCACAGTTCAATTGATATACTGTACAACAGAATTTTGTTTTTGTTTTTTTTTTTTGTATCATGGAGAAATGATCAAATTTCAGCATTCAATTTCCCTTTGTAGCACAATCATTTCAGACATTAGTTATAGGAAGTTAAGACTCCAATAGGTAACTGGGATTTTTGTAGACTTATGTGTGGTTTTAACTTCAGAATCTGTATTTAACTCAAACTGGCGGAGAAATAAAATGATTTTGACTCACGTAATTTTTCATGCAGCTAAAATTTCCGACTTACGTGAGGTTTTAGAGGCCAGTATAGTAACAATAGGTCCACCAAAATACTGAAACCCTAGTGCAGCTCCTTGTCCACCCGCGTTCTCTCCAGCTAAATCTGAAAATCAAAATATAGGTCAACACATATCATTTTTTTTATTGATAACTGTGATTTACTCAATCCATTTCAATTTTTTCCTTAAACCTATATTTCATTTTCAAATGAATGTTTTCTTGAATTTATGTGTTTCCTTAGCAAGGTAAAGGACATCAATACTGAATTTTATTTCTGGGTGTTTTTGTTTTAATAACACATGTAATTCTGATAATTGATGAAAGGATATATTTTATAAGATGGAGTGTACTGGCTTTACATGTATAGCATATGTTTCTCCAAGTTAATCGCCGCCAATTAGTTATGATGCAGAAATTGCAAAGGTAAATTAGAAGCTGAGAAAGAAACTTTATTTACACTAGTAGAATTCTTATAGCTGAGAGGTTTGTTGAACATGGAATTTAACTTTGAAAAAGTTCCTGGTTTTCCTATTTGCTTTTGAACCATGAAAAAAATACAACAAATTTGAATGGTCTACTGTTTTTCAATATAGCATATACATAAGTTTGTATCTGAAAACTACCCAAAAGGCTTTATGCCACAAAGAAAGTTCCTGTTATACAGTAAAGTAGGAAGTGAATTAAATTACCTGTGAAGATATCTAGAGGGTTGGCTGAAGGTTTATTGGGAGTCTAATGTAGTTGATTTAATTACCTGTGAAGATATCTAGAGGGTTGGCTGAAGGTTTATTGGGAGTCTAATGTAGTTGATTTAATTACCTGTGAAGATATCTAGAGGGTTGGCTGAAGGTTTATTGGGAGTCTAATGTAGTTGATTTAATTACCTGTGAAGATATCTAGAGGGTTGGCTGGAGGTTTATTGGGAGTCTAATGTAGTTGATTTAATTACCTGTGAAGATATCTAGAGGGTTGGCTGGAGGTTTATTGGGAGTCTAATGTAGTTGATTTAATTACCTGTGAAGATATCTAGAGGGTTGGCTGAAGGTTTATTGGGAGTCTAATGTAGTTGATTTAATTACCTGTGAAGATATCTAGAGGGTTGGCTGAAGGTTTATTGGGAGTCTAATGTAGTTGATTTAATTACCTGTGAAGATATCTAGAGGGTTGGCTGAAGGTTTATTGGGAGTCTAATGTAGTTGATTTAATTACCTGTGAAGATATCTAGAGGGTTGGCTGGAGGTTTATTGGGAGTCTAATGTAGTTGATTTAATTACCTGTGAAGATATCTAGAAGGTTGGCTGGAGGTTTATTGGGAGTCTAATGTAGTTGATTTAATTACCTGTGAAGATATCTAGAAGGTTGGCTGGAGGTTTATTGGGAGTCTAATGTAGTTGATTTAATTACCTGTGAAGATATCTAGAAGGTTGGCTGGAGGTTTATTGGGAGTCTAATGTAGTTGATTTAATTACCTGTGAAGATATCTAGAAGGTTGGCTGAAGGTTTATTGGGAGTCTAATGTAGTTGATTTAATTACCTGTGAAGATATCTAGAAGGTTGGCTGAAGGTTTATTGGGAGTCTAATGTAGTTGATTTAATTACCTGTGAAGATATCTAGAAGGTTGGCTGAAGGTTTATTGGGAGTCTAATGTAGTTGATTTAATTACCTGTGAAGATATCTAGAAGGTTGGCTGGAGGTTTATTGGGAGTCTAATGTAGTTGATTTAATTACCTGTGAAGATATCTAGAAGGTTGGCTGAAGGTTTATTGGGAGTCTAATGTAGTTGATTTAATTACCTGTGAAGATATCTAGAAGGTTGGCTGAAGGTTTATTGGGAGTCTAATGTAGTTGATTTAATTACCTGTGAAGATATCTAGAAGGTTGGCTGAAGGTTTATTGGGAGTCTAATGTAGTTGATTTAATTACCTGTGAAGATATCTAGAAGGTTGGCTGAAGGTTTATTGGGAGTCTAATGTAGTTGATTTAATTACCTGTGAAGATATCTAGAAGGTTGGCTGGAGGTTTATTGGAGTCTAGTGTAGTTGATTTAATTACCTGTGAAGATATCTAGAGGGTTGGCTGGAGGTTTATTGGAGTCTAGTGTAGTTGATTTAATTACCTGTGAAGATATCTAGAAGGTTGGCTGGAGGTTTATTGGAGTCTAGTGTAGTTGATTTAATTACCTGTGAAGATATCTAGAGGGTTGGCTGGAGGTTTATTGGAGTCTAGTGTAGTTGATTTAATTACCTGTGAAGATATCTAGAAGGTTGGCTGAAGGTTTATTGGGAGTCTAATGTAGTTGATTTAATTACCTGTGAAGATATCTAGAAGGTTGGCTGAAGGTTTATTGGGAGTCTAATGTAGTTGATTTAATTACCTGTGAAGATATCTAGAAGGTTGGCTGGAGGTTTATTGGAGTCTAGTGTAGTTGATTTAATTACCTGTGAAGATATCTAGAGGGTTGGCTGGAGGTTTATTGGAGTCTAGTGTAGTTGATTTAATTACCTGTGAAGATATCTAGAAGGTTGGCTGGAGGTTTATTGGAGTCTAGTGTAGTTGATTTAATTACCTGTGAAGATATCTAGAGGGTTGGCTGGAGGTTTATTGGAGTCTAGTGTAGTTGATTTAATTACCTGTGAAGATATCTAGAAGGTTGGCTGGAGGTTTATTGGGAGTCTAATGTAGTTGATTTAATTACCTGTGAAGATATCTAGAAGGTTGGCTGGAGGTTTATTGGAGTCTAGTGTAGTTGATTTAATTACCTGTGAAGATATCTAGAGGGTTGGCTGGAGGTTTATTGGAGTCTAGTGTAGTTGATTTAATTACCTGTGAAGATATCTAGAGGGTTGGCTGAAGGTTTATTGGGAGTCTAATGTAGTTGATTTAATTACCTGTGAAGATATCTAGAAGGTTGGCTGAAGGTTTATTGGGAGTCTAATGTAGTTGATTTAATTACCTGTGAAGATATCTAGAGGGTTGGCTGGAGGTTTATTGGAGTCTAGTGTAGTTGATTTAATTACCTGTGAAGATATCTAGAGGGTTGGCTGGAGGTTTATTGGAGTCTAGTGTAGTTGATTTAATTACCTGTGAAGATATCTAGAGGGTTGGCAGGAGGTTTATTGGAGTCTAGTGTAGTTGATTTAATTACCTGTGAAGATATCTAGAAGGTTGGCTGGAGGTTTATTGGGAGTCTAGTGTAGTTGATTTAATTACCTGTGAAGATATCTAGAGGGTTGGCAGGAGGTTTATTGGAGTCTAGTGTAGTTGATTTAATTACCTGTGAAGATATCTAGAGGGTTGGCAGGAGGTTTATTGGAGTCTAGTGTAGTTGATTTAATTACCTGTGAAGATATCTAAAAGGTTGGCTGAAGGTTTATTGGGAGTCTAATGTAGTTGATTTAATTACCTGTGAAGATATCTAAAAGGTTGGCTGAAGGTTTATTGGGAGTCTAATGTAGTTGATTTAATTACCAGTGAAGATATCTAGAGGGTTGGCTGGAGGTTTATTGGGAGTCTAATGCAGTTGATTTAATTATCTGTGAAGATATCTAGAAGGTTGGCTGAAGGTTTATTGGGAGTCTAATGTAGTTGATTTAATTACCTGTGAAGATATCTAGAGGTTTGGCTGGAGGTTTATTGGAGTCTAGTGTAGTTGATTTAATTACCTGTGAAGATATCTAGAGGTTTGGCTGGAGGTTTATTGGAGTCTAGTGTAGTTGATTTAATTACCTGTGAAGATATCTAGAGGTTTGGCTGGAGGTTTATTGGGAGTCTAGCATAGTTAATTTAATTACCTGTGAAGATATCTAGAAGGTTGGCTGAAGGTTTATTGGGAGTCTAATGTAGTTGATTTAATTACCTGTGAAGATATCTAGAAGGTTGGCTGGAGGTTTATTGGGAGTCTAATGTAGTTGATTTAATTACCTGTGAAGATATCTAGAAGGTTGGCTGGAGGTTTATTGGGAGTCTAATGTAGTTGATTTAATTACCTGTGAAGATATCTAGAAGGTTGGCTGAAGGTTTATTGGGAGTCTAATGTAGTTGATTTAATTACCTGTGAAGATATCTAGAAGGTTGGCTGAAGGTTTATTGGGAGTCTAATGTAGTTGATTTAATTACCTGTGAAGATATCTAGAGGGTTGGCTGGAGGTTTATTGGGAGTCTAATGTAGTTGATTTAATTACCTGTGAAGATATCTAGAGGGTTGGCTGGAGGTTTATTGGGAGTCTAATGTAGTTGATTTAATTACCTGTGAAGATATCTAGAGGGTTGGCTGGAGGTTTATTGGGAGTCTAATGTAGTTGATTTAATTACCTGTGAAGATATCTAGAGGGTTGGCTGGAGGTTTATTGGGAGTCTAATGTAGTTGATTTAATTACCTGTGAAGATATCTAGAAGGTTGGCTGGAGGTTTATTGGGAGTCTAATGTAGTTGATTTAATTACCTGTGAAGATATCTAGAGCGTTGGCTGGAGGTTTATTGGGAGTCTAATGTAGTTGATTTAATTACCTGTGAAGATATCTAGAAGGTTGGCTGAAGGTTTATTGGGAGTCTAATGTAGTTGATTTAATTACCTGTGAAGATATCTAGAAGGTTGGCTGGAGGTTTATTGGGAGTCTAATGTAGTTGATTTAATTACCTGTGAAGATATCTAGAGCGTTGGCTGGAGGTTTATTGGGAGTCTAATGTAGTTGATTTAATTACCTGTGAAGATATCTAGAGGGTTGGCTGGAGGTTTATTGGGAGTCTAATGTAGTTGATTTAATTACCTGTGAAGATATCTAGAGGGTTGGCTGGAGGTTTATTGGGAGTCTAATGTAGTTGATTTAATTACCTGTGAAGATATCTAGAAGGTTGGCTGGAGGTTTATTGGGAGTCTAATGTAGTTGATTTAATTACCTGTGAAGATATCTAGAAGGTTGGCTGGAGGTTTATTGGGAGTCTAATGTAGTTGATTTAATTACCTGTGAAGATATCTAGAAGGTTGGCTGAAGGTTTATTGGGAGTCTAATGTAGTTGATTTAATTACCTGTGAAGATATCTAGAAGGTTGGCTGAAGGTTTATTGGGAGTCTAATGTAGTTGATTTAATTACCTGTGAAGATATCTAGAAGGTTGGCTGAAGGTTTATTGGGAGTCTAATGTAGTTGATTTAATTACCTGTGAAGATATCTAGAAGGTTGGCTGAAGGTTTATTGGGAGTCTAATGTAGTTGATTTAATTACCTGTGAAGATATCTAGAAGGTTGGCTGAAGGTTTATTGGGAGTCTAATGTAGTTGATTTAATTACCTGTGAAGATATCTAGAAGGTTGGCTGAAGGTTAATTGGGAGTCTAATGCAGTTGATTTAATTACCTGTGAAGATATCTAGAAGGTTGGCTGGAGGTTTATTGGAGTCTAGCGTAATCTTATGTTCAGCGTTCTTCACTGGTAACACCGGTTTCACCGCGACTTTGATGGGAAGCTTCACTTTACCAGTGGCTACCCTCGGCGCTCCTGGAATAAAACAAAATGATAGGTCTATAAAATTGTTCACATTTACTATTAAAATGTCCAAATAGTCAGTGTTACAACCAAAGGTAATTATATGACTATTTCAAAAACATTTCATGTCAACCTAAGAAGTTGTAAACCTGAGGGCGATGAATCGAGGGTCGATAAGGAGAAGGATCTTGAAATGGTCATATGGTAAACTTTGGTTTGTTTGTTTTTTGTTTTGTTTTACGTCCAATTAAAAATTAGTACCTAGCAAAAAAACCCTTATCTATGGTCAGTACATGGCAACTGCCCCACATAGGTTTCAAACTTCCTACCCTGAGGTGTAGGGCTAGTGGAAGAATATGTACTGCTGTCACATTAAAAATGATTACACAGAAAACTGGCAGATAATTGACAGTTCATCAGCTTAACATTAATCACGAATAAAACATCATGAACAGATCAAAATAGTGTATGTAGATCTATGGATATGCATGAATGTGAACACTACGAGTTAAAGGTGTAATCTAAAAAAAAAAAATGTTCAACTGCAAGTTAAACAGATATAAACAAGTGTCAAGCTGTGTGCTGAGAAAGTCTGAACTATCACTTCATATACTGTAAACGTGCTTCTTTTGATGCACTAAATCTTCAGCTCAAACTTGAATTCAAACAGATAAACGCAATGATGAATTGGTACACTCCCAATATTCTTTCTGTAGAAAACGGAATGTAAATTCTCAAAATCCCATGTTTTTGTCCAAAAAAGCAGAACCTGCAAATGAATTTCTTCCAAATTTCTGTAAGATGTTCAGTATGATGATATTAGTAACAACTTTAAGTTTCAATTTCGATCTGATATCAGTAACACTATAAAAAGTGGACTTTAACCTAAATTCTCAAAATTCCAATGTTTTTGCCCCAAAACACCAAAACCTGAAACATGAATTCTTTTAAATTGAGGTTAGGTATTTAGTATGATGGTTCAGTAATGTGATGAATTTTCAATGCAATTGGATAATTATAACACTGTGAAAAGTGGACTTTAACACAAATGTTGACGCCGCTGCTGTCACCAGAAAAGTAAGACCTAAATCTCGCTTTCTCGACTATCGTCAAGGTAAGACACAAAGCCCTGAATAGGATTATCACTAAAATATGTACATCTTTTTCTCTTATTGCTGCACAATATTTGTGACAAAACTGTTGAATTTGTTCACCTGAAGCGCTGATGTAGTTTGCTGACACTGTCGCAGTTAATGTCGTAGGGAGTCCTCGACCCTGAACAAAAAAGGACACAAAATGTTCCGTGGGTTTACTGGGATCTGAAACAAAATAACAATACTTAATTTTCATCTATAGATCATATGTACAGCTAGAATCAAGTTTTAGCAGAAATTCAAAACGTATCATCATTTTCATTTCTTGATCAAAGCCTAGCTATAGTCAGGTTGTAGGAGTTTAACACCCTCCTTACATAATCATGTTTTCATTGTTATGATAAATGTATGCACCCGTCTTCATTATGATGCAAATCATTTGAAATCCATCACAACATTGAACTTACCAACTTCAGTTACATCAAACGTCTGTAAATTGGAGGCTAGGGGATAGTCGACATGTACAGAAACTTTTATATTCTCCAACAGTAGCCTGGCCTTCAGCTGAATCTGTAGCACAAAACAACGAAACTTAGAAATAGAATTCAAAACAAATATATATACGTAAGTATCGAATACATAAAGGTTTACAAGAGTGGGTATGGGATATGGCACTTATTTCACTCTAATTAATAAATATTTATGTTCTCCAACAGTAGCCTGGCCTTCCGCTGGATCTGTAGCACAAAACAACGGAACTTAGAAATGGAATTTAAAACAATTACACTATAAATAAGTACTGAATATTACAGATTACATGACGAGTGTTTGTTAATTATGGTAATCATTTCACTCGAGTTAGTTAATTTTCAAAAGTTACAAACACCCTCGCTTAAGCTGGTGTCTTTTATAATTTTTAAAAATTAACTAACGAGAGTGAAATAAATACCATATCCAACAACCACAAGTTGTGTGAACTTTTTATACTATGAATTTTCATTCTTTGCATGTAATGAGGTTAAATAAAAAACCTGACTGCAAATATGATAAACATCGTACAATAAAGAGTGATTACATGATCAGGAGGGTTAAAATAACACTTGACAAATTCAATCACACTAGCTCAAAAAGGGCAAATAATTAATCTGGGAAAATTTTCAATAAAAATTAGATTTTTTTTCAACCTGCTGTTTTTCAAATCTAACATTAATTTAAATGTTCAATAAGTCTGTCAGGTCCACAAATTTCTGATTCATTAAAATTTTGATGTACAACTTAAAGCTACTTACTCTGACAGTGATGGAAGGTACTCCGTCAGCATCCTCATACTCCATACCAACGGCAACCTTAGGGGGGAAAACAGCATCTAACTAGGGTTGGGTACGGTCAAGGTTTTCATATTGTGATATTTTCTAATACTTGTTGAAATAATGGGGTATTTATTGCAATGTATTTATTTAGTTATCAAAAAATCCAAACTGTTGTCCAGCAAAATCTGCAGGCCTGGGCGGTTAATCATTTGAAAAGACATTATAATATTTGTTGAAATATTGTGATATTTATTCCAATGTAAAGTCATCAAAACCTCCAGCCTGTATTCTTGGACAGTTAACGAGATATAGAGAATTATTCGGTACTGACTTAAAAAGCAGAACCACACATTTACAAGAAGAGATCCAGAGAATTATTCGATACTGACTTAAAAGGCAGAACCACACATTTACAAGACGAGATCCAGAGAATTATTTGGTACTGACTTAAAAGGCAGAACCACACATTTACAAGACGAGATCCAGAGAATTATTTGGTACTGACTTAAAAGGCAGAACCACATATTTACAAGATGAGATCCAGAGAATTATTTGGCACTGACTTAAAAGGCAGAACCACATATTTACAAGACGAGATCCAGAGAATTATTTTGCACTGACTTACCGATGGCTCATCCAGACTAGAGTTGACTTGACATGAAATTGCAAGATCATCTTCTTGCTTCACACTTGGCACAATTGCTGTAATATGAAGAGGAAAGAGTAAAAAATTGCTGGAATAAAAACTTTCTACAGTAAACAAACCTTGTAATAAAACTCTTTACAGTATACAGTAAATGCATGGCCTTTCAGTCTACAGTCAAAACTGTTGTCACGATTATTTATGGAATAGATCTAAATAATTATGTCTAACATGTCCCTGCTTTTCCATATGATCAGGACCAAGCAAAAAGTTTATTTTTGTACATGACGTTAAAAAAAGATAATTTATTATATTCAATATTCTTATAGCCACAAACTTATTTTGAAGATTTTATAGCTATTTTGAAATCTCCAAAAATTGTCTGAAAACACAACTTTTTTCTGTTAAAGGAAACTACTTCCATCAATCTGAATACAATGCAGATCCTTACTCTCACTCCCTTGTATAAGGATCTGACCACATCCCATAAGAGGTCATGTCCTGGTGACCTGTTGTATAAGCCAATCAAATCACTGCTTCCAGAATCATGGCAGTTAATATTGATGGTCGTTAAATCATTTCATCACAACAAGCTTACTTGTATCTTGTGACGAAACAACTTGCTGCAGTTGGCAGCATAAACTGTTATCAACTAAATTCTGCTCAAGTGTGAATTGGTAAAGAGGTGACAAAGGTCACCAGAACATGACCTCTTATTTATATCAGAATGAGAATAAGGATCTGCATTTTACAATACGACTAGTAAACAATGTACTTTACCATATAACAAAGTATACAATGTACATCTCTATACTTTACCAGATTTGTTTGTTAGTTATTTGATCTTCCTCTGTATCTACCTCCATATGACAAGTATACAATGTACATCTCTATACTTTACCAGATTTATTTGCTAGTTGTTTGATCTTCCTCTGTATCTACCTCCATAGGACAAGTATACAATGTACATCTCTATACTTTACCAGATTTGTTTGTAGTTGTTTGATCTTCCTCTGTATCTACCTCCATAGGACTAGTATACAATGTACATCTCTATACTTTACCAGATTTGTTTGTAGTTGTTTGATCTTCCTCTGTATCTACCTCCATATGACAAGTATACAATGTACATCTCTATACTTTACCAGATTTGTTTGCAGTTGTTTGATCTTCCTCTGTATCTAACTCCATATGACAAGTATACAATGTACATCTCTATACTTTACCAGATTTGTTTGCAGTTGTTTGATCTTCCTCTGTATCTACCTCCATATGACAAGTATACAATGTACATCTCTATACTTTACCAGATTTGTTTGCAGTTGTTTGATCTTCCTCTGTATCTACCTCCATATGACAAGTATACAATGTACATCTCTATACTTTACCAGATTTGTTTGTATTTGTTTGATCTTCCTCTATATCTTCCTTCATATGACAGTATACAATGTACATCTCTATACTTTACCAGATTTGTTTGCAGTTGTTTGATCTTCCTCTGTATCTACCTCCATAGGACTAGTATACAATGTACATCTCTATACTTTACCAGATTTGTTTGTAGTTGTTTGATCTTCCTCTGTATCTACCTCCATAGGACTAGTATACAATGTACATCTCTATACTTTACCAGATTTGTTTGCAGTTGTTTGATCTCCTCTGTATCTACCTCCATATGACAAGTATACAATGTACATCTCTATACTTTACCAGATTTGTTTGTATTTGTTTGATCTTCCTCTATATCTTCCTTCATATGACAGGTATACTATGTACATCTCTATACTTTACCAGATTTATTTGCTAGTTGTTTAATCTTTCTCTGTAGCAGGGCCATCTCCCGGTCCATGTCCGGGTAATTCAGTTCCCGTGCCTCCGTCGTCGGAGGAATAAATAGGGCAGGGTCTGTCCCAAGGTAAGAGCACTCCAATCTTCCTGCATCACTTAGCGTCACAATGACACCTTTTAGGTCTCTGTAACAATAAATGTAAACAATAAATTATGTTTATAACTAACACTTACAATGAATTCATGGTTATCATTTTGCTTTTCCCCAACCCATGCCAGCGCCCTATCATATGTACGTTATACATGTGTAACAAAATTTGCCTATAACGAAGTAATTGATTTCCTTGATCCGCAGAGATTTGTTTTAAACAAATTTACTGTATCATGATCCTCTGCTCCACCCGTCCAAGTACATAAGTTTAAAAAGTTTATCATTTTCCTAATAGCAAAGTATTAGAACTGTTCGTTCATACATAATAATATTTACAGTCTACACTGACATTCACTTGATAACCAACATTCTGCAAACGAGAGTTATCTTCTCATAACTATTATTGAGAATGTGCCAAACTTCTATGAAGTTGACAACAAAACATGTGGGCGGAACTATTCAAATTATCCAGACACCATTTGAGGTCATGAAATCAAGAATAGACATGTCCAATGTCAACCACAGCTTATGGAAATTTCATGCTGTTACATTTATTGAACAGTTGTCACGTTTATAAGGTTTGAAATAAAGGAAGTGTCCATAGATGGAATTGTACTAATAACCACAATAGTTATGAACCATTCACAGAAAATTACCGTAAATATAAGGATTAATTTTGTTTAGTTTATCAGACCATACATCCAATTGAGAAGTCGGAAAATGGTTCATAAATGTGAAACATAAACGCTTCACAATTAAATTAATTTACCTTGTAAACCATTGCATTTACAATCTCATAAACTAAAAAAATCAGCGGCTAATCCTTATATGTAATAATTAAATATTGTATTCATACAGAAATGTATTCAAAGACTTTTCCTTGCCCGGGTATGAATAATAGTTTTTTTTTATAGAACTAAATACCTCCGGTCAAACGTAATCGACCGCTAAAAATATTTTTTTTCTATCAAGGATCTGACACCAGGCCTAGCCTACTGAACATTTCTCTGATCCTTAATTGTAACTGCAGCAACAATACTTACGAGAATGTGCCGACATAGATTTGCATTGGTACAACGTCAAGCTTTGCGGCCCATTTCAGTGTACAGTCCTGATAGACCATCAGAGACTTGGTATGTGATCCGACAAGGTAGTTAACTCCTCCGTCGCTGACTAGATAAAAAACAGCAACAGCGATTAGTATCTGTATGGTACAGCCTGTCACTGACTAGATAAAAAACAGTAACAGCGATTAGTATCTGTACGATACAGCCCATCGCTAACTAGATAAAACCGTTAACAGTGATTAGTATCTGTACGATACAGCCCATCGCTAACTAGATAAAACCGTTAACAGCGATTAGTATCTGTATGGTACAGCCTGTCACTGACTAGATAAAAACGATAACAGCGATTAGTATCTGTATGGTACAGCCTGTCACTGACTAGATAAAAACGATAACAGCGATTAGTATCTGTATGGTACAGCCTGTCACTGACTAGATAAAAACGATAACAGTGATTAGTATCTGTATGGTACAGCCTGTCACTGACTAGATAAAAACGATAACAGCGATTAGTATCTGTATGGTACAGCCTGTCACTGACTAGATAAAAAATGATAACTGCGATTAGAATCTTTAGTAAAGGTACAGTATGATAATCCAAACTTCAATTATATCTGAGTGGTCTAAAGTCCTTATAATTAACTTTTCAAATATGTCACCCAGTAATTAAGGACAAGAAATTAAAGCAAAATTACAATTTATATGAGCTCATTTTACATTTGACAATTAATGGGGGGCATTTTTACATTGATTCACAAAATAAAAATAGCAAATTAATGAATTTATTTCAAAGCATCTGTAGGAAAGATTGAATTTGATTACATTTTCTTATTTATTTGAATCATCTTTCTGGAGTGTAGATGTGATTTGTCTCCAATAAAAAACTTGAATATATTTGTTATGCATATCAATTTCAACACAGTTTAATTGTAGATGATGACATTGAATAATAAACAATTAATATGCATTGAAAACGGCCACATCATCCGAGATATTAAATAATGCTAATAAAAAGATTAAGGGAGATAACTCTAGCACAATTCTACAATGTTTAGTGGCATACCACCTTAAGACAATCATCTATTAGACAACATACCTGAAGCGTAAGGTAGGAAACAACTGGGATCACACTCCATCTTCTTCATAAATTTAAGTTTACCCGTTTCTGTTAAACAAAATATATTCCGTTCTCCTGCAAATAAAACACACATATACAATATAGACACAGACATCAGCAGCAAAAAATAAAAAACAAAATGAGCAAGGACTCACATAGAGATGTATACCCCCCAACCCCCACAAAGCAGTCAAATGTACATGTGACCTTTTGACGTTTAATGTTGAACGATGACCACCAAAATCTAATCGGATGTAAAACTTGATTGTGTGATTCTATTGTGTAAATTTGAACCAAATCTGTCCTTGGGTTCATGAGATATCTTGGTAAGCTTTTTATTCCCAGAGTGGTCAATTTTTACCTTTAACCTTAAATGTTTATGAGATATCTTATACACGTCAAGCTTTTTATTCCAAATGTGAACAACTTTGACCTTTAAGTTGACCGATGACCACCAAAATATAATCAGGTGTAGACCTTTACCGTGTGATGCTAATAATTATGTAAATTTATTTCCTGATTTATAATTGTCCTTTACAACAATTTTTTGAGTACTCTTGAAATCCACTATGGCCCTCTTCAAAATCAGGTAAAATATACATGTAATTGAAATGTAATTGAAAAGTAATTGGGCATTACAGGGATTTTGTAATATAATGAATTACATTACCTTTACATGTAATTAAATTTGCCTTCAATTACACATGACATTCAATTACACTGTACTTCAAATTACATTACATTTTTAACAAGTGCTAATTGTAATGGGGTACCATTACAGATGTCCCCCAAACTACCCCTTTGGTCGGAACTGATGAGCCCAATGAACTCACAATGGAAATATAGCTGACACCCCATATATCAGCGGTCATGTTGACGAATTAGGAAACGGAGGATACGACAATGTCCGTGGTGGCCTACTACAGTTATATATAAAATTTCATTGAAATCGGACAATATATAAATTTCGACCAATCAGAAGCCAGGAAATAGCGGCCATGTTGACGAATCACGAAACGGAGGTTACGACAATGTTGTTGGTGTAATACTACACATATATATTAAATTTCATTGAAATCGGACAATATATAAATTTCGACCAATCAGAAGCCAGGAAATAGCGGCCATGTTGACGAATCATGAAACGGATGTGACGACAATGTTGTTGGTGTAATACTACACATATATATTAAATTTCATTGAAATCGGACAATATATAAATTTCGACCAATCAGAAGCCAGGAAATAGCGGCCATGTTGACGAATCACGAAACGGAGGTTACGACAATGTCCGTGGTGTCCTACTACAGTTATATATAAAATTTCATTGAAATCGGACAATATATAAATTTCGACCAATCAGAAGCCAGGAAATAGCGGCCATGTTGACGAATCACGAAACGGAGGTTACGACAATGTTGTTGGTGTAATACTTTACATATATATTAAATTTCTTTGAAATCGGACAATATATAAATTTCGACCAATCAGAAGCCAGGAAATAGCGGCCATGTTGACGAATCATGAAACGGATGTGACGACAATGTTGTTGGTGTAATACTACACATACATATTAAATTTCATTGAAATCGGACAATATATAAATTTCGACCAATCAGAGGCCTCCATTTTCGTTTCGGTGGCAACCAAACTTTACGAAAATGTTACCATGTTATTCAGCATCCCTTAAAACACCCATGTACCAATTTTTTACTGAAATCGGAGACTGAATTTTGAAAACCGGAAATTAGCTCTGGCGGCCATCTTGGACTTCCGGTCGCGAAAAAACAACCTGTTTTCACACACCCCGCCCCTAATGAGTATGTGTGTGAAGTTTCGTGAAGATCCGTCCAGTAGTTTTTGAGAAAACGGTCGGAAACCTCCCCGGCGGAAGAAAGTTGAAGAAACAAGAATAAAAATAATAATAATAATAATAAGAAACCGAGCAAAAACAATATGTCCCCCCACTTCGTTTGGGGGACATAAATTACCCAACGCCTGACTATGGTGCGACTATAAAACAGATCTGACCAGGTTTTTTTAAAGATATGTTTTACACAAGGTCCAGCTGCATGGACACACAGACAAAGTGATTACTATACTCCTACCCTTACCTAAGTCGGAGGAATAACTAAAGATATTGAAGAAATCGGAAGAAACGTATGTCATTACTGTTGATGACTTACCTAATACTAGTATTGTCTGTGGTGTATTTTGTTGGAACTGAGTCACAAAAATATCAACTGCCTGCTCTCCAATGTTAAAACACCAGTCATACTGAAAGATAAATTGATTCATACAAAAATATATATCATAGAAATTAAAACTAGCCTCATACAACGAAAAAATATTATTATCATGTTAGCAATGATAAAGTGGTAGGCAATCACATGACATGACAGTAATTAAAATATAATTTCAATCTTTAAAGGCCCAATATACTTAACTTTTGGCAAATCATGAAGCGAAAATCAAGCCTAATAACAGCATCATTCAAGATGAATTTTTATGCGGTTACCAGTACAGCAGCAGTTGAAACTCGGTATTTGTAAACATGTGTCCATTTTGAACTGTGTTCTAACTTCGGCTTGTTGTTGAAGTGGGCCCCACCTGAATAATTTTCAATTCTTTGGATTTTTCTGTCAAGAGTTTCTTGTTAGTTACTGCTCAGGTTTACTTCGTTTTTTTTACTTATTTTTGCATGGTTATCAACTGGATTTTTTTCTCATATTTTTTCAGAATCCTGAGCAATTTCCTGAAAGTACGTATATTGGGCCTTTAAGATGAACAAATATTTTGTTGTCACATTCCTGGGGGAAAATCAACAAATACCTGTTTATTAATTGCAAGCCAACAACAAACTTGAAAATGTTTTTTTTATATTCATCATAAATATGAATACTGGCTATTGGTTTGTTAGGTATACAATACTGTACTATATGCAGTGATCAATCTACAATTATTTTTCATGGGTGTGACAGTCTTCTTATTTGTATTGCCAAAAACAATGGGTCCAACAATGTTGAATTTAATTATTTCCAGAAATTCAATGGATTTTTCAAAGGTCTATGAGTATAGGATGCAGGATGCGCACAAAGATTTATCACGGTTATGATTAAGGTATATTCAAATCTGTCAACCTTTTTCGATCTGTATGTCCTACAAATGATCAAAGCCAAATTTTGAAAAATACATATAATTTAAAAAAGCTGTGGATCTCAATTAAGGTACCTATGTACAGGTAAACTTTTAACTGGGCATTAACAAGTTCTACATATATATATTATATATCTATACAGTAAAAAAATAGTTTGTTTCGATATGTAGGTAGATATAAACTTAAGATAAAATAAATGAAAACACGACGACGGACTTCCAAAAATTTCACCCTTTTCAGGAAAGTTTCAGAAAAGAAAGTTTTGGAAAACTTTCCTGACGGTCGATTGGAAAGTCTGTCGTCGTGTTTTCATTTATATTGTCTATATTTATACAGTATATACATTGTACTAATATCTAAAGGTAGAATCATGCATGTTTATAAGATAAACATAGGAATGCCCTAAAGAGTACAGCTGTTTTTTCTGATTGTCTTTTCTTCTCTTCTAAAAGATGTAAACAGGAAAAACAAATGTTCAAACTCCATTCAATATATGCCGTACAATCAATCACTACAAGTATCCATCAGCATGCAATGAAAGAGAAACAGAATATCATACTTGTTGTTTTGACATGCTGTATTATATAGTAGATAGCTCACAAAGAAAACCTATACACTTCTGGGACCGAGAGAAATAGATTTTCAATTAGGATTTTGCTTCACTTGTATAACTCCAATATTACAGAAAAATGTTGTTTAAATCTTTTATATCAAACTATGCATGCTAATTATAATCTAATCAGTATATCTAAGCCAAGAGATATAAGATCTAATTAATCTTATTTAAGCTTTAAAAAGCAGCAAGTTTTGATAATGTTTAAATGAAACAGATGCTCTTTGTGGACAGAAGTATATACTTAAAATGTAAATCTCTCATTTTTCAGTCTTAGACATACAGGAGTGTAAGATTCTATTAATCAAATCAAGTATGCATTGGTTTTATGGACACTAAAACATCATGTCAGATGTAGTGTGTGTATGACTATAGACACATCATGACCTCACAGGACTGTTATTTGACAGCTGTTTTATCTGGTCTTTGATAAATTAAGAATTTATGTTACTCTACTCATACAACCCTGAACCGGAAATTTCACAATGAATTATTCCAACGTTAGAATTGGAAGGGTTCAAAAGCTCCTTCAGACTTGAATAAGTTAAATTCATCCTAAAACTGTGTAGTGTGTCGAACAGACTCAGTTATTTACTTTACTTGGAAATGAAAGCTTCAAAATATGTAGCTATAGTTACAACCAGACAGTTGGTACATGTATAATACAAACCATCAGAACTTATTACTGATTATAATTCGCCAAAAACACCACAATTCATTCATCATCAAATCCAATCAAGCACAGTAAGATATATATTCATGTTAATGCATCTAGCAAAGCATGTTTAGCTAGAAATACCTGACAAAATAATAGCATAAATGCTGATTGCGTAAAAAGCAATTATTCAATTAAACAAAATTAGCACGAGCTATATATACATACAAACTCAAACTAAACAGTTTGCATACAGTATATATTAATTAGTTTATAACAAATTCAAATCATTATCTGGTTTTTATAATGAGGAATACACCTGCCCAAGAAATATTTTTAGTGACAAATGTATTGCAGTCTATGACGTTAGCCACTAGTCCTACGCCCACGACTAGTAAATTATAGTTTGGACTAGTGGAAATTCCTTGCATTTCAATATATTTGTTATAATAAACACTGCATTTTGCTTGTCCAAACTAGTGCTTGAAAATGTTAATGTCACAGACTGTACTATTGGGGGCTTCTTTCAGCAGTACTCTATTGTTCAAAGTAGAAAATATATTTCAGCAGAATTTAGTTATGACAAAAATATCAATATTGCTAAAACACCAGTCAATTCAAATATCAAAATGTTTGAGAGTAAGATTATTTTGGGACCAAGATTATTTTAACCAAGATATTCTTACCAAGATTAATTTCAGACTATTATGACACAAATAATTTTAACCAAGATTATTTTGAGATCAAAACTATTTTTTGAGACTAAGATTATTTTGAGACAAGATTATTTTGAACCAGGATTATTTAAGACAAAGGTTAATAAAGTTTAGCTACAGAACACTACAGCTTCTACTCAGTATATAACCACATAGCCATACCTCACATACAGTTCCTCGGCCAGACACCTTCAAAAGTCGAATCAATCATACATACATGATAACACTGCATTCTGACTAAAATAGGACAGGGCATGAATCTATGAAACCGTTCTCATGCTCAAGCATGTGTTTTGTGCTCAAGCGTGATTTCTTTTTTGGGCTATATTATATAAGATTATTAGAAAATCTTCTTATGTTCAAAATTTCGGAAAATACTGTCAAGATTTTATTAAGTAGAAAAATTCCTTCTCTGTTTTATTCAGCTTTTGGTCATCTAGCACGTTTTAGGCGAGTTACAAGAAAGTTGGTTTGAGAACAGAATCCATCTTTGAGCATGAGAACGGTTTCATGAATACAGGTTCTGGTCTTGTACGAACCATCAAGCAATGCTGCCTTTATACCAGTGGTACTTATCTGCTTTTGAGTATTACAGGCTACAGCCATGGCAGAATGCAGATATATCATATCACAGATATATATACACGTGTATTCATTATAGTACAAAATGCTGTAATAACATTAAATAAATATAACAGTCAGCTTTCCAGTAAATAGTTTAAAAAATTAAGCAGAGATCATTTCCATTTCGACTTTATATTAACTGAATTGAAAAAGTGGTAAAAATTAATTTATAAAAGATCTACCAAAAAACAAAATTTCTACATAATGTTTGAAAAGGAAATCCCCGCCGACTGTAAAAACAAATGCTTATATCCATTATGTCTAAACAAAGTTTGATGCTCGAGTCATTAGTTTAATGCATTCCATATATAAAGTATAAAATTACACCTGTCAGATGAATATATTTTTTCATGCAATGCAAATTAATATGTATTAACAGTCCACGATGCTGAAGAAGTTGTAAATTATAACTGTTGGCCCTTCAAGCTGTATATATAGCAGTTATGGGTTATTCATGAAGGCCCTTCAAGCAGTACATTTAACATAAAATACAGAAAGAATTCCTTTCTTTTACTTAATTACAAATACCCCCCGGTACATGTAAAAGCTTAAAACAACAAAATTGTACTTTGTCTTACAAATTAAGAGTAGGCCTATTCAAACATTTTCTGAAAATTGCATTAATTATACATTTAAGAATTTATCTTTTACCTATTTTAGTTCCTACTGAATGTTCTTTTCAAATAAAAGAAAAAAATGGGTGCTACATATGTTATTTAAGAATACAGTGATTTATGACTCGGCAAATGAAAAACTCCTTTTAACTTGAGTGAAAAACATTTGTTTTTCACTGTAATAGACATGAAACTTATTTAAACTTGGTAATAAAGTAAGAGAAAAACAGTAAAACCCCTTAAACACAGTTTGCATCAAACAGCTCGGTTGGTCCTGACCAAGTTCATACATGTTCAACTGACCATGTATTCCTCTAATTTTTGATCAGGTCCCCATCAGTTCGACTAAGTAGGGTTGTATTGCATATGAAAGCTAGTTCCAGTTGATTAATTTTAGACCGTGATTATGATATCAATGAACACTAGGATAAAGAATTAAGATTCCTGTAGCCTATAGACCCGCTATCATTACTTGATACTTACATTCACTCGTTTCCCAGACTTCATACTCTGTGATTATGATATCAATGAACACAAGGATAAAGAATTAAGTTTCCTGTAGCCTATAGACCCGCTATCATTACTTGATACTTACATTCACTCGTTTCCCAGACTTCATACTCTGTGATTCTTCTTTCGTCTTGGAATCTGTTGCGACAGCTAAGACTTGATATCTGTAGGTGAAACACCAATAATCCTCATTTACTTTAAACTTTAATAGACCCAAAAGCTATAGCTTATCTCATACATTATACCTGTGTTACATATTTTTTTATAATAAACCCTACACCCAAAACTCCTGAAAGATGTAAAAAAAGAAAAAAAAAACACAAGAAAATATCAGAAATAAAAGAAAACATTTCATAAATAAATGAAGCATTGCAATAAGCTTGCAAAAGCTTTCCACAAAAGACAACAACTATGTACTCCAGTCAAACTTTTCAAATTATGGGCGTTGGGGTTGAAACCAGATCTGCCTACAATTCCTTATATTGAATCTATTTTAATATTTGATGAGTGGTGGGGTCTCTGAAAGTGCCTCCCACGCTAACGTTGTTAAATTCTGGAACAGCTCTTAACTAAATTTGGAAAACTTACTTATAACACTCTAACTGCCAGGATGAGGAGGCGGTGACAAAGCTGTCCAGTTTAGGAATGTATTTGATAGGTCCAGGCAGCAGTGCTCCTGGTAGGAAACGACTAAACGAGAAACTCTCCTGCTCAAAGATGGACACGGTTCCATCCATGGATTGCACACATATAAAATCCTTCCCTAAAATGAAAAACAAATGGACAAATGTAATTACAAGTTCATGAATTACAGAAACTGGAGGAGATAAATCACTTTATATTTGTTTGGAGAATGATGTTTTTTGGGGGTATATTTTCCATTTAAAGGCCCAATATACGTAACTTCAGGGAAATTTTCGTGATCCTGAAAAATTCTGAAAAAAAATCCAGTTGATAACCATGCAAAAATAAGCCTAAAACGAAGTAAACATGAGCGGTAACTAACAAGAAACTCTTGACAAAAAAATCCAAAGAATTGAAAATAATTCAGGTGTGGCCCACTTCAACAACAAACGGAAGGTAGAAGACGATTCTAAATGGACGCATGTTTAAAAATACGAGTTTCAACTGCTGCTGTACCGGTAACCGCAAAGGAATTTATCTTGGATATTGCTGATATCAGTTAATCTTAACTAAATCTAAAAATATAAAAAGTTATTAGGCTTGATTTTCGCTTCGAGTTTTGCCGAAAGTTACATATATTGGGCCTTTAATTTGACTGGAACTTTATTATTCAACCTGTCAAAGAGATCATTTCAAGCAAGATATTATATCCGTTACCATAAACTGTTGTTTCCCTACCTCGTACTGATCCAAAGGGACCATAACACAAGTTAAAGGCCGCTCTCTGAAGACTGTGTTCATACGTCTTTTTCAACTGATACTGACGACCATGGTCGACAGCCCCGGGCATCACTACACAAACAACAAACACACGTCTTAGAATATAGGACTAGTGTTTAGTTCCACATAATCATCATTAGGATTATATAACATACAATTTGATCGAAAATGTTGTTTTAGACTAGACTTCAGAAATTAATACATTCAATGAAATTTTATACAAGATAGATTATGATTCTCCAAATACCTTATAATACATCATCATTTTGGAGGAATTTTTTCCCAAAATCAGTGAACCATAAATAATTTACGAGAATACATTGCCTTAGTCTGAGTTTCCTCTAGCCCTGCCACCACACTTAAAAATATTTTGACAGATAGATGTACTGACATCTTAAAATGTCGAAGTTTAGTGCAAGGGCTACAGGAAAGTCAAGCTAACTTTAATTGTAACTTTTCCCTTTTGTCTTTTTCTTCTTTAAATTCCAGATGATATATTCAGTTTTAAGGTTTTTAATTCCAGACATGATATTTTAATTATACAATTGAGCAAAACACTTGGTATAGAGACTATTTGATGTTACAATATTCTTACCAGACACGCTATACACTGCTAACTTTCTGGAGTGTAACACAGCGAGGTGGAGAAGATCGGAGCCTCTGTAACATACAGTAATACTAAGATTAGAAATCCTGTAATATTATCAATTGAGAATACAGTAAAAACCCACTTACTTGAACTAATTGGGACTTGATCAATAACTAGTTTGAGTTACAAAGTATTCAAGTAATCTGACTCCCGATGTTGGCTAAATATTAACGAACTCTGTCGAAACCAAACAAATTGTTTGACAAATGAGGGGTATTCAAGTTAACCGGGTTCGACTAAGTGGGGTTAACTGTAGTTAGTTATTTTTTTGGTATTAAAAAAGGATGAAACTATAAAGGTAAATAAGATGATAATGTTTTATAACATCATAAGTGAGACCAAGATCAGTGTAACTGCTGTATGAACTATGAACTTACGTGGTACATGAGATGATAATGTTTTATAACATCATAAGTGAGACCAAGATCAGTGTAACTGCTGTATGAACTATGAACTTACGTGGTACATGAGATGATAATGTTTTATAACATCATAAGTGAGACCAAGATCAGTGTAACTGCTGTATGAACTATGAACTTACGTGGTACATGAGATGATAATGTTTTATAACATCATAAGTGAGACCAAGATCAGTGTAACTGCTGTATGAACTATGAACTTACGTGGTACATGAGATGATAATGTTTTATAACATCATAAGTGAGACCAAGATCAGTGTAACTGCTGTATGAACTATGAACTTACGTGGTACATGAGATGATAATGTTTTATAACATCATTAGTGAGACCAAGATCAGTGTAACTGCTGTATGAACTATGAACTTACGTGGTACATGAGATGATAATGTTTTATAACATCATTAGTGAGACCAAGATCAGTGTAACTGCTGTATGAACTATGAACTTACGTGGTACATGAGATGATAATGTTCTATAACATCATAAGTGAGACCAAGATCAGTGTAACTGCTGTATGAACTAGGAACTTACGTGGTACATGAGATGATAATGTTCTATAACATCATTAGTGAGACGAAGATCAGTGTAACTGCTGTATGAACTATGAACTTACGTGGTACATGAGATGATAATGTTTTATAACATCATTAGTGAGACCAAGATCAGTGTAACTGCTGTATGAACTATGAACTTACGTGGTACATGAGATGATAATGTTCTATAACATCATAAGTGAGACCAAGATCAGTGTAACTGCTGTATGAACTATGAACTTACGTGGTACATGAGATGATAATGTTTTATAACATCATAAGTGAGACCAAGATCAGTGTAACTGCTGTATGAACTATGAACTTACGTGGTACATGAGATGATAATGTTTTATAACATCATTAGTGAGACCAAGATCAGTGTAACTGCTGTATGAACTATGAACTTACGTGGTACATGAGATGATAATGTTCTATAACATCATAAGTGAGACCAAGATCAGTGTAACTGCTGTATGAACTATGAACTTACGTGGTACATGAGATGATAATGTTTTATAACATCATAAGTGAGACCAAGATCAGTGTAACTGCTGTATGAACTATGAACTTACGTGGTACATGAGATGATAATGTTTTATAACATCATTAGTGAGACCAAGATCAGTGTAACTGCTGTATGAACTATGAACTTACGTGGTACATGAGATGATAATGTTTTATAACATCATTAGTGAGACCAAGATCAGTGTAACTGCTGTATGAACTATGAACTTACGTGGTACATGAGATGATAATGTTCTATAACATCATAAGTGAGACCAAGATCAGTGTAACTGCTGTATGAACTAGGAACTTACGTGGTACATGAGATGATAATGTTCTATAACATCATTAGTGAGACGAAGATCAGTGTAACTGCTGTATGAACTATGAACTTACGTGGTACATGAGATGATAATGTTTTATAACATCATTAGTGAGACCAAGATCAGTGTAACTGCTGTATGAACTATGAACTTACGTGGTACATGAGATGATAATGTTCTATAACATCATAAGTGAGACCAAGATCAGTGTAACTGCTGTATGAACTATGAACTTACGTGGTACATGAGATGATAATGTTTTATAACATCATTAGTGAGACGAAGATCAGTGTAACTGCTGTATGAACTATGAACTTACGTGGTACATGAGATGATAATGTTTTATAACATCATAAGTGAGACGAAGATCAGTGTAACTGCTGTATGAACTATGAACTTACGTGGTACATGAGATGATAATGTTCTATAACATCATAAGTGAGACCAAGATCAGTGTAACTGCTGTATGAACTATGAACTTACGTGGTACATGAGATGATAATGTTCTATAACATCATAAGTGAGACGAAGATCAGTGTAACTGCTGTATGAACTATGAACTTACGTGGTACATGAGATGATAATGTTCTATAACATCATAAGTGAGACGAAGATCAGTGTAACTGCTGTATGAACTATGAACTTACGCGGTACATGAGATGATAATGTTCTATAACATCATTAGTGAGACGAAGATCAGTGTAACTGCTGTATGAACTATGAACTTACGTGGTACATGAGATGATAATGTTCTATAACATCATAAGTGAGACCAAGATCAGTGTAACTGCTGTATGAACTATGAACTTACGAGGCAAACACTCCTGCCTCCACTTGTAGAATTGGGTTGGGTAAGGAAGACTCCAGAAGAACATCCTCTGGCCGATAGCCCGACCATCCGTCTTCTTGTTTGGTGGGGCGAGGGTTGTATACACGCAGAATCCCCTGGTAACTACCAGTGACAATTTTATCTGGAAAAACGGCAGCAAGATAATGTTTTTATTGACTTAAGCAATATCAAAAGGTCTTAAACAAGCCTTAAAAACATTTTAGGCTGTAAATCATTTAATAGATACTTTCAAGAATCTGAAAAAGAAACCAGATGACCGAAGAAGTGCATTAGTTATTTCATGCAAGCAAATTCAGTCACTTAAATTTTGGAATTGCCATAAATCTTTCCCACGAGGAAAAATACTGATATGTTGATCATGATCTCCATGAAATATAAAATATCATCACTCCCTAATTATACCACAGCTAACAAGTACAAAGAATAAGATCCCAACACAACCACTTCAACTCCAGTTGTTTTGTTTGTCAGGAAGTTTATCCTTTTTTTATACCAATAAAACTTACATTAACATTTGATAGCATATATAAATTTAACAGAGGTCATTATTTATTTAATGCCTCCGCCAGGAGTCGAACCCTGAACCTCTGGCTACCAGTCTTACGCTCAACCGATCAAGCTAAAGAGAAGATCTCTCTAGCCGAGTGGTATATTGCAGCTAGTATTTACCAGGGTTTCATAAATTATAAATATTCAAGCAATTAATAAATTTGAGTTTTTGTTGTAGTTTTTTTCTTGCAGAATATGGTATAAAAAAACATATTTATTGGCAGGGGCCCTGATTAATGTGAATAATATTATATGTATATCTGATCAGAACACTAACCCAGACCATCTGACCCATTATCAATGTTAGCCACACAGAGGCAGCCAGGCCCAAACTCTTCAGCCTCCCCAACGGAGGTGGACCACCAGTCCCGCGCCTTGAACAACGACATTCTGGGTGCGAAACTCTTTTGATGACAGTCTTTTGAATTTCACCTGAAATAAAAAGAATCAACTTGAATATTATGCACTGGTCCTGCTGATCGCAAAATGGGGGGGGGGCTAATTTTTAAAAGAAACAAAACTGCATGTTTAAGTAATTTTGCTCAAAATATAGTTTCAAAACATATTAACCCTACCTTCCTTTACCGTGAAATACATAACAAGTACTGCAGAGTATTAAGTTAGTGTCAAAATCAGATCAACTCTGCCAAGGCAAGAGGTTGTTTACATGATATCCAAGGAATTGACAGCCATGATGTCGAGCTGTCACGATTTCGGTTTTACAATTACAGACATAATATATGCAACAACAACTAGATTTCAGATAGCAATTAATTTGGAAAGTGTTCTTACACTCCTACAGTAGGAATATGCATCACATTTTTCAGATGCTGGACGCCAATAACTCTCAACAGATCTTATGAGGACGATTTCGGCAAAGCTATTTTCACATTTGCGCACGCGCAAGATTTACCGGAAGTGAAAAACATTTCTAAGATTTATTTTTTTCCAAATGTTTAATATTTATACACTTTCCTACCCAAATACTCTTTATTATTAATTCATGTGATATTGTCAAACTCATAAGTAAAAAGTGAAAGTATTAAACTTTCTCAGCTAAATGAGATTACACGCACTCAGACGGCAGCCATATTTGACATCCGGCGTAGAGTCAGACGGAAAGTATCGAGCTGACATTGACGGGATAGGACTACAAGAAAAGTAGTCGCTGTTTATCACAGAAAATGAATCTGCGGAGAGGAGCCATGTCTGTTTTCCATGCTCTTGTTTATGCTATTTTGGTAAGTTTCGGGTGCATTTGCTTGATGACATAGTTTATTATGTCGGCATGTTGGGTCCGATATAAAATCGATCATTGCCAGGGCACCTGTTTCACTGTTGTAGGACATCGCAATCGTTAGTCATGCATCTAATGGAATGCCTCTTAAAAAACGCTTTACGTTTATCCAGGTGGCATGTTTTGCTACATTGTATGTTGAGCCTAATGTCATGGATAAGAAAGTATGTTTATCTTGACGGCAATAATTGTTCCAGATCATTTCCCCAGGGCAATGTTTTATCAGATGTGACATCTTGTTGACGTATTAATTTTCCAAAACCAGGACATACGCTAGCCTAACTAATCGTGGTTTTATATTGTGAGACTGCATATAGTATACAGTAGGTCCAGAAACATTTTCAAACTTATATACAGTAGATTAGATAATGTTTTGGGGACTTTTTTACCTATAAATCTATAATAGTTCTAGTTCTCTATAGTTCTATCGTATAGTGAATATCCCCATATAGTGACCGCCTTCAGCAAACTGAAGATATTGTCACGGCGTTGGATTTACAGTAAATGACGTAGACAGACTCTATATTACATAATAATCAGTCTTAAATATTCAGGAGAAAATGTAAAAGGAAAAGTACTGGCAAGGTACAGTCTATTGCATTTAAATGTTAATATTATGCATTTTCATCAAAATAATTATTTATGAAACTGTCATCGAGATTTATGATATATATATATATTGCATACATATATATATACAGTGATAAGTCTACGTGCGCATCCTGAAACCTGTACTCGTATAATTTTGAAAGGACCCATTGAATTTCTGGAAGTGGTTAAATTTAACTTTGTGGGACCCATTATTTTTCGCAAACACATGAAAAGGACCCATGGAAAATAATTGTAGATTGATCACTGTATATATATTCTGATTCAAATTTGATACACACAACACTGTGGCAACAGACTGTGCTAATTCTAGCCTGATCAAGTATCCCAATATATATAAAAGATTGAAAATGTAAAATACATATGATATGGAAATGATGCGAAGTATCTACCAGGGCTTTATCAGGGGGTTTTGGGAAAAATTGATCGTCATAACAGCTATTTGGGAAATTTTGACAACACCATAATAACAACTAAATACATTATTTCTTTTCTAAATTATTTCAAGCACTGTCATAATCAGTACCCATGACATTTACAGCCATCTTTCTTGTTCCTTATTAAAACTAATGTCAAAAGAAGCTCCTCAAGCAATGTTAAACAACCAAATTATTTTCAAGTGTCTGAATTGGGAATTTTCAAGAGGAGATTTGGGGAAAATCACACCTTTTTTTCATTGGGAATGGGTCCGTTTACCAGACCTAAAAAGTGGGGTGATATAGCCCTATCTACAAATTAACACACAATAGTGGATTATAGTGCTAACGTTATATACCGTATTTGTGTAGATCAAGTGCTGATCGACATTATGTGTTTGTTATTGGTCCCTGTGGTCATTGATGATTCATAAATATCCTACACTTGCAGCATATATCTCTGTACAGTAATAGCTCCTGAATCCTAGTCAGAATTAATGCCTTCAAGCATTTCTCTGAAGAGTCATAACCACCGTTTGTCATTCAACAGTGCTAATCTTTTTCTGAATAGTCATAACCAACGATAAAACAAAAAGTGTGTCAAAATGCTTTGATGCAAGATGAGTATGATAAACAGGTTTTTACATCCCATTTTGAATTTTTGAGTCCTTTGGACCCCTTGATTAAATATTTCAGGGGGTCGACGGGACCCAGGTGTTCAGTTTTAGGGGCCCTATAATGAAAAATGGATGTATTTGAAGCAGGATTCTGTTTTATGTAAAACCCTGAAGTAGATCTAGAAATCTCTCAATAAAGGAGTGTTATGTATGTTGCCAGGGCTTTATCAACCCTGTTTTCAGGTCTGTGGGTGCTTTTTCCCAACTTCCACTAAAGAATTCCTAATTCAGATGCTTTATCTTTTTTACAAATGAAATATTCATTCCGGCATGATTCGGGGCTGTAAAAGTATATTGAGTACTGACGGTGCTTTAAAAAGTAATTTAGAAAAAAAGTAATGTATTTAAATAGTTGTTATAATAGTGTTTGTCAAAATATCCCAATTAAGATAGCCGACTACGTATACCTGTTGGGTACAATAAATTTTTCCCAGTTTGATCTTGGGGTCTGATTCCCAAGACCCCCTGATAAAGCACTGGTTGAATATAAATGTAACTGTTCTGTTTATGTTGAAGAAACATATAGCTTTCTGGAGATAATACCAGGATGTTATGAGAGAAAATGATTCCTTAACATATATGACATGTGACAATGAAAACAATCATCAAAAAAAAATTTACAAGAACTTTACAGTATGACATAGTGGCCAACTGATTACAATTATTACATAATCGATAAATAGTCATAGTACTGGGTAGTTTTATCGGTATACCATGGTACAATATAAAGTTGTGGTGGTACGTACATGTACCGTGGTATACATAAGTCTTGTACCGTTATTTTGGTGACTTTCATTTAACTTATCATGCAATGAACTATTTGTTACATAGATCAATTGGAATTCCAATATGGGTTAATTATAACTTCCTATAAGTTTGTTGATCAACTAAGACAGACATAACTTCACTCAAACAATATTAGAGGATAACACAAAGATAAACTTATGACAGGCCTCTTGTTCAAGTTGTTGATTGGCTTCAGAACAGCCGGAGACCTTTATTTAGCTCAAACATTCAATCAAAGTGGTATATATATACCGTGGTACGTACCGCAGTATTTGCCTAAATACTGTAATACAAAATTATGTGAGTGCAGGATGATTCGCATACAGATTTAACACTGAGAAAAAACCTTTTCCTCTTTATCTGTATATATTGGCGTTATGGTCTAAATTCTGATGTGGAGTTTCCTGTGCTTAACATTTTAATTGAAATAAGAAATTGAAAAGAAAAAAAATCTTTTAGATATATAATGCTGCACAATTACGAACAAGAAGTATTTTGTTTCATTTCCGCCATAACCGTGATAATGATGTGGCTTCATTGCTAAAACATGAACTCTAAATCAATATTCCTGTCTAATGGAAGCAGTCTATACCACATCACATGTAGTAGCTAGGGTTGAAATGTCATAGCAACGCGGATATCAATTACAAGTCGTGTGTTAGCAACAAACACTCAAAGGATTTCAAAAACTCAGTTTCCTATCAATAATTCAGTACACATCACACATAAAAACATTTACTTGTACCATATTAGATTTAGATTTTAACTTTACATCACAACACTTTTGGTGACCTTCCTGAAGCTTGTTAATGTATGTTGGTGGCTGTGACCAGGACGTGATAATTTGCTCAGCTCCTTGGAAGTGTTGGAGTGGGTCCAAAAGTTTCATGATAAAAGTTACTGTTTCTTACCTAAACCTTGTTAAATATGCATGGATATTACATTTAGCTATATACACAAAATGTAGATATGTTTTTTGTAAAAAATGAAATATGATTTTTGTTTGTTTGCTTCAGTACTACAGGTCTTGGAAATGAAATAATTGGTTCTTGATCATAATGAATAGGCTTATGTACTCAATGATTACCATAGACTTAGCTGTAATCCATGTGTGCATGTTTTGGTATAAGTTGTCTGCCGAGTCTGTTGGCCTTAATTAGCTATAATATAACTTATATCTGCTATATCCCCTATCATTAAAAGTGCCCCTCCCTGCTTCTGAGGAGGTATTAAAATTATATACATTGTAAGCGTCCCTACTAACTGTGACACAACTAAATGATTATATTTAACGGAACAGAAAACCTCGCTATATACAAAAAAAATCAATAAATATGGGTAATATACATGTACAAACTCTCCAAACTTGATGACAATACTGTCGCACATCAGGAGTACTATATGTATACCCGATCTATTTTATGAAAACAACATTTTTATCCAGATCTTAGTTTTGTTGTTCTAATAAGCACCCCCTTTTGAAGCAAGTTTTCAGGCGCCCTGTGCGCTAATTATGGTGAATAGGGTAGATTTTATTCCTCATGGCATACAAAATAAGACACCGACATCTTACAAAGAGTCATTATTTTAACTATTACCCACTTTCCATGATAAACAAGTACGAATTATGGTATACTCTCCCTGTCTGTTACATATCACAGTAACTAGGAGATGTGTCCACCTTTATAGGTTATAACAATAGATATAATTTAACACAAACAAAATTAATGAACATGCAAACATCTTAATTATCTTATAAGTAAATAATCAGCTGGATTGCTTGATATGTAAAGGTCAATTATTGATTGTTTTATTCACTACTCGCCTCTTTTTCAGACGGGGTTCCTGGTCAGTCCTGGACGTGGGGATGTGGTGTCACTCGTTAGTAGTAACATGAACACTATAGTATGTAAGTACATCTTGTGTTATTGTGAGTTTTTATTTATCTTTTCCAAGCTAAATTGTCTGTATAAATTTCGCTGGGACAAATTATATGTTTGGGTACTCTTGCTGGGTTTTTTTTACTATCTACATATATATCAGGGATGTGTACATGCATAAAAGAGTATTTAAAGCTCTGATGGAATGTTGTAGAAATATTTCAAGACATTAATATGAAAATTACAATCGCCCTGAATCAGCTATGACATTTTTCTAACAAGGGTGCATGTCAGGCTTTTGGAATAGTATATCCCTACATGATGTTTTCAAATACATTTCATAAATGTTTGATATCAAACTCCTGAGATTCAATTGATTAGAAATACAAAATTAACTTTTTAAATATATTTGATATTCAAAAATAACCAAGAAAAACAGCCCAACCTACAGTAGCTACAGATGATTTCAAACTATTGAAAATGATTGACATTAATTTTATTATTGAAATTGGCAAAGTTGATACATGTATAAGAACTTGTAAACAAAAAAGAAGCAATGCTACTTTTTACAAATGTTTAAACATTTAGCTGAGCATTCTTAAGAATATTGTTTGTTTTTGTCTTTTTTCAGCAACAAATGACCTTGTCTTTGTCAATTTTTATGCTGACTGGTAAGTAAATATTAGGATGCTACTGTGGCTTTATCAGAAAATAGGTCTTAGATTTTCTAGGAAATATTTGAAACATTACCAAACATAAACCTTTATAGAAATGAATAGACTTCACCAAGAAAAACTTCCTATGGTAATATCAAGTCAAAATACTGAGGAAGAATAATATTAAGTATTCACCATTTTATTAACTTCATTGCTGTGGTGGACTAAAGAATAAGTATATAGAGGATATCTAACAGTGTCTTTAGTGAAAAATATCAAAATATTAGCCACACGAGTGAAACATGTTTGGTATTACTAATTTAAAGATACTGTCAGATATTCTGTTTATTACATTTTTATAACACAATCTACAGTGGCAGCTTTTGCTTTTTCCAAATGTCGTTTCAGCGTTCTGATTGATTCGGCATGAATGGAAAGAAACTGTATCATACAGTAGATCACACATGATGTTCAGATGAAGAAATATTCTATGATGATAAAATGAAATTTGTATTTTTCAGGTGCAGATTCAGTCAGATATTAACGCCAATCTTTTTAGAAACTTCAAATAAAATAAAAGAAGAATTTCCAGTAAGTAATATGTACTGTATTACAATCATTTGAAAATATATGTTGTATATCAGCTAAAGTCAATCTAATTAAAATCACATCTTGATCTCCGCGCTGTTTTGTAAACTTATCTCTGCTGCGTCAAGATCTGAGGACATCCCATATATAGGGGGTCGTGTTCAGATGACCTTTGTCGCCTCTTTACTTCACACTTTTAGAATTTGTCAATGACACTGTCATCTTGCAGTGAGTCATTTTGTCACATATTTTCCACATTAACTTTTTGGTGATGAAATGACTAAACGCGCAAATGGGATTATGCAAGCTTTGCCGCCTCAAATATCAATATTTCAGATTCTGAAAGTAGTTAATAAATTTGATTGGCTAATGAAAAAGGTCATCTGATTTTAATCAGATTGCAGTTAAAGTCCAATGACAAACAATTAACATTTATATTAAGCATTTTAAAAGCTGAGTTTAACCATGAAGTATAATAATTGTGATGACTTTTATTGCAGCAATCAGGAAGAGTCGTTTTTGGAAAAGTTGATGCTGATAGAGAAAGTAAGTACCTGTGAAAGAATTAAATTTTTCTTATCAAACAAAATATTGTAGTTTTGGAACTTGTGACTATGGATTTGATCTCCAACCACTTGTGACCTGATAGTCATAACGAAAGTCAATCTTGATATAGCTACATCGGTTATAACATAAAAAACTGGAGTGTACTCCGTTTCTTTGTGTTATACCTCCATAACATAAAAATAGATTCAAGTTAATCCTTAATTAATACAAATTAGGTTAACATCTACTAGGATTTACAACAGCTGTTAATTATTTGTGTAGAAAACAAAATATTGATATCGCAGATAGTTTCCAATCTGATGATTTTCACTGTAAATATTTTCTCATTGTTTTAACAGGTGCACTAGCAGCAGAAAATCATATATCAAAATACCCTACATTAAAGCTGTTCAGAAATGGACAGGTTATGAAAAAGGAATATCGAGGACAGAGAACTGCAGATGCTCTGGCAAATTACATCAGGGAACAGCTGAAGGATCCTATTCAGCAACACACCACACTACAGGCCCTCGACGAGTTGGACGTAAGTTAGTCATTTAAACTAACAGATCATTATTACAATGTCCAATCCCTCGACAAGATGGACGTAAGTTAGTTAGTCATTTAAACTACAGAACCAGAAAAACAGATCATTATTACAATGTCCAATCCCTCGACAAGATGGACGTAAGTTAGTTAGTCATTTAAACTACAGAACCAGAAAAAACTGATATTTATTACAATATCCGATCCCTCGAGGAGATGGACGAAAGTTAGATGTCCACTGATGGTCATTTAAGGACAAACCACGGAACCAGTAAAAACAGATATTTATTACAATGTCCAATCCCTCGAGGAGATGGACATAAATTAGTTAGTCATTTAAACTACAGAACCAGAAAAAGAAACAGATCATTATTACAATGTCCAATCCCTCGACGAGATGGACGTAAGTTAGTTAGTCATTTAAACTACGGAACCAGTCAGATTATTATTACAATGTCCAATCCCTCGACGAGATGGACGTAAGTTAGTTAGTCATTTAAACAACAGAACCAGTCAAACAGATTATTATTACAATGTCCAATCCCTCGACGAGATGGACGTAAGTTAGTTAGTCATTTAAACAACAGAACCAGTCAAACAGATATTTATTACAATGTCAAATCCCTCGACGAGATGGACGTAAGTTAGTTAGTCATTTAAACAACAGAACCAGTCAAACAGATATTTATTACAATGTCAAATCCCTTGACGAGATGGACGTATGTTAGTTAGCCATTTAAACTACGGAACCAGAATAATTTCAAATAATGTGACTGACATCAAAGTGTCCTTTTAATTTGGTATTATTTATTTAATTGGATATCATTTACACTGAACATATAGCAGGACAATTTGTTTCTGATGGTTCTATCAGAGCTTTTTACCAAAGTTTGAACAAGATCATTCTAATACTCTAAACATTGTCCGAATAGATTGAACATTTATGATATATATCATGCATTAATTTATAAATATCAAAATCTTTTTCAGGATAGTAAAAGACATATAATTGGATATTTTGGACAGCAGGAGAATGAGTTTTACATGACGTATATGAAAGTTGCCACCACTCTTCGGGATGAGTGTAATTTCCACGCTGTTCTGGGGTAGGTATATAGTTAACACTCCGTCCCTTCACCGGAAAAATCCAGGATACAGTAATAAAAATGTGTCATGTTACAGCAACTCTAAGTTACAGCATTCACACTATTACAGCAATACAGCTTGCTTAACACATCTTTATCACATAACTGACCCGTTCAGTCATGTCATATGTCCATGTCATAAATATGGTCTATCACATATGTAATAACACTATTGTGACGTCATAAGCAAATATTATTGCCTTGGTAGTCAAAATCTTACCGTCAAAGTATGAATTTGTCTTTCTTATAGAGAATGAATTTGAGAGTTTTGGTGTATTTTCTCATAAATATAAGTTATGTGATAAATAGAATCTTACACTCACGTCAATGTAATATGGAATTTATTAAATTCGTTAAATAACTTGATATGTCACTTGCCTAAAGGCTAGTGACATATTAAATTATTGAACTCGTTTAATAAATTCCATATTACATTGATACTCGTGTAAGATCCTCTATTTATTACATGTAACACAACAAACAGGGGAGGTGTAACTATTCACAGATGCATCAATGAGTCGTATTGTATATTGTTTAACAATGAATCGTGGCTGGCATTCACCAATAGTAGATACTTTTACGTGTAGTATACAGCCAGTTACTGTCTTTTGAGAGTGCTACCAGCCCTAAGTTGCAACCATTTATCACAGGTAGACCTTTTCTTGGAAAAAAAATATCGTTTCTTAATTCAAGAATTTCTTGAATTAAGAAACAACATTTTTTCCCCAAAAATGTCTAACCTGTGACTGAATGCATGACTTACTTTGCTATTACTTCATTCAGCAAAGAATACTTACACTTTTGGTTTGTTTTGATGGTACAGATCAAAATTATTAGTTTAAATCTTATGCAGTTGATGTTTTGTAATTTCAGTCCAGCATCCGAGAGTGAGAGACTTGGTGGAGACAATGTGGTATACCGTGCACCAAAAGTAAGTAGGACCAGAGAAAATGGTCATGGAGGAGAATTCTCTGATTTTACCTCCCAGTATACTGCTGATATTGGGAAAATATTGAAAGGAGGTCATTGTTGTGTTATTTTTTCAATGCTATATAGAGGCCATTTCAGGAATATGAGGTTTATTTGTGTTAAAACTCTACTGATATACTGAAAAGAATTTCTTAGTGTATTACACTTGTATGCCAAAGGTCAGGGGTTTGTTTCTTAGTGGAGGTGTCTAAAAGGTTATGAAAAAGTATGTTACAATTTATCTGAATTTGAGCATTAAACTCTGCATGACCAATTTGTTTATTTTTTATATGAATGTCTTATACAGAACATTTTAAAGATTCCTTTTTATAAAACAGATACAGGACTGGTATAATGTGAAAATACATTTGAAAATAATGAAATAGAAAGTTTTCAATTTAAATGGAATAAATTAAAATTTGACTTTTATCCAGGTGTATATTGGATTATTGGCAGTGGTAAGCCTTAACCAACTTTACAATGAAATCTCTAGTTGCAGAGATGACGTAAATTTGAGAGTTTTGAAGAATTGGAGATGTTTGTAATTTTCAGACAGTTAGACAGGATGTGAAGTACACAGGAGGATTAAATAACTACGAGGAGCTGCTACAGTGGATCACAGATAGGTGCATGCCACTCGTCAGGGAAATCACATTTGAAAATGCCGAGGTAATGCAAAACATACCCAGAACAATGACCATGATCGGGATAATTATGTTCCTAGGGAATTTACTTTTACCAAGTTTAATTCATTTAATTTTGTCTCACCTTGGACGAAAGTCGAGAAAAGCAAGACTTAAGTTATTTGTTTTCCAGCGGCAGCCGCGACCACATCAATATTTTCGTCCACTATCACAGTGTTATTGTTATCCAATTTAATTGAAATTTGCTTACATTACTTGGGCTATCTTACTGAACACGTAACTCCAATTTGGAGGAAATTTGTTTGCGGGTTCTGTTTTTGGTGGATTTTGAGAATTTTAAGTGACTGTTCAATTTTAACAAGGCATGAAAGGCAAGACAAATAATGACGCATAATTCTTGTTACCAAATTAAAGTAAAAAATGTTATTTCAAAAGCAATTTTCAGCAGTTTTTGCAACATAATTAGGAATTTGCAATATCACAGTAATTTGTATTTCTTGACATTCAATAATTATTAAATAAAAATGGCATCTCTTCCAGACGCTTCAGTATCTATTTTAAAAGTATATGATCTAGACCCTTGAAACCCTGAAATTTCCAAAATTGAAAAAAAAATATTCAGGAACAAATGTCTTTTGCACTCGATTCGTATTGGCACACAGACTACTGGTACATCCATTTTTTATTTTATTCAATCTAATAGATTTTATGTAACACAACCAGTAGGATATTTAAGTGTAACATGTCAATGATTACGCCATCACCTTCATTAGACTGATTATTCTGATGGAGAAGACAGTATAGTCATCGAAACGTTATACACTCAAATATATTAGTTGTGTCACATAACTTCTTTTGATATTACCAGCCTGAAGAAAATGTTCTGAAATACCCTATTTAATCCTGTATACTGTGAATATTAGAACAATGCTATAACATGTGAAGGTTGAGTGGGAATTATCTGTCCTATAAGATGTGAAGGTTGAGTGGGAATTATCTATCCTATAAGATGTGAAGGTTAAGTGTGAATTATCTATCCGATAAGATGTGAAGGTTGAGTGTGAATTATCTGTCCTATAAGATGTGAAGGTTGAGTGTGAATTTTCTGTCCTATAAGATGTGAAGGTTGAGTGGGAATTATCTATCCTATAAGATGTGAAGGTTGAGTGGGAATTATCTGTCCTATAAGATGTGAAGGTTGAGTGGGAATTATCTATCCTATAAGATGTGAAGGTTGAGTGGGAATTATCTATCCTATAAGATGTGAAGGTTGAGTGGGAATTATCTGTCCTATAAGATGTGAAGGTTGAGTGGGAATTATCTGTCCTATAAGATGTGAAGGTTGAGTGGGAATTATCTATCCTATAAGATGTGAAGGTTGAGTGGGAATTATCTGTCCTATAAGATGTGAAGTTTGAATGGGAATTATCTGTCAACAGGAACTGACGGAGGAAGGTTTACCGTTCCTGATCCTGTTTCATCACCCTGACGACAGAGCGATCGTAGAGAAGTTTTCTAATGCTGTCAATCAGGAGTTGCTGGGGGAAAGAAGTAAGTCCAGCTGGGTACTAGAAGCACTGACATAAGCCTTAAGCTTTAAACAGAAGGAAGCTTTTTGATCAACTGTTTGTTCAACATCTCAAAATTACAGTCATGGGGAAAATCTAAGCTCAAGCATTACAAAATAAAAAAAAAATACTTAAAAAAAAAAAATCCAATAATTAAGTTTCCGTGCATTATCTCTGCAACATATGCACATATTGAAGTGAAATTTGATATACAGATACATCATGGAATATCTAGGTCAAGTTCTTATTTGGTTACGATTGAACCCCTTAAACTTAGAAAATTTCCAATAATATTTTGAACATGATCCCAACATGGCCATCAAGGCTGCCAGAGTCCAGTACAGGACAAAAGACTATATACTTTAAGTAGAGTTATGGGCCTTGGACTTATATTTCTTGTTGTTTGCTGCCGGTAGGGGACTTGTATTGCTCGGCAACCAAACACCTGTTTTAAAAGTATTTATGTGAATTGCTTATTTTACATAATGATTTTAAAGTTTTACCAGTAGCCTATAACTTATCTGTAATGATGTTTGCTTGTAGCGAGTGTCAATTTCCTGACCGCTGATGGTCTGAAGTTCTCTCATCCTCTCCATCATCTCGGGAAATCTGCCAGTGATCTACCTGTTCTGGCTATAGACAGCTTCAGACATATGTATGTCTTCCCGAAAAATACCAACGAAATGGAGTAAGTTAATTATAAAACATATTTACATTTGAATTTATCAGCATTCTGAATTCATTTATGATGATTTATCTTTCAATATTGGAAATGCAATAGGAAAAAAAGCAAAAAAAAAATAAAATATTGTGTAGGTTTTGTCGCACCTTCAGAAAACATTGATAAATTATATCGTACCAGATAAATAGATTGACAGTTTTTTATTTATTTTTTTTTCACCGCTTATCTCAATAACATTTCTTGTCTCAATATGCATAGACAGTTTAATTTTACTCATACAAATGATGTAATTCATGTTCATCTGAAAGTTTAGTTTAACTTATACAAATAAAATGATTCATGGTCTTAAATCTGAAAGCTTCTTTTCTGCAAAAAAAAAAAAAAAATGTTTTCCCTGACCACGAATGAACAGTTATGTTATGACTGTAATAACTATTAAACATTGTTAGATTGAAATGAGTATAGATGCAAATATTCTTGTTGTGTTTGAGGGAAAATATTTCATACGGCAAAATTTGAAAGACGACAACTGAAGTGTTTGATGGTATTAAAGACAATAGAACATTAATTTTATTCTTTTTTTCCCCAGTCAACCAGGAGTTTTAAAACAATTCATACAAGATCTTCATTCTGGTAAATTGCATCGTGAATTTCATCACGGCCCTGACCCCACAACGACAGCTGAAACAAATGTGAGTAAGACAGAAGTTGTATAAGTGAAAATGAATGAACTAAAATCCTGCAAATGTCATTTTAAATACTGTATTCCTCCTGAGAAAAAAAAGTTGTATTAATTTAGTCCTGGTTAAATTCGAACTTAATAAAATACCTGTGGGCCTGTTTTGAAATGTTTATGCAGGCTTTGTTATGGCTCGTCTGAGATCAGTTTAAAACTATTAGATCTGAAATTAAATATTATACAGTTCGGCCTTGGGCAACAGTTTGTATGAGGGTCCAACAGATGATCAGTTGCCCGAAATCACAGTCGATAACTGTTTTTTTTTATGCCATTTACTTGACTATAACTATTTGTTACGCCCAATTTACTTGCATTTCTTCCTCCAAAGTCACAGTAAACTTAGTGCTTACCGTATCCTCCATGTTGTGTTTGCCAACCGCACCGTGGAATTGTTTGTTATAATGTGTTGTCACCATGGACTAGCAGCACCTTTAACTTTTTCCGTACCGTGATTCCGGTCCGGGTTCCGTACCGGAAGTCATTACTAGGCTCACCCCTAGACGTTTCGGCCAAAATGACGTCTGTTTGTTGTGTTTGCGTAGTGGATATTATGCCAAAATAATGCAGGTAAATGTAAACCAATGCTCATTTCGGTTCTTCTATAGTTAGAAGACATACATAGCTTTATTTTCGCAGCAATATTTTCGTCAGATGTGATACCGCTATGTATAGCTGAAGCATTCGACGCAATGAGATGTGTATATTGGTGATGACACTTTGCAGTGTCTCGCGGGAAATTCAATCTAAATGGGTCAAATGACAGAAAATGTGTACTTAACGCCTGTCTTATTGGTTGTTATAAACTGGAGCAGTCGATTTTGTGTAAAATGTTATTCGTCAACTCATTTGTCGGCTGCTGTACCCAGCTGATCAAAAATTATGTAACGTCAAGTAGCTTGTCGTCTGTATACGACAACGGGGATTAGACGTCACGTTTGTTTGTCGCCTGTATACGACAACGGGGAGGAGACGACACGTTTTTTGGTCGTCTGTATACGACAACGGTACGGAAAGAGTTAAACAGTCGATTTTAACAGTTACTTCCATCCGCTGATTTAACAGTTTGATTGTTGGCTAATTAAATACATAGATTCTATAGGAACTGTTTTATAAGGGGTATAACAGTATATCTTAGATATATTCAGTATATGTTAAATTTGTTGGTTTTACAGATTGAGGAAGCTGCAGCACAAACAGACCATATACCACACGACGCTAGCGACAAGGATAACGAGGTCAAATCACCGACGTCACCACCAGAATCTACATTTAAAAAATTGGCGCCCTCAGAGAATCGATACACCATTCTTCATAAAGACGAGTTATAGACCCGGACCATGCTTTATCACTGCTGTTCATCAGATTGCCATATATAGGAGGAGACAGACTTAGGAATTAATTTATTTCTTAAGAATTCTTTTCTTAATTTGTTATTTAGTTAGTATTAAACTCATTCCCCCTGGAGATACATTTGAAATCTTCCAGGTCAATAGTTTGAATAATTCATTTATGAAATTTCAGGGATTAATTATTTAAATTAAAAAAAAGGACTTGTAAAATCGATGAAAAAACAGACTTTAAATTAACTTTTAGAATTACTAGTTAACAAATAATGATTTATTTTATCTCGCAATAAATAACAGAAGTTTTACAAATTTTTGGATTATGTTCATTTCATTTCATCATATTTTATTGTAAACACAATCGGATCGAACAGCAGGCTAGGCCTATATAAGTTCTCTCCTTACAGGTTGACATGACAAATACAGGACATTGATGAAACAATTAATTTGAAAATATTGATGCAATTAATATAATATAATACATGTAGCATAACTATTAGCATTTGCTCAGTCTGTTTAACAAATATGAGTAGGGAGATAATCCCCTGTGTATTTAAACATAATTAATTCTATTCAAAAGAGAAAATAGTAAAGTGGGGCAATTCATTTGAAGGTTTTGATAAACATAATGATTATGTCTAAGATATTATATATACATGTAGCCAGTGTTCTTTGTTTAAATCCTTCATCCAATTAAGTTTCAGATAAAAAGTCACTAACAGCCTCTACCGTTTACATATCATCCACTCAAGAATAATCCAGATTCAACCATAGAACACTAGTGTTAAGAATTGGCACATTTATTCAACGTATTATGTGCTAATTCAGTTTCTGGATTATGTTGACTCGGTCACAATGAAATTTCATAATGAACTATTTCCACTATTTAATTGAAAGAGTTCAAATATGTCTCCAAGGGTGGATGAGATAAAAAGTACTTTTATTTGTAAGGTTACAAACCTGTTGGATTGGGAGATTTTAAAACTTGATACCATTCTTTTTATTAAAACATTTATGAATACATTTAAATATTTGAAATAATAAGAAACATCAAAGTTCTCCTTTTAGACAAACAATGTACATGTATATTAAACACATTTTATATGCATTTGAAACATTGTTTGTTCGTGAAATTTAAACTTGAATGTTACATATTTCTAAGCTTATTAATCCTTTTGAAGATATATGTAAATGTACAAAAACATCTTTTCTTCTGAGACATGCGAGATGTTTGATAATACAAGTGATTTTTTTCATTGATATATAATACTGCATTGATGATAAATATATAAAACTATTGGTTTAAGGTTCCTTACAAAAATATATCTGAAGTTTGGAAATCCTATAAGAAGAAATCAGAAGCTAACAAGTCAATTTGACATGTGATTTTCCTACAACGTGTATTTTATATTGAAAGCCGATGTGCAAAAGGAGTTTTCAGTTCTTTAGATTACTGTAATTAAATAAATGATGTATACAAGTAGCGTTCAGAGGAAAATATATTAAACAGAATATTTGAGGGATATAGAAGAGTAGTAACTTAGGTTTCGTGACTGGTGAGAGATTTAGTTTTATTAGTGATGGACGAATGGTTAGCTTCACTCAGTAATTGGATCTGTAGATTTAGATTTATAGGAAGTTAATTCCGAGTTACCTTTCCTTTTTCCTTAAGGAAATATTTTCTTTCTTTTGTGCAGAGTAAATATTTAAAACAAGAATGAAAAATGCTCAGGTAATATATATATAAGAAACAGAAAAATTCATGATTATAAAAAGTGAAATTGTTAATCAGAATTAATTTTCATGGTATAAAAGGTGAAATGTTTTGGGAATAAAAATGAACACACGAAGTTCCATGCATTATAACAGGAATTTCTGGATATAATTTTTTGTTTTTTTTGCATCAACTGATAAATACTGTAATTTGATTTCAATATTTGTAGATCTTTGGTTAAAAATCTATTGAAATATTATTGGTCATCTGATTCCAATCAACTCTAAATTGGATTCATTGTCCATTTCTTGGTTGTAGAATGTATTTAAGTTGTATTTGTGCTTTTTATTATTTTTAACGGAATATTTTGCACTTCTGGTTTGTGATAAATATTCAGTTTAGAAGAAGACAAACTTTTATTTGAATAATCATCCATGACAGTGACAAATTTTATCCTGTGAAATTTATTTTTTCTTATTTTGGTCTCCATTTGAGGACAAAGTTATTATTAAATAGATAACATTAAGAAATACTAATTAAATAATGATTAAATGAAAAATGGAATTGAATTTTGAGCAAAAATAGATTTTATTTTAGTAGAGAAAAAATTTAATAAGACAGGCATTTCCCAATACATAGTGTTAGTAAAGTTTGAGTCTGAAGCTGGTTTAAAGCTTTGCAAATATATTATAACATATTAAGCCTCTTGTCATAAGAGGTATTAAATGTTCAATTTTGAAGTGTTTTTGAAATGATTGTCTTTTTCAATCTCAAATATGTTTCATGAATGATATTATTGAATGGAGTGCATACGATACATATATAAAATCATTTCTACTTGTGTAGGTATTTAAATGAAATCATGTTGAGAGAATACTCCTGATGTGACGATTCTACATCAGAAAGGCCCAATATACGTAACTTTCGGCAAAACTTGAAGCTAAAATCAAGCCTAATAACTTATTATATTGATAGATTTAGTTAAGATTAACTGATATCAGCAATATTCAAGATGAATTCTTTCGTGTTTACCGGTACAGCAGCAGTTGAAACTCGATATATGTAAACACGCATCTATTTTGAACCGTATTCTACCTTCGGTTTGTTGTTGAAGTGGGCCCCACCTGAATTATTTTCATCTCTTTGGATTTTTTTGTCAATAGTTTCTTGTTAGTTATCGCTCAGGTTTACTTCGTTTTAGGCTTATTTTTGCATGGTTATCAACTGGATTTTTTTTCAGAATTTTTCAGAATCACGAAAATTTCCCTGAAGTTACGTATATTGGGCCTTTAATATGCAGAATTTAAGGAGTAAATTCAACCAAATTCGTTTCCATTAGATTACATTGATTACTGTACCTTAACATCATGAAAATATTTAAAATGTAATATAAAAGAGCCTATTTGGGTCCATATGTTTTCACTTTTCATCAATATATTGATACAAATTGTACATCATACAGAAATATCTTATACCATAATAGTTGTGTGTTTTATTGCTTTATTTTCTTAAACATTTTATTCAGATTAACAGATTAACAATTAATATAAGTACCTGTTTAACAGGTGTTAATATAAAGGTAAAACTATTTGTGATTAGCTAAAACTGTTTATGGTCATGTGATGAACTATAAATAATAATATACACTCCTCTGATATTATGGCCATCCATTTGATGATAATAATAATTTGAGATTCTTTATATACTGCTTCATATACAGTGATTACGGTATAGGGCCTTAGCAACCAGCCAATAACGTTCTCAATTCCCGGGGGGGGGGGGGGGGGGGGGGGCATACAACCAGTGCTGCCATTTCGGCGTTCACAGCTAGCGTTCTACAATATCTAGCACTGCCCAACCACGTACTCATTTACAGCTGAGTAGACTGGAACAAGTGGAGTAATTCATAAAGTCTCTTGTTCAAGGATACAACACAAGTGCCCTGGCTAAGACTCAAACTTGAAACCCTTCGGTCACAAACCTGTATCCGACCACTAGACCACAATGCCTCTACACCTGTAGCATACTGGCCAGAGTTGTTGCAGACAGCCAGGTAGATCAATTTGTTGAATGTCTCTTAAAAGTTTGGAGGGTCTCGACTCCTGTTCCAGTCTGTTTGTGCATTTCACCAATTACACTTCGAACCAAACTGGTTGTATAAGGTGTTATCTTTTGGAGGGAGGGACTTCACTGGGTCGATTACTTGGTTAATTATAATATTTTACTGGAACAAGTAACAATTTTGATTCAGATTCCATACCCAAGTATGAATTCCCAAATGTTTTTTCTTATGAAAAATTCATACCATATAATCATGAATATTTTCAATCTGTACCATTTCCAATGATATTTGAAAAGAAGAAGTCGGAAGTACAAAGTATCAACATAGAATCCAAGTATGTCATATTTCAATGCTTGTCATAAATCAATGTATCTCATCTGTTTGAATAGAAACATACTCCCTCCATCAATCTGGTCTACTAGCCGTCATTCACCTATATATATATATATGATCTTCATGACAAAGTTTAAATGACATTATCCACCTACCTAGACTTCTGTACCTATCCTAGATAAAGCAGATCAGATGGCGTTATTCAGGAAATCTCTCTCTCTCTTTTCTTTATTTTCATTGATGTAATTTTATTACTTGTCAACTCATACCAGACTCATGTCTGTTTTATTTATTGAACCTTCTTGTATCTGTCTAAAGATAAAAATTGAGGAGTTTAAAATTTCTCCCAGCAAACCTTAACATACTTCATTATTTCACGAGCTTCTGTGATAATTTGTGTTTGAAAGTTTTCTGGAAACAGATCTAGACTACATGTTTTAGACTATGTGCTCTTTGCTACATAAGGCTAGTCTCCTTTTGCAAATCTTTCTTTTACACTATTCTTTAGCTATAAAAACTGTTTTTTCCTTTGCAAATCTGCTCTACTATGCTTTTTGTGTACAGTAAAACATGTTTATAACGAATCCCTGGGGACCAAGGATATCAATTCATTATAAGCATACCAGGGTAGTTGGTTATGTTTATAACATACAGATGATAGGGCGTGTGGCAGGGAATGAAAAACACTACGCTATAACCATGAATTCGTTAAAAGCATGTTTATTATAAACATGTTTTACCGTATCACACCATCTCAAGTCACTTCTCTTGATTGTATGTAATTAGTGTGCAATATTAGGGAAAAAAATGAATAATAAAAATAATATATCTTGTGAACCATTAGCTTAGAAATAGGTTTTGGCTGTAAATAACCTAACCAGATTTTCATTTTTTTTTTTTTTATCATTTACCATGGAAATTTCAAATTGAATTATTCCAACCTTTGAACTCATTCGGAAGAGTTCAGATGTGACTTCAGTGGTGAATGAGGTGATATAGAATGACAGGAAATAAAAAGAGTGTGTTGTTAAAGTGCTTACATTTGAAGGTAAATGAAGCGTATCTATTTTATTGACAGATGAAAAAAAACTCATTGAATTGTTGATTTGCTGTGTTTGTTTGTGTGGTATCATCTCTAGCCCATGACAGTCAGTACAACTGGCTTCGTTATGCAGTATGGTTGTTAAACAGAATTTTTTTTTTTCTCGTTGTCTCAATGAAAGATTTATCTGTTTGGGCACAACTGTATACAGGTGCAGCACTATGTTCATTGGTTACATAATTGGAGAGAGAAAAAAAAACAAGAAGAAAAAATATGTTTTGACAAAAATATTTATTTGTAATTTTTTTCAAAAGTTTAGGGTTGATGAAAGTTTCATCTGTTTGGGCACAACTGTATACAGGTGCAGCACTATGTAAATTGGTTACATAATTGGAGAGAAAAAAACAAGATGAAAAAAAAATGTTTTGACAAAAACATTTATTTGTAATCTTTTTAAAAGAGGTTTCCGTTAACCTATATTACATATGTCTTGTCACATTTTGGCTGCTCTGTTGTCATTTTCCTTACATCATTTACACCAAGATTATCTTTGTGAAGGGGTTACCAGTGGTTTATGTAGTAAGTTAATAGAGGAGTAACTGAATGAAGACTATATCATCACCAAGCTGTGCTTATGTTGTAATGTATTGGGGGGAGGGGGGGGGGGGGCGGTGGCCGAGCGGTTTAGGTGTCCCGACATTCTACCGCCAGCCTTCCACCTCTGGGTTGCGAGTTGTGGGGTAGTTGCAAGGTACTGACCGTAGGTCCGTTGTTTTTCTCCAGGTACTCCGGCTTTCCTCCACCTCGAAAACCTGGCACGTCCCTAAATGACCTCAGCTGTTAATAGGACGTAAAACAAAATAAACCAAAGTAATGTATTGGTTGTAAAAATAGTATTTATGTGAACCTAGTATTTCTTGAACAAGGAAATTCATATTGGTCTTTTAATGTAAAACGTATTGCAGTGTTGTTCACCCTTTGGTGAATTCAGCATGGCAAATATACATGAGAAGAAGTGGCCGAGACCGAAGCACTTTTAAAATGATAATGAATTATATTCAGTTGACGTTACATGAAATAATTGTCGACGTCATGAGGAAAGTAATTGTTAGGTGTTGGATAGCATATACAGTTGCCTCCCTTTCCCTTTTGTGGAATAGTCAGAAACAGAGAGATATATAACATGAGCTTAATGCCTAATGAGACACAAGAATTATTATCCCTCTTCCCCTTAAGGAAACGAAAAGAAACACTGCCCCACTTTTTTTTGAAGTCCTTTTTGAGATGACCAAATCCAACGTAGCTCCTGTAAATGAGAATGACTCCTCAACTTGTATATACCTAAAAAGTCTCTAACCAAATGTTAAGATGTTTTGCCTGTAATGGCATGCTATAGCTTTATATTCACCTCTCCTGGGTTTTTAAAAACAATTTCTTGAAGTGCTTAAGACTACATGCTACTTTACACCTATTTTGTTTCGCAGTAGTTATCTCCCTTTAATTGATTTAATTGAGATCTTAAGAGTTATTTCTCTTTCAATTGTTTTTTTTTTATATATATATTTGACAATAAAGCATTGCCTTAGCATTGCAAGTAACTTTCAGATGTGCTATGAAATGATCAGTCAAACTTGACCACTCTTTAGTTATATTTCTAAATACATTGAAAACATTAATGGAATGTTTATTCCATATAAAACACATTTTTAACCTATTAAAGAAAACAAAACTTGGGGATAAAAGAGTTTGCATAGTCAAACTCTAAAGGTCAAATTTATAACCTTTCCAACAGCATAAATTGTGAGATGAATACACCTACACTAAGGATCCTGATTTTTTTTTCACCATTGAGAGTTCTCGTTTCAGTTTATTTGGTGTCCCGGTCACTGGTGTTTGTTATTTAAATGCTTGTTTGTTTTGTTGGAAAGTTTGGAGTAAGCAAACATTTAGGGGATCCTGGTATTTATCACTAAATGTAATGAGTGGATGTTTTATTTTTACAGTTGTAGAGTATGTGGATGAAAGAATGAAATGCTAGATGGTAAAAGGACATTGGAAAGTGTGCAAAGTATTGTGTATGGAAGTACATGTTTCTAAATGAATAAATGATCTTTTAATATAAAATTGAAGAATTTTGTGTTCTGCTTTATAGGTCACTTGGCTCATGCAAGTTATCATTGTTTACATCATATGTGTGTGTTACATTATCTTTTATATTAGTTATTTTTAGCCCACCATTACTAGATGGAGTGCTATTCAAATCCGTCTGTGGTCCGTCCATCCGTCGTCCGTCCTTCCTTAAGGACTAGGTACAGGACAATTCAATATGGCGGAGGTGTTTTTACCAAAACTTGTTATTTTATTAAATACTGCAAAATGCATGACCAAAATAGACCACAAAGTACATTTTGTGATGGAGAATCGATAATTTCAACCATATTTTGGTACGTTTGGTGGTTTTTCTGATATTTGATGTTATATGTCTAAAAACGCGTGCACGTTTGCAGAATACTGCGAAAGATAATAAAAACAATGAATATCATTTTTTGTTACTTTAATATACACAGAATGATAGACGAGCCTTCGATTTTTGAATAAATCTCTCTTTCAATTGAAAACCGCAGAATAAGAGAACGTACTCGTCACATGAATGGCAATTTACGTACATTCAGGACACCGATTTCATCTGGATCAAATTTTAAAAATTTCCATCGCCGATCGGCAAATTTATGTGGCACGCCGCATAGCCAAAACAAAAATCTTACCGTCTGCGGTATGACGAGTTATGACATTATATCAGATCTCTTAAATCAACATTTTCCCGTAGCATGTAGCGAAAAATTATCCTATGCCCTCCATTTTCAACTATTTACTGTTTTAGATATTCATACACCTTACTTAGAGCCATGGTGAAACATCGACAAAATTAACAATTAAATTGGATTCAAGCATGCAGTAAAGGTAAATGCTACTTGGTATATCGTCACAAAGCAAAAACTGCCCGTTCCTATCACGATGAATTGTTTTTAGCGATTGCCAGTTTTCCATTTTTGGGCGAATGTATAGCACGTGAAAAGATGTTGTTCGGCACTTCCGGCAGTGTTTTTTAGGTAATTTAATGATTTTGAAAGAATTGTCAACAAAGTTTAATTTGTGTTGTATAAATTCTTATGGAATTCGTATATATTATACACTTCCGCATGGATCGGACAGTATTAACTCACTGATTATACCGATTCGTTCTCGGCTTCGCACCTGTCAAACATCGCTAGCGTAAATTGTTGCCATCGTAAACATGTGTGGCAGTTGAGGCACAATGGTATCAAAATACATTTCTCAAACTTAATTAGTAATTAGGTAACCGTATCGTAAATGTAAATTACGCTATGTCGGTGTTATTATTTCAATTTTATACCTTTTTTGACACGAAACTTACATTTACATGACAAATGACCTATTCAATATAAAATAATGCCCCTATATTGCCCCCACGAGATACAGGTAACTACTTTTACCTGAACTGAAAACAGCATGCAATGGACGACATTTTTTAGAGGGGGTACCTGTGTATTTCTCCCTGATACTCTGATTTACAGAACAAAATAGAAATTTTAACACTGGGTTATCATTCTATGAACATTGCAGTAACTTTGTATTATTTTTTTGAAATGTTTCAAGTAACTATATGAAACATATTTGCGCACTCCCATTTCGATATTATTTACTGAATATTTTTTTCCTAAGTACAGATTTTTTTAATTTGGGGGGCTTAATTGCATTTTATATCAATATTTAACATAATGGGATAAAGCTTATGCCATGTATTGGAAGGAAACATTAAAATCTCAACATTACCATTTTCATCCAGATAACAACCAATATGGCTGTACCTAGTCCTTAAACAATTCTTGTTATAGCCATTTCTTAAGAAGTACTGGATGGATAATTCTCAAATTCATATGTAGGTTTCCCTTGGGCCTAGTTGTGTATGGTTATATTCAGACAGATTCGATTAAACAATATGGCCGACAGGCGTCCATCTTGGATTTGTGAGTAATATTTTGTTATTGCTATTTCTTGAGAATACTGGATGGATCATTCCCAGATTTCATATTCCCTTGGTGCCTAGATTTTCATGGTCCATTTTCGGACAGATCCGATAAACAATATTGCCGAAAGGCGGCCATCTTTGATTTGTGAGTAATGGTTTGTTATCGCTCATTTGGAAAGCCCACTGCACCTAGTCTTAATTATAAAAAGAATCAGAGAAAAGCTAAGCATAAAGAAGACTATAATCCGAAGTCAAAATTGATTGAACTAGGGACAAAACATGAACATTAATCATTGAAAAAGTACAAGGAAACTGAACCAGGAAAAATTACAAGGGAATAAGACCAGGTATTCCGGAAGAGTAAGCTTCCGCTGCTTCATCGACAATTTTCACCTTTTTCAATCTTCAAATTTTCTGAAGGCTCGTGTTAGTTTCACTGCGTGTTAACGTGAACAAAGACTTATGTAGCGTGAATGTGGCTCACCTCAGTCTGTCCTTATTTGGGGACACTGGAAAAGAAATATTTGATGCCTTTATTGCAACACATGGGCTCTATATAGGCCGTGTTACCTTGAACACACGTCTTATTTACGCCTAGACTGCTCATTGTTGAAAGTGATTTGTAAAATCCAGATTTAAAAACTAAAAATCGCTGACTCATATTGAGTTTCGTTGCAAACAAACTAGGTCACTAGATATTGAACAGTTTCATTTGAATTAATTTAATTGCAAAAAGCAAAAGGATTAGGCATCAGACAAAGCTTATTTAAGCCTTCTCCATACAAATTCGGTATGCTACTATCAATGATATGCCAAACATATTAACAATATAGCGTACATGTATCTATCTTTAAGTGACATGAAGATGGACGTTTTTGAGTATGCTCATTAGTGTGTTTACTTGTGATTGACAATGATTTTCGGTTCTCATTTTGAGAACTTGATGTTTTCTTGAATGTGACAAAGATTTGCATGGCGGATGTCGTCGATGAAGCAGAGGACGCTTACTCTTCCGAAACACCTGGTCTTATTCTCTTGTGCTTTTACGAGAGTCTCCACGTAAATCTATTACTTGTTCCTATTTTGCCTCTAGTTTAATTTAATTCGGATTATGGTTTTGTTGACGCTTTGGTATTCTCTGGGTTTTTTTTCAAACTATCGTTCTATTTCATTTACCTCATACTTTGGTAAAATGATAAAAAGATTTATTTTCAAATATTTATATTACTATTTGCGTGAATGTGAAATTATTTCTAAGAGTCAGTCAGGCTTTATCCCGGGAGATTAAACTGTAAATCAACTTATTTCTTATTCTCTAGATAAAGGACAAGAAGTTCGTTCTGTATTTTGTGACATAGGTAAAGCCTTCGAAAGAGTAGCATGAAGGGTTACTACAATTATATATAAAATCGAATCATAAAGTGTTAAAGGCAAATTATTAGGATGGTTTACAAATTATTTGTCTGATAGAAAACAGCATGTTTTAACTCAGGGTATCTTTTCAACTTTTAAATCCGTAGAAGCTGGAGTCCCACAGAGTTTAGTGTTAGGTCCCCTTTTATTTTTACTATATATAAATGATATATCAGCAGATATTATAATAAGTGATTTGAAACTGTTTGGTGATGATACTTCGTTAAGCGAAATTATGTTAATAACCAAATTGAAATAGCCAATAATATATCTGAAAATCTTTCAAACATATTAATACTTGGGCTAATAAATAGGATATAAGATTTAACCCTATGTATCTATGGTACATGTATTCAGTAGGAAAAGAGATGTCATGCATCCCGAATTATACTTTAACAATACCCCAGTTCAGTCCCCGTCTATTCATAAACACCTTGGGGTTATATTTACTGTAGGTGGTAAATGGGTTTATCGCATCAATTAAATATATGATATATTTTAACAATTTAGGGACCAAAATGCTCCGTAAAGTAAGCCCTCTTCAATAATTGCAAAATAATTTAATCTTGTTTGAAACAAGCATTTTCATTGGCTTAAAAAATTATGTTATCAGCCCATAACGTAAAAAATGACATCACCGTTTATAACGTCGCTTTTGATTGGCTGATGCAGCAGCGTAATGATTTGTAAGAGAAAAGAGTCCATCAGTAAAGTGAATTTTCGCAGGGTATAGATTAAATTATAAGTATTAACTTTTTTATGTTATGGGGTTATAACACAAAAAACGGAGTGTACTCTCATCATAAACCGCTTCGCGGTTTATTTAGAGTACACTCCGTTTTTTGTGTTATACCCCCATAACATAAAAAATAGATTCAAGTTAATCCTTAATTAATTACTGTTATTTAACAGAAAAAAATCATGTGGCATACCTACTTGCAAAGATGATGATTATTTCCAAATCAGGGATTATCCAAATTTTCCATTGTTCTGACCTACTACTACGATCCGAACATCACGTGGTATAGAAAACCTTGTCATTTTATTTCTTAATAATTTTTAAAATTAACTGTACACCGTTTAAAACACGAACGAAATGTAATTTTCTACTACAATGCAACGGTGTATCGTTCATCATCGTTCGTGTTTTTATTATATGTATGCTATATAGAGGATATTCAATGGTTTCCCGTTAAATATCAAATATATTTCACGAGTATGGCAAAATACTCGTGCGTAGCTAGAGTGAAAATATATTTAAAATCTGCCATACGAGTGAAATATACTTGATATTTATTGGGAAATCTTTGAATTTCCTTATTTCATTTTCGAAATTCACAAAAATTTGGTTACATTTTTTTTGCGGTTACAACTGATCTGGACGGAGTGCCGTGTGCTTAAAGAATATTAATACACCACAGGATGAAGTACTATTTCTGGTTCACAATATAGTAAAAATACAAAAAACATTAATAAAATCCATAAGATATCAACCAATTTTCAAAATATTATAAAAGGTTTTGAATTTCCTAGCTTTGTATGATCTGATTCTTGAATAACGAAAACAATGTACACAAAATAGTGCGCAGTGATATCGGACCGAAACTTACATCATTACTATAGTGATGATTTAAGGAGCGCCGATAAAAAATTTATCAAGTTGATATTTTCTGATATTTCACTGGTAAAAATGTAAAAAAAATAAATATAACAATCAGTGATATGCAACTACCTGTATGTGTTTATGGCGTCATAGTGTTTGTTTAAGTTACTTAGAAATGCGCTGTTGACTGATTAAACGATGTAGGTAGTTTAAAGTTATTAATATTATATTGTAAAGGCCATATTAACATGAAAATTATTTAAGAACTTTCACAACTAAATCAGCCTATCACGAAGTGTTTCATACGTTTAAAATTTGTTCCGGCTAAGTACAGTGATTCTGAGTAATTTAAAAAGGTAATTGTTGACCTATTCTGCATTGAATGAAATCTGTAGATATTTAACTTTACAAAAATATATACTTTTGGTGGATTTTGATATGTGATGGCAGATTGATATGGGGTCAAAAGTCAGAGGGTGTTCCCGTCCCATTTCACTGGTTTGACATGTAAATTTCCGGTTGTCCGGAGCAGGCGCCTGTAGCGAGCTAATATGCTAATCAGAGAAAACCAAAGCGTCAACAAAACAATAATCCGAATTCTCAAAATCGATTAAACTAGGGCAAAATAGGAACAAAGGAAAGATTTACATGGAGACTTTCGTAAAATCTAGTAAAAATATATTTACAAGTAAATGACGCATGATATTTTATAGACCAATCAGAAACCATAAAAACTAAATAGATGTGGATGTCTCCTATGACACTCAGTACATTCGCACTGGGTACATTCGAGCTTCATAGATGAAAAAAAAACTGTCAAAAAGGATAATGCTATATCTTATCGCAATACAATCTGGAACTGTTAAGGCCCAACTCAAAGGTACGAAGCTACATATACACCACTATGAAAGGTAACAACATAATGAAAAACTGTATTGTTTCCTCTAATCACAATACAATCTGGAACTGTTAAGGCCCAACTCAAAGGTACGAAGCTACATATACACCACTATGAAAGGTAACAACATAATGAAAAACTGTATTGTTTCCTCTAATCACAATACAATCTGGAACTGTTAAGGCCCAACTCAAAGGTACGAAGCTACATATACACCACTATGAAAGGTAACAACATAATGAAAAACTGTATTGTTTCCTCTAATCACAATACAATCTGGAACTGTTAAGGCCCAACTCAAAGGTACGAAGCTACATATACACCACTATGAAAGGTAACAACATAATGAAAAACTGTATTGTTTCCTCTAATCACAATACAATCTGGAACTGTTAAGGGCCCAATATACGTAACTTTCGGCAAAACTTAAAGCGAAAAACAAGCCTGATAACTTTTTATATTTATAGATTTAATAAACACGCGTCCATTTTGAACTGTCTTCTTACTTCGGCTTTTTGTTGAAATGGGCCCCACCTGAATTATTTTCAAAACTTTGGATTTTTCTGATGTTTCAAATATTTATTATTGCATGTAACTTTGACAGATTTGTAAAGGTCGCTATGTCAGGTTTCAGTGAATTTTGGTAGATTAATAAAATATACATATTCTTTTCTAGGGTCCAAGTATGATTGCGCTGTTGAATTTGCTTGATACTAATTGACCCCCCCCTCTCCCCCCCCCCCCCGAAATAAGTTGAATTGAAAACAAATACACGGATGAATACGGTATTTCAACAAAAGGATATATTGTAAAACCTATCATTTAATGAAATTGAGAAAATATAGGATCAACTTATTTATTTCATAAACGGTTAAATATCCCTCGAGATCGAGACACGACCAAGTAATCAAAAAACCGATCGTTTGTCACACATATATTAATGTACTTCTCTAAATGAGAATGAAATCCAACATGTTCTATGTCTACATGGATAATGCGGGATTGCCCGACCCCGAGGCGATGTTGCTATCAGCTTCGGTGTCCAATAGCCTGCTTTTTGATTTTTGTTTTAGTACTGCCGCTAACACGAACAGGCAAGTAGCCAAGCCAAGACCAGCAGACATAGCGTAAAATGGTTTGGTGTAAGATCCCGTCTGATCAACGAACAATCCTATAATATAAAAAATATAATTGACAGTTATACCAATACGTACAAAATATCTCAACACAGGAAGAAGAATGATTATATAAGCCGGAACTGGGTAACACAATTCTCTAATGCAAGAGAATACCGTGATTTATACTCAAAATTGGAAATACTAGGAAAGACCCTTAAAATGGTACAAAGAGAATAGTACCAGACGTTCCGGGAATGGACAACATCCTCTACTTTATTGATGACACCATCAGGATGAATGTTTGCTAGATCAAGGTAATGGCACCTCAAAAACATAGAATCGGGAATGTGCGGACAGTCGTGACTACTCGTAAAAAAATAAAGAAAACAAAAAAATATATGCGGATTCGGCATCAAGGGTCAGGTCAAACTCACCGGTAGTTGGTCCTGCAATACTGCCGCTAATGCCCATCAGCGTCATCAATACTCCCAGTCCTGCCGAGTAGTCCTGGAGTCCTACGAGTTTCATTGTTGTCATGGAGATGGTTGTGATGCCAACACCTAACATCATCCCCAAACAGACCATGATGACAAAATGCTGTGTATATGTTTCTGCATGAGGAAGCAACGCGATCGCCGTTGCTCCGCTTGCTGTGAAACACGCAGGAATTATGAGGACGCTGGTGTGAGGGACGTACTTTTTACACAAGCCAGGTACGACCCCAGATAACGCGTTCCCTATTTGCAAATATAGATACAATGATATTGCTGTTTCCAAATCAAAACCTTTCATCGTCAGGAAATCAATCATGAAAATTAACGAAGAATTTATAACCGGAAGTGTACAGCACATAGCAACGACGTGAGCTATGTAAACTTTGTTCGAGATCAGTGATCTTAAGGATTTCGTAAAACCGTCCTCTTTACTTTTTGATTCAGGCTCTGATGTGCTTTGTTTGTTTGCGCTTGTCTGTTTTAGACAAGTCGAGATAGGTTTGCATACTGCAAAGAAACACACCATGTTTGCCATAACACCTCCCATTACCAGTAAACATCCTCTCCAACCGAACTCTTCAATGAGGTAATGAAGGAGGAAGGGAATTGCAATGCTGCCACATCCTGATCCAAGTGTGAGAAACGATAGCCCCAGCAGTTTAGATTTTCCCTCAAAGTATTCTCCTATACTTGTCAATGAGGAAATGAAAGTCGCACAGAAGCCAAGTCCTGATTGAAATAAAGTAAAGTATATAATATAAATATAGTATTCATAATCAGGTAAATATTAATGCCGAACATACGACTTACATAATCATGATACTTCCCTTTGAAGTGATCGTACAATGTTCTATTGCCGTATTCACCGCCAGATTGTCCGCGGTTAGTACGTCAATTTTTTTCGTAAATGATTGTTTCCGGTCAATCTAAAAACATTTCGTAGTTGTCATTGTTAATGAAAACTCCATGTTTGTTCGGGGAGTTCACATATGTAATCTTGGACAGCCCCTGAACACCGAGGCGTAGGAAGCATTACGTTAGCGGCGAGTGATGCAATTAAAAATGGAACAATTTTAAAAATGTAACAACAACGTTACTTTTTTAATTGTTACATTGTGTTGCATCATACGTACTATTTGCTTGTACACACACTACGACTCAAAGTTCTCTAAAATATCCGCTTTTAGGTAAGACTTGCAAAGCAGGACATTTCCACAGCCTCGACAGTAATGCAGTTGAAACAGAAGTGCAAAGTTGGCCTATTTTGCAGAATGATAAAGGAACGGAACGTGTTGTCAAATAATGTATAGATATATCGACGCTGCATATTTCTTTATTTCTATTTCGTACCTGAAACTACGCCAAGTGTTATGATGAGATGAGGGATACTTTGCGCGAAGAACGAGAAGGTCAGACCGAAAGCCGCCAAGACACTTCCAGCTATCCCTGTCATTCTAACTCCGAACCTGGCCACAGCCTTCCCACAGAGCGTTCCTGTAATAATAAATAAATAAAGTTAAACTACCTATTCAGATTAATGTATTTATTGCAAAAAACGCATTGAGATCGTTTCACGGTTTCGGCGGTGAGTACTAATTAATTTAATCTTGTTTGAAACAAGCTTTTTCATTGGTTTAAAAATTATGTTATCAGCTCATAACGTAAATATTGACGTCGCCGTTTATAACGTCACTTTTGATTGGCTGATGCAGCAGCATATTAATTTGTAATAGAAAAGAGTCCATCGATAAAGGACTCACAAAACTAAATAATTTACTATATGTTATTACTAAGCTTTAGAGCTAATAACTTTAATATTTGAAGTTCAACACTAGTGACAACTGCCTGGATTCACAGATACATACATGGCAAAGACTTCAAATGACATTTTATCAGAAGTTTCGTGGCATTTTAGCTCGCCACGGGCGTCTGCTTCGGACAACTGGAAATTTACATATCAAACCAGTGAAATGGGACGGGAACACCCTCTGACTTTTGACCCCATATCAATCCGCCATCACATATCAAAATCTACCAAAAGTATACATTTTTGTAAAGTCAAATATTTATAGATTTCATTCAATGCAGAATATGTCAACAATTACCTATTTAGATTATTCAGAATCACTGTACTTAGCCGGAACACATTTTCGGTAGGGACTACAATCGTATGAAACACTTCGTGATAGGCTGATTTAGTTGTGTGATTCCTAAAAGGAATTTTCGCAGGGTATATATTAAATTATAATGATTAACTTGAATCTATTGTGTATGTTATGGGGTTATAACACAAAAAACCGGAGTGTACTCTCATCATAAAACGCTTCGCGGTTTATTTAGAGTACCCTCCGGTTTTTTGTGTTATACCCCCATAACATAAAAAATAAATTCAAGTTAATCCTTCAGTAACATGATCGCGGAAATGGTTCTTCAGTATGTAAATCTTCGTCAGCGATCGGTCAGCTGTAAAAGAAAATCAGAGAATACCAAAGCGTCAAAAAAAACATAATCCGAACTCAAAATCTATTAAACTAGGGGCAAAATAGGAACAAAGGAAAGATTTACATGGAGACTCTCGTAAAAGCACAAGAGAATAAAACCAGGTGTTCCGGAAGCGTCTTCTGCTTCGTCGACGACACCCGCCATGTAAATCTTGGTCACATCCAAGTAAACATCAATCCTCAAAATGAGAACCGAGTCATCATTGTCATCACAACAAGTAAACACACTAACAAGCAAACTCAAAAATGGCCATCTTCATATCACACAAAGAAACAGAATATTTCTCGATGATATCAAGATGGAGACCATAAAACTTGCCCATAGTCTTCATCAACCTGTATTTCTCGAATCCCTGTGCCGTAAGTTTGTTCGTCAGCAGTCGACATCTATCACGAAACTCGCGATATTCAGAGCAAGCCCTAGAATTACGAATCAACTGCGACATGTAAACACCATAGGATGGAGAAGCAGGGATGTTACTATCAAGAAAGGGAAAGTTCACGATCGGAAAACCGAAATCGTTTTGTTAGTACAAGTATCCTACCTGCTACATATAACATTCCAGTTGTGATCGATTGTATCAGAGCTGTTTCCGCTTTACTTCTTTCAAAGGTGCGAAGAAACTCAGGGATGAGGACGGACATATTGAATGGGAACCCAGTGCTGAGAAACATGACGAGATACCCTGATATCAACACAAACCATCTTCTGGCTGACGATTTCTTCTGAACAGGCTGGGTCTCAGATCTAGAATAAAACAAAGCTTGAACCGTATGGGTAAGATATAGGCCTATCTCAAAAGTGTTGTTATCTCCCTTGTTTGCCATATCATGGCTACACTGGGAAGTGTTTTTGAAACAAATTCGCGTCCATGTCAGAATGGAAATGACGTCATCCGATTGTCACATGGCGCCAAATCATCACAAAAACACTTCCCTGAAGTCCATCTTGTATCCACCATTTTGGCTAATCAAGGGGAATAACAACACTTTGGGAGAGGTCTATACACAAACAATGGTAAAAAGCGAGAATAAATGTAACGTTCACGAGGGCACAACTGAAGGAACGCTGAGGTAAAACAAAAAACACATGACCAATCGCTAGGCTGCATACCGGTCCTTCTAAGATTACAAAAATGCCACAACCGACTTCAAAGCCTGTCATTTTTTTATCGTTGTATGACCACGAGATTCTTTTGGTGTACAGCAAAGGGTCGACCCAGACTTCTAGGTTCATCGACAAGGTGGCGCACACGGAGACTTCAGTTTTGCCATGACATATTCCAGGGGTTTACAGAGTGTGAATGAGCGTAAACCCTGGATATCGAGGACGCCTTTGAATATGTAGTAAGATAAATCGACGATGTGTTGTCTATGAACAACAAGAAGTTTGCTACCGCGTCGATATATATACTTTTCGTAACTTGAAATAAAAAACACAACATATTCTCCTACATCAGCTGTTTACCTCGATCTCTACTTAAACTATGACTATTTCAAATTTCTAATCGTGAACATTTCTCGATATTAACATCCCTGCTTCTTCAAGCTATGGTGTTTACATGTCGCAGTTGATTCGCTTTTCTACGGCTTGCTCGAAATATCGTGATGTCGTGATCGATGTCGACGGATGACAAACAAACTAACAACACAGGGATTCGAGAGATGCAAGTTGGTTAGAACCGTGGGCAAGTTTTATGATTGTTGTGAATTACAATGATACTTGATTCTCATTTTGAGAACTTGATGTTTATTTGGATGTGACAAAGATGTATATGGCGGGTTTTGTCGATTAAGCAGAAGACGCTTACTCTTCCGGAACACCTGGTCTTATTCTCTTGTACTTTTACAAGGATCTCCATGTAAATATTTCCTTTGTTCACATTTGTCCCCTGGTTTAATCGATTTTGAGTTCGGATTATGAATTTGTTAACGCTTCAGTATTTTCTAATTTATTTTCGTTGCCATCTGGGGGGCATACTATCGTCAAAATAAGATACAATAATTAAATAGCACACATATTTATGAAAGCAAATTGATAAGCTACAAATTGCTGAAATATTTTCTTCACAAAAAGTTACAATATTATCATATCTTAAAACTTCCATTACTTAACTTATTCTTAATGAATTTGCGATTTCTGTTAAAGATTTGTCAATGAGGGCCCTGTAATGTATTTGGATAATACTATCAATAATCTATATAAGTAAATTCTTGTTATGTCGGTAATCTGTAAGGATTTTAGCATGACATCTGTAACAGTTGAAATGCATCATGGGTAATTAAAGCACATGTTGAAATCCGCCATGATTGTGTTTTTCACGTTTCTGTGAGGTCCCAAGAAACATAACAGTATGGGGCGCCGTTTTACTATTTATTAACACAACTGGATATCCCTAATTCGAATTATGGATATCCATAATTCCGTTTTGGGATATCCAAAAACCATTTATGGATATCCATAATTCGAATTTTTGATAAAGGATATCAAAAATAATTAAGGAATCCAAAATTAATTAAGGATATCCAAAATTATCTATTTTATTCGAATTTTGGATATCCAGTTTTGTTAATAAATAGTAAAACGGCACATATGGGGCGCCGTTTTACTATTTATTAACAAAACTGGATATCCCAAATTCGAATTATGGATATCCATAATTCCATTTTGGGATATCCAAAAACCATTTATGGATATCCATAATTCGAACTTTTGATAAAGGATATCAAAATTGATTAAGGAATCCAAAATTAATTAAGGATATCCAAAATTATTTATTTTATTCGAATTTTGGATATCCAGTTTTGTTAATAAATAGTAAAACGGCACATATGGGGCGCCGTTTTACTATTTATTAACAAAACTGGATATCCCAAATTCGAATTATGGATATCCATAATTCCATTTTGGGATATCCAAAAACCATTTATGGATATCCATAATTCGAACTTTTGATAAAGGATATCAAAATTGATTAAGGAATCCAAAATTAATTAAGGATATCCAAAATTATTTATTTTATTCGAATTTTGGATATCCAGTTTTGTTAATAAATAGTAAAACGGCACATATGTGGCGTCATTTTACTATTTATTAACAAAACTGGATGTCCAAAATTCGAATTATAGATATCCATAAATCATTTTTGGATATCCAAAAATTGAGTTATGGATTTCCAAAAATACATGGAGTTTTGGATATCCATAATTCTATTTTTGGATATCCAAAATTCATTATGGATATCCAAAAAACTAATTATGGATATCCAAAAATAAATTATCGATAACAAAATTCGAATTATGGATAACCAAAATTCCGTGTATTTTTGGATATCCATGATTAGATTTTTGAATATCCAAAAATCATTTATGGATATCCATAATTCGAATTTTGGATATGAAGGTGTGTATGAAGGGAAGTTCCAAAATCTTGGCATATCCAGTAATTCATCAAGCCAAGTTGTATACTATGAAAGGATAGTAATCTAAAAAATAGTTTTAAGCATGAAAAGTTTAGGGTAATCGAATGGTAACTTACTTATTTTGGTATTTATCGTTTTGTTGGAGGCATGTTGTATGTAAAAATGCAATTAGCCCATATAGCCGATTGTCATATAATATTATCAAAGCCATTATAATGCTATTAAGAATCGTAACTAGATTATGATTTGGATTTGTTTCTTTTTAATTATACCAGATCAAACGCGCGCAGGGTTCGGTTTTTTCAGCATAGATTAAACGGGCATCCTGGGGAAGTCTGCAATGAAGCTCTAGAATGAACATGATGTATGCACTACCAGATATATTTTCCTGTTATTTCAATATTCAAAGTCCACTCAAAATGTCTTTATTTGCCGCTTGGAAAATTGCATTCCTCGGGAAAGCCCGATAAAAATAGCGATAATCACGCGTCAATCAAGTGACTGTTTTGTCGCAAGTCGACGAAGGGGCCCAAAGGGAGGGGACGCGTAATGTATAGGTCCGATGATGAACCAGACACAACGTCCGTGTATAAATGTATTGAATCACATTCACATTAATAATCAGACGTTAATTACACACGATGTTCATATGAAGAAATATATGTCGGCATCTCTGTATCATTTATCGACATCAGTACCTGACTGAGACCTATACAAATGGGTACAGGATACAACCATGCATCGTCAGAAACCCACACGACACTGCACTCTTACATTGTACGTTTAACAGTGTCATGTGGATTTCCGCCGATGACAACCATAGGGCAAACCTTAATTTCTTTAAAAAGTTATCCTTACGAATCATCATTTAAAACGATTTCACAAAAGGTGTGCCTGCATTGAAAAGTACAAAAACAAAATGAAATGATTTTTTTTATACAACTCGATGTCTTGAAAAAAAAATTTCAGACTATCTATATATTCATCTAAAATCTTTCAGCGTCAACATACGTTAACACTTACAAGTATGTACATGTATCACGGACGTCCGTTCATGAATTCATGTTTAACATATATCAAATTTGGAACTTGTCGAGAATATAATTGTCCAATACTTAATCCATATATATATGTTATGATAGCTCCGTTTTCATTTTACTTTTTTATGTAAATTTAAAGGTTCGTTGACATTTTCAACACAACTGCAGACATGGGACATATACATGTATATGATTTTTTTTTTTTTTAAGTAATGACTTCGCTTATAACACAATGCATATATTTTGATTCATATCAAATTCAATACCGGGGTCCAAACCCGATAATATTTGTACCATCCGTATTTTATAGATTAGGTATGAAAAAACATTTTTTATCGCGCATGATGACATAAAAGTATTAATTTTGTCCAAATTGAAGCCCTTTACATTATAACCTCAACCGCACCTATACCGGCGTTTTACAACGAAAACAAATGACCCCCCCCCCCATACGCTTTATCATGTGTGTAAAAATGTCTTTCTCCTCAGCAATATAATTCAATAAAGCCGTTTTACTGAATTATTATAAAGGGACTATTACAAAACAAGCTTTCAAGTTTTACTCACGCATTTCATGTAACAGAGGATTGAAAAAGTTATGGAGGCCCCAAAAATAAATCAAAGCTGTGTCACCGGCTACTCAGGAGAAAATTGTAACAAGCAAACAGTTGGGTTGTTAGTTTCTCCCTTGAATACTTCCCATCCCTCATTATGCCTCCGTAATATAATCCTTACTTTATAGTTTGACCATTTGGCCACATTTCGCTTGGTAGTTACATGAAGGTCACGCGGATAGCCATTTTTTGTTTACCAATGTAGCTTGTTATGCACATGCGTTATCATATGTGACGCAAAAAAATGTACATGTCCAAATCGTTGATCAACAAATAGTGATTTCCTTTTTTAATTATTAATTAAGTTTTTGAGAACATATTTCAGCGTAAATCACCCATTAATTTTCCACAAGATAATACATTTAATTCATATATACAATAATTGTAAATAAGCATAAAAAATATAGTTTTACCGTGATGCCTCTTTAAGGCGTACATGTAGCTGCAGTCATTGTAACAACGGTTTGAAACAAGAATTCCACGGCAGTGGATGTGTCGCCTGCGCAGCAAGTTGGGAGATAAGTTTTTAGGAGCTATCTATAGCTATGCATTGTATCAGTTCCAAGTGGAATAGAAACAGTGACCTTGACCTTTGACCCTGAAAAGCAATCCCAAGCGAGCACTTTTGGTAAGGAAGCACTGTATGAAGTTTGAGTTTGATTGGCCCAGGAAAAGTGATTTTCTATTTATAGTAACAGTGACCTTGACCTTTGACCTTCGACCCTGAAAAGCAATCCCAAGCAAGCACTTTTGTATAGGAAGCACTTTATGAAGATTGAGTTTGATTGGCCTAAGGAAACTCAAGTTATCGCATGGAAACCGATTTTCTATTTATAGCAACAGTGACATTGACCTTTGACTCTGAAAAGCAATCCTGAGCGAGCACTTTTGGTAAGGAAGCACTGTATGAAGTTTGAGTTTGATAAGCACAAGGAAACTCAAGTTATCGCACGGAAACATAATTTGTATTTATAGCAACAGTGACATTGACCTTTGACTCTGAAAAGCAATCCTGAGCGAGCACTTTTGTTTAGGAAGCACTGTATGAAGTTTGAGTTTGATAAGCACAAGGAAACTCAAGTTATCGCACGGAAACATAATTTGTATTTATAGCAACAGTGACCTTGACCTTTGACCTTCGACCCTGAAAAGTAATCCTAAGTGAGCACTTTTGTTTAGGAAGCACTGTATGAAGTTTGAGTTTGATTGGCCCAAGGAAACTCAAGTTATCGCACGGAACGGCCGACACCGCCGACGCCGACATAGTGATCCCTATAATATTATGTCACCTTTTCAGGCGACACAAAAAGTAATACTAAATAGCACACGTCAAATAAAACCGAGTCATCATTGTCAATCGCAACAAGTAAGCTCAAATCAGAGAATACCGAAGCGTTAACAAAACCATAATTCGAACTATAAAAAAGCCAAAAAAATGACGAATGAAATATGAACTGATATTTAAATGGTTTCAATATTATTATAAATACTTGACTACAGATAGTAATCAATCAATCTAACAACACATCATTGTCGACGTCAACAATTTAGAAAAAAAAATTAAAAAACCCACTTACATTTCCATGGTTTCAGATGTTCTCCCCGACAGTCAGTTCAGCCGCCCCACTTTCCGGTCTTTTGTCACAACACTAAGGGTTTATATTACCATGAAAAAAAAGAGACTACCGAAGCGTCAACGAGACCATAATCCGAACTTCAAAATTTACGTGGAAAAGCTGATGTTGATATTCTATAAGAGGAAATAAACAAACGTTCAAATTGGACGAATACATGGCTACTAAAATTGCATCCTTTGAAGTGCAAATATTTGCATATAGGCTGACCATGTGGAAAAAGAACATATTACATAGAAGATTACAAGAAGTGGAAAAGGAGAAGGATATAGGAGTAATTGAAGACAGACGTCTGGCATTTAAAGATTAAATACGAACCCAAGTTAGCAAGATAGCAAACTATTTGTTCATAAGGCGCTCTTTTCAATTTTTAAACGAACAAAATTTTCATTTCAACAGTTTAATAGACAACAACGAACATTCATGTTAAGAAAAAAGAACAAATGTAATATTGTATTAACTTGTAATCATACATTTTGATTTTCGTTTATTGTTATATTTAAACAAAATAGCTCTGCGACATCCTGAGTGTTTCTGACGTGTTTTGAGTTTGGTATGCCTGAACTTCAATGATAGGTAAATACAACACTCCGCGGACCTGGCGAAATGTTACACTAACTTCTCGATGAAGCTTGATAATTATAAAGAAAATTTTATGGTGCTAGATAGAAAATATCTTATAGAGAAATTAAAATGAGATATACCTTTTCTATCAACTATCTCATAAAGATATAAGATATGTGATATATTATATATGATATATCATAAACTTAATATCATAAAATATATCTTTAATATAAACATATATAAATGATCGTTGAAGGAATAGCGACAGTACGGACAAAGAAATTGTCAAATTGTCAAGGCTATCCTCATTTAGAACGATTTCACAAAAGGTGTGCCTGCATTGAAAAGTACAAAAAAAATGAAATTATTTTTTTTTTATACAACTCGCTGTCCTGAAGATTTTTTTTTCAAGGCTATCCGCTCCTTTATCAAGACAAATAATATACACGTTACATCACATAAACAGAATATACATAAAACATGAAAATAAATTAAGGCATATAATCCCTTCGGCTGATCGGACGGCGAAGCTCCTACCAAATCAACAAAAAACATTCTAATGTGATGTTTAGAAAGTATAAAATTCGGTCAAAAATGATGTTACTAATCGTAGAGGACAGCTACTGAGCGTGTCTATTGGGTTGATTTTAAAAATATAAACATATATAAGTTATATAATATTTTTGATATCTTATACAATTTGGTAAAATACTGGATTAACATTACTCCATAAATAAATGACAACTTGGCTTGCCATACGTAACTGCCATTGTAAGACGAACGCGCGACGACCGACAAAAGGGGATTAGAATAGGGCACTTGAGACTTGGTCTCAAGTGACCTAATAAAAGAGCAGAAATTAAAGTAAACTTGTGCATGGAAAAACATCTTAGATCGGACGAATATACAGCTTTAGCAGGTGTATATTTTAATGATTTAATGATTTTACAGAACTTGGGATCAGGTGCAGATCTAGGGCCCCTAGTAACTTTCAGCAGGATAAAACAAATCATCCCTGGTACAGTACACATAAATGTGCAATGAAAAAGGCAGAACACTCTCTTCAGCACTATCCCTCTCCATTTCCAGATATATAAATAACAGGACATATGGCTGAATAATGGGGAAAAAAAACCCATTAAATAAACAAAGTAATGGATTTCACGATAAACAGGCTGTCTCAATGGTTATTACTAGTGAATAACGTCAACGTTGACAAGACGATATCACATTTCCTGAAAAAGAGTTTTTTTTTTTTTACGTGATAATTTTTGTTTTAAATCCAAACAAATATATGAATGTAAAATCAAGCGTACTTATAATACATTATTGCGTGAAGCGCTGTAATTTGTGATCGGAACTTTGAAGCATTCATGCGTACAGGTTAATCAGATGCATTTCAAACCTCAACGAAATGCGATAACCATCCCTATTCAATTTCCTACATTTTGTATGGAAACTGACATAAACACAAGTGTCACGATACGCCATGAATACAATGACATCAACTGTGACACCTGTTAATCTATTAATTATGTAAGAAAATGCAAATCATAGAGAAACTAATACCGTGAGAAATGCAAGGTGGGCAGTATCAAAGTTTGAGTTAGAGCCAACATAAATCTCCGAGATGATTTGTGAAATCATAACACGTGATGACTTTTTTCTTCATGGTAACTTAAACTAAGGCAACGTATTGCAAATCATCCATAGTCTTCCACCAGTAATGATGTTCATGTATTGACAGAACTGTCAACTTATCTTACAAGAAGTATATAGGTCATCACAGAAACACATCCTTTACCCCCCTCCTCCCGTTTAGCAAAAACATACTAGAAAACCAAATTATATTAGCCCAGATTAATCAGACAAAGAGATATATATTTGAATGCACAATAATGTTATTAGTATTATATTAATATTTTTTGTCGTAAGAAGGAGTTGTCCGGACAAATGTTATTCTTTGGAGAGACACACAGAGTCCAGTATTCACTCTACGCCCTTTTTCGTTGTTGGGGATTTATTCATAAATACTGAAACATACGTGGTAAAGCTAACATAACCCATCACGTTAGGGATAATGAAAGTTACAGTTTCGATAAAGCACCTTCAGAGCTTTTCAACAATCAGCAATATTTGAGTGACAACAGACAGGGAGACTCGGAGACTGGTCCTTCAAGGTTTACCATACTATAAACAGGTAAGATCATTTCAATATAGCATAAGGGAGGTGGTAAAACATATTAAACAATATTCTTGCACAAAATATAAACACTTCCCTAGAAACCTTATTCCGTCTATAGTGAACATGGTGCAAAACTACAGGTTTTTCCCGGAACGAAATTATTTCCTATTGGTTACAAAGGCACCTTTGTTAAATTAAAAGAGAATTGTATCTTAACACCAACTGACACAGAATACATGTCGGGATTCACTTCCGATCGTACAATGAATCTGTTTGAATAAGCATGATTTTATGTTTTTATACTTTTAAAATTTGTTTACGCATTCTGTGGAGGGAAAGTCAATCCACATGATGTTAAGAGTGAATTTCATATCAGCGTTACAATACAGCTTGAATATGTACAGTCTTAACCAAATACATACATAAGCTTTACTCGAAATAGTTTGTAAACAAAGGTTTAACTTTGAAATGCACTTATGCTGGCGCAAAATAAGCATGCACCTTAGTTTCCAATACATATTTCTACATATTTACTTACGGTGAAAAGAACGGTTTTCAGTTATGTTCAATCATTTTATCTGCTACCGGGATGAAATACAATTTAAACTGTTAACTTGCTGACCAATTTTCAGACCTTGTGAGTAAGTGTTTGTATATAATGAAAAGTTTTACACATATATGCAACACCAGACATGCACTACTTCACTAAATTTATGATATTTACCCGACAGCAGAAGTAAGTGCATATTGCAATGATACTTACATAGTAATCTGTATGCACTGGTCCTGTATGCAGCCTTAAGTTATACCCCACGTATGCAGGATGCCGACTGATGCATCGACTTAAAATATAGGATTTTCGCCTTAGATCGACGAGGCTACTGAGGGAAAAAGTTGCTGACATCCCCAAATTATACTCGTTTAAGGATTTTTTTTGTAAAACAAACGGCCATTGATGCTACACATTGCTTTAAAAACTAAACTCGTATCTATGCGATGAAATATCATCTTAAAATATAGTCTTTTAGGTGCTCTCGCGTAGTGAAGACTAACTAGTAACGTCTCTTTAAACATTTGTGAAATAGCCCACCTTTACACCGAAAAACGCTGATGTGGGGTACACGGGGTCACGATCGTAAATTTTGAATCGTCACAAATGAATTTAAAATCATATGGTATAAAAGGGAATATATTGCAGTGGTTTAGTAATTATATTTCTGATAGAACACAGAGAGAGTGTGTTCAACAGAGGGTTTTTATTCAACTTATAAGCATGTCAAAGCTGGGGTACCCCAAGGCTCGGTCCTCAGACCGTTTCTCTTTTTAATTTATATTAATGATATAATTGAACGTGTTACAAATAAACAAAATTGCGGATGATACCTCTCTCTATGAGAAAAAGGCGACAATAACGAAAATGGAATTGCAGTAAAACTAATTTATGATCTGGGTTCTTGTTTGGGGTAAAAAAGTGGGATATTAAGTTTAATTCATTGAAAACTGAATCAGTATTTTTTTCAAGAAAAAGGGAATCATATCATCCAGATATTTTATTTGGCAACGAAACTGTAAATAATAAACAAATTCATAAACATTTCAGATTAAATTTTATTAGTGATGGAAAATTGACACATCATATTGATATTATCTACAAGCCAACTTGTATGATAATGAATATACTGAGAATATTAAACCACAAAATAGATAGAAAAAGTCTTACAACAATATATGCTTCTTTTACTAGACCAATACTCGAATATTGGGATATGATATGGGACAATTGTACTAACCAGAACAAAAAGTGTTTTAGAATCCATCAAAATTGAGGCATTAAAGAATAATCACGAATATTTAGAAGACATCATTGAGACTTACTTTTTCAATTATGCTAATTTTAGTTATCCTCTAAGAAATAGTCATGTGTTTATTCCCCCACTTTGTAGAACTGAGATTTATTTTAGTAATGTTTCCCCTCAATGTGTAGAGAGTTTAATCGTTTGTCAGCAGAAACTTTTAAAGCAACCCAACCCCCCAACCCCCTGCAAAAATTTAAAAAATCTCATAAAGCATAAAAATGTAATCATCACAATGAATTTCTAGCACATTTAAATACAAGGGTTCAAGAAAGTTAAATATTATAATTTGTCAACTTAGAAATCATGCAAGCAACTTGAACAGTGGTTTAAATATTGATCATCTGAACGACACACCAGTATGTAGATTTGGGAATAAAAAAGAAAATGTTTTTCATTTCATATTTGAATGCCCGCTCTATACTGACATTAGAATGCAATAAATACAAATATGTCTCAATTTTATACAACTGATAACCATGATCATTATAATCTAAAAACTGTATTATCTGGGTTCAAGATATTTAGCGCAGATTCCAATAAATACGTTTTACAAAATATATGTGATTATATTCGGAAAATAAATAGATTAAATATGGTGGAATGTTTCTGCCATCGTGTATTTTTGGGTCGCGTTAGCCTAACACGACTTGACGAGATAAGTATGTCGACAAGTGTTATTAACACTTCTCGGCAATTCGTGTTACCGTAACGCGACTAGTCAAGCTAGATGATCACGGATCACGACCTAAGTCTTGCTTTTGCCGAGATAAGTTATAGATATTCGGCCATTCCGGAACACGTCGGGCTTTACCATAAGTAATGTATTGTACATGAAGCTGGCAGTGAGTCTGAAGCCGCAGCACGTGCAACTTTCATAAAACAATACAATTAATTTAAATATTTGAAAAGTATTATTTATTATAATTGTTGTTAAGGCAATTGAGAGTGTAATATGCATACAGCTGATTAATTTATCTGATATACACTAATAGTGTAATTTTACCATTGATGTAATGATATAATTATAAGTAAATATTTGATTAAAAAAATGATGCATGATATTCGAGTTGAGATATTATATTAAAATGATCAGTTACTGTACACATGAAACAAAGACACGTGACAATTATCTTTCAAGCCATGAATGAGCTAGGATACATTTACCTTCCCAGGTTGACAGACGACTACAATGGCGTAGGATTCTTTAAATGTATTGAGCTGGGTGAACTATCTTAGATTATACTACAGAATCATACAAAGCCCAACAACAAGTTTTTTTTAAACCGTGGTAACACAGGTCTTTTTGTTTGGTAAAAATAAACTTTTTCTATATGAAGGACATTTGTCTATAAACTCATTAGATCCACACAGTGAAATTTAAACAAAAGTGTAGTACTTGTCAATTCTATATCGAGGATAGTCAAGATCTATAGTGTACTGCTTGTCCCCTCTATATCACGGATAGTCACGGTCTATAGTGTACTGCTTGTCCCCTCTATATCACGGATAGTCAAGGTCTATAGTGTACTGCTTGTCCATTCTATATCACGGATAGTCAAGGTCTATAGTGTACTGCTTGTCCATTCTATATCACGGATAGTCACGGTCTATAGTGTACTGCTTGTCCATTCTATATCACGGATAGTCACGGTCTATAGTGTACTGCTTGTCCACTCTATATCACGGATAGTCAAGGTCTATAGTGTACTGCTTGTCCACTCTATATCACGGATGATAGTCACGGTCTATAGTGTACTGCCTGTCCACTCTATATCACGGATAGTCAAGGTCTATAGTGCACTGCTTGTCCATTCTATATCACGGATAGTCAAGGTCTATAGTGTACTGCTTGTCCCCTCTATATCACGGATAGTTAAGGTCTATAGTGTACTGCTTGTCCACTCTATATCACGGATAGTCAAGGTCTATAGTGTACTGCCTGTCCACTCTATATCACGGATAGTCAAGGTCTATAGTGTACTGCTTGTCCACTCTATATCACGGATAGTCAAGGTCTATAGTGTACTGCTTGTCCACTCTATATCACGGATAGTCACGGTCTATAGTGTACTGCTTGTCCATTCTATATCACGGATAGTCAAGGTCTATAGTGTACTGCTTGTCCATTCTATATCACGGATAGTCAAGGTCTATAGTGTACTGCTTGTCCACTCTATATCACGGATAGTCACGGTCTATAGTGTACTGCTTGTCCACTCTATATCACGGAGAGTCACGGTCTATAGTGTACTGCTTGTCCACTCTATATCACGGATAGTCAAGGTCTATAGTGTACTGCTTTGTCCACTCTATATCACGGATAGTCACGGTCTATAGTGTACTGCTTGTCCATTCTATATCACGGATAGTCACGGTCTATAGTGTACTGCTTGTCCACTCTATATCACGGATGATAGTCATGGTCTATAGTGTACTGCTTGTCCACTCTGTTTAAATAGGTATCCTCGCTTGCAGTTCCAGGCCAAGTCGATCGCTAATCATCCTAAACAATTTGGAAACTTCATTTTGAAAACTGGATGTCTACCTTCCCCCGCCTTTCACACCAAATCGTATATATAGTCAACCGAGAATCATCTTTACAAGCCCCTATGTCTGCAAATATAAGAAAGCGATCAAATAATTCAGGCTGATAATTTAACGTACTTATTGAAGTCAAGATAAGGCCCCGTTTTCCCTTAAATAGCTCCTACACGTATGTTGGCCGTGAGTTCGTCAAACGTTGCTTTGGTATTCCGTTGCCGTCTCAAGACGGGAAATGACGTCACAGGCCTAATACGAGAACCGAGATCGGCGAATACGGAAACGTATGGGGCAATCACGTGACGTCTTTAAACCAGTCGAATAATTTCTTTCTAACTAGGAGGGATAAAACTATGTACATAGACGTTGGCCTGCCAGAGGTAATATGCATAACATCTTACTACTGCATTTTTAAAAATGAAAATACGCTTTTGCACTATTTTCATTTTTCTATCCCCCCTACGTAACCTCGCATAAATTAGTATATATAGGACATGAACTGTATATAGGCTAAGGTAAAGTTGATTTTTCATCATGTGGTCAAAAAACTAATTATCATTTGGCTTGCTAAAAAAAGCTACACACAGGGAGTCACTTCATACAGGGGGTCACTACATACAGAAAGTCACTACATACAGGGAGTCACTACATACAGGGAGTCACTACATACAGGGGGTCACTATATACAAGGTGTCACTACATACATGGAGTCACTTCATACAGGGAGTCACTACATACAGGGAATCACTTCATACAGGGAATCACTACATGCAGGGAGTCACTGCATTTAGGGAGTCACTACTTACAGGGAGTCACTACATTCAGGGAGTCATTACATACAGAGAGTCACTAAATACAGGGAGTCACTACATACAGGGGGTCACTATATACAAGGAGTCACTACATACATGGAGTCACTACATACAGGGAGTCACTACATACAGGGAGTCACTAAATACAAGGGTTCACTACATACAGGGGGTCACTACATACAAGGAGTCACTACATACATGTAGTCACTACATACAGGGAGTCACTAAATACAAGGGGTCACTACATACAGGGAGTCACTACATACAGGGAGTCACTACATACAGGTAGTCATTACATGCAGAGAGTCACTACATACAGGGAGTCACTACATACAGGGAGTCACTACATACATGGAGTCACTACATACAGGGAGTTACTATATACAGGGAGTCGCTACATACCGGGAGTCGCTTTATACAGGGAGTCACTATATACAGGGAGTCACTATATACAGGGAGTCACTACATACAGGGAGTCACTACATACATGGAGTCACTATATACAGGGAATCATAAGATACATCATAAGATACAGGGAATCGCTACATACAGGGAGTCACTACATACATGGAGTCCCTATATACAGAGAGTTTCTACATACAGGGAGCCACTACATACCGGGAGTCACTACATACAGGGATTCACTACATACAGGGATTCACTACATACAGGGAGTCACTACATACAGGGAGTCACTACATACAGGGAGTCACTACATACAGGGAGTCACAACATACCGGGAGTCACTACATACAGGGAGTCACTTTATACAGGTAGTCACTACATACAGGGAGTCACATTATACAGGGAGTCGCTTTATACAGGGAGTCACTATATACAGGGAGTCACTATATACAGGGAGTCACTATATACAGGGAGTCACTACATGCAGGGAGTCACTATATAAAGGGAGTCACTATATACATGGAGTCACTATATACAGGGAGTCACTACATACAGGGAGTCACTATATACAGGGGGTCACTACATACAGGGAGTCACTACATACAGGGAGTCACTATATACACGGAGTCACTATATACAGGGGGTCACTACACACGGGGAGTCACTACATACAGGGAGTCACTACACACAGGGAGTCACCATATACCGGGGGTCACTTCATACATGGAGTCACTGACTCCCTGTATGTAGTGACTCCCTTTATATAGTGACTCCCTGCATGTAGTGACTCCCTGTATATAGTGACTCCCTGTATATAGTGACTCCCTTTATATAGTGACTCCCTGCATGTAGTGACTCCCTGTATATAATGACTCCCTGTATATAGTGACTCCCTGTATATAGTGACTCCCTGTATAAAGCGACTCCCTGTATATAGTGACTCCCTGTATGTAGTGACTCCCTGTATATAGTGACTCCAAGTATGTAGTGACTCCCGGTATGTAGCGACTCCCTGTATATAGTAACTCCCTGTATGTAGTGACTCCAAGTATGTAGTGACTCCCTGTATGTAGTGACTCCCTGTATGTAGTGACTCTCTGCATGTAATGACTACCTGTATGTAGTGACTCCCTGTATTTAGTGACTCCCTGTATAAAGCGACTACCTGTATATAGTGACTCCCTTTATGTAATGACTCCCTGTATGTAGCGACTCCCTGTATGTAGTGACTCCCTGTATGTAGTGACTCCCTAAATGTAGTGACTCCCTGCATGTAGTGACTCCCTGTATACAGTGACTCCCGGTATGTAGTGACCCCCTGTATATAGTGACAACCTAAATGTAGTGACTCCCTGCATGTAGTGATTCCCTATATGATGTCACTACATACAGGGAATCACTACATATAGGGAGTCACTACATACAGGGAATCACTACATACAGGGAGTCGCTACATACAGGGAATCACTACATACAGGGAGTTTCTACATACAGGGGGTCACTACATACAGGGAATCACTACATACCGGGAGCCACTACATACAGGGAATCACTACATATAGGGAGTCACTACATACAGGGAATCACTACATACAGGGAGTTTCTACATACAGGGGGTCACTACATATAGGGAGTCACTATATACAGGGGGTCACCATATACATGGAGTTACTCAGACAGTCTCGACTGTACATTTATTTTAAGAGATAATGATGAACAATAAACTAACGATATTAAAGATGACGTCATACACACTTACTAATACGATACAGCTAGTTCTCCTTTGATATTTGCTACATGGTAAATGCATATATATTTCTACTTATTACTATCCCGCTTATGAATTATCTCCCTCCTGGATATATAATCAAGGACATATTTCGTAATACGAAACGTTTGTTATGAAATATATAAAAGAATAGAAAATGCGCATGTATGCGGACCAGAACATGATGATAACCGCTAACAGGACACGCGCGCATATATTTATATACATTAATGAAGCAGTTTTTGCCTGTAAATCAAGTATCATTCAGGATCCGGTTATATAGGCGCAAAAACTGTTTATTGTCTACGATTTAAGTGAAAATGCAAATATCAATGTAAACTGAAGATTAATCGTAATTATCATGCTATTATTACGATTGAAATTAATACTCCGAATGGGTTAAAATAGGATAAAACACGGCACTTGATTATTCTGATGTTTACATGAAATAACAACAAAATCATTCTACTCTTTCTTCTTTTATTTTTGCGGTGGAATTGAAAGTTATAACGATAAAAATGTCTGCATTTTGTAATGTAATAACTTGTGCCAGTCTCATTTTGATCTCGCTTAAAATAAGTTTTTGTCAGTATCTAAAGAAACAAACAAACAAACAAACAAAAAACGATGTGAGATCAGCTTTATTATCACGAACCCATCTGAAAATATCTATTCTGTGTGTTTTGCTCAACTACAAGCCAATCGTCACATTTTGGATGCCCGGTTTATTTCATAAATCGTCACTATGTCGCAATTTTTAATGGTGGAAAATGGAGAAAAACGAAGCGTTAACAAAAAAATAATTCGAACTCGAAGCAATTAAACTAGGGACAAACTATGATTAAAAAGGAAATATTTGAATTGAGACCCTTGTTAAAGAGCAAGAATAAGACCAAGTGTTCCGGAAGAGTAAGCGTCTTCTGCTTTATCGACGACACCGGCCATGTAAATTTTGGTCACATCAAAGTAAACATCAAGTCCTCAAAATCAGAACCGAGTCATCATTGTCAATCAGAGCAAGAAAGCACACGTATGAGTAACTGATAAACGTCCATCTTCATATCAAACAAAGATGAAAAATAGTTCCCAATGAGACGAAAATGGCGAACATAAAACGGTGTTGTAATTATTTTTTTTGTCAGCAGTCGACATCTATTACGAAAGTCTTGATATTTTGAGCAAGCCCTAGAATACCAAATCAACTGCGACATGTACACACCATAGGTTGGAGAAGCAGGGATGTTACTATCAAGAAATGGATGTTCACGATCGGAAATTGAAATCGTCACGTTTATATATCGTACAACTTACAAAGCTTATACCTTAATCTTTTAGCAAGTTCATTTTCGCTGTACAATTTTTTAACGTTAAGTGTAACGCTTATTGTATGCTACAAAGTTGATAACTATACATATTTGCATTAATAGTAACTTTTATCCTTTTGATCTTCAAATGTTCAAAATGGCAAAATCTACTTAATCACATAAACATATAAGTCATGTTTGTGTCTTTGACAGATCAATAATTGAGAACTCGACACACATATTTAATAATTTTGCATTTTCTGCTATCTCGTATACTGTCTTTTAACAAGTGCACACGAGAAAAAGGTTTTGGAGTAAAGTTGATTCGGGTCAATCGGAGAGTCCTGAACCATTCACAAAAACATGTCTAGTTGGTGGGATCATATATTCAATTGCGTTTACGCAATTTATATCATGCTACATCGGATTTATGATCTCGTAAATAAAACAAGATGAAAGATTATTCCTTAAAAGTCTATGACGCTGAACATTACGACCAGCCCCAAGTATTTTACCGCGGGTGTAATTTATCCAACATCTTAAATTTCTAGATTTCTGTTTTTATTGCTTTTTCATGAAACACATGCGATATCAACAGGCCATAAACGCACTACCAATCAAAGTCACCAGCCCCCAGGTCAGGTCAAGTTGTCATTAGGCTTCATCCACTCCGACGTAAACATCTGACCAGTGGGCAGTTGGGGCCATGGATGAACTAAGGAAAACTCTAACATTCTTTGTGAATGGAATCCAAGTAAGTATTTATTCCTGCTATGCATTATATAATATTTACTGTCTGTATTTTATTTGCCTACATGCCGTAAGTAAATCAAATTGTATTACATTTTTACCAGAGAAATATCAGAAAATATCAGCTTGATAAAACTGATATCATCACTGTTTATATCATCACTAGTGATGGCGAGGGACTTTATGCTTCATTCCGATATCTGGCTCTTCTGGTATTTGAACATAAAGACCTCAATGATACAGTAAGGGTCAAATTTAAATGCAGCTGTTTAGCTGCAGTTCAAAAATATTTATGAAAGTAAATATTATGGGCGACATTCTATTTAACTGTCATCTAAATTGTATTCCTATCGACTGTATACTACCATTTGATAAAAGTTCAATAATAATAATAATATACAATATTTGTTATAGCGCCCTATCTAGCTAACATAAGACACTCTAAAGCGCTTTACAGTACATAGATATACAATTCTTATACAATCAATACAATTAACACATACAGTTCTATCATATACAATTCTGAGGAGTTCGCAGGAGCTGCCTTATCGGGCGCTAACTACTTGTCCTATATCACCTGGCTAATATCTCCATATGTGTGTGTGTATGTATGCGTGTGTGCTGGAGATGAATTGTGTTCTGTTTGTAGTGGGACCGTGTTTCCAACGGCATCTTTTATAGTGCCTCCACACTTGAATGCTACATCACAGACACTGCAACATCAACCCCAGACCATTTTATACTCCACCTGGGTTGTTGGAGTTGTGTGGGTAGGAGAAAAAACACATTCTCTGAATGTTCCATGCGTATGACGATTACGGGGATCGAACCCCGGCCGCCTGCATGGAAGGCCGGAGTGTTAACCACTCGACCAATCCGCCCATGCTAAAAAAGAAGAAAAATAAGTAGTAGCATTTTGTATACTGTATATTACCCAAATTCACATTTTCGTAGTACACGATTTGAATTATTTTGTTCTTTTTTTAGTTATTGTTCTATTTTCATGAAAGAAAGGAGTTTCACGCACCTGATACTTTCGCTTTTACAAAAATAAAGAAAATTTCGAATCCCACCTTTTGGCTCCTAGCATCACTGATGAAACAGCTGCTTGACGCAGTCTCTCTCATTTCTTCGGCAAACTGTATCTATTACTAAATTCAAATGGTGCAGCATAAGTGTGAGTTACGTCATCTTTCGGTGAACTGTTCATTTATTAGTAAACATTTAAGCTTTTGTTTTATGATTTAAAATTATATTTAAATAGTCTTTAAATGATAAAAATGGATATGCGCTAGATTTTGCAAGTATATAATTTTGAAAAATTAAGCAATGAGAGTCAATATCTTCCTGTTAATGGTCATGGTGATATTCCCTATCAGTCTTGACATATTAAAAGAGTAACAGGACTAGATTGAAGAGCGAATGTGGAAATAAATTAGAAAATACCAAAGCGTTAACAAAATCATAATCCAAACTCGAAATCGATTAAACCAGGGACAAAATATGAACAAGGATTTATATGGAGACCCTTGTAAAAGTACAAGAGATTAAGACCAGGTGTTCCGGAAGAGTAAGCGTCTTCTGCTTCATCTACGACACCCGCAATGTAAATCTTTGTCACATCCAAGTAAACATTAAGTTCTCCAAATGAGAACCGAGTATCATTGTCAGTCACAACAGGTAAACACACTAATGGGCATACTCGAAAACGTCCATCTTCATATCACTTAAAGATACAGAATATTTTTCAATGAGACCAAGATGGCGACCATAAAACTTGCCCATAGTTCTGATCAGAATTATCAATTTCTGTATTAAATGCAACCTAAATTAGTAATTTCAAAACATTAACAAAACAATGTGCTATATTTATTCTATTTGTTTTTGTTGTGTCATTGGGAAATGGGCGGGAATCTCTAAAATATTCGAAACTTGTATCAATGTCAAATGTTCAAAGCCGCCCCTGATGCTAAATGAAATCTCCCCCGCTGTACGAAAACAAAGCGATTTTTCGTCTCTTCATCATGCTTTCTTTCCTCCGTATAGATATTTTGTATACAGGAACATATACATAATATTGTCATACACAGCAATTAGCGAAATGAATAGCTTATATTATAATTCTGCTTTATAAATTTTTAATACATTTCACAAAGTTCAATATAAGGTTTATTTTCTGTTTATTAAGATCCTTCTTAGGTTTTATTCTACATTTTATAACGATCATTATATGTTTTTGTCTGAATTTTATAACAATCATCATAATGTTATGCCACCGTTCATACAGATCTTTTTGCTTTTAGTTTTGCTACATTTCAAAGTTGTGCTACAGTTCATTAAGATCATCGTAAGGTCTTGTTTCAGCTCACAAAGATCATAATAAAGTGTTTTCTTCAGTTCAAAAAGATGTTTAAAACGTTTTTTCTACATTTCATTAGATTAATCATAATGTTAAGCCACCGTTCATAAATATCATTGCAAAGTTTTCCTTCGTTTTATAAAATTAATCATAATGCTATGTTTAAGTTCACAACGATCAATTTAAAGTTTTGCTACATTTCATAAAAATTATTCAAAAGTATAGAACAGTTCATAAAGATCGTTATAAAGTTTTGCTTCAGGTCATAAGGATTATTCTAAAGTATAGAACACTTCGTAAAAATTATTCTAAAGTACAGAACACTTCGTAAAGGTTATTCTAAAGTATAGAACAGTTCATAAATAACCTCAAATATCGTTTTAAATCAGCATGAATTCTTCCTTTTTCGAAATGCCAAAATTCGTAAAAGCAAAATTAGAAAAATCTGTGTTTGATGCACACTGTACAGCAAGGCATAGTAAAATTCTTAAAACATTGTTTTATCGCCTGGTTCTTGGACAACAGGAGGGGTTTGGATGGTTAGACTTAGGACAAATATGTAGGTAACATTGACCGATAAAAGGTCATTGTAACAACTGTCCGCAATGCCCCCTGGCCTTTCGTGTTGGTCATCGCGTATGTCGTCACAGAGTTTATGATGTTTATTTATTATGGCCGTATAAACAATTTACCTAATGCCTTTTGGCGACATATCCACTATATCGAGGTCAGCAATAACATTTATTCTATTGTTGTTCGACTAACCTACATACCCAGATAGTTTGTTTACTCGAGGTTTATAGCCCAATGACAACCATGGTCATTTAGAGTCAAACCGATAGATGTAAGTATAACATATTCAGAATTAGCTCTCATGAAATAAGTTCATTGCAATGGGCAATATAACTTACTCTGAAATAACTGGAAGGGCGAATTTAAGACAGGGTGAATATTTTACCAAAAACAGGCTCGCGTCTCAAATAACATGCACGATGACGATCCATGTTATACTGCAGTTACTCGCACATTTGAAAGGGCGAATTCGACACAGTGCGAATTTAAATATTTTCATGAGAGGACGAAAGTATCCCTATTAAAGTAACATTTATATGTAATACATTTAATGTGTCAGCTTTATCCAAGAATAATTAAACAAGAACTCCATGATTTCATGCACCTACAAGATTTATTTCTTTGTTTGGAAATCAGCGGAAAATAAATTAGAGAATACCGAAGCGTTAACAAAACCCTGATTCGAATTCAAAATCGATTCAACCAGGAGCAAAATATGAACAATGGAAAGTTTACATGTAGACCCCTGTAAAAGTACAAGAGCATAAGACAGGTGTTCCGGAAGAGTAAACGTCTTCTGCTTCATGTAAGTCTTTGTCACATCCAAGGAAACATCAAGTTCTCAATATGAGAAACGAGTATCATTGTCAATAACAACAAATAAACACACTAATGATCATACTCAAAAACATCCATCTTCATATCACTTAAAGATACAGAATATTTCTCAATGAGACAAAGATGGCGACCATAAAACTTGCCAATATAATTTAGGCGTTTTTGATTTTTTTTTGCGGTAATGGCGGGGGGGGGGGTGTTATTGACGCCACGCTATGCTACAATAAGCTGTACAACTTTGTTACACACTTGGTCATTTTCAAATTTGTGTTCATTGTAAATCAAATGTCATTTACGACACTTGTTTATGCGTATTGACATTTCGATTTTTGAACTTTAATGCAATAACATTTGCAAGAATCTTGTTTTTGTTTAAATTAATGCAGTTATGAATATTTTATATACTTTATAGTAATGTATTAAATAAATATCAAATCTGAAGAGATTTATCGCCTGATTGTTTTGCTTAGATTAAAAATATTATAATACTTGCAACATGTTTGTTTTGTTTACCTAAAAAACATTCTAAAAAATCGAGTATATCAAACGAAAACAACCATAATCCGAATTCAAAATCTATTGAACTAGGGGCAATATAAGAACAAAGGCAATATAAGAACAAATAGAAACTAAACATGGACATTTTTGTAAAAGAACAAAACGTATCCTTAGAAAAAACATATACTGTAATATTATAAGAGACTCTTTCATGACCAGGGTTGTAAAATTAAAGAAATTCCACGGCAGGGATTTTCAAATTAAAACTTAAAAAAAAAACAAAAACTCTCGGATGGAATTTCCTTATCTTACAAAGTTTGATCATGAAAGAATCTTTTTCTCTCATTCCAACTTCCGGAATAAGCTCAACACCAAGAAAAAATCTTTCCATTGTTAATATTTTGCCCCTGGTTTAATCGATTTTGAGTTTGGATTATGATTTTGTTAACGCTTCGGTATTCTCTTATTTATTAGGACTGGCTACCGTTTTGAAAATATGAACTTTTGTATGATTTTGAATGAAAATGAATCAGTCCATTACTTCTCAAAAATGCTTTTCTCAGAAAAACAAATCTTATCTTTCAGGGGTATGTAAGGAAACAAGTATGACATCTTTATAGCAAACTTTATTGTTGTCCTTTACATGTTGTAACATGACAGCATGGCCAGGTAACCACTAATTGTTATTTCATCGATTTGATTGCTCAAACTTATGATTCAAACATAGTTGAACTCAATAAGTTAAAACAAATCATTTGTAAATAGAAACATGAGATAGGGATATTGTAACAGATGATGGTGCAATGGCATATATAATTAGTGTCAATTGCTATGGCAGAAATTTATTTAACTAGTGGTTTTTTTCTAAATACTGTAAAACCGGAAAAATCCGCCCCTTTATTTTCGCCTATTTCGCCCAACAACGGAAAGGTGAATATTAAAAAAAAAAAAAAACGAAGCTTAAACAAAATCATGATTCAAATTCAAAATTGATTAAACCATTGGCAAAATATGAACAAAGGAAAAATTTACATGGAGACCGTTGTAAAAACACAAAATAATAAGACCAGGTGTTCCGGAAGAGTTCAAACATAGTCTTGCGTCTCATATTACATGTAGGATGAGGATTCAAGTTTGAGAGGGCGAATTCAAATATTGTCACGAGAGACGATTTAAAGACAGGGCGAACGTTTCCCGTCATAAAAACAAAATTCACACGAGCAAATTATAAAAAGGACATCACATCTCCCGGATATAAACAGATAATTAAACAACTGCATGGATGAGATGAAACATCAGTAAGCCATGTGTCACATGCATACCACCACATTACACACCATCTGTCACTAACCGCACCGTAATGGACAGGGCAGGAGACGTATTAGTGTTTTATATGAATCAGGAAAAGGTAGGTGAGGAAAGGGATTCTCTCGCTATTTGAAGGATATACCACACCTTAATTAGTTTCACGTGCAGGAAGGCAACAGTGTTCATTATTTGATATTTTCATTTATATTCTACGGTCGAAAAATTAGGATACATTTTTGTTTAATTTGGATTCGCATATCAGTGGTCACTTTGGAATTGATCTAAAGTATATAAAAAGGTCAGTGTAGTCAGATTATAATTTTATTTTGGATCGATATATTTGAATCATTTAAAGATTCATTAACTAATGCAAAGATTCGCACAGATTAATACGAATAGCTTAAATAATTTCGAATCCCTTTGTTCTCCGAGATATTCTAATTAGGGATAAATGGAATCTACGTGAAAGCCTTCGTGCATATTAACATGAAGTAAGAAAGAGCAAAAATATCGCTGCTGTTTTTATTGTATTCCATGTCATATCTTTTATTATGGTCGCTATCTTGATATCATCGAGATATATTCTGTATCTTTGTGTGATATGAAGATGGACGTTTTTGAGTTTGCTTGTTAGTGTGTTTACTTGTTGTGATGACAATGCTGACTCGGTTCTCATTTTGAGAATTGATGCTTACTTGGATGTGACCAAGATTTACATGGCGGGTGTCGTCGATGAAGCAGAAGACGCTTACTCTTCCGGAACACCTGGTCTTATTCTCTTGTGCTTTTACGAGAGTCTCCATGTAAATCTTTCCTTTGTGCCTATTTTGCCCCTAGTTTAATCGATTTTGAGTTCGGATTATGGTTTTGTTGACGCTTTGGTATTCTCTGATTTTGTTTCTTTACTATATTGAGTTGCTACAAGTGTAATGTATGGTTCTGTTGACACTTAGACTAACATTGCTAATTGGATTGTGACGACATGCTTGTTACAATATATGATTGTGTTATTCTAGTACATGCCCGAATTGTGCGTTTATTTTTGAAAAATGTATCAACATTCGAAAATGATTGATTGCATATATGAATTATAGACATAAATAAGATTTATCTTCATTCCAGGATTCTGATATTTAAAGCTGATTATCCTCAAAGAAATAATACACAAAAAAACGGAGAATAAGCTTTTCTCTTCTCCGTTTGCGAGGGTCTTCATGTGAATCTTTCCTTTATTCATACTTTTCCTCTAAGGTTTATGGTTTTGTTGACGCTTTGGTATTCTCTGATTTTTTATTGATATTTACGAAATAGCACCAATTGCTCAAAAACATGTTTCTGTATAACATACAAGCAATTAAATGGGCAATGTCAATTGATATAAATACTGAACCAAAGGTTGACTTTACTGCACATCTGTGTAATGCTCAGCTTATCGAATATGTTTAGTATGTGTAAAATTTACCTGCCACTTATGTTATTACAATAAGGGGGTCTGCCTGTTTGAAAAGGAATATCAATTTGTCGGATCTCCTCTGCAATTTCCTTTAAGAACAGGTGTTAAAAACTTGCCCTGTGACATCAATTTTCTATTGATATTATCAAAATATAGATCTTACTAGATTATCTGACAAAATATTTCATAATATCAATTATTCCTTCCAATTTTTGTATAGCTTTTAAAAAGTAATTCACTCCGTGTATTTCTTATGCACAATCTAGATGAGTTCTTTTCTCGTCAAATTTTAAAACCTTTACATCTGCGAGATAAGCCCATTCATCTATCAATAATTTTGTTCATTTCTGATTTATTGTAGTGTTAATGAAAACTACTTTCCAGAAAAGTTGTTTACCCGATTCCTCATGCAAAACGAACTAGCTTCCTTGTTATACATGTAATTACTTAATGGTTGCGGAAGTGACGTATTCATGGTGTAACAGATGACGTAACAAACACACACGTGCTTTAAATTTTAAAAATAAATAAGAGAATACCGAAGCGTTTAAAATTAAGTAATATATATAGTATGCTGATAAAAAAGAATTAAACTGCATCATACAGCTGTTTCGTCCTTCTGGGACTCGTCAGTGATGCTAGGGACCAAAAGGTGGGAATCCAAAATTTCTAAACTGATGTAGAAGCAGAAAGGTCAGATGCGTGAAACCCCTTTAATTAATGAAAAAATCAGAGAATACCAAAGCGTGAACAAAACAATAATCCGAACTCAAAATCGATTAAACTAGGGGCAAATTTAGAGGAAAAATTAAATAAGGATGCATAATTTCAAATCGTGTACTATGAAAGTGTGTATATTATGAACCGTGTCACTACTCAACTGAGATAACTGTGGCTAAGTGTATGTTCAGAATACTCTGTATATCTGTACAGTATGTGTTCCCTGTATCGACTTAACCCGCACGTCATCTCGGACTCTGATATAACCCCCGCTTGATCTCAGTATGTAGTGTTTGACTTCCGAACAATTAGTGTGCGTGCTATAAATTGAACATAATGTGCTATTTCAAGTTCACCAGGTTACATAAAATCGATTAATAAACCTCATATGTAATTGGAATTACTATTGATATGTTAGGATGATACCTAGAAGGACGAAACAGCTGTATGGTGCAGTTTAATTCATTTTTTTCGGCATACTGTATCTATAACTAAATTTAAGAGGTGCAGCATATGTGTGTGTTACGTGATATATACACAGTCGCAACTAATTAGAAGTTACATAATATAAGTTGTTGACGTCTATCAAATTCAGCTGTATTAAAAGGAAATTGTCAAGAGCTTTTTTTAAAAAACCATTCATATAACAACACTGGCAGTGCAATTTATAAATCTTGCAATGTGTGACACGATAATAAAACATGTATTGTTTATCATAATTTTAAAAAATACATTGATGTTGAAATGATATAATAAATCACTTTCAAAATTCAAAAAACAAAACATTAACAACCTACGATGAAATATCACTGTATGGATTTCCCGGATGTGGTATGGCCATACATGTTTGGATATAACACAATGAACCGCAAATGTCAATAACAGACAATGGTTTATTACATCACAGTGACTCATACTATTGATATCAAAATGTACGATTTTAGATATATCAATTAATTTCGTTTAATACAAATTATACTTCAGATGCTAAAATCATATCAATGGAATATTGAAAGTACAATCTATTACAGAGATTCATAAAATAACGGGCAATACAAGTTGCTGGTATTGGCATATGTACAGGTAAGCTATGGTTGAATTTATAAATAGTATACAATGTGTACGTGATAATGATTTGAACGAACACTTCACATTGTGATAAAGGAAACGTTGAAAAAATAGGCTCCTTTATACGTGTTTAAAACATTTAGGCTCATTAATACGTGTATAAAACATTTAGGCTCATTTATACGTGTTTAAAGCACATTTACAAATATCAATAAAGCGAAAACAACAATAGGTAAAAAAAAAAAAGAAAATTAGAAATATGCACATGTCTGGTTGCTAATCCAAAATGTATTATGTTTATATGACCGTTATATTAATTAACCTACCATATTACGGCGGGAAAGTATGAAATCGTCTTTGAAATACCTTTGTTCTTTACCCTTTCATGAATTTTAATGTTTAAGATTGTTCAAATTCATTTTAATGTACCCATATACGCTATCATATTGTAATACTCTGTGTTTTTATAATGTTTAACATATCATTTGTCCAATATGATTAAAGAATGCAACTTATGATAATATCCTTGAATATTGTACATCTCATATTAGTGTCCTTTACAGTACGTAATCGGATTAGCGGACTAGTCTACCTGGTCAGTTCGATAATGACCACAGGCAACTTAACACCGTATTAAGGGACACTTGTCACTCAAATAGCAAGTAATTAACTTGTATTATGATATTTTAACTTTAAAACGTGCAATCTAAGTTAACAGTTTTCCATCCTTTGATAAATAGTTATGTCTATATGCAGTACAAAACAATAAAAAAAGTACGCGTTGCATACTGTTTATTATGTATAAAATAGAAATCTTGAACAACTTAGGCATATTTCAAATTTTATTTGGGAAAAAATGAATTAGGCCTTTGAAAACTCCTGTGTTTTTACTGGCAAGAGTTGAAGTGTTTACGTATTAAAATGGAATACCTTTTGAAAATAAGATGAGATGATTACTTATGATCAATTGGTTTAAGTTGTCATTTTATTCATTTATGTTAAAAATAAAATATGAAATAATAACAACTGCGATTCAAAAACATCATGCAAGTTTTCATCATAATTTGTCCAGGTGAAAAGAAGAGTCAAATTTGAAATTTAATTTAAACTTGACGGCGGGTTCTGGATATTTCAAAAAAGTATGTCTATGTTCCCTTCAAAGACGAGAATTAACTACAGATCTAACAAAATTATTCAGAAACAGACTATAATCCCGCGAACACGTTATTCTCCATATGTTTTTTTTTATTAAAATTGGGGAACGTGGGGTACGGCCGTTTATATACACGTATAATTTATCGAACATAAGGATAAAAGAGGTCGAAATGTGATATCTGTCAAGTTATTGGTAAAATTTATATTTATCTATTTTCCAATATACGTACATTGTATATACCAAAATGATTTTCTTATGATTCTATATGATGTAACTAAATGTTGTTCTTTGAAGTCCGATGACATAAATGGTTTTCGAAGTTCAGAGTCTATATTTACACCGATATCTTTTTTCTTTGTCTGTGTTTGTTTGAGGTTGTTTCTAAGTATTTTTTGTACAGCCGATCGACTTGCAAATTTATGTTTCAGTTTATATTTAAACAGGTGTTACGTTACGATCTGCTCCTGCTGTAATGTGCATGCAATCAGAGATGACGACCATCAGAACTGAATACACATGCCGTTTTAGCGGTGTTAATCCGGGGGTAATTGATTTATGGTCGAGTTACCATGTGTGCCGCACACCTGTGAGGGCTGATTCCCTGAACGCATACATTTTAAAAACAAGTATTAGGGAGCATGTTGTTTCAATGATTATAGTCTATTTCGTTAATGTTAGTTTGATTTACCTGTATTTTACCTGTGTTTTTTACCTGTATTTTTCACTGGTACATAGGACAGAAATTTAGCTAACATAATAGGTTAAGACTTTTAAAAAAAAAAAAAAAAAAATGAATATAAAGAAACACATACATTTTTTGTGATTAATTCCAAAATCATTTTTTAGTTATCATTTTGTTAGATAGATTTTGAAAAGGCTTTTGATTCTGTTTCATACAATTTTAGAGATAAAACACTGATTTTTTTGTTTGGGGATAGTATAAGAAAATAGGTAAAACTTTTTCACTCAAATGTAAATAGCTTAAATCTCTGATAAAGACGTGGAATAGAAGAATTGTAACTCCTATTATCAAAGTTCCCATTATCAAATTTCTACTAATTAAAAAAAGATATATTTGGTCAGATGTGATTAAAGTTTTGGTTTGGAGAGATTGACTAATTCTGATGTTAATAGAAAGAAAACGTTCACTTCTGAAAATCCCTTTATTATGACTGATACTCATAGATACTAGTTCCCTCTCACTCTATATCGCTATCCATCTTCATTTTCTCTTAAAAAAAGGAAATCAAATATTTTCAAGGTATTGTTTAATAATAAAATGAATACTATTTTGACTTTGATGAATCTGCTTGGGGGAGTTTTCTCTTTACCTTTCAAAATCACAAATAATTCAAAACTTTAGTGGTTTCAATTTAGAATTCTCATAATATTTTAGCAACCAATTCATATTTATTTAAGGCAAACCTAGTTACAAGCAGCCCATTGTGTTCAATCTGCAACTTAGAGAAACAATTGCTGTATAATGTAGGAATGTCAACTAGTTCAAAATTTTACTTCAAAGTTTTGAAATACTTCTAGATGCACTCTTAATTCTGTTCACAGTCAACAAAGATTAATTTATGTTTGGAACATGGTCTCAGAAATATGATTATAGTTAAATTGATAATGAATTATTGTAAATAATAAGAATAATCATTAAACATTAACAAACTAACTAGGGTTTCATAAAACTCTCTCAGATTAAGTGTAAATCACAGACTTAGATACCAATCTAATCCAATTCCGTGGTTAAATTAATTAAAGATCGCCATAAACATAAAAATGTATTAAAATGAGATTATCAACACTTTTGATAATAAAAAGCATTAGTACATGTAGTATTAAATATTGAATTTGATATTATCATAGTTTTCTTTCATGAAGTTTCAATAGTTTCAGTAGTAACCTATATAGTTGATATGTCTCAGGTAAATAGCACAGGTAGATTTACAGGTGAAATATCTCGGGTAAATATGATACAGACTATAATTACCCTCCATTTGATGTTCTACCCATTGTCCTAAACATGTATGCGTTCGGGGAACACACCCCTGTGAGACTCCTGACTCCCCTCCCACACTAATTATCCCCGCGGGGGCATATATTACCTTGCAATTATCAGTAGTGTTATTACTGAACTTGGTATATAATCAGTGTCAAATTCTTGAATAACAGTCTCTCTGCAAATAACAAGTCGTGATATGATTCATTCAATCAGGGACGTATACGTCCCTGATTCAATTTTTATATAATGAATACACGAGTCTATCAGTGCGAGTTACCGTTGTGACGTCACTTCCGGTCTTATGGCAAAATCTGATTTGCGTTCATGTGTGAAAGTTATTACAATGGTCAAAACTTCGTATTTTTTTTTCTCAGAATTAACCCATAAATAACACGCCAACAAAAACAAAACACTATATAAAGATGACTTAACACACACACATATGCTGCAGCTTTTAAATTTAGTAATAGATACAGTATGACGAAAATATGAATTGAACGGCATCATACAGCTGTTTCTATATCAACATTCTTTATCACATAAATGATCCGTTCATTCATGTCCTACGACCATGTCATTAATATGGTATAACACACGTGTAATAACACTATTGGGACGTCAGAAACAAATGAGGTCTTTATGACGTCATATGATTGTCTCGGTAGTGAAAATCGTACCGTTAAATAGAAATTTGCTTGTCTTATAGAGAATTAATTTGAGAGTTTAAGTGTATTTTCTCATGATTTATAAATTACATGAAGAATAGAATCTAACACTCGTGTCAATCTTATATTGAATTTACTCGCCTAAAGGCTCGTGACTTATTAAATTATTGAACTCAATTATTTAATTCCATATTAAATTGACACTCGTGTAAGATCCTCTATATACACCAAACTCATCAGTAAAACAAACTTTAATTTCGTTAGAATACCTTTAACTGTGAAATAACCAACTATTACCAATCAAATACCAGTAAATAAGTTCGTATGAGGTCAAATAACCATGAATTGCAAGTGAAATCACAATGTATAACAGGTATAATTACGATGTTAATAATAATAATATCAGTGGTACTAATAGCTATAAGAGGTTCTAATAATCTATTCCAGCACTGCTCAACCATGTAGTTATATACAACTAATTAGACTGGAGCAAGCGAAGTACATTTTTTTCCAAAGATACAACACAGTGCCTTGACTCGAATTTGCAGCCCGGCGTCCTGCAACAAAGTTGCATTCCTCCAATAATAATTTGAGTTAAATTACAGCTTTTTACCATGTAATGCTTATAAATTACCATGTATTTTCGCAGGTCGTGGAAAGAGACCCAGATCCCACGACGACCTTGCTTCAGTATATACGACAGCACTGTATCCTTATCATTATTTGGAAGCATGCCAAAAAGAGGTGTCAGACAGAACTGACATTTAACGAAAATACAGTCGAACCTCGTTTTCTCGAAGTCAACAGGTTATCCGAGTATTCGAGATAAGTGAGTTGGAATGTTTGATAGGAAATATGGCCAGATTCGACGAAACACTTCGAATTGAGCGAGTTATACGAGTTCGGGATAACGAGGTTCGAGATATTAACAGGTCTGTATAGAAGGCTATTTTGTTTCATTTTCCTAAACCATTCTCAGTAAAACTTACAGGGACGAAGAACGCTTGTAATCAGGGAGGATGTGGCTCGTGTACCGTGATGTTGTCATGGTGGGACAACACCCAACAGGAAGTCAAGTATCCTTTATGAGAACAAATTGGTGGGAAACGTCACGAGTACCTAATTTGAAATATATCATGGTAATGGTAAACAGGCATACCTTTTATAAGGAAAAGTGACGTAACACACACATATGCTGCATCTTTTAAAGATGACGTTACACACACAGATGGTGTATCTTTTAAAGATGACGTAACACACACATATGCTGCATCTTTTAAAGATGACATAACACACACATATGCTGCATCTTTTAAAGATGACGTAATACACACATATGCTGCATCTTTTAAAGATGACGTAACACACACATATGCTGCATCTTTTAAAAATGACGTAATACACACATATGCTGCACCTTTAAATTAAGTAATAGGTAAAGTATACAGAAAAAATAAGTTGAAATATCATGTTATAATCTTTATTATTGAGAGATATGTACATTATTTATGTTGGATAAGTAAGATAATACATATGATGGAAATGGACGTTTATATGGAATTAAGATTGTTGCTATGGCCTATAGTCACCTGACAGTTTAATCACATACTTAAAGAAGATACCATTCAGTCAATAACGAGTAATCAAGCTCAGATGGCTACAGAGTATTATGCAATAGTCTTTTACCTATTGTATTTTTTTGATAAATAAAATACATTCAATAACAATACTACAATGCATTTCGTTAAAATCAAGATCTCTTAATCCAGTTATTGCAGTAGATACCTATCCAATATAGGAAAAACTTATCTAAGCTATAATTTATTTTAAAATTAAACTTCATCCGCATTAAACCATCTTTGATTTGGAGGAAGGAGTCCACAATTTGGAGGCTTGAATCTTAAATGGATTGCTATTTGCTATTCTACCACACTACCATGTGTTTTTCCAATCTCAGATCATTGTATAAACGTGCCGACTGTTGGATAAATATAAGCTATATACCACTAATGGAATATGACCTTCCGGACTTTTGATTGGTTGAGAAATTGAACTTTGATCGGAAATCACGATTGTTGACGTCGTCATCGATTGTCGACGACGTTACAACTTGGCGGGAATATATGCTAGATGATGCGTTTTCGCGCAAATAGTCCGCGGTTCACTCCAAAAATCAACACTAACACTGCCGATTTAATATTGTAGTAGAAACCGGTCACACGACTCGTGGTTATTTGATATGGAATTTATTTCACTCTCGTTAATTATTTTGTAAAAATTATTAACTCGAGTGAAATAAATTCCATATCCAACAACCACTCGTTTTGTAACCTCTATTTACCAATTATTCTTTTGCATTCAAAGTATAACATGGTTTGACACATTACATAGAACAACTAACGTTATATGTGAATAAGTGATTAAAGGCCCAATATACGTAACTTTCGGCAAAACTTGAAGCGAAAATCAAGCCTTATAGCTTACTATATTTACAGATTTAGTTAAGATTAATTGATATCAGCGAAATTCAAGATGAATTCTTTCACGGTTACCGTTACAGCAGCAGTTAAAACACGCTATTTGTAAACATGCGTCCATTCCGAACCGTCTTCTACCTTCGGTTTGTTGTTGAAGTGGGCCCCACCTGAATTATTTTCAATTCTTTGGATTTCTTTTGTCAAGAGTTTCTTGTTAGTTACCGCTTAGGTTTACTTTGTTTAAAGCTTATTTTTGAATGGTTATCAACTGGATTTTTTTTCAGAATTATTCAGAATCACGAAAATTTCCCTGAAGTTACGTATATTGGGCCTTTAACTTTTTGTGTCGATAGTTTTGGTCACGTGTATAATATTTATGATAATCACAATATGTAGAAATATGCATAAACTGATTTGTGTGAAAAGAGTATGAATGGTGTTCGTTAATAATACATATACTCCTAATATGTTCAAGACCTATTTCACTTTAGGCTATTTCTTAACATTACACCAGACACGCCCATGTCAATGCTTGCCTCGTGTTGGTGTGCCATCTCCATGGTTACGCAGTGACGACGGTGGAAGGGGTGGGTAGCACTCGGAAGGGACTCGATAGGATACAGGTAGGTCAGAAAGTAATATGTATAAACAATGCCGACAATTATTAAATATTTTATTAAAAGTTTCTCATACTTTACGTGAAGTTACGTCACGGCTGATCAGTAACATGTCCTAACGAATTGCCATGCTACAATGTGGGTAACGCCATATGGGGTGGTCGGGTGGTGCAGTGGACAGCGCACTTGCCTTTCACCAAGGCAGCCGGGGTTCGATTGCCCGACCGGACGTGAAAAGGAATGGGGTCACCTGCCCGACCACGTGGGTTTTCTCCGGGTTCTCCACAATGCGACCCCTCGCGCACTTACATCCGGGCCAACAAGAGTGATTAATATAAGTTGAATAACTTGTTTCATAATTGTTGTAAAATAAATAAAGTCTATATTTATATTATATTATATTATGTGGCAAAGGCAATGTGATGGATTTAGATTATTTAACGATATATTTATCGTACTGATTAAAAGGATAGGATTAATTGATGTGTTTTGCTGAATCTCGCTAACTGATTCGTTTTTGTTGACATATCCACAAAATGGTAGCTATTTGAAATATACTTTTCATGGTCATTTAGTCAAGTATGGTAAGTGGACAGAAAGAAAATGATCCTACATGATCGGCTAAGCCCCGGGTCTTGTAATATTCAATTATGTTCAATATCATTTTAAACATATAAGGGGCTATTTTTGTTATTGTGATTACATTATCAAGTTTTTTTCTGACTTAATAAGGAAATAAATACATACAAGCACTAAATTAATAATGAATTCTATAAGTATGATATTAGATAGTTTTTTGTTCAGTCTCTTATATTTCATTATTAATGCATTTGTTGCATCACAGGGCTAGTTGTCATATCTGAAATTGTTTTCGTACGGTCGTCATTGTTTCCCCAGTCGCCTCATTGGCTTCACCTTTGAGGTCCTTGCTTTGCATCACTGACGAGTCCTAGAAGGACGAAACAGCTGCATGTAGCGCAGTTTTATTCACTGTTTGGCTCAGCGTGACTTATTCAAGACCATTTATAGAGGTGCGTGTTATTCTCGTGTTAAGCATTGATTTAAGGAGAAGTAAGAGCTAATTACCTCGTACTTGTAGACGAGTCTGATGGAGTCGTTTGGTCTCCAGTGCGGCTTCTGTACCCCTGGTATGGTGATGACTATGCACACACTGTTACAACAGGACAAACATCCTTCACAGGAAACCATGGAAAAGGTTCTGGAAGGTAAGTTTGTTATGGTGTGTAACTGTTAATTCTGTTATAATTCAACAGTAATCCTCTACTTATACAACGATTCTGTATGCATGTACCGATGCTTATCAATCTACATCATCTGATGTAATTGTCCAAGAGAAAATCATCATTGCGGTAAAGGGTACCGACTAAGGGTACGTTATACGATGACAACTATTGTGAAATTTGTCGTGTAGTCTTTTCTTTTTCAAAACTAGGTCCATGTAAGTTTGATTTGATTTGTTGATATTTAACATCCTATTAACAGCCAATGTCATTGACAGATATTTGTTGTGTATAAGAGTAACATTGTACCAGTTTAGACATATGTAACATATATTACGGCGGGATAGTTACATTGTACCAGTTTAGACATATGTAACATATATTACGGCGGGATAGTTACATTGTACCAGTAAAGACATATGTAACATATATTACGGCGGGATAGTTACATTGTACCAGTGTAGACATATGTAACATATATTACGGCGGGATAGTTACATTGTACCAGTAAAGACATATGTAACATATATTACGGCGGGATAGTTACATTGTACCAGTAAAGACATATGTAACATATATTACGGCGGGATAGTTACATTGTACCAGTAAAGACATATGTAACATATATTACGGCGGGATAGTTACATTGTACCAGTTTAGACACATGTAACAGAGATTACGACGGGATAGTTACATCGTACCAGTATAGACATATGTAACATATATTACGGCGGGATAGTTACATTGTACCAGTTTAGACATATGTAACAGATATTACGGCGGGATAGTTACATTGTACCAGTTTAGACATATGTAACAGATATTACGGCGGGATAGTTACATTGTACCAGTTTAGACACATGTAACAGAAATAACGACGGGATAGTTACATTGTACCAGTTTAGACACATGTAACAGAAATTACGACGGGATAGTTACATTGTACCAGTTTAGACATATGTAACAGATATTACGGCGGGATAGTTACATTGTCCCAGTGTAGACATATGTAACAGATATTACGGCGGGATAGTTACATTGTACCAGTTTAGACACATGTAACAGAAATAACAACGGGATAGTTACATTGTACCAGTTTAGACACATGTAACAGAAATTACGACGGGATAGTTACATTGTACCAGTTTAGACATATGTAACAGATATTACGGCGGGATAGCTACATTGTACCAGTTTAGACATATGTAACAGAAATTACGACGGGATAGTTACATTGTACCAGTGTAGACATATGTAACAGATATTACGACGGAATAGTTACATTGTACCAGTAAAGACATATGTAACATATACATTGTATTACGGAGGGATAGTTATATTGTACCAGTTAAGCCATATGTAACATAGATTACGACGGGATACATACATTGTACCAGTTTAGACACATGTAACATATATTACGACGGGATACATACATTGTACCAGTTTAGACATATGTAACATATATTACGACGGGATACATACATTGTACCAGTTTAGACACATGTAACATATATTACGACGGGATACATACATTGTACCAGTTTAGACACATGTAACATATATTACGACGGGATACATACATTGTACCAGTTTAGACATATGTAACATATATTACGGCGGGATAGTTACATTGTGCCAGTTTAGACACATGTAACAGAAATAACGACGGGATAGTTACATTGTACCAGTGTAGACATATGTAACAGATATTACGGCGGGATAGCTACATTGTACCAGTTTAGACACATGTAACAGAGATTACGACGGGATAGTTACATTGTACCAGTATAGACATATGAAACAGATATTACGACGGGATAGTTACATTGTACCAGTGTAGACATATGTAACAGATATTACGACGGGATAGTGACATTGTACCAGTTTAGACATATGTAACAGAAATAACGACGGGATAGTTACATTGTACCAGTTTAGACATATGTAACATAGATTACGACGGGATAGTAACATTGTACCAGTTTAGACATATGTAACATAGATTACGACGGGATAGTAACATTGTACCAGTTTAGAAATATGTAACAGATATTACGACGGGATAGTAACATTGTACAAGTTTAGACATATGTAACATAGATTACGACGGGATACATACATTGTACCAGTTTAGACACATGTAACATATATTACGGCGGGATAGTTACATTGTACCAGTAAAGACATATGTAACAGATATTACGGCGGGATAGTTACATTGTACCAGTAAAGACATATGTAACAGATATTACGGCGGGATAGCTACATTGTACCAGTTTAGACATATGTAACAGAGATAACGACGGGATAGTTACATTGTACCAGTTTCGACATATGTAACAGATATTACGGAGGGATAGTTACATTGTACCAGTGTAGACATATGTAACAGATATTACGGCGGGATAGTTACATTGTGCCTGTTTAGACACATGTAACATAGATTACGACGGGATACATACATTGTACCAGTTTAGACACATGTAACAGAAATAACGACGGGATAGTTACATTGTACCAGTTAAGACATATGTAACAGATATTACGACGGGATAGTTACATTGTACCAGTTTAGACATATGTACCAGATATTACGGCGGGATAGTTACATTGTACCAGTTTAGACATATGTAACATATATTACGGCGGGATAGTTACATTGTACCAGTAAAGAGATATGTAACATATATTACGGCGGGATACATACATTGTACCAGTTTAGACATATGTAACATATATTACGGCGGGATAGTGACATTGTACCAGTTTAGACACATGTAACAGAGATTACGACGGGATAGTTACATCGTACCAGTATAGACATATGTAACATATATTACGGCGGGATAGTTACATTGTACCAGTTTAGACATATGTAACAGATATTACGGCGGGATAGTTACATTGTACCAGTTTAGACACATGTAACAGAAATAACGACGGGATAGTTACATTGTACCAGTTTAGACACATGTAACAGAAATTACGACGGGATAGTTACATTGTACCAGTTTAGACATATGTAACAGATATTACGGCGGGATAGTTACATTGTCCCAGTGTAGACATATGTAACAGATATTACGGCGGGATAGTTACATTGTACCAGTTTAGACACATGTAACAGAAATAACAACGGGATAGTTACATTGTACCAGTTTAGACACATGTAACAGAAATTACGACGGGATAGTTACATTGTACCAGTTTAGACATATGTAACAGATATTACGGCGGGATAGCTACATTGTACCAGTTTAGACATATGTAACAGAAATTACGACGGGATAGTTACATTGTACCAGTGTAGACATATGTAACAGATATTACGACGGAATAGTTACATTGTACCAGTAAAGACATATGTAACATATACATTGTATTACGGAGGGATAGTTATATTGTACCAGTTAAGCCATATGTAACATAGATTACGACGGGATACATACATTGTACCAGTTTAGACACATGTAACATATATTACGACGGGATACATACATTGTACCAGTTTAGACATATGTAACATATATTACGACGGGATACATACATTGTACCAGTTTAGACACATGTAACATATATTACGACGGGATACATACATTGTACCAGTTTAGACACATGTAACATATATTACGACGGGATACATACATTGTACCAGTTTAGACATATGTAACATATATTACGGCGGGATAGTTACATTGTGCCAGTTTAGACACATGTAACAGAAATAACGACGGGATAGTTACATTGTACCAGTGTAGACATATGTAACAGATATTACGGCGGGATAGCTACATTGTACCAGTTTAGACACATGTAACAGAGATTACGACGGGATAGTTACATTGTACCAGTATAGACATATGAAACAGATATTACGACGGGATAGTTACATTGTACCAGTGTAGACATATGTAACAGATATTACGACGGGATAGTGACATTGTACCAGTTTAGACATATGTAACAGAAATAACGACGGGATAGTTACATTGTACCAGTTTAGACATATGTAACATAGATTACGACGGGATAGTAACATTGTACCAGTTTAGACATATGTAACATAGATTACGACGGGATAGTAACATTGTACCAGTTTAGAAATATGTAACAGATATTACGACGGGATAGTAACATTGTACAAGTTTAGACATATGTAACATAGATTACGACGGGATACATACATTGTACCAGTTTAGACACATGTAACATATATTACGGCGGGATAGTTACATTGTACCAGTAAAGACATATGTAACAGATATTACGGCGGGATAGTTACATTGTACCAGTAAAGACATATGTAACAGATATTACGGCGGGATAGCTACATTGTACCAGTTTAGACATATGTAACAGAGATAACGACGGGATAGTTACATTGTACCAGTTTCGACATATGTAACAGATATTACGGAGGGATAGTTACATTGTACCAGTGTAGACATATGTAACAGATATTACGGCGGGATAGTTACATTGTGCCTGTTTAGACACATGTAACATAGATTACGACGGGATACATACATTGTACCAGTTTAGACACATGTAACAGAAATAACGACGGGATAGTTACATTGTACCAGTTAAGACATATGTAACAGATATTACGACGGGATAGTTACATTGTACCAGTTTAGACATATGTACCAGATATTACGGCGGGATAGTTACATTGTACCAGTTTAGACATATGTAACATATATTACGGCGGGATAGTTACATTGTACCAGTAAAGAGATATGTAACATATATTACGGCGGGATACATACATTGTACCAGTTTAGACATATGTAACATATATTACGGCGGGATAGTGACATTGTACCAGTTTAGACACATGTAACAGAGATTACGACGGGATAGTTACATCGTACCAGTATAGACATATGTAACATATATTACGGCGGGATAGTTACATTGTACCAGTTTAGACATATGTAACAGATATTACGGCGGGATAGTTACATTGTACCAGTTTAGACATATGTAACAGATATTACGGCGGGATAGTTACATTGTACCAGTTTAGACACATGTAACAGAAATAACGACGGGATAGTTACATTGTACCAGTTTAGACACATGTAACAGAAATTACGACGGGATAGTTACATTGTACCAGTTTAGACATATGTAACAGATATTACGGCGGGATAGTTACATTGTCCCAGTGTAGACATATGTAACAGATATTACGGCGGGATAGTTACATTGTACCAGTTTAGACACATGTAACAGAAATAACGACGGGATAGTTACATTGTACCAGTTTAGACACATGTAACAGAAATTACGACGGGATAGTTACATTGTACCAGTTTAGACATATGTAACAGATATTACGGCGGGATAGCTACATTGTACCAGTTTAGACATATGTAACAGAAATTACGACGGGATAGTTACATTGTACCAGTGTAGACATATGTAACAGATATTACGACGGAATAGTTACATTGTACCAGTAAAGACATATGTAACATATACATTGTATTACGGAGGGATAGTTATATTGTACCAGTTAAGCCATATGTAACATAGATTACGACGGGATACATACATTGTACCAGTTTAGACACATGTAACATATATTACGACGGGATACATACATTGTACCAGTTTAAACATATGTAACATATATTACGACGGGATACATACATTGTACCAGTTTAGACACATGTAACAGATATTACGACGGGATACATACATTGTACCAGTTTAGACACATGTAACATATATTACGACGGGATACATACATTGTACCAGTTTAGACATATGTAACATATATTACGGCGGGATAGTTACATTGTGCCAGTTTAGACACATGTAACAGAAATAACGACGGGATAGTTACATTGTACCAGTGTAGACATATGTAACAGATATTACGGCGGGATAGCTACATTGTACCAGTTTAGACACATGTAACAGAGATTACGACGGGATAGTTACATTGTACCAGTATAGACATATGAAACAGATATTACGACGGGATAGTTACATTGTACCAGTGTAGACATATGTAACAGATATTACGACGGGATAGTGACATTGTACCAGTTTAGACATATGTAACAGAAATAACGGCGGGATAGTTACATTGTACCAGTTTAGACATATGTAACAGAAATAACGACGGGATAGTTACATTGTACCAGTTTAGACATATGTAACATATATTACGGCGGGATAGTTACATTGTGCCAGTTTAGACACATGTAACAGAAATAACGACGGGATAGTTACATTGTGCCAGTGTAGACATATGTAACAGATATTACGGCGGGATAGCTACATTGTACCAGTTTAGACACATGTAACAGAGATTACGACGGGATAGTTACATTGTACCAGTATAGACATATGAAACAGATATTACGACGGGATAGTTACATTGTACCAGTGTAGACATATGTAACAGATATTACGACGGGATAGTGACATTGTACCAGTTTAGACATATGTAAAAGAAATAACGGCGGGATAGTTACATTGTACCAGTTTAGACATATGTAACAGAAATAACGACGGGATAGTTACATTGTACCAGTTTAGACATATGTAACATAGATTACGACGGGATAGTAACATTGTACCAGTTTAGACATATGTAACATAGATTACGACGGGATAGTAACATTGTACCAGTTTAGAAATATGTAACAGATATTACGACGGGATAGTAACATTGTACAAGTTTAGACATATGTAACATAGATTACGACGGGATACATACATTGTACCAGTTTAGACACATGTAACATATATTACGGCGGGATAGTTACATTGTACCAGTAAAGACATATGTAACAGATATTACGGCGGGATAGTTACATTGTACCAGTTTAGACACATGTAACAGAAATAACGACGGGATAGTTACATTGTACCAGTTTAGACACATGTAACAGAAATTACGACGGGATAGTTACATTGTACCAGTTTAGACATATGTAACAGATATTACGGCGGGATAGCTACATTGTACCAGTTTAGACATATGTAACAGAAATTACGACGGGATAGTTACATTGTACCAGTGTAGACATATGTAACAGATATTACAACGGAATAGTTACATTGTACCAGTTAAGCCATATGTAACATAGATTACGACGGGATACATACATTGTACCAGTTTAGACACATGTAACATATATTACGACGGGATACATACATTGTACCAGTAAAGACATATGTAACAGATATTACGGCGGGATAGTTACATTGTACCAGTAAAGACATATGTAACAGATATTACGGCGGGATAGCTACATTGTACCAGTTTAGACATATGTAACAGAGATAACGACGGGATAGTTACATTGTACCAGTTTCGACATATGTAACAGATATTACGGAGGGATAGTTACATTGTACCAGTGTAGACATATGTAACAGATATTACGGCGGGATAGTTACATTGTACCTGTTTAGACACATGTAACATAGATTACGACGGGATACATACATTGTACCAGTTTAGACACATGTAACAGAAATAACGACGGGATAGTTACATTGTACCAGTTAAGACATATGTAACAGATATTACGACGGGATAGTTACATTGTACCAGTTTAGACATATGTACCAGATATTACGGCGGGATAGTTACATTGTACCAGTGTAGACATATGTAACAGAAATAACGACGGGATAGTTACATTGTACCAGTGTAGACATATGTAACAGATATTACGGCGGGATAGTTACATTGTACCAGTGTAGACATATGTAACAGAAATAACGACGGGATAGTTACATTGTACCAGTTTAGACATATGTAACAGAGATAACGACGGGATAGTTACATTGTACCAGTTAAGACATATGTAACAGAGATTACGACGGGATAGTTACATTGTACCAGTGTAGACATATGTAACAAATATTACGGCGGGATAGTTACATTGTAGCAGTTTAGACATATGTAACATAGATTACGACGGGATACATACATTGTACCAGTTTAGACATATGTAACATAGATTACGATGGGATAGTTACATTGTACCAGTTTAGACATATGTAACATAGATTACGATGGGATAGCTACATTGTACCAGTTTAGACATATGTAACATAGATTACGATGGGATAGTTACATTGTACCAGTTTAGACACATGTAACAGAAATAACGACGGGATAGTTATATTGTACCAGTTTAGACATATGTAACAGATATTACGGCGGGATAGTTACATTGTACCAGTTTAGACATATGTAACATAGATTACGATGGGATAGTTACATTGTACCAGTTTAGACATATGTAACAGATATTACGGCGGGATAGTTACATTGTACCAGTTTAGACATATGTAACAGAGATTACGACGGGATAGTTACATTGTACCAGTTTAGACACATGTAACAGAAATAACGACAGGATAGTTATATTGTACCAGTGTAGACATATGTAACAGATATTACGGCGGAATAGCTACATTGTACCAGTTTAGACATATGTAACAGAGATTACGACGGGATAGTTACATTGTACCAGTTTAGACATATGTAACAGATATTACGGCGGGATAGTTACATTGTACCAGTTTAGACATATGTAACAGAGATTACGACGGGATAGTTACATTGTACCGGTTTAGACATATGTAACAGATATTACGACGGGATAGCTACATTGTACCAATTTAGACATATGTAACAGAGATTACGACGGGATAATTATATTGTAGTAGTTTAGACATATGTAACAGAGATTACGACGGGATAGTTATATTGTAACAGTTTAGACATATGTAGCAGAGATTACCGAAATCATAATCCGAACTCAAAATCGGTTAAACCAGGGGCAAAATATGAACAAAGGAAATATATACATGGAGACCCCTGTAGAAGTATAAGAGAATAAGACCAGGTGTTCCAGAAGAGTAAGCCTCTTCTACTTCATCCACGACACCCGCCATGTAAATCTTTGTCACATACAAGTAAACATCAACTTCTCAAAATGAGAACCGAGTATCATTGTAAATCACAACAAGTAAACACAGTTATAAGCATATTTGGAACAAATCACATTGTCAAATACATTACCCATTTGGCCTCTGCGGATCCCGGATTACACATTTTGCCTTATCGTAAACTATGTTACGAATTAAAATTTTCGTAACCTTTTAATCGATATACACTGTACGAAATTGCACATTGCCATTATGATTTATTTTTATCTACAGGGAATCTATGTCGCTGCACGGGGTATAGGCCGATTGTTGACGCATTTCAAAGCTTATGTAAAAAGGTAAATCTTAGGAAAACAGTTATAAACAATACAAACAAACTTAATCCGCTTTATTCTCCCAGTAAGTATGTATTTCATGCATTGTAAAAAAGAGACAAATTGGGATAGTATACGATTATGACTGCTGATGCAAGTCCAAATTCTAATGAATATGATATAATACGTAGAAATTCAATCTTTTGAAATTTAATGTCATCCACTTATAGGCCTATCTCAAAAGTGTTGTTATCTCCCTTGTTTGCCATCATGGCTACACTGGGAAGTGTTCTTTGAAGAACAAAATATCAGAGAATACCAAAGCGACAACAAAACTTTATTCCGAACTGAAAATCGATTAAACTAGAGGCAAAATATTAAAACAAATTCGCGCCATGTAATTGTGACGTCATTATGGGAATAACGTAATCCGATTGTCACCTGACGCCAAATCATAGCAAAAAAAACTTTAAAACTTCCCATAGGTCCATCTTGTAACCAACATTTTGCCCTACCAAGGTGAATAACAACATTTTTGGGAAAGGCCTATAAATGATTGCGAAGACACGGATTCACGATTGTTGATATGCAAGGATAGCATGTTGCTGAAAATTAATGTCATAATATGAGTATTCATTAAAAAACTCAACTAGGAACATTATTTTACGTGCGATTTAAACTAGTGTTTTTATCCAAAGGAATGTACACAACGTAAAGACTGCGGGAATGGCGACATAGAGGACCTTTGTGGTTTGACCATCAATGGCGGCGGTAGATATGAGGTGCTTACATATCATACATTGTGTCTTTACAAGTAATTCTAAATTATCGTCGTAGCTTAAAGAAGATGCGTAAACACTTATGTTTTATAGTTCATTTTCTAACTATTATTTGATTTGTTTTGTGATGAGCAATTTATATCCCTCCTTCCCGAAACTAAGGTTAAAACAACCAACCAAGAATACAGCTGAATAAAGTTAAAGGGAACTGATTTGTCCTCTTTAAAATAACAATAAGTTGGCGAAAAGGTTTCCTACTTTGAGTAATTATCTGTCTAAATTGGACATGTTTTTTATGTACAATCTAAGTAAAACAATTTCAGTAATTATACAAATTTTTAGTATTATGGGTTTCTAAAGTTACCTAATTTACAAAACATGATTTCATCATTTGCAGAATATAGGCGACGAAAAAATCAAAGGGAAGATCAGTTTTCCTAAAGAACTTCAGGTATTACATCATCTTAGAACATATTATATACTTATAAGATAATTAAACTATCTATATTTATATTTACTATCTTGTAATAAATCTTTGTATTAATTTCAAACTTGTTATACGTGTGCCTGCATCCATATGTCTTGATTGAAAGGTCATCATCGTCATCATCATCATCATCATCATCATCATCATCATCTTCGTGTAATATCGTTATTTCATAATTTTCTTTTTAGTCGACATAAGCAAACGATATGTATTAATATGAAAATGAAAATAAGAAATGGGAACTGAGGTCGTTATTTAAAAATAGCAAAGCTTGCACTAAACTCTGTATAGAATTTTACTATATGTTGTTTTTTTTTGTCAATTCTCAAGTGTACATTTCAGTTAATGTCTAGAAAGATACCGGAAGAACTGCATAAGTTTTTTTCACCGAACATTACATTGCAATCAACACATTGTCTCTGTCGGGATATGTTAATGTAGCCTCAGCCAATGAGACAGTATCAGATTCAGTAGACTGTGTTCATCTTTTGACGCGGAGTTCTTTAAAAAAATAAATATGTATCAAGTGTATAATGAAAATTTGATTAACTCATATATACATGTGTTCATACTATTCAATCAAAACGCATTGTAAAAACTTAATCAAAACTTAATCGTGTACTACGAAAATGTGTATTATGTACATCAATAACGCAGATACAATAACTCTCTGTTAGTTTTAATGATTATATAATATTCTTTGATAACGATTTCTTTACCCTTGTATTTTGATACTTCAATATAATTAATTAAAAATTGTGCCTAGTCTACAACTGCTGCTACTGTTTTGAGTAGAACTATGCTACCTATTTGTCTTTGAACTAAAGATGGGTAAAAGGACCGAGAGCCTGGAGTTCCGAAGTGGCGACTGGTGCTGGATGAGGCCGGTCACCCTACAGGAAGTGCTCACACTAATGGACGTTGTACCAGATAGTTACATCATTATGGGTGGCACCAATCTAGGTATAGTCATCATGTTTATTAAAAAACTTCCGTTGCTTTTGTTTTTCTATTTATTTTTTTATCTAATGGTTTATTGGTGTCCATTGTAAACATTCTAGAATTTTGAGTCTTGAAAAATTGAGTTAGTCTAGGTAAAGTCCTCATGTTTATTAAACAACTTTAGTTGCTTTTGTCTTTCTATTTTTTTATCTAATTGTTTATTTGTTTCAATCGTATACATACTAGAATTTTGAGTCTTGAAAAAATGAGTCAAAACGTCAATGTGCCATATTTTTGAAAATAGTCGTTCAAGGTACAAATTGTCTGAATATAATATATCGTTAATATGTTCTAATAATATTAAATAGAATTAAAAATATTACTCTTAAAGTGAAAGTATTACGTTTATTGTCTTTGTAGTTGGGAAGTTAAAATCGAAGAAAATCATCAAAGGAACGTTGATTTCCTGTGCGCATGTGCAGGAAATGAAATTTTTTGAACAAAATGAGGATGGTATTGAGATTGGTGCGGCCCTCACTCTTGCTAGTGTCGAGAACAGTTTGAAGTCGTGCTCTCTTTCCCTCAATGGTTTGTATACTGAATTCATTCTGTACAAGCTATTTACTTTTGGTCGTACGCATTTTGTGATGATTGTGTTTCACAATCGCTTAATATATAATAATAGAAATGGTGTTTAGTTTCTTTCTAAATTTAGATAATCAAAAATAACTCTTTGCTGCATATAGGTATATTTTCCCTTGTAAAATATATGTTAAATATCATTTATGTCGCACATTATTGCTTGAGGTTTGTTTTGTCTCGTGCACTTTATACGGCACAGAACAGAATAGATCTGTGACATATTCAGTACTTACACTATGCAATTTAAAGTATGGTAATTTAGCGTTATTATTAACTTGTTTAATAGGACGGGGCATTCGTGGGCACGTGGTCACAGCAATGCTGGACAGTTTACAATGGCTTGCGTGTCTACAGATCAGGAATCAGGCGGTAGGTATATTAACCGATGTAAAATTAAGAAAATACCGAAGGGTCGAACAAACCATAATCCGAATGAGCTCAAAATCGATTTCACTAAAAACAAAATATGTACAAGGAACTATCCACTCAGAGATCATTGAAAATGGTCAAGATAATAAGACCAGATGTTCCGGAAGATTAAGCGTCCTCAGTTTTTAAAGTTAACGCAAATGTACATAATATCATACTATCAACTTGTAAAAAAACGCAAATACTTCACTGCATATATATGAAGAGTGTTAAAAAATATAGAGAATACCGAAGCTTCAACAAAACCATAATCCAAACTTAAAATTGATTAAACTAGGGGCAAACTATGAACAAATAAAATATTTACATGGAGACCCTTAATCTGTATAAATCGTTATGTATATTTAAGTGCTCTAAATTGTATATATTGTTGCAATTATAAACATATATACATACATACAATATAAGCACCACTGTACGCACAAGTGTTCGAGAAACCCTTACTACGCCAATATCTGAGCAAACAAGAGTGACTGATATAGGTTAAAATAACTTTCATAGTTCAATATTCGATCATATTTGAAGACTCCATTTAATCTTTAACTATTATACAATTAAATTGCAATCAAGTATTTTCTCAATCTTGTTACATTCTGTGAACAGACAATAGGAGGACATGTGATGATATCGGATCCTCGATCTGATTTGTGCGTCGTGCTAATGGCTGCAGGGGCAAAGGCTGTGGTGATTTCTAAAGGTAGGTGACGTATAGATGAAAACGCGAATAGTATATACTCTCACCTATCCTTTTCGTACCCATTGACACATAAGGCCCAGGTGAAATTTTTTCCCAATTACTCTGTCTTTAGCCACTGTAACACCCAATCCGTCCCAACCAAGATTGTATCGGTTACTTTCCACTGTTCTCCCCCACGTTGGTCTGTCATGCAGGCTTTCATGTTTGAGCTGTAGCACTGATCCTGTTGTTCCCCTCCACGTTGGTCTGTCCTTCAGACTGTCATGTTTGAGCTGTAGCACTGATCCTGTTGTTCCCCTCCACGTTGGTCTGTCCTTCAGACTGTCATGTTTGAGCTGTAGCACTGATCCTGTTGTTCCCCTCCACGTTGGTCTGTCCTTCAGACTGTCATGTTTGAGCTGTAGCACTGATCCTGTTGTTCTCCTCCACGTTGGTCTGTCCTTCAGACTGTCATGTTTGAGCTGTAGCACTGATCCTGTTACTCTCCTCCACGTTGGTCTGACCTTCAGGCTGTCATGTTTGAGCTGTAGCACTGATCCTGTTGTTCTCCTCCACGTTGGTCTGTCCTTCAGACTGTCATGTTTGAGCTGTAGTACTGATCCTGTTGTTCTCCTCCACGTTGGTCTGACCTTCTGACTGTTATGTTTGAGCTGTAGCACTGATCCTGTTGTTCTCCTCCACGTTGGTCTGTACTTCAGACTGTCATGTTTGAGCTGTAGCACTGACCCTGTTGTTCTCCTCCACGTTAGTCTGTCCTTCAGGCTGTCATGTTTGAGCTGTAGCACTGATCCTGTTGTTCTCCTCCACGTTAGTCTGTCCTTCAGGCTGTCATGTTTGAGTTGTATCACTGATCCTGTTGTTCTCCTCCACGTTAGTCTGTCCTTCAGGCTGTCATGTTTGAGTTGTAGCACTGATCCTGTTGTTCTCCTCCACGTTGGTCTGTCCTTCAGACTGTCATGTTTGAGCTGTATCACTGATCCTGTTGTTCTCCTCCACGTTGGTCTGTCCTCCAGGCTGTCATGTTTGAGCTGTAGCACTGATCCTGTTGTTCTCCTCCACGTTGGTCTGTCCTCCAGACTGTCATGTTTGAGCTGTAGCACAGATCCTGTTGTTCTCCTCCACGTTGGTCTGTCCTTCAGACTGTCATGTTTGAGCTGTAGCACAGATCCTGTTGTTCTCCTCCACGTTGGTCTGTCCTTCAGACTGTCATGTTTGAGCTGTAGCACTGATCCTGTTGTTCTCCTCCACGTTGGTCTGTCCTTCAGACTGTCATGTTTGAGCTGTAGCACAGATCCTGTTGTTCTCCTCCACGTTGGTCTGTCCTTCAGACTGTCATGTTTGAGCTGTAGCACTGATCCTGTTGTTCTCCTCCACGTTGGTCTGTCCTTCAGGCTGTCATGTTTGAGCTGTATCACTGATCCTGTTGTTCTCCTCCACGTTTGTCTGTCCTCCAGGTTGTCATGTTTGAGCTGTAGCACTGATCCTGTTGTTCTCCTCCACGTTGGTCTGTCCTTCAGGCTGTCATGTTTGAGTTGTAGCACTGATCCTGTTGTTCTCCTCCACGTTGGTCTGTCCTTCAGACTGTCATGTTTGAGCTGTATCACTGATCCTGTTGTTCTCCTCCACGTTGGTCTGTCCTTCAGACTGTCATGTTTGAGCTGTAGCACTGATCCTGTTGTTCTCCTCCACGTTGGTCTGTCCTTCAGGCTGTCATGTTTGAGCTGTAGCACAGATCCTGTTGTTCTCCTCCACGTTGGTCTGTCCTTCAGGCTGTCATGTTTGAGTTGTAGCACTGATCCTCTTGTTCTCCTCCACGTTGGTCTGTCCTTCAGACTGTCATGTTTGAGCTGTAGCACTGTTCCTGTTGTTCTCCTCCACGTTGTTTTTGGTCTGTCCTTCAGACTGTCATGTTTGAGTTGTAGCACTGATCCTGTTGTTCTCCTCCACGTTGGTCTGTCCTTCAGACTGTCATGTTTGAGTTGTATCACAGATCCTGTTGTTCTCCTCCACGTTGGTCTGTCCTTCAGACTGTCATGTTTGAGTTGTAGCACTGATCCTGTTGTTCTCCTCCACGTTGTTTTTGGTCTGTCCTTCAGACTGTCATGTTTGAGTTGTAGCACTGATCCTGTTGTTCTCCTCCACGTTGTTTTTGGTCTGTCCTTCAGACTGTCATGTTTGAGTTGTAGCACTGATCCTGTTGTTCTCCTCCACGTTGGTCTGTCCTTCAGACTGTCATGTTTGAGCTGTAGCACTGATCCTGTTGTTCTCCTCCACGTTGGTCTGTCCTTCAGACTGTCATGTTTGAGCTGTAGCACTGACCCTGTTGTTCTCCTCCACGTTGGTCTGTCCTTCAGACTGTCATGTTTGAGCTGTAGCACTGATCCTGTTGTTCTCCTCCACGTTGGTCTGACCTTCAGGCTGTCATGTTTGAGTTGTAGCACTGATCCTGTTGTTCTCCTCCACGTTGGTCTGTCCTTCAGGCTGTCATGTTTGAGCTGTAGCACTGATCCTGTTGTTCTCCTCCACGTTGGTCTGTCCTTCAGGCTGTCATGTTTGAGCTGTAGCACTGATCCTGTTGTTCTCCTCCACGTTGGTCTGTCCTTCAGACTGTCATGTTTGAGTTGTAGCACTGATCCTGTTGTTCTCCTCCACGTTGGTCTGTCCTTCAGACTGTCATGTTTGAGTTGTAGCACTGATCCTGTTGTTCTCCTCCACGTTGGTCTGTCCTTCAGACTGTCATGTTTGAGCTGTAGCACTGATCCTGTTGTTCTCCTCCACGTTGGTCTGTCCTTCAGACTGTCATGTTTGAGCTGTAGCACTGATCCTGTTGTTCTCCTCCACGTTGGTCTGTCCTTCAGACTGTCATGTTTGAGCTGTAGCACTGATCCTGTTGTTCTCCTCCACGTTGGTCTGTCCTTCAGGCTGTCATGTTTGAGTTGTAGCACTGATCCTGTTGTTCTCCTCCACGTTGGTCTGTCCTTCAGGCTGTCATGTTTGAGTTGTAGCACTGATCCTGTTGTTCTCCTCCACGTTGGTCTGTCCTTCAGGCTGTCATGTTTGAGTTGTAGCACTGATCCTGTTGTTCTCCTCCACGTTGGTCTGTCCTTCAGACTGTCATGTTTGAGTTGTAGCACTGATCCTGTTGTTCTCCTCCACGTTGGTCTGTCCTTCAGACTGTCATGTTTGAGTTGTAGCACTGATCCTGTTGTTCTCCTCCACGTTGGTCTGTCCTTCAGACTGTCATGTTTGAGTTGTAGCACTGATCCTGTTGTTCTCCTCCACGTTGGTCTGTCCTTCAGACTGTCATGTTTGAGCTGTAGCACTGATCCTGTTGTTCTCCTCCACGTTGGTCTGTCCTTCAGGCTGTCATGTTTGAGTTGTAGCACTGATCCTGTTGTTCTCCTCCACGTTGTTTTTGGTCTGTCCTTCAGACTGTCATGTTTGAGCTGTAGCACTGATCCTGTTGTTCTCCTCCACGTTGGTCTGTCCTTCAGACTGTCATGTTTGAGCTGTAGCACTGATCCTGTTGTTCTCCTCCACGTTGGTCTGTCCTTCAGACTGTCATGTTTGAGCTGTAGCACTGATCCTGTTGTTCTCCTCCACGTTGGTCTGTCCTTCAGGCTGTCATGTTTGAGTTGTAGCACTGATCCTGTTGTTCTCCTCCACGTTGGTCTGTCCTTCAGGCTGTCATGTTTGAGTTGTAGCACTGATCCTGTTGTTCTCCTCCACGTTGGTCTGTCCTTCAGGCTGTCATGTTTGAGTTGTAGCACTGATCCTGTTGTTCTCCTCCACGTTGGTCTGTCCTTCAGGCTGTCATGTTTGAGTTGTAGCACTGATCCTGTTGTTCTCCTCCACGTTGGTCTGTCCTCCAGGCTGTCATGTTTGAGCTGTAGCACTGATCCTGTTGTTCTCCTCCACGTTGGTCTGTCCCCCAGGCTGTCATGTTTGAGCTGTAGCACTGATCCTGTTGTTCTCCTCCACGTTGTTTTTGGTCTGTCCTTCAGGCTGTCATGTTTGAGCTGTAGCACAGATCCTGTTGTTCTCCTCCACGTTGGTCTGTCCTTCAGACTGTCATGTTTGAGCTGTAGCACAGATCCTGTTGTTCTCCTCCACGTTGGTCTGTCCTCCAGGCTGTCATGTTTGAGCTGTAGCACAGATCCTGTTGTTCTCCTCCACGTTGGTCTGTCCTTCAGACTGTCATGTTTGAGCTGTAGCACAGATCCTGTTGTTCTCCTCCACGTTGGTCTGTCCTTCAGACTGTCATGTTTGAGCTGTAGCACTGATCCTGTTGTTCTCCTCCACGTTGGTCTGTCCTCCAGGCTGTCATGTTTGAGCTGTATCACTGATCCTGTTGTTCTCCTCCACGTTGTTTTTGGTCTGTCCTTCAGACTGTCATGTTTGAGCTGTAGCACAGATCCTGTTGTTCTCCTCCACGTTGGTCTGTCCTTCAGACTGTCATGTTTGAGCTGTATCACTGATCCTGTTGTTCTCCTCCACGTTGTTTTTGGTCTGTCCTTCAGGCTGTCATGTTTGAGCTGTAGCACTGATCCTGTTGTTCTCCTCCACGTTGGTCTGTCCTTCAGGCTGTCATGTTTGAGCTGTAGCACTGATCCTGTTGTTCTCCTCCACGTTGTTTTTGGTCTGTCCTTCAGACTGTCATGTTTGAGTTGTAGCACTGATCCTGTTGTTCTCCTCCACGTTGGTCTGTCCTCCAGACTGTCATGTTTGAGTTGTAGCACTGATCCTGTTGTTCCCCTCCACGTTGGTCTGTCCTTCAGACTGTCATGTTTGAGCTGTAGCACTGATCCTGTTGTTCTCCTCCACGTTGGTCTGTCCTTCAGGCTGTCATGTTTGAGCTGTAGCACTGATCCTGTTGTTCTCCTCCACGTTGTTTTTGGTCTGTCCTTCAGGCTGTCATGTTTGAGCTGTAGCACTGATCCTGTTGTTCTCCTCCACGTTGGTCTGTCCTTCAGGCTGTCATGTTTGAGCTGTAGCACTGATCCTGTTGTTCTCCTCCACGTTGTTTTTGGTCTGTCCTTCAGACTGTCATGTTTGAGTTGTAGCACTGATCCTGTTGTTCTCCTCCACGTTGGTCTGTCCTCCAGACTGTCATGTTTGAGTTGTAGCACTGATCCTGTTGTTCCCCTCCACGTTGGTCTGTCCTTCAGACTGTCATGTTTGAGCTGTAGCACTGATCCTGTTGTTCTCCTCCACGTTGGTCTGTCCTTCAGGCTGTCATGTTTGAGTTGTAGCACTGATCCTGTTGTTCTCCTCCACGTTGGTCTGTCCTTCAGGCTGTCATGTTTGAGTTGTAGCACTGATCCTGTTGTTCTCCTCCACGTTGGTCTGTCCTTCAGACTGTCATGTTTGAGTTGTAGCACTGATCCTGTTGTTCTCCTCCACGTTGTTTTTGGTCTGTCCTTCAGGCTGTCATGTTTGAGCTGTAGCACTGATCCTGTTGTTCTCCTCCACGTTGGTCTGTCCTTCAGACTGTCATGTTTGAGTTGTAGCACTGATCCTGTTGTTCTCCTCCACGTTGGTCTGTCCTTCAGACTGTCATGTTTGAGCTGTAGTACTGATCCTGTTGTTCTCCTCCACGTTGGTCTGTCCTTCAGACTGTCATGTTTGAGCTGTATCACAGATCCTGTTGTTCTCCTCCACGTTGGTCTGTCCTTCAGACTGTCATGTTTGAGCTGTATCACAGATCCTGTTGTTCTCCTCCACGTTGGTCTGTCCTTCAGGCTGTCATGTTTGAGTTGTAGCACTGATCCTGTTGTTCTCCTCCACGTTGGTCTGTCCTTCAGACTGTCATGTTTGAGGTGTAGCACTGATCCTGTTGTTCTCCTCCACGTTGGTCTGACCTTCAGGCTGTCATTTTTGAGCTGTAGCACAGATCCTGTTGTTCTCCTCCACGTTGGTCTGTCCTTCAGGCTGTCATGTTTGAGTTGTAGCACTGATCCTCTTGTTCTCCTCCACGTTGGTCTGTCCTTCAGACTGTCATGTTTGAGCTGTAGCACTGTTCCTGTTGTTCTCCTCCACGTTGTTTTTGGTCTGTCCTTCAGACTGTCATGTTTGAGTTGTAGCACTGATCCTGTTGTTCTCCTCCACGTTGGTCTGTCCTTCAGACTGTCATGTTTGAGTTGTATCACAGATCCTGTTGTTCTCCTCCACGTTGGTCTGTCCTTCAGACTGTCATGTTTGAGTTGTAGCACTGATCCTGTTGTTCTCCTCCACGTTGTTTTTGGTCTGTCCTTCAGACTGTCATGTTTGAGTTGTAGCACTGATCCTGTTGTTCTCCTCCACGTTGTTTTTGGTCTGTCCTTCAGACTGTCATGTTTGAGTTGTAGCACTGATCCTGTTGTTCTCCTCCACGTTGGTCTGTCCTTCAGACTGTCATGTTTGAGTTGTAGCACTGATCCTGTTGTTCTCCTCCACGTTGGTCTGTCCTTCAGACTGTCATGTTTGAGCTGTATCACAGATCCTGTTGTTCTCCTCCACGTTGGTCTGTCCTTCAGGCTGTCATGTTTGAGTTGTAGCACTGATCCTGTTGTTCTCCTCCACGTTGGTCTGTCCTTCAGACTGTCATGTTTGAGGTGTAGCACTGATCCTGTTGTTCTCCTCCACGTTGGTCTGTCCTCCAGGCTGTCATTTTTGAGCTGTAGCACAGATCCTGTTGTTCTCCTCCACGTTGGTCTGTCCTTCAGGCTGTCATGTTTGAGTTGTAGCACTGATCCTCTTGTTCTCCTCCACGTTGGTCTGTCCTTCAGACTGTCATGTTTGAGCTGTAGCACTGTTCCTGTTGTTCTCCTCCACGTTGTTTTTGGTCTGTCCTTCAGACTGTCATGTTTGAGTTGTAGCACTGATCCTGTTGTTCTCCTCCACGTTGGTCTGTCCTTCAGACTGTCATGTTTGAGTTGTATCACAGATCCTGTTGTTCTCCTCCACGTTGGTCTGTCCTTCAGACTGTCATGTTTGAGTTGTAGCACTGATCCTGTTGTTCTCCTCCACGTTGTTTTTGGTCTGTCCTTCAGACTGTCATGTTTGAGTTGTAGCACTGATCCTGTTGTTCTCCTCCACGTTGTTTTTGGTCTGTCCTTCAGACTGTCATGTTTGAGTTGTAGCACTGATCCTGTTGTTCTCCTCCACGTTGGTCTGTCCTTCAGACTGTCATGTTTGAGTTGTAGCACTGATCCTGTTGTTCTCCTCCACGTTGGTCTGTCCTTCAGACTGTCATGTTTGAGTTGTAGCACTGATCCTGTTGTTCTCCTCCACGTTGTTTTTGGTCTGTCCTTCAGGCTGTCATGTTTGAGCTGTATCACTGATCCTGTTGTTCTCCTCCACGTTGGTCTGTCCTTCAGACTGTCATGTTTGAGTTGTAGCACTGATCCTGTTGTTCTCCTCCACGTTGGTCTGTCCTTCAGGCTGTCATGTTTGAGCTGTAGCACTGATCCTGTTGTTCTCCTCCACGTTGGTCTGTCCTTCAGACTGTCATGTTTGAGCTGTAGCACTGATCCTGTTGTTCTCCTCCACGTTGGTCTGTCCTTCAGACTGTCATGTTTGAGCTGTAGCACAGATCCTGTTGTTCTCCTCCACGTTGGTCTGTCCTTCAGACTGTCATGTTTGAGCTGTAGCACTGATCCTGTTGTTCTCCTCCACGTTGGTCTGTCCTTCAGGCTGTCATGTTTGAGCTGTATCACTGATCCTGTTGTTCTCCTCCACGTTGGTCTGTCCTCCAGGTTGTCATGTTTGAGCTGTAGCACTGATCCTGTTGTTCTCCTCCACGTTGGTCTGTCCTTCAGGCTGTCATGTTTGAGTTGTAGCACTGATCCTGTTGTTCTCCTCCACGTTGGTCTGTCCTTCAGACTGTCATGTTTGAGCTGTATCACTGATCCTGTTGTTCTCCTCCACGTTGGTCTGTCCTTCAGACTGTCATGTTTGAGTTGTAGCACTGATCCTGTTGTTCTCCTCCACGTTGGTCTGTCCTTCAGACTGTCATGTTTGAGCTGTAGCACTGACCCTGTTGTTCTCCTCCACGTTGGTCTGTCCTTCAGACTGTCATGTTTGAGCTGTAGCACTGATCCTGTTGTTCTCCTCCACGTTGGTCTGTCCTTCAGACTGTCATGTTTGAGCTGTATCACAGATCCTGCTGTTCTTCTCAAAATATGTCCAATTCATGTCCACCACCTTCGCATTGTAATAACTTACAAAACAAAAGTACATTGTTAAAATGTATTATTTTCTATATTTCTATTCAGATATTGCTTTAATATCTGAAATAGATTGTAAATTAGATTATATTTTGCTAATGTGTGTCTTTTTATTTTTATATACAAGAAAAGTAAAGATAGACAGGTTTTCAAGACGCAGACAATTGTGATTATGTGATGAACATTATACCACGTAAAGCAACCAAACACTATAATGTGCAAACCCATTGAGATGAAATAAGTAAAGAATGTTTTAACTCAAACCAACACATGTTTTATGTGACGTTCCAATGACGTGTACGATATGTACCCTGTCACTTTCATCAGACTAATGGCCAACAAAGCGTATGCATACAACAAGTGTAAAGTTTGTACGAGTTAGTAACGATAAATCGGTCATTTCGTCTACGCCTTTTGGCGTAGCTAAATCGTGTCACTTCGAAACAATAACTTTACTGTTGTATAAACGCTTAACAACGTAGACAAAATGACTGGTTTGCCGTTACAAACTCGTACACAATTTACACATATGTGAGCATACGCTTTGCCGGTCAGTTGTCTGATGAAAGTGACAGGGTACATATTGACAAGTCATCGAATCGTCACATAAAACATTTATTAGTTGTGTAAAGTAATCTTTATACATAAATCATATCTTCCAACTAGAAGAAAATGTTTACAAACATGAAATCGGTTCGTGACAAAATTGATTTTATCAAGATTTGCATCACCCCGTTTAACTGGATAACCTTGTAAGCCTTGGAAATGGCAGCAAAGGGTTACAACTTGAGTCGTGTCCTTGATTGATAAATGACGTGCTTCTGATTTTTAAAAGGCAATAACGAAATCATTCGTTTCTAAATTTCATGAATTTGCACTTACGACTCCCAGAAGGACGAAACAGCTGTATGATGCAGTTTACTTCATTCTTTTCGGCATACTGTATCTAATATTAAATTTAAAAGGTGCAGCATGTATGTGTTTCGTGATCTTTCATGAAAGGAAATTATGATGATGCACACATTTCAAACACATACGATGCATATACCTTTTTAATATGATTCAGATGGACGCAGAGAAGTAGATATCGACAACCATTTTTTCATAAGTAATGGTACCACCTCCCTCACTAAGACAGAAGTTCTGGTATCGATCAAGGTTCCTTTTAATCCTGTGGTAAGTTAACCAAAACGTCGTATCTCAAATAAAAGATTTCCAACACATTGTTCAATTGCAGTCCAATATTGCATAAGTTAAAAAGTCCCTAATCTTTTAAGATGCAAAACACAACATTACATAACGCTATAACGCTAGGCTATCACATTTGTTACGCTGCACAGACAATATTGTTTTTCACGAATTTTACATGAATTTCAGATGAATAAGTCACATGGGTCATGTGCGTTTCACGTAAACGTTTTCCATGTTAAAATCTCACGAAAAAATTGGTTGTTTGCATGTTGCAAACTTAGCATCGATAATTGTAATGATGTGATCTAAAGCACACATCGAAGATTTAACTAACTAATATACATGATTTTAATTGTAATGCATTGATAAATCTTAAAAATAACCGAGTTAGTATTGAATAAGTCAAAAATTAATTTATGAGTGACATTTTTTTTGTTGCTGATGTGTTTATTAATCTTCCTCCAGAACACATTCATAGCGTACTTCAAGCAAGCTAGTAGAAAGGGTTTCGACTACGCTCTTTTGAATGCATGCTTCTATGCCAGGTTTGGTAAAAGTGGATCCTTCGAAAACCTTGACCTTTGCTTCGGAAGTGCGCTGGATACAACTACAAAACTGGTTTCTGCCTCATCACTAGCTAAATCAAGGTAAGACGATTCAAAACAAACAAACCTGTTAGTTGATTCTGGATGTATAATTCCATTAATGTATACAAGAGTTAAACACAAGCAATTTACAATGCTGTCTGAAAATCTAAATTGTATTGTATGAGATATGATACGAACCACTTGAAATGCTGGTAGAACAAATGTAGTATGTTTCCATCGGGAATCGAATTATTTTTCTCTTAACTACAATATACAAATTCACCAGAATAGGTTTTAAAAACGACATAATATCATTTGTAAAATACAAATACATGAGAGAGAGAGAGAGAGAGAGAGAGAGAGAGAGAGAGAGAGAGAGAGAGAGAGAGAGAGAGAGGGGGGGGGGGTAGTTGTATAACGAATCTCTGCGTGACAATATGAAATGTAACTCTTTTACAGAGATGTATTGCAATAGCTATAATGAATATAATCTGCAAATATATGCTCTTTTTGACTTCCTAAAGCTTCCCCGACGATAAGACACTTGGAGTGTTGTGTGATGAGGTAGCACGTGAGCTCGAGCAGGAATCTAACGGCACTATCAGCAAGTACAAGCAGAAACTGGCCTGTAGCTTCCTGATCAAGTACTGGAGTGAGATACAAAACACACACAGTCATGTAAGGAGATTTATTGTAAACAACGCCATAATAAATTGTGTTCCTCTCTCGCCAAACAGTTTCAATGTGATAGGATACAGATCGATAAATAATCTGCATGTCATCTATGCTTGTAAGTGTTGGTCTTTGCCATTGAACGGATTAGTTTGCGGCTTTTGTTAATAAAGACAGTGAATCATTTTTATTTCGTTGATTTGCGTTACTTAATTTATAACAGAGATCATGTGCGCAATCAAAGATTAGGTGGATGAGCGCAAGTGAGACGAACTTTGGCCAGCGAAGATGTACAAATTTGTGACAAAAATGAGAATGATATATTTATTGACCTATGAATTCGGTGATAAAGAGCTCCATAAAAGTAAACACCCAACCAAATAGCGTTCATAGTATTGTTAAGTTTTCGTTAGCAACCAAGGAAATATAGACCAAAACAAACCAAAGTTTTAATCAGATACACGAAGTTACACGGGAACACTTCTTTCAGACATTCAACGTAATCTTCAGCTGTCGATCTATATATGTAAAGTTTGATTGCCGAAGAAATGTCTCCACATTAAGTGCAAATTAAGAATGTATCTCATAAAATGTGTCTGTTTATCATTGCAACAGAACCAAAAGGCAGATACCGCCGACCTTGTTTGGACGCCGTGTGAAGGCCAGCAGGTGTATCAGGCGCCGTCGCCTGGTCAGCCGGCGCACGACGCAGTTGGCCGACCTGTCCCTTTGGTTGCAGCCCCTGCGCTTGTGACAGGGCAAGCCATGTTTCTGGACGACATGCCACGATTTGAAAGTATGTAGCTTCATACCGCACCTCTCATCTAATCTGGTATTATTCCATCATGAACTGTTCGATTACGTAAGACTCAGTGAAGTGTAATGTAATTTAACTGTCAGGATATTTGGATGAATAGGGAAACGCCACATGAAACAGAAAGTAGAAAGGCAAACATCAGCAAGATTAGGAAATGAAAAAGAAGGTTTCTAATATTATTGAAAATGATACCAGTGGAATTGAATGGCATTGTAATTTTATTTTGAACATATTTCTCTTTCAATCAGATGAATTATACGTCCAGCCGATATTGAGTACAAGAGCGCATGCGCGGATACTGTGCATCGATAAAACTGTTGCCATGGCTACACCAGGCGTTGTAGATTTCCTAGATGCATCGTCCGTTCCAGGCGAGAACAAATGGGGGCTTTTTGTCAATGATGAACCTTTGTTTGCTGAAAACGAAGCAAGTTGATTATTTCTTTTTCTCTATTTATTCAATAAAAATAAGATATCCATATGTTTTCAATTGCATTGACTCAATTTTAAGTACTGTCAAAATATGTTGATGTGCATTTTTCTTTTTATTCGTGGGTTCACGTAACCCACGAATTCAAATGTCACGGATAAATGAAAAGTTCAAAATATTGATTTTATAGACCCATCGATATCTCAAAGGAATGACGCATTTTGTAGAAGACCACGAACTGTTATCTCCACGACATTATATGAGTTTACAGTATTTTTGTTTTTTGAATAACGCATTGCTTCTTCTGTAACAGGTGTTTTGTGTTGGTCAAGCTATCTGCGCCATTGTAGCCACCTCAGAACAGTCTGCTAAAGCCGCAGCTGACCTCGTGAAGGTCACCTATTTTGATCTACCAAGCATCATAACAATGGAGGTAGCTACACTTAGACGATCGAACACAGTTTTGTTCATTTCATATGAAACGAGATGTTGGCGAATTCCATTCGAAATTGATAAACTAAAAGGCTCGTTTCATATGAAATTGTTAAACGTGCTTGATAAATTCAAAATTACATTAATTGTACATGTGCTTTGTCGTTTTTGTTATATAACAAAAATATACTGGCATAAATTGTCAAAATATTGGCTTCCAAATATCTGCAGGCTGTTAATAGGTAACGCATTTTAAAATTATCGAATTATATCAAATAAATCTGCATTTTGATGTGTATTAAATTAATTCAGGCATGACCTAAAGCATCAAACAGCATCGCTTCATGTATTATTTACAGGATGCTATTGAAGCAGACTCTTATTTTGACCACAACTCACACCCGATTGATTGTGGGGACCCAAACAAACACTTCACACACTGTGATTTTGTCAAGGAGGGTCAGGTTCGGTCTGGTTACCAGGAACATTTCTATTTAGAACCGAGCGGAGCACTTGTTGTACCAAAAAACGAAGCCGGAGAAATTGAAATATTTACAACATCACAGGCTCCAACGTTTTGTCAGGTAAACACTGTAATGACCCTTCCCCCATGTTCATCTTCGTTCCAAAATTAAATATATATTTACTGCTGGCAAAACTGGTTTTGCAATTAATTCCCTTTAATTGCTCACTTTTAGGACAATTATATTGACCATTCCGACAACATAACGAACAGTCTGAGATTCAACTTTTAAGTAAGACAATATATCTCTTTTTTCATAGGTTTTCCGCATGGTGCATATTGTTTTTCGTTTCTGAAATGTTTGATTTCAGTAATAACTATTCGGTAAAATCATTTTTCACTTCACGACTATAGGCGATTTTGGATCCTGTAATCTAACCCCGTATGTATGCTAGAATAACTCCACATAAAAAATTTCAAATACGAATGACGTTTAATAAAAGATAAATTTAAAACTCTGAATGGCATTGAAATTGCCTGGATTTATAATCAAATTTCGTGTGTATTATTTGGCAGACATCAGCCTCCCGGATACTTGGGATACCAAGGAACAGAATCATTGTTAGGCAGAAGCGACTTGGTAAGAAAAACAAATATATTAAAAAGACATTATAACGCGTTTCAAAAGTCGGACAGAGAACCATGCTCTTCACATGTCCATATCCCCCATTTGTTTAACCAGTGACTTTAACTTAATGTTTTCAATCAAATCTCTTTGCATAAACTCAAATATCCTTCTATACGATACTAAATTAAGGAGGCTCGACCCTTTTGCAATTAAACACTAGATTTCCTTAAAACTTTCATATGTTGATTATGCTACCAGGTAGTGATGATTTGTAAATATCTAAGCATTCCAATGACTTGTTTCATGTTTGTTAAAAACACAAACGCAAAAAAAAAAAAAAAAATTCTCGAAATTTCATGTTTTTGTATTTTTTTTTCTTTTGAATGTTCTTGAAAATCACCAACATACCATATTATAAAAGAAGAAACCAATATTCACCTCTAAACTATTTCATTTATGGAAAAAATGGACAAAACGATTTTTACAAAGTGTGCTAATTTCATATCTAGCGGACAAATTTCAGTATTCACAGTCAAATTATCTACATAGCATATAGCTACATAAAGCAAACAATTGAATCAAAATATCACAGACAAGCTTTTTATGCTACTTATTTAAAACTAGATGTAACGCTGTTCTAGGGTATGGTGTCTCCCTTGATGTTATTAGGAACATTTTGTAGTGTGTAGTATTCTTACATAACATATATGCTGTGAATGTGTCCTCACCTAAAAACATTTTTATAACAACTACCATTCTTTTTTATATTTTCAACAGCATAATAGTGCATATAAAATGACACCAAGCACAGCCCTTGTATAACCGTTCTGCCAACACGGATAATTCTACCACTTGGCGTCCCTCTCTCTAGTTGAAGGCCAGTTGTGCCGGTACTAGGCCTACCTTCCGAGTCTGTTTCTATACTGTTGTCGTCCCTCTCAGTGTCCGACCATGTGTCGATATCGTGTACATCTATTTCTGTCATTGTTTTGCAAAAGGAGTGGTCGCGACAATACTTTATTTCGTCGTAATCTTGCGTTGAAGACTTGAACCGTTCCCTCTCATCTTGCCATTGTTGACATATTTTTTTTATATGTAGCACAAATAGGAAGCTACAAGGTACGTCACCACAATATTGTGTATTACGTAGGGTCGAGCGTCCTTAATTGTGAAAATATAACATTTTGGGCACGATATATGAAAGTTTTGTCAATAACACCATAATGCTAATGTGTGAGTGATGTCAATAACGTTCTAGGTGGCGGATTTGGAGGAAGGGAATATCGAACTCCTCTTATGTATGGAGCGGCTGCAATAGCAGCACAGAGGTAAGCATGATACATTTAGCTGATAACACAGAGGTAAGCATGAGATATATACCTGATAACACAGAGATACGCATAAGGTATATAAAATATGATTGAATATTATTTAAGATACGAAATTAACACCCAATTCCTTCATTTATTTTGCCATATTTATATGCAGTGATGCGTTATAAATATTCGGCGTGTTGATAGTAGTGCGTCATAAGTATGTTGATCTCACAGTAATTTTATTTCGGTTCGCTGAAAAAAATGGTTTAGAAAACATAGAATTCAGGTAGAAGATAAATATATTACAAATTGTAATTGTCAAATTAGGACGAATGTTTAGCGTACCTGGGACTACAGTCTCTTTATTACGTTATTCACTTTTTCAGTCAGATAGACGGTAAAATTATAAAATGTTTGTAGTTTAACACTACATAAAGATATACCCTTTCATGGAAACAAATTATAAAACAAACTATAATGTAAAATGAAATAAACGAAGAAATGATACTGTATAATCTAAATGATATTGGGGAAAGAAAATATTAAATAACTTAAAAATAATCTATGGTGTTGAGAGCACTTTATATCCAGCATGATGAGTCATAGGTTTTGACATGTAACACAAATGAAGAAAACATGCAAATAATAACCATACCATGACAACATGCTGAAGATAATGTTATTGACAATTACACTTTAATGTGACGGTTCACCGAATGGTACATCAGCAGGAAGTAGAATATAAACATCTATAGGATATTTTACATGTACTTGTTATTGTCGTTTTTATTTTTCAATCGCAGAACGGGAAAACCAGTAAGGATGATAATGGACAGATCCACCGATTTTAGGACGACTGGGAAGCGCCATCCTTTTTTGTCAAAATACAAGGTAGGACATTTGTCTTTTCAAGGCATAATATCATGAACCTTCCAGTAGAATAAAAGAAAGTTTGAAAAGAAGTTGGTTTAGGCATGAGTCTAGAAAGATAATGCATGGTTTTACAGTAAATGTTTTTATTATTGGTTGACAAGAAAAAGGTGATTTTTTAAAAAAAGAAATCAAGTATCATAACGGGATAAAATTCTATTATTTAGGAGAATCAGGGATATAAATTGTGCTATACAGCGCTTGAGAGGAACTTGTTATAGCTTACAGAGGAACGGTTGTCTAGTGGTAGGACGCCGGGCTTGTGATCTTAGGGTTGCAAGTCTGAGTTCGGGCCCTGGCACTTGTGGTGGTGTATCCTTGAGCAAGATACTATACTCCGCTTGTTTCAGTCTACTGAACTGTAAATGTGTACGTGGTTGGGCAGTGCTAGAAATCCTTGAATGCTAACTGTGAGCGCCGAAATGGCAACACCGGTTATATACTTCCTAGGGAGATGCGAACGATAGTGGCTGGTTGGTTATGCCCTATAAGGGAAGGTGGGCTTCCGGCGTGACGGGGCACTCGAAGCTTTATTGATACATGTCTCTATCAATGTGTTATTTAGGTGGGTTTCTGGCGTGACGGGACTCTCGAAGCTATATCGATACATGTCTACATCAATGTGTTTTAGGTGGGTTTCCGGCGGGACGGGACTCTTGAAGCTGTATCGATACATGTCTACATCAATGCCGGATATACACTTGACGTCTCCTCAGCGGTAAAAAAAATACTGTTACTTTTATAAAAACCATTGGATATCATGAAGCCAATATTTTGATTTTTCAAGCAGTTTGATAGTTGACTCAAACACATATACACGTTATCAAATTTACACTTCACATTTTTTGTTGAAATCATATTCGTAATAGCATAACGTACTCTAACTTGAAAAAAACAACACATTTTTGCATAGGTTTTATATTGGTCAGACCACTTAAAGGCCCAATATACATAACTTCAGGAAATATTTCGGAATTCTGAAAAAATTGGAAAAACAATTCAGTTGATAACCATGCAAAAGTAGCCTAAAACGAAATAAACCTGAGCTATAACTAACAAGAAACTCTTGACAGAAAAATCCAAAGAAATGAAAATAATTCAGGTGGGGCCCACTTCACCAATAATCCGAAGTAAGAAGAAGGTTCAAAATGGATGCGTGTTTACAAATACCGAGTTTCAACTGCTGTTGTATCGGTAACCGCGGCAGAATTCATCTTGGTTATTGCTGATATCAGTTAGTCTTCACTAAATCTATAAATATGTAATAAGTTATTAGGCTAGTTTTACGCTTCAAGTTTTGCCGCAGGTTACGTATACTGGGCCTTTAAGATAGTACCAACAATGAGAGTTGGGGAACATACGATGTTGTCTGTTATAAGACCGTGTACTCTATTTCATAAAGTCATGGACACAAAGGATTATGTATTTTCAAGCTGCTGAGATTAAGGTGACATCGGTCAAGACCTTATAGTGGAATTTTGTCGTTATCTTGTATGTTAAAGAACAAATGGTTACAGAGTCATGGCTAAACCTATCTCTTTCGATCAAAACGACTGCGTACATATCATACTCACTAAACACGTCTTAACGCAATTATCAATGATAATCCAATATAAAATAACAAACACTTTGTTTTTGTAAGGAACATTTTTGCAGCAATTGCAATACGTATTTTTGGTAGATCATATATGGATGTCGCATATTTACCATTTGATACGTGTTAGTGGATCTTTTCCATGAAGTTTATCCAAAACGCCTTTTATAATTTCCTCATCAATTTATAAGGGAAGTAACTCGAATATCGTAAGGTTGTTTGCTTTCAGTTAACTTGATTTATGGTTAATTACTCAATTATACGGCTACAGCAAATTCTACCTGATTTAAATCGGTTCTCATAGGTCAAGGTTCAAGGATCAACGATAATTCATTGACAAATCCGAATGATAATTGATTGACAATGGAATCGGGTCGGGATATTCCCATATCGCTTTTGTATATCATATTTAATTTATAAAATTTAAGAGAATAAAATTACTCAAACTTTAGCCGAGATGTGTGCTATAGTGACCGGCAAAAAGCAAACTGCCTTAATTGCGTTTCGTGAAAAATCCTCTCATTCTTTCAATTGTTTTGTCAGTTTCATTTTTACGTACACATTTTTAAAACGCATTCATGTTTACCATCAACTTCCTACAGTTCGCACAAAGCATCTGCTCATGTATACTTACAAACAAACATGTAAATCGTTCATTTATAAACACAGTCTCACACTACAGACAAACTTATTTGTATATATATACAAACACACTTTATATAAATTTGAACTTTTGAAAATAAAATGTTTTTTTTTTGCCAAGAAAATTTGAAATGCGTTCGTACAAAGCGAGCAACATATACACTTTGTTTTGCAGATTTTGGACAATGTATGTTTCGCAGTTGACGCAGCTTATAAAACACCAGTGTTTTCAGTGTATGGACATGTTTGTAAAACAAACACACCATCAAACACTTCCATGAGGGCATTCGGAGCAGCGGAAGCTGTCTTCGTTATGGAGGCAGTCTTATGTACTGTAGCAGACACAGTCGGATTGGACCAGGAATATGTAGGTTTAATTAATAAAAATATTATCTAAATAACAATTCATCTCCAGCACACAAGCATAAATGCACACACATAGGGAGATATTAGCCAAGTGGTATAGGACAAGTAGTTAGGGCCCGATAAGGCAGCCCCTGCGAACTCCTCAGAATTGTATATGCTAGAACTGTATGTGTTGATTTATTGATTGTAAAGAATTGTATATCTATGTACTGTAAAGTGCTTTAGAGTGGCTTATGTTCGCTAGATAGGGCGCAACCTAAATAATACATTATTATCAGCACTAGCATACTATCAAAGCTGACTTTAATATCTGATTAACACCATTAACATTTTGACAACATATAAACACCATCCTATTGTACTGATGAAAGGTAACCGTTGTCATAAAAAACAAAACCTTTTAATATACAGATTAACATATTGGTTTAAATGAAACGCAACATCATCGTTGTACATACTCAATTTCACAAATAATACTAACAATTAAAAGTAAAAAAAAAAAAAATCATGGTTTTCTTAAAAAAATTAAAATACTAATTGTAGATGATAGGCACATATTTTTGTGGTTGATAAGGTATATAAAAAGGTGAACTCTATGCTTAAATCTTCGACAAGGTTTATACTAAACAAAACAGTGCTTTAAGTATATATCATTTAACCCTCCCAGATAATAACTTTAGATTTCATTTCATTTGATATCGGCAAACATGTATACTTCATGTTTTTTTTTTTGAATATAACAAAAATAAAGTTGTTTTGCACAAAACACATTATTGTGAATTTATTAGGGGAGTGTCGATGTAATAGGGAGTTCATCAAATGAGTTCAATAACTTAATATGACACGAGTTGAAGATTTTATTTGTCATATAACTTATAATTATAATCATGAGAAAATACACTTAAACTCTCAAATTCATTTCCTATAAGACAGATATATTTCTACTTTTTTACTACTGAGACAATCATATGGCGACCTAAAGGCGGCCTTTGTTGATGCCGTCACAATAGTGCTATTACATAAGGACTGAATATCTCCTCTGATGCTTTTATTGGTGCGCAAATGAAGTGAACTGCGAAGCAGTTCATGTACCATTTGCACGAGGTTTCAAGTTTGTGATATTTTTGTACACTTAATGTCATGTATGTGAATACGCGGAACAGCCGATATTACAGCTTCATTTATCACTAAGCAACAACAAAAATGTAGTCCAGAGACAATATTTGTATTTTTTTAAAATTGTATATGTGCTTTCATCATAACTCTCAAAAATATACATTTATTAAGATTTGATTGAAATACATTTCTAGTATAAAATGAATAACGACGATGCTTCGGATTTCTGCTAGGTCTAGAGTAAGCATATTGAAAACGACTCATTAATGATGGAATAACGCAAAGCTTATTGACGAAAGTATGATGAATGACAAGATCACAGGTGTCTGAGAATTCGTTACATCTACTTTTGGACCCAAACGAAAGTTTTTAGAGGATGTTTACACCTTTGGAGGTTTAAATCAATTTCGGATACAAATGCCATCCTAATTTAAAATCCTCGAAAGTATAAAATTATTCTAGACATCATATAGTTTAGGTCCAAAAACAACGCTTTAACTGTAACAGGTTCTCGAACCTCTATGGGCAAACTAGGTTAGGTCCTCTAGCTAGGTTTTTAGTTTCGTGAACAGGTTACATCTATCGAACAATATAATCTAAAGTATGTAACTTCTTAAAAGAGAACGGATTTCTGCTACCAATATTAAATGTTTTATTTTTGTAACGGACATGAAATGTAATAACAAACTCTGACCGATGGACAGAAAATCCCATTTGCGTTTCGCATGATTATCGAGGGGACTTATGAGAAATAAAACTCAACATCTCTTAAATTAATGTTTTCGGAATAGTCAGTATTTTGTCAGATCAATTATTATTAAAGTTATCAGCGATATAATACTTGTATAACGCATTGGCAGGAAGAACAGCTGTTTTATGTGTGTAGTACACCTGTAAATTATTGTACACAACGTAACCGATGTTGTAAACAAATGTATTACTTCGCCATGAACGAAAAAGCGTGTACACCATCGGGAAATAAAGTGATCAGAGTTTACTAGTTTCATTGAGGCAGAGAAAAGTAAAAATGTAAATACACGTGTGTAATACCATAATAATGACAAGGCCGTATGACATGACTGAACGGGTCAGTTATATGATATTACCATCTCCAGGCAGCTCCAACAAATTAAAAATTTGAATTCAAATTATCGCGCCAAACATACTGTTCTTATATTTTTATATTTTAATAAAATCTACACAATCAGATTTTTTATTTACGACTAATACATATATAATTTTCACCACTTTCACTGCTTACCCAGAGTACTTATCAGCATAGTATAATTACAGGTACGCGAACTGAACATGTACAAAGAAGGCAGCCTTACTCACTACAAACGGAAACTAGAAAACTGCATGTTACAACGTTGCTGGCGAGATTGCATGATACAAAGCAACTTTAAGGAGAGAAAAGAATCTGTATCAGCATACAACAGGTACTATTAATTACATAAGTTAAAAGCTCAATATACGTAGCTTCAGGAAATCTTTCGGGATTCTGAAAAACAATATGAAAAAAATCTAGTTGATAGCCGTGCAAAAAAGTCTAAATCTAAGTAAACCTGAGCGGTAACTAACAAGAGCCTCTTGACAAAAAATCCAAGGAATTGAAAATAATTCAGGTTAGGCCCACTTCAACACCAAGCCGAAGGTAGAAGACAGTTCGAAATGGACGTTTGTTTACAAATACCGTGTGTTAAGACATCTTTAATGATAGGGGGTGGCAGATTCTGCTGAATGAAAAGAAAGATTTACACGGAGACTACCGTAAAAGTACAAGAGAATAAGACCAGGTGTTCCGGAAAAGTATGCATCTTCTGCTTCATCGACGAAACCCGCCATGTAAATCTTTGTCACATCCAAGTTAACATCAATTTCCCAAAACGAGAACTGAGTATCATTGTCAATCAAAACAAGTAACCACACTAATGAGTATACTCAAAAACGTCCATCTTCATAAATCTATAAATATAATATGTAATTAGGCTTGATTTTCTCTTCAAGTTTTGCCGAAAGTTACGTATATTGGGCCTTTAACAGCAATGTGAATAACACAGGACAGTGGCTGTCCTCAATTTAAAATTATACACATTCCAGAAACTCGATGGTGGCTTATTGACATTTCGTATAGCTGTTTGTAAAAGATATGTTTAGAGTGGATACTAATAGACTAGTCCGCCAATAAAAACATGTGTGTACTTTGTACTGTCCACTTTAATAATGCAGATGTTTTGTCAAAAGTAATTTCAAAACTCAGGGTATTCACTGTGACACACTATCGCATGTGGTTTGTAATTGTATCAGACAGCACGTTTAAATTAATTAGAATTTATTCAAAAAAGAGCTTGCCATATTGCCTTTGAAAACCAATAAGATCAATAACCCTTACCCTAGCATGCAAACCAAATCGGTTTGAAAACGGCTCTTCTACACATTCTTCATTATGTGTTTTTGTATATATATATATAAAATACTGTATTAATTTGTTCTCGGTGTTTTACTTTTAACAGTTACAACAAGTACAAAAAGAAAGGAATAGCAGTGATGCCGCTGAAGTTTGCCGTAGGGTATCCACTCCGGCACCAAAATCAAGTAAGATCATATGTTATTATTAACAGGTTAAACATGCATGTCATTCGTAGTCGGAATGACAAAACAGTGTCATTTAAAAATATACTTTTTAGGGTCTCCACGTAATTTGTTTTACTTAAGGACGCTTTGGTATTCCCCGTTGTTTATCATGTATATTTGCAAAACTGCCAGCACTACAGTGGTCATATTTAGATTGTGTTTCTTTGGAAAAGTATAAAAGATCAGACATCTTAAGAGATAATACAGAAGTTGTTTAGTTTCCCATGTTAGGTATCAACCTAATGGTTTTATAATCACAGCAGCTAGAACACCTATGCCTCACTAGGGGTTATGATGAAAAGATAGAGAATACCGAAGCGTCAACAAAACCATATCTGAACTCAAAATCGATTAAACCAGGGGCACTATACGAAAATAAGAAAGATATACATGTAAAAGTACAAAAAATAAGACCAGGTGTTCCGAAAGAGTAAGCGTCTTCTGCTTCATCGACGACACGCTCCTTGTGATTCTTGGTCACATCAAAGTAAATACCAAGTCCTTGAAATGAGAACCTAATCATTGTCAATCACAACAAGTAAACAAACTAATGAGCATACTCAGAAACGTCCACCTTCATATCACATAAAGATACAAAATATTTATAAATGAGACAAAGATGGTGGTCATGAAACCATATGACGTTTGCAGTAGCCATTTAACACGGATAGGCCCTAGTATCTAACCACAGGTACAGTTTGTAAAGAATGTATTGCAATGTGAATATTGTTTTTAAAACACATGTGGTTTCCAAATAAACATAGACATATACGCATGTTTGACTATAATTGGAGATACGTATGGGTAACATTTAAGCCAACAGTAAAATTAATGCATAACGCAATAATTCCGTGAAATGAAATTTTAATCGTAATATACAGATAATTATACTATAGTTTAAAACAAATGTTAATACAATATCTGTCCAGAATTTCATGATTTGATTTCATTCATTGTGTAATTAATCATATATTATCGTGACGTGTTTTAGGGAGCTGCTTTGGTAAATATTTACCTAGACGGATCCATAAGTATTGCGCACGGAGGAGTGGAGATGGGACAAGGTCTCCACACAAAGATGATTCAGGTAAACGATCAATATACAACTATAAAAATAATTGAAATAGAGAACTCATTGTTCGGACTTGCATAATTTGCATGGCGGGTGTCGTCTTTGAAGTAGAAGACGCTTAATCTTCTGGAACACCTGGTCGTATTCTCCTGTACTTTTACATGGGTCTCAATGTAAATTTTTGTTTTCATATTTTGCCCATTGTTTAATCGATTTTGGGTTTGGATTATTGTGTTGTTGATGCTTTGGTATTCTCTGAATTTTACTTATGTCGCCATGTTGACAAGGGCTATTTGATATTTTTCTGTGTTTTATAGAATTCATTTTCTAGCGAAATATAATTACATCCATTAAACACATGTCCAGTGATGCTTCTAGGTGGAATTTGATCAATGTCGGAGACATGAATAATTGCAGTTCCTCTTTTATCAAAAGAACAACTACAAAGCAAATGGCGAAATGCGAAGATGACAAGCGTGTCTGTCGTGGGAAATATACAGTCAGTAAACTTAGGCTTATGTGGAAGTTGTACCCACTGACGACGGGTCGAGGGATGACAGTATATATATCATATTTACCTACGATCTGATAATGGCGCTTTTGCAATAGTGATACTAAAATACAGGTCTTAATATATATAATGTATGTCTCGGATTATTCTATACAACAGTTGCGAAGTTAAACTTGATGTTTTAACAAGATTTGTTTCATCACCTGGTTATGATTTGTCTAATAGGTAGCTTCACGAGCTCTGGGTGTTTCTATGGAGAAGATCTACATCAGTGAGACAGGGACTAACACCTGTCCTAACACTACCTCAACAGCAGCTAGTGTGTCATCGGACCTACACGGAGCAGCCATTCTGGTAAAATCATCATTAAGTAAATCCATGCAATTGTGCATTAGAGATGGTAATTACTCAAACCCGTATAATATAAATATCCTTGTACTTACGTCGTTAGAAAATAATAATTTATTTGTTAATTTTAAAGACAATTATCGTAGTCAACGATGTTTTTTTTTTGCTAATTGTTAATTCCATTTAATATTAATTGTGTATAAATTGATCGACGTTTAACCTTCTTATACATATTTGCATTTGAAGTATTGCGACATTAAGAGGATTAAATTATATTTAATAAATATATCTCAAAAATTAATTACACGGTTGAGCTGATCGGTTTTCAAATAAAATAAATATTTTGTTCCCGACAGGATGCATGTAATAAAATCAATGCAAGATTACGCCCATATAAGGAGGAGAAACCGACAGGACAATGGACAGAATTGGTAAGTATAATTTAGTATATGCTAAGAGTAAATATTGTTATAAACTCACGCATTTTCCGTTCTGCTAACACATGGTTATAATCTATTTGTTGTGGAAATGCGTGTATAGTATAACGAGTCATTAAGAAAATTGCATACTTTTAATGGATAGATCGAAAAATCAAATGATTTCTAATCAGCCCGGTTTAAATACATATGCATAGCCATCCTAACTGTCTACCTGGAATGAGTCTTATTCAAATATCTTAATTAAAATCGGAATGTATGTATGTATGCCTCTGAGTACTGAGAAAGGAGTTTAATTTTACGTTAATCATTTACCTGGTCATGCAGAGCTTTATTTCTCTTTTAATAGTTGTTTAGAGGGACACCGACCTCATATAGACAGAGATGTGGCTATTTGGCACTACTGAAATCATAATAAGATAAAAAGATATATGTATTAGCAGATTGTAAATAAGAAAATAAAGGTTAAGTTGCCTTGATCGATAAATGAACTGGATACAACATGCACTTTGATAACATTATCTGATGTTATGAAAGTGTTAGACATGTTTTAAACATTTGAACCAAAAAGTACTATAATATTTATAACAAGGCTAACCTCTGCATTAAAAGTTAAGAACAGAAACTTTATATAAAGCTTGGGCAGTTCTCATTAGCGTTGGTCTATGGTTTTGTACATATTAAGTCAGTGCTATATGTTTCGTATAAATGTCGGTTACCTTCATCTACTTTCATCAACCCTTCTGCTTCTACATTGGTTTAAAATCTTTGGATTACCACCTTTTGGCCCCTTGCATTACTTACGAGTCCCAGAAGGACGAAATAATATAATATGCAGTTTAATTAGGTTTTTGGCATACTGTATCTATTACTTAATTTAAAAGATTCCACATATGCTGCACCTTTTAAATTTAGTAAAAGATACAGTATGCTGAAAAAATTAATTAAACTGCATCATACAGCTGTTTCGTCCTTCTAGGACACTTCAGTGATGCTAAGGGTCAGGTGCGTAAAACCACTTAAAACACCTCATTTCAAATAAAAAAAAAAACCCAGTTATTTCAGCTAAGTATTTACATATAGTTAGCTCTACCTTAATGACTCCGTACGGTAAAAATAAACATATTCTATATGGTATCTGTGGTTGATCTAGTTGGAATGGAACGCGAAGCGTTCTATGAAACAACTATCGATATCCTATTGAACTTTATCCTTTGATAAAACCACCAGAAAGAAATTTTAATCCTTATATTTACTTCCAGACCTTATATTCCCACATATAATTATTTCTTTAATCAGATATTATGGTACTTACTGCGATGAAATCAAACAGTATCGTTTGGTTTCGGTAGACTGTTGAAACAGCCGCCTTATGAGGTGACGAAATTTCAGTCAACAAGTAAACAAAAAAGTTCCAAAAGATTACATCTTTTTATTGTTATTTTTTTTCACATAAGTTCATATATAAACAAACCATACTGTCTTTGTTACTGTTATTGTATTTAAAAAAAACATTAAAATGCTTCTTATTTATTTCTTAAATAAATTAACACATACTACGCGGCAGGATATTGATCGAGTCTGTAAAGTAGTGACGCGGCCTCGTGTTCAAATCGTAACGGCGCCAATAGGCGCGTGATCCACTGATTTTTTCGGAAAATAAAGTTCAGTAGGCATTCGTAGAAATGTATAGGCAATATACTATCAATTCCAAACAGACTGTACATATTTATTAATATAATAATGATACTCGGTTCTCATTATAAGAACTTGATGTTTATGGATGTGACAAAGATTTACATGGCAAGTGTCGTCGATGAAGCAGAGAACGCTTAATCTTCCGGAACACCTGGTCTTATTTTCTTGTGTTTTACAAGGGTCTCCTTGTAAAGCTTTCCTTTGTTCATAGTTTGCCTCTAGTTTAATCAATTTTTAGTTCGGATTATGATTTTGTTGACGCTCCGGTATTCTTTAAATTATTTTATAGGTAAACGCTGCTTACATGGACAGAGTAAGTCTATCTGCTACTGGAATAGGCAGGTACGTGTAGTCAGATTTTAACATAAATAAGTTATCATTTCAAGCTATTAACACATTCAGCAAATTTTAAAAAATCACAAGAAATCATGTGCAAGGACATCTATTTCCAGAGTATAAGATATCAAACTACTGTTATGGTAGATGTTACCATGTATATCATTTTAAAGTCACTTTATAAAAAAAAAATTCTGCGAAAATGACATCAAGCAGGATTAGCTGTAAGTTGTTAATAGCATTGTTGAAATTGTAATCTGTTTTGAGATATGAAATCAAAAAAGTATTTCAGACTGGATTATTGTTTAGCATATTTGCCTAATTTGTCATACTCCAGGAAATTGATTGACTATTTATAAAATACTTCTACCTTAAAATTTCTTAAAAACGTAAAGATAATTATTAATTAAGAAAATTCTCTCCGTTACGTAATATCGCTCCTACGGTTTTAATCCTTAGACCAGGAGATCAACAGTGGGACTTTGAGAAAGGCAAAGGTAACCCTTGCCATTACTACACGTTCGGAGCAGCTTGTACTGAAGTGGAGATTGACTGTTTAACGGGGGATCATCAGGTATACATTGAATGAAATTATTACGCTACCGTAACTGATTATCAGAGCGCCGATATCGGGTGTCGATGGCTCACGAGCGCCGCTCTTAAATGGTAACACACACGTGCGTTACCACAGTTAGTTCCGATTGTTACACATTGCCTTAATAGTTTTTATTTTGTTCGAACGTAGACTTCCAGTGGGGAAACCAATCGCAAGCATGTCATACTCGAGTTTCATCGGTTATTTCCGTGAAAGAATAATTGCGGGACAATCTCCAAGCTATTGTCAATTGCATAATCTCTTCCTCGGTGTTTTTTTGTGTTTTGTAACATGCACGGAGAGGAAAGATGCTGATATTTCTATGATCTTTTTTTGTGTTTTGTAACATGCATGGAAAGAAAAGATGCTGATATTCTATGGTTTTTTTGTGTTTTGTAACTTGCATGGAAAGAAAAGATGCTGATATTTCTATGATATTTTTTTGTGTTTTGTAACATGCACGGAGAGATAAGATGCTGATATTTCTATGATCTTTTTTGTGTTTTGTAACATGCATGGAAAGAAAAGATGCTGATATTTCTATGATCTTTTTTGTCATCAACATGTTATCTTTCAGAATATAAACATTTTATTGTGATGTAACCGGGGATTTTCAAATGATCACTAAGGCCATGATTTGTTTGTCGTGATTCTTTATTACTCCATGCCATTACAGTAGGCTAAATATCTACACTCTGTAACAAACATAAAAGGCTAAAATTACACAAAACACTAACAGTACACGATACAATCAAGGGAGATAACTCGCAAATCACACTAGTAATACTAAACAAGAAATATAAACCATATAGAGCCGTTTGATTACATCTGACTTAGATATTGACTATGTAATAATTATCTTTTCATCTATCTTAATCAAATTACGTTAAATATTGAGCATGTACATTTAACATGAAACTGATCTTTGAGAACAAAATATTTTCTCTATTTCAAATCACCTACAAAGATCTGTAGCATAACGTAAATAGATAAACGTGGTTCTCCCATTACAAATTACACAATATTAGAACATATACTGTATTAAACAGGAATTCACCTGTGTGTGGCACAGAGCCGTTTCAACCACCTTACGACATGTCACCAGTACTCCATGTTTCTACGTGATTATTCTAAAATTTGCATAAAACCAGTTCTTACTAATAATACTAAGATCTGTACATATATGATGGAATAATTTAACCATTACAAATTTGTACGTAAATTGAAATAACTGACAAATACTTCTCTGAGCAGTGCAAAGTTAGAATTCAAAATGGAGATTTTGAATAAAGACAATAATTTAACTTAAATGCCAAACTAATAAAGTTTACAGCTAATCTACACTATACAAGATAGTTAGATACAATGATTTTGAACAATAATATTTACTAAAACCATAGCTTACCTAAAAAATCTCTGTCTGTCTTTCAGTCCTTTGTTAAATACTTCCCGGCTCAAAAACATATAGGTCTGTTCAGTTTGGCAGGCTTGAGCAATTATCGTGTTATATTAAGTAATTTTTGATTGGGAAGTACAGTCATTTTTAACATGCCATATATATATAATATATATTTCCGATAGTTAGGTTTTAAGTAAATTTTTCATTGACATATAAACATTAAGTCCGTGATTAATACACGTTATTAATACAAATACTTTACTGATTTCCTATCATTCTGTTTGCAATAGTTTTCATAAATGGTCATTTATTTTCATATCAAATTTTAACTAATTTGAGATAAATTCTTAACATTGGGACGAGTGAGCCATTATCGTGTTATATTAAGTAATTTTTGATTGGGAAGTACAGTCATTTTTAACATGCCATATATATATAATATATATTTCCGATAGTTAGGTAAGTCCCTCTGGCTAAACTGTCCACCATGTAGTGTCAGAATGTCACATCAGTTATAGCCTACCTGGAAGTGATATCATAAACTAGGTAGCGTTTTGACAATGTTAGGTAACATTCTGGCATATAACCATGGTGGAAATAGACGGAGATCGGGACACGGGCAGGGTTAGACAGCAGTCTGGCCGTCTCTGGCCGGGGCTTCTGCCCCGCCAGAATTATTGTCACTATGTATCTTTGTATCATTTGTGTGCCGATGACGAAGAAAATTAAACAACTTATTCGGACCAACTACACCTGAGTCTTGGACTTTCATCTTCATCAACTTTATCAACGTTAACAACTTCAACTTTATCAACTCTATTATTAAAACAACTTTAAAACGTTTTTCAAATTATAGTTTAGGCTGTAGTATACTAACTTTCCTTACAAAGAGATTCCGACTAAACTGACCAAAGGATATTACATTATTTAGACCAATGGAATTTATATAAACGTATCAAATGTACATCATGTGATGTATACAAATATTAACATACAGGTAAAAATAATCTAAAAAAAAAGATCTACAGGTTAGTCATCAAAGGATCACTCACTGTAACCTATAACACACATATACATACACCTCTTCTCTTTCACACACACTAAACATTATAGGCAAATAAAATAACACAGGTCAATACAATGTATACATACAAATTATATAAAACATGACATATTAATCACCCTATTACAGTGATATATCAGTATAGAGAGACAGGTTTTATAAACCAACAGTGTGACGTGTATATTTAGTTTCCCATTGCCAATAATATCAACGCAATAGGATTGAAGATGTTAAATAAGGTTTTCAAGTATGTCCAAAATCCAAAATCCGCCATAACGTAATATATAAAAAACCTTAAAACAGCCATATCTCAAAAACCGTTTGTTGTTCAGAGTTTCTGAAATAATAACATTGTAGTAATATATGCCATATCTAACCTTTTTTGTCACACATTTAGGTACATTGGAGCTTAAATAAAAAAGTTCGCTTTTGGGTAAAAACAAATCAAAAATTAAATAAATATTTGTTTAATTATCACTTTTTAGGAAATTTGTTTTTACCAATCAATGTAAAATGTCATTCTGATGAATTTGATGATTTCAGTTTTTCTGTTACACATGCGGTTTCCGGTGTACGCCATATTGAATCCCCCTATATATTCCGTATTAAAAATCGTTTTCCATTTTCAACTTCTTCTCAAATTCCGCCAGTTGGATTCAACTTAAACTTGCTTGAAGTAATCCTTGGTTAGTCCTGACTAAAGGGTGTTAACTTTCGGTTAGTCCGAAATCCAATATGGCCGCAATGACCACATTGGTAAAAAACTTTAAAACAACTATATCTCGAAAACCGTTGGTTGTAAAGAGTTTGTTCAAACTGTTATTAGTAGAGAAAGGTCATATCTTACTTTTATATTAACATTTAGGCACTTTGGATTTCAAATAAAAGGACTAGCGGTTGAGTAAAAAAATTAAAAAAATAAAAATTTCTATTGGTTTTTTTTTTTAATTTTCAATTTGTTCGAAATTTGTTTTCACCCATTTCACCCATCAATGCAGAATGACACTGATGAATATGATTCTTTCATTTTTTTCTGTGACATTTTCGGTTTCCGTTGTGCGTCATTTTAGAAATTTTCTTTACATATTCCTTACAAAAAAAGTCAATTAAGTAACAGTTACCTCTATTTTACCATAGACCACTTCGGCCGTTGTTGTGAAAAGTCTACTTAAAGGAGCTTTACGCACTTGACCCTTCTGCTTCTACATTAGTTTAGAAATTTTGGATTTCCACCTTTTGGCGCTAGGAGGACGAAACAGCTGTATGATTCAGTTTAATTCATTTGTTCGGCATACTGTATCTATTACTGAATTTAAAAAGTGCAGCACATGTGTGTGTAACGTCATCTCTTGGATCGTCTTCGCTTCCTATTTTCCTTTTTTACGTTTTAGTTATTCCAATCAACGTTTACTGCCAGGTGTTGCCCTACTCAGAATCGTCATTATATGGCACAGGCCTTTAAAAAGACATAGAACAAACAAATTAAATGTCATACGCAATTTAGATATATTTGTTTAATTTTTCACTCGCTTCACTTCTCATCACTGCTATATAAATAACAATAAACAAGGTAAATAGGTAATATGCTATACATGACCACATATATTTTAGGTGATAAGCACTGACATCGTCATGGATATAGGAAACAGTCTCAACCCTGCTATTGACGTTGGGCAAATCGAGGGCGGCTTTGTTCAGGTAAGTACAAATAAAATAATCATATCTTAGCTCTTGACGTTGGACAAATTGAGGGCAGCTTTATTCAAGCAAGAGTAAATAAAAAAAATCTGCATCAAGCTCTTGACGTTAGGCAAAGTGATGACGTGTAGGTCAAGGTCAGTGGAAGGTGAAACAGTTAATTGTAGGTGGCGTTCTTTAGGATAACAGAAACTAAAACAATCTGAACCTCTGTCATAAACGTTTGGAAAATTGAGAGCGACTTTGTCAGGGAAATTATGAATAAAATAATCTGACCCCAGGTCTTCACTTTTGGCAAATTGACGTCGGCTTTCTTCAGGTAAGTATAAAATGAAACAGTCGGAACCCAAATCATGAAGTTGGAACGATTAAATTGATGTCTGGCCCTTAAACTTTGGCATATTAAGTTGTAATAAAGTTAGTAAAATATGAAACAATTGTATAGTCTTTACGTTTGTTTCTATAGTTTATTATAAACACATAGCGTTTGGGTTCCCTATCATAGCATGAAACTGTCTATTTTTGCAAATCATATTTGATTTACGTTTTCAACCTTTTATAAATGTACAAATTCAGATGAACACATGTATTTCTATATACAGGGGTATGGATGGATCACGTTGGAGGAATTACGAATCTCACCTGAGGGTCGGACTGTCGAAAGTGGTCCTGTTGATTACAAAATCCCGGGAGTAAGGAACATTCCCCGTCGGATGAAAGTTTCAATACTCAAGGATTGTCCTAATAAGGGCACCGTGTATTCCTCAAAGGTAAAATAGAAATGTTTGAATATATGATCATCAAAATGTCGTTCCTTGGGATTTTGACTTGTTTTCTGCAGTGTCTATTAAAAGAAACATTTTTAATAGCTTAATATTTCTTTCCTTACTGCAAAATACATTACCATATTACTTTGATTCTTATTTCGTTTTATTAGTAAATGGCTATTTACAGCTTAACTTTCAGATTTGTATACTTACATGCAGGGAAACACAATTTCACATTTAACACTACCTTTTATAAAACGAAACATAACAATAACATGTAAATTGAATGATGCGTATTCCCACAATAAAGTCTACTTTGGATGAATGACAGCAGTCCTAGGTGTTGTCTATGATTCCCATTTTCTGTGTGTTATTGAAAACATTGACACTGATTAACGTTATGGCAAAACTGATTTTTGCTTTTCAAAAACCTTACATTTTATTCCTCAATTTTGCATTTATTGGCTTACCTGGATTTGACCAAGATTTACATGGCGATTAAGCAGAAGACACTTACTCTTCTGGAACACCTGCTCTTATTCTTTGGTGCTTTTACGAGCATCTTCATGTCAATCTTTCCTTTGTTCGTATTTTGCCTCTAGTTTAATCGATTTTGAGTTGGATTATGGGTTTGTTGACGCTTAGGTATTCTCTGATTTATTTTTTGCTTTATATTGAATAGATTTTATTTCCTTCTCCTTATATTTAGGATCTAGTTGCTAGTTGCTATATGCTAGTATCTAAAAAGCAATTATTACCGGAAATCCCGTCTATAACCGTTTTTGAAATATATCAAAAACGTTAAAATGTGTATGATTATTATGAAAGTTAAAATGCAAATTTAAGTTTAAACTGTAATGTTATACACATTATTAAACAGCTTTCTGGTCCTTTTTAGGGTGTTGGCGAGCCTCCTCTTCTCTTAGCAATATCAGTTTATATGGCACTAAGGGAGGCCATCCGAGCTTGCCGAAAGGATGCTGGACTGTCTGCTCCATTTGACCTTGACATTCCTTTAACTGCCGAAAACATTCGGATGTCTTGTCCGATTGAAATTCCTACAGGGAAGCTAGATGTGAAAACCATGAGGAAAGGACAAAATGGACTTCAAATACAGCAAAACCCAAATTAAGTTGTGTTTGTAAAGTTGAGTTACGTAATGAAATATGTCCCCTAATATTATCACGTGAATACTTTCGTGAAAGATCCGTTTTATGTACTTACACCGTATAAAAAACATTTTTTTCCGTTTTTGTAAATATTTGTGAGGTTTTAATTTCTTTTTATCTTTTTTTTTTCATTAGAGAAGAAGTTAGTTTATGATTATATGATTATGCTTGTATTTGTTATTAAACACATACAAATAAACATACTATGCATAAACAATAATATATAATGTTTGAATAATGGTGATTAGCACCGCGCCATTACATCATTGTACTGTTATTTCATAATATGTATTTCTTATTACGCTGTGTTTCGTTTTCTTTTCCTTCTTTGACTTTTTCCAAGCTATGCGCTAACATGGCTTCAGTCTTATTGTGACTTTTTCTATTCCAGAAGTGGCATGAATGGGATGTTGATTTTGAACAACTCAAAAAATCTTCTGATCAGTCTTGAGCACACCCTCCTCAAAAAATGTTTCGTTCATCCAAACATTTGATTTTTCCAACCTATGCACTACCATTCCACATACCAAACTAAAAGAACGTCATTATGAAAGTTTTTTATCCAAGAAATGTGGACGACGATACAAATACATGGTAAATCATTGGTGTTAATTTTTTCAGTCCAATTTTGTTATGTCCACATATCAGTTTTTTCTTCAAACTTATGCATATTTATCTAATTGATTAAACAGATTTATTTTAAAACCGTCTTCTGGATTGCCTTGTGTTGTGCATTTTTAATTTTTATCATATATGCATCATAGCTATACTTTACATTGTTATATAATTGGGATGTAACATTATCACTAAATATTTGCAGTCTACACTGATATTCACTCGATAACCATTGTACTGCAAACAAGTGTTATTTTCCAATAAATATACTTGAGAACGTGCAACATTTCTATGACGTCGACAACAATACATGTGGGCGGAGCTATGCAAATTATCCCATTTATCACAATTGCATGACGTCATTAACAAATGACATGGGCGGAGCAAGCTACGGCTTATGCCAACTTCATGCTGTTACATGTATTGAACTGTTTTCCCGTTTGTAAGTTTTGAAATGAAATATATGTCTGCAGATGGGGCTAAATTGAACAGAAAAGTTATGAACCATTTACAGGAAAATACTGTAAATATAAGAATTAACCTTTGATTTTGTTTAGTTTAATAGATCATAAATCCTACTGAGCAGTCAGTAAATTTAACGTAAACGCTTCGCGTTTACGCAATTTACCTCGTGTTCAATTGGATTTATGATCTAATAAACTAAACAAAATCAAAGGTTAATCCTTAATTGGTCCAAATGGCATTGCGTTGTCCCGTTGCAATTCTTCATGACGTCACTGCAAAGTCAATTTAACATATCGGCTCAATCTGATTGCAATCATATCTTGATCTCCGCGCCGTTTCGTTAACTTCTCTATGTTGCGCTAGGATCTCACAACATCCCATAGGAGTCACGTCCCAATGACCTTTTGCATTAGCCAATCAAATTACAAGTTTTAGAATCTGAAATGTGAAGTTTTGAGGTGACACAGCGTGTGTAATCGTGTATGTACGTTTAATAATTTCGTCAAAAAAGTAGTTGTGCAAAGTTGTTACGAAATGACTTACTGCAGATGTTAGCGTAATTAGAAAAGTCTACTGGTGTATCGTAAAGAGGCGACAAAGGTAACCAGAACATGACCTCTTATGGAATGTTGTCAAATGTAACGGAGTGAGAGGAAGCATATACATTTTAATTAGATTGCGTATCGACAGGTCCGTGGAATGATGTATTGACCCGGCCCTCAGTGTACTTGTATTTAGGCACAACAAACTAAAATCATGACGGACACAGTCAAGATATAACTGTTACAGTTAACTACTATGAAGATATATAATTACAAGATGACGTAACACACATATGCTGCACCTTTTAAATTTAGTAATAGATACAGTATGCCGAAAAAAACCGTATCATACAGCTGTTTCGTAACAGTGTTACAAAATTTAGCAAAAGAGTTGACGGAGTTACGGAGTACATGTTAGTACAATATTACACTTATGCTTAATATTAATTTTCCTTGTTGTCGATTTAATTGTTGAAATTAATTTCTGTTTATTTTAATGACAAATCAGTAGAAATCATATTTAACGCAATAGGAATATTAAGAATTATGTCTAGATGTGCATTCATTTTTTCATAGTGGTTACCATGATAGCCGGTAGCTACTGCACAAACAGTTTTTTCATATAAACTGCCACTACTTTTCAGTTACTTGACAGATTTCAGTTAGACTTGATCACATGTTGTCAGTAAAAAAGGCAATACAACCCTGGCTTTTGATTTATTGAAATAAGATACTGTTAGATTTTGACTTAATTTGGTAAATACATGTAGGTGTATGAGTTTTGATTCCATGACAACCATGCTGATGCCAATTGTGACCTCTGAATAGTGAAAATTTATATTGTTGTACATATTGTCCGACTTTAAAGGCACAGTAAACGGGGAAGCCTAACTTCACTTTATACGTTTTGTTTCCTTGACAACCATGTTGGGGCAAATGTTTTGTGCCATGGCAACCATGTTGAGGCAAATGTTTTGTGCCATGACAACCATGTTGAGATAAATGGTGGTCGAAACAAAGGCAGACATTTACGATATTTCGCCTAAATATGGTTGAACGTTCAGGTAAGAGAGGCGTAAACTCAAACAACGGGTGTTTGTAATTCTTTATACTTCTTATAACAAATAACATGTGAGTATAACCATCGACTCTTGTTTATCAAAGACAGGTATCCCATGATCATGCGGATCGCCTTGGTTAGCTTTTAGAAAACTGTAAATAAATCATTATTATGAATGATATTTTTACACGCTTTATTTAACATAATCTTGTGTACTTGATTGAAGAACGTATACGTATCAGCGGTAGCTATAGGTGGTTAATTAGATACTAATGCAAATAAGTCACTGTTCTGTTATTGCAAAATAATTTCCAACTGGCAGAGGAACTGAGGAGATAATGTCTAATGAAACGTTCATCATGTTTAAACACTAGGTTTTAATTCATTTGATATCGACCTTTCTTCATTTGAGAATGAATTAGTTGACCGATCAAGTATTATTCATAATTGTGCTCACACCAACTTGGATCGGTAGCCACGTGTAGTGCTTAAATAACTGCAATATCTAGATATCACCAAACTTCTACCTATTGGTGTTTAGAACACTTTGTGAAAAACAATGTGGCGCAAGATAACAATGATGATTTAAAGTATCAGTAAACATCAATTGTTGAATGAGTCGTCAAACAGTGTAAATCAAACAGACACAGTAGACGTTAAACCTTCAACGATATAATTACATATACCCACTCGATCCAGAGGTCGGAAGTGAAACACGCGTTGTTTAAAAAAGATAAATATTTGTTGTAAACAAATGAAGCCTTGATATTTTCAGCATACATTGTTGTCTATTTCCAGGTAATCAATAATATATATAATTAAAGTACGCCACGACATTAAATGATGTATGTATAAAAACGTTTGTTGCTATGTTTTACATTACATTATACAAAGTAACACTTATGTGATAAGTTTCCAATTGTTTCTCAAATGACTAAACTACCCAGCACAAGTAGGCATACAAACTAATTCATTCACACAATAGTTAATGCATCAATGCTTGTTGGAGATTTTTGCTATCTAACGCACCTATGTAAAATATTTGAAAAGACTAGAATAGATATATTGTCATTTCATTGATAAACATTTTCTGACATACTTATTCTATTAATCATTTAATGGTTTCACAAGTTCGCAAACAAACTACATGATAAACATTCTGACCTATATGTCAACATAGCTAAGGGCATCAATAGCTATCAAAGTCGATTGTAACATCTATACTATATAGATTGCTTCAATTTCTGCTTTCAACTTTGAAGATGGACGTTTTTGAGTTTGCTTATTAGTGATGATGACTCGGTGCTCATTTTTAGGAGTTTTACTTGGATGTGACCAATATTTACATGGCGGGTGTCGTCGATGACGCAGAAGACACCTAATCTTCCGGAACACCTGGTCTTATTCTCTTGTACTTCTACGAGGGTCTCAACATAATTCTTTCCTTTGTTTCTATTTTGCCTCTATTGTAATCGATTTTGAGATCGGACCATGGTTTTGTCGACGCTTTGGTAAAATAGCTCGGGCTAACACATAAATAAAAGGCTCAATGTCCATAGAAATTATATCATGTAAATTAGTAAAGCTTGATTTCGTTAATAAGTTTGGATGAAATCAACATGTTAACAAAATGAAATATAATTGCTGTCATTGCACCAAAGGATGTGAACTTTTAAAATTTATCAAACATCATTTGTTTTTGACGATGATGTAGGAATCATAAATTTCCTACTGAAAATTGAAAATCTTGAATACATGAATGACGTCTTTTTATTATCTGTTTTTCCTTTAAAAAAAACATTTGAAAAGGACGTAAAAATAATCAAAAAAAAAAAATGTTATGTCATTAAAGACGACCTTTTCTTATCACTCTTTTTTGTGTTTCCTCATTCTGTGGGTTTACCCTCATCATTAAGGGAAAAATAGACAATACCGAAGCCTTAACAAAATCATAATCCGTACTCAAAATAGATAAAACCAGGGGCAAACTATGAATAAAGGAAAGATTTACATGAAAACCATGTAAAAGTACAAGCGAATAAGACCAGGGGTTCCAAAAGAGTCATCTTCGCTAGCCAAGGGTTACGATCCGCACATCCATCTTCACTCTTGGCATATATAGACCACATTTCTTAAATCTTGCGACGAGAATTTTCATTGGATGCAGCTAGGTCTGGCTGCGTCCAATCAGAGCGCACCTTACATTTGATCACGCGCCCTTCTTATGGGACAGAAAAAAATGTAAACAAACATGGCACAGTGTCGACTGTGTCATGGATCTTTACCAGTAAAACAGAGAAGAACAATCTTCAACGACACATTTACGGTAAGGACTCAGTGCGTGGATCGCCGTTTCCTGATGCTGTCTAATTTGATCAAGCTTGAATTTTTCACAGATCAACCGAATGAGATGTTCTTCCTTGTTTACATTCATTGCAAAAGCCGTTTTGTTACACGCATTTTGATTGGTCGGTGATTACGTGATTCAAAGGGACACAACACACACCGACCGCTAGGTGGCAGACACGGGAGCTTTCAATTTTGCCATGATATATTCCAGGGGTGTAGATAACATAGGTGATCGTAACCCCTGGATATCGAGGATGCAAAAGAGTAAGCGTTTTCTGCTTAATCGATGACACCTGACACCTGTCATGTTAATATTTGTCACGTCCAAGTAAACATTAAGTTCTCAAAATGAGAACCGAGTATCGTTATCAATCGCAACAAGCGCAACAAGTAAACACACTAATGAGCATACTCAAAAACATCCATCTTCATATCACTTAAAGATACAAAATATTTCTAAATGAGACACAAATGGCGACAATAAAACTTGCCCTACATCTCTCGAATCCTTGTGTCGATATTTAGAACAAGCCCTAGAAAATTGAATCAACTGCGACATATAAACACAATAAGTTGATGAAGCAGGGATGTTACTATCAAGAAATGGACATTTCACGATAGGAAAATTGAAATCATTACTTTTATCATATAGCTTAGTAGTGAGCTGTCCATATTGGAACGACTGCTTCACCCGTTGTCAGTATAATGTGACCGGCTGGGGTGTTCGTCTGGGAGCTTTCAACAGTATACTTCAGTGTGGTAGCACTTTTCATCGGCAAAGGATCAGGACTATCGCAAGAGGTCTTACACGAACTAACCACAGCCTCCCAAATACGCACCCATTAAAACGCATCCAAAACGCATACACCGGGATACCGTCCTTTAATGAACATGGCTGTTGATGGAACGTAAAAACAATTAAAACGAACTTAACCCCTCTTTCACCTGATATGTCATGAACTCGCTGGTATTTAGACATTTTATATGTTTTTAACCAGCACATTCCAGAAATAAGATAAATTCATAGCAATAACACACTATCAATCAGTCGACTCCTGACCACCAGTGAGAAGCCTTTGTACCTCAGTATATGATAGCAGGCGTGTGCGCTTCAGTATTTGATGGTAGGCGTGGCTTAGGTTTTATACAGAACTAGTCTAGTTTTACTTCTAAATTCATAAAAAAAGGGGTTTTACGATCCTGATCCTTCTGCTTTTACATTAGTTTAAAAATTTGGATTCCTACATTTTGCCCTATAGCATCACTGGAGAGTCCTAGGAGGACCAAACAGCTGCAGCTGTATGATACAGTTTTTAATTTTTTTCGGAACATTATATCTACTACTCAATTCAAAAGATGCAGCATATGTGTGTGTTACGTAATCTTGTATGCCACTGTACATGGCGGTAGGCGCGGCTCGCTTGCCTCAGTATAAGACGGTGGGCATGGCTTATGTGCTTCAGTATAAGATGGTTGGCGTGGCTTCTGTGCCTCAGTATAAGATGGTAGATGTGGCTTGCTTGCCTCAGTATAAGACGGTGGGCGTGGCTTGTGTGCCTCAGTATAAGACGGTGGGCGTGGCTTGTGTGCCTCAGTATATGATGGTTGGCGTGGCTTGGATGTCTCAGTATATAATGGTTGGCGAGGCTTGGATGTCTCAGTATATGACGGTGGGCGTGGCTTCTGTGCCTCAGTATAAGATGGTAGACGTGACTTGCTTGTCTCAGTATATGACGGTGGGCGTGGCTTGTGTGCCTTAGTATATGATGATCGGCGTGGCTGGTGTGCATCAGTATATGATGGCAGGCATGGGGTCGTGTTTGCCTAACTAATGGCTTCGAATTCAGTTAAAACAAAAGTGACGTGCTTAATTTATCATTTAATCGAGTAAAATATCAAAAGAAGTGTAATGCATTATCTCTTTCAAAAGCAGCGTTGTAATTTTATTGTTTACTCGTAATAGTCGATGAGTTAAATTTTCGTTCAGTATTTATAATTGCAACAGTTCACTAAGTACCTTTAATGGAATTTTAAAGATACATTTAAGCGGGGTCTAGCGCGCCTTATTCAATCGGGCTTTACAGCGGGGTGCGTGAAGTCTGATATTTCTCAACTGTGTTGAAACTCTTTTTCTGTTAAAAGCATCACAAGATGGCCGGTAACCTTCTCTATTTATTAATCCTGTTTGCGTTTGGTTCCTGTGATATTGATGTCACACAGATGATTGAAATATCGGACATGAAAAACGTACGACTTGGCACCGGTGGAAATCTTGCTATAACCAAATCCAGCGCCTTACATTGCGCGGTAAACTGCATCAGCGACTCCTCATGTGTGTCGTTATCGTACCACGCTGACGAAAAACGCTGCTTCATCTATGACTTCGTGGTCAGTAGTGGTACGGCGGGAACCGTTTCAGAAAATGGTTGGATATCATACAGGAAAAACAACGGTAAGTTATAAGAGATTCTAACAAACCAAAACTTTTGGTGGGCGCATATTTCGTGGTTTCGCTATAAGACTATTCCATTGGTTTAATGAATTTGTGAGTATCAAGGACCTGATATATTTGAAATTGCTTCATATACTTTGAATTTCTCCTCCGGCAACTGGAATTCAACGGAATTCTCGAATTGGAGTAAGAGAAAAACTCTTTTAAATTAAAACAATAATATTAATTAACGAAATATATAAACTGAAATAAAATAAATAAAAAAGCCGGGTAAAAATGCATAGCTTCGATCCGTTTTGATTTTTATAAGTCGCACGGGCATATGGCTGCGGTATTCAAAGGATATTAAAGACAATATTAACATAGATGACATTATAATGACTCCTTCTTCGTCATGTTCATGTTCTTCATCCCCATTTTGGTATGGGCCAAGCTGGACTCATAGTAACCAGCAATCTGAATATCATCCCCAACATAAAACTGCGGGAGCTTTTCATGAAAGGTCCTAAGTATCGCGAGACTCAATCTATCAAATGGAATGTGAATTTCAAGATGTTTATTGACTTTGTGGAAAATTACGCCAGACAATGGGTAAACATGAACATGCTGAAATGGATTCACTTTCAGGGTGGATTAAATCTATCAAGTCCTCTATTCAGAAAAGAATCAGCAGTTTGCGATACAAAATGAATATTAAAGGCCCAATATACGTAGCTTTCGGCAAATCTTGAAGCGAAAATCAAGCTTAATAAGCTTTTATATTTATAGATATAGTTAAGATTAACTGATATCAGCAATATTCAAGATGAATTCTTACGTGGTTACCGGTACAGTAGCAGTTGAAACTCGGTATTTGTAAACACGCGTCCATTTGAACCGTCTTCTCACTTCGGTTTGTTGTTGAAGTGGGCCCCACCTGAATTATTTTCAATTCTTTTGATTTTTTTTCTGTCAAGACTTTCTTGGTATTTACCGCTCGGGTTTACTTCGTTTTAGGCATATTTTTGCATGGTTATCAACTGGATTTTTTTTTCAGAATTTTTCAGAATCACGAAAAAATTACTGAAGTTACGTATATTGGGCCTTTAAACACAAGTCGATATTTCTTAACCCAAATGTTCGAACAACACTCAAAGACCTACATGACAAGTATGTTGTTGTGTCTGCAGACAAGGCATCTAATAACCTGATCCTGGTTTGCAAACACTATTAGTACATTCATTGTTTGAAAAAAGAACTTGATCTGCTTGATACCCAAGGTAACACTACGCATTTTTCGAAAAATGAATTACTTTCCAGCCATACATCAGTTTTACAATCAGTCAAAATACTCGTTAAAGATAAAGACGCTGACTCACCTCGGCTATGTTGTATACCTAAACTACCCAAGGATCCTTATAAGCAACGTTTTAACTCTGACACTCCTCATTGCTCAACCAAGCCATTATCAAGATTTGTTACTGCCATTCTTAGTACCGTTAAACCAGGGCTTCAGTGTAATTTTGACAATGTAAACTCCAGAAGGGGCATTAATGGGATGTGGATTACGAAAAACCTAAAGGATCTTTTTATCAATCTCGAACATCTCCTCCTAAAAATGTCTTTTCGATCAAAACAATATATTTTTCCACCCTGTATACTACGATATAACATACCATTATGAAAGAATGTCTTCGGTCTCTCATTATAAGAAATTTCTTTTCCAAGGAAAGTGAACGGCGATACAAATACATGGCTGTGAGCTATCTTGGACCATACTTTGTGAACAACACAGCAAAAGCTATGTTGAAATATACCGAGGAAGATATAGTACGATTGACAATATCTTTGTTGAGTTCGGACTGTTGGTATTCCCATAGGAACTAACTGTACTCAACTTTTGGCTGACTTGTTGTTGTTTTCATTCGAGGCTGAATTTGTCGAAGGGCTTATCAGGGCGGGTAACAAAAACCTTGCCAAATCGCCGATGTGTTGTCTATAAACAACAAAAGGTTTGCTGACCTAGTCGATCGTATATATTCTACTAAACTTGAGATTAAAGACACAACAGACTCTCCTACATCAGCTTTTTACCTCGATCTTTACTTAAACTATGACCAACACGTGCAACTTACTACTGAGCTGTTTGATAAACGTGACGATTTCGATTTTCCGATCGTCAACTTTCCCTTTTTTCCATTCTATGGTTTTCACATGTCGTAGTTGATTTGTTTTTCTAGGGCTTGCTCTGAATATGGAGATTTTCCGGATATATGTGAATTGCTAACGAACAAACTTACGATACAGGTATTCGAAAGATGCAGGCTAATGAAAACTATGGGCAAGTTTTATGGTCACAATATTGATCTCAATAAGAAATATTCTGTATTTGGTTTGTGTGGTATAAAGATGGACGTTTTTGAGTTTGCTTATTAGTGTGTTTACGTGTTGTGATGAATATGATGACTCGGTTCTCATTTTTAGGATTGATGCCTACTTTGATGTGACCAAAATTTACATGGCGGGTGTCGTCGATGAAGCAGAAGACGCTTACTCTTCCGGAACACCTGGTCTTAAATTCTTGTGCTTTTTCGAGGGAATCGGTGTTAATCTTTTCTTTTGTTCTTATTTTGCCTCTAGTTTAATCAATTTTGGTTTTGGATTATGGTTTTGTTGACGCTTTGGCGTTCTCCGATTTATTTGTATCTACCATCTGTACATGTGTGTATATATGGACCGCACTTTAACAGATATGATATTTAAAAAAAATGGTTTTTATCTTAGAATTGTCAGTTATCCTCTTTAAATATCCATTACAGGAATATCAGTTTTATCTCCTTGTTGTTATCCGTATTTGCTGATAATATGAATGCTAGCGGTTATAATATGATTTGTTTTGAAAATATGCTGATATAGTTAACAGGTGATTTGTGAAAATAAACGATGCTTGATAGAATTGTTTCATCTCCGTTATAAGAGTGAGTAAATGCTATGTATTTGTAGCGCATGTTATAAAGATTGACCTTAATATCTGCTGAGCATTTCGTTTTGCGCTATCTTTAGCAACCGCAAATATCGAAATAAAATCCACCGCGGACATTCAAAACCAGATGATGTCATCGTTTTATTCCATATATGCCAGTAAAAAGTCTCATTAATTCTCCATTCTTCACAGTGAACTGTCCCACTGACCAGGGATATATCTATAGCCCGACCGTTGACTGGTGTTACAAGTTATTTACAGTAAGTGTGAGCGTTCTATCTGCGAGTACCCGATGTAACCAAGAAGGCGGACGTCTGCTGAGAATCGACTCCGAGGAGAAGCAGTTACACATCACTGACTTTCTGAGTAAGTTTTACTTATTTAAGGATACATTAGCCATAACCACAGTTATCTAATTTGAGTAGTGATACGGTACATAATACAAACATTTTCGTAGTACACGATTTGCATTTAAACAGAACTAGTATAAATTTACTTCTAAATCCATAAAGTAACAAGTTTTTGCGCACCTGACTCTTCTGCTTCAGCATATATGTGTGTTACGTCATCATTGATAACGCCTTTTCTTGGAGATGCAGGTTGATGCGAACTATGCGCAAGCTTTATGGTCGCAATATTTGTCTCATTAAAAATATTCTGTATCTTATTGTGATATGAAGATGAACAATTTATAGTATTTTCATTAGTATACTTACCAGTTGTGAATGAGAATGATAAATCGGTACCCACTTTGAGAACCAGCTGTTAACATGGATGTGGCCAAGATTTACATCGCTTGTGTTATCGATGAAGCGGAAAGCGTTTACTCTTCGCCTTGTCTTATTCTCCTACTTTTACAAGGCTCTCCATGCAAATCTTGCGCCTTGATCATTATTTTGCCTCGAAATTTTAATCAAATTGAGATTCGGAATATTGCTTTGAAGACCAAAATGATTCCCCGTTACCCATGGCACGCGGGCCAATATGACGGCATTGCTACGGGAGAAAGATTTATTTTAAAAATGAGAGGTACTAATTTGGGCCTTTCTGCGGCCTATCAGTGATAAAGTTAATATTTAGCAGAAAGATATTTTGAAGTCAGCTGCATATTGTATTAGGTTCATAAAATGATTTTGTTTGGGCTCATAGCAGGTTGTAAATAAGTAGCAGGTTGGATGATTTTAGTAGAAACAATTGTAAAAAATAGATACGGTAGGTCAAAGTCACATAATTCTATCTGTTCTATTTTGATATCAAATACTTAAGAAAACATTTCATCAACCGACTTCAAAATAGATTGACAAAAAAATTATCACCCCTATATAAAAATTATAACATATATTTGACACGATTTCGCCTTTATGGGCCTGCCGTTCAAGTCCCTAGAGAGTCCAGACCTACTTTTTATACACAATCGATTCCCCCATCACGCAAACATACTTCGGACCGAATCAAAGTAGAATCCTGGTACTTCTATGGGAGATTTAAAACCATTTGCTGCTTTTCCAATATTGGGCCCTACCGTTCCCGCTTTAGTTGGCCGTTAACCTTTGTATATACAAAATTGATTTCTCGTCTTCTAAAGTGGATTTTAAAATTATTTACTTGGTTTCCCCTATTGAAACCCACACCGCAGTCCCCAATCGGCTAATGCCCATTGTATATAAATTACCGCTTCCTCGTCATTCAAGAATACTTCTGACGACATTGGAACAGCATTCTGGCATTCCCACAGAAGAAAGATTTTTAAAACAATTGCTTAACCTTTGAAGCCCAGACCTTCAGGCTCCGGAGGGACAAGACCTACCATCTATATATAAAATTTAATCTTAACTCCGTCCCCTGCAATTTACATTTGGTCAATATCTGTTCAGTCGTTCATGTCAAGTAGCGATTTACAGAATAGCATAACCACAAGATCGCAAGCCCTTTGTGTCATAGAATCAATCGTCGAACACAACTTTGATTTCACCTTGTTTGCATATAATTTCTAACACCTCAAAATCAATACATTCTATATCATAGATAGATGACTTAGTGATGTTAGACAAAGCTGGATATAATGAACGAGATTTGTTTTATCTTTTCAGTTTCCCATGGTGTATCGACCATATATATTGCGGGTCATTCTGCAAACAGGGATGGTGTTTTTCTTTATGAGGACGGTACAGCTTTATCTTATTTCAACTGGGGTGCCAACCAACCCGCTTCTAAAACGAGCATCAGTATAAACCAACTTGGCGCTAGTTTCGTATGGAATTGTGGACACGGAACGATGTACCGTCCTTATATGTGTGAAATATAAAAACAATATTCTCCAGGAAATCTATCTGATATCTGAATTGTCATAACCGAAATAAACCAAAAAATGTTTTAAATCATAAATCACTGTCGTGTTCTATCAGTGCTGACAGTCTGAAATGTTCAGAATCAAACGTCTAAGCTAAATAACTTTTTTCTCTGGTATTTCTTTAATACAACGATTAACACATTTTATTTTTAATTGTTTAGATATACCCAAGTGTTCAGTTCCACGAGACACTGCCTAGTTACGGGATACATACCATAGTAAGATAGGTAGATCAAGCAGAAAATATGTATTTCCATAATTCAATGATACTCAAAATGTTATTATCAATGGTTAGCCGCAGTAATTCCTGATAGAATGAATGATGTTAAATTCACATGTAGAATATCTTAGGTCTGTAACGTAATGTCCTGCCTATTGCCCGCGAGCTCTACGATATCTTAACATCAGATGATGCATATTGAGGGCTATATGCAGGTGCGGACAATCTATGGATTTTTTTACAAAATTATAAACAAATACGGTCTATACGTTGTTAAACGTTTCCACTTTTATCAACATGTAGATCTACGCTATTTGTAAACAAAATATATCATTGATAAGCTTATATATAGCTTGAATTGTACACATAAACATACATATTTACAAAAAAACGCAATATTTCCATCACATGTCTCTGATTTCCAACCTTCAAAACAACAAATCATAAAGTCACATACGAAGTACACTTGTACTCACCAGGAATACATTCGACGTATAACACGCGGGCTATCTGCCAGGTCGGGTTATCTGAAATTTATTTCACAAAGCCTCAAAAATGCCTTAATATACTTCCTACGGCGCGGGTATTATGCTGGAAATTACGGTATCATTATTCCTTATAATATATACACCTAGTTACCGCTTCCTTCAATTGGGTACAGATTGACTTAAAAACTGCATGGCCATGACTATATACATGTAAGTGGTAAACTATCTTTCATTTCGGATTAAGTTACGATTGAATTATGTATTACACAAGAGGCTCACTTGGCTTTCACCAAGGCGGCCAGGGTTTAATTCCCCGACTGAACGTGAAAAGGTGCGGGGTCACTTGCTCGACCACGTGTGTTTTTCTCCGGGTACTCCGGTTTCTTCCCACAATAAGACCCCTCGCCCGCCAACATCCGGGCCAGCAAGAGTGAACAATATAAGATGGAGAGCTTGTTTCATAATTGTTGTACAATAAATAAAGTTTATAAATATATAGCAAGAAGTTGTTGTACAAGGTTTCTCTTCCTCATGAGTTATTTATTTTTTAAAAGTTAAAAGACACAGGATTTGAATTTTTATTTTGTAACCCTTGAAAAATGAAAAATAATATGAAAGAAAAATACCATACAAAACAACCTAGAGTCTGAGTAACTGGTGTCTACAACAACAAATACTTATAAAAAATAAACGTTATACACACTCATGTGCTACGTCATATAAACGTAATATACACACATGTGTTACGTCATATAAACGTAATACACACACTTGTGCTACGTCATATAAATATTATCGATTTCTGTTTGTGATATCAGTTCCAGCATAATTATAATATAAAAAATACAAAGACTGAAAAGAGTGGATTAATGATCTCATAAACTAAAAAAATAACAAAGGTTAATTCTTATATTCACAGTATGTTTCTGTATATGGTTCATAACAACTTTTCAGTTCAATTACGCCCAATCCCCAGAGACATTTCATTTCAAAACTTGCAAACGGTTCAATAAATGTAACAGCATGAAGTTTGCATAATCCGTAGCTAGCTCCTCCAATGTCAATTGTTGATTACGTCATACAATTGTTTTTCGAATAGGGTAATTTGCATACCTCCGCCAACATGTATTGTTGTCGACGTTATAGAATTTTGGCACATTCTCAAGTCAAGTTATTACAAAATAACTCTAGTTTGCAGTATAATGGTTATCGAGTGAATGTCATTGTAGACTGTAAATATTATGAATTTTTCAGACTGATCCAGAATGAGTTCTAAGGTTGGCAGTTTTGAAAGGTTCAAAATACCACGCTTCACCTCACTACTCAGCCAATCGACCAAACACAAGGTCACCTGGTGTGTATTCCACTGTGTACACATGTAAAGTGTCAGATCAGTAAGCTGTATAAATTGGCTATTCAATTATAATGACTGTGTGTTTCACATTATAATATATATTTAAGCATTGAACTGTTACCAGATGTAGTATACAGTCTATATGAATACAATTTGGGTGGCAGATAAATAGAATGTCGCCCGTTAGGGCGACATGATTATTTATCTGTCACCCAAATTGTATTCATATCGACTGTATACTACATCTGGTAATAGTTCAATGCTTATATTTACATTTCCGGTAATTTTAAAATTTGCCTGCAGCTATATCTTTGGGTTAAAGTCGGTAAACGTTCTCCATTTTTCCATGTGTGTTTCTTTACTGGAAGAGTCTGATTTAAATCAATATCATCTGAGCTATTGACTCAAATCAATTATTCATGTTATCTGAGGCGGAGTGCAAAGCGTTGACCTAACGTAGTCCAACATGGCGTCAGAAATGACGTCACAATAACCTGATTTAAATCAGTGTTATCTGAGCGATTGATTCAAAGCCATCATACATGCTATCTGAGGCGGAGTGCAAAGCTTTGATACAACATAGTCCAACATGGCGTCAGAAATAACGTCATGTGATGTGGATTGCAAATTGTAGTATACAGTGTCATATATTACAATTTGGTTTAGTAATGATATATAAGCAAAGGCAACACAGAATGTAAATATTAGTAAATGAACCAGGAAAACATGTTAAAAGTGGATTTTAGAGAAATCTGACCGCACGGTCACACTCAGTATGAAGACCACCCCGCTATTAAGGTGGTCTTCATAGAGAGGTTTCACTGTATATGAATAGATTTCCGTCTAGTGGCAGCTGGGGTAGATCTATACATATTGTATTTGTTCTTGCGCGTAACGGAATGGTGGGTCAGTAGATATAACGCTCATTTTCACCAAGATTAATGGTTTTGAATTTCCTATAGAAAAAAAGCATATGCATTTCACACAGACGAAATTAAGTCGATGCATACAGATTAAGAAAAAAATAAAATTAGTTACAATCACCGACAGGTATGGATACCAAATTAAATTCAACAGTATCTGATTTGTATATGAAGTTATAAATCGCTACTCGCTGTGAAAAAAGTAAAACTTTACTGAAAGTGTATTGAAATCGAATTTGATGGTCTGTAAAATCATGATGATTTCGTCATGGGTGGATTAACAGTTATTTCGTTTATGGTTGGTCATGCATACCTAACTTTGATACGGATTTGAGCACGATTTTAAATTTTAGAATATTTTCGCTGACATTCCCAACAAATTGAAGTCAAAGGCTGATGGAATTTTAGACGATGGAGCAAGAAATGTACATGTAGTCCTATATGTTCCATACTAACGTTATTGATAGTACCTTGTTGATGGCAAATGGGATCGCAAAACGCAACCACATCTAAATTCATGCCTGAAAAAAATATATTAGCAAGAAAAGGAAGCATAGCTACCGGCCACAAAATCTTGTTATGAAAATGACTTGGTTACATTAAAAACAAATAAATAAAAAGAGAAGAAAAATGAAAAAAAAAAGATGAAAAAAAAAAAAAAAATTATTCCCAAGCTCAGGAGAACGTTCTAGACAGGATGAATTGATTTAAGGATTAACTTTCTATTTTGTTTAGGTTATCGGAGGATAACTACAATGGAAAACGGGTAAGTTATACATAACCGGCTTCGGCTTCGCCGGTTATGTATAATTGACCCGTTTTCCATTGTAGTTATCCCCCAATAACCTAAACAAAATAGAAAGTTTATCCATTTATATTTACAGTATCTTTCTGAAAAATGTTCGTAACAATTTTGTTCAAATCTGCGGACACAGATTTCATTTCAAAACTAATAAACGTGGGAATGGTTCAATAAATGTAAAAGCATGAAATTTGCAAGCTCTGCCCACGTTCATTGTTGGTGACGTCACACAATTGTGTTTCACACTGTAGGATTTGCATAGCTCCGCCCACATGTATTGTTGTCGACGTCATAGAAATTTGTCACGTGTTTGAATACAGTTATGTGGCGTTAATGATAGTCTGTTGAGCAATGGTTATCGAGTGAATGTCAGTGTAGACTGTAAATATTGAATTGTAATTACATTATTTGTTTATGTTATTTGATCATTTTGCCATTTAGAATTATCTCGTTCACGCTCAATATTCTGAAAAATTGCATTTTTACCAATCAATAATTACATCATAAAAATCATTTAAATGTCAAAGAATGTGTACTGATCAACGCCACAAGATTAACATAAAATATTATTTACCATCGCGTTCTTCTTACAAAAGTCCACCGTTATATGCTACGCGTGAGCCATCTACGGTGTCACAATTATTCAGTCGGTAAAATATTTACTTTAAGTTTATGTATTTGGATAAATGTTCCACTTAACGCGTAGGATTTTGTTTGTTCAAGAGATTTTCAAAAATTACAATACTTGTTTAGTCTTATTTATAAGCTTATCCCATTTGAGTATTGGCACGGTACATAATATACACATTTTCGTAGTACACGATTTGAAATTATACAGGGCTAGTTTAATTTTACTTCTAAATTCATAAATTAAAGAGGTTTTACGCACCTGACCCTTTTGCTTCTACATTAGTTTAGAAAGTTTGGATTCCAACCTTTTGTTCCGTAGCATCACTGAGACCTAGGAGGACGAAACAGCTGTATGGTGCAGTTTACTTCATTTTTTCGGCATACTGTATCTATTACTAAATTTAAAATGTGCGGCATATGTCAGTTACGTCATCCCTTAATCTATAATTAAATACTATTCCGATTTTTCATTTGCAGGAAATGGATGAATATTATGCACTGTATCAAATTGTGACGTTTTGTTCTTTATTATGATTTAATGCTATCGTTGATTATCTTTATTTAAACTGCACCGTGCAATATCGTTTGAATATGCCTAAGGAAATTATACATATTTTAAAGGGGGAATCAGCAAATAAATACACGTATCGAGCTGTATGTAACTTTTCAATAAATTCCTTTGAAAAACTATGTCTTTAAAGGTCATTGAAGCTTAGTCACCATGCATATAGTAAAAGTATGACGTGACCGAGTATTGTTGGCACTGTACGTTTTGTGTTTAAAAGTATGTCAAATGGTGAGCATTTTAAAAACCATGACACCATGTTATTAAGATGATTCTTAATTCGCATTCATTTATCATTACATCATATAACTATCTGAATTAAATTGTATTTAACAAATAGTAACCGATATATGGTGAAGCCGACCATCCCTAAACGATAGTTCAATATCTTGACTTATCACTCCGAGACTTTTACATGTAGCTTTTCTACTATAACGCTCTCTGTGACAGAATATCATATCTATATTGGTCTGAAATATTGAGTTATACACATATACAATGTAGATTCGTGCTTTGCTGGAGAGTAAGATTGTTCCATTTTGTATAATTAAAACAATATAATAAAAAAAAACATGTCGCATTAAGGCCGGGGACGATTTGTTGAGGGTTATGAAAGCGATAAATACATGCATTTTTACATGTTCCAATAAAGCCAAGGAAATGCAAATGACGATATACGTATGGTTACCTACCAGTCTTTAATTAACTGGTCTGGAAATTGTCACTGGCACTCTAACAACATATTCGTGATAGGAAGCAGGATACTCACAATGTTTACATTATAGGATAAAAGGAACGGACATACAATGCGCACGTTTTACCAGTAACATTTATACGTGTGTGAATACCGGTCATCCTGAAAAAAAAATCAGTAAAATGCTCGTAATCGGAGAAGAACAAACATCAATGAAAGGCATGACAGGAACTCGAACTCGGGACCTCCTTCAGCGCTCTTTTAATGAACTAAATGGAGCCATTCGGTCACCAGGACTTGAAAAAAAATCAGAGAATACCAAAGCGTCAACAAAACCATAATACAAACCCAACATCGATTAAACTAGGAGCAAAATAAGAACAAAAGAAAGATTTACACCGAGACCCTCAAAAAAGCACAAGAAAATAAGACCAGGTGTTTCGGAAGAGTAAGCGTCTTCTGCTTCATCGACGACATCCGCCATGTAAATCTTGGTCACATCCAAGTAAGTATCAATCCTCAAAATGAGAACCGAGTCATCATTGTCAATCACAACAATTAAACACACTAAGAAGCAAACTCAAAAACGGCCATCTTCATATCACACAAAGATAATTTTATGCATAAGTACATAGGTAGGTAGGAGTCATGTGTGACAATTCAGTATAATCTGTGCCCTTATTTGAAATATTTTGCCCTTTAATGCTAAAAGTAAATATGATAAACTTATTTAAAACAAGAGGATCAGAGGGCCGCATCGTTCACCTGGATACAATTTTTTCTAAGAAATCTTGGCAACTGGACAGAATTAAAAGCAAGGTGTTGTAACATATCTGTTTTAAAGTTATTACTCCTCTGACCAATTTTTTTTTCTGATCTGCTTTATGCTCCAACCAAAGCATTTATAGAAAAAAATTTTAGTAAAAAGAAAACATCCACCTCTCAATCAATCAAATAATGAGCGGCAGCGAAGATTGTTAGACTCAATATATAACATAAGGCGGGGTATTTTGTTTGCCTAGTTAATTGCATCAACCGGTGATTTGCTCTTTCATGCCAATAATTGCAAGTGTGAGCTAATAAAATTTCAAAGACCAGAGACATAATCCATTTAGCGTGCTTATTATTCAGTTGAGAAAATTCATTAGAAGAATGATATGTTAGCAGCGTTATAGATTTCAAAATGAGATGTAAACACATTTGTTGAAACACTATTTCTTAATCCAGCACCTTACATTGCGCGGTAAACATATTACTACAGTCTACTGATTACCTATCACACAATGAGAAGTAAACATAGAGGCGGTGACCAGCACATCCAATTTATTATGACTATACAACGTATGTACACAAAGGCTGGCGCTTCTGTTAAACCCCTTACCAAGGAATGGCTGATAACCTTCTTAATTTGACCGTCCTCTTTGCATATTTCAGCTGTGTTGAAAACATTAACAAGAGATGGCCGGTAAACTTCTTTATTTATTAATCCTATTTGCGTTTTGTTCCTGTGATATTGATGTCATGCAGATGACTGAAATATCAGGCATGAAAAACTTACGACATGGCGCCGGTGGAAATCTTGCTATAACCAAATCCAGCGCCTTACATTGCGCGGTAAACTGCACCAGCAACTCCTCGTGTGTGTCGTTATCGTACCACGCTGACGGAAGACGTTGCTTCAACTATGACTTCGTGGTCAGTGGTGTTGCGGTGGGAATCGTTTCAGAAAATGGATGGATATCTTACAGGAAAAACAACGGTAAGTGTCATAGGGATTCTACTATGTCAGACACTGTAAAGTGTAAACGTACATATATATTTTCGCAGTAATTTTATTTTAGGTGTTTTTCGCGCTGAATGTTTTCGTTAAAATAGAATTGCACTCTTTATATTCTGCACTCTTTATACTATGCGTATATAGTAAATATTATGGATGCGCGATTATATCATTACAAGCGCTTATATGCCAAATACTTACGATGCGCAAAAATTTGATTGCGCAAAAATTAGGTACGTTTTTACAGTATTTATTTGGGGCGAAAATTCCGTGTTTTCGCTCAACACTTTTTCATTGCTTTAACCAGTTTGTGAATTACAAGAACCTGTTATAATCGAATTTGCTTCTCATCACACATGCATTAGCTTCATTTAAGTTAAATTTACTCACAACGTCAACGAAATGGAAGGTCCAAAGACAAATGACTTTCTATCATAGGTTGTTAGTTTCGGTACGTTATATGGACACATACATTTCAATCGAATTCTTGATTCAAATTCTTTAAAATTGCATATTTTGAATTCATACATTGATTTTGACAATTAACTCAATGTTTATTAAAATGGTTAGGATATGAAATCCAATCTGCTAGTTTGAAAAATATAATAAACACCCATATCGGAATTTTCCTAAGGATTCTAGGTTTGTTTTTCTAAATACCCATTACAAACATAACGGTAATTTGTTATCATCCGTACAGGTGTTGTAAGCCTAAAACAATTTACACTGCAACATACAGCTGTTTCGTCCTCCTAGGACTCTTCAGTGATGCAAGGGGCCAAAAGGTGGGAATCGAAATTTTCTAAATTAATGTAGAAGCAGATAGGCCTGGTGCGTTAAAAGATTACAGGTGATATGTGAAAACAAACAATGCGATATTGCACTTTCTTGTCCATGAGTAGCGTTTTTGTGTTTATAAAGATTATACTTGGAATTTGTATTAACTGAGTATTTAATTTTCGAGCTATTGTTTGCAACCTCGAATATATCGAAATGAAATCCTCCCCTGACATTGGAAGCAATATGATACTCAGTTACGTTTTATTCCACATCAATGTCAATAACATGCGCCACTTATCGAAATATTGCAGCATATGTGTGTGTTACGTCATCTTTATGATAAAGGGTGGCACACTCTGCTGGTGGATTTTTTAGTCCCCGAGGTTTGCTGGAGCCTCCATAGCCACATTTATTCTCATTTGAGTAGTGGCACGGTACATAATATACAAATTTCGTAGTACACGATTTGAAATTAAACAGAACTTGTTTAATTTCACTCCTAAAATTCATAAATTAAAGGTGTTTCACGCACCTGACCCTTCTGCTTCTACATTAGTTTAGAAATTTCGGATTCCTACCTTTTAGCCCCTAGCATCACTGAAGAGTCCTAGGAGGACGAAAATGCTGTCTGATGCAGTTAAATTCAAGCATACTGTATCAATTACTAAATTTAAGAGGTGTAGCATATGTGTGTGTTACGTCATCTTTCTATTCTACACAGTGAACTGTTCCGCCTACCAGGGATACATCTATAGCCCGACCCTTGACTGGTGTTACAAGTTATTTACAGATGTAGATAGGAACGCTCTATCTGCAAGTAGCTATTGTAACCAAGATGGCGCAAGTCTGCTCAGAATAGACTCCGAGGAGAAGCAGTTACACATGACTGAATTTCTACGTAAGTTATATCTGAGATTCATATAAACTCGAACGTGAAAGCAACGAATAATTTAGAAACCACTGGGGCTAACATTGATTTGATGATATTCACCCTCTTAAAACATACTAAAAATGTATTACACTATAAACTATAACACAGCACATCGTGTGATTCCCTGATCTGTGCCCTGTCGACTAGCCAGTTATATGTTAGTCTACATTGGTAAAAAGAGGTCCATATGACCTGTATCGCTCCCTGGGTTGGTTTCGATGCACCATGGATAAAGAACACTTACTAAACGATTTGTTTTATCTACATCCTCCATTATGCCCATTACTTTTGCACAAAAACAAAACTGTCAGAGGCACTTAATATACAAAATTGGTTCCCCTGTCACAAAAATGCTTCATATTAAATTCAAACTGCATTTTGGCTTTCCTACAAAGAAGAAATATTCTAAATAATTTGCTCATTTTCCCCCCATATTGGGCCTTACCCTCTAAGTCAAAGTATACGTATGCGTTGATTCACGATACCAGATAGTTCATACTCAATTGTCCTTCATCCGTACATGTTTAAGACCAACGTATGACAGGTTGGCGGTAGTCCTACAGATTTTTGTCTTTATAACTTGCTTGATTCCTCCCAAAGTGGTCCGTCCCTTAACCCACCCCTTCCCTTAACCCACCCCCTCCCTCCTCTCAAACAAGACTAACAACTTGGCTGACTTGTTTTTGTTTTCATACGAGGCTGAATTTGTCTAGGGGCTTATCAGGACGGGTAACACAGACCTTGCCAAATATTTCAATTTCATTTTCAGGTATATCGATGATGTGTTGTCTATAAACAACAAGACAAGGAAAATCGAAAAAAGCTTAGTAGTTAGCTGCTCGTGGTGTGTACGCAATGTAAAAGCAATATCGATTCAAACAAATGTCCGTTTCGTGTGCTATAGACACTTGGGAGTGCAGTGGTATTATTTTGTTTCTGGTTTCATATATTGTGTAACTTAACATTATCCCGTCTTATCCTATACAGTGCAGCTTATGGTTGAATACATTAGAAAATGCATGTGATTACAATAATTATGGTATCGTGGTATGTTCCAAACTTTGTTGTTTTCAGTTGTTTTGAAATCCAAAATAATCTGCCTATTACGATGACAACAAAACGGCAAACCATTGATTTCACCACTTAACCGCGTGCTTAAAAACCCTTTACGTCTCGTTATCAATACTCGGACAAAACTTTAATTAATTTCAGCTGGTTAGCAGTTTTACTTTCCCACACATCGAAAACAATATATTGTATAGATGAATGACATTATCGCACCTCAGACTAGAATGTCCTGAAATCATAGGTTACATGTAGAGACGTCACGTGGTGACCATCTATATTTCTAAATAGGGTCACATTGTAACGTTAGAGGGCGCTACATGTGTTATAGTGGGTCACATTGTGACGTTAGAGGGCGCTACATGTGTTATAGAGGTCACATTGTGACGTTAGATGGCGCTACATGTGTTATAGAGGGTCACTTTGTTACGTTGGAGTCCGCTACATGTTTAATAGAAGGTCATTTTGTTATGTTAGAGGGCGCTATATGTTTTATAGGGGGTCATTTTGTTATGTTAGAGGGCGCTATATGTTTTATATAGGGCCACTTTTTGACGTTAGAGGGCGCTACATGTGTTATAGAGGGTCACTTTGATTTAATGACAGCGACCTTTTCCACCGCTTCGGAAATCAAACAGCTTGTTTCTTTGCAAAATGGCCTCTAGAATCGTGAATGTTATTTCGATTCACCTGTAACGTCTTTATTGTAACCATTACAATTAACCAAAGAAAGGGAAAAACAAGCTAACAGACAAAAAGCAAGTTCTATGAATGAAATTATAGATAATGAAAGTTGCTTCTATTAAGTGTATGTAGAAAAGGGTCCCGGATGCGATACATTCTTTATATAGTAACTTACTGACCCTCTATAGAGCCGTATAGGGTCAATTAAATACATATGAGTATAGAGGGCGAGGACGGTCGTTATCTAGTCACTTACTGACCCTATATGGAGCCATAACGAGTCAATAAAATATATATAGGAGGCTCAGGCTCCGCCCTCGCCCCTTGTACTTTTTAATGACCCTCTATGGCTCTATAAAAGGGTCAGTAAGTGACTATCAGGCTTATAATGTGATATTGAAAAAAAAATCAGAGAATACCAAAGCGTCAACAGAACCATAATCCGAACTCAAAATCGATTAATCTAGAAGCAAAATAGGATTTACATGGAGACTCTCGTAAAATCACAAGAGAATAATACCAGGTATTCCGAAAGAGTACGCGTCTTCTGATTCATCGCCGACAACCGCCATGTGTCATAGATGAATATTTGAAACGAATGTTTTTGAAGTTTGTTTTTATTGTTTCAGTTTCCCATGGAGTTCCGTCTATATGGCTTGCGGGTCGTTCTGAGAACAGGGATGGTGTTTTCATCTATGAGGACGGTACAGTTCTATCTTATTTCAACTGGGACGCAAACCAGCCCCGTTCTTTAACAAGTATCAGTATGGAGTTACAGGGCAATAGCTATGTATGGAGTTGTGGACATGGCACTCTAAATCGTGATTTTATGTGTGAAATATGAAGCCAAATGATCTTCAGAAAACCTGTTTGTCATTTAAAGGACTCGCAAAACTAGAAAAGCTTCTAAACTCCCGAGCAAAGAACTGTGACGTTTGAAGTTCAACATTAGGGACAACCGTCTCGATTCACAGACAAATACTTCAGAAGCCATTTTATAGGATGGCATTACCTAACTAGGGTAATGATTACAATCACTGAAACATTACATGGTCATTTCTGTGTATGTAGATATCTCCCCTACAGTTCGGTGTTAGCTGAAGTTACTGTAGAAATAGAAATTTTACAACAAGTCGTTGCATGAATGGGATTATTTTTATTTCGGGTTCACTTAAACGTTGCAAATAAACTAAAAATCCCAAAAAACAAATAAAAGAAAACCCGTTTAGAGTGTGTTTTTTGTAGCTTTGATATTAGACTTAGCCATATACAACAACCGTGAGGCCATGTAACTTGTTTCTATCAAAAGAAATGATGCATTCATATAATCAATCGGCTTGCTTACTGTAAATCAACTTATTTTCGCGGTGACTTAATTTCGCATTTTTATATTAATCGACTATTGCGCTGATGTTTAATTTCGCGATAAGTACGGTCGTACATCCTATATACAGTACTGCCAAACTCCTAGTAGAAAATATTTTGCGGCGATTAATTTTCGCGAATTTTAATAAATCACCTGCAAAATACGCGAAAATTAATCCCACACGACATGAGTTGGTTTACAGTATTATTCATGTGTGTTGTTTTGTTTAAATATTTGTTGCAGTGCAATGGTATGACCTGTATTAAACAACAAATGAACTATTAACAATATCATTTTTTCATTCTTTCACTTCTATCAGATTATATCATTTTCCTTATTATTGAGGGAGCAGTGTTGTTTATATAAATACGAAATGTGCACCCTCCCCACCCCCCACCCCCTGGTAAATTGGTCTCCAAACCAGATCTCCAAACAGTTAGATTCATTGTGTGTCAGTCCCCTTAGTGTGCACTTGAACGACTTCATCGACATCAAAAACCACGAGATAAGAAAAGTAGTTCCTGTCAAAAAAAAAAATCAGAGAATACCAAAGCGTCAACAAAACCATAATCCGAACTCAAAATCGATTAAACTAGGGGCAAAATGGGAACAAAGGGAAGATTTACATGGAGACTCTCGTGAAAGCATAAGAGAATAAGACCAGGTGTTTCCGGAAGAGTAAGCGTCTTCTGCTTCATCGACGACACCCCAACGTGTCAGCAAATCGGAACACGAGTTAAATTCAGTTGAAGTGTATTGGTAATGTTTTTACACTAGTCGTTATGATTAGCTACCACTCGTCGTAGAAAAGGGGTCTCTTCGTCGGTCGGGAAGCTTACATTGTAATTAAGGACCATCGTATTCAGACAATAGTTAGCTGTCCCGGGCTATAATACAAATTTGGTTTCTTTGCATGTTTACGTTTGTGGTTGGTGATAAAGGTCTTTCCTTTGGTCACGTTTTATTTAGTTTATTTAGTTTTACGTCCTATTAACAGCCAGGGTCATATAAAGAAGTGCCAGGTTTTTGGCGGTGGAGGAAAGCCGGAGTTCCCTGAAGAAAACCACCGACCTACGGTCAGTACCTGACAACTGCCCACGTGGGCTTCGAACTCGTAACTCAGAGATGGAGTTGCTAGTGATAGAATGTCGGAACACCTTAACCACTGAGCCAACGCAGCCCAGAGGTGGTAGGGAAGCTATCGTATTCAGATAATAGTATGATGGCCTTGGTTATGATAATAGTCTAGCTTCGTGACATGTCAACGCTTCAACGACATACAATATTTGGTGATTGTCAATCAAGTCAATTTTGAAAATGATTCCATAAACACAACATGTACTTTATATTTACGTTTGTTAATTTAGCATTAAACAGCATTCTGTTCCGTGTTAAAGAACTATAACAAGGAACAGGATTGCAGACAAGTAATCATAACGCGCGTTATTCATTTTGTCTGTAATCCTGTTCCGTGTTATAGGACCATAACACGGAACAGAATGCTGTTTCATGCTTAATTAACATCAAATTACAAAACAGTACAATGAAATACAGTAAAAAAATGCATTAAATGTACACGATGTATTGTCGTATTAGGCTATTAAGATACTTTAAACATGACGTAACACACACATATGCTGCACCTCTTAAATTTAGTAATAGATACAGTATGCCAAAAAAATGAATTAAACTGCATCATACAGCAATATCGTAAAGTATGCCCCTAGAGAATTAAAGAATCTATAAAACATCTTTCCTAACAGAGCACTGTATACATTGGAATATTTTTGATGTACTATTCATACAGATAATTATTCAACAGCTAGCAAATTGCTGCAGATCTATGTCAGTCGCTGTGGTGTCTCTAAGTTAAGGAAACAAACACAAATCCTGCAGATTTTTTCCCACATTAGTCCCCCTATTATACATGTAATAGGAATATTGTGTAGAAGCGTATTTATTTAGTAACCTGAATGTTTGATGTATAGGAGTCGTTCCCCTTTGGTCATAATTCTCTTGTGATTTTACGGGAGTTCCCATGTAATTATTTCCTTTGTTCGTATTTTGCCGCTAGTTTAATCCATTTTGAGTTCGGATTATGGTTTTGTTGACGTTTTGGAATTCTCTGATTTTATTTTAAAAGTAAGTATCATTATCTGAAAAGCAAATAAACGACCAGGCATACGCACTTAAAATTAATTTTTACACACAGTTTCCTATCCGTTTTAGGAATTTATCAACAAAGGTTTATCTTTTATTTAACGCATTCTGCATTGAAATAATAAAATGAACATTTTAAATACAGAATTATCCTATGAATTCTGAAATGAAATGCATTTTTAATCGATTAGCATAACACCATTTGATTAATTGTCTCGAAAGATAAAATGAGGCATTGTTTTGATATACATTCCAGTAAAACGGCTTATGCATGCAAGCTAGGTATAAAAACATGTCTGAAACCAGAACAACTGATCATATATGCATGTTTGTTATGTGTTGTTTCTAAATCTAGAGGGAGGATGGAAGTCTAGCCCGTCGTGTCTACTATACAATTATTGCATTTTGTTGAGGTGTACACGAGACTATACGGACCTGGGCAAGAGTTTGTTCATCGAGGCCGAAGGCCCAGGTCCGTATAGTCTCGTTTACACCGAAAACAAAATGCAATAACTGCTTTGTAATATGACCAAATAAAACAAATGAATAACAATTAAGAAGTTAACAATTCAACAGTTTAATTATAGAACCATTTGCAAAAACAACATTTATAACCAGTAACAATATATCACAGATTTCATATTTAATCCATGGTCAGATTTCTTCAGCGTAGAACTTCCCAAGGCTCCTGTCCAAATCATGTTTACTATAATGTTCGAAGTCCGTTGACTGACCTTTGGCACCCAAATATTGCCTAAATAATTTCGCAGCGCCAGCAGTGTTCTTGCGCGTGTTCTTTGCATTTTTTTTCTTCAATATATCATTAAGTTCTTCTTCGTTTATTGTAGCAAAGCGTTCTGTGGGTTGACCGTCTGCCATATTGTAAACGAAGTGATTCCAAACGATCGCTTGTATCAAGCATTCTGATTGGCTGTTTTCAAAACTAACGCGTTGCGCGATTGGACAACAGGGAAGCAAAGATTGCAGACCTGTTTGTGCTAAAACTGTTAACATTGAACTTACCCAGGGACTGTATACGTTCCATGTTAACTTCTTCTCTAGCTTGTCATCATTTTGGTCATTTTTATTTTTTAGATAAGTTTGATTTCCCGATATACATTTTGTTACTATGTCTATACTTGTTACATTCTGTATTACTTCAGGCTTTTCGGTTCATTTAACAGGAACTTGGTTGTTTTATTTTATTTATTCATCTGAATTCATTATAAACTTGGAACCTTTACTGTAGTGTTATTGTGGGTCTTTCCTAAAACTTCGACTAATTAAAGGGAGAACAACTGGAAGATGGGTATAGGAGTTAACACTTTGACTGGTTTGATGACACTGGTCTGATACACTTTTAAACCATTTAAATTACACTAAGCGAAGACATGTTGGTGGCAAACTTTCGTCTCCTGGCAATGCCTACCACAAAATGATTTCGTGAATGGCGAACATCGGTAGCAATTTAAATAACAATATACCTGATTGTGATCTTGAAATAGACTCTCATCCAGGCAAATTCTTCAGGAAAGATAGATGAAACGGTATGGGGGGAGGTATATTTATTAGTTGTTAATACACCGTTTATTCTAAAAGACGTTCAGAGTTAGAATCAGATGATATAGAATCATTATGGCTCTAAATAACTGTAAAAATCAATATAAATTCCTACTTGGTTGTTTATATAGACCAATTTTCTTAGAGTTAGCTCCCTTGATTATAGGTGGCGCACGGTACATTGCGGTCCTGACATTCCGCGAAATCTGAATGTCAACAGAACTGTAAGCCTAAGCTGATAGATAATTTAATATGTCCTTGAGTAAGCCTTTACCGTACGGATCGTGGGACCTTCCAAAGCTTAGAAAGGAGTTACGTGCCCGTGGAGCTCGTTTATCTGGAAGGAAGAATGAGTTGATTGAGAGGTTCGTTTTATTTTATTTACGAACGCTGAAACAGTCGACTCGGTCATAAGTTCTACAGTAGTGTAACGTTAACGGTTACTGTTGTTAGCCTTCCCGAACACATTCTACCGTGACATCCCGTTCATGTATATTGTTCTCAACAGCAAGACTTATAATTTTGCCAATTCATCTTTGCGCTGAACAATCACTTTAAACATGCAAGTATATGTATGTGTGTATATCTTCACTTCCAAATGACAAACATTTCATATCGCTACTGTTTTCTTAAAAGTGTTTTCACGAGTGTACAGAACGAGAGAAAACTACCAAAATATAGTCACACTTAGGAAATAGATTTCGATTTACTGAAGATGGATCCTGAATTACAAGTCTCCTATTCTAAGTGTAGATACTGTTGACACGACCAAGTCTTGATGAATCGATGTTCGAAAATTTGCTAATACATAAAGCTTGTCAATAACTTCTTCCAATCACTTATATTAATAAAATATGTTTGACTTCATATGTCATATTACTGTAGTGATTGAAGAGATATTTAAAAAAAAAAAGTTCTGTCATCAACTCAATACTCCTTGTGAAACCTGCGCGTGAAGACAATGTGGACACATTAAAATAAACGTTACTGTGCGTGTTTTCAGAGAATCGTTTTATAATGATGGGAACCAGATCTTATATTTCTGGACAATAGAACGCAGCCTTCGTATTGTTAGCTAACTAACGTTTCATCATAGGGGCAGCTTGAATTTATTTCTAGCGTTATTTTGTAGGTTTTATGATTGAAGAATTTTCAATATTTCACTTGCATTAGCACAACCTCTGGGAGTGAAACTGAACTGTTATGATACATCTTCGTCACTCGCAAAAGGTGTGTGCAATAAACTACTACAGTATACTGTTGTTCATCGTCATCGGATGTGAAGGCTTCCTGTCAAAGGGCGTGAGTGAGGCGGATGTTTTGATAGATTTTATACAAACAACGTACCCACTCCTACAACTTCCGGAACACCAGGACCCGTATTCATGAAACTGTTCTCGTGCTCAAACATGAATTTTGTGCTCAAGCCAGTTTTCTTGAAACTCACATTAATCATGTCAAAGATCAAAATATCAATTGTTAATATTGAAATTAGTATCCGGCTTCATGGATCTTCAATATTTCACTAAAACTTCGACAAAATAAGAATTTTTGAATAAAATATAGACGAAATAAGAAATTAGGCTTGAACACAAAATCCTTGCTTGAGCACGAGAACGGTTTCATGAATACGGGCCCATGCAAAGATTTCCCTTGGCCATATTCTTTTCTTTAGCTTAATCGATCTTGAGTTCGTATTATGGTTTTGTTGATGCTTTGGTATTCTCTGATTATTAACAAACGTAAGCAAGTTGAACTTTTCCAAAATGATAAAATGCTATCTCTAACCATGTCTCTGTATTACAATCTTTCTAAATGTCAGATAAAGGGACAACGCTAAACTACTTTGTTAATAGGCTAATTGATAGCGAAACGTATAAGCAACGTTTTATCCCTGGCAATGCTAAATGCTCAATCCAGTTTTTGTCAAAAATACCATTAAATCAGTACTTAAAATTATTGTGTCACTGTACTTGAAACATCTTTAGATCAATCAAAACACTTCGTATAACAGGGTATTTGACTTTACTACCTTGAACACAACAATTTCATTCATTCATTTCCAACAAAGGTGAACGGCCATGCGAATGTATGGTTGTAAGCTTATGATGTTTATAAATAACAAGACGCTGAGTATGTCGATCGTATATACATGTAACCTAAAATTTTATATCAATGAAGCAATATTACTATAAACGTGACGATTTCGATTTTCCTATCATGAGGTTTTCCTTTCTTATTAGTAACCGTTCTTGTTTCTCCCACCAATTAGAGTTTCAAATCACAGTTGATTCGTTTGAGGGCTTTGTCTTGATAGATGTCGGCTGTTAACGAACAAACTTGCAACAAAAGAATTCGAGTGTGATGTGAATGTGGGCGTTTTATTAATATACGTTTACATATGTAGGTATACCGTGCTTTGTTTAAGGGTCAGTTCTCACATCGAGGACGCGGGATCGACTTGTAAAAGACTAGGATCAACATAGCGGGTTTCGTCGATGAGGCAGAAGAATTTTACCCCTTCCTAAACACCTGGGCCCGTATTTAAGACACCGTTCTCATGCTCAAACTCAACGCTTTGTGCTTAAGATTTCTGTCTTTTACTCACCAATTTCATGGCGGCCGGCTGGATTGTCAACAGAGAGATAAGGGAATAGATTATTTCAAGGTGTAGAGATTTTTTTGACCGGCAAAATCATCCAGAAACTATGTCGGAGGATGAAATTTTCAGACGCTTCGAGCAATAAACTGCATTGTGTTACGTGGAGACACGACCTTGCATAACAATATAAGGGAATTACAAACCAGGTCAGCTGGTTCGGACCTTTTGACCTGGTGGTAACGTCATGGCTCCATAACCTAGAGGTCTCGGGTTCGCGCCTGGCTCGTCTCCATGATGACGCGGTTCTCATTTTGAGGATTGATGCATACTTTGTTATGACCATGCCTTTTTCATATTACCAGTACACGACCTATAAACTTTCCTATTGGCAGGCATGTGGTATAATCGTCTACCAACCCGACATTTTTCAACTATACATTTTAATCATCATGACTAAAAGGGGACGATCCTATTCAGTGTCATTATCTCCAACCTTTTAGTGGCATACCTTCTAATAAAGATCGTTTAAGTCGGGTGTCGCACCTGAAATGTGACTGTTCGGTGTCCAATGTTTTTTTGTTTTTTGTTATTTGTATTATCTTGGTTATTTGTTCTCGTGATGTTATCTTGATTAAGGCATGTTAATATTAGGAATAAGATTCATCAGTTTGGTATGACTGATATATACTGAGTTTGTTTTGTACACAAACAGGAATTGGAAACTTAATTTGCGAGCTTTGGAAAACGTCTGTTTCCTTTGTCAAGCAAAGAGTATAATAGCCGAGTGTCGGTGTTCTGACCGCTGAAATCAGCTCACTACCCATCAATTCCTGTTTTTGTACAAAGCAAACTCAGTATATAGCATGTTAGTATTCTTGTGTCTGTAGTATGTCAGATAGATACCATCACTGACATCTGATGAAGATGATACAATTGTTAAACCTCCATTGACGTACAGCACTGATAGCGAGTGGACCAGTCGTTCAACTTCCTTCAATACTGAACGTCACACAGGGAGTAGTAATTACAATTTTTTAAGACTTGACTAGGCTACAGAACCTCAAGCCTTCCTCATATGGGCAAACGCTCAACCAAGGACGAAATGTCAAGGGAGACATTAGGAAGAAGAAAATTGCCCCGAAAAAAAGAGCTAAAATAAAATCCGAAATTTAGTCGCCTCTTACAAAATGTGCAATTGGGGAAGCAGGCTAAAATTATAAGGCCCTTCCTAAAATCTTGGTGTCTCGACCAGGGGAGATAACCAAAGAATGTCCTTCAAGTGAACAATCAACTTAAATACTACCGATACAAAAAGCCTGTGCGTCGATTGTTTGTTTCTATTATCGTCTATGTAGGAACAGGATGGCGATCCATTAAGGGGGCTTATTGAATGTAGGCGCAGATTCAATAGAAGCTGGACAACTATTTGTAAATCTGTACAGGCCAGAGGTGACCTTCTAACCCGCCGGCTAATTCTGGGTCTGACAGTGTGGACTTGTTAATGAGCTATTTACAAAACAGAGACGGAAACAAATCTCGGCACACCCAGCGATGTTAATTTTAAAAGTTAAAAAGGCGTTTGTATAACACAGGAAGCTGATTGTCGCACGCGGATGTGTGTAAAACATCCTACAACACCTTCTGTCTTAATCTTCACTCAAAACATTGTCAGTTTTGTAATGATCCACAACATTTTTGTTATGTTATGCTTCTACACGAATACTTACTTCAGGTAGAAAAAATCAGAAAATACCAAAGCGTCAACAAAACCATAATCCGAACTCAAAATCGATTAAACTAAAGACAAAATATGAACAAAAGAAAGATGTACACGGATACTTTTGTAAAAAGCACAAGACAATAAGACCAGGTGTTCCGGAAGAGTAAGATTAGACCTTGTTATCCCTGACAGACAAATGCCACAATCATAATTTTTGGAAGTTAAATCTATCAACACAAAACACATTTAGGAAGATAATCTGCTGTGGTTCGAAAGATTAAACCGCCATCTTTATTTTCATGATTTACTGCAATTGACACATTTTACCTGTAATAGTAGTCCTAGTATTCCAAAATGCGATTTATTTTTGTCTGTAGCATTTATGAATCAAAAATTGTACTATAGTTCGGATTAAAAGTAAAGGAACTTTGACCTTTGTATGTGTGTGTGATTCTACTTGGTGACCCTATGAGAGCGGAAGAGCTTAATAGGTCTTCGTAAATATATTTGTTAGCTTTTTTATTGCTACATTATTTCATTATATACAACTCTTAAAACAGTATAGAAAATCCATACAAAGGACATTGACCTTACTCTAAACTGTAAGTCTATAGAAATACATCTAAGCGATTAGACGTAGGACAAAAACCAAACAAACTAGCAATAAACACAGATGAAAGCATTACAAACATTAGAAGAATTGTAACCTTTTTAATAATTAAACCCATGAAAAAAATCTGACCTGAATTTGACCCCTCGCGGGCTATCGAGTCAATTGTCTTCAGTACACTAGCGGTGTACAACAAAGGGCTGACACGTGGGAGTAAAATGTCAAAGCAGGTATTTCATGTTTACTTTAATGCAACTCATCTGCCACCGATAAGGTGAATCAATTCGCATATATCAAACGTCAAATGTTGTCTTTTTGAATCTTATGTCATACTTTAGGATTATGATCGTATTTAGTACGTAAGATGTTGGGATCTTGTGTACATATTTAGAAACCGAAGGTCCTTTTATTCAGTTGCAATAAGTGTTCAGTCAATTAGGTGTTTCAGACTGTTATAAGTCGTTTCGGCCAAAGAGAAGGCGTTTCAGACTGCTATAAGTCGTTTCGGCCAAAGAGAAGGCGTTTCAGACTGTTATAAGTCGTTTCGGCCAAAGAGAAGGTGTTTCAGACTGTTATAAGTCATTTCGGCCAAAGAGAAGGTGTTTCAGACTGTTATAAGTCGTTTCGGCCAAAGAGAAGGTGTTTCAGACTATCATAAGTCGTTTCGGCCAAAGAGAAGGCGTTTCAGACTGTTATAAGTCGTTTCGGCCAAAGAGAAGGTGTTTCAGACTATCATAAGTCGTTTCGGCCAAATAGGTGTTCCGGAGAATAAAATCGCATCGCAAAAACAACATAGGTGCTGTTCACTTCTTTGCCTTCTTACGACATTTCGATTATTTACGGTTTTCATTCTTCCGAAATACATGGACAACATTTCACGCCGGTTTCTTTTATATAGTACCTTGAACCATTATACTAAAATACTACGGCATAGTCAGTATAATTATGGTGTCTTTTATACATGTATTACAAGTCTAGACAATATTTCTAATGCAAGTCTACGCCTGTAACGTTATTCGTTCTGCTGTCATGTATAATGCATGCTGACATATTCACTGACCGGAAATTAAATATGGTACAATAAAAAAAAAACTAGGCCCAAATTTGTCGTCTATAGGAGCCTTACAAAAAGGTAACACACAGTACTGTAAACGTCACAGTACGAACTTACAACACGTACTACATTCCGGAAAACTCTAGTCACTTTGGAAGTGTAAACAAACATTTCGTCGTATTTGATTCGTGAAGTCTATCAACGTGACAATAATTGTTATAAACTTTAGCATATTAATATCCCGTTTAGTGTGTTTTACGTATAATAGTCGTGGCACGTTTATTCGGTAAGGTACAATGTATATCTGGCGCCATAAGATGTGTCAGCCATTATGGTATTGACATCACTGACCCCTTGACGTTTAATCAGCTCACGCGAGATCTCGAGATTGATTCTGTTGTACACTGAGAGACAACGTAATAGTTGATGGATTACGTCTATTGTCAAACAACACCGTGTTAGTTCAGACATTAGAAACAGATCCGCGTATAACTGATAGACTTGAAGATAAAGGGACCTCTCACCCGTGTATAGCAAATCGTAGTCTATACCAAGTACTCTAATAAAATATGACTGAAAACAAACGACAGATTTCGTAAACAATCTTATGACCTCTTGTCTAAGGATCGATATGGGTCAACCTCTTAACTGGGTGGTCGGGTGGTGCAGTGGATAGCGCACTGGCCTTTCACCAAGGCGGCCGGGGTTCGATTCCCCGTCTGGACATGAAAAGGTATTGGGTCACCTGCCCGACTACGTGGGTTTTCTCCTGGTACTCCGGTTTCCTCCCAAAATAAGACCTCTCGCGCGCTAATATCCGGGCCAACAAGAATGATTAATATAAGTTGTATATCTTGTTTCATAATTGTTGTAAAATAAATACAGTTTATATATTATAAGGATTACACTTGATAATAAATTGGTCTAATCTATCGATGTATAGACCGAAAACCGAAGTGCGCTCATTTCATAAACTACTTCGCGGTTTATTAAAAGTGCACTTCGGTTTTCGGTCTATTTAAGAAATGACCAAATGTGTGCACTTTGCATAAATCCACGGAGCGGTTTATGCATAAAAGTACACACTTTTTTTCTGTATACACTAAAAGAATTCTGGTCATTCCTTATATTTTATTATTTCATTTCCAACGATACATATATATAAGACATACATGTATCTCTTATACAATGATTTGGTATGATCGAAGGTTTTTGCAAAAACACAACCATGTGTATAACGTTTACGTCTAAACAACCAATCAGAAGTTTAATTACAAAATACCGCGCCAAACATGGCGGTATATGACATCATCACTTTTTGTGTTGTATGTTTTTGAGGTTATACAATATAACATGAAAACGTTTAACATTGCGGGAATAGGCAAATTGAATTTTTCATCGATAGACGGTGTATGAAAAGAATGCATTTCGGTTTGCGGTCTGTACATCAATCGATCAATCTATTATCAAGTACAATCCTTAAATAAATAGTACTTAACGATTTGGATAAGGTGTGTTTCACTATTCCATGTCAACACAGTTGATATTTTTAGAAAATCTCTATCATCGCGCTAACAACTTTATTCCTAAACATGTTTTTATCAAAGTACATATAAAGGTTAAGTATCACAATACCTCGTACGGGTTTGTATTTTAGCATTCCATGGTCATCTTAAGGCCACCTTTACTATTTATATTGAATTATTTTCATCGCTCTGGTGACTTCATCTCTCAACCAATTTTCATCTAACTTCATATATATACAACTTTTAAATCTATATTATCTTATAATGTACGTGATCACAGTTTTAATTCAGAATGATAACGATCATAACAAATTGCAGAAATATACTGTTTAGCTGTCAACAATGAAAAAACACAAAACAAAATTAAACCGATTTTACCCCAATGAACATTGGAAAGTTAATGGAAGAAATTAAAGGTCGTACATATTAATTTTGTAATTAAGGATTAATATTTTAATCTAATTATAATAGACGGTTTACAGTGACCCAGAAGGAAACCTTATATTTTGAAAAATATTATTTATGCTGAAACTAAAATACATATGTAATAAGTATACTTATTTATGGTTCGAGGGCAAAGCCCTGGTATTTTGCTTGAGCAAAGGGGGGAATTACTAAAATATTGCAACCACGGAGTGAGATAATCTCCGTGATTGCAAATAATTTTGACTGAGATTGAACCAATTGCTTATTGTAATTGTACATGACTGTTTTGTTACTTGGTCCGCATTGATGTTTAAAATTGACAAAATCAAAAATATATTCGCGAAACCAGTTGTCATAAGACAAACGGGACCACTTGCGTTAATGTGTAATCAAAGTTCTCCTAGTCTCTGTAGATTTTGTCTTGTAAATTCACCAATATATTGATGGTATGCTGTATACCTTCTTCTACCAATTAATCGACCAACTTCATCGTATTGAAGGTTGTGAGAAGCTAAAGAAGACGAAAGCTGGCTTCGTATACCTCCACGTACAATTTAACGGTCATCTCTGATTGGTTAACAGTGCTCAAGCAGGTGTATTCTGAGAGAGAAAGCTTCGAAATGAGAACTGTGTTCACGTGACAACCCGTGAATGTTTTCGCGACATGTCATGCCCAAAATCTCACCAAACCTTAGTTGTAGAAATCCACTGTGTTGTTGAAATCCATTTCATTTAAAATGACCGATAATGTGGTAATAGAAAAATATGTAGATTTTATATTTCAAATTTATCTAAATATGTTTATATGTCCTTTTATTTGGATGAACAGACTTGCATAGGGGATATAAAAGTAACATTAACAGTCAAACGTACACCCTACGTCAACAGGGTACGACAGGGGAGATAACACTTAAGGGCATACTTTAAGTCAAAACTGAATTAATTTAAAACTTAAATAATTAAAACCGACATTTCAGGTTCAGCAATTCAACATGATAGTGAAATTGGCTGATTCTAAAATAAATGTGATATGTTGCACCATTTGCAGTTTTTAATTAAACAGATTTTTCTTTCTTGATACAAGGCTCTATACAAGACATGTATATATGCAAATGAGTTAACACCAAGGTTTCAATATCCACAATCTCCTTATAAGAAATATGTTCAGGGGTGGATGGTGGGGTAGACCGACAGTGTGGAAACGAAACAATCATTCGTTTGGATTAAAGCAATGGGACCACCCCTGATCAGGGCACCGACCCCCACGTGGGGACACTGCCCCCCCCCCTCCCCACAGACCGAGGACCCACGTGGGGCACTCGCCAGACACTGGTCCGAACATTCCTTTTGATTGGTAAACTATTTCATTCTAAATTATTCAGGTGTATGATAAACTATGATTGGCAGATGTTCAAAATTTGCATTCACTATTAAAACAGAACAGTTTGTTTTTCAAAATTGTCGCTGTTTGGGGATTATTTTTGTTTTGGATATACATACTTTTAAATGAACTGTTTGGAATAAACCACAAGTTCTCCCCGTCACCCCAGACTCTCCCTGTCACTCCAGCCTCCTCCCGTCACTCCAGGTTCTCCCCGCCACTCAAGTCCTCTCTTCGTCAACCCAGTCCTCCCTGTCACTTAAGCCTCTCCCGGTTGAAGGGAGAGAAGTGCGACAGCTCAGGCTGACGGTGTACACAAATGATCACAGTCAAGGAGGAGATGGCTTCATACGAGTTGCTTCCCTTTAAACCTTTAATTCTGTAATGGTGAAAACTCTATCAATATTGTCTAGCCCCCGTGTAGGTAAAATGTCTGAAACACCACGGGGTTAGCTGTATAATGCTTACACAATAGGCAGGGAAAGTGATAAAGAACAAACAAACCATGGTCAAGTATAATTAACTTTCATCATTTTTATCATAAGTTGCCAGGTTCTGTACTGACCGTAGAACATTGGTTAATAGGACGTAAAACAAAATAAACCAAACCAATCAATCGGAACACGCAACCATAAGTAATATGGAATAGATTTTACTTTTCCAGGTGATGTAAACATTATAACAAAAAACACGTAAATATTGCATTTATAAAATTTTATCTGAATCATCAAACAGACACAAAGCATAAGTTAAGGTGATATCAAAATAGAAAAAAAAAACTTGCGGAGGTGGATAATTAGAAAATATGAAAATATACTGGGAGTTTTTTTATAAAGTAAATGGGTTTTATTATACATCATTGCAACGTTTCGTATCACCGAATCACTCCATATGATGTAAACGATAAAAATGATGAAAGTTTATTATACTTGACCATGGTTTGTTCATTATCACCTTCCCTGTGTATTACGTAAGCATTAGACAGCGACATGTAACTCCGTGGTGTTCCAGACAGTTTACCTACACAGGGGCTAGGCACGGACCTTTATTATTAAGGAATGATTGTCAGATATTTTTTTTACTTTTCTCGAATTTAGCCCCTCCCACTACTACAGTGTATATATCTGTCACAGATTTATACATGTAGAAGTGGGAGGGGCTATATTTGAAAAAGGTAAAACAATTATTTGACAATCATTTCATAGTGAGAAAGGTCCGTGCCTAGCCCTGTGTCTAACTATATACGGATATGAACGTATGAACTTTCCTTCACATTGGCCTCTCCCTAGTAACTGTGTTTCGTAATCTCGTCTTTAAACGCGCATCCGGTTCCACAAGTTGAATTTGGTTTGGTTTGGTGTGATTGTTTTTATGTCAAATTAAACTGTAAGAGTCATTTTAAGGACGGATTTCCGGTGTATGCCATGTAAGAGTAGGTGTGATAACGCCGGCTCAGAGGATCGCGCAATAATTTTAAATTCATAGAAAAAACCTTTATTAGCTATTTCGGCGGACATCCAAAATCATAGATAATACCAAATTCGATAGTAAACCCTGGGCGGCCAGGTCGGTGCGGATCGACGTTTTTATTTGTTTTTTTTTCGGGGTTTTGATCTGGGAACAGACTCGTCTCACTCTCGGTCATCTTCCATTCGCACTAAGTCATCTTGGTATGACCGGCAAACTTCCTCCACCGAATTTTAGGTAGGACAATTTTAGGCAAAGGGGTCGTCTTCAAAACTATAGCGCCCCTATGTAGGTTGGTAGGCCAGACGACCCATTCCCCTTGCCTTTCCTCCTACATACTTTATCCCTTCTACTCTCTTTCCTATCTTTTCTCGTCATCCGAAGGTCGCAAGGCCATGTGAGGACGTAAAACTCTCAAAATGAATAAATAAATAATAATAGTGTATGCCATATGGGTACGTGTGTTGAGAACGTGTGTATGTGGGAGACAGCGATATGTTCGTGTAAGCCTTCTTCCGATAGTCCGGATCTTTTGTCGAATCAAATTGCTACCACACTGAAGTACACTGACGGTATCAAATTCAACGTAATTAAGCAACATTTTTTCCTCCAGTGTTTCATTATACTCATAAAAATACTCATTCTCACATCCTTATTACTATTCCAAACTCCTATAAATGCTGAACGGCTAATGTAACAGAACATAGGAAGAAATCGACAGGTACATATCGGGGGCTAACAACGGGAATATTCGGGACCTGTGTATTAATGAGTCCTAGTTTATATATTAGCTATATTCATTTTACACCAATTATGAGAAAAAAAACGTTATCCAACTCCAACTCTTGTTGGCCAGGATGTTAGCGCGCGAGTGGTCTTATTGTGGGAGGAAACCGGAGTACCCGGTGAAAACCCACGTGGTCGGGCAGGTGCCCTGGTGAAAGGCAGGTGCGCTAACCACTGCACCATCCGACCACCCTAGTTTATCAACGTTCTTTAAATTTAAAGAAACTCCTTAACTAAAAAATATCCGAAGGAAAGAATTCTGTTTGTTAAAGTTTCTTATCTTTAGATTTGCCATTTACTTTCTGTTCTTTGTTATAGAGATTTTAAATTAATCAAAGGAAGATTCCTCCAGGCTGCTGATGAACGGGGGCCAGACTGTCTGATCACAGTTGCTTGAGTTTCTGTCAGTAAATAATAAAAATACATATGTGTGAAATGAGCCTCCCATTACAATAATGTAATGGGCCGCGGCTCCATATATATATAAACATTTTTTATATACTGACAGAAACTCAAGCAACTGTGTTCTGACCAGAATGAAATGCTGGATATTGCAAGTTTGTGTTATTTCTTCATTAAACGATGTCAATCAATATGTAGTTATGCAATTAAGTGGACTCTTAAAAGAAATGCATACTGATCATATACATTGTTACTTAATCGTCTGAAAGTGTACATTTTAAGCTTTACTCATACATGTAGTGTGGTCAAAGTTCGGCACCTGTATATGTATGAGTCCTAGTATATGAACGTTATTAACCACACGAAATCTCTTAACGTAAAAATCTTCACAACTAGATACGTCTCGAGAACCATTGCTTTCATACTTGAAATGAAAATGCTTTCTGCTGGTAATGTTCATATAGCGGGTTTCAGCGCAAATATAAACATAAGTTTATCATAAGTACAGACGGTTTTCTCTGCATTTATTGCAAAATTAGAGACGTTGAAAATAGCAGATGTAAATAAGGATGGCAGCGCCGAATCACATAAGAATGATATAAACGACCTTACAGACTGAACCGTGACAGACACAACAAACCTGGCTTGATTGACTCACCTTAGCTATATAGATACACTAGACAGTTACATAACATACCTGGCTTGATTGACTCACCTTAGCTATATAGATACACTAGACAGTTACATAACATACCTGGCTTGATTGACTCACCTTAGCTATATAGATACACTAGACAATTACATAACACAGTTGTTGAACTTGTTATGAAACCTTCTTCATAAAACATCCGGTCGTTTTGCGCAAGTCATATGGCCCCTTTCGCATGTGCGGTTGAAACAATAATCTAGAAAGAAATGATACGGCAGATCTAAATCGAGGACGACCACAGGATTATTTTGCACGTGTAGGTTGATGTTTCCAAACAGTCCGACCGAAAATAAAATGCTGAATATTGCAAGTTTGTTGTATTCCTTCAAAAACAACGTAAAGCATTGTGTAGTTTTAAAGATATGATATGCATTTCAAAAGAACGATAAACTAATCATATACATTGTATACACAGTTATTTAGCCTCAGAAAGTAAAAAGTGCGGTCCATCGAGGCATATATCTGCGCCAACCGGAGTACCCAAATATAGTCAAGAGTCTGGTTGAGAATGATCGAAATGGATATACTTTGACGAAATGAAATAAAAGAAGAGGATATAATATAATCATGTTTTATTTGTACTTCAGAGACTGATCGCCGGGAATGTTATACAAAGCATGCAAGGTAAATTGCAGGAATTATTTATAAACACGACATATACGGTATAAAACAATCACTCTTGGTATCCAGTACTGAAAATACAGGTTGTCCTGACTGGGTAACGTACAGGTAAATTGGTCAGTTCAAGACTGGATGATGTACAGGTTAACTGGTCGGATGTCCTGACCGGGTAACGTACAGGTAAACTGATCAGAATGTACAGACCGGGTAACGTACAGGTTAACTGGTCAGAATGTACTGACCGCGTAACGTACAGGTAAACTGGTCAGAATGTACTGACTGGGTAACGTACAGGTAAACTGGTCAGAATGTACAGACCGGGTAACGCACAGGTAAACTGGTCAGAATGTACTGACCGGTTGATGTACAGGTAAACTGGTCAGAATGTACTGACCGGGTAACGTACAGGTAAACTGGTCAGAATGTACTGACCGGGTAACGTACAGGTAACTGGTCAGAATGTACTGACCGGGTAACGTACAGGTAAACTGGTCAGAATGTACAGACCGGGTAACGTACAGGTAAACTGGTCAGAATGTACTGGCTGGGTAACGTACAGTTAAACTGGTCAGAATGTACTGGCTGGGTAACGTACAGGTAAACTGGTCAGAATGTACTGACCGGGTAACGTACAGGTAGACTGGTCAGAATGTACTGACCGGGTAACGTACAGGTACACTGGTCAGAATGTACAGACCGGGTAACGTACAGGTAAACTGGTCAGAATGTACAGACCGGGTAACGTACAGGTAAACTGGTCAGAATGTACTGAATGGGTAACGTACAGGTTAACTGGTCAGAATGTACAGACAGGGTAACGTACAGGTTAACTGGTCAGAATGTACAGACTGGGTAACGTACAGGTAAACTGGTCAGAATGTACTGACCGGTTGATGTACAGGTAAACTGATCAGAATGTACTGGCAGGGTAACGTACAGGTAAACTGGTCAGAATGTACTGACCGGGTAACGTACAGGTAAACTGGTCAGAATGTACTGAATGGGTAACGTACAGGTAAACTGGTCAGAATGTACTGACTGGGTAATGTACAGGTAAACTGGTCAGAATGTACTGACTGGGTAATGTACAGGTAAACTGGTCAGAATGTACTGACCGGGTGATGTACAGATAAACTGGTCTGAATGTACAGACCAGGTAACGTACAGGTAAACTGGTCAGAATGTACTGACCGGGTGATGTACAGATAAACTGGTCTGAATGTACAGACCAGGTAACGTACAGGTAAACTGGTCAGAATGTACTGACCGGGTGATGTACAGATAAACTGGTCTGAATGTACAGACCAGGTAACGTACAGGTAAACTGGTCAGAATGTACTGACCGGGTAACGTACAGGTAAACTGGTCAGAATTTACTGACCGGGTAACGTACAGGTAAACTGGTCAGAATGTACAGACCGGGTAACGTACAGGTAAACTGGTCAGAATGTACTGACCGGGTAATGTACAGGTAAACTGGTCAGAATGTACTGACCGGGTGATGTACAGATAAACTGGTCTGAATGTACAGACCGGGTAACGTACAGGTAAACTGGTCAGAATGTACTGACCGGGTGATGTACAGGTAAACTGGTCAGAATGTACAGACCGGGTAACGTACAGGTAAATTGGTCAGAATGTACTGACTGCATACATGATACGTTCGATATGACAATGGTACACCATTATATTTATAATGCAGATGATACTAAATAAAGACGCTTCTACACATACAGGAATGTAGACAGTTCAATTATCATGCATGACAACATTATTCACAATAAGAGACCACGCGAGTCAACATCTCAGCCAATTATTGGAAGAAAACACTTGTAAGACATGTATTTAATAATAATTTTTCGATTCTTGCCATTTCTTCTAACAGGTACTATCAAATCTTGAAATGTAAACATTTTAAAAAGAAAGAGGATCGGTTACTTCGTCTTCCACTGTGTATTTCAAGGAAAAATCTTTTGCAAAAAATGGAACCAGTTTTAAGAAGCCACCCAGTTCAGGGTACCGTTTCACTAAGCTTCGTAACTTACAAACGTTCGTAACTTTTTCGTAAATATTTACGAACGTTCGTAAAGTTACGAAGCTTAGTGAAATGGTACCCAGTTCTACATTGTCTCATTACTCAATTTTATGGTAAAATGAATTGACGTGAAAGTTCACAAATAAGTTAATACTTCAGAAACGAACCGTTTGTTTTACCGTTCTACTAAAAACTCTGTGGATAGGGAAGCGGTGAATATATCTTCTCGTACTCATTGGCCAGTGCTAAATTTGTATGGCCATGTGTTTCAATCTAAGGACGTGAAAAATAGAACATTTATTATGCATCCTTTCCGACCATGTTTAGCTGGTGCAATCAGTAATTAACGGACAAAGTTTTAGCACTTGGCGAATTTAACTTATTTCGGCTAAAAGTTCAAGGTCTATAATCGGCAGAATATACCAATGTAGAGAAGATAGATGAAAAGGTCATAGGTCATATGTTATATTTTAACATTTTTTTTTATGAAAGACGTAAGAGAGACCTCCTGTGAGAGGCTACATACTGTAAGCGGGGGGGAACCAGAGTCCCAACTCTGGCATCCCTCTAAATTGCTGGGTTAATGAAATAAATTCAATTTGAAACCTGAAATTATTTTTTTTTTTAACTTTATCCTTTACATCATAGAAAATATTCTTTATTTCGATGGTGTATGGTGTTAGTCCCATTCACGAGGGGTACCATCGTTTCCCCGTTAAACCGTCCGTATTTCCGAGCCAGGCTCGTCCGTCTGTTGTACGTCATATTAGACTGTTCCCGGAAGTCCTCCCACAGGTACTTGATGATATCGGACACTCCAGTAGACTGGGAGTTGCTGCTGATCAATTTCAATAAATATACTCCGTCAGGTTTTAAAAACCCAGTCACAAATTTTGTGATTAATTTTGGAAACGCACTTTTGTTTTCCCATAAATCCAAGCTATTCAGTAACAAGTATTTCTTGATGAAACCCTCTCTGTTCTGAGGAACAACAGTTGCAAATAACAAAGCCATGAGGTTTAAGAAACTCAACACAGCTAACATCGTAAACCAAAACCATAGAAACACGAAAAAACGTTCATTGTAAAAATTAACCGGAAGTACACATTGTAACGTCCATCTTTGTACGTTTGTCATCTGACGAAGGTCAAGGTCGCACAAGGTCACGAGCGGGAATCTCGGGGACATTACCCATTCTTCGCCTTTTAAAATAGATGCTATAACCTCGTACCCAAACAGGTAAAATTTGTTTCCAAGGAATTCATTTAAGAAAAACAGCAGTCCAATATTGTTGATGAAGTACAGAAGTCTTATTGATATTGCTAAGCTCACCAAAAAGTTGCCATAATGGCGGCCACAACCAAGGAAAAAGTAATTTCCAAACCGTTCCCGGAGTGGACCACATATTCCGGATCTGTAAGGAGTGGCACTACTACTAGCCCAACGTCCGATATATTTAGACAGTGCCCGCAGCCGCTTCTCCCGCTCCTCCGGACTGAGGTCTTGGGTCAAATGGGTTAGTTTGAGGCTGTTTTTAAGACCGATCCCCGACATCTGTACCCCGAGTCGCCAGACCAGTCGGGGCAGCTTTAGGAACATCGCCATCAGGAGGAGCATTACGGGGACCCACTGGTAGTATGTGATTTCTGTGGACATGCGCACTTCATAATTGGAGGGGATTTCCCTTGTAAAGGGTAGGTAATACGTGTTGGACACCCAACACACCCTATTGGTGTATTTGACTTCTGTTGAAGTGAAATGTGCGGGACAAAAACACTGGATAGGCGAGCCGACATAATGCTTAGTGACTACCATTGCCGTGAACATCATCAGGATCATGTTGGTATGGTAGTGGCTCAGTCTGTCAATGATGTTGTCATCGTATACGTAACGCCGGCCGTCCGCCGACCGACCGTTAGACCGGATCACCTGGTAGATTCTGTGGAGAGAGAAAGGAATTGTGATATTTACAAACTAAACATCCACCGACCGACCATTAGACCGGATGACCTGATAGATTCTATGAAATAAAAAAAGAATCGTGTTATTTACAAAATAAAAGTCCGCCGACCGACCATTAGACCGGATAACCTGGTAGATTTTGTGCAGAGAGAAAGGAATCGTGATAATTACAAACTAAACGTCCGCCGACCGACCATTAGATTGGTTAACCCTTTAGTTTCTGTGCAGACAGAAAGGAATCAGTATAGACCCGTACACGTTCGCTGTTCCATCTTAGACGCAAACGGTACGGAAGTGCTTCGGAAATGCTACTCAAACGGTACGTAAGTGCTACGGAAATGCTACTCAAACGGTACGGAAATGCTACGGAAATGCTACACAAACAGTACGTTAGTGCTACGGAAATGCTACTCAAACGCTGCGGAAGTGCTACGGAAATGCTACGCAAACGGTACGTTAGTGCTACGGAAATGCTACTCAAACGGTACGGAAATGCTACGGAAATGCTACACAAACGGTACGGAAATGCTACGGATGACGTTTGCAAACGGTCGATCACATTAACGGATTTTTATAAAAACGGATCCACACAATCACACATACAAACGAAACGAAATACCCATAATGCATCGGGAAACGTGTGCTGAAACTGAAAGTGGAGATCCAGCGTACATGCGTATGATTGTTTTTAATGTTTGCTTAGCCATTTAGATAATGGTATGAGGGTGAAACAAACAGACATGCCTTAAAATTGAGACCAATATCAATTATCGGTATTATACTTGCTGGGGCATATGACCTTGATATGTTATTTAATTTAATTAAGTTTCATGTTAAATTTTGACAGATTCATACATATTGATAAAAGCCCTGTATTTTGTTTTGCTAATTTTTGAGACTGAGATTATTTACAAAATTATGAGTTTATGCAGCTTATACAAATCTGGCCTATTCGTTCCGTCAGATTTATTCCGCAAAATTTTCAACCGAACGTTTCGTAAACGCTTTGTAAATGACGCTAGTGCTACGGAAATGCTACGGTAGTGCGACGCAAATGCTACGGTAATGCTACGGAAATGCTACGCAAACGGTACGGAAATGCTACGGTAATGTGCGGAAGTGCTACGGAAATGCTACGCAAACGGTGCGCTTAAACTGGAACAGCGAACGTGTACGTGTATTTACAAACTAAACGTCAACCGACCAACCATTAGACCGGATGGCCTGGTAGATTTTGCGGACAGAGAAAGGAATCATATTACACCTTTAAAATTCAACCAGCAAAATTGTTTGATTTTATATGGACCTCCATGTAAGGTCATTTCAGGACGTGCTGCAAGATTATATAAATGCAATGCTTACAAAAAAAAAAAGCCACGCTGCATTATATAATATGATATATGATGCGATATATCTTATGGAGTAATACGTGGTGGTATAGAATGAGTGAGGGGTGTGAGACTGTTTTGTGTTTACATAGACACACTTAAGAACATATGTAACGATATATAACATGTAGATAGGGTTAACATTTGACAAATTCAGTGAACATTTTATGCCTGTAAACTGAGCATGCAAACAAGTTATAATGGTTCTGAATAGGTAGATTAGAGTAGGTGTGGTGTACATGCGCATGTATCCTTATTTTGAAATGTCATTATTTGTCTAAGTATTTAATACAATTTATTGTATTTTACACCAAAATAACATTTTCTGGACCGAACTGAAAACAAATAATTAAACCCAATGTACAAACATATAAAATGCACTTATATATTGTACCAGGTATTGGACAAATGTAGGCACATTGCAAGCCTACCTTCTCCAATTCATGAGACGTATTTTGATAAAGAGGCCGATAAACATCGACTCATAAATATAAAGAATTTATTCGACAATGTCAAGATGATGTGCAATAAATCATGTTTTTGTTCGAAAAAAACCAACAAGAGAAACTGGGTCTTGGTTTAAGGACAGTGTTATAATTCCTGATATACGACATTTCTAGTATCTGAGGGAGAAGTCGTTTTAAATCCCTGATTTATACAGATACATATAATGTACCTTTTTCACAAAGTAAACAATCATTATCACTATACTAAAGCACTACATCATGCCATACACTAACATTTTCCTATCAAATACAGCAGGTTTACTTAACTTGTAAATACAGCATAATGGTCAAAGACGTGTTTGCGGATGCAAACTCGCTCGTGTGTAATTTAATAATTTTGTCGCAATATTTCAGCATGTTATGTATTCGTAGACACTGCACACAAAATGATGTGTATTGTTTTGGTCTAGAAAACAGACTAAATTATAGGTCTCTTGTATTACCGCCAGATTCGACAGTGAAAGTAATGGGTATCTAATTGTTCGGTGGTCTTTTGCCTGAATACATTAACACCTCCCCCCACCCCCCGAACAACTGAACACTTAGGCCAAGGCACTTATTTAACTTATTGACCCCTGAAGACACATTTGAATTTTTCTAATTCAAAGGACAGAAGAGTTCATTATGGAATTCCAGGGGTGAATATCCTGAATTCTAGGATGCGATTCACGATATAGACCCGCTGGTTTCGTTAACGTTTAGTTTTTACCCTCAGAACGTACGTTAAACAATAATTATATATCATTTCCAATAAAAATCCCACAAAATATAATTTTATTTAAAACATATATTATATGCATGTAGGCTTTAGGAAATGTACGTGTAAACATATTTCTACCATAATATCCTGTGTTATTCCACTCTCAGACCATTGTATAAACGTACTAATTGTTGGATAAATATTATTATATACCACTAGTTGTATATGACATTCCGGACTTTTGATTGGTTTAGAAGTTGAACTTTGACTGAAAATCACGTGGTTCAATGCCACGTGCTGATTGTTGACGTCGTCGTCGATTGTTGATGTCGTCACACCTTGGCGGGAATATATACGAGATGACATGTTTTGGCGCAATGAGTCCGCGGTTCTGTCCAGAAAACAACACTGCCACTGTCGACTTAAAAATATTGTGATAGAAACAGGTCACATGACTCGTGGTTAATGGATATAGACTTTATTTCACTCTCGTTTATTATTTTTTAAAAGTTACAAAATACACTCACTAAAGCTCGTGTCTATTATAACTTTAAAAAAAGAATAAAAAGAGTGAAGTAAATTCCATCTCCAACAACCACTCGTTGCGTAACCTCTATTTACACGTCAAACTCACGTGTAACGGTTTATTGTGGAGAGGAATCTGACCTACATATTCCACTCATACTTACAGGGTTACTAGAGGCATCGCATGGATCGTTCGTCGGTTACAGAGGATCAATCTGAAAGAGACAAACATGTTTGTTTAGTAGAAATATGTTAAAGCTCATTACGCATGTGTATACGCGTGGAATAACTGACGAGGATGTTGTTATCTTAAGTGTCACGTGGTATTTTGTATACATACATAATGCACCAGTACACACGATGGCACCGTATACCAGTCATGTAAGCTTAAAGACAAGGGGTTGTCATATGGTTTCATGCACATAGGAAACAGACGTGCAAACTGGAAACTTGGTCTGGACGCTTTATCATAAGGGAAACTCAGTTTAACCAGCATCTCGGTAACTGAGGCGCTTATTAGTCCGGTTCCTGTGAAACAGGGGGAAGAGGGACTGTATTTCCCCCCTCCGTCTGTCTGCTAAAGTTTATTTAAACTCTTGACTTCATTCTTTCATGAATTTCCATCAAACTTCACATATTTGTAAAGGATTAAATCATCTTAGAATAGTTTAAGTTTCGGGGTTGTCGAGTCCACGTCATCAAAGTCACTATTGCTGTTCTTAGAAAACCCTAGTCACTTCAGTGGTTATATTTAATGAAATATTTGGCACAAACATCTTTGATCGTGTTCGTGACATATAATGAGCTCGTCGTGATTGTATTGAGATACTAAGGGGAGTGAACTGATACAATATCGTTTATGTACTTCGAACAGAAATAAGGCAGTTGCTATGGCAACGCAATGTCAAGTTATTTTGACTCAGGAAATCAGAGATGCGAAGTGAATGTTTAGTTGCGTCTTCACGTGCATGTTGCATGCGCACACGTGTTGACACGATGAGACTAGTGGTTCGGTGGAAGACCAGATTCACTGTGTTCAAACTACACCATATTAACGGTCCCAGTCTTGTCAAGCGTTTGGATTATAATGCTTCTAATTGGGTTTTTGTAAAATTCAGAATGGAAGGGACGCAAAGAGGTGGAACGAAAATGTTCCTCTATTTTGAAATTGATTTTTGCTCACGTTTACATTGAGATAGAGTATCGTTGTGACATTGAAATGCGTCACTACCTGGATGAGGAATGCGGCTCGACTTCGAAGTCACAATTCCATTTGATGCAGTTTAATTCATTTTTTTTCGCCATAGTGTATCTATTACTATATTTAAAAGGTACACCATGCGTGTGTGTTTCGTCATCTGACCCCAATAAATAATCGCCTTAATTACAACCTATATTTGTTTACTTATCATTTATTTTTCGCGGAAAGATAAACAGCAAAAGGCAAATCACAACTCTATAAAATATCTATCATGTTTCATGAAGGATACATAGTTCACCGTATGTATGACTGTTTTCAAAGGTATGAGTTACGTTCCCTGTAAAAGTGATCTAGAGGTGGCTATATAATGGTGGATATAATATGCAGATATAACATGAATTACTATACAGAAAACAGTTTAGACACAAGACCTAATGTTGATGGAGGATGCGTGGCATTTTTATTACCTTTCGTTTCAAGCTAGTTGCAATTGTATAATAACATTTTCATTAGCATGTATTGTTTTCTGCTCCCTACCCTAGCTCGGTGACCTCATCATAACGCATAGTGCAGTGTAGCGATACACATTTGAGAAATAAACGAAAACAAAAAAGTCATTTGCACCATTCCAGTAGCAGCGATGTACGTATCATGCGCCCCGCCCCCCTGGTAATGTACAGACACGTGCAACCACCCCACGTCAGGTGTCTGTCACAGCAAGGGTTCGACACGATGTCGTCACCTGACAAGATACCACTGTTTATATAGTGTTGTGTTGGTGTCGGAGACAACTGCACGGTACATATGTACGTAATACACGTGTAAGTGTTTGTGTCGGAGACAACTGCACGGTACATATGTACGTAATGCACGTGTAAGTGTTGGTGGTCGAGAGATCCATCGTACATTACCAGGGCAGCACCATGCTATAACACATTATATTGACTCATGGGTACAAGTCCTTTGTGCTGAGGTGTGGGGAATCTATGCGTGACATGGTCATAACTATGCATATCGTATTCTGATTGTTTTAATGCCCCCGCCATGAAATGGGTAGGTGGGGGTTGGGGGTATATAGTTTTACGCATGTCCATCCCGTCCGGTTCCATGGTAATGTAAGCAGCTTATTAAAAACCTACTGATCCGATTATCATCAAACTTCGCAAACGTAATAAGCATGAAGACTAGTTTCATATGGGGACGGGGCATTTAGGTCGCACAGACATTTCTAGTTTTGTTCTATTATTTTTGTTCACTTGTTGTTGTTATTAAATTATCATTATAAAAGTGCAACTTCTTTATTTAGTTTTGATTACATATTATGTAGTTAAAGAGTAACTGTAGTGCAAAACCATCTTTTGTGTATGGAAAGATTGCTAAATAGTAAGTGAGATAATTCACACGAAATTTTTTTTTTGTAAAAATTACGAAGTTTTGACCATTTTTCTAAATTTCACACCTGAACGCAAATAAGAAAATCCCCGATTTTGCCATACGACCGGAAGTGACGTCACAACGGTGACCGCACTGATAGACTTGTGTAGTCATTATATTAAATTATATGAATCGTATCACGACTTGTTATTTGTATAGAGTCTTCTATTCAAGAATATGACACTTATTATATATCAAGGTTGTATGGAGTTCATTTATGACCCTACTGATAATTCCAAGGTGTTGTATGCCCCAGGGGGCCGTAATTAGTGGTGAGGGGGGTCGGGAGTTCCACAGGTGTGCGGCACACGTGGTCATGATCACTCGACCATAAATCAATAACCGCCGGACTCGCTAACATGATTAACAGGTTATTATTTTGCGGAATGACTTCAAAACATGCACTTGATATGATTAGGTTTTAATTTTTTCATATTTTATTTCATATAACACCGCTAAAACGGCGTGTGTATTCACTGATGGTCACGTTGATTGCATGCACATATCAGCAGGAACTGATCGTAATACCTTTTAAAATGCACGCTGAAAAAATTTAATGCATGTCGGTCGGCTGTATAAATACAAAACTACCTAGAAACAACCTCAAACAAACAGATAAGGAAAAGGATATTTGTGTTGCTTTAGACCACGGACTTAGATATAATCTAATTCCGTGTATAGACTCGGAACTTCGAAAACCATATATTTTATTGGACTTCAAAGAAGAACAGTTAGTACCGTCATATAGAACGACAAGACCAGCCTTTTTATACGTACAATACGATGTACGTATATTGGAAAATAAAAATATATAACTTTTATCAATGCTTTCGACCTGTATATATATAAACTGTTTTGACGGGTATCACATTTCGACTTTTTTATCTTTATATATGTTTGAGAAATTATAGGTGTGTATATTAAAAGTTAACAGCTTTCTATCCATTGATAATTTATTTATGTCTATGCAGTATAAAAAAAAACATTTCAAATCGTGAATATTGTAAAATAAACAGAATATGAGCGAAATCCTGATGTTACCTGTCGTCAGGCATATACATCGAAATAGAAATCAAGACAATGTATTTCGAATTCTGTTTGAGAAAAAATAAGATTAGATCTTTGAATACCCCTGTGTTTTACTGACAAGAAATGAACATGGAACATCTTTTGAAAATAAGATGAGAAGATTACTTAATTGGTTTTAATCACAGGCACTTGTGGCCAGGAGAATAGTCATCTAAATATATAGATAATTTGCAAAATATGAATAATTAAAATAAAATATAAAAACTGACTTTAGCAATTTTCTCTTTATGTTATTAATCATCTAAAACCATAATGAAAGTAATTGCCAAATTTCAGCTTGATACGTCAAGCGGTTTAATTTCACAAAAAAAGAGTATCTGATAGTCGATTTTTTGTTAAATTAAACCGCTTGACGTATCAAGCTGAAATTTGGCAATTACTTTCATTATGGTTTTAGATGATAAATAACATAAAAAGAAAATTTGAAAATTCAGATTTTATATTTTATTTTAATTATCATAGTTCGCTATGTTATCTATATATTTAGATGGCTATTCTCCTGGCCACAAGTGTCTGTAGTTTTAATCCGCATTTTATTCATTTATAAATGTTAAAAATAAAATATGAAAAAACTGTGATACAGACATACCAGTGACGTATATGTGCATATACGTCCCTGAGACATATCAAGCAAGTTTTCAACAGAACTTTTCTCGTTGAATAGAAGAGTCAAACTCGAAATTAATAAAAGTGTCATATACTGTGTGAGTTGACGGTGGGTTACGGAGATTTCAAAAGATACACGTGCACTCGATAGTCTATGTTCCAGTCGAGATCTACATGTAACTGCAGATTTAGAGTACACATTTTGAAGTTATAAAGAGGGGATAATAACCGCAACATACTCAACTACTACAATTTAGTTAACTTTGATAGCCCCCCCCCCCCCCTCTCCAATGTTAATTACTTGCTATCTGTCTGAGTAACAAGTTACGTGTGAAGTTATCGAACTGACCAGGTAGATTATCCCGCTAATCTGATTACGTAATATAATGGACACTAACATGTACAATATTCAAAGGTATTATTATAAGAGTCACCCTTGAATCATTGGATAAATGATATGTATAACTGACATTATAAATGACACAGAGTATTGCAATATGATAGCGCATATATATATGGGTCCATTAAAATGAATTTGAACAATCAATAAACACTATATTTATGAAAGAATCAAAATAAAGTTATTTCAATGACGATTTCAGATTATTCTTCCGACCCTCATATTATGGTACGTCCCTTAATTTTATTGTATAATACATTTTGAATCATTAATCAACCAGACGTACATATTACTATTATATATAGAGAGACATAGGACCCAATTTCTTGTGTTCCCGTTGTGACGTCACCAATACGTGTGCACAACTTTTAGCGGTTCGCGGTGCGCTTAATTAGCGTGTGGCAAAACAGGTAAAAAACCAAACTTCAACCTGTCGTAACTTTGTAACCGGTCGGCCGATTTCGATGCAGTTTTCGACAATGTATTAATGCCGACACAACAAGTCTGATTATTTCAGTTTCTATTTGCACTACAGTTACTCTTTAAAATGGTAATGCCATTGAATAAAACGTAAAATCTACAAAACTAAGTTTAAGTAAATCTTTTTTTTTCTGAAGGGCTTGCAAATTTTCTTATATAAAAAAAAATCTTTTGAGCGTCTGTTTTTTATTGCATGATTACATCGGTGTATAATGACCGAATCCACCTTAATATCAAGAGGCCCATGGGCGTCAACGTTCATCTGAAAATATATATTTGTTGGTAGCTGTTTAAAGATATTACCATATTTCACCTGTTACCTAAGAGAGTCAATGAACAAACTTGTTATTCCTTCATTGCAGCAGTGATACTACCAACAGAATAGCCTTATCCTAGGACTTTTTGTTACTGTAAGAAGTGTTTGAAACATTTTAAGACATTTGACCCCTTTGGCCTTGAAAGCAGATCAAGGTCATTCATATAAACAAACTTGATAGCCCTTCATCCCAGCATGTTACAGGCCAAATATCGGTACCCTAGGCCTTTTTGTGATGGAGAAGAATTTACTTAAAGATTCCAAATATTTTGGCCCCTGTGACCTTGAAAGTAAGTAAAGGTCAACCATATGAATACATTTGGTAGCCCTTCATCCCAGCATGCTACACGCCAAATGTCAGTACCCTAGGACTTTTGGTTATTGGGAAGAAGCTTCTTAAATATTTTTACATATCTGACCCCTGTGACCTTGAAAGTAGGTCAAATTTATTGATATGAGGAAACTATTTAGCACTCTATCCAAGGTATCTACAGGCAAACTATCGGCATCCTGGGCCTTTTGATTATTGAGAAGAAGATTAATGAAGGAAAAGTTGACGGATGGCGCACGGCGGACGACGACAGACGAAGCACGATCGCAATAGGTCATCCTAACCTAAAAAGATAGTCGCTGATCTTCAAACAATAATGTGTGACATTCGTAAGTCAAGCTAAAGGGATTATTTTTTCTTTATTAAAACAAAAATGCAAGTCATCAGAGATTGGTCATGAGCCGCTCGTGACTCTATTCAAAAGTTGATCATTGACAGTATACTAGCACGTGTAGAAACCCCACCTAATGTTGTATCACACCCAGAGTATATCACGACTGTACCATGTAAACACGTGTAGAAACCCCACCTAATGTTGTATCACACCCAGAGTATATCACGATTGTACCATGTAAACACGTGTAGAAACCCCACCTAATGTTGTATCACACCCAGAGTATATCACGATTGTACCATGTAAACACGTGTAGAAACCCCACCTCATGTTGTATCACACCCGGAGTATATCACGATTGTACGATGTGAACACGTGTAGAAACCCCACCTAATGTTGTAGAAACCCCACCTCATGTTGTATCACACCCAGACTATATCACGATTGTACCATGTAAACACGTGTAAAACCCCACCTAATTTTGTATCACACCCAGAGTATATCACGACTGTACGATGTAAACACGTGTAGAAACCCCACCTAATTTTGTATCACACCCAGAGTATATCACGACTGTACCATGTAAACACGTGTAGAAACCCCACCTAATGTTGTATCACACCCAGAGTATATCACGACTGTACCATGTAAACACGTGTAGAAACCCCACCTAATGTTGTATCACACCAAGAGTATATCACGACTGTACCATGTAAACACGTGTAGAAACCCCACCTAATGTTGTATCACACCCAGAGTATATCACGACTGTACCATGTAAACACGTGTAGAAACCCCACCTAATGTTGTATCACACCAAGAGTATATCACGACTGTACCATGTAAACACGTGTAGAAACCCCACCTAATGTTGTATCACACCCAGAGTATATCACGATTGTACGATGTAAACACGTGTAGAAACCCCACCTAATGTTGTATCACAGCCAGAGTATACCATGATTGTACGATGTAAACACGTGTAGAAACCCCACCTAATGTTGTATCACACCCAGAGTATATCACGATTGTACGAGGTAAACACGTGTAGAAACCCCACCTAATGTTGTAGAAACCCCACCTAATGTTGTATCACACCAAGAGTATATCACGACTGTACGATGTAAACACGTGTAGAAGCCCCACCTAATGTTGTAGAAACCCCACCCAATGTTGTATCACACCCAGAGTACATCACGACTGTACGATGTAAACACGTGTAGAAACCCCACCCAATGTTGTATCACACCCAGAGTATATCACGACTGTACGAGGTAAACACGTGTAGAAACCCCACCCAATGTTGTATCACACCCAGATTATATCACGATTGTACCATGTAAACACATGTAGAAACCCCACCTAATGTTGTATCACACCCAGAGTATATCACGATTGTACGATGTAAACACGTGTAGAAACCCCACCTAATACTGTATCACACCCAGAGTATATCACGATTGTACGATGTAAACACTTGACCAGGTATTACCTGATTTCTATGTTGTTTTGTTCGTGTTTTACGAAAATCACACATCAAACATTGCACGTGTTTTCATTCACGTGCTTGTAGACAATATAATCCCGCACACATTACCGGGTCAGCGCCGCGTGATAGTTCACACTTACACTCAAGTGATTTACACCGCTAGCTGGCTCTCGTGTAAAGTAACATCGTGTCAGGGTCTCGTAAGGATTGTTTTCGTTTACTAGTGTGATGCTGGGTCGAACACGCTTTGGTGTCATTACTAGTGGGATGTGTTGGATCGAACATGCTTCGGTGTGATTAAAACGGATTTACCAATGCTGCACCAAAGGAATTACTAATATTTGTTACCTTGAAACACACCCGTTCATCGATATAGCGTAGTATACACTAAGAAATAATTTGGATTAGGAATAACAAACTATAAGGAAAATTACCTGCGTATTTTACATTTTACATTTTTTCTTATCATTCTTAAAACATAAAACTAGAGGCAAAATACGAAAAAAGGAAAGATCCGTATGGAGACTCTTGTAAAAAACAAGAGAATCAGACCAGTTGTTCCGGAAGTGTAAGTGCTTCTGCTTCATCGATGTCAACCGCCATGTAAATCTTGGTCACATCCAAGTAAGCATCAATCCTCAAAATGAAAACCGAGTCATTGTCAATCGCAACAATTAAGCATACTTAAAAACCTCAATATTCAGTATCACACATTTTTAAAATCTAGGAGACGAGTGATCCATATATCTAGATGTTGAAAGATTCTTAGTCCGCAACCAGTAAGTGTTTACACAGTACATTTATTGTGGTGATACAAGATTATTTCCATACCCCATACATTTAAAACATCAAGAGAAATTCAGGAAAAGATGATGCGACATAAAAATCGAGAAGTTACTTAGTAAGAATTCCTTTGGACATTTACATACATACAATAGGTAATATGCTTAACAAATACAAATATTAATTTGGTTTTGGTTTTATTTTGTTCTACCTCGATTTAAAATCTAAGGCCATTTAGAACAGTCTGGCGGTGAAAGTGATGAAAGTGTATATGCTGAGTGCTTTAGTAATATATCCATGTAAACCTTCTTGCGATAGTCCGGAACTTTTGCCGATTTAAAACGCCACCACACACTATTGCACCTCCCCAGCAAAACACCCAACCCCAAAGAAAGTGCACCTACACGGTCACATCATACTGATAAACTGTTGAACCTGTCACTCCACTTCCGTAATTGCGAGTCTCAAGCAAGACTCTGGTATGTATCGGCCAGGGGACGGAGCCCAAAGTCTTCCTCACTGGGGCGAACGCTCAAATGAATGCCAAAATGAGGTAGTGTCAGGCGAGACATTTAGTCGCCTTTTACAATCCTGTCATAGGGGCAGCAGATACATTCCTATGTCCTTCCTACAGGGCTTGATGAAAAAGCCCAAAGCCTTTCACATAGGTGAAAGCTCACCTGAAGGCAAACAGTGAGGCAGGGTCAAGAAGGTATTTGGAAAAAGTACAAGATCTCAGATTTAGTCGCCTCTTACCAATCATATAAATGTGGCAGCACGTACAATTCTTGTCTCTACTTGCACGGTCTAACGACATAGCTAAAATGCTGTGTCACAGGGGCGACCGCTTAACTAAAGGCCAAGTGACTACTTGCACGGCCTAACGACATAGCTAAACGTCTGTGTCACAGGGGCGACCGCTTAACTAAAGGCCAAGTGACTACTTGCACGGCCTAACGACATAGCTAAAAGTCTGTGTCACAGGGGCGACCGCTTAACTAAAGGCCAAGTGACTACTTGCACGGCCTAACGACATAGCTAAAAGTCTGTGTCACAGGGGCGACCGCTTAACTAAAGGCCAAGTGACTACTTGCACGGTCTAACGACATAGCTAAACGTCTGTGTCACAGGGGCGACCGCTTAACTAAAGGCCAAGTGACTACTTGCACGGTCTAACGACAGAGGTAAAAGTCTGTCTCACAGGGGCGACCGCTTAACTAAAGGCCAAGTGACTACTTGCACGGTCTAACGACAGAGGTAAAAGTCTGTCTCACAGGGGCGACCGCTTAACTAAAGGCCAAGTTAGGCAATGTCAAGGGATATACTAGGACGTTGTAAAACAGAAGAGGAAAGATAAGACCTTACTCTTCCGGAACACCTGGTCTTATTCTCTTGTACTTTTGCAAAGGTCTCCATGTAAATCTTTCCTTTGTTCAAATTTTGCCCCTGGTTTAATCGATTTTGAGTTTTGATTATGATTATGTTGACGCTTCGGTATTCTCTTATTTTATTTTACCTAAGATTAAGTGGCAACTTATGAATCATGCAATGGGGGCAGCAGGTACAATTCATACGCCCTACCTGCATGACAATTACAGATACCTGTTACACATTAGCTGGTGTCGTGTATCTTTTGGCATTTCCGATTCTTCGCTTTTGTTGACACCACGTGTCTATTAAGTGCTTGCTAATGTCCCCGTTATAAAACATGTCTGTCGTGTATCGGATTCTGATGAGTCGTTAAATCTGTGTCACGTGCTATCAACAAAAAGATGCTTCAAGGGTCGCAAATGACAAAACTGCCGGCCAATCAACGGTATTTAATGAGTTTGGCAGATGATTGAATGCTACTCCTCATCACGTAAGTGGCGTCTATTTGGCAACACTCGTGTCTGGATTTTTTTCGTCGTCGCGTTTATTCTGGTATTATGTCTAGGTTATAAAAACCAGAAACCCGTTTGTGTTTGTCCTCAATATTTAAACGGTCTGTATTCATCACACATGTCGTAACAGTTTAAAATCACCAATGGAACATTTGTTTTCAACAAAGTAAAAGGACTATGTTCATATTGTCGAACTTAAGGCAAATACAAAGTAAAATATTGTGAAATCTTAAAAGACACCACCAATCAATTTAGCTAAACTGAAGAGTTAAGACTAGATAGACACATTTAGCATTCATTAATTTGTTAATTGTACATAAACTAATAAAGCAAAATTGATCAATGGCTCACAAATATATGAAGTACCTTCCGCCCTCGCAAGATTTTGAAGTGTTACTTTTGACCTTCGGAATTCTTATCAGTTAAAGAATATTCATAGTAAATATTAACTCATTTTTTGAAAATTTATCAGTTGGCTTATGAGATATCTCGTGTTTAAGCTTTCAATTTCCACTTTTGAAAGTAGTCAAATTTGACCCAAGATTTTTCATTTTGACAATTCGGCATCGAAATAGAATCAGGTGTAGATGTTTATAATGTGATGCTATGGTGTAAATAGGAACGGAATCTGTCGAGGGATTCATGAGATTTCTTGTCAATTGCTAACGAACAAAAACTTACGGCACAGGGATTCGAGAGATGCAGGTTGATGGAGACTATGGGCAAGTTTTATGGTCGCCATCTTAATCTCATCGAAAAATATTCTTAAAGTGATTTGAAGAGAGATGTTTTTTAGTAGGCTCATTAGTGTGTTTACTTGTGATTGACAATGATACTCGGTTCTCATTTTGAAGATTTTACGTGTACTCATACTACGATGCGATTAAGATCTACATGGCGGATGGCGTCGATGAAGCAGACTGCGTTTACTCTTCCGGAACATTTGGTCTTATTCTATTGTACGTTCACAAGGGTCTCTGTGTAAATCTTTCTTTGGTTCATATTTTACCTTAAGTTGAATCGATATAGAGTTCGAATAATGGTTTGGTTAACGCTTCGGTATTCTCATTTTTACAGCGTGTTTGACACAAACTTAGTCATATGATACATGGTAAAGGACATCAACAATGTTTTATACGACGGTATGTAGTCCGACACTGACTGTGTATTCCTCCGCCATCTACATAACGACAAAAATACTAAACTATTTTGATAGGGTTCCCTTACCCAGTTTTCGATACTGTGTAAACGCCAAAAAAAAAAAAAAAAATAATTGAAATAAAACACAATGTGTGGTACAACCAAATACTGCAATGCTTTCGCCTTTAAACTTCTCTAGGATAACAGTTTAACAGACTTTTCAGTTTTGTATGTTTAAGTTTACCTTCCTCTTACGATTTTTGCTTCGTTATAATTTCACCATTGATATTTTATTGCCGTTGACATAGAGGTTCAGAGTATGTCTGGGGGAGTATTATGTACTACGTATTTCATCCAGGTGTCATAAAATAGAGCGGGACTTAAAGGGAATGCAGACATGTTGGAACTATCAAACAGTCCTGTTTTTGTATGACATTTACATGTATTAATGATTACATACAGTGTACAGCATGCATACAATGTGCACATTATACAATTTGAGATATTATTTATGTTTGAATGAAAAGTATTAAATATATTGACAATTGAAAATTTTATTCTGGAACTCTTAAAGCTACGTCTGAAAGTAACCTATTAGGATTTGTCTATCAATGACGTAATAATTAATTGGTTTTGTGATTCTTGAATAAATCAATAAAAGAGGGATGAATATCGGAACGCCCTCACGTGGGGGACGCGTTATATAATATCGTCAATAATGGGCTTTAAACCTGATATCTAATATCAGTCTATAGGAAATAAATAATTCAATTGAAACAGTCTTTTACATGACCAAATATGCCAATACAACTGGTATAGTGTTTGAAAGTTATATACATTTTTTTCTGTTTAAATGTGTTTTAGATATGTTTTATCATGTTCCTCCCACTGAGAATGTTAGAAGATATTTAGTTTGCAAAGTAAAGGATGAGTGTCATGTTTCCATGGAAACGTATGCCGTATGCAGTGGTTTAATATTGAACTACTTACCGTCAGGAAACTCTAACGACGGAACATGCAGTTCATGTTAATATAGCGGACTTGTATCCAAGGTCCATCGGGTTTATTATTTCACAATGTTCCCACAGGCATTCCCGTATTCAATATCAAAGCAATTAAACTGAATTTAAACATGAAAACCAAAGGTAAAAGAACCTTTCTATATACTATATTGGTCTTTTTTTCTTATTTGATGGAATGCCTTATAAAGCAAGTGAAACTGTAGATAAATTTCTATAATCATGTGAGTTTGCCAACCAATTAATGCACTTATCTCTTTAAATTTGGTAATGCGTTAAATTTGAATGAACCTCGATAAGTTAAAATACTTGATATAGAAAGCAATATACAGACATTGTAATTAGCGCAATCATAATTCAAAGGATTTTTTTTCAGCGGGACAATCATTAAAGAAAGATTATCGCTGAGATATGTACGTTTACAATCATTTGTCTTTCCAACCTGAGAAATGAATATGAGAGCAATGGAAATAAATAAGAGAATACCGAAGCGTTAACATAATCATAATCCAAACTCAAAATCAATTAAACCAGGGGCAAAATATGAACAAAGGAAAGATTTACATGGAGACTCTTGAAAAAGTACAAGAGAATAAGACCAGGTGTTCCGGAAGAGTAAGCGTCTTCTGCTTCATCGACGACATACTAATGAGCATACTCAAAAACATTCATCTTCATATCACTTAAAGATACAGAATATTTCTCAATGGGACAAAGATGGCGACCATAAAACTTGCCCATAGTACTGATCAACCTGCATCTCTTGAATCCTTGTGTTGTTAGTTTGTTTGTCAGCAATCGACATCGATCAAGAAAATCCCGATATATAGAGCAAGCCATACAACATCGAATCAACTGCGACATGTAAACACCATAGGTTGGAGAAGCAGGGATGTCACTATCAAGAAATGGAAAGTTCACGATCGGAAAATTGAAATCATCCCGTTTATCGTATAGCTTATTAGTAAGCCGTTCATGTTGGTCGGAGTTTAAGTAGTGATCGAGGTAAGCATCTGATGGGTCTTACGTCTTACATTGTTCACCAAAACTACAGGCCAGATACCCTACTCCAGTTCAGGCAGATCATCCAAAATGTGTGATATCAACTGATGTATGAGAATCTTTCTGACTCGACCATGTCTGGACCAACTGACGCATTAACACGGTTTAATGGCTATGTTTACTTATGCATGTATATTTCTTTTCTCTCATTTCTAGGTGTGTAATACTGGCCTGTCTAGGGCAATACACATATGATCGCTGTGGTTGTATTACACACCTACCCATGCAATACAGCCACCGCGTGACGTCACAATGGCGCAACAATGTCGTGACGTCACGAGTTCGGTAAAATCTGATGCCGAAAAAAGAAAAATGGCGACGTGATGAAATTAAAACCTTTCACGATATTTTAACTGTGTACATTAGAAAGCTGAGATCATTTTTTTCTGCGCAAACTACGTTTGCAAATATGGGGTATGCTCGATCTCGCTGTATCATTTGTTTTCGTCAAAAAAATTCAAGGAAAAATTTGATATTTTCAAAATGGTGGCCAGTCAAAAGTATTTTCATGGTTTTTGAGCTTATTCAGGTAGTTGAAATGAGAGAAAAATACTCTTTCATGACCAAAGGTGTAAGATAGGGAAATTCCACCCTCGGGATTTTCAAATTTGAAAACCCCTCGGGTGGAATTTCCCTATCTTACACCTCTTGTCATGAAAGAGTCTTATAGTCTTTATAACTCACCTTTCCCGTACTGCAATATGTGTCTTTAGTGGGAAAACCAATCTGCCTGTCCCCTATCACAAAATCTAGTCAATCGCTCAGACCTCAATAATTCCTAGTGAGTCCTAACGACACACGGAAGTAGTTTACGTAGCTTAGAGAAAGTCCAGTTCGACATCAAACGCCCTTTCCGTTGAAAACAACTTCTACCCGTATGTTCATGTCAAAATAATATAGATTCTGACGGGTGGAATCATCCTAAGCGTAGATGGGTGTATAGCACCTACAAACTTATCATAAAAAGTTAAAATCACAATTTCCCGGTAATTTAAATGACAGCGAGTATATTTGTATATTTACATTACATTTTGTAATAACAAATTCCAGGTAGCTTGTATCAGAACCACGGTAGAAAGACGGTGTCACGATAACGCTGGGAAAACTAATGTATATATAACAGTGACGAAATCCAAGCACATGTAGTTTGCATTCTGATAACGTAGTTCATACAACACAAAATTACAGATTTTTACGAAGTCCTCGGAACCCCCTAAGTCCGGGGCAGACTACACAGAATTATAGGTTTTAACAAAGTCCCTGGATCAGCCAGAGCCCGGCCATATATCACAGTCAATTGACTCTCAATAGTAACAAAGTCCCCGATAAAGTCTCGAACGAAATCATCAGAGAAGAAAATGTTAACATTTTATGAAAGTTTTAATGAAGGAAATCTTGATAAATTGACATGAGTCATCACACCATTACAGTTTAAAGAGCTATTATTAAGACACAGTCAACTGCTTATATTGGGAAATAAGACCACGAGTCTTTCAAATTATAGTACATAAACAAATTTAACAATTCCATTTTAAAGGCGATGCTGATTGTATATTTCTATTGATGCGCTTCGTAAACATTTTTCTATCATTTGCTGTGAATTAAATTAAAACTGAATAGGAACGTATAAGCTCTACCACATTAACTGTTCCTAATTTATAACCAACAGACCGGGTAATGCTGCAAACGGGTTAAAACTCGAATGAGAAAAATTGTGAATACGGCACTGCTTCGCTTATTCAGTAACACGTATAATAATAATAATAATATATAACATTTATATAGCGCTTTATATAATTTGTACAATTACTCTAAAGCGCTTCACAACATGTAGATAATGAGTTGATACTTACAATGCATAGATAAAGAAGTTATTACAATATAAGATAATGTGATAATATAAAAAATGCATATAAATACGAACTAGATAAGCAAATGTCAGTATATACATGTCGTCTAAGTATACCATCACCTTAAATAGCCCCAGGTTCTATAGGTTAAGGGACATCCTTATTTTACATATTTCCATGTACAGGCACTGCAGAATCTATGGGAAGTTTCTTAGTTTTAAATGTTTAGGAGTTTATCTGGGGCGCTAAACAGTTCGAGGATAGTTACGCGATCGCCCCACACGATCACTGAATGGGGAAGATTTATTTCTTTAAGAGCTGCTTATGTATTTAGTGCTTATGTATATATTGCTGATAAGACATAGACAAGTAGTTAGGTGTATAAATGATATATTAGAGTCTACACTACATTTATGTATAGAGAGAAGTTGATGAGAACAATGTTTCCTTTTTAGAAAAACAACAACATGTAATTTGTTATAAGTGTCATATATTTAAGGTTGATCCACTTGACCACTTGATCAATATCAGTTTGTTTAATTTCTTCCAGCAGAGCAAGAAGTTTCCTTTTGATATTATATTAGTAACAGTATTTGATTTTTGTTTTGCAATGCGAGTATTGTATCTGAACAAGTGTATAACTTACACAATTGGAATGCAAGTTCCTTCATGTATTGTATAGCAAAAGTGAAATTACATGTTGAACAAACATGATAAAGTACCACCTGACTGTACTTAACCATTCTTGATGAAATTAAATCATAGAATTCTACATATCTTTTTGTAATAATTTCCTTTTTTTATCTGAAGGAATATTTTTTTCAATTATTAATCAATACCAGCTTGTCAGAGGTATTTAATACCAGGAAGCTCACACGTCGAGTGCGACGGGAAGCTCTACAATAAAGCTAAGCCTTCTTGATAAAAAGTCAATATTTAACTTACATAACTTCCTTAAGGATATCTTTTGATAACTCTTACACTGACAGATTTAAGGGAAGTCTATGTTGTAAAAATCGTGGTTAAATATCTTACAGTAAACAGTTCAGTGTTCACAAATCTACACTTGACTCTTATCACTTCACAGCATGTCGGCAAATATTGATATAAAACATAACACATTGTGAAAATGTTCCTGTGTTTATATGATATATATCATGAAAAGATCCTTAGTAACTGCGTTTTACGATGATACTCATAAGTAATTTCAATAAAACTTGCAGTTGATTTATTAATCAATTTAATATAGCATTAATACTTTAATCCTTTGTTCACGTTATTATAAACGAATCAGCTACAAAGGAACGTGAAGACCAAATAATCTGTAGTGTTACTTTGTAACGGTGGGATACCGACATAACAGTATCCGAAACAGATTTAGCTCCCAACAGGAGTGAGAAAATGAACGATGTTTAATCAGATCTAGAAAATGAGTCAGATGATGGTATATTAGACATATACTTTATATTATTGCGCTACGCAATCCTTCGTGGTGTAACTTAAAAAACTCACTTCAATGGTTGTTAAACAAATACCGAAGCGTCAACAAAATAATCCGAACCCAAAATCGATAGATTGGAGCAAAAAAATATATTTTATGTCAAATAAGAAAAAATTTGGTATATAAACTCCGTCTGGTACATTGTACTTCGTCATATAGTTTGAAGATGATATATATATAATCTGTACAGTTCCGGAAGTTCTATATTGTTTATACTTCCGGTTTGTAACTTTCGTTTTGTTGGTATTAAATTCTACTAAAATGATATCTCGTTAAAATGTCGAAAAATATGTGATTGACTTTCCTTTTGTTTCATGATCACCATGAACGCGACCAGCTTCTGTGTGATTGCCATACATGTCTATGAGAGCTGTCACGTGATATGTGCACGAGTTCTCGGTACCTCTGACTCACCACTTTATGACATACTCAGGCCGCGATACTGCCGTGCATGTACAGTAATAACGGAGCTAGCCGCTATCAATGAACCCCCTCTGGGAGAACACATTCGTGGAATGTTTTTTATCGTTATGTAAATTACGTCACTCTTACACAATATTATTATCTATAAATGTATGTTGCGATATTGCATATTTAAAGCTTTCCACTGAATGATATCGGTTTATCTGAAACAATCCATATTGAGTACTATTAATGACTATTATGATGCACAATTAAAAAACTATTTCCTCAGCGAAAAGTACTATTTCGATAATTTGTTAAATACTTCTCCGGTTAATTGTATGGTAGGGGTGGGTGGGGGTGTCAGTAGTTTATACATTATATTTACTTGAACAATAACTTTGTGCTTATAAATATCAAAACGAGAGGAGAAATGAATGTAAAGAGTGAAATTAAATATCGCAATATAACTTCTTACTTCATTCAACAATATACGCATGTAATATATGACGTAATCTCCTACATCCCTACGATATTGACATACTGTTAATGTTTTCTGGAAATATCGAAACATTATTCATCTTATAAATTCACTTCAATTGTTTCAGTTAACACTTTATCTGGGGTTCAATGGAACATTTTATATACACCTTGATAAAAATCCACACTTGAAAATTTATATCTATGGAAACGACATAAAATTCTAACACCGGCTTAGATATTCCTTAAATACTTAAAACTGAAATGAATTACGTTTTAGAGGAAATATTTGCATCATTAGTAATAGGTTTCGAACAAATCCACGTGCCGTTGTGTAGTCTTTACAAAAACAAATAGAGAATGCCAACAAAACTATAATCTGAACTCTTAATTGATTAAACTAGAGAAAAATATGAACAAAGTAAATATTTACATAGACATCCTTGTAAAAGTACAAGAGAGTAAGACCAGGTGTTCCGGAAGAGCAAGCGTCTTCTGCTTCATCGACATCACCTGTCGTGTAAATCTTGGTCATATCCAAGTAAACATCAAATCCTTAAATGAAACCCGAGTCATTATTGTTAATCACGACAAGTAAGCACACTAATGAGCATACTAAAAAACATCCATCATCATATCACACAAAGATACAGAATATTTGTCCAAGAGACAGAAATTGTCATAAAAGGCCGAAGTATTTTGAGAATGGGTTCTAATATACACCTTGGTCCCACTCTGAACAGATTAGTATACCTACGTAAATATGTCAGTAAAGGCACTGATATATTTTAGAATCGCGTGTCACTTAGATAATACTCCGCATCATCTCGATCATTAAGCGTTGTTTTTTCTTTCACTGTTTTTATAATTTATTGGTTTAAATTGGCAAAATTAATCAAGTAGAGTTAATTTCTTCTTAATTGTCATAAATTTGTCATTTTTTCCACATTTTGATGAGCTATACACCTGATTCAATTTGACAGTAGGCGTATACCCCATGTCATTAGAATTTGATCGCTATTCATAAACATGCAAATTAAATTCTTTAGCAGATATAATTGACTAGTTACTCATCATTCCAATGTCTCAAGGTCTTCCTTCGGTATTTAATAGGTCAGCAATGTTTTTCATAGGTCTAGAGATTACGCAATGAAAGTAGGTGTTATCTTAGTTTGTATTATTATGATGTAATTGATTTTAAAAGGAAGTATTGCTTGTCAAATACCAGGGCCCAGTTGTTCAAAGAGTGATTAGTTTAATCACTATCTAACGACATGTTTCAAACTTGAATAATTCTGTCAAAATACAAGTTACAATCTTCAAATTTTGTATGTAGATTGACAATGTTAGGTTTTTGATATCTGCAAAGTTGTAATTAAATATATGGTTTCATTGTAATGTTACAGGATAATTAAAATTTGTACTAATCACTGATTAAGCTAATCATCTTTTAAACAACTGGGCCCTGACCAATATTTGACTTATAATTTCACTCCAACTATTAGTTGTTCTAGGCCTAATTATTTCATTAGTAAATTCAGAACTTAACTATTTAGTTGGCTTGTTGATTATAAAAACAGACAAAAACGTGCAAGTCACGAATTCAATATGATCTTAGTTCCATTTCTTATTATACCACTCGCTATCGACAACCTATTCTTTTTCTGAAGACGATCATGTCCTTTGGTACATGTATACATATATAAGGATAGATGGCTTGATTTCTTTAAGTCAGGTTCAATTACCTTGATGACATATTTCTAATAGGAAATGATCATGAAATATGTGAATCATGAGATTAGAACTAATCCTTGGTCAATATTCATAACATGAATAACATGTGGAGGAAAACAAAAACTGGGGACACCAAAGCGTCAGCAAATCCATCATCAGAACTTAAAATCGATAAAACTAGATACCAAATAGTGAGTAATGGACAAATTCACATGGCGACCACTCAAAAAGTGTCAAATAACAAGACCAGGTGTTCCGAAAGAGTAAGCGTCTCCTGCTTCAACGACAACATTTCTATGTAAATCTAACTCAAAATCGATTAAACCCTGGGCAAAATATGAACAAAGGAAATATTTACATGGAGACCCTTATAGAAGAATAAGACCAGGTGGTCCGAAAGAGTACGCGTCTCTGTTTCATCGACGACACCCACCATGTAAATCATTGTCACATCCATTCAAACATCAAGAACTGAGTATCATTGTCAATCTCAACAAGTAAACACACTAATGAGCATACTCAAAAACTTCTATCTTCATATCACTTAAATATGCCATCACTTCGTGATGATAAACATAAAACTGCCCGATATGTCAGGAAGCTCCATGAACTGTCGTATATATATTTAACAATCTTAAACCAATAACTCTAACATTATCAGAAGTGTATGTATACATAACACAAGATCTTAAACAATATTATAGTAATAACAATTGTAGAAAGTATAATACATTGGAGTTATTATAACAATATTGTTGTGAAACTTTCCATTACACACTGCATGTAACTGCATTAGCTTTCCAAATAAGCATCGTGTAATTTAGAGTGTCACATGTTGAAAAAAGCGAAAACAACCTATCTAGAAGTATTACAAGTTACACAAACGGTAGTAAGATCAATAGTGAACAATGTTATTCTCGATTGTGATTCAGTGAATTGACTTACCCACCGCAGTATTATACCTTCTCTTCCCTGTTTACATGTACATGCAATGGGACAACACTGAAGCTGGCAGAGGTAAACAAACATGGCCGACACAATATACTTACATGATAAATTTGTCTCGTGTCGCACAGTCGGGTTCACCAAAGGTCAACTACAGACGTCTGCCGGAAGTACTGCAATCTTTGGTGCACGTGGTGTAATGCTATCTTCCCCGTTAGAAGTGAGGGTGTATACTCAGCCCCTGGTTTAGATCAAACACGTCTCTGCCTCAATGCATACCGGTGACATATGCAGGCCGTAAGAAAGGTTTCTGATTCTATTTTTAGATCATGGTGCTTTCCAAAAGCGATAACGAGACCGTGCGCAAGGGAGGCTGAGATATAGGCCGTAAAAATATTGGCTGTGTGCCAAATCGATCCATGATAAACGCAATACACCTATACTGCCTAGCATTTACATGTGATGTCACATAAACTTTCAGAGACAAATTAAGCTCATGAAAGTAACCTTAAAATATTTCCACGTAATCATGATGAGGTAACAAACATTTTCCAAAAATAAAGATGTCTGTATTTATATACTTTTTCATTCTTATCTAAGGACGAACATGTATTGAAGCTATAACGGTTTTCGTTTTACTTTCATTTTAACTACAGCATGTATAATAAAAAAGATTTGTTTTTGAGGTCTTCTGAAGTTTCTTTCCACATCATGAAGTTGTTCATATTATTTGATGACAGTTATTTAATTACACCATTGTATATGTATATATAATTTGCTGTCTCATCGGATGTCAGCTCAGGGAGGTGCGATGGGCATGCGATAGGGTGTGCGCTAGACAGGGCAAGAAAACGAATGACTGAGAAAACTCATGTGGTCGGGCAGCCCTAATAAATTTTCACGTCAGATCGGGGAATCGAATCTCGATCGCTTTGGTAAAAGGCAAGAGCGCTTTCCACTGCGCCATTTTACCATCCGAAATAGAAAGCCGTATTGAAACCATCTTGCGTTTTAAGATTAATTTATTTTTCGTGATTATGCTGCAATCTAAGGGTCAGTCGATTACCATCGGGCAATTCGTGAAACTCCATGGGTATTACCGTTAAGTAATATAGGGAAAGTATATTCAATTGTTGGCTTAGACATAATGAAAAAGAACAAAAATTCCAGGGTGTCGTGCCAACATGATAATGGCATCTATAACTGACTAAGTTGTATTGGTGACAATCGGCCACCGTATATGGCGCTCTGTTTGGTATATATATGTAACAGGTACTATAGCACTTGATACTGTTTCGTGATAAAGGTTTTGGCAAATAAACACGGAGACCAATTGTCATCTCCTCTGATGTTTGATTCACCTGTTAACCCCACAACACGTAAATTGTCTCTGGGTGTAAGCTATCCCCTCTTGTTTAACGCCCACTTGTCATTAAGGTCACGTCTGAGTATAAGTACCAACTGTCACCTCATTGGTGGTACTCTTACTTTCTGAACAATATTAGCATGGCATGGATATGTTCTGTCAATGGTGTTAGTATTTTCAGAATTGCAAAACTGCGATAACTCAAATATCAAGTTTCAATGTTTCCTAACGTCACTTATTCAAATATTTAACGATAAGCTTAAGAATTTCAATGTCTTTGATTGACGCTGCTGTTCCATCCGGCTTCTTTTCGTTCCCTTCTTGTTAGAAATAATTTATTTAGTGTAGCAAAGGATAAAGTTTAATGGCCATTGGTGGTCGCAGAAAACTCTTCTGTCCATCTTTTTACAATTATCGTTTTTGAAATATCTGAATTGCGTAACTTTTCTACGATAGGTGATATACAATAATGATGGGGCATGCAGTATACATTATTTCTGTACTAATGTTAATCCAATATCGAAATGTCATATAGTGGCCGTAACAATGTACAATGAAACGTTTGCTATGCGTTTAAGCTATATGAACATTTTTTCTCGTGTTCAAAAACATCTGTTGGGAGCGAATGATTGTAAACACGATATTACTGATGACTGTATGACTGTAGCTACAACCAAGGTGTTCCGGAAGAGCAAGCGTCTTCTGCTTCATCGACATTACATTGCATGTATTATCTTGGTCATATCCAAGTAAACATCAAAATCCTTGGAATGAGAACCGAGTCACAATTGTCAATCACAACAAGTAAACACACCATTGAGGATACTCAAAAACTTCCATATTCATATCACCCAAAGATACAGAATATTCGTCAATGAGACAAAAACTGTCATAAAAGGCCGAAGTATTATGAGAATGGGTCCTAATATATACCTACGTTAATATATAAGTAAAGGCACTGATATATTTTAGAATCGCGTGTCACTTATATAATAGTCCGAATCATCTCGATCATTAAATGGTGTTGTTTCTTTCACTGTTTTTCTTTAATTTTCAAATTTGTCAATTTTTTTCACAGTTGGATGAGCTATACACTTGATTCGATTTGACAGAAGGCATATGCCCCATGTCATTATAATTTGATCGCTTTTCATAAACATGCAAATTAAATTCTTTAGCAGATATAATTGACTAGTTACTCATCACTCCAATGTCTCAAGGTCTTTATTCGGCAATTAATAGGTCAGCAATGTTTTTCATAGGTCTAGAGATTACGAAATGAAAGTAGGTGTTATCTTTGTGTGTATGTTTATGAATTTAAAAGGAAGTATACTAGGCCAATATTGGAAATGATAATGGCATCTATAACTGACTAATTTGTATTGGTGACAATCGACCACCGTATATGGCGCTCTGTTTGGTATATTTATGTAACAGGTACTATAGCACTTGATACTGTTTCGTGATAAAGGTTTTGGCAAATAAACACGGAGACCAATTGTCATCTCCTCTGATGTTTGATTCACCTGTTAACCCCACAACACGTAGATTGTCTCTGGGTGTAAGCTATCCCCTCTTGTTTAACGCCCACTTGTCATTAAGGTCACGTCTGAGTATAAGTACCAACTGTCACCTCTTTGGTGGCATCGATACCACGGAACCCACAGGAAGAAAAACAGTAATAGGAAACGCTGGTACTGTTACTTTCTGAACAATATTGACGTGGCATGGATATGCTCTGTCAATTGTTTTAGAATTTTCAGAATTGCGAAATCTCAAAAATAAAGCTTCAATGTTTCCTAACGTCACATATTCAAATGTTTAACGATAAGCTGAGGAATTGCATGGTCCTACATTGCCTCTGTTGTTCCATCCGGCTTCTTTTCTTTCCCTTTTTATTCGAAGTAATTTATATAGTATAGCAACGAATAAATATCGCAGCAAGCTGTTTCTGAAACTCCTCTATCCATCTTTTTAAAATTATCGTTTTTAAAATTTCAGAATTGAGTAACTTTTCTACGTTGGGTGTTATACGTTAATGATGGGGTTATGTAGTACAAAAGAAAACAGAGAATACCAAAGCGTCAACAGCAGAGGTAAAATAGGAACAGAGGAAATATTTAAATGGAGACTCTCGTAAAAGCAATAGATAATAAGACCAGGTGTTTCGGAAGAGTAAGCATCTTATGCTTCATCGACGACACCTGCCATGTAGATCTTGATAATAACAGGATATTTCAAGGACACCACGTAGGTTTAATCTGAATGAAAACAAAATTTCTTCCTTTTTCAATTTCGCCTTGATTATTCATTAGTCTAATCAAGCTTGTTAATGTCGGTATCAATCATACATCTAGCTTTTGTCATTGGTAAAGGTCGAAAGGTCATTACAAATGGCGTTCCTGATGCTCAAATGCTCCAAGGCTAACAAAGAGATGTCGGTCATGCACGACAATCTTCGGTAAATGTCACATCCAAGTAAATATCAAGTCCTCAAAATGGGAACCGAGTCATCATGGTCAATTGCAACAAGTAAGCACACTAATAAGCAAACTCTAATACGTCCATGTTCATATCACTTTAAGATAAAGAATATTTCTCGATGAGATCGAGATGGCGACCATAAAACTTGCCCATAGTCTTCATCAACATTAATTCTGTACTACATTTAATTCAATATCGAAATGCTATAAAGTGATCTGAACAATGTACCATGGAACGTTTTCTATGTATTGAAGCTATATAAACAAATTTTCTCGTGTTCAAAAACATCTGTTGGGAGCGAATGATTGAAAACACGATATTCCTGATGACTGTGTCGCTACAACCGACAAATTAGTGTCGTGTTACAATCCTTCCATCGATTTATGGTATCTGTCGATCTTCATAGATGCAATAAACTTGTATACGGATGCATATACATGTATCCTAAATAATGCTATTTTGTATTTAATATTAATGCATTACATTATATTACTTATATTACGTTGTATTGTGAGTTTAGACTGTAAAATGTAAAATAAAATGTGCAGCATAACTAGCTTGTGATTAAACTTACCCCCCCCCCCCAAACAAAATGTAATACTTGTCTGTAATGAATACTTATTATACTGGGAGTGGTGCTGTCAGATAAATATCTGAACGGTTGTTTTGTTTATAAATTTAATAAAAAGTGGATTAATTGATTAAGATTTCCTATGATAGGTATTTATTGTATAGAATACTATATTCGATATATTAGTGTCTGTACATACCTTTTGTTAAAGCTTCGATAGAGTACGTATAATTAAAGTGGTTTTTGTTGTTGTTGACAAATGACATTAAACTTAGTACATGTTCTTGTTGTGTAAGAAATTAAAATTAAAAGGGGGTTTGAGTTCGCACTAGGGTTTTGTGGATCCATCGGTATTCTTTGATATTTTTTATCAACTGTGTAAAATGGATCGCTTTGTTCGTATGGTAATTGTTGAAACCGTGAATCACATTTTCGCATTGTAAATATGGACCAAGTGGTGTATTATAAACGGGAATGAAAGTGAAGAATTTCGTTAATGTATACCAACATGTAAACAGCTAATTACACAATGGTGTTATTGTCATGCCTTGGCATCAGCTAGACGAAAATAAAGTTTGTAAGTTTTATGTTTGGTAATACGTGGCATGCATGTTAGAATTTGTACCACCCATCTCGCTGGGTTGTAAATTACTGTTGGTGAGGAAGTATATACCGCCGAGAAAAGAATTTATGAGTTAGGAAGGACAACTGACGGTGGTCATAATGGAATATGAAAATAACTGTTGGGAGGACGAGCCATTGGTCAGATGTTTCTATCACATGAAGGATTGTTACCGTCGTAAACACAATCAAGAACAGCCGTCGTAAAGAATAAGACCTTGGTCAGAGTAATGCACACGGACAATATTAATTGTCGTAAACAGACAAAAGCTTACTTTGGGAAGACATGTGCATTGTTCTCGTTGCCGTTAACAGGGGATACAAATTGATAAAAACAGGCCTCGCGGCGTCTGAAGAAACAAGGATAATTTGTACCGTCTTAATTTAGAGATACTGTTTATAATTTAATGGTGATGTTATTTAAGCGCTCTATAAGATGAATTCTTCAGTTGTGATTCTGTGCATTGCTTTTAATGACAAGTAATAACATGACATGTTGTGGCGCCAATTCATCATTACAGTGTTAAAATTCGACAAAAATGGAGTCCTCCAAAATCAGATCGTTTACAGTTATCAGTTTGAGAAGACATAAGGACGATGTCATTGTTTATATTCCCTCTTTTAAAAAAGAGTGAGGAATATTTTGCACAGTGTACCCATAATACTTTTATACACTGTAGAGTTTGAGTGGTGTTAAATATGTTCGCGTGTGATTATATTTGCGGAGATTGAATGGCAGCGAAATAAGCGAAAATTTCCACACCGCGAAAAAATCCACTTTTACAGTATTTGTTTCGAGAAGATACCTGGACGATACTGTCGTTTGTAAAACGCATACCCAGTCAGATATACATGTTTGAGGGATACGTTTTACGTAAAACAAGAACAGACGAAAGACCCGTCGATATGCTTCAACTAAAATCGTACTAAAAGTATGAGCAATGAGAAAACAAAAGAAATATACATTGTTACTTTTCTTAAAAAAATATTAACCCTATAACCATCCGAGAAATCATAATTCCTTGTATTCATTTCCGTTGTAAATGACGTTAGAATGTGTTATACCTTTGTCTAAATAGTGCTGAAGTACAAAGCTCTCATGAAGATTTACGGTTCCGTTTCCAATTATCACATGAAGCTGGGAACGGTTTCCGGGCGTATTTCTGTTATAAACAGTCGTCATAGTATTGCTGTTTGTTGCCAGCTAGTTAGTCGATACCTCTAAAGCAAAAAAATCAACATAATTTTACAGTAGCTGTACGTACACCTTTCAGCTGAAACCTGACCTTTCATTAATTTATTTTGGGGCGAATCGCAACCCCAGCAAGAAACTGTTCATTTATGACAATTGCCTTGTTGTATGTTTGCCCAACCTAATTATCCCGGTATTTTTGTCTCAGGGAAACACTTGACCGAACACATTGTGGATGGAATGTAGGTCTAGTATGACATCCCTTCAACATGTGTTTGTATGGTACAAAATGTACCAACATTTACCCGAGACTGCTTGTGAAATAAATTACTAATTAGTTACTAAGCAAACTAAAACGGACGAATTTCGTCACGTTCGTTACATTATGTTCAAGACTATCTGCATTGTTATCAAATTGACATAGATTTTCTTTATTATCTTTCATAATGTTTTATTATCAACTGAAGAATAAAGAATAGTATTGTTTTAATATATTTCGTAACTGGCTCGTACATGGATTGTACGCATGTATGAAATTTTATCTAAAATATAAGAAAGCAATGTCAAAGTGTATGTAAATATCGTTAAACAACTTTGAAAAGACGTGTCAACGAATTTTGGTAATTTTTTACCATTGTCTGTTGGCCTAAATTTCGCTCCGTATGGCTTGTTATGTGAAATATTCTCTTGATACACTTGCAGAAAGGAATTCAAAAACAACCTGAAATACCTTTTCTTGATCACGAAACTTTCTTGTACCAATCATGTTAAGACCAATGTTCGCGTTATTACATCCAGTACAAATAGGCAATTGTTCACAAAGGTTTTTGGAATAAATATTTTTCAGCTTTGCTTCATTTCCTTGTCAATTGGCAAAGGTCCAAAATGACCAAAAATAATTTAGATATAAACAATAACAGGTTATTGAATAATTACAGAAAACTCAAGGTGTATTTCAGAGTTGTATCGAATTAAATCCATGCACTTATCTAATGCTTATGCTTGTGTATCCATGACTAAATAAAAATGTTGAAATGTGCAAAAGTGTATGCTTAGAAGTAACATGATGTTGGGGCTATTTTTAATGTTCACCATGATGTGGTTTAACTAATTAACTTATGACATATCAAAATATGTACAAAGTATGCATTACAAAATAGCCTCATAAGCTTGACAAAGTATTCAATCTGATAGTGTTTCCCTTTTGATAAGGAATTATTTAAAATATTTATTTATTTAGAATATATCAGGCATTTGGACAATCAGCCGTGTACGTCTGTTAACTGAGTAGACCGTCTAGCTGAATATAGGTCAGCGTAACATTAATACTGTGAATCGAAAAAAAGCATATGTTAACAGGTAACATTTGCTTTTATTTTGGTAATATTCATTTGTAACAGAAAACAAGATTCCTTAAAATGTTCATCGTCGTATCTTCCATAAATATCCTTAAATGTTGACAACAAATATCATGATTATTATCAAATAGTTCAAAATGAATCTACAACAGTTCGTAGGTGGTTTCGTGTGTCAAGCTGAAAGCAGTACATTTCAATCGTAAAGCGAAACAGATAACATATTTCCCATTGTAGTTATAGTTTCAATTATATTTCTGTTGCTAATAAGTCATATATTTTTACAACATGGTTGCATCATTTTGCCGTAATTTTCTTAGTATATTTCGAAATTACGGTTATGATGTACCTGAAAAAAACTTGTAATCTGAATGGGTCATTATCTACGTACATGTATTATAATGAATATATTGATAATCTTCTGATGCTTCTGGCAGATCATGCATACATTTTAGAGAAGGCCAGTTGAAAGTTTCGTACTAAGGGGCAGCAATCTGGTATCTCAACATTATTTTAATTGAAATAGTACGTGTGTTCATCTCCTTATTTATGTCAACACGAATTATTTATGATCGTCTGGCACATCCATCCTAACCCGCTTTTCTGGTTTAGCTCGTTTAGTGTTTTCTAAAATACTCGTCAGGATTCCGTTTTGCACTAGTAAGGGGACAGATTCGTCGAGGTCTTTTTTCTGTAAAGAACTGTTCCTTTTAATACTTGAAAACCTTTTAGTCCGTTTACTTCCTCCTCGATTTAAAAAGTCCTTCCATAAATGGTGTACGAGATCAATTAATAAGAATGTGTTTGAATGCTTGGAAATCAGTTTTAGTATAAACAAGCCATCTCTTCGTAAGTAACGTTTTAAAAAGCGATTCAACAGTTTCGGAAACGCTTTCATCCCTGTGTGCTGGTCCTCGTTCCTTAAAAGTAAATATTTCTTTGCAAATGACTTCTGATTTAAAGGTATGAACGTTGATAAAAGACTGTAACAGAAATTACAAAACGAAAGTACGGATAGAATAGACAGCCAGAACCACAGGAGAACGAAGAACATTTCGTTATAGTAATTAACGGGGATAACACACTGTAGTGTGTATCGGTTCACGTTAGAGATTTGTCGCATGTCAAAGTCACAAAGAGTCACCCTTGGAAACCGCGGAGATAACTCCCTCTGTCCCCCTTCTAGAAAGTTGATCACAGCCTCGTAACCAAAAACGTAGAATCCGTGGCTGAGGAATTCATTCAGGAAGAATAAATGCAACAAAACATTTACCGCGTAAAGAAACTTCACAAATATAGCAAGAGTGACTATATTATTTCCGTAATGGCGTCCAATCTTGACACATGATTTCTTCCCGAATACTTCCCGTAAGTTCGGGCAGATCCCCGCCCTGTAGAGATGTACACTATAACAGTACTTGCCAATATAGGTCGCTAGGTTTTTTAAAGCTTTGTCGCGATCTTTGGGGTTCTGCTTGTTCTGTGCATTGTAGCATATCTCTAATACCGTTTTTATTGTGATGCCACAGCGGTTGATGTGGTATTTCCAGAACATTCGGGGTAGGTACATAGTCAGGGCCATCAACAGCAGGATGACCGGCGTCCACTGGTAGTAAGTGATCTCGTACGTCGCCCTAAGCTCGTACTGGGGAGGGATGACCGTGGTGAAGGGGATATAGTAGGTATTGCTGACCCAACATACGGCGTTCGTATAGTCTACCTCTGTCTCGGTAAAATGTTCCGGGCACCAACACTGAATAGGGTCTCCGACATACTCCTCTGTCGTTAGGTAGGTGCTAAAACAAACACGATTTTAGACAATGTGACTGCGACAGAATAATTTAGAATTTTACAACTCTGTAATCATGATCAGTGAAGAACCAAATAGTATATAAAGACTTGATGCGGAAGCACCTATGTGTACTCGACCTTTACTCAACAGTGAAACTGTGTTTAAGTTGGTGTTTAAGGTCATCTAAAAAGGAAAATAATGTTGGATTCGAAAAAAACAGAAAAGAACAAAGTTTGTCACAAATATAGTCATGTAATATACCAAATTGTTTGTGTTTACACAAATCCTCAACGCCATAGTAACCAGTATAACAATATACCGTCCTTGTCATCAAATCGTGATTTATAGACATGTTTTATTCGTGTTGTATGAATCTTTTCATTACAAGTACTAGGTTCACGTAAGGGAACGTTAAGAATAAAGAACAAATACGGACACAGTAATTATTCCCATATATTAAGGGAAAACTAGACTGTTTGATACAAACATTTTTTTCTATATTCATTTAACCATTTTATTGTCATATGTTGATGTCAATTTCTTTGAAAATGCAATCATAAACTGCGTTCACATGCATTTATATTCTTTGATTAAAGATCTGCAACCATTTCTATCGTATAGAGCAAATAAGATATTTTCCTTTTTCATTCTGCTATATACAGTAGTGTTGTTCCGTATTCATTAATCTTTCATTCTAATCAACACGATAGAAAAATAACAATTATAATCGCAGTCCTATAGATCAACGATTCATATGTGTAACACAATACTTAATATATTGTATTAACGAACCTGAAGAAGAAAAGCAGCATGATTGTGTAGTGATGGCTGAGTCGGTCTATGTAGTTGTTGTCGTGAACTGTCCTCGGCTCCTCGTACGCCCCTATAGGCCCCAACAGACTATCGATGCTAGAAAAAGAACAGACATTATTACGTGGTGATGTTAATTTATAAAAATATTTGCTACATAATTACCTTGGCTTCCCTTCTTAGGCCATCGATTAGCATCACTGACGAGTCCTAGAAGGACTAGACAATTGTATTGATGCACTTTAATTTATTATGTGGCACGTTCGAACGCTCCGAACTTTCTTAAATCGCAAACATATTTTCTTATTTCCTTTATATTAAACATTTTATTATTGAAACAATCTAATGCAATTTCGTGTCGTTTTGTTAGAATTCATACTGTTATGATACTATCTTTATACAAAAGGACTTTATCAGAATATCGTGAAATGTATAATTTCCCAGATAAGGATACTTGGCATACATTTTGCTAAATATTAATACGTTATTATAATCATTTCAGTGAACTTGAGACTTGAATAAAATGCTAAATATTACGCATAAAAATGATAATGGTTTTATAATATTTCACGCGCGATCTTATTTTTGTGATAGTATACGTACTAGGTGACGACTGGCATGATGTAGTCTTCTTATAACAGTGCTGAGACGAGCATCTTAACCTGTCAACGAAAAAAAGGGAAGCGTGATCTTTACAGCAGTGGCCCAGTTGTCAAAAAGATGATTAGCTTGATCAGTGATTAGCGCAAATTTAAATTATCCTTTAACTTTGAAATAAAACCATTGCAGGTATCAAAAATCTAATAGTGGCAAATGGAAACGATTTTGTTTTTTCTGCTAAATTGACAGAATTATTTAAGTTTGAAAAAAAAGTCGTTAAATCGTGATTAAGCTTACCATCCTTTGAACAACTTAGCAAGTATTATGAAGACTTGAGTATGAGGTAAATTGAGAGTTAAATACGTTTTGCATTCCTTCTACAGCCATAAGTAGATATTGTGATGATATGCCCAATAAAATAATGGCTATAATATAACGGAGGAATGCACTATTTCAAGCCAATCATTAGAAGACTATTCACTGCATTTGTTGTTAAAAAAATCAAAACATGTCAAAAGTGTTTAAATTAAAGTAGATAACTGTTGACTCCTTGAATGGGTAGGTACATCCTATAGGCTGTTGTTTAACCTCTATCTCAGAAAAAATACTGATGTTTTGTTACAGTGTTGGCTTTTATAATCTTGAAATCTGAAATTATTTCATAGACGAAGGTTTTTTTGCTTTCTATATTTAAATAATAATGTTAACTTATATTTTTAATTTTAATGTTAACTATATCGTCCACGTCCAACTGTCCAAAATTTGTAAAAAGTCGACTTCATTCCTTTTTCATTAATTTAATAAACTAGGAAATTGTTTTTTTACAAGTGTCTCCATGTTAATATTCCTTGTGTCCATATTTTGTGAACACATGTTTTACCTATCATTTGTATTGATTAAATATACCCGTACTGTGTTTTGTTGTTCTATATTCATTTACACCTATACATAATATAATATAATAATGATTATATTGTATAAAAATCGTACCACAGGTTAGTCTAATTAGCGGGAAGATATGATCAATATAGATTCAATTAGAGATTGCGTAACTCATTTACACAATTAGTACCCGGGTATGTTATATATGATCTAGCTACCATGCTATTTAATAGCCTTGAAGTATATGACATCACAAGTGTTCTAAATGAATTTAAACAGCTTCGATGCATACTAACTGAATTGATATAAGAATCTTGAAAAGCTTATTGAATTTTCATTAAACGATTTTACCGTACTCGTTTGTATCACAACCGTTTCGGTTAATACATTAGTTTGCATACCCAGATAAGGTATCACATGACAATCACGTTCAAAGGTATATATAATAACCATACAAGATAGCTGAAACAGCAAAAATATATCTATATGTATTGATATTGGAAGATACGGTAGTATGTTAGTAGGTTTGCTGGTTTGAGTCTTGCACAGAAATACCTTATCCTGCTTGTTATTGTCTACTCATGATCAAATGTAGAAGGCTTCGTGACTGGTCTAAACATTGTAGAATGCTAGCTGATAGTGCCGAAATGGCAGCACCGGCTTTATGATAAACGTGGAGTTGAGAAAAATATTGGATGGTTGCTAAAGCCCTATGGCCACGGATAATAAAGTGTAAATTGCTCTACCTAAGGACTTGGTTATAATAAAGCGGTATATAAGAACATAGAATATAATGAGAGAGAAAAAAAAATAACATTACATAACCATTTTGTTGATGATTGATGCTTACTACGGTGTGACCAAGATTTACATGGCGGGTGTCGTCGATGAAGCAGAAGACGCTTACTGGAACACCTGGTCTTATTCTCTTGTTCTTTTACAAGGGTCTCCATGTAAATCTTACCCTTGTTTCTATTTTGCCCCTAGTTTCATTGATTTTGAGTTCGAATGATTGTTTTGTTGACGCTTTGGTATTCTCTGATTTTTTTTTCGTCCCAGAAGAAACGTTCAGCTAGCTGATTTTCCCCTTTAAGCACGAGGAGGGGGTGGACGTGGACTGGTACTGGGTTCCACTTAACCGAAAAAATTCTCTGTGCTATTATTATACACAGAAATGCGCCTTTGGTATGGGGCTAATTAATTAAACCCACTCCTTTAAAGGTGTTGTAGTCTGTCTATTGGGGAGGGAATGATATCTTATATGCTAATACATTAGTTAAACCCCCTTATCATATGGAACCATTGAATTTTAACTTAATAGATAGAAATAAGGTATTTTCAGAATTTTAACTTTATGGATCAAAATATGATATTTTATGAATTTTACCTTAATGGATAGAAATAAGAAATTCCTGAATTTTATCTGCATGGATAGAAAGAAGATATTTAATGAATTTTAACTTAATGGACAGAAATAAGACATTTTATGAATTTTAACTTAATGGACAGAAATAAGATATTTTGAAAAATAGATGAACTTTTGACTATATGGTTTCGTAACATTCTGTGCTGTGAGAATCGTGTTATATGATTCAAATATTGTTATTGATAGATGTCGTAATGTTTATAACAGTTTTCTCTCCATATAACGACAAATAGTTTTACATAAGGGCTTAATGAAGAATCACCTGCCTGTCAACACCTATGTAGGTGATTCTATCCAACAGTGAACCTGTGTTTCAGTAGTCGTGCAGTCAACATCTGTGGCTTGATTGTATAAGGTCGTTATATAACTATTCCATACCACACATGTTGAAAAACCAGCATGAATCTGGACTTGTATGGAATTTTTAAAAGTAAAACTGAAATAATTATCGTGGTTTAAAAGACGCGAATACAATTATGAAATATTTATCAAAACAACTACTGTTTTGTTGCTACAATACTCGCAGCAGTACATATTATTAAAACTTTTACAATACGAAATCAAAATCCAATAGCCGTGCACAATAAAATCCTATGAATAGTGAAATATTAAATACATTTCAGCAATTGAATCGGTATGTATGCGAAAATTAATTGAATAAAAAACCTTATCAATCAGTATACATTCGATTTATTTGAACACAGTGTACCTGTTATATTACTGGTTTTATGTGGATTTGTATAGGTACAAGAACCGCCCTATATTCACACAGCCATTTCGACTATGTCAACAATGCAACGCTCAAACACAGACACTAAGGTGTAAATGTAGACCCATTCAAAACTGAAGGATCGAGGTCTAATTGACGTTTCTTTATTTGCCATTTATTTTGGTATGAATACCATGGAAGAATTTACATCGAGTATTATTTAATGAGGAGCATACCTAGAAAACCAACTCAGGATAAGAGAGTAGAAGACGAGAAGGAAAAACAAAAACACAGAAACAGGGATTGCGGCTGTAATATTGTAAACACCAAACATACATTACACATTATAATATAGAAGAACACCCAAACTCAGTAGCGGACGCGCTTTAACAACATGAATTGGTCTTCATTTATTTATAGTTTTCATTTAATATCAGTTGTATACAGCTAACCCATAATAAGCATCCAGCTATAACCTGTTAACACCTCATTCGTTTATATACAGCTAACACATAATTAGCCTTGGTTTATATACAGATAACTCATAATTAGCATTGGTTTATATACAGCTAACTCATAATTAGCCTTGGTTTATATACAGCTAACTCATAATTAGCCTTGGTTTATATACAGCTAACTCATAATTAGCTTTGGTTTATATACAACTTACTCATATTTAGCCTCCAGTTTTATACAGCTAACTCGTAATAAGCCTTCATTTAAATACAGCTTACTCATAATTAGCCTTTTTATAAAAAGCTTAATCATAAATATCCTTTGTTTATATATAGCTTACTCATAATTATCCGTCATTTATATACAGCTAACTCATAATCAGCCTTTGTTTATATATAGTTAACTCTTAATTAGCCTTCATTTATATACAGCTAATTCATAATCAGCCTTTGTTTATATATAGCTAACTCATAATTAGCCTTTGTTTATATATAGCTAACTCATAATTAGCCTTCATTTATATACAGCTAACTCATAATCAGCCTTTGTTTATATATAGCTAACTCATAATCAGCCTTTGTTTATATATAGCTTTCTCATAATTAGATTTTTATAAACAGCTTACCTATAATTAACCTTCATTTATATACAGCTTTCTCATAAATAACCTTCATTTTTATACAGCTTTCTCATAATTAACCTTCATTTATATACAGCTAACTCATAATTAACCTTCATTTATATACAGCTAACTCATAATTAGCCTTCATTTATATACAGCAAACTCATAATTAGCCTTTGTTTATATATAGCTAACTCATAGTTAGGCTTTGTTTATATACAGCTAACTCATAATTAGCCTTTGTTTATAAACAGCTAACTCATAATTAGCCTTCATTTATATACAGCTGACTCATAATCAGCCTTTGTTTATATTTAGCTAATTCATAATAAGCCTTCATTTACATACAGCTAATTCATAATAAGCCTTCATTTATATACAGCTTATTCATAATTAGCCTTTGTTTATATACCGCTAACTCATAATAATTATAAGCCTTTGTTTATATACAGCTTACTCATAATTCGCCTTTGTTTATATACAGCTAACTCATAATTAGCCATTGTTTATATATAGCTAATTCTTAAGTAGCCTTCATTTATATACAGCTAACTCATAATCAGCCTTTGTTTATATATAGCTAACTCATAATCAGCCTTTGTTTATATATAGCTAACTCATAATTAGCTTTTTTATATACAACTTACTCATAATTAACCTTCATTTATATACAGCTTTCTCATAAATAACCTTCATTTATATACAGCTTTCTCATAATTAACCTTTATTTATATACAGCTAACTCATAATTAGGCTTTGTTTATATACAGCTAACTCATAATTAGCCTTTGTTTATAAACAGCTAACTCATAATTAGCCTTTGTTTATATACAGCTAACTCATAATCAGGCTTTGTTTATATACAGCTAACTCATAATTAGCCTTCATTTATATACAGCTAACTCAATTCATAATAAGCCTTCATTTATATACAGCTTACTCATAATTAGCCTTTGTTTATTTACAGCTAACTCATAATCAGCCTTCGTTTATATACAGCTAACTCATTATTAGTCTGTGCTTATTTACAGCTAACTCATGATAAGTCTTCATTTACATACAGCTAATTCATAATAAGCCTTCGTTTATATACAGCTAACTCATAATTAGCCTTTGTTTATATACAACTCACTCATAATTAATCTTCGGTTATATACAGTTAACTCATAATTAACTTTCAGATATACTCATGTTATCTACATATACCTCTATAAAACTCATAAAACTATATTCACTAGTTCTGGTATAATAACATGCTACAATAACTATAACACAACATTGATACCGAAATATCATATCTTCAAAGTTTTCGTTTTTATAGAGCACTTACCTTCAATAAAGTGGCTAACTCCATTTGGAAAATATTTTCATTGTTTCCTTCTCTTATTAGGTTTACAAATGTTTATATTTTAGTATTACAGATAAATTTAACATTGCCATTAAGTCATATACGTTCTCTTGTTCGACTGGACTGCAATATGGCGTCCATCGTAATAATTAATTCAAGCTGATGTACGTTAATTGTCCGCCGTTGTACTGATGATATAGACAGCTGACTCTAGACATAGGCCATTGTGTTGCCTTCTATTGTCTTTAACGCCAGATGGTATAGAGTTTCTTCCCTTTACCGAAGATTGTCGTGCATGACCGACATCTCTTTGTTAGCCTTAGAGCATTTGATCACTAGGTACGCCATATTTAATGACCTTTTGACCTTTGCCAATGACAAAAGCTAGATGTATGATTGATACCGACATTAACAAGCTTGATTAAACTAATGAATAATCAAGGCGAAATTAAAAAGGAAGAAATTCTTTTCATTCAAAGTAAACCTACGTTATGACCTTAAATTGTCCTGTCATTATCAAGATCTACATGGCGGGTGTCGTCGATGAATAGAAGACGCTTACTCTTCCGGAACACCTGATCTTATTTTCCTTTACTTTTACAAGGGTCTCTATGTAAATCTTTCATTTGCCCCTAGTTTAATCGATTTGAGTTCGGATTATGAACAGACGCATTAAGGAATTTTTTTACTTTCATTTTTTCAATGTGTACTGATTTGAAGCAATTAATCTATTTGCATTCGTACAAAATTTATGTAGTTACTGTTTGAAAATACCATTGCATATTGAATCTGGGTTAAGAGAGTTTGCTCTAACCTTATATGATAAGTGGTTGTTAGGTTGACTAGACATTAGCACGATGAACTCCTTTGTACCGTCACTGAAATCTAAGTCATTTAAATAAAGCTTCTGAGCACATCACCATTTAAATTGTGGACATCAAGCAACTGTTTGATATCAAATCAAAGTTAAAATTGAATTAATTTACCAAGAATCTAGATTGTTTACATATCGAGTATAAACACGATGTCTTTGTTGTTTACCCGTTAATGGCGTGTTGTTTAGACGAGTGTTTTAGAATTTAAAGTATTTATCATCCTGTCACCTGTAGAGTAAGCTCATAACAAAACGAATTAAAAGCCGATAACATTAAATTCGTCATGAACATGACAGAATATTTCACATTGTTGACAAACAATGACAACAATGTCATGATGTAAGAAACACCTTATACCCCAAACTCAAAACCAAGGAACCAGGTATACCAAAACATAAAAAAAACACTAGCAAGGTTAACCTAACATCAACACATACCAAAACATTTACACCCTAGGACAAGTCCAAACAACAACAACAATTCACAGCGACATAAACCAATATCGACCTCGCCATTAGGACTGACTGTCCCTGAGGACCGAGGCAGTTGTTAAAAACATATTTATGCGAGCTTTTGGAAGTGGTATTTTATAAAGGACACAAACGTACATTTTCGAATGACTGTTGTGTTTACACAAAATCAGCATTTCATATTCATGAAAAAAAATGTACATAAGGCAATGATATCCCGGACAAGAATAGAGTTTATGTCAGATGAAAAGTATATATATATTTTGTTATGACGAAATACACCACACAAGGTATTTCCATTAATTGCTGCTATGCAGTAATTTAGATATGTTTTCAAACCGTCATTAATCATATACTTCATTGCTATCTTGTATCGCATACTTTTACAGCGCATGGTAGATATACTGAGATATATAGTATCGGCGTCACATGACAAGGAGAATACACAGGTATACCTATAACGACACAGGTGGGTACTAAGTACACCTGTAACATATGGACGTATCAGGTGTCCTTGATCCTCGGATTACCTCCCATCTAACTCGGACAGGCAATCAAATACTCATAAACTATTCTGATATATAGATTTATTTATCCTCCCTTCCAGATCCGTCAGATTATCAAGTAATCATTCCCTAATGTATTCTCGTCTACCTGGCCAATTGAAATGATATCGTACATTTCTAAAGGTACCACTTGGATAATATAGTAAATTAACAACGTGATGTAAATTGTAGAATAACATAATAAATCATAACTACTGAATATATCTAACTATATTTGGTGTCCCAAAGAGCCTATGATAAAAACTAAACTATTAAAATATTGAAAAATGCAGCCAAATGCATTGCTAATGATGGTGACCTAATGGGGGTATCTCGTTTTGTATAATATGTCCTGCTGTACATAATGCCTCCATGGTTATTTATTATGTAAAAGCATTTCTTTTAATAACACCGTCTTTTCAAATACAAAGCGGTGTGAGGAATAGAACCAATGTGATAAGGTGTCAGAGATGATCATACTACGGGTAGTTAATGAGAGAAAACATATATCATATTTCATGTCGATTTGAAGATTCGTTAAGATAACGAGGTTAGTAAAGATCCCACCTGGTATTTAAAGGACTAGTCAATATTGGCCCTCTCTTTTTCGTTGTATAGCCAAGGTACACCAAGAGGATATACCCATTGTATAAATAATGTAAGGAAAGTATATACGAAAACAAACAATCTTTCTGCTTGATAAAATACGATTACCTGACCGCTTAGCAGAACACTGGTGCCAAGTTAGCCTTCATTTTGTTAAGTCGTCTGGTCCGTAATATATTATAATTCGACATTTGAGGCATGGATAGATTTCCTGTGGTTTTGGTTGATATATTTATGTACGTGTTGCTGTGTTTTAGCTTTGGTTAATGTCTTATTTTTTCCTGGAGTGTTTGACACAATGTTGTACATAATGTTTTGTCTATATTCACGTTAGTGTCTGTTCGTCCTTCCTTCCTTCTGTCTGTCTGGCCGACTGTGGAAAAAAAATGTCCGGACAACTCCTCGGAATCGTGAGACCAGATTTCAATAAAACTGCACAGGAATGTTAGGGACCATGTGTAGATTTGCATGCATTTTATTTCTGTCAAATGTTTGGTTTTCATGATGACCAAATCATTATACTTTTGGGGGAAATTTCGTCCAGACAACTCCTCAAAACCTGTGAACCGATACCAGTGAAACTACACAGGAATGCTGGGGACAATGAGTAAATGTGCATGCATGGTGATTTTATGCAGACATGTTGGTTGCCATGGTAACCACGTTACAATACATTATAAAAGTATTTATTGCAAAGAAATGGGAGTGTTTAGAGCGGGGATGGGGTGGGGTGTGTGAGTATTAGTTAGACAGGCTGCGTCTTGATGCGTTGACTATTTGGTTTTACTTCGTTGTATAGACTCATACTCTTCCGGAACACCTGGTTTTATTCTCTTGTACATTTTCAAGGATCTCCCTTAATCCGTCCATCCGTTGCTCATATCTGTTAGTACTTCGGTATTCTATGATTGGTTTGTTTGGTCGCCATCTTGATCTCTTCGAGAAAAATTCTGTATCTTTGTGTAATTTGAAGATGGACGTTTTTGAGTTAACTTATTAGTGTGCCTACTTGTTGCGATTGACAATGATGACTCGGTTCTCGTTTTGAAGATTGGTGCTTACTTGGATGTGACCAAGATTTAAGTAGTGGGTGTCGTCGATGAAGCAGAAGACGTTTACTCATCCGAAACGCATGGTCTTATTCCCTTGTACAATTACGAGGGTCTCAATGGAAATATTTCCTTTGTTCCTATTTCGCCTCTAGTTTAATCGATTTTGAGTTTGGATTACAGTTTTGTTGACGCTTTGGTATTCTCTGATCTTTTAGACGTACAGCCTTACGTCCTTATGTGTCGACGACCCTGTTATGGTACTCACTGTAAAGTACAATACATCTATGTTGCTTTGTATATCTGAAGTTCCCTTAAAAATATACATAGTTTGTTAACTGTGATGTTTTAACTGATGTATACCACTGAGGTGTATTAACCTTAATAACAACTGACTAAACTAATGACACCATACATCTATGGTCTTAGAGGTGTTGGGAAATGAACCATTTTTCATTCGAAGGTGAGAAATTTTCCTTCAGGGTTCGACGTCTATTATAAGTATTTCATTCCATCGCAATGCTCTCGGTAATCATTGCACAAAATCAAAGCCGGAATGATGGTTGGAGGATATCGACGAATGTTTGAGCTAGAAAATGAATGAGGCCTCTTGTCATATCATAAAAGTCAGATAACCTTCCTCATCAGTCTTAGATCGCGTCTTGTATGAGTTGGAAGCCTTGATTCCTATCAGAAAGTTCAGGAAGCGTTATATGCAAACATACTCTTGGAACCAAATCATATATAACTATACATTGATCAAGCTTGTTTCGGATCAAAATTTAAATAAAGGATTGAAATCTGAGTAAAAGAGTAATTGTACTTCTTCTACGAAACAGTTATATGTTAACAAGAAGCATTATATTACATTGTAATATCATTTACTGTGTCAAAATGACAATGCATTAGTTTTTCTTTTTCTATTATATTTAATTTTAAGTCATATTACCATATATTACATTGCATATCAGTTAGTGTGTTAAGATTATATTGTATTAGTTTGTTCTTTTTTTTAATGAATTTTATGTCAGATTATGTAATAATCATAGTTATTGCGTGATAACGACGGATATGGACATTGTTGTGACGTTTGTTTCAGTTTGTAAATTTAACACAAGCTAAAGCATGTTTGATCAAAAGTAAAATAATAATAAAAAAAAAACATGAAGTGTAGCAATAATTGAATCACGCACCTGTCGTATTTCTTGCTTAAATACGTACATGTAATAAGTATTTAAAGTTCTGAAGGCCTTTAAACATCATATTGATCTTAGATATAAGATTCATGTGAATGCCCAACTCATGCTAGCCACGAAGCAGACTTTATAATAAAAACCAATTACCATTAGCTAAACATATATCAAGCAAAATTACCTTATCATTCTTAATTACCATTAATTGCAGGTATGTCCTCTGCCAGGTGTAACAGTATACCTTAATATGTAAACCTGATATACAGATTGATATTTGATCGTAGGTAATTGGTGGTCCAATTCACAAAGTACACTGTATGACACTTTTGGCATACATTATACATTAATGTCGCTTTTCTACATAATTTGCAGCATAAAAAGACGTAGGAAAATGTTGTACCAAACAGGATCAATTTATCTTCTCAAGATGTCTTTGACACTAACCATATAAGTATTTGTATTTAAAATTATGGAAATATTAATTTACAACTGATTTGAATGTTCTCTCTCTGGTTTCGTCTCTGGTTGTCTTTCTCTCTCTCTCTCTGTCTGTCTTTCGATTCCCTTGCCCTTGTCCATCTCCCTCTCCCCCTCTCTCTTTCTGTTTGTGTCTGTCTCTGTCTCTCCATCTCCCCGTCACTCTTTTTCTCTTTGTCCTGGTCTGTCAATCTGTGTCTGTTCCTGTCTGTGGTAATCTTCTCCTTCTTTCCCTTTCGCACTGTGTTCTTGTCTGTCAATCTGTCTCTGTTTCTCTGTTTGTCTCTGTCAATCCCCTCCTTCTTTCACTTTCTCTATGTGTCCTGTCTGTTAATCTGTCCATCTCCTCTTCCATTTTTTCTTTCTATACGTTTGTGAGTCAATTTGTTTTTCCATTATGTATATGCCTATCGTTATTTACATGAAATTAGGCGATGCAGAAACACCTTTTGATATGAAGTTTGTTTGATATTTCGTGATATTTCAATATGATTATTTACATTGTTTTGATATATGTATTCAGTTATTTTATAAGTATGTAGATACATTGTACTGAACTATTGACATGCCTGAGTAAAACTATTTGATTTCTTATTTAATGTAGGTGGCAGACAAGTCTGTCCATTGTTAATGATCAAATACCTGTACATGGGCCAGCACAATAGTCATACAAACGGTATGTAATGACCAGACAAATCTTAACCCACACGTTCACAGTTCTATGTTTGGTGTCCGTGGGCGTTTTATAAATGTTAACCATTACTAGTCCGCTAAATACACTAGCTTGTCCCTCGTAGCTCCATATAATGATAATATAAACACAAATGCTGCTTTACCCATATTGTTCGCAATCATTTATCTTCCAATAAATATGCATTTAAATACCACTTAAAAAGAACTTTTATTAAAATGACGAGACGGTTTAAATTATTTCATAATATTGAATTACTTTTGAAGGCTTTCAAGATTTCTAACGAATTTAAATGTAAGATGCCCTGCTGACTTAAGGTTCCCCTGGAGTCGGTATGAGTGTGGTATTTTACCTTGGTTTATGGGGGTTATTGTAACTAAAACATGCCCCGGTGTTATTAACAATAATCGTTTTTACATGTAAAGCTACTGTTTAATCAGGTGAGGCCTGAGCCATTTCGAAAATAAAACATGTTTTATTGAAGCTAATGTATATGTACACTTTATCTATTTAACAACAATTTATGAAACAAGTTATAAAACTTATCTCAATCGCTCTTGTTGGCAGGATTTGAGCGCACGAGGGGTCTTATTGTGGGAGGAAACCGGAGAATCCGGAGAAAAACCCACGTGGTCGGGCAGGTGACCCCATACCTTTTCACGATCGGTCGGGAAATCGAACCCCGACTGCCGTGGTGAAAGACAAGTGCGCTATCCTCTGCACCACACGACCGCCCATAATTACATGTATATGTAATGTGTATGAATAGTTATCTTCTAACAGCATTTTATATGACACCCCATTCAGCTTTCATAGTCACTCTAAACGTTTTTCATTGCATACATAGACAATTTATACATTCAATACAATCAAATATGTCCATCTTGCTGAATTCGCAGCTTGAACTGTGGCTAATAGTTTATCCTATATCATCCGGCGAATATTTCGCTAAGTGTGTACTCATTCGTGGGTGCTTGATATGTAAAAGGTTATGTTGGTAGTGGGATCTTATAAGAAACAATATGCCTTTCAAGAGCTGAAAAAATAAACAAAAACGTTAAAAACGAAAACATCAAGTCTTTTGATTCTTATTAACATATTTACATATCAAATATTATTTTGATAAATTGAAAAGATGAAAAGAGAATGCATTGTCGTTCAAAAAAAAAAAAAAAATCAGAGAATACCAAAGCGTCAACAAAACCATAATCCGAACTCAAAATCGATTAAACTAGGGGCAAAATAGGAACGAAGGAAAGATTTACATGGAGACTCTTGTAAAAGCACAAGAAAATAAGACCAGGTGTTCCGGATTAGTAAGCGTCTTCTGCTTCATCCACATCCAAGTAAGCATCAATCCTCAAAATGAGAACCGAGTCATCATTGTCATCACAACAAGTAAATACACTAACAATCAAACTCAAAAACGTCCATCTTCATATCACACAAAGATACAGAATATTTCTCGATGATATCAAGATGGCGACCATAAAACTTGCCTATAGTCTTCATCAACCTGCATTTCCCTGTACCATAAGTTTGTTCGTCAGCAGTCGACATCTATCACTAAAATGGTGATATTCAGAGCAAGCCCTAGAATAACGAATCAACTGCGACATGTAAACACCATAGGATGGAGAAGCAGGGATGTTGCTATCAAGAAAGGGAAAGTTCACGATCGGAAAATCGAAATCATCACGTTAATCATACAGCTTAGTAGTATGTTACCCGTGTTGGTCAGTTTAACGTTCTTCCTATCAATTACAGTAAGTAACTTAAGTAACTAACAGAATAATTTGGACAACATACAACAAACAGTTCATTTCAGACTAGGGATACTTTCGATCAGAGGCCATTTACGAAATAATTCAACTACATTGAATTTTTTCACTTTGTCCGCACGGACAACAAACCCCCGGTAAAGATGGAATTTTAAAAGATGGAACAAATACTTGATTACTAAATACTAAAAAATACAAAAACAAGTCTCTAGATGGGAATATGCTGTCATTGCCTGCCCGCCTGTGTACCCGGGCATTGGGCGTGTGAAGAGAGCTGTATTTACGACCAATAATGGAAACATCAGATTCGCAATGTTGTATTGCATCACATAGCTTATCAAATTCATTATTTTTACATTTCCCAGTTAGTCAGTGTTAATCTCGACTGTAAATATAACCATTATACGTCTGTCAGATTGTATTTATTGTCAATATGAATGCAAATACAATCTGACAGACGTTCAGTGGTTAAATGTACATTTACGGTTAGTGGACGAGCAGACAAACGGACGGATACATTAGACAACAAATCATGCTATAGCATTATAATGTCCCGTCTTCCTACACAAATGCAATACAGAATGTATTTAGGTCATCGTACGAGATTAATAACATACAATTTGGTTTGAAAGCAATTATCATAAATCATTAAACATCGAGACGCCTTACCGAAATCTACAACTGTCATCCTAAATATGCAGTTCATACTGTGTCAGGGCAATGGTGCCATGTACATGTACCATGTACCTTTCTATGATTCTTATAGAGCTAACGACCTATAAACCCACACATAAATACTTTCATAGAATGAAATAAAACACGGTTCGACACATGGAAAACGGCAACTAAATTAAGGAGCACTCCGAGAAAGTATGTACCGAGTCGGGTTACGATTCATCACGGTGTAAACATCCTCATCACCAAGCAACGAATACCCTATCAAAAGGTTCTACCGTATCATATCAATGGGGTTATTAATCGACTCGTTTTGTATCATTTTCCTTTGCCTTTTAATCAAGACGAATACAATCTCATTAGGGAGGTCATTCCATGAGAGAACACTTTCAACATTAAGCCCTTTCCGAAAGGTCGGTATTCGGATTGGGGTGTTCTCCATCGTTGTGCAATGAACATATTAACAGTCAATCTGGACTAGGGGAAAGTGAAGGTGTAGACAATTATCACCCATTAGTGAAATACTCTACGTAACCCAGCTCTAGCAAAGGGGGATAATTAGGTCATGATGGCACACAGCTGAGAGATAGACATTTAATAGCAGTATCAGTTAGATTAACCTCCTTCGATAGGCTCTTAACTGTTTTTGTTATTTGGTGTAATTTCGAGGACTTGATGTTTACTTGGATGTGACAAGGATCTACATGGCGGGTGTGGTCGATAAAGTAACATATTCTTACTCTTCCGGAACACCTGGTCTTATTCTCTTGTACTTTTACAGGAGTCTCCATGTTAATCTTTCCTCTGGTCATAACTTGCCTCTAGTTTATTCGACTTTGAGTTAGGATTATAGTTTTTTCTGATGCCACGGTATTCTCGGATTATAAAAAAAACTCATATACAAAAATGCATGTAGCTGTTTATATGAGTGTGAGAGAAAAAGTCAAAAGCGAAATCACTACGAAACGATCAAAGACAAATCATTTACAACGAGAGAAAGACCAGGTGTTCCAGTTGAGCAAGCGTGTTATTTAGTGTCATAAGCAGCACACCCCAGTGAAAACACTGTCTCGTCAAAAAAATGTGTTAATTCTAGTTGTAAATTTAGAAATTATATAACTTAATTCAATTATGATATATGCCAAGCAGAATTACATTGTTACATTTTTTCTTCAAATACATTTCTGTTTTGTTAAACTGACATTAATACTCCTAAGTTTGGTTCATCAAATTTTTTTCTTATCACACAAAACAATAACAAAAACGAAAAACCCAAGAAGAAAAAAAACAAAGAAAGAAAAGACAAAACAAACAAACAAACAAACAAAAAAATCCCCAACAAAACAAAACTAAAAAAAATGTGAATCAATTTGCATTAATAAAATTACTGAATATTGGTAAAATGAAATTTTGATTGAAGGGAAAAGCATCTGTTCATTGTCTTATATTTTTATCATATCATTTTGGAGTTACATACATTTGTATATAGATACAATTAGTATACAGGGTTGCTTCAGCATTGTACAATGTATGACAAATCATTATTAACGGAAATAAGGAGTCCCTTACTTTATACAATGTCCTCTAAAATTTAACATCACGCCAACTTTTGGTCTAATTATAATGTTTCCTAATCACATATTCAATGTTTATAATGCATTGTTTATAAAATAGATTGAAGTTATGATTAATAATGCGTGGGAACTATAAACGGATTCCGAAGTATTGAAACAAATATTTGTGTAGGATATTTAATCAAGAACAATAACCACATTTTTTTGTGACGATACCAACAAACAGGATAGTAATACCAGCTTTTACCACCTACAACAACTGGAGATTTATTTGTCATTTAATACGACCTAATGATATCAATCTAGATTGATTAAGGAAACGGTGTGACTCATCTGTCAAAATAAACTCCTATATCAATGTACATTTCAGATATGCCCCTATTCAGACATGCACAACACACATATATACCAATATATATTAATAGTATTCAAATTAGATGTAGCCATATGGACGACCTGTATTCTTTATGTTTTAATTAATTCGTATATTTGTATGTAGTTTTAATCTTCTACTTGTGCCACTGGGCATATTGTAACAAACTTCAAACGTTCCACATCTGTGAATATGAGTGCAGATAGCGTTTAAATTGTTAAAAAGACTTAGCATTATCTATATAGAACAGCTATATATCTCAATCTACTATTTGATATGTCGATAACTCTTTACCAAACCACTTAACTCCGATAAAGCAATACCAATTTGTAAAAGCATTGTTAGGTTTCTGGTTTGAAAATGTTGTAAAATACCCGGTATTTTTATTTGAATTACATTATATGTCGTAAAACGCGACCCAGATGTTTCACTATATCTTTGTTATAATTTGTAAAATATTATCAATATGAAATAAACATTTAGAACCGTACATATCAGATTAAACTTTTCTTTTTATGTATCCGGCGTCAAAATGACCATGGGCAATCTGTTATGTCTGGTTTTTGAACATTACTCTACATGCCCATTTTTGGTGCTTGTACTGGTTATGTGGGCTAGTACACCTGATCCATTGATACTTAGGGGGCAATTAGCACGGTCCGCAGCACACCATTGTCCCCGTATAATGGGGAGGTTTAAGACGTTAAGTATGACTGGTTGCAGGCGATTACGTCTTCGATAGAATTATAAATACAGTATTTGTCATGCGTATTGTAAGTATAACAGTTCAATATTAAAGTAATAACAATGCAATTATTCAGGCGCCATTTTATACCAACTATTACCTTTTTTATTATTACGATTATATATATAACTTTGAATGATGTTAATAAAATATCAACCTTAGTAAAAAAAAACAACAAATTAAGAAAAATAAAGAGATATATGACTTAAAACTTTGTTGCAAATATACAATTGCTTTTTATAGTGTAAATAAAAAAAACATACGCTATCAACTGAAACGAAAATTGGCAAAACAATCCTGTGTATATTGCAAGCATCTAGGTTCAACCAACGCCCAATAAAATCCTACTGAAATCTCTTACTGAATATCGGAATATACATTTGAATATATTGAACTTGCATATACGCTCCTGAAATGGTACAAAGCAAGGTTAACATTAGCAACTTTAACTCTTTAAAACTGAAAACTTCATGCAAATAGTCAACTGGTCTTAAAATATTCCTTTTTTCCCGACCATTTGCATGCTACAAAATGGCAAATTATCAAATGTCATCAATATAGTGGAGGTAATGCTGTCATCAGCTAGATCTGGAAAGGCATACCAACTTCACTATAACTAAGGGAACAGCATAAAGAAACATCATATTAATAATATAACAACATTACGGTATAGGCCTTTCCCAAATGTGTTATTATCCCCCTTGATAGGCCACAATTGTTGATACAAAATGGACTTTCGGGAAGTGATTTTTGTGATGATTTAGCACCATGTGACAATTGGATGTCGTTATTCCAGGGCGCCAATTTGTTTCAAAAACACTTCCCAATGTAGCCATGATAGGGCAAACCAGGTAGATAACAACACGTTTGAGATAGGGTAATAACCTTATGACCATAAAAGCTATGTAAACTTTTCACAAACTCTCCTTTCTTAGCATTTAATTTTGCAATAAAAACTAGACATTTAATGAAGTAATTATCAGCTTCGATGCTTCATTCATCGAATCACATAATGCTATGAAATGGCACATTTTAAGGATAAGATATTGAGCAATGTTAGCTCGGTTTCGTCTTATTATGAATACATTTACTTGATTATAACACATGACCTGATGATTCAGTTTTGTGGCTTCAAAAGTCAATACAAATCGTACTTGGTATCAGTATGCTCCTCAAAAGCTTGTTAAGGAGACATTAGAAGTTACATGACCTAGCCATGTGTCGTTTCTCAGCTCACCTTTTCATAGTTAATTTCAAGTCCAAAGTATTCAAATGACAAAATAAAGTTCCAATATATGTCAAATGAGTTTTAAAATAATATGTGAATATCAGAAACACTCACATGAGAAGCAGGGGTGTTACTATCAAGAAAGGGAAAGTTCGAAAAATCGAAATCATCACGTTTATCATACAGCTTAGTAGTAAGTTGCCCGTGTTGGTCATAGTTCAAGTAAAGATCGAGTTAAGAAGCTGATGAAGGAGAGCTTGTTGTGTCTTTAATCTTTTGTTCAGTAGAGTATATAAGATCGACTAGATCAGCAAACGTCTTGTTGCTTATAGACTACAAAGGATGAAACAAAATAAGATGATACATATGTATAAGAAAATAAATGTTGTTTTGCTTTATATGTACTTTTTACAACTTGATTGTTTATGAGAACGTCCTGGAAATTTACTAATACATTTGTTCTTGTGTGTAAGTGGCTTTAGGTTTGTTTTTTATTTAGTTCGGCATTAATAAATACGTTTGAATATTTGTTTAAAGGAGCGTTAAGCTGACCATGCAGGGAACAATGTGGCTCTAGACGACAGATTACGTTGAATAATTGTCTTATTGTGTTAATAATGACATGAAGCCCTGCACAAATAGATCCAGTTCAGACGATTTTAATTGACTTCTGACTAAGGTCGGTCGACTCAAAACGACATAGAACACAACGTCTAGTAGTTTGATTGTGTATTATTTATAAACCTGATATAAACTTGAATGTTCATATTATAAAAACACCATTACATGAAACATTAGATATGTACACAGACATCATCTAGATTCTCAACTTTAAATTGATATCTAATTATTTGTTGAACAAATACGTACTTTATAATTTAAAAATGACAATTGATCTATCATGCTGCAGTAGAGTGTAAAGGTTAATAAATAAGATATGGATAAATCGAGATAATCGTTTGCAGCATGCATATCTCGCCTTTATTTGTAACTTAATTTGTAATATCATTACGATATATATTGATTTAACGGTCTGTGATCAAAGCAATTTGTTTTGTTTTCCTTTTGTGCAATATGGAATATTTTACAAAGCTGCAAAATATCTACAAAAAGGCATTGTTTGTAGCAGTATAAAAACACTACCATGTGCAATTGAGTGTTTGGAGTACGTAGCTCTAACTGTCAATACCCTGTAAACACAATAAAAAAATCCGAGCATGTGTGTGTCGTTTATCCTGATACAAAAGTGTTATAACATTAGAGAATTATATTAACAAATCCAACATAACCATTAGAGCCGAACATGGAGATTTTTGTTTTACAACAACAGTGTAAATGCCACATTTTTCTTGGTTTCGTCTTGTCACATTCACTTCGAGGAACCTTAAACAAAATCAATGCCCGGATGTACGTCGTTTTTATGACACCATTACATGTTTACGGTTTGTTTTCTAAACTGGCATCGTTTTCGGTTGTCGGTAATACTGTGAGAGTAACCCTTGTCATAAATCTGATTAAAATGACAACCTCCCAAAGAGGTCATGTTCTGATGACCTTTGTCGCCTCCACTCTAGTAGAATTTTCAAATGACGCTGTCATCTGCAGCAAGTCATTTCGTCACAATAAGTACAAAAGTTTGTTGTGACGAAATGACTAAACGTACAACAATACAATTATTCAAGCTTTGACTCTACAAAAACTCACATTCCCGATTATGAAAGTAGTAATGTGATTGGCTAATGCAAAACGTCATTTGATTGGAACCCCTATGAGATATCCATAGATGCAGGAGAGAGAAGTTTACGGAACGGCGCGGAGATCAATATATTAGTTTAATCAGATTGCCTTGCCATATGATGATCTTGTCCAACAGTTCCAACAACTTCTCAATATAGTTTCACATTGAAACAGAAATGGTGACACACAACAAAATAGGACTTTGGTCCCATAAAATATTTCTTACGGTGTAACAAGGACAGTTTTTAAACGTCATAGTGTCGCATATCCATTCAATTTCATAAACTGTCACCCATTAATTCGATATCAGGCCTCTAGGCCAATGTTTTGTTTTGTTCCACAGAAAAAAGCAATACAACATAGGTTTCATATAAAATAGAAATGAACGCATTTTTTGTTCTAAAATGTTTAATTTCGTATGATGAATACTATGGAGCTGATTATCAACAATGCTTTAACTGAGATCGTAATATACATGGTATACATATGTCAATAAAGATGAAAATAGCAAATAGAAATATGACCTTTTTTTGACAAAAGAAAAAACAACAATAGTTTTCTGAGGTTGATTTTTTCTTCTTGATTTCGAAGCAAACGTATGTGCAATAAAACAAATATATTCATTTCAAATTAAACCATATTTTTTTAACCTGTATGTTCTTCGAATTGCTATAATATGTTTAAATTACAAACATTAATTTCAAATCTCGAAAAGCACTACTTGAATGTAAAGGAAAAGTGAAATTAAAATTAAAAGGGAAAGTGAAATAAACAAAGTTGTTAATACATGAATCCGATAATACCATATATGTGACTTTAATACTGTTCAGATGCACATTGTTTTCCCCCCAAGGGGAAGAAGTTTTATTCTTTCGAGTAAAAACTCGTTGATATAGTCAATACCAGGCACTATCCTGCGTGTGTAGTTTAAGCAACGATGCTGTAATGACATGTGTAAACCATTAAAGAAAAACATCGATACTACATGTTTCTGTTTATTACGGAGTAAAAATGTATATACCTCGATCTACAGCTGTTTAAATGAACGAGGCTACAATTAAGGTATTAAATTACATAAATAATATATACAGTCTGTACCACGTTCCATACATTATTTTATGTTTTACATAAATAAATAAAAATATGCATTGAAAATTATTGTTTTATGCAGTGACATGCATTGTTTTTGTTTTGAGACTTATCAAAAAGATTTTTTTTTCATGCATTAAAAAACCGTTTTAACGAATATTAGACAGTTGTAAATATATAAGGTCTAGCAAATGCTAAACTGATCGAGCCCAATGCATTATTAAGTGATGTAATAAGTTAGCGTTTGTCTCCTCCACTGGTTCGTAAAGTTGGTCCTAACGACAGCTTCAGGCACACCTACTGTGGTAATGCAGTCAAGATGTTGTACCTATTTACACAACGCAAGGGAAGGAGGCACTGAGGAAGCGGCATCCAACAGTCTCTCCATCACAAGCGCATTTAATAACTTAGAATTACAAACATCTTCCTCTTCCATGGTATAGAATAATCATACACACTACAGCTCTCCAAAATCATCTAATAATTATCTACCGAAATAGGTCGAACTGCGTCAGACGATGCCATTCCTTGCTAATCATTAGGCACAAAACTGTCATAGTGTCATCATTGTTGAAAATACCTCGATTTTGATTAATAATGGTTTGTTTCTGTTTGTTTATCACAAGGCGTACAGGCCTAGGGCCATCATTAGCATTGAAAAAAAAACAACATTTCAAATTCTTGATTGACATATAGGGTTTGATTTGTTAAAACCAGCCCATAAAAAAGACAGTAACATAGTGTTACATTGTTTGAAATAGGTTTTAATTTATATCACAGTTCTTTGTCTCGTGTTCTTTTGCTCTTATAAAGTAAGTAAGATATTACATACATTCTAACGAAAGAAAATACAAAGTCTATCATTAACATGGACGTTTGCTATTTTCTAATCGAACAAACTAGTGTGCAATTAATAAAAACGCAGCGAATATACATTAACTAATGTATTTGGGACCACAGAACCATTTGAAATAGATTTCGGCTTCCGTTAAATATGCTCTGAGATACTGCTGATTTCATTTGGTCAACGGTATACAATACACCGTTGTGTAAGCCCCTAAAACATGTACGACTAGGCTCTCCCAAAGGCGTTGGGTATGACAAGCCCCTATAAAGAAGTTGAGTATGGCATGTCCCTATCGAGATTGGGCTAAACCTTGTGTCAGTAAAGGATATTCAAAAGTTTATTCAGTGCTCTTATGAAATATTGATGATTGCTAAATTTGGGGTGTTGTTGATTCAAATTGGGAAATATAATGTTACGATTGGGCAGGGTAAAGTCAAACAGGGCGGAGAATGGTCACAATTTGGCTTTGAAATGTGAACTGGTTGGAGAAATATTTCAATTGGTGGTGCTAGGTGAACGGGGTGGGGAAGATTATAATGAGCAGAATCAGATTAACTTTGAAGCCGTAAGGTCAAGATGGACCATATAAGATAATCTAGGATTATGAAGTTTACTATGAGGTGGCGATGGAGCCTTGTAAGGTAAACTGGGGCTGCGAGATGTTGCGATGTAAGGGCTGGTTCGTTACATAAGGTTAAGTGGTCCCATTCTAGATTGTTTTGTTATAAATCTACGACCAAACTAGCACTTTGTTTCGCACCAACCTATCCACACACACAAGCACACGGACTTATGTACAAAAACAAAAATAATTAGAAATAAAATCTTTCTGGATGATATCACGATATATGAAACTTTATCACAGACAAACAACGTTCATTCATCGAGACAAGCAGCGACTGAATTATCAACGCGGTGTAGTAACTCGACAGATTACATTTATACTATGTAATATATTTTATTTTAAAATGGTTGCTTAATCAATAAAATAATACTAAGGGAATGCAAAATAAAATGAATATGTTAACACTTGTAAAAACACAAATGTTGAGAAAATAAATGAAAAGGATATATATTTTAACAGCATTTTTTAAACGTTCGATAAAGTTGGTATAGAAAATTAACAAATCAAAAGTGGTATGGATTTTAAGTTATGACATTCATACATTTCGAAAATGATACTAACTTTCATGTTCTGAAGAAGTACCGAAACGATTAAGATTTGTTTGTAAAATAAGAAGGGATATCAAGTTTGTTTATTTTTATTTCCATCAAACAATAACTATAAATTACATTTAGACTTATGTTTTGTTTCGTTTATATATATTACTTATTATAACTTATTACTGGATGTTTTACCAGTTTTATTTGTCAGATAACCGCACTGAATACATAATCGACTTTCAGCCACTTTATTGTGGTATCGATTTATTAATATTATATCATAATTTATTTACCTACTTGATAGTATATAACACCTCTAATTCGAAAACAATACTAACAATAGAAAGAATAAATAAATAAACATATCACTTGAAATAGATATAGGTATAACACTAACTTGGTTTAAGCTATACTCATTCAAGTAGTCGTGTTTGAAAAAATATTCCAGTATTGAAAATAAATTTCACACCAAACACAAACAAAAAAACCTCTGAATAAACTATAATAGTTAAAATAACGCTATTAACATAACATATATTATGATATAAATAAAAAAATCTACATAATAAAATTTGGCATCAACATAATAATTACAAAAACTTTTATAATTTGTTATAGTATCCTCGCTCTCAAACTAAAGAAAAATACCAGGTGTTTCAGAAGAGTAAGCGTCTTCCGCTCTATTGATGACAATCGCGATGTGAAGATATCTTTCTGATCGGAAAAGTTAAGATCTTGCATAGGGTCTCAATTAGCATGAAACTATGTTCTTCATTTTCATGATTTGCGCGTTGGAAGACAAATGAATATAGTCACCCAGGCGACGAGGTATTGATGAAAGTTTTTAAAACAACATTGATTTGAATTTCTATTTAAAGGAGAGGAAATATGTTGAACACAAATATCACTGGATAAGTGACAATCACAGTCGCTAATCCAAGCTGCTACATGTGCCAGGAAGTTTAGAGCCACGCGATAGATTTATTTAGCAGGATAAATATTAACCAATCCCTATTATGCTGTTATTAAAATATCAATACATTTCCTTCATTGTGTCATGAATTATCAAATCCTAACGGGCTTGAAACGAAATTAAGATTTGCCAGTCGTAGATTACAAAACTTTCGATTCAAAGCTGCAATCAAATAAATGGTAGATATTGGACATAAACAAAATATGTGATGCACCAGGTTTAACTTAAACAGTGACAATTAATGGGAGGTTTGAGTATCTGATGTCATTAAACGCGGTTGGTATATTGACAAGGAGTGGATATGCTGCCAAGTGGAAGTTATCAGGAAGTAGGCGAGTCCAGCTTTTATATATACAATTCTTAATACTACATACAGGGATGTCCTCTATCAACCAAAGTACGTCCTACTATCTTTAACATGCGTAGGAAGCTTCGTCTCATATTCGTTAATTGTGTTCTGAATAAAAAGTATCATATAATACAGAATAAAACAGTTTACGAATGCCACTTGTGGTAATCTATAAACTAATTCGTATCCTTGGGGCATGAGTTTCATCATTCATAATACTCTTTAGGATGGTATATACAGTGATGGTTCAAATAGGATATGTACAAGAAGGTCATCCAAATAAAATATCACGTGGACAAGTCGGTCATACATTACTATGCTCCTCCACCGAATTCCTCTGTTTTGCTATTTTTTCTCTGAAGTTTATATATAGCAATTTGATTAGTTCTGAAGCGATTACATCGTTGGCATTGTTACTCACTGCGCGGAGCACAAATACTCCGTCTTGTTGTAGATAGGATTCAACAAACTTCCTAACAACTTTCTTGTCTAGTTCTGATTTCTTGTACATGTCATTTAACCGGAGATATTTCCTTAGATAAGACCGCCGATGTTGAGGGAAGATGACAGCGTAAATGTTTATTACAAATGAAAATGCCGATAATGCGCCAATTAATACGATCCAGAACCACATGAAGATGAAGATTTTCTCGTTGAAGAGATTTATTGGAAGCACACACTGAACTGTCCAGCGTTGCAGATTGGTCATCTGTCGGATCTCGAAGTCACACAAGGTTACACGTGGAAAACGCGGGGAATAAGTCCAGTCGTCGCCATTTATAAGATTGCCCAACACCTCAAACCCGTAAACGTTATAGCTGGTGCCCAAAAACGCGTTTAGCAGGAACAACTGTCCCACAGCATTGGCGAGGTAAAGAAGTTTTACCGCCATCACTGCAGTCACTAGGTAGTTACCATAGTGACGTCCACACAGAAAGCAACAGACTTGTCCAACTCTCTGACGGAATCGGACACACATGCCTGCTCTGTACTGAGTGACCCCTTCGATCCACTGGTCAAGATACTTCACAATGTAAGATAATTTCTTTTCTCTTTCTTCTGGATTGGCATACTGCGTTTCTTTTGCCAGCGTACACAGTCGATCCAAACTGATGCCGGAAGCAGCCGAAAACACTTTAAAGACCATCCGGGGGAGTTTAAAAAGAAGCGCCATGGTGAGTAGAATCATCGGGATCCACTGGTAGTATGTCAACTCCTTTTGGCGGCGTCCCTCGAGTTCCACCGGGATCTGGTGCTGCATCGGGATGTAATACGTATTTGATACCCAGCAGACGAAGTTTGTATACTCCACCCGATTTTCCGTGAAGTCTGCTGGGCACCAACACTCAATGGGGTCCCCCACATATTGATTAGTACTCACTATAACAGTAAATATTATCAGTATTATCACCGTGTAATAGTGACTTAGACGGTCGATGAAGTCGTCATCATACACTGACTTGAGTCCTATGGTGTGTCCGACTGTCCCGAGTACATGGTCGAGCCTGCCGGGGAGAAAACATAACAAAACATTAGACAATTGAATACATGGTTTGATTCTTTGATTACTAAAACGATTGAAAACATAGTAAGCAAACACAAGGCATCGCGCCTCTATCGTTTAATGAAACATGTATATACAATGTGTCAACCATCCGTTACACATTGCTGTTTTACCATTCCGTGACTAGTCGGTGATGCAAGGGGCAAACAAGGAACATATCTTAATCGAAAGGAGGCTATTTTCATACATTTCTTGTATCGTTCAAACATTTTATATCTGCATCGATTTGCAAAGTTATCCTTTTTATGTAATAGATATACTCAAGATGTTTCTAAGGTACTTGTAGAATGCTAGAAAAAAAACTTTCTTGTGATTTTTTTACATCAACATTTGCAATACATTAGTCTCAAATGTTACGATGTATCACAGTAAAGTGGGAAATATTCGCCCTGTCTTTATTTGCCTTCTCGTGAAAAGATTTGAATTCGCCCTGTCTTGAAATTACACTCTCAAATGAAAAAAAACTACAACACTTTTTATACATGTGATATAAGATGCGAGCCAATGTTTGGAAAAAAATCATTCCTGGGGGCGAAAAGGGCTAAGATAAACGAGGGCGAATTGTTTCAAGTTTTACACTATATGATAGCAATAATGGTAAGAAACAATCAGATTTGTATTATTGGTTATTATTGTTATAAACAACATGCAAATCTTCTGCAAATGAAAATTAGCAAAATGTATTATACAAACACATATTCGCAAAATAAAATTATGAATCTGTCGTAAAGTTGATTAATTGGATTCGAGGTCATGGATTAATATTAGGATATTCTTAGCTCGTGAAAATGGCGATTAGTATGAAAGTAGCACTTCAAATTTCATTGTAGTATGACTCGGTGAAGATAATCTAATTTTAATCTGTACGTTGGTCAGACTTGATATCGACACACCTGCCAGATCTAGATTTAGGGATTTAATAATTATACGGCTTTCATGTTTATTGCGTCACAATGAAAGTCGTCAATACACATTTTCAGTTTCATGCTGCTAGTATAAATATATCCTTATTAGGAAATACTTAAATGTACCGCGTAATACGTTCACACATGAAAGCAATTAAAAAAATGGAATATGTTATTTGAAATTCACGGGAACCAGTTTGATGTTGGTTCAAGTGTAATTAAAAACTGTGTGTAGGTGGCTTCCGTTGTATATAATGAACTTAACCAAGATGATGATGTTATCGGACTCCGATCCGACGTTAAAAATCACTGAAGGAAAATAGACATCACACAGTAACTTTACGTAAGTTATTGGTTAAAAAAGGAAAGAAAAAAACAGGGAAAACCGAAACATCAACAAAACCATAATCCGAACGAAAAATATATTAAACCATTGCAACATATGAGCAAAGGAAAGATTAACTTGAATTCCCTTATAAAACAACAAGAGAATATGATCATGTGTTCCGGAAGATATGCGTCTTCAGCTTCATCAACAACACCCACCATGAACAAATTGAAAACCGAGTCATCATTCCAAATTACAACAAGTAAATAGGATGCATGATGTCACTATAAAATGGGGAACAAAAGATTTAACCAACCCATTACTGATCTAACCAACGAGTTAAACGAACCCCTTTCAGATAGCACAATTAGTGTACACCGAAGCGTCAACAAAACCATAACCCAAACTCAAAATCGATTTAACTAGATGCAAACGATTAGCAAATGATATATTTGCATGGCGAAACGTGTAAAACTACAAGAAAACACGACCAGATGTTCCGAAAGAGTACGCGTTTTCAGCTTCACCGATGACACCCGCCATGTAAATCTTGGTCACATCCAAGTCAATATCAGGTCTTCAAAGTGAAAACCGAGTCATCATTGTCAATCACAGTATGTAAATCAGATACATGGTGTTACTGAGTTGTGGGGAACAAAAGATTTAACCAACCCCTTACAGATCAATCCAACGAACGTAGCGATAAAAGTATGTTTTGAACCTACCAGTCAACCATCTTGTATCCTTAGCCAGCGTTACATGAATGCGTCCCCTCGATACCACCATTAGATAGGACACTGATGCGGTCATTCTTTAAACCGACTGATAAAATTTGATAAACTATCGTCTATAGTTTTGTTTTAAATAGCATCGCTTGCACTAGACTTATAAATACATGTGTTTTGATATGTTTCATCTGCAACGTAAGGTTTTTTTTATTGAACTAAATTATCTCATAAAATTATAACTTAGGAAAATTGATGATAATCATAGGGTTTTTCATGTAGTTAAGCACTGGACTAATTCATAAATACATTAAGTACTATAAAGAACACCTACCCTTACCTGTGCAGACTAACATGTTAGCTCCAATGTGTTAAGTCGACGATTATAACTATTCAAATCTACTGTTTCAAGCACGATGTATCAAGTTTGGTATTTAAAACAAAATCAGAAAGAACACCACAATCATTCCTTCACGATGACCTTATTCAGAAGTATACAAACGAAAGCTATTTTCTTTGACTTCCAGGGCCGCTGTTTGGCTTTATTTAATATACAAAAAAAATGATACATACGAAAAAACAGCATACCTACAAAGGTCTATTTATAGAATTGAGGCATAAAACAGTAATTAGCTTGATGATTACAGTGAAGAGCGTGGAGAAGCAGATGGTGTTACGTAGGTTGGGAACCCTGTAGAGCACTAGCCAGGTCGGAATTATCCATAGCATGTTTGATGGTGTAGCACTGTTTCCCCTCCTATATAGCTTACGATGTTACAAGTAAACAAACATAGCTTATTAGAACTCACAGAAAACATTATGTATATCAGGTTTGCATATATCTTTTATTTTTTTGTTCATTGCAGAATTCGGAATAATTTTGCGAATCTAACAACGAAAGTGAACACAATCTTCAAAATTTAACTTGAAAACAATTGCGTTTATAATAAACCTGTTACACACTATTGTGAAAAACATCAAAAGGAGTCGTATATTTTATATTTTCAAGTAATACTGGTAAATACAAACTTAGGCATTCGATCAAACGATTCGCAGCTATATGGAAACTAGTCTCTAGGCAGCCAAAGCCTCATTAACACCTCGGCACAGTGTTCTACGAATCCCCGTAGATCTACTGGCGCCTGTCTCAGATGATGAAGTGCTTCGTTACAACTTGTCAAAGTGATGGTTGAGTGGGGAGGGGAGGGGGAGGGGGTGTAGCATCTGAGGAACTAAATGCTTAGCTACGCGAGGAAGGATTGAGGGTTTCAACGTTAGTATCCCAACTTAGTATGGCTTGGTACAAATTTTGGTCAAATTGTCGCCTCTGTGTAAATATACAAGATAGTCTAAATGCGACAGATCCGTTTATCATTGAATTCTAAAATAGACTTCTTCAAAAAAGTATTTTGCAATATACATGACTCCGTGCCTGTCGTGAAAACAAAGTTTGTTAAATTTTACTATGTAACCTAATGAACTATATAGTTATTCAAAAAGATTGAACCTGTAATGTTAAATAAATTGGCAAGCCTTATTTCTTCTGTGTGGTCCTGTACAGCTCACCTTATCACCGAATGTGGTGAGCTGTTAAATTACCAGGTGATCCCTTCACGACTTAAATGTGTTGGTGGACCGTTTATACCACGTGTGTTCTCGGTATAACATAATTGTGATGATAAGATGAAGTCACTACCGTGTGGCCCTTGTACCATTGTAATAAACACTATCGTACACAATGTTTTGTCCTGCTTTGTTGAGTCTTTAATACGAGCGTATGGTCCTCGTGGACTATAATCTGTCCACGCTTCTCTAAGCCCTATGGGTTTCTTACGTTTTATTGGTTTATCACTTCTGTATGTCCCTTTGTTTACTGATATGGTAGTTCAGACTGTGTAATCTAGTTCTTATTTTGAGTAATGATGTTTACTTGGACGTGACCAGGTTTTCATGGCGGGTGTCGTCGATGAAACAGAAGACGCTTACTCTTCCGGAACACCTAGTCTTATTCTCTTTTACTTTAACGACGGTCTCCATATGAATTTTTCATTTGTTTATATTTTGCCACTAGTTTAATCGATTTTGAGTTCGGATTATGGTTTTGTTGACGCTTTGGTATTGTCTACTCTTTTTTACTGTATATTGTGTTGATTATACTTTTAGACTGCAATATAGGCCCGCCCTCATGGCCTATTCATTGTTTTGATAGACCGTTAAAACAGCTATATGACTATACCATTACGGATTTCACCTGTACTACTCTCCACTTTTTCCGTTTAGGACACTAAGTTTAACGTTCTCTATGACAAAATATTAACGGTGACAATATCACTTCAAGATAAACAAGATGTCCAAAAGTTCATTATAAGGCGATAACGTTTGGCATACACATAGACTACAAACTATGAATCACGAGGATATACGACAATAAACATTGTAAATGATACGTGTTTCTCTTAGTAACACAATTAAACGTCTTCCCTAGAGACATCTGTTACCATTGGTGTGTGGTAGAAACGGCATTCTCATAGAAAGTGATAACACCTGGCGTCCCTGACAACTGGTGTCTGTTAATGTATTTATAGTGTTAACATCATCTTCTGTACAACGGCAAACATATTGTTACTGTTTGTGTTTTCTAACATTATATTTGTAAGGGTGAAGCGAATTAAGTTAAATGTTACTGTATAGCTGTTAAATTTCGCGGGCGTAAACTTGAGCGATTTTGTGTCTGAACCTTTTTGCGCCGGGGTTTAATTTTGCGGTTCATAAAATAATTGTGAAAAGTAGTTGATATGGCTATCAATTATACCTTTTTTCCTGAGTTTTGAAATTCGCGAAGTGTAAGTATTCAAAACGCGCGCGAGTATTAGCAAATGACCAGAATCACTCCGATATGTGTATCATCTGTGCATAAGGTTTTTATGTGTCTTAAAATAGGAGCAAATAATGAAAATTAAACAAGACGGCGACATCAAACACAAATTATATTTGTAGCCTATTTCATGTTGTTATTAATATTTCAATACACCTGAGGTCGATTGATGCTACAGGCAGCCTATTTTTGTTGTTCGTCACTGTTACCACAAAACATGATAACGTTTATATTACATCCATCAGTGATATGTTGGGGATTCCAGTATTATTTATAAAGACATGTCACCTAACAAACACGTCATCAGCTGAATACCATGTAATAAATTGCAGCTTAGTAACAAAATCGAGAAGAAGTTGTAGCTAATTAATCACATCCCTACCGTACAACTCTCAATAGAGAAGTAATGGTAGCTAATTTATCACATCCCTACCGTACAACTCTCAATAGAGAAGTAATGGTAGCTAAGTTATCACATCCCTACCGTACAACTCTCAATAGAGAAGTAATGGTAGCTAATTTATCACATCCCTACCGTACAACTCTCAATAGAGAAGGTATTTGATAGCTTTATGGTGACTGCATACAGTAATAACAGCCACCAAGAATGTCTTCCTAGAAAGTCTACATGAATGTTATCAAAACTTATTCTGAAAACTACGGCTGTTTTGTTATCATAAATGATTCGTCTAGTTATTTTCTTTTGTTTGCATTAGAAAAGACAAGAAAAAAATATCAAAATTGATATCGACAAAGGTGATTTTTTTCTTTTGATGTTCCTGTATACATAATGTTGAGGTTAGAAAGTGCAGTTAGAAATATCAATACGGCTAAAACTAAGAATTAAGTGTTAGTCATTCCTTTCACGCTGGAAAGGGATCTTTGATAAATTCCCTTTGAATTAAGGTACCTAGGTCATGAAGTGGTCGGATTATGTTATTGTCAGTGTGTCCCTAGATATATCAGCTGTATGGGACAAATCGATCAGAGGAAGTTCCAAGAATCCGTATCCTACCCAGACCCCGTCGAGTTACGTTTAAAACCTAAGGGTCATGTTTGCATATCTGTGATATATAGATAAGCCATAAATAACACTAAATAGTTCCTAGAAAACTGCACTATCGCAATTGTACTTTGTCACACAAAACATTCCACAGTTCGTAGGATGATGATGAGTCACACTGTAAACCGTTTTACTATCTCCCCGTTAGGCACTCGTATCTCTTGAAAATGATAAAAACACGTCTTCAATAAATTACTTAATATACAATCTTTCTCTTGAAGAAACTTATTTAGTTCCTAGAAACTTTACAATCGCACATGTATTTGGTAACACAAAACATACCATGTTGGAGGATCACAAATACCTGGGTCACACTGTAAACTGTTGTAGATCTAGTTTCCCCCTTTAAGCAATCGTGACTCTCAAAATAATATAACTCGCATTAAATTCTTAATTTACAACCTCTGATTTCTGATCATTTTCTCAAGATTATCAAAGATTAACTCCCGTATTAACGGTAATTGATTACAAAAAAATGTGCAGAAATCGTGGTTTGATTTGGGTACAAAAATGTATAGCGAAAGTAATATCAACACGAACACCCCCTTTCCTTCCCCAGGGCTCTACCTTCATAAGTATTGCGAAAGAATCAGCGCTTTGCGTAAAGGTAGATGTAATACTAAGTTAAACATAGACTACCTACATAAAGTTGAAATCCAAACACAATGACATAATTTATAGAATACGTCAGAATGGCATCTTTAACTTTCTAAGCGTATTGACTGTTACAGTGCCCTCCCCTGGTTTAATTACCTTAGCCAGCCAAAATAATGTGTTGCACTGGGCAACGTTACATCTGGATCACAGTACACAGCGATGTAATGAATTTACCGGTCCCTGGCAGTGCCTCGCACTCCAACTCCAGGGTAATTAAGGCATTTCCTATCTCCTTGTTTTGTTTTTTGCTCCGCTGATGTTTTCTTGTCTCACATTTACATCTACATATAGCAATGATTTATTGGGGTATTTAATGCACTGCAAAATTAAAATTCCTTCAAATCTACAGATCTTATACTTTAGTCGAATGGAGAAAATGTCTAATTTTAGTTACAATAAATATTTAAAGAGTTTCAGGAAATAAATATTTTGAAAGCTATTCCTATCTGTTGTTATCCCTGGCACTGCAGACATGTTGGATTACTCGATGGAGTCACGTATTTGTTCGTTTGGATCGATTCGAACCAAGAACCACCTATTGCTAGACTTACGCTCTGATCGCTCTATTGCCGTATTAAATACATTCCGGCGGCATTACTGGGAATTAGTTAAAACTATTCGACCTCCTTATTTGGTCTGCAACCTATTATTTAATATTTAAACAAAAACAAATTGTCACGAGTTAAAACAATATATAAACAACCTTTGTTCTGCAACAGAAGTGATTAGACCCTATCTTTATTCGTGACGAAGCAAGTAAAGTAGCCAAGTGAAAGTTTCTAGTTTGCTTCAAGTACAGTTTTTTAAATAAACCTTACTTAACACAAAGTATTAATGTCGAATTGCTGAAGATAACATTTTCTATATTTAGGTACACGTCATCATTACCTATTCTTACGTACATCTATATATATTTATTGCGATAATCCTACTTTCGTTTAGTAGAAATCTCGTTATATTACGATAAAAGTGAACTCAAATAAAATTGTAATACACTTTAAATAAAAAAATACATGTAGTATTACGATCTTTCACCTGCAGGTTTACACTGAGATTTCCTGTTTAGATAACGTGGGCATTGGTGCGCTAAAAATAAGTACAGGTAATTTTCAAGGGCGTTCCTAGTTATAGCGACATCGGAAAATAGCCTCACTTCATCCTCTTTATAACAATGAGTGTGATGTCATGTTGGAATGAACTTTCATCTCATAGCTTACACTGGGATTTCTTAGGCCCTCGTGTGCTAAAAATACGTACAGGTAATTTTCAAGGCCGTTACTATTTATAACAACACATCGACATACTTTTACTTCTGTTTTTTGTAACAATGAGCGTGTCATCATGTTGGAATACATATGTAACAGCCTACCAAAGCTGTTTTACAAGTGTATTGTGTGTTCCCTATTACACATCCCGTGTTATTTGTGATGAGAGTAAATATAAGTATCTAGTGTCGATAGTCTGTAACCGAGAATACGATGAGTCCTTACTTCAAGTAAAGATCAGGATTAATAGTAAAGCTGCATTGACGAAAAATTGGTAGTTAGCTAAAGGGTTTTAGAAAATGTCTGAAAATAGATTATTTTTATTGAAATGACAGTGAAGAAAGGCTATGGATGGTTTTTGATGATGATTAAGTATAACAACGCCCCCTTGTGTTTGTTTTGCCTCTGTGGTGTCTGAGATTTTGCCCTATATCAGACCTAACCCGAGACAATGGTTGAACTACAATGTTTATGTTACCTTAACCCTAAGTTAGATATAATGTATACATACATTATAGATATTAGTACCTGATTGGACAGATTGTTCTACCAAGGGGAGATAAGTCATGGTAATTATTTGTTTCAAATTAACACTAATATATCTTTGTCACGGAACAAGTGTCACAAAAACCTCTCGACCCATGATGTTATCACAGTACTCAAACATGTATCTACCTATCATTTAATTACACGCCGGGTCTAACAGTATCAAAGCAGAGACATCGCATTAATGTTTTTAATGAATTTACGTGCTTTGAGCTGCCGTACGATTAATGTATAATGTGTTTATATTTATGTTTATTGACTCCAAGCATTTTCGATCATTCCTTAATGGACAAAAATGCTGGTACCGTTTGTGTAACATGTATCATACAACATCACGTTATCCCGACACAACACTGTGAGAAGATGTTTCCATTACAAAAATCAGAGAAAACCAAAGCGTCATAATCCGAACTCAATATATATTAAACTAGAGGCAGCATATGAACAAGGTAAAGATTTACATGAAGACCATCGTATACGCACAAGAGAATAAGATCAGGTGTTCCGGAAGAGTAAGCGTTTTCAGATGACAAAACAGGACTGTTTACTTATACGTGTCTTGTTAGCATATGCGTGATGTGATTCGGTCACCTCATTTCGTTAAAACTAATCAATTAGTTTGTGTTTGTTGTGGTATGTGTTATGTATGTATCTATGAATGGTTAATGCACCATCAAGGTATACCCGATAGTGTTAGACTTGACACACAATGTTCAAAGAGTCAACTGTTATCCACTAGAACATCACCACAAGATAACCTATATTCTGAACAGATTAAGCCATCAAGATCTCCATTTAACCAGCTTTAGAGATCTCCAGAAGTAGACAATAACTGCGTTTTAGCAAGAAGAACAATAAAGATAAATGAAGTCGGACAAATATTTGTTTCCGTAATGTAAGAAGAACAGATAATGTTGTCTCCATGTCTCCAGTAAGAGCATGTAAGGTAGGACATACATAAACCTATTGTAAATGAGATGACGTAAGACACACATTTGCTGCACCTTTTAAATTTAGTAATATATACAGTATGCCGAAAAATTGAATTAAACTGCACCATACAGCTATAGTACTCTTCAGTGATGCTAGGGGCCAAAAGGTTGAAATCAAAAACTTCTAAACGTATGAAGAAGCAGAGGGATCAGATGTGTAAAACCCCTTTAATTATGAATTTAGAAGTAAAATTTAACTAGTTCCGTAAAATTCCAAATTAATTTTGTTAAATAAATACAGATTGAAAAATATACCAAATCATATATATGGTGTATTAATATCCCTTGAAATTATGTCAGCTACTAAGTGAGATAAAGAAACTCAGCATGAATGACATTTCAACTTACACCTACACTATGTTTTCAATAAATAGCATTAGGGTTTAAAACAAGTTCATAATCCAGATTAGTCTAGGCTTACTACACAAGTTTTCATTCTTGATATCATAAAGTTAGAATTACTATGTGTATAATGTAGAGAATGTTGGGTGTTTAATCTATCAGTTAAACTAACCAACGAGGAGAGTGATAAGGAGTGTTTACAAATTATAAAATAATGTCTCAAGATATTCATATTGTTGTGTACGAAATTTAAAGTTGAACAATTTTCTTTTAATGCATATATACTAATTAGTCGTTTATTTTATGCTTCCTTTTGTCGTTACATATGATCTATGGGTCATGCTTTCATGAATAATGTTTATATTGTTTGTTTATCTTACATGAACACGAACTTACTGATAAGTATTCAATGATACCTACGAGATATTTTCCTAGCCACTATGATGTAAGATTAAAAGAACTTTTATGATATATAATCAAGATGTTGTAAAGAAACAAATGCATTTATATTTTGATACTATTCTGTTACTTTATGAAGGGTAACATTTGCTTAATTCTCGCCTGTTTCAGCCTTTTAACTAGGTCGAATTTATCGTAATAGAGAATAGAAATAAACAGCAGCGACTGGCAACTTCACGTGAGAATTTATAATTCACGAACTTAAGTGACATACAGTATTTGGTAAGACACAAATATGCCAATTTCCTTTAGGTGACTCACGGTGTGACCCGAGGTAATGTGGTGCTTACACAACGACTCTCTGTCTCGTCAATAGCTATATTGTTGTAAGGGTTATTCGAGGTGGGAAATTGTGTATTCTTCTGGTGTCCATATAGGTTATGATTAAGTATAAATGAAAGCCATCTTTAAACGTAAGTTGTTCAGTCAATACAGTTTATAGAGAAAGTCTGGTCCGCTATTGTGTCACAGTAGAACCTTTAACAACACAAAGGGACGTGGGGTGCTTCGGAATAATACCGTATGGGGTTACTGAATGTCAACAAGCACTTGCTACAGAATTTGCCTTTCACAAATTAGAATATCGAAATATTAGAAATCTGTAAATCAGTCACAAGTACTACTGAGGTATGGAAAAACATCGTATACATACGGAACATTTTAAGTTTTTAACCTCCTTGTATTATGTCGCAGGTCATTAAAATGTCTGTCGGAGCGGTTCCTTCACATGGCTGGCCTGTTGTAACAAGTTTGGATTCGCAAAAAAACTTATCATTTGACATTTATTATCAGAGGAAAATATTTTAAGAGAACATTTGCAGTATTTTCTAAAAATCTTATAATGTTTCAATGTAAAGCCATTGGGTTATCGATCGTAACATCAACTCCAAATAGTTCTAAAATTTACAAATATGCCTTGCTTGTATTAAATTTTTTTTTTTCAAAATTGTCTTTTTCGATGCAGTAATCCAAACAAAGGGAGGATTTCCTGTACCATTGTTAAACATTTTCTTCAGGTTGAAAAGTATGATTTATGTATATTTATGTACTGTACCAAGTTAGCTATCGACCTGATTGATCATGTGTGTATGTGGTAAACCATTCGAGATGGACCTCCATTTGTGGTTGTCTTTGTTTTAAAGAAATGTCAAAATATACTCTATGAAATAAACGGAAATGATTAATGCTTTATGCCAAATAAACATGAAGTTCGTGTACCAAGTGTGTCCGGTATGTATGGGTGGCTTACCTATATATCTATAAAACTTACCTGTGTAGCACTACCTGTGTGATATCATCAGAGCGAGGCTATAGACGGGTAGTTTATTGTGTGTCAGACGATCCTTTGTTTCTACCCCAGAAACAATGGCAGCTTAATGTGACACAGTGAATGATACCACTGAGTTATAATGATAAGACAATTAATGGTGGCCGTAGCGCCATGATCATTTAACCAGTGGGTGGATTAGGGGTTCAAACAGATGTGTAATTCAATAGTTTAATGAGGAAACTCCGAATTCCGACCCATTAATGTTTGAGTGCCTCTAACGATTTAAGATTGTAATGAACGAAAGTAATACACAATAATTGTATAGAATTGAAATATCATTATAAAAGGTATATCTTATTGAATTCTATGTGGGTCTAGATTACTCTTAAAATTAAATATATTTCTTCTTAAAAACGGTATCGGTTTAACAATAGTCAAGGCCATGTAATACTCCTACACTGGGTTTAAATTTTATCTACATAAATAGATAGCCGTCTAACTATCTATCAACTGTATCATGACTTTAAAAGGAAAGTAAGGGCATCAGCGACAAACAGAACTGTAGATCCCGGCCATAGTTCAGGAGTATTCATATCAATGTGAACTCACAGTGACTATGATAATTCATATTCTTAATATGAAAATAACATTGGAAATATTTCCTTACAAATAAAACAGATGCTATTCGGAGTTATTTTCCTTGAACAAAGCCTATCAACAGCCGGGGTCATTTAAGGACGTGTCAGGTTTTGGAGGTGGAGGAAAGCCGGAGAACCCGGAGAAAAACCAGCGACCTACGGTCAGTACCTGGCAAATGTCCCACGTGGGATTCCAACTCGCAACCCAGAGACCCAGAGGTTGATGGCTAGTGATAGAATGTCGGGAAACCTTAACCACTCTGCCGCCGAGGCCCATACAAAGTTTGCGATAAGTTGGGATCAATACAATTGTGTCTGAGGAAATAGGATTTTGAAATCATCCTACTTACCCAAATATGTGTAATTAATCATTTTACTCCATGTTTACTTAGGAATGTCATACTGATCGACTTGAGACCGTTGATGACGGTTTCATGGCAGTTTCCTTGATTTGAAGCAAAATATCATAGCAGGTGCCACATTATATTTATAATAAATGTTAACTTCCGGTACAACGTAACTTAGTGTCCGGATTATTGTCGCCTGATTATTTTGTGTGTGTTTAAGTAAAATTACATCAACTTTATAATCTGTGTTTCAAATATATGTGCTGTTTACTTTATTTACTCAATAAAACATTTAATAATATATCTTTGTTAATTCTCTTAAATTTTTACTGGTCAAAATTAAGTTTTTGAAAAAATATATGTTACTGCAAATAATAATCGACGTAGACAAAAATTGGGACACACTTAATCTGTATTCTGTTGGGTTTTTTTTCAATCATTGTGACATTGCATAGTATTTAAAGACACGTTTCGTGGAAACTTATAAAAAACATCATGGTTTATAAACAAGACCTGTTGGTTCCTTTAAATGTTTTGTGCAGATGTTCTCAAGACTGACGAAAACGTGTTAATGTAGCTAATGATAAACTTTCAACTACATCAATAGGTGTTCTCTTATCTATCTTATGCGTATCAATAGGAGAACACAACAAATGATTGCTGAACCTAAAGCGTGTTTGAACAGGTATTCCATTAATGTGATCACGATGTTAATGCTTACCTGGTGTTTCTGTATCGTGGAAATGGTATTCTAAGGATGTGATCCATTGTTAATGCTGGGTGTTTCTGTATCGTTGGAACTGTATTCTAGTTTGTGCGAGATTGTTTATTATTTGTATACCTGTATTTGTAAACGTTTTCTAATTGTTTCCCAACACAAGTAAACACAATGTCTAAACAGAATCTTCTCATTATAACACTGATGTCGTTTGTTAGTGTTTGTTAGTGTTGTTTATTACACTAAATATCTGTATCGTTATATTTTTGTATGATAAATAAGGAAAGCACAATAACAGGGACACATGGCGAAATGAACGTAAACAAGGGTTAACAGAGAGGTCGTGTTTAGACGTTCGATAAGGAAGTATAAATGTTAAAAATTGTAACTTGTTTGCTTGCAAGTTTGTTTCAACAACAGGTATCATATGAAGATACACATATCTTTGTTGATATGTTGTATGGGGACGGTATGTTCGCTTCACTAGTCAACACTTAGTTCATACGGATAAAAATGCTATTTTCGTACAGTGATTGGGGTCTATAGATTTTAGCTATACAAAACCAAAGGTAGTACAGTCATAGCGATCTACAATTTGTGATATTCCCACTTTAATTCATTTTTGTCGACATACTGTAACTATTACTAACTTTAAAAGGTGCAGCATATTGTGTGCTATGTCATCTGGTTGTATTTGGTTTGGTCTGTTTTTTTATATATATGTTACGCCCTATCAACAGTTATAGTCATTTAAAGGAAGCCAGTGTTCCCGGAGAAAATCCACTGAACAACAAGAAGTACCTAGATTCCTGTTCCATGTAGGTATTTAACCTGCGACCCAGTAGAGGTAGGCTGGTGGCCGTGAAATTTCGGACACCTTAATCACCGTGGCCCTGATAGCCTGCGCAATTGCTAATATTTTGTCAAAAGTGTCAACTAGTGATTGGCGACACGAAAGACGAAGGTCGTACAGAGATTGATGTCCACAGAGGATAGAGTCTTCCTGCTAGTTTTCAATGGTGCATCGACTAGTTAAATGTTTAACAAAGGTCCTGCGGAAGTTCATATACATATATAGTTAGTTTAAATTAAGAAGAATACTGTGTTATAGTTCTGTTGATATTTGTATAAGGGCTCGTAAACGTCAACATAGTTACCATGTGTAACAAGATTAGGACGCCTTCCTTTGACAAGAACTAGATGGCAGAGCATGTGGTCGATCAGGGTGAAAGAAGAACATAACGGTGCTTCAAAATATGTCAAAATGGTTATATTCCAAAAACAAAACCATAGAGAATACTGAAGCGTCAACAAAACCATCATCCGTCAAAATCGATCATACTATTGGGGCAAATAAGAAAAAAGAGAAATATTTACATGGGGACCATTTAAAAGTACAAGTGGATAAGTGTAGGTGTTCCGGAAGAGTATGCGTTTTCTGCTTCATCAACGACACACCCAATACACATCTTGGTCACATCCAAGTCCTCAAAGTGAGACTGGGTCATCATTTTCGATTACAATAATTGAGCAAAAACGTTTGCTATGTAAAGACCATGTCGTGTACTGACAGACAATTTACCTTCGGTTAAATGTTAAATAGTCATAACCACAGTAACGCTGATCATCTTTCCTTACTTTGTGTATGGGTTGATGTTACTTTGGGTTACGTAAAATACAGGAACCCCGTATTATACTAATCATAACAACACAAAATCTTAATTTTCAATTTAACACCTTACCAACAAAACCTGTAATTGGACTTTTACATAATGTTGCTAAGCAACGCGATTATGATGTTTTCATCTTACATCGCTGACGTATGTTTCCATTAGGCAGAGTTTTTGTTCTTAAAAGCGAAATGGAATTATTGTGCAGGTAGACTAACAGAATTAATTCCTTAATGAATACGAAATGTTCACCTGCAAGTTGTTTTATTGACGTTTGTATAGTTGCTTGTCTTATCCGCCATTGTTACGTTTTAGAAGTTTAATTATGCCTCTGTTTTATGTGTTTCATGTTAGTTTCTCTATTCATTAGCACACTGATGTAAAACACGTGCGTTTATTTGTGAGTATGTTGAGCTTACAAGCTGCTACATTCTGTTTCGTCTATGCGTAGTTCCGGAGTGTGCATAGCAACGTTATAGGTTGCTGCACCCGGAGAAGCTCTGACACGCATTGTTTAGGAATCGGGTCAGATTTGTTATCGCATCGGGTCTCACCAGAGTTCTCAAGGAAACTTCTTAGTATGATTAATAAAATAATATTTCCTTATAATTTCTGTTATGTCACTTAAGTTAAGAAATATCCTGACGGCGAGTTCGGGATAAATGTTCTAGGCATGTTGATATTAAATCTATGTGTTTACTTAAGATAAACAAACCATTATATATTCCTGTGCGAACTGTTTACCTTTTGTGCACTCACTTCTTTAATGCCGGAGTTTACGTTAAGGGGTTATGCTACATAAGTATATATAATCTTAATTATTTTGTAACAATTATGAAACAAGTTCTCCAACTTACATTAGTCATTATTGTTTCCCCGGATGTTAGCGCACGAGAGGTCTTATTGAGAAAGGAAACCTGAGTATCCGGAGAAAACACACGTGGTCGGTCAGGTGACCCCATGCCTTTTCATGTCCGGTCGGGGAATCGAACCCCGGCCGCCTTGGTGAAAGGCAAGTGCGCTGTCCACTTTACCATCTGACCACACAAATGCTGCATAAGTATCGTATAACCACGAATGAATTTCCGATCATTTTTGATACCAGTGCTATCCAACGAATGGTGTTGATTAATAACAAAATGGTTACAAAACGGTTCAAATTTAAGAATGGTTCAGGACACTTGTACATACTACATCGCATCGATACGTATGCCCTTTCTAAAGTTCTGCAACGTAGTGTTCAAAATGAAATAATTTGATTTATCGATTATAAAACGTCGGTCGTTTTCAGTTTGTAATGCTTTAGATCAGACTAAAAGTTAAGGGAGATAACTGTGTTCAATACTCTCTGAATATTAAAGGTTGCAAACGCCCTTAAGTTCGTTGACTTTGAAATATGATAAAAGTTATGACAGTGAGGGGAGAGGGGCGAGGTGAGGGGGTAGGGGGGATGTAGTAGTTTAACATCTGTGCCCGAGTCAAGAGCTGTTTATCTGTCATAACCTGTGTAACACATTACGGTGCGTTCTGATAGGTACACCCTGTTAATGTGTAACGCTTATCTCAGGGAGAGAGAGCGCTTTAGTGAGAATGGACGCATTATTTCCAGTGAGGCCCCGTCCTTTTCCCGGTTTCTAGCATTCTGTGAGTTATTGGTAATTACATTATCGGCTGTGTACGACTAATTAGCTCATACACTATATATCTACGGCCTGTACATGTGTGTCGGAAAATTTTTACATTTTCATCCGTGATATATGATATTGTCAGAAACATGTGCTGGATAGACATCTGGCGGAGCGTGTACTGGTGAGTCCCCAGAGCCACAGGAGGGGGTCAAAAGACGCGAAGCATGGTCAGCTTCATAGTTACCTCACTTTAAATTCCCATCTTCCTCTCACATATATTGATATTCTTCAATGAACATACCCTTAATTCTATCAGATATGGCTGTTACACGGCGACAATGGTAAAATAGATAAATAAATATTTTCGTTCGAATTATAATTTTCTAATAGAAATTATGAAATGTGTACAAAGCTTTGGAAGAGTTTGTTAAGCATTGGGCACTTAGGTCCTAAGAGTGGCTCGTGTCTCTGGCATTACAACAATGTCCTAGCTATTTCTTTCTAGTCGCGCGTCAGATCTATGTGATATAGCATGCGTGTTAACTTAACATGCTGCAAGTCGCGTGGCACCAGGCTGAAACACTGTTGGGGTTTGATAACAGATGCAGATGTAAAGTTTTTAGGAGTTGGACTTTTCTCGATGAAAGAGAAAGTTAAATGACTTTGTTACATGCCATTTTACCTACTTGGAAACTTGTATATGTTATGTGTTAGTACGCTGTTAAATTGAAAAATTCACTTAGGGACGTGGTTGTATGGGCAGTATTATACGTTGTATAGAAATGTTCAGTCACATGGAAGCGGTTTGTTTAATTGTGTTATTCAGTGAAATTATTGTTGTGAAATGTCAGTGAAATTATTGTTGTGAAATTTCAGTGAAATTATTGTTGTGAAATTTCAGTGAAATTATTTTTGTAAAATTTCTGTGACATTCTTGTTATGAAATGTATAGAAAATACGCCATTACGAAACATCAAGTTTTTTAAATCTTAAGCTGTATGTCGAAATGCACATCGCGCTCTTCGGTTTACAAATGTGTTTGTCTAATATTGTACATGTAGCAGGTAGTTAAATAGTGTTTTTCAATGAAACGATTGTTGTGGAACGAACAGAAAATATGCACGCTTTGAACATCAAGCGTTTTAAAGCTAACGCTCTATGTTGAAATCCACATCGTATATTTTTAATTGTAAAGGTTTAAATTGAATCCTTTTGAAAAATGACAATAAATAAAGCACACAGAAGCGATTACCGTCCGGCTGATAACACCCGGTATTGTGACGAAGCGGTATACATTGTAGCAGGAAATGACAGGGTTTAGATTTGAGGGTTTTGTTAGTAAATACACACGTTTTGTTAGTGTCCACTCCGGCCACTTCGGACCGTATACGTACCAATCGAACACTGTCATAGAACTGCCAGTCTCCACACACAGTCCATTTCCCATGTTGGCAGGTTAGGCTTGGAACCACCAACAAATCCAAAAATATCCAAATGTTTGTAGACTCTAGCCTACTACTGACGCCCTGAACCTTTCCACGAAACAGAAAGTTCTCTCCTTATCGGAAAGTATTCCTTAAAACTTTTATCGAAGAATAGGTTTTCAAACTTTTGTTCAGAAAAGTTTTTTCCCGGTAACAAATCCAATAAGAGGTGCCAGTACTCTAGTCTGGAGCTGGTGCCTGGCCGGCCATGTTGGAATCGTGTTCGCGAGTCGGTAGGCTAGAACACCAGTATGGGCCTGTCGGTATAGTCGCTGTCACAGAACTTACAAAGTCTTACCGTCCCTATACCAAGTATATACTTGCGGTAATTTGGAGTCACGCCAACTTCTTTATATTTTTTTCATAATTTCGTCAATTTAAATCCCTCACTGCTTGTACCTTTAAAAAGACTAAGAGATTTATACGGTTCGCAGAGCTCCCACTGGAAACAATTGAACAGGCTACGGCGTATTTAAACATATACACACACTCGAAATGTCAACCCTGCTTTGACATAGAGGTCAGATCTCGTGAATATAATATAATACACTTGGACAGCATGCGATCTACAATTTAACCATATTAAAGACTTCTCGTATTTTAAAAGATCTCCTGTTTTCGATCACCGATCATGCCTGTGACGTAAGCTACATGTAGACTGTGTAGTCCCTGTATGTTGATGTCGATACACAAGTAGGTTTGTGTACACATAGAAAATCTACAGGTATACGTATATCGGCAGCAACGAGAAAACACAACTAAAGGAAAGTCACGCACGGTGTCCCGCGCGCTAACGAAGTGATATGATAAGATATGTTTTAGATTTTTCGTGTGTGAAGTACTTCCGGTGCCACTGTGGAATCCTGGGGTCAAAATCAACAGAGTGTCACCGCGCATTTAATCTACATGACATCAGTTATCTTTTATAGCGACTTAATATCAAAAGACGTGGGCGTGTTATTATAAAGAGTGCGTTCCTTATCAAATTGAGTGGGATATTGTGTTGTTTAATCAATTTATAATTTGTGATATCGGAATTCTTGAGTCATATAACAAATTTATAATTAATACAAGTGAGAAATACGAATGATTAATTAATTAAAATACACTCTATGAAGGCGATCTGCGTTGTTAAACCAGATTAGCTACAGTGTACCAATGTCAATGTTATAACTTCAAATTTTTATATTTCCTAAGCATATACATATTGTATAGAATATGTATGTATTAGTTAGTAAAGAGTTTTTAGCATTCGGCGTTGATTTACACAAAATGCTATTTAAAGCTATACATGCACAAAAATAATTTACAAATAATTCGTTAAATCTAAGCATACATAAAGTCCATACATATTTGAATGGAGTGTTACATTTTAAACCAACTATAAAAAAATTACATAATCTCAAATTTTAATGCATTTTCACAAACTCTAAAAACGTTTGTGAAATGCAGAGATTTTAGCGGAAAGTCAATATGTGCTATCGCCCTTCACGCCACCTGGGGGCGCTGCTGTTTTGGTAACTTAGTGAGCGCAAGTTACCTCTTTAACTCACCCTAACAAACTATAAAGACCCGGGTTCTATCTTAAACAAAGACAACAGGTATTATTACCACTCGTTTGCCATGACTGGATCGCTGTTACGCTTGTACAGTTAACCGTGTACTCCTACTTTCATAGAGGTTTCCATGGAAATTATCCGTTTGGTCGGGATTTCCTGTTTTACATGTATAGCGTTATTGTGTTGCTGTTTTAGTATATACACCATATGCAGTGGTATTGTTGTTTTTTGGTCTTATTGAGGGAGGAAACCGGAGTACGCGGAGAAAACCCACGTGGTCGGGCAGGTGACCGAATACCTTTTCACGTCCGGTTGGTGAATCGAACCCCGGCCGGCTTGGTGAAAGGCAAGTGCGCTATCCACTGCACCACCCGACCACCCCTTCGTCTCGTTTGATTAGTTCATTATGTGAAACCGCTTTCTTTGAACTCATCAGTTTGTTTTCAGTAGTTGGGGTCAATGTTTTTTTTCAAGTTGCATAGCATTCATAATAATGAGTGAAAGAAGGGCTATAAATAGCACCATTTTTTTCTAAGAACAACATTTGAGAGTCATTAGAATGTAATGGCATTTGAATAGCGGCTGAAGGGGTCGAGAACGATTCTTTATCTGATTTTTTAATTCATCAGCTTCGTCTCGGGCGGTTGAGTCGCTATGTCTCATTTACAATATACAATAAAGACGTGTAAATATGCATATTGTATAGTTCAACAATCAAATCAGTTACTGATACACATACAAAATTGTATAACACAAATCATGTTCAGTAGATTTTGGTGTATGTCTCGAACTCGTTTCCCTGGATACATTAATTGTAATGTGGTTTTTTTTTAGTGATAAGTAAATAAAGGGTCGTAAGTAGACATTTAGGACGAGGTTTGTGTTTATGATCGGGCGGGGCATTAATACCAACTGATTAGGCCCAGGTCATTGCCTTGTTAATATCATAAATCCATTCTACTTCCCCAATATATGCCGTACTTGTTCACACATATATGTACATTACTGTACTATAGTATAGTTATACACGTATCCCTTGTACACACTACATATATGTGCAGAAAAAGAATCAGAGAATACAAAACCATGATTCGAACTCAAAATCGATTAAGCTAAAGGCAAAATAGAAACAAAAGAAAGATTTACATGGAGACTCTCGTTAAAGCACAAGAGAATAAGACCAGGTGTTCCGGAAGAGTAAGCGCCTTCTGCTTCATCGACGACACCCGCCATTGTAAATCTTGGTCACGTCCATCTTCAAATCTCAAAAAATATACAGAATATTTCTTGATGAGATCAAAATGGCGACCATAAAACTTGCCCATAGTCTTCATCAACCTACTTCTTATGTACAGCCATCTGGCAGTTATACAGCTATAAACAAACACCGCGGTATATCTGTATCACTGCGCCCAGAGTCGCCATCATTCGGCTTGACCAGTTTACTATGACGGATGTAGGAACTGAATGCAAAACAGTACATTAATGTCAAATCTTGGTACATTTTTATTTGTATATTCATTCGTTCCATATGTGTAGATCCCGGGGTGCGGGGGGGGGGGGGGGGGTGAACCATCAACTGCATTTTATATCTATCAAGTACATGTAGGTGGCGCAGCGAAAGATATAAAAATTAGGAAGCAAATATATATATTTATCACAGTGTAATGTAATGTAGTGTACTCACTTTTAATTGTGAATTTGACGATATGTTTAGGAGCACAGATATATATTCAATTCTATAAAATTTTATTGTATTTTACATCAAAATTTATTTTATGTATTTTGTTCCTATTTTGCCCCAATCTTTGTGTGAGCAGTCGAGCTTCAAATGATATAACCAAGCATTCAACAGATAGGCGAGAGACATAGTTTTTAAGAAAGCTTTAGCACCCAAGGAGCCTTCCGTCCTCAATTCAATATATTCTATAGATGTAATTAATATCTAAATCTTTCAGTTAGTACCCAACACTTACATGGAGCTCACGTGTTATATTATGCGATTCTCAGACAACCTAGGCGAATAAACATGTATTCATCTGACAGTAAAATAAAACCACAGAACACTGAAGCGCAAACATCACAATAGGAGGGAAATACCCAGGAATCCATACACTTTAGTCACACTCTAAGTGGTTTAAAAAATGTGGTATCATCAGACTATACTAAGGGGAGTAACTCGTGCTATTTTTGGAACTGTCCGATAACCCTGGTTGGATGAACTCGCATACGAATGTCGTCTGACAGGCCGACTAGAATTTTTACAGATAAATGCTTAGATATTTACATTCATTTGTTTTAAATCAATCTTAAAGTTGTTTTTTGTCATCCATGTGGAACTGATCGGCTCCTACATTCATACATGTGCAATGACCTTATCACTATCGCTTGTAGTATACAGTGTCATAAATACAATTTGGCTTATTACCGGCATAAAAGCAAATACAATACAGATTATAAATACTTCCCAAAAACATACACTGGAAAAATATGACGTTAATATGTTTATGGCGTCATGATGTTAAAGCTGGAGAAAGCACTGCTGGGCCCGGTTGTTCAAAAGGTGATTAGTTTAATCAGTAATTAGCGTGAATTTTAATTACCCCGTAACTTAACAATGGAACCATATATTTAGGTACAACTTTACCGTTATCAAATATCTAATAGTGTCAATGTACATACAAAATTTTATGATTTTACCTCGTATATTGACAGAATTATTAAAGATTAAACAAAATTAATCTAATCATCCTTTGAATAACTTGGACCTTGTAGCTTTTCTCTTATTTTCCCTTTCGCTGAAACATGTTTTTATTTATACTATATCTACATTACTTCATAAACTATATGTTGTTAAGTTTTAGTTGTCATATTATTTTACTTATATTGGCATGTAAAGTGCACCATTCAAGATGAAGGTTAGCCACAATGTACAGTATGTTAAACACAAAAGGATTCAAAAAAAATATGACAACCAATCCTTAATAAGATAGAAGGCATTTGTGTATTTATATACCTTAGGTGATTAGCAAAACTCTACAGTTTTTTCAGTTTAAACTACTTCGATTAAGGCCCTTCGTTTGTTATATTATCGTTGTTCATATTCTAAGCAATTATTAGTAAATGGATGACAATTATTTACATAAATCTTCCTTTTACATTAAAAGAACAGCTGAAACCGTGAAAACAAGATAGAAATTAATGGTGTAGGGAAAAGGTCACATAGGTATATCAGATATTGAAGCGGAAAACCCATGGAAAAAATGAATAAAAAGAAAGGAAATAAATAGATATATATCTGATTTAGCACTCTATCTAGCCACTCTAAAACACATTAGAGTACACGGAAATACATGTACAATTTATACAATCAAAACAATCAACGAATCCATTAATCGATATAATTCGAAGGAGTTAATTTTTAACAGTAGACATTTTGCCATGCGCTAATAACTGGTCCTATGCCACCTGGCTAATAACTCCCTACGTATGAATGCTTTCGTGTGTACTGATTGTTTATTACATACATGTTTTTAGTACATATCAGCTCACCGGGCCAATATGGGCAATTCTTCGCTAAGCGGACCGAATACACTGTATCAGCCCGCTTCCGAAATTGCCGTGACGTCATATGACGTTCATGACGTTACAACAATCGGAAATGGATAGGAGGACAGATGTTGACGTTGAATTGGCGAGAAAGTTATGGAGTCTATCGTATAACGAAAACTAGAGCTTGATGAATTAATAGAAGAAAAAGAGACATAAACGACAGAAACGTAGATGAACAGGTAAATGATTTTGAATCGAATGCCAATGGTATGAATTATTATCTTAATCAACGTCCAGACGATAACAAAATAAAGGGACAAAAAAGAGACATCATCAAAAACAGATCATAATGAACAGTCACAAAACTCAAAGTATAAAATAAATAGAATATGACATGGTCATTTCCATATCAGGCCTTGTATCTACCTTCGACCCAATATCGACCCTTGGGCCTTCGGCCCTCGGGCCGATATTGGGATCTCGGGTTGATACATGGCCTGATATGGAAATGGCCATGTAATATTCTCTATGTGTCAGACGAGTGTGTTCCTTCAAACTAACTTATAATATAAATGTTAGACCTGATGACGAATCTTGATTCAACTCCGAATTGAAAAAAAAAGTTAAATAAGAAAAAGAGAGAGATACTTCCAAAAGTATAATTTTATCTGAACGCCTAGAATATTTGCAAGAAAATAGCAGAACAGTGTTATGATCTTAAAAAACCCAGATGAAAACGGGTTTTTTTATCTGGACAATATAACCTTACAACAGTACTACAATTTTTCAAGATACCTGTTAAAGGAAAATTCGCTGACCTGCATTGTCTTTATTGGATACCGAAACTACATATGGATAATAAAAAGCAAAGTCTTATCGCTGGCTCTCGAATGGTTCAGTGAACTTGTTAACGGTATTTTCTGGCCATCATTCTTAAAGTACCAATATATCGGGACTTTAGTCGTATTGTGTACTCAAAGAGTGGGATGAACGAGATTTGAATTTGAAAAAAAACTACTCGAAAGATATTTTAATCAATCTATTCAAGGAGTAGGATGAACGGAATTTGAATTTGAAAAAAAACTCAAAAGATCTTTTAAACAATCTTGAACACTCTATTATAAGAGATGTTTCTTATAATGTTTATACCTGTAATGAAATATTTGATTCCCCCCCCCTCCTCTTCCCCCCACCCCCTGTAAACTACGGTACCTCATACTTTACATCTGCGAGATATCAAATGGACGTGACTACATCTGTAACCACAATAGAGATACAGATAACAAACTGACATCGTGTTAGCTTTCTTTCGAGAACATGTGGACAATGATACAAACATATGGCCTTGAGCTATCCTGAAGAATACTCTGTTAAAAAGCACAACAAAAACCTTAAGATGAAATATACTCAGGAAGATATCGTGCGAATGATTCATTTCCTGGTTCCATGAAATTGTTTACTTGGGGACAACGACGGAAAGATATAAACAGGAAGTTTGTTTCAATTTAAGTTTCTTATGGTGAGTTTACAAGTGATAGCACGGCTATAAATAGCACCACTCACTTTCCTTTCATATATATACACCTCTGTGATAAACACGTGGTCGTTTAATGAGAGGAAGGGCAATACTTAGGTTTTAAAAGCTACTTGACGGCCTTGGGACATGATACTTGGCTTGCAGCTTCGTTGGAAGAAGCATACAATGCTTGAAGGAAAATAACCGTGGCCACACTTTCAAAGAAACAGAGGCGTAATTTGTAAACAAATGTCAAATTTAGTCAATTATCCATTCATTTAATTTTTCCTTTTTGACCAAAGCTTAAATTTTCTACTATTAGTAATGTGATGAATCTCGTATTGTATAAAATCTTTAACTATATGCAAAAGTACTGGATTGATCCTTCTCACATTTCATATACAGGTTCTCATTGGTCCTTAGTTGTGCATTGGCAACTTTTTTAGCCTATCTGAAAAACAATATGGCCGATAGGCGGCTATCTTGGATGATCAATATTTCTTTGGAGGTACTGGATGGATCCTACTCAAATTCCATATGCAGGTTCCCTTTGGTCCCTAGTTGTGCATTCTCAACTTTTTTTAGCCGATAGGCGATCATCTTGGATTTGTAAGTAATCGTTTGTTACCGCTATATCTTGAGGAGTACAGGATGAATAATCCTCAACTGTTATAAGTAGGTTCCTCTCGGTCCCTAGTTGTGCATAGTCCATGTTTGGACCGATCCGGTAAACAATATGGCTGATAGGCGGCCATCTTGGATTTATTAGAAATAGTTTGCTACTGCTATTTCTTGAAAAGAACTGGATAGATCATTCCCAAACTTCATATGTAGGTTCTCCTTGGTGCCTTGTTTATGCTGTGCATGGTCCATTTTCGGACAGATCCGATAAACAATATGGCCGACTGACGGCCACCTTTAACTTCTTTTCTTGTACTCTTACGAGGGTTTCCATGTACATCTTTCCTTTGTTCATATTTTGCCTCTAGTTAAATCGATTTTGAGTTCGGTTTATGGTTATGTTGATGCTACGGTATTCTCTGATCTTCTTTTCTAAACAGTTAATTTGACCATAATATTCCTTTTTAGGTTTTTAGTAAAATAAATGAATACCTTCCTCTTATCATGTACATTTTTTTGTATCTAATATTGTTTGGATATTTATTTTATTTATAACAGAAAGCAAAATTATGTTATTGCATGTTCAGCAATATTTATGATTCGAACAGGTTATCCCCTCCTGCACCCCATTCCCCCAATCTCTTCCGTTTGTTTGCATTCAAGTCTCTGTCTCTATGTATAATAAATCTGATAGCGTGCTTTATAATGGAATTTAAATTTCCGTGTATACCGACAAGTGGGAACGGAACATCCAATGGCTTTAATAACCGCTAGACAAACCACTCTACCAGACAATTTACACATTATACTAGGAATTCGAGAAGTGTACTTAAAGTGTACATGTATAAGAGTAAATTTTGGAACAGAGAGTAGATTTTATTGTTCAGTATATATAAATCGTAATATAAACACACCTGCTGCACATTATAAGAAACAATAAGAGATGTCAAAGCGTCAACAAAACTATAATATGAACTCAAAATCGATTAAACAAGAGACAAAACTATGAACAAAGGGAAGATTTTCATGGAGACCCTCGTAAAACAACAGGAGAATATAACCATGTGTTCCGGAAGAGTAAGCGTCTTTTGCTTCATCGAAGACACCTCCCATGTAAATCTTTGTCACAAAGATGTCTAATAAATATCAAGTCCTAAAAATGAAAACCGAGTCACCATTATCAATCACAAGCACTCTCAAAAACGTTCATTTTCATATCACATAAAGATACAGAATACAGTATTTATCAATGAGACCAAGATGGCGACCATATAACTTGCCCATAGTCTTCATCAACCTGCATTTTTCGAATTCCTGTGCCATAAGTTTGTTTGTCAGCAGTTGACATCGATCACACAAATCTCGATACTCAGAGTAAGCCCTAGAATAACGAATCAAATGCGACATGTAATTACCAAAGGTAGAGAAGTAGGGATGTTACCATCAATAAAGGGAAAATTCACGATCTGAAAATCGAAATCGTCACTTTTATCATAAAGCTTAGTAGTAAACTGCCCGTGTTGGTCATAGTTTAAGTTACCTACCCAAAGTTGGTGATAGAAATTTTATAAACTAATGTTAAAGTAAAAAGGGCCAGGCTCGTAAAACCTCTTTAGTTTATAAATTTATAATTCAATTTTGTTTGAAACAAGCATTTTCATTGGTATAAAAAGTTATGTTATCAGCCCATAACGTAAAAAATGACGTCGCCGTTTATAACGTCACTTTTGATTGGTTGATGCTGCAGCGTATTAATGTGAGAGAAAAGAGTCCATCAATAAAGTAAACTTTCGCAGGGTATAGATTAAATTATAAAATAATAAAAATACGATGAACAGAGGTTAAACAACACAACATCCCTCGCAACATACAGCTCCAGCTAGTGTGTAACAGGAAATAAAAGGAGAAAACAGCCAAGTACTGACGGTCGATTATCAAGTGTTCGAGTTTATACCACACCGATGCATACATCCAGAATACTTAGCAATGTATACATGCACGTTACACTGTGAACCGTAATGTCTAACACACGAGGACATTGGGCCGCCCAGCAGGTCAGCCACTGTACCTTTACTCGGTATGAGACAAGTCGTCAGATCTAGGACATCGACAGTGCGCTTTTAAGGTCAGTATATGATTGTGACAGAAGCTTTACTTTCTGAACAACCGTCTATTTCTTAACCATTTAACTTGTATGTTGTTACACTTTTTCTTTCGAAAAAAAAGAGAATATTTTAAAAAGGTGAATGAAATGGATTGTGAGATGTTTTAATATGACTGCAATTGAGCCACTTTGCAAACTAATGGTGAGGAGATCATTCTATTGCACGTTCTTGGCTTGCGAAGTTGGCAATTGAGAACAGGCTAGATAAAACCATAAATTCGTTCCCTTCATTTTATTATTTCTTATGAACAAAACAAGCATGTCCACGGGTATTGTAAGATCGCTTGTTACACAAACAAAAACCACTTGACGTTTGTGCTGCTCAATGTCATGTCCTGCTCTCAATTTAAGCGACATAAACATATATTTACATTCGCTCCGCAGTTCCCCATTGCCACAATGCTAAGAGGCAGTTGCCAGCATACGCCTATAACACCCAGTGCCCCAGACTATAACATCAATCTCTATTGTGAAATTATCACTGTCAAAATAGTCATTGCTGTCTGCACTTTATTTTCTGTTCAAGATCTGTCGGGAAAAAAACTAAATAAAACAGAATAAATCTGTCAACATGTAAATATATGTAGCGAACGTTTTAGCAAATATTGTTTCCGTTTTATAACATGCATTACTATTGTTATTGCTGACAATTTTACACAGAGCCGTTATGGGCTTTAGTAAGTTTGTCATTAGTATCAATAGATATGTGTGCTATAGTACTGTACATTTTGTAACAACATTTGCTGAAACATAAATTGCTTGAATGTATATGCATCGAATCAATGAATTCAGCGAACAGTCGTACAAATGATGATCTAGTGTTTACACATACAACTTTCAGAGGCGTTATACATGTGTCGTGCAACATTATACTGATTCGTATATAAACGACTTTGGTACGAGTGGATTGTTGAATTATCGATGCGGGAATATGTAAATCTGGCTATAAAACAGGGATAACATGCCACCTGTTACACATCCAATACAAGTTATCCACATCCAGTTAATGTTCCTCGTATAGCTTTACAATATACAGAAGCAATGCCACTGTGCATCCAGCTGTTGTCAAATATTGGTGAACATTTTTATAAAAATATCTTTTTCACTGGAGCTAGTTACTTTTGAAAATTTACATAGGACACGAGCTTTATAGTTTTACTTAAGGGGATTGAAACAAATTCTATATCCAATAACAAAGAGTCGTGATAATTGTTTTTACCACACTCTCAGTGGGAAACAGCTGGGGGTGAACCAGGCTATGTTCACGCCAAGTCCACAACAATTGCACAAAGGGTTTTCCGGCGAAAGTTAAACTGTCCGCTACGTATGCGAATACTATACGGTTTCGGATTCGTGCTTTATGCGAAATTTCTAATAGAGGTAATATTATGACGGCAAATTTTCGTCCGTGGTTATTTTCGCCTTTAAACATCACAAAATATATTAGTTCCGTGTTAAATTCGCCCTATACACCCATGGTTACATTTCGTTCCATTTTCAATCGATGTCAGACACTGTGTCGTTTTAAAATATGGAAGGACTTTAAAGGTGATGTTTTATGTTCAATTTCCCGATATTCTACGATTCACATTAACATTTTTATTTTATGTTCGATACACATGCATGAATTTAATTTGATTAAATAATGTGTTAATTTCAAATTGGCAGATTTCGAAGTAAGAAAACAATGTAAACGTATAACGATACCAAGACTTTAATGTTATGATTGATATAAGCCCTTCATAGGATTTCAACGATATCAAGACTGTGATGACTTGTGTTACCACAATGAGCCTAATCGGCCGTCCAATACACTACCTTGTAATTTTCGCCCTCATATTAAATTCACCCTGTATCATGGGGCAAAAAGGGCGAAATCAAAAAGGGACGAAACTTTGCCAGTATACAGTAATGTGCTTCAAACGGCATCGTTTTTAGTGCTACCTCACGTGAATGTTACAGCATAGATATCGTAACATCGATGCCTTTTCATATTCAGCTTGGGTTGTTGTAGTTGTATTGGTAGGAGAAAAACATTTTCACTAAATTTTATGCGGACGACAACATATGATCAGAACTATGGGCATGTTTTATGGTCGCCATCTTTGTCTCATTTAGAGATATTCTGTATCTTTAAGTGATATGAAGATGGACGTTTTTGAGTATGTTCATGAGTGTGTTTACTTGTTGTGATTGACAATGATACTCGGTTCTCATTTTGTTTGCTTGGATGGGACAAAGATTTACATGGCGGGTGTCGTCGATGAAGCAGAAGACATTTACTCTTCCGGAACACCTGGTCTTTGTACTTGTACTTGTAAAAATACAAGAGAATAACTCTTGTACTTTTACAGGCGTCTCCAAGTAAAGATTTCCTTTGTTCATATTTTCCCCCTGATTTAATCGATTTCGAGTTTGGATTATGATTTTGTTAACGCTTCGGTATTCTCTTATTTATTTCCAATATTCTCTATTCGCCTTGCTTATAACTAACAGACGACATTTTTCTCTTATTTCAGTCAAAACACCATGGCGAAGCTGCGAAAGGCTTTTTATCTCGTCCTTTCCGTGTTGCTCGGCAGTGTCGTCTACTTCTTTATATGCCACCTTAATGGAAGCAAATTCGTCTACTTTGAAAAAAATTATGTACAAAGGAATGTTAGCCTTCCCAATGCATTTCTTACCAGAAATTGCCAGAGCAACAAATCTTACGTGGACTTCGGAAGTGGAGGTCTGACGTCTGAGCAGAGAGCAAGAGTAGAACAGTGTTTTCAGACATACCAGAATGACGTAAAACGGGCACTTAGGGATGAACGGGTGGGCAGGGACATTCGCTATTCCAGTCATTCTTATCTCGATAGCAACAGCTTCATGATTGAGGCAGGAGGTCACCGTGGACTAGACACATTCGAGTTCAACTCCCGCTATCATCCAGGTGTTTATGTTGTGTTAGAACCCGTTCCTAAATTCTATGATATACTGGTGAACAAGTTTAAGGAATCACCAAACATAGAGTTTTATAAATTTGGGATCGATGTAGACGATGGTCATTTTTATGTGAATGAGTTAAAAGATGATGCCGCTTCCATATTCATGTCCGACAAACAGCGAGGTCAGAGAATAGAGATAATAAGTGCGGCACGATTCTTTGAGAGGTTATCCGTGCGCAGTCGTGAAGTGGACCTGCTGACGCTGAACTGCGAGGGGTGTGAGTACGCCGTACTGGACCTTCTCCTGTCTACAGATTACATACGTCACTTCCGGAACATTCAATTCCAGCCGCATAGAATTCCGGGAATATGCTTTCCAGTCAGGCGATACTGCTGGTACCAGGAGTTACTTGGGAAAACACATAAACTCACATTTCAGTTCAAGTTTGTTTGGGAAAATTGGACAAGACTGTAGATAAAATTGTTCTTAATGATTGTTATTTTTTTTTTGGTGAGGTCGTTTAATATATTTAACCTCTACCCACAAGAAAGCGTATTGATTGAGGACGGAGTTCGGCCTGTTATTTATATCCTTCAATTTCCCGGTATTGCTTAGCCTACTAGGTAACATGTATTCTTTGCTGATGGACACACCAGCTTATCAAAAGTGAATTCAAGTACTCAAGTGTTAAGGTATGGTATTTAGGATCTATCAGAATGACAGAAGTCATAAACTGAATTTTTTTCCTGAATTTCTGTAATGCTTTCCTATGGTGATTTTTTTTATTTTAGAAATTTCCTTAATTCAAGGAACGTTCATAAACTGAGGACTAAGCTTTTCTAACACATCACGATGTATGATGTGTTTGATTTCGAAGCTCTGTCATTCAAATACTACAAAATGTAAATCATAACGGTTAAACTAAACATTTTAAAATTGGCGCCTTATTATTGCAGTCAACGAAAACTTGGGCAATAGTTAGTTCATCGTTTGGTTGCGTGATGATTGGCAGACAACGAAATACTTTTGAAATGTATAACTTGTTAGAGTAGTGCATGCATGGGCGTAGTATTTGACGCTTGCAGGCATATATACATGTATATAGTGCTTACAAGCGTTCGGGCATGCAAGCATATATGTATGTTGGTGTGCGAGCGGCTGTGACCCGTATGTAGTTGCATGCATGCATATGGCTGTATGTATGCACACAATTATGTGTAATGCTATAGTGAGAATGAATGCATATATGCATGAATGTGTACGTTTGTGGGTGTATGCATGCACTCACATTTCGATGCACGGATGCGTGCGCGGAAGCATATTTTATACGGGTGCGTACGTTTAAGTCTCGTTTGTGTGGGTGTGAGTTTGTGTGTGATTGACGTTGTTTTTTGTGCGCTCTACTGGGTGAACATGGTGTTTGTGGTTTTGTATTTAGGAGTTTATATGGTTACATGCAATACATCAAGTGACGAAGCATGTGTTCTTGCACGTGTACGTATGTGAATGTGTGCATATACAAAGTGTGTGTGTATATGTGCATGCAAAGATGCGCGTAAGCAAGCATGTATGTCGCAATGCATATGTATGCATGTGTTGTATGTATGAGTGTGTGTATGCAAATGTGTGTATATGTATGTAGGCATGTGTGTATATGTATGTAGGCATGTGTGTATATGTATGTAGGCATGTGTGTATATGTATGTAGGCATGTGTGTATATGTATGTAGGCATGTGTGTATATGTATGTAGGCATGTGTGTATATGTATGTAGGCATGTGTGTATATGTATGTAGGCATGTGTGTATATGTATGTAGGCATGTGTGTATATGTATGTAGGCATGTGTGTATATGTATGTAGGCATGTGTGTATATGTATGTAGGCATGTGTGTATATGTATGTAGGCATGTGTTGTATGTATGAGTGTGTGTATGCAAATGTCTGTATATGTATGTAGGCATGTGTGTATATGTGTTGCTATTTTAATGTTTAGTGATTGAGATATTGTTGTTGTTTATCGCTATATGTGAACACGTCTTGATACATGTATTTTGTGTTATATATATTGAATGTAAATAGATAATAATGATTGATGGTAAGGAATAATAAAAATGTAATATAATTATCAAGACGATGATTATGATGTCCATATTAACCATGGTGTTGGTGATGCTGATAAATGGTGATTAATTAATGTAATGATGCTATGGATGGCAATAATTGTGATCATTTCTATGTTGGTGATGATAATGATGATCTAGTCGATTGAATATACCTTTCTGAACTTGAAATCAAGGACACAACACGCTCTTCTACATTAGCTTCTTTTCTCGATCTTTACTTAAATCTCAGAGCACACAGATCTACATGGTCATCAGATCATAGGACAGCTGGGACACCGTATCAGAAAATCTGGTAGCTTGTCTGACAGACATCAGAAGCTGGATGAATGCCAACATGCTAAAACTAAATCAGGAAAAGACGGAACTGATCGTCTTTTCTCCAAAGTGTAAGCAATCAACGGCTCTCCAGCTCAAGGTCGGAACAAGTACTGTAGAGGCTGTCCCAACTGTTAAAAATCTAGGGGTGTACTTTGATAGTTCACTGAACATGGAGAAACAAGTGAATGCTATTGCCAAATCCTGTTACATACTACCAGATCAGGAACATCGGCTGTATACGGCAGTTTATAACTGCCGATGCATGCAAGATTTTGGTTCATTCACTTGTTACCTCACGGCTGGACTATGGAAATGCCCTACTCTGTGGTATATCTGACAAATTGACAAGTCGCCTACAGAAGGTCCAGAACACGGCAGCACGTCTCGTTTCTCGAGTTAGAAAGAGAGAACACATCACTCCTGTTCTGTATTCATTGCACTGGCTACCTGTGCAATACAGGTCACAATACCAAATCTTGGTATACACATACAAGGCACTTGACGGAACAGCTCCCCAGTACATACGGGAGCTAGTTACCCTGTATCAGCCGTCACGATCACTGAGGTCGAAGACAGAATTATTGTTGTGTGTCCCAAAATCTCGTACTGTGACCTATGGAAACCGGTGTTTTTGGAAATTTTCGGCCACGTTGTGGAATAGATTACCATCCGCTATCCGAAAAACAAATACTCTGGCCAAATTCAAGAAACTTCTTAAGACGTATCTTTTCACGTCTGCATATTAGGGACAACTTAGACGTCATGTATATACTGACATTTGTTTATCTACAGTAGATGTAGTTCGTATTTATATGCAATTTTTAATATCATCACATTAGCTTAGATTGTAATAACTTCTTTATTTATGCAGTGTAAGTATCAAATTATTATCTACATGTTATGAAGCGCTTTAGAGTAATTTTACAAATTATATAGAGCGGTATATAAATGTTGTATATTATTATTATTATTATTATTATCAAACAAGCTTTACCGAACATAATCTTACAGTGTACGTGAATGAAGAATGTATTTTCGTACAAGTATCAGCTGTACATTTTTGTTTCACGAAAGCACTGTCAACTCATGATCAACTACACTTCGTCCGTCAAACCATGCTCTTCGTTTTCTTTAATAGTGTCGTATTTCTTTTTGTTTGTCAGATGCATCTGTTCCGATCTTTCAATAGTCTCTTTCAGCTTCTTTCTTGTCTAGTCTTAGCTTGTGACTCTGTTTTCGTCAGCCAATATTTGTTTTTAGCGGCCACCTGACATTTGCGCTTCCCGTTCTATTTTTATACGAGAAATCACGTGATTTTTTTTCGAATCATGTGACCACTATCCTGTTCCCGGCTCCGTGCCGATTCGCAAGAAAACATAAGAAATGTTTTTTTAACATAGAAAACGATAATAAAAATATAATTATGGTACTGATGTGTTAAGTAATAAATCTTGATATTACATAAATATGTTATTGTTTGATAATATAAACTGTTAAGGTTAAAAAAATTATAGAAAATTTTCCATGTCGTACCATGTTGAGATTCCTATAATTAGTCGAATGGCGGTGGCGAAATTGAGCAGACGAGCACCAAATTTAGCAGATAATGCCGTTTTAAGGTACTTTCCGGTTAATTGACACAACTGAGACCTTCATTTTCCTTCTTAGAATAACATTTGCCTTCAGAAAATGTATTTCATTTAGAAATTGGTCCAAACACGAGCTAATTATTATTATTATGTTTTAATTATGTTTTAATTAAACTAAGCTGTATGATAAACGTGACGGTTTCGATTTTCCCATCGTGAACTTTCCACTCCTTCTCAATTCTATGGTGTTTAAATGTCGCAGTTGATTACCTGGTAGTTATTCTAGGGCTTGCTATAAATATCAAGATTTTGTGATAAACGTTAACTGCTAACGAACAAGCTTACGACACAGGATTTCAAGAAATGCTCGTCCATGACGATTATGTTTAGGGTTAGGTTACTTAAGTTTCATGGTCGCCATCTTTATTGCATACAGAAATATTGATATAAAATTGTTGTGATTGACAATGATGAGTCGGTTCTCATTTTGAGGATTGATGCTTACTTGGATGTAACCAAAATTTACATGACTCATACTCTTTCGGGACACCTCTTATTCTCTTGTACTTTTTACAAAGGTCTCCGTGTAAATCTTTCTTTTGTTTCTTTTTTGCCTCTAATTTAATCGATTTTGAGTTCAGATGGTTTTGTTGACGCTTTGGTATTCTCTGATTGTTTTAGCTTCGTAATTGTTTATTAATCAATGAATGAGTGCAATAAAATATAAGCAAAAGCATTAGTTCCTATTTTAAAAGTCTTTGAAAATGATTCGTTTTAGGTCTTAAAATTTAAGATGATTACTTCGTCATTTAGGGGACTTGTTGAACATTAACATAGACACATTAAAAGATAACGTATCACACACATACATGAAAAAAAATAGATTAAACTGCATTATACAGCTGTTTCGTCCTTCAGTGACTCGACAGTGAGCCAAGAGGTGGAAACCCAACCTTTCGAGGTTAATGTAGAAGTAGAAGGGTCATGTTTCTAAATAATCTTTACTTTATGAATTTAGAAGTAAAATTAACCTAGATATATGTCATTGGAAATTGTGTAATACAAAAGTGTGTATATTATGAACCGTGTCACCATTCAAACGAGATAAGTGTGACTATTTAAGCTTGTATCCTTTTAGCAACACAGGCGAAGTTGTGCAGAGATATGTATACAAATGTTCTCGTATGAAATGGCCATTGAATGGCAATCACATATTGATGTTTCTCAATAAGTTTTTAGTAATTGAGATAAAAAAAGGATGCAATGAGTAAATTCGCTTCCTAGACGTGATATCACGCATGAAGTGATTAGTCACGAGGTCCAATGATCTAAACGGCTACACTGTTCAGCTGATAACAGGCCCCGATCAAAGGGAGGCAACTCGGTTTTGTAAAATAAACAGATACGTCGGTGTTCGCCCTAATACCTTCAATATATCGTCGTTGTACTTTCTTAATTGTTTTAATAATAATTAAAACGTTTTTTTTTATTTGAAAGTGTCTTTTTTATCTTTTTCTTTAGTGGACAAGGAAGACATTTCAAGTATTTTTATGTTTTTTCCTCACTGGACGTAATCCGAGTTGAAAAGGTTGTGATAAAATTTACCTAATTCGTTAGAGAGTAATTAGGGAAAACTTTCATTTGTGTTACTATAAATAGACACTGCTCTACATTCTCCCCTGTGTAAGGGGCCCACATACGAGGTATACTACAAAGGACCCGGTATCCTGTGGGTCATGTCAGTATCCGTTTAATGTTTTAGGTATGTGCTGTGATCCTTTGTGATTTATATAATGTATATACATTCGGATCAATAATATCTAGTCAATATGCATCCCTGACAATGTACATGATACAGGACCCAACTATTAATTGATGTGATACTCGTATCAAGTACGTTTAAAATCAGACGTACTCTGTCTGCAAATTATTAAGTCTGTGATCTTTAGTTGGGGCCGCGCGTATTCGAATTTTTGATAACATCACAGGGCCAACAACACTTGTGTTCATAATTAGATGGTGATATGTCGTACCAATAATCGCCCAGCCAGAAAAAGTTAAATACAGATCTTTAATCTGTAACATAACTACGCTAAATTAAATAAAAAAAATAATGATAAAGAGATTGGCACATTTTTTGTTAGATGATATATAAACTTATGCCGAATCTGAACGCATTTTCCTGTTATATCAAATTATCTGTTAGATGATACATATACTAATGGCAAATCTGAACTCAGTTTCCTGTTAAATCAAATGTCCAGTCTGCAAGCTTGTCCAAACGTCTACTGATATACAATGCGACAATGCGATTAAAAGGTGTGGAAGACGCATCAAGGTTTGTTTTAAAATACATACTTGGCAGATTTTGATTCTTAGTTTAGTATAACTAAATCAGAGGGAAAAATAATCCCATATACACAAATGTACCAGTCTGTACCGAGAGATACCGATAATCTACTGCTATACACAAATGTACCAGTCTGTACCGAGAGATACCGATAATCTACCCATATACACAAATGTACCAGTCTGTACCGAACGATACCGATAATCTTCTCATATACACAAATGTACCAGTCTGTACCGAACGATACCGATAATCTACTCATATACACAAATGTACCAGTATGTACCGAGAGATACCGATAATCTACTAATATACACGAGTGTACCAGTCTGTATCGAGAGATACCGATAATCTACTAATATACACAAATGTACCAGTCTGTACCGAGAGATACCGTTAATCTACTCATATACACAAATGTACCAGTCTGTACCGAACGATACCGATAATCTACCCACATACACAAATGTACCAGTCTGTACCGAACGATACCGATAATCTACCCATATACACAAATGTACCAGTCTGTATCGAGATATACTGATAATCTACTAATATACACAAATGTACCAGTCTGTACCGAGAGATACCGATTATCTACTCATATACACAAATGTACCAGTCTGTACCGAACGATACCGATAAACTACCCATATACACAAATGTACCAGTCTGTACCGAGAGATACCGATAATCTACTCATATACACAAATATACCAGTCTGTACCGAGAGATACCGATAATCTACCCATATACACAAATGTACCAGTCTGTACCGAACGATACCGATAATCTACCCATATACACAAATGTACCAGTCTGTACCGAGAGATACCGATAATCTTATAGTATAAAAGTTGGTTTAATATCAACTAAAAGGGGAAAAAAACGTCAGTACGATTTAATAAGAGTGTTGATAAAGAAAACTTTTGCAGAGAACAGATAATGCTATACACTAATTGGAGAAAAGAAGTGTATAGATTATCAGATAATTTAAGGTGTTCCGTCGCTGACAATTGAGCAAAGTCAGGGGTACCCTGCATACCCTTGTATATGCCTGCCTTTGACGAGTTGTATACTCGTGATAATCGTAGCATAGGTCTGTATCCAACTGTCCATCAAAAGGTGCTTATCCGAAAAATCATAGCCTTGATGCCGAAAGATCGTGTCCAGGGAGGTACATTGTCATTGGCCTCTTGTTAAAACTTAGTCGACGATTTAAATATTTGTGCTTTATATGAAAAAAGAAATGTATACGACTAGGTAACGAAACGTTATCAAATGGAAGATGACGTAACACCTTTTAAATTTAGCTATAGATACAATATGACGAGAAAATGCATTAAACTGCATCATACAGCTGTTTAAGCAAAAGTGTCGGGAAAGTATGATACAGCAAAATGATAAAAACACAGTCAAATCAAAAGCTGTGGAAAGTCTCAAATTCCCGGATCCCCGAGAGCCCGTCTTTCTTTCGGAGAAAATGGGGTAGCCATAAGGAACATATAATTGCAATATATACATGTACATACCGAAATAAAACCTTCCCTGCTCTATTATATCAGACAGATCGCCTGGACCTTTTTATAAAGGCAAACCTACAGCCTGAATTCCAAAGACCAACATAGAGATACATGCCTCTATCATATTACGCCCTCTGTTATTTGAAAACTGTAAACATCTTCAGGTTTGTCAAAGCTCCGCCTAATTTCAGCTGATTGGTCAAGTATCATAAACGTAGGTTTGTCTTGTTAACATGTAAGTAGAGCATTTGAATGGGCGTCTTCTGAGGGTGCTAATTGAATGAGACTATATAAGCACAGTAGCTCCGTACAAGAGGCATGTGTAACATTCCACATCGTCGACAATGGTTCACAAACAGTTTGTGGTGGTTCTTGGAGACGGCCAGGTCGGCAAGACAAGCATTCTAAACAAGTACCTGAACGGAACTTTCACTCACAAATACACACAGACAGTTGAAGACATGTACTTCCTGGATGTCGGTATTGAAGGGGAACGATATATGATGGAGTTCCTGGACACATCGGGTTCTATCGCATTTCCTGCTATGAGGAGACTAGAAATACAGAAGGCGGACGCTTTCGTGCTTGTGTTTGCAGTCGATAGAGAGGAATCGTTTGCCGAGGTGAAACGAACGTGGGAGGAAATAAAGGCTTTGAGAAACGACCATAAAGATATACCTTGCATCGTGATAGGGAACAAGCTGGACAGGGAGAACTACCGAGAGGTGGAGTATTTTGAAGCGCTGAACTGGGCTGACAGCATCGGTTTGGAAGGTATGATGCAAGAAGTATCTCCGAAAACTGGGGAAAATCTTGCAAATGTTTTCGAAAAATTGTTTAAACAAATAAATTTCTACAAAGCGCGCCAGCAGACTGCACCAAAGACGCAGTTATGCGAGAAAACGCGTTATAGAAAAAGTGACAAAACTGCAACAACAGGCCTTATGACAAGATTGGGTAGTTGCGTGGGTCTTGGACAAAAGAAAGAAACTGAATAAGCTTGGTGGTTTATGCAGCTACGTTGCCAAGTGTTGTAAAGTACATTCAATCGTCATCGTCCTCTGAAACAAGTGACTGGTTCTAACGTGTAACTTGGAAACTATTTTGTTGTTGTTTTTATACATAATGTAACTCATTAAGTTTAACACGTTCAACTATAATTAGTGAAATTGTGCGTCATCTACTTTTCTTGTTCTGACACTTCAAATCAAATAAAAACTTTGATCAAAATACATCGTTATATGTAGTATAATGTTTCTCAACCGGAAGTCACTGGGACAACGTTTTCTGGTTAGTTAACACAGTTGTCCGGATTGTTGATGTCGTCTGTTGGAAAAATAGTGAAATATTTTAATAAGAGTTTGGTAAATAACGAAACACAAATCAAAACAGAAAAACGGTGTAATAACACTGAATAGTTGGTAATTGTATATTGATTTAAATAAAAAATGTTACATGTGATATAGATTTGTTTGTTATTTATTTAAAGATTGGAAATGTAAGGTACCATATGTCATATTCAATACGAAATACTCTACAATATTCCTTTTTTGTTCCGATTGTTGATCAGTGAATGCGCATACATTTTGTCCCTAGGATCACTGAAGAGTCGTAGGAGGACGATACAGCTGTATGGTACAGTTTAATTCATTATTTCGGCATACTGTATATATTACTTAATTTAAAAGGTGCAGCACATGTGTGTGTTGCGTCATCTTCAAATACTTATAATGTATTCAAATATGTATACCGCTTCGATAAATTAACAAGTATGTTGGTAAATGGCATTCACAGAAAACAATGTAATATACGCCTTGTACGTACAACATTTTGGGATATTGCATCAATGAGGCATGTGAGTAGGTTCAAATGTTTATGCCATTATATAGTTTTGATGTAACAATGATATACATTAAATCTAATTACGACAGAGAATCGATGGAAATAGTTCGACGAATGACTTAATTTGATTTGCTATTATGTATATGCTATATTAGTTTGAACAGAAGTTTTATGGTTACCATCTTTGTATCAATGAAAAATATACTGTATCTTTAGGTGATATGAAGATGGACGTGTTTAAGTATGCTCATTAATGTGCTTACTTGTTGTGATTGACAATGACTCGGTTCTATTCTCGAGGACTTGGCGTTTACTTGGATGTGACCATGATTTACATGCTGGGCGTCGTCGATGAAGCAGAAGGGGCGCCATTTAAATCTTCCCTTTGTTCATATTTTGCCCATAGTTTATTCGCTGCGGTATGCTCTAATAATTTTCAAAGACCGGTTTGATTTGATTTACTATAATCTGTTTATGCTATATTAGTTTGAACATAATTTTAGCACGTGACATCCGTTACCACATTTGTATAGTCAACTCGGTAAAAAAATGCATATATCGTTTTTAATAACTAGACTCAAGCCTTCCGCAAAAGAATAGCAAAATATGTTGAAATTTAAACACGATACTAATACAGCTATAACCTAAGCATTCCGTTTTATTTTCTACTTTTTATGTTATTGTTTATGAAAACCAAAGAATCATCGATTATTCTATTTCACAGTTTTAATGAATGGAGTTCAAAGAGAAGAAAAGACAAAATCACTAGCTCAAACTGTTACAAACCGTCTTTAAAAATTGGAATTAGTTTCTAGCAAATAAGCTTGAAAATCAAAATCAAATATTTTTCACAGTTTCAATTGTAATGTTACTTACAAATCTTATTGTGATCAAGAGTATATCCTTTGATACCAGTGTTGATAACAAGTAAAGACAATAACATTAACTCAAAATGTTTAAAAACGTCTTTAAAATTTTAATTAGCTTCTGGCAGGGGAACTTGAGAATCAACACAGAATGTCAAGGATGATTTCGCTTTTGGAAATATTTTTTTCACAGTTTCTTTGTTGTGTTAATTTCCCATATCTTTTTCTACCACTGTTCGTCACAGGTACAGGGTGTGGCGGCTGTTAGCTATTAAAATATGATTTGTCTTTAATTGTTTGTCACACCTTCAATACAATGGCAGCTGTAACGTAAACACAATATATCGGCCAGTCTTTGCGGAGGGTTAAAGAAACTACAAATATTGGTCTCATAAGGTTGTCTACATTTTTATTAAGCAAGTCCCTCTGTGTTCCCTGTATGTCTAAGAACACCAACAAGAAAATATTAATTATTATTCGGGCAAAAAAAGAGAATACTGAAGCGTCAACAAAACCATAATCCGAATTCCAAATCAATAAACGAATGGGCAAAATATGAACAAAGGGGAACTATTTGCACGAATACCCTTTTACAAGCACAAGATGATAAGACCAGGTGTTCCCGAAGAGTAAGCGTCACCTGCTTCATCGACAACACCCGCCATGTAAATCTTTCTCACATCCAAGCAAGGATCACTACCATACCACATACACCAAACTGAACGAACGTCTTTGGTCTTTCATTATGAGAGCTTTCTTTTCCAAGAAAGGTGGACGACGTTAGAAATACATCGTTGTGGGCTGTCTTATTTTGTAAACAACAACAAAAGGTAGGATAAAATTAACCGAGGATGATATAGTACGAATGATTGAATTCCCGGTGTAAATTTCAAAATTTACTTCTTGTAGTTTCTGCTAAATTTATCTAGCAGGATGTAAGATTTAAGTAGAAAAAATTGTAAAAAGTGGATTAAGTAGGTCAAGGTGACCTTTTCTTACTAGTCTTGATTTTGATATCAAATACTGAGAGAAAATTAAGAAAATCATCCACTAAACGACTCCAAAATAGATTGATAACAATTATCATCCCTACATGGAGATCATTATATATACTTGGCAAGTTACTGACTGTATGAAAGGGGTTTACATTTTACGCTTAACATAATATTGTTGTGAAAAAATTAGCATTCGTACATGTACTAATTTTTTAATTATCGAGCTTGTAAAATGCCTTAAGTCGGTTCATCAACAAGAACCACCATACGTTCGATTCAGGAAAATCATAATACTACCTTATATACTTATAAATCTTAAGTCAAAAAAGGTACTTGTGAATTATATACCATTTAAGCCAAAATGAAATTAAACTCACTGCCTAAAATATATAATGGATTCATAATTTCAATATGGAAGAAAAAATATAGAAAAGCTTATACAGTATATAAAAATACAAAACACGAAAACTACTTTTCGCTAGCGCTTTCGCCCATCTTGGGGCTCTTTAGGCGATTTGAATTTTATTGTGACGTCATAATAAAAGTACACAAACTTAAGACGTCGAAAATAATGACGTCATAAAAAGTACACATAAATACGGACGTCTAGAAATTGTGACGTCTTAAACGATTACATGAAGGTACTTATGGTAAATAAAATACTTATAAAATAAATGGAAAAAGCAACGGATCATATCATAAATGCTCAAATGATTATGTTTTTCAAGAATGTACGTTAAAAACATCTGACAGCAAACATTTTTCACAAAGTTCAATACCTTGTTCGTTTGAACATATCAAAATTACGGAATACGTTCATATAAGCTCAAAAAGGGTGCTCTAAATTCCCCGCGTTAAAAAAAAACACTTAAAAAGTTTTGAAAAGAATTAGAAAAGCCTATATACATGTAGATATCTTGTAACTCTTGTATCATTCCCAGGCTGCAACAATTACAATTCAGAATAAACCAACAGAATTCGTACTATAAAAACATTTTTATTTAAAATTGGTATATTAGATAATACCATGTTTTGTCGAAATCTATAATAATCTGAATCTATAATACACATAAAATATTTCAGATCTGATAGAAAACTTAAGGATAACAATTATTGCGAAGAGTTTCTTGGATCTCGATTTAAAAGCAGGAATTTGTATTTGGTAAGCCAATTATATAACTTGATGATAATGGTGATAAAACTATATATATATATACATTGTATATATAACTCAATATGCCTAGAAATCAAGCTAAATCTAAACCGTTTAATAAATCACATCAAGTTCGAACTAACAGCTCACAAATTTTGCTATATAAAAGTAAGAATCAAAATCAAATACAGATTAACACATCACTACAGTAGTGGTTAAACATGCCAAGTCAAGAGCTATACTAATTCAATTAAACACCCTTCAAATCTAAGTTAACTTTGTCCCTCGTGTTATGACATTTATGTATTTTGTGTATAGTTGACGTGGATGTCGTCTGTGTACGTAATGTCACAAATAACTCGTACAAACATTCATTACCAATTGTAAACTTGTAAATCCTAGTTATACACAAAAAATATTAAGCACCTAACTCGCACATAGTTGTTTACATGGTAATGTGTGTGTATTTACAGTGTAGGTATGCTTCCTCGTCTTGTCTGAGAATAAAGGTGCCTGATTGACACATTTCCTAACTATTAAAAAATACATTACAAACTTTCTAGCTAAACCGTGTTTTATTAATTGTACCATGTCATGTAAAAAATGTTGAAAATGAATGAAACATTAATTTAAAAACAAAAGGGTCAGTAGTCGACATCTATAACAAAATAATTCGATATGTAGAGCATGTACAAATCAACACCGACATGTAAACACCATAGGTTTCAGAAACAGGGATGTTACTATTAATAAAAGGAACATTCATAATCACAAAAATGAAATAGTCAAGTTTATTGTACAGCTATGTAGTGATCTGTTCATTTTGGTAAAATCCGAGGCTTTGTTGTGTTTTATATTCGCCATCTTTGTCTCAATTAGAAATATTCTGTATCTTTAAGTTATATGAAGATGGACGATTTTCAGTATGCTCATTAGTTGTTTACTTGTTGTGATTGACAAGGATGACTCGGTTCTCATTTTGAGAAATTGATGTTAACTTAGATGTGACAAAGATTTACATGGCGGGTGTCGTCGATGAAGCAGAGGACGCTTACTCTTCCAGAACACCTGGTCCTATTCTCTTGTACTTTTACAAGAGCCCCCATGTAGTTTGGACTATGATTTTGTTAACACTATTATTTATTTTGTTGCATATCATAATTTAATACAGTCTTCTAAGCTTCATCAGTTTAATGAAGCATATTTAGTCATTTATATCAATTATACAAACAAACGGCAATGACAGAGGTACGAGTAGCAGTGGACGAGTAGACAAACACAATTTGAGACACGGTGGTCTAAAAATAATAATAGCCTTTATCTAAAGTGGATGGTATATTGAGTCAATGACTCGCCTTACATATGGTCAAGTATGATAAAATGTACATTATTTACTACAAAGTTACGACAGTCGTAAACCATAACAGAATATATGTAAGATATATATACAGTAGTGTATATATATACAGAAATGTCAAAGTTATATGGCTTAACATTTAAATCTTTAAAAGTAAATATTACGCATCATCACAGACTTCAGTAATGGATGTTTGTATTTAAAGGTATGGTTAAAGCACTATCATAGCCAAATATGCATACATTGCTAATAAAGCAAAAGGATAAAAATTGACAGAATATACACTAATATAGTGTGTATTAAAATCACTAGTATAAAATCATAAACAAAGTTAAAGGTAAATTGCCATAAAGCATTCAAAAATATTCCATTTGTTTGGGGTCCCCCTACCAAATGGTTGGTTTGAGTCTTATGGTTCAGCATATACAGAATGTATATATTACGAATTAAGAAAACAAGACTAATGTCCAAGATGTAATGTAAAATTGTACTTTTTAACCAATAAAAATTGTTAAGCAAATTTCTTAAAATATCAGAGCCTTTTACAATTTTGCACAGGTGGAAGTAAATCATTCCAAAGATAAGGACCTTGGTATGTGAATGATCTTTTAAATATAATGGTTTAACAAGTCGGCAAATAAAAAAACAATTGTAAGTAGAAGATCTGGTAGCTCTTGATTGGATGTCAGTGATTAAAGTAAAATTATGTAAGTAATTTTGAGCCATGTTATTAAGAATTTTAAACATAACAATGGGGTGGTTGTAGGAAATTCTTTTCTTGAATGGCAACCACCTACCTGAGTTTGTGGAACATTTCCTTGGAATGTGCACAAAAGTCGCATTTAAATGTAACCCTGGTTGCACGCTTTTGAAGTTTTTTAAGTTTTGTACGTTGGTTTTGTGAGACATTTCCCCAAACATTTGAACAATTATCAAAGTGAGGATTAATAAAACAATTGTAGAATGTGCGACAAGATGACCCGGGTAAAAATGGTAAATTTGGACAGCTATCTTTTTGTATATATCTAAAATTTGTTTGTTCCATGTTAAACAATCATGTTTTGTAAACCCAACGAGTTTTTCACTCTTTACATTTTCTATTTTGTTCATTATTGATGTAAACTGACAGTTGCTCATTTTGTCTACGTATTCTTTGATATGTTTCAATTAACATTGGCTTTGTCTTCTCCGTGTCAATACACATTTTGTTGTCATCACACTATCGCCAAATGTGTTTGGTGTCTTCATTGATACATTTTTGTGATAAGGGGTAAATCATTGACATATAAGATGAACAGTAAAGGCCATAGAATCGATCCCTGGGGCACCATCTATGAGGGGTTAGGGGTCACTTAAGGCTGTTTTAAAGTCAACTGTCTGGAAACGATCTTTGATATAGTTTGTACAAAATGTAATGGTATCTGGGAAAAATTCAGGGAATACCAAAGCGTCAACAAAACCATAAACCGAACTCAAAATCGATTTAACTAGGGGCAAAATAGGAACAAAGGAAATGATTACATTGAGACTCTCGTAAAAGCACAAGAGAATAAGACCAGGTGACCCGGAAGAGTAAGAACAACCATATAAACGTAATCTATTGAGTAAAATATTGTGATCTACAAGATCGAAGGTTTTCCTAAAATCTAAAAACAGGACCTGTTTCCCTTATTGATAAATTTATGATTTTTGTCAGTGTAGACTGACAAGAATGGTGTTTTCTAAAACCTGACTGACTGACTTTCAAATATCAATTTGTGATAGTGGTAGAACGCCGGGCTTGTGATGGAAGGGTTGAGTCCCCGTCCTAACACTTGTGGCGTATCCTCGTCCAATTTACATATGATAATTCACCAGTGTCGTTTTATTGTCAACATGGTAGTGTATACAATGCGTTATATTGTTAAAAAATGCAAATGAATATGCAAAACTAGCAAGTCAATGCTTTCAAAGCTAGCTAGAAATAAGTTAAAAAAATGATAAATGATCAATACAGTCTGCCACTTCAAAATAATCCGCAGATGGAGAAGAGCTTTTCTGTACATTTCACACTTGACAGGCCCTCTTGTGTCAGCATGACGCAGTGACCTTGACCAGGGTCGGGTTGTTGGGGAGACCAGAGGGCGCCGTTGATCATCGCAGACGTACCACTGTATTGCCATGTGGAGGTCACATACTCTCCCGACACGAACAACTGATTGTTTTCTTTTACTGAAACAGAAATAGGGAAGAATGAGCATATTCATTTTGTATGAGTTGGCTGTAGACGATACATACAAAGTACTATAACAATACAGTGTCGACATTTATGGTCAAACACACACAAATAATACTCAGTTTATTCCTACAGTTATCATGACTATATCTAATAATTGGATTTAATTTTACAGGTGACACTCTTTAATTAATTATCAGTTTATCATGTCAGATAGCTAATGCAAATACACATCACACTTTGTAGTAATATCATCAACAAGGTATCAGTGAGTCTGACATTAAAGATGTAAAGAGGGAGAGAGAGGGGGTGGGGGGGGGAGAGCAGGGGCTCACAAAGATATACCATTATACCACAAAGTTATCGTTGACCTTCTAACCTTGACCAATGACCTTTGAGATACTTTCTGGCAAAGATTTACATTTTACCATAGTATGCTGTATATATGCACTAGATCCATTTAGATGAGTATTGGTTATCTTGTGTACAAGCGCTTTACTAGGCAAGTCTTACATTCGAATTTTTTACTTTAGTTAATGACTACGAAAATGGAACCAGGCGTGGACGTCGATGTTATGATACTATGGTTATCATATGAATTAAATCTGTTAAAGAGTTTTTGAGATATTTTGTACCAAAGTTTTATTTTCTTTAGGTGGTCAAGAATGACGTTTGACCATTAACATTGACAAATGGCGCCCTCTGGTCTCCCCAACAACCCGACCCTGGTCAAGGTCACTGCGTCATGCTGACACAAATGACCACCAATATCTAATCAGATTAACAGTTTGGTAGAGTGGTGCTATGGTGTTAACATGAACCAAATATGCTAAGAGATATGATATACACAAGCTTTGTATTCAAAAAGTGGTCAGGGGTGACGTTTGGCCAGTAACCTTGACCGCTTTTCACGGACTCATGTACTGATTCACCCACGCACGCACGGACGGACGGACGGACGGACGGGCGGACTCAAAGACGGTGGTTATTATATTCCCTCTTACCTAAGCCAAAGTGAAAGTTTAAACAGTGTGTTTAGTTTGAATGATCGCAACGCAAACATGTCACTACAAGAGAAACTGTGATGTCCAGCTAGGTATATGAGGAGGAAATACTGCCTAACTGGCAAGCTAGCTTTTTTCAGTCATGTGGTATAACCCGGGGACCCGTTCATGCTAGTTAAGCAACGGTGAGCGTGGTCAGTAGTTGGATGGATGACCACCAGCACGTTACATTTGGTGGCAGCGTAGTGACTATACATGTGTGACCATGTAAGGCCAGTTCTCGGTGGTTTGGGAGGTGCAGTGATACACAGAGAAGAACCTACGGATTATCAGGCCAAGTCTCGGGACGAGACTTCTTGGAGGGGGAATAATTCAATGTCCAGCTAGGTATATGAGGGGGGAATACTGCCTAACTGGCAAGCTGATTTTCAGTCATGCGGTATAACCCGGGGACCCGTTCACGCTAGTTAAGCAACGATGAGGTGGTCAAACAGTTGGATGGGTGACCGCCTGCACGTTACAAAACTTCATTTACAGTCAAATGAAATGATATGTTTTAAAGTATTAAATGTCTTACTGAGGATCCTATTTCCGGCGATGACGTTTTGCAGCAGAGTCATTTCCGGTCGCGACTTGATCTTGATCAGCTGTGAGTACTGTTGGACACACTTGTCAGCGGCGTTCGACTGGATCAGGGCTCGTTCGTTTACCCTATAGGGAGTCATTCCACTTAGGATTTGTCGGAAGCCAAAAGCCTCCAATAAGCCTTAAGTAAGGAAAAACATGATACCAATCAAATATTGCAAACGTACACATTTAAGCAGTAATGCTATCTAAGCAATTTTCGCGTAGAACTTATTCCGCAAAACTAGCATCGCGTTGCTTACGTAGCTGTTCGCTAAACTTAGTACTTGGGTACTTAGCAGAGAGTATTTTAAAAAGATTCATGAATACGAAATATTAGTACGTTATCTGGAGCACAGAATGAGTATGAGAAGAAACAAAGAGCAGCATTAGCATGATTTATGAATAGCTCAGTGGGGTTTGTATGCAGATTTGATTTCCTTAAAGGATTTTGCGCATGGGAAAACGGAGCGCCGTTTGGGATTAAAATGTAAATACATTATGCATTTAAGTGCTTCTCGATGCGTGCAAGCCTTCATGGAAATATCGTCCGCATACCCCAAACAAAAAAGGAAATTAAACCCTACGGTATCAGTTAAATAATTGCTACGATTGACGCTTGTTAGCCAACGAACATATATAAGCAAACACTTTCTGGGTTCTTGACTATATGCATTAACGTTTGTAAATTACGAACAATGTACAAAACATACTAGTTTCTATGTACGAATGTAATAATTGAAAATGACAATCTTGAAATATTTTGTTGCTTCATACCTTTGCTCATAAATATATACGGTGCTTCGCTAGAAAGAGGAGCATGGTGGCAAGTAACGGACGATCTAAAGCCTCGACAAGTGCGTTGATTGTTATCGAAGGTTAATGCCACACATTGGTCTTCCTTGTAACACTGCTTGCAGCAGGAAGGAAGTGTCTGTGACTGAGACTCAAACAGAAGGTGTTGGTTTTGGTCAGCAGCGGGCAACATCGGTAATCTGGAGAACTCCGAATGGTTACCTGTAAAACAATATAACTTAAACTCAAGAAAATCGTATACTTTCTTTAGCTGAACTTAATTGGCGACACAAGTTCCAAGTAATGTTTACATTCACCTGGCAGGTCATGCTTGTAAGGTTGAAGTGCACAGCGATATCAGTAAACTTAACCGCTGTATTAGTTATACGGTTATATTTACATTTCCGGTGTGTATTCTCTATATGGTACTTCCAACGATTTTGACGTTTACACTTCGGTTAACGTTAGTCCAGCGAGTAGTAATACAACCGGACCAACTATCACGCTTGCGCTATTAGTGCGAGTGCGCATTGTTAATTTGTTACCATTCATTAAAAACATTTAATGAACTTCATTTTTTAAAACTTTAATAAGCAAATGAAAGCAATATGATAATGAAAAATAAAATATCTTCAATTCCTGACGGTAACAAAAATGCTATTGTGGGCTATATTCTGTTTACTTCTTGAAGTTGACAAACTTTCCCGCCAAATTGGAATAAGCTGTTTTGGTATTCAATCGGTTTATCGGCTGTTCCGTCCGTGCGTATAACGTTCAAAAATGACGATAGATACTTTTGTAAGTTGCGTAAATCAATTTTAAAGTGTCAAAATGTAAATATAAGAAATAATTTATCTTTTTTGTTGTTTTCTGGTGTGTAAACTGATTTTTATACAGATATTTCAACATGACGCGCTGACGCGCGTCATTTAAAATATCTGTATAAAAAGTCAGTTTACACACCAGTAAACAACAAAAAAGACAAATTATTTCCTAAATAGATTTTCATATTACTATTCGCAAAATATAGAAAATATCAGTTTTTGAAGATATAACGTTATGAACATTTCCGGACTACAGAGCTACAATTGTGAACAATACATGGCGATATCATAAAAACTCCATTTTACTGTCCCTTTAAAAACATATAGATGAATGAAATATATTGTACTGGAAAAATCCTAGAAGAGAATGAATGGCATACTTAGGATTACGGATTCAAACTATCAATACAGACAAAAGAGGTTAATTTTTGTTTTTGAAGATTTTAGAAAAACAATAATGATAATAATCCATGTATATCATAATAACCTGTGTCTTGAATTTGGTAGCAGCCACTGGCGTCGAATTGGAGAACAATGTGCGACTTCCAACTCCTGGGGTTGATACGTAGGAACTTGGCCGTGATACTGGGTTCCAGACTTGACTTCTCTATAGTGTCTCTGTCAACGCTGCCGGGAAATAACTGAAATAAATCGATGTATAAAGAACATTGTTTTTGGATGAGTACAGCAAATTGGTTGTGAAAAAAGTGTCAACAAAACCATAATCCGAACCCAAAAGCAATTAAACTAGGCTGGAAATATTAACGATAAAAAGATTAACGCAGAGATCCCAATAAACGTAGAAGCGAATTGGACAAAGTGTTCCGGAAGAGTAAGCGTATTTTGCTTCATCGATGACATCTGTCATGTAAATCTATCGATCAGAATATTTCCTTGTTGTACTGGCAAACGTAATATCAGATAAACCATAACAAAGTATGTATTGCGAGGCACATGTTATCTTTTCCAATTGATATTATCATCAGATAAAAAAAGAATTAATGTATTGTGATCAGAACTATTATTTCGGAATTATATCCCGAATGCACATAAAAAATAACGCTTGAACGATATGAACATGTATCCTAGCATGACCTACCCTAGGTTGATGATCTGGAGACGTCACCAGTGCCCACATGACACCATCCAAGCTGTATGATAGATAGTAGGACCTTACCCAATGGTCTATAGCATGGCGACCCTGTACCATTATGGTGTCTACTGTTACTGCCATTGGGAATTCAACCTGAAATCAAGATGCCACACACCTTATATCGCGTTAACATGAAATATAGATGGCATGCACCGTATATCTCGTTGATCAGTAACGCTATATACGGTTGTATTGATTTTGGATTAATTACGCAAATTCGTGAAAGCTTTATTTCCACAAACAAAAATATTAACAAAACCTTCCTTTATTCTGCTTTTGCAAAAAAACTAACAGACCGGCAGAAAGTAGACGTCATCTTAACATCAGAGTTGCTTTAGATCATTGATTACGTCAACATAATTTATTTGTCAAAAGTGACAGCAATATTGTCGTCATTTTCTAACGTCAGAATGAAATCCAAGTCTGGTCAGTGACGTCCTGACTCGTATCTGGCATTAATCTTACATCAATATGCCATAGAATGCTTGCTGTACGGGGATCAAAAATTATGTTTTCGCTTGTTGCGAAGTTAATTTTTTATCAATAATCGAATTCCAAAACGGTTCTTTCGTGTTTTGCTAGAAATATGGAAAGTATGAAAGCATTCAGTAAAGTAAACTGCTTGTTTGAAATAGTTTGGTTCAAAACCCCTAGCTAGACGATCTTATTCAAACGTCCCACCGTAAGTATTACAACAAGTATAAAACATAGCAAAAAAATCAGATAATACCAAAGCGTCAACAAAACCATAATCCAAACTCAAAATCGATTAACCCAGAGACAAAATAGGCACAAAAGACAGATCTACAAAAGACTCTCGTAAAAGTGAAAGAGAATAGGACCAGATGTTCCGGAAGATCAAGCGTGTTCTGCTTCATCGACGACCCCCGCCATGTAAATCTTTGTCACATCTAGGTAAAGATCAAGAACCGAGTAACGAAAAACGAATAATACTGGATACTGAATAATGGATACAATAATAAATAAGAGAATACCGAAGCGTTAACAAAAGCATAATCCAAACTCAAAATCGATTAAACCAGTGGCAAAATATAAACAAATGAAAGATAAACATGGAGACCCTTGCAAAAGTACAAGAGAATAAGACCAGGTGTTCCGGAAGAGTAATCGTTTTCTGCTTCATCGACGACACCCGCCATGTAATTTTTTGTCACATCCAAGTAAACATCAAGTTCTCAAAATGAGAACCGAGGATCATTGTCAATCACAACAAGTAAACACACTAATGAGCATACTCAAAAACGTCCATTTTCATATCGCTTAAAGATACAGAATATTTCTCAATGAGACAAAGATGGCGACCATAAAACGTGCCCATAGTTCTGATCAACCTGCATCTCTCGAATCCTTGTGTTGTTAGTTTGTTTGTCAGCAGTCGACATCGATCACGAAAATCCCGATATTTAGAGCAAGCCCTGGAATACCGAATCAACTGCGACATGTAAACACCATAGGTTGGAGAAGCAGGGATGTTACTATCAAGAAATGGAAAGTTAACGATTAGAAAATTGAAATCATTACGTTTATCGTATAGCTTAGTAGTAAGCTGTCCATGTTGGTCGTAGTTTAAGTAGATATAATTCGTACCTGTATGTATTGTGAAGTGTCGTCTGGACCCGGGGCCCATCCTGAATAACCGCTTCCTTGGTCATATAACCTTGCACGATATACCTTATGCATATGGTGAGTATTGCTAGCGTTAAATGCCAAGTCATCAACACCATACAGTCCTGACACCAGGTAGTCCGAACACACGGTCTGGTCTGTCAACAAAATAAACGTTAAACATTGTAATACAAAATACCATTGTTTAGTTGGAAATGTAACAAAACACCATGAAGTTCTGATACAATGAAGTCCGAACACACGGTCTGGTCTGTACACAAAATAATCGTAACATTGTAATACAAAATACCATTGTTTAGTTGGAAATGCAACACAACACCATACGGTCCTGACAGAATGTAGTCCGAACACACGGTCTGGTCTGTCAACAAAATAAACGTAAAACATTGTAATACAAAATACCATTGTTTAGTTGGAAATGCAACACAACACCATACGGTCCTGACAGAATGTAATCCGAACACACGGTCTGGTCTGTACACAAAATAAACGTTAAACATTGTAATACAAAATATCATTGTTTAGTCAGAAATGTAACACAACACCATGAAGTCCTGATACAATGAAGTCCGAACACACGGTCTGGTCTGTAAACTAAATAAACGAAGAACATTGTAATACAATGTAACACAAGATTGTTGTATCGCTCACCTGGAAACATTCGTATCTAGGTTATCATGCTGAAATATTTTCCAAAAAGATCCCATGGACAGGGACATACCGAAACATCAATTCATGCAGCATATCTGTATGAATTTAAGTTTGGTTAATGGGTGGGTATCTCAACTGTTTTCAACTTCAATGAGAAACTGGGTCCATAAGGGCTGTGGCCAGCCCCTGACATCAATATCAATATCATGACTTAATCGTCTCTTTATGTCCAGCAATTGTATAGTTTTGGGGTGGGAAGTCTGGAAGGGTGTGGCAGATCCAGGGATTAAATAGATATCATGACTGTGATCGTATAGTTTTTGGGTCTCAACCGTTTAATGGTTATAATACAGAAGTTTAGTCTGCAAAACTATCATTGTTGCATAGCTTGGAATGTAATGAAATAAGCAATGAATACTTCACATTTATACATTGTTATACAAAGTATCATTGTTGTATACCTATAAATGTAATAAAATAAACAATAAATACCTCACATTTATACATTGTTATACATAGTATCATTGTTGTATACCTATAAATGTAATAAAATAAACAATAAATACCTCACATTTATACATTGTAATTCAAAACAGCATCGCTGTATAGCTGTAAATATAATAAAAAAACTTGCATTGAAACATTGTAGTTTAAAATCAATAAGCATGCTCTATGAAGAATTGCCACACAAAGTATAATTTGATAATCTTATTTAATACGAAATGCTGTAATTTATTTTCCAAAATAAAACAAAATAAACTGTCGCTCCTCTGTAACATTGCGACAACAATATGTTATTCTAATTTATACTTGACATGTAAGCACAATTGGATCTTTTAATCTTGCAATCTATACGCCCGATCTTACAACTCCCAAATATTGGTCATGTAAACACCATGGGTTGGAGATAAGGAACTTTTGGATAGGACCTATCAGATGTTGCTTTTTTCCCAAAGTTCTCTGTTTGAAAGTGTATCGTGTTGCTGATACGCTTGTCAGTAACGAGTCGTTCATATTCGCCTTGTACTCATACCTTATATTCCATACTGTTATTCTGGCAGCCTCCAAATAATAAATAATGAAAAATTATGATATCCAGAAGGCGATGTTTCATTATTCTCAATATGAGTTCTCTTTACTTACAGTAATATCATATATACTGTCATCTAGGGACCTTGTTCAAGAACGGATGTTTTCTGGATTTTTCTCGTCCAAGACATCCTTTGAAGGAATAGCCGATATGATATGATGCTGTTTTAATGTGTTTCTAAGTTTGAAGGTATTTTGTGTATTACCTTACACGAGTTGTATTTTGCTCATGAAAGTTATGACAAGGTAACACTTTTCCATACGACTTCACCCCTTAGTTTAAAAAGCAAATGACACTGCTGACAATGATTGGTTTTGTTTTCTCTTAAAAAAGTGTTAGCTTCTTTTTTTTATGTAATTTGAAATTGCACATATTCACAGACACAAACAACATAGTTGTTAAAGTAAACAGATATACTAAAATGTCAAAAACTCCTGTATATTATTAATACATATTGCTTCTAAAGTGTGTTATTAGGTACTTACCCATTGCAACATGATGTATGTTCAACCATAATGTCGCTAGTCCAACGAAATACCATCCGCTTCTAAACATTGTATCCGTCTTTCGACAACACGTCAACGAAACAGTAACGTTTCTTCCTGGCGGCGTGCCCTCTCTCCAAGTTGTCGAAGATTGCAAAGGCAGACTAGGAAGCTTGTTTCGCATTAATAAGTAAGTACAAATGTTGATATTCACGCTAATGATTTCATTGACGTGTCTTCATTTTACCTATCAAAAACGATAGAGACTACCGAAGCGTCAACAAAACCATGATCGAACTCAAAATCGATTAAACAACGACAAATAAACGAGAAGAAATTAATAGAAACCATTGTAAAAGTGCAAGAAATAAGACCAGGTGTTCCGGAAGAGAAAGCGTCTTTTGTTTCATCGACGACACCGCCATGTAAATCTTCTGTTTCATCGTCGACACCTGCCATGTAAATCTTGGTCATATCAATGTAAAGAGTAAGTCCTCGGAATGGGAGAACCGAGTCATTGCAAATCACAACAAGTTAACACACCAATCAGCATACCCGAAGATTCAGAATATTTTTCAAGGAGACAAAGATGGCGACCATAATTTTTTAAAATCTTTACCTCGATTGATTTAATGCATTGTGGCCTCAATGCTATACTATTGATAATCGCGCCTCCCCGGAAAAAGGCCTGCCTATAAGGGGACTCACTGTTCACACGAAAACTTGACTTAATCTAATCAACAATGCAAAAATAAATACATGTGAGCGAATACCGAAGCGTTAACATAATCATGATCCAAACTCAAAATCGATTACACCAGGGCAATATAGGAACAAAGGAAAGATCTACATGGAGACTCTTGTGAAAGTACAACAGAATAAGACCAGGTGTTCCGGAAGAGTAAGCGTCTTCTGCTTCATCGACGACACCCGCCATGTAAATCTTTGTCACATCCAAGTAAACATCAAGTTCACAAAAAGGGGATTGAGTATCATTGTTAATCACAACAAGTAAGCACACTAATGAGCATACTCAAAAACGTCCATTTTCAAAAAGTCTAAACTGTCGTGTACACACATAATACCTATTGTCATACTTCATCTCTATTCCTCTAAATCCCATTCGCTGAAACACATTACATGACGGTGTTACAAAACATCGGGACCTTCCTAGGGCTGACAAAACGTAGAATCTCCCTGTAGCACGTACCCCTATGACGACCTTTTTTCTGATTCTTGTTAGAGGTGTCGTATGTTTTGGTTTCATTGTGTAAACAAAGATAAGTTTGTAAAATAAGTTGTAATTAAAAATTTTGTTAATTGAATTTGACTTTTACTTTTTTCAGAATAATAAACATCGGTTGTTAGGTATATTGTAAATTTATGGTCCTGTTGGTAGGGTGATTAGAAGGTTTGTCTTCTCTCAGCAGTCATATTCCTCTCGGTTTACGCCCTCGGGGGTATATGACTGCTTTAGGTAGACAAAACTTCATATCACCCGACAAAGAGGGCCATACATGTATAATATACCACACAACTGATGACTACAAGATATGCTCATTACTGGATACTTGTATATATTTGGGCATTCCAACTCTAGCGGTCCATCGAATTAAAAGAAAATCGGAGAATACCAAAGCGTCAACAAAACCATAATCCAAACTCAAAATCGACTAAACTACAGGCGAAATATAAAATTTCGTTGAAGTACGTTAATAACGATAAACATTTCGTTGTTTGATGGGAATGGCAGACACTGCTGGTTGATTTTTAGTCCCCAAGGTTTGCTGAAGCCTCTTTGAGTAGTAGCACGGTACATAATATACACATGTCCGTAGTATACGATTTGCAATTATAAAAAACACTAGTTTAATTCTACTTGAAAATCATCAATTGAAGGGATTTTACGCACCTAACCCTTCTGCTTCTACATTAGTTTAGACACTTTTGGATTCCGATCTTTTGGCCCCTCTTATCAATAAAGAGTCCTAGGAGGACGAAACAGCTGTATGATGCAGTATAATTCATTGTTTTTCAAAGAGAAAAAGAGGTGAAATATTATACCGAAGCGTCAACAAAACCATACTTCAATCTCAAAATCGATTAACTAGGGGGCAAAATATGAACAAAGAAAATATTTACTTGGGGACTCCGGCAAAAGTACAAGAGTATAAGACCAGGTGTTCCGAAAAAGTAAGCGTCGTCTGCTTCATCGACTGCAGCCGCAATGTAAAACCTGGTCACATCCAAGAAAAAGTCAAGTGGTCAAAATAAGAACCGAGTACGATAGTAATGAGAGCCTTTTTCGTTCACATCACGCCATTTCTTTGTTTTGCCCTTCGCTCTGACTAACATTAGGCGAGGAACAATGACGACAATGACAGCTTCTTCACAATACACAGGCAATATGTCAGGGCACCTGTCCCGTGTATATCACATGTGTTTCTAATATGTTTCACTTATCAACACTTCCAATCGTAGATGTTTTTGCCATTACCAGAACAAACTGTAAAAGAGACATCATGGTGAAACGTATTTAATTTCCCATGTTTCCAAATAACACTTATCAAGTGAATTTCTTTAATAATATGAACAAACTATTTGGGAATCGCACTTTTATGACGGATAGTGATGTGTGCGCATAACAAGGCATTTCATTTTAATCGTTTTTCTTTGCTTTAATACCCAATTTTGAAACCTTAATGACAAAGTGACCTATATAACAAATTAAATCACGTCAACTTGAAATATTGCTTGTGTCGGTATCATCAACCACGAGGGTCTTTTAAAAACAATAAGAAAAATCATTAAAACCAAACATGATTTGTTACGAAAAAATACTAACGGGATAAAATGAATTCGTAGAGTTCTATATTTTTTTTACCATCGATTTAGTTTTCTTCTTTGGTGTTGTTTTATCTTGCTTTTTGAACCAGATATGGAATGCAGAGAAGGGCTTGTTGCTCGAGCTGTTTGGACAAATGAATAATTGCCAAAAGTGTCCAACGGAAGTGTTGGAAAAAATAAAATACTAGAATATCAAATGTCGGAAGCGAAAAGGGATCCACAGGACATTGCAGTAGTGTCCGGATCTTTATGGGTGGGATATCACTGAGACAGAAGTAGTGAAGTCACAGAGACAGAAGTAGTGACGTCACTGAGACAGAAGTAGTGACGTCACTGAGACAGAAGTAGTGACGTCACTGAGACGGAAGTAATGACGTCACTGAGACAGAAGTAGTGACGTCACTGAGACAGAAGTAGTGACGTCACTGAGACAGAAATAGTGACGTCACTGACACAGAAGTAGTGAAGTCACTGACACAGAAGTAGTGAAGTCACTGAGACAGAAGTAGTGAAGTCACTGACACAGAAGTAGTGACGTCACTGAGACGGAAGAAGTGACGTCAGTGAGACAGAAGAAGTGACGTCACTGAGACAGATATAGCAGAGGTCACTAAGACAGATGTAGCAGAGGTCACTGAGACAGAAGTTGTGACGTAACAGAGATAGAAGTAGTGAAGTCACAGAGACAGAAGTGGTGAAGTCAATGAGACAGAGGAAGTGACGTCACAGAGACAGAAGTAGTGACGTCACTGAGGCAGAAGTAGTGACGTCAATGAGACAAAAGAAGTGGGGTCACTTAGACAGAAGTAGTGAAGTCACTTAGACAGAAGTAGTGAAGTCACTGAGACATAAGTAGTGACGTCATTGAGACAGAAGTAGTGAAGTCACTGAGACAGAAGTAGTGAAGTCACTGAGACAGAAGAAGTGACGTCACAGAGACAGAAGTAGTGAAGTCACTGTGACAGAAGTAGTGACGTCACTGAGACAGAAGTAGTGACGTCACTGAGACGGAAGTAATGACGTCACTGAGACAGAAGTAGTGACGTCACTGAGACAGAAGTAGTGACGTCACTGAGACAGAAATAGTGACGTCACTGAGACAGAAGTAGTGAAGTCACAGACACAGAAGTAGTGAAGTCACTGAGACAGAAGTAGTGAAGTCACTGACACAGAAGTAGTGACGTCACTGAGACGGAAGAAGTGACGTCAGTGAGACAGAAGAAGTGACGTCACTGAGACAGATATAGCAGAGGTCACTAAGACAGATGTAGCAGAGGTCACTGAGACAGAAGTAGTGACGTAACAGAGATAGAAGTAGTGACGTCACAGAGACAGAAGTGGTGAAGTTACTGAGACAGAAGAAGTGACGTCACAGAGACAGAAGTAGTGACGTCACTGAGGCAGAAGTAGTGACGTCAATGAGACAAAAGAAGTGGGGTCACTTAGACAGAAGTAGTGAAGTCACTTAGACAGAAGTAGTGAAGTCACTGAGACATAAGTAGTGACGTCATTGAGACAGAAGTAGTGAAGTCACTGAGACAGAAGTAGTGAAGTCACTGAGACAGAAGAAGTGACGTCACAGAGACAGAAGTAGTGAAGTCACTGAGACAGAAGAAGTGACGTCACAGAGACAGAAGTAGTGAAGTCACTGTGACAGAAGTAGTGATGTCACTGAGACAGAGATAGTGAAGTCCCTGAGACAGAACTACTGATGTCACTGAGACAGAAGTACTGATGTCACAGAGACAGAAGTAGTGAAGTCATTGAGACAGAAGTAGTGACGTCACTGAGACAGAAGTAGTAACGTCAATGAGACAGAAGTAGTGACGTCACTTAGACATAAATAGTGAAGTCACAGAGACAGAAGTAGTGAAGTCAAAGAGATAGAAGTAGTGACGTCACTGAGACAGAAGTACTGATGTCACTGAGACAGAAGTACTGATGTCACTGAGACAGAAGTAGTGACGTCACTGAGACAGAAGTAGTGAAGTCACTGAGACAGAAGTAGTGAAGTCGCTAAGACAGACGTAGTGAAGTCACAGAGACAGAAGTAGTGACGTCATTGAGAAAGAGGTTATGACGTCACTGAGACAGAAGTTGTGACGTCACTGAGACGGAAGTAGTGATATCACTGAGACGGAAGTAGTGAAGTCACAGAGACAGAAGTAGTGACGTCAATGAGACAGAAGTAGTGACTTCAGTGAGACAGAAGTAGTTAAGTCACTGAGACAGAAGAAGTGACGTCACTGAGACAGATGTAGCAGAGGTCACTGAGACAGATGTAGCAGAGGTCTTTGAGACAGAAGAAGTGAAGTCACTGAGACAGAAGTAGTGACGTCACAGAGACAGAAGTAGTGACGTCACTGAGACAGAAGTAGTGACGTCAGTGAGACAGAAGTAGTGAAGTCACAGAGACAAAAGTAGTGAAGTCACTGTGACAGAAGTAGTGACGTCACTGCGACAGAAGTAGTGAAGTCACTGAGACAGAAATAGTGAATTTTTTTTTTTTTTTTTTTGTCAATTGTGTTAATTTTTTTATTTTTTTTTTTTTATTCAGATCTTGTTTGTACATGATAGTACACATTAAGACATCCCAACACACCCTAATAATAACGCATTCGTCTTCATCATCATCATCATCATCATCATCATCATCATCATCATCCAAAACTCAAACATAATCATCATTACACTGAGTAATGCAATAGTTCATCCTCATCACAGTCACAGAAATAGTGAATTCACAGAGACGGAAGTAGTGAAGTCACTTAGACAGAAGTAGTGAAGTCACAGAGACAGAAGTAGTGACGTCACTGAGACAGAAGTTGTGAAATCACAGAGACAGAAGTAGTGACGTCACTGAGACAGATGTAACAGAGGTCACTGAGACAGATGTATTGAAGTCACAAAGACAGAAGTAGTGACGTCACTGAGACAGAAGTAGTGAAGTCACTGAGACAGAAGTAGTGACGTCTATGAGACGGAATCAGTGACGTCACTGAAACAGTAGTAGTGACGTCACTGAGACAGAAGTAGTGAAGTCACTGAGACAGAAGTAGTGACGTCACTGAGACGGAATCAGTGACGTCACTGAAACAGAAGTAGTGACGTCACTGAGACAGAAGTAGAGACGTCCCTGAGACAGAAGTAGTGAAGTCACTGAGACAGAAATAGTGACGTCACTAAGACAGAAGTAGTGACGTCACAGAGACAGAAGTAGTGAAATCATTGAGACAGCAATAGTGACGTCACTGAGACAGAAGTAGTGAAGTCACTGAGACAGAAGTAGTGAAGTCACAGAGACAGAAGTAGTGAAGTCCCAGAGACAGAAGTAGTGACGTCACTAAGACAGAAGTGGTGACGTCACTGAGACGGAAGTAGTGACGTCACTGAGACAGAAGTAGTGACGTCCCTGAGACAGAAGTGGTGACGTCACTGAGACGGAAGTAGTGACGTCACTGAGACAGACGTAGTGACGTCCCTGAGACAGAAGTAGTTAAGTCACTGAGACAGAAGTAGCAGAGGTCACTGAGATAGATGTAGCAGAGGTCACTGAGACAGAGGTAGTGACGTCACTTAGACAGAATTGGTGACGTCACTGAGACGGAAGTAGTGAAGTCACTGAGAGAGAAGTAGTGAAGTCACAGAGACAGGTGTAGCAGAGGTCACTGAGACGGAAGTAGTGAAGTCACTGAGACAGAAGTAATGACGTCACTGAGACAGATGTAGCAGAGGTCACTGAGACAGATGTAGTGAAGTCACAGAGACAGAGGTAGTGAAGTCACCGAGACAGAAGTAATGACGTCACTGAGCCAGAAGTAGTGACGTCACTGAGACAGAAGTAGTGACGTCACTGAGACAGAAGTAGTGACGTCACTGAGACAGAAGTAGTGAATATCTTTATGCCAATAAAGTTTCACTGTTGGGTAAAATACTGGAGATTAATAATAATAATAATAGACTTTATTTAAACTTGATAACATGTTGAGCTTAAAGCTCGTCTTACACATGGTCAAGATACGTATGAAATATACAATATTTACAACGTAAAAGAATACATTTAATAATAATAAACAATTGGGGCACATATGATATAAAAGAGTGTCAGTAAAACTGATAAAACTGTACAGAAGGGTCTTGCAATGGCAAAAGTGCAAAAAATGACAATGACTTGGATAAATTCGAATATAAAACTTCCATATATACTGCGCTAAATTGCAAGATGAATCAGACATGCATACAGTCTGTTGAACTCAATCAATATTACCACACACTATATGATAATGTTCGGTGTACATGTACATACAAAGTGCACCAGGTTTAGATATTGAGATAAGCATTTGTCATTGACGATGTATAATTTACGGTCATACCTGATATAACAGTATATCGTGGCCCTTCACAACAACACACATAGGGCTTAGAAAATCAATATACAAAGTCCTTATGGATTCTTTTCGTCAACTTTACATGCGAATCATTTCTCATGTCAAGTTATTAGTAGAAAATTGTCATTTTTTACCTCAAATTTCATGAAACCGACATTTACGCAATATTACTTTATATACAGAAGAAATGGTTTGGCCATTCGTATCACAGTACCTGTACGCTTCTTATCAACAAAAGTACAGATACAGTTTAAGAAGCAGAGGCTTTCTCTTCGGGAACATCTGGTCTTATTCTCTTGTCCCTTTTACAAAAGTCGCCATGATAAACCTTTCTTTTGTTCCTATTTTGCATCTAGTTTAATCGATTATGAGTTCGGATTATGGTTTTGTTGACGCTTTGGTATTCTCTGATTTGTTTATTTACTTTTGTGATTTAATTGCCAAACATGCTGAAATTTAAAGATACAAACAGCGTCAATAACAAAAGAGCAAAACTCGTAAACAATTATTAAGCTATATTTATATAAACTGAATAAAAATAACAATACAAAATGTAATACTTACCTATACACAATATCACATCCATAAACACGAACAGCTCGCAAAACACAAAACAGTAAAATGTCATTTCGAGACTAATCCCATCCTGTCAACATCACCACCGCCAAAATATAAACACATAAATATAAAGCCGGACAAATAACAAAACCCGGAATTTCCTAAAAAAAATTTTTTAGACCAAACCTTATTATTTACATTGTATTTACTTACACTATGAAAGTGATATTATGGAAAAAGGAGTAACTATTTATTTATTTTGTTATAAGGTATTTACTTAATGTTGAAATATGTAACATAAGATGTGAATGTACGTACGTATGTATGGAATGGAATGTGATTGATGGAAATAAAAAAACATGAAAAAAAAAGTAAAAAAAAAAAAAAACAATTATTAATAACTCATCGTAACAGAATGTGCCATAGAACTATTGGATGATAATATCATCCGTGAATGTTTTAAATTATTAACCAAAGTACCCTTGTGACGTTAGTACATACAGTTCATTTACCTTTGCATTTCCCGATAATTCATATTTTTAATTTTTCTATACAGTTTGAATATTATATTAGTTACAATAGTACACCACAGATGAGTACAAAACTAAAGAAAAATAGACCTTATCTCTAGACATCTTAACAAGGGACACGTCTCAAACTAGTCACCATTTTGTTCACAAACACCTTTATCAACAAGTCACCACTTGTCCGTCACGGACTGAACAACTAATTGCAGAGTGATATTTTTAATAATGTGCCTATAGTTTAATCGATTTTTGAGATCAGAATATAATTTTGTTGACGCTTCGTAATTCGCTGAATAAGACATCACTGATGCTTCTGTTTGTGAAGGACTATTTCATTAAAACTAAACTACGGATTATATATTGCTACTCAAAAACACCACTTAAAAATAAATAAAAAAATCAGAGAATACCACAGTTTCAACAAAACCGTATTCTGAGCTCAAAATCGATTACACTTGAGACAAAAAATGAATAAAGGAGAAATTTACATTGATACCTTTGTAAAAGTACAAGAGAATAAGACAAGGTGTTCCGGAAGAGTAATCGTCTTCTGCTTCATCGACGACAACCGCCATGCAAATCTAGGTGAAGTGATAGTAAATATCATGGCCCGAAAGGTAGAACTGAGGCACAAGTATCAATTACAACAAACAAGCATACTCAAAAACGTCCATCTTTATTTCATACAAGGATGTAAAATATTGTTCAATGATGCCAAGATGGCGATCATAAAACTTGCAAATAGTCTTCATAAATCTATATCTCTCGAATCCCTGTGCTGTATGTAAAATCTCGATACATAAAGCAAGCCATAAAATAACGAATCAACTGCAAAATGTTAAAACCAAGTAAGGGATGTTACTACAATGTATCAAGAAATGGAAAGTCCACGATTAGAAATCAAAATCGGCATGTTTATTGTACAGTTTAGTAGTAAGCAATGAATTGAGACTGGTAGAGCTAAAAGGGTTCCCGGCAACGTCCTCTCTGCAAGAATGAAAACATACTAAAAGACGAGAATCATAGTACTTTCCATTGTACTAGATAACGCTTATCTAAGTTATCAGTTTCGAAAATATAAAATGGTACCACTTTTCCGATGAATTGGCCTCTTCATTAAGTCTTATGAACTGGGTAATGTTTTAAGTTAGATCAACACTACATGGATAATGCACATGCATTTCACATGTTTTGTTTGTATGCTTGGTTATAATATTTGCAGCTTGATCCCCACAATGTTTTTTGATTTAACAACAATAAAATTGGATTGAATTTGCAATATAGGTGGATGACTTACAAATGTATATCTGTTACCGGCCGGACGTGAAAAGATATGGGGTCACCTGCCCGACCACGTAGGTTTTCTCCGGGTACTTCGGTTTCCTCCTACAACAATAACCCTCTCACGCTTACAATTGGGCCAACAAGAATGTTTAATATAAGTTGGATATCTTGTGTCATAATTGCTGGAAAAGAAAGTTTATATGATATTATAGAAAATACACTACGCATTGTTTTATATCGGATGTGTTTTTTAAACTGAAATATACGTTATACACAAGCGGTTATCGCCAGTACCGTCAATGTTTGGTCGCTGTGTTCGGCGTCGTCATAGTAACTACAGAACCAATGCGATAATTTAATTGATATTTAACGTTAAACAGCAGATGGCCAGTTGTTAAATGCTATCTCATGGCGAGAGAACATCAAAATATATTTGAATTCGTGTGTGTTTTTGAATTTATCAAGTTTTGTATATTAAAAGCTTGAAAACATATAAATACAGTTTATACATATGTAAAAAGGATGCAAAAACCATTTCATATCATATTGGGATGCTGTGTATGTGTCTAGTGGTATTTATAGAATGTTTTGTGGTTTTCGTATATTTTCATAAAGGTTTTAGACTCATGTATCTTTATAATGTGTTTTTGAAAGTCAATTAATCGGTGTCTTGTTATTTAAACTACATATACCTGAAATGTCCTGTTGCAGAGATGAGGTCACCACTTAAACAACGTCGATTTCCTAACCCAACGGAAGGTCTCAGGTAAGAAAAGTTGTATAGTCGATTCGTAAGTAATGTGCCCCTTTTTGCTCTCAACATACCGGAAAAAAAGTTGTAAAAAGTATGATACCTTGTTGATTAGACAAGGGAACTTCATGTAATTTGATTCTTTAATGAATATTGAAGCAATCTCGCATTTAAAGACTTTGAGAATAAATAAGAGAATATCGAAGCGTAAACAAAATCATAATCCAAACTCAAAATCGATTAAACCAGGAGCAAAATATGAACAAAGGAAAGATCTACATGGAGACTCTTGTAAGAGTTCAAGATAATAAGACCAGGTGTTCCGGAAAAGTAAGCGTCTTCTGCTTTATCGACGACTCCTGCCATGTAAATGTAAATCTTTGTCACATCCATGTAAGCATCAAGTTCTCAAAATGAGAACCGAGTATCATTGTCAATCACAACAAGTAAACACAATTATGAGCATACTCAAAAACGTCCATCTTCATATCACTTAAAGATACAGAATATTTCTCAATGAGACAAAGATGGCGACCATAACAATTGCCCATTGTCTTCATCATCCTGCATCTCTCGAATACCTGTGCCACAAGTTTGTTCGTTTGACTCAGCAGTTGACATCTATCATAGAAATCTCGATATTCAAAACAAGCCCTAGAATAGCGAATAAACTGCGACATGTAAACAACATAAGATGGAGAATTAGGATGTTACCAACAAGAAAGGGAAAGTTCAAGATCGGAAAATCGAAATCGTCACGTCTATCATACTGTTCTATACAGTCCGTGTTGGTGGGGGACGAAACAGCTGTATGATGTATGATGGTAAGCAATGAATGGAGACTGGTAGAGCTAAAAAGGTTCCCGGCAACGTCCTTTATGCAAGAGTGAAAACATACTAAAAGACGAGAATCATAGTATTTTCCATTGTACTTATAACATTTATCTAAGAAATCAGTTCCGAAAAATATAAAATCGATATCAGTTTTCCGATTAACAAAATCTACAAATGTTATTATTAACTAATGAACCGCACCTGTTCCGGGATATCGGCCTCTTCATTTAGTCTTATGAACTGAGTAATGTGCTTAAGTTAGATCATTACTACATGGATAATGCACATGTATTTCACATGTTGTGTTTGTATGTTTGGTTATAATATTTGTAGCTTGATCCTCATTATGTTTTTGGATGTAACAACAATAAAATTGAATTGAATTTGCAATTTAGGTGGATGATTTACAAATGTATATCTGTTACCGGCCGGACGTGGAAAGGTATGGGGTCACCTGCCCGACCACGTAGGTTTTCTCCGGGTACTTCGGTTTCCTCTTACAACAATAACCCTTCCACGCTTACAATTGGGCCAACAAGAATGTTTAATATAAGTTGGATAACTTGTGTCATAGTTGCTGGAAAAGAAAGTTTATATGATATTATAGAAAATAAACCACGTATTGTATTATATCGGATGTGTTTTTTAAACTGAAATATACGTTATACACAAGCGGTTATCGCCAGTACCGTCAAGCGGTTATCGCCAGTACCGTCAATGTTTGGTCGCTGTGTTTGGCGCCGTCATAGTAACTACAGAACCAATGCGATAATTTAATTGATATTTAACGTTAAACAGCAGATGGCCAGTTGTTAATTGCTTTCTCATGGCGAGAAAACATCAAGATATATTTGAATTCGTGTTTGTTTTTGAATTTAACACGTTTTGCAAATTAAATGCTTGGAAATATATGAATACAGTTTATATATATATGTATAAAGGATTCGAGAAACCATTCTATATCATATTGGGATGCTGTGTATGTGTCTAGTGGTATTTATAGAATGTTTTGTGATTTTCGTATATTTTCATGAAGGTTTTAGACTCATGATTCTTTATAATGTGTTTTTGAAAGTCAATTAATCGGTGTCTTGTTGTTTACACTACATGTACCTTAAATGTCCTGTTGCAGAGATGAGGTCAACACTTAAGCAACGTCGATTTCCTAACCCAATCGGAAGGTCTCAGGTAAGCCAAGCTGTATAGTCGATTATAAAGTAATTTGCTTTCTTTTGCTCTCAACATAACGGGAAAAATTTATAAAACGTATGAGACCTTGTTGATTCTTTAATGAATATTGAATCAATCTCGCATTTAATGACTTTGAAAACAAATAAGAGAATACCGAAACGTTAACAAATCATAATCCAAACTCAAAATCGATTAAACCAGGGGCAAAATATGAACAAAGGAAAGATTACATGGAGACTCTTGCAAAAGTTCAAGAAACTAAGACCAGGTGTTCCGGAAGAGTAAGCGTCTTCTGCTTCATCGACGACACCCGCCATGTAAATCTTTGTCACATCCAAGTAAACATCAAGTTCTCAAAATGAGAACCTAGTATCATTGTCAATCACAACAAGTAAACACACTAATGAGCATACTCGAAAACGTCCATCTTCATATCACTTAAAGATACAGAATATTTCTCAATGAGACAAAGATGGCGACCATAAAACTTGCCCATTGTCTTCATCATCCTGCATCTCTCGAATACCTGTGCCACAAGTTTGTTCGTTTGACTCAGCAGTTGACATCTATCATAGAAATCTCGATATTCAAAACAAGCCCTAGAATAGCGAATCAACTGCGACATGTAAACAACATAAGATGGAGAATTGGGATGTTACCAACAAGAAAGGGAAAGTTCACGATCGGAAAATCGAAATCGTCACGTCTATCATACTGTTTTATGCTGTCCGTGTTGGTCATTGTTTGAGTAAAGATCGATTTAGGAAGCTGATTTAGGAGAGTCTGTTATGTATTTAATCTCAAGTTCTACATTACTACAAGTTCTACATTCTGCATTAGTTAAGAACTTTTGGATTCCCACCTTTTTACCCCTAGCATCACTGGATAGTCCTCGGAGGACGTAACAGCTGTATGATGCAGTTTAATTCAATTTTCGGCATATTCTATCTATTACTATATTTAAAAGGTGCAGCATATGTGTGTGTTACAACATCTTCAGCAGGGTATATACGATCGACTAAGTCAGCAAACTACAGACAACGCATCGTCGATATTAAATTGATAATTGAAATCGATTGGTCTTATTGCTAGATTTCTCCACTTTGAAAAAGAAAGGGGCATAACTCGACTTCGATGTCGACTGCTGACAAACAAACTAACGACACAAGGATTCGAGAGATGCAGGTTGAATTTAGTTTAATCCATTTTTACTTCGTATTATGGTTTTGTTGACCCTTTCTTATTCTCTGATTGTATTTTGTTATAATAAATTTTGCAAACCCTGAGTCAACATGATCAAGAGTATCCGTTTGAAAAGGATTCCCATATTCCGGCTTATGATGGATAGGCACGGCAAGATGTCTCGCTTATACCAGTTCAGCCTTTAATCATAAGTTCACATTGGGAGAGTTTCGGCCACGTTGTGAAATAGCTTACCATCCTCTATCAGAAAAACAAACACCCTGGCCAAATTCATGGAATATTTGAAGACGAACCTTTTCACGTCTGTATTTTAGGGACATGTATATACTATCATTTGTTTATCTAGTTTGTATTTATATGCATTTTTATATTATCACATATGAGCTTAGATTGTAATAACTTCTTTCTTTATGCATTGTAAGTATCAAATTATTACCACATGTTGTGAAGCGCTTGATAGAGATTTTACAAATTATATAGAGCGCTATATAAATGTTGTATATTATTATAACATGTACCGAAACAGTTTAATCGGTACAAAGGTCATCAATCCAAATACTCCAGAAAGGCCGACGTCCTCCGCTTAAAACATCGCCCCTAACATTTTCATCCTAGTTCATTGCCATTTGAGATCGCTTTGTTATATCCTTAGACTAGGGGAAGTTTCTTTCAGTTACAATCCTTAATTATCACTCCATATAGGGAGGCACGGTGATCTACTGATAGGATGCCTGGTTCGTGACCGAAGGGTTGCGACAGTACTTGTGTTGTATCCTTGAGCAAGATACTTAAGTTTATACTTCGCTTGTTTTAGTGTACTCAACTGTAAATGAGTACTTGTTAAAGCGGTTGATTAGAATCTCGATTTTTTTTTTCATTATCATTGTATACGTATTCTTACTATACAGATCGAATCCCTAAGCAGTTTGCTCTTTAGAAGTTTTCTTACTGACATGTTCATGGAGACATATTAGTATATGTTTCACTCAGTTTGTACGTATACTTGATTTAATCTGATATTGTGCTTGTAAAATAAGTCATTGTTACTTAAAAAAACACGAATCGAACACCTTCGAGACGTTAAAGTTTACTGCTTTATTTGCAATTATTCTATATTTGAAAATTATGATATTTTCTAATCATAGAGCTGGTCCAAATACCTATAGGGCTATAGACATTTTCTTTCAGCCGGTTTTGTTGCTTACGATAAGCTTAACGCTTTAGGTTCCTGTTAATCATCACCGACGAGTCCTAGAAGGACGAAACAACTGTATGTTGCAGATTATTCACTTTTCGGCTCCACAGTATCTTATCTCATTTTAAATCATTAAGGTGCTACTCTCTTATTTGTCTTTTGTACAGTTTATAGAGAGAGTACAAGTAGTTGGTAGACTCTGCTGCTGGACGACTTTACAATCCCCGAAGTTTGTCGTTACATTTTAACTGCTTTTAATTCATTTTGCTATTTGCACGTTTCAGAATACATACATGTATATCAAATTGATTCAACTTATTCAATATTTGAAAATCATGGATAAGTGAAGTTCCATATATGAATTTGAATGTTTACTTGGATGTAACCAAGATTTACATGGCGGGTGTCGTCGATGAAGCAAAAGACGCTTTCTCCTCCGTAACACCTAGGCTTATACACTTGTACATTTACGAGGGTCTCAATGTTAATATTTCCTTTGTTGATATTTTGCCTCTTGTTTCTTTTTTTATTGCAGGAATGAGGTCACGAATGAAAAACTTCGATTACCTAAGGATGACGTAACACACACATATGTTGCACCTTTTAAATTTAGTAATAGATACAGCATGCCGAAAAAATGAATTAAGACTGCATCATACCGCTGTTTCGTCCTCCTAGGACTCTTCAGTGATGCTAGGGACCAAAAGGTGGGCATCCAAAATGTCTAAACTAATGTAGAAGCAGAAGAGTCAGATGCGTAAAACCCCTTTATGAATTTTGAACTCGCAATGTTAAACTATCGAACTCTACTACGATATCCAATTTTTTAGGTTCCTTTTTGATTTCAGCAACTATGAAAGTGCGTTTGACTATTGAAATACGCCAAAAGGACAATTCGGATCTTAAATGAACATCAAATTAATCTTGCATTTACCGGCTTAAAAGTCGATTTTTCCCTTTTCTTTTCTTCAGAGAACAAATCTAGCAATTAGACCGATCAGAATAACTTGTCATTTTTATAAATGCTGCCATGATATATTTGGCATTTACTTTATTAAGCCCGGTACCAGTTGTTCAAACAGATATCTTGATCAACACTGAATACATGATCAAGAGGTTATCTTTGACGTATCCGGTTAAATAACAAGACCCCCCTCATTCGGTCTTATGATGGGTACGCGAGGAAACATGTCTCGTTAATACTAGGAAAGACTTTTGATTTTAACATAACTAAAGTGTCCAGACTCGGGTATGTTTACCGGTAAAAGCGTACCGAACAGTCCACTGCTTAAAGCATCACCCCGCCATGTTCATCCAAGTCAAATGTCATTGGAGATGTCTGCCATGCCTTTAATCCAGCGGAAGTTTCTAACAGTTACCATACTTAAGTATCACTTCAAGCAAGTATTCTCACTTAGATTCTTTATATAGAAACATGGCGGGTTTTTTTTTTTTTTTTTTAAATCATTCGATATTTGAAACAAGCGAAATGTGTTAGGGCACTGCCTTATCTAGATATGGACATTTCTGTCGACCGTTTTTAGTATCTCAGTCGTCTTGGATTTACGTTTCGTAGAAAGACGAAATATTGCAATGTCTATCTAACGGCAATTGTTATACAGGTTTATTATGATTAGTTATTGACAAAATAAGCTGCATTATTTAATATATACAATTACAATGTATATAATGCAACGTCCATATATTAAGCACGGGTACAATTACGACAGGAAATTCACATTTTAACCTTCGGATCAACAACACTAAGTGTATATGATACATTGTGTTTAATATATTATAAGAAACACGGAAACACAAATGACGAAGGAAGACAATTTTTTTTACTCGTGCCCTATCCGGGCCTCGAACTCACGATCTCCGGCACCAAATCGCCTAGCCAGAAATACCTTCGGCCGTTACCACTGCGCCAACTCGACATCCCCAAAAAAGGATGTTTTGAAGTCGCAGTGATAGACGGTCCGGTATTCTGACATGATCATGGTGGAAATCGTCTATTATAGTGATGTGAACACCTGGATCGCAATGCATATACATACATGGATACGAATTGTACAAGATTACATATATTAAGCACCGCCATGGGTACAATTACGACAGGAAATTCACATTTTAACCTTCGGATCAACAACACTAAGTGTATACGATACATTGTGTTTGATATATTATATAAGAAACACGGAAACACAAATGACGAAGAAAGACAATATTTTTGACTCGTGCCCTATCCGGACCTCGAACTCACGATCTCCGGCACCAAATCGCCTAGCCAGAAATAACGTCCATATGTATACGATCAAGGGAGAGGTCTTAAATAGGCTTTCAGCCTGTTGTCAAATCCTTTTGACATCTTGTCAATAAAATTTGTTGAAATGAAATGAAAGAGGAAACAATTGCATGGTGCAGTTTAATACATCAATGTTTTTTACATGAATGTTTTTCTGAATATTAAAGGTGTTGTTCTTGTCAGTTGTACAAACCGTCTTGAACAATACATAAAGTAATACACTATAATACGTTTATTTCTGTAATATACAAATCGAAAAGTTCATATGAAAAACAAAATCAATCAAAAGTCGATAAACTTTATTTAAGATAAACATCAGCAATACAGGACAATGATAACAATAGTGGTGATAACAGGGGTTGGAAATCAGAGAAGTATAAAAAACAAATATAAATCATTATGAATTAATAACAAATTATAACTGAAATGCATAACTACTGTATAATATCTCATTATTAACAATACTCAATTTTGTGTAGAATAATTCAGTTACAGGTAGTTGAGATTGTGGTCCAATGGAAATTTATATTTGTTTTGTTACAGATATGTTTTCGAAGATGAAAATACAAAATTGTATCCAATACTGCATCAATATAAACAGATAGCTTCAGAGGATAAATTGAAGACATTAAGCCATATCAATACTGACCACGACATTTTAAAGAAATCTTGATTTTTTTAAATCGATATTTTCACTAATTTACAAGTAACGAGTTGAATTAAACTATTTGCACTCGAGAAGCCTAAGCGATAAACTAATATTTGCTACTGAGACATTTGTTTCTCAGGCAATGCGTCGTTACTTTTTTTATTTTTGACAATGCAAAAAAAGGTTGCTTTTAACTATTCCTTTGCATAAATGTTATTTTAACTAATTTCAAATAATGTGTTTTAATCCTAATAACGGCCCGTACTAAGTACGTGTAGCTGTTACTGTTGTTTTGAGCTCGTGTTAGTACAAAGGATCATGAAATATTTTCAATTTAATGTATCAATTCATTAAGATTATTTGATTTAACTTCAAGTATCGGCCATATGATCTACTATTCTGATATGCTGTATAATATAATAAAAAAAAAACCATCAGACTGATATATGCCTATCTTTCTCTGTTGTTTCCTTGAATAGCATGAAAGTAAGCTGCTAATTTTAGGAATAGCATTTTTCAAAAAGATAAGCTTTCATGTTTTTAAAGATAAATGTATCTAGAAAAGAAATTTAATAATAATAAGTTTTATTGTTCTATAACAATTGTTCAATTTACACGAACTATAAATAAATAAAACAGACTAATGAACACATCAAAAGAAAAATGCAATAAACATATAAAAGTACAAATTCTAAGATCGGCTATCTAACTGATAACTTGTCGAAGTAATCTAATAACAGAGTTGTTGAAATGTTAAAAGACTGGTCACTACGTCTGAATCCCTGCAAAATATGGCTCTATTTTTCTTAAAATAAGAAAAATATTGTTAAAAAAGACTAAAATATCATAAAAGCTGACTACACAAAACAAAATAAATAAACGTTAAAACACATTTGTCCAAATAATGTAATAAATATTTTCTATTCCGTACTATTTAACACCAATTGTGCTTATTTGTAAAACTACAAAACATTAATGAATAACTTCATAGAGATGTGTTACAGTAATCAATAGGACCTATACACCAAGCGATGTTTCTCCATAAACGGTATAATACTCGACACCCTGTAACCGTAATACATGTATCTTGTATACTTCAACCACGTAATATCCACATTAACAGGGAAGAAATGAAACTTGTTCTTCATATCACAATCTAGAACACGTATCATAAATGAAGGCTTACGTTAACTGCATTTTATGTTTTTCGGTCAAACTGATTTTAGTGATTAGATAATCTATTCGAAATCCATTTCTACAAATGCATCTACTTATCATGTACTTCAATCTGCTCACCAAATGGTTTTGTTGATTTTTGTTTGCATTTTTCTATATTTTACAAGTAAAATATGAAATAAATCGATGTTGCTTTCTTCAACATAAATTTACAAACATTTTTCAAAATAAATATACAAACTCATTACAAGCATAAATGCAATATTCTTTTGTTAATCATATTAACATATGTTGCTATTATTCAAAAGTATAAAGAACGAAACTTTTGAATGCAATGAGAACTTTAAGATGTCTTCAAAAAACAAAAACAAAAACAAAACATCAACTGAAAGCTTTGTTGTAATAGGTGCAACAGCATGAACAGAGACATTTTTCACCAATAAGAACGTTTTCTTTATTACACACGTTAACTTATACCCCTAAAGTAAGAGCGACACACATTGTTTAAACATCCCAATTCATACAGAACTAATTTCGCGTTTTTATATGAATCGTTTATTTCGCGACGATTTAATTTCGCGATCTACACAGTTATTAATCCTATGTGAAAAAAAGACATTGGAGTGAACGCCTATTGTGTAATTAACATGCCATACGAAACAAATTGTTTACAACATTACATGAATAATGTAAACAATACACATATTCCAGTTTTAGACTCTTCAACATATGTAAGACATTCTTGTTATTTCAAAACGCTAATTAATTAGAAACTTCTGCAATGAACAATTTGCTACCAGATATACTTCATATGAATTTTTATTCCATAAACGCACAAAATATCAGTATAAACATTTCTTCAGTGAGAAACGATAGGTAATCAGAGACAAGGACAAAAGGCCTGATTGACATCACAAAGACACATTAATAATTCAGGGTCCATCTGTCCCAATGACCTATCGTTGCTTATCTACATAATATCGAATGTGAAATAACTGTAAACGAATGAGAAGGACCCCGTGTTGACTATAGACTGTTTACCGTCTCTAGAATAGTATACAGTTATTAAAAAAATAGTCAAATCATTTTGATCACTTGGATTTCTGATCCTAAGTTTGAAACTAGGGGGAGATAAGCTAGTAGTAAAATAAAGTAGAGAAATTCTCTATAGAAACTTGGGGGCTGGTATCTGTCTACGTGTTGACCAGAAAGCTTAATCAGTAAAGGCGGTAGTACAACAATCCAGTTTTTAAAACCCATAATCTCTCCCTTCCTCCCCTATCCTAGAGTGTAATAATATGTTCACAAAAGTCAAAATATAGTTTTCTTTCCAAGATGTTTTAAGCTATTCTGGTCAGAATAAACAATTTCAAAATGTTTCCATATACCGGTAGTCAAATTTTGGGTGATATATGGGGATCCTTAGTAGACATTTAAAATTACTTCAATATTACGGTGTATTTCTAATCTACTGGATGGAGTACAGACAAACATTAGTTAAGGGTGGATACTTTAAAGGCCCAATAAACGTAACTTTCGGCAAATCTTGATGCGAAAATCAAGCCTTATAAGTTTTTATATTTATGGATTTAGTTAAGATTAACTGATATCTGCTATGTTCAAGATGAAATCTTACGCGGTTACCGGTACAGCAGCAGTTGAAACTCGATATTTGTAAACACGCGTCCATTTTGAACCGTCTTCTCACTCCAGTTTGTTGTTGAAGTGGGCCCCACCTGAATTATTTTCAATTCTTTTGATTTTTCTGTCAAGACTTTCATGTTAGTTACTGCTCGGGTTTACTTAGTTTTAGGCTTATTTTTGCACGGTTATCAACTGAATTTTGTTTTAGAATTTTTAAAAGTTACGTATATTGGGCCTTTAATTGATAACAAAATGGAATTGCCATGAAGAACATTTACACATTGAGACACATGTAATACAGAAATATATAACTAGAGACAAAATTGTTAAGGAAATCAATGATCAATATATCAAGTACTCTCCTTTATTCATATTATACCATATTATATATGATAAAATAACGTTATTAACAATACACGTAGATCCGTCGGGAAGATTACATTATTACAATTATGTAGATTTATAATCAGCAGTAGCACAACACACGTACAGCATCTTCTGAAGCTGACTGTAAGACGCGGTCACTGACCCTAAACCTGTGATGGGAGCGGATCAGAGTATCGGTGATCAGATCAGAGTATCGGTGGTCGGAGTATCGGTAATCCGAGTATCAGTGTCTGTGTGTGCTAGTCTCGGTCACAGATCTGGACGTCAAAGATCTGGACGGGACGAGTTGTTAGATCAATAACACAGTAGACAAACAGCCATTCAGATCGCATTACACTTACCGGTAAAATAGACATTTGTCTTGATCAGGATTCACTGCTAGCGAAATCTTAACAGTCTTGACAAGTTCCTAAGATAATATACTTATATGGTTTAAATCATACCTGTACAATATACAAAGCTTTCGTGATGTAGTTACAGTTGTAAGATTTTACCTTGAGTACAATCGGTCAATGATGGCCATGATCCACACATGTACGCCTGTTGTTGATATGATCACCAGTTACCATTGAATAAGGCAATAAGACACTATCTCGCATGTGTCTTTAAAGAATGATGAATTACTGACAATTTACGCTCCATAGACTATATAGGAGCGATACTAATATGCAAGAGCCTGTTATCAAAACATCGGATTTTAGTTGATATCATATCAAAGCAATACCAGTAAACTGGTAATATATAATCATGAGCATTAATTCAAGGCTTGATGTTCACTGAATATCAGACAAAGCAGGCAACATCAACAAATGGATTTGTTCTTTTCTTCAATCTTTATGTGTTAAGACGGAACTCATCGAAATATTTCATCACAAAAGCATACCTCAGAGAATACCATTCAATAATGAAAAATGACAGATATATCAAACTTGTTATGTAATAATTTTATACAAGGGGAGTGGGTTATGATATTTTATTTCCTCAAAATATGACTATAACTATTAACACTCAGATGATAGCACCAGAGAATATGTTAACACAGAATCGTGAGCAAAGCATTACAGAAGCATTATATCGATAAGTTGGGAGGGGGAACACAGCAACATGTTACGCTTGAAATTTCATTTGTTGACATTTTTTCCTTACATAACACGTTAAATAGCACACTACAAAAGACCAGAACATACAAAACATTCATGGAATTAGAAATAAAGACAACAGGATGCTCATTGTGTATATTGTACAGATAATAAACGTCCTCTCTGGACACCATTATTGTTACAGTAAATACATAGAAGACATAGAGTGTATCTATATATGCACAATTCAAATGTTACAGGTTATACAAATCACTAAATTGTTCAAGCAAAATATTGCGCCATACCCAGAAAAAAATGGTTCAACAAATATTGAAAGATTGTCACAATATGAAATACAATATATTTATCAGTATTATCGGGTGCATATTTACTTTTTTTTTTTTACTTTCTGAAATCTTCTGAACGTAATAAACTTTCAGTAACGCCAATAAATATATATACCAAAAACCTTTTGAACATTCTCGCAAATATATTGTCTTATTTCAATAAGAAATATTTTTAATGAAAAATCCTGGGCATGTTTCCATGAATTGTCGTTATCCTAAAAATTGTCCTCACATTCCAAGATTCGAAATCAAACTTTCAGAGCAAGAACAGTCTCTATATCTATGTCTTCATGTTCCCCACTTTAATGTAACTGTTCACAACTATAATATTACTTCCATTTTTTTTCTCATTCAAATGTTTTAAGAAATGTAAATTACGTACAGCACTTCTAAAGATGTCAATAACTTTACTTGAAACATTTCGAAAGATTTCAATTGCTTTACGTAAAAAACTTTAGAAGATTTTGATAAATTTACGTGAAACACTTTATAAGATGTTGATAACTTTACGTAAAACACTTTATAAGATGTTGATAACTTTACTTAAAACTCTTCGGAAGATGTCGATAACTTTACGTAAAACACTTCGGAAGATTTGAATAACCTTACGTAAAACACTTATGAAGATGCCGATTCTTTACGTACAAGAAATATCTGCCCTACTCGCCTCCTCTTCTATACTCCTCCTCCTGATCGTTCCACTGATATCTTTTCTCGGTCTTGCATCATCTGTGCTACTTGACCAAATCTTGAATTGGCCACGTGTCCACTTTTTAATGCACTCATCAGCTAAAACAGCAAAAACAGAAAGACATACTAATAATTCTTCAACTTCTTTAGCGAATGTATCTTTATGAATATCAAATTTAATGTAGAAAATGTTGGCTTTAAATTTGATCATACATTTGTATATCAATTAAGTCTTTTGAAATATTCTTTCCCTTTTAATGTATTATTATTGTAATTATTTTTCGTATTTGTCGTAAAAGAATTTTGAAACCTGCGTTTAACTACACATTATAAGAAATGGACCAATTCCACCTATGAGATGAGCTTATCAAAAACGTCCGATTTTCTCTTTTGTCCCTTCAAGTCATTTCTTTTTGTCCCTTTTTTCATATTTGAATTTCCAAGTGAATTAAAACATTTATGCAGGTGCGTTAAATACTGATATTTAATACCATGGAAACAGATAACTCTGATAAAGCATTCAGTTTTATTACTAGCAAAATATAAAACCGTGGTAAATAAAACCTTTTATTTACTTTAATTACAATAAGAGCAATACAATGCTTTACCTTATCTAACAATGGGAGCAAAACAACTTTACTTTTGCATTGTCTGTTGGAACTTCAACTTCATATATTTCACGAATTCAAATATGTGCCTTAATTATTCAGAACCTTGGTTAAATACGGTTTCTTCAATGGGGTACAAAATCATCTGATGTTGGTTTATGTTATAAGGAACATAATTATATGTATCATATGTTACATAACAATTGGATAAACATTTCGAATTAACATCAAATCTGCTATCAGTGTTATCAAGTACTTACAGTGAGATACACATATATTATGCAAACTAAAATTCAAAATACTATCATTGACCTTGTAACATGTTAGAAAAGAGACTTTAACTAAATTTGATCGATTTAAAAAAACATACACTTTGACTTCTGTAGACTTCTAGTCAAAATGTGCTTAGCGTTTACTAAAGAAAGAAATGTAAGTAAGACACTTGAAATTGTATCCACACAACAAAAAGATGTAAGATCATAAAGAAACCTCCAAATGAGTCAATATTTATTGCAGCACGTTTGCCTTGCTCTCTATATATTGGAAATACACACACATAAATTAATCAGTACTAGAGCAAAATTGAATTATCATTAAATCTATGCATACATTAACACTACAGTGTATCTAACATTATAGAAAATCCTTCGTTGTTCTTAAAAAAGAACACCTACATCATGTTAGGAAGTCTATTAGTAAAAAATCATCCTCGATATATGCAGGGTTACATTGATCACCTCCGCCTGAACGCGAGCGTAACCCCGGGATATAGAGATGGTAAATTATAAGAGAATCCGATCTTATTACTGGAATGATTTTTAAAATTTTATTTTTAATCATATTTGTAGACATACTCATGGAAGTTTACAATTGCTATTTTGAAACTGTTAAAATTTAGCAGTTCTTAGATTGAGTCTAATATTCATGCATGTATCTAGTATCTGATTCACTTTTTCTTATAAATGTGTGAATGCCTGGATGGCTTTTTACATAGTTTCAAAAATAATTTATGTTTTTTTTTTATATATATTATTTTTTGTTTGTTTGAAACTATCACTTATCTCAATCTTCAAACGTTCATTTCTAATCATGTTTTTCCCTCCAAAATACTATTGCATACTACTCTGGATAAGTTAGTGTAAGCAAGAATTAGACAGTAACAAACACATCACGTCAGACCTGCATAATCAAATGGTTAACAAACCAACCACACAATCATATTACTTAGTTCTTTTTTTGGTTTTTTCAGAGGACTTTAGTACCAGACTATTTTGAAAATATTTTCTTTTTCAATTTTTTTTTTCTTAATGTATACACTTTTTTCATTTTCTCTTGTTCTGACATATTCTTTAAAGACAGTTTATGCCAATGAGTGCATGCATTAGCTAGACAATTATGATCATCTGATAGAGGAAACAGGTAGGAAATTCTTTATGTATATACTGAAGCTTATTTCTAAAACTTTGGAGATAGACTTAAAAGTTCATGTTCACAGTCAGATACTTTAACAGTTCATGTGGCAACATTGCAATTCAGAAATCCTTCTCATTTTAATTCCTCAAAAAATCGTATCACAGCACAGCTTATAACATGGAATATGAGGAGTAACACAATGGGTTAAATGGTGCCAGACAAAAACGTCTATCAAAAAACAAAAAAGGTTAAAAGGAAAGGGGGAACTGTGCCAACGAAATTTGGTTTATTGTTATCATCTGTGTGTGTATCTAACGTTGTATCACTCATGAAATGTAAAGTAAATGAAAAATCTCTCTCATATTTAAAAAAAAAGATCTTAATTACCAGTAATTTTCTAATTATATAATATCTGTTTTAAAAAAATGAACAACTCAGCAAAATATTGATCAATATTTTAATCTATATATATTAGAAATAAATCAAAACTAATTTAAAGTTTCTTATTATCAGGAAGGGATCGATCCCAATCCAAATTGTTTTGATTATCAATAATTTATTTTAAGTTTAAAATTATTTACTATTTAACATCAAGCAATATGAATTTTAAGCAATGACATTTCATACATCGTTGAATATTCATAATTTGTGCAGAGAATATCAAAAGTATACATGCTTTACTTCGGTAACCTGTGTATCATAACATGTTGACGACATCTAGATCCCAATAAAGATAATAACTCACAGTTCTTAGATGTTGAGAAGCCTTATTTCTATATATTATGCGTGTTTGCTCAGGTTCATCTTTCTATATATTATGTTTTATTTCAGTATTCTGTTTGTCATATAATAGCTCTGGAATCTAATATTTGCTAGCTTTCTATTACTAACAAATATTCTTGTATTTTGCTTGTATAACTGAATTTGACTGAATATATAAACCCTGCTGGTGGATTTTTTAACCTACATAGTCACAGTAAATCTCATTGATTAGTGGCACAGTACATAATATATACATTTTCATAGTACACAATTTGAAAGTATACCGAACTAGTTTAATTTTACTTCTAAATTAATAAATTATAGGGGTTTTACGCAGCTGACCCTTCTGCTTCTACATTAGTTTAGACATTTTGAATTCCCACCTTTTGGCCCCTAGCATTACTGAAGAGTCATAGGAGGACGAAACAGCTCTATGATGCAGTTTAATTCATTTTTTTCGATATACTGTATCTATTACTAAATTCAAAAGGTGCAGCATATGTGTGTGTTATGTCATCTTTGACTGAATAAATAAACCGTCTTTAAAGGCTATTTGAGATTCATTATCTCAAGAAAGATGTTAATTGTACCAACATAATATCAAACAGGTACAGGTAAAGCTACAAATGTACTCGTTTAAATAAACAAAGCCCCACACCCTATCCATATACATGTGCACATTAGGCCTCTAAAGAAAATCACAAAGAGGGGCGGAATCACGATGACATATCAAAGCTGAATGTTAATTAAGGAAGCACCACAGCACAGTTGTTCAAACGTGTGATCTGAAGGTCAAGGCCATCACCAATCACACCATCAGTGATAAAAATAGGAATAAGGCAAAGGCCTTAAAAGAGGGAAGCTTTAGTATAATTCTGACATCTACAGAGAACTATTCATGATGAAATTTACTGATACAGAAAGAGATAAGAATTCCATAATTCAATCGCGGCAAGTTGAAACCAAAAAACTTTTGAAGCAACGACAGACAGTTAAATGCAACAGCCATCAGATGAAAGATTTTCTGGTGTTCATTGTTTTCAATATTCCGGATATAATCAATGATTTATAATTAGGCCAAGTGTGACGTGTTTCCAGTTTCCCCACTGGAGGGCTACTATCGGACGAAAAAAAATAAAGGCAATGTTTAGCAAGGGGAAGCAACTGTACTAATGCACAAAGCAACTGTACTAATGCACGCTTGTTACCAGTCGAGTGCTACATAATACATTTCAAAAGAAAGCTACCTTGCTATAATTTTATTATTTTTAGACCACTGAATAAGATAATGAAACCACAAACTATCTTACTTTGAAATAAAGTTACTTTTTAAGAGTTCAGTAATTTGTGCAATCTCCATTTTAAATCTTAACTTTTTTTTCAAAAAAAGGGGGCAAATTACAAGACTTTTTACTGTATGAATTTTAAGATGATTACACATAACTGCAATACACAAGTTTTTACGATATAAATGTTAAGATGATTACATATTACTGCAATTCACAAGTTTTTACAGCATTAATTTTAAGATGATTACACATTACTGGAATACACAATATGCTCTTTGCTTTATAATCATCAAACATTTGCTGGAAAACATAGTTTTAAAAAACATAACACTGTTCTTGACATAACTCACTAAATGCTCACTGCAGTAGACCAATTCAGTGAATCATATTTATCGAGTGGTAAATCAGGGGAGGTAAGTTAGAAACCAGGTACTCTGGCTTCCTCTCACAATAAGACCCCTGGCACGCTAACATCTGGGCCAACAAGAATGATTCATAGAAGTCATATAACCTGTGTCATAATTGTTGTAAACTAAATAAAGTGTATTTTAAAAAAGTAAATGCAAAACTGAACTTTAAGTATTAGTTCTATCACATTCTATAAATTGACAAAGACTTCTCAATCATCATGAATGTCGTATGAGCTATTCGATTTATATTCGTTTTTGTATCATTTCATTCCAAAACACCTTTTAAGTTTTGTTAATTTCATCATCTTATCAGTATTCTGTTCCATTTGAATTATTGTTAGTAATTTCGTTTTTTAATCATTCTGTTATCTAATTCTTTGGATTGTTACGGAGGGTAGAAAAACAAGAAATGTTAATGATGTGATTGGCTTTGACCTTGGACCTCACAAGTTAATGACGGATAATGTCTGTGAGTACCATGTGACGTTTCTTATGTTCGCCTATATCGTCTGACTGACTTTCCCAGTGATCGTTTAGAGACACCGCTATATTTACATAGTACATCAACTACAACAGTCAAATACAAAACAGCATGATAGCAGAAACCTGCCTTGCATGGAATTTGCTAGAAACGAAGGCAAGGCAAAAAATATTGAAAATTCAAAAGGTCAAAGAAATATTTAGTATTTGTAGAAGCCATTTTTTCACTTTTGTTATATTAGCATCACCATGAAATGCATCCAATAACTTATAACACCCTAATAGACAAAATGTTTTTAGGTTTACTTTTAGCAATATTTTACATTTTGGCCGAGCCTATATCATAACCTTCATTTGCAAATATTCATAGCTGAAAGAAATTAATTCTGAACATATTTTTGGTCATAAACTTAACTGATGAGAACAAAGTTGATACATAATGAAACAGATGATGTTGTTTTATGTGTTATTGTAGATTCAATCTAAGTTGTGAATTCCAAATATAAGGTGTACCTACAAATTGAGAATACGGTGAAATGACTCCAAATCTTTAATGAATATACAGATGTCAAAGATAAATCAAGCAAATATACAGAGAGCAAGTGATAGAAATATACTGTCAAATAAAATAAAAAATATTTTGGATATATCTTTTTATGTATTCGGTGCACAATGTACCGTTGATGTTCGTTTGGATTTCACCAGCTGTAACAACCCAACATGCCTCAGTTCTCGTTATAGCTCTGTCAGTCATTGTATGTACCAAATGTGTGGTGGTGAATATTAATGTCATGCATTAAATATTCTAGTTTGAAATATTCAGAAATGAAAACAGCCAATTGTGAAAAGAGGGAAAAACCACATTTTAAGGAGTTTTAATGGGGAATTTAAAGAATAAAAATTACAGAAAATTATTGCTCAGTTAGGCTATGATCCCCTCACAGTACATTAGTAAACAACAACTGTAAACAGAGTCTATAACAAGAACTGGGGCAGAGAGTCACAAACAAAAAAGAAAACAGATAATTATAAAGTTAACATAACTGTCTTTTAAATTAAGAAGTTTTACAAAAGAATACATCTAGCATTAGTGAGACTGAAATATAGCATTAATTAACAAACTTAAGTAACAAAACATTGAACTGGAAATATGAAAAAAAGAAAAATCAATCACTTGTAACCAATATGAAACCCTTTCTTCAATTGTGCACCAGCTGTCAAATTAGGCCAAAATATATGAGAACCCAAATTAGAAACAGATCTAGATCTCCCTACAGAAACTAAATGTACAAAGGGCGTTTCGGTAAATATGAAAAACAAAATCCTATTTGAAACGGAATTTGTTGCAAAATGTGTTTATGAAATACAGCAATGTTTTTTTAAATTAGAAAATGTTTACAATACCTTAACCTGACCCAATTTTGAAGGAAACAGAGTTAACAAAACCTATCTTTCAGTGGACTTGTTGCTGAGTGCTGGACTACTGATATTAGGTTAGTAAGATACTATACATACTGTACAACATGAAAATTGTATTGTACAGTCACTTAATTTGCAGTTATATTGATTTTGAGAAACTGCATTCAAATTTTCATCGGAATGCTATATGAACAATTTACCTGACTCGCATGTAGCTTTGGATTGCAAAAATTTGTGATCGATAAAATACCAATTACATGAAACCACCAAAAAAAAGGGCCAACAAGTATTTCCTGTTATACAGTAACTAACAATTCTGTAGGTATTTTGGCCTAAGCTGTAACAGCTGAAGTTAAAGTGACAGTCTCACTCGTCATCAAGAAGGGAATCCAAGATTGACACGATTTGGGGCAGCTTGGAGGTTTGAAGGCCACGCCCATCCTTTTTGTGAGCCTGGACAGCACTAAGTAGCTATTTATAAACCACAAAATGTCTTCATTTATTTCATCTTTATAAATATATAATTTATATAGCTATATCACACCATCATAGAAACTGTGGCCACCACCACGTATTGATACCAACAGTTTACTTAATTGCTCTTTCTGAATTTGTGAAGTAATTTACAAAGAAGATTTGGAATACCAGTATCCAGAACAGATTTCAAGCTCAAGACAAACAAACTCATATTTAACTAATCAACCCCTTTAAACACATTTAAACCCACCCAATTAATAGGTAAGAATAATCTATTAATAAATTTCAGGAGTGAAAGAGACCAAACTGGTGATGTCATTATATAGTCAAAGTTAAAGACAGTTAGCTACAGTATCGTTGTACATTCAAGTATTTTATAAACAGATTATATATCTTACATGCAACTAAATAAAGTATATGTTTCTAAACAAACACATGCCCTCACTCCTACTGGTAGTGGAGTTGAAAGTAAAAGTTAAAGAATACCAGAGTGACATGTTAATGAAGCTTAAGCCTTATTGAAGAGATGTATATCTACTTATTAAGTTTGAAACTTTAATCATTATGTTATTTCAACTGATGCGGACCATTCTTGAAACAAGCTTGTTGGCCCAGATGTTAGTATAGAGGGTGTCTTAAAGTTTGTATTAAAGTCGAATTAAGAGAAAAAGATCTATTGCAAAATTACACTGTAAATTTCTGAATATCCTAATGCTCTAATGAAGGGCTAAGGCCTATTCTTAAAAAAGTAATTTTTAACTTAAATATTGAAGAAATGATCCTTTATAAATACTAAATACAGAAGAAATTCTTTATCTTGACTATGACACTCAAACTTCACATAAAATATTCAAGTACTCAGTCAGATAACTCAAAGATTTTGCGGCCCTAGATATTTCACATTTTTATGGGATTTTTTCTTGTTTTATTCATCATGTTTTTTTCATGACTTCTAAGAGCAGCGTATAGATAACGTATCATGGTATACAAATTTCTTAATTTCACCAGGACTATTTTCAGATTAGTTTACCTGTAGAAAATCCTCTTGCATCTTTCATTAACAAATTACAATGTGGAATGTCTGAAGATTTACATAGGAAATATATTTTTACCTGAAGCGAAAATCCCATAACATGGACTTTCACTAATGCAATTGAGAATGTCCTAAGAGTTTGATAGACCAGCCTTACCTGTAAGAATTCTCCTAGATCTACTTGAGCATTTTTGTTTAAGTCCACTTCGTTCAGGATGTCATGAAGCTGGTCCTCTGTTACTCGTTCCCCGATTTTCTACAATAAACAAGTAAAAAAAAAATTAAAAGAAAAATCTATTTTTGGACCAACAAGGGCTGTACCATAATTAATCATGGGGGGGAGGGGGGGGGCAGCTGTATCAATATATCATGGGCGGTGGGGTTATCAATTTGTAAGTAATTGGAGAAAAATGGATTCCTTAATGCAATCAGAATGACTTGCTGAATTAGGAATGCTGTACCACAGATGATTACTGATATAACCATAGATGGTGTCAAAGCCTCCTAATGTTCGCCTGTACACACATAATTCATAATTTTATATTGACTGTGTAGTATACATAAACAAATATATCATGAAATAATCATGTTACAACCATATATAAAATAGGGTTACAATCATAATGGTCATTCCAGCTTGACCATTCTTCTTATTAACCAAACTCTCTAAATCCGCAAACATGTTCACTCAAGTTGAAAATATAAGTCGAAACCAGCATCCGAAGGTTAGCATGTGTTGTGTATCCTTAGACACATCAAGCATGTAAGTTTGGTTGATATAGGATTATAGATACTTCACAACGGACTCAACCATTCTTCTTATTACAAAACTCACTAAGTCCGCAAACATGGTCATTCAAGCGGAAAATACAGGTCAAATCCAGCAGCCGAAGGTTAGCATGTGCTTAAATATATATCCTTAGACACATCAAGCATGTAAGTTTGGTTGATGTAGGACTTATAGTTACTTCACAACAGACTCAACAATTCTTCTTAACCGAATCACTAAGGTCATTCAAGCCAAAAATATAGGTCAAATTCAGCATCCGAAGGTTAGCATGTGTTGTGTACCTTAGACACACCAAGCAGGTAAGTTTGGTTGATGTAGGACTTATAGTTACTTCACAACAGACTCAACCATTCTTCTTAACCGAATCACTAAGGTCATTCAAGCCAAAAATATAGGTCAAAACCAGCATCAGAAGGTTAGCATGTGTTGTGTATCCTTAGACACATCAAGCATGTAAGTTTGGTTGATGTAGGACTTATAGATACTTCACAATGGACTCGACCATTCTTCTTAACCAAACTCATTTAGTCCATAAACATGGTCATTCAAGCCAAAAATATAGGTCAAATCCAGCATCCGAAGGTTAGCATGTGTTGTGTATCCTTAGACACATCAAGCATGTAAGTTTGGTTGATGTAGGACTTATAGTTACTTCACAACGGACTCGACCATTCTTCTTAACCATTTTCACGCTGACACTGACTCACGCAGGGGGGTATTGCAACAGCTCTCCCTATTTTTCGAACAAATGAGCTAAAAAATCCATCATCTGAGGATTGCTATCTTATTACCACACATCAGAAGAAAACTAAAGCAAGATGTTACTAAATGGACTGACCTTGAAATATTTCCGGAGGTCATTGACAGTAATGTAACCCTTATGGTCATAGTCCAGTGTCTTGAAGCGCTTGACATACATGTTGATTTCATCCTTGGTGAAGTTAATAGGCACATTTTTCGCTCCAGTTCCCAAGTCAAGACCCATCTCTCTTTTCAGGAAGGTGCGTGCATGTTCTATTTCTTCCTGTAAAGTATCCAGCAGAATTAAACATGAGTATTTTCAGAATTGTCATGACGTAGGAGGTAACATATAACCAACTGTAATATATAGGTCTCATTAAGTATTTAACACACATAAATCGTTCATTTATTTCTGATGAAATTGAACAAATTACGTAAAAGCTAATGTCAGAGTATTAAAATGCCTCGAAATCGAAGTCAATGTTTTTCAAAGATCTTTGGAGGTTTTAATGGTAATCACTTTAGAAGTATGATCATATAATGTAATAGATTTGCTATATATCCTGCTTGTTCTGTGTAATTTCATTTAACTGTATTTGAGCAGTATGTATATTGACTGATTTTCATGAAACATGTTCATTTCACAGAAATACCTGAGGTTAAATCAAGGTCAAAGGACAAGGTCATAAGTTCAATAATCAAAGTTAAATTTGGTACCTTCTTAATGAAAAATATTTTATGACATTATGAAACAGATTGGTCCGAATTAAACAGGGTGTCAACTAACAAAATTCAAGGTCACTGGGTCAAAGTCAAATTATGGAACTTTTCACTAATGAACATTTTGTTATGACATGAAGCAAAGTTGGCTGAGATTTTACAAGGAGTTAATCAACTTTAAGTCAGTCATCAGGTCAAAGGTCAAGGTAAGATTTTGTAGCTTTTCACTGATAAATATTTTGTAATATCAATAGAAGTTGGTTTGAATTAAACAAGGAATCAGGTGACCAAAAGCCAAGGTCACTGATGCAAAGGTCAAGGTCACATCTTATAACGTATCTCTGATGAATATTTCCTTTTGACCTCAAGTAGAAAGTTTGATCGGAATTCAACAAGGAGTCAGTTTCAATATTTGCTCAGAAGTGAAATAATTTCATTATGATTATGGTTTTCACATCTGTCCATAAACCACTATACTTAGTGCTAAGTTCAATATTTTTTTTTAAATAAGCAGATAGTTTTCAAGGGCATTCAATATGGACTATTCTTTATACCACAAATAATTTTTATGCAGTAACAATCTCTAACCTTCTGTTTTTTCTTATCCCATTTGAGTTCCTCCGCCATAATTTCGACGATTCTAGGTAAGGCTTCCTCTGCTGCATGGACGTTACAGAATGTGAGGCGCGTACGACGTGCAAGCACATCAATGGCTCGACATGCGTACTCTTTCACTGCGTAGCGAACCTATTTTTTCCAAAACAAATATTCCAAATCAATTTACATATCTTACATGTCAAAATATAAAAAAATTGTTATATCAAAACTGATAAAAGATGAAACAGAAGTAATAATATTTGTGTATTTGAAGCTAAACACAGTGCATAGTTAGTTTGAGCTATGAAAATTTGATTCAATATCTATCCCTGGTGATATTCAGTAAACCTGAACTTTTGATGAGGAACTCTGCAGCTTCTTTGTAGCCCCTTTCAATACTTTGTCATTCTGATGTCCCGAACAGAAACTTTTGTAAATTGTTATGTCAACATTAAGCCTTAAATTAATCAGAAGATATCTATTTGATACACAAGACAACAGTTTTTGCTTCTCTTTGAACCCTTATACCAACCTCTGCCTCTATGTATGGGAATTCTTCGTGTAGACGTTTTCCCACTACTGGCCATCGTTTTCCTGTCAGAGAGGCAAGCTTGGCCACCTTAAAGGCTTTGTCTCCATAGGTACTGGCAAGATGCTGGGCGACCTGTGACAAGATAAAAGGGGAGATAATCTGTGATTTTATATTTTCCACCATCCCTCCCTCATGTTTGTCCTATTTTAAATGTGAAAAAAAGATTTAAATTATAATAGTTGCACCATTATTATAGTATTGTAAGTTGTAACAGGATTCACGGGAGATAATCTGTGTATCTATGATACTTCTCCATTCTAATTATCGCCCAGTGACAATATTCAAGGGAGATAACTAGTTTAAACTGTTGTAACATATCCATCCAGATTTAAGCCCTGTAACGAGATTCAAGGGAGCACATATTTTAAAGTTTCAATATAATTAATACACAGTGACATTATTCAAAGCAGGTCTGAGTAAAAAATGCCAAAATATGTCAATGGTAATAAAGTTACTGAATCCAGATCTCATATTAAACTATATAAAATGTGTTGTTATAAACAAGGAAATCCAAATGATGTTGTAACACTATGAAATACACTGTAATAAAAACAATAAGATTTATAGCAATTAAATCATTACGATCATTTTCCTAGAATTTACAATTAAGTAAAAACTTAATGATATTTTTATAATTTCTCTTAAAATTCAATAAACTTAGCTACGACAGTTTCAGAATTACCATGAAACAGGAGGCCCTATTTTAAAGACCCCACCAACCATAAAGTGATTTAACAATAGGAATGATCTGGTTTTAACCCAACTGACCAATACTTATTAATATTTACAGTCTACACTGACATTCACTCGATAACCATCGCTCAACAGACTATCATTATCACTGCATAACTGTACTCAAACACGTGACAAATTTCTATGATGTCGACAACAATACATGTGGGTGGAGCTATGCAAATCCTACAGTTTGAAACACAATTGTGTGACGTCACCCACAATAAACTTGGGCGGAGCTTGCAAATTTCATGATGTTACATTTATTGAACCATTCCCACGTTTATTAGTTTTGAAATGAAATCTGTGTCCGAAGTTTGGACTATAAAGAACAATAGTTACGAACATTTCACAGAAAGATACAGTAACTGTAAATATAAGGATAAACTTTCTATTTTGTTTAGGTTATCGGGGGGATAACTACAATGGAAAACGGGTAAATTATACATAACCGGTTGTTGAATTTACCCGTTTGACATTGTTGTTATCCCCCGATAACCTAAACAAAATAGAAAGTTTATCCTTAAATACATGTACAGGTGCCTCTCGCGTCCTCTACATGATTAATCATGGACTATCCATTACCACAACTTCTAACATCAACAATGACAATCAAGATCTTGAATAGTAAGTCAAGTTAGCTTAATATTTCCTTTATATCATTCTATTACTACATACATCGTTCTCCAGGCCGAAGTCCTGTACCAGTCTGATGAAGAAGGTGGGTGTGTAGCCATGTGCCCCATCCAGCAGTAGACCTTTTGTACGACACTTGGTTTTAGGCTCCAGGTTACATACAGACACTGCTCTGTCAACTGTTTCCTCAGCCATGTGGCGATACGTTGTCCACTTGCCCCCTGCAAACACAGGCAAATGCAGGCAGGTTTATTTTCCTCAAATAACTTTGTCATATTGGTCGATTAAAAAAAACTGGCACGTGTATATATAAATTTTTATTAAAAACAAATCCCTAATATTTACCAGCTGTAGACAGAAAGTCCCACTTTTGATATTTCCTTGATTGACAGAAAGTGATTTCTCTGTCAAACTGTCAAGGTAGGATTATATCACTCCTGAACATGTAAGAAGGGAGACAATTCAATGACAGGTCTGAGAAAGTTAACTTCAATGTGTATTGACAGGGCCTTGTCAGGGGTTTTAAGGAATCGAACCCTGAGATCAAACTGGGAAAAACTTGTGGCACTTTCTTAGTTGACAGTCTTTGGTTTCCTGGTTACAGCCTCAATGTAGGAAAATACTATATTTTTACCAAAATTTTATTTTCACCATTTTCATGTTAAAAGTGTTACCCTTAATTATTATTGTGCTAATAACAGTGTCTGTATATATTACTTTCTACAGTATTAAGTATCGTGAGTGGGCCAATTAATCATTGGGCTTATCTGTTTAAATGTATTTGTGCTTTGAAATTTGAGCGTGCCAAAATAAGTAGGTTTAAAGTATCTTATCAATCTTAGACAGGTAGGAAGGGAGACAATTCAACGAAGGGCCTGAGGAAGTCGTACCTGCTATGGTGATGAGATTATCTGGAGTGACTTCTATGATGTGGTTCCTGGCTATAGACTGTGTGTCGGACTTGTTAGGATCCGACACCAGGGGACGGATACCACACCAGGCTGACAGTACGTCACCTCGACGAACTGGAAACGAGAGGGGAGATACATCTTATATCAACAAAATCAATGTCTTATATCAACAAAATCAGACACCAGGGACACCAGGCTGACAGTACGTCACCTCGACGAACTGGAAACGAGAGGGGAGATACATCTTATATAAAAAAAATCAATGTCTTATATCAACAAAATCAGACACCAGGGGACAAGTACCACACCAGGTTGAAAAACGTCGCCTCGACAAATTGGAAACGAGATGGGAAACACATATCAACAAAATAAGACACCAGGGGATGGATATCACACCATACTTATGAAACTTTTGACAATTTTTTGTTTGTTTGAGCAATATCTTTAGATTGATATCACGTTGTACAAAGCATGAATATTCTGAGACCGAAATCACAAAAAGACATTTCACATTTTTTCAACATATTCAGTAAAAACTAAAAAACTGCAATTTTAACATTAGCAAATTTTCATGTTTTGAAAGTACATAAGTATATCAAGTCAATTTCAAAATTCTATTTTCAAAATTGATTTTACTCATTCAAACCCGAAGACACATTCTAACACTTACGATTGAAAGGTTGGAATAGTTCATTATCAAGGAAATATCTGAAGTTTTATAGTAACTAATCTGTACAGTCAGACAGAAACTTAATATTTATCTGTAACTAAGCCAGGTTATTGACACCTACTTTCTACGTCTGGGTCGAGGTAATGGCGGACTTCGTTGAGTATAAACTGGATCTCCTTCTCCGTGGGGGAAGGATAGTCTGTCACATCACAGGCCTCGTCAGTCGTGCCTGGAAAATTTCAAACAGCATTAGGAATATTACTTAAAAAAAAGGATCCAACCATCTCTGCCAAAAACTACAAGTGTTGTGTAACCCTGGTCAGTACTTATAGCCGCAATATACCCCTCGGCTAGGGAGATCAATCGGCTGAGCGTAAGACTATGTATTCAGAGGTTCCAGGCTCGCCTCCTATTGGGGCATGGAAACAATAATGATTTCTGTGACAGTTGGAAAATTTTCGTTTTTAGCAAGACTCTAGTTTCTGAAAAGAACACCAAAACATATTGGTCTTTTATGAAAATAGTTTTTTTCATAAAATATCCATTTAGTAAGATTTTCTTTTTCATAATTAGTTTTTTACATCTGTAAGACATAATGAACACAATACATTTATCTTGGTCTAGCTCTACTGAAATTATAGCTGTTATTCATCGTCCAAAATTTTGGGTTTAAGCTCTGCCTAAAGTTCGGTCAAAGTGTGATTATTTATCGTGGAATACTTCTCTACCTTTCGAACCGTTTCAGCCATTAATATGATGCAGCCCTAGTCTAGCCATCATTTAAAGGAATGCCAAGTCAAGATGCTAATAAAATGATCCAAATATTTCAGATTTGTTTCCAATACAATTTTCCCGACCACAAAGTTATGTTTACTGGACCAGATCTAAAACAATTCTTTTTGTCTAGTTACCAAAACTCTACAAAAAACCATCCTGATTATAGCCAAAAACAGGAAAAATAACGAATTGCATATAGTTCAAGAACAACAAACGATTTCTTTTGGATAGAAATCTTTTAATTATATCCATAATTCTTTTCTTATGGAGACACCATAAAATCTTAAAATGTTAAAATAAAGGCAAAATATTTTTAAAGATTTAAAGGTAAATAATGATTTTAATTTGATATAATCTAAGATAAAGCCAGATATTCTAAAACTTCAAGTCTTAAATAGCCATCATGCTGTAGGTAGCAAAAGTATTTATTAACCAGGTGAGTTACCTGCAATGGTGACTTTTTGCCAGGGCAAGAAAAAAATTATTCTCCCGTCACTTGTGGCAGGATCAAGCAGTCCCATGGAAGTTGGGCTAAACAAAAAATAAAAACATTTTACAAATTAATCAAGTTGCAATATCTTCAGCTATTGAGCTTTCAAAATGTTCAGTGCTAAGTGCCGCCATGGAACAGGAAAATTGTGTGTCTTCTAAAACCGGCTATATAAAATTTTATTTGAAGGACATGCATAATCTATTAAGTCCAAATCAAGATTTCTTAATATGTAACTTTGTCAAATGATATAATACAAATAATTATAACTAGGATATTTGTTTAAAGTTTTGAGGAACAATGATCAATTTCATATAGAATATCTTAGATATGGATATAGAGGCAATTACTTTACCTGCGTCCATTATTTACTTATTACTATTACTATTACTTAGTTACTGTCAAGATGTTCAAAGGAATACCATGAAGCTAAAGTAATGAACATCTTTTGTCTCCTTCACATTGAGTAAAACATTGATAAAAAGCATCTTGTTTATACAAAATAAAACCTCGATATAATGTTCTTCATCTATATGCATTAAAACCTTCATAGTTCCTTTGTTCTTAATTTAAAGAATTCCGTTGAAAATTTGCCTTATTGTATAACAAAATTTCTTTGTATTAAGCCAAAATTCTGTCCTATTGGAATTATATATATATATTGAAGTTTAACAGTATTTACCATACGCTGTAAAATCTAACACTCAAAGCCATTGCGAAAATATTTGATTTTGCATAAACACCAATAATATAAATCAATCTAAAATACAAGAACTGAAAAAATGATTTTTAATTCTACAGTCAAGAAAATGTTTGAGCTGTTAAAACTTGTTATGCTATCGATAAGGTCATTTTCATTAAGTTCGACAATTACTGCACATACAGGTATTATATCCAGAGCTAGCAATTACAAGTCAAAGTTTCATGAACATTAAATACACATTTCAAAATTAAGGATTATCAAAATCGAAACATTTCTTAAGTTTAGAAACAAATTGTTGAATATTGGCCTGATTACATAACGGGAGCAGTTAACACCCCATACTCAAATCACTTTTCAAGATTTCTTAATTCACTCAGACACACAGTGTGTGTAACAAGAGGTCACATTTTTGTTCATGTTTGAAGCATGACAGGCAATACATATAGCATAGCTATTGAGGTTAAACATTAATGTCGTATTTGTTCTAAGATTTGTTGTAAAACGTTGACCAATACAACCCTGTGTCTTGCCTCACCTGTAGTAGTCTGGCAGCACAACATGTACCCCCTGGCTCGGCTGACAAATCTTTCTCTCCCCAGGGTTGGCCATCGTGCGGATACGGTCTGTGTACGGTCCCGTGGCGTTTACTACACACTTGGCCTTGACCTCCCACTCTTCACCTGACAACAAAGACCAGAACAAGTAAATACACTGTCATTTGCTATAATAAACACTACAATTTGCTTATCTGGACTAGTGCTTGAAAATGTTAATGTCACAGACTGATACAGGTATATTCTCAGTCAAACTCTCCACAAATCAAAATCATGGCAAATGACAGTTACCATTCAACTGCCTCCATCAAAGCCTTTTATTGTGTTATTCTGTGAAATTGTCTCTGTGTTATTCTTTTAAATTGTCTCAGTGGCGGAATCCTATGTGGATACCAGAATTAGCAGAGCTCCATAGACGATAGGTAATAACAGGTAGATGAGAGATGGAGCATCAACACGAAGGATTACGTAAACTGTTGATTATAGGATTCCGTAAATTGTAGATTTTATTTGTTTACAGGTTTCGGTTGGTGTTGACGCTCCATCTCTCAGTCACAAATTTGTTACAGCACCGAAAGAGTTGATACACAGATCCTGTTACCATGACAACTTACCGGTCATTCTGTCCCTAACTTTTGCTCCACTGACCACTTCCTTCCCTTGACCGTCCGGAGATTTCAGGATTTCTACGACCTCCACATAGTTCATTATACTGCTGCCTAGCCGTGCAGCCGTGATAGCTAGACTGATATTCATCCTGGCATCGTCATGTTGACCTGTAAAACACGGTTACAGAGCTATATACATTATACTGCTGCCTAGTCGTGCGGCTGTGATAGCCAGACTGATATTCATCCTCGCATCATCGTGCTGACATTGAAAACACAGTACAGAGCTATACTTTTAAACAGTTAGAGGCGTTAAACAGATTATTATTTATCATACAATTCACAAACAAGAGATCCCAGGAAATTTTAGTGCCCACCATAGACAATCTTAATTTGTTCTTAAAAGGTTCGATCTTTTTCCTTCTCTTCTCTTTCAAGTATATAATTTTACTTACTGAAAATAAAATCTAAGAGTTCCTCAAAAGAAAAGGCATGAATTGAAAAATGGTAGTCTATGGGTAATTTTTTTCTGATCATTCCCAAATACAAAATAGCACAATGTAACTATATAAAAGGGCCTCCATATGAAATCTGAGGAAGATCCATATAAAGTACATCTTAAAGGGGCATCCCGCGAAACTAAGTTTGTTTTCATCATTTTTTTCAAAATATTATATACATATATCGAGTGGGTATTCTTATGGACTACGACGATTGGATTTTGCTGATATGTATTCATAAGATTAATCATTTCAAAATAACTAGTGGAATTTCAATCGGTCTAGCCAGACGCTTCAGCTTGGGATTTCCACTTACCAACGCATGCGCAGCCGAGCGCCGTTTCCATTGTAAACACTCTACCTGGTATTACCGTTACACCGCGATAAGGCCTAATTACTAAGCGAAAAGTTGCCGAATGGTCAAAATATGACGCAAGAATGCGTTACAAAGTCATATTGAGAGATGGGAAGTATTAAAAGGAGAAACTAACTGCTATATTGTGTGTATGTTACATATTTCTTTTGTGTAGCGGTACTCTCACAAATAAAACTTTGATTTGGTTTTGGGGCTACCCAAGGGGAAACTGTTTCAGTCCTCTGTTGCATAAAATGCGTGTATAATTAAACTTAAGAGTGTGTTTTATAATATTCCCTTTATAATATCTCATGCTCCAGTAAAACGGTATGATTTAATTATATTGCTAGAGAGAAAGACCTTTTCAAATACAATATATACCACAACAGAAAAAGTCGTTTGATTACGTTGTAAAACGGGACGTGCGACCGAGGTGCATATGACTTCAATTAAGACAAAAGGAATAAAAAAAACATGTCTTCACGCGTAAAAAAAGTGATATTCATACCTTATCTATTAATTAGTGAAGGTACAAATATCAATGGGTTGCGACCCAGGTATTGAATTTGATACGAAAATATATACATAACAGAAAAAATAAAAAAAACACAACAAACATGTACAACATATGCTTATATGTATTTCCCATGTCTGCAGTTTTTTTGTTTTTTTTTTGAAAAGGTCAACGTCCCTTTACAAAACGATAAAAAACATGTAAAAAGAAAGCGGAATTATCATAACATAATCATAACTGGTAGTTATATGTACCCCAATTTCAACAGTTCCAAATCTGATATGCATGTAGTCATGTTTGGTGTGTGGTGTGTTATATGAGTGTATGGACTTTAATTTTCGCATTCTGTGATAAGTGTTAACGTGTGAAGACGCTGAAAGTTGGATAGGTTTTAAATGAATATGAATGTACATTGTATATATATGGATAGTCTGAAAAAATCCCCAAGACATTGAATTGAAAAAAAAAATCGCAAACATTTGATGTCATTTTAATTTTGTACTTTTCAAAGAATACTACATACCAGGGACATATCTCACATCTATGTCCCTGTACATACCTTTTATGAAATCATCTGAAAAGTTGGATTCGTGAATATTACCTTTTACATAAATCAAGGTTTGTACCATGGCCGTATTCCGTACCCATGTGTACCGGTCTCGGTAAATATATGTAATATAGATAATTCCTGGTGTCGAAAAATGGTGCCGATATGCCGACATTTATTCTTCATTTGAATATCGTTATGTGTGAAATTGATGTCTGATTTTAATGTGAATGTGATTCAATAAGTTTATACACAGATTTTGTCTCTGTTTCATCAGCCGTAAACATTATACGCGTCCCCTCCCTGACGGCCTCTCTCTTCCGTCAACCCAATCAGGGAACTTGCGACACACCTGTCACGTTGCGTCATCACCGCTATTTTTATCGGGGCTTTCCCGAGGAATGCGATTTTGCAAATGGTCAATAAAGACATTTTGAGCGGACTTTGAATATTGGGATAGCAGGGAAATATAATAAGTAGTGCAGATGCCATGTATATTCAAGAACAGGCATTTAGGCTTTCGCGGGATGCCCCTTTAAGAAAGAGCGATAACAAACTTCAGAAGGTCAAATCAAAGATGGCTTAGCCATTCTGTTTTCCTGATCAGTCCCAAATTCAAAAGGGGACAATTAGACACCAAAAAGAACCTACATTGTACATATTAAATTTCAGTAAGATCAATCAAGTACTTCTCATAAAATAGCGATAAGTAAATAAAACTTTCATGTCAAATCCAAGATGGCCTCTTTTAAGTCATTTTTGTATTAGTCCCAAATTCAAATGAGAACAACAAGGGACCAAGGGGAACCTACATATGCAATTATTTAAGAAAGATCCATTAAGTGCTTCTCAAGAAATAGCTATAACAAGAATTGTTTGAGGAAGGGCAGACATCAGTGAGACAACAGACCATGGACGCAGGGTGATTTGAAAAGCCCCCACCAAATGATGATATATATTATGTATCTAGGTAAGAATACATACGTACATAAAATAGTTTTAAACATATATAAATCTGATATACAAAAGGCAACTTGGAATAGGTTTTCACTGAAATGTATGCTGTGGCCCAAGGAGAAAGGGACCCGATCACAACAGTTATAGGTGTGGTACCTTGTTAAAGAATCATGTAGGCCTTTTAATGGTCAAGAACAAGATTGAAAAATGTAGATTGAAATTTACAGAGACTAAGGTCTTTTCCGTAATTAATCATGTGGGGGAGGTGGGAGACACCTGCATTAATATAATATCATGGGTGGTGGGATTAAAACCAGACCTGCTTACTATTCCATATATCAAATTTCTTTCAGTATTTGGTAGATTGTGGAGTCTCTGAAAAAGTGTCTCCCGCCCCTCCCAAATGGTAAATTCTGGAAATATGTGATCGTTAACCTACCATCGTAATATACTAAAGCGCCACGTAGTTTATCCTTCTTTAACATAGGAAATATCTCCAGTGCCTTCTTTCGACCGAGGTAGTAACTGGATTTCAAATTCTGTTTCCCAGCCACGAAATCATATGCTTTTATACCAGCCCAAAAATAAGGAATCTGCCAGTATCTACAAAAGAAAGTTGAAAATTGCACTGAATTCTATCACAGAAAAAAAGTCCATAAATATGTTTAAATGCAAAAATGAAGACAAAAAATAATATCTCTAGTATTAAGTGTTTGATTAATTGAATTACTTGATCATCGGTTGGTTAAAGCAAACTTAACTAATTACAATGTTTCATTTTTGAATTAATTTGGTTCTGTGGAGTTATCTCCCCTAGCATATGTTTAAGCAACCACAAGTGATTATTTTGTTAAAACCAGATAAACTACATATAAACACAAAAGTCTAAACAAAAAATAGCTGAGTTATCAGAATCAATACATTTGTATATTTGTTATAGACAGTTCAACATACAAAAATCACAGTAACTTTTTCCTTTTTTATTCAAAGGCAGCCAATTTTTGGCAATTAATAATCAATTATCTATCAATCAGTAAATATGAAATAATGATTGATCATGAAATTTCAACTGATTCTTTCTCTGAAGTCTTATCGCAGTCTGTGACGTTAGCCACTAGTCATATGCCCACGACAAGTAAATTTTGGTTTGGACTAGTGGAAATTCCTTGAAATTAATCTGAATTTCAATACATAAGTGTATATTTGTTATAATAAACCCTGCATTTTGCTTGACCGGACTAGTGCTGGAAAATGTTAATGTCACAGACTGTTATCAAAGGTCGTAGAAATCCTGAAATGATTCCTAACTCTTCTGAGAGAGAATTACCAGTGCTTCATTATACAAAATGTACGTTTACTTACTTGTATATGGGGAGCATGATAGGGAAGGGGTAGGCTAGATGTGGGGCAATGTCTATCAGGTTAGCTCTCTCTGCCAATGCTTCCTTCACCATCCGATACTGAAACAAAACATTTCATTCTCGAACCAAACTTCTATAAATCACATTAAATTATATCAAGACAAAGTTTTGGGAATAATTGTACTTTAAAAAGCATTCAAATACTTCAAATTTTCGCTATTCATAAACCATGTACATGTTAAATGTGTAGCAACATTTCAAGACAAACTGGTTCCCTTGTCAAGGTTAGACCAAGGCAACATAGGTGTTAGCCTCTGAAACCTCCAATGAGGGAGATCTCTCTCATTCAACATTTCGAATGAGGGAGAAAGTGCGGAAATACAACAGTTACTGAAACTGCATTGCTTAATTTGTCTTGCTTTTTTATGTATCAAAACAACTTCAAAAAGTATTCATCTGGTCAAAATTGGTTTAAAGGGAGATTTGTAAATCTTTGTTGAAATCACGGGCATCTGTTTTGTTTTTTTGTTGTTTTTTTTTTTTAATTTCAAACTATGACAAATATAATTACTTTACCTGTTCTATATCTAGATTGAAAACAGCTTTCTCCAGGTATCGTACGCCACCATGGATAAGCTTAGTAGATCTACTGCTGGTCCCGGAGCCGTAGTCATATTTCTCTACCAGGGCAGTCTTCAGGCCTGTATAATAAAGCACGAAGAAATTTAAAGTAACACCAGTAACGTTTGTTGTAAGAATTTCTGAGCGCATGCTATCTTAAATATAAGCTGGTTATCAAAGCTACCTATTTCAACTTAACTGCACATATAAATCTTGTTAACATTTAATCAAAATAAAAATGGGCAGGACAAAATAAAAAGTATGTCGCTGGGTGATGCAAATATAATTTAAACATAAAAAAATTTCAATTTAATTGCAATGTCACAAAGATATCATCTTGATACATTAAAAGGAACAAAGTTTTTAAAAAAAAATGGTTAAAAACTGTGGTAGTTAACAATAGTGGTGTACCGATAACCGGAAACATCGATTAAATCGAGTTGGACCCAAGATCGATTAGATAATCGATTTTGCACTTAAAAGATCAATTGTGAAATTTGGCTATAAATAGATCGTTTCATATGTTTCTAATTTGAATGGCTGAAGTTATTCAGATACATACTGTTGTTATGAATGCTTTTATTCTTCAATAAACCAAAATAAAACATCCATTTCGCTTGTGTTTGTTATGTCTCGCTTGAACCACGCCGGCATTCATGCGTTGCAGCTACCTTACGTAATCGTGGTCGGTGCAGCGTTTTGTTCAAGGCTATAATAATTTGCTAATATATGACGGAATCCGGACTTTCCGGAATTTATTTAACACGTGGTCGGACCTTATTAAAAACCGTTTCCAGGGTGACAAATTAGACATATACCGATAATCGATTATCGATCGATCTTGACAGCCCGATAATCGATCTTCAATATCATGGCAATTCCCAGCACTAGTTAACAAATACATCCAGATAACACCTAAATTGTGAAATATACAAGGGCAATAACTCTTACCTCTGCTCACAGCATCGACTGCTACTCCACATCCTGTGGCTCCGCCCCCTATAATCAGCACATCAAACTCATCCCGCTTGAGTGACTCAATCAGCTGAGCTCGAGAGGGCAACGGAGCCCAAGCATATTTCTGTTGAACGCCATCAACAGCAAAACTTCCGGAATCTAAGTGAGCTTTTTGCTGTAACAGTCAAATAAACACAAACTTTAATGGTATCAGCTAAGTTAAAAACAAAATTAATGACATTTTATCTGAGTTGTAACATGGCATTTGATTGGTTAATCAAATATAATTTGCAACAATATGTATATATCCATTTAATGTAACATTCACAAATTTCTCATTTTCATAGAAATTCACTTGGATGTGATTGTGAATGACCTCAATGAGGCATCAATATGTTATAAAATTGATTATCAATACTTACAACTTTTACCTATAAATGGCTAATTAATACCCCTGCTATAGATGTGTCAGTGTGATGCATAACCAAGGAGAACAAGATATGTCTACTGATAGATAGACAGACAACCTGATTTCAGTTTACGTCTCTAACTTGCTTGCAAAATGCAAGGGTTTAAAAAGTTAACATCAATTGGTTTTCAGTCCTGGTGACATCAGGGATCACTTTGGGGCGAGATTTGAGGATTTTTTCCCATAATTTTCCTGAAAAAAAATCTTATTATGAAGATAATTTGCTGATCCCATAAAATCCCTGAAATTCTCACATAGGTTTTAAGAGCCAGAATTATCCTTTTGATCTGAACATTTTACCAAATTTAGTAGTACATACCCCCTTCAAATACGAGTACACAAAGTAAGTCACTCCTCCAGCAACTACCACGCCTGTGGCTGTTTTAGGAACCTTTCTCGCCAGCAGGCGTAATTTGTCCATTGTGTCAGCAGACTTCAGTTAGTAACATCACCTAAAAGAAAGAAAATTCATGAAAAGGTTTAAAGAAAAATGAATATCTATCTCAAATCTAACTTAAGGACTTAAAATAAAAATCATTTGCATGTTTATATATATATATATTGATGTAGTTTAAAGTTTTGTACATTGATTTCTAGCACCTGCAGTTTGCCTACACTGTTGACATTACTCATTTGCCTTTTATGATATTTTAAGTAATTTGTATCCTATTAATATCTGTTTGTAAGGATCCAGTGTTATTTGGAAAACTACCATTGATATATTAATTCTTTCACCCATATTGAATTGATATAGTATAGTGCAGATATATTGCATCTAAACTGTATGTGTTTACAAACATTATATTAATTCAACAGTTAAAAAAAATTTCTAGTTTTTAAAAATTTGTATATTTTACAAAATCAGAATTTGTGACTTTTGGGTAACCCTGGAAAAGCCGTTTGTTTATTATAAAGGTGAAAGACGTACATGAATAAGCCTTACAATGTGTAACAGGAGAAAGAGAAAAAGAAAAGGCCAGATATTGGTTTGAACCCAGGACCTTCCGAACTCAAGCTTAAGATAATAGTCAAGTCAATACTTTACTCAGTGGTCTTTTTTTTATCAGAATTGAACAACATATTTGGTTATTTTGAAAAGATTTGGATATTTTTGCAAGGGAATTTCTATATATAGCTCATCACTAGCTATAGGTGATCTGGTTTGAGAGCCAAATGCAAGGATCACAGGTTTGAGCCACTGCGACGGCACTTTATTTATCACAAAATAACTTTTTTTTTGCTTAAAGAGTTTCAAAGGACATAATTGTGTGTTAATTTTTATTTCACATTATATTAATACCCATATGAGAATACAAACTACAATTATGTTTACAAAATTCAAGGTCGACACACACAAACTCTTTACCACCTTCTGTAAGTTCTGTGCAGAGATGGTATATTTCATTGGGCGCAAAATGTAACATGATTCGAACCTGGGACCTTCCTAAATTTAGATGGATCGACTTAATCGTTCCGGTCTAGATCTGCTACACATATAAACATATCAAATTTTACACAAACGTAATTGTTTCCCTGGCAAATACAAAACAAGGAAATTGTGACTGTTATTGGAAAATATTAACAATCCTTTCCTAATTTTCCTTGTGGTTGGGAAGGGGTTGTAGACGGTCTACCCTTTTAATTACAACTACAAGTCAGTCGATATATAAGTTAGTCGATGCACCAGATAGAGTAACCTTATGTTTATCATTCAAAATCACTCAATCATCACAAGGTTGTTCTGTTGCCACTCTCTGTGTACATGTGCACAGTGAGTGATCGAGACCGTCAACACGGCCCAGTGAGCTCGCTGTCAGTCTCCGGTTACTGTAAACAAGCGTCTCCACAGCATTGAAACATATGACTTAACACATCGAAAGAGAACTTTATACCAGTCTTCTTGTTTATCGATATATTTTTCAACGTTACCCATTCACCTGAAACTCGGAACATCTATGGTGTCATCTATCCATCGTCTGAAACTTCTCTTTGAAGGTGCACAGAACCGCAGCGTTTTGGGTGACCTTGATCTTGCAAACTAATTGCTGAAGCAGTAGGCGTATTAAAATTCCGGATTTGCTGTTCTACATTGCAAGATAAAGTTTTTGAGTGTATTTGCCTCATGTTTCACGTAATCCCTGATAGATAATGTATATGTATGTGACACCCTGTTATATTTTGTATTCAATTGTAGCTAGTTGTCTAAATAAAAAAAAGATATTTGTACTGTATGCAGGGACGTACACTGTACATTGTAAATGCTGTATGTTAGTTTTTTTATACGAGAGAATAAATTTTATAAATGAAACCTGAAATTTCATGATTTCATTGGAGTAAGAATCTTGAAATCTTTGAATCATTGGCGGATCCAGAGACATACCTGGTTGTGGTGGTGGTGGGGTGGGTGGGGGGGGGGGGGGGTCATTTTCCCCCAATAATACTATTGTACATTGACTATACCTGACTGGGAGGGGGTTCCCGCGTTCCCCACTTATTATATAACAAAGGAAAGTGTTGATATAGGAGAACAATGGCAAACTGTATGAAAACTATCTGTGTTTATAGACTATAGTACATCTCTGTATATTCTTTCATTTCTAGGTGTGTAATACTGGCCTGTCTATAGGGCAATACACGCTGTACAGTATCATGGAATATTGGTTAAAGTTGATAAAAGGAAATAAATTTGTATCAAAGTAATGTTAAAATACTTTGTTTGAGCTAAATATCAGAAAGCCAAGTTATAAAATAAACTGGATTTATCAAGTTAAATAGAGGATCTTACACGAGTGTCAATGTAATATGGAATTTATTAAACGAGTTAGATAATTTGATATGTCACGAGCCTTTAGGCGAGCGACATATCAAATTATTTAACGAATTTAATAAATTCCATATAACATTGACACGAGTGTAAGATTCTATTTATCACATAACTTATATTTATGAGAAAATACACAAATACTCTCTAATTAATTCTCAATTTCTTCTGTGACAGTACGATTTTCACTACCGAGACAATCATGCGACGTCATAAAGTCGTCATTTGTTTATGACGTCACTTGTGTAATACCGTTTTTATGACATGGCCGTATGACATTACTTAACGGATCAGTTATGTGATAAATATGACTTATGTAGACTTTATGATCCATTAAATATTGTTCTTATTAGATCATATTGAAGTCTTAAATGTTACAATGACAAAGTAAATTTCCTTTTGAAAACTATCCCTTTAATTATTCAAAGTGCAAATGTATCAGAACATAAATTGATACACTTCATCTAATCATATCAGTACATTTTAGATATAAACTGTATCTACATTAGATATAGAGGTTCACCACTGTTAAAACACAGGTACATTGTAAGTACTACCAAAATTAATCAGAAACAGACTATAATCCTTCTAACAACATTCTTCCCCATATATTTTTTTAAGTGGGGAACGTGGGATACAGCCACTAGGAGGCATTGCCCTCCCCCCCCCCCCCCCCCACTCAAGCAGGGAGGGGGGGTGTCCTCCAGAAAAAAAGAGAGGATAGGCCTTCCATTCATTCTAGCCGTATCCCAGAACTGTCTTTTGTATACTTAGGATTATTTTCAAAAGTTCTTCTTTTTGTGGAGATAGGAGATAAAGTATCTAAAATCTCATTGTGTGACTCCTGTCGTGAAGGATTGCCCCAGAAATTGTAGACACGAAATCGTACATTGTGACATTAATTTAGTAAACTTTTTATTCTTCAAACGTTGTCAGACATGATTTTATTTTAGGGGTAAATTATTGACCTTTTTTTGGTCGCAATGAGATTATGGGGTGTCTCCCGCAGAAAAGTTTACTTTTCGATGCACATGCAACCCTGAATGTACCCTAGCTTCTTATTCCTATGTGTTAAGTCAGACCTATACTTTTATTAGGATTTATTAGGATACATAATGGACGCAGGCTGCTAGCCTCTATGTCCATATCAATAGATTACAAAAATATATCAAATCATATAATTCCGGTGCAATGTACACATAACATTTGAAGGATTATTGTCCTTTATATTATGAAAATCGAGTATTTTTCCAAAGATTGTCCAATAGGATTTCAATATGAAAAACAGTTTCTGCATTGATGACATGTTGTGAAAGACTGTTCCAGAGATCAACAATTCGATAACTGAAGAAGTGTTTCCTTCCATCCCATCGACATCGCTTTTTAACAATTTTCTGAGAGTGGCCTGTAGATCTGTTATTATTGTCCAACTGGAAAATGTTTTTGGTAACTCTATTATCATATAATATTTTTCATTATTTTAAAACATTTATAACATCTCTCCTGGTCCTCCGATGTAAAAGTGTTGGAAGATCGAGTCTTTACAGGCGTTCCGAGTACGATAAGGTTTTAAGTCCTGGGATAAGTTTCGTTGCTCTCCTCTGCACATTTTCAACGAGATCAATATCTTTAACTTTGTATGCGTAAAAAAATTGTAAAACACATGAAAGTGGGCCTTGCGTAAGCCCAGTATTTTATTACTGATCATTGCAAAATGATTTTCTCTTGTGAAAAAAATATAATGACTTTTTTTTTCCTAATGTGTATTTTTTAAAAGGGGAATTCATGACATAGCAGAAAATGCAAAAGGAAAATGATATGTTGGCGAGATTGTTTTGGTGCTACCAAATTGGCATAATATACATGATAGACTTAGAGTGTAAATCTTGCTGTTTTGGTTAATTGCACGACAACTTCATTCACTATTTTTTTGTGAACGGAAATGTATAAACATTTGCTGAATTGACAAAAATAGTGATTTGGTATAAAATACGGAAGTAAAAGGTCTTTAAAATATTCTTTGAACTCAAGAAAATATTTAAGTTACACAAATGTCAATCAGAGACGCATTAAGCTTGATACGTCTCTGACATATCCCTTTTTTTAAATTGTTTAATTGAAAAACTTATCATTCTGTCACCATTTTTTACAATAAAAAAAGTTCTGATAGAGAACAATTTTCTAAATATTTGGCGAATTATCAAAATTTAATGGGGTTTCCGTTCTCTTTTTGAACCAGTCATAAGAATAGGGATTCAGTACGTTGGTACATTTAGGACATGCTTGATAATATTTTTTCGACTTTTTATCTCGATGTACAACCGTAGGGTCACCGTGCTTCTTACTTTTTTTGTCACATTAGTTTTCACAATTCCAGAGTCAATAATCAAAATTGCATCACTAATGTCTAAAGAAAATAAATACCAAATGTTCATGATTACATAATTTTTATAGTATTGCATACTTTTTTTGCACTATATTGAACATATAAAACATACTGTACCGTAAAATTGGACTTTATATAATTGAAATATCAATCTAGAGGTGAACTTTTGATGGTTCGTACGTAAACCAAGAAAAGAAATAGAAATATTCTGTTTCAAAATGACTGCCATTATATATACAATGTCATAATGTAGGTTTCTTAAAAACGTAAAACTATTAAAAATAAAAAAAACAAACAAAAAACCCAGATTAACTAGATAATTGGAACGTTTTTCATATGCATGTTCGCTATTTAACTTGATCATACTTTGTAAGATATTACTGGAACTTACAATGTAAAACGGACTCCTTAAATAGCAATGCACTCTAATTCCTGAATGCCCCGAACATAAAATATGCGTTTGAGAGGTTTTTGTTTTTGTACTGTTTGGTTTTGTATAACGTGTCACGTCCTCATAATAAGACCCGAGTCATCATTGCCAACCACAACAATGGAGCACACGAATGAACATACTCAAAAACTTCCATCTTCATATCACATGATACAAAAATATTTCTGAATAAGACCAAGATGGCGACTTTAACTTTATATGAATGGGAGAAACAAGTGTTAATACACTTATATAACTCTGTTACCTTCTATCTTTGCATATTAATAAGTGTGCTCACTTGTTGTGATTGACAATGATGACTCGGTTATCATTTTGAGGATTGATGCTTACTTAGATGCGACCCAAGATTTACATGCCGGGTGTCGTCGCTTACTCTTCCGGAACACCTGGTCTTATTCTGTTGTTCTTTTACAAGGGGCTTCTTGTAAATCTTTCCTTTGTTCATATTTTGCCTCTTGTTTAATCGATTTTGAGTTACAATACTGGGATTTGTTTCAACTGGGCTCTCCATGTTAAACATTGTCTTTTTTTCTCTTGGCGTTGGTGATGTATGGGAACAACATTCTTATAATTGTAAAAACGTACTTTTACCGATAAAACAAAGAATTTTTGATCAACATTAGCAGTATCTCAGAGGTTTACTTGAAACCTCGTCAAAATGCCTACTTTATAAATATTTGGCTGATAATTTTACTATGCAGTTTTATTTGACCAAGTATATACCTGTGAGATATCGAATTTGTCTTACTAACTTACGTCTGTCTGCTCATAAATTAGCTCTCGAGACAGGCAGATATAATAAAATACCAAGAGAACAAAGACTTTGTGCTAACTGTCATCAAGATGTAGAAGATGAGTATCATTTCATCCTAGTATCCAAAAGTTTTCATGCTTTAAATAAAAAATAAATATATAACCTTTTTACTGGCGCAAACCGTCAATGTGCAAACTGATTCAACTGCATGTACTATGTGTTAACAATATTAGCGGAATTGATAAATTAGCAAGGTATTTATATGAAGCCAACAAAGCCAGAGTGTAAGTATTAAAATCATCATATAAGTATGTTGCCTGTATTTCTTAATAACAAAGGGTAGATAGAGTGTATGTTGTATGATGCATGTTATCCAAATTAATCACATGTTGTTACTTCCACTTATGGGCCGAAAGGCCCACGGTAATAAATGAACTTGAACTTGAGTTCGGATTATGGTTTTGTTGACGCTTTGGTATTCTCTGATTTAGTTTTTCTTAACCAACAAATGCAACTATAACTTAGGGATACTGATAAAGAGGGATAATTCACAGGAGTATGGTCCATAAAAACAAAGTTGTGTATTAGACATCGTCGTCAAGATAAATCAAGCAGTTCCAACGATTATAATACACTCTTCAAGGTGGACGTTGATTTACAAACTGAACAGTTGTGAAAGTCTATTGAAATGGTCAGAACAAGTCTTTTTAAGTAGTTATTGTATCTATTTAAATATAAATAACAGTCTTTTTAAAATACATTAATTAAGGCAATTGTCAATCTGATTAAAATACAGATCCTTGTGCTCGCTCCGTTTTACAAGGATCTGACAACATCCCATAAGAGGTCACGTTCAGATGACCTTTGTCGCCTCTTTACTTAACACCAAAATAATTTTCCAATGATCTTGCATCTTGCAGCAAGCCATTTCGTCACATTCTTCCACATGGACTTTTCGGTGACGAAATGACTAAACGGACAAATGCGATTATGCAAGCTTTTTCGCCTCAAAATTTCACTGTCAATATTCTGAAAGTAGTAATTTGATTGGCTAATGCAAAAGGTCATCGGGACGTGACCCCCTATGGGATTTTGTTAGATCTTAACGCAACAGAGAAAAGTTTACGGAACGGCGCGGAGATCAAGATATGATTCTAATCAGATTTGGCAATTGTGATTGTAAATGCAATTCTTTTTTAGTGGCAAGTCTAAGGACTTCTATGGCGGCAACTCCCAGCTTTACTTTTAAATGATGTTGATTGTACAGGTAACGGAATCAGCATACGTGCATTTACTTTATATTAAAAACACGAGTACGTCATGTATTCTTCCATGTCACTAATTAGTGTGAACAAACTTGTATAACGACAGGTTCTATTCTACGGAACACGCATCAAACTAAAATGATGTATTATTAAAGCTGATCTAAAACATGTAAATTCCAAATATATTAATCCTGCATGTCACTGACAAAAGGTTCCTTGAATATCCAACTAATGACCATGTCTAAAACACATTGTATATGATCGTTTAGATCAATATCGCCGATAGTCATTGTACATGTACTATAAAGGTTGAACTGAACAATCAAATAAAAACCAATAACGTATGCAATAGATAAAATACTTTTGTATTACACACTCGAGTAAATTACTTTGCCATTTGTGATGGGACAATTTTCAGAGAATACCGAAGCGCCAACAAAACCGTAATCAAGACCTGTATTCATGAAACCATTCTCATGCGCAAGCATGGATTCTGTGCTCAAACCCTTTTTTTAACTTGATTTTAAAATCGTGTCGAGTGATCAAAAACCAAATATAGCCATTGAAAACAACATTTGGCTTTAAATATCTTCAATGATTTTCAAAACCCTTGACAAAACAAATCTTGTTTAAACTATTCTACTAAAGGGAACATGAGATAAGTTTGAGCAAAAAATCCGTACTTGAGCACGAGAATGGTTTCATAAATATATGTCCCGAACTTAAAATCGATTAAAACAAAGAATTAAAACAAAGAATTAAAACAAAGAAAACAAAACAGACAATATCGAAGCGTCAACACAACCATCGGTTTAACTAAGGACAAACTATAAACAAAGGAAAGATTCACACGGAGACTCTCAAAACCTTACAAAGTACACGAGATTAAGAACAGGAATGTTAGCCCCTCCATATATTGATATTTGCATTGTCTTCGTTCCTCCGCTTTCACTTTCCAAGTTCCATTTTAATTCTTTTGAAAATATTAAAGTGCTATATTATTATGGTCGATTTGATAAATATAAAAAAATAATTTAAATGTTCACTACTGCTAATACATACATTGTAGCTGCCCGTTGATTACTATTATCTTGTATAAACACGTAGGCAAAATGAGGATATTCGATTCTATAATTGTTTGACATGTTTGAACAGCGTATATTTATACATGTACTCAGCATATTGTATTAAAGGTGTCATTATTTAAAACCAAAACGGTTATAGATCATAATCATGTTTACTTAGTGCTTTAATTACTTTGAATCGATTAATTATCTGGGCCCATTTATAATCACAATTTTACGACATGCTTCCAACTTTATAATTTTGTCAAAATACCAGGTAAAATCTTGCAATTTTGCTGGTAAATTGACACTATTAGATATTTGATATCTGCAAAGTTGTAACTAAATACATTGTTTCGTTTTGAAGTTATAGGATAATTAGAATTTGCGCTAATCACTGATTAAGCTAATCACCTTTTGAATAACTGAGCCCACGTGTTAAACTTGACAATGATGGCATAGACAACACTATGCATATGAAAGATTGACCAAAGAGCAAATATGAGAAAACAATCTACTGCAGCATGTAACCGGATAGAATCGATTTAAACAAAAGTGATTTTAACAACTACGGAGATAATTAAAACAAGTTGTTGACCAACGATGGTCTCATCGTCCTTAGATTGTAGACGTTTCTATTAAAGGCCCTATATACGTAGCTTCAGGACATTTGTCGGGATTCTGAAAAATTTTGAAAAAAATCCAGTTGATAACCATGAAAAATAAGTCTTAGATTAAGTAAATCTGAGTTGTAACTAACAAGAAACTCTTGACAGAAAAATCCAAAGAATTAAAAATAATTCAGGTGGGTCCCACTTTAACAACAAGCGAAAGTTTGACATGTGTTTACAAATATCGAGTTTCAACCGCTGCTGTACCGATAACCACGTAAGAATTTATCTTGAATATTGCTGACATCAGTTAATCTTAACTAAATCTATAAATATAATCAGTTATTAGGCTTGATTTTCGCAAAAGTTTTGTCAAAAGTAACGTATATTGGGCTTTTAATTAATAAACAATGCAACGTACACATATATTGTAAAATTTGCTTATATGTGGATAGGTATTGTATTAGACTGGCTCTCTTCTCTAGAACAATTTTGATCACTTGGATGTTTGATTTGAAACAAGGGGGTGATAAGCTAGTTGTAAACAAAATCAGAGAATACCAAAGCGTTAAAAAAACCATAATCCGAACTCAAAATCGATTAAACTAGGGGCAAAATAGAAACAAAGGAAAGATTTACATGGGGACTCTCGTAAAAGCACAAGAGAATAAGACCAGGTGTTCCGGAAGGGTAAGCGTCTTCTGCTTCATCGACGACACCCGCCATGTAAATCTTGGTCACATTTAAGTAAGCATCAATCCTCAAAGTGAGAACCAGTCGCGAAATTCTCTATAGAAACTTAGGGGCTGGTAGCCCGTCTAGTACTGTATCACATTTGCCTACATGCCGGTAGTAAACCAAATTGTATTCATAAAACTATATACTACAATTTCTACTCCAGTAAGGAAAGCAACAAATTCTAATAATTCTGAGAGCCGCTACGCATTTGTATTTTAAATTTATGATAAATTCTTTCTAAAAAACTTCTCTCTTTAATAAAAAAATCGGTATTGGTAATATTCCAAAAATTATTTGGAAACCAAATATTTTAAATACTGTAGGATGTTTGTAGGATCGGTATGAAGTGTTTAAAATAGTGTCGTCCGTGGTGAATTGGACGGGAAGACTGTGACGACCCTACCTTTTTGAATGATTAAAATACCGTATGACAATAATACAGAAGCTTAAATAAAGAAATAGACATAATTGTTTGGTTTAATTAAAGGAGGTAATGTTGACAACAAACTAAGTCAAAAACTTTCTTTGTGTATTTTTATTCTAAAACATCAGTGCAGTAGGCTCACGTTAATAACATTGAAGCCTCCTCGTTCGCTAAGATGTGAAACCATGCATAGTTTCACTACCATTTGATAAACAACTTCACACTTCTTAGCTACATGAAGAATTAGCTATCTACTCCCACAAGTTCAAACATAAAGGATACATCTAGAACAAACATAAAGGGTACATCTAGAACAAACATAAAGGGTACATCTAGAACAAACATAAAGGATACATCTAGAACAAACATAAAGGATACATCTAGAACAAACATAAAGGATACATCTAGAACAAACATAAAGGATACATCTAGAACAAACATAAAGGATACATCTAGAGCAAACATAAAGGATACATCTAGAACAAACATAAAGGGTACATCTAGAACAAACATAAAGGATACATCTAGAACAAACATAAAGGGTACATCTAGAACAAACATAAAGGGTACATCTAGAACAAACATAAAGGATACATCTAGAACAAACATAAAGGATACATCTAGAACAAACATAAAGGATACATCTAGAACAAACATAAAGGATACATCTAGAACAAACATAAAGGATACATCTAGAACAAACATAAAGGGTACATCTAGAACAAACATAAAGGATACATCTAGAACAAACATAAAGGATACATCTAGAACAAACATAAAGGATACATCTAGAACAAACATAAAGGGTACATCTAGAACAAACATAAAGGATACATCTAGAACAAACATAAAGGATACATCTAGAACAAACATAAAGGATACATCTAGAACAAACATAAAGGGTACATCTAGAACAAACATAAAGGGTACATCTAGAACAAACATAAAGGGTACATCTAGAACAAACATAAAGGATACATCTAGAACAAACATAAAGGGTACATCTAGAACAAACATAAAGGATACATCTAGAACAAACATAAAGGGTACATCTAGAACAAACATAAAGGGTACATCTAGAACAAACATAAAGGGTACATCTAGAACAAACATAAAGGATACATCTAGAACAAACATAAAGGGTACATCTAGAACAAACATAAATGATACATCTAGAACAAACATAAAGGGTACATCTAGAACAAACATAAAGGATACATCTAGAACAAACATAAAGGGTACATCTAGAACAAACATAAAGGGTACATCTAGAACAAACATAAAGGGTACATCTAGAACAAACATAAAGGGTACATCTAGAACAAACATAAAGGGTACATCTAGAACAAACATAAAGGATACATCTAGAACAAACATAAAGGGTACATCTAGAACAAACATAAAGGGTACATCTAGAACAAACATAAAGGGTACATCTAGAACAAACATAAAGGGTACATCTAGAACAAACATAAAGGGTACATCTAGAACAAACATAAAGGATACATCTAGAACAAACATAAAGGGTACATCTAGAACAAACATAAAGGGTACATCTAGAACAAACATAAATGATACATCTAGAACAAACATAAAGGGTACATCTAGAACAAACATAAAGGATACATCTAGAACAAACATAAAGGGTACATCTAGAACAAACATAAAGGGTACATCTAGAACAAACATAAAGGGTACATCTAGAACAAACATAAATGATACATCTAGAACAAACATAAAGGGTACATCTAGAACAAACATAAAGGGTACATCTAGAACAAACATAAAGGGTACATCTAGAACAAACATAAAGGGTACATCTAGAACAAACATAAAGGGTACATCTAGAACAAACATAAAGGGTACATCTAGAACAAACATAAATGATACATCTAGAACAAACATAAAGGGTACATCTAGAACAAACATAAAGGATACATCTAGAACAAACATAAAGGGTACATCTAGAACAAACATAAAGGGTACATCTAGAACAAACATAAAGGGTACATCTAGAACAAACATAAATGATACATCTAGAACAAACATAAAGGGTACATCTAGAACAAACATAAAGGGTACATCTAGAACAAACATAAAGGATACATCTAGAACAAACATAAAGGATACATCTAGAACAAACATAAAGGGTACATCTAGAACAAACATAAAGGGTACATCTAGAACAAACATAAAGGGTACATCTAGAACAAACATAAATGATACATCTAGAACAAACATAAAGGGTACATCTAGAACAAACATAAAGGATACATCTAGAACAAACATAAAGGATACATCTAGAACAAACATAAAGGGTACATCTAGAACAAACATAAAGGATACATCTAGAACAAACATAAATGATACATCTAGAACAAACATAAAGGGTACATCTAGAACAAACATAAAGGATACATCTAGAACAAACATAAAGGATACATCTAGAACAAACATAAAGGATACATCTAGAACAAACATAAAGGATACATCTAGAACAAACATAAATGATACATCTAGAACAAACATAAAGGGTACATCTAGAACAAACATAAAGGGTACATCTAGAACAAACATAAAGGATACATCTAGAACAAACATAAAGGATACATCTAGAACAAACATAAAGGGTACATCTAGAACAAACATAAAGGGTACATCTAGAACAAACATAAAGGGTACATCTAGAACAAACATAAATGATACATCTAGAACAAACATAAAGGGTACATCTAGAACAAACATAAAGGGTACATCTAGAACAAACATAAAGGATACATCTAGAACAAACATAAAGGGTACATCTAGAACAAACATAAAGGATACATCTAGAACAAACATAAAGGATACATCTAGAACAAACATAAAGGATACATCTAGAACAAACATAAAGGATACATCTAGAACAAACATAAAGGATACATCTAGAACAAACATAAAGGATACATCTAGAACAAACATAAAGGGTACATCTAGAACAAACATAAAGGGTACATCTAGAACAAACATAAAGGGTACATCTAGAACAAACATAAAGGGTACATCTAGAACAAACATAAAGGGTACATCTAGAACAAACATAAAGGGTACATCTAGAACAAACATAAAGGATACATCTAGAACAAACATAAATGATACATCTAGAACAAACATAAAGGGTACATCTAGAACAAACATAAAGGATACATCTAGAACAAACATAAAGGGTACATCTAGAACAAACATAAAGGGTACATCTAGAACAAACATAAAGGGTACATCTAGAACAAACATAAATGATACATCTAGAACAAACATAAAGGGTACATCTAGAACAAACATAAAGGGTACATCTAGAACAAACATAAAGGGTACATCTAGAACAAACATAAAGGGTACATCTAGAACAAACATAAAGGGTACATCTAGAACAAACATAAAGGGTACATCTAGAACAAACATAAATGATACATCTAGAACAAACATAAAGGGTACATCTAGAACAAACATAAAGGATACATCTAGAACAAACATAAAGGGTACATCTAGAACAAACATAAAGGGTACATCTAGAACAAACATAAAGGGTACATCTAGAACAAACATAAATGATACATCTAGAACAAACATAAAGGATACATCTAGAACAAACATAAAGGATACATCTAGAACAAACATAAAGGGTACATCTAGAACAAACATAAAGGGTACATCTAGAACAAACATAAAGGGTACATCTAGAACAAACATAAAGGGTACATCTAGAACAAACATAAAGGGTACATCTAGAACAAACATAAAGGGTACATCTAGAACAAACATAAAGGGTACATCTAGAACAAACATAAAGGGTACATCTAGAACAAACATAAAGGATACATCTAGAACAAACATAAAGGATACATCTAGAACAAACATAAAGGGTACATCTAGAACAAACATAAAGGGTACATCTAGAACAAACATAAAGGATACATCTAGAACAAACATAAAGGATACATCTAGAACAAACATAAAGGGTACATCTAGAACAAACATAAAGGATACATCTAGAACAAACATAAAGGATACATCTAGAACAAACATAAAGGGTACATCTAGAACAAACATAAAGGATACATCTAGAACAAACATAAAGGGTACATCTAGAACAAACATAAAGGGTACATCTAGAACAAACATAAAGGATACATCTAGAACAAATGCATCATTGTCTGGAGACAAAACAAGAATCAGCTCAAATATTTCATCGACTACTGACGAAATAAGAACTAGCTCAAAGACAAGAATAATGACTTTATTGTTTCGACAACTAAACAAGAGCTATAACGAAGTGCAATATATATTTGGACACGTAATATTTTTACCAAATATTTCATAAATGCTTACAAAATTTTATGACATCGTTTTTCAATGGCTTTTCTTGAAATTCCATACACATGTTAGTAATTGTTAGCCCATTTTGTTCTTTTTTTATTTAATATAACACCATTGCAGAAATAGATGCAATATATCTTGAAATTGCTTACGGAAAAGTAAACAAATATTATTGAAGGAATGAGCAAATAGTTCTGTATATTTATGTGAAATGTCAATAAAATCCAGTGAAAAACAAAGTCATGAAAATCATTGAAAATGTGTCAAAATGTATGAAATAAACAGTAAAAATAGTTCGTGTCCGAATATATATTGCACTGCACTGTACATCAACATATGTTTTGGTAATAGGACAAACACTAACTCAAATGTTGTATGTCCTTCTTTAAAGATCAAGAATTAATATAGAGATTTGACTACAGTCCAAAAGCTAGATAAGAGACTTCATTGTATTGGTAACAGACTAAGAACAAGCTCAAAGACTTTATTGTCGTAGTAACAGACTAAGAACAAGCTCAAAGACTTCATTGTTTTGGTTGCCGGAACAAAGACTGTATTATCAAATTCAATATTATCATTAAAATCATCACAAAACACGATTGAAACACTAACATGAATTACTACTTCCGGTCAACATTCAGCAAAGCTATAATGAAGGATAAACTTAAAAGACACACATGTTGCACATTTTGAATTTGATTATAGATAGAGTTTGCCGAAAAAATAGTTACACTGCATCATACTGATGTTTCGTCCCTCTAAGACTTGTCAGTGACGATAGGCGCCGGATTTGGAATTTGGAAATCGAAATTTTCCTGAATTTATAAAGGGGGGGGGGGGGGGGGGGGGTTGGCAAACAAAAACCACAAGCACTGTATAATCTGAAATATCATCCAAAAATTACATTCAGCTGATTATTTAATTAAACATTTTACATCATTACTCACGAAAAATTAAAAAAAAACCATGAACTGACAATGCTAAACAGTATGCACAACTAACCAGTATATAGTAATATACATGTAATACTACTTAGAGTTACTTTACATTCAACAAACACTGCTTAACAATTTCCTTAATCAAAACATTATCAGCATTTCACAAGAATGATTGCCGCAAATCGTACCAACACAATCCACTATTCTATGTATGCTATAAAAATACCTATTTGAAGCCATACACAATCTCCATCAAAATTAAAATTATGCTTAATGACATAGTAAAAAATTCCTTTATCATTTTTAAGCTAATCTGGATGTGTTTTTCTGCTTGACTCTGACCGAGTTCGTTAACAACTTACAGATATCGGACACACCAACTTGACTCCGACCCAGTCCGTTAACAACTTACAGTTATCGGACACACCAACTAGACTCTGACCGAGTTTGTTAACAACTTACAGATATCGGACACACCAACTAGACTCTGGCGGAGTTCGTTATCAACTTACAGATATCGGACGCACCAGCTTGACTCTGACCGAGTTCGTTAACAACTTACAGATATCGGACACATCAACTTGACTCCGACCCAGTCCGTTAACAACTTACAGATATCGGACACATCAACTTGACTAAGACCGAGTTCGTTAACAACTTACAGATATCGGACACATCAACTTGACTCTGACCCAGTTCGTTAATAACTTACAGATATCGGACACATCAACTTGACTCTGACCGAGTTCGTTAACAACTTACAGATATCGGACACATCAACTTGACTCCGACCGAGTTCGTTAACAACTTACAGATATCGGACACACCAACTTGACTCTGACCGAGTTCGTTAACAACTTACAGATATCGGACACATCAACTTGACTCTGACCGAGTTCGTTAACAACTTACAGATATCGGACACACCAACTTGACTCTGACCGAGTTCGTTAACAACTTACAGATATCGGGCACACAAACTAGACTCTGACCCAGTTCGTTAACAACTTACAGATATCGGACACACCAACTTGACTATGACCGAGTTCGTTAACAACTTACAAATATCGGACACACCAACTAGACTCTGACCCAGTTCGTTAACAACTTACAGATATCGGACACATCAACTTGACTCTGACCGAGTTCGTTAACAACTTACAGATATCGGACACACCAACTTGACACTGACCGAGTTCGTTAACAACTTACAGATATCGGACACACCAACTTGACTCTGACCGAGTTCGTTAACAACTTACAGATATCGGACACATCAACTTGACTCTGACCGAGTTCGTTAACAACTTACAGATATCGGACACACCAACTTGACTCTGACCGAGTTCGTTAACAACTTACAGATAACGGACACACCAACTAGACTCTGACCGAGTTCGTTAACAACTTACAGATATCGGACACACCAACTTGACTCTGACCGAGTTCGTAAAAAACTCACAGATATCGGACACACCAACTTGACTCTGACCGAGTTTGTTTACATCCTACAGATATCGGACCCACCAACTTGACTCTGACCGAGTTCGTTAACAACTTACAGATATCGGACACATCAACTTGACTCTGACCGAGTTCGTTAACAACTTAGATATATCGGACACACCAACTTGACTCTGACCGAGTTCGTTAACATCCTACAGATATCGGACGCATCAACTTGACTCTGACCGAGTTCGTTAACAACTTACAGATATCGGACACACCAACTTGACTCTGACCGAGTTCGTTAACAACTTACAGATATCGGACACACCAACTTGACTCTGACCGAGTTCGTTAACAACTTACAGATATCGGACACACCAACTTGACTCTGACCGAGTTCGTTAACAACTTAGATATATCGGACACACCAACTTGACTCTGACCGAGTTCGTTAACAACTTACAGATATCGGACACACCAACTTGACTCTGACCCAGTTCGTTAACAACTTACAGATATCGGACACATCAACTTGACTCTGACCGAGTTCGTTAACAACTTACAGATATCGGACACATCAACTTGACTCTGACCGAGTTCGTTAACAACTTACAGATATCGGACACACCAACTTGACTCTGACCGAGTTCGTTAACAACTTACAGATATCGGACACATCAACTTGACTCTGACCGAGTTCGTTAACAACTTACAGATATCGGACACATCAACTAGACTCTGACCGAGTTCGTTAACAACTTACAGATATCGGACACATCAACTTGACTCTGACCGAGTTCGTTAACAACTTACAGATATCGGACACACCAACTTGACTCTGACCGAGTTCGTTAACAACTTACAGATATCGGACACATCAACTTGACTCTGACCCAGTTCGTTAACAACTTAGATATATCGGACACACCAACTTGACTCTGACCGAGTCCGTTAACCTTTATACATGCATTTCCTCAGATTTTATATCATATTTGTTGAGTTTGGTAAAAAAACATATAAAACAATACAAAGCGCCAACAAAACAATAATCCGAACTAAAAATCGGTTAAATTGGGGGAAAATATGAACAAAGGAAATATTTACACAAAGACCCTCAAGAGAGTACAAGAAATAAGACCAGGTAATCCCGAAGACTAAGCGTCTTCTGCTTCATCGAAGACACTCGCCATGCAAATCTAGATCACATCCAAGTAAAGATTAACCGATTCTGACGCATTTCTTTAAGAAATGTTGTTCTTGGAATAAAACACCAATATAGGACAAATGGTTTCAATTAATTTTGATGGCAAAGTATCCAAGTTTACGAAAATACTGAAGCATCAACAAAACCATAATCCTAACTTTAAATGAATTTAAGTAGGGGCAAAATATAAACAAAATTAAATTATTTACATGGAGACCCCAGCAAAAGTACAAGATAATAAGACCATATGTTCCGGAAGAGTAAGCGTCTTCTATACATATAGCCACTCAATGATATCGTCACCTTGTTAAACATGGACTTAAACTTATAACTGATGTCATATTAATATGAAAGCTTCTAAATTTGCAGTGCCATAGATGGCAAATTCATCGATGAATATCATCGATGATATATAATAATTACAGATTAAATACACACTAACGTTGATGACTCGGTTCTCATGTTGAGGACTTGATATTTACTTGGATGTGACAAAAATGAAAGGGGCGGGTGTCGTCGATGAGGCAGAAGACGCTTGCTCTTCCGGAATACCTGGTCTTATTCTCTTTTACTTTTGCAGGAGTGTCTATGTAAATTTTTCCTTTGTTCATATTTTGCTTCTAGATAAATCAATTTTGATTTTGAGTTCGTATTATGATTTTGTTGAAACTTTGGTAATCTTTGATTTTCTTAGAACTGATTGCAAGACCACATCGAAATAGATTCAAGATCGTTTATGTGATGTTTTCCTCCTTTGCAGTCTTTCTGAGTTAAATTTTTGTGAGCCTGACACAAAAACCAAGTGCAGAACACTTTACATCATTGTCGTTTTTTAGTGTGAGACATTCAAACTTCGCCCTGGTCTCAGACTATATTTTAAATTTTAGTTTCACTTGCATCAGACATCGTCTTCTTCCTATCCTATTACGCCATTGGTATCTGACAGATGAAAGACGAAACCGTTGTGGCAACATCAATGCCGTCACCCCATCTGTATCCTTCACCGGGTACGATGAAAATAAAATGTTCGTCATTTAAGTAATTGTTTGGTTCAGTGCCATACCAGTTGAAGTACTGTAGATCTGTACCATCCTCGAATCTGAATGTTCCCTCACTGTTACGATCTGAGCCCTGGATGAGCACCACAAAGTGGCAGGTCGCATCAGCTGTGGATTAAAAGATAATAGGTTGAGACTCAAGGCTGCTGTGTTAGGTCAATACACACCAGTCTAAATCTTACACTGTAAACGTACTTATTGTGGCCCACTGATCAAGTTTAGCGCATGATCGAATTCAAAAAGATAAGCTCATGAATGAGTTGGCGTACTCACAATACTTGCTGTAGAACGCAATATACAGAAACTGTAATTAGCGCACTCACAATACTTGCTGTAGAACGCAATATACAGAAACTGTAATTTGCGCACTCACAATAGTTGATGTAGAACGCAATATACAAAAACTGTAATTAGCGCACTCACAATACTTGCTGTAGAACGCAATATACATAAACTGTAATTAGCGCACTCACAATACTTGCTGTAGAACGCAATATACAGAAACTGTAATTAGCGCACCCACAATACTTGCTGTTGAACGCAATATACAGAAACTGTAATTAGCACACTCACAATACTTGCTGTAGAACGCAATATACAGAAACTGTAATTAGCGCACCCACAATACTTGCTGTAGAACGCGATATACAGAAACTGTTATTAGCGCACTCACAATACTTGCTGTAGAACGCAATATACAGGAACACTGCACTTAGGGCAATCATATATCACCGAAAATAGTATGACAACCTGTTATGCTAGATTTGTTGCGTTCTTACTTATTTCAATGTCGTAAACCAACAGAAAACAATGTGGGTGATATCAAGATTTCCTCTTGGTTTTTAAAATTACCGTCAACACTTTAGTAGCGATACGTATAAGGTATTAGTATCAACGAAGTACAACATTCTTGGGGAATGATCAAAGCAGTAAGGATATATGAATAATGTGTGTGACTAGCTTTTTCAATTTTACCACATGCAAGCTCATGAGGCGTCATAATTAAAGAGACAACCAGATGACGTCGCCAGTTTTAAGACAGGAAATAAAATGAGCAATATGATTTTGTGCTATATAAGATATTTATAAGAGAAACCATCAGATTAATTGAATTTTATTCAATTCTGCAGTAAAGAGCATTATCACTGCTATACTTGTTGAATAATTGACAAATGTTGTGTGCTCAAATATAAAGGGGGCCGCGGTTGCCGAGTGGTTAAGTTGTTCTGACATTCTACGCCTAGCCCTCCAACTTTGGGTTGCGTGTTCGAATCCCACGTGGGGCAGTTGCCAGGTTTAGACCGTAGGTCAGTGGTTTTTCTCCGGGTACTCCGACTTTCCCCCCACCTCCAAAACCTGGTGTGTCCTTAAATGACCCTGGCTGTTAATAGGACATTTAACAAAATAAACCTAACTAAAGTGCTAAAATGCGGTATCAGAGTAAAACAAATTAAATTGTATGGGTTGTGATTTGAGCTGAGCAATTCTCTGACAGTAAACACAGTTTGACTTGTGTCGTACCTGTCAAGCGTTGTGTGGACATATTACACTTAGCAATATCATTAGATACCATGTAACTGATAACATGTAAAGATATGTTTGTTTGTATCATATCTGTGTTCGTGTGAATCTATTTGATATATGGTGATATGATCATAATCAGGAAAATCTAAAACGTTTAAATACGATATCGTCGTTACACACTCAACAGTCCTAACAATACGCATATTTTAATGCACGTTTAGACAACAGCTGTGCGTACATAAACGTCCAGTTAACATATAGGATAAAAACACGTGGCATTTAAACGGTTCTTGGGTTGCTGTTTATAATATATATAATCTGTTAATTATAAGTGATAGCACTGACATACCTAGAAAAGCACTGATATGATTTTGTATTTCCTGCGAGGTAATTCGCATTAGTTCTCCTCCCTCTGTACTGCACGTGGCCATGAAGTCATACGAGTTCCGAACACCTCCCAGGTGAAGTTTGTAACATAAGTTAAGCTCTCTGCTGTGTATGTAGCCGTTTCTAACAGGACAGCCATCTACAAAAATCAATTAAGAAATACAGTATAGCAACATAATGACAACTACATTGTAAGTAGGCACTAGCAAAGACGGTACGAATGACCCGAAAGATCAACACAAAATGATAAGCCCTTCAACAACTTACTAATGAGCATATTGAAAAAAATCCGTCCAATTCCATATCAAATCTCTTAATGAGATCAAATTGGCAAACGCAAAACTTGCTCGCAATCTTCATAGATCTTATCATTTAAATCCCTGTGCCGTATGCTTGTGTACAAGCAGCCGACGTCAATTACAAAAGATCCCGGTATCTAGAGCAAACCCTAGGATAACGAATTACCTGCAACATGTATAAACCACGGAAAAGCAGGGGTTTTACTTTCAAGAATCGAATGTTTACGATCGGATAATCCAAATCATCAGTTCATCGTAAAGCTTGGAAAATAAATAAAGATCGGGATAAGCAGCTGATGTAGATGACTGTATTTTGTTTTGATATCGATTTCAAAATGGTAGATACGATCGCCGTGGACAGCAAACGTTGTTAATAGGTCACATAACATCGATATACCTGCAAGGTAATTTAAGAAATCTGTGTTACTTGTCCTGAGAAGCTTTTCGACAAATTTAGCCTCGTATGAAATAAAAGAACAAGTGAGCAAAGAGTGGAGCACAGTCTGCTGAGAAATCTCTAGACACAACACATAGTGTTGACTAGTTACATAATGTATTCAACCATTCGTACTATATATCTTCATTAGTATGTTTTATCTTATCTTCTGTAAGTTGTGTTTTTCGGAAAGATGGTGGAAGATAACTTACAACCATATTCTTAATTAATATCGTCGTCCATCTTTCTTGAAAAAATACACAAATGAGATCGAGTCTTTATTTTTGTTTACTATGGACTTTTGAAGCGTCCAATGTCGAACAATCATATAGACGAAATATTTTTGATGAGGGGTGCTGATGATTGATTAGAAGATCTTCTGGGGTTTTAAAAATCCACATCCCTTTAATTTAGTTTAAACTTTCTTTTATTCAGGCATTTAAAAACATATATAGTAACATAATTAATTTACAGAATGGGAAACAGAAACAAGTGTCTCAGACACTTAGGTAAGTTAATTTCACTGGAGTAAGCGATGTCACAATCAGACCGTTGCCCTGATATAACAGTAATACGAATGGTAGTAGGAAGTTTCCATAAAGACTTAGTCGAGTAATTAGCAGAGCCAGTGATACAACGTAGCTTACAGGATCCTTGTGAATGGAGCTCATAAACAAGATTAATAACTATATCACATAACTGACCCATTCAGTCATGTCATACGGCAATGTCATAAATATGGTATTATACACGTGCAATAACACTATTGTTACGCATACACAAATGACGTCTTTATGACGTCATACGATTGTCTTGATAGTGAAAATCGTACTGTCAAAGAAGAAATTTGCCTTTCTACTAGATTATGAATTTGAGAATTTTGGTGTATTTTCTCATACATATAAGTTATGTGATAAATAGAATCTTACACTCATGTCAATGAAATAGGAATACATTAAAGTCGTGAAATAGTTTAAAGTGTCACGAGACTTTATCAAATTATTGAACTTGTTTGATAAATTCCATATTACATCGGCACTCGTGTAAGATCCTCTATATATGTATATCACTGTTTGGCTGTACGGTTACATCAAAGAGTACTATAGAACTTGGTCAGTGTAGAAGTGTACAATCAGGAATCAGGAAAGACCACCAAACCAAAGTTTGCTAACATGTAAAGCCGTCGGTGTTCACGTGTTTGACACCTGAATGAATGGAATCCTCATGAGTGTAAATAACTTGTGTCGCCACACTGATGAATAACAATAATAGCTGTTTGTGTGTACATTACATCAAAGAAAACTTTTTTTTTCAATATCACGACCATCACACGTTTTTATGACAATCAGTATACCGTCACATTGTCTCTTGAATTAGGACACTCGAATCAAGAACCATGAACAACAAAACATTCTGTTTCATTCATTTTTTAAAACTTCTGTTTGATTTAAAAACTTATATGTACATATTGTAAAATGAAAGGAAAGCAAGACTTCGGCGAAATAATGAAACAATAAAGTAAAAAATAAAGTATCAATTTTGATTATCTTAGATCTGTGTCTTCTTAAAATAGTTCACCTAGTTTTCTTTCCGTTACAGATATATGACTGAAATCTAGGACAGGACCAGATATCGGCCGGCTCCGAAATAACCTGGTACTTAGTTACATAAAGTCCGACATAGGGCAAACTCAGCTGATCCATATTTCCCTTATTGCATTATAGCAAGCAGAACTATGTTTGGTAACCAAAAGAACACAATCTTAAGGGTTTAAACACGTCTACTTACAAAACGATATATACATGTAAGTAAGGGTTGTGATTGGCGAAAATGCTCGAAGATTTTTTTGTCATTTAAGTATTGATATATTGGGGTATGAAAAACTGTATGCAAAAGTTTGCAACCAAAATTGATTTTCATAACCCTATGAAACTAAAATATAATTGACATCAACTCTTATAATTAATTTTTGAAGCTTATTTTCATTTTTAAAACATGTTTATGTACAATTTGACTGATCGAACAACGGATTACTATTACAAATCAATACGCAACGTCAATTGCCGTATTGTGACGTCACATTTTTCGCGACATTTTCGTATATTTCGCAACCAATCAGAAAGTAGCTTTCTGCATATTATCAACGGAAAATTATTTATCGAATCAGGTCTGTATCATATTTATCAAGATTCCATGCTCATGATTTGCATTGTTTTCAAATTAGCATTCCAACTTGACATCCATTATGCAAAAACGTATCGTCAAAGATGACGTAACACACATATATGCTGCACCGTTCTAATTTAGTAATATATACAGTATGCCGAAAAAATTAATTAAACTGCATCATGCAGCTGTTTCGTCCTCATAGGACTCTTCAGTGAGGCTAGGGACCAAAAGATCGGAATCCAAAATGTCTAAACTAATGTAGAAGCAGAATGGTCAGGTGCGTAAAACCTCTTTAATTTATGAATTTAGAAATAGAATTAAACCAGTTCTGTATAATTGCGAATCGTGTACTACATGTAAGAAAATGTGTATATTATGTATCGTGCCACTACTCAAATGAGATCAACTGTGGCAAAGTACGTAATGAGTACTTAACACCTTGTTGCGAACTCTTGTTATATACGTTATGGATTGGTGAAAATATCTTATACATGTGTACATTTACATACATGAAATATTAAGTGTATTCCTTTTATCGGAACGTTCCAGATGTGCTTACTTGGAACCAGTCTGCTTAATGGAACAGAACATTCCGAATTCCTTTCCTGCGGGTGAAAATCTAATAATCGAAAAGGAAAAAGAAAAGACTTTTCGGGAAATACCCAAAATGGTTCAGTCACAACATCTGCAAAATAAAGCGAGTAATTGCTTTTATTTACAAATTGTACACACTAGGAAGCCACTGGGAGTCGGTTATGATATATGCTATTGATGAAATTCACTTTAACTGGTTACAGTTATGTATATTTACAATGTATCACATAACTGACCCGTTCAGTCATGTCATACGGCCATGTCATAAAAGTTGTATTACACACGTGTAATAAAACTATTGTGACGTCATAAACAAATGATGTCTTTATGACGTCATATGATTGTCTCGGTAGTGAAAATCGTACTGTCACAGAAGAAATTTGCCTTTCTTATAGAAAATAAATATGAGAGTTTGCATGTATTTTCTCATAAATATACATTATAAGTTATGTGATAAATAGAATCTAACACTCGTGTCAATGTAATATGGAATTTATCAAACTCGTTAAATACTTTAATATGTCACTCGTCTAAAGGTTCGGGACACATTAAATTATCTAACTCGTTTAATAAATTCCATATTACACCGACACTCGTGTAAGATCCTATATTTATTGAACATCTGAAAGGAAAAGCGTTCGCTGGCCGTCATATTGGAACAACAGGAACCCTCAAATGAGACGTTCCCGACGAACCGGTTCGTTCCGGCCGACCGTCGTATTCTATTCAGCGGAACGCCTGGTTAGTTCCAGAACAATCAGAGCGTTCCGTTAAATGGAACACGCTAACTAGATATGAACAAATCGTTATAATGTTATACAATGTTATACTAATTAGATATGAACAAATCGTTATAATGTTATACAATGTTATACTAATTAGATATGAACAAATCGTTATAATGTTATACTAATTAGATATGAACAAATCGTTATAATGTTATACAATGTTATACTAATTAGATATGAACAAATCGTTATAATGTTATACTAATTAGATATGAACAAATCGTTATAATGTTATACTATGTTATACTAATTAGATATGGACAAATCGTTATAATGTTATACTAATTAGATATGGACAAATCGTTATAATGTTATACTATGTTATACTAATTAGATATGGACAAATCGTTATAATGTTATACTAATTAGATATGAACAAATCGTTATAATGTTATACTATGTTATACTAATTAGATATGAACAAATCGTTATAATGTTATACTATGTTATACTAATTAGATATGGACAAATCGTTATAATGTTATACTTATTAGATATGGACAAATCGTTATAATGTCATGTAATGTATGCTGATCACAACGATGGGTTTACAAAGAAAGTAGGTGAATGCCAAAAGATAATAAAAGCGGAAAAAAGGATCAGAAATACATACATGTATCGACTTGGCAAATAAAAACGAGGGGTATCCTTCATTGTATTGACATTGTAGGTGTCATAATGAATTGTATGTCACCAATGACTGATTGTTATTAGGTGTATCCGTCTCTTATTTGTAAAGTTTTGAACTAAACAAATATTTAACGAGTCTTAAAATCTACTTACAAAATTAATGTTAGAAAATGGTAACAACCATTGGATCAAACATGAAGGATGACGGGACGAGGCAGCAATACGTATGCAAGTGTGTCGTTACCAACAAATGTTGTACTGAATAAATTTGGACTTTTTTTCTGGGAAAAAAAGAAGAGAATACCAAAGCGTCAACAAAACCATAATCCGAAGCAAAATTGATTAAACTAGGGGCAAAATAGGAACAAAGGAAATATTTATATGGAAACTCTCGTAGGTCATACTAAACCCAGTGAGTTTTTAATTGGTACAAATTAGAAGATTTACATGTTTTGTTTGACTTTTCATGAGCAGTAAAAAAAAAAATTGTTTGAATGTACTGAATGCTGCAAATGGGGTATTTTTTGTACGCTGGGTCATTTGAATATTGCGCCAGAATATTAACCATGATGCAGCAGTAGCCACACACCCTACATCACCACGTGAAAAAATGGTGGTCATGACCTGTCAACACTTTTGCTGATATTCTACCAAAGACCCACTTTTGACATACCTGGATGATTAAATCCGAGTGAGATATAGGGAAGGAGCTACACCTGTATATGTTTATTGCTTATGGTAAGCAAATAAAGAGAAATTAATTAAATTATTAAACTGCACCATACAGCTGTTTAGTCCTCCAAGGACTCTTCAGTGATACTAGGGGCCAAAAGGTTGGAATCCAAAATTTCTAAACTACTGTAGAAGCAGAAGGGTCAGGTACGACCACCTGTCTGACGCGACCAACGACCATCATTTCGGTGTCCCATATACCGAAAACAACCGTTTTAAGCGACTTTTTAGAGTGAACACTTCCGGACATCTCTTTATGCCATGGGACACGTTTCTCACGAATTTCAACTGGTCTCACAAACAGAATGAAACTTTGGTCATTTTAACGAATAAACAATAGCGACATGGATTCACACTGACCTTTGTCACAGACAAACCTCTTTAATTACAGACTAGACCAATTAGCAGCGCGGAGACTGGTGTGAAAGTTGTAATGGTCATGCATCACAGCCCGTACAAAACAGCTGTGTAATTTCAAATTGTTTATCAACAATTGCTTTGTCTGTGTTTCTTAACAATGTATCTGTGTATTTCTATATTTCAATGTGAATGTTATCAATTTTATAGTTTTTATCTCATAAATATTGTCTTTCAACTCCAAAACAAGACTCATATTTATTGTAGAAATAACGTAATAAATTCGAGAATACCGAAGCGTTAACAAAATCAAAATCGATTTAACCAGGAGCAAAATATGAAAAAGGAAAGATTTACAAGGAGACTCTTGTAAAAGTACAAGAAAAAAAGACCAAGTGTTCCGGAAGAGGACGCGTCTTCTACTTCATCGACGACACCCGCAATGTAAATCTTTGCCACATCCAAGTAAACATCAAGTTCTCAAAATGAGAACCGAGTATCATTGTCAATCAAAACAAGTAAGCATACTAACGAGCATACTCAAAAACGTCCGTCATCATATCACTTAAAGATACAGAACATTTCTTAATGAGACAAAGATAGCGACATAAAACTTGCCCATAGTTCTGATCAACCTGCATCTCTCGAATCCTGATGTTGGTAGTTTGTTTGTCAGCAGTAGACATCGATCACGAAAATCACGATATCTAGAGCAAGCCCTAGAATATCGAATAAACTGCGACATGTAAACACCATAGGTTCGAGAAGCAGGGATGTAACTATCAAGAAATGGAAAATTGAAATCATCACGTTTATCGTATAGCTTAATAGTAATATGTCGTGTTAGTCGTAGTTTAAGTAGAGATCGAGGTAGAAGAGTATGTTGTGTCCTTTACTTCAAGTTCAGAAGGGTATACGATCGACGTGGTCAGGGATCAAGAAAGATCGACTTGTGTTTAGTTTTCATTCTGTGACGCAAACTGCTTATTTTTTTCTGAAAAAAGGACCTAAATTCTTAAAATGAATATTGTATGAAACGTTTGAAATCGAATTATTAAAAATAAAGTGGATACAGCTGTAAAATCAATTTTCACTGGAGAACTATATTAAATAGACATGAAACATTTATATTGTGAAGCAGTCTTATACTTTTGGATAAGGCGTCGACAAATGTTAATTAATAATTGCATTGTCTGTGTTTCTTTAGAATGCGAGGTTTGTTCTGTGTGTTTGTATTTGTTAAGTACACATGAGTGTATGTTTAAAACGTTAATACGATTTTTGAATGCCATTTGCTTTCTATCTGTTTGTTAATATCACAAGAGTTGATGCCGTAATAAGTTGGTTGACCCAATGTTATGTACCGATTACCGTTTATAGAAAGATACTTTAGGCGCTATATCACATGCTGTGTTATTATTATTATTTGCAAATAGTTTATAAAATAAAGTGGCTTTTGAGTATTTTGTGCAAGTTTTATGGTCGCAATCTTTGTCTCATTGAGAAATATTCTGTATCTTTAAGTGATATGAAGAAGGACGTCTTTGAGTATGCTCATTAGTGTGGTGTCTACTTGTTGAGATTGACTATGATACTCAGTTATCGTGTTGAGAACTTGATGTTTACTTGGATGTGAGAAAGATTTACATGGCGGGTGTCGTCGATGAAGTAGAAAACGATTATTCACCCGGAACACCTGGTCTTATTCTCTTGTGCCTTTTACGAGAGTCTCCGTGTAAATATTCCTTTTGCTCCTATTTTGACTCTAGTTTAATATATTTTGAGTTCGGATTATGGTTTTGTTGACGCTTTGGTATTCCCTTTATTTTTTATGATTTTCATCAGTTTAAGTGTCCGAGATATCCGCAAAATATTGAAATCAGTCACAACACATGACGCAATAGATTACCAGGTAACAATAATTCAAAAATTATTATTGATGAAAACGTTTGAATGAAATATCAATCACATATATAAACATAAAATTATCTTGTGACAATAATTGAAAAGCTATTAAAAATCGTACCTGTGTAAGCATTGTAAAACGTCCATCCTGGGTTTGGTAACATTATGGTGTTGTCAACGAACCCTCCGTAGAAATGATGACATTGCCCGTCATTAACAAATATGGACATGCACGCATTGTCTTCTCCACATTTTAACAAACACACATACATGGAAATGTTTCCCGGCACCACCAAGTCAGCGGTCATTGATGGGTACATTTCTCTAATACCACCCGTCGCATATCCATAGAAGGATGTAGAACCATTAATGAGCCTGACAACCAGTATAACGATACCGATTCCAAAGACTTCCATCATGTGAGAGTTCAGCATTAGGACATATCTTATCGGGTTGAGCTGTCCTTTTAAATCACCTTGCGTCACAACCTTATCGACCTAACAACACTGCCGTTTGTAGCAATACTGATTTGATTGGACCTCTCCTGCGCCCAGCAATGTGATGTAGGCTTTTGATTGGTTCTGAAGCTTGCCTTTTGGCTTTCGCAATTTTCACAGCACTGTTATACAATACGAAAATGATTTGATAGTTTCTGCAACTTCCCTTCGAAGTATTCAATGAACATTCCGAATTCCGTTCCTGCGGGTGAAAATCTAAAAATCGAAAACGAAAAAGAAACGACTTTTCGGGAAATAACCAAAACGGTTTAGTCACAAAATCTGCAAAAAAAGCGAGTAATTGCTTTTATTTACAAATTGTACACACTATGAAGCCACTGGGAGTCGGTTATGATATATGCTATTGATGAAATTCATTTCAACTGGTTACAGTTATGTATATTTACAATTTATCACATAACTAACCCGTTCAGTCATGTCATACGGCCATGTCATAAAAATTGTATTACACACGTGTAATAACACTATTGTGACGTCATAAACAAATGACGTCTTTATGACGTCATATGATTGTCTCGGTAGTGAAAATCGTACTGTCACAGAAGAAATTTGCCTTTCTTATAGAAATTAAATATGAGAGTTTGCATGTATTTTCTCATAAATATACATTGTAAGTTATGTGATAAATACAATCTAACACTCGTGTCAATGTAATATGGAATCTTTTAAACTCGTTAAATAATTTAATATGTCACTCGCTCATATCTTACTCGTTTAATAAATTCCATAATACACCGACACTCGTGTAAGATCCTATATTTATTGAACATCTGAAAGGAAAAGCGTTCGCTAGCCGTCATATTGGAACAACAGGAACCCTCAAATGAGACGTTCCCGACGAACATGTTCGTTCCGGCCGAACGTCGTATTCTATTAAGCGGAACGCCTGGTTAGTTCCAGAACAATCAGAGAGTTCCGTTAAATGGAACACGCTAATTAGATATGAACAAATCGTTATAATGTTATACAATGTTATGCTAATTAGATATGAACAAATCGTTATAATGTTATACTAATTAGATATGGACAAATCGTTATAATGTTATACAATGTTATGCTAATTAGATATGAACAAATCGTTATAATGTTATACTCATTATATATGGACAAATCGTTATAATGTTATACTAATTCGATATGAACAAATCGTTATAATGTTATACTCATTATATATGGACAAATCGTTATAATGTTATACTAATTCGATATGGACAAATCGTTATAATGTCATGTAATGTATGCTGATCACAACGATGGGTTTACAAAGAAAGTAGGTGAATGCCAAAAGATAATAAAAGCGGAAAAAAGGATCAGAAATACATACATGTATCGACTTGGCAAATAAAAACGAGGGGTATCCTTCATTGTATTGACATTGTAGGTGTCATAATGAATTGTATGTCACCAATGACTGATTGTTATTAGGTGTATCCGTCTCTTATTTGTAAAGTTTTGAACTAAACAAATATTTAACGAGTCTTAAAATCTACTTACAAAATTAATGTTAGAAAATGGTAACAACCATTGGATCAAACATGGAGGATGACGGGACGAGGCACCAATACGTATGCAAGTGTGTCGTTACCAACAAATGTTGTACTGAATAAATTTGGACTTTTTTTCTGGGAAAAAAAGAAGAGAATACCAAAGCGTCAACAAAACCATAATCCGAAGCAAAATTGATTAAACTAGGGGCAAAATAGGAACAAAGGAAATATTTATATGGAAACTCTCGTAGGTCATACTAAACCCAGGGAGTTTTTAATTGGTACAAATTAGAAGATTTACATGTTTTGTTTGACTTTTCATGAGCAGTAAAAAAAAAAATTGTTTGAATGTACTGAATGCTGCAAATGGGGTATTTTTTGTACGCTGGGTCATTTGAATATTGCGCCAGAATATTAACCATGATGCAGCAGTAGCCACACACCCTACATCACCACGTGAAAAAAATGGTGGTCATGACCTGTCAACACTTTTGCTGATATTCTACCAAAGACCCACTTTTGACATACCTGGATGAACAAATCCGAGTGAGATATAGGGAAGGAGCTACACCTGTATATGTTTATTGCTTATGGTAAGCAAATAAAGAGAAATTAATAGTTACATGTATCTTGGGCCGAAGTAACACACACATGTGTTGCACCTTTTAAATTTAGTAATAGATACAGTTTGCCGAAAAATTTATTAAACTGCACCATACAGCTGTTTAGTCCTCCAAGGACTCTTCAGTGATACTAGGGGCCAAAAGGTTGGAATCCACAATTTCTAAACTACTGTAGAAGCAGAAGGGTCAGGTACGACCACCTGTCTGACGCGACCAACGACCATCATTTCGGTGTCCCATATACCGAAAACAACCGTTTTAAGCGACTTTTTAGAGTGAACACTTCCGGACATCTCTTTATGCCATGGGACACGTTTCTCACGAATTTCAACTGGTCTCACAAACAGAATGAAACTTTGGTCATTTTAACGAATAAACAATAGCGACATGGATTCACACTGACCTTTGTCACAGACAAACCTCTTTAATTACAGACTAGACCAATTAGCAGCGTGGAGACTGGTGTGAAAGTTGTAATGGTCATGCATCACAGCCCGTACAAAACAGCTGTGTAATTTCAAATTGTTTATCAACAATTGCTTTGTCTGTGTTTCTTAACAATGTATCTGTGTATTTCTATATTTCAATGTGAATGTTATCAATTTTACAACACTATAGTTTTTATCTTATAAATATTGTCTTTCAACTCCAAAACAAGACTCATATTTATTGTAGAAATAACGTAATAAATTCGAGAATACCGAAGCGTTAACAAAATCAAAATCGATTTAACCAGGAGCAAAATATGAAAAAGGAAAGATTTACAAGGAGACTCTTGTAAAAGTACAAGAAAAAAAGACCAAGTGTTCCGGAAGAGGACGCGTCTTCTACTTCATCGACGACACCCGCAATGTAAATCTTTGCCACATCCAAGTAAACATCAAGTTCTCAAAATGAGAACCGAGTATCATTGTCAATCAAAACAAGTAAGCATACTAACGAGCATACTCAAAAACGTCCGTCTTCATATCACTTAAAGATACAGAACATTTCTTAATGAGACAAAGATAGCGACATAAAACTTGCCCATAGTTCTGATCAACCTGCATCTCTCGAATCCTGATGTTGGTAGTTTGTATGTCAGCAGTAGACATCGATCACGAAAATCACGATATCTAGAGCAAGCCCTAGAATATCGAATAAACTGCGACATGTAAACACCATAGGTTCGAGAAGCAGGGATGTTACTATCAAGAAATGGAAAATTGAAATCATCACGTTTATCGTATAGCTTAATAGTAATATGTCGTGTTAGTCGTAGTTTAAGTAGAGATCGAGGTAGAAGAGTATGTTGTGTCCTTTACTTCAAGTTCAGAAGGGTATACGATCGACGTGGTCAGGGATCAAGAAAGATCGACTTGTGTTTAGTTTTCATTCTGTGACGCAAACTGCTTATTTTTTTCTGAAAAAAGGACCTAAATTCTTAAAATGAATATTGTATGAAAAGTTTGAAATCGAATTATTAAAAATAAAGTGGATACAGCTGTAAAATCAATTTTCACTGGAGAACTATATTAAACAGACATGAAACATTTATATTGTGAAGCAGTCTTATACAATTTGACAAGGCGTGGACAAATGTGAATTAATAATTGCTTTGTCTGTGTTTCTTTAGAATGCGAGGTTTGTTCTGTGTGTTTGTATTTGTTAAGTACACATGAGTGTATGTTTAAAACGTTAATGCCATTTTTTGAATGCCATTTGCTTTCTATCTGTTTGTTAATATCACAAGAGTTGATGCCGTAATAAGTTGGTTGACCCAATGTTATGTACCGATTATAGAGTGATACTTTAGGCGCTATATCACATGCTGTGTTATTATTATTATTATTATTATTTGCAAATAGTTTATAAAATAAAGTGTCTTTAGGGTATTTTGTGCAAGTTTTATGGTCGCAATCTTTGTCTCATTGAGAAATATTCTGTATCTTTAAGTGATATGAAGAAGGACGTCTTTGAGTATGCTCATTAGTGTGGTGTCTACTTGTTGAGATTGACTATGATACTCAGTTATCGTGTTGAGAACTTGATGTTTACTTGGATGTGAGAAAGATTTATATGGCGGGTGTCGTCGATGAAGTAGAAAACGATTACTCACCCGGAACACTTGGTGGTATTCTGTTGTGCCTTTTACGAGAGTCTCCGTGTAAATATTCCTTTTGCTCCTATTTTGACCCTAGTTTAATATATTTTGAGTTCGGATTATGGTTTTGTTGACGCTTTGGTATTCCCTTTATTTTTTATGATTTTCATCAGTTTAAGTGTCCGAGATATCCGCAAAATATTGAAATCAGTCACAACACATGACGCAATAGATTACCAGGTAACAATAATTCAAAAAATTATTATTGATGAAAACGTTTGAATGAAATATCAATCACATATATAAACATAAAATTATCTTGTGACAATAATTGAAAAGCTATTAAAAATCGTACCTGTGTAAGCATTGTAAAACGTCCATCCTGGATTTGGTAACATAATGGTGTTGTCAACGAACCCTCCGTAGAAATGATGACATTGCCCGTCATTAACAAATATGGACATGCACGCATTGTCTTCTCCACATTTTAACAAACACACATACATGGAAATGTTTCCTGGCACCACCAAGTCAGCGGTCATTGATGGGTACATTTCTCTAATACCACCCGTCGCATATCCATAGAAGGATGTAGAACCATTAACGAGCCTGACAGCCAGTATAACTATACCGATTCCAAAGACTTCCATCATGTGAGAGTTCAGCATTAGGACATATGTTATCGGGTTGAGCTGTCCTTTTAAATCACCTTGCGTCACAAAAAGCGGCAACCCTACGTTACCTACCTAACAACACTGCCGTTTGTAGCAATACTGATTTGATTGGACCTCTCCTGCGCCCAGCAATGTGATGTGGGCTTTTGATTGGTTCTGAAGCTTGCCTTTTGGCTTTCGCAATTTTCACAGCACTGTTATACAATACGAAAATGATTTGATAGTTTCTGCAACTTCCCTTCGAAGTATTCAATGCACTATAGCGTGTTTTGAAGATAATTTAATTGGTTCTGAAACTTCTTTGTAGAATTCCCTGCACTTTGATGGGGTCTAAACATAATTGGATTGGTTCTAAGCTTTCCTCCGTTTGTTCTGAAACTTCTCCTCCGTTGTATTCACAGCACTGTAATGTGTTCTGAAGATAATTTGATTGGTTCCACAGCTGTCCTCCGTATGATCTGAAACTCCACCTCCGTAGTATTCAAAACGCTATTATGGGTTCTAAAGATAATTGATTAACATCACTATTATATGTTCTGATCAGACGATAATTCGTTTTATTCTACGGTATCCACATCACTGTTCTAAAACAGTTCTGTTGATACCAACAATTATATATAACGCCCGTCTCATGCTGTCTCTATCCACAGTTTAAGTATTGAGTATAGGTCGATCGTGGTCATTTGTTTAAATCACCGAGTATTTGGTACAGCACCAATGTATCTGTTTCCAAGCCTCTGTAATTGACGTACATTACCGCTACCATTATTTCCTGTCTCTCGGATGACACTGTGAAAGTACATCTACGGAGCTCAGGCATCCGTCTAAACCTAAAATCACAATACATAAATAATTTCTTGTTTCTGGTATCCTGTTATATACTTGTGGTATTACCGTCCTGTTTCCAAAGCTCTGCGTATTACGTGAGGTAAATACCAATACTTGATCTGCTATACAGTGTAGGTATGTAGTAGAGACGAACGAGAGGCTGCAATATACCCACAGTAACACGTAATGTCGTGGCGTGGTCACAGTAAACAAACTAACATATCTGGTTTTCTATGAATACTTGATCGACATTGGAATATTCCCGTCCCCTACGTAACGCAATGTCATGGCTCACTAACGATATGCTTATTACTATGTAATCGCCGGATTTATGTTCATAACGAACAGACTTCATATTCCTTTGCGCCGTCACTCATAAAGTATAATGAGGATTTCTTGTGGAAGACTCGAACTGTCCTGGCAGTAAAACCATTGGAGCTTTGACTTTCTCGTGCCAGACCACAGCGTTCGATATTCAATATGTTAATAGTGTACCACGCAGAAATGTTCGGATATGAAATATTTAACGTATCACATTACGTGCTCCACCTGATTTAATTTTGTAAAATCTATGTTAGTTGTTATAAACTTTGTTTTTCCACCTCAAATACAATGATAGATTTATTTATAACGTAAAACCCTGCTTTATTAACTAAATATCTGAGAAATCGAAAATTGGGGAAAATTATAGTATCAACAATAATATTTTTTGAATATCGATTACTCGGCCGATGCTGATATAACAAATTAATAATCTCTTAAAAGAGAAAACAAAACAATAAAAAAGTCAGGAAATACATGAAAATAATAGAAGAATAATCAGTACAGATGTACGATAATGAAATGGCTCGATGTTAAGCACCAAATAAGATTTATTATGATACAGCAATTAAAACGTAGGTGCACTAAACATCACATGTATACTTATTAATGCTAATACACTACTTTCGGCTTCTTAAATAGCCTAAAATTCTGATTTGGTTACGATTGAATGATTGTTTCAAAGAGTTACGGCCCTTTGACTTGAATTCCCGTTAATTCCGTTTCCTTTTATTATCTCTGCAACGTGTGCACATATTGAACTGGAACTGGAATACTGATACATCATGGGGATCTTTAGGTCAAGTCCTTGTAATGTTGTAATGAATCATTGCATCTAACATGCCTGTGGTGGCCGGTAGGGGACATGCATTGCTTCAGAAAAACTCAGTATGCATGTTTTTTTCAAAGCCAGGCAATTGACTTTACCAATACTGACAAGCACTTAATATCAAGATTAATTAAGTGACTTTTTTTTTTTTAGATTTTTAAGGCCCAGTTCCTCAAGTTTAAATGACAGAATTTGGATTCATAGTAGCAAATATTATTACATTCTCATGTCAGCATGCATTACAAGCTGAACAAAATAGGTGTCAATATCACATGACAGGGTAAAATGCTTCATTAGGATCTGCTTGTCACGCGCATAACACAAACGTTAATTACGAACGTCCCAGCAATAATTAGTGGTATGAATAACGAATATTTATTTTTTAGCTTTGATTTATTCCACACTTCTGATTCCTTTCCGGTTAGTGTTATTAGTGGGATTCGACTTAGAAGCGAGCTTGCCGCCATATTGTTTGACTCAGAAACAAAGCTTGACTGAAGATGGATGGAAGTTAACGCTATCGATCACAATATATCATACTTCGTATGACCCAATCAAAATAGGTGTTGCAAACTAATCGTGTTTCGTTTTTCGTACATGTGAGTTTAAGTTAATATTTCGGACATAAGACAATCAAGGTTTTAATATTTTAATCTGATTCATGTTGGAGATGGTGCTGACATTTCTTTTAGTTTTACGTGACTGTATCCGGTAGATCAGCCGTATACTCGTCGATAAATCAATGCAGAAAATGGAGAGATCTACTGTAAAATCATACAATATCAAATAGCACTGGGTCTTAACAATCGAGAGTTTGGTAGATGCGGATAGTGTTTACTGATGTACAATAAAGCATCAATACCGACAGTAGGGTTTTCGGGTAGTGCAGTAGCACACCTGCCTTTCACGAGGACGGACGCGGTTTGATACCCTGACCGGACACGAACATATATAGGGTCATCTGCCTTACAATAAGTTTGAGAATACCGACGCCTTTACAAAATCATTATCCGAACTCAAAATCGATTAAACCAGGGGAAAATATGAACAAAGGAAAGATTTACATGGAGACCCTTGTGAAAGTACAAGAGAATGTGAGTTTTCTCCGGGTTCTACGGTTTCCTCACACAAGAAGGCCCCCTCGCGCATTACATCAGGGCCGACAAAAATGATTAATATGAGTTGGATAACTATTTAATAATTGTTGTAAAACAAAACAAGTATGTTTTAAGCAATACCAACAGTTTCAAGTCAATACAACACCAATTCTGTTTTGGTTTGATTATTTTACGTCCTATTAGCAGCCAGGGTCATCTCAGGACGGCCCTCCGGTGCATCCGATATGGATATGTATGTGTTCGTTTTAGCTTCCATGTGATCGTACGGATCTTTTGCCGATTTAAAATGCTACCACACTTAAGTATACTACTCCAAGCAGAACTGTAATAGGACGAAGAAAGCGATAACGATAGTGCCCATGCTGGGGCTCTCCAGTCCAATACTCCACCGACTGAGCTTAAGGGAAATTCCCTACAATTCACTCTTGAAAGGCAAGCTAAACAGTGGACATCTTTTACAAAACACCCCGCCCGGTCACATTATACTGAAAATGTGTGAACCAGTCATTCCACTCCCATATTACTGAACGTAAAGCAGGGAGTAGTAACTACCATTGTTAGAGACTCTTGTAAATCTCGACCATGGGAAAGAACCCATAGCCTTTCTCACAGGGGCGATCGCTCAGAACAATACACCAGGTGTATCTTGTAAAACATCACTTCAAAAACATAATGCCACAAAAGGCTATTGAATCACCAGCGATGATTTGTTTCCTTTCTCTTGGCGTCAGGTCGAAGTGTATTTATGACGTAGGGGTTAGACAAAGAGATATATGACAAGACGTGGATATCACAAAATTGTCAGCACAATACAGACAGTTTATGTTATAATTTGTAATGATTTTAAATGGAATTCTTCGCTGACAATGTAAGGGAGATTTAAATTAAAAAATGGACCGGAATGCCCCGCACACCAATTTTAAGAGACAGCAAAAAGAGGGAATGGGAAAAATTTGGTCACTTACAATTAATGTTCGCATTGGTAGCATTTTTGTTGACCCTTGGACCATAATTATGCCTGTATCCTATGAAAAACGGCAGAGAATACCCAAACGTGAACAAAACTAATCCGAGCTCAAACTCGATTCAACTATAGGCAAAATAGGAACAAAGGATAGATTAACATGGGTCCCTTGTAAAACAGAATAATACCAGGTGTTCCTGAAGACTAAGTGTCTTCTGCTTCATCCTTAAATACAGTTTGAGGAGTTTTCGTCGCTAAGGTCACCGTTAGTACTACACACAGTTGAGTGTAGGTTAACATTTTTCTTGTCCAGCTTTGAAATGATGCGAACATCCTGTTAAACAATGCACGTAGTACGGTGACGTACTAATGGTGGACATACTCTTCATTAGTGATACATTGATTAGGTTTGTTTTGATTTACGTCCTATTGACAGCCAGGGCCATTAAGGACGTGCCAAGTTTTGGAGGAGCAGGAAAGCCGGGTACCCGGAGAAAATCCAACGACCTACGGTCAGTACCTGACAAATGTCCCACGTGGGTTTCGAACTCGCAACCCCAAGGTGAAGGACTAGTGATGGAATTTTGGAACACCTTAACCCCCCAATTGTACATTGTATCTTCTTTCTATTGTGTATCGACCTTGTTAGCTATGTTTGTATCAGATAATACGTGTAGTTAGCAAGCAATAGTACGAAAAGGTCATGCCCACGGTTGTTTCGGAGGATTTAATTCTAAAGATGACCTTGATCGTATTCATTGTCCGAAATCTGGGGCAGTTCTACTCAGCAGGAAATGTATCGATAACGCGCTTCAGTTGTGTGTGTTCCCTGCTTCTGTTACAATGTACCGCGTTTTAATGGTCTCAGTTTGTGCGGAAAGATATACGATGAAATGTACACGGAAGTCTTCCGGTGTTTTAGGAGGTGTGGTTCCTTACCATGGCAACATCGAAACATTGAATACTGATGATAAAAAGTCATTGTGGGTCAGTAAGTTGAGCAGGATGCACTTGTTGAAGTTAAGTAAATGTTTTATACGCATATATGCGTATGTCATCAATGACGTCATCATTTCAGTGTAAATGTAGAGATGTAGGCCATTATTTATGCGAGGGACAACCTGGGCCATTGGACCATATGACACATTTCTTGTATTCATGCGAACAATATCTTTTCCGGTGTGAAGGGCATTGACGTACTCAAATTTGTTTTAATCTGTTTGATGCTATATCGAACAGAGTCGGGTGGTATTTTGTATCATTTGGTAAGGAATGAACAGACATTGATGTCGTGCAATCTAAAGATAAACACTCGTATGTTCGTGATAAGGTTGTTCGAATGAAAAAAATACCAGATAGCCAAAAAAGTAATATATGACGAAACAAACACATGCTGCCAGACCCACTCTATCTTTGGCACTTAGAATCTTTCCGGTGCATAATTGTATCTTATTGTGTGGAAAGTTAAGGAAGTACATTATTTTATTTTAGTATTTGTGCTTCATTTAATGCATCATAGCTCGTTCATCTTTTATTATCGATACCATAAAATATAAGTTTACAATTATTTTGTAACCCGGAAATACATCACCTGCGAGTAAGGTACAGATAGAAAAAAACAAGCTTTTACACCCGCGACATTTAATTATGAGGTAGTATACTGTCGTTTACCGTAAACCAGTTATCTGCTCATATAACGTTTTACAAGATGCCAGTGTAAATTTGTTTAATACATACTGTCAGCCTTATTGTTACAACAAAGGAAACACATTAAAACATAGAATCTATAACTCAGGTGTGTTAAATGACATTTATCAATTTGGTTTTTTTTATCATTTTATCATTTATTGATCAATTATCAAATGACTCAACGTTTGTAAAATTCTAGAAAAGAAAAAAGTGGCTGTGGAATTTGGATACATTTCTCCTCACGTTTAACAAAGGAGCTCTATGGCGTGGTTATGACATAAAATCTATCACTCAAAAAGCGTTTTATTTTATCAATGAAAACATATCAGTTATACAAAGCACACTGACATGGACTCAAGTAATGCCATCAGTCACTAAAAACAATCTATATGTCTTTACCTGATCAACCAAACACCATTATAGGTAAGTTCCATGGTAGCTTTTACACTCGGTGAACAATTTATACGCCATATAAAGAAGTTATTTCGATGCAGAAGTTTTATATTTAGGTCGTAAACAAAGTTACCCCCTGGTTGCATTCTATTCAGAAGAACAAATCTTCTAAAACCATTCTTATTAATCATTAGTGTAACAATAGATGGAATCCCGCCCTAATTTCGCCTGATTTATTATTATTTTTATTGATAACTTTAACGCCATTTAAATTTAGAAGTTTTAGGCTATATTTCAGAAAAGAAATACATAAACGCTCTGAAGGTTTCAATGCGGAATTATATTTCTGACCGATTTCAGGACGTTCCTCATATGACAGAACAGGAATGCAATGACGCATTTCTTATTTTGTTTATACTGTATGTTATTTACAAAGCGTAATTGACAACAAGTGGGAAGTAAAGGAAATGAAAGAAGTACCACAATATATATTAATGCCGCTGTTATTAACCTGTTGTGTGTAGCATTGATTAATAAACCACATTTGTAAACATAAAAAAGAATGGGAACTTATTTGGTCTTTCTGTGGCCTATCAATGATGAGGCTAATGTTTGGCAGTATACTACTCCAATATTAACACAATATTATGTTTAAAACCTTTGATTTTGTATAGGATCAAAGAAAAGTATGGGGTCAAATTGAGATGGGGTCAACTATAAAATTTGTTGTTGAAACTCCTTTGAAGATGACGTAACACACACATGTGATGTACCTTTTAAATTTAGTAATAGATACAGTGTGCTAAAAATGAATTAAACTGCACCATACAGCTGTTTCGTCCTCCTAGGACTCTTCAGTGATGCTAGGGGCCAAAAGGTGGCCCCTGTTTGAAGTGGATAATCCAATGCACATATCAATTTTTGCGATTTCTGTTAAACAAGAAAAGATTTATAAATTGATAAAAAGAGAGAAAAAAACTGATTGAGTAGGTTAAAACCACAATGTTATATACACATAACAGCGGGATCGCTGTTTGTATGTTCAGCAGTATTAGATGTTAACTGCTATGTTCGGTCTGAAGATGTCAACCATTTAATATTAAGTTCTTTCACTGTCAAGTTTACTTTTGTTGTTGTGTAACCGGGATTATATTTTGATATATAATGTATATGTTATTTTAATTATTATTCAAGAGCACAAAAACGTTGTAAACAAACTATCAACCAACAATACTAGGTCTTTTAAAGTTACACTGGGACATTCGGAACAATACCAAAATGCATTCTTCCCAAAGACAATTCAGGATTGGAACCACCTAGGGGAAGAACTAGTGCGCGCAGAAAGTGTCAAGGGATTTAAGACCCGACTGGACACTTCCCACTGGGAGTGAGACCACCAGTACCACTCGCCCCGTCACACCCGACGCCAGAAATTGGTTGCTAGCGACGAAAAGATACAGATACAGATAGCAGCCATGGTATTCCAGTAACTATACGTTGTTCGGTCACTCGCACCTGTTCGTGACCTGGACTTGTTATCCCACTCAACGTTGCAGAGATCCTGTTCATTGACTTTGATAACTTCATAATATCGTATGATTTGAACATTTATAGTTTTCATTCTATTTCTCAATTTTATAATCAGTAATTTCTGTGTTGTTTGTTAAAAAAATTCAGGTTGATTGAAATGTATTGGTAGGTATCGCTTATTCCATTTCATTGATTTTTTGACTTTGTGGATATCATTGTTGTGGTGAACATCTATAGGATTTTATTCCTATATATTTACACCTCTCCCTTCTTGTGCTTAGTAAACTCTGACTGCGAATATATTACCGGCTCGGCGGATTGATATTTGTTCAAATATGGCGTCGTTCACGCTTCAGAAAACTAAGTATTCGCTGTGGGCCATTGTTTGGTTCCTACAAGATTTTGAAACATAGAACATATATGGAATTAATTTCTTTTGATTAAACAATAAATAGTTTCTAGCAAACTTTTGATTCCAAAAGGTGCGCATTCGAAATTGTTTGACGGTAACGCAAACATGGCGGCGCCCTGCAGTTGTGACGTCTGACGTCGGACTGCGTGTACATAACGACCGTTATAAATAAAGAAATAAATTTGACTTGCTAGAAATATTATTTAATACTAAATTTACATACGATGTTATGAAGAAAAATAGTGTTGTTCACAGTGTATTTTCTACATCTACCAATATATTGATGAAATCCAATAGAACTATATTATCTTAGCAACCACGGCCATCGTAGTTACCATCTTAGCAACCCGCTTCGAATGTTTTTTTCTTCGTATAGCACTTGAAAATTAATAATAGTGTAAATATAAGAATTGTACCTCATTTTGACTGCGTATACGGTAGTATGCCCGCAGTTGGCAACGAACATATTCAATATGGAGCGCTAACGCGCACCATAGAATATGTTCGTTGCCAACTGCGGGCATACTACCGTATATGCAGTCAAAATGAGGTACAATCCTTATATATTTGCATTGTGGATCGCTATTTAAAGAAATATAAAATGAGCGAAGAAATGAGGTCTGGATTAAATAATGTTTTGATTAGTTTTTTCTTGTTTGTATATCACTTAAGATTTTGGAGAAAATAAAGATATTTGATAAGTAAAAAGTAATTGACCATTTCGCACTTACAAATATCATTTGGAAATCAAATGATCGAAAAGCTCTATAGTTGTATTTAAAGGAGTAATGAAATGAAATCCGCCTATAGATTTATCAATGAGTTTATTTTGCTATTTTTAATCGATTTGGTAAATGTATAACCAGCTTTGTGCAGGCAATATATACATTTGTATTGGTATCAGTATTTCGGCGTCATACACAACTAAATTTTAGGTTGGAAGGTCTAAAGTCAATGTCACTGTTACTATAAAAATGGTTACTGTGGCACGGTACTTAATATTCACATTTTCGTAGTACACGATTTGTAATTATACAGAACTAGTTTAATTTTACTTCTAAATTCATAAATTAAAGGGGTTTTACGCACCTGACCCTTCTGCTTCTACATTAGTTTAGAAATTTTGGATTCCTACCTTTTGGCCCCTAGCATCACTGAAGAGTCCTAGGAGGACGAAACAGCTGTATGGTGCAGTTTAATTAATTTTTTCGGCATACTGTATCTATTTCTAAATTTAAGAGGTGCAACATATGTGTGTGTTACGTGATCTTTCTATGAATATCAAGTTGGTTTCCATGGGATATGTCGAGTTTGCGTTGGCCGATCTAATAAAACATGATGCAGTGCTTCCTTACAGAAAGTAGAATTCGTGTTTATCCAAACCTCCTCATACCAACATATGTGTTATTTATTGCTATTCAATGCAAATCGATGGTATCTGTATCATGTATTATACATGTCTTGGTACCATGGTGACAGTAATACCTCAATACCCTTATTAACCATGTACTGCATCATACTAACACTTACACTCATGACATATTGCATTTTAATCGTATGTCCCACCTCTTAGTAACTAATATCTTTTGTTACTTTTCCAGTAACATTTTCGTATATCATGAATGAGAAGGTTTCTTATTTGCCATTAAAGGCCCAATATACGTAACTTTCGGCAAATCTTGAAGCGAAAATCAAGCCTAATAACTTATTATATTTATAGATTTAGTTAAGATTAAGTGATATCAGCAATATTCAAGATGAATTCTTTCGCGGTTACCGGTACAGCAGCATTTGAAACACGCTATTTGTTAACACGCGTCAATTTCAAACCGACTTCTACCTTCGGTTTGTTGTTGAAGTGGGCCCCACCTGAATTATTTTCAATTCTTTAGATTGTTTTGTCAAGAGGTTCTTGTCAGTTACCGCTCAGGTTTACTTCGTTTTAGGCTTATTTTTGCATGGTTATCAACTGGATTTTTTTTCAGAATTTTTCAGAATGACGAAAATTTCCCTGAAGTTACATATATTGGGCCATTAAAGATAACAAATGCAGTTCCGATTAGAAATGAGCATAACTCCGTATACGAAATATAACCTATCAATATTTCAAACCAAAACATGGCACTGCGACTGTCGATATTTTTGTAAACGTATTTCCCTGCAGATTCATTATAATCCATTATATTGTTTGATTCGAACAAGTCCAAATTTGTCCCTCTAGGGTAAATGAGTGTCATATATAAAATAAAGTGAAATAATACGTTCTCCTTGATATATGAAAATACCGATCCACCATAATTACTGAATTTTCAAATTTCAGTCACACTAAATTAAAACATAGATGATCCATGTAATTCAACATTTGTGTTCATAAACATCTTGTGTCGACTGTATCAAAAGTTATTTTTAAGATATAACTTGTATTAAATACCAATCAATAAGATAATATATGTATATCCCCATTTTCTACTATAATGCCTTCTTAGCAACGGCAGGAAGGTCAAGGCGACCTGCTGCTCTTCGTTTCAGTTCCTGTTTATCAGTCTTTCCGGTGAAGAGCAAAGGGAATTCGTCGAATCTGACGAAATATTTTGGCATCGACCCGAATCCATCTAACGTTTCTTGCTTGGGGAATTTATCTTCACAATAACACTGAACGTCTGACGGGGACAGGTCGATCCCATCCTCCGTTATGTAGCAGACACAAACTTCTTCATACAACCGTGCATCTGGCACTGCGACAGTGGTCACGGCTCGGATACCCTCTAGATGTTGGACTACTTCATCCACCAATGCTGGTAGCACCTTCCTTCCACCACGAGAAATATTATCTTTTACTCTGCCGCGAATGATCAGATCTCCTGATGACGATATCAAACCAAGATCTTCCATTCTAAACCATCTATACCTATCATCCGTAAAGGACTTTTTCGTCATGTCTTCATCTGCGATGTATCCTTTCATCAAAAAGCTACTCCTGATCTGAACTTCGCCTACCTGTCCCTTTTGTAATGGACGCCCTTCTGAGTCGACAATCCTGACTTCCACACCTCCCAAAGGTTTTCCAACATTTCCAGTTTCGAGATGATCTCCTGGTTTAAGAGAATACAGTATCGAGCCAGCAATGACCTCAGTTGAACCGTATGCAACTGATAATGTTCTACAGAATCTTCCTAGAACCTGTGTGCAGAGGTCGTCTATAATTTGTCCACCAGTCGTTATGGTTTGTAACCGGAATCCACTGTCTTCGATATCGTCTTGCTCTGCTATAAGGTCGTGTAGCACATAGGGCATCAACAGAGCATTGTCTACATCTTCTTCTTCTAGGATTTTCCAAATCGCTTTAACACCGTTCACTGATGAGGTTAAGTTTGAGTCGGTGAAAACCATAGGGTTTCCTATTACTGTAGGTACCAATAGTGATCCACCTAGCCAGCAAAATGGACGGTTGTTAAATGATGTCTTTGGATCGACGATTGTACGGGCGTAGCATTCCAAGGCGCCAGTGAAATTTAGATGTGTATGGAGAACCATTTTAGGCTTGCCAGTACTACCGGAAGTAGTAAATATCACTGCGTCATCTTCGGGGTATACATCTGGTAACACCGTACTTTGGTTCTCTGAACATTGGATGTCGCTTAGAAGGGTGTGAGCGATAGCTGTTGAGCTCGATTTTCTCAAAAAGATAAAATCCTTGTTCCCAAGGCTGCCGATAACATTGAGCAAAACGTCGTTCTCACCAGGATCAGCGAAAACAATTTTGCATCTAGCCCTGTGTAATATATCGACGGCGTCCTTGGCATTTTTGACGTCGATGTTGAGTTGGAGGACAACCCCTCCGGACAGTAGGATGCCAAATTCCGCTACAATTCTCGCAAGTGTGTTAGGACCAAATAATCCCACTTTATCCTGCCGCGTCACACCGGAAGTGACGAGGTACTGAGCCACACGTCTTGCTTTGTTATAGAGGTCACTGAATGTGATACTCTGGCGAGCTCTGCCTGGGCTACGGTATATAAATGCTTCTGTTTCCGGGGACTTTTCAGCGTTTCTCTGTATAAACTCATTTATACTGGTGTACAAGGTAGGGCCAACGGGGGGTGAATAAATGTAACTCCACTTGCTCATGGTTGCTAAAATAAACAAAGAAAAGGGCATCAATGCATTAGTCCACAAGTCTTACATAATGTATTTCTATACTTTCCTTTTGTTGTGATTTTGCAAAATGCATGTAAATAATATGGGGCGTTCTATTTAGGACAGTAATCTGTGAGTTAAAAATGAACGTTTTTCTTATATCGAAAACACGTAACTTCCTTCATAGGACTTGAATAATTGGGTACCAGACATATAAGTTATCCCTATTACTACTACTATGTACTATATCCACGTTTTCATATTTATCTAAAAATTCAGAAAATACAAAGCGTAACCAAACCTAAATCCGAACCTACGGTCAATGTGCATGAAATATATGGTATCTTTCATACGAGTTGAAAAATACAAATCAAATGCATTTCTGTGTTTATTCAAACAAAGCAAAAACAAATTTGAAAAGAAACGCATGTGAAAAAGTGTTTAATCACTTAATATAACTTGTTTCACCAAAACACATTCTCCGCTTAGCTAGCACAAATTCCATGCTTGATGAAAAAAATCGATGACGATGAAGGAAAGGAAGCTATTTCTTCCGGAAAACCTGGTCTTATCCTCGTGTACTTTTACAATATCTCCATGTAAGTCTTTCCTTTTCTATATTTTGCCTCTAGTTATATCGATCTTGCGTTCGGATTGTGTTGTTTTTTGACGCTTTGGTATTATCTGATTTTTTTTTCAATATACACTTCTCCCTGAAATTTCCCTCGGCGACATACATTTAATGGTGCTGTGCCAGTTTTATGTGGATTAATATTGAAACGTTTAGATATGTATATGCACGATACTACCTTTCGAAAATAGTCAAATGATTATTAAAACACAGTTCACTTGTTATCTGTGAATATAAACTGAAAACTTCTGAAAAAAGGAATATGCTTGAACATGAGATTAGGTTCATGAATGTGGGTCGTGATTTCACATTGACCCTTGATGGCACTTAATGAAGAGGCTTTACATTAATATGGGCACGTTTAAATATGTATATACACGCGTTTAAAACATCGTTCATCGTGACAAAAAGAAAGAAACATCGTGACACAGAAAATTAATAAGCTGGTATTTCACCCTTGGCAACATCTGTAGTTTTCTTACAATTGCGACCGAATAAAACTGATCCTGACCTGACCCCAACTTGACCCCACGGTGATTCCCAACTTGACCCCACTTTAACTCCAAATTGATCCCAACTCGTCCCTGCCCAGTTCGAATTAATCTTTAGACATTAATGTAGACGATATTATCAAGACTAAAGTTGCTCTTGATACATTTTAGGGAATTACTGTTAGATTTATGATCATCATAATAAACTATTGAGGTCAAACGTCAAGCTATACGGCTAGTCAAATAAAATATCTGACCAATAGTTAGGCTGTTAGGGCTAAGACTAGTGTCTTAAGACTACACAGACTATAAAGGAGCGACAACCGACTTTCAAGCCGGTTGATCTTTTCGTTACCGACCGCGAGATTCTTTAAATGAAAGCCAAAGAATTGAAATACTTTCCTCGTCCTATCTGCATGGAAGCCTTCGATTTTGTCAATCAGACACATTCGAGGGGTTAAAAGCATAACTTGACATGACCCCTGTGTATCGAGGATATGACTGTCCGGGAAACAACGCGTAGTACCAATAATCAGATTACTAGTCGACGTATTGATGTAGTTTAGTAATGCTGATGTTGACAATACGTAGTAAATTGTAAAAGAAACCTTCCGGAATGAACACGTACTACGAGGTACGTTCTTTTCATTAACTGTTATCCTTAAAATAGAATTTAAACATTATGTGAGATCTCAAGGAAACGTTTCCATAAGGACAATCCGGTAAGCAGTAATGATAATCCCAAACCTATTGTAAAATGTATTAAGTTATAGAAAATATCCCCTTCGAATATAAGTATTTATTGGGAAAGTGTCTTATGCCTGACATTGTGGACAGTCATCTTTTATGCAAGTCAAAACAAATGTACTTTACTCGGATAGAAATGAAAGAGGGAAAAGATGAAGAATGAAGAAAAGAAGAACGAAGAACGAAAAATAAAACGAGAAAGAAAGGTAAGAAATGAAATATGAAAAGAATTATATAAACGTAAATGTAAAGTGTAGTACAATATATATTCGGCCACGTAATATTTTTTTATATATATTTTATGCATTTTGACAAATTTTCAATGAATTTTTATGACATCGTTTTTCAATGAAATTTCTTGAACTTCCATACACAAGTTTAGAATTGTTGGTTCTTTCATCAGATGTATTTCAATCCTTTTGCATTGCTTAGTTTTCTCCGAAATACACGAATACATACACAGTAACAAAAGCATAACGTCGTTTTGTTCTTTATTCTGGTTTATTATAATTCCATAGCTGAAATACATGCAATATCCAATAAACCCCGGTGAAAAACAAAGTCATGAACAATCATTGAAAATTTGTCAAAATACATGAAATATATACAAAATGTAGTGAAAATGTTACGTGTCCGAATCGTTATTGCATTACACTGTATAGTAGGAAGTCTTTCGTTTACTCCGTCTTCGCTTCGTGCTGTTCTTTCTTGTTTTTTATTTATTTTTTTTTCATTTTTTCCTTTTATTTTATTTATATTCGTTCAATTTTTTTCAGTAACATCACAGTTCAATAAGGTAAAGCAATTAATATGTTGTTTTTGTTTTTGTTTATTATTATGATAATTTAATCTTGAAACAAGCATTTTAATTGGCTTAAAAATTATGTTATCAGCCCATAACGTAAAAAATGACGTCGCCGTTTATAACTTTTGATTGGCTGATGCAGCAGCGTAATAATTTGTAAGAGAAAAGAGTCCATCAATAAATTAAATTTTCGCAGGGTATAGATTAAATTATAAGGATTAACTTGAATCAATTATGTTTTATGTTATGGGGTAATACACGTGTAACACACAAAACTGGAGTGTACTCTCATAAACCGCTTCGCGGTATATTTAGAGTACACTTCGATTTTTTGTGTTTTACCTCCATAACATAAAAATTGATTCAAGTCATCCTTAATTAAAACCAAATGATTCTTGCTTCTGTAAACTTTTTCAAAGTCATAGTTGAACTACATTATATAATGATATATTTTTTAAATAGAAATAGAATTATGAAAATACAGAATAAGAAGCACCTGTTTGATAAATGTTCTTTTATAGAAGCAAAACAACAAGACATATAAAACCTACATTTTTATATATTGCACCAGTGTCCATTGAGAAAAATGTAAAGTAATAATGTCAAATTTTCGTATTTTACAGCAAAGTTTGATAGTTAATTCCATAACTAAAACTTAGCTGTTTATGCACGTACATACGTTCAGGTTTCAAATTAGAAATTTAACTCGGCATTTGATAAAGCGCCTTCAGATTCAATAAAATTAAAAAAAAAAAAATACATTATTGATTTATATGTGTAATTATGACAATATTACATATAAATATACATGTATATCATAAATTAAGATTTCCTTAAACAAAAAAACACTGACTTTTAACACAAATGACCAATCTTTTCATTATATCAGTGTCCACCTTGTTCGTTTACATCTTTACCTGAGCTGTATGATACATCTATAAAAAATGCCTCCTAACTTACCTGTTATTTAGATCGCACGTTTTAAGTGACTTCTCCGCCTTACGATAGATGTTATTATAGTGCTATAGTCTAAAGCTCACCGACTACCATGCGACTAAGAAAACGTGCATGTACATAAACAGTACATGTCCTTTTATTCTATTGCGTAATGACACGAACAGTAAGACAATCCCTGGTGTGACACATATGCTAAGTATATCGGCCAATTCTGATTATACGAAACATCTTTAATAAATATCGACCAATATTTTGTTTTGTTTGGAGTGTTCTATTTCTTTAACCCACGTTATACTTACAAAGTGTACGTGTCCACCACAACTGATAAATGTATTTTTACGTGCATTTTCACAGATATATAGAATGTACAACAGTATTTTATGAGAGATATTCAGACAAATTATTCAAATTAAAATGACAATAAAATAAATTTGAAAGCAAGTACTTTTGCGTACCAAGTACTTATCTCACAATTCTTATAGGCTCTGTGTCGGAGTGTACGATATTTCGTAGTATTTTGAGTTTGCTTGTTAGTGTGTTTACTTGTTGTGGTGACAATAATAACTCGGTTCTTATTTTGAGGATTGATGCTTACTTGGATGTGCCAAGATTTACATGGCGGGTGTCGTCGATGAAGCAGAAGACCCTTACTCTTCCGGAACACCTGGTCTTGTTCTCTTGTACTTTTACGAGAGTCTCCATGTAAATCCTTTCTTTGTTCCTATTTTGCCCCTGGTTTCATCGATTTTAAATTCGGATTATGGTTTTGTTGACGCTTTGGTATTCTCTGATTTTTTTACAATAAACCACAAAGATCAATCTTGTCTTTATCTAATTCCTGGTATTCGAGTATTTTTTTTGCATTGCTTTTTTTCTCGACTATGAAAAAGTAGAAACTTCATTCATAATTAACAAAATGCAACTGTAGTTGAGACAGTTTTCAATAATATTCTGATCTGTAAGTTAACACTATTAAAGTAATTAACTAAACTCAGATTATCACATTTCCCTCCGTATCGATAAACGACTTCAAATTCATGATCCTTAAATATTTATAAATCAGAAAATGAACCAGTTACCCTATATAATAACATTACCTTCAGATAAACTTTGGACTTGTTTGTGTTCCCATTACGTAACTCAGAAAGAATTTGAATGTAGAATCACGCACTACCTAAATCGGTCATTCTAATACAGGTATGTTTGCAGGTCGTGTAAAATGTACACATTAATGTAATATATGCAGGTGAACTCATATATATACATAATAAATATTTATTAGTGTGCCTACATTGTACTTGTGAATGAGGATGATGCCTCAGCTCCCACTTTGAGGGTGAGACATTTACTTGGATCTGACCTATATTTACATGGCGGCCACATCGATGAAGCAGAAGACGCTTACCCTTCCGGACCACCTGTGTCTTCATCATTAACGGGTGGATTGTAATGATTGTAATACTGATGTATGGTTGGAAAGTATTTCATCTTTCGAAAAACTGGTGAAAGCGGAAGAAGGTGAAAGCGTAAGAAGGGTTAGCTTGGTTATCAAGCAGGCCACGTTCTACTTGGCCTGCTACAGAATCAACAACAGAATCGTTTAAACTGATAGCAGAAATAATTAAATTAAAACCTTACAAATTGGTCTTACCCTCTTGTACTTTTGCAAGGGTCTCCATGTAAATATTTCCTTTGTTCAAAGTTTGCCCCTGGTTTAATCGATTTTGAGTTTGGATTATGATTATGTTGACGCTTCGGTATTCTCTTATTTTATTGATGTGTGTATGTTATGTATTTCCAGCGATTAATGTGTGAAAATGCATTTCATTGATTATCATGTTTTGTTATATCACATACATGTACATTGTATTAATGAACAATTTGTAAATATTCTTACCTGGATTTGATACTTTTGTAAATGTATTTACTTTTTGTTCTATTTTGAAATAAAGTAGCCATTTTAAACCAAAGAAGAAGTGTGTGATGATACCGGTTCGCATTGTAGTAGTAAGCGTAAAGCGGTTAGAAAGTGTGAAATAGTTTACGTATTTCTGTAAATAAATGTAAGAATACATCTATCCGGAAACACTCTGCATTCTTCCTGCGTTACCTATTAGTTGTTTCCGCCTGAGCAGGAGCTATCTACATTGTACACGTCATACTGTTAAACAGAGATTAATCCAGCATGGTCGGATTTATAACCCTGTGTCCTAATTTGACCATAATTCTTTTCATATGTAAATATTGTTGTTTTGATTACAAAAAACGATTTAAGGTAACATTAATTTTGATCATTAGCAGCAAGAGTAGTATTACATACATGTATGTTAAAAGATTGCTAAAATATGACTAAAACGATGAGTTTAACGGTACAGTTACTGCAAAGTTTTAAAAAAAACACACACTTAATTCATCAATTTATTAATTTTGCTTTTGCTGTTTGGAATGCTAACGGCATAGACTCGCTTTCCATCAGCATTTTATTCCTTATGTTTGTGTATTTAAGTTTCTGTGTAACATTTGCCGAAATACATATTATTCCCAATTAAAACAATAAATCCATATTTTGTCTTAATATAACATAATAGTGTTTTTAACTGGAAATTACAATACGAATAGTCGCTAGGCTTTATTTGTTGCGGAATTCCTTTATATCCACGCATTTTAAAAGGTGCAGCATATGTGTGTGTTACGTCATCTTTTAATATTGGAGTGGGGGGTGGGGTTGGCAGACTGTGCTGGTGGAGTTCATATTCATATGCGAATGATATTAACAAAACCAAAAACATTTACAAACACGACATTTGGTCTGTTTATGTTGTTTACGTCCTAATATTTACCATTGAATGGCATTGCCACTATATATCCCTACCACCTTCAGTTGGCAATCATCAGGCCATGAATGCCAATGACCGATTGTTGACGTCATCATTATTGTGACGTCATAATATTTACTTTGGATACCATTGACCGTCCCCGGGTGATGGCTGTTCTTTTCATTGAACAAGCATATGCGACAAATACATTTATTGAGCTAAATGCTAAGAAATAAAATGTGTTATTGGTTGTTTTATGACATGAGCAGATTCTAAAAATGGTAAATATAAGTATTGAACTGCTTTCAGTTCAATGCTTAAGTAACACTGTGGGTCGTTTAAGGACGTGCCAGGTTTTGAAGGTGGAGGAAAGCCGGAGTACTCGGTGAAAAACCAACGACCTACGGTCAGTTCCGGAAAACTGCCCCACGTGAGATTCGAGCTCGCAACCCAGAGGTGGAGGGCTAGTGGTAGAATGTGAGACACCTTAACCACTCGGCCACCGCGGCCCAGAGGTGGAGGTAGAATGTCGGAACACCTTAACCACATGGCCATCGCTGCAGAGGTGGTGGTCTAATGGGAGAATGTCGGAACACCTTAACAACTCGGCCACCGCGGCCCAGAGGTGAAAGGCTAGTGGTAGAATGTCGGGACACCTTAACCACATGGCCATCGCGGCCCAGAGGTTGAGGTCTAATGGTAGAATGTCGGGACACCTTAACAACTCGGCCACCGCGGCAAACACGACAAAGTTGCCACTCACTAACACATCTTTAAAATCAATAGATGTTTTGAAAATAATAATGTAGGGGAAGCAACTCTGACTTTGTCGATCTTCTAAAATTTATTGATTTTTTTTTATAATAAATGCCAAATAGATTGAAATTTCACACTGCTGCCAATGAGCGACGTTATTAATGCAACGCCCATGTGCTTCAAGTAAATGATTCATCGTTTTCGTTTTCAGTTTTTATTCATTCAATATACTGTGTAAAGCACACGTGTATATTATAATTCATTGCTATATGATGTTCACCTTACCTGGTCAAGGTCAGAATAATATTAAAATTTTGTCACATGACACAATTCAAAATTCAGACAGGTGGGCATCATTCATTCTTTCAATATTCTTATTTTTTCATCAATCATTTTCATTAAACGCGACATGATTCTGGTCAATAAATAGAGATCACATTGTTTTTTCTTCAGATCTGACGAAATCATTAACTTATGCTTCAGGAAGTGTTGCTGTTGGGAAGCTATTAACCCATCACCGGGCCAGAAATTATCTAGTACAAAACTGCACTGTACGTGATACAGGCCCCCTCAAAATAAAATCTTACAGATCAGCTGTAACAGCAATCATTATCACCCGTTCCTCGATACAGGTCATAGCAAACCAGAAAGGTCCGTGTGCACCAGCTTTGTTGATGAGGCAAGAAGACTGGTTCGTCCCCTAGATGTATATCAAAAGGATCTCGTGGTCAAATAACGGTAAAAAAATAATAGTTTTGAAGTTGGTTGTGTTTCTCTGAAATCTTCTAAAGAAAGGGTCATGTATCAGCCTAACTAGCGATTCAGATTTGCCATGAGATATTCCAGGGGTGAAGAGAGCGAGGATGAGCGTACCACCCTGGATGTCGAGGACGCTATCACACTAAATATCACTTACCTTTTTATGGAAAAATAATTCTCATATACAAGAGAATGGTAGGTTATATTTACATTCTATGTTGTCTTCGCCTAGATATCATTAGCAAACCAAATTGTAGTATATCACACTCTGAATCAATAGCTTCCAGTAAATAAACAAACACGAAAAGGGGGAAACGTTTACCGACTATATCCTCAAGAATAAGACACAGGCATATTTAAAGAAATATCTGCATTGAACTGTAACCAGATGTAGTATACAGTCGATATGAATACAATTTTGGTGACAGATAAATAATCATGTCGCCCTAAACTGTCATGCACCCAAATTGTATTCATATCGACTGTATACTACTTCTGATAACAGTTCAATATTTAAATGAATATCTTGCAATAAACAAATCAAGCAATCAATATTTTCACATATTCTGCTTCTGATAGAATTTTTAAAGCCATACAATCTTCAAAGCGTCGACAGCTTTTCCATCGTCCAATCTAGTTATCAGCCTACATGTACGACTAAACGGGTCTTGTATAATTAAGAACACTAAATGGATGTCTTGTGTTCGTCGACGGCGTCAGTCACATAGACACAAAGGAGGACTGACATGCAATTCAATCCGCCTTCTTAACATCTGTTTGGAAGACCATTTTACGAAGGCATATTTCGAATCTACAGTAACATAGCCTGCCTCGTGTATTGTTAATGACTATGGATAAAAGCCTACTACCAAGGAGTTCATCCTTATTTTGTGATGTAACATCGTTATAAAGGACAAGATAGCACCGATATCTTGTTTTTATTATCCTGTACAATTGTATATATTTGGCTACTTATGTTTCTATATTTGTACCCGACGTTTGTATATAATCAGATCACGTGAAGAATATTATATCTAATGCTTGATCTCGTCGAGAAATATTCTGTATCTTTGTGTGATATGAAGCTGAACGTTTATGAGTATGCTCATTAGTGTGCTCCCTTGCTGTGATTGACATTTTGAGGACTTGACGTTGACTTAGATATAACCAATATTTACATGGCGGATGTCGTCGACGAAATAGAGGACGATTTCTCTTCCGGGATACCTGGTTTGATTCTCTTGAACATTTACAAGGGTCTCCATGTAAATATTTCCTTTGTTCATATTTAGTTTAATCATTTTAAGTTCTGATTATGGTTTTGTTAATGCTTAAGTATTCTCTGATTTTGTTAAACAAAGTATGGATCCGTTTGGTGACTCGTTAAATATGAACGCAATAAAGAAAACTTCGACAAAATACAAATTTGAATATTTTTTTAATGTATTAACAATTGTAACAAAGGAGAGATAATACATCATAGCTAAATGGATCAAATAACATATTTCATAGCATGGACTTGTATATTACAAGGACCTGGTACATTGTAACACGAACAAAGATGCCATCTACCCACATAAAAATAGTAGATGTATCACATTATCACATCCTCGATATCCAGGGGTTACGCTCACCTACGCTCTCAACACCCCTGGAATAATCCTCGATATCCAGGCGTAACACTCACCTAGGCTCTCTACATCCCTGGAATATGCCATGGCAAAACTGAGGCTCCGTGTGCGCCAACTTATTAATGAGACGTGAAGACAAATTCGATACTTTGATGTAAACCAACATAATCTCGTGGTCACATAACGGTAAAATTTGACGGGCCTTGAGGTCTGTCGCGGCTCCATTGTTATCGCCAAAGGATAGGTATGCAGCCTAGCGATTGGTCAGGTTTTTTACCTGCGCGTGAGTTCAGTATTGCAGTGACGTATTCCAGGGGTGTAGAGAGCGTAGGTGAGCGTAATCATTTGATGTCGAGTATGACATCGTCAGCGAACGTAGCAATGTCATCGGAATCTCATTAAATAGGGCAATAGAGCCAAAAACTCTCACATTTCGGTGGCTACACATGTATTATCAGCAACTGATCCTCAAATTAATGAAGATATTATTTGAGGGAAAAAAGTTCCGTTTAAATACGCAAAATAATGATGACGCCACAAGAATGATAATTTTATACTTTCCGCTGTGTCATGATCTTGATAAATGAAATCCAAAACATATGTTGAACTATATTAAATTTTGAACACATTGCTTTTTACTCACACACAATAACGGTGCAATATTACATGTACTTACACGTACATGTAAGTACATTGAATTTATACATCTCAAGAAAACTGTACTATGATAAAAACAACAATAAACTTTCCTTTCCTGTCAAAACAATTTTAGACTGCCTTTTCCCCGCATCAACATTTGCCATTGTTTTCAGTAATGAGCAACGTTTGGCGTTTCAACATGAATATCTAGGAACCTACAAAACGTAAGTCCACAATATCAGTCGTCATGAAGTAGTTAAAACTCTCATTATAACAGAAATTAAATACATATTACACGACGTTTCCAAAACATTTGTTTCGTTACAAACTAAGTTATTTTGTGTGTTTAGCTTTGATCGGCCAAGTGTTATTTTGTGTATTTTGTAATTAACTGCAGTACATCTCAATCAATGCCATTCCAACGTTATTAATCGTTCTATTTAATCAAATAGTCATTTTGTGTGTTTACTTATTGTGATTGACAATGATACTCGGTTCTCATTTTGCGGATTGATGTTTATTAGGATGTGACCAAGAAATACATGGCGGGTGTCGACGATGAGACAGAAGACGATTTCTCTTCCAGAACACCTGTTCTTATCTTCTTGTACTTTTACGAAGGTCGCCATGTAAATCCCTCCTTTGTTCGTATTTTGCCTCTAGTTTTATCGATTTTGAGTTCTGATTATGGTTTTGTTGACGCTTGGTATTCTCTGGTTTTTTTCTACCTTTACAAGGGTCTCCATGTAAAACTTTCCTTTTGTTCATATTTTACCCGTAGTTTAATCGATTTTGAGTTCGGATTAAAGTGTTATTAACGATTAAACCAGTGGCAAAATAGGAACAAAGGAAATATTTACATGGAGACCCTTGTACAAGTACAAGAGAATAAGATCAGGGCTCGTATTCATCGAATACGGGCCTTAGTTTTCAGGAAGAGTAAGCGTCTTCTGCTTCATCGACGACACCCGCCATGTAAATCTTTGTCACATCCAAGTAAACATTTTTGGTGTACATGCTTTATCGACGTCTCTTATTTTGTTAACATGTTTCATCACAAGCACAAACTGCTCTTGGTTATTTTCCAAATGTTGTCCAACTTATGATTTTTAATTACTTACTCCAGATGTACTGACTGCACCCCAAACAGAGGTAAATGTAATTAATACGTTTATTCAATTAGTAATATCCATCATTCCATACTATGTAAGTTATGGTGTAGAATGTTTATATTGAAAGCGAAATAATCTTATCTTCTATCACTTTGCTAAAATTACAAGTAATATCCTTAATGTCAATGTTATATGGAATTAATTAAACTCGTTAAATAGTTTAATATGTCACGTGCCTTTATAAAACATGTACGTTGTCTCGAGTGTAATAACTTATTTATCACATACCTACCATTCATGAGAAAATACTAAAACTCTCAAATTCATTTTTAATAAGGAAGGCAAATCTTCCTCGACTGTACGATTTTCACTACATTTAATTATGATGTCAAAAAAGTGTTAACTAACACATTCATAGATAACATGGCCGTAGGATATAACTGAACGGATCGGGTACATGTATGTGATAAATAAGTTTTGTCATACCATGTTAACTCAGTTGGATTGTCATTAAAACATGAACCGGATCAATATGAACATGTTAATTTGTTTTGATACTGCACAGTGGATGGAATGTTTTGTATTTATATCGAACAAGTTTAGGTTATAGTGTGTGACACTTCTCAACATCTTGGAGTATCAATAATTTGCGTCGTTGAATAAGAAAGTAATAATGACACATGCTTTTTTTCGGTAAGTTTTAGTATTGAGACAAGTTTAATGTCAGACGTTGACCAACGCCGATCTGAATTTTAATATCATATTTAGAAAAACATAACAACTGCTTTGAAGGAACATAGGAAAGCTGAACATTTCCATTCATGTTACATAAAACAAAACTTCACAAAAGTGCAAATCTTTCGTACTACACCACACAGACAAAGCTTGTCTTTGATATCTTGATAGAACATTGTAGAAACGGTTATGAATAAATCGATTTCAATAATACGTTTTAAACTTTGTAGAATGCAACTATGATGAAAATTTTGGATATATGTTTCTTTTCGATAAAGTATTGTTTCTGGCCCCGGTTTCATCAACGTTCCTTAACTGAAGGAAATTCCTTAACTTAAAATTCTCCATAGGAAAGCATTACAGAATGTTAAGAAAATTCCTTGGCTAAGGATTTTCCCTTTTAATTGTGTAATGCTTTCCTATGGAGAATTTTGAGTTAATAATTTTCCTTAAGTTAAGGAACGTTGATGAAACTGGGGCCTGCTCCACAAGAAAAAACAATGACAGAATAAGATGCATATAAGTTTTTACCTTTTCTGGAAAGGGTAGTAATTAGAGCATGATACAAAGATGATAAAACACTACTTTTCAAAATTGATAAAGTAGGGCAATCCAAAAGCTGAAATATAGAAATAACCTTTCCGTTGATGTACAATATTTATAAGACAAAACTGAGTTGTTTTTATCCTCTGGTCTTAATAGTTTAGTAGGGTGGTCGGGTGGTGCAGTGGACAGCGCACTTGCCTTTCACCAAGGAGGCCGGGGATCGATTCCCCGCCCGGTCGTGAAAAGGTAAGTGGTCACCTGCCCGACCACGTGGGTTTTCTCCAGGTTGCTTCGGTTTTCTCCTACATTCAGACCCCTGGCGTGCTAACATTCGGGCCAACAAGAGTGATTAATGTATAATTTGTTTCATAATTGTTGTAAAATAAATAGAAAAGTTTATAATTAATTATAATATACTAACATTTGAATAGCGCATCTTGATTATAAACATTACGGATAAAACAGACCTAACACTCCTCGACTGTCTGGTCAATACACATTCGTTATGGTAAGAATACTTCAAGTGCTCTGTGCGAAAATTGTATTCACATGTACATCATGAAATACAAAATGTAGGATGACATGCTGTTATAGGTTAGCTTCAAGATTCCTCGGGTTGATTTATTGCCTCAAAATACAAAACAAAATATTAAAAAAAAATCCATCCAAATGGTTGTCTTTAATAGCTTATCTCTGTAATTGTACATCTAGTAGCTATAAAATGTCTGTACGGTTAAAATGTGATAAAAGACATTGTTAAAACTGGCAAGTAGGAGCAAACGTGAATCATTAATCCTCATGCAATTCTACCTCGATATGATTATAAAGATTAAAACATGTTTCTAAAATACGTTACAGCAGCATTAAGTCTTTATTCTGTTATAAAAAAAGTTAAGTTATAAGCAGGAAGTCTGCCAAACCTTTATGATTGTCCGATAAATAACACAAATAATTACTAATCGAAGAAAGATCGACCTTGAGAGAAATACCATCAACTGCGTTTGTTTATAGTTCTTGTTCATTTAACAAAAAAAACATAGTGATTTTACTTCAAATTGTAGAGTGCTAGCTATGAGTGCCGAAATAGCAGCACCGGCTGCATGCTCCCAAGGGAGATTAGAACGGTATTGGTTGGTTACTAAGGCCCTATAACCACTGATAATATTTTTTGAACCGCTTTGAGACGACCTATAAGTTGTGATAAAGCGGTATATAAGAATCTCAAATTATAATTAATTATTAGTATTACTTTAGAAGAAATCCCAAAACAAACCTGAGAAACAAAACGTTTGTATTAGAAAACAGTGTTTCATTTTCATATTTAACTGTATTCAGCATGATAAGTGGTACGTCATCACATTTTAAAATCAAAGTAAATATGCAATTTAATTCTCTTCGTACTGGTGCGTATCATCTTGTCCAGCATATATGTATAAGCAGACTACTCATCACTGTATATACATCAGCTATTTTGACTTGTTGATACCTTTAAATCCTGATCGAGAACAAATATTGATTTGAAAGCATTGTTTTCACTTATCTTCTTTTTCGAAATTTAGTTCATCAAAACAAAAACAGAAAAAAATATTTCTTGATAAATTTAAGATGAACTATTCTAATTATAATTAACCTTGTGTGATTTGACGATCATATAAAATCAAGCTCGTAATCCCAATTATGAAAATATTAATTAAAACGTTCGGTCATTGTTGGCAAGTAAACTTATTTCGACCCTAACAGATGAAGATTGTACTATAGCAAAATTATCCTGTTTACAGCAATAGTGTGTGTGAGATATTAACTCGGTACTTGTTAAAATATCTTCAATAAAACGGTAGCAAGTGTATGTGATGCGATGCCACTACAAATCAGTAGTTTCTAGGATATTTTTAGCACTTGGAAGATGTTGGCTTTGTAACACTATGCTCCGCGGTATTCTCCGGACTGTCTTAGCAGGTTTGCTACAATCGCCAGTGCTAATCGTGTGAACAGTTTGGGGCTGTTTGTATCTACAATCAACTGAGTTCGCGCGCTGGAGCTTCTTTGTGTCTATATCACAAACGAAATCTAGTGAGGCAGGAGATGGAGGTCGACCATACGAATCACCAGGATGTGTTTCTGCGGGACTATATAAATGACCCGGATGTGTCTGCTGTGGACTACGGGAATAATCCGGACATGACGGATGGACAGCACTTGAACAATTTGGACGATTCGAGTGTGTCTCCGATTGACCAAAGGAACGGACCGGAGGTTTCTCAGGAGGAACACAGACACTTCCGTTGAGTTCTTTCTGTAATTTACGGTCTGGCGGACCGTCACTATGGCGACGCTCCAGAATTTGGTGGTCATTGTTATTAAGGTAAATATTATCACAACTTTTGTTGGCTTTTATACGCCAGTCATCATTGTTAATGGAAGGAATGTTGTCTAAATGGATTTTGGGAAACAGTGAAGCTCTAGGCTTTGTCCCTTGAGGGTTAATCCTCTTATTGGAAGAGCAAGGCACATCTAACTTACACCCCTTCTGCTGGCCGGGCATATTTATCACATTGTCTTCATATGTTGGAGATCCGAAGGAAAACTGGGGCTTGGTGTAAGGTGTAAAAGGTGTATTTGGAGGGGATTCCGAATGAACACTGGGATTCGGAGTGAGTATTTCGATTAAAGATTTTAACCTTTCGTCCATATGGGAAAGTTCACTTCCTATAGTATCCACTTTCCTCTCTATTTGGAATATATTTGTTTTTGTTCCCTCAAAGTCCGTCTGTAAGTTTTGTAACGAAGATGATAAAGTTTCAATACCGTTTACTTTTTCAGCTGAAATGGAAAGACAACATATCATGGTAAATATGTATTAACATGTTATTCATAAATACAGTAGATTTTACATAATAAAACTCAGACCTTTTTACTTATGATGTATCTATTGGCATGCACATATGCTGTACTTTCTCCTTGTGATGTTACCCTGTTAGACCTAATAATGTTAGCTATTTCGAAATGTTCAAGAGAATGTGTTTTCCGAAACAAGGAATATTTATCAACCTCAACTACAAAAATTAATGAAGGTGAATTGTACAAAAATACAAGACAGTATCCAGAGTACTCATATGTATTTATGAAAAAAAAGTAATCTTATTGTGTTTGAGTTATTTCCCTTGCTACAACCAAATGTAATATTTTTCTGTAAGAGTTATTTCCCTTCCTAGGTTATGTTTCATTAAAATGCCCCACGTTTTTGTTTCTGTTAACTTTCAATTTCTGAATAGAAACGTAATTAACGTTGGTGAACTACTGGCTTTGCACGGTGAAAATTTTTCGTTTGACACTATTTTCATGTTTTCCTAATATTTCTTTTTTTATTTAAAGACCAAATATATGTAACTTCAGGGAAATTTTCGTGATTCTGAAAAGTCCTAAAAAAAATCCAGTTGATAACCATGCAAAAATAAGCCTAAAACGAAGTAAACCTGAGCGGTAACTAACAAGAAACTCTGGATAAAAAAATCCAAAGAATTGAAAACAATTCAGGTAGAAGACAGTTCAAAATGGACGCGTGTTTACAAATAGCGTGTTTCAAATGCTGCTGTACCGGTAACCACGAAAGAATTCATCTTGAATATTGCTGATATCAGTTAATCTTAACTAAATCTATAAATATAATAAGTTATTAGGCTAAATTTTTGCTTCAAGTTTTGCCGAAAGTTACATATATTGGGCTTTTAATCTGAATTTCCTTTCATTGAAATTTTAGATATCTGTAATATGTAATACAAAAGTCCATAGTTACCGGCAGTAGCGAGGTTACGTTGCTTCCTGAGGGACGATCGGCGGAATGGTGTGTTGTAGCTTCTCTTCGTGGTGGGACTAGGGCTGGTGACGGAGGGACCTCTTTTCATTGACGGGGGACTTGTTAGGTCTCTGAGTATCAAAACATTAACATAATTCATACTGTGTAATAACAGATTTCTGAAGAATTTCTCTTTCGAATTAAACTACTGTTGTACCCCACTTCCTTAGATTATAACTCTGGATTCAAATATCCAAGTAATCAAGTTTATCAAGGTTATTAGAGTTATATTTATTTTGATAATTCTAGATAATTCAATACATGTATACCATTCTAGAGACGGGGGCTTGGACTACTCTCAATAAATACAATTTCATTTCCTTTGTTCACACAAAGTGTTTCACGAAACGCTCGAAATATATTTTTGTTTGCATTCATCAAATTCACCTGCCATGGTTTTGGATATTAAGTATGCTTCCCTGTATACATGTATATGGGTAATAAGGGCAACTCACATCAGTCATATCATAACAAGTTACGAAATCACGTTAACTATAAACGGCAGCCTGTTTTATCTCACAACAATAGCTAATCGGTGTCCATGATATTGAATTTCAATATCACACTGGCATCTTTATCGTCGAAATCGTTTTTAAAAACCTATATTTAAAAGTACCAAGATCATAAAAAAAGCATAAAAATAAGTTTTGATATGAATGGAAAACGTGTGGAAGGTATGATTTTTAGGAGATAATTAGATCTTATATATTTTAAAATGAATAGATAGTTTGTTTAAGGCTGATAAATTGAAAATATGAAAAATGTTTTTTGTTTTATTATTTTAATAAAACGCTTAAGTTTGATCATTATTTACTTCTATAATTTTTGATAATCATTATTCTGTTATTTTTAAAATTTATTGATAATTTGTTTAAGGCTGATAAACCGAAGATACAAAAATTGTTTTTGTTTTATCATTTTTATAAAACGCTTGAGTGTGATCATTTTTTACTTTTTAAATGTTTGAAACCTTTTTTTTTGTTATTTTTAGTAACAATGCAGCACCTAACCCTTCTACTTCTACATGTACTATCTTTTGGCCAATCTGACGAGTCCCAGAAGGACGAAAAAGCTGTATGATGCATACTGCAACTATTACAGAATTTAAAAGGTGCAGCGTGTGTGTATGTGTGTGCTACGTCTTCTTTGTCTTTTTTATAAATTAATTATTATTATTTTGTTATAAAGTTTGTATTTTTTAGCTTCGTTGCTATAGAACCGCTTTATAGAAATATAATTAAGTGTCATACAATTAAGTGATGTAACGTATCAGAATTTATAAACGACCGTTCATATATATCTATAAGACATACACGCTAAGAAGACCACGCTCAGTTTCTACCTGCTGAACTTCTTCAATTTCAATTTTTAAATTTCAACAAATTTTATTGACTTTAAATATGTCAATTGGATTGGACATCAGGCTTTGCCTATTTAAGTCCTTTCCATACTTACATTTACAATAATACACATATTCTGTCAAAGCAATCCATATACACAGTGGAAGGGAGATAACTCTTATTTATATCATGAAATAAACATTTCTGTTTATGTTTTAGAAAAATTCCGTTATCAAAATTATGTACATTTGTTGACAACCCATTCCACATAATTCAAGGGATACATGCCCATACCTGCTGAACTTCTCGATGTCTCCGTTAGGGATATTGAAGGTGAAAGATTTATCAGCCAGGAGTGGTGAAGAGGGACTCGACTCTCGGCCGCCATCTTTCTGTGAGTTTGGGCTGCTAGAGTTATCGGCCCTATGGAACACGTGATCACTGTCTGTTTCCTCGTCATCCTCCGAGATTGAAGGTAGGGTCATCACTCTCGTTATCGGAAGCTTTTCTTCATATTCACCCTGTATACCAAGTTAATACAAGCATGTTAAGTGTTTAACTATGTAGAAACTTCTTCTAACTACCCCGTGTTGGTTTCCATATTATTGGTATTGATTTGTGAAAATAGTATAAAATTACATCAATGTACAAGCATGGTGCATCTTGATATGTATGGAACATGTATATTTTGCAATTATGCAAAAGAAACATTATAAAAACATGTATATTATGATTTTTGATAAATTTGCGAACAATTTCTTTTTTTTTCTCAATGTAAAAAATGTATTTTTTTTAAAGAAAATGAAATTCTTACAAGCAAACATATACAATACATATCAAGAAATGAAGACATTTTTGAAATGAAAAAAGAGACTTAATGTGTTGTAAACAAAATAACACAGTTAATGACTCTAACTAAGTTTCATGGTCGCTATCAGAACCCAACATATTTACACTTTGAAAGTTCAATCAGGATCAGCCAGTACTTTTCATGTTGTATTTGTTCAGTTTCCAGCCTAGTGTTATGATAACACTTCATATTTCAGTGACGTCAATTAAACATTGATCTGTTCTATTATTGAATATATGATATTTGCTATTACAGAACTTTGCATGTAGCCATCTTAATACGCAATTGTTTATTTTAAATCAAGATTAACTACTTTATACAACAGTCTTGCTACTTGACATGGCAAAAAATCGAGGAATGATATAGTTTGAATTGAGTCTTGCGATAGAGCAAACGTTTCGTCACACATGACTGATATAAATCAGTATACAGTATAGCATGCGTATTTCAGACATTTGTTACGGACTCTTGTGGTTCAGCGCAAGGAATCACACTTTAAGTTTATTGCTGAAAATTTGTATGAATTATTTCATTATTTGTTTTCTTATTCCATGAACGGACAAATGCACCATGGTTCTAGCGAAAAATGTCCGTTTCAACCGATCTGATATTCTTGATATCCAAGGGTTATGCTTTCCAAACCTCTTGAAGATGTCATGACAAAACTGAAGGCGCGCGCAGGTAAGAAATATTGACCAATCGCTAGGCTGATGCCTATCTTTTCAACATTACAAAGGAGCCGGTGGAGCGGAGCCTTCAGTTGTGCCGTGACATATGTCAGGGATGTCGAGAGCGTAGGTGAGCGTAACCCCTGGATATCGGGGATGATTCCAGGGATGTAGAGAGCGAAAGGGAACGTTACCTCTGGATATTGAGAATGCCGATGTACATAATGTACAATATTGTAAATCATGGTTCTTTTGTTGTTGTTGTTTTAATAAAACAATTATTTTAAACAGTTCACGTTTATAATTAAATTGTCAATATCATACTTCCATGCAATAATATTGATTGCAGCAGCCGCCATGTTTGTTTACGCTTAATATTGTACATAATGTAGTACCCCTCTGTGTTGTATTAATACGCTTAGAAATAAGTCAGGTGGTACATGGTACACTGTATTTAAAACTGCCAATGCTCTGTAAACGTAAATTTAAACTATCTAAAATGGATATGTTATGATTACTTTAAAACAGGAAATGTTTGCCCTGGCGTTCTTTTATCCTCCAATGTTTGGCAAAAGGGCGAACATTAAACCAAGGCGACCGTTTTCAGTTATGTTATACTTACGTCAGACTCGTCTGTGCCTTCCTTCAGGTTGTACGTGAGATCATGGCGAATATCTTGGGAAAACTTCTCTGCAAAGTCTGGATACAGGTTTAAAACTTCCGCTAAACCTTTGATATTGATTCCCTGAAGTTCACAATACGTCAACGATCTGACGTCACAACACGATATGCCCACAGGATCCTCCAGGTTGATGTCAGTGCCGAATAAATCTCCTTTCCCTACGAAGAGACAAATAACACGATTTCTACGGTAAGAGTTAGCAGTGACAGTTTTATAAATTAATGATAGCAATGCTTTTTTTCAAAAACTTTTTTATGTTTATCTTAACCAGCGGGATACTGTAAAAGCCAATATTTTCGCGCGTGGAATGTTTCGCTTAGTCAGCCTCAAAACTGTTCGCGATGTGGAAGTGTTCGTGCTGTAGTCATGTTATTTTCCACTGTGTACCTGTATTTTACTATTAGACACTGTAGAGTTTGTAGTAGTGTTGATATATTCGCGGAGATTTAATGACAGCGAAATAAGCGAAAATTTTCACACCGCGAAAAATTCCACTTTTACAGTGGCCTATATGAATTGACAAGTGAACGCTAACACCGGGAAAACATCGAAAACATCAAATGTAAAACTATAAAATACTGCCAAAGATCCTTGAAAAGAAGCACTGGATTGGAACAAGTGCCACTGCCTCATTAATTGAAATAAAGGATAATAATTTTTCGACTTTTTTCTACCATTGTCTGCATTTTTTCTGTGCCTTCCTTGCATGAAAAACAATTATGAAAGTAGTACATTCCTTCCAATGATATAAAATTATAATTTTGAGGTCATTGTGGCCGAGTTGCTGAAATGCGTTCATTTGTCTTTCTGCTTCCACTGGTCCTCAACCACTGCGTCGTCTTAACATTAGGGGGAGCAATCGACACGTAATGGCCGTAGGTCGGTGGTTAAACTTCATGAAGTCCGGCTTTCCTCCATTAACAACGACCGATACGTCCTCAAATGATCCAAAGTTATCAATACGTTAAAAAAACCACACACAAACAATGTGTTTTCTGGTAACTTACCCAGGATGGCTACGACCATTTCCGTCTTGAGGACTTCCATGGACCCACTACATAACAAGTATACGTAATTGATGGCGTCTCCTTTGTGAATGATAAACTCTCCGGGGGCGGAAAATGCTCTCCGAGTGTGTAGGGAAATGGCCTTCAGACAACCCTGCGTCGCATTCTCAAATATCGCGAGAGATAGTAGATCCTTGTGAAGGTGTAATGAAATCTCGCCCCTCATCTCGTCTGGGAAATCTTTTAAAATCTACAAACATATTATTATATATAAATCATGTGATTTCATAAATTGACATAACTACGGTAGTGTTTTGAGAATTTGATTTGACATTGTTCAATAAACTATTTCATAGTATGAATAAAAGTTTTGTTTCATTATTACTTGTAGTTAATACATGACACGAATACATATAAATCTAACTCTAAACATAACTGAAACTCTTAAGCAAGACGCTCACTCCGGCACACGTGCGAAATAATGAAGGCGACCTTACTTCAACGGTAATGATCATGTTGAACTCCAAAAACGTAGTAGTAGGAACAACATCTTCAGAAATTGAATTGTCTGATTAAGAGGACAACATCATTATCTTATTCGAACACTCAATGACAAAGTCAATGTATAAGGGAACGGGCGATGCATGGAAGTCGTTTCCGTCTCCCTTCTATATCAACTATATAAGATAATTAATCATGGAAGTGTATCCCTTCATTACATCTTCAAAGCAAAAGACATATATTCCACTCCATTCCTGACTTACTGGAACAGTGTATGCAGATAAAAAGCGCTTTTTAACTTTTGTGCGAAAAAACATCAGTAGAAATAAATTATTGAATGCAAGCTATAAAACATGTTATATATTGGAATTACCTCCCCTGCTTCCATGCCATTATTCATCGACCACATGGTCTGGAAGTACTCCTGCATTCGGTGTTTGAGAGGTTTAGGGATGTGGTGGGTTCGGAAAAAGTCCTTCAGGTCTTTTGTCCTGGAATGGTAGGTGGCGCGACGGGCGTACATCCGCTGAATGATGGCAGTGACGTTACCAAACACGACGGCGTGCAGCATAGCTAGGGGGAGATAACTGGCTATTAAAAGCGAGAATATTGTAATATTATAATAATTCATGGCGATATGATTATGAATGAACATTCATTATCAAGTCATTGTAATAATGTAACAGGTGAAAGAGAAAATGTAGCGGCCAGACCCGGGGTTCGAACCCGGGACCTTCCGAACTCTAGACCAACACTCTACCACTGAGCAACCTGGTTCCGATGATCGATCCAGTCCAGTTCCGCTACATAAGTCCAAATATATTTTTTCATATTATGATACGCCGTTCTGATGGCCTACGTGTAGTTGATCCAAATCCCACGTAAAGCAATACTACCGATAACGTTTTTTGAAAGGAAACGTATAAAATCAACGTCGTTTTAACGTGTCAGCTGTTTCTCTCAGGCGTTTTTTTTTCACTTCCGGTTGCTATTAAATGATGCAAGTTCAAATACTTTTTTGGTTTATTATTTTTTTTAATTTCGTCAAGTTGATTTCCGTTCAATACTTTGCATACAATGATTTTAAAAATAATGTATTCGATGTAAGACAAAACCCTTTATTCTTTATTAAATAAAGGATAGACAGCAGAAGAAGCTTTCTCTTTCAGAACACCAGGTCTTATTCTCTTGTACTTTTTCGAGATTTTCAGTGTGAATCATTTCTTAGTTAATATTTAGCCCTGGTTTAGTCGATTTTGAGTCTTATTATGATTTTGTATACACTTTGGTATTGTACGATTTTTCCAAAGTCTCTCTGCATATACCCCGAAACACGTGAAAAGCTAGCACTGTAGTTTACTCACCACCGACAAGCATGGCACACACTGAAAATATTTTCTCCGCGTTCGTGTTGGCGGACACATTGCCGAACCCTACACTGGTCAAACTGCTGCACGTGAAGTAGAGGGCCGATACGTACGCGGTCATCAGACCGGGTCGGTTAGACTTGTTGGCATAGATTGGATTATCAAGTCGCTCACTTAGTTCAAACAACCAGCCTGGAAAAATGTACAAAAACACAAATGTTAGTATAAACAATTTAATATTAGACCTTTTATAATAAGAAAAAAATCTATAACCAAAGTAATAATCAATTACAACAAAAACATATTTGTACTCAAATAAGTAAAACAATCATATTAAACAATTTAAAACATTAATAGAGAATATTCACAATACTTGATTTGGATCTAATTATACAGCTGCTAATTAAAGTAATCATGATTAAAGGCCCAATATACGTAACTTCACGGAAATTTTTGTGATTCTGAAAAATTCTGAAAAAAAAATCCAGTTTATAACCATGCAAAAATAAGCCTAAAACGAAGTAAACCTGAGCGGTAACTAACAAGAAACTCTGGACAAAAAATCCAAAGAATTGAAAATAATTCAGGTGGGGCCCACTTCAACAACAAACCGATGGTAGAAGACGGTTCGAAATGGACGCGTGTTTACAAATAGCGTGTTTCAACTGCTGCTGTACCGGTAACCGCGAAAGAATTCTTCTTGAATATTGCTGATATCAGTTAATCTTAGCTAAATCTATAAATATAATAAGTTATTAGGCTTGATTTTTGCTTAAGGTTTTGCCGAAAGTTACGTATATTGGGCCTTTAAGTGGAATGCTTCCGAAAATATGAAAAAATATTTCCCCTGAACTCTACAATATCATTGACTATTACAGCCGACCTTTAACGCAGTGTGACCTCACCTGTTGTCCAGTGTGCGGGACTGTTAAGTAATTCGTGGTAACCAATGGCGTACCATATACACGCCAGCCAATGGGCGGTGAGGGCGAATAGGAGCATCAGAAGGGCGATAACAATAGCGCTATACTGCGAGTACCGGTCGATCTTCTGGAGTAATCTGGCAAGTCGGAGCAGGCGGGCAACCTTGAGCAAATGTACTGGAGTATTCTGGAAAAAAAGGCAGTGGAAATGTACTGGAGTATTCTGGAAAACAAGACAGAGGAAATGTACTGGAGTATTCTGGAAAACGAGACAGAGGAAATGTACTGGAGTATTCTGGAAAACGAGACAGAGCAAATGTACTGGAGTATTCTGGAAAACAAGACAGAGGAAATGTACTGGAGTATTCTGGAAAACAAGACAGAGCAAATGTACTGGAGTATTCTGGAAAACAAGACAGAGGAAATGTACTGGAGTATTCTGGAAAACAAGACAGAGCAAATGTACTGGAGTATTCTGGAAAACAAGACAGAGCAAATGTACTGGAGTATTCTGGAAAACAAGACAGAGGAAATGTACTTGAGTATTCTGGAAAACAAGACAGAGCAAATGTACTGGAGTATTCTGGAAAACAAGACAGAGGAAATGTACTGGAGTATTCTGGAAAACAAGACAGAGCAAATGTACTGGAGTATTCTGGAAAACAAGACAGAGCAAATGTACTGGAGTATGCTGGAAAACAAGACAGAGGAAATGTACTGGAGTATTCTGGAAAACAAGACAGAGCAAATGTACTGGAGTATTCTGGAAAAAAGACAGAGCAAATGTACTGGAGTATTCTGGAAAACAAGACAGAGGAAATGTACTGGAGTAATCTGGAAAACAAGACAGAGGAAATGTACTGGAGTAATCTGGAAAAAAAGACAGAGCAAATGTACTGGAGTATTCTGGAAAACAAGACAGAGGAAATGTACTGGAGTAATCTGGAAAAAAGACAGAGCAAATGTACTGGAGTATTCTGGGGGAAAGACAGAGGAAATGTACTGGAGTATTCTGGAAAACAAGACAGAGGAAATGTACTGGAGTATTCTGGAAAACAAGACAGAGCAAATGTACTGGAGTATTCTGGAAAACAAGACAGAGGAAATGTACTGGAGTAATCTGGAAAACAAGACAGAGGAAATGTACTGGAGTATTCTGGGGGAAAGACAGAGGAAATGTACTGGAGTATTCTGGAAAACAAGACAGAGGAAATGTACTGGAGTATTCTGGAAAACAAGACAGAGAAAATGTACTGGAGTATTCTGGAAAACAAGACAGAGCAAATGTACTGGAGTATTCTGGAAAACAAGACAGAGGAAATGTACTGGAGTATTCTGGGGGAAAGACAGAGGAAATGTACTGGAGTATTCTGGAAAACAAGACAGAGGAAATGTACTGGAGTATTCTGGAAAACAAGACAGAGGAAATGTACTGGAGTATTCTGGAAAACAAGACAGAGGAAATGTACTGGAGTATTCTGGAAAACAAGACAGAGGAAATGTACTGGAGTATTCTGGAAAACAAGACAGAGGAAATGTACTGGAGTATTCTGGAAAACAAGACAGAGGAAATGTACTGGAGTATTCTGGAAAAAAGACAGAGGAAATGTACTGGAGTATTCTGGAACACAAGACAGATGAAATGTACTGGAGTATTCTGGAAAACAAGACAAGACAGAGGAAATGTACTGGAGTATTCTGGAAAATAAGACAGAGCAAATGTACTGGAGTATTCTGGAAAACAAGACAGAGGAAATGTACTGGAGTATTCTGGAAAACAAGACAAGACAGAGGAAATGTACTGGAGTATTCTGGAAAACAAGGCAGAGGAAATGTACTGGAGTATTCTGGAAAACAAGACAAGACAGAGGAAATGTACTGGAGTATTCTGGAAAATAAGACAGAGCAAATGTACTGGAGTATTCTGGAAAACAAGACAGAGGAAATGTACTGGAGTATTCTGGAAAAAAGACAGAGGAAATGTACTGGAGTATTCTGGAAAAAAGACAGAGGAAATGTACTGGAGTATTCTGGAAAACAAGACAGAGGAAATGTACTGGAATATTCTGGAAAACAAGACAGAGGAAATGTACTGGAGTATTCTGGAAAACGAGACAGAGCAAATGTACTGGAGTATTCTGGAAAAACAAGACAGAGCAAATGTACTGGAGTATTCTGGAAAACAAGACAGAGCAAATGTACTGGAGTATTCTGGAAAAACAAGACAGAGCAAATGTACTGGAGTATTCTGGAAAACAAGACAGAGGAAATGTACTGGAGTATTCTGGAAAACAAGACAGAGGAAATGTACTGGAGTATTCTGGAAAACGAGACAGAGGAAATGTACTGGAGTATTCTGGAAAACAAGACAGAGGAAATGTACTGGAGTATTCTGGAAAACAAGACAGGGGAAATGTACTGGAGTATTCTGGAAAACAAGACAGAGGAAATGTACTGGGGTATTCTGGGTGAAAAAACAGTGGTGTTGTAAAATACATACGCACTATTACGCAGGATCAAGAATGGAATAAAATTTTAAACATCAAAAGTCATGGAGAAACTAGCGCATTTCAAACATACAAATTCAAAACACCCAAAGCATAACACATAACATACCACATATGTAACAATCAACACACAGTACTGCTGTAGTTGTAGTATTTCTAAAAAAAACATAAATACATGTAAGTTCCATAAGACATGAATAATTATAAGGATTGACCAGCATTTTGACGGCGTATACGATAATATGAACGCTGTTGACAACGAACATATTCATTTTACCGAGCTGAGCCTTTTTCATTTCATTTAAACTATTTACACGCACTCGGAGTTTAGAAGTTGGCGAAAGGATAAATACATCAAAATAATTAACCCAAAAAGTAGGCAAGTCTACAGTTTTGACAGTGGTTGGATATAATTAAATAAGAAAAATAGTACTTACTGTGTTAATATCAATGGTATACAAGAAATCAAATGGAATGGCAGCGAGGAGATCGAGTAAGAACCAGCCCCGAATGTAGTTGAGGGCGACCATACGGCCGTCATACACTATCTGACCGCTCTTACTAACAAACGAGGTCCGGAAGTTTAACACGATATCTGTAGGATAAATCAATTAGACAAATGACTCCATCTGGTTTGGAACAAAATGAATTAAACATGATATCTCTTAAAAGTAAATAATCTTATATAGAATAGATTGGGACAAAATCAAACATGATATTTGTCTAAACAAATCACCTGTTTTTGTCTAGTTTTGGATAAATTCAACATGGTATCTGTTAAATAAATCAAATAATTGTATCTGGTTTGGGACAAATATCACAAGATATTTGTCAAAATGTATCAACTAATATAGATAAAACCTAGTTTGCGGAACAAATTAGCATGATAGTTATCAAAATAAATCAACTTATTTTATCCAGTTTTGTCGAAAAATGGGTAATATATGTACAGTACATCTAATAATTCACATAATATAATGATTTATATTAGGATAAATATTATATAAACATGATATTTGCCATAGAAGTACGTTATATAGACATATAATGATATGCATTTCTTGACAGAAACAAGATAAATATGTACCTGTTAGATAATGAATTATACATCTAAGTTATGATAGTATACATTTTGGAATATATTCAACACATTATCTGTCCAAGAATCAACATTGTATCTAATGATATCTATTTTGGGACAAAAGAATGATATACAAATGTATCATAACATATTGAAAAATATTGAAAATAATAGCACGATATCTGCAAAAGAAATAATAACAATACGTCGAATGATATCCATAGTGAGACAAATGTAACAGAGATATGTCTTATAATTATGACTAAACACACATGATGGTATATATAATGTGACACATTTAAAGGCCCAATATGCGTAACTTTCGGCAAAACTTGTAGCGAAAATCAAGCCTAATAACTTTTTATATTTATAGTTGTAATTAAGATTAACTGATATCAGCAATATTAAATATGAATTATTACGCGGTTACCGGTACAGCAGCAGTTGAAACTCGATATTTGTAAACACGCGTCCATTTTGAACTGTCTGCTAACTTCGGCTTGCTGTTGAAGTGGGTCCCACCTGAATTATTTTCAATTCTTTGGATTTTCTGTCAAGATTTTCAAGTTAGTTACCGCTCAGGTTTACTGCGTTTTAGGCTGATTTGCATGGCTAGATTTTTTTCATATTTTTTTTAGAATAACGAAAAGTTTCCTGAAGTTACGTATATTGGGCCTTTAACATTATATCTGTCAAAGAAAGAACAAGCCTAGCGCATCTACTTATATCTATGTTGAATAGAAATTGAACGCGATATCTCTCAAGGAATGAACTAAATGTCTGATACGTATTTTGGGACAACACCAAGTTTGCAGATTGACCTATGTTGTGACGTAACTCATCCATCAACATCAATTATTGACAAAAGTTAGTATGCAGTCATTTAACAAATCTGTCTTAAATGCATTATTAATTAAATAATATCGATGTTGGGACAAAAGTTATATATTGGTATTCCGTAGTACGATGTTATTTATTGATATGTATCAATATCTATCAATAAATGAATAATACATTTAATATAGGTTATTATATTTAAGAAGTATGTTATATTGGTGTGAGGTCAATGAGTTAACGATACCCGGGCAGCCGTCTGTTATTGAGTTATTTAAGGATACCACTGCAGCGTGCTTGATATATAAACCAATAGCCTAAACATCACCCAGTGACTGCCCTTGTGGACAGGCCCAGTAATAATACTGTATATACGGTAATACGATACAAGAATTATATTATTATGGAGTAGTTCCTTACCCTATTTCGAGGGGTTAAGCTCACCTACGCTCTCTAAACCCCTGGTAGAAGTACCATCCTCGAAATCCAGGGATAACGATCACCTTCGCTCTTTACACCCCTGGTACAATCATCGATATTATGGATTACGACCACCTACGCTCTCTACACTTCTGGTATCATCCTCGATATCCAGGGATTTCGATATCCAGGGATTACGATCACCTACGCTCTCTACAACCCTGTAATATGTTAAAGCAAAATTGGAAACACGCTCAGGTGAAAAAAACCTGACCAATTGCTTGAATTATGACTGTCTTTTGAAGATTATACAATAGCTGCAACCGACTTCAAGGCCACGAGATTCTTTTTATGTACATCAAAGTGTCACACTTTGTAAATATTGTATATTTTATACGTATCTTGACCATGTGTAAGACGAGCTTTAAGCTCATCATGTTATCAAGTTTATTATTATTACACTAGTTTTCTTGTCTTGTCAACTTGGTGGCGCAAACGGAGCCTTCAGTTCTGCTAAGACATATTCCAGGAGTGTAGAGAGCGTAAGTACGTGTAACCACTGGATATCGAGGACGGTAAAATTAAAGCTCAGTGTGCGCCGCCTCGTTGATAGGACCCTTTGATGAAAAATCAAAATATTCTCGTGGTCACATAACGGTAAAAATGTCGGTTGCAGCTACTTTGTAATCTTCAAAAGACAGGGTCCAGCCTAGCGATTGATCAGTGTTTGTTTTTGCCTGAGTGCGCCTTCAGTTTCGCCATGACATTTTGCAGGGGTGTGGAGAGCGTAGGTGAGCGTAACCCCTGAATATCAACACTTGGCATAAATATTACCATATTGTAGGTATACAAAGACAAAGCATTAGTAGGGGTCCGTTTTTATAATATCAACATGAATACTGATAGAAAGTGATAATGATACACTATAAATGATATCACTGATACGCTCTACTTACCAATAATAAAGAGGATTTCTACTACAACGTCGGAGTATATGGAACTTCTATAATTATTCTCGCGTGTAAATGCCGCATTGTATGGCACCATGATAGCTGTGTAAAACGTGCAGAGCAGAATCAGCCAATCCCAGCCTATCTTAAATATCCCATAATGTGATATCACATAGCGTGACTTCTTCACTTCCTGTACTTTGTATTCTGGCATTTTACCGGAAATGGATTCTGTGAGCTGAAAAGGGAAAATTAAATCTTAAGTTTTCTAGACCAGTAGAAGTAAAATACAATATATATTTTAGAAATGAGATGTCATAAATATTCATGGGAAAATAAAAACACGACGAAAACACGTAGATAAACTATAACACGCATGGTATATTGCCTTTTTGTAAACTCGGCAAGAGTGTAGTTGCATCACGGGAAGTAAAAAAATTCAAATCAGCTGGAGATTGTAAGATAATATACATTTGAATACAAATACGGGAGATATTAAAAGTGAAAGTGGTGTTAAGCCGTAAATTTACGCTGTGAGAATGTGTTTGTGTGGGGGTTAGGATTGCGATATGTGCTTGTTTCTTAACTCTCCCCCTGCTTCGTCTTTTTGTCTGTGATAACTTATATATATTTGATGCTGTCTTTTCTTTTCTTTTTTAGCTTTTAACTTAAGCTTAAGTTTCTAATTTCTGTGAAAACTGCTTACTGTTACTCATCTTGTTTTACCTGCATGTTTGTTATCCATGTCATATTATCTATTAGTTTATGTCAGTTAGTTTGTCGCAATAACAGCACTTCAGTGCTAATGTTTATTGTTTTAAAAATGCGACTTTAAATAAAAATTCTTGTATCTTGTAGGATGTCCATCAAAAACATACTTGAACAGAAATACTTTCAATATTCTGGAGCTATGTGTTTAGTGTTTGCCTGAAATTCACGAGAACTGATAATTACGATTTAGAATAATTATATGCCGACTATTTACTTTTGAAGTACAATGAAAGAAATCGTAGTTAATATTATAGGCTCATTTCACGATTTTGCTTTATAATATTGAATGACAATCAGAAAAATAACGTTTTTCTGTAGTGATCCACGTTCCTTATTGGTTTTTGAGTAACTTACGACTTTTGTTTTGACTAATTGCTAAAGATCTGCAGTTATTTACATACCTTGTTGAGCTTTTGGAGTTTACTTTTGGCTTTGTTTTGTTTCTCGAACTGTCCCGACAGGTGGTAAAGTACTGCTCGACTGCGCCTGCGCTGATAGTTGCAGTTGGACGGCATATCTGCCCGACATCGCACATTTGGCGGCCGAAAATTCTCATCGAGGTCATCTGTTGGCGGAAGTAAGGAAATGTAAACCGGAAGTCAATATAAAAACAGAGGTCATCTGTTGGCGGAAGTAATGAAATGTAAACCGGAAGTCAATATAAAACCAAACAGTTATAAGGATTTCCTCCTAGCTTTATATTCCCGAGACATTCGTTTGGCAATGAAACATATTTCACAATGTAAAAAAATGCATTAAATCACGAAATGGGAGAATCTCGAACCGGAAGCTGTACTGCTACTATTCACGAGCTAAAAACTATATTGCTGTCAAGTTATCACTTCATTCACATCCATTGTATTCCCAGAATGAATTTTTGAGAGCGACTAAAACAAAGGAACGGATCAATAAATACACTACAGGTGCATTTGCTAAGGTGGCGCTCAATCTTCAATAGATTTTTACCTGAAAATATAACCTGAGTAACATAAAATTCCTGCACGGGTCAATTCTTCAACTGCAATCCTATTAGTGGTAAATGCAGGCAGTATATTTGTGTCACGAAGAACATTCTTCTGTGGAATACATGCACGAATCACTCCATGAGATGGCTTACGATGAAATGTTGAATTTTTTTATTTCAATATATTTACGGAATTTATAGTTAACGTGGGATTTTACAGAATGTCAGCTGTAAAATGGAGAATCTTTTGTAGTACATGTATCAATAAATTTCCTGTTTGAGTTATCCTGTTTAGATATTTCGACTGTAAGTTAAGGAAATGTTACCAAATTAGCGTTTTAATACTTTTGATTCATTCCAGCAGTAACCTTTACGATAACGTTGCTTAAAAGAAACCGTTATATTATACTTTATTAATATTATTTCATTATGTCATCTTCGTTGAATCGTAGGTAGGCAAGGGTGTGGTCGAGTCAGCAATGAAAACTATATACAACTATACATACATGTATAAGGTTAATAGACTATATCTTTAGTGTCATAATGCCCTTTTTATGCCAAGCAAAGAATCTAAATGAAACAGTTTCTCGTCTTACATTCACAACAGAGTGTCCTTCACCTATCGTTTTTTTTTATTGAACACGTGACATCTTACGTAAGTTCGAGCTTTCCGACTGCCCCCCCCCCCCCCCCCATCTCATTACTTAGGAGTATTTAGGTAAGATCTGGTTATCGATCTATTCATCAAGAATTGAAAGCATTGTATTTATAACCTCGCAAAGTAAAAATCTATAAATACAACAGTTTGTTTCATTTTGTTTAAAACAAACAGATCTTTCTAATTACGATTATTCTAACATTCCCCCTTATGATTATCTTAGTTTAGGTAAGTGTTTATACCCTAGGGAAGTTTTATTTTAGTTTACCGTTAAGCTGACCTTGGACTGAAGAATTCGACCTTAGTCAATAGTAACATTCCTTCAATATGAACTATAATTTAAACTCTGACAGTAAATTCCTCAGGCCGCCTCTATCACAGGGTGTAACGTACACGGCACAACTCTACTAAAGGAGTAGGGAGGAGAATAGGGGAAATGGAAGGAAAACGAACACGATTTTAATTTAGTTGTTTTCTGGTGCAAGAAAAGGCAAAGTCCTGGCATTAATTACAAACTAATTTATGTGAATTATAGACAAATTGATACTAATTACAAATTAATTAATATGAATTACAGACAAATTTATACTATTTACAGACTAATTTATGTGAATTATAGACAAATTGATACTATTTACAGACTAATTTATGTGAATTATAGACAAATTCATACTATTTACAGGCTAATTTATGTGAATTATAGACAAATTGATAATATTTACAGACTAATTGAAAGTAGTTACAGTTTAATTTTTACTAATTACAGACCAAATCATGTGAATTATAGACTAATTGATACTCTTTATAGACTATTTTGCTGATAATAATTTTATATTACATGCTAACTAATACTAAAAACTGACTAAAGGATACGTGTTTCATATGAAAATATACTGGTAACAAAGTACTTGCTATTAATTACAAACTAACTGACGTCGGTTACAGTGTTATTGATACCAATTACAAAAAAAAACTCTCAAATAACTAAATGTCATGCTTACAGACTATTTAATACTGGGTACATCCATACTAAATGGTACATGTAATTAATGCTAACTAATTGATACTTACATGTAACACAGAATCAATGATACTAATTAAAGACTAATTGATATAAATTAAAGACTAGTTGATACAAATTATAGACTAACTCATATTAATTAGACTGACAAGAAAATAGGTCAGTGGTGTAGAAATACATTAGCCGGAATGACACCGATTGGAACGTGAATAGAATAACAGAAATGGAGGAGGAGAAGGATGGGGGAGAGGAGGAGCAAGGGAGGACGTTCTTTATTCTTACTTTATAATATACATGTAGCTACTAAATGCTTAAAACTGCACCATGTGATTTCTCTAGAATTCGACTCTGGAAAAATATACAAATTTTATCATCTAACAAGTCTCTACATGCATGTAAAATTTCATTAAACTAATTAAAAAAGTCATAAAAGATCATTGAAAATTTGTCATAATGCATGAAAAAGTATGACGTGACCGAATACTTTTGGCGCGGTACTGTAGGTTGAGCTTTACGATATATTGTTTTGATCTCGTATCATCCCACACCTACCGTCACTCTCGTCCTCGCTGCTCTCCTTCTCCGGGACATCTGTGGACGAGGACCGGTCCCGGCTTATATCCTTGTAGGACACCAAAAACAACACGATCTGACTCTTCTCGTTCTTGATCGGGATTATATCCAACAGGCACCAGAACGTCAACCCTGCACAGATACACGAGACAATGTTAAACTCAGACCCAGCAGGAAACAGCTACCGAAACGTTCTCAATGACAAACATGTGGTATATGTAAACAAATGTGTCGTGTACCTTCCGCCATACTTCATATCCACATGTGTTATATGAAACAGGAAATAGGACACACCCAGTGTCTTGTTAAAGTAAATAAATATTATTTATGGAACCTTGTTCAAAATTGTTGTGAAATACAAAATGATCAAGATACAAGATACAAGAAACTTTATTTTACGTCGCATACATGAAAACAAATAACATTAGCTCGTGCGAGCTATTATTGCGACAAACATAGGTATGTTAACAAAATACAACTAATACAGCATTAAGAGAGATCACAGGTAAATTAAAATTATCATAATCATTAAAGTTATTCATAAAATACATTATGTTGATTTAAATAGTATCATTTACAGACTAGTGTTTATATATACAGTATGCATAAAAATTATTTAGACAGATGAAAATTACAGTTAAGACATTTATTAAATCATAATGTAAAAATTAACAGCACAGTGAGCAGGTGATTGGGAATCCCCTACCTACCAAACTCACTGGCCTCTTTACATTTTAACCATAAAAAAGTAATACAATATGTATTGTTTAATTATTTTTATATAAGAAAGTTGTCATTTAAATCAATATTTAAGATCATACAGTTGTGGGATTGTAGAACACAACAAAACTTGCGTGTTGTGAAATCCTTCCTGTAACGGAGTGAGAATATAAAGACTTTTTCATGACCAGGAATATAAGGTAGGGAAATTCCAACAGAGGGAGGTTTCCAATTTGTTACAACTCTTAGGCTTGCCGTGGTTGTTGCCAAATTTGGAAAACCCGTGTGTTGAATTTCCTTATCTTACATCTTTGGGCATGAAATAATATTTTTCACTCGTACCAATTCGTTTCACCCCCCCCCCCCCCTCCCTTCAATATTCCCTCAGTCGTCCCCACTACCTACCTCCCTTCCGATAAAGAAGGATTTCCGTTTTGATTTCCTCGATGTTGTCAAGTGCTTCGTCAATCTTCTCCTTCTCGCTTTCTTTCGTCTTCGGTCCTCGGAGGAACTTGCAAGCACAGCTTTTCCCCATCACGTGCGCTCGTGAATATCCGGTTAGTTCACAGAAACCGTCCGAGCAGTAGACGATCGGACAGCCTGTCGCCTGGGCGTTACCGAGCACAAAGTTACTGTCTGTGAGATAAAGAACGATCAACAGTTAATATACGTACAAACTTACAATCCAACACTCACAGTCAATCACAGTCAAACTTATTTTAATTATTATTATTATTTTGCCATTCTGTTATATACCATACGGTTTACAGTTAAAAAACTTACTTGATAACGAACGTATGATGCTTTTAATCCAATACCCCATGATCACATTTTAATACAGTTAAATTTCTTACTACTGCCACGATATAACAGAAAAAATTGTTTCAAGCATTGAACTATTACCAGATGTAGTATACAGTCGATATGAAAACTATCATGTTTTACATACAATGTATACTTTGAATTAGTTTGATGTCGACGTGCAAACAAATGCAGTAACTATATCATTTCTAAATATAGTTTAAATTAGTTTGATGTTGACATGCAAACATGTAGTTATGAAATTTATTTTCGTCCGTTAAAAAATAACGTGGTTATAAATCCAGGACGAGTTACCTCCCTCTACACGAAACAAAGATTTCCCTTTCAGTACTTAGATTGTGTTTTTATCAACTTCGTTACGTAGGCCATAACCACCAACAAAACAATTTTAACATCGAGCACGTTCACCTGGCCCTTATATGATCTGTTCTTTTGTTGTACATCGGTTTTAAATACTTACTATACGTAAATTATAACATTGAATGCAGGAAACAAGATCAAAGATAACCCTTTGTTGAAATATTTAATTCAAACTACAAAAAAAGACATATTTCTGCGTGTGAAGCTTGCGGTCAATTGTGTTAGAGTTTTAAAGCGTTAACTTGTAACGTTAACTATGGGGAGTTAAATCACTGTCGGTATATGAGAAATATGTTTAAAATTTATTCCCAGCCGCCTTCGTAGAATGCGAACATGCTATCCACTGCACCATCCAACTATCATTATTACCATATCGTGACATGTTTGTACTGTGTTAATCATTTTACGGAGAAAGACAAATAGAAATATCAACTTCTTAAATTCTAAAACAGTTATTAAGTTTTTATAACTGATACAAATCTCTATTTTTTATTAGTATTTAGCGTGTGCGGGGTCTAATTGTGGGAGGAAACCGGAGTACCCGGAGAAAACCAACATGGTCGAGCAGGCAACCCTATACCTTTTCATATTCGGTTGGGGAATCGAACCCCGACCGCTTTAGTGAAAGGCAAGTGCGCTATCAACTGTACCTCTCGACTTCCAAAACGAAAGCCTAAACACAAAGGCTGAAAGTTAAACAAAGAAAGGGAAACAAAAACATACGTAAATACTATTTTTCCCTACAATATAGAAATGTGTCCTCATAGTTCAGATTTTACTCTTACTCCTTTGCCCCCAAAATTGTCGGTTTTACATTCCCCTTCGTTTGTGTCCTTGATTAGAGTTGATACAAGGCGGGGCGGGCTTGCAATAGACATGCTGTCCAGTTCAGTGGCGCAGCCATGTTATTTCCAGTTATCTCTCACATAAATCTGACAGCTTACTTAATCACACTTCGCTCTGTGAACAGTTTGAAGGATATTGAAGAAAGGTTAATTAAGTTTAATTACAATAATTACCTGCCAATTGCGGTGTATTGGGAGCCCCGATAAACATCACCATGGCGAAATTAAAGCAAAAACGCCAACACATGCTGACAACCAAGTTGTAAACCTTTCATGGAAATGATCTCGCTCGGCAAATTATGTGATGTCTTGCGAGGCCCTGACATTATAATAACCCTTCAAAAGTGGTCTGCAAACACCAAACTACACCTAGAGTCTCCCCGAACGTCAACAAGGCGCATCCGTAATTGAGTTACGTTATCGTAGTCTCTTTCAAGTCCGCCATCGTTCAATCCTTCTCGACAGGAGTCGTCCTTTTCAACACCACCTTGACACATTTTTCACGATCTCGTTTTTTTTTCAGCATGATATTTTGTTTTCAGAAATGCAATATAGTGGCATGATTTTTATTACGGAATTGTCCCTTTGAAAGTTCAGGGATGAAGGCTGCATTCAACTGCAGATACTCAAAGGCGGCGGGAATAAATTACAGTTTTAAAACACTGGAGCGCCAATGCACAAGAATATAACTACGTCACAGTAGAACCAGCATAGGAATAACACCGACCTCAGCATTAGCGCACTAGGACTTTCGTACAATGTGACTACCTAGTGTTTATTGCGGCCAGTTCGGTACAATACTCTAGTTAGAAAATTCAATTGATCAAATAATTATACCAAAATCTTATCACTGTATTTTAAAAGTATGCATTTTCTAACCATGACTTACCAAAAAAATGAAATACACATTAACAATGGCAGTGCCATGGCAACAACAGAGTTATTTACTACGAAAACAAACTTTCTTTGGAAACTATCGCCTAGTCAAAAACTCGTCCAGTGCTTGTCAAATCAGTTGTGTTCATTTAGTCCTTCAATTTAATTCCAATGTTTATACAAATATATTATTTATTTATTTTGTATAGACTTAGGTATACAATATGTATCAGGGGCCGCGTTGGTTAAGGTGTCCCGACATTCTATCTCTAACCCAAGGCCTCAACCTCTGGGTTGTGGTTGCTCAGTGGTTAAGGTGTCCCGACATTCTATCACTAAACCTAGGCCTCAACCTCTGGGTTGTGGTTGCTCAGTGGTTAAGGTGTCCCGACATTCTATCACTAAACCTAGGCCTCAACCTCTGGGTTGTGGTGGCTCAGTGGTTAAGGTGTCCCGACATTCTATTACTAGCCCTAGGCCTCAACCTCTGGGTTGTGGTGGCTCAGTGGTTAAGGTGTCCCGATATTCTATCACTAGCCCTAGGCCTCAACCTCTGGGTTGTGGTGGCTCAGTGGTTAAGGTGTCCCGATATTCTATCACTAACCCTAGGCCTCAACCTCTGGGTTGTGGTGGACAAGTGGTTAAGGTGTCCCGACATTCTATCACTAACCCTAGGCCTCAACCTCTGGGTTGTGGTGGCTCAGTGGTTAAGGTGTCCCGACATTCTATCACTAGCCCTCCAACTCCTGGCCGCGGTGGCCGAGTGATTCAGGTGTCCCGACATTCTACCGCTAGCCTTCCAAATCTGAGCCACGGTGACCGAGTAGTTAAGGTGTCCCAACATTCTATCACTAGCCCTCCAACTTCGGTTTCGAGGTCGAAACCCACATGGGTCAGTTGCCAGGTACTGAACATAGGTCGGTAGTTTTCCCCGGGTACTCCGGCTTTCCTCCACCTCCAAAAACCTGGCACATCCTTAAATGACCCTGGCTGTTAATAGCACGTAACAAAATGTATTTACAGTCCAATAAAATATAATTAATGGTAATTTGTTCATCATAGCTACACATGGCGAACAAAATTTCCCGTTAATACCTGCCGCTTGACGCTCAGCATTATGGGAGTGAAACGACTAGTTCACCGTTAGTATATTTCAGTATGGTAGCACTTTAAAACGGCAAAATATCATGATTATCACGAGAAGGCTTATTTACACGAACATATTGCAGCCTTCCAAATACACGCATTCAACGCACACCGGGAGGCCGTCCTCAAACGAGAGCAGCGGTTAATAGGCCGTAAACACAATCAACAATGATTTCACTTCCGTCTACCTGTTCATGTTTGAGTGACGTGACCGGACACCTACCTCCTTAATGTACCGCTAGGCTTTTTATAGAAATAATTGGATACCAGAGACCAAATGTGAACCAATGACTTTCGCAATAACGAGGGAAGTTGGATATCCGCGCGTTGATATCCTATTGTTATTTCACATCTTTAGAAACTTATGTTGATATAATTATTTACATGAGGTTTTGACGAGCCTTGTAAAATACAGATGACTAGAACTGGTTTCGGATTCTTGAACCCTCATTAATATTATCACAATCAAGGTCTAATTCTCAATACAGCCAATGTGAAAAAGATGACCGGCCTCGACAGAGGTCGTGGTTTTGTAATTGTACGCCTATATTGAAAATAATACACACACAAATCTTAGTACATTGTAAAGCATGGAGGTTGTTATTAGTCAAGCATCTGAGTTCATATATTTTCTTTATACACAGAGTATACTAATCAACTGGAATGAACTTATATATATATGTATTGTCATATTGTCTCGAAACATGATGAAGTAATGAAGAGGCAACTATGCAAACAGAAACCATTTCGTAGGTCAAAAGGTTTTTGTGCGGTAGGGATAACAATATGCTACATTGTATACCCAATAATAAGAAATGAGCCACTACGGACGGGAATAGAAGATGCTTGGTGTATACATGTATAAGCAATGAATGAGCGCTTGCACCGAGATTTCTAAGAATTGAAAATAAACACCAAAAACACAAATAAGCATATTAACCATTGAATTTAACAAAGAATATGATATATTGCCCTAGAAATAAAAATAAAATTTTATTAGAGAGCGAAGCCTTAATTTTAGATTTTGCAACGCTTTGTATATTTGTTGGATGTGCAATGAAACAACCATCAGGAAAGGCCTGAACATTTTTTCCGGTAAACACAAATCCTGTAACTATGGAAAATCGCTTTTCGTATTCACAATTCTTTAATAAAAAAAACATACTATCAGAGAATACTGAAGGATCAACAAAACCATAATCCGAACTCAAAATCGATTGAACTAAGGCAAAATACGAAAAAATTGAAAATGATAAAACAAATCTATCAATAATAATGTTAATTGAAAATCTAGGGTCCTAAACGCAAGCATAGATAAGCAGTAAACACAAGAATAGGGTATGTCAGGGTATTTGTCCTGTACGCGGCGCTTTGTTCAGTCCTAATTAGTGAAAAGGGCTAAAAAAAACAACTATACAGCTATTACCCCGAAAGGAAAGCCCAGCAAGGCCTAAGTTAATTATACCTGCATTTACAGACTTCAATTGACATCGTTAAATAGATGCCACTCAAGGACGAAAATCAATGCGTCGTGTCAATAACATTACAGACGGCTGTAAACAGGCGCGCACAATGAAGAAAGTGATATTTGTATAGGACGACAGCAAATAGTGCGAAACGTATTTAGGCCGGCACCTAGGTAAACATTGCTTTACGCTGTCTTTAACTAAATCACACTCAACATCGATTGGACTAGACAGTTAGTCAATCGCCTGTCTGGGTAAACTTCGATACGACCTACTGCCGGAAATACATCAACACAGACGTTGACAAATCGGGGCGTCGAATTGGTGTTCCGGTATGTGAACCCTAACTGGGACCGGACATTCTGTCATGCTCAGTCCGTTTTGCTGATCAATTTCCGGTAACTGGTTGTAGAACGTTATTACTACATTTATACAGCATAGACGCGTTAGCGGGGTGAAATATAAATCAACGTAATTCAACTAACTCCGTTTAATTTCTCCACATCTAGCCATCTTTGTACACATTTACAACAACAGATCTAGATCAAAACAAAAGTGTTTGGATCTCAATATTGAAAATGGCTCATATACAGCAGTACCCACACCGTCTGTTACACTGTTTTACCAGACGGACAGTTGATTTATTTCTTGACCTAGATTATCGAGGACGGTTATCTCGAGTTACATGTAGGATTAATTCGGGCCTGTGCCAGATACACATAGTAGATTGTTTTCCTTCCTTCGTAATATGTTTGTTTGCAATGCATTTTACATGCATTAAAAAGTTTAAGGAAAAAAACTTAAGTTAAGGAACTTTCCTCTGTAATGCATCTCTATGCAGACTTTGAAGCACAGGACTTTCCCTGAGTTCCGGGACGTTCGGAACACTCGGACCTTGACCTATCGATATGTACGTGGGGTTTGTTTATGTTTAGAAATAGAAAATAACCATATCTTTCGAAAAATATCATTTTCGTATTGAAAAAAAATCACTGGGGTATGGATGCTTAATAAAAAATATATCTCTAATTTATTATTGTTCAGTGTATAAAGAAACGCAAGAACATACAAAACGTCAACAACAATAATCCAAACCCAAAATCGGTCAAACTAGGAACAGAACATAAACAAAGGAAATATTTACACATAACACATTGAAAACGTAGAAGAGAAAAAGACCACGTGTTCCAGAACGGTAAGCGTCTTACACTTTATCGACGACACCCGTCATAAGTAACCTCTACGTCAATGTCAAGTTATCAAAGTGAGAACTGTGGTATTAAAAAATAGGGAATACCGAAGCATCAACAAAACAATAATCCAAACTCACAATCGATTAAACTGGGGACAAAATACGAAAAAATGAGAGATCAATATGGAGACCCTTGTGAAAGAACAAGATAATATGACCAAGTGTTCCGGAAGAGAAAGCGTATTCTGCTTCATCGACTACACCTGCCATGCAAATCTTGGTCACATTCAAGTAAACATCATGTCCTCGAAATGAGAACCGAGTCACCATTGTCAATCACAAGAAGTAAGCACACTAATGCGCATACTCAATAACTTCCATCTTTATATCACACAAAGATACAGACTATTTCTCAATGAAAGGACTCACACAACTAAATCAGCCTATAACGAAGTGTTTCATACGTTTGTTGTCCCTACCAAAAAATTGTTCCGGCTGAGTACAGTGATTCTGAATAAACTAATTAGGTAAGTGTTGACATATTCTGCATTGAATGAAATCTATAGATATTTTACTTAACACAAATGTATACTTTTGGTAGATTTTGATATGTGATCGCGGATTGATATGGGGTCAAAAGTCAGAGGGTGTTCCCGTCCCATTTCATTGGTTTGAAATGTAAATTTCCAGCTGTCCGAAGGAGACGCCCGTAGCGAGCTAAAATGCCACGAAACTTCTGATAAAATGTCATTTGAAGTCTTTGCCATATATGTATCTGTAAATCCAGGCAGTTGTCACTAGTGTTGAACTTCAAATATTAAAGTTATTAGCTCTAAAGCTTAGTAATAACATATAGTAAATTATTTAGTTGTGTGAGTCCTGAAACGAAGATCAAGACCATATAACACGTTCTGATCAACCTGCATCTCTCGCCTCCCTGTGCTGTTAGCTTGGTGGTCAGCAGTCGACATCGATCACGAAAATCACGATAAACAGAGCAAGCCCTAGAATAAAGAGTCAACTGCGACGTGTAAAAACCATAGGTTGGAGAAGCTGGGGTGAAGAAATGGAACGTTCACAATCGAAAATTGAAATCGTCACGTTTATCGTATAGCTTAGTAGTAAACTGTCATTGTTGTTCATTGTTTAGAAACATGTCATTCTGATGAACATTTTCAAAATCGTCCATCTTTATAACAATCAAGGATACAGAATGTTTCTCAGTGAGACCCATATGGCGACGATACACTCTGTATCGTCATTTTATGGATAGCGAGTTGAAGCAGGACAATAGGAAATGTATCATATTTAACACCAATTAGTGACTGCCAACACACGCACCTGCTCCTTATATATAAAGACAACGCTTATATCAACGACTACGAACACGAACAGAAATTATACCGTCATAGGAAGACGTGTTGATAAAGCAAGCTTAGCCCTTTACCATGCTACACTATTATATCTTATCAACCAACATTAATGCATGGTTAGTTCATGCAAAGACTCAATTTCAACAATAATCTATAAAAATACTTTCGATATTTAACAACCAAACCTGCTGATTTCTAGTGCCTATATCTCGAAGCCATTACAAGTCAGTTCTAGTGCGTTCGACTATAACAATAGATGCTTATCATTTCTAATACCGTTTCTCTATAGACATCAAGTCTTGCTGGTATCCGATAACGAATGTCCGCTTGGTAACCTCCTTCATTCGTATTAATTGTATCATTAAATCTCGACTCTGTTCTGTACATATCGCCGACGTTTACAATTACCTGGAGTTATGGATCCGGCCCCAGGGGACTCTTGTCCGCTCGGAACTCTCTTTGTTACGCGAAAGACCCGGATATGTTCTGTCGAAAAGCAGCGGGTAATGCTATTGACCATTGTAATGTAATTGTTTGACAATTGATGGAACTGACTTGCTCTCATTCTTTAAGTAACGCTAGTGAATCGACTCCCCTTACTGAGAAAAAGTCTAGCAAGCATGCTGCTGATACGTTCGGCAGCCAGTTCAGAAAGCCGTGCTACAAGTCAGATTGGTGGTGTTTATTAACACCTAAACAGGCTGAAATGAAACGTGTTATTTACGTTCTCACTTGGATGTGACCAAGTTTTACATAAATATACCTGGTAGACGAGGTCGACGAAGCAAATGACGTTTACTTTTCCGGCACCCCTGGTCTTATTTCTTTATACCTTTACAAGCTTTCATTTATTCATATTTTGCCCCTAGGCTTTTTGATTTCCAGTTCAGTTTATGATTTCGTTGACGCAAGTACATGCATATGGTAGAACAGTTGAGATGGATATCTAGATACACATGTATATTAGAAACGGCACCAGCTATTCTACTACATCAAACTAAAACGTAATACAATCGAATGACGTGTAACTAACAAACACAACATGTTATTATGCTAAAAAGTATTCTTGACTTAAATGCACATTTTACTGCACACTGCCATGCATATCGCTGACTGAGCCAGTATGACATTGAAGGTTTCGATGACCTTGGCGTCCCGAGACAATATTGAACGCCGAACACAGGGCGATGTAATGATAAGATAAGCTAGGCTGGAGTCGGATGCCAGAGCGAAACAAGTCAGTATTCTTAATACAATGGCACGTGCTCGCCTCATTAGCCAAACTCAGAAACCTTAGATATGCATAACTAGCTAATTCTAGCGTGTGTAATCAAACATTTCATCCAGGTGAATGTGTTCGTCCTCAAATATTGATCTTGTAAAATTTACAAATCCTGAGGCGTTTGATCTTGGTGTGCAACCATGCATAAGGGAATCGGAACCGCTCCACAACTCGAGAGAAAGGCGGGAAGTAATGAACCAGTCGGAATAAATTTGAGACACTGTCACTCGTGCCGGACATTCGTGTTAACTCGCGCGTGAAAAACAAATCTACTGCCAACAGATAGGGAGCATCAACAATATCTTCGTCGTGTGATGTTTTATCAGACTCTCAATCTATGTGTCAATACACAGAGGCTGTAACTCTGATTCCAACGGAATCGTCATTAGCTACGACTGGACCTAAATCGGGATGTTTGGCAAGATTGTACTTAATCACATTAAAACGAAAGCGACTTGAGCTAAAGGATAAACACATACATCTAAAAATAATTATAGAGAAAAATAAAACATATTAAAAAATAGAAAATACCACAGCGTCAACAAAACCATAATCAGAACTCAAATTCAATTACACTTAATGGAAATTATAAACAAAGAAAAGATTTATACAGAGACACTTGAAAAAGTCAAGAGAATACGACCAGGAGTTTCGGAAGAGACAGCGTCTTCTGCCTCATCGACGACACCCGCCATGTAAATCTAGGTCAGATGCAAGTAAATGTCATGGCTTCAAAAAGAGAACTGAGGCACAACTCTCAATCAGAACAAACTGACATACTAATGGGCATATTCGAAGATCACGTAAAACACACATATGCTGCACCTCTTAAATTTAGTAATAGATACAGTATGCCGAAAAAAATAAATTAACTGCATCATACAGCTGTTTCGTCCTCCTAGGACTCTTCAGTGATGCTAGGGGCGAAAAGGTAGGAATCCAAAATTTCTAAACTTATGTAGAAAAACGTCCCTCTTCATATTACAAAGGGATGTAGACTATTTCCGTATTCTCTAATTTATTTTATTATTATCAATGAGACCAAGACGGCAACCCGAGATACAAGCCAAATACTGTGATTTAAAAGTACGGCGATGGTATATATACAGCGAATGTAACAGCATGTTCTGTTTGATGTTTAAGTTCAATGTATGTTTTGCGAAAACTTGCAATTTTGTATCCCACATACAGTAAGCATGTTCATTTGTTTCAGGTGACTAATATAGCTTCTCCTGTATAATCAGAGTTTGTTTTATTTGTCTTTTGCGTACGGGTTATTGACGAGCTACAAAGTATCTACAGCAAACAATGGGAATCAATGTATATGGGTGTCTACCATTAGATCAGGGGTTACGAACAAAATTAATGTTTGTCGACATAGTAAAATAAAAAAGGATTAAAAAGATATCAACATAGTCTCAAATTATGTCGACAAAAACAGACGTGCACTTGTTGTGATTGACAATGGTACTCGGTTCTCATTCTGAGAACTTGATGTTTACTTGGATGTAACAAAGACTTACATGGCGGGTGTCGTCGATGAAGGAGAACACCTAAGTATTCTCTAATTTATTTTGCTCCCGTCCACTCCGTGAAATGACATAGCAATCGTGTATTCTGGTTTTTGTTGCGATGCTTGCCATATGAAGCGTTCCGTTATAACGAAAACGCATTAACTATAATATCGCCATTGTTGACTAGCATGCGAGGGCAATGACCAAGTCTCGCGAGATTTCAAGTCTATTTGAAATGCAGATTATCAATCATCGCGTGTTTGACCTCATTGTTCTCTGTTTGTTCAACCGAGATCGTGTTTGATCAAGGCCAGTGTATGGTTCCAAATATACCAAACTCGACTAAGGGGTTTCTAAGCCTAGTTCAACGACCGCTATATGGTACAATTGTTTCCACATATGAATATTTTAACCATTTAGTGGAAATAATTTGTTAATGACACCGTTTCCACTATTTTAATCCTCGAAAAATATGCAAGGCAAATACATTAAAATTTCTTTCAGTCGTTGGCCAATTATAGCAATACATGTATAATACTATCTCACCAGGCCAAACTTTCTCGTGTTTACATAATCTTGCATATCCAGTACCGTAGTGCTATTACAACTTCAGTCCTTCCTGTAAAAATATTTTTTTTATCAAACTTCAGTTCGGAAGAAAAATGACTCAAAGTCCTATTTGAAAAAAAAAATCATCTTAAAGACTTACACGAGAAAAGTTTGCTCGACATTAAAGAAATATTAATTCAAGTCTACTGGGGGAAGATTAAAAACAATGGCATTACAGAAAAACTAGATATGGAAATCAAGCCATTCCTAGTTCACGGTACAGTTTCATTCCTAGTTCACGGTACAGTTTCATTCCTAGTTCCGGGTACCGTTTCATTCCTAGTTCCGGGTACCGTTTCATTCCTAGTTCCTAGTACCGTTTCATTCCTAGTTCCGGGTAACGTTTCATTCCTAGTTCCTAGTCGGAGTTGTATAATAATATTAGAACAAATACAGGAATCGAACCTCACAATCTTTTTTGCCATATAAAAATTATGAGGTCTACAAGCCATATTTTAAGAATTAGTAAAACTAACTTCAGGCTCCCAGAATTCAATAGGCTTTCTGAAAAATGTGATTGGTGTTTATTAATTTCCCCTACATTCTTTGAGTACTTGTGACGTGTTAGAAGGATCACAACCACGCCATAAAATTCCTGTAATTTCCTTGAAATTCCTTGGTGTTCTATTTACACGAGACCTTAAATAACTTCACCGCATTCTCTGGAGCAATTCGGTATCGATCTAATCGAATCGAGCTCAGCTAATTTCATTTAAATGTATCGTTTGTGCAGTAATTAGGTCAGGTCCACCCTCTCCCGTCCCACCCCTCCCAGACAAGGTTGTGCGCCATTGTTGACACTGAGTGGTTACGACAAATTATTTGTCTATTAGCGCCGTGATTGCGTAGCGTGGTTGTTATGACGACGCGTCTAAGTCATGTCTGTCCACACTATGATTAGCATGTCGACAAGTTTCATCATGTAAAGTAAAACAGGATTAACATGCAGACGCATCTAAGTCATGTCTGGTCAAAGTATGGTTTATGGTGCATGCTGTTAAAGCTACATGGTGCAGTTTAATTACTTTTTTTCGGCATGCTGTATCTATTACTAAATTTAAAAGGTGCAGCACATTTGTGTGTTACGTCATCTTTTTTAATAAATACTTCAAATACAGCATTACAAAACTATCATTATACTAAACCATGTCACGAAATGTATGGTTGAAATCTATATTTGAGTTGTCCAATGTTTGAAGCATGACAATAAAACAAAGACGCAATGAAAAAATGAAACATAGAGAATACCGAAACGCCAGCAAAACCATAATCCAAACTCAAAGTCGATTAAACTAGGGGCAGAATACAAAAAAAAAAAAAGTTCCACATGAAGACCTTTTAGCAGCAGGAGAGGATAAGACCAGGTGTTCCGGAATAGAAAGCGTCTTCTGCTTTATCGACAACACCTGTCATGTAAAACAACAACTATACTAAAATGGAAATCTGCATCTATGATAATAACTGTTATAACAACCTAACTCGAAATCGATTACATTGTTAGGGGCAGAATACAAAAAAAAGAAAGATCCCCATGGAGACCCATGTAGAAATACGAGAGAATATTCCGGAAGAGGAAACGTCAATCACAATAAGTAAACACACTAATGAGCATACGCGTCATCGTTTTGTTATATATGGGGCAATATCTTGCTTATCTAGATAATATGTTTATGTAATAAGGCTGACATTATTGTTTACTAATCTAAACAAAAAGTATCGTCATTTATTAACCGACATTTACGTTGTTAGATTTTTTTTGTTATTTGTGATGTACAAGTGTATGTTTGTACAAAAATACCAAAAACCGTGATAATGCTCTATTTGAGACTTCTAATTTGGGTAGTGGCATGGTACAAACTAAACACATTTTCGTACAGTACATGATTTGAAATTATACAGAACTAGTTTAATTTTACTTTCAAATTCATAAATTGAAGTGGTTTTACGCACCTTACCGTTCTGCTTCTACATTACTTTAGAAATTTTGGATTTCCACTTTCAGCATACTGTATCTAAAAGGTGCAGCATATGTGTGTGTGACGTTATATTTCTAACAAAAGCTGACTTTTTTCTAAGCACGTTGAAGATGTTCCAAACATCGAACGTAGAAAAACAAATACCAAAGACACTTTGTTAAGCTGACAAAAACACTGATATGCAGATATGAGGGCATGCTGACATTTGATTCTAGTCGTCTGCCTTCGCGCATTCTTAGAATCCGTCTGCTTTCGTAGCAACCCATCAGTTAGACAAACGTATAGTTTTATCTTCTGATAACAGTTATGAAACTCAAAGACCATATATCACCGGAACCGTTCTAAACCGCCCTTCCGTCTCCGTATACAGTGTAGCTGCAGATTTCTTTGTCGTTTGGTTTGTCTATTAAATGATAGCTCTCTGCTTCCCAAGGCCGTTACCAAATCAACCGGAGGTTGTGACATACGGGTACTCTGACTGTGTTAGGCTCCGGAATGTACGTGGTAAATGATCTTGCTTTCAATGCTTAGTGAATCTTTCGTTGGACTAATTGTATTATAGGCCTAAATTTTTTCAACGTTACAAAATCCCTTACTTCAAAATCTCCATAGGAAAGCATTACTGACAGAAGTAAAGGGGCCCGGGGCTCTTAAATTACGAAACTTTCCTTAATTTTTTAAGTTATGATATTTCCTTTTTTGATTTACACATGTATTGCCTTCAGAATAGTAATGGGATTGGGCACAATTGTTTGACTTATACTAAGCCCTTTCCCTACAATGAAACATTTATATATTTACAAAGTTCAAAATGGCTTATTTACAATACTAAAATACATTATCTCACAGTATCATACAGTCACACGTGCAAACAAATCATGAGAGAAAGATCGAAAGTAAGAGAGAGAGGGGGGGAGAGAGGGAGAGAGAGGGAGGGAGAGAGAGATCATCTTATTGAGTAACAATATATATATATAATGTGAATAATCTTCTCCGACACCGACGGCAAATGTTAACACCGACACTATTCGATACCCTCAGCTTTTACTTTCCGTAAGTAAAGGAACGTCGTGAAACTGGGATATGTACAACTAATGTTTCACGTCCTCCTTCATTTTCATTTGGTCCTGAGGTTTGATTTTAGACCATGTCAAATATCAACGTTCTACAATAAGTAATAAGTAAATAATGGACGCAGGTAAAGTAATTGCCTCTATATCCATATCTAAGATATTGTGTATGAAAATGATCATTGTTCCTCAAAAATGTTAATACATATCCAAGTCATAATTATTCGTATATATAATGTGAGAAAGTTATATAATAAATCATGATTTGAACTTATTAAGTTCATGCATGTCCTTCAAATAAAATTGTATATCGCCGGTTTCGGAAGACGCCCAATTTTCCTGTTCCATGGCCGGACTCGAACAAGGTAGATTCATGCCCCTGTGTCCTCGCTTTCCTTTATTTTGGCTTCTTCGAATACAATGAATCTTGTATGCGTTTACGTAGCGTCTGAGAGTTTAAAACAAATAAAATGGAGCCAATATACGAAGACACAAACATTTACTATACAGTGGCAACACAAATGACAAAACGAAATGGAAAATGAAACAATAACCTGTTAAAACCATACACAACAATATGAAAGGCAAAACAGCACAAAAGCTTGGTAGGAACACCATATGGATGTCGGGCGATTGTTTTACTGTGTAACATTTGTTTGGCTAGAATAAATGTGAAAACGATTATTCCATAGTGTGATAAATGTTATATGATGAAGAATTATGCAAGTTTGTTCATGAATAATTAACATCGTAATGTAAAGCTTCGGTTGTCTTTTTCCTAAACATACTTCTATTACTCCGATGTTATATAACTTCAATTCGTCTGCTGAGAGTTCCTGCCGTTATGATAGAAAATTATTTTTACGCCAAGATATTTTTTGTAAAATCAAAACTGCCGGTCATTGTTCCGTATCTAAATGAACAGAAATAAAACTGTATTCATCCTGTCACATGTACATTCACACCTCAAACATTACGGAGACAGAGAAAAATATACAATTATGCTTTTAAGGTAAACAATACTCATTCATCAACATGGCGACATTGCAGTTGGAGATAACTGAGTTTCCATGGTCACTCAATCCTAGTTTTATATTCTAACATAAAGTCAATTCACGATTCGATGCGTGTTCTAACCAACTAGGCTCGACTTACATGCCATTTCACATCCAAAAATAAATAAGTCATACGTTATATTATACTTGTCTGAAATGTATACAGGTTTTGAGGTAGCATTAAATTAGTCTTGTGTAACCAGAGTCGATACTGCTTTCGTGTCACATGATTTAGCGATCAATCTGTTCCGCGTCAAGGTTTGCGTTTTTTGCGATCTGTGTCGGCTAGGTCTTGAGGGAGTATTAACGTTCGTCTGGACTGTAGGCTTTAAACACGCTGTCTTACTGTACAAACATCCTATTATTTTTATCGGCTGGAAATGGTTCCATACAAAGACGTTGTTTCAAAAGTTAAAACGTATGATGTTCTACTGACAATACTTAATACAATTGTTTCTAAATGAGGGTCTACGCACCTGTCTTTCTGTTTCTACAGTCGATTGTAGCATGCTGCATCTATTACTTAATTTAACAGGTGTGGCATATGTATTACCTTCATCTTCATATCAGAGTTATGTTTTTATAGAAAGGGCTAAATATAAGCTATAGAACTTGAATCCAACCAATTTCCATTATGGCAATAAAAACGTGTTAATGTAAACGAAGCGAAATTCGGCAAAAATCAAACAAACCTCAATAAAGCTTTTAATTACCAGAGTTCACAGTCTCGAGTGATATTTCGATGTCCATTAATAAACAATAATTTTACCATCATCTATAAACAGACAGATTATGTGAACAGAAACAGTAAATATTCCGTAAAATACGGATGTTTACGATTATGTAGGGTTAACTCAGTATAGACTGGTGTGAATGTAAAGTTTTTATCGAGCCAAGTAAATTAGACCGTATATTTAATATGCATGTATATAACTACGCATGCGCAATACCACATTGCAATATTATGCATGTCTCACAAGGGTCATAACAGGGATAATAAAATCCAGCTTTGTTGCGAGATAAGGTCAAACAAACTCTCTGGATTTAACAGCGAGCACAGACCTGAGACTTGTCTGTCAAGCTGGTGAGCAAACGGTAGAAGGAACAGTTACACAGTAAACATACAGTTGTACAAACTTGTATTACTTAACTGTATAATTGTATAACTTAACTCCACAGAACGGAATTGTAATAAAAACCACACTTTTGTTTTGCTATCAAAGTGAATGTTTGTATCTTAAATTATGGTCAATTAAAGCAATAAACAACCCTGACTTAAAAAAGTGTTGGCGTTATGAAAAGGGTGGGGGAGCGTAAGTTAACACACCAAAAAATTGACCAGAAATGACAGAAAATGTATAATTAATCGAAGAAGAAAAATCTTCATTAATTTGACTTGGCTGACTAATGTCAAAGCATTTTATGTTTCGGTATCTGTACAAGCGAATCTGACTCAACTTGCTTCACCCTTTCAAGGTTACAAACACTGTTAATATCTACCAATGATATTCATGTTCAAAATCTTAATATGAATATTTCTTCTTCAAAACTTTTCCGTTTTTGAGACTTTGGCCATTAATGCTTGCGTACTTCATTTTCTCGGACTTCGAACAAGACTTAATCCTTAATGGGCTTGAACAAGCACAACATTTTTTTTCTTCAAATTGCTTGATCTTTAAGAATGTTAGCTGTGAGCGCCCAAGTAGCAGCACAGGTTGTATGCTCCTCAGGGAGTTGAGAACGATACTGGCTGGTCGCTATGACCCTATAACCACGGATAATAATTTGTTAACCGCTTTGATACAACCCTTAGAGTCACGGTAAATCGGTATATAAGAACCTCAAATTATTATTATTTACATCTACTCTTTGTATTGCCTTGATATTCTATTTAAATAAGTTTCAAGGGAAAACTTTTGGGTTGGAGTTCTTTGTAAGATGGATACGGGTTTGCTTTTGATGGCTTTATTTTGTTTTACGTTATATTAACAACCAGAGTCATTTAAGGATGTGCCCGGTTTTGGAGATGGAGGAAAGCCGAAGTACCAAGGGAAAACCACCGACCTACGGCCAGTACCTTGCAAATGTTCCAAGTGGGTTTCGAACCTGCAACCCAGAGGTGGAGGGCTGGTGGTATAATGTCGGGACACCTTAACCACTCGGCCACCGCGGCCCAGAGGTGGAGGGCTGGTGGTAAAATGTCGGGACACTTTAACCACTCGGCCACCGCGGTCCAGAGGTGGAGGGCTGGTGGTAGAATGTCGGGACACCTTAACCACTCGGTCACCGCGGCCCAGAGGTGGGGGGCTAGTGGTAGAATGTCGGGAAACCTTGACCACTCGGTCACCGCGGCCCAGAGGTGGGGGGCTAGTGGTAGAATGTCGGGAAACCTTGACCACTCGGCCACCGCGGCCCAGAGGTGGAGGGCTGGTGGTAGAATGTCGGGAAACCTAAACCACTCGGTCACCGCGGCCCAGAGGTGGGGGGCTAGTGGTAGAATGTCGGGAAACCTTGACCACTCGGCCACCGCGGCCCAGAGGTGGAGGGCTGGTGGTAGAATGTCGGACACCTTAACCAATCGGCCCCCGCGGCCCAGAGGTGGAGGGCTAGTGGTAGAATGTCGGGACACCTTAACCAATCGGCCCCCGCGGCACAGAGGTGGAGGGCTAGTGGTAGAATGTCGGGACTTCTTAACCACTCGGCAACGTCGGCCCAGAGGTGGAGGGCTGGTGGTAGAATGTCGGGACACCTTGACCAATCCGCCCCGCGCCCCTTTAATACGAGACATTGGGATACCATATATCCCTTACGTAAGTAAAACAAGGGCACCGTTTAATGTGACGGGCCGTCTGCAGGCAATTGGAATAGCTGTCTGCAGTCGTATGGATTCGCTAATTACATTTGATAGACATATCTGTTTTCTCAGACCGCTTATCCCGGAATTCCGACGTATAGCGGCGGTAATTAAGTCGCGTCCGAGCTGATCCGATCCATGAACCTACTTGGTATAAGTCTCTTGTTTTATTTGTTATTGTTGGCGCGCTTGTGATTGAGCCAGTGACCCGGATGTTCGGCCTGCCATTAGCCGGCCATTGAAAACAGACTAGCTCAAGCTTCCTGGTAATATCACGGCACCGTTGACAATTACGTGTTGCCTCGATTGTTCTGCCGCTAATCGGAATCCGCGCCACACTAGATCTGGGAACCGTAATCTGAAATCGATCGTGTGTATTTTCGGATCCGGATACGATCCGGAGACTTATCGGTAAGTCCCAGGCCTAACATTGTCAGATTGGCGAGATTTCGTTGACTGATAGGAGGACCAGTCTGAAGAATTAGTGCCGTCATTGATGTTTATGTATACAAGTCTCACCAGTAGTTAGATCCTAATGACCCACACATATGTCCATATCTACGTGGATCTAGGTCGTACGACATCTCGTAGACTTTGATTCTGGTCCACGTATAAGTGAAAATTAGAATCATTACAATCCAAAATGACGATCAGGAAAGCACTTAGCAGGGTTCAGCTGAAATCCATATCTGCTCTCGGTCTATAGGTCACAACCACGAAGGAAGAATAAATCCCTTATTCAAATCCATCTCTTATGTTCTTGCACTTTTCAAAGGTCCTTGTGTAAATCTTATCTTTATTCATATTTTGCCTCTCATTAGATAGATTTAGAGTTCTGATTATAGTTTTGTCGATGCTTTGATATTCTGTTGTTTATTTTCTCCAACCATGATAATTTGAAAAGAAAACCAACTGATTCATCTCCTGTTATATTTCAATATGACTATACATGCAAGAAATGTTTTCGAGAAACAGCTAATGTCAAATTTGTCTCAAGATCCATTGAGGTTTATTACCCCAATAAGCCACAAGGGAATATGATTAAATCATTACATTTACATCAAGTCTGTCCCATACAAAATTGTTTTATAATTTCTAAAACTTCGACTAATTACATTTATGTGACGTCATGTCGTAAAATAGATAGTTGTTCAATTTTAATGAATTAAAAAAAAAAGGAATGAAATTGAAATATAATATAGGGAATTATTTTCAACACTTATTTGCTGACGAATAGCGATTCCATGTTCAATAGAAAAGTCTACTTCAATGAATTGTTGAATCTATCCATTTGAATTGCGCGTAAATCGCAGAAACTTCCAACACAATCCTGATTAAATCTTAAATCTGACGTGAAATATTTCATGCATCAGATTTATGTTTGTGTAAAATAATTTGGTTTTAATTTTTACCGACATGTGTGTTGTATTCTGGCCTGTTAGTGTATGGAGTTTAGACTCGGTCGTAGCTATTATTAGCGAGCATGATCCCGTAGTGTAATTGCAGAAAACAAGAATTCCTTTGAACAGCCATTCCGAGTTAACAAACCAGCCCTTCCAAAAGTGGGTCATTCTACTTTAACTGCGCTGCTAATTTAAGACACGCAACAACGTTAAAAGAAAAAAAAACAAAGGAAAAGGTTAAAAGACAAGTATCATTAGACAAAGTGAATGAATCAAGCATTCCTATTAGGTAACGGTGAAGGCCGATCCCTGATTACAATACCCCGAAGTTGTTATGTTTACCGGTTTTTCTTTTTACAGGATCAAAGTTCTATGACTAAAGATCATCTAGACGATTACCTGGACAGTTCTGATCCCTCTGTTGTACTTAAAGTGTCAGTGTATCCCTGGCGTTTTTATAGTATTAATGACTAAATGACATTGATAAAATCGTCACAGCAAGTACGAAGTTCAAAAAATTAGTATTTATCGAGATATTCACCGATGTTTCAAAAGCACACCTGTACGGACAGGGCAAACACCTCGTTTTGAGTACGCAGAAATCCGTGACGTCACACGGTGAACGACAGCGATCGGCAACCATATTGTTTTATGCAGAATTGACGCACCGTTAGCTAGATTTCAAGCACTATTCCTCGAGGCTATCTGGTTTAACATGGAGAATGAGCGATATTACAAGGAAGAGGAGTGTGGGTAAGCGGTGTGTGGCATATGGATGTTCGAATAAGTACGGCGATGGTGTAGCGCTTCATTTGTTCCCCATGGACAGACCAGATTTGTGTAAACAGTGGACGACATTCGTAAAAAAGAAACGAGACAAATGGGAAGGCCCAACCAAGTATTCCGCGATATGTCAGAAGCATTTCGGAGACGGGTCGTATCCCATGAAGTATGCTATACTCCAGTCCCTGAGACGAACTCCTCCAAAGAAGAAAGTTCTGAACACGGATGCTGTACCAACGATACAGACCGAGAATGCCATGACTGCAGCTGTAACTCCTGAACAAGAGACCGAGGATCCCGTCGACATGGGCCTAACACCTCTGTTTACATCCACGCCAGCTAAACGTCCAAGATCAGCATTTATGAAACGGGAAAAAAGACGAGTATGTACATTTAGGCCTTGTGTACGTCTATATCACTACTGTTTCAGTACAGTACATTTAAAAACAAACGATGTCCCTTTTGGGGGCTGCTAACTTTCGCAGTTTCCGCGTCACAAGTAAACCGCGGCTACTAACTTTATTGAAACAGACTATACTTACACTATCGTGGGAGGCATTCCATTAATAATTTCAGTACATACAGAAACACCAGATGGATTGCAAATACCAGGATATGATTTCTTTTACGAATTTGGCAAAAATACACTTTATGCTAAAATTAAACTTAATTCTTTAAAACGTTTTGTGAAACGAAGAGAGGGCGTGTGAAACGAAGTGTGAAACGAAGAGAGGGTGTGTGAAACGAGGAGAGGGTGTGTGAAACGAGGAGAGGGTGTGTGAAACACAGTAAGACAAATAGGAAGTGGTAAATTTGTAAAATGAAATAACGAATGAACTTTGTTTATGAAGCAAAATTATTGAGACAATATTAAGAGTTTAAACATTTGAGGATACTTGCTTTCGTTATTGTATGTACACATAGCCATAACTGTCAGAGCTTAAGAGTTAAAGTATTTCAGAATAGTGACTGTAATCCTTTTATTATTTGAGAGTTAAACAAATCAGAGAATACCAAAGCGTCAAAGAACCATAATCCGAACTCATAACCCTCGTAAAAGTAATAGAGAATAAGACAATGTGTTCCGGAAGAGTAAGCGTTTTCAGCTTCATCGACGACACCCGCCATGTAAATCTTTGTCACAAGGAAGCATCGATCGTCGGAATGAGAACCGAGTCATCAATGCCAATCAAACGTAAGAACACCATAATCATACTAATTACACAAAGATACGAAATACTTCTCGATGAGATCAAGATAGCGACCATAAAAATTGCAATAGTTTTTATCAACCTGCATCTCTCGTATACCTGTGCCGTGAGTTTGTTCGTCTGCAGCTGCCATCGAACACGAAAATCTCGATATTTCTTGGATGTGACCTAGAGTTGCATTGCAGCTGTCGTAGATAAAGAAGAAGATGGTTACTCTTCAGGAACACCTGGTCTTATTTTTTGTACTTTTTTTTCCCACAGTTTCCGTTCAATTCTTGCCTTTGTTCATATTTCACCCCTAGTTTAATCGATTTTGAGTTTGGATTTGGGTTAAATGGACACTTCCGTATTCTCTGATTTTTTTTTTAACAGACGATCTACATTTATACTCTAAACACTCTTAAAGGCCCAATATACGTAAATTTCGGCAAAACGTGAAGTGAAAATCAAGCCTATTAACTTATTATATTTATAGATTAAGTTAAGATTAACTGATACCAGGAATATTCTAGATGAATTCTTACGCGGTTATCGGTACAGCAGCAGTTGAAACATGGTATTTGTAGTCACATTCGAACTGTCTTTTACCTTCGGATTGTTGTTGAAGTGGGGCCCCACCTGAATTATTTTCAATTCTTTGGATTAAAGAGTTTCTTGTTAGTTACCGCTCAGGTTGACTTCGTTTTAGGCTTATTTTTGCATGGTTATCAACTGGATTTTTTTCAGAATTTTCCAGAATCCCGAAAAGTTTCCTAAAGTTAATTACATTTACAATGTATATTGGACCTTTAATGCTAGTATACGTAATCTCAACCTGAACATTGTACCTGATTAATATATCATAACAAATTAAAAACTCCAGGTAACCTGATAAAACAGATGTGCACTTTTACGGCAAAGAGCGTGACAGAAAACCGGTTTACATAATCTGATCTCATGGTACTCCAATGATATATATGTACCATTATTTTTAACGAAGCACACGGCGGATATTTTTCACACTAAACATCTATATCGGTAAATTGTTTTTAGCGCTCTGTCTTTATAGACTGTCAGTACCGTACACCACAGCTGTTGCCCGGCGGGTTGTAGGCGTATGTCTTACATGTAACTGCTATTTTTGTTCAATAGGATGTAGGGAAATCACAAGTTTTGTTTGGTGGGTCTCAGTGGCTATAATGTTACAAAATATAACTCAACGTTAGTGCAAGTAGGTAAATTTATATAAGTGGTCTAGTGGTTTCATAAGAGTTTTTTTTCATAACTCAGTTGACAGCTGTTATCAATCATTGAATCGCCAAAGTATATACAGAAAAAAAAAGAAAAAAAAGGGGAAACGAATTAATAAAATGAGGAAATAAAAATAAATTGATAAGTAAACAAAAATCAAAATATGATTAAATTGCTATAATCCAGTACATGTATCAGAGATAAACAACCTCTGTATAAAATATCTGCTTGTATTTTGCATATTCAGTTCCACTACTAGATACCAATATAACAAGTTGATACAATAGCGTATCAGTTCTACCTATTTGACCTAAATAAACTGACAAAGATTACAAAGACAACACTTTACTCTGAAGTAACAAGCTAATTGAAGCTAACGACAGGCGTCAAAGCACTGCTGGCAATGCTGATAAGGTTGGCGTATTATAAGCCGAGTTGTTTTGTTGATCAAGCTCTTGCTATCTAATGATCAGTCGCTTATGATCGTGGAACGACTTATTTGCTAGGATGGTTTGTTTTGTGAGTTCGAAACCCAATCCTAGTTGCCAGGTACTAGCCGTAGGTCAATGGTTTTTCTCCGGGTACTCCGGTTTACTTCCACCTCCAAAACCTGGCACAATCCTTAAATGAGTCTGACTGTAATTAGGACTTAAAACAAAATAAACGTATAATCAACACTTTTCTTGACTGTGTGGAGTTACATGTACTTAATTTGGTGTGTATTTTTTAATATATTGACAATGAAGAACAGTTTTCATTTTCTGGTGTAGTATTTGTCTTTTGTGAAAACGCTATGATATATAGTTTCAATGCCTGTTGCTACTTTGGTAGATTGTATACTTGCCCATTGACGCTATGGTATAACTGTTTTTGATAATTTAAGCAGTCGTTCATTTTGACCTTTTTGGCAGACGCCGTGTATATTTATCAATATTTTTTGATGACATGGCATACTTTTGTCCTTGTGTGCTTAACGCTGGATTATTTATCCTGTTCGATGCTTCTATGTTTTATCGAAGCACATCTGTTCTCGAAGGAAAGCCAATCATAATGGAAACAAATCGTACACCAAACATTTGGTCATGATCGGAAATAAAAAGAAAAAAATTGCTTGTGTAGTCCGAGTACAAATTAAGTTTTAACTGTTTTTCCTCAATACGACGCAGATTTCCGGTCTTATTCCCTTGTACTTTTACAAGGGTTCTATATAAACTCTTCTTTGTTTATATTTTGCGAATAATTTAAATCAATTTTGAGTTCGGATTATGGTTTTGTTTTTATATGTTGCAAATGGCTCGTTAGTCAAGGGCTGGCTCAAAATATCGAGGTTTTCCTGATTCTATGACTGATTTCTTTTTATATTCATATTAGCCGATTTTAAATTCGATTGCGCTGTGGGGCAAATGAGGTGAACAATATGCATGAGATAATCCTAAACCATAACTGTTCGACATATATCTTTTCTTCTCTCATTGGGACCAATCATCTTGAAGATATATAGCAAATATATGTAGGCTAATAACGTATACTTTGATTACGACAATTCACCTAAAAGTAATAAAATAAACATGATATTTAACCTCTTTTCATTATCTTAAATAAAACGTGTTCCTTTCGAAAATAAACCAAAACCAAACAAAAAGATCAAAAAAGAAAATCAAAACAAAAACAAAAGAAAAAGAACAAAAACGAAAAACAAACAAAAAGACAAAATTGAAATACAATGTATGAAATAACACGTCCCTGAAGAACACTGCAACAGACAAGAGATCTTTGACAATACCAAAGAATTATGGAGTATGGTGTCGTGAAGACACGTCTGATTCGTGTCTAGTATATACTGTTAAGGTTATATCCAATAGAGTGGCGTTTTCTGTTTAACCTCGTGTGACGAGTACAGCAATGGGTAATCTGCACGTGTATACCCTAGTGGTAAACATCACACTGAGAAATGATCCTCGAAAGGTCCGTCTGTAGAACCTTCATGAATGCCTTATATGGTAGACAAAATCGCTTGCAAGATTGTGGAGGCATGGTCAGCTTAACAGCCTTCCTGTTGAAAAAGTCGTAGGCATACAAAATTCCTTAAATCCTTTTAAGCATATCTTAATGTTTTGCCTTTTGAAAAATAAATATTTCTTTATCTTTTTTATTTCACCATACATATGTATTTAATTAGCAGGTTTAGGATTAAGAAGTCCGCATGTTTGTTTTCAATGTTGTCAAGCTAACAAGCCCGGACCCAGACCCAGACGTCGGGGACCTGGGGAATGCCTGGATTAGGGAACATCACGCTAGCACCAGATCTGTCTTTGAAAGCTTTCTTTTTATTCTCCTTTATGTCTTGCATATATAAGTCTGTCGCTGCTGGTCTTTCGTATAATCATGTGGTGATGCGTGCATTGTTTAATTCTGCCACGTAATTGACCTCATCTATAGACGAATATCTTTAGAATATTTGTCTTACGTATACCAAGATGGAAGTGTACATGTTGATCATTTCTACGTAACTGATGAAAATAAAAGAAAAATACATAATGTAGTTCTTCTATTGTTTGGAAATATAACCAAAATAATATATACTATATATCAGATACTGTTGTCAGCAGTTTTGTTCTTTTCGTAGAAAGGTTCCTCACGGAATACTTGTGTTTACTTAACTATATAGCATAAATGGCCATTTTCATAGTTTATTTATATAAATATAATAGCTGTAAGATATTAGCTAGATAGAAATAAATAAACCAAAACAGTTTAACACATCGAAAAAGTATAATTCCGACATTTAATATCCAACTGAAAGGAAACTGAAGATCAACATATATGTATAAAAGAGGTTATACCGAAAGCGTCGACAAGACCATAATTCGAAATCAGAATCGATTAAACAAGGGGCGACATATCAACAAAAGGAATCTATCAGTGTGATATTTGTTAAAGCCGATTTCTAAACACGTTTTCACCAACTGTTACGATGTAACCACCATTTTTTACGAATAAGGAGTATTTTTATTCCCTAACACAAACACAATTTGGCTTTCACAAGCTGTATGACGTCAGTCACAAGAGCACACACGATTTATAACATACAATGTACAGTATAACCATACGCAGTGCAAAGTTAAGACAGCTTTGAGATCACTTTTTAGACACATTTGGATATATACTTTAGTTTATATCTGACCTCGCTATAAGGCGTTTCGTTGACAAACTCAAAACCTCACCAGCTCATCAATAGATATTCATCTGTGATTATACCGCATTATATATTTCTTATATCAATAATATTGGTTTATTATATTGCATTTTGATATATGAAGTTAATCGACTGTAGGTTGAAATTTGCGGCCCAATCTTTGTTCATTTCAACAAAAATTACCCAAATAAAGAATTTAAAATATTTTTGGGTATTTAGTTTTATTCTTAGTTTCCGTGCCGTACACTACTGACACCAGGGATATTTATTCGGATTTAGATACAACGTTGAGTTTTAGAAGTCAGGCTTTTGTTCGCGACGTCAGTTTTATGACGTATCAGGGTCAGTCGGGGTCATTGACACCTTTAACAATCGCATCCGGTTTTTACATGCAAATGAAAACTTTGCGGATGATATATCGTCATTTCACTGTATCGGCAAATCAAATGCAGTGTTACATCTCAAAATGATCTAGAACTGCTGTTATATCATATTGAATAATGCTAAAATATCTAAACGCAATAAAAAAAACCCATTTATATGTCAATCTCTTCAAACAAAACATAGAAGATATATGGCATCTATGCTACTAAAACAATGCATTATCTGTAATAGACGTGTGCCTTGAAGCCCTGTTCGGACGGCGTCTAGATCCATACATGTCTGCATTACTCACAGCCACACGCCATTTGTTCTATAAGCTATTCCTATCACGATCCCTAGTCGTTTATATTCGGCTCACGCTCCATATATAAGCTCCACACGTCGTGTTAAGTCTACAGAAGGTCCAATTGCTCCCAGTAATAAGGAGATAAGCAAGATTTCGAATATTAAAAAGAACAAATAGAGAGTCTGTAACAGCGCCGCATCTCTGGTCGTGTGGCAATTCCGATACTTTCGACAGCTCGGAAATAACTTCCAATCGGATGGTTGTCCAACGTAATGAAGTCCGTGAACTGGTGATCCATTCGCCACTCACCGTCTTTTATATTGGATTTCACGTTCGGGAAGGCAGGGGACCTAAGCGTACTTGTCAGAAAGCCAGCGTATAGTCCGTTATCTTCCTGTTGCAGTCGTTGTTACGATCGGGAAAACCGACGATAAAGTAACTGTATACAGAATACCTATCGTTTAATACGTTACTGTACCACAAAGGGTGATCGGGCGGTGTAGCGGATAGCGTACGTGCCTTTCACCAATGCGGCTAAGGTTCGATTCCCCGACCGGACATGAAAAGGTATGTCCCTGCCCGTCCATGTGAGTTGTCTCCAGGTTCTCCGGTTTCCTCTCAAAATAAGAACCCTCGCGCGCTAGCACCGGGCTAACAGCAGTGATTGATCGAAGTTAGATATGAGTGATGCTTGATTGGTTCAAGACGCTCTTGCTACGATACGAATTATGCTTTTCAAATCGGTGAAATTTATTTCACAACTGTTGTAAACTAAATAAAGTGTTTTCTATAGTACATGTGCAATGTTAATTTCAATTATGTCTGAGAATATCAAATCTGATAAAGAGACGTTAAGATGATAATAAAAAGTGAAATGAAAAAGTTTTTTATGAGAGAAAATGTAAATTCGACTTTTGAACAATAAGAAAAACAGTATTTTGTTTTATGATTTATGGTCCCTATAAGAGAAAAGTATAGGATTAAACCCAAGCGTACAGAAAAAAAAACAATATAAAAAATGTACCCGAGGTAGAATATCGGAGCGTCAACAAAACCATAATCCGAACTCAAAATCGATTAAACTAGAGGCAAAATAGGATCAAAGAAAAGATTTACATGGAAACCCTCATAGAAGTACAAGATAATAAGACCAGGTGTTCCGGAAGATTGCGTGTCTTCATGGACAGCACCCGCTATCTAAATCCTTGTCACATTCAAGTAAACTTCAAGACCTCGAAATTAGAACCGAATCATCATTGTCAACTACAACAAGTAAGCAAACTAATGAGCGTACTCCAAAACCGTCTATCTTCATATCACTCAAAGATAAAGGATTCTAATTAAAAATTAAAACATCCTAATTAACTAAATCTATAGAGCGATGAAGTGTTCACGTCGTTACGTTAAAATATGTTACTGTAATTAAAATGAGTAGATATGAGTGATGCTTGATTGGTTCAAGACGCTCTTGCTATAATACGAATTACAGTTGAATAGTATGGATATTGCATTTTAAATGCTTTTCAAATCGGTGAAATAACATGTACTTTTATATTCGATAACTCTCAAACTGAACAAGCAGTTATTCCAGAAGATAGGCTTTTATGTCAGACCTTCTTATCCCTGATGTAGTAGCGTTGTCGCGATCGCAACCTTTGCGTACTAGAGAAAGTGTAATTTCTAACGTATGCAAGGTAAACTCGCTGATGTGCAGGTTGTGACAGCAAGGGAATATTGACTAATTCTAGCGTTCCTTCTGTTCCGTCCTAAATGTACTGCCGGCAGTGCGACATGCGCTGGTGTCGAAATGGCTTCTTATTGTTGTATGCGTTACCAGCAAAGCATATTTTTATTGTAGCCATAATAGGGTTTAACTATATGTTTCATAAATGATACAAGATTTCATGTTCAAAGCAAAAACGTTTGTATATAGTATACTTCATTGTTACCAAATGATTACAAGTGTAAAGTAAATTGCAAATGTCAAAAATCAGAGAATACCGAAGCGTCAACAAAATCATAATTAGTCGTCCTTCAAAACCCTTAAACTAAGGCAGAGTATGAACAGGAAAAATATTTACAGTGAGACCCTTAAAAAAGTACAAGAGAATAAGACCAAGTTCCAAAAGAGTAATCGTCTTCTACTTCAAAGGCGACAATCGCCATGTCTATCTACGTAATTAAAGTAAGAACGGAGTTTTGTTTCTCAGCAATATTTAACGTTTTGGTTCCGATTAATCCAATAAAGGGATTCGTGGATTCCAGAAAGTCAAGGTTAGCAAGGTGTGCTTCTCCTTGATCACAAAATACCTAACAACGTAAACACTGCCAGAATATACTACCGTAGGCAATACCGGGAACGGACATGGAGCCAAATTTAAGAAAAATATTGTATATTTTATGTTAATATTGGAATTTGAAAATTCTAAGTCCTTCTTGGTTTTTGCTACTTCTCCACATTAAGCTATACCTGTAAGTGTGGATGTTTTTAAGCTTCTACTTACGCATTTCATACATCAAACAGCAACTAACAACGTGATTATATATATAGATGTTTGTCAGGTTGATTGAGGTAGAGCATGAAGCTTAATAACAATTTGGTAAATAGCAAATTAAAGACTTTAAACAATCCCCTCTTACATCAATAGATATAATTACAATGTAATCAGTCTGAAGGTCAATTTTCTAACGTGTTTTTCATTAAGGTGATTAGGCATGGAAAAAGCGCGTGTTTATCTTACGTGTTAGTAAATGTCCATCGATCTGAATCTCTCAGACTCTTTACTCTTGATCCGAGTCTCAAGAGGCTTTCATGTCTCATAAGTGTTGTTAATGACAGTGTGTGGACGATATGAAATCAAATGGATCCGGAAAAGTCAAGGTCAAGATTGGACAAGGCACACGATCCTGATTGTTGGACAGCATCACGTGACCGTCTCCACCAAATGAACTCATCGTCTATATCATGAATGGCATAAAAATGAATGATATCCGTGTAAGTATTTCCTTTGTCCTAAGCTGAATCGATTCTGTGTTCGGATTATGGTTTTGTTGACGGTAAAGTTTTTTTTTCCAAATAAACTAAGGATTTGCAATGAAGTGTATAACAGGTTTAACTTCCACCTAACCAAAATTTAATTAAAAACAATACGTATCACATACGTTCTTGTGTCCACAGTGATGTACTGTACACTGGTTTATAGTTTGGAGAACTGGGAGTAAATATAAACATATGCGTTGATCATCCTAGATAACCAAGAGTCACGCGTACCCATGTGCTCTACATCAATAGTATATACACTGCAGCATGGCAAATCGGAAGCCTCAGTATGCACAGTTTTGTGAGTGAGAAAAGAAGTTTGATGTACATCAAACGAATCTTGCGGCAACATAACGGTAAAGTTGACAGGCTTTAAAGTCGGGTGCCGCTCCATTGAAATCTTATAAAAGTCAGTAATCAGCCTAATGTTTTTTGTTCTACCTGAGACCAATCAAACTACCATTGTCTGGTCTTTTCCGTTATCCAAGGGGTGTTGAGAGCAAAGGTGAGTATTACCTCTGAATATCAAGGATGAGGTATGGACATGTGACGGGGACAGTGCTAATATGCGAATAAAAATGCGTAAAGTTATAAACATATGTTATATTTGTTACAATCCAATCAACATCTAACTATATGTGTAGAGTATCAGTGAAATTTATTTGTGTAGAATAGATAAACAAAAGCTTCTTTAAATTGAAAAATTAGTGCTCGCAATTGTTTATTTATATTTTGTAAGTTCTGAATACTAGTGCATAACTAAATGTGAAGATTATCAGTGACATTTGCTTGTATAAAATAGATAATCAAAAAACTCTTCAAATTGAAAAGTGAGTGCTCGCAATTGTTTATTTATATTTTGTAAGTTCTGAATACTAGTGCATAACTAAATGTGAAGATTATCAGTGACATTTGCTTGTATAAAATAGATAATCAAAAAACTCTTCAAATTGAAAAGTGAGTGCTCGCAATTGTTTATTTATATTTTGTAAGTTCTGAATACTAGTGCATAACTAAATGTGAAGATTATCAGTGACATTTGCTTGTATAAAATAGATAAACAAAAAACTCTTCAAATTGAAAAGTGAGTGCTCGCAATTGTTTATTTATATTTTGTAAGTTATTAATATTAGTGCTTAATTAACGTGACGAGTATCAGTGAAATTTGCTTGTGTAAAATAAATAAAAAAGTAGACTCTTCAAATTGAAAAGTGAGTGCTCGCAATTATTTACCTATATGTAGTAAGCTCAGAATGTTAGTGCATAAATAGAAACAGATACATGTACATTAATGAGGAGTGAAACTAAGAGAACAATTATCTGATGGACCTGAATTAGAATCTTGTGAAAAATAATAGAAAATAAAACAATGAAAAATAGAGCATTTGAGGTTAAGAATGATACAGGTTTTTACCAAGTGAATTTTAGGAATTTTATTAACCTATGTAGGTTTCGTCCATCACAAATATTTCTACTTTTATAATTAGTAATAAGATCGTATGGATTGGCTGACTTCAAACTGTTGTAATCATCGGCAAATGGATTATTATTATTATTTCATGAAAATCATATTTCAATGTTTTGATATAATCTTCTCTTATCATACGATTTGTATCTGAAAATGATCATGTCTATTGCTTGAATTTAAACAGTTCCTCCGGAACACCTCGTCTTTTTCTATTGTACTTTTACGAGGGTCTCCATGTAAATCTTTCCTTTGTTCATATTTGCCTCTAGTTTAATCGATTTTGATTTCGGATTATGGTTTTGTTGACGCTTCGGTATTCTCTGATTTTTTGTTTTTCAACTGCATTGACTTTTAATGAAATTTGTAGCTTGTCTTACTAAAATCTTATATTTGATGTTATTGTTTTATTTTTTTTGTTTTATTTTGGGTTTTTTTTTACTCTTTTTACGTTTTTGAACAATCAATTTGTTTTCAAATATTGACATTTCTAATGACTATGCTTAAACAGCTTACTACTGTATGCTATAGAATGCCTCTATTTGTTTATTACTACATGTGTATTTTTAAATAAAACTATGATAATTGTTTTGACTTAGTAATACTCGTTACCTTACATGTAATTATGTACTGTTATATAAGTTGGACACTGATTGTTTAGTCAACTTGTGTTTTTGATATAGATTTGTGCAATTTTACTCACCATTTATCGACTCCAACGCTATAATATACAGAATATTAACATTAGTTGTTAACAAATCAAAATCTACACCACGTGATACTATGTCATTGGCAAATAAATATTAAGAAACGTTGATACACATCCATTGCCAAGCAACCACAGATTCTTCCAACATTAAATGGCAGCACTAGAAAAAGCAACCATACTGATGTGAACGATAAATATACATTATATAACTTGAATGAAATACAAATCTAAATATTTACTGCTTTACACCATAACACCTTTATTTAGATCGTTTAAGCTATGACTATCGATTCTAAGAACGGATCCCCTCTAGTAATCTTCATGAAATTGCCGAGTCAAAGTAGCTTTACTGTGGACTAAACTGCCGTTTCAAAGTTGTTAAATGCTCCATTTAAGCTTGCCTTGGAAAGCCGTTACATAATCCTTCTTTATGGCGCCGCTGTTTTTAGCAGTTCAGAATGGTTTGACTAGATAAACTAAGTCATTAATATAATCAAGTCGTAATAGAAGTATTTCTTCCTTTTTGAGGAAATTCCTGTGCGAGTTCCAAAAAATCTAAGCTAACAATGTCAGCCATTAAAAAGCATCCTAGAAGTAAAACAACCGCACTATCATATGTATACAAGTAACAAAAAGAAAGAAATAAAGTCACTCACTACAGGCCTCTCTCAAAAATGTAGCTTTTCCCCTAAGAAGGCCACAATGGCTAATACAAGATGGACCGCCGGGAATTGTTTTTTGATGATTTGGCGCTATGTGACAATCAGATGACGTCATTCCCATTATGGTATCATAATAACACGGCGCAAATTTGTTTTAAAAGCACTTCCCAATATAGTCATGATGTGGCAAACAAGGAGATAACAACACTTTTGTGACTAGCCTATACCTTTACTAAAAAATGTATATTGTGTTTATTTCATTCTTCAATATTCAATGGATTACTGCATTTCTTCTTATTTTTCAATGTATCATGTATTTGAAGGTCGATTTCGCCTGTTGGAGAGAAGAAACCCCGCCAATAAGATAGAATACAAACACGCGCTCCACGTCTTCGGTGACTGATGTATCATTGCATCGCTTTCAATATAAAGCTTATCTCAGTCCTGCCTCTACTCACAGCGTTAGCAATACGTTACCGAAGTTTAATAAAACCCTGCGTAAGTCTCGCGTATTTGTATGCGTTTTTTATCCTCCTTTGTCATTTACTTCACTAAGCCATAATAGAACATGCTTCCTCTCTTTGTCTTACTCCGTAATACCAATATATCATTGTTCCCGTGTTATTAGCAGCCGTACAGCGGCAGAAACAAAGCATGCCCAACTTCAAAGATGCTTATGAAATGTGATTTTCTCTTTTAAACGAATTTAATCAAATAAATTCAAACACTAGACGTGATATTGATATCACAAAATCAGGGTGATGTTTGCTATTCGTGAAAGCTTGTTTGTGTTTATGTTATTGTTTAACAGATGAGTATGTCTTGCTTCCTACGAAAGCATTTGCTTATCCAACACGTGCAGCATGGTACAATGACATAGAATCAGTAACGTTCTCAGCTCCGATGGGATAGCAATAGTCATTTATATCACTGATCCTTAAAACATTAACACTGTCTAAATAAAACGCAGACATTTAAAGAATCAGAAAGTAATGTATGCTTTGTCGAATTCTAGTCACCTTGAGAAGTAGTAGGCTTATATATATATATAAAGATGAAAAATGACTTAACACACACACTTATGCTGCACCTTTTGAATTAAATAATAGATACAGTATGCCAAAAAAATGAATTAAACTGCATCATATAGCTGTTTCGTCCTTCAGTGATGATAGGGGCCAAAAGGTAGGAATCCAAAATTTCTAAACAAATGAAGAAGCAGAATGGTCAGGTGCTTAAATTTAGATTTTGTGAACGAGGAAAGATATTTTAACGGGGCTTTTTAACGGTTAGAAGGCGCTTACCCCTCTGGCACACTCTGTGCTTTTGCAAGTGAATACTATTTCGGAGTTCGGATTGGGGTTTTGTTCACGCTTCGGTATTCTCGGAGGTGTTTAAGTATAAGTCAACAATCATTAAAGCATACTGTCAACACCAAACCGAAAAGTCAGAAAAAATATATATGTATGTTACAACACAATAATAGACCGAGGAGAGACATTTTGTCCCGATCATTGAGATACACGATTTAACACCACTCCGTCCTTATTTGATATGCTGGAGCAAACAAGTGTTCGTTAAATCACAATTATCTGTACCCAGCACTGTCAATCATGTGTTTGTATGACATTGCACCATAACGACTTTGGTGTCGCTTCCGGATACTTCACTGCATCATGTGGTGCTTTAAAAAACCAGAAGTGCCAACATTTCTTTCATGTTCGTTTGAAATTACCTTGAGCTGTTAGTTTAAATTATGTCTCACCATATCCAGCCCCGATAAATATAAAGCGTTGTCATCTTGTTAAACCTTTACAAAATTATTTCATCCGAGACATTTTGAATTTGAATTGGAGTTAGGGGAAAATTTACACAAGTGTCGATATTAAGTACCATAGACTGTTACAGGATGGTATGCAAATCCTTATATAAACATAGCTGTAAGCATTCAATGTTTGAATTTCTACCTTACGCAGTTGATGATGACACCAGGCAAACGCAGGCACATTTAATTTCATATCTGGCACAAATCAAACATTCCAAAAATAGTTTTAAATGAAACTTCTCTTCGCGTGTTGATGCCTTTAATGGCACATTTTTAAATTTCCAGATTAAAATATATTGAATTGAAAAGAAACATTCAATTCCTTCTGTTTCACTGTTGCACTGCTGATGAAACGACAATGTACCAAAAAGTGATATATTTAATTATAAATTAGAAATAGATTGGATCAAAATATGAACGTCCATCATCATTAACTGCTGACTTGTAAGGAGATGTTTGCTGTGGTAGAACCATGTGATCCTAGTTTGTACTGATTACTGCTATCAGTCAATGATAATACAATAACATTATACATTTATCATCATAAAATCATTATAGCAAAACGAAATTGAGATTAATAGTTAACACATTGCTGTCTGAGAGGAACGTTCATATTTGGCATGCTGTATCGGTTACATAGTTACATTGCGTATACATTCAAACAATGGTTTCTCAAGTCGGCAGGACCATGAGAAAACACCACGTTAAGTATGAAGTTTGGTAATAGCGTCATACAACTGTTTCGTCCTCCTAGGACTCTTCAGTGATGCTAGGGGCCAAAAGATGGGATCCAAATTTCTAAACTAATGTAGAAGCAGAAGGGTCAGGTGCGTAAAAACCCTTTAAGTTAGGAATTTTAGAAGTAAAATAAAGCCAGAGTTATATTATTGAAAAATGTACCAAGATATGTCTTATGGTTGTTTTTCGATTTTTTTACATTCATACAAGGGACGAGGTCATGCCTGAACTATTCCTTCACTTCAACTTCTAAACAAACTTCTGCTAATTGTAGTATTACATTCCGTCAGGTTTTTTTTTAAATGTTGAGAGGGTTTTAACGCCAGATCTAATTTTAGACCCCCTCTTCACCAGATACTAAGTGGTTGAAGATGGTTCTAATTTAATCCTAATCCTAATTGACCTCTCTCGACATTAGTCCAGCTCACATCTCGACGAATTCTGTAGTCTATTTAAATTTATTTGCACTTTGCCGTAAATGAGTTTCTAATTATACTTGTCTGCTAGAATTGTAGAAAACACCGAACATATTTTAAACGCTTAAAGTCTGGTGTGTTTTATGTGGTTATAGATGCCAAAAAGAGGTGTTGAATTCGACTTATACCAGTAAGCTTTGTTGATGTTTGATTTTATATTGATTACTTACCTTTCACTAGAGTTCGCGTAAAACGTTCTTGTCAGATAATCGATATCATAATAAGCTGGATTTAAATATACATAACATACAATAAGCTGCTTACACTCACTCTGATGGCCCGCAATGAGAGTTGGGTATTGATTGTAGCACGAGTAAACACTAAAAGATGGTTTTGAGCGGAAAATGAGATTTGTTTACTTAATCAAAAAGCTATATACAGGGAGAAGTTTGTCTGGAATCCAATTCAACTTCCGTTTGAAAGGGAGGCTTCATTAATTCCGTTGATATCAACACGACATTGCATGCATGCTTCAAATAGTGCGGGGGAGAAGTCAGTTGTTCTGTGAGGTTTCTGATTGAAGTAGTTACTGTGGAGACTTAGATATAGATCAATTAAAGACTCACTGGTTAGTGTACCTCTACAACAAACTAAGGACAATCGTTAGGGCAAAACAGCAGTGACGTATCAGTTTTACATGTGTTATATCAGTATTGTCAACTTAATGTGTGACAATGTCGGTGACGTTTGACAAGTTCAGTATACAGATTAAGCCAAAACCGTCCAAGCTCATTTTTATCGGAAATACCGTGTCTATCTGCATTATATCAGAATGTTTTCAAATAAAAGGAAGAAGGCTACTGGAAACAGAAAACTGAGTGCGTACATCAGGCAAATTGGAAAGCTTGAATTTTAAGTATTTAAGTTGATAATGCTTAGATCATTACCAGCCGATGCAGCTTATCGGTGTATAGTGTAGAATGTTGGTTGTTTGCGTGTGAAATGTGCTGTTCTTTATCAATGCTCTACCTTTGTGGCTAGCATTCACTTCACGTTAAGTACAAACACAATGCTCCAAATCAATAGTTTTCATTAATGCATTTTGTTACAATAGGTATTGGAGACTCATGTCATGGTATTTATCGATAAAAACAATTACATTGAGTAAATAGAAGGAAACAGACAACGTGGATTTTGCGCCACTTGTAAAACAATCTTCAAAAGTTGACAAATTCCATTGAATGCTTAATTTACATGTGATCGACTCAAGGCAGGCAAAATACATGTTTATTTGAGTAAAAAAATACTACTGATGATAAACAGTGATATACCTGCGTGCGTATCCCGAGCCCTGTACTCATAAACGTTTGAAAGGATCCATTGAATTGCCGGAAATGGTTAAAGTTAACATTGTGGGACCCATTGTTTAAAAAATACAAATGAAAATGAATCCATGAAAATAGGTGTAGATTGCTTACTGAAAAAGTATTTTTTATCAAATCAGCATTGTTTTTCCTATTGTCTGTTATGCTATTGTTGTCCGTTATATCTGTGACATTTAACCATTTACATGTTACTCGTCTTATGTGAACATACAAATGTAGTTAGGCTTGTGTTATCATCTGCGACAGTAATCCATATACAGCAAAACCCAACTTACTCGAACTCGAAAATGTAAAAAAAAACAAACATATATGTCCATCTGTAAGCTTCATTTTTGATTTCTATGATTTTAAATTTATATATTATAAGCATCCCATGGAAAAATCATGGAAAAATTAATTGTTCGTGTATTGTAAAAGAGCTATTTACTTTCACGATTGAATGTTATCTTACAATAAGTTAATTTGACCCAATAACATAAATATCGATTTGCCATCAGGCCCACTCTGTCTTTCTCAACTCCCTGATTGAAAGGTAACGATGTATCCCTGAGTAGAGAATAGACATATAACTCGGTCATTAGCGTGGGGTGCCGGCGGCCTGGATCTGCCAGTCATACCCAAGGTTGACTGCTTACTCCTCCGCCTTAAAGGGGCGCGCTAGTGGAGCGACAATGTAAAGGGGCGCGCTAGTGGAGCGACAATGTAAAGGGGCGCGCTAGTGGAGCGACAATGTAAAGGGGCACGCTAGTGGAGCGACAATGTAAAGGGGCACGTTAGTGGAGCGACAATGTAAAGGGGCACGCTAGTGGAGCGACAATGTAAAGGGGCACGTTAGTGGAGCGACAATGTAAAGGGGCACGCTAGTGGAGCGACAATGTAAAGGGGCGCGCTAGTGGAGCGACAATGTAAAGGGGCACGCTAGTGGAGCGACAATGTAAAGGGGCACGCTAGTGGAGCGACAATGTAAAGGGGCACGCTAGTGGAGCGACAATGTAAAGGGGCACGCTAGTGGAGCGACAATGTAAAGGGGCGCGCTAGTGGAGCGACAATGTAAAGGGGCGCGCTAGTGGAGCGACAATGTAAGGAAACTGGAGTAGAATATTCTGTTGTTATATTATTATTTACTTGAAGCAAATTGTTGTTGTTTTGTGCCCTCGTATGATAGGAAGGTGGACGTTTTTGAGCATGCTCAACGGTATGCCTATGTGTCGTGATTGAAAATGGTGCCTCAGTTCTGAATTGATTTACTCATATGCATGCTATTTAAGTAATGAATGTTTTAGCAAATGTTGTTACAGTCCTATATCATACATGTACATTGTTATTGATAAGAAACTAAATAAAGCCCGGTAGGGATTAATGTAAGTTTGTCAGCAATAAACATGTGTATTATAGGACTTTAACAATCTTTGCTGAAATGTTCATTTCTTATGTTTATATTTTGATAGAATTATTGTCCTTTATTTATTTACTTCGAACCAATTTCGAACAGCAAACCAAGTGCAGACAACAATGAAAGTGATGACGTCACAATAGAGATTGATGACATCACAATAGCAAATGTTGTTATAGTCTAAGGCACTGTGTGTTATAGGCGTATGGTGGCAACTGCAACTTAGCATTGTGCCCATTGGAAAATACAGAGCAAATGTAAATATACATTTGTACACTGGCTTTTCATCTGACTAAAGTAGGAGCTAGTTTTAACTATATTAAAAGCATGTCAATAAAAATATACTTTTCAGCTATTCTATTTAATCTTATTAAGTACATACCACAGAAACCCTAATCCTTTGGGTGATAAATAAAACCAATATACATTATTATTACATAGCGTAGAATTAGTTTTATTTCCCAAATGGTTCATGCAGATGATGCCAGTGCGCTTGTGTCCCTCATTTGTATAAATTACGCCTGAGAACAGTCTATTATTGTATACAATAAACACCGCAGACCATCGTAGTTCATACCAATGAACAGAGAAATACAATATGTATAACATGTGGACAGATCACCCCTTTATAGTCGTTGACTATTAAATTGAGCAATGACTATAGGGACCGTTTGATCGAATATGAAATACAATAATTGCTCTTATCGTGATAATGTCAAACACCAGCCATTGTTGTACACCATTGATTATCATAGTCTCTACAGTTGACTTGTACACCATTGGTTATCATAGTCTCTACAGTTGACTTGTACACCATTGATTATCATAGTCTCTACAGTTGACTTGTACACCATTGATTATCATAGTCTCTACAGTTGACTTGCATCAGCTTCCGACCACAACAACAAATGGTGGGTGTTTTAGATAAACTTAAATGCTTATCATATGGATTATGAATACTTTCCGTCACTTTGTTAATTATTGTTACCATGAAACTTGACGGCTCAAAGACTGGCACCTCTGTGACTTCGCGCTCGCAGAAACATTTTGCGTGTATAAAAGGTCTTTTTTCTATTAAACTGAACACGGGTTTGAATAGAAAATTTAAAATGAAATAAAACTGGTAAATTTCTATGAATTTCTGATATAACTGTTTGATTCATCAAAATAATTCTAGTCACTACACGATATCATCACAGACGTGAAAAAATAAATATTGACCGCTATTTATCTGTTAGTTACTAAGCCGTTTAAGATTATTTCAATCTCAACCACGTGCATTTACAGCTGAGTAGACAGGAGCAAGCAGAGACAAGTATCTTGCTCAAGGATACAACACAAGTGTCGTGGCCCGGACTCGAACTCGTAACCTTTCGATGATAAGCCCGGCGTCCTACCACTAGACCACCGTGCCTCCATCACGAAGAATACATCAACAAGGTTAATGGATAGCTGTAAGCATTAAACATCATTCTGTTCCGTGTTATGGACCTATGACACCAAAATGGATTGCAGACAAAATAAATAAAGCTCGTGTCCTGTGTACATTTTGTAAATTAACTAACTCAGGTGAAATAAATACCATACCCAACTACCACGAGTGGTGTGACATGCTGCTTCTACAATTTCAGCCGAAAACAGCAGTGTTTCATTGCATTGAATATAAATGAACAGCGGACAATATGGGCGTTAACATATTGGATCGTATTTTTCCGCCACATGATGACGTCGTCAACAATCAGTAAGTGCCATTGTTCCGGTCAAGGCTCACCGTGTCAGCCAATCAAAATACGTTTTGAGTTTACTCCACGTGTGGTATAAACAGAATGTTACTCAACAGTTATGATTATTTGATATCCTGAGAGTTGAATAACACCCGCCTTACCGGATAAATGACTTCGAAAACAAGCCTGCCTTCAAAAATAAGCCGCGATTCCTTACCAAAAAGGAAAAACAAAATAACATTTCCGTGTGCCACTCAGACTATACAATTTCTCTCTGTGGTGTTCAGCTTACCGTAGGCATTGTATTGCGTCTTTTGTTTTCACGATAAAAACGTGCATTTTGATCGCAGAATCAATACATGGGAAGTAACAACAAAAGGATTCGTAAAAAAATATCCGAATAGCGAAATTAATATGAGCGGTTCTTTGTTAGATGACAATTTATATTGTTCAGAGCGAATCTCAGTTCGGGGAAATCATATGCATGCTGATCTGTCATGCACTTGACAGTGAAAGAGAACCCAATCATTTGCCTCATCAAAAATTCAAATATCATACATACAACAGAACATCGCTCCTACAGAGACCAATACGCGGTACACGTGTTACATTGTACTTGTTTATCGTGATCATCCCCGAACTCAAACTGGGCCAATCTGTTGTCATAGAAAAGGTTAAACAGTACGATATTCAGAAAAATGACGAAGCATACACACATATACTGCCCCTTATAAAAAAATCAGACAATACCAAAGCGTCAACAAAACCATAATCCGAACTCAAAATCGATTAAACTAGATTTAGTATGCCAAAAAACATTAATCACACTTCCATCACTCAGCTGTTTCGTCCTTCAAGGACTCGTCAATAATACTAAGGGACATTGTTTTCATTTTTAAATAGTTTTGAGCATTTGTAAAACACATTGCTATTTGTAAATATTTTTATTGAATACCTTTGTACAAAAAAATCAGGGAATACCAAAGCTTCAAATAAACCATAATCCTAACTCAATATCGATTAAACTAGAGGCAAAATAGGAACAAAGGAATGGTTTACTTGGAGACCCTCGTAAAAGTACAAGAGAATTAGACCAGTTGTTCCCGAAGAGCAAGCGTCTTCTATTCATTGACTACACCCGCCATGTAAATCTTGGTCACATCTAAGTAAACATCAATCACGGTCAATCACCACAAGTTCTGTAAGCACACTAATACCCAAACTAACTGAAAAGTTAAACAGTATGTACAGGGTTCTCTCTGTGGTGTGAACGTGGGGGAAAGGACTTATAAAACACTTCTCTGTTATGCTGTTGGATAAATTCAACCCATCTTTCTCATATTGTAAAGTTAAGCCCTCGGCGACATCTCATGATCAACTTAAAGAAATATCGATATCAATTCACAGAAGTGACTGATTCTATTATTCATTTGTGGAAGCGTACAATGCGACATCTCGGGAAATACGTCACCAACGGTTCATGTCGCCTTGTGTTTAAGTTGGAGCTGCTTAGTGCAACGTTACAATTAGCTACCTGTCGGGACTCCAGATAAAGGAATGTTCGAACAAAGTACCCCCAAGTGGAGAGGAGCGCACCGAAGACTGATTGATGTATAGGATGTGTACAGCCAGTCTTGTAGATGTCACGATGGATAGCTAGCATCGATCTCGCGTCTCTAGACACGTGCTCGGCTGTTGAAGTTAGGCGCCGTCACGACAAATCAACAATGCTTATTTACTTACTCTATTCAGTGAAAAAACACAAATGTGCCTTACAAGCTAAATGTAGCAGACAAACCGCGGGATATGTTTTTCAACTTTGTTTTTTTTCACTGACGGGTTTGGAAGTGTTTAATTTTGTTTTACGTCCTATTAGCAGCTAAGGTAATATACAGGCGACCTCCCGGTGTATGTGATGTACAGTGTAAGTATGTATATTGAAAACGGGTGTATTTGGCAGACTGCGGTATGTTCTTGTAATCCTCCTTGCGGCAGTTAGTGAAACTGATACCGAGTTTATAGTGCTGCTGTATTGAAGTACTTTGTATGCCGAGTGGTTAAGGTGTCCCGACATTCTACCTCTAGCCCTCCACCTCTGGGCCAGGATGGCCGAGTGGTTAAGGTGTTCCGATATTCTACCACTAGCCCTCCACCTCTGGGTTGCGAGTTCGAAACCAACTTGGGGGCAGTTGCCAGGTACTGACCGAAGGTCGGTGGTTTTCTCCGGGTACTCCGGCTTTCCTCCGCCTCAAAAACATGGCACGTCATTAAATGACCATGTTTGTTTATAGGACGTAAAACAAAATAAACCAAACTTAACTGAGCCGAAGTTCAACAGCAGAAAATAACGGTTGGACCACTTACTACATTTAATAATTTATTGAGACTCTCAATTTTTTGCTTTTTGTTATTTTAAATCTAAACGAACTTTCGAAATAAACACTTGCTATCATTTTGCTATAGTCATAGGCAAGATCAATACAAAAAATATATAACGATATCGGCCTCATTTTCAACTGAACAATCATAAATATTCGAAGTTCATTTAGAATTGAGATATCGCGGAATTCTTTCCGGAATATAAATGTGTGCGTTCGTATTAGTTACAGGTACATATATGTACATTAAACACATCGACCTTTCCTTTGGTAATTGCACAAATCATGTCTACTGTACCTGTATGGCTGTCTCAGCATTAAGGTAAAAGATAAAATGGTCGTAATAGCATCTTATGTATCACTTGAATATTGACAACTGAAATTGATAATGAAAAGGATTATAAAACACACAAAAATAAATTTGCGCAAAAGTATGTGTCTTATCGCAAATTATTGCTATATTAAAATTGCGTCATCAATGACAAGCCTGATTTGGATAAAAAAAAATCTGAAAAAATTACTTTTCACAGGTCATAGATTTCTCAAGGAAGTGATCCGCGTTGATTCTGAGCCTAATTGCCGCCCTGTGTCGTCACTTCCTGTTTAGTGATTGATGCGCGACTGTTGTCACGTCACCGGCAACACATCCAGGTCGTACTAAACCCTCCCCGGGGATCTCTCATTAGCACGATCAAAAAAGGCAGCGCTGGAAAATCCTACAGTCCGACACATCTTAAGTGGCAGGTCAATACATCATACGAAGCCTACATCCCGGTAATGGTGACAAAATAGATGAGCTGCAGTATTTCTAGTCACATTTAGTGCTAAAGGTATGACATAAATGGAAGCGGGAAAGATGACATGGAAACACATTTAGGACAAGTGGTGATGTCTAATTGAAGAAGAATAAAAATGCTTTTAGATCGTAATGTAGATCAGAATATTATCTATGCAAAAGCATATCACGAACACTTAGAGGACAAAATGTATATCAAGGTAGCGCTATATTTGTAAATAGTGTTTCTCCAATAAATGATGTTTGATTACAATTATCGTCTCTCCGGAAGTAGAAAAATTCGTCCGAAATAAGGGCAAACCATACAACATTTAAGGATTAACTTGAATCTATCTTTTATGTTACGGAGGTATAACACAAAAAAAACGGAGTGTACTCTAAATAAACCGCGAAGCGGTTTATGATGAGAGTACACTCCGGTTTTTTGTGTTATAACCCCATAACATAAAAATAGATTCAAGTTAATCCTTATAATTTAATTTATACCCTGCGAAAAAAAATAACTTTATTGGTGGACTCTTTTCTCTTACAAATTAATACGCTGCAGCATCAACCAATCAAAAGCGACGTTATAAACGGCGACGTCATTTTGTTACGTTATGGGCTGATAATATAACTTTTTAAACCAATGAAAATGCTTGTTTCAAACAAAATTAATTTATTTCATATGGACGAGGAGGATTATGCTAAGTTTTATATTAGCTATCGGGAGCTCATATGGGAAAACGTGATTTTGAGCGAGTTAAGCTAGATGCTGCAATGGCGATAAATTTGGGGGAAGCAGACTTGTGCTCACCCTTCCGGTTCACATGGTCATTTTTTATTTCATACTTTTTTTTCAACGGACCTTCGTAGAATTTCAAACGCGTGTTATCCAATCCAAGATCACATAAAGACCGGGAAATGAAAACGGCGTCTCGCAAATAATCACGTGTACACAGTATGGCGTTCAAAACAGTAGTTTCAATTTCGTGACAAAACCATAAAATGCAGCAATTTTCTAATACAAGTGATGGGTATTCCCCATGGGAGTGTCAGGTGCTGAATACTATACCATACCTATAGACGTTCACGGGCATCAAATGATACCAAGTTGTTCCACTCGCCGCTTAAAATGATGAATTTGATACATTACGACTTCAAGGTAACGATTTTCAGTATCAATCCCTGTCATCGACCCGCTTGTAATACAATCCTCGACAGGATGTGGCCGTTAATCTCCCCGGCATTTAACCAATGATGGAAGGCGATATTAGATTTGAACACATGTACAAGGGCTTCTCATCTTGTTTACTTCGTCCGCCTCTTTGTTTTACAGACATGCGTACTGGTGTAAAACGGTACGATTATACGAACCGCCAGGAGCTAGTCCATTACTGCATTAACGCTGATCTCCAAGAGGGACGTTTGTGATGGAGAGGTTATGGAGTTCAAGGTGAAAAGTATATTTTTCTTTCTCTCCCCATGTTTGGAAGATTGATTTTTTTCGAGATGATAATTAAGATGTGGCATTAATATTGGACGTAGTTAGCGACACTTTTTATAGCCACGAACTGTGACTTAGGCCAAGCCAGAAGGAAATCGAAATCGTGGAGCAGAGATGGTATTTAACGTATAACACGGACTAATCAGCTGGGTGACAGTACACCAATGGCCGTTGACACTGGAACACAACACATCGTCCTGCGACAGCCGCGCTTCAAGAGAGGCCGTATAAAACTGAAGTTGTCATCAGTTTTTATTGTCACGATTTTCACATTATGAATAATTTGGGGATATTTTAAAAGATTCCGAAAACATAAAAGTCCGAATCCAGGAAGAAAAGTACGATCTATGACAGCAAAACAAGGTTATAAGTTTGGTTTATTTGTTTTTTCCTTCGGTTTAAGTTGGTGCAGTCGGTAATTGTTTTTGTATTTTATTGAAGATTGAATATAACGTGTCGTTTTCCAGTATTCAATTATATATTCACTGCTACCATAAAACCATTTCTTATATAAACGATAGATTTGTTTGCTGGAAAACCTGTTGTGGGCACCAATCCCGTGCACAAGGACTTCATTTAAGGATTGAAAGGCATTTTTTTAACTTTCATAGTGCTATGAAAGGTCAGCCGTTACATCCATTTTGAATGAAGCCCGATAGGGCTTCATGCTGAATATGGATGTAACGGCTGACCTTCATAGCACTATGGAAGTGAAAAATGACTTTCAATCCATATATTTACATTTTTTCTATAGAACAATTTTATTTATATTTTTTTCCAATAAATAGTTTATTACCTGCGTTTGTATATGTTTCGCCATTTAAACGACATGGGCGGAACAGCCAAGCTTGAATAAAATTGGCGCTAATGATAATAATTAGTCATTTGAGCGTTTGACGCAAGGGCATTCTTCATGTTAGTCGAAGCGGCACGACAAGACTCTCATTGAACAAGCTTGATCTATGACGTCATAATGAAACCACGTGCTACGTCTCGAGAACCATTGTTTCCATACTTTTATGATTAACATTTTTGCTGGTAATGTTCATATAGTGGGTTGCAGCGCAAATGTAATTACAATGTGTTAAAGCTAAGTTTAGATCTAAACTAAGACGTTTTGAGTCATTTTACACTTTTTGGGGGTTCAGTTTATTTTCGACACCAATACCCCCTTAATGGTCATAAAATGTCCTCTTGATTATCATATGACCGTTGATGGGACAGTATTATCGTAAATTGAACTAAACCCCTAAAAGTGCAAACATTCTCTAAACAGTAATTTCCAAGTCTTTATGATCCTGGGAACTGAGTTTGAATCTCATTGAAGCTTCATTTATCCTCCGGCTTTAAAAATGGATTAAATGTTCGAACTAGGTCCTGGATGTTGTTGCTGACGTGTTCGTCAGAAGAAATGAGAGTATCCAAAGTGTAGATCTGAATACTCAAATTCTGTATAAAACATTTTGTGGTTAATATATGATGTATCGAAATCACGAAATCAGAAAATACTTGAATAGTTCAGTATCTATACATGTACTCACAGACAAGATAATGGATGCATTCTTAAGTACAGATATTAGAAAAGCTACTTTTAGTTAATTTCAAGACTGTTTCTCATTCAAGAATAAAACATTATACTTTCAAAAAAAAACTTTCATAAAATAGGCCATACACAGTGGTTATGGACCAAATATGGCATACATTGTACATTGGTAGTCGTGTGGTAGAATGGATAGTCGTGTGGTAGAATGGATAGTTGTGTGGTAGAATGGATAGTTGTGTGGTAGAATGGGTAGTCGTGTGGTAGAATGGGTAGTCGTGTGGTAGAATGGGTAGTCGTGTGGTAGAATGGATAGTCGTGTGGTAGAATGGGTAGTCGTGTGGTAGAATGGGAAGTCGTGTGGTAGAATGGGTAGTCGTGTGGTAGAATGGGTAGTCGTGTGGTAGAATGGATAGTCGTGTGGTAGAATGGGTAGTCGTGTGGTAGAATGGATAGTCGTGTGGTAGAATGGGTAGTCGTGTGGTAGAATGGGTAGTCGTGTGGTAGAATGGGTAGTCGTGTGGTAGAATGGGTAGTCGTGTGGTAGAATGGGTAGTCGTGTGGTAGAATGGGTAGTCGTGTGGTAGAATGGGAAGTCGTGTAGTAGAATGGGTAGTCGTGTGGTAGAATGGGTAGTCATGTGGTAGAATGGATAGTCGTGTGGTAGAATGGATAGTCGTGTGGTAGAATGGATAGTCGTGTGGTAGAATGGATAGTCGTGTGGTAGAATGGGTAGTCGTGTGGTAGAATGGGTAGTCGTGTGGTAGAATGGGTAGTCGTGTGGTAGAATGGGTAGTCGTGTGGTAGAATGGGTAGTCGTGTGGTAGAATGGGTAGTCGTGTGGTAGAATGGGTAGTCGTGTGGTAGAATGGGTAGTCGTGTGGTAGAATGGGTAGTCGTGTGGTAGAATGGGAAGTCGTGTGGTAGAATGGGTAGTCGTGTGGTAGAATGGGTAGTCGTGTGGTAGAATGGATAGTCGTGTGGTAGAATGGGTAGTCGTGTGGTAGAATGGGTAGTCGTGTGGTAGAATGGGTAGTCGTGTGGTAGAATGGGTAGTCGTGTGGTAGAATGGGAAGTCGTGTGGTAGAATGGGTAGTCGTGTGGTAGAATGGGTAGTCGTGTGGTAGAATGGATAGTCGTGTGGTAGAATGGGTAGTCGTGTGGTAAAATGGGTAGTCGTGTGGTAGAATGGGAAGTCGTGTGGTAGAATGGATAGTCGTGTGGTAGAATGGGTAGTCGTGTGGTAGAATGGGAAGTCGTGTGGTAGAATGGGTAGTCGTGTGGTAGAATGGGTAGTCGTGTGGTAGAATGGGTAGTCGTGTGGTAGAATGGGTAGTCGTGTGGTAGAATGGGAAGTCGTGTGGTAGAATGGATAGTCGTGTGGTAGAATGGGAAGTCGTGTGGTAGAATGGGTAGTCGTGTGGTAGAATGGGTAGTCGTGTGGTAGAATGGGAAGTCGTGTGGTAGAATGGATAGTCGTGTGGTAGAATGGGTAGTCGTGTGGTAGAATGGGAAGTCGTGTGGTAGAATGGGTAGTCGTGTGGTAGAATGGGTAGTCGTGTGGTAGAATGGATAGTCGTGTGGTAGAATGGGTAGTCGTGTGGTAGAATGGATAGTCGTGTGGTAGAATGGATAGTTGTGTGGTAGAATGGGTAGTCGTGTGGTAGAATGGGTAGTCGTGTGGTAGAATGGGTAGTCGTGTGGTAGAATGGGTAGTCGTGTGGTAGAATGGGTAGTCGTGTGGTAGAATGGATAGTCGTGTGGTAGAATGGGTAGTCGTGTGGTAGAATGGGTAGTCGTGTGGTAGAATGGGTAGTCGTGTGGTAGAATGGGTAGTCGTGTGGTAGAATGGGTAGTCGTGTGGTAGAATGGGTAGTCGTATGGTAGAATGGGTAGTCGTATGGTAGAATGGGTAGTCGTATGGTAGAATGGGTAGTCGTGTGGTAGAATGGATAGTCGTGTGGTAGAATGGATAGTCGTGTGGTAGAATGGGTAGTCGTGTGGTAGAATGGGTAGTCGTGTGGTAGAATGGGTAGTCGTGTGGTAGAATGGGTAGTCGTGTGGTAGAATGGGTAGTCGTGTGGTAGAATGGATAGTCGTGTGGTAGAATGGGTAGTCGTGTGGTAGAATGGGTAGTCGTGTGGTGGAATGGGAAGTCGTGTGGTAGAATAGATAGTCGTGTGGTAGAATGGGTAGTCGTGTGGTAGAATGGATAGTCGTGTGGTAGAATGGGTAGTCGTGAGGTAGAATGGGTAGTCGTGTGGTAGAATGGATAGTTGTGTGGTAGAATGGGTAGTCGTGTAGTAGAATGCGTAGTCGTGTGGTAGAATGGGTAGTCGTGTGGTAGAATGGGTAGTCGTGTAGTAGAATGCGTAGTCGTGTGGTAGAATGGGTAGTCGTGTGGTAGAATGGGTAGTCGTGTGGTAGAATGGGAAGTCGTGTGGTAGAATGGGTAGTCGTGTGGTAGAATGGATAGTCGTGTGGTAGAATGGGTAGTCGTGTGGTAGAATGGGTAGTCGTGTGGTAGAATGGGAAGTCGTGTGGTAGAATGGATAGTCGTGTGGTAGAATGGGTAGTCGTGTGGTAGAATGGGTAGTCGTGTGGTAGAATGGGAAGTCGTGTGGTAGAATGGGTAGTCGTGTGGTAGAATGGATTGTCGTGTGGTAGAATGGGTAGTCGTGTGGTAGAATGGGTAGTCGTGTGGTAGAATGGATAGTCGTGTGGTAGAATGGGAAGTCGTGTGGTAGAATGGATAGTCGTGTGGTAGAATGGATAGTTGTGTGGTAGAATGGATAGTCGTGTGGTAGAATGGATAGTCGTGTGGTAGAATGGGTAGTCGTGTGGTAGAATGGGTAGTCGTGTGGTAGAATGGGTAGTCGTGTGGTAGAATGGATAGTCGTGTGGTAGAATGGGTAGTCGTGTGGTAGAATGGGTAGTCGTGTGGTAGAATGGATAGTCGTGTGGTGGAATGGATAGTTGTGTGGTAGAATGGGTAGTCGTGTGGTAGAATGGGTAGTCGTGTGGTAGAATGGATAGTCGTGTGGTAGAATTGATAGTCGTGTGGTAGAATTGATAGTCGTGTGGTAGAATGGGTAGTCGTGTGGTAGAATGGATAGTCGTGTGGTAGAATGGATAGTCGTGTGGTGGAATGGGAAGTCGTGTGGTAGAATTGATAGTCGTGTGGTAGAATTGATAGTCGTGTGGTAGAATTGATAGTCGTGTGGTAGAATTGATAGTCGTGTGGTAGAATTGATAGTCGTGTGGTAGAATGGATAGTCGTGTGGTAGAATGGGTAGTCGTGTGGTAGAATGGATAGTCGTGTGGTAGAATGGGTAGTCGTGTGGTAGAATGGATAGTCGTGTGGTAGAATGGGTAGTCGTGTGGTAAAATGGGTAGTCGTGTGGTAGAATGGGAAGTCGTGTGGTAGAATGGATAGTCGTGTGGTAGAATGGGTAGTCGTGTGGTAGAATGGGAAGTCGTGTGGTAGAATGGGTAGTCGTGTGGTAGAATGGGTAGTCGTGTGGTAGAATGGGTAGTCGTGTGGTAGAATGGGTAGTCGTGTGGTAGAATGGGAAGTCGTGTGGTAGAATGGGAAGTCGTGTGGTAGAATGGGAAGTCGTGTGGTAGAATGGATAGTCGTGTGGTAGAATGGGTAGTCGTGTGGTAGAATGGGAAGTCGTGTGGTAGAATGGATAGTCGTGTGGTAGAATGGGAAGTCGTGTGGTAGAATGGGTAGTCGTGTGGTAGAATTGGAAGTCGTGTGGTAGAATGGATAGTCGTGTGGTAGAATGGGTAGTCGTGTGGTAGAATGGGAAGTCGTGTGGTAGAATGGGTAGTCGTGTGGTAGAATGGGTAGTCGTGTGGTAGAATGGATAGTCGTGTGGTAGAATGGGTAGTCGTGTGGTAGAATGGATAGTCGTGTGGTAGAATGGATAGTTGTGTGGTAGAATGGGTAGTCGTGTGGTAGAATGGGTAGTCGTGTGGTAGAATGGGTAGTCGTGTGGTAGAATGGGTAGTCGTGTGGTAGAATGGGTAGTCGTGTGGTAGAATGGATAGTCGTGTGGTAGAATGGGTAGTCGTGTGGTAGAATGGGTAGTCGTGTGGTAGAATGGGTAGTCGTGTGGTAGAATGGGTAGTCGTATGGTAGAATGGGTAGTCGTATGGTAGAATGGGTAGTCGTGTGGTAGAATGGGTAGTCGTGTGGTAGAATGGGTAGTCGTGTGGTAGAATGGGTAGTCGTATGGTAGAATGGGTAGTCGTATGGTAGAATGGGTAGTCGTATGGTAGAATGGGTAGTCGTGTGGTAGAATGGATAGTCGTGTGGTAGAATGGATAGTCGTGTGGTAGAATGGGTAGTCGTGTGGTAGAATGGGTAGTCGTGTGGTAGAATGGGTAGTCGTGTGGTAGAATGGGTAGTCGTGTGGTAGAATGGGTAGTCGTGTGGTAGAATGGGTAGTCGTGTGGTAGAATGGATAGTCGTGTGGTAGAATGGGTAGTCGTGTGGTAGAATGGGTAGTCGTGTGGTGGAATGGGAAGTCGTGTGGTAGAATAGATAGTCGTGTGGTAGAATGGGTAGTCGTGTGGTAGAATGGATAGTCGTGTGGTAGAATGGGTAGTCGTGAGGTAGAATGGGTAGTCGTGTGGTAGAATGGATAGTTGTGTGGTAGAATGGGTAGTCGTGTAGTAGAATGCGTAGTCGTGTGGTAGAATGGGTAGTCGTGTGGTAGAATGGGTAGTCGTGTAGTAGAATGCGTAGTCGTGTGGTAGAATGGGTAGTCGTGTGGTAGAATGGGTAGTCGTGTGGTAGAATGGGAAGTCGTGTGGTAGAATGGGTAGTCGTGTGGTAGAATGGATAGTCGTGTGGTAGAATGGGTAGTCGTGTGGTAGAATGGGTAGTCGTGTGGTAGAATGGGAAGTCGTGTGGTAGAATGGATAGTCGTGTGGTAGAATGGGTAGTCGTGTGGTAGAATGGGTAGTCGTGTGGTAGAATGGGAAGTCGTGTGGTAGAATGGGTAGTCGTGTGGTAGAATGGATTGTCGTGTGGTAGAATGGGTAGTCGTGTGGTAGAATGGGTAGTCGTGTGGTAGAATGGATAGTCGTGTGGTAGAATGGGAAGTCGTGTGGTAGAATGGATAGTCGTGTGGTAGAATGGATAGTTGTGTGGTAGAATGGATAGTCGTGTGGTAGAATGGATAGTCGTGTGGTAGAATGGGTAGTCGTGTGGTAGAATGGGTAGTCGTGTGGTAGAATGGGTAGTCGTGTGGTAGAATGGATAGTCGTGTGGTAGAATGGGTAGTCGTGTGGTAGAATGGGTAGTCGTGTGGTAGAATGGATAGTCGTGTGGTGGAATGGATAGTTGTGTGGTAGAATGGGTAGTCGTGTGGTAGAATGGGTAGTCGTGTGGTAGAATGGATAGTCGTGTGGTAGAATTGATAGTCGTGTGGTAGAATTGATAGTCGTGTGGTAGAATGGGTAGTCGTGTGGTAGAATGGATAGTCGTGTGGTAGAATGGATAGTCGTGTGGTGGAATGGGAAGTCGTGTGGTAGAATTGATAGTCGTGTGGTAGAATTGATAGTCGTGTGGTAGAATTGATAGTCGTGTGGTAGAATGGATAGTCGTGTGGTAGAATGGGTAGTCGTGTGGTAGAATGGATAGTCGTGTGGTAGAATGGGTAGTCGTGTGGTAGAATGGGTAGTCGTGTGGTAGAATGGGTAGTCGTGTGGTAGAATGGGTAGTCGTGTAGTAGAATGGATAGTCGTGTGGTAGAATGGGTAGTCGTGTGGTAGAATGGGTAGTCGTGTGGTAGAATGGGTAGTCGTGTGGTAGAATGGATAGTCGTGTGGTGGAATGGGAAGTCGTGGTGTAGAATGGGTGGTCGTGTGGTAGAATGGGAAGTCGTGTGGTAAAATGGATAGTCGTGTGGTAGAATGGATAGTCGTGTGGTAGAATGGGTAGTCGTGTGGTAGAATGGGTAGTTGTGTGGTAGAATGGGTAGTCGTGTGGTAGAATGGATAGTCGTGTGGTAGAAGGATAGTCGTGTGGTAGAATGGATAGTCGTATGGTAGAATGGGTAGTCGTGTGGTAGAATGGGAAGTCGTGTGGTAGAATGGGTAGTCGTGTGGTAGAATGGGTAGTCGTGTGGTAGAATGGGTAGTCGTGTAGTAGAATGGGTAGTCGTGTGGTAGAATGGGAAGTCGTATGGTAGAATGGGTAGTCGTGTAGTAGAATGGGTAGTCGTGTGGTAGAATGGGAAGTCGTATGGTAGAATGGGTAGTCGTGTGGTAGAATGGATAGTCGTGAGGTAGAATGGATAGTCGTGTGGTAGAATGGGTAGTCGTGTGGTAGAATGGGAAGTCGTGTGGTAGAATGGGTAGTCGTGTGGTAGAATGGGTAGTCGTGTGGTAGAATGGGTAGTCGTGTGGTAGAATGGATAGTCGTGTGGTAGAATGGATAGTCGTATGGTAGAATGGGTAGTCGTGTGGTAGAATGGGTAGTCGTGTGGTAGAATGGGTAGTCGTGTAGTAGAATGGGTAGTCGTGTGGTAGAATGGGTAGTCGTGTGGTAGAATGGGTAGTCGTGTAGTAGAATGGATAGTCGTGTGGTAGAATGGATAGTCGTGAGGTAGAATGGGTAGTTGTGTGATAGAATGGGTAGTCGTGTGGTAGAATGGATAGTCGTGTGGTAGAATGGGTAGTCGTGTGGTAGAATGGGTAGTCGTGTGGTAGAATGGGTAGTCGTGTAGTAGAATGGGTAGTCGTGTGGTAGAATGGGTAGTCGTGTGGTAGAATGGGTAGTCGTGTAGTAGAATGGATAGTCGTGTGGTAGAATGGATAGTCGTGAGGTAGAATGGGTAGTTGTGTGGTAGAATGGGTAGTCGTGTGGTAGAATGGATAGTCGTGTGGTAGAATGGGTAGTCGTGTGGTAGAATGGGTAGTCGTGTGGTAGAATGGGTAGTCGTGTAGTAGAATGGATAGTCGTGTGGTAGAATGGATAGTCGTGAGGTAGAATGGGTAGTCGTGTGGTAGAATGGGTAGTCGTGTGGTAGAATGGATAGTCGTGTGGTAGAATGGGTAGTCGTGTGGTAGAATGGGTAGTTGTGTGGTAGAATGGGTAGTCGTGTGGTAGAATGGGTAGTCGTGTGGTAGAATGGGTAGTCGTGTGGTAGAATGGGTAGTCGTGTGGTAGAATGGGTAGTCGTGTGGTAGAATGGGTAGTCGTGTGGTAGAATGGGAAGTCGTGTGGTAGAATGGGAAGTCGTGTGGTAGAATGGGTAGTCGTGTGGTAGAATGGGTAGTCGTATGGTAGAATGGGTAGTCGTATGGTAGAATGGGTAGTCGTATGGTAGAATGGGTAGTCGTATGGTAGAATGGGTAGTCGTGTGGTAGAATGGGTAGTCGTGTGGTAGAATGGGTAGTCGTGTGGTAGAATGGGTAGTCGTAGTGTAGAATGGGTAGTCGTATGGTAGAATGGGTAGTCGTATGGTAGAATGGGTAGTCGTGTGGTAGAATGGATAGTCGTGTGGTAGAATGGATAGTCGTGTGGTAGAATGGGTAGTCGTGTGGTGGAATGGGTAGTCGTGTGGTAGAATGGGTAGTCGTGTGGTAGAATGGGTAGTCGTGTGGTAGAATGGGAAGTCGTGTGGTAGAATGGGTAGTCGTGTGGTAGAATGGGTAGTCGTGTGGTAGAATGGATAGTCGTGTGGTAGAATGGGTAGTCGTGTGGTAGAATGGATAGTCGTGTGGTAGAATGGGAAGTCGTGTGGTAGAATGGATAGTCGTGTGGTAGAATGGATAGTCGTGTGGTAGAATGGATAGTCGTGTGGTAGAATGGATAGTCGTGTGGTAGAATGGATAGTCGTGAGGTAGAATGGGAAGTCGTGTGGTAGAATGGATAGTCGTGTGGTAGAATGGATAGTCGTGTGGTAGAATGGATAGTCGTGTGGTAGAATGGATAGTCGTGTGGTAGAATGGGTAGTCGTGTGGTAGAATGGATAGTCGTGTGGTAGAATGGATAGTCGTGTGGTAGAATGGGTAGTCGTGTGGTAGAATGGGTAGTCGTGAGGTAGAATGGATAGTCGTGTGGTAGAATGGGTAGTCGTGTGGTAGAATGGGTAGTCGTGTGGTAGAATGGATAGTCGTGTGGTGGAGAATACCGAATCGTTAACAAAATCATAATACACACTCAAAATCGATTAAACCAGGGGCAAAATATGAACACAGGAAATATTTACATGGAGAACCTTGTAAAAGTACAAGAGAATAAGACCAGTTGTTTCGAAAGAGTAAGCGTCTTCTGCTTCACAGATACACCTGAGATATCCTACGGGTGAAGTGCACCATAAATATTGGCACTCGCCGAACAAGCCGATATATTATTATACAGGGATATGCAAGAACCACATCGCTGTCCTGAATCTAGAACACAGACAACTTTAAATACTGCCGTTGAAGAAATCAATGACTTTCAAACGAAAAACATGTTAAGATATATTATGTCATTTCCGTCATTAAAAACACCTTAAAAAACATGATAATACATCTCATTGATTTCCTTTGCCACGCGCCTGTCACGCGACTATCACGCGACTGTCCAAACATAACATATTTACTACCGGAAGGAATCACTTTAACGTATTAAAACATACAGGAATACGAAAATGACTTAAAAAAGAAATATTGGTTTGTATTCGGTTGAGGCAGTTTTAAAAGATAGTTTTACCATTTTGAAATACTGTTTACCGTTTTTGTTTTTTATTTTCTTTTTTGCTCGTTTTAGGTACTGACTCACACAAACAAGTCAAAAATACCAGGATGCGCGTGCGGAGATTAACAGAACCGACTAGTGTCGCGAAACGAGGTCGTTACGGAATCCGGAATTGGATTTCTATAGTGTAGCACATAAAACCCGAACCATCTTGTTGGCAACATCTAAATAAGGCTTAGATTCCTTTGTCGGTCTATATTTATCATCGTACAAGTAGCTGACGGATATATTTAGCATGTGTTCTCTTAGAAAAGCATTGATCTATTTACAAACGCGAGCCATATGTCCATAAATAGCTATATATAAACATACAGTTAATCATCAATAACACTACAGCCATTGAAATGTGTTTTGCTATTGGATAAAAGTGAAACTGTGTTTGGTATCTCGGAGTTGTCACGCCACACGCACCGAATTGATATTTTTACAATCATACTTGATAAAGAGTTCCTCGCTATAAACCAAATGATAAAAGAGTTCGAAATGCACTGGGGGGGGGGTTAGTTGTTCCGAACGTATTGACGGCTCAGGCAAGATCAAACGAACAAGTCCGAGAACAAACAGATATGTGTGATAAGTACAACCATGAAGTTAGAACTAGCAAATACAATCTGATTGGCTGGTACAATGTTTCTATTCTCCATCGAGTTTGTACCCCAAAATTACACACGGGGAATTCTGTTGTGGAGAAATTTAGTACATTTTGAATGATAAAAAGTTAATACTAAATCAAAAGTACCACATGACAATAGCATGCATGTAACGAAACATTAACATGTCAAGTAGATTATTGTCTAAATCTGTATTTAATTGGATTTAATACAATATATCAAAAAAAAAGTTTAACGTAGAATTGCTTATAATTTTGAACACAGGTTAATGAAAATCCATCTTAAGACATATAAACCAGGTATTAATAAGTACATTACTATCTAAATCTGGATTTAATTGGATTTAAGACAATACATCAACAACCATTAACGTGGAATTGCTGATAATCTCCACACGGGTAAATGAAAATCTATTTAGACATATACTCCTCCTCCTTTGCGTGCAGACACCGTAGTAGACATGATATGCATATTGGTTAAAGTGGAAACCGCGACGGTATAATACGCCAGTCGATACCATAGCCGCGAAAACTTTCAGCGAAATTAATTTGAGAAAAATCGTAGATGGCGCTTTAATACATTGTGTGGTAGGGTGCAGACTTCGTCTTAAGACAAATTATGAATTTGTTTTTCCTTACACTTTTTTTTAACTCACGCAATCTGAGCATCGGATATTAAAGTACTGCAAACATATGTAATGTTAGGAATTGCGGAAATATGATGATAAAAAATTATTTGAGCCCGCAAAACCAGTGATTCTTAACAAAGATCAATAAAAAACATTTAGAAAAAAAACCAAAACAAACAAAACAAAAACTAAAAACATTTGAGTGGGTCATATTTTCTTTTTTTGTTCCCAGTTGTCTGAATTTTTATATTTTCATTATTTATATTGGTCATGTATGACGTATTTAGTTGGGTCCCACACATGTGTCTAGGCGGGTCCCACACATGTGTCTAGGCGGGTCCCAAACATGTGTCTAGGCGGGTCCCAAACATGTGTCTAGGCGGGTCCCACACATGTGTCTAGGCGGGTCCCATACATGTGTCTATGCGGGTCCCATACATGTGTACAGGCGGGACCCACACATGTGTCTAGGCGGGCCCCATACATGTGTCTAGGCGGTTCCCACACATGTGTCTAGGCGGGTACCACACATGTGTCTAGGCGGGTCCCATACATGTGTCTATGCGGGTCCCATACATGTGTCTAGGCGGGTCCCATACATGTGTCTAGGCGGGTCCCATACATGTGTCTAGGCGGGTCCCATACATGTGTCTATGCGGGTCCCACACATGTGTCTAGGCGGGTCCCACACATGTGTCTAGGCGGGTCCCATACATGTGTCTATGCGGGTCCCACACATGTGTCTAGGCGGGTCCCATACATGTGTCTATGCGGGTCCCATACATGTGTCTAGGCGGGTCCCACACATGTGTCTAGGCGGGTCCCACACATGTGTCTAGGCGGGTCCCACACATGTGTCTAGGCGGGTCCCACACATGTGTCTAGGCGGGTCCCATACATGTGTCTAGGCGGGTCCCACACATGTGTCTAGGCGGGTCCCACACATGTGTCTAGGCGGGTCCCACACATGTGTATCGGCGGGTCCCACACATGTGTCTAGGCGGGTCCCACACATGTGTCTAAGCGGGTCCCATACAAGTGTCTAAGCGGGTCCCATATATTAGTGTAGGCGGGTCCCACACATGTGTCTAGGCGGGTCCCACACATGTGTATAGGCGGGTCCCACACATGTGTATAGGCGGGACCCACACATGTGTCTAGGCGAGCCCCATACATGTGTCTAGGCGGTTCCCACACATGTGTCTAGGCGGGTCCCACACATGTGTCTAGGCGGGTCCCATACATGTGTCTAGGCGGGCCCCACACATGTGTCTAGGCGGGTCCCATACATGTGTCTAGGCGGGTCCCACACATGTGTCTAGGCGGGTCCCATATAAGTGTCTATTCGAGCGCCATACATGTGTCTAGGCGGTTCCCACACATGTGTCTAGGTTGGTCCCATACTATGTGTCTAGGCGGGTCCCATACATGTGTCTAGGCGGGTCCCATACATGTGTCTAGGCGGGTCCCTAACATGTGTCTAGGCGGGTCCCATACATGTGTCTAGGCGGGTCCTAAACATGTGTCTAGGCGGGTCCCATACATGTGTCTAGGCGGGTCCTAAACATGTGTCTAGGCGGGCCCCATACATGTGTTTAGGCGGGTCCCATACATATGTCTAGGCGGGTCCCATACATGTATCTAGGCGGGTCCCATTCATGTGTCTAGGCGGGCCCCATACATGTGTCTAGGCGGGTCCTAAACATGTATCTAGGCGGGTCCTAAACATGTATCTAGGCGGGTCCTAAAAATGTGTCTAGGCGGGTCCTAAACATGTATCTAGGCGGGTCCTAAACATGTATCTAGGCGGGTCCTAAACATGTATCTAGGCGGGTCCTAAACATGTATCTAGGCGGGTCCCATACATGTATCTAGGCGGGTCCTAAACATGTGTCTAGGCGGGTCCTAAACATGTATCTAGGCGGGTCCTAAACATGTGTCTAGGCGGGTCCTAAACATGTGTCTAGGCGGGTCCTAAACATGTGTCTAGGCGGGTCCTAAACATGTGTCTAGGCGGGTCCTAAACATGTGTCTAGGCGGGTCCCATACATGTATCTAGGCGGGTTCCATATAGGTGTCTAGGCAATTCCCACGTATTTGGTCGTCAATCTGATTTCAAACATTGTTTATTTGAAATCCGACCTCCAAACGAAAATACATAAATTTTCCAAAGTTTAGACATTTCTTTCATCAGCGGTTGTCCAAACTCTCGGTTAATAATTGGTGCAGCTTATAAACAAGTTACATGTAAACACTGGCCAACGCTAACATTTACAATATCTGACATACCCTCATCAATTGAACAATTTCATGTGAAAATCGTCCGCACAAAATGTAACTAACGTGGCTTGCAACCCGAGACTATATTTCAAATGCGTTCATTGATATAGCTAATATCTCTATTGAAAATGAAAATGAAAATGGAAGTATTGTTATAAAACGTTTTTTCAAGCTTCAGAGCTAATGAACATTTGGGCAAGAAAGACAAAACAATGAACATATTGAGAACAGAAATACGGTAGGTGTAGATTTAACCAGAGATTTATAATACAGTAAAAGTTAATGTTTTCGCAAGTGGAATTTTTCGCATAGCGTCTTTACTCTTCGCGATTTGGAAATGTTCGCGCTGTCAGTCGTGATGTTTATAAAACTATAAGACACTCTAGCTGAGTAATGATTCGCGTGCGGATATATATTCGCTGAGATTAATTGCCCGTGAAATAAGCTTAAAAATTCCACACCGCGAACAACTTCACTTTTACAGTATAATGGTCAGGTACGATCCCTTGTTGTTGATTTTGTTCTGTTTTTAGCTAACCTCGTATCTTCTATCTTTTCATCCGTGATGTTCAGTCTTTATATTGAATTTCGCAAATGTTTTGATACAATTTCGCAGACAAGTAACAAAAGAAGTTTTAGAATTTTCTTGATAAACGATTTTGACGATACATATGTTATTAGGTTTAGCTCGGCTGACAATGTACGAATATACATATATATGCTGAAACCTAAATGAATAGAACAATTATATTATGCAATGAAATGATAAATGGAAATGTATGACAAGTTCATAACAACACTTTAAAAGAGGCTATATATGTACATCGCAATTTAAATACGGTCTTTAAAAAAAAGATAAAATATTATTTCAATTTTTGCCGATAACATATTTTATGTATAGATCTAAAAAGATATTCGGACAAGGTGTAACAAAAGATTTATTTCATATAGTTATTAGATTCTGTAGGAAAATATGAAAATTAGTTATCAATATAAAAGTATAAAATTTACATTAATGAAGTCTACAAGACTATTTTTCAGTTACCAAAACTGAAAACGTCGCGCCCGATTTCCGTCTAAGAAGAAATGTCGCTATCTATGACGTCACAATTCAATAATACGTAATGACGTCACAAACAAGAAGATAGGCTGAGGTCGTCCTTGACAACCATCGTTAGGTTTGGCGGTCGACGATCGGGATGGATGCAAGTTTACATAAAGATAACTGATCTATAGAAAATTATTACAACAGAAAAAAATGGAATTCGAAGAATATTCTGAAAACATGGAAGAGAAAGAACTAGAGAGAAGATTCAGTACCCATACATGTGATGTGTTTGATGAGCTGAGACGATTTCAACAGCTCTGCGACGCCGTGATTAAAGTCGAAAACGAAGAATTTCCGATCCATCGCGCTATCATGTCGGCGAGTAGCCCCTACTTCCGGGCCCTATTTACAAACGCTACGGGCGCAGTAGACAGACGGGATGTCGAGATACAGGGAGTATCTGCCGAGATAATGCAGTTAATTATAGACTACGCTTACACACGCCGAGCTAAGATCGACAGAGGCAACGTAGAGAGGTTACTTCCGGCTGCGGATCAGTTCCTTGTCCACGGTCTTGTAAAAGGATGCTGTGATTTTCTCGCTGGGGAACTAGACCCAGAAAACTGTATTGGTATATGTAAATTCGCTAGAACTTATTTCTGTCTCGATTTGGAACGAATCGCTTATCGATATATAATGCATAACATTGGGGTCGTCATGAAAAAAAGTACAGAATATTTACACCTTGATTTAACGGAAGTCTGTGAAATATTGTCTTCAGACGAGTTGAACGTGAAGAGCGAGGAAATGACATTTTTGGCAGTTCTCCTTTGGATCGATCACGATCCCTCGAACCGGAAGTACCATATAGCCGATCTGCTCCGGACAATTCGCCTTGGACTGCTATCAACTCAATACTTCGTAGAGCATGTCAAATCGCATCCGTTTGTCATGGGAAATGAGCAATGCAAACCAATTATTATCGATACCCTGAAGTTTCTATACGACTTGGATATGGAAGACGAGAGGGATTTAGATATGGCCAACCCGCTAGCGCGGCCACGTATACCGCACGATGTGATGTTTGTGGTGGGGGGCTGGACCAACAGATCACCGATCACCACATTGGAGACATACGATACACGCGCAGATAGATGGATAATATGTAACGAAAGCGACGACAGTAGGTTCCAACAGTATACTAGTGTATCAAGTAATTGGTTGACAGAGGAGAATCATAAATACAAAGGAAATGAGTCGGTTAGGGGGGGGGGTGAAACTGGAACTGCAAAGTAATTTCATTTTTTTTTATGTCAGTTGTTCGTAAGCCGGACAGGCCATGTACCCCCAACATTCCAAAAATATAAGTGAAGAACCTGTCATGCTTACACTTATCATAATACGGTTGATTTGAAATAAAATTCAGGCTATTTTCCTTTTAATTTCAATGCTACTTCCTTGAATACGGTAGTGATTTTCATTTTTATTTCATAAAGCGGCTCGGGCGTACCACGGCACCGTCACGATCGATCTGAAAATCTACGTCGTTGGAGGGTTTGACGGGGTAGAATGCTTCAACAGCGTCAAGCGTTTCGACGCTGTCACGAAAATTTGGTCTGAGGCTGCGCCTATGATTTCAAAAAGGTAGCATTTTTATAATTAATCATTTGTATTTTGTTTTGTTTTTATTTTCCATTTTTTTTTTAAACAAAAATATAAAACAATATATTCTAAACACATATGAGAGAATTAAATGGTCCGGTAGTGTGAACAAAGTAAACTCCTATATATTCTGTTAATGAAACGAAACGTCTAGTGTTGTCGTGTGGCTTGGGATTATTGATTCAAATAAATACAATAACAACTTTTTTTTCACCAAGCATGATGAGTGATGTTTCTAAAACTGGATCATTACGATAAAATTTGACCTGCGTTAAGTTAATTTAATTTACTTTCATCTGGATTTGAGATATGTTTAGGGCTTGTTGAAAGCTATTTTAAGAACATTTTCCGCGTTTTTTAGATGTTATGTGAGCGCGGCAGTATTACAGGGTTGTATCTACGCCATTGGTGGATATGACGGTCACGTGAGGCTGAACACGGCGGAGCGATACTTCCCCGGTCGTAATCAGTGGATCAACATCGCGCCAATGAACCACCAGCGCAGTGACGCTTCCGCCACAGTACTACACGGTAACTATAACCATAGAAACAGCTCGTCACTTCCGCCACAGTACTACACGGTAACAATCACCATAGCAACAGCTACATGTAGTCACCTCCGCCATGGTACTACACGGTAACTATGACCATAGAAACAGCGAGGCACTTCCGCCACGGTACTACAGGGTAACTATGACTATAGACACAGCTAATTACTTCAGCCACAGTACTACACGGTAACTATAACCATAGAAACGACAAGTCACTTCCGCCACGTTACTAAACGGTAACTATAACCATAGAAACATATAGTCACTTCCTTTAACGATATATTACATATGCAGAAACATTGAAACAAACACATACATGTAACTATAGAGTTACGAGTATGCCATACACTTCACTTAGTTACCATAGCAACGAGCGTCACAGTCAATAAGGGAAGTGTAAATCCGTATTCAGGTCAGCATTGGACTTATACATTTACTACCAGCTGTCATAGAAACAAAGCGTTTGCTGTCGTGAACTTTATTTTATTGATATTACGGAAACAAAAGTGTTTACATATTGCAGAGCAATATTAAAATAAGAATTAACTCTGTATTATATTTTCTTCTGTTGTGTTATTTACAGGTTACCAATTAGCGGTAAACATTAATAACAAACTAAATTTTAAACCATATGAACACATATTGAAACTACAAATATATTTTTAAAACAAACGTTTTATTTGGTATAGAAAAAATTTACGTATGTGGTGGATTCAACGGACAGGAATGTTTAAACTCGACTGAATATTACGATCCTAACACAAACCAGTGGACATGCTTCGCGCCCATGCGCAGTAGGCGGAGTGGTGTGGGCGTGCAGGCCTATGGGGACCAGATTTACGCTCTAGGTGGGTTCAATGGGATATCCCGGATGAGCACTGCGGAGCGATACAACCCAATTACAGATCGATGGGAATCTATACTGGCTATGTACAACCCTAGGAGCAACTTTGGTGTAGAAGTTTGTATTTTATTTCAATTCTGTTGTTTATTTTCGAATTAAGTACGGCACTATACTAGCTATGTACAACCCCAGGAGCAACTTTGGTGTAGAAGTTTGTATTTATTTCAATTCTGTTGTTTATTTTCGAATTAAGTACGGCACTATACTGGCTATGTACAATCCTAGGAGCAACTTTGGTGTAGAAGTTTGTGTTTACTTCAATTCTGTTGTTTATTTTCGAATTAAGTACGGCACTATACTGGCTATGTACAACCCAATGAGTAACTTTGGTGTAGAAGTTTGTATTCCTCAATTCTGTTTATTTTCGAATTAAGTACAGCACATATGATTACAATATACATGTACACTACATACAGTACATGCTACAATTAATGTGAACAAAATGGCAGAGAACGCGATCGAAACCATTTTGGAACCATTTCGAAAGTAAATAAACATCTCCAAACATTCAGTAGTGACATACAAATGTATAAAGGTACAATGCTTTTGCTACTTTTCTACCATTTAATTCAGCTAAAATTTGCTTTTTGTCATATTGTTGGACTCAATTGGTTAAAAAGTTGGTGAAAAAGACAACTCGTTGTATAATTTGTTAAACTAGGTAATGCATTACACGCTTTTTGTTGCTAGGCACCGTATTACACGCTTTGTGTTGCTAGGCACCGTATTACACGCTTTGTGTTGCTAGGCACCGTATTACACGGTTTGTGTTGCTAGGCACCGTATTACACGGTTTGTGTTGCTAGGCACCGTATTACACGCTTTGTGTTGCTAGGCACCGTATTACACGGTTTGTGTTGCTAGGCACCGTATTACACACTTTTTGTTGCTAGGTAATAGATGATATGCTCTTCGTCATTGGTGGATTTGACGGCGTAACGACAATCCCTGGGGTGGAATGTTTCGACCAGAAATCGAACGAATGGTAAGTGTTGTATAAAAAAAATCAGAGAATACCGAAGCGTCAACGAACAAACCTGAATCCTAACTCAAAATCGATTACACTAGGAGCAAAATATGAAAAAATGAAAGCCTTGTAAAAGAGCAAGAGAATAAGACCAGGTATTCCGAAAGTGTAAGCGCATTTTGCTTCATCGACGACATCAGCCACGTAAATCTTTGTCACGTCAAAGTTTAAACCATGTCTCCAAAGTGGGAATCGAGTCTTTCTCAATAACAAGTAAGCTCACCAATGAGCATACTCATAAACCTTCATCTTCAAAGTCAATAATACATTAAGTAAACATCCTTGTAAAAAATATCTTCGGTTCAGCTCAAGAACCAGTAGAAGCTAAACCTTTGAATTGAATAATTAAGAGTTACTACTCATGTAATTTAATTTGCGTTTCCATCCGGGCCTCAAAAATAATTTATGAAAATATTTTTTTAGCTGAAAAAATAATATTTGAAACAATTGTTTTTTCAATAATAGAATCAGTAAGTGTCAGTAAGATGAGATAGGAGCCTTGTACACCAGCCTCTTACGAATAAAGCAATGACCGTCAAAAACAGGCGTTCAATGTTATCCTCGCCGGCGTTTACCAATCACAACAACGAACCACTAACATTGTTCGTCATCATTGTATTCACAAATCTGTATCTGTATCTTGCACCGACTAGTCGTCTGGCATTAAGAACAATGATTCAATAGTATTCCTTTTCTGTTGTTATAACTTGAACTTATTTGTCGGTAACAGGAGAATCGGCAATAAAAATGTTTTATATAGAAAATTCCATCGAGATTTGTTTTCGCGGTTTGTCGTTTGAATATTTCTTGTAATGCCAGATAAAAGATGCCATAAAAAGATTGTAATAAAATCCTACAGGAGCTAATGCGTACATGCACCTGATAATCGATTTTGATTTTCTTATGTAAATCCCTACTAAAATATAACCTTAAATTGTTTCAAATAAAGTTGCACCTGCATTTACTGTTGACAGGCGGTCTAACCCTCTGATTGTTTACATATATAACACAAATATACATATTCAATTTGATGCATATTACTTTGTTCTTGACTAGGTTTGACACAACGGAAATGAACGTTCGCAGAAGTGCTCTCAGCGCATGCGTCGTCCATGGACTTCCGGATCCTCAGGATTACTCATACAAAGAAAATGTTGCAATCAAATAAATAGTCAAAATTGAAGATTTTCAAAAAAATGCGTTACTTTTGTTTGTTTAAATATAATTTAAATCTTAAAAATGCACTTTGATGAAGGTTAAATTTTGAAAGGCAGCGAACCCGCCCGTATCCAGAGAAAATATTGCTGTTTTATCACAATAGGAAAGCAATATCTCTGAAATACAAATCTGGATTATCAACACCAGAGTCCGGATTAACGAGATTCCACTATAAACTGTTTTTGTTTGTATGAATAAATATTGAAAGATTGTTTTTTGTTTGTTTGAGTAATTGATGCTTGATTTAAAACTAATCAATTAAAAAGTTCTTTATTTGATGTTCGAGAGAACATTTCCTGTTCGCCATGTTTTTAAAATAATTAGACGCAAGGTTAAATTCAACGTGTAAACGCAAATAACACGAACATTCAAATAACATGCACATAAAACGTCCATGCTCAAGAAAGGTAAACGATTTGCGTGTATCCAGTTATTTTGTTATAAGCTTCCACAACATGAATTATCTGTTTGTATGTGTTAACGGCCTACCGACAGCTCTTGTCAATAAGGGCAAATAGGGATTTTTTTTATCACAGTTTGTAAAAGTCATTAAAGGCCCAATATACGTAAGGTCAGGAAATTTTTCGTGATTATAAAAAATATATAACAGAAATCCAGTTGATAACCATGCAAAAATAAGTCTAAAACGAAGTAAACCTGAACGGTAACTAACAAGAAACTCTTGATAGAAAAATCCAAAGAATTGAAAATAATTCAAATGGGGCCCACTTCAACAACAAGCCGAAGTTAGAAGACAGTTCAAAATGGACGCGTGTTTACAAATACCGAGTTTCAACTGTTGCTGTACCGGTAACCGCGTAAGAATTCAAATTGAATATTACTGAAATCAGTTAATCTTAACTAAGTTTATAAATATAATAAGTTATTAGGCTTGATTTTCATTTCAAGTTTTGACGAAAGTTGCGTATATTATTGGGCCTTAAAGGATAACGACAAATATGTCCATTTTTTAATATGTATCAGACAAAAGTCAAACGATAGATCATATAGTAAGGGGGTTGGCTCAGACGAATGCCGAACCGGGATAAAAAAAAAAAATCTGCACCAGACCTACGACAGTTCAATACGTCACGATATAGGTCGTAGTAAGTAAGTTTTGCCAAAAGTTGCGTATATTTGGCCTTTAAGGATAACGACGAATATGTACGTTTTTAATAGTGAATTGTAGTATTGGAGCACTAACTTTCTCTGAAGGGACTCTACATTTACGACTGTAAGTTTCTATTACTTATATATGATACGCGATCCACTCTGATGGTTTTAGTTCGTCGATTCTGTGTTTTTCGTTGGCCGCGAGCTGCTGCCTCGTGCAGTGACGTGGGGGAGGCCATGTTGGTTGTAATGTGGCACGAGCGAGCTGGAGGAAGTGAAACATATTACAAAGTTTATATATAGAATATTTGGAACTGTAATTCAATCCAAGCTTGGTGTTACAGAGATATATTATATCGACAATTCAATCCAAGCTTGATGTTACAGAGATATAAGATATATCGGCACAGTCTGACAGTCCGTTCCTAACCGTTACATAAATAATAAACACATGATCAGTCCGAATAATGCAATTTCCTAAAATTGGCATTAGAAGCAGGGTGAAATAATTGGTAAGATATATAATATAGCACGTGCTGATTTACTTATTACGACCTATATCGTGACGTATTGAACTGTCGTAGGTCTGGTGCAGATTTTTTTATCCCGGTTCGGCATTCGTCTGAGCCAACCCCTTTACTATATGATCTATCGTTTGACTTCTGTCTGATACATAGTAAAACTGCACGCCAAATAATATAAATTACAATATACAATTATATGAAATACCGGCTTTTTAGTACACAGTTCCTGTGACCCTTTCATAAAAAGGAATTGGCGAACACTTTATACCGATTTACAAACAGCTATATGGAAAACTGTTTTGTTAGGTTGAGTAACCATGCTTAATCAGCAAAAAAAATTAAATTAGAAAAAAACAGCATTTCTACCCCTCATTATTTGGTTTTGGTAAATCAACGGAAATCGTGATATTGGTTGCCCATATAATATGTTTAATAATAATTAGTTAAGTGAAGAAAATGTATTAATGCCATTGACCTTAGTGTAAATGGGGAACAAGTTATATTTAAAAAAGAGTATCAGCTTTCATTGTCATTCCTTCTAATGAAATTAAATCAGTTGACATTTCTAAATTGCTTTCAAGTTAACAAAACTTGATATTGTCGTTTGGCGTTTTAAAACAAAAAAAATCATAGGAACCGAAAGTCTTACATACAAGTTAAACTCTAACATGTGGACTCAATATCATTACAATATTATCATTAGAATGTAAATTTGGTTTAGTTGGGTTTATTTTGTTTTACGTTCTATTAACAGCCAAGGTTATTTAAGGACGTGCCAGGTTTTTGAGGTGAAGGAAAGCCGGAGTACCCGGAGAAAAACCATCGACCTACAGTCAGTACCTGGCAACTGCCCCACGTGGGTTTGGAACTCGCAACCCAGAGGTGGAAGGCAAGTTGTAGAATGTCTCGGGACACCTTAACACCGCGGCCACTACAAGGAAACTAGATATTGTCGTTTGGCGTTTTAAAATGAAAATAACAGGAACTAAAAGCAATGAACATAAGGCTGTAGTTTGTTGAATTCGAACATACGAACTGACTATCTGTACAATATACCATTCCAATGTAAAGGCGGGGATAAAACAAAAACACTTCTGTGATCAATCACTCAGCACTGTAAGGTCAGACGCTGTGTACGTGTCACGAGAACTCCACTACCCGTCAGTTCTGGTGAGATTCGGTCACACGATCTACATACAGTGTACATTGTATACACAGTTAAATTGTTTCCGTAGACGCTCAGTATTCCTCATACATATATTTCTTTTTTAGATTGTTTGAAATATCGATTTATCATCGGTCATCTAAAATGGCTGTCACCATTACGTGTAACTCGACTCCGTCTCGAAGAAGCGTTTGACAGATCATGACGGTCATGAAGGCAAGCGTTTAAGTAACCCCGTCTGTCTAAGACGCCTCGCGCTGCTCGCGTGCTGTGACGTATGCTCGACGCCGTAGGTTTTGCCAGTAAAAGCTTTTACATTGACAGGGATGCTATCGATTTGTATCTGTGACAGAATCTAAACTGTCTTTCGAGCATTTTTGTCCCATTTAATGTCCTAACACCTAGGAGCTTGAGGTTCCCCTTTTTGCAAAAAAAAAAAACAAACAAAAAACTTATTTTTCCTACGTTACATTTAACTCCATTTTAACCAACCGTAGCACTTCCCAAGTCTTTCATGTATTTTTACAATATCCTATCTTCTTCACAAAGTGTCAACGTAGATATTTCAGCTGAAAATGATCCAAAAGCTTCAGAGAAAAGGAACCAGGAATTTAAAACCTTTAACTGCCAACCTAGCAACAACAAAAATACACCAAATAATCGATAAAACTATGAAGAAATAATCGAAGCTCCAAAAGGACTAGTACTAACAGGTGAAAAACGTCGAACATTTTGCTGCATCATATTTTTTATCACGCCAAAATCGGACTCGTCAGTTAAGATTTTTTTTTTCACTTTTACAGTTGTATACTTTGTTATGCTACATGGGAAGGTGTTATTTGGTGCAGCTGTTATAAAATGTGTATTTGTATCGTGGGAAGAATTGAAAGGTTGAGAATTAGATGATGGAATTACGTCTTGTGTACATCTCTTTTAAAGAGCGACGGCCATTTTTTATACATTTAGGATGGTGCACATTACGGGCTAAAAGATGAAGTATCATTTTAAAGGTTTTTAATCAGCCAGGTCAAATCGAAGCGCCTTGTCTTTTTTTACATTTTGTATGTGTTGCCATCAACACTCACGTCATAGGAATAATTCCCTTCCCTGAGTAATATATATATGAGGCACGGTGATGTAGTGGTAGATCGGCAGGCTCGTGATCGAAGGGTTGCGAGTTTAAGTCCTGGTCAAGGTACTTGTGTTGCATCATTGAGCAAGATAATTTTTTCTACTTATTCGAGTCAACATAGCTGTAAATGAGTACGTGGTTGGGTAGTGGTAGATCTTGAAGAATGCTAACTGTGAGCGTCGAAATGGCAGCACCGGTTGTATGCTCACCAACGATATTGGCTGGTTGCTAAGGCCCTATAACCATGGGTAATGAACCGCTTTGAGACGACTTTTAAAGGTCGTTATAAAGCGGTATATAAGAAGTTCGAATCTTTATTGTACACTTCAAAAACTATAAGAGTATTCCTTCTCATAATTCAATGCATTTTGTCATAGGAATATATCAGAAGGCTTCTTAATTTGACAGTGCAGTTCATTGAACCTAAATGGATGTTGCGTCGCATGTACGTGGTGTATAGATTGCTTGCTTCATCCTGTGGTTCACGAGTTGAATATATCGGCGTTAGATCATATTAGATCTCGCAACACTTGATTATAAAGCCCAATAAGAGCGCATCTCGTCTGGCGATCTCAGATAAGACTGTTATGTAAAAACATACAACATGACAATCCCACAGTAGCACGATCTGGACATTCTAAGTGACAATCACACAGTAGCACGATCTGGACATTGTGAGTGAGAACCAAAGCGTGCTAGATTAAATCTGTAGACAATAAACGCCGATGACGTGTAGACACAAGTTAATTATGATATCACACTGTCGCGTCAAAATTATCTCAAAATCTTATGTGACCATGCTAAAAAAAGTGCACATGGAAATTGCATAAGGTATTGACTTTAGTTCATCAAAGGTAAATCTAAACACCAATTACGTTAAAACACAAATACCCCTAGGGCCGCGCTATTTCCCTCCCTCCGCACCCCCCCCCCCCCCCCCCCCCCCTCCCATCCTACCTTCCTTCCTTCCTAACTTTCTTCAAAACTTCCAAATCAGCTTTCTCCATTTTACCCATATGCAACTTGAGTTATGCCTCTGAATGGCCTTTAATAGAAGAACTACATGCACACAATAATTTTTACAGTCTACACTGACATTCACTCGATAAACATTATACTGCAAACTAGAGTTATTTTCCAATAACTATACTTAAGAATGTGCCAAAATTCATGACGTCGACAACAATACATGTTGGCGGAGGTATGCAAATTATCCCACTTGAATCAAAATTGTATGACGTCATCAACAAATGACATGGGCAGATGGGACTATTTACAGAAAAATACTGTAAATATAAAAATTAGACTTTGCTTTTCGTTTCGTTTACGCAATTTACCTCGTGTTTCATTGTATTTATGAACTCATACATTAAACAAAATAAAAGCTTAATCCTTAATTAATTTAGGTGAAATATTAATTACAGTTGTGTATACCTAGAAATCCTATTGGTCAGTTGTCCAAAACCCACAGTCCATAGTCATTGGACTCGCCAGGTGAGTCCTCAAGACTTATATTAAAAAAAAAAACACTAAAACTTACAATGTACAGTGTATTGGATGTTATCTTGTTGTTGGTAGTCAAACGAACTACCGAGATACATTGAATGGAAAAGCATCTGCTCTACATTGTCACAATAAACCTACATGTACTTCATCTACATGTCACACCAGTTGTGGATTTTGAGATTATAAAATATGGAATACCTACAAGGTACATAATGTACAGTGTAGTTATCGTGACGTAGTCGCATTTGAGACGTTATAATAATAAAATTGGTGAAAGCTGGCCAATCTGTTTATTGTCAATTTTATTCAATGAATGCGTTTTATCCACCCCGGACAAAGATAAGTTTATTGTCAACATCGGTGTAAATAGTCAACACGTGACCCAGTCTGTCTACAATGTCGAGATTTTGTGACTGAATGTACATAACTCTGAAGATAATACAGATTATTTATTAAATGATGACCTCGGTGTCGTTCGAGTCGTAGTTTTGGAGTACTGACGAAGCTCCCTATTGAATGTAGGCCAATATAAACTCCTGGAACGAACTGCGAATCGTGTTTGTCGTGAAAATGTCTAGGAGCGATATTTGTAAAAACGCAATATGCAGCTGTTTAGCTTGCACATTGTAACATTTTAAGACACCGGCGGGCCGTGTGATTTAACAATAGGACATATTATATAAGGCCCTACTACACTGTATATTGCGACAGTGCAATTACTTATCTGATGATGCCGTAAAAGCAAGCACCTGGCTTTTTCGAAAGGAATGGCACCGTTCTGTTACAGTACTTGTGATACCTAATGCCATACACTTTCTGTGAAGATGAATATCTCCCTGCGTTTAAAACAAGATTTTGAGACATACAAGGCACCTTTACTTACACTGTACTTGTAACAGGGTGTAGTGGCAAAACTCTTGATACCGACATAGGTTAAACAAATGAATAGTGTTAATAAAAAAACATCTATACTAGTAGCAAGGCCCTTCTACTACGAGTCCCCAACCTTTAATCGACTTTTTTCTTTTCTATATCAAATGAATAAAAGCAAACCAGGACAATCAATATCAATGATACTACTACCCCCCCCCCTAACTCCCCCACCACCCTCTCCGCTATCAACAGCATCAGCATTACTCTTCCAGAACGCCACATCTCCAAGTAGCTATATAATGGAGACGTTTTTGTCTCCAGAACAAAAAAAAAATGGCGTTTATGAAATGTTGGTACATTAACGCATCGTTTTAATGGAAGTGCAGAAAGACCATCGATCTATTGTTCGATAACGTACGGATTCTCTCCCTGAGGTACATTTTACATATTACTCGCCCGCCACAAAGAGACATTACACGAACACCAGACCATGCCGACGTTCTGGTACTCTCGGGAGTCTACCTCTCCTAATGGAGGGCGTCTAGACGTCCAATCCCAAGGTTTCCCTCATACTCGGTACCTTTTGAAGTATATCACGTCGTTATGTCATATACATGATCGCATTCAGAAGGTCTCGGTCCGTTACGTGCTAATTAACAGTTTCTTGGTACCCGCAACCTTTCTTTAAATCGTTATTGACAATACATGCATCATCACCGGTTATGAATCTATTTTTATCAATTTCAAATGTTCATAATACATGTGATTGTAAATGCTCAGCACAGCAGTGGAATATAAAAGACTTGAACAAGAGGGTTGTCACAATCTGTTTCCCGATGAAAGAAGGAACAGTGATGCTCCGCGGGTTGTACCGAATATATCGCACTTATCGTAATGCCCCTCCCACCTCGATACCGCGTTCAACCGTTTGCAGATATGCATATAGGATCAGTAGGAGTACATGTAGTACTCCGTGGAATATGCCAACTATTTCATTTGATATCCATGAATATACCTTTCTCTCAATTCCGTGTGTAGATGTGGTCGAAATTATATCCTAAACTCAAAATCACGTGACGTGACGTCACAATAGCTAATAAATAACGTGACGTCACGAAAGCCGATGCCGCAATGCGAGAAAGGCCACGATGAAAAGAAAACATTTGAAGAAATATTTTCCGTATACAAATGTATGTTAGAAAGACGGAATTATTTTCTTCGCAAACAAGCTCGCAATTTCGGGTATGCTCAATCTCGCTGATTGCTTTGTTTTCGTCAAATTTTAAAGTGGTAGCCAAATCACACGTATTTTTGTATCTGATTTGAACATATTTTATTGCTTTAAAATAGGATTGGGCACAAGTTATACCAACTTATGTTTGTATCTCCATGGGTTATGAGTTTAATTCGAAATGAGATAAAAATTGCTCTTTCAAGATCGGTGTAGTAGGATAGGGAAATTCCACTATTGGGGTTTTCAAATTTCGAACCCAATAACAAATCCTTTGATTTTTTTCTTTCAAATTTGAAAACGCCTAGTCTAGAAGAGTCTTTTAATATCCATTATTGAAAATATCGCAATACAAAAAAATATTCATGTACAATATCACACATTATTCCCCATGTGAAACCGATATGTATATATCCCCTTAAACAGGGTCGATGATCGAGTGGTCAGGAGCGTTGACCGACATGTGTTGTCACTGACGGCGACACCGTATAAAGTGCCGGGAGATCTCTCTCCCGAACAGAACGGGCATTATAGGTTAAACAAATGTCAAGGGCGCTATATGAGTTCAGTTGACCTTCAAATAAATGTATTATTTATCTGTGACCTTAAAGATCAACACAGAAACATATGTCTGCCTAGCGGCGAACAAGGACCGTTTGACATCGCCAGTGTATTGATGTATGGCGGGGGACATTCCGTCCGATCATTTCAGGCACGACACACAATGGTAGGCAAGCGCATTGAACTGGTCCCATAGGAACGGCACTGCAAAGGCAGGCAATCAAATATGTGTGCATACGATCCTTTCATCAAACGTATAACAATGTGCGTCGCGCCCACGCGGATGATGTAACCCTCGAGCAAGGTTCTCGTGTTACATAAACCTATACAAAATGACACTTGATGCAGCAGAATTTCGAATGCATACATGTACATTTAAGCGGTTTTCTGTAGATTCGAATTAAACATTCATGATGTATCTCCGATTCCATGTCCCTGGCGTTCTGATGACGTCATATTGTTGTTCTTATAGATGAAATCTGATTGGTGAGTACGTAGAAACTGACTGCACTAGCTGTGCCCGTAAAAAATCCGGGTATATCACTTCAGATACACTGCACGGTCCGCGCTTTAGTAATAATCGCCTTTGTTAGGAGCTTCGGGTTGATCAGAGTACTGAATTGATACTTGAACCGTTTATAAAGTTATCATATGTATGAACATTACAAAACCACTGTTCAATGTACCTTATGCAGGGGCCTGAGAATGTTCAGTTTACGTACGTTAACAAATAGCTGTAACAAATTATATTCTAGAACATGTAACCCCCCCCCAAGTCTACCCTCTAACAAGAGATAAGAAGTGACTATTAAAATGTACAAAAGCATGCACATTGTAAAGAGTTGGGGATAAAGCTTGTTTGTTTATACCGATTATCGGTGTTTCTGTTTGTGGATGAAACCTCTTGGATCTAAGGTAAGACTTTGCCAAAGCTCACCTGGGCCCAGTTGTTCAAAAGGTGTCAGGACACAGGGTTCAGGACACTGGGTTCAAATATTTGCGTACGAGATGCATGGTATAGAGGTTTGATTTATTTTTTATTTAAACACATTCATTGCATTTCAATAACAATTGGATTGGACACATGTTGCACAACTTATACTACAAAATATACCCCTAAAATGAAACATTTATACCGGTATATTTACAAAATTTAATCAAATTAGTTGTTTCATCTATGTCCTGTATTTGTCATTTCACCCTAAGGGAGAGAACGTATATAGGCCCCTTGACTGCTGTTTAATCCGAACTGTTTTCACATTGAAATATAATGAAATGAAATATTTACCAAATAAATAGGGGTTATGGGGGGGGGGGCTGGGAAGGGATCAGACTGGTCAGTTTCATGAACGTGCTTTAACTTGAGGACATTCTTTAACTTATATTTATCCGTAGGAAGGCATTGAAGAAGTTAGGGAAATATCATTAACTCTAAGGTTTTCGCTTAAGGGACCAATATACGTAACTTCAGGAAACTTTTCGTGATTCGTGTTTCGTCCAGTTGATAACCATGCAAAAATAAGCCAAAACGAAGTAAACCTGGGCGGTAACTAACAAGAAATTCTTGACAGAAAAATCCAAAGAATTGAAAATAATTCAGGTGTGGCCCACTTCAACAAGCCGAATTAAAAGACTGTTCAAAATGACGCGTGTTTACAAATACCGAGTTTCAACTGTTGCTGTACCGGTAACCGCGTTAGAATTCATTTAGAATATTGCTGATATCATTTAATCTTAACTAAATCTATAACTATAAAAAGTTATTAGGCTTGATTTTCGCTTCTTCTTCTGCCGAAAGTTACGTATATTTGGCCTTTAACTCTGCAGTACATTTCTATGGAGAAGTCCATGTTAAGGATTTTTTTAATCTAAGGAAGATTCGTGAAACCTGAGCAATGAACGAGTAATAGGGATTCATTTTTATACGGTTCGTTACGTATCACAAGAATTAAATATCACTAGATTGTGCATTGTAAGGAACACAACATACAACAAAATAGATGTGAACATTAAAAATTGATATCAAGCAACAGCTCATTCTACCTAATCCTGTATTTTTAATGTTTTATTCAAAATTCTTTATTAAATCTCAAACTGACACAATATGACAAATTTCGCTTTCAATTTTCTGTTGCTTGATTAAGATATCAAGAATCAATATTTTGTCGACACAACCAAGTCCCACATGTTGAGATGCTGTAAATGAGCTCTTGGAACAGACAGAAAGGCTAATTAACTATACACTAAAGTACATGCAGCTCCGACAAGTAAAAATCGGTACGTTTGTATTCCGATATCAGTGCCGGGGGCTTCCGGTAAGACTGTTTGGTTGTTTATTAAAATACTCAATGTTTAGTTAAGATACAATGACACTGTAACCACATTTACTGCCAAACTATTGAACAGCAGTAAAAAGCATCTGTACCGTTTCCTAAATAGTAACAATACATCGACAACTGTTCCGTTCATCACTTCCGGACATACAACAAAGAACGAAGATGGAATACACATAATTTAATCAACTTCTTTTGCCTGATGTTCAAAGTTAGCATAGCTTGGCCGAGATTTGAAATCATGGCCTTAGATTGATACACAATCAGCTTAATCCATTGATGATCCTGAGTAACGGAAGTGACGTCCGGTAAACGTGATACAGTTGGCCCAAGACCACAATTCATTGTACATCACTTCCGGAAATAAAGCAATGCATTTCGGGAGATTTTATGAGAATATAATAACGACAGAACAGCATAATGTAATCCACGACTGTTCATAGTTATAACAGAGCTTGCCAGATATTCGAACCACGAGCCTTAGATTGATTCACAATCATCTTAACCTATCGGTGACTCTGGTTAACGGAAGTGACGTCGGGCAAACGTGATACAGTTGGCCCGAGACCACAAATCATTGTACAATTTGTTACTATCAAAGGAAATCAATTTATTGTAAAACAATATTTTAAATGTACGGGGCCTGGTTCCTATTTGACATTGTAGATCTATTCCCACTCATCCTACAGTGAGCTGGAAGGTACATCATGACTGGAATTTTAGAAAGATAATTCAATTTGAATGTCACTACACTTCATTTATAGGGGAAAATACCAAAAATCACAAAATATCAATGCGCAAGCCTAATCACTGATTGTATTCGGCAGCGACAAAACACTTTGAAGTCAGTGTCAAACAAAATTAATCAAGAAAAATGAATTGTTGAACAGTTCTATGTAGAGACCATACATATCTGGCAACGGTAAGTCAGAAAAAAATATCAAAAAACACACCTGAAATGTCCTTATACACTACCTTCGAAGTGCAACGACCCGGAAGTTTAATTGTGGTTTGAGGCCAAATGTATCAAAAAGGATTTTAAAGGGAGGTAACTGTTTCTAAATATGCGGTATATTGATTAGGCTACATGCAGTGGATATGATGTTGGACATCAGCATCGTTGTAAAATTATCACTTAATGGAGGTAATCCATAAGGAATGATGTAACGGTATGGTAATTTTAGGGTACTGTCTGATTATATACACGTATAGTCTGTCCATTCTTGTGTCAATAAACTCGATCACCTAGCAGCATTCTAATGGCGAAAAAAATGTGAAAGAGACACTTGAAAGTATCCAATGAACCCTACAAAAACACAATGACAGCGTGTTAATGTGTATATTTACTGAGGGGGTGATTTTACCGTGTATACACAACATCCAAATGGCATTGGCCGGTTCTGTGACATCAAAGCGAGTGTTTATTGTAAACATCTATAACGATAATCCCGACCGGAAGTGTGCAGTGAGGCGCTCAGAATCACCAAGTCACGTGAAAGCGGTAATACAGAAGCGTCATAATTGATTCCAGATCAGCTCAGTACAGCGAAGCGAAGCATGTAACCACAGAATCCTGTCTAAATATAGAAAGTCTGCTTAATTAGGCGATTAAGGTATGTAAGGGTCTGACGTCATTTCCGTTTGATTGTGTTTTTTTGCTATAAACGAGCTAATTTTGTATATCAGGTTCATCAATAACAATTTTCTAATGCAGCTTGATGATGCATGAAATTGCAATCGCATTGTTTTGGATTATAGGACAGCATTAATATAGAAAACGGGTATTAGCGGGGGAGGTAAACAGACACAACAGCAATTATCTATCGGGGGAGGACATCGGAACATCTGACACTGTGACACGTCTTACATCAAGTGTGACGTTTTGTCTGCTAGAGAGCGAGATACCATACGCGAGATCAATAGCTGCTTTATACACTGTAACTAAACTGTTATTATACGTCTAGGTATGTCAACAGTGTTTTTGGCTGCTTGTGCTTTCAGTCCAATAAACAGTATCGTCTTTTCAGGACGTGTCATGTTTTAGCGGTGGAGGGACCACCTGTGTACCAGCAGAAAAAACACCGACCTACGACCAGAACATAACGCTTGCCCCAGTTAGGCCTCGAACCCATGGCCCAGTGGTGAAAGGCCATTTGTAGCAAAATGCCAGATGCCATAACCACTTAGCCGCCACGTCCCCTTTATAATACCAATATAGATAACTTTATATTTATATTATATATATTATAATACCCAGAGAACTTGCAATAATTATAAACTTGTATGTAAAAGAGCAAGTCTAAATCTACATTTCAGACGAATTAAGGGGCATGGTACAATAAAAAATATAATACCAAGACATTGAAACATGCTTTGAGAAATATCAAAGTCTAGAATATAATATGGATTGGTCTCAAATAACCGTCTACATATAACACAGACACCCTAAACCCCACCATTAATCCACCGTTCACAACCCAAACATGGACGTTCAGACAACCCCCACCCCCAACCATAACAACATGTATCAGAAGAAGGTCATGCTTGCGTAGGAATACACGTTTTCAGCAGAGGTAGTTGTCTGCCGGAAGTCTGGAACTACCTCCCTCCAGGTTACACATGCACGTCCATGTTTCCGTATAGATCATAATTCCAAACTTTAACTCAGACACATCTGGAAAACAGCCGATAGAGCAATAAACCTCGCATACAGATACAACCCGTTAATAAATACTTTATTGATGTAAATCAGCATCAGTTTATGATCATCCACTTTTAGACCGGCTTCCAGCCCGAAGTTTGATCGTAAATCTTTGTCAGGACGTGCGTCTCTTTGATTGGGTTTCTTCTTTTAACGTCCTTCTACATGTAGAAGTAAATGTCATTAAAACGGACGTGCTATCGTATATGCTGTATACACATGTAATTATGATGGAGACAGGGTATTATGTATATTTAAGCCGATTTTCTAGTGCTGTCAATTGAAATACCCTGCTGAAAGTACCCAGCTCAGCATCCGCCCCGTCACCTTATACTGACAACACCTGAACGAGATGTTATAATTACCGACTTTACATTATTTTCAATGCTGAATGTTAAACAAGAAATAATAACCACCATCTAAGTACTTTTGTATGCCCCGGCCTTGTCTTAAGTTTTGACTTAACCAATCACGATTATCGTTTCAAAAAGTAACGTCATACATGATTGGCTAAGCACAATCTTCAATCTAAGATCTTTTCATGATCCTGGGACCAGGACAAACTTCGCTGAAACGTTAAAGCCAAAAGCGGCAAAACGCTGGAAAGTATGAAATATATTCAAAAGCACTGCAACAGGTGCAGCATATTTCCGTCCTTCTGACCTGATTGTTTGCAATTTTTGCAAATTGACAGCTTACATGTAGTTTACCTTATTCGGCCCACTGCGGCTGAGGGAGTTGTTTTCAACTGTTATATTTAAGACATCGGTAAATCAGACGTTTTCTAAAGTTCACAGAACAAAGCTTTTCAGTTTGTGTTCGAGACAAACCAAGACACAACATTCAACCTTTCTTTTTTTAAGTTTCTCCAAAACCTCAAACTTCTACGTAAATATTATTCCAAGATGTCTAGCCTCAAGGTTTTCAACAAAAATTCTAGTGTTGCATGTGGTAACAATTATTCCAACAAAAGCATCATTCTGTTTCAAAACAGTGTAGAGACGAACACTTCATCAGAGCGATAGCAAACTGCTAAATATACGCCGAAAACAAGTAAGTTTGCTTGAAAGTTGTGTAAATGTTGAAAACTCATGTCAAAATTGAAGAGGGTGTATATTTCTGGCTTTCGCCTTCCAGAAATTTCGTAAACTTCACTTACTTGACATTTCCCGCTTGTTTTTGGCGCGCGGCAAATTAATGATGTACCATGACTACACACGTGTCCACGTGCAAACGATTAGCGGGGATTTACACGCGGATTAACGGATTACGATAAAGAGGAAGGGAAAGGGAGATAAGAACATTGTTAAATATAAATAATCTGACACGACGTTCCTATTCTGTATAGAAATTTTTTCTGACGTAGCCCCAAAAATCTAAAACACGTGGCTGGCACATCGTGATTAAAAACTGAAATGCATTTTTGTACGTCGTTTTAGGATATTATTACATCTTCAATATTTCCGGAATTTTTATCGTCATTGTTTCCTTTATTAGAGCATTCTATATTCCGGGTTTGTTGTTGGTTATAACCATACCTAGACGACTTTGAAGCAGTATCTACTATCTCACAACTGATTTTGGGTGAGTTCGCTGATAAATACAATAAAGTAAAACACTCATTACGTACTAAGTGCTTTCATGGTCCACAGAGTTCACGTGATACTATGCTTTGCTACAGGTAAATGTCGGGACATGTACTACTAAACTTCAAAATGCGTACGCCAAAACGACCGAAACGCACTTCCTTGTAACTCGCTGTAATCGGAGTTTTGGTCATTGATTAACTTACGTACCTCACCCTTCTGCTTCTACATTAGTTTAGAAATTTTGGATTTCCACCTTTTGCCCCTAGCATCACTGACGAAACAACAATAGGATGCAACGTAATTTACTTTTTCCGACATGATGAATTAATTACTAATTTAAAACGTGCAGCATGTGTGTGATAGATTTATTTGATAGGTCATTTGTCAATCGGGAAAAATACACGCTTTTGTAAAAAGAATAATCAAAACAGTGATGTTGCTTCGACTACAAAAGGTATGATGTTATTGTATCATATTTTCTCTCTTTTCTAGGTATGAAATACAACTATAACCGCTGTGCTTTCTCATTTCTAAGCGTGTCATTCTGGACAGGTCTGTCTAGGACAATACGTCTATGATCGCTGTGCTGATTTTACACATCTACCCATGCAATACAGCCACAATATGACGTCACAGTGGCTCAACAATGGCGTGACGTCACGAATATGGTAAAATATGTTGCCGAAAAGGGGAAAACCCGACGTGATGATATTAAAACTTTTCACAAAACATTAGAAAGCTGAGATTATTTTTCAGTGCTAACATTGTTTGCAAATATGGGATATTCGTTTTCGAAGGAATGCGCAAGGAAAAAGTTGAAATTTTCAAAATGGTAGCCAGTCAAAAGGTATTTTCAAGGTTTTTGAGCTTATTCAGGTAGTTAAACTGAGAGAAAAATACTCTTTCATGACCAAAGGTGTAAGAAATTCCACTCTCTGGATTTTCAAAAGTTGGCAAAACCCTTGGCAAAGCCTCGGGTTTTACCAAGTTTAAAAACCCTCGGGTGGAGTTTCCCTATCGTACACCCCTGGTTATGAAAGAGTCTGAATATAGCATTACTGGCAAGTTCTGGCTGGAAATTTCGATTAATTAATCGTTTAGGCAGTAGCGGTTTGTACAGTTGAAAAAGAATATTGCATATTTCCCCAATAAAATAAAATCTCAAAATGCATCGCTAACGGAACGTGGTTTCGAAAAGTTATTGCATAACAATTTGAAGTGGCATGTCAAAGCAAGATATGGTTTAGATTAGATATTGCTTGTGTTAAGAGTTATTGGCGTCTAGAGAATGTCAACGTCGCCATGGTTACCAGCAATTCAATATTTCTACAGAACGAATATTTCCGCGAGTACATTTTTCTTTAATTTTGGAATTTGATTTGAGGCCAGCAACACCCCGTCATATATCAAACGTGTCAGCAAATTCCACGTATAAACATTACACATATTAGTTCTGATTTCTAAGACCTTTATTTATGATTGAATTTCCTTGCTTTTTACACGCAAACGATCGAGACGTTGTTTGTGCTGTATATATTATCGCGGCGCTTGCCTAGACCGTTTCCCCATGCGATTCATTTCGAATCAATTAGATATTCACAAGAATGTGTCTTAATGTGAAATTTTCCATTCTTTCGTGCAGGCAATTGTAATTGTTATGAAACTCTTTTAGATTCTATAACTTGACAAAAACGATAAACCCAACTCATCCGTTAAGAACCTCTGCGCGGAAATAAGGATTTCGGTTCGAAATGCAGCTTCAGAGTTATCGTTTTTAATAAGGAATAGGACAATTTTCATGTCGTTTTACCATCGCAATACGTGGCTAGTCAAATTAGAACTAAAACATCACGTATAACTCAGTATTACATGATCTGTTTACTTATACGTGTGTAAAATTCTCGTTTTAATAAACATCGAATACAATAACTGCGCATGCGTGCTTGCGTCATGACGTCATTACTTGAAAGATGTCAACCATAGACGTTTTCGAAAAATCAAAAGCGTTTTGGAGATTTCATTTCTAAATAATTCATTGCATCATGTCCTCATGAAAAAGACGGACATAAAAACCCCGTAGCTAGTTATAATCAAACATAGACAAATTAGAACGAACTTGTGAAGAGATACTGGGAGCCCTAGTACAAAGCATGAACTACAGCTCTGATCGATTACAAGACAAGACAAAATATTTCATCCTTTCACCATGCATACACATGGGGATGCCTTCAGTGACAGCAACTGCAAAATAACACAGCTGCAAAACTGAAAAATCTTCTTTTTGAAATTTTAACTTTAACCAATTGTTTCGGTATAAAATCAGTTTGTTCCACACAATCCTTAATTTCATTCAAAGTTCCAACTGCAATCAAATGTTAAACAAATCCATTTACAAGCAGAGCAGGTCTGTGCACAATTTGTCGTTGTGTAGCGAGAGTGCAGCCTGTAGACTTCTGTACAGAGGTAGATCATACAGTCAGTCGCCAGCTTCAATGTCAGCCTAGCGTGATAACAGCCCATCTCGTTAACACACTCGTTGATTAAATAAGAATATACTTCAGCTTCAAAGAATTTGTCTCGTCGACAAGACAGTAAATAAGGTCTGATGATCGAGGAGGGACGGCCTTAAAACGATTTTAACGAATCTGGTTGTGAAACTTTAAACTCGTCACATGTGCTGTTGGTATGACAGTGCTGTTAGTGAAGTCCACCCAGCTCGCAGTTCCAGACGCGTTTAATGATAAGTCTGATTCCTATGTCTTTCCCTGAGTCCGGGGCTATTATAACACCCCTCCTCATATGTCCTATAACTATCGTACTTTGTAGCAGATCCGGAAGTGTACGATGTGACATGTATCCGTACAAACAGGTTTTTCCTTGTGATCCAGGAACATCACGTTTAACATGTATCCGTACAAACAGGTTTTTCCTTGTGATCCAGGAACATCACGTTTAACATGTATCCGTACAAACAAGGTTTTCCTTGTGATCCAGGAACATCACGTTTTATATGATTTTTCCTGGCTAGGCTATTTCCGGAACAATAAAACAAGTCTTTATTTTTCATATTGTTATACAATGTATTATGTAACCCTGGTAAATAGTAGTTGCAATATACCGCTCGGCTACAGATATCTTCTCTTTACCTCGATCGGTTGAGCGTAAGACTAGTAGCGCCAGAGGTTCCGGGTTCGACTCCTAGCGGAGGCATTGAAATAAATAATGACATCTGTTACAATGGCGCCCACGTAAGGACCCAGGAATGACATACACTAGGGATACTTGCAAAGGAATTCCTTTGACCTCGGAAAAACTCGGAACGCGGAAAAACTCGGGACGAGTTCTTTCCAGGAAGAACGGGGGTATATAACTCTGGTAAACACTAGCTGCAATATATCGCTCGGCTGGAGAGATCTTTTCTTTAGTTCAAACGGTTGAGTGTAAGACTAGTAGCCAGAGGTTCAGGGTTCGACTCCTAGCGGAGGCATTAAACATAAATAATAATCTAACATTTGTCTGAGTTTGCGCTACGAGAAGGTGATCACTGTGTTGTCCCTAGCACTGACGGACGGCTTAATTTTATTAATATTGTTTCCAACAGATAGTTTATTACTTTTCTTTGTATAAGTATCGTCATTTATATGATATTGGCGGAACATCCAAGTTTGAATAACATTTGCGCCATTGCCAATAATTAGTAATAAGCGTTTTTACGCAGGGGCGTCTTAAATAAACCACGCGCTACGTCTCTACAAACCACTGCTTTCATTTTTTATGCAAAGCATTTCTGCTGGTAATGTTCATATAGTGGGTTACAGCGCAAGTGTAAATATAAAGGGGTGACATGCTTAATTGCCGCGCCACGAGGTAGTCGTTTGTTTATATAATTCAGCTTTATATCACCAAATGATCATTACTTCAGAATTTCTGTGAAATTCATTAACATCGATGTCATTCATTACCCTGTACGTGTAGCTTGTCCTTAAACATGGTTTTGTATTTTAATGTTTCCAGATTTTCGTTCTGATTACGTTACACAAGGCAATCAAAACGGACATGAACGATTTGTGGAGTGATCGTCGAAGCAAACTATCGATCCGAGGCTTTAGGCAACTGGTTCAGCATTGTGTGCTTACATATAAAGATTAAAAATAATTGTGAAATATTCTCGATTTTACAAACTCCTACTGTTTTCCAGAATTTCTTTATAAAACTGGGGATCAAACATCTGCGTAGCTCGAGTTTCCATATTTTTTTTACGATTGCATATGTTGTCAATATGAGTGTTTTTTGTCATGAAGTGTTTATAAATGAGAAATTAATACCGCTAATGACCTGGTGTTGGAATAATACGCATGCGAGCCTAGTTTTCTCAGTTTTATCAGCTTATATTAACAATATATTTATTCACTTTTTCGTTTTATATTTTGCTTTAAATGTCTCAAATATGATATGTTTATGTTAAGCATGTGTTAAAATGCACCATTGTATTATGAAAAACCCTGACCGATTATGGTCATTGAATATTTTCCCTGAGTACGTCGCTACCTTTGACCTGGTAGGATGGTTGACCCATGCTCCTAAGTAGGTCGTTATCTTGTACAGCACAGTCTGTATTCAGGCGTACAACGTATTTGTGAAATAAGACGAACACATGCATCGTAGCCAAAAAGGTTACTATGACCTCTATTCCTCTTCTCGCTGACCGGCATAGCTTTCGGTTCTTTTTGACAGGTAGTCTATTATTTTGTCGTAAGTTCTAATCATAAAGTCTATAAACAAAACATTTGCCTGGGTCTGAAGAAGAAGATTTTTGTTGTACTTTTGCCAATTTGCTCCATTTTGGCCCGCCTCTCAAATTGCCGTGAAAGTTTAATGCCAGGTTTTACTACTATATACATGTACCAGTTCAGGAGTTTTGAAGAAAACTTTGACAATATAAATTGTTTATGGATTGAGAATGGTTAACCAAAGACTCGAGACGAACGAGCTCAGGCAAAAGACAATCGGAAAAAAAATTGAGAAAAAAATTCTGTGTGTATTTCTAAAAGTTAACCAGACTTAAGTAAAATGATGAAGTTAATGTTTTGAAATATGACACATGTAACAAGACTGAAAACTGACAGGTACACACTAAACAAGGCACACGGTCTACCTGATCTACAGTTTTAGAAACTTCAATGTGAACGAAGAAAGCACTTATGATTTTGGAGTCAAATAACACGAAATATGAAGCATTTACAGGTCAATCTAATTGATTTCAGACCAAGTACCAGTCGGTACCGCCGCTAGACTCCACTTCGGTCCTTGGTGACGTATGGTTACAGGAATATGTTATTCTAAGCATTGTTAACTGAACCAGTATAACAATTTACTAAATACTTTTGAAAATTGTAAAAATAAGTCTGCATCTTTATCAAATTAACAAAACCAACCAAAGACATGAATACAAATGTACCTACAATTAGTAATTTATAAATAGGTTTCAAAACCATTTTGAGACTTTTTTATTATGACCGGCGAAGCTACCCAGGCTGAACAACGAGGGGTCCTGTTGTCGATTTCGATAACGCTTTGTGTGTTTACCTAAGTTTTAAGAGCACCGTAATTCATTGTTTTACACATTAACGAATTAAAACAAGACTTTTTGTAACCTTTTAGACATTAGATTCAACATTTTATCAATAAAAAAGAATGAGTGACACATTAACCAAATAACCAAATTATCACATGTTGATGTTTCCACTACTACTCGCGTGCAAAATTGCGTTCATAGGCTATGACTGCAATTGCATCGGCATTATTATTAAGTTTCCTCTCCCGCCTCGGATACCATGATGTCACTTTAATGACGTCAAACTGTTTTATGGAGCTCAAATGTAATGAGCAAACCATCGGAATGTAGATAAAAGCATTAAATTCAATCAATATTTAAACTGATACGATTCGTTCATTCCAGTAGGAATACTGAAAAAAAAATATATAGTTTCACAATTTTTCTTCAAAAGAATATGTGTTACTTAAATGTAAGTTATATGAAAAAAATATCTGAGAAAATACCGAGGCGTCAACAAAACCATAATCTGAACTCAAAATCGACTAAACTAAGGGCAAAATACGAAAAAAGGAAATATCCACATAGAGACCCTTGTTAAAACACAGGAAAATAAGACCAGATGTTTCGAAAGAGTAAGCGTATTCTGCTTCATCGGCGACACCCGCCATGTAAATCTTGTTTACATGAAAGAAAATGGCAAGTCACCAAAGTAAAACCGCGTCTTCATTCTCAATAAGTAAGCACACTAAGGAGCATATTCAAAATGGCCTTCTTCATATCACACAAGGATACAAAATATGTCTTTTTTAAAATGCTTTTTCCAATAATTAAGATTATTACGGATGCCAAATTATTGAAAAATATTAATAGTGTGAAGGCTAAAAATCTACTACATGTACAAACGACTTAAAGGACCAATATACGTAACTTCAGGAAATTTTTTAGTGATTCTAAATTCTAAAAGAAATCCGGTTGATAACTATGCAAAAATAAGCCTAAAACGATGTAAACCTGAGTAGAAACTTACAAGAAACTTTTGACAGAAAAATCCAAAGGATTGAAAATAATTCAGGTGGGGCTCACTTCAACAACAAGCCGAAGTTAGAAGACAGTTCCAAACGGATGCGTGTTTACAAATACCGAGTTTCAACTGCTGCTGTACCGGTAACCGCGTAAAAATTCATCTTGAATACCGCTGATATCAGTTAATCTTAACTAAAGCTTTAAATATAAAAAGTTATTAGGCTTGATTTTCGCTTCAATTTTTGTTTTGCCGAAAATTGCGTTTATTGGGTCTTTAACTGATTTAGAATTCTGTAACACTTTTTAATAGTACTCCAACAATGTAAGAGGTTTTACAAGGCGAGGTACTTTTGACAGGCGGCTTGTTAAAATGATCCAATTAACATTCCTTTCCAAACATTCCATCATGGAATACGACGAACTTCGTGTCAAACACTCAATTTTCTACAAATAATATTTCTCTTCTTTCGAAGTGAAGCAGACAACATTGCCAGAAGTGAAATTTTAGATATCACGTTATTTTGCGGTTAATACAAACATGTAAATGTATACAATGTTCTACAAGCGGAATACAAGCAAGTCTCGTGTCGTTTCGTTCCGTTGTAAAGCCTCTGTACCAATTTATAACCACCGAGGAAGCCATGTTGAAAAAAAAGCCTGACAAGTGCTGCAACCACTTGGACATGTATTTTGCGTGTGACAGTCCAAAATATTCTATATCATTGTGCTGGTGAGTGGCATATTGGAATTTTATTACATTAACCATGAGTTTACACTGTTTTTATGTACTTTCAACCACTCAAGTAGGGTTTCTTCAAGCCGATTTAAAACTGCTTAGATTTGGGACGCAATCTGCATCAAGGAATTAGTGCTTCGGAAATAAGAGGTCGCAGTCAGCAAAAGCATATCCGATAGGAAAAAAGCCCGACCAGCGGCCTCTTACGTTATAGGAGTATTTTAAATAGGTGATACATCATCATTGTTAGGTAGTCTATTCTCGTACTGTGTGTTCATATACTCATCAAACATGTTGTAACATTAGGTCTTTTACGTCATTACAATGAAAGCTATCGGAAACTAACAGCCACTCAAACAGCACTCGGTACAATGACTAACACACACAAGCAGGTTCCTATAGAGAAAACGTACGCTTTATACTGGGATGATCAGTGTGAAAGGCAGAACATTTACCGGTCGTAGTATTGTATGTTGTCCATACGCCATCTGTTAGATTCCCATAGCTTGAACTCTATCTACCCCTACCGGCACTGCTTATATCTATTTCTATAATCAATGTAAATGGTGAAATCTATTTCTACACAAATCACTATGAGATGTTGAACGTAGTAGACCCAAGATTGAAAATACAAACAAGGGCGATAACTATGTAAATATACAGCGCACTTTTAGACAAGCTTGCTTTCATGCATATTTGAATTTTGAAGTACTTCAAATACAATAATTATTTTACGATATCAACCGCTATCGGAGTCATACAGAAGCTGGAAAAGTTTGCTTGTCAGCCTTTCAGATCCGTTTGATCCCTTTTAACTGATCTGCTGAATAACGAAAACCGTGAATGTACATGTAGTTCATCTGTTTCGCTGTCTTCTTGGTTGTTTCAGAGGTGTTTACTTTCGGTGTACCACAAAGCATACTAGACGCATTCAACAATATGCAAAAAACAACGAATTCCAAGACGCATGGTACTGGTCAGTAAATAAAAATTTCAAAAATATACTAATTTCGGCTATGTTTGTCCAAAACTGAGGTTTTGTTGCTGAAAATTGGTTAAATATTCACTACCTTTATTATACTTTTCTTCCGGAAAGCTGTACATGTTTCTCCGAAAAGACGTTTTAGATAATAGCATCTTTCAAACACATCAGGGCTTTTACATTATCCGTTTAGTGTATCTATGTGTTCAAAATGCGTGCTATAAAACATATGTTTTATGTTCCATGAATGTTATTTAGAGTCTTTTTACATGTGCTACGCTTCTATTTATCTATTATGGCCCTGTTAAGAGGGTACTATTGCCTCATAGTATTGTCGAGGGATGGAATAGTGCCCGAGCAGAAGGCGAGGGCACTATCTCATCACGAGACAATACTATGAGGCAATAGTGCCCTCTAAACAGGGCCATAATGGGTTTAGTACATCACTCTTTTATTTAAATACACACGTATACACCAAAACTCGTTTTATTGTGCCAGACCATGACCAGCTTTCGGTCGTTTCCAGAGTCAGCCATTTTCTAGCAGAACAGTAACAGCAACGTCAGCATTAAACTACTGTTGCGTGCCATGCCACGTCACTACTGCTGTGTTCTCCCTCAGCTTTCATTACGTCACGAAAGCTGTGGTCTACGTAAGCCTTTCCGTCGCCCCGAAAGCTGTGTCCCATACGTAAGTGTTTATCACGTCATCACTACTGTGTTCAAGGCCTGGTCAGCTGTGTTCACTGCTGTGTTCTACGTCAGCATTGATCAAGTCGCCGACGCTGTCTTCTACGTCAATATTTAACACGTCACGAACGCTGTGTTCTACGTCAACCTGTTTCACACCCCACTACTTTGAACCACGTCTGCCATTTCCACGTTACCACCACTGTGTTCTACGTTAACCTTACAATCTGCTTTGATCAAGAGATGTATGACTATGACATCAGAAGACCTCGATTCCTGCACCTTAACGCTGTCGTGTTAACTACACATTTGTATCAAGACGATTGATCCAGCTGGCATTTCAGTTTTAACATGGAACACCGATTAATCTCGGATCAATAGCATTCGTTTGTTTTCTGTAGAGATCCAGCAGGATACTCGTCGTTCAGTAGGTCGTGTAGAAATGATTAGTGGTTGTCGCGGAGGAGGACTCCGGTCGAGTCGTTGTGCTACACGAGTATTGTTAACATGCCGGCGACACTCCGTGAGCCTAATGCAAAACCGGAAGGAGTTCAAACAGCAATACAATATAAATAGTTTTACAGTCATACATTACTATCGTAATTATAAAAAAGTAAAAAGATAATTCTGTATGCATGATTCCCATGTAAATAATGTACTAGGTCGCCAGCACTATAAAGGACTGGTATGTTACGGAGTATCGATTTCTAGTTGTCGAGGACAGATCAGAAACTTGTGAGGTATCCTGAACTCTCCGTTATACTGATTGCATAATGGGAAAATACATTTACCTTCAGTTGCGTACAGCTCATGATAAAGTAGTCGGTTAACCCGGACACTTCGCCTTACAGAACAACATTTTAACAATAGAACGACATGTTTTATCTAAAATTGATAAGAAAGGATTTATAGAATATCTGTTAAAGACTATAGACTGAATATGGTATGCATCTATACTATTTTATAAGTGTATTGGTTGAGCTTTTATTTGATATACAAAAAAACAAAAACAAAAAAACATCGGATCATACGAAAGCGTCCAAAAACCACAATCAGAACTTATAATTGATAAAACATGGGCAAACTATGAACAAAGGAAAGATTTAAATGGAGTCTCCAATAAAAGTACAAGACCAGGTATTCTGGAAGAATAAGCGTCCTATGCTTCATCGACGACACCTTCCATGTAAATATTGGTGGTCATATCCAAATAAACGTGAAGTCCTCAAGTCGCCAAGTCATCTTTCTCAATCATAAGTACTGTAATCACACTCAATGCCTTTCATGTTCGTATCACATAAGGATACAAATATGTCTTCAAACTTGCTCATCGTTGTCATCAACCTGTATCTCTCAAATCGAACAAAATGCATCAAACAAGTTTTTCTTCCACTTCGTTTTAGGTCGTAAAGACCCAATATACGTAGCTCTCGGCAAAACTTGAAGCGAAAATCAAGCCTAATAACTTTTTATATTTTGAGATTTAGTTAAGATTAACTGATATCAGCAATATTCAAGATGAATTCTTACGCGGTTACCGGTACAGCACCAGTTGAAACTCGATATTTGTAAACACGAATCCATTTTGAACTGTCTTCTAACTTCGGCTTGTTGTTGAAGTGGGCCCCACCTGAATTATTTGCACTTCTTTGGATTTTTCTGTCAAAAGTTTCTTATCAGTTACTGCTCAGATTTACTTCGTGTTAGGCTTTTTTTGCATAGTTATCAACTGGATTTTTTTCAGAATTTTCAGAATCACGAAAAATTTCCTAAAGTTGCGTATATTGGGCCTCATTTTCGATTAATCAATGCACTTATTTCTATCTAGTTTTTAAAGAAAATCTACATATTCTATATTTTTAAATTTGTGGAGCTTTTTGCATTTTAAAATAAAATAAATGTTATCAACCCGGGCAATCTACATACTTTCAAAAATTTTATTTCGCATATTGTAATATAGTTCGTTAATACAGTACGATTTGCACAAAAGTGACAGTTATGTTATATAAGCAGTACTGTTTACAGTGCGTAATATCAGTCATATTCAATGTACATGTACAAAAATGACAGTTATGTTATATAAACATTACTGTTTACAGTGCGTAGTATCAGTAATATTCATCTTCCTATATCAACAAAACGTTGAAGTGACAAATGCCAACAGGGGGCATGTCGACACTATTAAACAACCATTAGTTTCTGAATCGTAGCACACTGGTTAATCAAAATACTAAACAGAAGTGGGTTTAAACAAGCAAATAATCCTTGTGTGGAGCAGTTGATCATCTCACGACAGCATGATAAACGACTGTTGTGTTTATAGCTATGTATCCACTCTTGTCGTAATCAATAGATGTAGTTATGTCTATAATTAAACGTGTTATCGTCAACAACACATAATTAAGACATAACTGCAATCGGGATATCGATCACGTGACATTCTTAAACGTAAAATACTCATCAAATAATCCCGTGATAAATGAGACTGTGGCTATGAAGGTAATTTATCGTGGAAAGGAGTTCAAGTTGACAATTTTGTAATTGCCGTACACAATGCAAAATATGGTCTTATAGCTTCATCCAATACCAAAAGTGATTACCATGGACGCCTCCAAAAACAACGGAGAAGAGTTAACCAGGTCAATAATCAAAGCTTATTCGCTAAAAACAGATTACCAATCTACACATATATTAGTCCCCAGGTCGGTTGTACAATGTAAAAACAAAAATACACTTCATCACCAAGCTGTGTTATTACAATTTAGCTTAACTAGGACTGAAAATGAAAGAGAGTTGCATAAATAAATTCGATGAAGCAGAGGACGCTTACTCTTTCGGAACACCTGGTCTTATTATATTTAATTTTTTTCAACAGTCTCCATGTAAATGTTTGTTTTGTTCATATTTTACTCTTATTTTAATCGATTTTGGCTTTGTTGAAGCTTTGGTATTCTCTGTTTTATTAATCAAGTGAATTTCGAGTATTGTTTGCTGAACGAAACAAAAATGAAGAGTTGATAATTTAAATTATTTGAAAAAAATTTGTGGTATCTTAAAACACTACGGTAATTTTCTATTTCTTTTATTATAATTAGATGTTTGAAATCAATTGACAGGATAATGGTAAAATCGAATTCCGGCACACTTCAATTAAATGAAACACGGTCCGTTTTAATCCCGCAAACATTGTTTCCAAACGTCGTTTTCCATTAGTCGCGCTAAATGGGATTTTGAACAGCTCCTACAGCGCAAAATTCCCAAAGCGGATATGATAAAGAGTGCTTCGAAAGGGAGATAATTACATTAGTTACTTTTCATTAGTGTCTATCACCACTGGGTACGGAGTGATGTTGTTTCCAATGTCGGATGATTGTAAATAGATTACGGTGGTGTTAACATCACAAACACGTGTAGGTGACTGTACGTATTAAGTCCGCACGTGATTTGAATCAATGATACTTTTACAAATAGGGCCCCAGACATATTGTTTGTGGGTTTTTTTCCCCTGGTATCTTTCACAACTTACTGGTCCAACTTCATTTTAGCGCAACTTTTCAAGTATCCATCCTGTTTCAAAAGTATTATTAAAAAGACACACACGAGAATAGTATCTTTATAATTTAGAATAGGACACAATGTATAGTCGAGTAACATATAATGCAGTTAACTTCCTTTCAAATCTTACTTGATGTGTTCCATTTGAGCGCAATTTACAATGTTTTCATCAAATTCATAAAATACAGTTCAAGAAATGACTTACAATAGTTATCCACTTTGAAGTATATCGAGGACTTATTATTGAGGGACATAGGTGTCTGTGAGGATTCGCAAAATAGGCAGTAAACTGGGTATATCGTGCTAGGAGATGTATAGCGATAAACGTTGGTGAGATAATTAAATTCGTGACCAGCTGTCCTCGCTAACTTACATGACTATATATGTCTATCGCACGCGAGTTATTAGTAATCTGTATCTCGGTAATAAACCAATCACAACATCTTCTGTACGGCACATTCCCTAGATGGCCGACACTACAACGAATGCAATTCCGAAATAATGAACTCGCATTGCATATTCATGAACAAATATCTAAACAGGAAAAAATGTCATAGTCATGGTGAAACGATTTCCAATCATAATAAGAACCCAAGTCAGAGAATACCAAAGCGTCAACAAAACAAAAATCTAAACTTAAATGTGACTAAGATATACATGGAGGGTGTCGTCGATGAAGCAGAAGACGCTTACTCTTCCGCAACACCTGGTCTTATTCTCTTGTGCTTTTACGAGAGTCTCCATGTTAATCTTTCCTTTGTTCATATTTTGTCTTTAGTTTAATCGAATTTGAGTTCAAATTTTGGTTTTGTTGACGCTTTGATATTCTCTGGGTTTTTTTAAATCGATTAATCTAGAGACAAAATATAAACAAAGAAAAAGTTTGAATGGAGACTCTGTAAAAGTACAAAAGAATACGACGAGGTGTTTCAGAAGAGTAAGCGTCTTCTGCTTGATGGTTAAAAGAGGATAATGTGCTGAAAATGGACACCAGATACAAAATCTACCAAGTTCCGCGGCTGTTCCGCGGAGCGCCTTACATACTTGTAGTAAATTTTGTTTTACCTATTTGTTGCTTCTTTCTGGTCTCTACGGCAATGTCTCTTTACAGTACATATCGTGGGTGTATTTTTCACAGAACCAAAATTACTTATACATACTTTAACTGTGAAAAACTACCGATAGTATCGCTGTTAAAGCTGTCATCAACACGTCTTACGTTATGAATGATTTCTGTAGATACGGGCCAATTTTTCACCGAAAATGTATCTGTAAATGCTTGCGAGCCGGAAACGAAAATTCACAAAGTTAACGTATCACAATAAGTGCGAGATATCCTTCCTCTCAAAGAATGTTTATTAGTAAAACGGATATTTCTTTAAAACTAAGATGTGTCAGAAAGCAACAGAAATGGTACTTGTGGTAAAATGTGTCATAAGCATAAATAATCAAAAGAATTGTTAAGTTTGGCATTATGTGATAATATAAAAAAAAAATCGAAATCTAAAAAAAGTGTCCTACATTGCCTGTTTTGTATTCATAGCACAGAAAGTCATTCTATCTTGTTGGGAATCAATTGGAACGCATTGCAGTTACCACACTTACAAAACAATGCAATTATTCAGACAACAAACCATCAATAAGCATTTGAATTGTGTTTTTTGTTCGCTCAAATTGTTTTATCGCCAACAAAACATTTAAGTGGCAGAAGTCTTTGACATAAAATCCTTAACAGTTGAACAATTTATTATATAAAGCAATACAGGAGAAACACAATTAGCAAAAAATACTGAAGTTTATCTCCGTTTGACTAAGGCTGAAACAATTATCGCTGGCACAGAAATTAAATCAAAACCTTTGGAATCACAATCAATGTCTTCACCTTGAAAATGAAATTAAGTTAACTCTGGGAGTACGTGAAGTCGAATGCGTGCAAATGAAGGAATCCGTATACTGTAATACATTTGTACGAACAGGAATCTGGCAGCAGACATATCACATAACAGTCAAATAGTTACTTGAAAACGTTGATCTATATGTTCGAATCAATTGAAGAAAACAAATTGTAAACTTTCCTAAATCATCTTTTTTTTTTTTAAATCGCTGTTAAAGAATAACTTTGTCGTTTGTTTTATGTTACACAGTGGTAGATAGATGTCTGTTTTGCTTGGGTGTGCGATATTACTGAAAATATTTGTAAACATTTTCTTCAGGTTGGAAAGTATAATTTGTTTGTCATTCACCGACTTGTACAAATTTTGCAACTGTTGTATGAATACGCTTTGTTGGTCATTAGTCTGATGAAGGTGTACAGGGTACATATCGTACTAGTCATCGAAACGTCACATAAACACATAATTTGGTTGGTTAAAATAAACGATACATAAAAAATACCGAAAATAGTTTCGTTGAATAGCAGCAAAACCAGAAGCATTAAATCAGGGTTTACAATTTAGCAGAACCCAAACACTCAACCCTAACTTAACTTCTCAACATATTAAAAATGGCATAGTGTGCTGTTAATTGCAAATGCATTAAATTATACACTTGTGGATATATAATCTTGGACAAATCACGGACCGTTTGAACAAAGGATACCAACTAAAGCTTCCCAAGCTCTCACTTTGAGGACATGACATTTACTTGGATATCACCTAGATTTGTATGATGGGTGTTGTTGATGAAGCTTCAGATGCCTTCCTTTCCAGAATACCTAGTCTTATTATCTTGATTTTATGCTTTTGCAACGTGTAAATCTTTCTAACTTTTTTCATTACGGTTCTGTTAACGCTTCGGTATTCTCAGACATGTTGCGTTATTGCAGTATATGTGCATTATTATGCCCAAAAAGGAAACATCGCGATTTATTTTTTTTTTAAAGTAAAACATCGCTTGAACAAAATTATATAACGGTATTTCTCAGGTGGTTCCCTTGTTACCACAAAAGGAAGAACAGAAACAAAATATCACAATGTGTTTAAAAAGAGGAAGCCATTTTGTTTTGATGTATGGGTTTCCTTCTAGCGTTCGGTACAAGCTATGTGTCACTGTGGTGGTCTCACGAGATTATAGCGAGAAGACCTTTAATGTTCCGCCTTGCAATTCTCAGATAGTATTACAATTCATCATTTGTATGTATCCCCGACCGCAATCATTTTCTATAGCATGTCATCCATGTAATTCAAATTGACTTTTATCTGAAGTCAATCTACACCACGATATTCTATCGGTGCAATAAATCGCATATATCTTATTCTATACAGAAAAAGTAATGTACATTTTGACAATACTATATTATTTTCGGGCTGATTTATAATTTTCAATTTAAAATGATGCAATGTTTTAGATTTATGTAGAAACATAAAACCGTGCAGTGCGAATAATATCTTGATAAAACATGAATTTATTCAAGCAATACAAAACATCGCATTTATCAAAGTCGGGATGTAAATGGACAACTACATTGTAACATGGTTACATCTACTTCTGTCAACAAAGGGATCTCAATTGTCGTTAAGGCAAAGCTATAATGACTAAACCGGGACAAGAGCAAGAATATACGAAAGTGCGCGAAAAACCCGTAATTGTAGCTTCCAACCGATAAAGAAATCAGAGAATTCCGAAGAGTCAACAAAACCATAATACGAAAATGCGGATGAAATAGAAACATATGGAAATGTTACAAGTACATTTGTAAATCCTTAAAACACAAGAGGGTTTCCGGAGTAAGAGGAGTTCCGGAGGATAAAGCACATTCTGCTTGCAATAACACTTACTCTATCAATAAACATCAAAACAACAACAGTAATGACAGTCCCGTTTTACCGACAGCATTTCTATTTGGTTTGATTTTGGTTTGATTTGGTTTGTTTATTTAACGTCCTATTAACAGCCAGGGTTATTTATGCACGTGCTAGGTGTAGGAATGCCGGATTACCCGGAGAAAGACCACCGACCTACGGTTAGTACCTGACAACTGCTCACGTGGGATTCGAACTCGCAACCCAGAGGTGGAGGGCTAGTGGTAGAATGTCGGAACACCTTAACCACTCGGCCACCGCGGCCCAGAGGTGGAGGGCTAGTGGTAGAATGTCGGAACACCTTAACTACTCGGCCAACGCGGCCCTACACCATTTCTTATCATTTGATGCATCGACAATAACAATAATTGCGCTTCTTCTTCGTAGTTATTTTCGCGTGTGTTTCTGGTTGAATTCTTTGGAAATTGTTTCTCAAGAAAGATTTTGTTTTCTTCCATTGGAAATTCATATGAGTTGATCGTTGACCATGACGACAAATATAAGAGTTTAACCCGAGTTTTGTGTTAACAATTGTGACTAACAATTTTACCTGACTGTTTTTGACCATGGCGACGGATTAAGTGATTAATATGAGTTCTTACAACAATTATCTTCATTCAAATGTTGTCTACGACAATCACTTTGAATGTTTTATTTGTCAAAAAGTAGGCCCACAGTCATACATACTGGCATATTAATTTATATTCTGACATTTTCGAGATTACAACAAAGATAATAATATCTTGTTTTTATATTCCATTGCAGATGTCATCATATTTATTATTTATTTTTTCTGTATTCAATAATAGTTTTGATATTTGATCGTACCAATTTCAATGAAGGTTGATGTTTCCGATATTATAAAACATGGCCTTGGGCGTTCTTTGTGCAGTCCTTGATTTGATGCTTCGTGTGACGTTTGACGCACGTTATGACAATGGTGGTTATATTGATCTTTAAACCACGATAATGTGTTATAATATGGAGTTCGTTAATTTTTTTCAAAACTAAATCTTTATGAACCAAGCATATTTTAGAATATTTATTTTAACATAAATACATTATCTATATTGACATCAGCTAAGCAGAGGTTTGGATAACACTTTTAATATTGATACCATCCTTATGAAATGCAAATAAGTGTAGTTTTAATTATTTTCTCATTTACATCGTAAATAAGTATTTTTAATGACTCTTTGGTAACAAATCATTATGTTAATTGATTCCTTAAAACCTGGCCTTGGGGTTTGTATGATCCTTAAATGTTATTCAATACATCGTCGTTTTCAATTTCCGAGCTAAAGCTAATCGGGTTGTGTATGGACTCTGTCGTACACGGAAGAGTAATTTGTTAGACTCTGTCATAGATTATTTCGTTATGATTTTAGTTTCCGGTATCGGTCTTTAAGAGGCGCAATGGTCTAAAGGTACAACGCCAGGCTTGTGATCGAAGGGTTGCAAGTTTGAGTCCCGGTCACGACACTTGTTTTGTGTCCTTGTGCAAGATATTTTACTCTGCTTGTTCCAGTCTACTCAGCTGTAAATGAGTACGTAGTTGAACAGTGCTAAACATTTTAGAACGCTAGCTGTAAGCGCCGAAATGGCAGCACTGGTTGTTTGCTCTCCAGGATGTTAATAACGATATTGGCTGGTTGGTAAGGTCCTATCACCATGGAAAACTGCTTTGAGTTATGATAAAGCGGTATTTAAATATCTGAAATCATTATTATTTTAAATATTGTAGAAAAAAATCAGAGAATACCGAGCAAAATAATAATCAGAACGCAAATTCGATAAAACTAAGGGCAAAATATGAACAAACATTTATATGGTTAACATTGAGAAAGAAAATAATACCAGGTATTCCGGAAGAGTAAGCGTCTCCTGCTACATTGACGATACCCACTATTTAAATATTGGTTACATCCAAGTAAAGAATTAACAAACTGACAAAAAGACAACATAATTTTATTTCGACGTTCTCCGCCTTTAGGAGAGGATAACCATATCATATATGCCCTTTTGTCAGTTAGTAGTATGGTTCCTTCATCCTATTACGGATTCGAAATGAGAGGCAGGTGGTAGTCGGATAATGTGTGTTAACATGAGGTCATATTGACAAAATGGTGTTTAACCCTTCCCAACACTGACCCCCATAGATGCATTTTAAAATTATTTTACATGTAGGGGATCAATGATGTTTAAAAGTTTAGTATTAATTAGGAGCATCAATAGTATAATTTTAGTCAAATCAACAGTTTTGCAAAAAGAGCAAAAAAACAAAAAACAAAAAGAGATTAACATGCATCAAGATAAATAACTGAAGTAATTGCAATCAATATCATAGCTAATTGTATCGACGGTAAACTTTCTACATTCTACTATATAGTTGATGTAATAAACGCAACTGCCGAACAGGATTTGATAGTTAAAAGGTACCAACTTAGTAATATATCTCTCTTGGGAATTATGCTTCATTCTTATTTTGAGGACCTGTCATTTACTTGAATGTAATCATCATTTACCTGTCGAGTTTCGCCAATGAAGAAGAAGACGCTTACTCTTCCAGAACATACTGATCTCAAATCTTGTTCTTTTGCGTCCAAATCTTTCCGTTGTTCATATTTTGCCCCTAATTTCGTTATTTTGAATTCAGATTATGGTTTTTTGGCGCTTTAGTTTACTCCGATGTTTTCCTAGTGAACAATTTCTATGTCAAATGGCATGTTTTATCCTGATATGGTAGTAAAAGATAAATACATATACTATTAATCAAAAAGGAACACCACCTTTGATTCCTACTTTAAGGACTTGATGTTTACTTTGATGTGACCAACATGGGTCTCCATGTAAATCTTTCCTTTGTTCATATTTTGCCTCTAATTTGATCAATTTTGATTTCGGATTATGGTTTTGTTGACGCTTTGGTATTGTTTTTCTGCTTCTACATTAGTTTAGAAATATTGGATTCCAATCTTTTGGCCCCTACCATCACTGAAGAGTCCTGGGAGGACGAAACAGCTGTACGATGCTGTTGTTTTCGGCATACTGTATCTATTACTAAATGTATAAGGTGCATGTTACGTCATCTTTTAAAGAAACATGTATGTCAGTTTCGTATCGCCGTTTCCTTATGATGCTAAATGTGACAGTTTTTATTGTTATATCGTCTCATTGCTTATTTATTACAAATATGGACTTGAAATACGATTTGCGTCTTAATGCTGTGTTTTATTTTGAGCAATGGAACATCATGTAGTTGCTTCCTTATCAGTAGCCTATACACAGCGGCTGTGGTGTGTTATTGAGAGTGATCGGCTAGACAGATCCACAACACAGCCATACTCATGTAGAGTGCCGTCATGTTTCTAAAAACGACGACGAGCTATATAGAGAACTGTTAAAACAGGATAAATGCCCGATACCGCTACAGACCGTTGTGCAAGTAAACATGTATATGATCTATTTTTAGCGCTGTGTATTCCTAATTTAGTTTTCATTATAAACATCACCAGACAGTGCTTCCGACAAACAGCGGTGGGAGGTCAGATAAGGTACTTCCTTGTTTGTTTGTAAACATGTCGTCACTGTCTGTCTGTACATATCCATGTTTATGTGACTTAATTATCGACGTCAATGTGACCATAACTATCGATGTTTGTCCTTAAAAATATCGATATAACCGTAATATTGATGTTTATGTGACCTTGATGAGGTTGTACGACCTTGATATGGATATCTTTGGGACCTAATTACCGAGGTCAACGTCCCCTACATGCCAATGTCTATGGGACCTAAATACCCATGTATATGTTACAAATGTACCTAAGTACCGAAGTTTGTCTGACCTACATATTCATGTATATGTGACCCAAATGCAAGTATTTCTAATGCATTACTTCCTAGTAGGTTACGAAAACCAACTTAAATATAAACAAATACATATCAACAGAGTATTAGATATATCCAGAATGCCCCCTTTGCTAGTCCCTTCAGGAATACCTCCCCCATGGCTAGCCTCTTCACAACTACCTCCCTGTAGCTACATGAAGCACCTCTACCACTGCCTCCCCCGTGGCTAGCCCTACACGACTTCCTCCCACGAGACTAGCCCCTTTACGACTGCCTCCCCCTGGCTAGCCCCTTCACGACTCCCCCCCCCCCCCCCACGTGGCTAGCCCCTTTAAGACTGCCTCCCCCTGCCTAGCCCCGTCATGACTGTATGGCTCTGTGTTTAGAAGCGACACGCCATTGTAACCTTAAGTGTGGTATAAAGCTAACAACCACTCGTGTATCAACAAACAGAATCGTTTTACATCAATTACGCGATATTACTTAATTAGACATTAAATCACTATTAAGTATCCTTCATAATTTTAGAGCTGGGAGAAAACGTCAATTGACTCGGGCCATAAACTGCTGTTTTATCTTCCATGCAGAAGAGTTCTCTGCATTTCTCCGTGAGTTTAATGGCTACCGTTATCGTGGCTTCTCGTAGTTCTGTTTTTCTCTCGTGATGTATTTACATGTCGGGACGGACTACTTTTCGTGTTCATTTTCACTTGTTTATATCGCCTGAACGTTTGAAACGTTCATGTATCCTATCATGGGGTGGCTTTGGGGGGTTTGGGTTTTGGGGGAGAATACCGAAGCGTCAACTAAAATCATAATCCGAACTCAAAATCGATTCAGCTAGAGGCAAATTATTGGAAAAAAGTTGACATGGAAACACTTGTAAAAGTACCAGAAAAAGAGAAAAGGACTCGGTGTTCCGGAAGAATAAGCGTATCCTGCTTCATCGACGACACCCGCCATGTAAACATCAATCCTCGAAATGAGAACTGAGTCATCATTGTCAATAACAACAATTAAGCAAACTAATGAGCATACTCAAAGACGTCTATCTTCATATCACACAGAGATACAAAATATTTTTCAGTGAGACAAAGATGTTGACCATAAAACTTGTTCATTGTTCTGATCAACCTGTATCCCTCAAATCCCTGTGTTTAGGAATTGTTTCAGTTCCAACTACGTGATTGGCATTCAAAATAAGGTAAAGGATGGGCGAACGTTTTCACAGCTTGTCCCCGTTTAGATTTGTATAGATAACAGTTGATGACAAATCCTTAAAATAGCAATAAATGATCATTCATATCGTAAACATTCCAACAGGAATAAAGAACAGGATGAATGAAAAAAACAGCATGACTATGCATGGGTTTGAATTGTCTTTGTGCTTTTTTCGTATGGCATATGCATAAATATAGACAGAATAATAGAAAAGTTCGTTTGAAAGAAAGTATTTGCTATATTCGTACCAAGTTCTCTGGTTACAGTTTTCTGTCTTGTTCTCGTCCCTGTCGTCTTATTTCCTAGCAATAGATTCCCTCTTCCAATTCAGTTACACTGTCTTCTTTTGCTCTTGTCACTTTTTCGGTATGGGTTTCCGTACTAAGTCTTCCATTGAAATCCCAATATCAGTTATCGTTTTCCTTCTCTCCCTTCTCAAAATAAATTAGAGAATACGGAAGCGTTAAATCATAATCCGAACTCAAAATCGATTAAACCAGGAGCAAATTGTGAAGAAAGGAAAGATTTACGTGGATAACCTTGTAAAAGTACAACAGAATAAGACCAGGTGTTCCGGATGCGTACATGTAAGCGTCTTCAAAAGCTGCTTTTATACAATACCAAGCCGCTTACTGTGTTATTCTCCTAGCGTAAGGGGTTTCCTGTTCTTCCCGAATAAGATAGGTCTATGTCGTGTTAAAAAGCCAATAAAAGCCTTAAACCTCACTATTGGATTGTTGTGCTCCCGAAAAAAAAAAAAAAACTGAGTCGAACCTGACCCCTTCTAGCCCTTCATTTCCTATACACCTCCTATTTTATCCTTTATCAACAAATGATATCTTTCCGGGTAAAGAAGGCCGGGGGAGTTATGTGCTATACTGATACCCTAAGGCTAGGACTGTATATTTTTAATGACACAGTAGCCTCCCTGTGTTATGACGTTATATGTCATTAAACATGCAATATATCTGATCGGGCTGGCTAGCAGTAGATGTGGTATGGATACTCAGAATGTCAATAAGTACTCGTTATCAAACAGGTCGATAATCCCCATACTCCGTCTAGTAAAAGATACAGCAATCGTATATGCTGATCCTGAGTATTAATCACCGAAACAAAATTTAAGCATGGAAATATTTGTAACGTGAATATACAACTTCAGTAAAGTATAGGAATAATTAGTTTTGGTTCATGTTCATTTGGTTATTTGTCCTTTGTCCATGTTATTTGTCAATCGCAAATATGAACACCAAGACATGTTTACATGGATGTGACAAAGATGTACATGACGTGTGTCGTCGATGAAGCAGAACGCTTACTCTTCCGAAACACCTGGTCTTATTCGCTTGTGCTTTTACGAGTGTTCTCATGTAAATTTTCCTTTGTATCTATTTTGCCATTAGTTAAATCGATTTTGAGTTCGTATTATGGTTTTGTTGACGCATTGGTATTCTCTGATTTTTTTTCCTAACAATATTTAAGACAATACCTCCATCTATGTAATACGAGTTGATTTACTGACATGTCACAGACACCTGACACCCTATAGAAACTGTGTACTAATAACAGGCAACGCAGCCATAACGCTTAGCATCATCTCTGATCGATTCAAAATAATCATTTACAAAAAAAACTCAAAGAATACCAAAGCGTGGACAAAACCGCTATCCAAATTCAATTCTCGATGAAACTAGTAACAAAATAGAAACAAAGGAAATATTATAAAATGTTCTTATTTTGTCCCTATTTGAATCGATTTAGGGTTCAGATGAGGCGACACCAAGGTTCTGAGGTTGTACATAAGGATTTGTATCGGGGTGAAACTAAAAAAACACCACACTCAAGGGAAGATACTGAATCAGACATTGAAAAGAAAAGAAAAAGTGGATTAAACGCTTCGGTATTCTTTGATTTCTTTGTCATTATTTTATTGTAAAAGATGACACATGCACGTGCTGCACCTTTTAAATTTAGTAATAGATACAGTATGCCGAAAAAAGGAATTTAACTGCACCATACAGCTGTTTCGTACTCCTAAGACTCTTCAGTGATGCTAGGGGACAAAAGGTGGGAATCCAAAATTTCTAAACTAATGTAGAAGCAGAAGGGTCAGGTGCGTAAAACCCCTTTAATTTAAGAACTTAAAAGTAAAATTAAATTAGTTCTGTTTAATTTCAAATCGTGAACTACGAAAATGTGTATATTAAAAGCCCTCTTCATTCAGAAATGTGTCAAAATAGATTGCAAAACATGTAACTGGTACATTAAGACCATATAGTAATTGTATAGATACACTAACTATTTACGTTATTCGCACGACCACAACCCCTAATAACGTTACCATTAGAAGAACGCTTTTATAAAACACGAACATCATACTTGCTATATATCATTCAATACAATTGTACTTATTACATATACCAACCAAAGTTATCTCGATTACGTTTTGTTTATATTGAATGTTTATGAATCATTTCTGACAGACGTCAGTAATTAGCTACATTAATGAAATGGTACTGCAGCATTTATCGTACAACATTTAAGTAATTTATAACTTCAAAATGGCTAAAAGAGCACTAAAGATCCATCAAAGATATATAGGAGTGGCCAACCAGACCTAGACTCCCTGTTTCAGTGATAAAGAGGGGATTTTGGATTCCGTCTGGATTGTATTTGTAACAATTCAATGCTACAAGCTAGTACCCATGTTGATGGTTCTCTCACTATACAACATTGCATGTTAATGTAAGATTTCTTACCATTTGATTTTGTATGAGCTAATCGCAACTCTCAACATCAAATAATTTATTTTCTTCTTTCTTTTGTTACCCGATAAGTTTTATTTTCATAGATCAAGTTTCAATACAATATACAATATATCATGTAAGAGGGCTCTCTTTCGCCGTACATTCATTCATTCATTCAATCATTCATTCATTGCTTTATTCATTCATGTCTTTTTTAGGTATTTCATTAATGTATATAATATATTAGATTCACTCTAACATTAATGTGATGTGATAAGTTAACATGAATGCAAGAATAGTGATTTCCTTTTAAACATATGCACACATCCATTCTCTTACTTAATATTTCGTTTGATAAAACAGCGAACATAAAATATTTGCTATTATGAAAGTATATAAATTTCAATCGTTTATTTTCAATGTGCGTTAGAATATGAATTTAAATCGTTTATTATTAATGTGCTTTCGTTTTATTTCCTCTACACAAATCGTTTATTTTCAATGTGCTTCCGTTTGATTTTCTCCACAAATGTGATGTCCCAAATTTGACCTCAATACGTTGAATATTGAGCAAATGAGGGTATAACGACTGCATTGTGAATGTTAAGTCAATATTTGTTTTCGTTAATGTTAACGGGTTTGTGCTTTTAAAGGTTTCATACAACGGAGTGTTTTATCGTTCCGATGTTGTACTGTGTTTTGCTCGTCGCAAGTTAATGCTATATTACTGTCTAGTATTTAGCTAAAATAGAAGCATTTATATGTGCTCGCCACAGTGCGCCGGCGAGTTTTGTATGTATGATTCTAATTAGTTATATGTTCTTTTGTATAAAATGCTGTTTGTGATACTGTGCTGACACATTAGTTTTTTATGTGCTGTACCAACATTTGTATGTGCTGTAGCAACATTTTAACTATGTGCGGTACCAACATTTATTTTTTGTGCCGTACTGGGGGTTTTTTTGTGGTCTACGAACACTTTTTTTTTTGTGGTCTACGAACAGTTTTTTTTGTGCTGTACCAACAGTGTTCTCTTTGGTGAGTTACAGATTGTCTGTTTATATATATATACTGTTTTATACCTGTTTAATATTTCGGGACATGTTGCATTTTACAGTCTAGGAGAAGTATGTACAGCTATATGATGCAATTTAATTCATTTTTTTCGGCATATTGTATATATTACTAAATTTAAAAGGTGCAACATATGTGTGTGTTACGTCATCTTTACTGTATGTTTTTATCACTTATTTTACCGTATGTTTTTATTACTTATTTTACCGTATGTTTACAAGGTTTTCCTGGTTCTGTGTTTGTGAATATATTGCTATGTGTTTATCACAATAATCCCGGACTAAAACAAGTCGTACGGTTGGCCCTACAATATGTAACATGTATTGAACCGCTCCGCTTATCGATTCGTTCAGCACTCAGGTTTTAACATTGCATATGTCTTCCAGGCAAAGTCCATGTACTCAAAGCGCGATATCATGTACAGACAGCCATATGAAACTCAATGCGATCCTAAAATTAAGTTTTGAAAATCGTACTGTCATGGGGAAATGTTTCTAACCCTAGTTGCTGATTATTTGAGTAAATTAAACCGGACACAAAACAAAAACATTAATCCATTTCCATCGCAAAGCTGATGATGCAGACTGAAAGGCATTCATTATCTGTTTACCGTTAAATAATTAATTTGTAGTGTAGTGTACATTTATGTCTGTTTTATTTGATTCATAGGACTATAATGTGTGGTTCCTCTCAGAGCTTGTACACAATTGCTAAACAATGGATATTCCACAAAACCCCTTTTTATCACAATAGAACGACTCCTACATATTAACCGACTCCGGGTTGACATGTTGAAGTTTTAACTTACCAGTTTGGATATATAATTTGCATATGTCAAGTTGTGGTTATGAATATTGCAGTATTTTACAAAAACAAAACCTTCGAAGCAAATTATTTCATATATTTTGTATATTCAAAATGCAAGGGATCTCATTCGATATACATATCGTCGATCAACATTAATGTTTCAATTCTCACTTTGAGGGGGTGGCTTTTGCGTTGATGCTTTCTGGATCTACATGGCAGGTGCCGATGAAGCAGAATACGCTTACTCTCCCGGAGCACCTGGTCTTATTCGCTTTTTCTTTTACAAGGGTCCCAATGTGGATCTTTCCTTTTTTGTCATATTCTGCACCTAATTTAATCGTTTTATACTTTTGTTGGGGCTTTGGTATTCTCTGGGTATTTTTTATCTAGAAGAGTAATTAAATTTACATTATGTAAACGCCGCCTTTCAGAGGTGTTACAATTTATCGATACGTCATGAATCGCATCGTATATTTCCATCGAAGAATCGTGATATTCCCCGATAGTTTCGCGATACCTTATAATGTTAAAGTGACTACCAGTTCTGGGTCGTGAAAAAATATCGTTAATATTTCATACATTGAAATTGTTTTATCAAAATATTATTCAGAGTAGAAAACATATATTTTTGTTATACTTTATATAAAGAGATGTTTTAAAAAATGGAAAATCATGGTTTGAGGATTGTACAGAAAAATGTGACAAGTATTGGTATACGTATCGCATATATCGACCTTTGTATCGCGATATGAACCGTATCGTTACGACCTTGCGACACGTACATCTCTAGTTTTGTCCTCGTCTATCCTTGTATTGTTTTGTTCAAGGAAAAGCTGCCGATCCTACGTTGTCGATTGTATCGATATCGGTCAAAATAAAGAGAAAACCGACGCGTAACAAAAAATATAATATAAACTCAAAATCGATTATACAAGTGGCGAAATATGAACAAAGGGAAAGAATTATACGGAGACTCTGGAAAAAGTACAAGAGAATAATACCATGTGTTCAATGACGACACCCGCCGTATCAATCTGCGTCACGTGTAAGTAAAAAACGTTCTCAAAGTGAGAATGGAGGCATCATTCATTTTATTGTGCGATACATCATGACAAAGTTTCGGGAAATATACATCTGAGTGACACCAGCACCATATGTAGGAACTGTCATGACTGTCTCATAAGGAATCCAGGATACTGTATTTGACATTCACTACTTGATATACAGTGAACAATTCATAGTAAATTAGCTAGGTATTGAAACAGCTGGAATTCATGTCATTATTATGACTAACTGTTACAGTTGTACAACATGTTGTCAGCGTCGACCTGTCTGTACCATACAGACAGGCAAGTTTTGTTTGTGTTTAACGTCCTCTTGTCATAGAGTACATGCTAAGTTTGTTTGTGCTTTTCGCCCTTTTAACAGATAAGGTCATGTAAGGACGTGCCAGGTTTGTTTGTGTTTTTCGTCCTATTAACAGCTATGGTCATTTAAGGACGTGCCAGGTCTGTTTGTGTTTTTCGTCCTATTAACTGCTATGGTCATTTAAGGACGTGCCAGGTTTGTTTGTGTTTTTCGTCCAATTAACAGCTATGGTCATTTAAGGACGTGTCAGGTTTGTTTGTGTTTTTCGTCCTGTTACCAGCTATGGTCATTTAAGGACGTGTCAAGTTTGTTTGTGTTTTTCGTCCTATAAACAGCTATGGTCATTTAAGGACGTGTCAGGTTTGTTTGTGTTTTTCGTCCTATAAACAGCTATGGTCATTTAAGGACGTGTCAAGTTTGTTTGTGTTTTTCGTCCTATTAACAGCTATGGTCATTTAAGGACGCGTCAGGTTTTGATGGTTGCGGACAGACAAAATACCCGTAAAGCGCACCAAACTGCAGCGGGTACATGGCCACTGACCCAAAAGGGCCTCAAAATCAGGAAGTTTTATGCAAGCCCCGACTCCATTCCCAGTACCATTTAGAACCCCGCTTTGGATAATGTTACTGATGTGAAGAGCACATATATCCTAAATCAATCTTAACGTTTATAAAAACATGTCTTGAGAAGAGAATATATCTAAAGGTGGCAGACGTTGCTGGTTGATTTTGTTAGTTGGAGCCTCCATAGCCACAGGTATCTTATTTGAGTAGTGGCACGGTACATAATACACACATTTCCGTAGTACACGATTTTAAATAACAGTTCTCATTTATTTTCTAAATTCGTGAATTCAATGAGGTTCTATCACCCCGACCCTTTTGCTTCTACAATAATTTAGAAAATTTCGATTCCAACCTTTTAGCCCCTAACATCACTGGAGAGTCCTAGAAGAACGAAACAGCTGTATGATGCAGCAAAATTAATCGTTTCTGCATACTGTATCTATTACTAGATTTAAAAGGAGCAGCATATATATATGTGTGTTGTGCCATCTTTCATTTGATACATCAATATAATTCTAGAAGTATAGGATGCTTTAAAATTACTTCCGAAGAAAAAAAGTTTTTTATGGTGTTGGGGAGGTTCATTACAATAAAATACTATTTTACAGGATGTGAAATAGACAGGGAACAATCTCCCACACGGCCACCAGGTCAATAACTAGGTACACCGTATCGTAACAATGAGCGCCGGGTCTACCATTCAAACATCACCACAGACAGGTGTTTGTTTTTACATCACGCCATGTTTTCATATAAACAATGGACTAGATTCGAATTTCACAATCTGAAGACTTGGACGATTATGTTAGAGTAAAAGTCAATAGTGAAATGTCTGACAGAAAACCAGACACGAGCCGCTAAATACATGTACAACATAGTGCCATGCTCTTCGAACAACGCAGCGCGCATCGACTTAGATCCATCAATAAGTAAGCTAGCTAATTGTTGTGATAATTCCAACAAAACATGAAAAGTGGTGCAGTGTTCTTAAAGGTTTAAATATCAATTGTCTTTGAAGAAGATAATTAATTTAACTTGAAATATCACCGAGACCATCTGACATTCTCAATTCAATAACGTTTTTATCGCATTAATGTTCTGAGGAGAAACTGAGGTGCACAGTCATTGCTAATCACAATAGTGTTTTACTTGAATACTTTAAGATTATTGTGGTTAATCTTCAAGCAGACACGTCATACAATTTTAAGGTTCATGATCAGACTTTCAGTCAATATTATTTTGTATTGAAATAGTTTGTACAAACACCAGGGTGTTTACGAGAGTAGCTATGGTTTTACCTGTGTTTCTTTTGAAAATGGAACACTCTTGTATTCCCAAATTGCCTGCCAACTCTTCCTAATAAACCAAATTGTTGGTTTGTTTACAGAAAGAATAAGTAGAAACTTAAAAAAGCTATCTCAAAACAGGTAACAGGTACAAAATTATAACTTTCTATGAATAACCATATGACATTTACAAAGGTACTCCTATGCTTGAATTCCAAAAAACATTTTAGATTTTGACTTATACAGCCAGGTGTGATTACCGTAGTCGCTACGAAAAAAGCCCTGGGTTTAGAGGTAAAATAGATCTGAACTGAGATTTTTTGTCAGAAGTGTGGTCATGTACCTTAATAAGATTAGCTACTGTATTATGTTTGTAATGTATAGAATACGAATAAATTGATTTGATATGAGATAATTATAACATAAGAAAGTACTAGTTAACGATAGAGATATGTAGTCTGTCTTAATCCCGAATGCCTTATTACTGACTACACTAACCTAGTTATGTACCTTTTTAATAGCGTATATACAAGTCCAATATATTTAGATTACATATATATATTCTGATTCTTGACAAGTGGGAGGGGGTGAAATTTATTAAAACTATTGCAAGTTTAAGGGGCTTGTTAAAACGTAATGTCGCGTTTTAGGTAACTATACAGGAAAACGCCACTGAATCATGACGTCACGGTCGATTATCCTTGACTGTCGGGCAGGCTTAATCACGTGCAACATGAACCTACCTCACTCACAAATCGCCCAAGGCGCGTGTTCTGCGCGTGATGGTAGGGATCAGATACAACATGTAATTATGTCTATACGATCAGTCGGTAGTCATTAGGTTTTTTGCAAAAAATCACAATAATTATCATGCACCACTTATTTACGTCGAGCAATTGACCATGATATCATAATTATAATGTCATCACATTATAGTTTCCCATCGTGTAACACTGTCACTGTGTACAATGTGTAAATCTACCACATTCAGAAGGCATTCATATAGCTATGAATGTCATGTTACGATTTTTGACGTCATCATTATTATGATCGGCCGACTGTGGTGCGTTGGATGTACATTAGCTCTCCATAAATAAAGTCTGGCCTGTTCATTTTACGTTCACAAACGAAACTTGATGCTTCATAACAGTAGTTGATGATTTTTACGAGAAAACAAAATATTCATAACAATGCTATAATAACATACGTCTGATGGACTTTCAGATGGCAACTTTAGGCAATATTAATACCAACTGAAAGCCGATCAATATCTAAAAGCATATACGCATAACTTTGAACCAAACATAATGTTAACCGAATATCTCATAAACACGAATGGGATGACAGCAAAACAACTTAACACAACATTAACTGATTTTAAAGTTGAAGACAACTACTGGGTCACGCTAATATACCTGCTTAAAACATGAGTCTCATACATGTAAATCAGCGGGGACATAAATTGTATACGTTTTGTTAGAAATACATAAAGGACGGAATGACTGCTCTCCAGAGGAAAACTCTAGCACGTAGGTTGAGGTAAACAAACCAGTAAACTAGGAATTATAACCGTGATAGCATGGTACAGTTATACAATGGATTCCACTTAATATCACTCCTGTTTATATCACATTCCTCTTGATATCGTGTTTTTCCCAAACACCATTTTCCCTCTATATCATGTATTTTGAGGTGAATTCCTCTTGATATCATGTTTTTAACCACTCAAATAAAATATCCAGAAAGTGTGTCACTTCCATAAATTTCAGATACAACTTGTTCAAAGTAATGCATAGAAAATAAAAGATAAAAATAGCAAAAAAAAAAAATTGAAACGATATTATGTATATATAAAACATCACACATTCATATGTACATTGAATAGCTTACTTTTAGATATGGAGATTGGAAATGCACAAACTTTAGTGAAAACGATATGTTTCTATTAATGTCACATTCCAGTTAATATCATGTTTTTTTTCTGACAAATGCAACATGATATTAAGGGGAATGCACTATTTGTAGACAATCCTATACTTATATTAAGCTGGTCGTCAAGCTACCCCTACTGATACAGGTGTACGATAATCGAATATTCCATCTGTTTTGATACAATGTACTAATCCACTGTAAAATCCCTTGGTGTACATATTTGACCTGTATGTTTTTAACCATACAACAACAATCATTTAATTACATGTTTGTATCGTCAATAAGATAATTAATTTTGGTCTCCCAAGTCCCCGGTCTAATAATTACGTGGCAATGTGTCGTTACATATTTACATTTCATGTCATTATCACAATACGGTAATGATAACGGGGAGTTTCCGAACTCATTTCCATAACACGTTCATTATATACCTACAAGTATATCTACTGAATATAAATATAATTTCCGTATGGCCGGTGAGAGCAACGGTGCAGTCCGGAAATATTCCGGAACGGTATCGACCGGATTTTAGAACATCTAAAGGAGATCCGGCTAATAAACCATTGAACGGTTACCCATTGAACAGGACATACAATGTTCACCTGTACAGACGTACACAAGTGCGAGGTTACTCATCACTTATCATCCGTAACAAGGCCATTATCATTGTCACGCATTACTGATTTTTTCAACTTGTGACCAGAAATGTATCGTGAAAAATTTATGAATATTTGATGACACCGACTGTAATTATGGGGGGATGGTTTGGAATTATACGAGAACATTCATCGATTTTTTTTTTGTACGAAGCTTTTATTATCGTACGAACCTTAATCAGGGTCATTTATAATCACAACATGAGAAATAAACAAATGAAAATTTCTATTATATCTCTATACTATAACAATCAGAATACAATCATTTGATATATCTCCGAAATATATATATAAATATTCAGCAGATATATCAAATAGCTGCGTAAGGGTTGTACATGTACAATGCGATGCAAATATATATTGTTGAAGATTCATTATGCTCGGGTGAAATGATATTGGACTCTAGTTCTGTTAATGTTATTTTTACGCCTATTAACAGACAGTGTCATGTAAGGATGTGCCAGGTTTTGGAGGTGGAGAAAAACCGGAGTACCCGGAGAAAAACCACCGACCTACAGTCAGTATCTGATAATTGCCCCACGTTGGTTTCGAACTCGCAACCCAGAGGTGGAGGGCTAGTGGTAGAATGTCGGAACACCTTAACCACTCGACCACAGCGGCCCCTTAGACTCCGGTGTGACACAGTATGAAGAAGCAAATGTATGGGCAGTCGCTCATTTCACCTATTAAAGAAACATTCTACTGTGTCATGACATGGAGACTTGAGGCAATATCATACTATCCCATTATATTAAGCATGCATATCTGTTCCGACTAAATGTATGGACAAATCATTTCATCTTAGCATTAAGGGGGTACCCTATTATGGTTGGTGTTACGTCCAATTAACAGCTACATGTAATGTTATTTTAGGACTGGTCATATTATGATTATAATAGTGATGAAATATCTTACTGTCCTAACGCATCAGCGAAGACGTTCCACAAAAACGCAAGTAGGAAAACATTGTTGTTATTTAACAGTAAATAACATATAGAGGTCAAGCGGATTCTTTAATAAATCTTGAGTAATCCTAAAGCATTAGAAAACAAACTAAGGAAGATCACCAGGATTTTTTAATTCATTTTTTTAGTTTTTTTTTTCTCTCTCTCTCTCTCTTTTGGCAATTTAAAAGCTCTAAATAATACTGTATCAGGAATATTAATATGTTTTGTCGAATTCCATACTTCGAAGTTCGGTTTGTGTTAAGTAGTTTATCAGTTTCTCCACTAAAACGTCGAGGATAGGGCGCTATATCAAATGTTGTATATTATTATTATTATTTTAAGCACACGCGCTCTTCAGTGAAGCCATTTTTATGAACGCGCTGGGCTAATAGTCCGAAACGACTTAACCCAACAGATAAATAATTAACAGTTACATGTAGGATGAAAAAGTACAGGAACAGGGCGCTATCTAGAATCCCTGTATAAAGGAACACACTGACAGTTTTATAATACCGTAGTTATACATAAGGATCTGGTCGTGTCTCGCTCTATTAACTGATAACAAAGTAAACCGTTGGTAAGTCTTTGTATTAGTCATTAATATTGAAACAATGCTTATTTACGTAGCACGCGCAGTCATTAAAACGAAACATTAACTTTAATTACTTTAAAAATATTGCACACTGATAATTTGAACGATAAATCTATTGAACCCTCTGAGCTCTCCTTGGAAACTCCAATTTGTCTTTCTGACTAGCTGGTCCAGTTGCAACAGCAAGAACGATATCCACTTATCATGATTTATTCCTAATAACAGGGACTATAAGCAATGAACTTATTACGTCACTTCCGCATCCGGTTATGGTATTCCAAAATGTTAATTCTACTCGGCAACATCAATGAGAATCATTATAAAATGACCCAACCGAGTAAAAAGTTCTGCTGTTTTACATTTTTCTGTTACAGATCGGAGGTTTCTTTGCCTCTTGATCATAAATGAACTCCATCTACATGTACCAACGTCCGACAAAATTTTAAACTACAACGTACGTATATGACGAAAAAACATATTCGCATGGCATACGTACAGTGTATTGCCGTGTAAAACACAAGAACAATGCTTTAATTATAACGTAAACTTACGCCAGACACCTATTGCAGTTATTGCACTGCTATTGCAAAAGAAACCCATCTAACTAGACCAGGACTATCGTATACCCCAGATCATTACGTCGTAGCACACACATACACGCGCGCACGTTCGTTACAAACCATTTGTTAATTACTTGGCGCATTATCTATACGGTTGAACGCAAATGAGTTTATATGCATCCTCATTACGGACGTGCAGTGAGCAGAGAAAGTAGAATTACTATATATATAACTGTCATAGACCTTACTACGTAACGGTACGTACCGACATCTGTCGGCCAAGTAGATAATAAAGGCTAATTGAACTGACGAACATGTACTATTGTATCTACGGTAGAAATCTACATCAACTGAAAAACAGGATCGTAGAAATAACAGGACAATTATAGTAATATATATGAACACGATATAGACCAAAAAAAATCTTTATCATTTGCACATGCGTAATTTGTACATGTACATGTGTTGAAGTCCTTTAAAACAAAACAAAAATGTTTAAAAAAAATCATTGATAATATACGTAGGGATATTGTCACGTGATGTTAAAGGTGTATAAAGCACTGAAGTATTACATTGTCATGGTGACTTATTAACTAGATCTTACGGAACAGATCAGCAGCTTGCAGACAGCCCGGTACAGTGGAGGCGTTTACTGTTCAAAAAGTGATTTATTATGTGTGTCTTGTTAGATTGTTTATTTTTTATAGATCAGCTCGTGCAGATTGCAGGTCGATGTAGTCAAATATAAAGTGTTTTACCATAAAGGGTTCCGACCTGCTATACGTTAATAGCAGTGATTCCTGTCTACGCGTGCGTGCATTGTAAAGGCATTATCAGAACAACCTCGTCTCGGCACATTTATCTATATCTCGAACACCATTCATTGCTACAAAATTATTGGATATAATTTGTTAAAACACTTTGTTTCTTATCATATGACTACTGTGCACATTATTTAAAAAAGCTTACTTGCCAAAGGTTTAGTTTTAACAGTTGAACAGTTATTAGAGTAAAATATAGTTTCCTGAGGAATTTAAAACAAGATTGAAGCTTACGGAAAAATATTTCCCTCAAAAGTTTAACTAAAGTTTTTAGTAAAGCTGTCAAATATAAACAGTCTTTTGTAATAGTAATGAAAGATTTATTACCAAAAAGTAAAACGAAGAAAAGATAACGGCCGAGTAATGTCAGCTTTGAATATTATTGAACATTCTAAACATTTAAAACCTTTAAAATCTGTAAACCTTAATTCCAAATGAACGGGTGGAATCGATAATCTCGTATTTGCCTAGCAATTTGAGATGTTCCATTTTGTTCGGAAAAACCAACAAAGCATTAAATAAATATTTGAAGATAATCTTTTGCAATAATGTCAGTACCATGAAGTGAAATATTTTTCGTATTTCTGTTGTCGAGATTTTTGCACAGTTATGAAGTAAAAATATAAAGGACCTCGCTGAGTGAAGCCGATACATTTGTTACGTTGGCTTTAGCTGAAAACAGCTCATGCACTTTTTCACGATAAACCGAAATATTGTACATGAAGCAACATTTTTGCAAACGATAAGGCCAGTAAAGAAAGCAAATTATCAGATTGATTCAGACTATTCTATCCCCTCGATTAATATTAAGAACGTTTGTTAAATCAAAGAGAACCCTGAGTTCGATTAATATTGAAGAACGTTTGTTAAATCAAAGAGAACAAGTTATAGATAGCTTTATTCCAGCGTCTGGATTGCTACGTGTCTAAGACATGTCGCCTACCAAATAAAAGGTGGAACACTCAGCGTCAAGACTCTTGTTTAAAACATCGAGCACACGGCTGCCTGAACCACCTTTGACAGTTTTAGTGAATTATACTGGGTTGTTTTTAGCCGCTGGCGTAGGTATTTTATCTCAGATATATATATAACATTCATCCCGGTGACATTTAGCGTCACAGATGCAGTAAGCCCGCCAGTAGGTGTATCTAGTCGTAAAACAATTATAAAATAAAATATATATAACTTATATTAATCACTCTTGTTGGCCCGGATGTAAGCGCGCGAGGGGTCTTATTGTGGGAGGAAACCCAAAGTACTCGGAGAAATCTAACATGTATCATGGTCGGGCATGGTCGATGGGGAAATCGAACCCCAGTCGCATTAATAGGTGAAAGACAGGTGCGCTATATCCTCTGCGCCAACTGGTCACCCTAAAAGTCAGTTTACAATGTATATCTATTGAGCAGGATTTATTATACTGGTCACCCTAAAAGTCAGTTTACAATGTACTGGTCACCCTAAAAGTCAGTTTACAATGTACATCTATAGAGCAGGATATATTATATCTGTACAAGTACGCTATATTTGTACAATTCAATGTTGTGAACTAATAATTATTATACCAAAAAAAAAATACATGTATATGTAACGATACATGTATATGTAACGATGATTGTTTCAACATTTTAACCGATTTTGTTTTCAAACAGTTATGATATGATGCTTTCAACATTCCAAACTAGGATACAAAAATAGAATAATGTTTCGAGGTGTCGAGAATGCATCGTTAAACCTGCTACATGTAATGTATGAAAATACCGGCTACGTTTAAACAATATTCTCCATTTCTAGATATCTAAATGTCAGCATCTCAGTCTATTCAGCCTCCTTGGTGATGGCCATAGTGAAAAGTCACATGTGCAGAGAGCTGTTCCGACCAGACTAATGGCATGTACGGGTTTATCGCTAAACGTTATAGCCGATATGGTTCGGATTACGGGGGTATATGACTTGGTAAAACCTCTAGCTGTCGCCTCTCGTACAGAAACCGGAATATAATGTGCGGCAATGTTTTTGTGAGTGTAAATGTACACCTATGGCATTTTGTCAGAACGTTCGGAGCAACATTCCCGGGGGGCGGGACATTTTGGCTGTACGTGTATGAATGGATGACCAAATCCTTTATCGTTAGGGAAGGTTTCCAAAGCAAAAATCTAATTTGAGCAAATACAAATAAAGTCTCAGAAGGAGGAAGGCTTACGACTTTTAACAGTCGCCAACATGTCGTTAGTGACGGGTAACAGCCATGTATAATAGGTGTTCATATCGGGGATGTCGGACCAGTGTTTGCATTGTTTCGTTTTAGTCTAATTAGAAATCTGATGCAGAATCCGCAGTGGCCATCAGGACCCATATCAAATAGGATTTGCATTAGGCTTTATTTAATGATTTTCCCAGACAACAGAATATGAATGATTTGTATATCGTATATGGCAGCTTTCGCGGTGTGCTTACTTTCTCATCCACATGCAGTGTATATGGCCAGCAGAGGTCAGTTTCACCTTTTTCTTCGGTGTTAAGTCAAGGACGATGAAATGTGCATGTCATTTTAAGTATAATCTTAATATCATATCGGTTATATTGGATAAGAGTCAGGCAGTCACCAGTAATCACCACATAGGACCCTAGCTGTTGCGAGTACGTTATGCTCGAACGAAAACGTGCATACGGTCATTGCATGTGAAGTTCGCACCTGCGTTTTGTATATTATACATAAACACGTCATTACAATACTACATAAGCAATTTGTATATCTATTGTAGATGCAGAAACAATATAAACTGCAGGCATAGAAAACGTTTCCGATGATAACTATACGTCATTATATGTCAACGGATACTTTCTACATTAATAAGTTTCTCGCAGAAACTGCACGTACATTGCAGGTTTCAATGACAACCCTGACGCTTTCTTGAAGACCTACAGCTGGCAGACTCACTCGGGGGCATGTTGCCAACACGGGCAGTGTCAGGGCGCCATTTACATCGTTGACAGATGACAAGCGTTGGGAGACTGTAACTTGTTCTGTTCCATCGCGTCTTGGTTAGGTTAAGTCGCGTTGGATGGGTCTCACGTGCGCGCGAGCGTTGATGTGAAACTGAACTAAAGTGTAAGACTGATCCTATTAAATTGTCTGGAGGAATAACAAAACAGACATCAGATTTACAAAATTGAAGATAATTGAACACTAGTTGTCAGTAAGTAGTGCAGTTTTTTTCTCTCGTTAGAATAACACTGATCCGTGTAAGAAAGCTTACACATTCTTCTATCTTCTATTATTAAATCATGAGCATTTTCTTCTTACATATATGTACAAGGTTACAAGTAAGTATTTTAGACATTTGAAAAAATTCACCGAACATGAAAACGTCGTGATAATGCTTCCCTTCTTTGAAACGCGGGTGGTGTGGCTACTTTATATATGTCCTTTTTTTAATTATATAGAGTTTACGTACATAACTCTCTACTATCTTAATAAAATTGATAAATAGTTGTTTTGTTTATCGTGAACTTGTATGCAAATCAGCCAGATCGACTGACCGCTATCCTCGCAAATGCAAACATGCTTAAGTGTTTTTCGTCGAAGTACACGTCGCCCTGGTACTCCGTTTACTGCAGATACTAACAGTTAACTATAGATCAATGCGTCCTACTTACAAAGACAAAAACAACCCACAGCCACTGAAGTAGTCGTTAACCAGAGAATACCCTAATTATTTACACGAAACAGTAAAGGTCTATTTTCAAACTGTCTTCAGCTTCTAAACAAATGCACGTCATATAACGGTTATTCCAACACTCTATTTCCAACTTGAACTTAACGCGAGGTTAAACATATATCTTGTTCATAAGTAGTACAGGATTGCTGGATATTTGTATATTTTAATTGTATAAAGGTATTTGTGTTGGCTAAAAGCCTCTACCACATAGTTTACAAAACGCACGTGCGCGCACTCAACCCGTAACGGCGCACTTGACATCGCCTTCTTCATGCCAACAAAGAGTTCCAACTCTTCTCGGTGTTACGGTTCCATCCCACTAACCTAAATAGCAAAATGACTAACAAAGACGGAAAAGGATAAAACTGAAAAATGAAAATCTGTACTTACGGGTCCCGTCGAACCGGGTTGCTATGGTATCCAAAAATGTATTTTGTTGAGCTAAGAATCCTTTCCGGTTCGTCATCCTCGAAATATTGCACTACACCGAATATAAACAAACGCACGTGCTTTTCACTAAAGCACACAACATTTTGTAAGGTAAAGGTTGACGACAATAATAAATTCCTCTACCGATGTAATCTCTGTGCCACAAAAAGCACTGATTTAAAACAAACTACGGTGATTCGTGTATTGGTGTTATTGTCGTGGACGACACGCGACGAAAACAAGGGTTGATGACATGTAGACACACGACGGTTTGGCGATGAGAGTCGTTGTCGTCTGCCTCGTCTGATTCCGTCATTGTTACGTCTCACGGCTACCATTGGCGAAAACACACTGTTTTGGTGTTAACAGATGAGCGCTGTGTTTCCCGACAATCGATGGCAGTCGTTTTTCCTGTCTTGATCACAGTGACGACTTTTTCAATTCATTTTGCCTCGTAACACACCAGCGTAGAGATACAACACACTCGTCCCTCTATTCCAGCGAGTGTGTCCCCGCGTTATGTGACAGCAGTAGGGAAGATGTATTGATTTCAATATCGAAATGGTATCGATCTCTCAGTGATCAGTCCACAGACAAGGATGAATGTCGCGCGCGCGCTCCACGCGCTTGAATTGATGATTGGAACCCCCGCGTGCCGCCGTATGACACTGTGTCCCAGCAATAACAGTTCTCACTCCGATACTGAGCCTAATTTTATTGATAACATTTTATCATTCGCTAATATCATATTATAGGGCCATGTTGCCAGGCGGCCCATCAGTCCACTGAACAACGCACTGTGTTGTCGTACAGGTTTTTTAACTGTCGAGGGCGGCCTGCAATTACTGCGAGAATAAAATCCCTGTATCAACGGTGTTGATCTTCTACAGCAAATATTGTCGTGACATCTCGTCTACCTGTGCTGGCTGCCGCTCCAGCGCACGACTTCGGAGGCTGATTCCAACATTCTCGGTTTTAATTGAACGTGTAGAAAATAATACATTTATTTATATACACGTCGTCTTCTATCCAAACTGACAAAAAGGTTATCACAACTTAACGTAGAATTGTAGAAATCTGTTCACAGTGTTATAAACAATTCATTATCGTTAATAGCTATTCATTTGTAGAAAAATGTCGGTCTATATACACGTAGAACGGATAGAGTATTTCTAAATGTCATCCTGAGTTTGAATTGATTTAGAATGAGGATGAAGATTAAATATTTTGAAATTTAAAGCTGACAAATCCGTTTAGACGAGCCTAAGACGATTACCATTAACCTGTTAGCCCTTCTATACTAGTGACCATATGCCAACACACACACGGGTTCTACCGTAAACTCAGGCTGACTCCGGCGGTACCGGCTTTTTTACATTCTCGTCCAAAACCGAACACTGCTCCCACAATTTGTTGAGGGCGTTCGCGGCGTAATGACTTAATTATACACGCGTGTATGCCGGGTAATGAAGGTGGATGGGGAGAAACGAGTTCATATTCGTTAAGGTAATGAAGTCGGGGGAGGGTTTTTGACCCTCCCTGATGGTAGACATAATTAAGTTCAGGTATATATACATTGTAGCGAGTAGATCATTGTAAAGGCAGTTTACCCCCTTTTAATTAACTCCGTGTTATATTTGATATTACCAGACGTACAGTACGCCACTATGTACATTTAAAGGCCATGATGGCTATTAGCTTCCCGGGACTCATAGTTACTATCATTTTATCAAATACATCCGGGTTAATTACAAGTTAGTCCAAGTGTCACAGGGTCAAAGGTCATGTGGTAACGTATAGCTGACTATAGCAACCAACAATTCTAACAAAAAGCATTTCAGATTGCTATGCATCAATGGCTAATCTGTGTCGACCCTGACCTAAGTTCATTAGGGTTCAAGGTCACAGTGTTCCACATCTGTCACAGACTCCACCCCGTAAACAACTCCAGGGTTCAAGGCCCAAATACCAACGAGGAAATTCGATTCTGAATTCAGATTCCGTATGTTACTCAAACTTTAAACCCTGGAATATCACATTTATCCATAGTTTATATCGATGTATAGCATGCAAAACTGTGACAAAACTAGAGTTTCCGGAATTATCTTTAAACAGATCTAAATCTGAATATTGGAAAGATCATCCATACAAATAAGTATCATACTCGCAAATATACTTAGGATATTATAATAATTATTGAAATAATATTTTAAGAAATTGTACAAACCAACATGTTTGATTTTAGATAAGGCGGAATTTCATTTTGAAGTTGGTCAACTTTAGATTGATTATTACCGAACGGTTGGAGATCACTAAGTATCTAGGTTAACCTGACTCCATTATATATGAGCGCTTATGTTTACAGGTTGTAGCTAGAATGTACCATCAGCAGTGTTTGAAAATCATACATTATTACATTTATCTGTAAACACTTTACGCACAAAAAGTTACAGATGTACAGTGTATATAAAATATAACCTTTTCCCCTAACATGTTTGGCATATCGGCTATGTCTGAAGATTTACTTGTACATACGAAACATACTAGTTAGAAGTTGGGGTCACCCCTGGATATGTCCATTATGTATATTAATTCTGTATAGTACCTACTTGGCTACAGAACACTGTCATGGGGCAAATGATGAAACAATAACTTACCCTTAAAGGCGGTCCCTACTTGACATAAATTCATGATGTATATTGTATGGTCACTCTTCGGATTGAACCCTCACCTTCCCTGACCCCGGACATAAGGTCGGTACTCCAGGGGGCACCCAGCGGTAACAACCACTACTAGCATTGGTCCCGGTAAAAAGAAAGTTTACTTTTATGTAAGGGCCTTGTTATCAATAACGAATACATCGTTATGTCTAATGAAATGTCTTTGAGGTGTACTACTGAACAGTTACGGATCACAGGTGCACGCGATTGTGGTTTTACGACTTCATTTGTACGTCACGGGCTCTCGCACGTGTGGGGATGACGAGCATTACAGTGATGAGTAAGGGAGGTATAAAGAGGAAGAAGATAAGGTTATGGGTACAAGGGAGGTATAAAAGTGGGGGAGGAGGTATAAAAAGGAGGCGAAAGGAGTGTTACCAAACCTAGGAGATGTAAGGGAGGTACATGTAATTATCGGAGGTTAGCAACTTAGCCCATTATATGGTCTTGGGTTAGGGAACAGCTAGTCTAGATACATGTACACTTTGTATATTATAGGGTATGGGAGGTAACCATGGGTTAGGGAGATACTTGGGGACAGCTAGCCTAGATACATGTATATTATAGGGTACGGGAGGTAACCATGGGTTAGGGAGATACTTGGGGAGAGCTAGCCTAGATACATGTATATTATAGGGCACGGGAGGTAACCATGGATTAGGGAGATACTTGGGGACAGCTAGCCTAGATACATGTATATTATAGGGTACGGGAGGTAACCATGGGTTAGGGAGATACTTTGGGACAGCTAGTCTAGATACATGTATATTATAGGGTACGGGAGATAACCATGGGTTAGGGAGGTACTTGGGGACAGCTAGCCTAGATACAGGTATATTATAGGGTACGGGAGGTAACCATGGGTTAGGGAGATACTTCGGGACAGTTAGTTTAGATAAATGTATATTATATAGATACGGGTTTGTAACCATGGATTAGGGAGATACTTGGGGAGAGCTAGCCTAGATACATGTATATTATAGGATACGGGAGATAACCATGGGTTAGGGAGATACTTGGGGACAGCTAGTCTAGATACATGTATATTATAGGGTACGGGAGGTAACCATGGGTTAGGGAGATACTTGGGGACAGCTAGTCTAGATACATGTATATTATATAGGGTACGGGAGGTAACCATGGGTTAGGGAGATACTTGGGGACAGCTAGTCTAGATACATGTATATTATAGGGTACGGGAGGTAACCATGGGTTAGGGAGATACTTGAGGACAGCTAGTCTAGATACATGTATATTATAGGGTACGGGAGGTAACCATGGGTTAGGGAGATACTTGGGGACAGCTAGTCTAGATACATGTATATTATATAGGGTACGGGAGGTAACCATGGGTTAGGGAGATACTTGGGGACAGCTAGTCTAGATACATGTATATTATATAGGTACTGGACGTAACCATGGGTTAGGGACATACTTAGGGACAGCTAGCCTAGATACATGTATATTATAGGGTACGGGAGGTAACCATGGGTTAGGGAGATACTTGGGGACAGCTAGTCTAGATACATGTATATTATAGATTACTGGAGGTAACCATGGGTTAGGGAGATACCCGGGGACAGCTAGTCTAGATACATGTATATTATAGAGTACGGGAGGTAACCATGGGTTAGGGAGATACTTGGGGACAGCTAGCCTAGATACATGTATATTATAGGGTAGGGGAGGTAACCATGGGTTAGGGAGATACTTGGGGACAGCTAGTCTAGATACAGGTATATTATAGGGTACGGGAGGTAACCATGGGTTAGGGAGATACTTGGGGACAGCTAGTCTAGATACATGTATATTATAGGGTACGGGAGGTAACCATGGGTTAGGGAGATACTTGGGGACAGCTAGCCTAGAAACATGTATATTATAGGGTACGGGAGGTAACCATGGGTTAGGGAGATACTTTGGGCCAGCTAGCCTAGATACATGTATATTATATAGGTACGGGAGGTAACCATGGGTTAGGGAGATACTTTGGGCCAGCTAGCCTAGATACATGTATATTATAGGGTACGGGAGGTAACCATGGGTTAGGGAGATACTTGGAGACAGCTAGCCTAGATACATGTATATTATATAGGTACTGGAGGTAACCATGGGTTAGGGAGATACTTGGGGACAGCTAGTCTAGATACATGTATATTATAGGGTACGGGAGGTAACCATGGGTTAGGGAGATACTTGGGGACAGCAAGCCTAGATACATGTATATTATAGAGTACGGGAGGTAACCATGGGTTAGGGAGATACTCGGGGACAGCTAGTCTAGATACATGTATATTATATAGGTACGGGAGGTAACCATGGGTTAGGGAGATACTTGGGGACAGCTAGCCTAGATACATGTATATTATAGATTACTGGAGGTAACCACGGGTTAGGGAGATACTTGGGGACAGCTAGTCTAGATACATGTATATTAAAGAGTACGGGAGGTAACCATGGGTTAGGGAGATACTTGGGGACAGCTAGTCTAGATACATGTATATTATAGAGTACGGGAGGTAACCATGGGTTAGGGAGATACTTGGGGACAGCTAGTCTAGATACATGTATATTATAGAGTACGGGAGGTAACCATGGGTTAGGGAGATACTTGGGGACAGCTAGCCTAGATACATGTATATTATATAGGTACGGGTGGTAACCATGGGTTAGGGAGATACTTGGGGACAGCTAGCCTAGATACAGGTATATTATAGAGTACGGGAGGTAACCATGGGTTAGGGAGATACTTGGGGACAGCTAGCCTAGATACATGTATATTATATAGGCACGGGAGATTACCATGGGTTAGGGAGATACTTGGGGACAGCTAGCCTAGATACATGTATAGTATAGGGTACGGGAGATAACCATGGGTTAGGGAGATACTTGGGGACAGCTAGTCTAGATACATGTATATTATATAGGTACGGGAGGTAACCATGGGTTAGGGAGATACTGGGGGACAGCTAGTCTAGATACATGTATATTATAGGGTACGGGAGGTAACCATGGGTTAGGGAGATACTTGGAGACAGCTAGCCTAGATACATGTATATTATAGGGTACGGGAGGTAACCATGAGATAGGGAGATACTTGGGGACAGCTAGTCTAGATACATGTATATTATAGGGTACGGGAGATAACCATGGGTTAGGGAGATACTCGGGGACAGCTAGCCTAGATACATGTATATTATAGGGTACGGGAGGTAACCATGGGTTAGGGAGATACTTGGGGACAGCTAGTCTAGATACATGTATATTATATAGGTACGGGAGGTAACCATGGGTTAGGGAGATACTTGGGGACAGCTAGCCTAGATACATGTATATTATATAGGTACGGGAGGTAACCATGGGTTAGGGAGATACTTGGGGACAGCTACCCTAGATACATGTATATTATAGGTACGGGAGATAACCATGGGTTAGGGAGATACTTGGGGACAGCTAGTCTAGATACATGTATATTATAGGGTACGGGAGATAACCATGGGTTAGGGAGATACTTGGGGACAGCTACCCTAGATACATGTATATTATAGGGTACGGGAGGTAACCATGGGTTAGGGAGATACTTGGGGACAGCTACCCTAGATACATGTATATTATAGGTACGGGAGATAACCATGGGTTAGGGAGATACTTGGGGACAGCTAGTCTAGATACATGTATATTATAGGGTACGGGAGATAACCATGGGTTAGGGAGATACTTGGGGACAGCTACCCTAGATACATGTATATTATAGGGTACGGGAGGTAACCATGGGTTAGGGAGATACTTGGGGACAGCTAGTCTAGATACATGTATATTATATAGGTACGGGAGGTAACCATGGGTTAGGGAGATACTTGGGGACAGCTAGTCTAGATACATGTATATTATATAGGTACGGGAGGTAACCATGGGTTAGGGAGATACTTGGGGACAGCTAGCCTGGATACATGTATATTATAGGGTCAGGAGGTAACCATGGATTAGGGAGATACTTGGGGAGCTAGCCTAGATACATGTATATTATATAGGTACGGGAGGTAACCATGGACTAGGGAGATACTTGGGGACAGCTAGCCTAGATACATGTATATTATAGGGTACGGGAGATAACCATGGGTTAGGGAGATACTTGGGGACAGCTAGCCTAGATACAGGTATATTATATAGGTACGGGAGATAACCATGGGTTAGGGAGATACTTGGGGACAGCTAGTCTAGATACATGTATATTACATAGGTACGGGAGATAACCATGGGTTAGGGAGATACTTGGGGACAGCTAGCCTAGATACAGGTATATAACATAGGTACGAGAGATAACCATGAAAGGTAATATAAGCTAGGATATATTTGGTAGTTTAAGCTGTGACACACCTCTCTAAATGATTGGTGAAAACACGACAATGGTTGACCAGTCAGGCTAGACTTCTTGAAGAGCACAAATATCTCGACAAGGTAATCTGAACGTAATTTAGGAAAAGAAGAAAACCAATTAACAGAACGCAAATGATCATGACGCCACAGATGTAAATTCGTGTACTGTAAACCAAGTTTCTTTTGCAACTATTAATTTTCGCGATTTCTCATCACAACTAGTTCGCGGCTAATACATTGTTTTCGATTTCTCGTCACAACTACATGTAGTTCGCGGCTAATACATTTTTTCGAATTTCTTAATACAACTTTTTCGCGGCTAATACATTGTTTTCGATTTCTCATCACAAGTAGTTCGCGACAACTAACTTTCGCATTTCTCATCACTGCACTGAAGTTCGCGGGTATTGACTTTCGCGAATTCCGTCACAGCCAGTTCGCAGCTAATACTTTTTTGGGATTTTTTATCAAAAGTAGTTCGCGGTTATCAACGTTCGCCATTTCTCATCATAAGTATTTGGCGATTACTAACTTTCTCGAATTCTCATCACAAGTAGGTCGCGGTTATTAACTTTCGCTATTTCTGATCACAAATTTTTCGCGTTTATGGACTTTTGCGATTTCTCATCCAAACCAGTTCGCGGCTAAAAACTTTTTGCAATTTTTCATCACAAGTAGTTCGTGGCTATTAGCTTTCGCGAATTTTCATCAAAACTAATTCGCCGAGATTGATGTACGAGAAACATATAAAGCCAGGACACTTCATCTTATAAAGTGAGTCACCCAAATAATATCTCGCGGTGATTGACTTTCGCAAATTTGTTTTGATCGTAAAATTCGCGTAAGTAAATATCACACGAAAGAAACTTGGTTTGCAGTTATGAACCGTGAATATGACAAATTTTCTGCTGATAAAAGTTCCCGTTGCAAAGTTAACAGCAGGCATGTGTTAAATGTATACACTGTACATGAGGTAACCAAGACGTAATGAAAAACAAAATGTCAAATAAATTTACAAATCTGACCTGTCCCTTCACGAATGGAAACAAAATATCATATCATGTCTTTAGATTAAATATTTCGTTTGACTCAGTTTAAAAAAAAATATATTAATTCCACCTTTTTCACAAAAATGCTACAATGTACCTGCGATTCACTGTTTTGGTGTTGTGATAACGCCGAGCGATCCTAATGCCACGAGGTGTTGTTCATTATTTCAATTTAACACGAGATACCAAACTAAAATCACGTGCCGTGTGAATTTCAAAGAACATTAAGATCATACTGGAGGCGGAATATGGGTCAAGTTTCAATGAATTGCATTTAGATCTATCGTTAAATACATTCAATCGATTGTTTCATCAAAGGAAAACAATCAGCTTGATAACTGTAGCGTGAAGTAAAGCATTAACTCCATTTCTGTAAAATACTACTCAAGTGTGTACAGAACACACACCATCTATACACTATCTATTTACAATTGCATTTTTTTCGCTAATTAAAACGCAACAGGTTGAGCTTATTGAATCAATTTCATTGATTATACACGTACAGTCAATGTTTATAATCAATTTGACATCTTTTTAATGTGCTGTCACGGCTAATGTCGACCGTTACCGCCACAGACAGTAGTACATTAAATACATGTTCACTATGACAACCTTACTGCATGTAAATAATGTATACTCCTGTTCAATTTCACTACAATCCTTCGCACCTGTTTGGATATAGGATGTTGGGTAGTGACTAGGTATTGCACGTGTAACTTAGTATCGATAAATATCACGTGGTTATTGGCAATTATCTGTCGTTGTGTTACGACAAGTTGATAACCATGCAAAAATAAGCCTAAAACGAAGTAAACCTGATAGGTAACTAACAAGAAACTTTTGACAGAAAAATCCAAAGAATTACAAATAATTCAGGTGGGACCCACTTCAACAACAAGCCGAAGTTAGAGGGACAGTTCAAAATGGACACGTGTATACAAATACCGTGTTTCAACTGCTGCTGTACCGGTAACCGCGTAAGAATTCACTTTGAATATTGCTGATATCAGTTTATCGTATTTACTATAAATATAAAAAAAAAATGATTAGGCTTGTTTTTCGTTTCAAGTTTTGCCGAAAGTTACGTATATTTGGGCCTTTAAGGTATAATTATTTAATTATTATATATAATGCATAGAGATAATTTCTTTTCTTTACAAAATGGAATACTCATACAGGTTCTGAGGAAGATAACCACCAGTACACAAGTACATGCGATATCGCAGAAGGCTACTAAAATGCTGCACATGCTACTGATCATACTTGCAAAAGAGTTTGCATATAAGCTATGACGGCGGGGTTGTGGGGTAGTGGGGTGGGAATGGTGGGGAGGGGTAGGGGTGCCAATTTGCGGAATAAGAAGTGTCCCTCTCGTATCCTCTGTAAATGGACCGCTCCAGCCTGCAGAATCGCAAGGTGGAGGATTGGCCGTGGGTCAACACTATAGCAATTTCTGACTGTAAGAAATGGAAAGGTAATGTTGATTGCATCTTTAACAGAGTCTCGCCATCCTTTGGTATTATTTCCTTTTGTTTTTCCTTACCATCTACCCCTTTTTCCCAACATCTACCCATTTTTCCTACAGTGTACCATCTACCCCCTTTTCCCAATCAATTACCCCTTTTTTACCACCATCTTTCCCCTAATCCCAACCATATACCCATTTTTCCACACCACTACCCCTTTTCCCCATCATCTATCCCCTTTTCCAATTACCTACCCCCTTTGTTCCACTATCTATCCCCTTTTTTCCCACCATCTACCCCTTTTCTCCACCATCTATCCCCTTTTCCACTATCTATCCCCTTTTTTCCCACCATCTACCCCTTTTCTCCACTATCTATCCCCTTTTCCATTATCTACCCCCTTTTCTCCACTATATATCCCCTTTTTCCCACCATCTACTCACTTTTCCAACCATCTTCTCCTTTTCTCCACCATCTATCCCCTTTTCCAATTATCTGCCCCCTTTTCTCCACCATCTATCCCCTTTTCCAAACATCTACCCCCTTTTCTCCACTATCTATACCCTTTTCCAATTATCTACAACCATCTCCTCTTTACCAGGTTTGTTTCATTGGTACCAGTCTTAAAACCCTGATGTTGTAGCTAAACGGATAATAAACCTAAAATTCAAATAAATATATATAGTTATGCTGCATCATGTCATCACGAAAAGAAATAGTTTCCTATTTAAAACAATCCCCTAAGGATAATATAACTATGGAACTTGTGACATAAAGCTCAGTCGTAAATTTTTACTTTGTAATACAGGTGGAATAGGAAATTTAAATAGGCGTGTACTCGGTCCATTAGTAATTCATGACGTATGAATACATTTGCGGGAAATCAATTAAAATGTCATCGTGAACGCCACCACGTGTTGCTGCATAATTGAACAGACGTACATAAAGTGTTACGACCTGTCACAATCGTCCGTGTTTATCTATTCCCCAATCATTCATTAATCGGTAAAGGTGTTTGTAAACATTTGTACGTATGTGTAAACATTATCAATAGGTTGATTAACATTGTCCGTTATTGAGATAAACTAAAATCCAGGATTATGGACAACTGACGCCACCAGAACGTCACTGATCCTGGTGTTCGGATCGCGATAAAAAGTCACTCCTGTGTTACTGTACCCAGCCTCCGTGATACATTAATACGACCCTTTACCTTACATTCTCTGGTTTATGTCCGTATGTCCGGCCACAGGGACCTGATAATTTGTTACAGCTAATTTTGGATATAAACTATTATGTTTAGAGTAATTTACAGTATTATTGGAAATTGATTTAACCCCAACTCACCTACCCCGAAAAAGTATAGAATTACTCTAAACACCTCAGATTTATAATAGGTCCAAAACTATTTTTATCACATAACTGACCCGTTCAGTCATGTCATACGGTCATGTCATAAATACGGTAATACACACGTGTGATAACTCTATTGTGACGTCATAAACAAATGACGTCTTTATGGCGTCATATGATTGTCTTGGTAGTGAAAATCGTACTCTCACAGAAGAAATTTGCCTTTCTTTTAGAGAATGAATTTTAGAGTTGGTTGTATTTTTTCTCATTAATACAAGTTATGTGATAAAAAGAATCTCACACTCGTGTCAGTGTAATGTTGAATTTATTAAACTCGTTAGATAATTCAATATGTCACTCGCCAACAGGCTCGTGACATATTAAATTATTGAACTCGTTTAATAAATTCCATATTAAATCGACACGAGTGTAAGATCCTCTATGTAACTAATTCTCAGGTCCCTGTGGGTTCACCCTAATTCTTAGGTCCCTGTGGGTTCACCCTAATTCTCAGGTCCCTGTGGGTTCACCCTAATTCTCAGGTCCCTGTGGGTTCACCCTAATTTTCAGGTCCCTGTGGGTTAACCCTAATTCTCAGGTCCCTGTGGGTTCACCCTAATTCTTAGGTCCCTGTGTGCCCGGCCCTTGAGACAGGCCACACACTTTGCCAGGCCGCGTGTTTTATGGTCGTCTAGAATCACAGACCCCGACACGTGGCCGAGATTTAAGTACGGTGTACAACTACTCATAGCAGTGTTGATAAATACTGTGTGTTGGTTTACTCTTTAGATTACATTGCATGAAAACCTCTATCATCATGTCAAGAAGTCGAGGCGATCAAGTTATATATATCAAGTCCTCTGATCATAATTTGTATACTGGAACTGAAAAGGTCGGGGAGGGTGGCCGCATCCTCGCACTGATTGGTGGAAACAAATAGCCTGGCTGTCTAAAGACCAATTCATACTTGCTAATCATTGTTAACGAAATCATGGCAGACGCAAACTTGAATGTTTATTTATTGATACAGTGTATCTGCAAAAATGCGGCTAGAGTTATCGTTCCTTGAACTAATGAAGGTAAGGAACGACAACTCTTTGTAGATTATAATGTATCAAAGTTCCAGGAAAAAAAGACATGGTCTTACTAAGAATACAATGTGTCATCATAATCATATATCACCGAAGGAAGGAATCTTACCGATATTTTAGGTCTGATAATAATGATATTTTATCTTACATGGAACTACCTATATATACTGTTACGTAGAAATATCATGTTCCATAATGAAGTTGTGTTCATACATTTTCACGTATAAGAATCGAAGTCGAGTTAACCTATTGAGTATTACGGGTATTAATAATTGTTTCTCATACAAGAGTACATGTATAGGCATATTTCCTATAGGCTTTAAAAATTAAACCTAAGTTGTATCTGAAATGAAATTAAAAACGAATTCAGTGCTGTTTACGTCATAATAATGAGCAATGGCCAACTGATATAACCCGCTTATACAATGTACGATTTGGTTTGGTTTATTTTTGTTTTCCGTCCTTTGAAAAGCCAGGGTCATTTCAGGATGTGCCAGTTTTAGAGTAGGAGGGAAGCCGGAGTACCCGGAGAAAAACCACCGATCTAAGGCCAGTACCTGGCAACTGCCCCACGTGGGTATCGAACTTGCAACTCAGAATTGGAGGGTTGGTAGTAGAATGTCGGGACACTTTAACCACTCAACCACCATAACCCAGAAGTGGAAGGCTAGTGGTAGAATGTCGGGACACTTTAACCACCCGGCCACCGCGGCCCCTCATGTACGAACTTTTGCTGATTAGAATATTAAGTATGCTACAATGTATATGTGCTTTTATTTTTCCAATTTCGTCCTTCTATCTGCATTCAGGTCTCACTCAGTTGAGATCAGGGTTGCTTCCCCTTATTGTGTTTAAATTGATACAATAGTCAACAATAATGAAAATGAATCAAACTGTAGAAAATCAATTTCAACGAAATCATATTCTCGTTAACTGCAGTTAACTGCAATTAAAAACATTTCAGTAAATTGTAAACAAGCTCTTTTCTCCAGCAAAACATAACTCAAAAGTGCATGGCCTGACAAGTGCATTTAAAACACCATTAAACTTAAACAAGACATTGCCATGTCTGTAATGCAAAGTTTCATTTTTTTATTCAAAATCGAGCGAAGCCAGACACATCTTTGCACGATACAAATGTAATTTATAAAGCTCTGTGGTCCTACAGCCTGGCAATGACAAGTGGGGCCCAGTTGTAGAGATATTGAATTTTCATATTGAACTTGTTTTACTGATTCTATCGACATGTTACAGTAACATTTTTGTTCTAAGATAACGCTTTGTCAGCCACATAGCCTAATTTGATGTGAATGGTCTTATTTCTGATATGATCATTTGTTGTTTATTTATTTTTTTTTTATTTTTTTAATAATCAGAAATTAACGCAAATGTGTTTATCTAGCTTTCCCACGGACTTAGCCAAGTCCGTGGCTTTGCTAATCGACGAAAGAGTAGCGGTGCCACTAAAGGCTAATCATAAGTACTAAATAATCTTTAGAAATGCTTTCATCGTATTTTACGCAGTACTAACTCCCTGCAAATATATTGCTTTATAGAAACTTTCATAGATATTGTTCGGTTATTCGGCAATGTTAAACAAAAATTCCTTTGTTCATTAGATATAAGTATGTAGATATTTTATGTATGTTTTAATAATAAAATAATTACTTACAACAAGCTTTACCGAACGTAATCTTACAGTATACGTGAATGAAGAACGTATTATCGTTAACGTATCAGCTGTACGTTTTTGTTTTCCGAAAGCACTGTCAACTCAACCACGCTTCGTCCGTCAAACCATGCTCTTCGTCTTCTTTGATGGTGTCGTATTTTTTTTGTTGATCAGATGCATCTGTCTTTCAAAAGTCGCTTTCAGCTTCTGTCTTGTCTAATCTTGTGACTCTGTTTTCGTCAGCCAATATTTTTTTACCGCGGCTACTACTCCTATAACATAAGAGGCCGCTGGTCGGCCTTTTTATTATCGGATATGATTTTGCGACCTCTGATTTCCGAAGCACTAATTCTTTGATGCAGGTTCCGCCCTCGATTTAAGGGGAATGAAATCGGATTGAAAAAGCTACTGCAGTGATTGACAGTTCATACAAACAGTGTCTACTCACATTTTATGTAATTAAGATCCCATATGTATGTCAAAGATAAAACTATATAGAATATTTCGGACCGTAAAACGCGAAATACAAGACCAAGCGGCTGAAGCACTTCTCCGGCGTATTTTTCAAAATGGCTTTCTCAGTTGATAAAAGTTAGTACAGGGGTTTATAAACGGAACGAAATGAGAAAGAAATTGGTTGTATTCCGCTTGTAGAACATTGTATGTATTTCTATTTTTTATATTAACCGCAAAAACATGTGATATTTAAATTCACTTTCGGCAATGTTGTCTGCTTCACTTCGACATAAGAAAAACATTATTTGTATAAAATTGGGTGTTTGACACGAAATTCTCCTGATTTCATGATGGATTTACGGAAAGGAATGTTATTTGGACTTTGTTGATCATTTAAATGTGTAATGAGAATTGTATTTCATTTGATGATCAGTCTGTTCGTTTTCCCAATTAAAATAGTTATTCGTTCAATAAGGTATTTGTTTCACTTCGTTGTAAATATATCGACAATGTCATTTGTTACAAACGCACTAGAGACACGATATGCGTTATTTGGGCGCTTGGAAACGTTGGCCATACGTTTGGGTTGTAAATGGTATCGTCTGTAGGTTATAAAGTGGACTCTCCCACTGGGTATATAAAGCCGGTCAGTCAGAGATCGGGGAGTTGCTGTACGAGGTAGACAACGGAGAAGGTGGACATACAGAGAACCCAAGGTATTTATTATAATCTAATCCTGAATAAGGGTTAGAGGGAAGTCTGAATAAGACTTCTGATAGGGTTGGGGAAAGCTCCCTTGGGATTGCGCGGAGGTAGAGTATACCTACGCGCGGAGTATAGCAGCTTGGGTGGAGGCCATTGCACTAGCGCGCAGTTGCTTGCAGCCTGTTGCATTAGTCGCGCAAAGGCAGGTAGCCAGTGCGAATTGTTTGCATAGTGGCAGTTGTATCGCGCAGTGGCAGGTAGCCAGTGCGAATTATTAGCATAGTGTTAGTTGTGTCGCGCAGTTGCAGATAGCCAGTGCGCACTATTCTATACTGTTACATTCGTAGCGCCATAGCAAGTAGCAAGTGCGTAGGTTTTGTTTGGTAGTCAATTATTGTATTTTACGCTTAGGCAAGCAAGCTTTTATTAATCCTAATTATTGTAAATATACCTGATTCCATTGTGATTGAGTTGAAGTCCCAGATCTTGGAATACACCGAGACGAACTGATAGGGCGCGCTACCCCCTACACGTTACACAATTTGGTGGCAGCGGTGGGATTTCTGGAATTTCAACTCCGCGCATTTGTTTTCGTTTTTCGGTTAAAATGGAAATGGAAGATGTGGACCTGGAGATCAGTGCAATGGAGGCGGAAATGGAAAGGCTGAGGTATGAAAGATCCCTTCTCGATGTAACCATGAGCCATTCCACACCTAAGCTACAAGGAGAGCAGGGACATGTAGCTAGGGACTCCGGTCTGTCAACCTTCAGGCGCAGTGACGGGGAAATATCATCAGGCGTGAATAGGAGAGAAAATGTCGGTATTACCGGTAGACGGAGCGACACGCGCGCCTCGGGAACACCATTGAGGGTGCGCTTTGATGTAGATCAAAGTGTCGGAGCACGGGCAAGAGATAGCATACCCAAAGAACCACGGTCAGATGCATTTGAATCTACGTTAGTAACAGACGGCGCTGATGATTATGTTACGAATCGGAAAAACAAACAAAAAGCGCCCGTTGACAACCAAAAACAGCTTATTCGTATCAAACCTGCGACATATGATGGCACAGGGTCCTGGAAAGATTTTAAGGCACATTTTGATACATGTGCGCGCATTAATGGATGGACTGAAGAGGACAAAGGCCTGTATTTAGCTGTTTCTCTCAGGGGACAAGCCCAGGGTGTTTTAGGTGACTTACCTGAGGACACAAAAAGGCATTATGCTTTACTAGTAAGTTCATTAGAGGAACGCTTTGCTCCCCCGAATCAAAATGAACTGTACAGAGTTCAATTGAGAGAAAGGCGCCAGCGAGCATCAGAATCGTTACCAGAGTTAGGGCAGGCTATTAGAAGGTTGGTAAATCTAGCTTATCCAACTGCACCTGGTGACGTGCGGGAGACTCTGGCAAAGGAACAGTTTATTGACGCCTTATTTGATTCGGAGATGCGCATTAGAATTAAGCAATCAAGGCCAATGTATTTGAATGACGCAATACGCCTAGCTGTAGAGTTAGAAGCATTTAACAGGGCGGAGCAGAGTCGCTCAACTGAGAGAGGACAACTGCGGGCAGCAACTGCTGTTGCAGCAGCAGAGGATAAACAGGATACTGGTCATAACGATCTCCTAGCGGCGATGAAAGGGATGCAGGAAAAACTAGAGAGCCTACAAAAGGACATGATGCAATTGAAAGAGAGCAGGGACCATGGGCAAAGATTGGGCGCAAGAGCAGCTGCTCGTGAGGAGATAATATGCTTTTACTGTCATGAGAAAGGACACATAAAAAGGAAATGTGCAAAGTATAAGAAAGACAGTGCTGATTTTTCCCAAGAAGGTAACAAACAATATGGCAAAGGCGCAATTGCAAGACGCTTACAAAGGCGCAGAGAGAAGAGACAAGAAGGACAAAATGGTCACAAACCCGCGGTAGGAGTAAGTTCACTCACGAACGAGGCTGGCATGTACATTAATATATCTGCTCAAGGCGTTTCAGCGACATGTCTTGTTGACACTGGCGCGTCGCTGTCCCTTCTTTCTGCCAAACTGTATGATAAGATACCGGAACACTGTAGACCGGAATTGACCAAAGTGCAATACAAGGTAACTGCGGCTGGAGGACACGACCTTACATTAGTTGGAAAGGGTCGGTTTCAGATAACCATTAACAACATGTCGTACAGTATGGATATGATAGTTGCTGAACTGAGTTTGGATGGTCTACTGGGACTAGACTTTCTGAAAACCAATAACGCTGTGATAGACGTCAGCAGGGAAGTCCTTCGGATTCAGGATGTTGACGTACCGTTAGTATTTCAGGGGCCATATGGTTGTTTCCGAATAGCTGCGGCGGAGAAAATCAACATTCCTCCTCGTTCAGAAGCCGTTATACAGGGCAAAGTATGTGGAATCGATGGTAAGCTACCTACTGGCTTGAGCATCGTAGAGCCGAATGAGAAGGCGGTAGGTGCAGATGTTGGACTAGTTGCGCGAGCTTTGGTACAAGCAAAAGCTACAGTGCCGGTGCGCATGATGAATTTGGCCGATACATCAAAGACGGTGTATGCTGGAACAATTGTCGGAGAATTGGCTGAAGTAAACAGAGTGGTAGACACCCCAGGACTGTGTAGTGCTGTGCGAAAAACACACACGAGTCAACATATAGAGAAATTGCTGGCGCACTCGGCACAAGACCTGACTAAAGAGCAACGTGAGAAAGCAGAATCGCTACTGAATGAATACGCGGATCTTTTTGCGTCTTCAGATTCTGACCTAGGATGTACAGATATCGTCGAACATACTATTGACACTGGTAACGCACGTCCCATAAAACAGCCACCGCGTCGTTTTCCGGCTCATATGACGAAAGAAGTAGATGCTTTAGTGGAGGACATGTTGGAAAGGAATGTCATTGAGCCGTCTTGTGGTCCATGGTCTTCAGGAGTGGTCCTTGTCAAAAAGAAAGACGGAACAAACCGTTTCTGTGTTGACTATCGCCGGTTAAACACTGTCACAATCAAGGACGCGTATCCCCTCCCACGGATAGATGATTCCTTGGATCAGCTCTCTGGCAACGCCTGGTTTTCAACATTAGATCTGTGTTCTGGGTATTGGCAGGTGGAAGTTGCTGAGGAGGATCGACCCAAAACGGCATTTGCTACTCGTAGTGGGTTGTATCAATTTTGCAAAATGCCTTTTGGCCTGTGCTCAGCACCAGCGACTTTCCAAAGACTAATGGAAATAGTCTTGGGTGGAGTACAATGGGACATATGCCTGGTATACCTGGACGATGTGATTGTTGTGGGGCGAACGTTTGAGGACATGATTAGCAATCTAAAGACTGTGTTCGATAGGTTGAGGCAGGCTGGATTAAAACTGAAGCCGAAGAAATGTATGTTATTTGCCAAGCGTGTGAGATTCCTTGGGCATGTGGTTTCAGAAGAAGGCGTGGCTACTGATCCGGAAAAGGTGCAAGTGGTGAAGGACTGGCCTATACCGGTAATCGTAACGGAGCTTAGGTCCTTCCTTGGTCTTTGCAGTTACTATCGTCGGTACATTCACCAGTTTTCTAGCATTGCAAAGTGTCTGCATCGCTTGACGGAAAAGGGCAGAGAATTTATATGGAGTCAAGAATGTCAGGACGCGTTTGATACTTTGAAGTCAAAGCTCGTATCTGCTCCAATCCTCGCTCATCCGGACTTCACAGAGTCGTTTATATTGGATACTGACGCAAGTTACAATGCCATTGGCGCTGTTCTGTCACAAAAGGTCAATGGACATGAAAGAGTCATAGCCTACGCGAGTCGCACACTTTCAAAAGCAGAACGTCAGTACTGTGTAACGCGAAAAGAGCTACTTGCTATTGTGGCATTTGTCAAGCAGTTCCGGCATTATTTGTATGGACGGAAGTTCCTCGTACGCACTGATCATGGTTCCTTGCGTTGGCTTATGCATTTCAAAAATCCAGAAGGGCAGCTAGCAAGATGGATGGAGATATTAAGTACATATGAAATGGACATTGAGCATAGACCGGGGACACGCCATACAAATGCGGATGCGGTGAGCAGGCTGCCATGTCGCCAATGCGGGTTTGAGCCAAATTGGGAAGAGCACATCAAAACAGTGGTCAACACGGCGACAAGGAAGGGGGCAGTGGCAACGAAAGAGGCTGCGATTGATGAAGTTGAAGGAAAGACTCAAATATCACTTTTAGAATTACAAGATCAAGACGCAGACTTGAAAACAGTAAAGAGATGGATGATAACAGGTGCCCGTCCTCCGTTTTCAGATATCAAAAGCTTGAACTTTGTTATAAAGTCGCTGTGGTCTCAATGGGACAGACTTGAGTTGGCCGGAGGACTACTGTATAGAAGATGGGAAGAGGAAGGCAATCCGCAGCGCACCAGACTACAGGGTGTTGTGCCTTATGGAAAGAGGAGAGAGGTTCTACACCAGTTCCATGACAGCAAGACATCAGGGCATCTGGGAATGAGCAAGACAGTGGCAAAAATACGACAACGGTATTACTGGCCTGGATTGCAGTCCGATACCAGGAATTACATCGCTGGATGTGAAAGATGCTCGAAGCGAAAAGGACTTACGAAAACGCAGCGCGCGCCGATGAAAGTGGATCAAACAGGAAGGCCAATGGAACGAATAGCAACGGGCATTCTTGGTGAATTACCAGAGACAGATGCTGGAAATCGGTACATACTGGTAGTGAGCGACTACTACACGAAATGGACCGAGAGTTTCCCTATGCCAAACATGGAGGCCCGCACTGTTGCTAAACTAATTGTAGAGGAAGTGATTGCCAGGTTTGGTGTTCCTGAAACAATCCACTCGGATCAAGGGAAACAGTTTGAAGGAAAACTGTTTACTGAAATGTGCCAACTACTGGATATAGAGAAAACCAGAACGACGCCGTACCACCCGCAATCAGACGGAATGGTCGAGCGTTTTAACAAGACACTGGCTCAGATGCTTAGCGCGTATGTGAACGAGCACCACACTGACTGGGACACCTATCTGCCGTACGTGATGATGGCCTATCGGTCATCTCTGCATGAAACTACTGGCTTTACACCGAACCGACTCATGCTTGGAAGAGAAAATATGACTCCGTTGGATATAATGTTCGAAATGCCCAATGCTGTCAAGTGGACTCCAAACAACCAGTGGGTATGGGAGCTACAGGAAAGAATGGAAGGGGCACACACCGTTGTTCGACAGCACACAGAAGCCGCAATGCTTAGGCAGAAACGGTACCATGACCAGAAGCTGAACTGGTCGACTCTCCATGTAGGAGATGATGTCTATGTATACTTTCCACAAAGACAGTCAGGCCGTTCGCCAAAGTTGACCAGTTACTGGCGCGGTCCTTTCCGAATTCTGGGAAAGTTCTCGCAGCTGACTTATAAAGTAAACTGTGGTCATGGAGGCAGAGCACAGGTTATTCATGTGGATCGCCTAAGGAAGAAGCGACAACAGCGCTTACGATGCGAAAACCTTGGCGCTAATGCAAATGTACCAGACAATGGCGGCGCGGCGTTGGGCGAGCATCATGAGTTGTCATCTCCTTATGAATCAGATTTAGGTCTAGCGCAAAGCGAATCAATAGATACCATGACCGATGGTCTTGATGGGTGGCGCAGTACCCGCATGCGGCGACCTCCTGCCAAGTTGAAAGATTATGTTATGTAGACAAAAACTGACAACACTGAAGTATTTGTTTAGTGTCTTATTAACTGTACTTTCAGGATGGTTAATACTAAGAAGACGCCTGCTAAATGGAAATACCGGTGCCCTATCTGTGGTGAAAGGTTTATGGATGAAGCTGAGTGGACCAGTCACCTTGTACGATGTGGTAAAGAAAGAATGGTCAAGGAGAACTTCGTTTGCAGAGACTGTCCCTATGCCAGCGCCAAGAAATCTGACTTAGCACGCCACAGGCGTCGTCGTCATCCAGGAGGACCAGTTGACACTAGCGAGAGTGAATGGGAGCAACAGGATCCAGGGAGTTTGTCAGATGTGGTTGGAAAGGAACCAGATCATTGCCGAAGCAGCAGTCAATCCATGGGCTCGCCTAGCTCTAGTCCTTCAGGAAATGTGGATTACAGCGGTCTGCAAAGTGAGGCGTCCTTGGCACATGTCACAGTGGAAAGTCTGGAGCCAACCATTAGGAAAAGGACTGCTCCTCAGCCTGTCTTGGCCCCGCAGAAGAGACAGAGGACATTGCCTCCAGTGTTCGCGCTTGGGCGACCGCCTACTTGTGGTATAGTGTCTTCGTCGCTGCCAAGTTCAAACGTGCTGTCTCAGTCGACCCTTTGCTCTTTGACTACAGGAACTTGCCCGGTCCAGTCACCTAGGGAGCATAGCTCTGTCAAGAGAAAGGATGCGGAAACACAGACTGAGGTGCAAAAACATCACCTGCGAAAGAAGTTTAGGAGGACTGAACCTGATGGCAGTATTACTCTGGAGGAGTATTCGGAAGAAGAGTGGTGGGACTAGTTGGAAAAGAAAATTAATAAGAACGAGGTCCATTAGTGTAGAGGTGGTTATAATTTTATTGGAGACATTGACTTTCATTTTGTTATTTTTGGTTAATTAACGATAATTCTTATGCGAGGACGCATGAAGCCTGAGGAGAGGGTAATGTAATGAGAATTGTATTTCATTTGATGATCAGTCTGTTCGTTTTCCCAATTAAAATAGTTATTCGTTCAATAAGGTATTTGTTTCACTTCGTTGTAAATATATCGACAATGTCATTTGTTACAAACGCACTAGAGACACGATATGCGTTATTTGGGCGCTTGGAAACGTTGGCCATACGTTTGGGTTGTAAATGGTATCGTCTGTAGGTTATAAAGTGGACTCTCCCACTGGGTATATAAAGCCGGTCAGTCAGAGATCGGGGAGTTGCTGTACGAGGTAGACAACGGAGAAGGTGGACATACAGAGAACCCAAGGTATTTATTATAATCTAATCCTGAATAAGGGTTAGAGGGAAGTCTGAATAAGACTTCTGATAGGGTTGGGGAAAGCTCCCTTGGGATTGCGCGGAGGTAGAGTATACCTACGCGCGGAGTATAGCAGCTTGGGTGGAGGCCATTGCACTAGCGCGCAGTTGCTTGCAGCCTGTTGCATTAGTCGCGCAAAGGCAGGTAGCCAGTGCGAATTGTTTGCATAGTGGCAGTTGTATCGCGCAGTGGCAGGTAGCCAGTGCGAATTATTAGCATAGTGTTAGTTGTGTCGCGCAGTTGCAGATAGCCAGTGCGCACTATTCTATACTGTTACATTCGTAGCGCCATAGCAAGTAGCAAGTGCGTAGGTTTTGTTTGGTAGTCAATTATTGTATTTTACGCTTAGGCAAGCAAGCTTTTATTAATCCTAATTATTGTAAATATACCTGATTCCATTGTGATTGAGTTGAAGTCCCAGATCTTGGAATACACCGAGACGAACTGATAGGGCGCGCTACCCCCTACACGTTACAAATGTAAGTGACATTGCTATATTTTTTCAAAATCCAAACTTTGAAAAAATTGATCGTCAGCATCGGGGAAACCAGCTATGGGCAGTTAGAGATTACACGGCGCCTGTCAAAAAGTATCTCGCCGTGTTAAACCTCTAACATGCTGACATTTGCACTTCTGGTTCTATTTTTATACGAGTAATCACGAGATATTTTCCGAATCATGTGACCACTATCCTGTTCCCAGTTCCGTGCCGATTCGCAAGAAAACATAAGAAATATAACTATGGTACTGATGTGCTAAGTAATCATTCTTGATATTAAATAGATATGTTATTGCTTGATAGTTTAAACTGTTAAGGTTAAAACAAAATATAAAAAAATGTTTCATGGGGTACCATGTTGAGATTCATATACATGTAATTAGTCAAATAGTGGCGGCGCAATCGAGCAGACGAGCACCAAATTTAGCGAAAAATGCCGTTTTAAGGTACTTTCCGGTTAATTGACACAACCGAGACCTTGACTTTCCTTCTTGGAATAATATTTGCCTTCAGAAAATGTATTTCATTTAGAAATATGTCCAAACACAAGCTAATCATTATTAATATGTAAGATTATGTTTTGATAAATAAAACAGAAAATATCGTTTACCACAGGTTCCTGATCACATATTGTTTTCTTCGTTTGTTTACATGGACATTTACTAAATAAGAGATTTCAATAAAGTATTTATAAAGACCAATTTTGAAAAAAAACTGTACAAGTGCCTTTTTCTATGAGACATTCTTGTCTTTTTTTAACAGCCATTATTGTTCCGCATTTCGTCTCGATCTTTATTTAGCACCATTCGTCAGATTTCTATAGATCTACACTTTATTTTACGTCAAAGATACAATAATTTAAATCCATTTAAGCGCAAGACTTTCTATAATTTTTATCGATTGTAAGTCACTTACAGGACCTTTCTATTGTGTCGCTCTATTTTAAAACTGAATAATTGAACGTACCAGTTAAATCAATGGTGACGATTTCATTTCATTTATTTTTTATTCGAATTGACTTTTTTCTTTATCACTTTTACGAGTTGCCGTTGACAGTGCTAAAAGCCGAGTGATGATTTGCCAATTGTTAATTGGTTATGTCAGGTCTAAATGGTTTTAACTGGTGTCGTCCTGTAGGAAATCGATGTCGGCTTATGTTTACCCACACACGTGTAGTTCACAGCAACATAAACACATTAGTCATGTCCAGTCTGTGTTTGTTCAGGTACATCGGCCTCCGATTCTGTTTTTAGAATGTTCCTTTGATGAGTTTTATTACTGTACATTAAGTACCTTTTCGTAATGGAGGAATTTTGATTTCTGTAGTTCGAACAAATAATTGATAATATTTTGTTGATACTTCAAAGCTTACCCTACAGAACATTATACTGTCTATTTATAGACACCTTTAATATACAGTGTAGAATATCGTTACTTATCGTTCTCCACGATTGGTTTGTATGTATTACTTGGTTAAAACCACATCGAGGCGGTTATTTAAAACAAATATATTAATATAACTGGTCAAAATAGCTTTAATGAAATGTAAAACAGGTGTTCAGAATTTTCATTACGAGGGGAGACAACTCTTACACTTGGTACACAATTTTAACGATTACACGAGGCCAACGTATTTAATTACAATAGCAATACATGTACATATTATAAGGACTACATTAGGGACCTGTTTTCCGGAATTTCGTCATGTCATTGTAATATTGAGTTAAATGCTGTACACAAGTCAAAAGTACGATTTGAATTAATCCGACAGTTGCAGAAAAACAGATGTGATAAAACATAATCCCTACCTTGATTTCACCAAACCATTATACTCCCAGTTACTACCCTATCATACCCTATACGTAACCGTTAAACCTACGTGAGCTAAACCGTCACGATCCAAATAAGCACCATGTCACCATATCACCTCAGCTGACCCTGCATAACCTATCCTCAACAACCAAATATCTATCACCATCTGACACACATCAAACAAACTCTAATTTACCACTCTCCCTATCACACACATTCTTACAACCCAATCAAAATCTCCGAACATTCAGGGAGGTGTAAGGTTTAGATGGCGGAGGAAAGCCGGAGTACCCGGAGGTAAATTACATTGTACCGACCTAAGGTCCCTACTTGGTAACTACCGACTTATGACCCTTACTCGACAACTTCCTTACATAGTCAATCCAAGTGACAGTTGTATGCCTTTGTTTCTTTTAAAATTATTCTACATTCCTTACGTTACCAGTATTCATTCCATTGTTAACTAGTCTGAGCAAAAATCGATCAAATATGCATTTTTGAAATAAAACAAACAAAAAAATTATACTCCACGAAATATTGCATCGAAATTTATCAGAAAGAAACTAAAAACTCATTTCAGGTTTTCGAAGCTATTTCTTTACATCGCGTGATGCAGTAACATTCGTAATATTATCTAATTTATCAGGGTAATTGGTTGGTAATGGCGGGCGAAGTGTACTTTACTTGTTATTCAATAACCACTGCGTGATCCATCTCCCTCCCATCACATCACTACCCTAGTCACACAGCATTGTAGCAATATCTAGGACATTTGAACGATGACATAAATAAGGGGGTTTTAATGCGTCGCATTAGATCATCGAGGTGCCGTGCACGGAGATAGATTTTGTCAGGTTTGTACGGGCAATGATGCAACCATATAAGATAAGATCGTCTGTTCGTCTGCCTAATTGTCCAGTTGTGTATTTAATGGTTTTGGAATTGCTCAAAGTGCAAGTATAATGTACAAGTATAGAGGATATCTAAACAATATCTTCAGTAATACCAAATGTATTTCACGAGTGGCGCTAATACAAACACACCAGATTCTGATATTCAGAAACATATAATGTACTTTCATCCAAGCAGGTATAGGTAGCAGATTAACAAACATGGTAGGATTTTATCTTTGCGAACAAACAAGAGAAAAACCTAAAATCCAAATTTGAATATGTCTATGTGTCTTTTTGCGTATGTTTACATAATTTCAGGAGAATGCGCACATAATCTTTAGAATTAACTTGTGCCCAATCGACTTTCTGTATGTTTGGCGTAAAAATATATTTAAAACAAATGCTGAAAAGCCTCACACGTGTCCGGTTTATGATAGGATCGATACATCAATACTACATGTACATCGTAATTACACTGTATAGGTGTCGAAAGTTACGTATATTGGGCATTTAAAGAGTCAGGAATGGGTTTAAGTAAATCATGGTGTAATCCGACGTTAGACAATGACGTAGAGGAGAAAGAACGTGTTATTTCTTAGAAGTAACACCGCCAGCCGCAATGACGGAGTGATGGTCGCTTAAGCATTCATATGCTTTCAGTTGGCAATCATAGGCTGCATGTTAACATTCTCCTTTCTTAAGCTTTGTAAACTCGTAAAGTATACGCAAAGTAAAAGGTCTCGGCCGATCGGTTTCTGCTTCAACTATGACGCCGTTCTCGCTTCATAACGATATACTTGATGATAGCCATTTGCTGGTTCCTTCGTAATTTGAAACATGGAACATAAATCATTTGAGATCCGAATGCTGGCAGTTATTTTAATTCCATCGATGCACTTTCGAAATTCTTCGATGGTATTGCAAACAATCGCGGCTTCCTGTTGAGACGTTCGACTGCGTCACAGCCAGATCACTAACGCGCCACCATAGAATTTGTTTGTTACCAATTGGGAGCATACCACCGTATAGGCAGTCAAAATGAGGTATAATCCTTAAATGAATGCGCGCTTCATGTTGGGTTTGCCATAGTCCAGTTTGAATTCATATTGCCTATAAATGCCAACTAAAAGCAGTTTAATTCTAAGATTTATCGTCTTTAGCATCTGCTCATGTCATTAAAAAATCAATGACACTTTTTATTTCTCAGCATTTCGCTCATATAATGTAACTACCAAATATGCTTGTTCATTGAAAGGAACAGCCATCGCCTGGGGACGGTCAATGGTATTCAACGTAACAATTACTGTATGATGTCATAATAACGATGAGGTGTATTTAAGTAATTAACTGTTACCAAATGGTAGTATACAGATAATATGAATGCCATCTGGGTAACAGATATATATATGTCCACCGTTGGGATTATATGCTTGTATATTTCACCATTTTGTGTTGGCGCCGTGGTATATTTCTGGCAATCTGCAGAATAACACTTCATATTAGACGCGATTAGGTCGTCAGTATATAAAGTTGGATCTTTATGTGGGTGTTTAGTACAACGTTGGAACACACTGTCTGGTAAATGTCGGGAGATGATTGGTTACTTAGCCTCTTTGTCATTTTACATACATTCAAATGTCATTGCTCAACACATTTGCTATAATCATATCGTAATAAAGCCGAGTTATTACAAATTGTATAAAGACAAAACCACCCCCACACCCCTACACAATAATTAAACTATCAATCCTGGAATACCACACAGTACTAAACCAGGACATCACTGTCAGTGACAATCATCATTGCCAATGTTTATAGTCTGTACAAAAAAGCACTTGCTTTAACAATATAATAACAAAAATATTCAATAGAATATATACACGACTTGCCGCATTGCAGTGTGGGAATTCGTGACGCCACGTCCTTTTCAGTCATTATGTCCTCACGTAACATGCAATAGAGTTTAAGATGATATGACTATTTCAAGATAAGGGGTTATATATATGGAAAAGAACTCCCCCCCCCACCCAAACGGTTTTGAAATCAAACCCGAAGTAATAGTGTGGATCGAACACTGAGTCTAGAGTTGATAAATAGTATAGACTTTCCATCTCATAATCATTGCTTTTATTATTGTTTAGAAACACACGAATATATCTTCTGAAACTTTGATCATTTGTCATAGTTTTAAGTCTACTTGTCACATTTACCAGTAAAATAAGATGTAATTATGATTTCATAATCTTAAAATTAAAAAAGTACTAATTTATCAGTTTGAATGGCTTAAATTTGCGAACATCAATTGCACCGATCAACAAAATAATCTTCCATATGAAGAGAAATCTTTGAGATACATAAAGAGGACGTAACACAAATATGATGCACCTTTTAAATTTAGTAATAGATTCAGCATGGCAAAAAAATTAATTAAACTGCGCCATACAGCTGTTTCCTCCTCCTAGGACTCTTCGGTGATGCTAGTGGCCAAACGATGGGAATGCAAACCAACCTCACATAGAGCTTTCCACCTCGACTAGCATTATAAACAGATCAAAAGAAGTTGAATATAGCACATAGTATAGGTACCGAAGGTTCCATGTTTCAAATGTCTGTACCAGACGTCAAACGAAATACTACAATTAAAAAACACAGTGCTCTACTAGGAATATAAGGATTTAACCGATGGACTTCTATATCACTACGGAAGTTTCAAAAATGACTTGAAGCAGAAGACGCTTGCTCTTCCGGAACACCTGGTCTTATTCTCTTCTACTTTTACAGAGTCTCCATGTAAATCTTTTGTTTGTTCATATTTTCCCCCTTGTTTAACCGATTTTGAGTTCGGATTATGATTTTGTTAACGCCTCGGTATTCTCTAATTTATTTGTAAAGTTACAGAATGTTAACACAAACACTAGCTTGTGTACTTTTGTGTGGGCATATGTGTGCATTGATGCATGCATGCGCATGTGTGTTACTGCGAGTAATATATATCCTTGCATGTATGTGTGAGGGTTTATGATTGCGTGTAATTTATGAACATCTATGCATATGTGTGTGTATGCATGTGTGTAAGTGTACATGCAGGCGTGCATATATGTATGCACGTGTGTTTGTGCTCATGTATGTGTGTGTGAGGGTACATGTATGGATGTGTTCATGCGTGAATTTATGTGTATGTGCATGGATGTATGAACCCTTGTGTAATGGGTCATAATATTAGTGCATGTCCATGTGTACTTACATGCGCACATGCATGTCTGTATATGTATATATGTGTGTATTATGTGTTTATACATATTAATGTGCTTGTGTGTGTACATCTACCTGTATCCTGGCTGTATGGTGATGCATTTATGTATTCGTTATATGTGTACATGTTTGTTGTTGTTGAAGAATATAAAAAAAGTTACGGAATGATTGTGGGAGGTAATTTGACAGATATCAAATTGTGTTCTCAAATATCGGGGACTGCTATAGATCATGTTGTCGGATATATCACTTTCACGAGCGTTTTCGGTCCGAGAGGACAGGATTTACATTATGTCCGTGTAATTAGTGGTTACACTGTGAAAGTAGCGTGTTGGTGATATTTTCCGTTAATAGATTGAGGGCTCAATTTCTTTTTGAAACAATTCGTGTTACATGATTTAGTGCGGATTAATACAATCCATTCGTCAGCAAGAACAGTAACCTCTCCCAGGGGCGTGAAATAGAAAATAAATCAGAGAATACCGAAGCGTTAGCAAAGTCATAATCCGAACACAAAAAATCGATTAAATCAGGGGCAAAATATGAACAAAGGAAATATTCACATGGAAACCCTTGTAAAAGTACAAGAGAATAAGACCAATTGTTCCGGAAGAGTAAGCGTATTCTGCTTCATCGACGACACCCGCCATGTAAATCTTTGTCACATGCAAGTAAACATTTTAATATCACTAATATTATTAAAGACTTCCTCCAGGATAAGCGATAGCCTTGCTGGCCCTAGCTTGAACTTACGGTAATTCCTTAACTTTACCTTTAAAACTCTCCTTAGGAAAGTATCACGTACGTTGGTAAGTTAAAAACAATAAGATAATACCAAAGCGTCAACAAAACCATAATCCGAACTCAAATTCAAAGAATACCAAAGCGTCAACAAAACCATAATCCGAACTCAAAATCAGAGAATACCAAAGCGTCAACAAAACCATAATCCGAACTCAAAATCAAAGAATACCAAAGCGTCAACAAAACCATAATCCGAACTCAAAATCGATTAAACAAGGGGCAAAAATATGAACAAAGGAAATATTAACATGGAGACTCTCGTAAAAGCACAAGAGAAAAAGACCAAGCAAACTCAAAAACGTCCATCTTCATATCACACAAAGATACAGAATATTTCTCGATGAGATCAAGATGACGACCATAAAAAATTGCCCATAGTCTTCATCAACCTGCATTTCCCGAATCCCTGTGCCGTAAGTTTGAATTAACTTCTGTAACGTTTTCTTGTGTAGATTAGTATTCTGAAGCATCTGTTAGTTAAAAATTGTTATGAAACGTGGGCCTGAAGTGAAATATCATACACACGTGTTATAATCTTGGCCAAGATATTGATTCTTGATTCTTGCATCGTAGCAAAAAAATATAAGCAGAAAATGTTTACTCTTCCGGAACACCTGGTCTAATAATCTTTTGTACTTTTACGAGTGTCTCAATGTAAATCTCTCCTTTGTTCCGGTTTTGGTTCTAGTTTAATCGATTTCGATATCGGATTGTTTTTTATTATTCTGTACTGTTATTTATTAACTGTGCATTTTGGCTCTGATCTTGGTGGGCAAACAAGGAATAATTCAAACTGTAAACATTGCTGTTTGTATGGATAATTACGTGTATATCGTCCTCCGAATACTAAATAAGAAGTAGAGGTTCAGTTTAGAGATAATTGCATTTCATATAACGTTCTCTGTCTTTTACCTATTTACGATTCATCTGGATGTACCTGCATACTAATTCACGTCTTTTGGGAAAACTATATTATATTAAAGAATATACTGTTTTCTTCTCGTAAATGTCATTGTCAAAAAGTCAAGTAGACTAAATCTGATTGAAATATAATAATTGTAGAGCCAACAGTCACAATGCATATAAGCAGATTTGCAAGAAGTTGAAAATGTATTTTATTGAAAATAGGCAAAAGTATATTCTAAATTAAAGTCCAAAAATGGGCAACCACATAATTCAAGAATTGTTTTGTTATAACTTTTTGTTTTTCTAGATATAATTAAGCAGACATTATTACATTGTTCAAAATGGTTTTCTGATTAGAACGAACTCTGAAAACGAATTGAGCCTATAAGCGGTTCAAGAGATACTTTCTCCACTCACGAGCCACTGTTTCCGTTTTAGTAACGATCATCTGGCTGGTACTTGATAATAACATGATCTCTTCCTTTTTGGAATAATTTCACCAGCATCACCGGAAATCTTTTAACCCGATTGATCACCGTAGAAACAGGGTACGTATACCAGTATTGAACTTTAACCATCTGCATTACTCATTACTTCATATTATTAAAAATATATACCTAATTAAATTTCAGTGATTGTTGCATATATCTGTTACATAATCGGATTCCCTGTACTATTTGCGGGTACATGTAAGGACTACGGGATATGACGTCAGACAGGAAAGTGACGCAGGCAGCAGGTCGTGTTCAGATGGACCTGGAGCTTTTCGGATGATGACTTTAACAATGTTTTCAATCAAATACGTCATAGACATTTTTAAAAGTATTTCAGTAAAGCGTTTTTAAATTGTTAAAGTATTTAAAGTATTTGACGGTTTGGTATTCTCTGAATTTTTTCAGAATAAAAAACGGGAAAATTAAATGAAATTTAATCAAGGACATATCAAGTTGCGTCCATATAGCTTATCTACGATGACATCAGTAAGTCGGACGGGAGATAGCAATTTCAGAGACAGGAAAACATTAAGCTAATCTTGGGACATTTGTGTAAGTGATTAATTTGTAAAAGGGATTTTCTTCCAAATTAATTTGTCCCTGGAGAAGTGTGTAACGAGAACAACTGAGACAATCTCAGCTGATATTGGAGAGGGGCCCTCTCCCGGGAAGTTTTAAATGTCGGCATGAGCGTTAGGATGAGACCATGGTTATCACCATAGTAACCCAATCAATCCATCACCTCTCTGATAAGACATCTGGTTTGATGCTACGTTCCCATTTTATTTTGAATTATTTTTCAAAACGATTAGCCAATAAAAAATATGAAAAATTGTTACAAAATTTGCTTGCCTTATCGGAAGTAATATGAAAAAACCTAATTTCAAGTTGTCATTCTTCCTTTTTGTTTTTTGTTTTGTCTCCTTTTAAAGGATCGATTTGATGCCCTTGTCCATGTTCCCTCATCTAGGCTGATCTTAAAAATACGTTTATGAATCATAGCGGAACGTTTTTGAACTTGAGCGTTAAATTCACAGCCCTGGGTTTAGTGTTATGAGAATGTCTTAAAGTATTTTTTTCTAGTGATGACAATAAAAAATATCGCCAGAGGACGCTCTCAATAAAGGGGAATAATTCATACGCAACTCAGGAATGAAGAACAAGTGACCGAATCGCTCTGTATATGAACTTAGTACATCACATGACAATTTCACAACATCACAATTTCTGAGAAGATTATTGGATAACTTCCATGTACTATTTGGTATAATAATCCACCTTACTTGCTGCGGGAACTACCATATTTCGGCTCGAAAGGGAAAGAAGCATTAACTCAAGAGTTGCGCCCCTTTACGTAGGGAAACGGTAAATTCTACCGTCGTTTCATCGTTGTTTTTCCCTTAAGTTGTCAAACGATGGTTATGTGATGTACTACGTGTATCGTGCTCTTTCCCTCGGGAACGGTTCTCACTAGATTAGTAGTGTATATGTACCAATAAGTACTGTTATATGGAGTCTATGGGGGCCTGTAGGTCGTCTGCACCCTCTAACACTTGATATCAAAACGGTACAAGTCCTGGTTGGTGACAGGAGTCGAGGTGATGTTGATGTATTTTTCATGAAAATATCGTTACAGACAGGTAATTAGGGAGCAGCGTCCACATCACACATATTGGTTGTTATGACAACGAATAATGAATTTATTGAATACAAGGACAGATATGACAAAATTATGGTTTCGGTGTAGTATTGGAGATTTGTTAAAAGGCGTTAATGCAATTTTCACCCATCTCGTATTGGGATGATATCTGGAAAGGATTGTTCTGGTCAAAAGTACATTAATGCCATATTCGTTGTAGGCACTAAATGACACACCGTGTTTTGGCTCCATCTTTGTTTTCTCAGCCGTCATCTTTCATTATATAGAATAAATACAATTATTATAACTTATACGCTTACACGGTCGATCTCTATACGGAATCAAGAAGTTATCAGCAGAAACACGCACACGACATCAGTAAGGTTCATATGTCGTTTCAATACCCACTTAGCAACCTCCAAGATCCAAAGTGACAACACGATACACAAGGTGGGGATGATTGTTTTAAAGAAATGGACAGTTATGACATTGAAGGATAGTACCGATCTCCATATTCAAATGTACAAACCAGAAATTGTACACGTGTCCTATGCTTAGCAGCGACTTGCTGTTAAACACAAGTAGTCTAGAGCAGAAGACGTTTATTCTCCCGGAACCTATGGTCTTATTATCTTGTACTCTAACGAGGGTCCCCATGTAAATCTTTCTTTTTTCACATTTCGAGTAATGTTGTGTTGACGCTTTGGTATCCTCTATTTTCTTAGCAAAATCAGTTGTAAACATAATACCTGTCCATATACCCCTGCAATTCCGCAAGGAACTATTCCAAAGTTTGAATTGCAAAAGTTCAGAGGAGTCATCAGGGATGAAAGAAATGTGGGGACATCAACCTCCGGAACACATGGCTTATTCTCTTTTACTTTTGCAAGGGTTCCCATGTAATATTTTCTTCTTCTATATTTTGCCCCCATTTTTAATCAATTCTGAGTTCAGATAATGGTTTTGTTGACGCTTCAGTTGCAGAACACCTGATTTTATTCTCTTGTGCTTACAAGAGTATCCATGTAAATCTTTCCTTTGTTGCTATTTTGCCTCTAGTGTAATCGGTTTTGAGTTCAAATTATGGTTTTGTTGACAATATGGTATTCTCTGATTTTTTTGTTGCTTGTAGAATTTTTTACATGAATTTAAAAAAAAAAATACCTATTCGTATTTTGCCCCTTGTTTAATCGATTTTGAGTTCGGATTTTTGTAGTTTTTCAAGGGTATCCATGTTGATCTTTCTTCGATCTCATTTCCCCTCGTTCAATCTATGCTGCGTTCTTATAATTGTTTTGTTGACTCTTCAGTATTATGGCCAGCTTCAACTTATCTTAAAGTTAAAGTTTCGGTTGATTATGCTCATACGTATGCCTACTTGTTGTAATAGATAATAAAGCATAGGTTCCCACGCTACGGACGTGACATTTACTGGAATTCAACCTTGATTGACATGGTAGGTGTCGCTGATAAAGCAGAAGGCGCTTACTCTTCCGGAACATCTGGTGGTATTCTCTTGTACTTTTTCAAAGTCTCCGCGTAAATATTTTCTTTGTTCATAGTTTTCACCTGATTAAATCAGTTTTGAGTTCAGATTATGGTTTTGTTGTTGCTTCGGTATTCTCTGATATTTTTGTTTTTCTTAGAAAATCATAACGTTATGAATAGGGTTAAGACCCTTCCGAATAAACAGGTTGTATGTTTTCACTAATTTACTAATCTTCAACCAGTGTATTATAAATGGACTGGTTTCTAAACAAGGGCAAGACTAGTTTTAGGTATCGCTGAAATGCATTTTCATCACACACATATGCTGCACCTTTTAAATTTAGTAAGTATACAGTATGCCGAAAAAAATGAATTAAACTGCATCATAAAGCTGTTTCGTTCTCCTAGGACCCTTCAGTGATGCTAGGAGGCCAACAGATGGAAATCAAAAAATTCTAAACTAATGTAGATGTAAAATAAAATGAGTTCTGTCTAGAATATAATTACTATTCTGTCTGAAATCTGAACGTTCATTGTGGCGTTCTGTTATTATCACGTCATAAATTGCGATACCTGGTTCAGTTAAAAGATGCAATCACATGAATGCGTCTTCCGTTAATATATGTATCAATATATTGATAGACGCTGCTGGTATACTTGCAACCGTAAATTAATTAACCACAATTACCTCGTTTGAGTAGTGACATTGTTCAAATTATTATCACACTTAATGTTTTTGAAATTGAGAATTTTCATAATCCTGCCTTTAGTAATGTTCTATATTCTAATAGAATGTCAGTTATTCTTTGAACTAGGAAACATTTTTGTAAACCTACGTCAATGGGAGTTAACCCAACGCATAATTTCAAAAATACAAATATTTATTGAAATTCACATTGCCTATGTTCACAACTTAGTACACATCCACCAAACATACAATATAAGTACATGTACATGCAATTATAAGCATGAATAATTATTAATAAAAGAAAATCGCTAAGCAAGAACTGATTATAAGGTGGCGTGTAGCACTAGCCGCCACCTAGCGTACACAGATAGCTAAGGTGATCTCCCTTGACTACACACTGTGCGTTACTGCAGTATATCTTTGGCATACTGAATCGTTGACCAAATACTTAAGAATTAATCAATTTTTAACCCAAGATTGCCATGACATGATCAATTCCAAATGATAGAAAGTGCATATGTTTGTAAATGTCAGATACTTTTTATCACTCATACATAATACATTAATTAACTTAGAGTACATTTACTTGGTATTTCTATCACTCGGCACTCAGATTTTATCACTTACCTTTTGTGAAATTGGACGGCTTAAAATTCATGATATGAATGAAAGAACAGAAGATGTTTTTTATCTGAATGTTTGTCATAAAAAAAAACACGAAAGCACACTTAACTAACAACGAGAGGGTTCCATCTCCAACATTATACGAGAAAGGTGGTATAGATTGGCAGAGTCGTGACACGTATTATACTGATTTATAATTCATGATCGCCGAAATCCTTTGATCTGTTATTGTCATGCGAAAACAATCGTTACCTTTCAACTGTTACCGGATATGGAACCCTACCAGTAAAATATACCACAAAAGATTATCTGTGTCAGTTAATGCAAATTTCAATGGTCAAACCGAAATAAATGAAATAATATATTGATTACCTTGAGCCCTTTCCTTTATATATAGAAAAAAAAGTGTTAAACCTCCGGTTTTTTAATCGGATTATAGTGATCCTGTCACTACATATATCACCGAGTCTAATTGCATGTTTTCAAAGATTACAAAATACATATCTAAAAGTACTTAATACTGCCGTCAAGGATTGTCATTCCCCCTGCAGCAAGACTGTCAAAAGTGGACTTGCATGCTGCATCAAATCAAATGACGTAAAGTCTTCCTCAATACATCGGGTGTTACAACCCCACTCCTATACCAATAGTGATCTTGAGTCAATTTTGCAGTTTTGACCAAATGTAAGACATCTTCATACAATATCTTCTGAATTTGTAATCCGAAATATATGAATCTTTGCAGAAATGACACATATATTATTATCTTTTTAAGTTATGGAAGTAAAACTTTATATTGTAACCGAGGAAAGCAATTTCAATTACCCGTACCCCCTATTTGGTAATGAGAAAATTTTCATGATTAAAAGATAAAACGCTGAATAAAAGAAGTTCATTAATTCATTTCACCTTTGCCATAACATTATTTATTTGAACTATATGTAGGACAGAAAGAACACAGATAAATGTACTCTGATTATCTACCACAATGATACCCCTCGCGCTATATGTAGATACACCTAAGAGAAATTGGTTTACAACGTATTCGTATAAACTAGATTTATTGCATATAATAATTGCTAATTAATTAAGCAGTAATAAAGAGAATTTCTACAATCATAATCTACTCAAAGACACAGCGTACGCCATTGTCTAGTTACCTTGGAGACAATAACCCTGATCTCATTAGCCCTGCAACTGATATCTGGCAAATTATCAAAGTATATTATTGTCCGAGATATACCAATAGGGAAATACATATGATGGAGAAATTCTATACACTTCAAACTGTACCGGGTACCTTACAATCGGAGGTTTAGTTCAATGATCCAATAAATGATGATTATGTGTTAAGTCGATACCGGGGTATTCTTAGCACCATGGGACCTATGTTATTATCGACATATGAGGACAAAAGTAGCGGATGGCACGTCTGATAAGAAAAATGACCACGCGCTTACAGTATATTTAACACAATAATTTCCTAATCCTGTTTCCCGTGTCAGTGAATATTCATAATCGCTCCAGTCTGATCACAGGTCACCCTAGTGTAGCCGAGTATACTTTCGTTTGCAGAGCACCGCGGTCAGAGAGTAAGCTTCATAAAATATTGATACAATCTGGATCATCACCTACTGTAGTTATTTTCTTACCTGCAATCTATAAACGTATAAAGACAGTTTAGCCACCTATATAGTGTATACATGGCAAAGTTTTATATAGTTTGATTATTTGCGGAGGCTTGATGGTCTTGGCAAAATACTTTACTCTGCTTTGTTCAGTCTACACAGCTGTAAATAAGTACGTGGTTGGACAGTGCTAACATTGTAGAATGCTAGCTGTGAGCACCAAGATGGCAGCACCAGTTGTATGCTCCCCAGGATGTGGAGAAAGATATTGGCTGGTTGCTAAGACCCTTAACCACGGATACTAATTTGCGAACCGCTTTGAAGCGACTTTTACGTTATGATAAAGGACTCACACAACTAAATAATTTACTATATGTTATTACTAAGCTTTCGCGCTAATAACTTTAATATTTGAAGTTCAACACTTTTGAAAGCTGCCTAAATTCACAGAAACATACATGACAAAGGCTTCAAGGGGCATTTAATGAGGAGTTTACTGGCATATTAGCTCGCTACAGGCGTCTGCTTCGGACAACCGGAAATTTACATGTCAAACCAGTGAAATGGGACGGGAACACCCTCTGACTTTTGACCCCATATCAATCCGCCATCACAAATCAAAATCTACCAAAAGTATATATTTTTGTAAAGTTAAATATCTAAAGATTTCATTCAATGCAAAATAGGTCAACAATTACCTATTTAAATTACTCAGAATCGGTGTACTTAGCCTGAACAATTTTTCAGTAGGAACTACAAACGTATGAAACACTTCGTGATAGGCTGTTTTAGTTGTGTGAGTCCTAAAGCGGTATATATGAACCTCGAAAAATTATTTTTATTATAGTGTTTGCTTATAAACAGCCATACTAATAAACTGTCATCCGTAACAGTGCAAACTTATTCGGAACGGTAGGATGATGTGAGGATGGTCTTTTAAATATCTCGATATCGAAGATTTACCATGTTTTGGCTGATTGCAATGCGATACAATCGACTTGGTGGGAAGGCAGTTAGACAAAAAATTAAGATGCTTAACAAGTCATTTAGGCAAAAAAAAAGAAATCAGCTCATCTTCAAAATCCAAATATTCAATCTTTATTTTCTAATTACACGTATGTCTTTAATGCGATTAAAGTAATCTAATATAATATATAAGATGACGTAACACACACAAATGCTGCACCTTTCAAATTTTGGAATAGATACAGTATGCCGGAAAAAATGAATTCAACTGCATCATACAGCTGTTTTGTCCTCCTACATGTAGGACTCGTAACTGATACTAGGGCCAAAAGGTGAGAATCCAAAATTTCTTAACTAATGTAGAAGCTGACTGTTCAGGTCTTAAAAGGCTGTTTATTTTATGAATTTAGAAGTGAAATGAAACTAGTTCTGTCTAACTTCAAGTCGTGTGCTACGAACATGTGTAAGTTGCGTACCGTGCCACTACTCAAATGAGATAACTGTTGCTTTGGAGGCTCCAGCAAACCTCGGGGACTAAAAAACATCCAACAGAATATGAAGCCCCCAATCGTGAAAATAGTGTTAAACATTCATATTCTGAACCTTTTATAGTAAGTAGTAGATGCAGTATGCCCAAAAATCAATCAAAATGCATCATACAGCTATTTCGTTCTCCTAGGATTCTTCTATGATGCTAGGGGCACAAATAAAATAGTTTCCAGATAGGAAAATGACTGCAGTGGTTGATAGATTCAAAATTACAAAATAACTGCAGTAGTTGATTATCCAGATAAAACAATAACTAATGTAGTTGCTGATCAAGATAAGAAAATAACAACAGTAGTTATGTAATATATTGCAGATATGAAAATAACTACAGTAGTTGATAGTTTGCAGATAAGAAAATAACTAAAGCAGTAGATTATTCAGATGAGAAAATAACTACAGTAGTTAATTATTAAGATTGGAAAATAACAACAGTAGTTGATGATCCAGATAAGATAATAACTACAGTAGTTGATGATCCAGATAAGATAATAGCTACAGTATTTGATGATCCAGATAAGGTAATAACTACAGTAGTTGATAGATTGTAGATAAGAAAATAAAAACAGTAGTTGATGATCCAGATAAGATAATAATTACAGTAGTTGATGATCTAGATGAGACAAACTACAGTAGTTGATGATCCAGATAAAATAATAACTACAGTAGTTGATGATCCAGTTGAGAAAATAACTGCAGTAGTTGATGATCCAGATAAGATAATAACAACAGTAGTTGATGATCCAGATAAGAAAATAACTACAGTAGTTGATAGATTGTAGATTAGAAAATAAAAACAGTGATCTAGATGAGAAAAACTACAGTAGTTGATGATCCAGTTGAGAAAACAACTTCAGTAGTTGATAGATTCCAGATAAGTTAATAACTGCATTAGTTGATGATCCAGATAAGAAAATAACTTCAGTAGTTGATAATCCATATTAGAAAATAACTACGGTAGTTTATATATTCCAGATAAAAAAATAACCTCAGTATACCAATACCACACATTTTGTGTTTTTCTATTTACTTAACAAGGGAACAGCCACGCTGATATTGTTATAATATTCTGATTTCATCTTTTGATGTTTCTGAATTGGAAATAAATAAATTTAATTATTACTGTTTGTTTAAAACTCTTCTTTTAGAAACCTCATCCATGATGATTTCACGCTTTCCTCGTACAGGTAATGTCCAGAACCCGATATATTAGATAGCGTAAAAGGTTCGTATAAGCTGCGTGTGTAAGGCGTGTGTGTTTTACTTATGTTTTATTGACTTCGCATGCGCAGATCTCCTTCACGTGCTAACTGAGTTCCGTTTACAATGTTCCATTTCCGTTCGTTTGCCCTTGGACGTTATTTATTCTTATTCTACTGTGAGAATATCATGGCTATTTTTGGTTACTTGTAATTATAAGAAAATACAAAGAAGCCAGTGGTTAGCACGTCCACAATCACACGACATCAACTTCCGGTCGGTAATAAACCTTCCCGGTCAAATAAATCATATCAGAATACCGGACCATCGACAAAACCATAAACCAAACTCAAAATATGATCAAAGGGAAGATATCTACTGAGACCCTTGGAAAAGTAGAGGATTATAAGACAAGGTGTCCCGGAAGGTTAGTCTAGGTAGCATTAAAGTAAATTTCATGCGGAAGTCGTACTGTAAAAATCTTACATGTATTCTCATTTTAAAAAAAATTAGAGAATGCCAAAGCATCAACGAAACCATAATCCGAACTCAAAATCGATTAAACTAGAAAGAATTTCATGGAGACACCCATAAAAATACAAGACAATAAGACCAGGTGTTCCGGAAGAGTAAGCGTCTTCTGCTTAATCGACGACACTGGCCATGTAAATCTTGGTCACATCCAAGTAAACAAAATGAGAACGGAGTCATCATTGGCAAGGTAACACACTAATGAGCATACTCAAAAAGTCCATCTTTATATCACACTAAACACAGAATATTTCTCAATGAGACCAAGACAGCGACCATTAATCTTTGTCTTCAAAAATCTGCAAAATATACAAAAAAATGCAATCCTTGAATCAATGACGATCGCTATGAATACAAATGTACACTTGAATTATTTGACATGGCGTACAGCTGAATATACATTTTGTGAATGCAAGGAACGAAAACAGGAAATAAAAAATGGCAAATTTGATAATTGATAATGGGACAAACACACAAGCACGCTTCCCCCCAGGTTTTATGACTGCTTTAGAATGAGAAACCCAAGTCCATTTGATCTGCCAAATGTCTAAAAAAAAAACGTTTGTCGTCAGATTTTATTTATTAATTTTATAAAGCATTAAATCTGCAAAAAAATGATAAATATTGGAGCATTTTATGATGATTACAAATCTGGAAGATATTGAATGACAGTGTCATGCAATTTGCCAATACAGCAATTTTGGTTAATTTTGGTATCTTTGACCGGGCATAGAACGAACATGAGTTTACTAGCATATATTCCTTTTTGCATTTTCTGCTATGCAATTAACTCTCTGTTTTTCAAAAATGCACATAAGTAAAAACATGTCGTCAGAACATTTTGACTTTTCAGAAGAGAAGATCCTAAAAACTTGATTTTTATATATATATGAATTATCGTTTTTTTCATTCATATTTTTTAAGCTTTGGTCATATGTATCAACCTTATAAGTACATGAGCAATCAAATATATATTAATATTGGTGAATATCTATCAAAATATGAAATACACACGATGTGTTGGTCATTTCGTTCTATTTATACATATATCCGTTAACACAGTTCAGTAGCTTGACCACACTTAAACGATTAGCCTTTCCGTAACCCCGACACCACAAAGCTTTTGGCGACGTTATGTTACAAAGGTTACTGAATCTCCTACAGCATTCAATTATAGCTTGATCTCCCAGTAGTAATGCTACATTCTCCCAGTTGTAACGAGTTCTATATTGTACCGGTATACTCATTATACGCACTTCATTTCGGGATTGGTTCATGGTCAAACTACAATATCTAAATAATGACGGTATTCAAACAGTTTGACGTATGTTCTTTGGCGCAGTGACATATCAAATCAACGAACATTTTGATAGTTGTTGTTTTTTTGCGAGAATTATTCAGGAAAATAAATCCGAAAATGGATACAACTTTTCCTTTTTTGAAAGTACTCCCCCTACAACGCAATCGCCTTGGGTTGACATGTCCAAGTGGCTGTAGCATAGCAGCGGAGGAGGAAGACCATGTCACAGAGGCTGTAGCATAGAGGAAGAAGAAAACTCACGTTTGCGATATTGAAAAGTGTTATGTACTGACGCTATGATCCTAAAAAAGTAATACTGTAAACCATTTTTTCGCGGTGACTTAATTTTGCGTTATCATATGAAATGATCATTTCGCGGCGATTTAATTTTGCGAAAAATATGGTCATATTAACAATACTATATACAGTACAGTTGACAAACCTGTAATTGAAACTATTTTGTGGCGATTTTTTCTCGAATTCTAATCAACCGCGAAATACGCAAAAATTAATCGCAAGCGAAAATAAGATGGTTTACAGTACGTTCACTATTTCCCTGTGTTGTTTGTAATAATATATATGAAATGGAAGCCAACGTTTAGTTTCGTTGTTGGTATTTTATAACAACAAATTGACCTTCTTATGTAATAGGTGACCTACCTATGTATAACAGGTGTCGTAGATATATCCTTTAATACATTGTTTAATTAGGCCGTGATTATGGTGACATTTGGGTATTTCCTTGTTCGTTATAATGGGCTCACCGACATTTTACTGATCTGAGAGGAATTGAAAGAAGATGATCATTAATCGTTGTTTTATCTTTGTTTTATAGAAAGATGCTATTTTTGGAATATATGTCAGTGACTGATATTTGCACTTGATTTTTATGCCGTTTATTTTAAAGTAGGTGAACCAGCAAACAAACCCGTAGTAACCGGAAAGTGGAATTATGCAGATTTAGTATAACTATAATCATTAATTTTGTAGGGATATGCTATTACGTATAAAAGACTATTCGAGTTGGCTCTTCCTAACATTTTTTTCTGTAAATTATACAACTATAAATAAGAGAATACCGAAGCGTTAACAAAATCATAATCCAAACTCAAAATCGATTAAAACAGGGGCAAAATATGAACAAAGGAAAGATTTACATGAAGACTCGTGTAAAAGTACAAGAAAATAATACCAGGTGTTCCGGAAGAGTAAGCGGAGAGAAGGCTTCCAATACCGTGAAAGCATCACCCTGATGTTATACAGTGCCGTCTATCCGGTAAGATTGAATAAGACTTCACCACCGTGACTTACTGACATTTTTTCGTTAATAGTCAGCATCCATTGCAATATTTTGCTTTCTTTTGTTTCTCATTACTTCTGAATATCCATTTGTTTCCTATCATATTCGTAATGGTGATCGTTTGTGTAGGTGAGGAATGGATGGCCTTCCAAGTCCTGGACATACATGTACCAAAGACCTTGGGAATAGTAGGCTTGACCCCTACGTAACGTTATAAATTCAAGGTTATTGCTTGATCAATTCATCTCCAGCACACACACATACATACATACACATATAGAGATATTAGTCAGGTGGTATAGGACAAGTAGTTTGCGCCTGATAATGCAGCTCCTGCGAACTCCTTAGAATTGTATAAAATAAAACTGTACGATAAAACTGTATGTGTTATTTGTATTGATTGTATGAGCATTGCATATCTATGTACTGTAAAGTGCTTTAGAGTGGCTTATGTTAGCTAGATAGGGCGCAATAACAAATGTTGTATATCATTATAATATTGTTATTTTAGGATAATAACAACAACCTGGTTATCTGATGTAAGTATATTTTGACTGGGCGGTATTTTGGGGTTAGTGCAATAAGCGTGGTATTTCAGTGAGATAACACTATAACTATTCGGCGTCAGTCCCGTGCTATCACACGGAGGCAACTACATAAACACCAACCTACTCTTCCTTGTGAATACATGCATGCTTACATACGAATGTACACACCACACATGGTGACACGCCATTAAAATACTTTTCCTGATAATAATTCAATGAATATCTAAGAAAATGTTTTGTAATGTTTTGATAGAAATGCCTTATTCAGTTATTTCGAACAGTTTTTGAACAGCAGATCAAATAGAGACAACAATGAAATTGATTACGTCAAACTGGACATAATGACGTCACAATGGCAAATGTTTTAAGTCTTTAACAACATTTTACTTAACAATACATTACAATGGAAGGATGCAGAGCAAGTGTAAATATTAACACCTTAGTTCCTAAAACACGATCTTCGAAATTCACAGGCACAGACGATAATATGTAAATAGACATTTGGATATCGCCGATATTTGTACGTTCGCTGTAGCTGTTTGGGGGATACGATACGACTGCTGTCCTCTGTTATAAAGAGGCACGTATTGATCTGTTGGCCACTTCGGATCTATGTTCTTCCTTCATTTATATTGTCGCTTTATTGCTATCCTTGAGCATTCTCTAGTATCTCTCCCCAAACACCTGTCTCCGGTGATCTATGGAATATGCCGTAAAACCGTCCTTTGACTCTAGAAATAACATTCAATAATGCTGTAAGTGTTTATTTTAAGTTCGTTTGCTATGACTTTTTCGTCAACTATGGGTTTTGATTAAGATATAAATAAATGGTTATATTGACCGAAAATAAGGTACATTAACTGACACAAAAACAAAGAGCGTTATGACGTCACAACTGCGATGACGTCAACTGTAACCTCGCATTCAGATATTTCATTACTCGCAATCCTTGCTATAGTACGTCAAAACTAAAAAAGAATAAACAATTTCATATGGTATCATTGAATGACGACAGTATGACATAGAGTTGAGTAGAAGGTTTGTTTTTTATAGGCAAGTTTTATGGTCGCCATCTTGATATCATTGGGACATATTCTGTATCTGTGTGTGATATAAAGATTGACGGTTTAGAGTTTGCTTATTAGTGTGCTTACTTGTTGTGATCGACAATGATTACTCGGTTCTCATTTAGAGGATTGATGCTTTCTTGGATTTGACTAAGATTTACATATGACGGGTGTCGCTGCTAAAGCTTACTCTTCCGGAACACCTGGTTTTATTTTCTTGTACTTTTGCGTGGGTCTCTATGCATATATTTCCTCTGTATCTAGTTTGCCTTTAGTGTAATCGATTTTGAGTTCGGATTATGGTTTTGTTGACGCTGTGGTATTCTCTGATTTTGAGTTCGGATTATGGTTTTGTTGACGCTGTGGTATTCTCTGATTTTGAGTTCGGATTATGGTTTTGTTGACGCTGTGGTATTCTCTGATTTTGAGTTCGGATTATGGTTTTGTTGACGCTGTGGTATTCTCTGATTTTGAGTTCGGATTATGGTTTTGTTGACGCTGTGGTATTCTCTGATTTTGAGTTCGGATTATGGTTTTGTTGACGCTGTGGTATTCTCTGATTTTGAGTTCGGATTATGGTTTTGTTGACGCTGTGGTATTCTCTGATTTTGAGTTCGGATTATGGTTTTGTTGACGCTGTGGTATTCTCTGATTTTGAGTTCGGATTATGGTTTTGTTGACGCTGTGGTATTCTCTGATTTTGAGTTCGGATTATGGTTTTGTTGACGCTGTGGTATTCTCTGATTTTGAGTTTGGATTATGGTTTTTTTGACGCTGTGGTATTCTCTGATTTTGAGTTCGGATTATGGTTTTGTTGACGCTGTGGTATTCTCTGATTTTGAGTTCGGATTATGGTTTTGTTGACGCTGTGGTATTCTCTGATTTTTTTTCCATAAAGAAAGCTCTTTGTCTTTCAGTTTTGACCCCTTATAACAGTTTTGCACATTTATCTATAACTAGTTATTTGTTCTCTGTTCATTTAAAGTGTATCTGTACCTACGAGTGTATTTGTCTGATGTATTGATAATTTGGGTCGATATTTGACTATGCTACATTGCTATTTTCCATGTTTTTTCTCTTTTTGTGATTTAGTTATTTTGTTTTTATTTTCGTTTGTATTTTGTGTGTTATGTCGTAGTGTGTCATTGTTGATCTTGTTTTAGCGTATTTGCTCTCATTTTAATGATGCATTTCTCTAAAGTGGTATGGTTGTCCTATGAGACTTAAAAACAATTGTTTTACCGTGGTGGAATTTTTAATTCACATCTATGCTGTAATCGTTGTTGATAAATGCGTCACTTACTTTTCAATTAGCATTAACTTAAGTAATTTACAAATGAGTTTTTTATTGATAATAATAATAATATACAATATTTATATAGCGCTCTATATAATTTGTAAAATTACTCTAAAGCGCTTCACAACATGTATATAATAATTTGATACTTACAATGCATAAATAATGAAGTTATTACAATCTAAGCTAATGTGATAATATAAAAAATGCATATAAATACGAACTAGATAAACAAATGTCAGTATATACATGTCGTCTAAGTTGATACTCTACGTGAACAGGTACGGCTTCAGATGTTTCTTGAATTTGGCCAGAGTATTTGTTAGATATAAATTTCCATTCAACTTTTTGTTTTACCCTTTGGTTTGTACGCATTGTGGATGTTTATAATTTAGTCCTCGGTTGTATCAGCTTCATTTCTGTCGCTGTTCGTCGACCATTTGCTATCTTTATAATGCCGTTGGGCTTTACCCGAGTAATCCACATATACAAATAATGAACATATATTTCATGTCGCTCTCAGGCATTTCACGTGATATTTAATCCAGCAAGAATATTTATAACGTAACAGTTGGCGATATTACAGCTGTTGTAGTATTCATATCAATTAAAATATTGATCTGCTACGAACAAAACAGAACATATATTCTATGTAAATAATGTTAATATCAATAAAATGACGACTTGTTTGATAAAATGTGAAAAATGATATTTGTTATAACAGGTTATTTAATCTAGTTTGTGTTGGTCACATCAAAGTCTTATTTCGTTTGAAAAATATATATCAGTTTTATGAAATTAGTTTGCAAAACACATTTACAGGAAACACATAAAAGAGGAAGGTGATGTATAACTGACAGACCTACATATATTGTAATATGTATGTAGATAAAAATACAATTTTAATTGGCTTTAAGAGCAATACAGGAGAAGAAAACTCTATTGCATAATATAAATTCAACCAATACTACAAATATGTATATAAATGCAATATATTAATTCGAAATCCTTCTCAAACTGGATGTAATACAATAACCAGATGTAACCTGTTATATTCGCATATTGAAACGACCAATTTAACATTGCCTGACCGTATTTCAATTTCAATTGTCAAAAAGACAAATGGATGGGGCAGCAGGCATAGCCTATTTAAGCCCTCCCCAAACAAAGTAACGAACAGTGGTACAAACATAGACATAAACATTACAACACTGAACACATACAAACAATTTGAACGCATTATATAAATAATCTGAGTGGGGGAAACAACTACTAAATTGTATTTGGATTTTAATAAACATTGCCTGACCGTATGATTTTGGAAAGACATATGTTAACTATCAATAAGAAAAATATTTTCCTCGCTCCGCAAACATCACATCAGCACACGTATGCGACCGTACAACACCATCAAACAACTCCTAGTGCAGAAGGAAGACAAGACTGGAGTGGTTTACCAAATTCCACGTAACAGCTGCAACCACACATACATAGGTAAAACTAGTCGGACATTTGGAACGCGTCTGAAAGAACATCAAAAAGACGTAGAAGACATGGAACAGCAAGTCTACACCAGAAATTTTAGAAAAACATCAGAAAAACAATATAAAAAATCAGCTATCACAGACCACGCCAACATACACAACCATATCATTGACTGGAACAACTCCCAAGTGTTGGAAAGGGAGGAAAACTGGAGAATGAGGAAAATTAAAAAAATCTTATGGATTAGGAAGGAAGGGGAATCAATGAACAGAGACGACGGGGGGGGGGGGGGGGGGCACCAGTTGAGTCATCTTTATGACCCTATTTTAACATCCAATAAGGGGCGGAATGGGTAAACATCTTGCCTGTCCCTCTGTCTACCTGTAGTATAAGAGTACATTTAGACGAAATGTCGCGCTACGTTTCTGACAGCTGACTTCTCTAACTCGCCCTATTTTGGGTAGTGAGCTGATTTCAGCGGTCAGAACACCGATACTCGGCTATTGTACTCTTTGCTTGACAAAGTAAAAAAACGTTTTCGAAAGCTCGCAAATTAAGCTTTAAATCCCTGTTTGTGTACAAAACAAACTCAGTATATATTTTCCTCGCGTTTCTAGCAGTAGTGATACACTGTAAGTCATGTACTGTCCAAGAAAATCCACATCAAGCTACCCAACATGAAAACATCGTTCCTTGTAACGTCAGATTCACGTTGTCCCATCTTGTATGAAATGCAGTCGAACAGTCACATTAACTTTGTTCTTTCAAACAATGTTTGACTTACTATAACATTCCAGAAAATATAGAATCTCAAAGATTTAAGGTCTCACTACTTGGGGCCAATACAAAGATAGCTGCCCGCATGCGTCGAGACATTATTCTTCCGCGATGACACGTCAGAAAATTGACATCTTATAAACTCATCAATAAAAAGTAAATATGGCATTTAATGTATGGTTTTGTGCTTTGTTTTACACAATCTTACAATATAAATCCATAACCGAACAAATTCACGCTTCTACATGACAATACGTACCCTTTGAGACCAGAACCTAAGATAAACTTTCAGAACGGATCTCACACGTTTTTGGAATCACACAAGCGGATTGACATTTGAAATTTGAATCTTGCTTTGGTCGATTATATGGGTTAGGAAATCGAGTTTGTCTTTAAAAAAAATCAGAAAATATCAAAGTGTCAACAAAACCAAGATCTGAACTCAAAATCGTCGAACGGCTGATGTCATTCATTCAGTTAATTTTGGTATTTATTTCTCCATATCTAATTTATATTTTCGTCATTACGAATGTGGTGACAGACCACCGTTAGCTAATACCTAATCTTGGTGATTGTGGTGACGGTAAACCCACCAAGCTGTTGGCTAATACCTAAGCTTGGTGACTGTGGTGACGATACACCCACCAAGCTGTTGGTTAATACCAAGCTTGGTGACTGTGGTGACGATACACTCACCAAGCTGTTAGCTAATACCTAAGCTTGGTGACTGTGGTGACGATACACCCACCAAGCTGTTAGTTAATACCTAAGCTTGGTGACTGTGGTGACGGTAAACCCACCAAGCTGTTAGCTAATACCTCAGCTTGGTGACTGTGGTGACGATACACCCAACAAGCTGTTGGCTAATACCTAAGCTTGGTGACTGTGGTGACGATACACTCACCAAGCTGTTAGTTAATACCTAAGCTTGGGGACTGTGGTGACGATACACCCACCAAGCTGTTAGCTAATGCCTAAGCTTGGTGACTGTGGTGACGATACACCCACCAAGCTGTTAGCTAATACCTAAGCTTGGTGACTGTGGTGACGATACACTCACCAAGCTGTTAGTTAATACCTAAGCTTGGTGACTGTGGTGACGATACACCCAACAAGTTGTTAGCTAATACCTAATCTTGGTGACTGCGGTGACGATACACCCAACAAGCTGTTAGTTAATACCTAAGCTTGGTGACTGTGGTGACGATACACCCACCAAGCTGTTAGCTAATACCTAAGCTTGGTGACTGTGGTGACGATACAACCAACAAGCTGTTAGCTAATACCTAAGCTTGGTGACTGTGGTGACGGTAAACCCAATAAGCTGTTAGCTAATACCTAAGCTTGGTGACTGTGGTGACGGTACACTCACCAAGCTGTTAGTTAATACCTAAGCTTGGTGACTGTGGTGACGATACACCCAACAAGTTGTTAGCTAATACCTAAGCTTGGTGACTGTGGTGACGATACACCCAACAAGTTGTTAGCTAATACCTAAGCTTGGTGACTGTGGTGACGGTACACTCACCAAGCTGTTAGTTAATACCTAAGCTTGGTGACTGTGGTGACGATACACCCAACAAGCTGTTAGCTAATACCTCAGCTTGGTGACTGTGGTGACGATACACTCACCAAGCTGTTAGCTAATACCTAAGCTTGGTGACTGTGGTGACGATACACCCAACAAGTTGTTAGCTAATACCTAAGCTTGGTGACTGTGGTGACGATACACTCACCAAGCTGTTAGTTAATACCTAAGCTTGGTGACTGTGGTGACGATAAACCCACCAAGTTGTTAGCTAATACCTAAGCTTGGTGACTGTGGTGACGATACACTCACCAAGCTGTTAGTTAATACCTAAGCTTGGTGACTCTGGTGGCGATACACCCACCAAGCTGTTAGCTAATACCTAAGCTTGGTGACTGTGGTGACGATACACTCACCAAGCTGTTAGTTAATACCTAAGCTTGGTGACTGTGGTGACGATACACCCACCAAGCTGTTAGTTAATACCTAAGCTTGGTGACTGTGGTGACGGTAAACCCACCAAGTTGTTAGTTAAAACCTAAGCTTGGTGACTGTGGTGACGGTAAACCCACCAAGCTGTTAGTTAATACCTAAGCTTGGTGACTATGGTGATGATACACCCAACAAGCTGTTGGCTAATACCTAAGCTTGGTGACTGTGGTGACGATACACCCACCAAGCTGTTAGTTAATACCTAAGCTTGGTGACTGTGGTGACGGTAAACCCACCAAGCTGTTAGTTAATACCTAAGCTTGGTGACTGTGGTGACGATACACCCACCAAGTTGTTAGCTAATACCTAATCTTGGTGACTGTGGTGACGATACACCCAACAAGCTGTTAGCTAATACTTAAGCTTGGTGACTGTGGTGACGATACACCCAACAAGCTGTTAGTTAATACCTAAGCTTGGTGACTGTGGTGACGATACACCCAACAAGCTGTTGGCTAATACCTAAGCTTGGTGACTGTGGTGACGATACACCCAACAAGCTGTTAGCTAATACCTAAGCTTGGTGACTGTGGTGACGGTAAACCCAACAAGCTGTTAGCTAATACCTAAGCTTGGTGACTGTGGTGAAGGTACACTCACCAAGCTGTTGGCTAATACCTAAGTTTGGTGACTGTGGTGACGATACACCCAACAAGTTGTTAGCTAATACCTAAGCTTGGTGACTCTGGTGGCGATACACCCACCAAGCTGTTAGCTAATACCTAAGCTTGGTGACTGTGGTGACGATACACCCAACAAGTTGTTAGTTAATACCTAAGCTTGGTGACTGTGGTGACGATACACCCAACAAGTTGTTAGCTAATACCTAAGCTTGGTGACTGTGGTGACGATACACCCACCAAGCTGTTAGCTAATACCTAAGCTTGGTGACTGTGGTGACGATACACCCACCAAGCTGTTAGCTAATACCTAAGCTTGGTGACTGTGGTGACGATACACCCAACAAGTTGTTAGCTAATACCTAAGCTTGGTGACTGTGGTGACGATACACTCACCAAGCTGTTAGTTAATACCTAAGCTTGGTGACTGTGGTGACGATACACCCACCAAGCTGTTAGTTAATACCTAAGCTTGGTGACTGTGGTGACGGTAAACCCACCAAGTTGTTAGTTAAAACCTAAGCTTGGTGACTGTGGTGACGGTAAACCCACCAAGCTGTTAGTTAATACCTAAGCTTGGTGACTGTGGTGATGATACACCCAACAAGCTGTTGGCTAATACCTAAGCTTGGTGACTGTGGTGACGATACACTCACCAAGCTGTTAGTTAATACCTAAGCTTGGTGACTGTGGTGACGATAAACCCACCAAGCTGTTAGTTAATACCTAAGCTTGGTGACTGTGGTGACGATACACCCACCAAGTTGTTAGCTAATACCTAATCTTGGTGACTGTGGTGACGATACACCCAACAAGCTGTTAGCTAATACCTAAGCTTGGTGACTGTGGTGACGATACACCCAACAAGCTGTTAGCTAATACCTAAGCTTGGTGACTGTGGTGACGGTAAACCCAACAAGCTGTTAGCTAATACCTAAGCTTGGTGACTGTGGTGACGATACACCCAACAAGTTGTTAGCTAATACCTAAGCTTGGTGACTCTGGTGGCGATACACCCACCAAGCTGTTAGCTAATACCTAAGCTTGGTGACTGTGGTGACGATACACCCAACAAGTTGTTAGCTAATACCTAAGCTTGGTGACTGTGGTGACGATACACTCACCAAGCTGTTAGCTAATACCTAAGCTTGGTGACTGTGGTGACGATACACCCACCAAGCTGTTAGTTAATACCTAAGCTTGGTGACTGTGGTGACGGTAAACCCACCAAGTTGTTAGTTAAAACCTAAGCTTGGTGACTGTGGTGACGGTAAACCCACCAAGCTGTTAGTTAATACCTAAGCTTGGTGACTGTGGTGATGATACACCCAACAAGCTGTTGGCTAATACCTAAGCTTGGTGACTGTGGTGACGATACACCCACCAAGCTGTTAGTTAATACCTAAGCTTGGTGACTGTGGTGACGGTAAACCCACCAAGCTGTTAGTTAATACCTAAGCTTGGTGACTGTGGTGACGATACACCCACCAAGTTGTTAGCTAACACCTAATCTTGGTGACTGTGGTGACGATACACCCAACAAGCTGTTAGCTAATACTTAAGCTTGGTGACTGTGGTGACGATACACCCAACAAGCTGTTAGTTAATACCTAAGCTTGGTGACTGTGGTGACGATACACCCAACAAGCTGTTAGCTAATACTTAAGCTTGGTGACTGTGGTGACGATACACCCAACAAGCTGTTAGTTAATACCTAAGCTTGGTGACTGTGGTGACGATACACCCAACAAGCTGTTGGCTAATACCTAAGCTTGGTGACTGTGGTGACGGTAAACCCAACAAGCTGTTAGCTAATACCTAAGCTTGGTGACTGTGGTGAAGGTACACTCACCAAGCTGTTAGCTAATACCTAAGTTTGGTGACTGTGGTGACGATACACCCAACAAGTTGTTAGCTAATACCTAAGCTTGGTGACTGTGGTGACGGTACACTCACCAAGCTGTTAGCTAATACCTAAGCTTGGTGACTGTGGTGACGATACACCCAACAAGTTGTTAGTTAATACCTAAGCTTGGTGACTGTGGTGACGATACACCCAACAAGTTGTTAGTTAATACCTAAGCTTGGTGACTGTGGTGACGATACACTCACCAAGCTGTTAGCTAATACTTAAGCTTGGTGGCTGATTGTACGGACCTCCCTTCAACTATCAAAAACCAATTCTCTTGAAAACAGATGCAGTTAATGGACTATCAGCTCCACAGAATTAAACAATTAACGTCCACCTGCTGTTGTAGTTCCAAACGAATTAACATCCGAAATACAATTATCACAGACACGACATCCGTTTTTCGCAACGTCAGACCATAAAGTTACACACAAGCAAATTAAAGACAACAACCATTTAGAAGTTTCGCGACTGACCGGGATGAAGATTCATTAAAACAATAAAAAAATGTCTGAAATGTTTGCGGGTTAGATGTACTTTTTATTTGATTTGATTTATTTAGGCATATTGTCATACATTACTTGTCCTTACAATTTTACAAAAGTGTCCTTATTTTGAGCGCCCTTGCACAGGAGTATGTTTTGAACGTTTCCTTTTTGAACGTAAGTTTAGAACAATAATAATGTAAATAGCCAATAACTATTTTGTTAAAAGTGAATCAAATAAGCCGGGATGATCCAGCTTGAATATACGTTATATAGTAAACTATTTACATATAGTAATTTAATAAATTAAGTGATATTTCACGTGTTCAAAACTGGCGGTTACCGTTACAAAGCCTTTTTGGACTGCACTTACTGAGCTATTGTCAAAAAGGACATTATTATTACAGATTTATTTGACTAACTTTTTATAAGAATTCTTTTAAGCCTTATATACACTGTACCTGATTATTTTAAGATAATAGAACGATAACATATGGTAACACTGACAGCTACCGATTTGATGTCACGTGATTCGTTCATATGCCAAAAAGTGGCGCGAACTGATCTGCATTTCGTTTCATGTGACATGAATGTAGAGAGGGTGTAAGGGGATGGAAACCTTTGAATCTCGAAGATAATGATTGACACGGTTTTCTATGAGGCCAAATGGTCGCACTCTCTTTTACGAATAGCACATGTAACATTTTTTTTAGAAACCTCAAACTAACCAACGACAAGTACAAAAGTTGTATTGATCAGTAAAGCATTTCAATCGAAAAGGAAGAACTGAAAATGTAATAAAGATGAAAAATAGCTCCCGCTTTAACTAAATTCCAATTTGAGTTAATACATGTATGTCAAGTTCGTTGCACGCTATCAAGCGTACCGTACACAAAGCCGACAAATAATGGACACGTTGCCTGACGTTGCGTGTGGTTATTGTTGGTTTGGAAATGATGAGCATCTTGTATCCTTGAGCTTAACTCGTTACAGCCAATTGTTAGAGGAAGGGAAGAGGTTAATCAGTGTTTCGAGTGACAACTTCGAGTATCTATTGAGGATTTTTACATTTTAATGAGCACCTTAAGAATCTGTTGGAAGATTTACGGTGAACAAAATGTACATGTCTTGTTTTTACGAACGCCTCTTATACTGATACAACGTGCTGGTTAATTACTGGCATCGTAAAATTGGCTTTTAGATCTCCATAAATGGTACACATTTGATATTCTGTTGAACACAGTATATTTCTTAATCAGATCATTGCAAAAATAAATTAGAGAATACCGAAGCGAAAACAAAATCATAATCCAAACACAAAATCGATAACACTAGGGGCAAAATATGAACAAAGGAAAAATTACATGCCGACCATGGTAAAAGTACAAGAGAATAAGACCAGGTGCTCCGGAAGAGTAAACGTATTCTGCTTCATCGACGACACCAGCATTGGGTATTTTGATAAATGATGACCACACAATCTTTCTTCCTGGTAGATAACCAGGATACACTTGCTCGAAGTAGATGTTTAGCTCCTTTGTTTACTTGATGATTCCCTGGGGATAAAGACGGGTGGGAGGACTTGATCAATCGTTTATACCAGCCTGATTATTTAAACACAGATTACTGTTTCGATTTTTTTACAGCGCTAGCCTTGAAAACAAAGACTAAGACCGCCATTTTTGGTTTGTTTGATCGGCAGCTGACGATCTGTAGCAAACGGGTTTTAACACTCTGGTCAGGTCTCTTAACATATTTACTTTTGTTTGCGGTAATATTTTTTATTAAAAAAAAGCAAAGCACGAAAAATAAAGTAAAGGTTTGTATTTTTATTTATCCATTTTTGTCATCCTCCTCAATTGTTTTGGTATTTTACAGACGTATAGAAGTCCTTCTACAAATGTTTAATAAAATGACAAAATTAACTAGAGGATATGATTGATGATTCTGTTTGACATACATGTGTCAATGGCACGTTTATTCGGTCAATGGTCTTCTTGAATGACTTGCGCAGGTCAGGGCGGCCCGGTCAGCATACGAGGTCACGTCGGGCTGTAAAGAGAACAGTCTCGCCCCAGGAAACCTTCTCGTGACATCTAACGCACTGGACGTGTAAGTAGTTGTGATTTGATGAGAAAAATGAATTAGCCCAAGCATCCGGAAATAGTTTTGGTGTTGTCAGAAAGATTGATATAAATCATTAATTATCGTCTCCCCAGGGATCAACATCTTTTGTTACAACACTGGAATCCATTGATAAGACTGCCACAATAGTTAATCACGTGACTTTCACATTCATCTTTCACGTGATGGCGTACATCTGGTGGTTTTAAGTTAGATATTTTAGTGTTGACAGTAAGGATGATGGAACCTGATAGATGGTTTGTTTTATATTGTTTTACGTTATTTTAACTGTAAAGGTTATTTAAGGACGAGTCTAATGCATCTAGCAGTTCATAAAAGAACTAAAAACGCTCGTGTATCGCCTTTTGAAGCATTTACTTACTCCTCGAAAGAGTTTGTCGATAGGTACCAACTGAAATTACAGCGGGAATGCCCCAGGCCATGCCAGGGTGCGTACTCAGGAACGACCTAACCCTCGACCATACACTATTCTATCGATGGAACCTCCTGCAGATCGCCTATGTTTCGCTGTACGACAGGTAAAACGGTACCGTGCTAGGGTATGGTACATTTTTGTAACATTAGGCCTAGGATTTGTCTCACAAAAATGAAATATAATCGGTTAGAACCCGAGAGCCTCCAACCCTCTACCCATTGAGCCTCCTGCAGGTCGCCGATGTCTCGCTTAACGACAGGTAAAGCGGTGCTAGGATAAGGTAACATCCGGCCTAGGAGCAGTCTAACAAAATACAATATAATCAGTTCGTGCGTGTAGGAATGACTCCCTTCTTCTCTATCCTTTATCACTCTTTCCTTCACCTTCACTATATAAACTTTACACAATCTTCTTATTTTCAAGAACTGTCTTCGTCTTCGAACCATTCGATGACGAGGACAGTGAACCAAACGAACAATCAAATTAGCAGGTGGTTGACGTACGACTAAGTCCAGCTCTGCTACATGAGTACGAGTGACGCGGACAGATGACACTTTGTATAGGTGAGTATAGCTATGTAGCGTGCTATATGAAAATAACCAAATTTGAAAAAAATATATTTAAAAATCATTAAATACTGCTTCTAAATTAATTATTTTTCACCGTGTGTCTTATGGGAACCATTTCAAATAATTAGATTCACTATTTACCCAAATGTTTATATAATTAACCATAGATCAAGTATTGGCCATGCTTTATGTAACCACAGTATTATAGATCAATACTTGTTATATGATTAAATAGATCGAGATGATCAAGGCCAGATATTTGTATTTACATAAGAAACTTAAACGCGCGCACATCTTGGGTTTTCTCATCTTTTTTTTAGTTTTTTCTTTTAAATAAAAAACCAACGTTCACATTCTGATCACTGCCACTTTCGAAAGCGCTCTGAACATGGAAGTCTGGTCATCGGCGATTTATTACTGTCTGGACCTCGCTCCTATAACATCCTGTGATGCTTCAATTTATATCTTCCCTGTTTACGAAGAATTGATCTTGACGGCAAAGTCAGTGAATTGGGAGTAGTACCAACCTGTTCCAAGGCGAGTGCCAAAAAGACGAACTGTGAACACAGTAAGGTAACGTGTCAGTGTGATGCTGAAAAGGTAAACCTCCCCCAGACTTGATTAAATCATTATCGCTCAATGATGGAGTTTTTAAAACATACCGTCTATTTTGTCTGTAACTGCAGTTTTAAACTCTATTACTGTATACTATACTATAAAATGCATCATATGTGTGTGTTGTGTCATCTTTCATTATAGGGGATGACAGACTCTGCTGGTGGTGATGTTTTAGTCCCAGATGTTTGCTGGAGCTTCCATAGCCACAATTATGTCATCTGAGTTGTGGTACGGTACATGGTATACACATTTTCGTAGTAAATATGCAGAACTTTTTAAACTTTACTTCTATATTGATAACTTAAAGGAGGTTTACGCATTTGACCCTATTGCTAGCATCACTATAGAGTCCTATAACAGCTGTATGATGCAGTATAATTCGTTTTTTTGACATGCTGTATCTATTACTAAATAAAAAGTTTCAGCATGTGTGTGTGTTACGGCGTCATTCTATTGTCCGTTCATTTATTGTTAGAGATGTTTTTTTCATTCCTTTCATAAAGCATACTCAGAAGTAATACAAGTTCAAACATTTAAAAACGCGCCACCAGTCACAAATGACATCAAGAGGATATGAATTTCGCGGCGGTAAATCGTCATGATACGGAGGCAAAATGAGTATTATTGATATGGGCATATTTTCCAGTAGCAACAAAAAAATGATTTTCCCTTAAGATAATTTTGATCTAGAACAACGTCGCTGGTATAACAACCATTTGATTTAGATACTTTAAGAAACTGGGGACAAAAGCCATATACTCAGCAATAACAGAGAAATCATACCACCACCCTCGAGAAAAAATATATCATCAGGACGGAACGAAAGATCATGCCTTCACCCTTCGCAAAGATATTATTCCATAATCATACCCTCAACTTTAAGAGAAAAACATAAGCTCAACATCGGGATAGTAACCGTACCCCCATCATCGAGAGAAAAGAAACATGTGTTCGGCATTGATACAGAAGTATACCCTCAGCATATAAAAGAAATGATGACATCAGTATCAGGGGAGATATCACATGAGCATGTTCAGTATTGTGTTTACTTGTTGTGATTGACAATGATACTCGGTTCTCATTTTGAGAACTTGATGTTTACTTGGATGTGACGAAAAATTGCATGGTTTCGACGATAAAGCAGAAGACGCCCACTCTTCCGGAACACCTGGTCTTATTCTCATGTACTGTTACATGGGTACCCATGTAAATCTTTCCTTTGCTCATATTTTGTCCCTTGTTTAATCGATTTTGAGTTCGGATTATGATTTTGTTATTGCTTCGTTATTCTCTGATTTATTTTCATGAAGAGTGCACACTATAAGCGGCAGATTGATGAAGTCGTTAGCAATTTTGTCTTCCGTACAATAGATCGGGATTTGATCCGGACGTCGCCGTAACTATGGATTATTCAGAGGATAATTAATAAGAGAATACCGAAGCGTTAACATAATCATAATCCAAACTCAAAATCGATTTCACCAGGGGCAAAATTTGAACAAAGGAAAGGTTCACATGGGACCCTTGCAAAAGTATAAAAGAATAAGACCAGTTGTTCCGGAAGAATAAGCGTCTTCTGCTTCATCGACGACACCCGCCATGTAAATCTTTTTCTCCTGTCCATACATTTCCAACAACGCATGTAAATTAAAAATAATACTTGCGTGGTTGTTGCGATATCGGTGTTGTGATACTCAAATGAGGTGATATCAGAAAGACGTCATTAGAAGCACGGTCCCACTACCAACAGAACACAATACATATCCAGCAGACAAACACACTTACACACATAAAGAGAATATTAGCCAGGAGGCATATGACAAGTAGTTTGCGGCTGATAAGGTAGCTTCTGCGAATTCCTTAGAATACTATTTATAAATATAAATTAGAGAATATCGAAGCGTTAACAAAAAAATCATAATCCACACTCAAAATCGATTAAAACCAGGAGCAAAATATGAACAAAAGAAAAATTAACATGGAGACCCTTTTAAAAGTACAAGAGAATAAGACCAGGGCTCGTATGCATATAAATTTTAAGTATTTTCTTAAATTATACTTAAGTATAATTTTAATCTGCTTTAGTAAACAAGTTGCTTAGTTTCCATTGCATAAAATTTCTAAGCATAATGCTTAGTCGTTCTTTGTTAAGCAGATCGCAACCTTCTTAAAATACTCGTTGCTAATGACGTTACATACCATTTCCCGTGTTAAAACAAGGGCGCGTGGATTAAAACACGTGTTCGGTCTTTTTCGTCTTTCAATTCTCTAAAAACTAGTTGTGTTAAAACAAGGGCGCGTGGATTATAACACGTGTTCGGTCTTTTTCGTCTTTCAATTCTCTAAAAACTAGTTCAAATTACATCAGATCCAGGAGATACGTCACATAAGACGAATATATCTACCTCATAAAACCTCGTGAAGGAAAACAATTTAAAATTTTAGTTTGGGTCGGAAATAACAACACAGAAGAAACGTGAGACGTGGAAAAGAAACACGTGAGTTGCCAATGCTTCAACTACACTGTAGCGTTAGCCGTTTTATTAAGCTAGAAAAGAAAATGGTACAACTTTCATATATTACGAAAGAGAAAATCAGAGCTATCTGAGGACAGGACAATGATTCGCACCTACATGATGGTTAACTTCCTGTGACTTCCAGATTACCCGACGATAACTCGCCGATGGACGACAAATCCATCACCATTTACATACATGTACATGTAATATTAGATTTAGCGACCACAGGGGCATGATAATTTGTTACAGCAAGTTTTGAACCTCAACTAATTTTACACTTTAGTGAGGTTTGGATCATTTATTTTTTTATAAAAAATGTTTCCTCAGTGGTCAGTAAAATTATTCTAAGGACCTTTTTGAAATAAAATCTTTAGTGTTCCGTTTTGATCAATTTAATATTACTGAAACTAATGGACCTGTACGTTTGACTTTCATTGCATTTCATTCAATGCATTTTAAGTGCAAGAGCTACCTTATTAAAAACTTACAACATATTATGATAAGTTTTATTTAAACTTATTAACGAGTCGATTGTACATTTACTGACAAGCACAATGATGTGGTAACTCGGACATTTCATGTCAGTTACTTTAAATGTATACTAAATGGAAAAAAAACTTCATTTTATTTCCAAATGAAATGATTTATGGTAAGATACCGGGGTATATACATTATACATAATAATTGACTTCATTTTATGTATTGATTTGTTCCTAATTTGTTTTTCATATGTGGATAAAAAATATGTCTTTTTATTTGGATTATATAACTCCAATCAAATATGTGTTTGGACAAGTGAAAGAAGGTTAAAAACTAATTAATGAGTACAAGTATTTGATTGTGTGTTTAATTAATATTTGGAAAGTGTGTCATTGGTAGAGATTCTAATCATTCTATATTTTCCCATTGTTTTTACTTTATTTAAACACTTTGAGCTATACAATATAATTATGCTTAATAGAATTTCCCCGTTTTGAGCCCCCCGCTCTTTCCAATTAGAGTTAGTCCCCTTTTGAGAAAACATTCAACACAGTTGACAACGATCGCGCGGATGAAAACGATTTGTCTGGCGAAAATAAACACAAACTAGGAACATTTATCTGTTTTTCCGTGTACATGTGGTCCAGGTTGTTATTTGGTACGTCGTCGGTTGCCTGTTTTTACATGGATAACCGCTGTAGGCAAGTACATATGATTTAACCGGTTACATTCTCGTCTCGACAATCCTAGTCACAATACATGCAGGCCATTTTCATGGAATATTCTGGCCCTGTCCATCTAACAGCTAAGTCTAGAATGTATAAACTTGCATCTTCACAGATCTGGACATTTATTTAGTGACCATGTTTGCTATTTACAAATTCTGGCTCGTTTAATGCGAATATGTGTACCATCAGTTCGCGAAAGTGCATACAAATTTGTTTAGGGCATAAGCTTAACTGTAACTTGTAAGTGTAAAGTTTTTGATCGTCTCGACAGTGAAAGAGAAAGCTTTTTAAGTTTAAATCGCATAAAAACAATTGGATTGTTTAAAGGATTTGCAACTCTCTGGATTATCATAGACACGATGGGCAGATCGACATTAAGTTACCATCGCTTCAAAGTTGGATTAATATTGCAATCGTACCTTACAAATGATGAGGTAGCTTAGGCCTAAGCTTAAGCTTAGGCTAGTTCCTTCTCGTCGCAGGCTCGATATCGTCTTTAGCGAAACAAAATATAAAAAGAATACCCTTCCCTCTCAAAACTTAATCTCTGATAAAGTTTCAAAGCATGAAAGATTTTGAGTAAATCAAACCTGTCTCTAAAATGCTTTTCCCATTGTAACACCCCTGCGAACATTTGAGGTGAGTTATGCTTCCCATTAGCGTCGGCCATTTTGCGAAGTTAAGCATGTTGCTTAAGATTTAAGACAGGGTAAGAGGTTGTTTAAAGTTAAAATATGCTAAGGCGGTAAGAAATTTTATGCAATCTACTTAATGAGATAAGCAGTATGCTTAGTACAAAAACTAATCTGCTTAGCATAGTTTTCAGACTTAAGCATATTCTTAACAACTTGAGATTTTGTATGCATACGAGCCCAGGTGTTACGGAAGAGTAAGCGACTTTTGCTTTTTCTTCTTCAAAATGTATATGTTAGCTATAAATTGTATATCTTTGCACTGTTAAGCGCTGTAGAGAAGCTTGTGTTATCTAGATATGGCGCTCTATCGAATGTTGTATATTTGTGTATTGATTTAAGCATTGAGAGAGAAATCCTACCCTAAACATAGACCCCATTATTGTAAAAAGAATCATTCTCACAACAAAGACAAAACATACCCCAATTATTGAAGCGATAATTGTCCTTTTTCAGAAAAGACTTTTTTTTTTTTTTTTTACTATACAGCCAGATACAGAACAAAATGCTCCTTTGAGCCAGGTTCGTATTATAATGATATGGGTTTACTACTTTGATAAATTTTTAACGGGTTGGTTTAATTGTACATTGTGTACAACTTATTTTTGTGAAATTGAACTGGACTTATATCCAATGACAACTTGATACGTTGCGTTACCTATGGAAAGATATAAGCGTTCTACACAAGAAAAAAAATCGGAGAATACCAAAGCAATAACAAATATGTTATATGACTACATACGTTGCTTTTAAAATAGAATGTCAAAAGAAAAATAATACCGTAAGGCATTACCATTTCACTGTCATCTGACATAAACAAAACCATCAATGTTTATATACAGTCACAGCGAAATCCCTTGAATTACAATGTCTTCGCTGCCTTGAGCTAGAAATGCCAGTCTAAAAGTGGCTTAATGACTTCCGGTGCCATTCTGCATCACTTAACAGTATGCAGTCGTCACGATATAGCTTAAACCCATAACGAGGCACACCTAATGCTAGTTAGCGCACGGTCCATTTAGGGGATACGTTAATTGGGGCGCGGAGATTATCTCTCTCACAATACTTCCGGCGTTTTGCAGCTACATGTGTGAAAACGGAAGTGATTCCGAGAAAATTGATGCCGTAATTATTTGACTGCAAACTCAAAGTGAGCGGTCTGTCAAGTGCTCGTTAGCGGTTTAGCCTGGGTATTGGCGGGGCCGGGTTGTATGGCACGGCAGTAAATGACATGTGTAAGGATTAGAAAATGTCCCATCATGTTGATGTACTTACTGACATGGCCGAGAAACCCATTATTCCGCAACCTGCTGAAGCTGTTCGAATTCTGAAACGTAATCGATACAGTTTTTTTTAATTCAGTTAAGATGCCTTATAAGAAAACACCTGTTCTCTTATCAATCTTAAGAAAGAATATTACCAAATAAAAAAATAAAGACATACCGATTTGGAATGTTAGATTTGATTGATATTATAAATCAATAACAACAATAACATTAACTGATTAACATGAAGTAATGTTCTCCCTGAGAAATGATTGTTTTAAACATATTCATAAACATCAGAACGTTTTAAAACATGAGAATACCGAAGCGTCAACAAAAACTATTATCCGAACTTAAAATCGAACAGACATGCGCCAAAATATGAAAAAAGGAAAGATTGAAATCCGACCCATGTAAAAGAATAAGATAACAATGCTAGGTGTTCCGGAGAAGTCTTGTGCTTAATCCACGACCCCTGACATGGAAATCTTGGTCAAATTCAAGTGAACATCATGTCCTCAAAGGAAGAACCGAGTCATAATTCTCAATCACAACAAGCAAGCACACTGATGAGCATACTCGAAAACTTTAATCTTAATATCGCATAAGGATACAACATATTTCTCTATGAGACCAAGACGACAACCATAGAAGTTGCTCATAGTCAACATACAACTCATACATTTCTCAAAATAGGTTTAAAGGCCCAATATACGTAACGTCAGGAATTTTTTTGTGATTCTGAAAAATTCTGACAAAAAATCCAGTTGATAACCATGCAAAAATAAGACTAAAACGAAGTAAACCTGAGCGGTAACTAACAAGAAACTCTTGACAGAAAAATCCAAAGAACTGAAAATAATTCAGATGGGGCCCACTTCAACAACAAACCGAAGGTAGAAGACGGTTCAAAATGGGCATGTGTTTACAAATATCGAGTTTCAACTACTGCTGTACCGGTAACCGCGTAAGAACTCATCTTGAATATTGCTGATATCAGCTAATCTCAACTAAATCTATAAATATAATAAGTTATTAGGCCTGATTTTCGCTTCAAGTTTTTCCGAACGTTACGTATATTGGGCCTTTAAGCTGGAATTTTTAATCAAATTGTGATACATTTTAGAATGTATTTCCCTTTTTATGACTTAGAGACTAGGAAGTAGAAACTTTTTTATGACTTAGAGACTAGGAAGTAGAAACATTTTTATGACTTAGAGACTAGGAAGTAGAAACTTTTTTATGACTTAGAGACTAGGAAGTAGAAACTTTTTTATGACTTAGAGACTAGGAAGTAGAAACGTTTTTATGACTTAGAGACTAGGAAGTAGAAACGTTTTTATGACTTAGAGACTAGGAAGTAGAAACTTTTTTATGACTTAGAGACTAGGAAGTAGAAACTTTTTTATGACTTAGAGACTAGGAAGTAGAAACTTTTTTATGACTTAGAGACTAGGAAGTAGAAACTTTTTTATGACTTAGAGACTAGGAAGTAGAAACTTTTTTATGACTTAGAGACTAGGAAGTAGAAACTTTTTTATGACTTAGAGACTAGGAAGTAGAAACTTTTTTATGACTTAGAGACTAGGAAGTAGAAACTTTTTTATGACTTAGAGACTAGGAAGTAGAAACCTTTTTATGACTAAGAGACTAGGAAGTAGAAACTTTTTTATGACTTAGAGACTAGGAAGTAGAAACTTTTTTATGACTTAGAGACTAGGAAGTAGAAACTTTTTTATGACTTAGAGACTAGGAAGTAGAAACTTTTTATGACTTAGAGACTAGGAAGTAGAAACATTTTTATGACTTAGAGACTAGGAAGTAGAAACTTTTTTATGACTTAGAGACTAGGAAGTAGAAACTGTTTATGACTTAGAGACTAGGAAGTAGAAACGTTTTTATGACTTAGAGACTAGGAAGTAGAAACGTTTTTATGACTTAGAGACTAGGAAGTAGAAACTTTTTTATGACTTAGAGACTAGGAAGTAGAAACTTTTTTATGACTTAGAGACTAGGAAGTAGAAACTTTTTTATGACTTAGAGACTAGGAAGTAGAAACTTTTTTATGACTTAGAGACTAGGAAGTAGAAACTTTTTTATGACTTAGAGACTAGGAAGTAGAAACTTTTTTATGACTTAGAGACTAGGAAGTAGAAACGTTTTTATGACTTAGAGACTAGGAAGTAGAAATTTTTTTATGACTTAGAGACTAGGAAGTAGAAACTTTTTTATGACTTAGAGACTAGGGAGTAGAAACTTTTTTATGACTTAGAGACTAGGAAGTAGAAATTTTTTTATGACTTAGAGACTAGGAAGTAGAAACTTTTTATGACTTAGAGACTAGGAAGTAGAAACGTTTTTTTGACTTAGAGAATAGGAAGTAGAAACTTTTTTATGACTTAGAGACTAGGAAGTAGAAACGTTTTTATGACTTAGAGAATAGGAAGTAGAAACTTTTTTATGACTTAGAGACTAGGAAGTAGAAAATTTTTTATGACTTAGAGACTAGGAAGTAGAAACCTTTTTATGACTTAGAGACTAGGAAGAAGAAACTTTTTTATGACTTAGAGACTAGGAAGTAGAAACTTTTTTATGACTTAGAGACTAGGAAGTAGAAACCTTTTTATGACTTAGAGACTAGGAAGTAGAAACTTTTTTATGACTTAGAGACTAGGAAGTAGAAACTTTTTATGACTTAGAGACTAGGAAGTAGAAACTTTTTTATGACTTAGAGACTAGGAAGTAGAAACTTTTTTATGACTTAGAGACTAGGAAGTAGAAACTTTTTTATGACTTAGAGACTAGGAAGTAGAAAATTTTTTATGACTTAGAGACTAGGAAGTAGAAACTTTTTATGACTTAGAGACTAGGAAGTAGAAAATATAAATCGTTTACGGACGACAGACGACGCACGACGACAAACAAAAGACGGTTAGAAAGGCAACTTTATACTCTTTCGCATAAAATACATACGCATTCGATATTACAATAGAGAAACTGCTAACTCAAATTATGAACTTGGTGAATATGATTTGGAAATTCTAGAAAGTTACCTGATGCATTTGTCCCCCTATTCCAAAAAATGTCTTTGTCTGATATGAAGGTTAAAAGTTTTAAAGTATGCTAAATAATGTGTTTACTTGTTGTGATTGAGAATGATGACTCGGTTCTCACTTTGAAGACAACGATTTACATGGCGGATGTCGTCGACGCTTACTCATCCGGAACACCTAGGCCCGTATTCATGAAAATGTTCTCGTGCTTAATCATGGATTCTGTGCTCTAGCCAGCTTTCTTGAAACTCACCTGAATCATATCGAAGAGTCAAAACGTCATTGTAAATGTTAAAAACAGCTTTCGAATTCATGCCTCTTCAGTTTTTTTTACCTAAACTTAAACAAAACAAAATTAGATTGTTTACATAATTTATAGTCATAACAAGAAATAAGGCTTGAGCAAATAATCTATGCTTGAGGATGAGTACGGTTTCATGAATACGGGCCCTGGTCTTATTCTCTTGCACTTTTACAAGGGTCTCCGTATAAACCAATTCTTTGTTTATATTTTGCCCGTTCATAAAGACATGCGTAAAAAATAATTATGTTGTTCCGTTGTTAAGGTTGCTGTTATATCTACCAAACACACATTCCTTAGGTACACGGCTGCAATATTAATAAAATTGGTTTTGGTAACAGATGCGGTTCGTGCACAATATTGACGTGTAATAAATTGAAAATAAGACACATATCACATAGTTAAGGTCCTGGGATGTCCGCTGTAATCATGCAATTTGTAGGATACTAATTCAGATTAATGCCAAGATTGTATTATTCGTACGTCATTTGGCTGCTAATGTATGAAGATAATGTGAATAAATGAACTTCACTTGTAGATTTTTTACCTTTCACATGCAGTTAGCTGATTCCATTACCGGTTCAGGTTCTGATAAGCTGAATATTTGTTATAACAAATGCGTATTTTGTATTAAATTGGAGATTTGCCTGTCCTGTATCTTTGTAGAAAATTGTCTATTTTAGGTGAATCTATTTCAGTGGGCAAACATGTGACCATCGACAAATTCAATTGCGTATAATCGAACTTTTCCCTACAAATCCTATAAAGATTAAATCAGGGGACAAAACTATCATATCCCTTCGGTCGGAAATATTTTATATTAATTGATCACCCGGGGACATGTAAAATTATGTACCAACTCAACTTGGAATACTTTCTCGGTTTCTCATTCGGTGGAGGATACCAACATACCTGTCAACCCTCCCTTATTAGAAGGGAGACTCCCTCGATTTGACAAAAAATTACCAATCTCCCTCGACATGTCCCTCATTTAAGCCAAACCCACAATAACACAAAATCTACATCTTATGGTCAAATAAGATCCTTATTACTGCAGGATATGTGTAATGACCATATAGGTGTATCTGGATCAAATCAATTCTTTGTGAAGTTATTTTGATACATAATAAGGGACAGACAAATTGAGCAATGTAGTTTTAGTCGTATTTCACACTCTTTCTCCCTCCTTAAAAATATGGAAAGAGGGAGATGTGTTTGTTGTTTATTCAGTCAGGCCCGTCCGCCAAACGCCGGAGTTTGAACGGAATCACATGGTATATAAGGGACGTAACCCTAATTGATAATTGACAAAAGGCGTACTAGATTTACACTATTAAGGCGTACTCGATTTACACATACTCTTATCACACACTCCCAGACGTTTCCTCTCTCAAAGATGATCGTGGCGATCCTCATGGTATAAGGACACTCATTTTGTGAAACGCTTACTCCTCCGGAACACCTGGTCGTATTCACTTGCACTTTTACAGTTGGTCTCTATGTAGACCATCCCATTGTTCGTATTTTCGGATTATGGTTTAGTTGACGCTTTGGTATCCATGTCTTTATTCAGTTTATGTTCTCCATGAGGTCATTTAAAACTAATTCATAGCGAAATTCCATTTTTGTTTTAACTCTGATTTTAAAAATGTATTTTATTGTATGATACAGGTTACATGGAATTGAAATTTTATCACAAGAACACTCTTGTGTGATTGTCTATATATTGCACGCCCGGATAATTCAATAAATAACACCCCTATCTTAAAATCATTTTTTCAGCTGAAATCTCATTAATATATCAACGTGAAATAAATCTATAATGAAGCAACAGCTTCTGCAGAATTAACCTGCGAGACGGTGCTTGGCGGTCTCTAAATATGTCACGTGTTTTCCCAGCATGCCTATTAAACACGTGATGTGACGTTCGAGACATTTCGGATATTGCTAGATATTTGAAGATTATCTCAAACGGTCCCCAAAGTGCGACTATGTGTAATTCTCGTCGTCAATCCTGCTACTCCGAGACGTGGTAAATGGCTCATCCTCAATTTAAATAATCACTTTTGACTCGGCTGTCTGGAGGATTAGTGCTAGTTTAAAGCGTGCTAGGAAATCTGCATTGATCTGTGTAAGTTGTGTAGAGTGCAGGTTTGATGAAGGTGCACTTGTTGAGAGCCGATTGTAGTGTAAACTAAGATATATAATGACATTAATTAGTAACTCTGTTTCTCTAACAGATGATATAATATGTAATTTTAATCATTACTAAATGTTACAGCTTGTTATAACTGGCGGCCATTAACATGCAAACTCTAAATATAGGTAAGACACTATCGGTAGTAAATTTACTACGTTTTTGTTTTGAGTGGGAGGGGAGGGTGATCAGAGGGGGTAGGAGAGTTGAAAAATTGAAATCCAAATTAAAAGTTTGTCTTCTCGTTGAGGAAAGACGAAAACGATGGGAAGCGTTAATTAAATCAAAACTCAAGTGACAAAAGTCAGTCGCATATTTAAAAAATAAAAAGTATCTTCTGGTTTTTTGAAGATACTGATATATATTTAATTTATTTGTTATCGTGAATATCTAATGTGTGTACGTTTTTGCCATATCTAAGCGATTAAAATGGCATAAAACACATTGATTAAATTTGTATAAAAGGTAAGGATTGTTTGTATTTGATTAAATGTCCTTTTGACAGCTAAGATTATTTAAGGAAATGTTTCAAAATGTGAATTTCATACTGTGATACTAAAAAAAATGTACTATCACACAGATTCTCGGGCTGTTCAGAAGCTACTGGATGAGACGTAGAATAGCTGCCAATGTCGAGACAGAAAAAATTCAAAATGTGAATTTCAGACTGTGTGATACTAAACGAGAAAAAATGTACTATCATACAGATTCTCTGGCTGTTCAGAAGGTACTGAATGAGACGTAGAATAGCTGCCAATATCGAGACAGAAAAAGTAACCGTACTTGAGTACATATACACCAGTAAGGTTGATCGTATATGACGCTGATATACGACTGGTAACACTGCGTGAAGCAGACGGCGCTGAATCCACCACGGTAGCGACACTCACTAATTTCAAGTGTGCGGACATTCTATGTTTTCCTAATGAAGCGCTCTGGCGTCTGGCCTAATTACAAACGAGTCCCTTCAGCCAATTCCCCCGGCCATTCATGGTCAAAGCATGCTTAGCTTCCAATTCTCCAAGGTTAAAAACAATAATTTCCATTCTAGTCGAATTTGTATTATTTCAGATACGTTTTTCAATAAATATAAAAAAAAATGATGATTTTGATTCTTAAATTTTGTAACCATTTCTTTGCTCGATGTTCACTTTTTTAATCATATTTGACATACGCGTGGCTTCTGTAAGTGGGAAAGAAGCCGCTGAAGCTTTTTTTGTAATGGAGATTTGCACCACAAATCGCATTAATACCTCCAGGCACTGCCGTCATTATCGTTAGCGGTGTGTGTGAAAAACAAGATTTATACATAATTAAAAATCAATTTCACAAAATTCCCCCGAGTATTTCACTCTTAAACAGCCAGATAACGAGAATTTCTTAGGTGAACAATAGTCCAAATTTGTCTCAGAAATCCGTTCTCTAAATGACATTTCCCGGGGAAGACTAGGTCGTTCACTCGTTAACACAAAACACCGAATCAGCATCAGATTCAGACTTGGTATTTTGTAAGTTTGTCACGTGACAATTAGAATCAATTTCTTTGTTATTTGAATACGCGTACTATAAGATCCATCAGTGTTGACAGAACAGAATTAACGACGTTAGCTCAGATAGCCTGGATAAGTCACTCGTTATCATCGTACACAACACTTTAAGACGTGATTCGAGTATCCGATTGAAATCTCCTTTTTACGCATGCGTAGACATCGACGTTGTACATCGTCTGCATTAGCGAGGTTCGATTACTCCAATCCTAATATCACGTGAATGAGAATATAACCAATTAAATTGTAAAAATGGCAATGCGACTTTTTCAAAATTTGATGTTTTTTACATCATTTTGAATGAAATAAGATCAGATATAGAAAACGTTTTTATACCTATAGTACACATAGATCACTGTTATCTATAAAAACAAATATCAGTTTTAAGTCTGAAATAAAAATAAAAACAAAGAAAAAACGGTTCTCCATTGCCTTCAAGCTTTTCCGTTGGTTTTATTGCCCCCTTGACCATTTTTAAGTTTACTTTAAAAGTTTCTGCCGAAGTACCTATTAATATTTTTTCATATATTCAATGTTCATGTATTTTTATTCTGGAATCACCTTGTATACTTTCAATCTGGGTTTACATTGTATCAATATGCTGGAAAGTCCTTCATGTAGTAGTTTGCAAGTTTTATAATCATACAAATGCATTAAGTGTTCTCGTCTGACGTCTAATGCTCGTACAGCTAAGGTCAGAACACGGCTGCTATCAAACATGATGGATAAGCGAATTAAGATGATTTAAAGAATTATTGCTCTGAAATGTCATCAGCTGGCGCGGTTGTATAAAATCCTAACGAACACATAATTCTGACAACTGGCCAACAAATTAGTTAAATAATTGAAAGCTGTTCGTCGCAACGCGCTCCTGACCATTCAACGTAGAACTATCAATTTTGGTTGACATTTTATATTAAAAGGTCTGGTGGACACGAATAACGACTTTAGCCTATTCCGATGTTTACGTCGTCAAGTGCAAGGCTATCGCGTGACCTTATTCGTTCCTAGCAATCGGTCAACATGGTCATTTACGGTCAATTATCTTCATTAATAACCTTTATTTCTCGACGTTGAGAATTAAAATCGTTGATAAGTAGTCTAGCTTCAATCGACAATCAATTATGTTGTTCATTATTCATTAATATATAAACAGGTACCCTGGAGGTGCGAGATAAAACGATGACATAAAATTGTTTTTCCCGTCATTATGAGTCAAAAGTTGATGACAGCGCCCCCTGGAGGAAAGTAGATTGAAGATTACTAGGACACCGGAAGTTGGTATAATGGTAATGTGGTTTCTCCGGTGTTTTGTACATGTACACCGCAGACAATCTGTTTGGACTTTAATCTTGATGATCAACGCCATGCTATTCTCCATTGGCACTTGTGACCACGTGACCAATGGTATCACAGAATACATAACGGGGCTGGCACACCGACCGACTGTGGGCCTCACTTGTACTTTAACAGCGGTATGCCGAACATCACTCAGAAAGAAAGAAAGCACAATAGGTCGGTAATAGAATTATCTGCCATGATGGACGACAAGCCGACCTATCGAGGCGGTAAATAATTTCTATACCTAACTATTTCACTTCCTCCCCTTCCTCCTCACAGTTCAGCCCGGATATAAATCCTTTCTAACTGCAGACACGGCATCCGTCCGATGATCCGGACGGTCGCCCGGTTATTATATTACTGCATTAGTATGCGGTACTTTATAAAATACATTATTATTTTATATTATGATATATCGTTTTACTTGCCACCATAACACAGAATTATAAGCGTCAAGCGTCAATTTGTCTGCAGTTTTAAAGTGATATGTAAATTTTCATTTCAATAAAGATATGGAAAGATAAACGTATTAAAGCACGGATCGATATTTTCATTTATTTTCGAAAACTGTTATTGTCTATATAATTCGAAAATAAGTGAGAATAAGTTATAAACATTGTACGAAAAGGTTTGATTTTTCACTATAGTTTGCAAGCAACCGAGGTCAAAAGGTCATAAAAGCAGACTTCTTGGTTGACGTCTTTGCCACGTATTATCAGCAGACGACAAACCAGAAAACACCTGATTTGCCGAGTATAAATAGATTTTAGTTTATTCTACAAGACGTCCGCCGAAGGTCGTAAGATCATATGAGGACATAACAATCTCAAAATAATAAATTCTACAAGAATAATCCCATTGAAGAATAAATGGTCAGCCCAGTTATTCTGTTCTAAGTGAGACTTTTGACCGCAGGATTTTTTTTTCGATCTTCTTTTCTACATCCTGATGATAATATCAGTTAAAGTGGTCCCAATATCTTTTTTAAGCATATTGCCCGAAAAACACCGCATTTATTCAGGAAACAACATAATTTATAAAATACCCAGAACGAACCCTGCTGGTCAATGCAGCTTACATCATCTCCTGGAACTCGTTTTCTATTGTTCAAATATACAAAATACTGAGATAAATGTGTATCATGATGATCTCGTCAATAAAGCAGTAAAATCTTTCTTACCTGAGCGGGACATTAGACTGCCTGTAAAGGATGTTTGTCAATTTCATCGCCCGCGAAATGTCCGTCCGACCGAGGGCTTTTTCCTATCTATATCTTAGAACCCCTTTACGTGAGTATTACGATATTTCATATGTGGTTTTGACATTGGTAGCAAATGACCCCTTTCAAATGTTAGGTTAAATGGTAAAAGGGCGAGGGGCGAAAAAGCAATAACTTAAAAGAGTTAGTTTATGCGCATCCAAGGTGTACACCAAGTGGATGTCATAGGTGTACACCAAGTGGATGTCATTGGTCCCTAACTGTTTCTCATTTACATACAACAATAAATCGCCAAATTTCATAGTCATCAGATTTAATGTCAAACTCATATTTATGCCCCCTTTCCTCTTCAAAGGGGGTTTATTGGTATATAATTCTAATTTACACATACATAGCTTTATTATGTAGTAAGAAATACATTATAACTGTTTTCTGGTTTTTCCGGTCAGCAACAAATCTCGACCAAACAAAGTATACATATTAAGCTAGTGCCCTAGTTATGTTATTGGCAAGGTTTCAATTTTGATTTGTGTTCGGTTTCCATGGACACAAAGACAAACATACTTAATTACTAATTAACGTGAGAGAACAATTGATCGAAATAATTGTTTATAATTATTTTGCGCTTGATAAGATGTTCACGTTCATTAGGGTTCTTAGGTAAGGCGTTTTGTCTTTCTGCTTTGTTGCTCGTCAAAAGACGCCATACTACAAAACTAAATAGCGAAAAGAGATAAATTCGCTGAATGAAAAAAATCAGAGAATACCAAAGCGTCAACAAAAACATAATCCTTAAATTGATTAAACTAGAGGCAAAATAGCAAATAAATGAAAGACTCTCGTAAAAGCACAAAAGGAAACCCTCTTAAAACATCATATTAGTATTTTATGAGTCAGATTTAATAAACAAAAACAAAATGTACCGTTTTCCATATCACATCCAGTATTAATCAATGTCAGCCCTTGAGCATTTGAACGTTGGGTCGATATTGGAATACCGGATTAATACTTGGTGTGAAAGAAAACGAACTTGTTCCTTTTTCTATATAAAATGTGTAAATTATCAACTTTATTGTGTTGCAATGTTTTTTATGAAAAGGAAAATGTAAGTTAAGATTTCCCATGGGGTAGGTAGCTGAAAAAAAATAGAGAATACTAAATCGTTAACAAAATCATAATCCGAACTCGAAATCGAGTAAACCAGGGGCAAAATATGAAAAAAGTAAAGATACACATGGAAACCCTTGTAAACGTACAAGAGAATAAGACCAGGTGTTCCAGAAGAGTAAGCGTCTTCTGCTTCATCGACGACACCCGCCATGTAAATCTTTGTCACATCAATGTAAACATTAAGTTCTAAAACAAATCAAAGAATACCAAAGCGTCAACAAAATCACAATCCAAACTCAAAATCGATTAAACTAGATGTAAAATAGGAACAAAGGAAAGATTTACGTGGAGACTATCGTAAAAGTACAAGAGATTAGGACCAGGTGTTCCGGAGATGAGAACCGAGATTCATGGTCAATACAAATAAACACACTAATGAGCATACTCAAAAACGTCCATCTTCATATCACTTAAAGATACAGAATATTTCTCAAATAGGTTACATGCATGTCTTATTCTTCTTAGATTTTTTCCGAACAACAATATGCTTAATTTCGAAATAAAATAAAATTGAAAAAAATCATTCAATTGGATTTGTTTAGCATACATTGCATCATTCAAACTCGTTATCGTCCTCGTGCTGCGTAGTTGATTTATGTATCTATGTTAAGATAATCTTAAACAATAATAGCTACATGTAAGTATATGTGTTTCTCCCTATTACATCAGAATGACCCTACAGGCATTGATTTTTTCAGTGAAGGATGTTCCTACTACCACATCGATACCCTGAACGACGGCACTGACAGGGCGATCACAGTTCTAACATGTAACACAGTGTCTTTCTTCTGTCCGTCAAACAATCAACAGAGCTGGTAATGTGTATGTGTTGTAAGGCTGTTCCGGCAAATGTGTGGATATTGTCACTGTCATCTTAAATTAATGGTAAATGTATTGACCTCTGAATACGATTTTAAGAACACTGGTTCTTGGTTTTATACATATATATTTAGTCCCTGAGGTTTGCTAGAGCCTCCATAACCACATTGAATCTCATTTGAGTAGTGAAACGGTACATAATATACACATTTTCGTAGTATACCATTTGAAATTATACAGAACTAGTTTAATTTTACTACTAAATTCACAAATTAAAGGGGTTTTACGCACCTGACCCTTCTGCTTCTACAGCAGTTTAGAAATTGTGGTTCTGCCCTTCTGGCCCCTAGCATCACTGAAGAGTCCTAGGAGACCGAAACAGTTGTATGGTGCAGTTTAATTAATTTTTTTTTTGCAAACTGTATATATTACTATATTTAAAAAGTGCAGCATATGTGTGTCTTACGACATCTTTGACACATTTATTTTCGTATTAACACGTGTACCTGTTGTACATGTAGAAAGTTTCCTGAGATTGCAAGTAAAGCTGGACTCCCCTAAGAAATCGAAGAACATTTTGATAAATGCAATATTGAAATAATGTAAAACTGCTTGGTCATGTTCCTTCTCCATATCACACAAAGATACAGAATATATTTAAACAATACAAAGATGGCGACCAAAAAGCGTGCCCATAGTTCTGATTAACTTGCTTCTCTCGAATCCTAGTGTTGTTAGTTTGTTTGTCAGCAGTCGACATCGACCACGAAAATTAGGTAATAGGTTGGAGAAGGTTTACAGCTACATGTTTAACTTTCCCAATCATAGTTACTCGATTCGAATGATTTCTTCGTAAATCGTTTGAACATTATCAATGTTGTAACTTTAAGGATTATATATTATTTTGATTGCGTATGCGGTAGTTGGTATGCCCATAGTAGGCAACAAATTTATTCAGTATGAATCGTTAAAGCCCACAATGAATTATGTGCGTTACAATGCGCATCCTAGAGTATGTTCATTGCCTATGGACGTGACAGAATATGTAAGTTGGCAACTGCGGGCATAATACCGTATACGCAGTCAAAATGAGTGCAATCCTTGAATTATGAACTTTGTCAGAAATAAGATAAACATTGAAATGTAACTGTAAGTTACATACACATTGTGCACAAAGATGAGGAGATTGTTACAGGTTTTAAAAAATTTTGATGTTTACTTGGATGTGACAACAATTTACATGGCGGTGCCGTCGATGAAGCAGAAGACGCTTACTCTTCCGGGACACTTGGTCTTATTCTCTTATACTTTTGCAAGAGTATCCATGTAAATATATCCTATGTTCATTATTTGCAACTGGTTTAATCTATTTTGAGTTCAAATTATAATTTTGTTAACGCTTCAGTATTCTCTAATATATTTCACCCTTGTTAAAGCTGCTGTGAAAAGTAGCATAAGTATGCCAAAAACAATAATAGAAGCCAACGAAAAACCCCTTCAGAAATCCTTTATTAAATATTATGCATATGTTTTGCTATGAAATATGACAAAAGAAATAGAAAGGAATTATTCACTCAAAGAACAAAATCAAATGTATGCATTAGTATAAAAACATAAAAACTGTAATAATTTTAAAATAAATAAGAGAATACCGCAGCGTTAACATAATCATAATTCAAACTCAAAATCGATTATACCAGGGGCAAAATATGAACAAAGGAAAGATTCACATGGAGACCCTTGCAAAAGTACAAATGTATAAGACCATGTGTTTCGGAAGAGTAAGCGTCTTCTGCTTCATCGACGACTCCCGCAATGTAAATCTTTGTCACATCCAAGTAAACATCAAGTTCTCAAAATGAGAACATAGTATCATTGTCAATCACAACAAGTAAACACACTAATGAGCACACTCAAAAACGTCCATCTTCATATCACTTAAAGATACAGAATATTTCTCAATGAGACAAAGATGGCGACCATAAAACTTGCCCATAGTTCTGATCAACCTGCATCTCTCGAATCCTTGTGTTGTTTGGATTTAGTTGTCATGGAAACGATTCGATCATCATCAGATATGCGTACCTAACAGTCCCTTGCAGCCCACGGATGCATTTTAGATAGGCATGTGGCGGCCAGAACGTCACTGTCTTTGATTGCAGCTGCCGCGGTTAATTTTGAATGTGTCTACTCGGACTGAAGTTATGGGATATCTGCAGACAAAATATGAGGATTTTATCGTAATGAATTATGTAATGTATCGGGGACGGGGGACCCTGTATGGCTGATTAGTTTGTAAGAAACTGCATTGAATGTTGAACGCAATAAATCAACATGACATTCCATTTCCAGAGACAAATTCTGGGAGGGCTTGTTAGCTTTTATTTCTCAAGCACAACAAATCTAGACAATTAATTCTGGCAGATGTTTCAAAGTTTTATGTTTTCTTTCACACAATTAATCAATTATCTACGCATTAAGGTCTCACTGCTTTGCTCCTACATATAGATGTCATCGTAGGTGGTTTAAAAATGAAATTTGTGTAATGAGCTGCATAAAAAATATACGATAATGAATGAATATTAAACATATCTAAAAGAAGTATAATAAAGGCGCAGCTCTAGGGTGCTGAATTTGCCCTTGCGAAACTAATGAATGGTAACACATGCGCGCGTAAACCGTTTTGTTTCCCCTTGCTTGCTACCATTTGCCTTTGATTTTTTCGTTGCGAAGTAGCCCACCAGTGGGGAAACCGGAAACAGGTCACACAGTTATATTACGTCACACAATTACGTGAGGTCAAACTCGGCTTTCATCGGTTATTTCCGGAAGGTACAAAATAATTAGTTGATATAGTTGCATTTATTTATGTCGTTGCTTTAAAAGCTTTTTTTTTGTTTTCGAATTGCCAACTTTTAATTATGGAAATTACATTACTTTCCAGTACATGGATGATTCTCAGTAAATATCGGAGATCAACTATAAAGTTAGCTGTTTTAAAACATATTGAGGTAGGTATTTTATTTTTCGAAAAAGTGAAACTGATATCGCTAAACACAATACTGAATTTCGTCATTAAAACCACCTCAACTCGGCCAAAATCAGAATAAATAGATGAGTATGAATGCATAAATAGATGAATTTGCCATAAAGAAGAATAAAAGCACCAAAGAAATCGTAATGGAACACATAGTGTACAAAGAAAACAGATTCATGAAATATAGCGATACGCTAATTGATTGCTTGAGAAAACCAGCCACCATCATCTGACAACTAGTCAGAACTTGAATGCCGTTCCATGTTTCATAAATATAAGATATTTTCTCTATCTAGACATTTCATCCATTTCTATTATTGAATGGAAGTTTCAATCAAATAAATATGATAATATTTTACACAATATCGGTAAGGGCATTATCCGGAACCGTTGCTGCAATCCATTACCGTATGCAGGTCTTGGCGTTTTTTGGAAATTGCGCCATATATTCTGCTGATGAGACACTTTACTGAGACATCAATAACAATACAATTTTACATTGCTTATTTACAGGTTTCAGAAATGAAATTTTTGTCGTCAATAATTCAGATGAAATGGTGATTGAATATGCATTGATATAATGGTAATGGTAAAGTCATATTTCAAATGATTTTTAAGCTTAGCCATTTACGAAAACAAAATTTCTTGTAAAATTTTGAGCAAGGAAAAAGGTTGTTGAAGAAATAGGCATTGATCGAAATCCTATATCAAGGCCACAACTGATAATCGTTCATCATTAATGTTATTCATTAATTCTGGCAGGTATTTCATTCTATTAAGGAATAACTATAATTTTGTTTAATTACATGTACGATATCAGCAGCAGTCGGTAACTTAGACGTTAAAGCTTCGCGTTTACGCAATAAAGCCCGTGCTCCATTGGATGTATGATCTCATAAACTAAATAAAATCAAAAGAAAGTTTAATCTTATATTTACAGTATTTTCTATAAATGATTTATAACTTATCTGTTCAATATAGTCCAATCCACGGACATAAGTTTCATTTTAAAACTTACAAACGTGAAAACGGTTCAATAAATGTAACTGCATGATGTTTTCATAAACCGTGGTTAACTCCGCCAATGTCCATTGTTTATGACGTCATACATTTGTAACTAGTACAAGGTAGTTTGTATAGCCCCGACACGTTCTCCAGTAGAATTATTGGAAAATAACTCTTGTTTGCAGGACAATGGTCATCAAGTGAATGTCAGTGTAGACTGTAAATATTATAATATCATTTATACATTGTACATAAGCAAAAGAAGATTGAAGCTATTCCACTTAAAACGTTGCGTTCTAAGCTGCTTTAACCTTTCCTTCACCTTTTCCTTATCCCTAACCCTATGATAATAAGACCAAGTGTTCCGGAAGAGTAAGCGTCTTCTGCTTTATCGACGAAACTCGCCATGTAAATCCTGGTCACATCCAAGTAAACATCAGGCCCTCGCCATACATTCCAAGAAAGCAACAATATTCGATGTTACGAGGCATTTTAAGGTAAACGAAATTTATGATTTTGGAATGATTATTTTTTAGTATTTCAGAATGTAGAAACTGCTATGTCAAGGAATCAGATGATACGATATTTATCTTTCTTTACTACAAATCTAGCATGCCGCCATATGTCTCATTTTCTGATATCAAGTACCTATTTTTACACAATTGTGTATATCACTTGCTATTACTTTCCAATTAGTGCACCGTACCTCGTGTCAGCTGAAATTCATTTCTTGACATGAACACGCAACAAATATCTTATCAATATTCAATTAAGTTTACCATAAGTGGCATTCCCATTATGGGCCTATTTAGTAAGGAAGATAGCAGCATTACGTCATAACAAATGGAACAGAAGCACGCGTACGTGTGGTTGTATTGTTTGCATGCATGTCGCTGGAAGTCGGTACTGAATGAAGACTATGTGACGCCACTAGCTACATGTAACCGCCATTCAGCTCACTTGATATACGTTTGTGCAAAAATGTGGTTGTATGGCCATGCTGTACATCTCAATCTGAATATACCTACATTATGTAAGAATCGTTTCAGATAAATGACAGTGAGTCTGACTACATACGTAAACACACCAGATGTTCGATTGTACTTTACAGGGGAGAGAAACGAAAAAGTAAACATTGAACCGAAACACGAATCATCATCATCATCATCATCATCATCATCATCATCATAAACAACAACAACATCATCATCATATATTACATGTATATAAAATACAGAACAAAAGAAAAAGAGAAAGCAAACATTGAACAGGAACGCTAACAAAATACTCGTCATCATCATCATTGTCGTCGTCGTCGTCGTCAACATCATCAATTATATGAATTACAGAAACAATGAACCCACCAATAATCATTACGGTGATTGGAGTATTTGGTTGATGTAACAGATGTTTAACTTCTTTACATAGATGTTGATTCTGTTACAGATCTCGAATTGGTTTTGATGATTCCTGATGAGTGTCGTCGATAAACAGAAAACGCTTACTCTTCAAGAATACCTGGTCTTAACTTCTTGTATTTTTAAGGATCTCCTTTAAACCTTTCCTTTATGCATATTTTGCCTCTAGTGTTAAGATTTTCTCTTGTGAAAAATCGTTTTCTGGCGACTAACATTTTTTCTTATCTGCATTTTTGGAAAAGGGAGTTCATTGCATAGCAGAAAATGCAAAAAGAAATATTTTGCAGTGAACTCGTTTTTGTGTTATGCCCGGTCAAATATACCAAAAGAGGCAAAACATATGATTTATGTGAAAAATGCTGTGTTGGCCGATTGCAGATATGTATGGATGTTTGCAGAATTGACAAAAATAGTATTTTCTTATTAATAACAGAAGAAAACAAGTCTTTAAATTATTCTTTTAACTCAAAAAAAAATTTAGTTACCCCTACCCCTTATATTTAAAGAGAAAATACTCCATTTTTCCTCTCTTTTTTTGCAGATTTAATGCTTTATAAAATAAATCTGGCGACTAACTTTTAAATATATAAGGCAGATCAAAAGGAAATAGGTTTCCCATTTTAAAGCAGCCATAACAACTGGGGGTAGCGGGCTTGTTGTTTTTGTCTCATTATCAAAGGTGTTCCTTTTCACTATACTTGAGTCAAAACTCAAAATCGCTTAAATAACACCAAATATCTTAAAAACCTACCCAAAAGTAAAAAAAGATCATGGTTACATAATAGTTGCTTAATAATGAACACAAAGAAGATATACAGCAAAAATAAACTTGCTGTAAGGAAAAATGCCGACACACTGTTGATTTAAAATAATCAATCAAGTACAAAAATCATGAACCGTACAAGATGCCGTTCGTTAAGTGGAAGAAAAACACAGAAATACTAATTTTCAAAATGGCCGCCATAATGGTATTTTTTTGAAAATTATCTAAAAGAAGTTCTAGAAATAACAGACATCTTATTTTTTGCTACATTTTTCAGATGCATATTTGCTATCGAAATTGATAATGAATTGTCAGATATTAGAAAGATATCTCACGTGGGATCAAAACGATATTTGAACGAGATTGAGATCCTTAATCGACTTATACATGTAGTTCGGATTATGGTGTTGTTGACACTTTGGTATTCTCTTATTTTTGTTTACATTTTATGAACAATAATGATCGTATACAGATGCTAAGTACCTTGATTATATTGGTTTTACCAGTAAATGTGCTCGAAAAAAAAACGTGGCCAAGAGAATATTGGGTAAATAGAGGTTACACAACGAGTGGTTGTTGGATATGGGATTTATTTCACTCGAGTTAATTATTTTTTAAAAGTAACAAAAGACACGAGCTTTAGCGAGTGTCTTTTGTAACTTTTAAAAAATAATTAACGAGAGTGAAATAAATTCCATATCCAATAACAACGAGTCGTGTTACCTGTTTCTACCACAATGATATTTAATCGGAAGTTGCAGTGTTGTTTTCTGGGGTGATTCGCGGGTTTGCGGGAAATCACATCATCTCGAATACATTCCCGCCAAGTTATGACGACGTCAACAATCGATGACGTCGTAAACAATCCCCATTTCCGGTCAAAGTTCAACTTCTCAACCAATCAAAAGTCCGGAAGGTCATATTCCACTAGTGGTATATAACATATATTTATCCAACAGTCCGCACGTTTATACAATGGTCTGAGAGTGGAATAACACAAAGTATTGTGGTAGAAATAGAGGTTACACGAATCGTGGTTATTTGATATGGAATTTATTTCACTCTCGTTAATTATGTTTTAAAAGTTACAAAAGACACAAGCTTTAGCGAGTGTCTTTTGTAACTTTTAAAAAATAATTAACGAGAGTGAAATAAATTCCATATCAAATAACCACGATTCGTGTGACCTGTTTCTACCACAATAATATTAAGTCACAGTGGTAGTTTTGTTTGTTGTGAACCGCAGAATATTTCGTATATATACCTGCCAAATTGTGACGAAGTCAACAATCGTTGTCAACGTTAACAATCAGCACGTTACATTTGACCACGTGATTTCCGGTCAAAGTTCAACTTCTCAACCAATCAAAAGTCTGGAAGGTCATATTCCACTAGTGGTAATTAACATATATAACACGGGGTAATGTGGTAGAAAATTATTAAATCCACATATGTAGCATTCTCTTCCAAAAAAAATCATATCATCATTTATGACGGGACAGATTTCTTAATTAAATATGGCAAAAGTTCTTCTGTGATTAGGTCAGGATTCAGTCATAATTAGTCTGTATCACTCAATCACAGTCTTAAACTTATCGAGCAGTACGAATGGCCAATGAAAACCTTGGACAGATGGAAACAGATACATGATGACTTTTGACTCCGTTATTTGTCTGCAGATGTGCAATTTAGAATCCTTCCCAAACAGAACGGTTTATGAGTAAACAGTTTTGAAGATTTTTTTAGTAAAGTATATACGTCACTAGGAGAATATTTCTTATAAGTGTATTATTGATCTAAACGGCGGGCATCTCGTACATTGCAGAGGTCACGAAATCTCCTGAATATCCCTCCACACGATACCCCGACTGTACCGGAAGTAATCTTCGAAACACAAAAGCCATCACGTGACGCCCAATCCTCTCGACTTTGCCATCGCCGAAAGACGTCTACAATTTGAATTCGTTTTGTTTTGTATTATCATAGCAAGTGCTGAATGATATATCGAGTTTCATTGATAAGAACTGTCACGAAGCAGTCAGCGCACGGACATTTGTCGTGGCTCAAAGATGGGAAACACAGGGAGGTGGTCCTATTAAACCGCCCCCTCGAACGTATCCTATACAATCTATAACTAAAGACAAGTTTGTATATTTGAAACGTGTCACAAGCAGCATCAGTATCACCATGTGGTCTGGTACAATACAGCACATATAACAGAGTTCTATTTCAAACTTAGTTTGTGCAAGTAATAATCCTAAATTGAGTTTTTATAAACAATTCTCCGGGATCTTAAATTGGTTATAAAGCATTAACTAACAGCAACATTTTTATTTTTTTTTATTACAAAACAGAATGTTTACTTACAGGGGGAATTAACTAAGTCTACCACCGTTTTTTTTTTTTAAATTCAACTACAATAAAAAATACATGCATTCAGACAAAATAATCCGTATTTTATAATTAGATACTATGTAGCCAATGTCCATTGTGATCAGTTTAATTTTTGGGAAAGCCCGTGTCAAATACAGCAACGTTAGATATAACACGAAAATTGCGTCCCCTGTCGCGAACACGTGTTGAGTGTGCATGCGTGTCATGTAAACAAATGTAACATGGTACGTTTGATTTCACGAATACTTCTTTCTATGGATGTTGAATTTACAAAATGTGTTGTTAACACTTAATCACATGTATGATAGAACTCAAGAGCAATCATTTTGTTTTATTTCAAATCAGTCAGAAACGGATATTATTGAGAGCTCGCACATAAATGGGCCCCATTTCATGACCGGGTCACTTGTGTTCGCCGATATGATACGCGCGTTTACTGTTGCGTAAACCTCGTCACGAATTTCAGCTATAGAGATGACACGAGGAAAGTACTATGAATACAGGAATACAGTAATGTACAGTGTACTTTAAACGAATTGAGATAAGTACAAAAAATCTTACTTCATCAGTCTTGATAGCTTCGTCACTTGGCTTCAGAAATCATGTACATGTATTTCTATCCGCGACACAGGTTCCGCGCTTGCTCGTTAAGGTCAAAGATGCTCAGAGATGTTTGTAAACATGCGTCTCTTTTGCATATTATTTGTCTGTTTGGACGATTAAGGATTTCTTTATTATTAATTAAAAACAACGAACGTAAAACATCGGTTTTGTCAACATATCGGTGCGAGTAGTTCATAAGGAGTACAGAACTGCAAATTATACAATGTTTGGCGATATTATAAAAAGTAAACAAACTTCACTAACTAGCCTCTTTAAAATTGTAGTTTGACTAAATAACACTTTGCATTGTAGAGAATGGAGTTAAACAGGTAGTGATTATGTATAATTTTTTGCTTTAACTATCCGAGAAGTTTTCTATTATCACGACGTAACATTGGAGTATCATATCTGAAGGTGTCCTCTGGAGGAGCTGTGGCTGTACTAATGATTGCCAATAAATGAACCCTCCCATATAAAACAACTATCATCATCAATACTCTTATATGCTATTAAGATGCAGGTGTTATATATGACCATTAGTATGCCATAGTGTTTGTTTAAAAGATGACGTAACACACACATATGTTACACCTTTTAAATTAAGTAATATATGCAGTATGCCGCAGAAATTAATTAAACTGCATTATACAGCTGTTTCGTCCTCCTTGGTATCTACAATGTTGCTCGGGGCCAAAGGGAGGACATCCAAAATTTCTGAACTAATATAGAGGCAGAAGGGTTATGAATTTAGAAGTAGGATTACACTGGTTTTGTATCATTTAAAATCGTGTACTACGAATATGTGAATATTATGTACCGTGCCACTACTCAAATGAGATAACTGTGGCTTTGAAAACAATACCTCAGTTGCATATTGGCGGACATGATACATTGTAGTTACCTTGAGTTGACCTGTATTTACGTGGCAGATCTCTTTGTCCATTTATTTCCCCCTAGTTTATTATATTGTAGTTAAGATTTCCTAGTTGCTGATACTTCAATATCCCCTGGAGATTTTTGTTTTTAAATAAATATATATATAAATAAAGCACACGTGACCAGTAAGTGAAAAGGTATACGAACCGTTTGCTTAAAAATTAATAAGTATATGAATTAGTTTTGAAAGATTAATATTGACAAAAACAATTCGGGTTTCAAGAAAACATCAAAATACAATATCACATTGTATCCAGGCAAGATTTATAACCACTTCGTACTCTTTAGAGAACCCGCTGCAAGTGACATTTTTCCTTGAAAGGATGATAATAACATTTGTGTTGTAGGAGATACATATCGGTATAACATCCAAGTTTGTGCGAGGCAACAGCCGTAAATTCGTTACAATAAATCTGTCTCAGCTCTCTCGGTAATCCGGCGGTCTAATTTGATTGTGTACGCCAATCATCATGAACAGGCGAGTTCCGAATTCCAGCTGATCTCAGTAGAATGTGCACCAGAAATCCAAGGTCAATCCTTTGATACCACGGTGAAGCTGAAACGACGAAGTCATTGCCCGAATGACATTTGACAGTCTATTCTTACAAGACTTATTGTTAGATGAATACATTTGCTTTCTTGTTTGTTGGTTTTTGTTTTTTTTTGGGGGGGGGGTTGTTTTTTTCCCATTTATTTTTCAAAAACGCATTCATTGCAAAAGCCTGTGAGCTGTTTACTGGTCTTTTTGTTTTCGTTTAAAATTATTTAATGTACCTTATTAATTTGTACAATCTGTTTACAGCTCTTACTTATAAAATGCTATTTTGTATTTGCAACTTGATGTTATTGAGAATAGACATTAGGATAGAAAGGTATCAGAAATCGTTGTTTCTTCTTGAATGTTATGATTTTTTTTAAATTCCTTTGATAGTTATATTTGTAATATTTTGACCTTATTCATTAATAACTGGAAATGAATCAATAGCTTATTGCTTTAATTACATATAATCCACTTGTGATGTACGTTACTCCTTTTGTTCTCTATCATCAACGTTGAATTCTAGAAGGATGCATGGCGTTTCCATTACGTGTGGCGTGGTTTGTGTTTAACTGATCAACTATGCATTCATCGATATATAGAACCTGTCTGTGTATATCTAATAGTAATTATTTTCCAAGCTCGTTAGCAACATAATTATCATATTTGCATCATCATAATCAATGGCGTTTTCTCAAATGCGTAACTTTCATCATAGAAGAGAAAATTAAAAAGGGAAAAAAACTCAATTTGAAAAACTTTAACAATACTGTTTTCCGCATTTTTAAATCAATTTGATTATTATTTTTTAGAAAGTCTATAGTTAAAAGTTAATGATAACAAGTCAACAGGTTTTGTAAGTCATAATTTTATTTTTCATTTAGTTTCAGTCAAAGTCACGCATTTGGCACACTATTTCTATCACTCAAATTAAATTCATTTCCACTTGCACAGAAATATCGATCGAGAGAAGAAGAATCATACTTTACAGTATCTCTGCATATAAGATACGAGTTTGTGGTCACGCACTCTGCCCAGGAATTTCCCACGATTCATTCGTCTCTCCATACCAAGGGACCATAGCTCAGCTAAACTATTACTTTGAAACTCTCCGTTTTGTCAACAAGATATACAGACTAACCATTGTCATCAATTTTGCCGCTAATTAATATTGCGTTTGCACTTTATAAAGGCTTAGTTCACGAATGCAACATTCCATTCCGCTAGAAACGCGAAAGATAAATAATCTAAAACCAGTCTGCTGTGCCTATTTTGTGGACGTGTTTATGTACATTTAGGATTTATTCATGTGTCTGAGTTTATCACGAAGTCTTTACCACCGGTACAACAACATGGTACAGGTACATATATATATCCCCATAATGATAATGACAGACAACGTACAATGTACATGTATATATCCCCATAATGATAATGACAGACAACGTACAATGTACATGTATATATCCTCATAATGATAATGACAGACAACGTACAATGTACATGTATATATCCTCATAATGATAATGACAGACAACGTACAATGTACATGTATATATCCTCATAATGATAATGACAGACAACGTACAATGTACATGTATATTTAAAGAGTAAGATTTTTTTAGCCAAAACTGAAATTTCAAATACACCTAAGGTTGAGATTTGTTGTCTAACTGTCTTAATCTCATAGAAGTAGACGATCATTTTACATTAATACCGGACAACTAAATGGTAGGCTGAAGCAGTCCTTCCCTTTCCGAGTCTATAAAATCAGGTCCCCTTTTAAAATCATCGGGAGTACGCATGTCAAGTGAAAGGGGAAGTTCATACCCCCAAACCTATAAATCTCAATAAACACTAATGGAAGAGCCATTATGAAATGCAATACCTTATGTAGTATATATATCTAGAACGGTATCGTAAAAATGCTTAATCATGGTTTCAACACTTTTATTGTCGAATAAGTTTGCTGTACCCCTATAGCAATCACATTTGAGTTGTGGCACGGTACATAATATACACATTTTCGTAGTACATGATTTGAAATTATTCAGAACTAGTTTAATTTTACTTCTAAATTCATAAATTAAAGGGGTTGTACGCACCTGACCCTTCTGCTTCTACATTAGTTTAGAAATTATGGATTCCAAACTTTTGGCCCCTACCACCACTGAGGAGTCCTAGGAGACGAAACAGCTGTATGATGCAGTATAATTCATTTTTTGCGACATATTGTATATATTACTAAATTTTAAAAAGTGCAGCATATATGTGTGTTACATAAACTTTAAAACCGGTTAGAGTTGTAGCAACAATTATGCCCTTCAACTATTAAAACTACATTATTGAAGCAAAGCAATGTATATGTTGCACTTGTTGTATATTAACAACAAGACGTTTGCAGACCACTTCGATCGTATATACCCTTCTAAACTTGAAATAAAGGACAAAACAGACTCTTCCTGCCCACCTCGATATCATTTAAACTACGACCAACATGTACAGCTTACTACTAAGCTTTACGATAAACGTGATGATTTCAATTTTCAGATCGTGAACTTTCCATTTCTTGATAGTAACATCCCTGCTTCTTCAACCTTTGGTGTTGATTCGATATGCTAAGGCTTGCACTAAATATCGTTATTGTCGTGATCGATGTCGACTGCTGACAAACAAACTAAGTTTTATGGTCGCCATCTTTGTCTCATTGAGAAATATTTTGTATCTTTAAGTGATATGAAGATGGACGTCTTTGAGTATGCTCATTAGTGTGTTGACTTGTTGTGATTGACAATGACATTCGGTTCTCATTTTGAGAACTTGAAGTTTACTTGGATGTGACAAAGATTTACATTGCAGGTGTCGTCGATGAAGCAGAAGACGCTTACTCTTCCGAAACACCTGGTCTTATTCTCTTGTACTTTTGCAAGGGTCTCCATGTAAATCTTTCCTTTGTTCAAATTTTGCCCCTGGTTTTATCGATTTTGAGTTTGGATTATGATTATGTCGACGCTTCGGTATTCTCTTATTTTATTATGAGAATATTTAGAATCTGACAAATTCCTATTAAGGTCTTATTGATTATGAATACATTCGTTTTTTACATCGTAACAGAAAAACGATCTCGTGTCCCTCGTTTGGATTAAAGCTGAACAAGAATCGTATTAAAAGCATAATTAGGTTAGGTATAAAGTAGGTCAACGTTCGTTACTAATTAACATAGCAATACGACTGCAATGATTGCTAAGTGTTTAATATACATACATACAAAAGGGTCCGTCCGTCATTTACATACCTTGGACCCCAGGGCATTGCCCCCGGGGGCTGGGGCAACTTAATCACTTTACGCACCGACCTTAATAGTCGAAACACACACCTATATGTATGTCACGTCAAAGGCGCTCTGGGAAGCCACAAATAAGCCCCTGACATATCCAATCATAAAAATTCATCACGTATATTTACATTTTGCCTTAGAGAATAGAGGCAACAGCTTTGTATGATTTTTGATACATATATTCGTCAGTTTTACCAGATTAACACAACTCGATGTCAGGGTGCGAGATATTGCGAGAGTAACGTGCTGAGACCCCGTGGAAATTAAGCCGACCCAGGGTTCACGGACAGCGCTCTGTATTCTGTATAAATATGGGTAATGTTTTCGACTAGAGGTGTCAAGACCTGATGAATCGAATATCTTTCATTGAATGTATCAATACATCCTAAATAACACATAAAGACAGAATCTATGATATATCATCATCAGGCAAAACACCTGATATCATTATACTCTCAATCATTTCCTTATTTAATCTTTCTACATTTTATCATCCTGAAGATACTATTGGGCGAGTTTATAATATGTAAAGATAATTCGTCCTCCAAACCTAAGCAGTGAAATATGTATATACAGTTTTAAAACTACACTTTTCCGGGTAATTTACTAAAGGAATAAGTGAATACCAAATTGTTAAAAACCAAAATCAGAACTCAAAATTTATTAACCTATAGGCAAAATATGAACAATGGAAAGATTCATATGTAGACCTTTGAAAAAAATACATCAGAACAAGACCAGTTGTTACGAAAGAGTAAAACAAGTCAGAGAATACCAAATCGTCATCAAAACCATAATCTGAACTCAAAATCGATTGAACTAGAGGCAAAATATGAAACAAGGAATGACTAACATGGAGACCCTAAAAAGTACAGGGGAACAAGACCAGGCTTTCCTGGAGAGAAACCGTTTTCCGATTAACAGACAACATCGGTCATGTAAATCTAGGTCAGATCCAAGTAAATGTATTACTTAGCCTTAAAGAGAGAATTGAGATATAATTCTTAATCACAGCAAGGAGGCATACTAATGAGCATATTCAAACACGTCCGATATTCATATCATACAAAGATACAAAATCTCTCTAGACGATAACAAGATGGCGATCTTAAAACTTACTCATAGTCTTTATCGATCACGAAAATCTCGATATTCAGACCAAGAAATAGGTTTGAGAAGGGAAGGGAAATTCACGATCGGAAAATCAAGACCTAGGATAACGTGTTATTTGCGACATGTAAACACCAATGCAAGAATTTATTTGTTAACCAAATAGCCTATCTACATTTGTATGTGGGGAACTAGAGTACCCGGAGAAAATACCCTATACCTGTTAACGTCCTGTCCGGGAATCGAACTCCGGACGCCTTGGTGAAAGGCAAGTGCGCTGTTCATTGTACAACTAGACAACCCTGTTTATACATATACAGTATAAGCTAAAGAGGATATCTTACAGCGGTTTCAGTAATACCAAATATGAAATATGTTTGGTATTACTGAAGAAACTGTTAAATATTCTGTTTATTACATTTTTATTGCAAAATCTACAGTGGCAGCGTTTGATTTCCCCAAACGTCGTTTGTAAGCAGTTTTCTGATTGGTCAAATCAGAAAAAGTGATATTTCTCATTAGTGATATATATCACTTTTATAGAATGAATAATGTTTGATATTTCACTGTTGCGAAAATATACAATCAATTTTTGGAAATTATAAAAACGAGCGGAAAAATATCTTGAATTTTACTTTCTAATTGTGATCTAGACAGTGACACAGGTAAAAACAGACTGGGTTTTTTTTAACTTCTTACTACACAATCGACCAATTTGACGTGAAAATCTTAAACATATTGGGCTACCACACTAAATATTTTACCTAATTGAAATACAAAATGTAATGCTATTAAGTCATGTTATCCTTAGTATTATCACCGCGAGTATTTTAATTCAATTCAATACATTACAATTCAATCCAATCCAATACAATACAATTCAATTCAGTACAAAACAGTACTCGTATTATCTCCTCTGATTGTTTATTGGAGGTCGTTCAGAAGCAGCTGAATGCCAAGGTGTAGTATTATTTCGTATCATTACAGTAGACCTTATTATTTATAGATAATACTGTTTCTCGGTATGAAATTAATCAACCCGTAAATTAAAAGTTGTAGGTGGCGGTTGTGTGACAGACAATGAAATCATATTTAAATATCATCTTTCTTTTTTAATCGATTAGTAATGTTAGCGAGGTTTGATCTTTGATATCAATAGGGTATTGGCATTTTCAAATACCAATTCCTCTCATTAGGTCCTACACTATCTTCCCTGGCATTTTATACTCCCTTATTGACCTATTGTTCAACAGTAAAAGAGTCATTTATTTCTGTACACATCCTCAATCGGACAACCCACTATTTTCAACAAATTAAGAATCTCCTCAGAGGGAAGAACAAATATAGCACGAAACGATATCAGAAATAAAAAGTATTTTGATTGGTGTTGTTGTTAAACAGTTATTTTCAATGCTATTTGTTTTCTGTCTGCAAGTTTTTATTATCAATTAGTAAATATCATATATCTCCACCCCCTCTCGTGCAATAAATCGGAATCATTATGTAATCATCTTTCATCTTATAGTTCCACCAATAACGTTTGTTAATAAAAAGCAGACGGTGAAACCAACCTTACATTTAGGATATAAACACAGTCGATTATTTCGTTCTTATGAAAATACTCAGAGAATATCAAAGCGTCAACAAAACCATAAACGAACACAAAATCGATTAAACTAGATGCAAATAAGAACAAACATAGCAGATTTACATGGAGACTCTAGTACCAGCACAAGAGAATAAGACCAGGTGTTCCGGAAGAGTGAGTGTTTTCTACTTCATCGACGACACCCGTAAATCGTGTTCACATCAAAGTAAGCATCAAGTTCTCAAAATGAGAACCGAGTATCATTGTCAATCACAACAAGTTAACACACTTATGAGCATACTCAAAAACGTCCATCTGCATATCACTTAAAGATTCAGAACATTTTTCAATGAGACAAAGATGACGACCATAAAGATAAGTTTATGATTGTGGAAACATAGATATAAATCTACGGCATCATACTGTATACTCTCACTGACTCATATTGACAGAAACTTTTTTTTTGTATTTTATTTCATGTAATTGATTTTTAAATACTGATATATAATGCTCCATTCTCCGATTTATCGTATGAGGATATTCGAAAACACATCTTTGTCTCCATTCACAACTAACGAACACTGTTCGCAAGGGCGGTCGAGTGTGCGGTGGATAGCATACTTCCCTTTCACCAAGACGACCGGGGTTCGATTCCCCGACCTGGCGTGAAAAGGTATTGGTTTTCTCGGGGTATTCCGGTTTTCTCCTTCTATAAGACATTCGGACAAACACAAACGATTTTTATAGCTGAATAACTTACTTCATTATTGCTGTAAAATCAAAAAAGTTCGCATTTTAAACACTGTCAAAATACCGAAGCATTCACAAAATGATAATCTGAACTCAAAATCGATTAAACGAGGGGCAAAATATGAACACAGAATCCTTGTTTAACCATAACAACGGTTTCTTGGTAACGAGACCAGGTGTCCCGGAAGGAGAAGCACGCTTCTGCTTCTACATTAGTTCAGAAATTTTGGAGTCCCACCTTTTGGCCCCTAGCATCACTGAAGAGTCCTAGGAGGACGAAACAACTATATGGTGCAGTTTAATTCTTTTTAGGAATACTGTATCTATTACTAAATAAAAAAGGTGCAGCACATGTGTGTGTTACGTCATCTTTTGTTTCACTGCCGACATTATTAAGATAAAGATCAAACCTAAGGTACCTATGACCGTATGGATGGCTTTAGCGTCTCGTTGGTTGCTCTGAGCTAGGGACGTCGACAATAAAGTAAAGGCCAGTTCTTAGTATCATTTAGATCCAATCCTGTCGCTCAGGTTAGATTCCATTACTACTCAATCAGTGTCAAGCGTCTTCTCTAATGTGATTGTGTGGACCAGCACCACTACAAGAGTTTGGCATTCCTGTTCGACTGTTTGTTTAGCCATGCTTACGTCAAAACATCCACAATGCTGTTATGCGCAAAACTTAATTAGGACCACCCTGATTGAATCTTCGCCCCGTTACCAATATTCGTAACACGGAGCTCAAGCCTGTAATTTTTTATTACATAACGTATTTGTGATACCAGGAGAAATTAAATCCCCCGCAACGGAGCGATATTCAACTTAACATGTTATATAAATCTCGTATGTATCCTGACTTTTTAAAAAGAATAAAATATAAACCTTGGATGTAAAAATGTAGGGCAATGGAAATTCGAGTTATATAACGAGGGAGGGAAACATAATATTCATATCAACATTGTTATTTTTCATGACATTGTCGAATAACAAAATAAATCGTTTGTCGTGGGTGTATTATGATGGAAGTTATAGCAACACGCAGATGACAAGATGGATAGAATCTTCATGACTACCTTCGCGTTTATATTTTTAAGGACAACCTGACTTATCGTTGACTGTTAAGTCACACGTGTTTAACGAGACCTTGAGTTTCTACTGACACGAGACCTGTTTGAGTGTGCGCCTTTTCTTTGCACTTTGTTATAGCTGTTTAAGCGTGTTTCCAAATGGATGTTTGCCATTTGTAAACCTGTTTTCGTGTAGATACGATACAATAGATGGTTACAAACATACATAAACTAATGTAGTACTTATATTAACGTTTCTTTTTATGTATTTCAAATGATCGCGCGGCAGTGTAACGGTAGATAAGAACGGCTTTGAAGTCAGGGTGTCGCTTCTCTGACATCTTCAAGTGCAAGGTATCTGGAAAGCGATCATTCATCATGCCTATGCCTGAAACAAGTCAGTAAAACTTTATACCAATCATTGATATCCTTCACTAATCAATTACCCCTTTAAACTAGTTCACGAAATACATATACAATGCCAATCGCGCTCGTGAAATATGCGGATGGCTATTTGATCGTTGAAGTGCTACCCAAGGCTCCAAGTCTTTTTATCTGAAAATGTGACGTAACAAACACACATGCTGCAACTGTGATTAAATGTGGCTATGGAGGCTCGGACAAACCTCGGGGACTGAAAAATCCATCAGCAGAGTCTGCCATCCCCTATCATTAAACTAAAGGCAAAATAGAAACAAAGGAAAGCTTTACATGGATACTCTCGTAAAAGCACAAGGGAATAAGACCAGGTGTTCCGGGAACGTAAGCGTCTTCTGCTTCATTGACAACACCCGAAATGTAAATATTGATCACATCCACAAAATAAGAACCGAGTAATAAAGTGCACATTCCGTTATGTTGGTCATTTACTCAGTAACGAGATTTATCGAATGAATGGTATATGTTTATTCTATCAAGCAGCACAAATAACGTCTGTTCATCTGTAAAACTGACATCTGCTGATTCGGAGGTTTACGTGATATGTGCAAAATAGTACGCTGGTTGGTCTAATGAGAGAGTGAGACATTAGGGGCAATTACCCCAGAAATTACTTTATTGTTTATTATTCCCTGAACATGGAGAAACAAGAGAATGCTATTGCCAAATCCTGTTACTACCAGATCAGGAACATCGGCTGTATACGGCAGTTTATAACTGCCGATGCATGCAAGATTTTGGTTCATTCATTTGTTACCTCACGGCTGGACTATGGAAATGCCTTACTCTGTGGTATATCTGACAAACTGACAAGTCGCCTACAGAAGGTCCAGAACACGGCAGCACGTCTCGTTTCTCGGGTTAAAAAGAGAGAACACATCACTCCTGTTCTGTATTCATTGCACCGGTTACCTGTACAATACAAGTCACAATACAAAATCTTGGTATATGCATACAAGGCACTGGATGGAACAGCTCCCCAGTACATACGGGAGCTAGTTATCCTGTATCAGCCGTCACGATCACTGAGGTCGGAGACAGAATCATTGTGGTGTGTCCCAAAATCTCGTACTGTGAACTATGGAAACCGGTGTTTTGGTAACGTTTCGGCCACGTTGTGGAATAGCTTACCATCCGCTATCCGAAAACAAATACTCAAATTCAAGAAACATCTGAGGACGTATCTTTTCACGTCTGCATATTAGGGTATCAACTTAGATGCCACGTATATACTGACATTTGTTTATCTAGTTCGTATTTATATGCATTTTTTATTTGATCACATTAGCTTAGATTGTAATGACTTCTTTATTTATACATTGTAAGTATCAAATTATTATCTACATGTTGTGAAGCGCTTTAGGACTCACACAACTAAATAATTTACTATATGTTATTACTAAGCTTTCGAGCTAATAACTTTAATATTTGAAGTTCAACACTAGTGACAACTGCCTTGATTCACAGATACATACATGACAAAGGCTTTTAAGGGCATTTAATAAGGAGTTTACTGGCATATTAGCTTGCTACAGGCGTCTGCTTCGGACAACAGGAAATTTACATGTCAAACCAGTGAAATGGGACGGGAACACCCTCTGACTTTTGACCCCATATCAATCCGCCGTCACATATCAAAATCTACCAAAAGTATATATTTTTGTAAAGTTAAATATCTACAGATTTCATTCAATGCAGAATAGGTCAACAACTACCTATTTAAATTACTCAGAATCACTGTACTTAGCCGGAACAAAATTTTCAGTAGGGACTACAAACATATGAAACACTTCGTGATAGGCTGATTTAGTTGTGTGATTCCTTTAGAGTAATTTTACAAAGGATATAGAGCGCTATATAAATGTTGTATATTATTATTATTATTATTATTAAAATCTGGTTATTAATAGGCGTCATGCACCATGGCATTTCAGTTTCTGTAAAAGTGTCATTGTCATTTATTTCCGGTACTTGCTTAAAAAGAATCAAATAATACCAACGCGTCAACAAAACCATAATCCGTACTCAAAATTGATTAGAGTAAGTGCAAAATAAGGACAAATGAAAGGTTTATACGAGCACCATTTAAAATGGCCAGGTGTTCCGGAAAAAGAAACGTCTTCCTTTTTCTAGGTCGCATCAAAGTAAATGTGACGTCCTCAAAAGCAGAAATGAGTACTGAAGAATACGTCATTCCTTTTAGTCATGTTTGTCATTACAAAGCCATCTCAAAAGCACCATTTTCTGAAGAGAATATTAAGATTGATAAAATATGACCTCGACTAATCTATACCGACATTCAGAGCGCATTTGGTTCCTATGGTAAATAGATTATGATATGCATGTCAAGATGTAGCTGACAGAAGACCAAGGAATCTTCACTGAGCCCTGAGAAAATGAGAGACCTTGTAACAATACCATGTTTACTGCCTGTGTTGGTCTTATATTACTCTTCCTGCTAGCGACTTGCTAGACACTCGAAGACTTTACGACTGAAAAACGGTAAATATTACGGAATCCAATCAAATAACACTAAGCATGCTCAACTTAATATATTTCATTTCTTCAAGATTAAAGATTTTGTAATCTTGTATGATGAATATTAATACCATGATGTAATTTGCCATGTAAATTAATTAGAATTGAGCAGTGAACAGGTTTTAATAAGATAAGAAAATAATCAAGACATAAAACCTATGTACCGGCCCTGGAGATCTGCGTTAAGCTGCTATCTGCGATGCCGCATGGAGCTTAGCGCAGATTATTCGAGATTTATTACGACTCTCAGATAAAAGCGTATTAGTGAAGTCGATTCGGAAATAATCAAAGTCAGCTTCGGACAGTATGATATGAAATCCGAGTCGCATATAGGTTTAGTTTCGAACTGGGTCACTGTTACGCTTCCATTTATAGACATAGGATATACCTCGCTTTGAACAATATCTTATGTAGCGTTGAAAAGCGGAGAGTTTCTCATCAAATACGGCTGATGGGAAGTAAAGGCTTATATACACTAAAACCACGACTGAAAGGGTCCATTACGTATATGATACTCTCCGATATGCCGGTACATGTTTTTACTTCTGGGCGGAATAACCTTTATTTTTTAGTTTTATTTCAATATTCGACAAAAACAAGTATTGTAAGTTTGTCGGTGTCTTGAATGTGAAGATTTACATGACGGGTGTCGTTGATTACGTTTTGGTATTCTCGGACTTTTTCTTAAAGATCCACAAATCACATGTGTATGAGACAACATAATATACAAAATTCTTTAAACATAGAAAATATGTCCGGTTGCTTGAATTTGTTTGTTTGTTTGCTTCATCTTGTTGTTTTTTTTTGTTTTTTCTCGAAATAGCTGTCTTAATAGTTTCTTATTCATAAAAATAAATAAATTTTAATAGTATCATTTGATGGTAGGCAGAACAAACAGTTTCGACCTAGTCTTATGAGTGTTTGCATTAATGATAAAAAATTATTTATTTGTTTTTTCTTAAATTTATTTTTACTTTCTTAATAATAGCAGAAAGCAATGTTTAAATTGATGTTTATTTCATAAAGACAGTAAAGGGTTCTCTTATCAATAATTCTTTAATTGAAACTCTTCATTTTCACCAATATGGTCGGCGTCTTCATCTCGTCGAAAAAATATTTTGTACATGTATTTTTGTTTTTTAATTATGCTCATTAGTGTGTTTACAAGTTGTGATTGACAGTGATGACTAGGTTCTCATTTCGAGGACTTGATGATTACTTTGACGCGACCTAGATTTACGAGGGGTGTTCCATAAATAATGTCATCTGTGCTTTATTTCGCGGAAATCGTGCAATTTATGCACAAAACCACCTCGTGTCGATTGAGTGATCCCTGGCTCGTGGCACGGGTAAATATCTCGTCCACACGTTCACAGGCCTCGGTACAGTGTACATCGTTTCATAGCCTATTCGTTAGACTAGACACAAAATCACAGGAAAACGAGGTGAAAATGTTCTTGAAATTAGGGCCTATATAAAAGGTAGGTCATTACTCGGCATAAAGGCTGTAGATATTCACCGCGAAGTGTGTGACATTTATGGGGAGGTCCAAATGTCTCACAGGACTGTGTGTATGTGGGTAGGTAAATTTAGTGCTTTGCAGCAGCAACTGAAAGATGCTGCTCACCCAGGTCGTCCTGCAACAACTACGACCAAAGGTAACGTAGAACAAATCCGAAATATCCTCAAAACTGATGCTCGATTCACCGTAAGACAATTGGCTCGAATAACAAACTTGTCGTTAGCAAGAGTTCATGCAATTTTGAAGAAACACCTAAAAACTAGAAAGTTAAAATGCAAGATGGATACCCCATTTGTTAACGGATGAGCAAAAGAAGACGCGTGTTACAATGGCAAAAAACAAAAGCACTTCCGCTATATGAGCACCGATGCAAGTGACATTATTTTTGGAACACCCCTCGTATATGGCGGGTGTCGTCGAAAAAGCAGAAGACGCTCACTCTTTAGGAACACCTGGTCTTATTTTCTCGTAGTTTTACAAGGGTCTCCGTGTATATATTTCCTTTGTCTATTGTTTGCCCCTAGTTTAATCAATAATGAGTTAGGATTATGGTTTTGTTAACGCTTTGGTATTATTTGTTCCTAGAATACATTGGATTTAAAACTTATTTGTCTTTGAAATGATTTTTTTGCCATTTTTCATTCTGTTTTTCGGCTCAAATAGCAGATGAGTTCAAAAGTTATAAACTAGTTATAGGTAAGGCCAATTCTACCTTTTCCAAGGTAATACACGAATTACATTGATGGTAAACATTTCTAAATCTCCGGAGTATGAATCACGATATCTTCTATTTCAAGGAAGATAACTCCTATAAAATATTTCCCCTGAATCATGGGCATGTTACACTTCTCTGCGAGTGGCGGATAAGTTGAGCTTGAAAGTGTCGTTCTATATACAAATGTTTGTAGATACCTCCTTTCCATCGTGAAATTCGTGTGCTTTGATTTTAAGTATTACTTATTTTCTGAAAACATTGTATGATCTTAATGCCACAATCTCGATGTCAACGGTATTCCTATGGAACAAACTCTGCCCCACTTATAGCTGATTTGATTTTGTTTTCATACCAGGCTGAACTCATCGAGGAGTTTATCAGGACAGGTAGTAAAAACCTTGTCAAATATTTTAATTTAATGTTTAGGTGATTTTCAGTGTCTGATAGTCGATTTTTTGTGAAATGTAACCGCTTGACGTATCAAGCTGAAATTTGGCAATTATTTCCATTATGGTTTTAGATTATTAATAACATAAAACGAAAATTGGAAAATTTAATTTATATATTTTTTTTTTTTTTTTTTCAAAATTCGATATATTCTATATATTATATACAGTATAGGTGGTTATTCTCCTAGCCACAGGCCACAGGGGTTCAGGTATATTGATGATGTGTTGTCTATAAACAACAAGACTTTTGCTGACCACGTCGATCGTATACACCCTTCTGAATTTTAAATAAAGGACACAACAGACTCTTCTACATCAGCTGCTTACCTCGATCTATACTTAAACTATGACCAACATGGACAGCTTATTACTAAGCCATACGATATATGTGACGTTGTTTGATTATCTGATCGTGAACTTCCTTGATAGTAACATCACTGCTTCTCCAACATATGGTGTTTACATATTGCAGTTGATTCGTTATTCTAGAGCTTCCTCTTTATATCGAAATCGTAGTGAAAGATGATGAATGCTGACGAATAAACGTGCAACACAGGGATTCGATTCATGCTGGTTGATGAAGACTGTGAACAAATCGTTTGGTCGCAATTTTAGTCTCACTGTGATATATTCTGTATTCCTGTATGAAATGAAGGTGGATGTTTGTGACATTTACTTGGATGTGACCAATATTTACATGGCGGGTGTCGTCAATGAAGTTGAAGACGCTTACTCTTCCGGAACACCTGGTCTTATTCTCTTGTACTTTTACTAAATCCTATTATAGTGCTTACTTGTTGTGATTAACAATGATGACTCGGTTCTCATTTTGAGGAGTGGTATTTACATGGATGTGACCAAGATTTACATGGCGTTTTTCATCGATGAAGTTGAAAACGCTTACTTTTCCTGAACACTTGGTCTTATTATCTTGTCCTTTTTTTTAATGTATCCGTGTAAATCTTTTCTTTTGTTTATATTTTGCCCCTATTTCAATCGATTTTGATTTCGGTTTATCATTTTGTTAACGCTTCTGTATTTTCTAATTTATTAATAATAAGGAATATGGAAAACGACCTTATAATATGCTGGAATATTTCTTTGGAAAGCGAATTGTCCGCTGTGTATAAAAACAACGCAGCAATGATCAAGAAATGTTCTAAAGGTCATTTTTTATTCATAACATATATAATAAATACACAAAATATAAACATAAATAGCATATTACTTACAAAATATACAGTTGTTTGTTGTTATCATTTTACTGACCTGTTGCTATAGAAACAATATCATTAACCCATAATGTATGCAAGTACTTTTAAGGGTGTCTACCTTACCGTGGCATGTTGTTATAGAATCAATTAAAAAATGTTTTATCATGGTGTGCATATCTTTCCCAAAAGTATTAACTGTTTCAGTGTTAACATCTTATAATGGGTCATTCGTTAATGCGTAGATAATTACGAATTATCTTGAAAATATCCATGTACTTCTGAATTAGTGAAAAAGAAAGATAACTCATTACATATCGTATTATTCAACATAGTCATGATAGGTCGATCTTCAATACATAAACAACGATACCTCCCTACATACATCCGGGTACTTGTTGCCTCTCAGTAACATATAGAATATCGGTGCATACGTTTTGTGACGTCACTCCAAACCGCGTTGGGAAGTAGCCATTATTCTTGAGTTCAGATACTATTCGGTGTTCGGAAAAAGAAATTTGTCAAATATGTTTATTTGTCGCAAATATTGCAATATGATTGTTCCGTACTTATATTCGCACTTAACGATCAAATGGAATGGTGGTTCTGTTTTCCATGTTCCTATGGACTACAATTTTCACATAACGGTATATGTGGCTGGTCTGTATTTTCCCCTTCCACATAAAGGTATATGTGGCTGGTCTGTATTTCCCCCTTCCACATAACGGTATATGTGGCTGGTCTGTATTTTCCCCTTCCACATAACGGTATATGTGGCTGGTCTGTATTTTCCCCTTCCACATAAAGGTATATGTGGCTGGTCTGTATTTTCCCCTTCCACATAACGGTATATGTGGCTGGTCTGTATTTTCCCCTTCCACATAAAGGTATATGTGGCTGGTCTGTATTTTCCCCTTCCACATAAAGGTATATGTGGCTGGTCTGTATTTTCCCCTTCCACATAACGGTATATGTGGCTGGTCTGTATTTTCCCCTTCCACATAAAGGTATATGTGGCTGGTCTGTATTTTCCCCTTCCACATAAAGGTATATGTGGCTGGTCTGTATTTTCCCCTTCCACATAAAGGTATATGTGGCTGGTCTGTATTTTCCCCTTCCACATAAAGGGAAAAAAATGTTGGCTCTTCTCCATTTCCCCGCACCAAGATGATTAATCTGACTGGTTGGTTTGTATTTCCGCCGACAAGTCTATTGTGGCGGTGTAATATTATTTGATCAGATAAGTCATTACATTGGTATTGCAAGGAGTTTTGCTATGAATACATCCAGTCACGGGGTCAATGTATGTCGTAATCAACAAATAACTTTCAATGAGAGTCTTATCACTTCATTTCGGATACATTTGTAACACTGCGAACACTTCATACAAAATGTACGTCCAATGACTACCGGAATTCTTGGTGCCATTCGGGGTTGTTCCGCCAATCATTTAAAGAACGATATCAAATACAAACACAGTCAGTAAATTAATTATTCAAGAAAAATAAATAAAATGATTTCTATAGTAAAAATGTAAATATATGGCTTGAATGGCGCTTTTTAATTGTCCATGCAGAAATGAGTTACGAAACCGTAGCGGGCTTCATGCAATACGGATGTACCCGATTTTCCTTTCACTGGCATGGAAATTGAAAATACAAAAAAAACACGTCGTTTAATCCTCACATGAAACTTAATTATACTTTTAGTAAATGTTAATTGAAAGTTGGTTGCACACGTAATTTCCCTTTCACTGATATATTTTTGTCAACACATCGAGTCCGACAAACGTTTAACTGAGAAAAATGATCATTTCAATGATAACTTATTTTGGGTTAACCTTCATTTGCACTAAGAATTTGTTGTTATTTGGTATTGTGTAATGTCTTTCATCATTAAAAGTATTAAGCTGACTATAAAACCATCTTTGCTTTGAGTATCTGAGAGTTACGTCCCTTTGCGTTAGTATATATAAAGTAGGTGTCGCCATCGTCGGTAAAAACCTCCCAGTCTGAGTTAGGAAGCGTTGCCATGACGTGGACGGGCACGAATCCGTCCAATCCCTGCCAACGATACATCGTACTGCGTAGCTCGCGCTCCTCTCCGCCATTTTGCGCATTCGACACCAAGAGGAATTTGTCGTCACCAATAGTGAAGAACTCCCAGTCTACAGCACTGAAATAGGAATGCAGCACAGTTAAAAAAATTCCTTTGACAAATTGATCACCAAAAAATACCGAATATAGTTATAAGCAAAACTACGGGGTTTTCCTTTACTTATCTAACAAACCCAAAGGTAATCGTTGGTAGCATAAACGTTCCGTTATGCAACAAAATATCGTATGACAGAAACATTAAGAATGGAAAACTGTTCCACATTAGAAATTGTCCGTAACTTATTAAAATTAACGCCAATGATATTCTGTGATATGCAAAACTTTGCGGACTGTTTTAAAGACCAATGTTTTATTGCACCTAAGTAATTACATACTTAAAAAACTGATCTAGTTGCATGACCATCAAACGGTACAATTTGGGCACTTTGGTACAAAATGCATTTGGTCTTGGTGACACCTCTTGCTGTCATGTAGTCTACTTGACATCTCTTGCTGATCTACTTGATACTTATTGCTCATATCTACGACTATTAAGGTAAAACATTAACAAATATATCAGGTCCAGATTGATCTTATATCATTGTAAAACGTATGTCACAAGGTTTGACAATACACTGTAGCCATTGTCTACGGACTGATGAAACATTGTACTTGCCGTCAAGACATATTTTAAGTATTCAGATTGTCCTGGATATTCCAGATGATACTTAATTGATCCTTGACCTATTGTTAGTGGTCGTTAACTTTTAATTCAACCGTAATAATTAATAAATAACAACTGGTACTAAAGATGATGTGTTTGTCTCCATTTTTACATTACAAGCTAACGCTGTCCCCCTTTATGTAGCTACACAGTATACATAGACCAAGCATTTATCTTCCTTAATTAACGGAGTGTTGTAGTGTCATGATCTGTACAAATCAGGCGATAAGCCTACTGTGCTGGTTTTTGTCTTTGTTTGTGACGCGCGTCATTTAAAATATCTGTAAGAAAATATAAGTTTGCACGCCATTAAACAACAAAAAAAACACATTATTTCTTAAATAAATTTATGCTTATTCTGTTCATTATTTGGGTAACAATTGAAAATGCTTAATTCAGGAAATTGTCTTTGATGTTTTTATTTGACGTTTTCATTGTTTGAAATGTTTTAAGCGAGATACAAGAAAGCTGGTTAGAGTACAGAATACATGCTTGAGCAAGAGAATAACTTCATAAATATGAGCCCTGATCTCTGCTGAAATTTTGGATTCGCACCTTATGGCCCCTAGCATCACCGAAGAGTCCTAGGAGGACAAAACAGCTGCATGATGCAGTCTAATTCATTTTTCGGCATACTGTATCTATTTCTAAATTTAAAAGGTGCAGCACATGTGTGTGTTACGTCATCTCTCTTCAGTCGTGTGACTCATTTTTAGAATTGTTAAGAAATAATAAAAATAAAATCGACAATATCCCTCACCTGTAGGTGGCAAGGTTCTGGAACCTCTCGAATGCCCGTTTTTCTGTGTTCAGTCTGTATATTGTCGAGTTGGTGTAGTGTGTCTTCGTCTTGGAGAAGTTCTGAGGTCCATAGTTGTAGGCATTGGCAACAGCCATGTAGACAGTCCCACTGATGGTAAACACCTCCCAGTCTGTGGCGCCGTTAGTCTGTGCCGGAAGTGACGTACGAGGAATTAGGATAGAGATTTGAGGACATGTTTTACATCAATGTTTGGTTAACAAAAACACTCGAACGACGTGTATGAAATCAAATTTTATATATTTTACATGACAGATGCAAGATGTTTTGATCTGTAAGTAGCAAAAACTTAAAGGAGCAAATAGTATATTTTAACATACAGTTATATGAAGGTAGCATATACAAGACGTGTGTTAAGTTTCATATGAATCGGAAACGTTTCCAAACGGACACTTTTTCTGTCTTTTGACACACTTTGTAATCTTTGACTCAAGACTAAATATATCATTAACACCAATTTATATTTTCATGAAAAGGGTCACTTAAGTTCGATCTTTAGTAGTTAAATACATGTATGACCCAGGCTACCTCTTTCTACATATATTACTTTCACCTTATTCCCAATAGTTACAGTATGTTCAGAGTGACAATACCACGACGTCAGGTATCGTTAGACTAGAAATTAACAGGATCGTTTTTTGTCTTGCTTATATTGTACATGTATTAAAAATACCAGTACAAATGATGTATACAGAAAAGTGCTATTTTATTTTGGCCAGTTTGTGATGTCTGAAAAATTAGAGACCTAAACATACCTCCATCGTCTGGAAGATAAAGAACTGATCGTCCTGGAGAATGTATACCCTGGAGTCGATCAGAGTGGTGAGGCCATCAAACGCCTGGGCCAGGGCAAGGAATGTGTAACCCCCTACAGTAAAGTGGGTCCAGTCATATGCTCCCACGGTGTTCACGCGCTGCATCTCTTGAAATACATGGCTAGTGACGTTCCACACATATATCACAGATTCCGTAGACTGACTGTTACCTGAATTATAATAAACACAAGTGTTAGTTTTCCATAAAGGTAGGTGTGGCTACGCAACAGCTATGCCTCATAAACCAGAAAGAACAGCGAATGTCCGCAATTTATGATATTATATAGCTGAGCTATTATACCTGCTTTGGGTGTTTTTTAATATATATATATTGCTTGGCTTGAGACAAGTCCATGTCTCATTGTCACTTAATAAAATTGTACTGTACAATATAATGGTTATAAAGCCTACTCCATGTACATTAGATCTGAAGGTCATTTGCGAACAGAAATGAAACTATTATACATATAGCAAATAGTGCTGAGCAAAAAAATCCGAAAACTTCCATGTCTGCTTCCGTTAATTGGTTTTCGGATAAGTTGGACGATCAAGACTTGCAATACATTGGTATTTTGATTGATGCATTCGCTGTAGCACTGTGACTTAATCTGGAAGATGGCGTCAAAATTCTGAAATCATAAGGTGTATTTCCGTAAACTTTTTTTTTGTTTTTATTTCAACTTAAACTCTTGTTTTCGATTGATTCAGTCGCCCTGGCATCATGACACTTCAAGATGGCGTGAAACGCTTATTAATCTTTATAGCTATATGCTACGCTCCAACGTCGTCCACCAATGTTCTTATGCAGTATATGATGACATTCATTATTATCCGATACAGTGTAAAGATGACGTGACACACACATATGCTGCATCTTTTAAATTTAGTTATAAATACAGTATGCCGAAAAAAGTAATTAAACTCATTAAAACTGCATCATACAGCTGTTTCGTCCTCCTAGGACTCTTCAATGATGCTAGAAGCCAAACTTTCTAAACTAATCTAGATGCAGAAGGGTCAGGGGGGTTAAACTTCTTTAATTTATGAATTTAGAAGTAAAATTTAACTAGTTCTGTATAATTTCAAATCGTTTACTACGAAAATGTGTATATTATGTTACATCGTCGGGTGTTTTGTTTATTAAAACATGATAGTAGTATTGGCAATCCACTTTACAGTATGATTGTAAAAGACAACTGAAATTGCCCCTGCAGATTGCAGGGAAATACTTCTGTCACTGTCCCATGGTTAAAGTAAATCGCAAAAACTGAAGTGTATCGATAGCAACTCTAAGAATTTATATATTTTTGTATTACATGGCGTCATCTTAAGATCACGCGCTTAAAGCGAGATTCATGAAATGTGACGGAATCGCGAATCATATTACCTTGTCAAACTTAAGATATTAAGTAAAAATTTGATTCAAATGACATCATAATCTAAACAATGCCGTCTTGGTTTAAAGGCCCAATATACGTAACTTTCGGGAAAACTTGAAGCGAAAATCAAGCCTAATAACTGATTATATTTATAGATTTAGTTACGATTAACTGATATCAGCAATATTCAAGATGAATTCTTTCGCGGTTACCGGTACAGCAGTAGTTGAAACTCGGTATTTGTAAACACGCGTCCATTTTGAACCGTCTTCTACCTTCGGTTTGTTGTTGAAGTGGGCCCCACCTGAAGTATTTTCAGTTCTTTGGATTTTTCTGTCAAGAGTTTCTTGTTAGTTACCGCTCAGGTTTACTTCGTTATAGGCTTATTTTTGCATGGTTATTAACTGGATTTTTTGTCAGAATTTTTCAGAATCACGAAAAAATTTCCTGAAGTTACGTATATTGGGCCTTTAACCTAGATGTTTCGAGTAAGCTTAACTATGGAAAACTGCAAATCAAATACCCTGCAATGTAAAACGGGATGTGTTCCAAATAAATATTGATACGTGTCACGTGTATGTATATAATGGAATCACACATTTGATGATATCTTTTACGAATGTTTTAAGCTTTAAAACAGTTTCATGGTAAGAAAAGACTATTTTAATTTAACACCAAATTGTGTTAGAGTTGTCTCCCTTCCAATGCTATTGAATGAGCCCACTAAGAGCGAATTTATTTTCCAAAAATCAGTTTCGGTTTCAAACAGGTTCTGTAAACTTTCCATTTATTTGATAAACTAGTTTCAAACTTGTTTAAATTGAAAACGGTATAGATTAACGTTAAAACCACTTTTTCCCAATGGAAGCAATTTTTATGCTAAAATTGTCCATTTCTTTCCCAAGAGAGAACCGGATTAAGTTTAAGAACCGTATAGAAAACTAGTTTGAAAGTGTTAACTAAAACCTAAACCGGTTTATATGAAATAAATCCGCCCTTACTGTAACAAACGTGTTTCCCTTTGTAACTCTCCTATCAAACTATACACGTGTATCTCCTTATAAATTTCTATTTAATTTACAAGAATTACAACAAGGCTTATAAGTTTTTTTTATGAAATCATGCCAAACTAGATGATAGTACGCATAACAAAACAAAATCGGGGGAGGGGGTCTCAGTGCAAACGTCCCGAAATCGACACCAGTGGTTGAGCAAGTGACGCAATAGATTATTCCTTTTCATATTCGATCTTGTAATCAAATCTTTGAAATCAACGTGTCAGCGTTATCCTCTACGCAACCTGGACACATATCTTACAATATCAATTAAAACATTTAGATTGTGTAGATTAGACAAAAATGTACAGATGAATTAGTGATGTGTTCCTTTAATTCAAAATAAAACGGATGTTCCGAAAAAGAAAAAAAAAAAACAAAGACAAAAACAAAAATAAAACTCAAATTATTTTACCATAAGTATAACTGACATGGCAACAGGAACATTTGATGTAAATATGTACATACCCTGAGCATGGTTAGCAACGGCGAGGTAATGTATCCCGTCGGCCATGAAATATTCAAAGTCACGCGCGGTGTAAGTCGGAAGTTGTTGATACTCCTTGAACTTCCGTTTCCGGCGCTGCCATTTGAAGATTGTTGAATTTGTCAGGATACCATCGTCTCGGCCGTAATTAGCAACTGCAAGGAAAAACTGAAAATATAATAAATGCTGTATTTTTGACAATTTCATCCGAGTAAAATAACGTTTCGTTATTGTAATATATTATTAACATGAATTAATTTCACATTGTAATACGATTCCGAAACTTAACTCGCAACACTTTCGCTTTCACTTTATTATCGGAATTAACAAGTGAATTTATGAACAATGTAACTAAAAGTAAAAACACTTACACTGTCGTCTATGGAGAAGAACTCCCACGCCTGCGCCATGTTGGTTTTCATTCTTTGATACAAGGTCAAGGTCTTGTCTGTCCATTTATACAAAGCGGAGACATCATGACGTTTCCGACCAGAGTTAGCAAACACAGCAAACATCCCCTCCCCAGGGATAGTAAATACCTCCACGTCAATTGAGGGCCCGGGGGTACGCAAGTCTTGGTAAACTTCCAGGTAATCTAGACGCTTAGGAACTGGCTCTTTTTCTGGAAACATGTAAACGTTTCATTAACATCCAATTAAGAAACTGGATTTAAAAAAATCAAGAACAATCAATTAAATTCATTCAAAATGTCTTAATTGTTAACTTTCTATTTAACATCGTTTCGATGTTCGTGTAATTTATTTAAAAACAAGATATGAGGTTTTTCCTTTACATTCGATTCCGATAGCAGTGCCACTATTCCACAATTTTTTCACCGTTTATCATTCATGTAGAGAATTACACATTTGAAATTTCAGATATAGTTTCTGCGTTGTACAACATCAATATGTCGCGCGGAAGACGCTTTAAGTAAACATATCATAAAGATGTATCTCAAGTAAATCTTGAGAATGCATACGCAAGAGGTCATGATGAATCAGAGTTTGTCTGCGACGCCGAAAGGTACAATGATAGTCTGACTACCTAGGAGAAAGGATACCTGATCGAAATGAATATATACTTGTACATCTGTATAGCTGTATCTACCTGGGACGGTGACGCTGAGGTGCTGTAAGTTACCTTCCTGAGACGGTGACGCTGAGGTGCTGTAAAGTTACCTACCTGGGACGGTGACGCTGAGGTGTTGTAAGTTACCTACCTGGGACGGTGACGCTGAGGTGCTGTAAGTTACCTACCTGGGACGGTGACGCTGAGGTGTTGTAAGTTACCTACCTGGGACGGTGACGCTGAGGTGTTGTAAGTTACCTACCTGGGATGGTGACGCTGAGGTGTTGTAAGTTACATGTACCTACCTGGGACGGTGACGCTGAGGTGTTGTAAGTTACCTACCTGGGACGGTGACGCTGAGGTGTTGTAAGTTACCTACCTGGGACGGTGACGCTGAGGTGTTGTAAGCTACCTACCTGAGACAGTGACGCTGAGATGCTGTAAGGTACCTACAATTGTACCTGGGACGGTGACGCTGAGTTGTTGTAAGTTACATGTACCTACCTGGTGCGGTGACGCTGAGGTGTTGTAAGTTACCTACCTGGGACGGTGACGCTGAGGTGTTGTAAGTTACCTACCTGGGACGGTGACGCTGAGGTGTTGTAAGTTACCTACCTGGGATGGTGACGCTGAGGTGTTGTAAGTTACCTACCTGGGATGGTGACGCTGAGGTGCTGTAAAGTTACCTACCTGGGACGGTGACGCTGAGGTGTTGTAAGTTACCTTCCTGAGACGGTGACGCTGAGGTGTTGTAAGTTACCTACCTGGGACGGTGACGCTGAGGTGTTGTAAGTTACATGTACCTACCTTGGACGGTGACACTGAGGTGTTGTAAGTTACCTACCTGGGACGGTGACGCTGAGGTGTTGTAAGTTACCTACCTGGGACGGTGACGCTGAGGTGTTGTAAGCTACCTACCTGAGACAGTGACGCTGAGATGCTGTAAGGTACCTACAATTGTACCTGGGACGGTGACGCTGAGTTGTTGTAAGTTACATGTACCTACCTGGTGCGGTGACGCTGAGGTGCTGCCAGATGCCGTTCACACAGACTTTCAGAGCCTCGGAATGGAGATCGTACGCCACATTACCAACATCCATCCAGGTGCAGTCCTCCCACCGCGGGCCAGGGGAGGCAATCCCGTACAAGTCTTCAAACACAAAATTTCCTTTTGTTTAACTTTAAGTAGTAATTGTAGAATAAATTCTTCTTTATTTGTTGTTTATTGTTTACTTGCACTCCTTGTCAGTTTTTTGTTAAATAATTCCATTTTACTAAGAGAAACCCGCCGTTACCAGTATTATTAAATGTAATTTAAATTATGAAAGCCTTGTTGATAAAATGTTACATAAATACGTGAATACCTGAGTGTACTTTCATTCATGTAAATATAATTTTACAAAACTAATAAATGTTGTATGTGACCTTTCGATTCCTAGTACGATATGTACTCTGTCACCTTCATCACACAAATACCAGCAAAGCGTATACACAAAAAAAGGTGTAAGTTGTGTACGAGTTGATAATGACAGATCGGCCATTTCGTCTACGCTGTTAGGCGTATGAACAATAGTACATTTATTGTATGGAAATGACGGGATTCAACTTCTCTTTGTTTTAGACTTGGTCATAGATGTGCGCGAGTTTGTGAGCCCCCTCATCTCGATTTAGAACCGGGCCACTGCGTCGTATCAAGACATCTTCCTTTAATTTATCTACTGCTTCAGCAGATTACTCTGTCGGTCGAGCACTTTGGAGTTTTGGTTGTGTAAAATAAACTTCACAGAAATACATTCAGATGTGTGCCTCGATTCTCAATTGCTGAAATATGGTCACGTGGAGTTCCATATTTTGTGATATTGGCCTGATGTTTCTTCTTCTAGAAACAGCTAGTCGATATTTCGAGTCGATATTGCGTAAATAATTGTGACGTAACAGTGCCGCAGTGTTTTTCATGCTTTTCCAAGATAGATAAAATTCAATTTCAGTCTTTTGCAATCTAGTTTCATATTTTATATAACAATTAACGCACTCTGCCAACATTTGATTCTACCAGGTTGGTGTAACACCATATTGACCTCATCATAGGTCCATAGTTGATATTATCTCAGCAAAATCATAAAAATCTTGTTTCTGAGTATACCGATTTAATGTATTTCAATGTTTACTTTTAATTTAAATGTACACACTACCTGGTAGAGAGGGGAGTCGATTGTCCATGTGTGTGTGTTTCGGTATCCGTGGTGGACACGCCCTCCTCGCCGCGTCAGCCCCGGGCACCCAGACCAAGTCCTTAATTACACCCTGGGGAAACAAACAATTTTTTGTGATACATGCATATCAAACAAAATAAATGAAAATTATTTCATATGTTACTGTAAAAATACCCGATTTGATCAATACTGACAGCTTAACAAATATTATATAGGATTAGATCACACGAGAAAATGTCTGATTCAGTCTCCACAAATCTGAAGTAATCTTTTAGGAATAGTTTGACCTTCCACATATTTTATTCACTACATCTAAAATTGCGGACCATTTACCGTATTCACGAAAGAAATTGCATGCTTTAGCATGAATTTCGTACTGACGTCTGCCTTCTTGTTACGATCATCGAAATATGATTTTGTCAATATTTTTTTTAATGAAGAGACGTAAAAGGAAATAGATTGTTATCAATTTTAAAAGTTCACATATTGATCGATTGACATGAGTTTGAAAATAGTTGATGGATAATGTAGTGACCCAAGGGGGGTAACTCCCAGAGACATTTAGTTGTAAATAGTAGTAGTTCAGAAGGCAAATCAGACACTACAACAAAACAACCGAAATTCATTTTAACTGCTATCGCTAGACCAAAAGTATCGTTGATAATCGATTGAGAAGAAAAGGCCAATTGGGCCTGTACTCCTCAACGTGTTTTCATTCTTACTTGTATGTGAAATAAACGCATTTATCCTAAAGGATTTTCGTATTTTTATTTAAATGCCATATTAAATGTTTCATTATAATACGAGGTAACTCGTTATGGTAGAGTACCTAAAAAATAATAAAGGATGTATCCCAAATTTGGAGAGTTACACGAACATATAATAACATATAAAAACAAATCAGAATAAACTTCAAAATTGAATGAAATTGGGACAAAATATTAACAAAAGAAAGATTTTAGTCATTTAGTAATTATAAGACTACAAATAAATATGTGTGATATAATTTAAAAGGACATTTTTCTATGATGAAATTGTTTGCACATCTTATCTACGGCTATACAAATGTAATGCACATGTGTGTGTTATGTCATATTTAATGATACGGGGTGGTAGACTCTGCTGGTAGATTTTTTAGTCCTCGAGGTTTGCTGGAGCCTACATAGCCACAATTAATATCATTTGAGTAGTGACGCGGTACATAATATACACATTATCGTAGTACACGATTTGAAATTACACAAAACTAGTAACTTTACTTCTAAATTCATAAATTAAAGATTTCTACTTCTACATTAGTTTAAAAATTTTGGATTCCCACCTTTTGGCCCCTAGCATCACTGAAGAGTCCTGGGAGGACGAAACAGCTGTTTGGTGCAGTTTAATTCATTTTTACGGTATACTGTATATATTACTAAATTTGAAAAGTGCAGCACATGTGTGTGTTACGTAATCTTTTCAGATCCACTTGCATAGTTGAATGAATTACGATATTACAGTATGTGCAAAACAAAAATTTTATAATCTGATGCACGAACTGGTAATGGGAGTTTCTTCGAATAGTATGTGAATTAGTAAACACCTAGTTATATTTCAATCTCAGTACAACAAAGGCACAGATGATCTGTGAGATTGTGTACGATAGAGGACAATGTGTATTGTTGTAATTTATTGAGCATTTACATGTAATCTAATGCTACATTTCTGTTTATGCTACCTAACACATTATACCTGTGATCTGTGTCAGATTTAATGTTATATGCTACCTTACGCATTATACACGTGATTTGTGTCAGAATTAAGGTTATATGCTACCTAATACATTATACCTATGATTTGTGTCAGATTTAATGTTATATGCTACCTTACACATTATACACGTGATTTGTGTCAGAATTAATGTTATATGCTACCTAACACATTATACCTATGATTTGTGTCAGAATTTAGGTTATATGCTACCTTACATAGTATACCTGTGATTTGTGCTAGAGTAAAAGACATAAGCTACCTTACACGGTATACATGTACCTGTAATTTGTGATAGATTTAAGGCTAATCTAATGCTACATTTTGTTAATGCTACCTTACACATTATACACGTGAATTGGGATAGAGTTAAGGCTATATGCTACCTTACACATTATACCTGTGATTTGTGTTAGAGTTAAGGTTGTATGCTACCTTACACATTATACCATGGTGATTTGTGTCCGAATTAAGGCTATATGCTACCTTACACATTAAACCTATGATTTGTGTCAGAGTTAAGGTTATCTGCTACCTTACACATTATACCTGTAATTTGTGCTAGAGTAAAAGATACATGCTACCTTACACAGTATACCTGTGATTTGTGGTAGAGTTAAGGGTATATGCTACCTTACACAGTATACCTTCATTAGTATAAATCGTATGCGCTTTCTTTTGCTGATCTAATCAATGTGTTTCCAATATGCAACTAAGTTTTATGAAATCAAATTTTCATTCATTAAAGTGTTTTACACATTAATTTATTGTGGTAATCGGATACAAATGAGATAGCTATCACTGTATGCTAGCATAATCCTTAAACTAAGTTTAAAGTTTGGTGAGTGATTGATATTTTAATTGATTTCTCCAAGTATACCACATCATACATCCTTCAACTAATTTAAAAGTTTGGTGAGTGATTGCTATTTTAATTGATTTCTCCAATTATACCACAGCATACACCTTAGATTAATTTTAAATTGTGATAAATGAATTCTTTTTTAATTGATTTCTCCAATAATACCACAGCATACATCCTTAGATTAATTCTAAAGTTTGGTAAATGATTGATATTTTAATTGATTTTTCCATTGATACCACAGCATACATCCTTAGATTAATTTAAAGTTTGTTAAATAATTGATATTTTAATTGATTTCTCCAATAATATACCAGCATACATCTTTAGATTAATTTAAATGTTTGATAAGTAATTAAGTTTTCATTGACTTTTCGTATAATACCGCACAGCGTCTCACGTTGAGTTGTACAACAAACGATCCTTTGAGGGAAATTAAGTTTTAAATGAAGCGTAACATTAAGCTCTTTCAGTGAAAAATCTATTTTTTTTTTTTTGTCTACTTTGACCTCTGAGGCCGCCCTTCCGTTACAAAAGTCAACAGATACGCCATCAGACAATCTCGTGCTGTAATCTCGTTGAGAAATCTCGCGGTGTTATCTATCTCTGAGTCAGCACCATAACACCCAAGTGCCACCGGAAGTTGGACATGGATCATGGGTAGATTTAATCACCCGCCACAAAGCCTGTAATTATTCCTCAATTAGACACAAATTGATGTCTAAAGTGTCATTTAAGTCACCAAAGGTCGACAGCAGGGTTGAGTAAAGGATTTACGATGTGGGCGTGGCCATGTAAATATGGGCCTGACTTAATGTGACTGACAGATATTATGACGTAATTAGTTTCGCTGAGTGAGATATCTTTTATTCTGGACTGAATTAAACACGTGACTTTATGACTACTCAACGACACGTTATCTCTCCTCATACTGATTGTATCATCATTACAGGGTTTTTTTTCATTGCGGAAGGATTACGTTCCTGGAACAAAAAGCTCTATGTGTTAAACCGCAGTAAGAAGATCCGCGGACGGATATACAGACAAGGTCACGACATAGCAGTTTGACCTCGTGGATCATAAACAAACCACAAGGCCACCCTGTATTCTTACGCATCCTGTCGCCGTCTTGTGTTTGGTCATGGGTGTCTAGTTTTATTGTCTTATGTAGATACATACAAACTTGTTATCGCCAACACATCTTCACAGCTATAATAATTATTGGGTTTTTTTTATACAAAACCTGACCAATTCATATAGCGACTTAAGTATCACAGCTATAACATGATACTGAATAGATTTCATTCGATTGAAGGACTATTGTAGCCATTGCTATATTCGGTATTCTGCTATATCAGATTACAATATGAAATATATAACACGAACAGACTGTGCAAAAACAAGGCTGGAACAAGCAGAGGTATATTTAAGGCCATTCAAATTGGAAAGCTACATTATGAACGAACCGTTTTGGATTAGGTAATCGCCTAGATTCTGAAGTAATTTAGAAAAACATTTTCATGTGACTCCGGTTGCGTAGCTAAGAAACGTATGGAAGAACATTTGCAAAAAATGCTAAATCGGTTACCTATTTTACAGTAGCCTCATCTGAAGAGAGACAAAATAGTCGACTTTGTGTGCTGGTACCGATACCATTATTATCGAATATATCTTCAAGATTTAACAAATGTTCCTACTAACTGCTTTCTGAATTTGCTTCAATGAAAAGACACACAAAAACGTATAATGCAAGACCATGGGCGCTTTAAAGGTCTGAAAAAATGGTTCATTTGAAAGATTTTTTCCTTTTTACAAAATCTTGTCATATCATTTCACATGTACAAGAAATCAGTATTCGTATCAAGAATCTCCATACATGTACGTGAAATATACTGTCACGCGAGTGAAAAGACTGAAATGCTTGAACTTTGCTTAAGCTGTTTTATGTTGATAGGCGATAATTTGACAAACTTAGATTAAAAAAAACATTGGCTAGATAAGAAGATAAAAAGTGCACATAAATAAACTGAAGATTTTTTTTTTATTCTGCACTTTGATAGACCGGATGGTTTAAGCACCAATGTGTCTTGAAATGGTCTTTATGGTCGATATAAATGACAGAGCTTTGCAGGCGAACATCATATTGCGCGCTACCGCAATATGATACAGTATGTTTGCCTGTACTGTTCTTTTGTTAAAAAATCGGCTCGATGATAAAGACGATATCATGACACTAATATCTACATTTCCTATCCATGTTGCTGACTTATACTTATTAAAAAATCATTAAAACTGTGTTATATGCTTTTTTATCGAAAGTTGAACAGCCATCTGGACGGCGAACCCTCGTAGATTTTATGTCAAAATAATGACGTCATAATCTTCACGCGCTGTGTTTTATTTATTATCTCTCGCATTGCACGTCTCCATGGTGAGTTATAATCATATACATTGTAGTGGCTCTGTTATTGAAATATAAATATTACATTTTGCGTTGTAACTACAGTTTCTGTACTATATATAACACAATTTCAAACATCAGAGTGACCCTTTCCCCGTTACTATTTCCAGGAACAGAATTATTTATATCATGAAAATGCAATAGGAAAGTTTTCTCTTTGATGTCGGATACATTTGTAATACTCACCCTCACTACACCGGAGCCAGGTCGGCAACTAGCTAATTGGAATGTCCCATTTTGAAACGGAATATTTGCTGGAAACTTCCTCTTTAGAAGTTTTCTTTTCCTGCTCCGACAGTCCGTCGTCATTATGACGTCATTTCCGGTCACACTTAGTCCGACTGTATGCCATTTGTTGTCTAATAAAACTGTATTCCTGAATTTCACTCTTCGACTATTATACACAAGCATTATATATTTATTCGTTAGATTTATGGAAACTATAGACGTCATTTGATTTCTCGCTCGCAGCACGCACTCCTTTTTACCGAACACACGTTTATGTTTTATAACAAAAAATATTGAGAATTCTTCCGGAAACTTGGAACATTTGTGAAAAAGAGGCTGTGACATAAACTGCACGTTGGTAGTTTCATCGTTGAATTCGAAGGCATGAACATGACTTGAGGTATCGTAAACGACCTTGACCCCAACCGGAAGTTTCCCGTTTCTCGGTATCGCCTCCTCGAGAAGATCAGCTGTTTTTAGACCTGTTGAATAGAAAAATTGTACACTCTTAACATGAGTTACAGCTGAATTTAGAATATGATATAAAGATAGAGAATTGATGACAGAAAATGATTGTTAATAGTTGCAAAAATATATTTTAAGTAGTTTTAGAATCAAAATCACAGGAAAATCGTCTCTCTTCCTCCGGCACTTTGTCTTCGTAACCCAATAAATCCATGGCAAATGTTTTATTGAATAATTCTACAACATGTCTGGGGTAAATGTTTCTAAATAATTTAATATGGATCAAAATAATTCATTAACACAGTGCAATATGTGTGTTTTTGTGAGTGAGCCTCCGGCTCAGCGTACATTGCATTTATATACATTGTAAGATAATTATGATGTTGTGAAGATAGCATTCTTTATGGGTTTAATTCAGTAACATAAATAATAAAATAGGATTAATTGATAATTTTCTCCTTAAAAACAAAACAATGTGGAAATGTCTTCAATTCACAGTACTAGCTGTTCCCTCTGTCACTGCCTAGTGTTGTTTTCTACATTTTCTTAAACTTTGCCTCCATGAGGTGTTGACTAATTATAATAGATAATGCAGTATTTAGGCCATTTTCAGTTTCACTGAATCTTTCCAGTTACTCGCTTCAAGCAATAGCGTTTGAAATCAAGCATACAACTTGTCATTTGTTTTGCAATGATGAATCAAATACGATTCATTATTTTCGGAACAACAAGTCATAAATCGCGCTGACAGCCGTTTGACGTACGGGGTAATCGTGGGGTCAAAAACGCCGCCATGTCTTTTTGAGGGGTCAGTAATTTTAGAACGGAATGACGGTAATGACAGTTCCGGATCTAAGGGATCACGCGATAGCATCGGACACGCGCGATTGGTGATAGAGATATTGGGGTCGGGTTAACGAGCTAGCGGATTGGGGTCAGAACAGGGATCGCTGGGCCTAGTTTGGTGTTTAGTCGGGGTTTTAGAGATGTTTATAAGAAAATCTTTGTTCCTGGTGCATTTCGCCATGTTGAGATCCATGGGTGGTAATATTGATTTACACGTGTAAACGTTTTGTGACTCAAGCCACAGAGACACGAGAACAGGTTACATCTGTATTAGGAGCTTTTCTGAGATGTTCAGAGTAAGGGAAAGGCCTTTTGGGGGGTTGGATCGATTCTCGGTAAAAAGCTATTCAATCATTGTACGTACCATCACATTCCATAGATCTACACTTCTTAAACGTGTCAAGTTACTCAGAACACCTCCGTTTAGACCCTGATTATACAATAAATTTATAACAAATAATCAAGTCCCTGTGTCCGACACGTGTAAATGATCTGTTGATGGGACGGACGTACATGTTGTTACGTGAAAACACGACTTTGAACAACAATATCAGGACATTACAAACCAGATCAGCTGGTTCTGACCTTTTGGCCTGGTGGTAACGTCCTGGCTACATAACCTAGAAGTCTCGGGTTCGCGCCTGGCTCCTCTCACTAGTTTCATGTCTGCACAATGTTGTAACATACTGTTTATTTCCCAGGTCGGGATGTTTGTATGAATTAGTAGCCCGAGTCTGGGTGTGTACATGAACGATATGTACTAATAATCACAATGATAATTTCTAAAATATAATTACAGGCCCTGGAACCCGATTAAATGTTACGTCGTGACGGATCTATTTGATTTGTATGCCTACGTCAGGTTCTATATGCCGTCACGTTTCGTAACAATGTATATACGGTTTGTTCTTGAAAGTAAAGAAGAATGACAAATACATGTAGATTAATTATTTAAAAATAAAAGTCATACATGTACCTTAACACTATGATAAATCATTATAGAAGCCACTTCACTCAGCATGCTTTACAAAATATTAATAAGTATATTGTATACTGTAAAAGTCAATATTTTCGCGAGTAGAATGTTTCGCTTAGCCAGGCTCCAAACTGTTTGCGATGTGGAAATTTTCGCTTTGCAGTCATGCTGTTTTGCACGGTGTGTCCATAATACTATTACACACTGCAGAGTTTGAGTGGTGTTAAATATGTTTGTGTGTGGATATATTCGCGGAGATTTATTGCCAGCGAAATAAGCAGAAAATTTCACACCGCGAAAATTTTCACTTCTACAGTATACTGATTTTAGTTGGAAGTCATAGGTTAGCTCGTTGTGTTTGTCTTTGTCCAGTTCGAATTCACATTGCTTATGGAGTACAACCGGAAGCAGCTTAATATTGATATTTACTTTTCTGGAATAATCTCATCTCCCAGCAAATTAAAATACACTTCTCATTAATTAGCCAGCGGTAGCAGAATGTCAGACACCTTTTCCACTTGACCACCACGGCTTGGAGGTGGAGCTAGTGGTACCAGAATGTCCGACACCTTTACCACTTGGCCACCGAGGCTCGGAGATGGAGGGACAGCGGTAGTAGAATGTCAGACACCTTTACCACTTGGCAACCGCACCAAAATAATGAACATGTTTTGATCGTGTACGGTTGTTCAATGACAAATAATATCCAACTTAACTATCGTGACGTCATACTGATAAATGAAGGCGTCAACAATAGATTGGTCCATGACATTTAAAGTCCATATGAATGCCAACTGAATGTTTTAGGGTTATATACAGGTAGTGGCAGTGTGGCAATGTCCTACAATAGTTAATATTGAATGAATACCAGTTGTCGCAATAATACCATTTGTCGTAATAATAGCACTACAGTGCTAATGTTTATTGTTTTAAAAATGCGACTTTGAAATAAAAAAATATTGTATCTTGTATCTTGGATGTCAACCAAACACATACCGACGTGTACTACGATGTGGTAGTAGTTCAATGCTTAAATAAACAGAAGATATCGAACAGTTTTTTTCAGTAACGTTAAATATATTTAACGAGTGGGGCTAATATTTTGATATTTATCACGAGTGCGCAGCAAGAGTGAAAGACATCAAAATATTAGCCAAACGAGTAAAATAAATTTGGTATTACTGAAGATACTTTAGATATTCTCTTTAAAACATTTTTTTATAACAAAATCTACCGGGCAGCTTGTAAATGTCCCCATTGTTGTTTTGAATGGTCAAGTCAGAAAAAGTGATATTTAGTGATTATATGGAAACAATTACCGTATTTCTCATTAGTAAAACAAATTCACTATTATAGAAAGTATAATTTTCCATATTTCATAGATAAAACTGTAAAAAATGCATGTATCTCTACAATCTATCAATCTCCATTGCGGTTAACCGCAAAAACCCGCCACGATCCACCTCCAGTGGCACTTCCGATTCAAGTTAAACTCCAAAGGGACACACAATTAAGACACTGCGTCCCCGCGTTTCACGACACTTTATGTGTCCGAATGTCTAGAATAATGCTCGCGTTAATTGGTGACAACGAACATCGTGGAGTTACATGTAACTACCAGTCACGTGATCACGTGGAATAACTCGCTGATTACAAAATGTCAATAAAATCAACGGACGTAAGCTCTGAATCTATTTGTTTTAATAATTTGATTGCAATTATACGCCATTTTTTCTCAATAAAGGAAGTTGATTGGACAAAGTAAGAAGCTGGTACATATGCACATAATGAGATTAGCTATGATTTGAAGGCGCCATCAGTAATTCATAAGTAGCCTGCAATGTACCTATTGTCTACTATACAAATATACCGTACCATCTGAACTTATAGAAACGGAAAGGTGTATCTTGGACAAAGGTAATTGTAGACCTCTATCATATAAGAATGTTTATCCCTGCTTTTCTTCATATGCTAAAAGAATAACCTTAAAGAAAATTCCTGTGTATTTCAGTAAAAGAGTGATCGAACATAGTGACGAAGTCAATATCATTCAATTAATTAAAAATTTATTAATTATACAGCATTGGTCTTGTCAGCCACTGTAAGATAAACTAAGCCGTTGACATACCTACACGTGAGTCGCCTCATTTATGGGACTAGAAGCAAGTCTGTTTATTGTTTCTCTATCCACTGTAAGATGCACTAAGCCGTTGATATACCTGTATTTGTACCTACACGTGAGTCGCCTCATTTATAGAACTAGAAGCAAGCCAGTTTATTTTTTCTCTATCCGCTGTAATATGAACTAAGCCGTTGACATACCTTCAATTGTACCTACACGTGAGTCGCCTCATTTATAGGACTAGAAGCAAGTCAGTTTATTTTTTTCTCTATTCGCTGATTGTCCTTTTCTAACTATTAAACATATTTCACATCAAAGTGACCCCATAACTCGTCTAAATTTGGACGCTTTGATAACACCAACCAAGTGTATGTCTAATTCGCTGCATATTTCACGGATCTCTAAATCGGTTTACCAAGCAGTCGTTTTACAGATGTACTTAAAACGGTATTTTCCAGTACGGCTCAGCCGAGAGACACGCCCTCTTCCAATTACCGAAGCCAATTCGCTTTATGCCGTGATGAAGCGCAGATTCTAACATGCATTTAAAGCCGAGTGGTCGTTTCAGGGTGATTGTCACCTTTGATGTTGCCGCCAGGGCAGGTAACCTCAGGTATGGTGTGTACCTGTCCGGCGGACGCACGACCGGCCGTCATGAAGGTGAGCGGAGAAGGTAAATAAGGCCCAGTAGGAAACACCCTTCCACATCAGGCCCTTACTCTCCAAATAAACATTCCAGCTTGTTTCTTCAAAAGAAAGCTTTTCTTGCTAATATATAAAGTTGAGAATGTATACTCGTATGTATTTGCATTGTTGGAAAAAAATTGTTTTAGTGAAGTTCCAACTGTATAAACACTTATATATTTCTTCAGCCTGTTTTTAAAATTCAGGAAAGACAAATCTTACAGACTTGGTGAAGATGACTATGCTGATTGAAGCTGACAATCTTGATATATTCGCTATAGGATTACATCCCTGTCTTTGATAGCTAAACCCTTCTTACACTAAGTCTACAGGCCTTGGTAACGCTCGCCCCGTAACGGCCAAATCTGTTGACTTAGTCTATCTACGATAGGGATATATATAAGTTAATAGGCAAATCCAATTTATATATATTGAACCTACCGTTTATAAGAAATCAGATTGTGTTACATACAGTTTGGGGATATTGACATGAAGAGTTCATCAGTAATAGGATTCTATTCCCCATTACACAGACAGCTCAAAATCTGTTCTAAGTGACGTTTAACTCTAACCAAATCACAGGGATTTGACAAGGGTAAAGTAATGTTAGGATAATGTCTACCTGTTGCTGCAGACTAAGGTAGAATAAAATTAAATGTAGAAGTTAAAGAGACGTACAACATTTTGTTTCAGAACTCAATCCGTGAACGAGTTATCTCGCTTGGTTTTTGAATCGCCTGAAATTACTAACAAATGAGAATAGATAATGAAATATAGAAGTTAAAGAGACGTACTACATTTTTGTCAGAGCTCAATCCGTAAAGGAGTTATCTCCCTTGATTTTTGAATCGCCTGAAATTACTAACAAATGAGAAAAGATAATGAAACATAGAAGTTAAAGAGACGTACTACATTTTTGTCAGAGCTCAATCCGTATAAGAGTTATCTCCCTTGATTTTTGAATCACATTTAATTACTAACACATGATAATTATTTAAGCGTTGCAAATGTACTAAAAATGCACGAGTATATAAAGCTTTCGAGTATCAATAATGCCATGGAACATTTGATATACGCACTAGTTTAATAATTTCGACTTTATTAGACTTTCTGCCCGCGTTAAACGCCTGTGTTTTCGGCGTTACCCGTGTAGAGTTAAATATCTTTTACTCCAGAGACGTATGGATCACCTGCCTTCAGAGCTATCGGGACATTTACATTGTATGAACTATTGTCTTGACTTATTTAAAGTGAACATTTTAATGTCAATTACTATAGCTTAGAAAATCGTTGCTGAGTGGAGACAAGTGTACCGATGTAATGTTTCGTACACATTTTGTCCGTGTCAAACGCCTGTGTTTTCGGCGTTACCCGTGTAGAGTCAAATATCTTCTACTCCAGAGACGTATGGTGCACCTAACTTTAGAGCTACTGTCGGGACACTGCCGTGTATACGTTTGTTATACACCGAATCAAAGGGATTCCAATCTCAGGGTATGTAAACTCGTCCGAGTGTTTCCACATATTTACATTTTACACGAAACAATATAAATATATTAAATATTTCAGAGCTAATCGGGTTGATGTTAATCCCTACAAAGGTGTATTAAATTCAGTTTAAAAAAGAAGTCACATTTTTTAAATGCCATCTGATTGTAGTGAAATCCTAACTTGACCTGTTAGCTCACTTTTTTTCCTCCGTAAACATAGTGGGTTTTTTTCTGAGGAGGGCTATTTTTTGCAATATTATCTACTCTGTATTTTTGTTAGCAGAGAACCACTGAAACAATTGCGGCAGGAATTTTGGTTCCCAACACAACGCCGAGTATCTGTAAATATCAAAGTTTTTTATTTAAAAAAGGGAGGTAACCCCAAAACATAATAATACAATAAAGTTAATACTTTTATTACTATTCCTTGCTTGATTAGCATCAACATATATATACGAAAACGTTACAATAATACATATTCACATTAATGTGTACCCTCACCCAAGAAGTTTATTCGTCTAAGATAAGTAGCGCACATTAGACGATGCTTGGAAGATAGAGTTCGGAAGCGCGTGGCACGTGAAGCATTTACTGGGCGTGGCACGTGCATTATTTAAATGGGCGTGCACGTTCATTTTTTAACTGAGTGTGTCACGTGATTTAAAAACTGAGTGTGGCACGTTCGTTGTTTATTGGGTATCCACCGATGAAAAACGTTCGCTAATAACTACACTGTACATCATTTTATTAAAATCAAATCAAAATCCACCCAATCATCGTTTTATATGTACAGTATGAGATTTAGTCAGCTGAATTTTTCAAGAACAAACAGCGGTAATTCACAGCAAAGAATCCCTTTTAGACACACCAAACTCGACGTCATCCAGGGTACCTGGACTATCGGACGCTGCCATGTTGAAGTTGAGTGTCCAGTACGTACCGTACGAGCGGATCTTAGTCTGGTGTGATCGTCCATATCAAAGACATACCTGCGCCCTAGCACTTGTAGTATTCTCTGTGATCAGACCGTTTGATCTTAGGTAGTTTGTTCAGGTCGCTGACTCCACCCTGTGTTAGTGGAGCTGGAGAGTAGCGGGGAATTTTAAGTTCCGATCTGAAGTTTTTAGTTTCTATTCTTGTCCAATTGACCCTCAGCTGGTTGAACATTGATCATATTGAATTCGTGATAGCTGTGTTTTTTGTATGATACATGCGTGATTCAAATAAACAAATAGTGATAAATGTAAACATAGTATCATAGACTTATAACGAAGGTATGACACCTAAATGTATTGCATAGCATGTCAGTGTATTTAAATGGTAGGGGGCACGGATCTTTTAAATCACGATACGCATGCTTCTTTTAACAGCTGATTTAAATTATTTTCAATTACATGTACTATACTTACACTTAAAGAAATATGTGAATACAAGTGCACGTGTATCTCTTTCCGCCAAAATAGAACAATCACATCGTCCATACAAAGCAAGCGTTCAGCTGACGTAAGCCTTTTCGAAGAGCGTTGCTTATTTGCAAGTTAAAAACCTACAGATATGTAATGATGTAATAAATAGACCTTTGTTACATTCATGTCGAAAAGAAGGCAGCAGGCTGCATGCAATTGTTTCGAAGTCGATTTGCATTTAATCTATTCACGAATGATCCACTTAACGGGATTTTCAGCCAAAGAAAAAAGTTCACAGAGCATTTTTTCCACCTTCACTAACAGTCGAGATATACTACCATTTGCAGAACTGTCTTCTGTTTAATTTGTTTACAGTCTTTCTGATGTTAAAATCGTGTCTCTCACTTTTCTTTTTTTTTCCAGTTCATAAAGATGTTTCATTCCCCAGCTTTTTTTGAGAGATAACAGGGTTGTTGTGCTCGCTTTCCTGTTGTCCGTCCCCCTTCACACATTTAGGACATAGCTATACATGTACCAATGGACAGAAACGGTACTCTATACGTATATAATATCAGGTCACATATCACCAGTAAATTTTAAACGAAATTGTATCATTATAGTGTTATGTGAACATAAGATCTTTTAATTATGCTCCTGCCATGAAATGTGGAGGGGGCATAGTGTTATCAATGTCCGTCCCGTCCCGTCCCGTCCCGTCCCGTCCCGTCCCGTCCCATGGTAATGTAACCATCTTATTTAAATAACTGCTGATCCGGCTCTCATCAAACTTCGCTTACATAATAATCATGAAGAACTAATTTCACAGATATTTCTAGTTAAACTCCCGTTCCGTCTCGTCCCGTCCAATGGTAATGTAATCAGCTTATTTAAATAACTACTGATCCGACTGTAATCAAACTTCGCTTACATAATAATCATGAAGAACTAATTTCACAGATATTTCTAGCTTAACTTATCGTTAGTAAGCTGACTTGACCAACTCTTCAGTGATATACTGTCCAGACATCGGTCATTTACTCATTGATTGACAAAGGGAACAGAAAAAAAACGTTATGTAAACTGTCAATTAATGTTTGTGTTCAAGTAAAAATTACATGTAGCAGAGAGTATTCATACAAATCATTAGGTTACGTGACCTCTGAAACCTCCAATGAGGGAGACCTCATTCCGCACTTCCAATGAGATGATTAACATTGCAGGAAATGTAACGGAAACTGTAATGCTCTATTTGTCTGCCCGTTTTTTATGTACATGTATCAAGCAACTTCACAACGTATTTATTTGATCTAGACTTACATGTTCCTGTTATAGTCATTTCACACACCCTGGAGTAGCTATGATATCATTTGACAAAGGAATATATTTGATCAGTTTGTGTGAGTTTGGACTTATATAAGGGAGATTTCGAGGGAGATTGGTAAATTTTGGTCAAATTGATGGAGTCTCCGTTCTAATGCGGAAGGGTTAACGGGTATGACATATATTGAGGTTATGAGTTAAGAGTATATACCTTCAATCTAAATATCGTGGAACAGACATGACGTGACGTCATCACCTCTCAGTTTATTTAAGTGTTTCAGTACGTACCGGTGCCCTAACTATGATCCAAAAAGGTCAACGTTAAAGCTTACATTTTTATGACATAAATATTGAATAAAACTCTGTTTACAAATCGCACACACGGGACTTAAATTAAACATTTTAGGTTCTTGCACCTGTACCCTAGGTCATCCGTACGAACACAATCGTGCAACCACCATCTTACTCCTTTGTCGTAGCTGTACGATTTCACCTTTAAAACTGAAACGTAGAATTAAAATCCTATACTTTAAAATCTTAAAATCATGTGATCATTCTGATTACAGATTCCACGAGTCATAAAGATCACTATCACCGTTGCACCGTCGATCAAAGGCCCAAGTCTTTTATTTTGTAAAGTTTTTTTTATCAGGAAATCTAACGCTTATGTTAATTCTATATTACAAAAATTACTTCACTCCCGAAACGATCTTATACGACAATTTTATGATTTATTTGAATTAGTTTTAGTTTCTCAATCGTATCGCTAGAACGTTTCATGATTTGTTAAAATGCTTTACTTAGAAAAAAACAATCTCATCTCGTTTATCAAAAATAAAAATTATAAAAAGGACAGAAGACTTGTTTATCAATTTTTGAAACATTGTAATATATGGTTAAGAAACGGATTTATCTAAGATATTATCACTTGTTTCCTTATGCGTTTCCTTTGTGCTTTGTTTGTCTGCTACGTTATTTAATTAGGAATGAAATCAAGTTTATGCTAATTCATGGTTACAAGATGCTTTTCGCATATTTGTAACTTGTGTTTACAGAATGGGAAAACTCTACTACATATATTTACAAATTACGTTTTAAACTTAACCTAATACTGTGTCAATATTGTATCATACCTCCCTATTTCGTATTTTGGTTTTCTCTCTTACGACATACTTATAGATATAGGGTGGTCGAATGGTACAGTAGTTAGCACTCTTGCCTTCATCATGAGGGCAAGGGTTCGATTCTCCGATCGAACGGGAACAGGTTGGAGTCAATCGTGGCCCGGGTCCCCGCTCTCAGGAGGATCCCGCGAGCCAATAAGAATGAGTTTATAGTTAGAAACTTGTTTTGCTATTGCTGTAAGATAAATAACGTTTATTTAAGCATTAAACAGCATTCTGTTCCGTTTTATAGGACCATAAAACGGAGCAGAATGCTGTTTAACGCTTATATTTACATTTTCTAATTGGTTTTGATAATAATTTATATTTATTTCCTACCACTGTTCTAAAATTTAAGGTAGATTTGTAATAAAAAAAACCAGCCAAACAGCCAGCATCGGCCAGCTATCTCCAACTTTATGATTATGACGTCACAATAGCAATGACGTCATAATAACCACTCCCTCCAGTGTTATGCTCTCATAACACGGAACTAGCATTGGTAGTTTTATATAGTGGCAATGCAGAGCAAATGTAAATAGTATGATATATTGCTATTGTATAATTCTTTTATTATGAAACATGATACTGTTGAAACTAATCGTCATCAACATGTACTAGTATTACGTTATCTGGCGAGGATTTCTCAAATTCCCAAATAGCAATGAACAGAATGTGTTTCATTTTAATACATTTTTTTAAATAAGAAATATGGTATCGCGGATAAGCTTTAAGTGTTTTGTATTAGCTAATGAGGTACGGTACATGTATTCTGAAAAATGTTTATGTAAAGTACCATATTGTAAAGAGAAATGTTTGTGCTTTTTAAAACTCGTCTTTGATGATGCAAAATATAAGCCTGCAAACAAAATTCGAAAGTTGAATTAAGTGGAGTATATTGTTGAAAAAAACTCAACTACCGAATGCAGACCTCAATTGTCAAAAACAAAAACTTAAGTTTAAACATAATGTGATCAAGGTTGGGAGGCTAGTATTGAAAGACAGAAATATTCTTCCTAAATATGTGATACTTTTTCTACATCACCGAAAGTCCTTTAAATACCTCCTCTTTTTTGCGCATACGGTAAAAATGTTACAAGCAACGAGCAATATCATGTTTACTTTTAAGTACGAGTGTTTGGAGTGTTTTGGTTCTAGACAACTTTTAGTCAAGTTTCACTCATTACAACCTGTCTGATCAGCCACAATTACCACTAAATATAAGTGACTTGTGTGTCGTACAAGGAGACCAGGAATGCACACCGGTCATGCAAACCCTATCACGGGACTGGGTCGAGACACAGTACACGTGCACCAGAACGTGTCGCCTCGAGTGCCTTTTTCACATGTTTATCTCAATAACTTAAACTGTTAGACATGGCTTTATAAAAACGAGACATAATGCACTTTTTATGAAAATAGCTTTTGCCTCAAAAATGTGAAGTAGCTCTTTTTAAGTAACCAACCGTTTCTGGCACTAGAGGTCGCTTGTATGAAATAATTATTCAATTTTACGGTTAGTTGTTTAGTGTTGGGATCGTATTACAGAGACTATGACAAACTGTTTGGCTATGTGACGGGCATGCATGTCTTTTACATGTTTAATATTAGTATAAAATCGGGGGAGGAGATACTCAATGGAATTTAAACATCATGCTAAATCTGATTATCTTCATACATCTCTTTATCATTCAAACTTTTATAAATGTAAACTTTATTTATTTTACAACACTTATAAAACAAGTTATCCAGCTTATATAAATCCTACTTGTTGGCCGAGATGTTAGCGCGTGAGGGAAGTACCTGGAAAACCCACGTGGTCGAGCACAGGTGACCCCATACCTTTTCACGTCCGGTCCAGGTATCGAACCCCGGCCGGCTTGGTGAAAGGCAGGTGCGCTATCCACTGCACCACCCCACCACCCGACCACACTGGTGTTTTAGGATATTTTGTTATTTGTGTTCTTAGGAAATGTAAAACAAAACTTTGTAACTTCACTTCACTTATTTCATTAACCAACGATCTTCTTACATGTTTAGATAGGCTGTCACGTGATACGACAGGTGCTACCAAACTTGTTGCAGAATCGCCATTTTGTCAAGTTGAAAATCAATGTTTCGTTGACGCTATCGATTCCATAAAGTCAGTGTTACGTAGGCGCTTATATCACATAGGTGTTTAATTCCCGTCCATGGCAGTGACCCTTTAGTAGTCATAAACAAGTTCACAATGACGCGTGTATTTACACAAACATCTCATGCACGTGCTATGTTTGACCAACGGTACCTAGTCAAATTATCACATTGACGCAATGACCGTAAAACACCGACACCCTAAAACACCCGTATGTAATGTTGACCCAGTTCAAAACGTCTTAGGAAATCACCCTTCTGCAATGTTGACAAACAAATAGTGGTCTAACTAATTTAGCCATGAGCTCGCATTATATGGCCAAATTTCTTTTGAAATGTCAATATTGACCAATCAACTGACCAAGGTCTGGTCAAAACGCCCCGACCTTTTATTTACAACGTACATCAGTAGGTTCATAGAATATGTTAAAGCTAGCTAATATCGATAACGTTAATTTGTCTCGTACGAAGTATGAGGTTGACTTCGGCTCCTGATCCTAACGTCTACTGATAACACCATTATTCTCCGCATATTATATGTATCGATGCCTCACACTCGCAATTTTTTTTTTAATCTTTAAAAACCCTCTCCAATTCCCCTTTATGATTGATTGATTGATTGATTGATTGATTGATCCAAACTGTCTCCGTTGTTAGGTGTACCTTTTCTCATAACTGCAAGTTGTAAAAAGTTTTTTCTTTAACACAATAGTTGAATGTAATCATTGTCGACCAGAATATATGTAACCGGTAACTGCTGAATATAAATCGTTCGACTAGGACAAAAACAAATAGAACACAATTTTTTTTCTATTCTTGGAGGGGGAAGGGTTGAGTGGATAGGGGAGGGGAGGGGTTAAGTGGATGGGGGGAGGGGTGGTAAACGAAGAAAGTATCTGTTTACTTGACAAGCTTACTGTTAATTTAAAAAGGAAATAATTTAAATACTTGTCTATTTTGGAATACAAAATGTACATTTTCTTTCAAAACCATGCGTGTGTGTTAAACTCTGCCATTTAAATAAAAGAGGATTTAGAGTACTTTCTTTTCAGGCGATAAATATAGACGACATGTAAATACTGACTTTTATTTATGCATTTAAATGCATGTATATATTTCATTGAGCTTAATTAATGTTGGTGATTGTAAGACTTTCTTTGTTTTTGCATTACGATTAAATGTATTATCCACGTGCTGTGAAGCGCTTTAGAGTAATTTTACAAATTATATAGAGCGACATACAAATGATGCATATTATTATAATTCTGTACACGTGTCTTCAATTTGGACATAGGTTGTACAATCCATTGATCGCTAACGTACTTATCCTGTTTCACTCTGTATGCGCAGCTAAATGACATATTTTGGGTGATAGGAAACTACAGTAAGTAAATATATAGCTATACAGATCTGTTATCTTAATACACACTTATATCTGGTGTTTTTACTGTATACACCTGTCAAACTCCGAAAGCAGAAACATGACTTAAATATTTCATTTACATCTTTATTTTTCTCTAGTTGAATCGTGTAATAAATTTATAAATTCAGTCATATTCAGTAAACATATTTGTGTTGTTGTTTTTTATATATATATATTTTCACTTTTGTGTCTTTTTGTTTTCAGTGAAAACATGTATTGTGTGTATGATGTCCTTCCTATGGTCTGGAATGAAGAACAACTTTAAAATTTTGTAAATCTTCCTCTGGTCAGAGGTTAGATTCAGCGCTGTATCTAAATACTGCTGCCAAAATAATTTTCGCGGTGGCATAATTTAACAGATTACCTAAAGCCATTAATTCAGTACAGCAAAATTATGTTTCTAAAAGCGAAAGTAAAGCGATCTACTTTTTAAACACACCCTTTAACTATCTAGCCACGAAATCACCCATGCATACTTAATCACCCAGGCTGAACCTCGTAATAACGGTATATAAAGCAGGTCGCCCTGACGAAAGGAAACGAGTTAGAAATATCTCTTTAATACTTCTAAAATAATGCCACTGACGAAATACATATATTACGGAAATAGACACCATGATGAAAGGGAATGCAAGTTGTAATAATATATATCTTATTGGTCTAATAACAATTAGGGTTGCAAATATACACGATGATATTTTCAAAACGGTCCGAGATACTAAAGGGGGGTAACGCTACATCTACTGTATTTATAGTCTTATGCTCCTCCCCGAAAGACTTGCACTCAATAAATTTTGTCACAATCTCAGATTATAATGCTTTGAATTCGAAATGTCACCCTGACGGAAAACAATGAAATCGATAAACATATCATTGAACGCTAAAATCATTTTCATTTAGTCAGTTTTGAATACAAAAAATGCGTCTAAATATCTATCAACATAGCTTCGCCTTGACGAAGGTTGGCGTGATGTTTTTATATCATTTGTTTTTGCAGCAGACGCTTTTCCGGGACACCTGGTCTTGTTCTCTTGTACTTTTACAAAGGAATCCATGTAAATCTTTCCTTTGTTCATATTTTGCCCCTGGTTTAATCAATGTTGAGTTCAAATTATGGTTTTGTTGACGCTTCGGTAGTCTCGATTTTCTTAACACACAAGGACATAGACAAACGCCCTGACGTACTTTCAGTTAGTTTCTTTGACGAAGTCTTACTGTATTGCAAAATGCTTAATACAAAATGTCACCAAGACGATAGTATTCACGATTCAATGGCAAATAATTGCCTTGACAATTAACTAACGTTATGTAAAAGATGTCGCATTGATGGTTTAGTTAATACAAGTCCTGCATTATTACATCGCTAATTTTTTTTTTTTTAGTTTTGTGAGCTGCTCTGGAGAAATTTTCGTTCGCTAAATACAAGATGAGTTTCTGACTAAAACATAAATTGAGGTATATTGTACATGTACATTGTACGTTACATATATTTACAAGTTTTTGTCATCAATAGCGAACATAGCATTTCTCAACATGCATTGAATCAATGGAAAACGCATTCACGTGAAAACGAACAGAAATTGACAGGTAGGTTATGTTACCTGTGAAATGTGACACACATTAGGGGTAGGTAAATTGAGAAATCATTACGGTATGACAGGTGAGAGTAACGTCTAAACCACAGATTCACCAGATAGGTTATTCATGCATGGAGAGTCAGTATTTAGATATACATAACATGTGTTCGGAGCCGAGAGGTACATTATGTATATATACTTCTTTTTCAATGACTACCACGAGAAATATTGGTATTTTAAGTGATTCGACTTCAGGCTATGTAGTTTTTATCACAAAATTGATCAATATCTGTAGTTTCAGCTATGGGGGGAATTTATATTTTTCAAAAATATCACTTTTGAAATGTACCGTACTTATCACTGAAATTCATTTAAAATTTTGAATCAATTCTAACGAAATAGAAACATCTCCTTATATAATTAGACTAGTTCGCAAATCAAGTGAAAAGAGAGTATCGTGCTGTACAGACTTCGCCTTCAAACTTGCTCTGAAGATTATGTATGATAAATGAAAAAGTTTTTGAAGCAATTAATTGATATATTAATTAATACAGCACTAGACTCCCTTCGGAACTTTATATAAGAAGTACTTACCTGCACAGGGGTTTCTATAGACGGACTCCGAGGCACCCCGACTGATCCCCCAAACTACGACCTGTAGGAGCGTCCATAGGCCTGCTATATCCATCATTTCACTTTTCCGGAAAATTCATTGCATCCGTCTTAGAAACTTTCTTTTACTTTGTCAACTGATCATTCATGCAAAGCATATTTCAAGTGAAAACATACCATAAAAGTTTGTTTTTCTTTTGTAATTTTCCAAAGTCACGTTTTACTTAACTTTATATTGAACATGTCTTGATTACACGCTAATTTCCACATGGTATAGAAAACATGACACGTTGACCAAGACTTAGAGACAAAAAGCGATAAGAACTCCTCTTTGATATCATCGTCATTGTCGATCCATTGTCATCCTCGACAATTCATCTATTGTGTCAGAGATGATAATTTGAGTTACTGGCAATAGTTCGTTAAATTCCTTGTCTATATATTCACGTTTTTACCGAATTCCCAGCTCCTTCCATTTTCTGAGTAGATATATCGACGAAAAGACAATTTTTCTCTAAATTGATGAGTCGTCTAAATCATTAATATGACTACGGGTATCTCGTCTATCTCGACCGCCACTTGACAGCATCAGACAGGCGATACCATTACCGGCACGTATCATCAAGCTTCACCTATAAACCGCTGTATATCTAGAGTAAATATATCACTAGGACACGTACGTATGGACACAGCCGACAGGGGTCTTTAAACGGAGACGACGGTATCAAACCCTGGGTACACTTACTCCAAATGACGAAGTATCTGTTAATACTTAAACAAAAATCATAATTTATTACTCATTATCTTATATGCAGTTCTACTTGATACTAAATTAACCTCGTCATCTTTTAACACGGAAACAAAACTTTTAAAACTCACTGTTTTAATCTACATTATTGTATTAGCGCCGTATCGACTTGTTTTTCATTAATTTCGGTATATTGGACAAGCCGCTGCTCTTATTATGATTTACCTTTTAAATCACACTTTACAATAATCAAAATCTGGAAAATGATATTTATTTTTCGTTTAGCATTAAAATTGCTAATATTTGATCTCCTAAAGTAAATCATATATCCTTAACTATGTATATGATACCCTATAGAAACTAGTATCTTCTAGTACAACACGTGCTAGGTATTTCAACGAAATACGTTCAGGCTTCGATACTTCCAAATTTCCGAAACGCTACTCTGTATCACTCCCTATACGCCATGTCATTCTCTGTACAGTCAATCCGGTTATAAAGATTTAAACATAAATAGACAGCCGAATCATTACGATCATAATAACTAACGTTTCTGGCTTTTTGTTCGACGACACAAATTGTTTTGTCTTCAGTCTAATTGATGCTTGTGAATCCCCTCATGTTTTAAGCTAAAATCAAATTCTATTCGAAGACGATGCTCAGAGTTCGCCTGAGTATCAAAGAGTATGCTGCAAATTTGTCCATAAAAGGAAACTGTTGCCGTGCTCTGTCCGAGTTTGTTCCGAAATGTAAGTCCGGAATCGATTGTCGTGTAATAGTTCCCCGGCAGGTCCTATCTATCGCTGACCGGTGCGATGCACTGCTTTGTCAATCGGGTCTCGCGAGCGTACCTCAGCCCTATCGGTTGATTAAACACATTTCATGTAAAACACCAGCGATCTGCGTCTATGATAGGGCCCCGATAGTTCCTGTAAAGGTCTCATGTGAGTGAACAAAACTTCAAGTCTGTTTGAAAGGGGGCGGGGCGTCCGAAAGAATCTCGCGAACTATGAGATCACGTTTCATTGCGGGTTTCTCTCCGCGAGATTTTAAATGTTTCAAATGAACTCAAGCTTCTAATCAACATTTCTGTTTTGTTGCGGTTAAAAGAGAAAATATAATCGGCTAAATGATCAAGTTGAATTCGGCAACAGTTAACTTCTGAACTCGTAGCCAATCAGCGGTTGGTTGTCAGGAATCCCCTTTGATTTCCTTAAACAGGGTCTTTAAGCTGTCCGAGATAAGACCAGGGCCGCCCATGTCGGCACTAACAGTGAGGAACGCATTAGGTCCTAATTTCTCCCAAATTTTGCCGAAGCGTGATTCGTACAATGATTTGGATGCGCATGAAGACAAACTAATTTTCACCTCTTTTTTCTTTTTAAGACCTGACCTGCTGAAAGGAATTTACGGAGTGCAAATCGTTTTGACTTTGGACGTGGTGGCCACACTTAGGCATGTCATCAGTCGAATCTGGTTTCGTTACCTAACCGACCACGTTCGTGACATTTTGTGCACTCAAACTAACAGTGCCTAGATCGACTCACTTTGTCTCATTTAGAATAATTCTGTATCTTTAAGTGATATGAAGATGGGCGTTTTTGAGTATACTCATTAGTGTGTTTACTTGCTGTGATTGACAATGATACTCGGTTCTCATTTTGAAAACTTAATGTTTACATGGATGTGACAAAGATTTACATGGCGGGTGTCGTCGATGAAGCAGAATACGCTTACTTTTCCGGAACGCCTGGTCTTATTCTCTTGTACTTTTACAAGAGTCTCCATGTAAATCTTTCCTTTGTTCATATTTTGCACCTGGTTTAATCGATTTTGAGTTCGGATTATGATTTTGTTAACGCTTCGGTATTCTCTTATTTATTGTCTTAAAAAGTTTCTATACTTCCAACTACACTGTAGAGGTTAATGACTAATTGATAGCCGACTAACTGCCTACTTCAAGGAACAACTTATAACATTATAAACTGTACACCTCGTTGTGAACGGCATTCGTTAAAACATATGATGCATCAATACATCTCGGGGAAATATCAAGTTTTGATGATTGATGTACATGTACATGCACAATAAGGCTATAATTTCTGATGTCGCAGACTACACGAACTAATAGCACGTACGGTAGTATCGTCCTGAACTAGATCTACTTGCACAATAAACAAGACCAAAATGGAATGTTAGACGAAGATATGTGTGAAGTTGCTATATTTTTATATACCTATTGACATTGCTACCTCTAGATACATATTTGATTTTTTTATATTTGATTTTTTCTTATACTTTAGTACCTATAAATAATCAACTGACTTTTAACAGTCTTGGATCGTACAACAAAGTAAGTCTTTTGCACAGACAATATCTACATTCGTTATACATGCATGCATACTGCGACAAGGTTAAGTCAATGGCTACCCTGTAGATAGAGCATCATAATTGTATCTGCTGCCCAATGCCTGATCGTAAGAGGCGTCTTAATTTATCTTTTCCATTCTTTGTTTCTATTCTTAAACTGTGACAAACATAGACTGCTTACTACTAAGCTATACAATAAACGTGACAATTTCAGTTTTCCTATTATAAACTTTCCAACCATGTCGCAGTTGATTCGTTATTATAGGGATTGATATTTTCTTGATCGATGTCGACTGCTGAAAAACAAACTTACAACACAGAAATTCGAGACATGCAGGTTGATCAGTACTATGAGCAAGTTTTATAGTCGCCATAATTGTCTCACTGGGAAAAAATAGTATCTTTGTGTGAGATGAACGTTTTTGAGTATGCCCATTAGTGTGCTTACTTGTTGTGGATAATAATGAAGACTCGACTTGATGCTTACTTAGATGTGACCAAGATACCAAAGTCTTAAAAAATGGTACAGGTGTGGTGGTGTGAAGGGAGGCATTAAGACGGAGAAATTTGTTTAGAAAGAATGGGAAAGATAAGATCCCATAATTAGTCGCCTCTTACGATCATGCAATGGGGACAGCTCGAAAAATTCTTACGTCCTACCAGCAGGGCACGACTTATTCATCTGTTGTCAGTATAATGGGACCAGGTGGATTTTTCTGCTGGTAGCCTTCGGAAGTATATTCCAGAAAATATCTGGACTATCGCAGAGGGTTTCCACGAAAATAAATTAGAGAATACCGAAGCGTTAACAAAATCATAATCCGACCTCAAAATCGATTAAACCAGGGGCAAAATATGAACAACGGAGAGATTTACTTCGAGACCCTGTAAAAGTAGAAAAGAATAAGACCAGGTGTTCCGAAAAAGTAAGCGTCTTCTACTTAATCAACGACACCCGCCATGCAAATCTTTGTCACATCCAATTAACATCAAAATGGGAACCGAGTATCATTGTCCATCACAACAAGTAAACACACTAATGAGCATAATCAAATACGTCAATCTTCATATCGTTACAGATACAGAATATTTCTAAATGAGACAAAGATGGCGTCCATAAAACTTGCCCATATTTCCGATCAACCTGCATCTTTCGAATCCTTGTGTTGTTAGAATTTTTGTCCGCGGTCGACATCGATCACAAAAATCACGATACCTAGAGCAAGCCCTAGAATATCGAATCAACTGCGACATGTAAACACCATAGGTTGGAGAAACAGGAATGTTACTATCAAGAAATGGAAAGTTCACGATCCATACTGCTGCTTTCAATATACACAAACATCCACACCGCATACATCTGGAGGCTGTTTTACAAATGAAACGTAAAAACAAGCCTTTACACTGTATTTTTGCATTAATAATGGTTTGTTTTATTGAAATATTAAACAATCGTTATCGTTATCAAAGGTCATCATGTTGAAGTTCCATTGCTTCACGGGCAAACTTCCTACACCCATCGTATGCTCATCTGACCAATGCAGTGATATAAGAAGCGTTTTATAAGATTTACCAGTGAAATTGACACATTCAGCAGTGTATTTACCTGCGACAGGTGTGTAATCATCTCGTCATTAAACAATCTTACCTTGAAACAAGACGTGACCTTAATACTGTCATCGTGTAAATGTATTTAAGAGGAAGTCTTTAACAAGCTTTATCATGATAACATCTCTATGTGTTTAACATCTGACTTTCAACCCAGATACTCACATGGGTCTTTATATTGCCTGTAGCTTTGTTTTATTGGCCTTCCTAATCAGATAAATATTACCTTATAATAGTCCTTGAAAACACAACATTAACAAAAACGTGCGTATCGAACGCTGATGAAAATACTACCCCGTGACCGGTCTGAGAGGATGACAAGGAGAAAATTGGAACACCACCACGTGTGGATGTGATAAAATTACCTTGAAATGTTTTACAGACATGACATACGACTTCTTAGTAACTCTACTCAGATTACAAAATGGTAACATTGACCAATAAAACTCATCCTTATATACACAATACACCGGCCGATGCCTGGGTATCAGGATGTCTACCTGTCCCCCTAACTACCAAATGATTGCGCTAAAGACCCAATCCAGCGGCGCTAACTGCTGTAATCTCTGTAATAGGTCATGACTGCTATAGACATTCCAACGTTATAACTGGTCGTTTAACACCCACAAAAACCTTCACATCAAAAAAATTCAATTATGTCATCGACGTTTAACTTTAAACAAAAATCAAACACCCTTAAACCACAGGTGGTTCGGCCGTCTCTCTTACACACAAATATATCTCTATACCAATGAACAGGCATGTTTTCGTTTCTGTTCTGGTTTAAACGGTCAAAATTGCTATGACTTTGGATACTTTGTAATCCGAGACAGCTGATTTTGACTGGAATATACGGTCATTACGGCCTCGGTATCACCTGTACATATATCTCCACATAACATCGTACTCTGTCATCTACCCGTACACCAGCGCGAAGTAGATTGTACGGGTATATCTACATTAGTTTAGACATTTTGGATTCCCACCTTTTGGCCTCTAGCAACACTGAAGATTCCTAGGAGGACGAAACAGCTATATGATGGAGTTAAATTCATTTTTTTTAGCATTTTCCTCTATTACTAAATTTAAAAGGTGCAGCATATGGGTGTGTTACGTCATCTTTTTAGCGTTAGAGAGATATTTGTCTTTCATTAATATGTATATTTTTGGTTAAAGATTTTATTGGTTCCAATAGCATAATAAAAATAAATATTTATTATTTGTTAGTAAAGTTCAACTTAATTATGTTAATAAAACATTGATTTATAAACAAAAATTGAATCAGAAATATTAAAACGTTGAAGCAGAGAAATTCATGTTTGTTAACTCAAAATACCAAAGACGAAAACTCGAAGTTGCAGTATTTGAGAGTGTGTTCGTGTGTGTTCATATTTCACTGATATTACATACACGAGTGCAAAAATAAACACATCCAATTGGTCATGATGATTTTTTTTTACCTTTTTACAACGCGATCTTGGGAGACTGCATTTCGCTGAAGTGTGTGGCCAGCCATGCTTGACTGAATACTACAGTCGTAATATGTATAGCGAGAGTGTGGTGTACTTAACACGCTTCAAAACCATCGACAGGAAATCAGGGGGCTTGATTGAAAGATTAAAACTTTATTAGAATATTTAATAGGAAAAAAGAGTATAATATTAGTGTTCGTAATTGCTGATCTGGATGTTTGCTTGATGATCAAAGTCAATTTCCATATGCCGCCAAAGGTTTGTCACCTCATCGCTCCACACCTGTTCAGAATGGCCTCATCTCAGAACAATGGATCAAAATTTAAAAGCATTGTCTGCTTTATAACAGATGAATAATGCACTGAACATGTTTTCTTGTGTTTGTTTAAATGTTTATCCAGTAAATAAATAAATAAATAAATAAAATTAGGAGAAAGGAATCAGAAAATTATTTTCCTAAAACAGCTCAACCATTTTTAATTATATGTTAATTCAGTTATATCAGCTGGTAAAAGAATTGTTAAGCTTTCCGGGATTTTCCTATGTGAATCTACAAAATATTGTGATTGATATAGCTTAGATAACTTCAGTTTGAAAAAAAATGAAGTTGGAGTTAAAAGTGAATTTAATGATTCGTTATATTCATGTTTAAATATGCCTAATGGAATAAATTTAATTTGGTATTTATTTCCGTAATTCACCATGTAAGACGACGTTAAATATTATTATAGAAAATTGAATTGTAAAACTCAAAAGAAATTATATCGATATTGACCGGAGATAATTTTGTACTAATGGCTTTGGGAAGTGCACGTGGTTACCTTGGTTTTACTGATAACAAATATCAATTGTAACGAAATAGCAAGTCATTTCTATCAAAATAAAACTTTATAAAGTACTCCATCAACCTTCTTTAATGCAATACTTTAACTTTAAGCGGAGCTGCTTTCAATTATCAAGCATACCCCAATGACATATATATTAGACAGTGACGAATCCGTACTAAAATCTTACAATACAACATCGCATTTATAATCTCGTGATAGGCTTTGTCATGTAGGCCTAAGCGATGGTCGTCTTTTAATTTTATCTTTAAATTAAATATATTGTCGAGTACAGAAAAAAGTTAAGGTTATTTAGTTTACCTTATTTTTAAAGACTTTTTTTCGTGCTAATGATTTACATTACATTCCCTTTATAGTGCGGATTGCAATTTATTTCCAGTTTTCGTTAAGCTTGCAGATCTTCGTGTTATAAAAAAATCTTTCATTATCGAATGGCAATAAATGGTACATTGTATTACTATGAACTGTACTAACATATTTCGTATAGTTATTATTAGCATTATTCCTGGATTGGCTCAATTCATTGTTCCTTGGTCAAGCTCAAGTTCCATGCTCGTTTCTTCGTGTACAATGATCACTTAACGCACACATATGCTGCAGCTTTTAAATTTAGTAGTATATACAGTATGCCGAATTAATAAATTAAACTGCATCATACAGCCGTTTCAACCTCTTAGGACTCTTCAGTGATGTTAGGGACTAAACGGTGGTAATCTAAAATTTCTAAACTTATGTAGAAGCAGAAGGGTCAGGTGCGTTGAACCCCTTCAATTTATGAATTGATGAGTAAAATTAAACTAGTTCTGTATAATTTCAAATCGTGTACTACGAAAATGTGTATATTATGTACCGTGTCAATACTCAAATGAGATTATAACTCTGGCTATGGAGGCTGCAGCAAACCTCGGGGACCAAAAAAATCAACCAGCAGAGTCTGCCACTCCCTATCATTAAGTATGACGTAACGCATATTGGTGATTTATTATGAATTTTTTTCGTTGAGGTAATAATAAGATATAAAACTTTGCGTTGGTATCTTATTATTGTATCATTACGAAAACTTTTCTTTTAATCACTATCAATGTACTTCATCTACACCAGAAAACAAACTCAATTTTAACTCCGCATGTTATAGGGAATCGGTCAAACAAACGAGAAATTTATGGTTGAATTTTTCAATAGTCATTTTATTGACAAAGAACAAGTACAGATGTACATTTGAATGTAGATATACTAAACAAACACATTTAAATTGCTATTGATACTTTTAAAACGTAGCGGTGCAATTATGTTATAGCATGCTAAACAATGTAGCGTGGTTTTTTTACATAATTGTTTTGTCAATTTGATAAATAACAAAATACATTGAATTCAAATTAAGAAATAAAATATTACATCATCTTGTTTATTGTTAATCATTTGACATTTTAACAAACAGATATACTTTGTTATGATATTACAATAAAGAGATATCGATATATCCAACAACATGAATATAAGTACTTCATTACACAAAATTGTGAAAGAAAATACCAAATAATTCGGTTTTCAATTGTTCTTTTGGTTTACGTCCTTGTTACATTTTTGAAAAATGTAAGAAAATCAGAGAATAAGGAGGCGTCAACAAACTCGAAACAGTCAATCACAATATCTTGTGAATCTGGTACCAACTTCGCGGTGCTGTTTTACCTAAATATCATGGCAGCCATTTGAAATATCGAGGCACGGTGGTCTAGTGGTAGAAGCCAGGCTCGGGATCGAAGGGTTGCGAGTTAGAGTCCCGGTCAATCCTTGATCAATATACTTTACCTTGTTTTTCCAGTTTACTAAGCTGTAAATGAGTACGCGGTATTTTGTTATATTCAAGTAATATTTGTTACTAATGACAAATTAATAGTGATATAAAAGGAAACGTTGTTAATCAAAATAATTTTAATTCAAATTTATACGTGATGAATACTTATATCTAGTTATTTGTTTGTACCTTTTCAGGGATCTCTGTGTAACTTTCTTTTCCTTTGTTCATATTCTGCTCTGATGTAATCGATCTGAGTTCTGGTTATGATTTTGTTGATGCTTTGGTATTCTCTGGGTGTTTTTTAAAGATTAAATTAAAATAAATAAATACATTTATGTGATAAATGATAAGTTTTCCTACACCAGAACTTCTGAAGAAATTACAACGAAAGTGTTCATAAAGGTTCAAGGCGATCACTGTCACTAAAGCCATCTTCTAAACATCACTATATGCATGGTGTAGGTACTTAACTAATTATACGCGTGTGACTAGACACGAGGAATGCCTGTGGTCTGTAATCGTCCTGTAGAATGTCTATAAACTTGACCTCATAGGTCGAAACCTTACTCGATTTACAGGCATGAATTCAATTATCAAAGATTTACTTATTCATTGTATATATTCAATTCGTGAAATGCTTGCCCCGACTGATCTGAATTATTTTCATGTTTGGCTGTTGTCCAAATTGACAGTTAATTGAAAGTTATCGCTTGAAGTGTATGCAATAAGGTTTTCGGCTACACGACAAAGTGACTTTTCATGCCTTTTTTACTTTCTAAATTGTTTGTAAGATATTGGTCACAGTTAAAAGGTATCTACAAGGTAAGTACATAGCGTGACCCCCAGGTAGGATGAATGCTTGTGATCTTTACCAGGTAGGTACCGTAAATGTTCAAGAAAATTCGGCTTTGGATACATACTAAATCGGACTCAAACAGCTAAATCATTTACTTTATGCTATTACTAAGCTTTCAAGCGAATAACTTTAATATTTGAAGTTCAAGACTAGTGACAACTGTCTAGATTCAATTTTAATGTCACGCCCTCAAAGTGAGAAATTGGGTACTTTCAAATATATCACAACATAGTGTTCAAACGAGCATATTCAAAACTTTCACCTTCATGTGAACGTTCGAAGTTGATATTTAATGAAATAATATGGTATGGTACAATTGTATTAAGATTTTTGCTATTTTTTTCCAAATCATTATATTTATGGCCAGCATTAATATAGCAATAGTAGGGTTATTCAGTAAAAACATGAAGAAAAAAACAAAATAAACATATTAAATGTACATGTTCGCATTTTGAAAAACGTTAAAGAGGAACAAAAAATACATATAGTACTAAGGGGTTTGCACATATGTCATAACTTATGAACAATACATCTCCTTTTTTCACAGAAAACATAATGTCTAGTCACTGTTTTGTAAAATCATCCTTTGAATTATAAATCTGTCGTATGTAAATATCTTAAACGAACATTACAAGTGAAAAACCAATTACACACGTTCTTCATACCTGATCTTTGACTACTTCCCTCTCTGTGGTCGAGACTAAATTACCTCTATCTGTTGGCTTATCTCCTTGACTGTGTGCTGATGACAAATAAGAGTCGTAGAGTAGAGAATTAACGGTTATGATCTATAGCAGGTATTTTCAAATGGACCTACAATGTACCGCAGTATTTAGTTCTGTTCAATATGTTTACCTTCGTACAAATGTCATATTGTGTTTGACCCCGCAAGGAGATAACATTTAAACTTATTGAGTTTTTCTTGGTTAATAACAGGCCTTCTGTAATAAATTCTATGTACACAATGTCACCGAGGAGAGGAGAAGCCGGGGAATCTGTATAGGAGGGTTAGGGCTTCAATATCAGGTGCAGCTTAGAACTGAATTTGTCCTTTTACGAATATTGTTTAATATAGTTTATACAGTTTTACATACTTTACACATATCAATTTGATAATGATTCATACATTACATGTTACAATTGTACTTCATATATTCATTCATGTGTTACATAAATTATTTATATGTTATGTATTAATTAACTATTGTATAGTATTTCATATATCATGTATTATTTCTTATATTATTTGTCATCAAGAAGCTATGTATTATTTCAAGTGTAAATATATTATTTCATAATATCATGTTATGTATTATTTCATATATTTCCTATTATTTTATATATCACATAATTTTGAACATATTTGACATTATTTTTTTCTCAAATAATATTTAAATAAAACATAAAGATTTGTAGTTATTATTTTTTTTTTTATAATATTTTGTTATTTCTATTAGTAAATAATTAAAGTTAATTATATATTTTTCACAAACCGAATGATTCGTTAAGTAAAAGTTTAACATACCCCTTTTTTATTTTTCCAAAGTTTTACACAAATACATTACATTACAATGACAAAATGTCAAAGCTCACACACACACAAACTATTTGCTTCTTACAAAAACAAATTATCAACAACACGCACCAACCCTCACACTCACACTATTCCTTTCTTGCACACATCGTGATTTTCGTGATCGTTGTCGACTGCTGACGAAAAAACTTACAACACAAGGATTCGAGAGATGCAGGTTCATCAGAGCTATGGGCAAGTTTTATGGTCGCCATCTTTATCTCATTAAGAAATATACTGTATCTCTAAGTGATATGAAGATGGACGTTTTTGAGTATGCTCATTAGTTTAATTGATTTTGATTCGGATTATGATTTTGTTTACCCTTCGGTATTCTCTAATGTATTCTCATTATCAATCATCATCAACAGTGTCTTCATATGATCATTGTTGTTATCATCCTCATCACTAATGTGTTTAACATATCCGTCCTTCATTAAGCTGAAGCGAATATCAAATTTAGCGTCATATCTCTATTCTAGAAACTTAAAACATGCAATCTCATGTATTCGTTTTTTCTCTGTGATTGATTTATTATTATAAGCCTATTTGGTCCGGCCAAAATAAATGATCAGCATTTCCGTACTTGTTGTTAAGAAATATGATTTCAGCAAATCATGTACAATTATATCTTTATAGCGATATCTTTCTATCCCAATCTAATTGTAGACTGATATATTTGTGTACAAATGGTCAATTTACATTTAACTGCGGTAAGAATCAATGACGGAAAACATATATAAGTGTAAACCAAAAGACAGAATGTAGAATACGGACTCGGGAAAACAAAACTTGAACGGTCGTGTATATCCTGGGTTAAAGAATTGGAATATATTTGAAATGAAAATACGTTGAATTTCAAATGTGCTTGGCAAACAAAAAACATTTGAAAGATGACGTAACACACACATATGCTGCACTTTTTAAATTTAGTAATAGATACAGTATGCCGAAAAAATGAATCAAACTGCATCCTACAGCTGTTTCGTCCTCCTCGGACTCTTCAGTGATGCTAGGGGCCAAAAGATAGGAATCTTAAATATCTAAACTAATGTAGAAGCAGAAGGGTCAGGTGTGTAAAACCCCTTTCATTTATGAATTTAGAAGTAAAATTTAACTAGTTCTGTAAAATAAGGAACGAAAACTTAACAGTAAAAACAAAATCAGAAACCCCGTTATTTTTTTGTAATATTAAAACTATTTAACAGCTTCACAAAATGCCGTTAATGTAACTAGGTGACCCGGAGGTGGGAGTATTTCCATCACCACATGTGCACCCCCCAAACATCTTCGTCCTGTTGTGTGGATCCAGCACCTATCGCTGATTAAGACTATGAGGATGTTCGTTGCTGTCTGAAAGCCATAAACAATGTACGTTATATGCGAAATGTTTGGTTGTTGTGTCCCGTATCTGACATCTTTATATACATACAGGTAAGTCATTAGTATATATACCTGTACAGGTAAGTCTTTAGTATATGTACCTGTACAGATAGTGGATAGGTAGGATCAACGATACCTGTATACAGGTGATAACGCGGCGAGGATGAAAGGGGACAGAAAGGCAAGGTTAACGGGTGACGTCGGTATTACGTCACGGTAGTCCTACAGAAACAGGAATTTGTATCTAACACAAAACGGGAAATCGTCTTTAATGAGAAAAAAGTGAACTTTTCTAATGATGCAAACATGAACAATAATGATAATAAAATATTAATCATAACAAAAAATCTAGTTTTGTACACCCAATACATGTGTTAGATAGAGGATCTAATACTCGATTTCGTTTAATATTAAATTGACTTTTTGAGTATAAGTGTTAATTTCTATCCATAACATAACTTAAAAAAAGCATGCATACTTAGGCATTTTATAATGATTTTCCTGTATAACGGAGACTCATTTCCCTCCTCTTAGACACGGCGTCATAAGGAATAACTTATTTTTTAAAGAAATACTGTTTAAACTAAATCTCGAACCTATTTGATACAGACTTTATAACGCTCTTAAACATTTTGTATAGGCATCAACTGTACAGTAGCAGCTGTTTGAACTAATTCATTGTTTGTACGTGGAATTGTTACAGTACCACTCTGGCTTATTTAGCAATGCTATCAACAGGTGGTCGACATTAAATTATTCTTGTAAATTTGAAAAGAATTTATCTTCACTTCCATATGAAGTTCATTCAACTTTGAATTTCGTTTAACAAGCAGATACATAAGATCACATTTCTGAAATCTATTAAACCTATTAAGATTGTTGACACAAAATATTGAAACTGTTTGATTCTCAGTCATTTCGACACATCTGTTAAAAAGTTAAATCAGCCTGTAGTCTAAACTAATTGGATATCTAGAATTTGTAACTCATCTTCAACGTCAATAACACTTAAGCAATCAAATAAAATCGAAATGGCTGATAAAGCATATCAAATATCGAACAAGAATCAATAAAAAACACTGGAATGAAAATATTAAATTCCGTTTTGATTAAGTCGATGCCTTTAAGAAGCACGGTTGGGCGTATTTTTTATGTACATAGTAGCTATATCCTCTCAGACAAACATGAGTGTCCATGCATACGGAAAGTTCAAAGCACTCGTTTTCGTGTCAGACGTCCCTTCGCCATCTCTGTGAGGAGTTTGTGATCGATCTTAAACCACTTGATGTCCACTTCAGAGTCAAAGACGATTCGCCCCCGGAGGTTTTACCACTGTCGGCACACCAGGAGTTTCTTTGTCCGAATCGACTCTTTGATGTGAAGAGCTCTCGTATAACGCTCTCTACTAAACTCTTCAATGAAATATAGCAATTTAAAGTCAACAGATCGGTGGGTGGCTTTTCATTAAAAGGTAACATGTGCCATTTTTATCAATAAAAACAAACAAAGTATTCGATACATTCAATTATAACTAAAAGAACATTCAAATACCTACCACCACAACTACACGTAAGCTTAAACTTTCAATAAAAAATAAAGATACCCCCAAAAACATCGTGTTGTTTCTTCTTAAGTTAAAATATAATAATATATATCAATTAAATTTAGATGATAACCCTCTACAAAACCATATTAACATCATGAATATTACAAATTTATGACAAAAATAATCTTACTTCCTGTTTTTTTCTTGTAAAGCTAACAAATCTTTCACCAATCTAAGACAAACACGATGTTACTATTGTGAAGGCAATCTTAAGTTTTGTTTGAATGTATCACTTTATTGTTAATCCTTTTCATGTCCGACACTTTTCTACGGATAAAAAGGTCAATGATTTGTGAAACTTAAGTTCAATGGTACGAAACTGCGGTCCACAAAGAAAGGTCAAAGATACGAAACTGCGATCCACAAAGAAATTTCAATGATACGAAACTGCGGTCCACAAAGAAAGTTCAATGATACGAAACTGCGGTCCACAAAGAAAGTTCAATGATACGAAACTGCGGTCCACAAAGAAAGTTCAATGATACGAAACTGCGGTTCACAAAGAAAGTTCAATGATACGAAACTGCGGTCCACAAAGAAAGTTCAATGATACGAAACTGCGGTCCGCAAAGAAAGTTCAAAGATACGAAACTGCGGTCCACAAAGAAAGTTCAAAGAGTTCGGTTTGAGGCGTGCACCTAATGATGACTAGCATATGGTTATTTTCCATCCTCAACACTTCATAGCTTGAAAACACCAGTATGTCTTTCTAGTAGTCTCCAAAGATAACAATAAAAAAAAAACAGAAAATATCGAAACGCTAACAAAACCATAATCCCGAACTTAAAAGCGATGAACTAAAGACACAAAATGAACAAAAGGAATATATACGCAGATACAATTTATGAAATTACAAGCGACTAGGTTCCAGCGTAAGCATCTTCTACCTCTAGATTACATCCCAGTAATGTCACGTTATCAAAGTGAGAACGGAGGCATTATTCTCACCCGCAACAAGAATGCATACAAATGAATATAACCAAAAACGTTAAGCTTCAATAATATCAAAAAGGAATCCTGTTTCATAGTGTAACTGCTTGACATTCATAGAACTAGAAACATTGGGAAAACATGACTTTTCATACAATCCTTGTATGAACATAGCGCCTATTACAACCAAATTAAAACCATCAAAAAAGGAGCAAAGACACATGGCATAGATGTCATAAAGGATCAACACGCATAAACAACAAACAACTGAAGATGAATATAGACAAATCTAGAAAAGAAAAAATCAGAGAATACCAAAGCGTCAACAAAACCACAACCCGAACTCGAAATCAATTAAACCAGGGGCAAAATAGGAACAAAGGAAAGATTTACACGGACACTCTCGTAACAGCACAAGAGAATAAGAACATGTGTTCCGGAAGAGTAAGCGTATTCTGCTTCATCGACGACACCTACCATGTAAATCACATCCAAGTAAGCATCAATCCTCAAAATGAGAACCGAGTCGTCATTGTTATCACAACAAGTAAGCACACTAATAAGCAAACTCAAAAACGTTCATCTTCATACATGTATCAGACAAAGATACAGAATATTTCTCAATGAGATCAAGATGGCGACCATAAAACTTGCCCTTAGTCTTCATCAACCTGCATCTCTAGAATTTAACATCTTCACTTACCAATGGTTACGATCCTGGAGGAAACTGCACTATAACCCTTGGTAAGCGAAGATGATGCGTCGAGGTAAAAGGAGACCCTCGTAGAATACGAATTATGATTATGTTGACGCTTTGGTATTCTCTGATTTTTTTCTCTCTAAAGACTTAGGATCGTCAATGGACTATAATGATATTCAAATAGCAGGGATATTTAACAGTTACTGTACGTGTAATTTGGTACGTGCAAAGTTAAAATAGCGTATCTAATGCATATAATTTACAAAAATACAAAGCCTTGAAAGAAAGTATCTTTCGTGAATCTCTTATATGTTTTGAGAACTGTTCATGATGAAATTGACTGATTCTAAGTAAGCTATCGTTGATTTAGAAGGACAATAAAATTTAACAACTATATTGTCAGCATATCTTGTTTTAAAAGAATATAAACTTTTCCTTGAAAGATCAACTTTACGACTTTATATGTGTTTGGATGTGTTTGCATGAGCCGATCTTGGCCTGGTAATTGTCCGAACCTTTCCGGGCCAAAACTGATTTTTCAATAAATTCTTGTACAGCAAATATGATACACGTAGTATCTGTTTTTATCGTTAAGGTGCTGGCCCCTGGATTCTACTCGCTACAGTCTCACAATCAAAAAGACACAACTAGGGAGCAATTGTATACTACGTGTATATTTGAAATTTAAAACAAACACACTCTTTGCCCCTAGTTTGACAATCGTAGGTCAAAACAATGATGGGAAGAAGAACGTGTGTATATATTCCCACACAGGAGTTCACTACAAATGTAATGAACGTTGAGAGTCAATAAATTGATAATTGGTTATGAACTTTCTTATATCTACTGTATATTGGATATTACAATGAACTACGTACACATGCACATACTATATTTACAGAGAAGTGAGGTTGGAAAGCATTCATCTGGAAAAATCTCTGATCTGAATATACAAAATTTACAACAAATGTTTCAAAATAAAACACTTTCGCGATATAATGACATTCGGAAGGGGTTTCTTTTACTACTCGATATGACGTGACGCATCATGTATAACTACATTGAGATGAGTTGGTATCTTAATGAATCTACCGAGCTATCAAACCTGTCATATTACAAACAGGGGAAACAATCTCAGTTTCGTTACAGCAAACCTATAAACAGGAAAGAGTACACTTTCAAGTCGTACCAGAATGTTCCGTCTTATAGTTTTTCCTAAAAGTACATGTATTTCGCGCATGTGAGAGAAATTGTTTTTAAAGATAACTGTTTATTTTTTATATAATACCGATATGTTCATAATGTATGTAAACTGGGTATCATGTTTGCACTTTTACAATGTGCGTGTCTAATATCTATTAAAGCTGAAAGAGTTACTCCCCTTCTTTCAGAATACCCTGCACATAGATTTTAAAATAAATCGCTAGTCCGCACACATGTACATGTTTAACAGAGGTAACCTGTCCCTCTGTTGGTAGGTATCAGATATTTCTGAACCTTGCTTTTGACATGTTATTTGCTCAGCTCTTTATTAATTATGGCTATACATATTGACAAATGTTTGTTTTAAACCTGTGTTTTTAACCAACAGACTGGGTAATGTAATCATCAAAATTGATGGAATCAGCCCTAATAGAAGAAGAAGAATACCATTTGAATACTATATGTTACATAAAACAATCATGTGATGCACATTAGTGTACATAACATTCAATAAGAGAACTTGTTAGATCGGATATGACTCTATAAGAGTGTCCACAATGGTTCTCGTGTGTCCTCTAAAATGCAAATGGCGGTTACAAATAAAATCCAACCAATATGAGCACATGCTGGTATCAAACAATATCAAAAACTTTTACCATATACTGTTTGAGGTGGCAAAATGGTTTTGAAATCGTAAACATGTCTCCTCACTAGTTCAAAAATTGTAAATTAAAATAATCAGAGAATACCAAAGCGTCAACAAAACCATAATCCGAACTCAAAATCGACCAAACTAGAGGCAAAATAGGAACAAATGAAAAATGTACAGGAAAACTCTCGTAAATATAAAAGAGAAACAGACCATGTGTTCCGGACGAGTGAGCGTTTTCTGCTTCATTGACGACACCCGCCATGTAAATATTTGTCACATCCATGTAAACATCAAATTCTCAAAATGAGAAGTGATTCATCATTCGAACACCTGGTCTTATTATCTTTTACAAAAGTCTCCATAAAAATCTTTCCTTTGTTCCTATTTTGTTCCATTTTAATCGATTTTGAGTTCGGATTATGGTTTTGTTGACACTTTGGTATTCTCTGAGTTTTTATGATTAGATAATTACACAGCAAAATCAATATCCGCGATATGACATGATGTATAGTTGTATACAATGTATGTATAAGTTGTTCTGTTTGAATTGGCCCATGTATCCGATATATAGGCCCATAATTAGTTTCTCTATCCATGATGTCTAACGAGCTTAATCGATATCCGGACATACAATTAGAACATTCTAATCATACAATCTTTGGAGGAGAAAAAACTAATTAAAACACTTTTAAAAAATCACATCCGATAAAACAAAATGAGTTGCAAATAAAACTTCTTTCTGTTATATGAAGATGGACGTTTCTGAGTATGCTCATTAGTGTGCTCCCTTGTTGTGATTAACAATGATGACTCGGTTCTCATTTTCAGGACTTGATGTAAACTTGGATGTGACCAATATTTATATGGCGGATATCGTCGATGAAGCAGAGGACGCTTACTCTTCCGGAATACATAGTCTTATTCTCTGGTGCTTTTACAAAGATCCCCATGTCAATCTTTCCTTTGTTTATACATGTATCTTGCCCCTAGTTTTATCGATTTTGAGCTGGGATTATGATTTTGTTAACGCTTTGGTATTCTCTAATTGTTTTTCTACTAGATACAAATGTAACCTGTTCAAAACTGAACTTAGTCCCTAACGGAAGATCTCGTACAAACTGTGTTCGTTCGTATTGCCACCTCGTCTTTAAATAAATGGTAAGAATAGTGGTACATGCATTAAAGAGACATAACGAGTACATATATCGTGCACAGCATGTTTTATGTCGATGTAAGGGAAATAACTCGAGAATCGTTATTGGTTTTAATGTTGATACGGATGGTACAGGCTGGTCACCGTGTAATAACGAGTTAACTTGTAACATGTTTGAATATACTGTAACACTGAAACATAGACGTTGTTATTATCGTGTCCAGGTCCCAGGGTCATGAAACAATCTTAAGTCTAAATTTGTCTTAAGTTTCGGATTAGCCAACCACGATAAACGTTACAAAAAATAACGTCATACGTGATTGGCTAAGCACAGACTTAAGTTTAAGAATGTTTCATGATCCTACGCAAGATATCCGATCAGGTCGAAGCTAGAGGAGAAGTATAGCGTAATTGTATTTTTGCTTCGGTCCTACACGGTGTAGGTAGAACATAGGAATTGTACCAGCTGTCTCCATTGCATGATCGTAAGAGGCGACTTCATTTTGGATGTTATATTTAGCAACTTTCTCCTCCTTCATGTTACACTTGACACCATCTCAGTTTTGCACTTTAGGTGAGCGTTCGCCCATCTTGAGAAATGATTTCAGCTCTGTACCCTGGCCTACAAGTCTCAGTCTCAGACAGTGGTAGTTATTACACCATGCAGTGCTAGACGGGCATATTTGTACGTCCTAATAATTTAATATTGTTTGAAACAAGACTTTTCATTGGTTTAAAAAATTATGTTATCAGCCCATAACGTAAAAATTGACGTCGCCGTTTATAACGTCGCTTTTGATTGGCTGTTGCAGCAGCGCATTAATTTGTAAGAGAAAAGAGTCCATCAATAAAATGAATTTTCGAAAGATTTAGATTAAATTATAAGGATTAACTTGAATCTATTTTTTATGTTATGGGGTTATAACACAAAAAAACCGGAGTGTACACTTATCATAAACCGCTTCGCGGTTTATTTAGAGTACACTCCGGTTTTTTGTGTTATACCCCCATAACATAAAAAATTGATTCATGTTAATCCTTAATTAACAGCAATGTCGTTTAAGGACGGCTTCTCTGTGAATGCGATGTGGATGCATGTGTTGAGCGCATGTGTATTTTGGAGGTGATGTATGTTTGTGCAAGCCTTTAAAGGATAGTCAGGACCTTTTGACGATTTGTTGTGCTACCCCAATAAAGTATACTATCGAAAACCTCAAGCAGAACACCCTATCTGGTGACATCAAGTGGACATCAAGTGGACATCAAGTGGACCAGTTGTCACACTCCCATAATGCTGAGCGTGAAGCAGGGAAGAGTTACTACCATTGCTAGAGACTGGTAGGTCTCATCCTTAGGACTGAACCAAACGCTCAACTAAAGCCGCATGTGTGGAGGTGTGATGGGAGACATTAGTAAGAAGACAGTTGATTAGAAAGAATGGATAGGGTAGATTTACGATCATGAAATGCAAACAACTGGCACTGGTCTTACGTATGGTGGCTTATATGACTTTTCGTCTTTTCGCTTTGGCGCTCGCGAAATAACTCAAAGCGAAAAACTAAAAAAGGAAAACCAGTCAAAGCGAAATAACGCCAAATCGCCAAAGCTAAATAACGAAAAGACGAAAACTTGCCAAAGCTACCGTCCTTACGTCCTAACAGTAGGGCTTTTATTGGAGTGGTAACACTTTGAATGGCAAAAGTTCCGGACTACAGCAAGGCTACTTACACGAACTTATCACAGCCTCCCAAACAGACGCACACGAACATATCACAGCCTCCCAAATAGACTCACACGACCATATCACAGCCTCCCAAACAGACTCACACGACCATATCACAGCCTCCCAAACAGACGCACACGAACAAATCACAGCCTCCCTAATAGACTCACACGAACACTCGCAAAGCATACACCAAGAGGCCGCTCTATAATGGCCTTAGATGCTGATAAGACGTGAAAACACTCAAACCAATCCAAATGGTAAAGGACACTCGACCATTTCACTTGAATTTGACGTAAAAGATATGCATTGATTAGGTTGGTTGCCTAATAAGCGTGAGCTGTGGCTAATTTTCCCTTAAGCTCAGCCGTTTTAGCATCGTGCTGGAGAGCCAAGGGTCGCGGGTTCGAGCCCTGGCAACGGCCGTGTCTTTACCACTTTTCCTCGTCATATTACACTGATCCCGGTAATTGGTTGTTAAATAAACATGTGTTATAGTTTTAGCTCTGTTCACACAACAATTAATTGGTTCACAGTGTGTCTCTGTGTATCTACCGTCTGCACTATAGAAACGTAAATTAACATACCGTTCTGAATTCTAAAGGGTTAATGCAAGGCAAGTATCAGGTCATCACTTAATTGTATATTTTAACAGGACTCGCGACGTTAACCGGTATTCAAATTATTGTTTTCCAGTGTAACGTAGGATGAGCGTTGAGTAGTTATACGGAAAATGAAAACAAGATTTAAGTACAATTTACAATTTATTTACAATATACACAAATCACACTCACAAACATACTCGGTTTCACACAATATCAATTCTACACTAAGAGTCTTTTAAGCAACATGAGTAGGTGACAGTGTTGCGATAACGTCCATATCTCTCCTCTTCATCAACAATGACAAGCAAATGATGGTCAGATAGGACTGTCTAATGTCCACAAAGGACATCAAGTTCCACACAGGATATCAAGTTCCACACAGGATTATAATGACAAGCTTCACACATGATCATAGTTACACGTTCCACACAGGACACCAATTACCATTCAGGACAATGAAATCCACCTAGGATTCCATATTGGTGTAATACGCAATAGTCACCATCTACTGGTAACGAAGAAGTATCCGATGAAGCCTCCGACAAGTCAGAGCTTTGTCGGCTGATGGCCACGGTAGTTCTTCTTTCCTCAAGTCACCATAGACATACTCTTGACCTGTTTCCTATTGTAGGCTGACCTTGCCTGCTGTCGGTCCGGTTGCCGGAACTCACAGGCCCCGATAGAGATCGTCGGTGCTTGTAACCGTCACATGAAGCTTAAAAAATAATAACAAGATCAACTAAGTAAAACTCTCATACATTTCACATACGACATCAAATAATTATTGATAAGAACTCATCTAAGTTTAAGACCAATCAATTTACACAAGAATTTGATTAAATTCAACAAAATATTATGACAATTTTAGATAGAAAGCAATAACCTAAACCATGCTATCGTGCGGGTTCAGAATACAACAAATAACATTATTTATATAACATTTTAAAGTTATATTTGGCCACTCATGGCTTCCATACTTTTTCATACACGCATACGCACTCACCGGAACACACTTTACTATAAACATAACATATTTATGCGTTCTAATACATGGACTTACAAATAAACATGCATTCATATTGATATATGTAATCAACAATATTGATATTTACAGATGCTGCCTCTCACCCTACATTATACACAATGAAACGCATGACTGAACCGCACGAGCAAACGATTGTTTACATAGATATTTATCCACAAATGGGCTACAAAAACAGACAAAGAAATGCATATATAGTGAAGAAATACTCACCACAGTCTGTTATCTGTGCCTGCTCATGTTTATACTGCGCTTGCAGTAGAATGGGCTTAATAACTAGCGAAATTTCTGTCGCCTCAAAATGTCCCGCTTGGACTTACCCATTTCCGGTCACTCTCCCCAAAACTACGGTCACTCACAAGGAACAACGACCATACATGACAACCATACATGAAAACAAATACAAACATTTATACGAACGTGACAAATATCCCCCCATTCGGGAAAAAAGTGGTAACACTTTTTCAAAAGTTCACGGAGTATGAATGGCTCAGACCCTGCTCAGGTAATAGGCTCCTACATTGTCCACGCCCTTTATCGCTCGAATCCGAAATCGGTATGGCTGGAGTAGCAGCGCCCAACGCATAAGTCTTGCGTTAGCAGTCCTCGATCGATGGAGATAGGTGAGGGGCTGATGGTCCGTCTCCAATATGAACTGTCTTCCATACAAGTATGGTTCGAATTTCTGGATTTCCCCAAACAATAGCCAAGCATTCCTTTTCCACTATCGCATAATTCCTTTCCCTTGGTAAAAGTTTCTTGCTTGCGTAGGCTACAGGCAGCTTCTCATCATTGTCCTCTTGCAAAAGCACTGCACCAAGTCCCGTATCAGATGCGTCCGTGCGAAGGATAAAGTCCTGCTCAAGATCAGCCAGCTTCAATACCGGTCCTGCCGTTAGCATCTTCTTCAAAGTGTTGAAGGCAATCTGTTGACTTTCCTCCCAAACAACTTTGTTGGCGCAACCCTTCTTTGTCAAGTCAGTCAGTGGTACGCTGATAGCGGCAAAATTCGGAATGAATTTTCTATAAAACCCCGCCAGTCCCAAGAATGACCGAACTTGCTTCTTAGTTGTTGGTCTTGGCGCTTCCTCAATGGCTTTCACTTTTGAATGTTCCAGTTCAAGTCGTCCTGAGCCCACCACATGTCCAAGGCACGATAAACTCCCAAAACCTAACGCACACTTGCTGGGTCTAGCAGTCAATCCCGCATTACGCAAACGCGAACACAATTCCTTTAGGACATCCACATGTTCCTCCCAGGTGGTTGTGTAGATGAGAATGTCATCTATGAAATTCTCGAGATGTTCCATTCCTGCTAATAACTTTCTCATTATCCGGCTGAAAGTCGCTGGAGCGTTCACCAATCCGAACGGCATAACCTGGAATTGAAACAATCCTTGTGGTGTAGCAAATGCTGTCATCGGCTTCGCTCTCTCCGACAGTGGCACCTGCCAGTACCCTTTGCTAAGGTCGAGTCTTGAAAAGTACTTAGCACCAGCAAGTCTTGAAAAGATGTCCTCCGTATTTGGCATCGGCTCTGCATCACATACAGTCACCCGGTTCAATCTTCTGAAGTCAATGCAAAATCGGTTGGTGCCATCTTTCTTCTTCACAATCACCACAGGCGCTGAGTAAGGCGATGATGATGGCTCAATTACCCCCATTTCCAACATCTTGTCTACTTCCTTCTGTATGACCTCTTTGGTGTTGAATGGCAAAGGATAGGGTTTCACACGTACTGGCTCAGTTGTTGTAGTTACAATGTCATGCTCCCCAAGAACTGTCCTGCCTGGATGATCAGTCAAAACATCCTTATATCCGTTTAGTAAAGTCTGCACTTCACTCTTCTGTCCTTCCGAAAGTTCATCTGCAATTTCCACATCTTTTATTCCTTCCTTTCCTTTGTCACAAGGAAGAGTCTCCAACCCTTGGTTGTAATCAGTCTCTTTGCTATCCTCTTCGTCAATAACCATTGACATTACGCAGGCGAAAGCTCCTTCCGTTGACACTGTCGCAAGGTCTTGGCGATTCTTCTTCTGGTCCTCATACTTTTTCAGCAGATTGATGTGGAGTACCTTCACCTTTCCATCCCGGTTGACGCGATAGTCTGACGGTCCCACCTTCTCGACAACGTCATAAGGTCCTCTCCATTGCATCAGAAGTTTGTTGGCTTTTGTAGGTAGGAGTACCAATACCTTATCACCTTCCTTCAAGGTTCGCTGTCTGGCTCTTCTGTTGAAGTGTTTTTTCTGCTTGAACTTCGCATCCTTAAGATGATCCGATGCTAGTCGACAAGTTTCCTCCATCCGGTCTCGTAAATCCATAACGTACTGATACGTGGTTTTCACTTCCTCGTCTGGTATATCTTTCGTAAGAAGCTCCCTCAGAATCATTATTGGCCCTCTAACTGCTCTCCCGTAAAGCAACTCGAACGGTGAAAATCCAAGTGATTCTTGTGGAACCTCACGATAGGCAAACAGTAAGGCATTGATAAATCTGTCCCAATCTTTTGGTCGCTCTGCACTCATCTTGCGCAACATTTGCTTAAGGGTCCCATTGAACCTTTCCACCAGACCGTTGCACATGGGGTGGTATGGCGTAGTGGTATGTTGTCTAATTGACAGCAGTCGGCTAACCTCTCTCATCAGCTCCGACGTAAACTGTGCACCCTGATCACTCAACATTTCAGTTGGGATTCCCACTCTGCTGAAGATGTCTATGAGTGCCTCTGCAACTCTCTCCGTCTCTATACTCTTCAATGCAACCGCTTCCGGATATCGAGTGGCATAATCCACGACTGTCAAAATATATCGGTTTCCTCTCTCCGTAGCCGGTTCCAGTGGTCCAATCAGATCCACGGCGATCCTCTTAAATGGGGTATCGATGAGAGGCATGTCACCTAGAGGAGCCTTGGGAACTCTTCCTTTCGGGTATGTCCGCTGACAGATATCGCATGATCTGCAAAACCGAATCACCTCCGCTTGAACCCCAGGCCAAAAGAACTCAGAAAGTACCCTGTTGGTAGTCCGTTTAGCAGCTAAATGCCCCGACATGATAGACTCATGTGCCAATGTAGTAGTGTCATTATTTGACAATATTGTTTTAATATGTTTTGTATTTTAACTATACGCGTTCGTATGTAACGGAAGTCAGCTTTCCGCGAAGTTTCATACTTTACGCATTGCGGCAATAACTTTAGCGCGCGCGGGAAAATAGCACGTGAGATTGAGAGTAAGATAATGAGCGGATGTGATGTAATGTGTTGTAAACCTGTTTGTCCGGTACGTATTGTCTATATATGGTATATGCGAGTGTTGAATGTTGGGTAGTTTACCTGGTGTGTTGGTCACTTTTGAATAGAGCGGTCAGAGAGACAACATCATACTCATTATTGACATCTAATAGCCAGCCTAGAATCTAAAAGAGTTAAACGTAAGTACATTTGTAAAAAAATATAAACGTAATTTAATATAGTATCTTTTGAATAATATATTTGATTAAAGGTAATATTTTTTTATTAAAAGTAAAGTTTGATATCTTGGAAATTCTGTTAATTGAAATATCGGGCGTGGTCGTAGTAGGCGAGTGATTTCAATGAAGCATAGTTTTAATGTGTGCATTATTTTATTTATATAGTATACGTATACGCTGAACGAGTACAGAGGACTCGGCGGACATAGTCCGGGAAAACCCTCTTCATACTGAAGAGGTGGGTATTTTTAAATAATTGTGATATCTGTAAATGATTATGTAAACGCTGTTATTTCTATATCATATATAGATTGAACAAAACGGTTATAATGTATATACTCGTCAATCATAGTAAATGTAACTGACTACGGTCAGGGAGATACTTTGTCTCGTCGTATGATTGTCTAGATATATCATTATGTATGTGTTTATTGTAATATATTGTAATATGATGTATTTCATGTTACAGGGTTTTTTATAAAGTATAATAAATGACTACGTACACGAACCCAGGAGTTGTGTTATGATCAAGCCCAACATAAGACGACTATTACATTGGCGCCCACGTATCGTTGATTGATGATGACCAAGTGTACCCGGCGACACGCTTGACGGGATGCGATATCTACCGACCGTGAGTGTAGACCGGACAGGTAAACTCACCTGAGTAGACCTCAGTGACCGATTTCACCTGATGACGGGATGGATTTCGACTGTGTGTGATTGTATACCAGAGAGACACGCACGTACGACCTTCTGATGACCTTGACCAGCGAGTGTTTTTGTGTATCACGCGATTGTGATGTGCGCTGTGTTATTCTTACCGTTATTGGACCCGGAGAAGAACTGGACCAGTGAAGCTGACCGTACACGGTAAATGACATTTGTGTACCACTGACTTTCCGCCTATTTTACTATAATTCTTGTATGTTTTTTCGTGATATATGATCTCATAAAAGTGTAATTTGATATAAGTTTGATATATACATTTTTGCCTTATACTTTCATTGGTTTTGTCACATATTCTCATTGCGACCAGTATAACTTCATATTTCCGGTATAGATATGCATTTCCGGTAAATTTAAGGAACTTCCGGTTTTTGGTATTTCCGGTAATTTTGTACTTCCGTTAAATATTTAACTTCCGGTTAAGATTTAACTTCCTGTTTCTTCATACTTCCTGTACATTGTTTACTTCCGGTGACACTTTTTGAAAGTTTTCAGTATTTTTTAATATTTGTTACATGTATTAGGAAACGTTGATTTTTTTTTTTTGTATCCATTTATTGTAAAAGAAAGTAATCGAATTAAATTTTGTTTTTCAGATTATAATAATTTTTTTTGTGGTAAAGTGTGCTGACTTCAGTATATTTTTCAGTTTGAATTTTACATTCATGTTTGATTGATTTATTATTTTTTTTCTTTGCGTTTGCTGTTGTGGTTTACATTAGATTTATTTTAATGTTTTCATAGTAAGCTTTCATTTTGGTTTTGTTTACTTCAACTTAGTTATTTAACTTAAGTAAAAAAAAAATATGTGTGTCTTAAGATTAATTTGATTTGATTTTTGCTTTTGACCAATTTATACTTGTTTGTCGGAGAATTTACTTTGCTTCAGGGGAATCACTCGTATTTAAATATTTTTTTTTTGTTTGGCTTTTCATTTGAATTTACTTCGTCTTTGCTGAATTTGTTTTTTTGTCAAATTGATTTCTCTCAATTTTACTTATTCTGTTTCAAAATTTTTCTTTTTCGTCGTTCTTTGATATATTTGCTTAGATTTTTTTTTTTCTTCTGTCTCGAAAATTAACATGTAGGATTATTTAGTATTTAGTTACAAGTGGAATATAGTTATTTGTGGATACATATTTGGTCGCAGTTGATGTTCTATGTTATATGTGCGGAGTGGACCTGTTATGTGAATGGATGATGGTGCGTTAGGTGCTATTTTTCGCTAATCGGATTGACATTTGCGGTTACTTATTCGTGAATATCATAGCTGAACGCGACCGAGTTTCATTTGTTGTAGGATTTACAGTTTTCTTTCAGGTGTTGGTTCATTCATTGAAGGTAGATGTTGCAGAGCTGGCTGATTTTATTTGATTTGTAAGTGTGTATATCTATGAGAACAAGAGTAAAATACTTGTTCTGTGTTTGGTAAGAACACATAGATGAACCTTTTGTGTGTTTGCTTGAATATTTTGTTTGTGATTTGTTGTATTTATTTTGACACCGGTCTTGCCATGGCGGCTTCTGAGGAGAAACTTCCAAAGGAGGAAGGGGACGCTATAGAGGATGTGTCTAAGTTGTTTTCACAAATGGGTGCTAGACCTAAAGGTGAGAGTTTAGTTACGTTAAGGAAACAGATGATGGATTTTCTTAATTCAACAGGAGGATTGGACACTGTCGACCTACCGATGGCTGATCAAGGTGTAAGTAGAAATGTAGCTAGTCAGGGTATTAGTTCTGTTACAGGCACTTTGGACACGAGATTCTACAAGTTACCATTATTTTCTGGAGATCAAGGGAAAGGTGAGGCTACTTTCGATTTATGGAAATACGAGGTACAATGTCTGATTGACACGGGTAAGTCACAGGATGTCATTGGGCAGTCTATCCGGAGATCTTTGAAGGGAACTGCAGCCAGAGTAGCCATGCGGCTAGGAGCTAATGCAACGCCGGCACAGTTGATCGCCAAGCTCAGAAGTTTGTATGGTATCGTAGATGACCAGGAGACATTGCTGGAGAATTTTTATGCCGCACATCATCAACCCAAAGAGAACGTGACCGAGTGGGCTTGTCGATTGGAAGACTTGTTGCTGAGAGCTGATTCCTGTATAGGACCTGAAGAGCGCAATAAGCGATTGCACAACAAGTTCTGGTCTGGTTTGAGGCAAGAGTTAAGAGATGTTACCGGCCACAAGCATGACTCCATTGCTAATTATGAGGAACTGTGCATAGCAGTTAGGTCTATAGAGAGGACTAAAGACAGCGAGAAACAATTGAAGGCGACTGTTACCGTCAACTCAGCTGTTGAGGGGGAGGACAAGGAGGACTTGAGATCCATGGTTAACCAGTTGTCTGCTGCTATACAAAGGTTAGAGAAGCAGATAGCCGATGGTGGAGCAACCTCATGGAAGAACAGCCGAGATTACCGGAACAGGAATAGAGGGAACTCTAACAACTTCGGAGGAGGGTCTGTCTACCACTCGAAGCCATCGCAAGAGAAGACTGATCGGGATGATGAATCTACGGACAGGAAGCCTGATGTTATATGTTGGAGGTGCAGACAGCCTGGACATATCAGAGCGCGATGCAGAGTTATCATGGACCATTCACGCAGTTCGGTAAAAGGGAAGGAGTCTATGAAGACGGATCGCTCATAGATTTCCGAATTCAAGGTCCGAACAAGAGTACTAAAATTACAAGGACAGGAACACAGATGGTTGGCAACGCTAATGAAATAGATGTCAGCATAGAAGGTAAGGAAACCAGAGCGTTACTGGATACAGGTGCGACAGTATCTACAGTGAGTCAACAATTCTATGAATGTCATCTGAGTCACTTGGAGTTACAGCCTATTAATGAGATGCTTGCTATAGAGTGTGCTGATGGACAACAGTTACCTTACACAGGATTGATCGAAGCAGAACTCAGTTTTGAAGGTTTATCTGGAAAAGGTGAGCAGAGATGTCTTTTGTTGGTAGTCCCTAACAGCAACTATAACTCCAAGGTACCAGTATTGATTGGAACCAACGTTTTGTCGGTATTGTTGGAAGATTGTCGTAGTAGGAATGGACAGAAGTTCTTGCAGAAGGGATTGGATACTCCATGGTTTTTGGCATTTCGCTGCATGACGTTGAGGGATCGGGACTTGGCAAGAAATCGCAACAGTATTGGCCTCGTCAAGAATGCAGGAAACATGGATTGCATCCTAAGACCGAACTCTACGATCACCCTGAAGGGATATGTAGACCAGCGGAGCGCCTATCCAACAACTTGTGCTATTATTCATCCCACAGAACGATCCAAGTTGTCCGAGGATATTGATGTTACACCTACAGTGTTTTCCTATGACTGCGATAGTTCACATCCATTGGACGTCCAGCTTTCCAATTTAACAACGCAAACCTTTATCATTCCTCCCAAAGCAATCTTATGTGAGATACAGCCGGTGGTTGTTCAGGAACTTCCTACTATCGAGGGAGAGGTTGGAATACCGAAGTCATTTATGGACAAGATTGACTTTACGAATTCAGCTGTTTCAGAGGAGGAACTACGGTTAGGAACGACACTCATCCAGGAATACGAGGATATATTTTCACATGGGGATACCGACATCGGATGTACTAGTCTCGTGAAACATCGTATTGATTTGACCGATCCGATTGCTTTTAAACAACGCCATAGGAGGATACCACCTTCTATGTATGACGAGGTGAAGACTCATCTACAACAACTGTTATCTGCGGGAGTCATCAAACCATCCTACAGCCCTTGGTCATCGAACATCGTGTTAGTGAGAAAGAAAGATGGATCATTGAGGATGTGTGTGGATTTCCGTCAGCTAAATCAACGAACCATTCGGGATTCCTATGCGTTACCACGAGTTGAGGACATCCTGGATTGTTTAGCTGGATCACACTACTTTACTGTGTTGGATCTGAAGTCAGGTTACCATCAGATAGAGCTGGAGGAAGAGCATAAGGAGCGTACCGCATTTTCCGTCGGCCCACTAGGGTTTTACGAGTTTACGAGGATGCCCTTCGGACTTACGAATGCTCCTGCGACATTTCAGCGCCTGATGGAAAGATGTATGGGGGACCTACATTTAGCTATTTGTCTGATATATCTTGATGATTTAATAATCTTTTCACGGACTTACGAAGAACACTTAGAACGACTAGGAAAGGTTTTTCAGAGACTACGGGACAACGGATTAAAGCTTGCGCCTAAGAAATGTCAATTCTTCATGAACAGAGTTGCCTACGTTGGACACATCGTCACACCAGAAGGCATTGAGGCTGACCCAAAGAAAATTGAGAAGGTGCGAGACTGGCCGACACCGTCTAATCCCGATGAACTACGCCAATTCCTAGGTTTCGCTGGTTACTACAGGAAATTCGTAAAGGATTTTTCCAAGATTGCGAGGCCTTTAACTGACCTGTTACCACCGACCAGAGTCAAGAAGAACAAACGAAGAACAAAGTCTGAGATGAAGTGGACTTGGACATCGGAGCATGATACAGCATTCAACGGACTGAAGGAAGCGTTGTGCAATCCTCCTGTGCTTGTATATGCTAACTACAGTCAGCCGTTTGAGCTTCACACCGATGCAAGTACTCTAGGACTAGGAGCCGTTCTTTATCAAGAACAGGATGGACAGTTACGACCTATTTGCTACGCCAGTCGAGGATTGAGCAAGTCGGAGAGGAATTACCCTGCTCATAAACTGGAATTTCTGGCGTTAAAATGGGCGGTTACCGAGAAGTTCCACGACCATCTATATGGACAGTCATTCACCGTTTTAACGGACAACAACCCACTAACCTACGTCTTATCCAAGGCAAAGCTTGACGCGACGGGACATAGGTGGTTGTCCGCTCTAGCGGCATACAACTTCGATATCAAGTATCGACCAGGACGGAACAACGCTGATGCAGACGCATTATCACGGCTTCCAGGATGCAACATTTCATCAGAATCCGTACAAGCTGTTTGTAAAGGAGCAACATTTTGTAATGGGTCGTTGGTGGAATGCTTGAGCTTATCAACAGAGGTACTGGATATGCTTGACGAGGAGAATGGACATGGCTTTCAAACCATTACACCTCATCAGTGGCGAACTCTTCAAGCGGAGGACGAAGTTATTGGAAAATGGTTACCCATCATAAGGAAGAATATGAAGCCAACACGAAAGAAGTTATCAGGTATTCCAGAAAACGCCACCTTAAACAGATGCTGGGATAGCTGGAAACTAAAACGTGGTGTGCTTTATCGGCGAGTAACTGATGGCGAAACCGATGTGGATCAACTCGTACTTCCGGTGGCCATGCGCGAGAGGGTTTTGACGTCATTACACAATGACATTGGTCATCCTGGACGGGATAGGACTTTATCTCTGCTGAGGGATAGGTTTTTTTGGCCCGGAATGTCCAAAGATGTTGAGAAGTGGTTAAAGGAATGCCAGAGATGTTTGTTCAGGAAGTCATCGACTAATATCAGAGCTCCTTTAGTTAGCATCGTTACCACCCAGCCTATGGATTTGGTATGCATGGACTTCTTGAAATTGGAAGCGTCAAAAGGTGGATTTCAGGATATCTTGGTAATAACGGACCACTTTACTCGCTATGCCAAAGCCATTCCAACTCGAAGTCAGTCGGCAAAAGCAACAGCTGAGGCGTTGCAAGGATTCATTGAGCATTATGGAATTCCACGAAGATTACATTCTGACCAAGGCGCTAACTTCGAGGGAAAAGTGATAGAAAGTCTGTGCGAAACGCTTCATATCACGAAGTCGCGAACGACACCGTACCATCCTAGCGGTAATGGAATGTGCGAACGTTTCAACAGGACTCTTATTGATATGTTAGGCACATTGGAGCCACATCAAAAGAAAGATTGGAAAAGTCATGTTGGTTCTCTCACATATGCTTACAACTGTACAAGGCATAAGACGACGGGTTATTCGCCATTTCATTTGATGTTTGGACGACAGCCACGATTGCCCGTTGATCTACTGTGTGGAGTGAACGAGGAAGCAACTTCGACCAACATGCCAGAATTTGTCAAGAACATGAGGAACAGGATGTCTCATTCGTTCAGCTTAGCGAGTAGGAAGGCTCGGGAATCGCAGAGTCGTCAAAAGGCAGGCTACGACCTACGCAGTAGAGAAGCCGTTTTGGAACCGGGAGACCGAGTTCTTGTTAAAGTACTGGCCTTTGAGGGACGTCATAAACTAGCGGATCGTTGGGAGCCTGGCGTTTATATCGTGCAGAGCCAACCCAATATAGACATTCCTGTATACACCATACTAAGAGAGAACGGAGAGGGGAAAAGCAGAACTCTTCACCGGAACCATCTACTTCCCATCGGCGCTATACCAGTGGAAGCTGATGCAATACCCATTGCACATCCACCTCGACCGGTACCTCGTGTTAGGCGGTCGAAGCTGGAATGTGGTCCACATCATCAGAAGGTTGTGGCTGAGCTTGTTGAATCGCCGTCCGTGACTGACAGCAGCGACAGCTCAGATGAGGAATTCGTGGGTATGAACGTTCCTACCAACGTTCAACGGCCACCCACACAGGACAATGTACAGCCGAGCGAGAACGTTACATGTGTACCTGGACCTCGGACTGACTTCAATGATGTGGAGACATCGGAATCGGAACCGGAAGATGAACCTGCGACTGCAGTACAGGGGAATATTACTTTGCCTGATCCGGTGATTCCAGTACCAAGAAGATCAACTAGGAACAAACGACAGCCTAATTGGATGACATCAGGCGAGTTTGTGTGTTCACAGCAATCTGTTGGAGCGGAACCGGAATGGAAGGTGAAAGCTATGTTCCTGATGGATATAACATCTTCAGAATCCTTCAGAAATATGTCAGCACCAGCTCAACAGGCATTGTTAAATATTTTAACAATTTGAGTATGTGTATTTTTGTTTAACGTTGTTCACACAATGTATCCATGTATTGATGTTTTATGTGTGTGGAAATAGAAACCCTATGGAAGATGAGGACATCTTTCATTTGAGCGGGGAACACCTGATGAAATTGAGGAGTAGACAGAAATTTTTTCTCAGTTGAAGATTTTACATGTATTTGATATGTTTATGGCCTTTTGTTGTATTAATTTTATGTTTTATTCACAGTCTGTCCTGAGTATGCAGATGAGGACATCTTCCATCTAGTGAGGGGAGAATGTAGTAGTGTCATTATTTGACAATATTGTTTTAATATGTTTTGTATTTTAACTATACGCGTTCGTATGTAACGGAAGTCAGCTTTCCGCGAAGTTTCATACTTTACGCATTGCGGCAATAACTTTAGCGCGCGCGGGAAAATAGCACGTGAGATTGAGAGTAAGATAATGAGCGGATGTGATGTAATGTGTTGTAAACCTGTTTGTCCGGTACGTATTGTCTATATATGGTATATGCGAGTGTTGAATGTTGGGTAGTTTACCTGGTGTGTTGGTCACTTTTGAATAGAGCGGTCAGAGAGACAACATCATACTCATTATTGACATCTAATAGCCAGCCTAGAATCTAAAAGAGTTAAACGTAAGTACATTTGTAAAAAAATATAAACGTAATTTAATATAGTATCTTTTGAATAATATATTTGATTAAAGGTAATATTTTTTTATTAAAAGTAAAGTTTGATATCTTGGAAATTCTGTTAATTGAAATATCGGGCGTGGTCGTAGTAGGCGAGTGATTTCAATGAAGCATAGTTTTAATGTGTGCATTATTTTATTTATATAGTATACGTATACGCTGAACGAGTACAGAGGACTCGGCGGACATAGTCCGGGAAAACCCTCTTCATACTGAAGAGGTGGGTATTTTTAAATAATTGTGATATCTGTAAATGATTATGTAAACGCTGTTATTTCTATATCATATATAGATTGAACAAAACGGTTATAATGTATATACTCGTCAATCATAGTAAATGTAACTGACTACGGTCAGGGAGATACTTTGTCTCGTCGTATGATTGTCTAGATATATCATTATGTATGTGTTTATTGTAATATATTGTAATATGATGTATTTCATGTTACAGGGTTTTTTATAAAGTATAATAAATGACTACGTACACGAACCCAGGAGTTGTGTTATGATCAAGCCCAACATAAGTTGGTGTGCTGTGCACACTTTAAGATGTGCACAGCTAAATGCCCCGACATGATAGACTCATGTGCCAACCTCATCACCATCTCTCGGTACTTTTCTGGAACGATCAGTTGTCTGAAAGTCATGCCATTCCTCACTTTCGGGCTTTGGAACTTCCGATACATCACACCCTTCTGATAAAAGATAGTTGATGATCCTCCATCGTCCCGCTCATAGGTCTGTTCTGCAGACGCCAATTTTCTGAATTTCTCCAATGAAGGATCTGTCTGCTGTCCTTCTTTCAAATCTTCTACACTGCCTAACTCTTTCGTCAAATCCGGTACTTTCAATGGTCTGCATGCAACCCCTTTCTTCTTAATCTGTGCGCGTGTCTCTACCGCCTGAACAATAGATTCCTTCATCTTCCAGTCCTTGTCTGGGTTGTCAGGAGGTAATGCACCAAGAATGTTTCCTATAATCAAGTCGTACAGTGGCGTTTCCAGTGCCCATGCTTCAGTTCTTCCTCTGAAATAAGGCGAATCCACTTCAATTGTAGCTATAGGTGTTTCTAATCGCGATCCATCGGCGAATGTGCACACTTGAGATCTACCTGTGAAACTATCCTTGTCGACGAGACATTTCCTCACAACCACACCGCTACATCCTGTATCTCGAAGTACAGTAACACAATAACTGCCAACACAGCCTTCCACAACTGGCATTGTCGTAGGTAGAGAGCTTTTTACATCACAAGAAACACTTAGAGTTGCAGAATCATTCTTCTTGTGTTGTTTCCCGTATTTCTTCTTAGATACCCTCTTAAGATCACCTTCCTTCTCTTTACCATGTTGTTCTTCAACCATACTTGCCACTTTGTGTCCAGACCCATTCTTCTTGGCACGGCACTCATATGACAAATGACCAGGTTTCCCGCAGTTATAACACTTCCTATCTTTTGACGAAGGCTTGGAAGTAGACGCATCAGCAGGGCTAGAACTCTGAACCTTACTTGAACCTGACTTCTGACCTCTGGATATAACCTGGTTTGCCTTTGTTCCCCTTGCTTCCACATACTTGTCTGCTAATCTGGCCATCTCTGTAATTGAAGACGGTGTTCTTTCTTTTAGAAAAAGGGTAATATCCTGACCACAGCAGTGAATGAACTTGTCCCTCAACATAAGATCTCTCAGCTTATCGTAGGTTTTCTCTGTCTTACTCAGTTCAATCCATCGCTCGGCATAACTTTGCAAGCGTGTAGCAAATTGCGAGAACGTCTCTCCACCTTCCGGTCTTGCTGTTCGGAAAGATTTCCTGAAACCTTCCTCCGTCATCTCAAATCTAAAAAGAAGCGCTTTCTTCAATTCATCAAAGTCTAGGGCTTTTTCCACAGGTAGTCGCGAAAACACATCTAATGCTTTACCTTTCAACAGCGCACTGAGGTTTGCTCCCCACTGGTCTCGTTCCCATTTCTGTGCCTCGGCATATCGTTCAAACCTCTGAAGGTATGCATCCATGTTATCGCGAGTGTCATCAAATGCTGGTAACTTTGGTCCCCGTTTAATCATCGAATCTCTTCGTGCAGTAGAACTAGAATTCTCTTCTCCACCTCCAGCTTGTAGTAGTTCCATCTTCATCTTGTGCTCCAGCTCCATTCGTACCTCCGCTCTTGCTTCCCGCTCAGCTTCTATCTTAGCCTGTTCTAATACCAGATTCTTCTTCTCCATCTCCAATCTGAATTCTCTATCCTTCTCTCGTTCATCTCTGGCATGCGCTTGCTGCTCGCTTACGAATTTCTGCAAAGCCTCGCCTTCATAATTCATATCCTTTCCAAGAGCAATAAGATCCTGAAGTGAAGACATGTTGGTATCCACAGATGCAGCAACAACACAAAGAAGGACTACTGACGACAAAATACAAGCAAACAACATGTAAACTATACTTACCAACAAAAGAACACCTGCTTGTCTCTTCCTGTCCTTTCCCTGATACTTACCCAGAAGTTGCATCCACAGCGGCCTTCATCATGTAGATAAATAGTGAGGTTGAAAAAGATGGGAAAAGTAAAGATAAGAAAATAACAGTGTACAGAATTGCCCAACTCGAGAATAAATATCTCGCACTATACCTAACATACAACGGTAACAAAAATACAAATTCAAATTCCGAATAACAACACGTACGTCATCCCACCGCTGCCACCAATTTTGTAACGTAGGATGAGCGTTGAGTAGTTATACGGAAAATGAAAACAAGATTTAAGTACAATTTACAATTTATTTACAATATACACAAATCACACTCACAAACATACTCGGTTTCACACAATATCAATTCTACACTAAGAGTCTTTTAAGCAACATGAGTAGGTGACAGTGTTGCGATAACGTCCATATCTCTCCTCTTCATCAACAATGACAAGCAAATGATGGTCAGATAGGACTGACTAATGTCCACAAAGGACATCAAGTTCCACACAGGATATCAAGTTCCACACAGGATTATAATGACAAGCTTCACACATGATCATAGTTACACGTTCCACACAGGACACCAATTACCATTCAGGACAATGAAATCCACCTAGGATTCCATATTGGTGTAATACGCAATAGTCACCATCTACTGGTAACGAAGAAGTATCCGATGAAGCCTCCGACAAGTCAGAGCTTTGTCGGCTGATGGCCACGGTAGTTCTTCTTTCCTCAAGTCACCATAGACATGCTCTTGACCTGTTTCCTATTGTAGGCTGACCTTGCCTGCTGTCGGTCCGGTTGCCGGAACTCACAGGCCCCGATAGAGATCGTCGGTGCTTGTAACCGTCACATGAAGCTTAAAAAATAATAACAAGAACAACTAAGTAAAACTCTCATACATTTCACATACGACATCAAATAATTATTGATAAGAACTCATCTAAGTTTAAGACCAATCAATTTACACAAGAATTTGATTAAATTCAACAAAATATCATGACAATTTTAGATAGAAAGCAATAACCTAAACCATGCTATCGTGCGGGTTCAGAATACAACAAATAACATTATTTATATAACATTTTAAAGTTAGATTTGGCCACTCATGGCTTCCATACTTTTTCATACACGCATACGCACTCACCGGAACACACTTTACTATAAACATAACATATTTATGCGTTCTAATACATGGACTTACAAATAAACATGCATTCATATTGATATATGTAATCAACAATATTGATATTTACAGATGCTGCCTCTCACCCTACATTATACACAATGAAACGCATGACTGAACCGCACGAGCAAACGATTGTTTACATAGATATTTATCCACAAATGGGCTACAAAAACAGACAAAGAAATGTATATATAGTGAAGAAATACTCACCACAGTCTGTTATCTGTGCCTGCTCATGTTTATACTGCGCTTGCAGTAGAATGGGCTTAATAACTAGCGAAATTTCTGTCGCCTCAAAATGTCCCGCTTGGACTTACCCATTTCCGGTCACTCTCCCCAAAACTAGGGTCATTCATAAGGAACAACGACCATACATGACACAACCATACATGAAAACAAATACAAACATTTATACGAACGTGACATCCAGACACCATCAATAATTGAAAGAAAAGCCCAATTTCATTTTCTCTAGTTTGTACTGAACAAATGTAGCATGAGTAATCTTTTTGGATCCTTAATAAAATCCTGTTACCAATTTCGACACATAATTCTATATCACATGTAGAATGTATATGTCACTGGGTGAAAGTAAACTAACCTCTCTAATACTTGATTGGATTATAATTGCTGAAACGGTGATAATGAATTAAAACACATCGTTCGATGTGGCATACACCACGAGTTGATGATATCATAATTGATGTTCTGTCTGTGTTATAAAAGTATATTATACCAATCTACAAAGTGTTGTTGACTGAGAGATCTATTTTTGCAAAAATCGAATCAAATTTAATAGATAAAATGTATACAACTAATTAAACAAAATTCGTTTTCGTCTAACAGGTACATGTCACAAGTACCTGCTGATACGTTAAAGTTATGTTTGAACCTGAGTTAAGGTGTTTAAAATAATTTTACATGTTTCGGGAAAAAATGGTAAAAATGATCTTTTTGGTCCAATCTCTTTTCAGACCACCTCCTCTCAAATTGTCTTAGTTACTTCAAAATCACAAACATCGCCGGTAGCATGCTGCTTTTTTTGTCCCTATATATAACAAGAAATGTGTTGAAAACGTCTATAGTACATGTACAACTATCTTGAACGTTCGTATTGTCCTTTAATTTGAACAGTTGGCATTAATAGACGGTCTAAATAAATATGCTTGATACAGTACTTGTATTCCTTGACAAACAATTGTAATTATTCTATTACTCAACAACACATCGATCATAAGTGCGTCGTTTTAAGTTGTTCACGTGACCACTCATTAAAGTAGCGTCGTCGATACCGTGAACGATGTGACCCAAGATATGTTAGGTCTGGGTTACCCGGAACATCATCGGTCGATATCGGTAAACAAAGATTTCCAGGTCTGTCATTGGTACAAGTATAACAACAACTTGCATAAGGCTGGATCTTTATCAACATCATCAGAACACAAATTCTTAGATACGGTGTCACACTAGCTGCCAATGTGCGTTTATAAATCTGGTAAATTATCTGGCTGTGATACACGTACGTTTTGCATTGGATTTGACGCACTCGTTACCGTGAATTTAACTTCAGGCTTCATTTTGGCAAAAGGGCAAATGGTTTGGCTGCATACTCTGGCGCAGTTGATGTAATTGCTTAGCTCCATTGATATATATGATTATTCCCGACCATTGTCAAAAATCATTTTCAGTTTACAGTTTAAATTCTAGCGGTTTACAAAACCGTTCACAAATTTAATTTAGGAATTCCCGTTGTTTCCTTCAGGACGAATGTTTGTAAGGCTACTATTGCTATTTGGGCTGGTCAGGAATATAGACGCCTATTGTAACTTTATCCTGAATGGGAGCGTACTTCTTCCTGGATACCAAATATCCAGTGGAGTGTTTCAGACTTTGACCATCGGAGGCCCAGTAGCCTGTCAGTTAGCCTGTCTACACAGAACGAAATGTGTCAGCTTAAGTTACAACTGGAAAACCCTGAAGTGTTCCCTTGGGAAGTACAGGGACAGCAAAGTGTCGACCGGAAATAGAAATGATATCTACATGGATATCGACTGGAACAGTACACTTCCGGTAAGTTATTGAACGTTGTAATGTATATGATGAAGGTATTATCTATTAATATGATTTGATTCTCTTCAAATAATCAAATTATGATTAAGCAATTCGATATTTTTGCATTCTCAACCGATAAAGAAGACATTCAAAGCATTACATTTACTCTAGCCATACTTTCCTATGGTCCGACACCATTCATACAAGGATTATACCTTATTTTGACTGTTGTATATGGTAGTTTACCCGCAGTTGTTAAAAAATATACACCATGAACCGAGAATGTAAATATTCGTATACAACACATAATCAATATATCGATGATATCACATGACAAAAACTACATGGTTAGGGGAACTTTGATTACACTTTAACGCAAGTGGTCAAGTTTCTTGTTGTATAAAAACTGGTTACGCCAATCTATTTTTTGTTTTTGTCAATGCTGACTAAATAGCAAAAAAATAGTCGTGTACAATTAGAATAAGCAATTAGAACAAAACCATTCAAAACTAGTTGCAATATATAAGTAACTTCCCCCCGCCCGGGCCCAATACCAGGGCTTTGTCCTCGAACCATAAATAAGTATAACATATTATATACGTGTCAAATACAGTGTAGTAGTTATATATTTTAGTTTCAGTATAAATCTTGATTTTTCAAAATACAAGGTTTCGTTCTGGGTCACCGTAAACCGTTCATCATGATTAAATATTAGATGAAAATGGCTCACACGGACCCTTCAGCTTTGCCATGTCATATTCAAGGGGTGTAGAGAGTGTAGGTGACCGTAACCCCAGGATATGGAGGAAGTCCGATTCTTATACTGACAGTCCCTAAGTTTTTATTTAGAAGTCCTCTACTGAATTTTACTATTAGTTTATCTTTCCCTTAATTAGGATCAGACTTCCGAGTAATAAAAATTGTTTGGTTTTTTTTTCGAAATAAGTTCATGTGTGTCAATACGATTCTGAAGACGGGACTAGTCTTTCATATTCTAAAACATCAACAGATACTTTTTGTACAACTGTCAGGTACATCCGCGTGAAGCGAAGTGGTACTTCACATTATAAACTGTAACAAGATTCCTCATAAGCACAAACTAATTTTGATGCATAAAATGATAAATCAATTGACCCCTGGTTATTTGTTAAAAGGCCCAATATACGTAACTTTCGGCAAAAGTTCAGAATCACGAAAATTTCCCTGAAGTTACGTATATTGGGCCTTTAATATCAATGAATCATTTATTAATCAACAACAATCCATATATTTTTCAATATCCCATTGTCAAAAACTAAGAACGAGGCTTTAACGGTCATCTCCGATGGGTTAACAGTGCTCAAACGGGTGTATTCTGAGAGAAAGCTGTGTTCACGTGACAACCCGTGAATGTTTCGCGACACGCCATGACGGCATAGCAGGTTTTATGAACGATCAAAATCTCACTGACACTGTGTTGTGGAAATCCACTGTATTCTAGAAATTCATTTCATTTAGAAAAATGTGTGGATTTTATATTTCAAAATTGTCTAAATCTGTTTATCTGTCCGTTTGTATGAACAAGCTTGCGTAGGGGAGATAATAGTTACAGTAACAGACAAACGTACACCCTACGTCCGCAGGGTGCAACAGGGGAGATAACACTGAAGGACATACTTTAAGACAAAATATTAATTAATTTTAAACTTGAATAATTTAAACCGACATTTCAGAATCAGCAATTCAACAGAATAGTGAAGTTAGTTGATTCTAAAATTAACTTGATATGTAGCATCATTTGCAGTTTTTAATTAAATATATTTTACTTATTTGATAAAAGGCAATATATATGCAAATGAGTTTATACCAAGGTTTTCGATATCCACAATATCCTTATAAGAAGTGTCTTAAAGGGTGGATGGTGGGGTAGAACAACAGGGTAAAGCGAAACAGCCATTTATTTGGATTGAATAGCAGGGACCCTGAGATGTCCCCCAACACTCGCCTAGGAAGAGGCAATCGGACACCGGCCGTGGCGGTCCCCAACCCCCCCCCCCCCCCCCCCTACTAAAATAGTACATTTTGTAAAATTGCGGCTATTTTGAATTTTTTAAATATAAATTGAACTGTTTGGAATAAACCCCCATCACAAGAGCCTCTCCCCGTCACCCCAGCATCTCCCCGTCACCCCAGCATCTCTCCGTCACCCCAGCATCTCCCCGTCATCCCATGCAGCATCTCGCCGTCACCCCAGCATCTCCCCGTCACCCCAGCATCTCCCCGTCACCCCAGCATCTCCCTGTCATCCCAGCATCTCCCCGTCATCCCATTCTCTCCCAATCACCAAAACATCTCCCCGTCACCCCATCTTCTCTTCGTCATCCCAGCATCTCTGCGTTACCCCAGCATCTCCCCGTCATCCCAGCATCTCCCCGTCATCCAAACATTTCCCCGTCAACCCAGCATCTTTCCGTCATCCCAGCTTCTCTCCATCACCCCAGCATCTTTCCGTCACCCAAGTATCTCCCTGTCAACCCAGTATCTCCCCGTCACCCCAGCATCTCCCCGTCACCCCAGCATCTCCCTGTCATCCCAGCTTCTCTCCGTCACCCCAGCATCTCTCCGTCACCCCAGTATCTCCCTGTCACCCAAGCATCTCCCCGTCACCCCAGTATCTCCCCGTCACCCCAGCATCTCTCCGTCACCCCAGCATCTCCCCGTCACCCCAGCATCTCCCTGTCATCCCAGCTTCTCTCCGTCACCCCAGCATCTCCCCGTCACCCCAGCATCTCCCTGTCACCCAAGCATCTCCCTGTCACCCCAGCATCTCCCCGTCACCCCAGCCTCTTCCTTTCACCATAGCATCTCCCTGTCACCCCAGTATCTCTCCGTCATCCCAGCTTCTCTCCGTCACCCAAGTATCTCCCTGTCATCCCAGCTTCTCTCCGTCACCCCAGCATCTCCCCGTCACCCCAGCATCTCCCTGTCATCCCAGCTTCTCTCCGTCACCCCAGCATCTCTCCGTCACCCCAGTATCTCCCTGTCACCCAAGCATCTCCCTGTCACCCCAGCATCTCCCTGTCACCCCAGTATCTCCCTGTCAACCCAGTATCTTCCCGTCACCCCATTCTCTCACAATCACCCAAACATTTCCCCGTCAACCCAGCATCTTTCCGTCATCCCAGCATCTCGCCGTCCCCCCAGCATCTCCCCGTCACCCCATTCTCTCCCAATCACCCAAACATTTCCCCGTCACCCCAGCATCTTTTCGTCATCCCAGCTTCTCTCCGTCACCCCAGCATCTACCCGTCACCCCAGCATCTCCCTGTCACCCCAGTATCTCGCCGTCACCCCATTCTCTCCCAATCACCCAAACATTTCCCCGTCACCCCAGCATCTTTCCGTCACCCCAGCTTCTCTCCGTCACCCCAGCATCTCCCTGTCACCCCAGCATCTCCCCGTCACCCCAGCATCTCTCCGTCACCCCAGCTTCTCTCCGTCACCCCAGCATCTCCCTGTCACCCCAGCATCTCCCCGTCACCCCAGCATCTCCCCGTCACCCCAGCATCTCCCCGTCACCCCAGCATCTCCCTGTCACCCCAGCACCTCCCCGTCACCCCAGCATCTCCCTGTCACCCCAGCATCTCCCCGTCACCCCAGCATCTCCCCGTCACCCCAGCCTCTCCCCGTCACCCCAGCACCTCCCCGTCACCCCAGCACCTCTCCGTCATCCCATTCTCTCCCAATCACCCAAACATTTCCCCGTCAACCCAGCACCTCTCCGTCGCCCCAGCATCTCCCTGTCACCCAAGCTTCTCCCCGTCACCCCAGCATCTCTCCGTCACCCCAGCATCTCCCCGTCACCCCAGCATCTCTCCGTCACCCCAGCTTCTCTTCGTCAACCCAGCATCTTTCCGTCACCTTAGCTTCTCTCCGTCACCCCAGCATCTCCCTGTCACCCCAGCATCTCCCCGTCACCCCAGCATCTCCCTGTCACCCCAGCATCTCCCTGTCACCCCAGCACCTCTCCGTCACCCCAGCATCTCCCTGTCACCCCAGCACCTCTCCGTCACCCCAGCATCTCCCCGTCACCCCAGCATCTCCCTGTCACCCCAGCATATCCCTGTCACCCCAGCACCTCTCCGTCACCCCAGCATCTCCCTGTCACCCCAGCACCTCCCCGTCACCCCAGCATCTCCCTGTCACCCCAGCACCTCTCCGTCACCCCAGCATCTCCCCGTCACCCCAGCCTCTCCCCGTCATCCCATTCTCTCCCAATCACCCAAACATCTCCCCGTCACCCAAACATCTCCCCGTCACCCCAGCATCTCTCCGTCATCCAAGCTTCTCTCCGTCTACCCAGCTTCTCTTCGTCACCCCATCTTCTCCCCGTCACCCCAGCATCTCCCCGTCACCCCAGCATCTCCCCATCACCCAAGCATCTCCCCGTCACCCCAGCATCTCTCCGTCACCCAAACATCTCCCCGTCACCCCAGCATCTCTCCGTCATCCAAGCTTCTCTCCGTCTACCCAGCTTCTCTCCGTCACCCCATCTTCTCCCCGTCACCCCAGCATCTCCCCGTCACCCCAGCATCTCCCCATCACCCAAGCATCTCCCCGTCACCCCAGCATCTCTCCGTCACCCCAGCATCTCCCCATCACCCCATCTTCTCCCCGTCACCCCAGCATCTCCCCGTCACCCCAGCATCTCCCCATCACCCAAGCATCTCCCCGTCACCCCAGCATCTCTCCGTCACCCCAGCATCTCCCCGTCAACCCCAGCATCTCCCCGTCACCCCAGCATCTCCCTGTCACCCAAGCATCTCTCCGTCACCCCAGCCTCTCCCCGTCACCCCAGTATCTCTCCGTCACCCCAGCATCTCTCCGTCACCCCATCTTCTCTCCGTCATCCCAGCATCTCCCCGCCACCCCAGTATCTCTCCGTCACTCCAGCATCTCTCCGTCACCCCAGCATCTCCCCGTCAACCCCAGCATCTCCCCGTCACCCCAGCATCTCCCTGTCACCCAAGCATCTCTCCGTCACCCCAGCCTCTCCCCGTCACCCCAGTATCTCTCCGTCACCCCAGCATCTCTCCGTCACCCCATCTTCTCTCCGTCATCCCAGCATCTCCCCGCCACCCCAGCATCTCTCCGTCACCCCAGCATCTCTCCGTCACCCCAGCATCTCCCCGTCACCCCAGCATCTCCCCGTCACCCCAGCATCTCCCTGTCACCCAAGCATCTCCCTGTCACCCCAGTATCTCTCCGTCACCCAAGCTTCTCTCCGTCACCCCAGCATCTCCCCGTCACCCCAGCTTCTCTGTGTCACCCCAGCATCTCTCCGTCACCCCAGCCTCTCCCCGTCACACCAGTATCTCTCCGTCACCCCAGCATCTCTCCGTCACCCCAACATCTCTCCGTCACCCCAGCTTCTCTCTGTCACCCCAGTATCTCCCCGTCACCCCAGTATCTCCCCGTCACCCCAACATCTCGCTGTCACCCCAGCATCTCTCCGTCACCCCAGCATCTCCCCGTCACCCAAGTATCTCCCCGTCAACCCAGTATCTCCCCGTCACCCCAGCATTTCCCCGTCACCCCAGCATCTCCCCGTCACCCCAGCATCTCCCCGTCACCCCAGCATCTCTCCGTCACCCCAGCATCTCCCCGTCATCCCGGTATCTCCCCGTCACCCCAGTTTCTCCCCGTCACCCCAGCATCTCCCCGTCACCCCAGCATCTCCCCGTCACCCCAGTATCTCCCCGTCACTCCAGCATCTCCCCGTCACCCCAGCATCTCTCCGTCACCCCAGCACCTCTCCGTCACCCCAGCATCTCCCCGTCACCCCAGCCTCTCCATGTTACCCAAGCTTCTCCCCGTCACCCCAGCATCTCCCCGTCACCCCAGCCTCTCCATGTTACCCAAGCTTCTCCCTATCACTCCAGCCCCTCTCCGTCACTCATAACACCCCGCCGTCATTCCAGCCTCTCCCCGTCACACCAACAATTGGCGCCACTCCAACCTCTGCATGCCATTTCAGTGTTGGCTCGAACCCGCAACCCTTGGCTTTTGGACATGTTGTTTTTTTATTTTGTAAACTATATTCCGTGTTGGGATGCATGTCAGATATCTAGATTGTTATCATATCTCTTCCAGGAAAGCCTGGGACCTTGTCGATTTAGACCATGCTTATTGACGGAACTGTGTGTTCCATTGAGGAGTGGACACCAAGCTTGTGTCACAGAAGGTAAACAGTGTTTTTGAAAACGTACAATGTACAAGTTCTACTTTCTAATTTTCATTATAAACTATTACAGTCTTTGAATTGAAAGAGTTCTTAAGTATATAAGGGGTAAATGGGTAAAGGATCTTTGTACATTTGCCAAATATCGTTGAAAAATTTATGATCATTTCTTTAGAAAATCCTTTCCGAAAACTGTACATATACATGCATATATGATCTCACACGAGTTCAATTTAATGAAACACAAAGCCACAGCTTTAATTAGCATGTTGCAAGTTCACGTGATATGTTTTATGTGAAATTCACATGAACTTATTTTCACTTAAAAATAAATCGCTGGGTATGTAATACAGGGAATGTCTAGAGTTCCGCCAGCTGTCTATATAGATCTGTAATTATATCGGCACTTCGTAAACTGCCTGTTAACGTAAATATTTATTGATAAGTAAAAAGGAGTTTTTCTATTTTGAACGATTTTAATTTATTTATTATATTTTCCAGTTATAAACTCACCTAGCCCAAAGGGCTAAGTGAGCTTAGGCCGTGGCGCGGCGTCCGTCGCCCGTCCTTCCGTTCGGCGTCAACTTTTCCATTTAAACGAATTCTTCATTAATAACCAAAAGCCATAGAAGTATGATAATTGGCTACGAGTTCATCGGATGAAGGCTGACACGATTTGCAAAAATAAATTACCTTGACCAGTATTGAAGTTTATAGGAATCCAATCTGTTGAGATAATCTAACGACTTTTTCTGATAAACCAAAAATGCCTAGAGATTGATATTTGGTTGAAAAGTTCCTTGGTGTAGGCCCGACGAAGTGTGTAAAAGAAATTACCTTAATCCATGTTCAAGGTCACAGAGGTTAAATCTATCAAAACCTTCTAATGGCGTCTTCTGATAAACCAAAAGGCCTAGAAGCGTGATATTTGGCTAAAAGGTTCATTGGATGCATCACGACAAAGTTGCGAAAAGAAATGACCTTAACCCATGTTCAAGGTCACAGGGATTGAATCTGTCAAACCCTCTTATGGCTTATTTTGATAAACCAAAAAGCCTAGAGGTATGATATTTAGCAGAAACGTTCCTTGGATAACGCCCAAAAAAAGTGTGCAAAAGATAAATGACCTTGACCAATATTGAAGGTCACAGTGGTCAAATCTGTAAAAACATTCTAACGGCTTTTTCTGAAATACAGCCAAGGCCTAAAGATCTGTTATTAGGCTTGAAGCTTTTTTGGAAGAAGCTGAGCATTTTTTTCAGTAAAATCTACCTGGATATATACCTCCAATGGTGCAAGCGTAAAAGGTGATGTGTTCTTTAGAGAAACTTAATCATTAACTATCAAATCTAAAGGTTTTACACCACCTTACACCTATACAAATGTGAGATTAATACAAGGCGAGCGATACAGGCCCACTGGATCTCTTGAACTTAATCTGTTACTAAAACTTACTTTTGAGAACTCACTGCCTATTACAACACTACCTATTTTTGATAATTTCAAGATTTCGTTACAAAGACATTATGTATACTTTCATCATCTTTTTGAAAACATTTATTTTCTGATTTTTGAAGGTAGATCTCATTGAATTTAGATATTCCCTCTTTGTAAGCGACTTAAAAACAATCTGTCTGAAAATTACAAAAAAAAAAAAAAATACACGTAATATTCCTGCTGTTTAAATCAAACATTGTGCTTAATCTAGGAAAATGTGTGTACATGTAAAAATGTATATGTAGAAAATTGTCACAATTCATACGGATTTGGAACTCTATTCTTCCTTTTAGATATTTGTATGGAATGACATTTGTGCTAAAGAAACTATCTAAATGTTTCAATGTTTATTGATAATATTTGTTTTAGTTCGCGTATGTTCATTTAAAAAATACAAGAGAATAGACTGGTGAATATACAATTTTACCATTTTTTATCTCAATCGGTAAAGTGTAAAAAGGGGTCTTTTGATCAGAAATTAATGAGAATTTATGTTCATTAGTATCGTTACTTGTTGCGATCGAAAATGATGCATCAGTTCTCACTTTGAAAACGTGACATTTACTTGGATTTTACCCTCAATTTGCATAGCAATGTCTTCAGTGAAACCTCTCGTCCTTTTGCAAGGGTCTCTATCTGCATGTTTGCTTTGATAATATGTTGCCCATAGCTTTTTTAATTATATTTCAGATTATGATTTGTTGATAGTCTGTTATTCTCTGATATTTTCTTTTCTGTTGCGTGATCTTTAGTGAAGTCGGTTGACCTAACAGTGTTAATAGACCTCAGCTACGACACCAGCCCATCCGGGTTCCAGAACATCATCGCCAGTGTTAAGCTTGTCCTGGGTCACCTTTCTGACGTCAGACTGGCTGTGGCGTATTTCGGTGACCTAAACCCGGAAGTGAAGTTCAAGCTTGACCAGTACCTCGACAAAGAAGGTCAGATAAACGCTTTACAGAACTTGAGCCACAATCATAAATATGGGAATCGTCTCGCCGAAGGTATACAGGCAGTCCATACCTTGGTATACAGTGGATCCGAGGGGGATCGCCCTGGGGTACAAGACATCCTCCTCATTATGGTTCACGCCGATGATGTCATAACGCATAACTTGGAAGATTCTGCCACTGCAGCTAAAAACGACGGAATCCGTATCATCGCCGTAGGTTTGAACACGAGGTGGGATCACGGAAAAGATATCCTAAACATGATTGTGTCGGAACCATCGCAGGACAACCAATTAATAGCAGCAACATACGAGGACGTCCTGGATATGGATCAAGAAATTGCAGATACTATCCAACGCAGTATTCTGTGACGTTCTCAACTTCTAACCAAAACCGGAATGTCGGTAAACATATATAAAAGTTCTCATTTTCTAACAAAAACTGGATTTACAATATAAATTTCGAGAAAAGTTTTTTTCATTTCTACTTTTTTTTAAATGGAACATATATATGCCAAGACACACATACAGTGTACATTATACATTAAAAGGAAGCAAATTTATATTAGTTGTAGTTCGTCCAGTATTGGTCAATTTTATTTCCTTCTTTTTTTAATTGGACATTTACATCGGAAGAAAAGCATCAATGATGAAATGAATTATTCACTCGTTGCCATTTGGATTTCATCCAAAATAAGCAGGTACATGTAGTTGCATTTACCTTTCGTTATTTAAGCCACAAAAAATGTTTGTCATTAATGAACAAAAATCGTACGTGTAAAATAAGAAAGCTGTTACCTTTTGTTTGCGAGGGTATTGGGATGATGATCGCTGTCATATTTACTAGGAACACTGACTCGTGACAGTTGATTAACCTTGGACAATAATGAAACATGCGAAAAGATTGAAAACGTGATTTTTTAATATTATTTATTTACGATGATAGTATACTTTGTACCAGGCGCGATAACTCCAACACATCTCTGGAACATGAAAAATATAGATATGCAACATTAAAAATAGAAAGCAAGGAGAACCGATATCATTTGATAAAACTTATTCATGATTCACTTAATTCAAGTAGTTTTTGTGCAATTTGATGATATGTTGTATTATTCTGTATAGAGGTTGGATTCCCTAACATCGACACATGTTTGTTAGGCTGGATTCCCTAGCAACGACACATGTTTGTTAGGCTGGATTCCCTAGCAACGACACATGTTTGTTAGGCTGGATTCCCTAGCAACGACACATGTTTGTTAGGCTGGATTTCCTAGCAACGACACATGTTTGTTAGACTGGATTCCCTAGCAACGACACATGTTTGTTAGGCTGGATTCCCTAGCAACGACACATGTTTGTTAGGCTGGATTCCCTAGCAACGACACATGTTTGTTAGGCTGGATTCCCTAGCATGTGTCAAATGTCCTGTAATTAAACAATAAACCATCTTTTGGGCGGGGTAATTAATCCCTGATATGGTTTTTTAAAAAAACAAAACTCCCATTTTTTACTGTAATTACCTCCTACTAGTACCTAACTGCTTTTGTATTTAATGAGACAAATGTTCCTGAACCTATCAAACATGTGTCGTTGCTAAGGAATCCAACTAATCAAAAATGTGTCGTTGTTAGGGAATCCAGCCTATAAAACATGTGTCGTTGTTAGGGAATCAAACCTATCAAACATGTGTCGTTGCTAGGGAATCCAGTCTAACAAACATGTGTCGTTGCTAGGGAATCCAGCCTAACAAACATGTGTCGTTGCTAGGGAATCAAACCTATCAAACATGTGTCGTTGCTAGGGAATCCAGTCTAACAAACATGTGTCGTTGCTAGGGAATCCAGCCTAACAAACATGTGTCGTTGCTAGGGAATCCAGCCTAACAAACATGTGTCGTTGCTAGGGAATCCAGCCTAACAAACATGTGTCGTTGCTAGGGAATCCAGCCTAACAAACATGTGTCGTTGCTAGGGAATCAAACCTATCAAACATGTGTCGTTGCTAGGGAATCCAGTCTAACAAACATGTGTCGTTGCTAGGGAATCCAGCCTAACAAACATGTGTCGTTGCTAGGGAATCCAGCCTAACAAACATGTGTCGTTGCTAGGGAATCCAGCCTAACAAACATGTGTCGTTGTTAGGGAATCCAGCCTATAAAACATGTGTCGTTGCTAGGGAATCAAACCTATTAAACATGTGTCGTTGCTAGGGAATCCAGTCTAACAAACATGTGTCGTTGCTAGGGAATCCAGCCTAACAAACATGTGTCGTTGCTAGGGAATCAAACCTATCAAACATGTGTCGTTGCTAGGGAATCCAGTCTAACAAACATGTGTCGTTGCTAGGGAATCCAGCCTAACAAACATGTGTCGTTGCTAGGGAATCCAGCCTAACAAACATGTGTCGTTGCTAGGGAATCCAGCCTAACAAACATGTGTCGTTGCTAGGGAATCCAGCCTAACAAACATGTGTCGATGTTAGGGAATCCAACCTCTATACAGAATAATACAACATATCATCAAATTGCACAAAAACTACTTGAATTAAGTGAATCATGAATAAGTTTTATCAAATGATATCGGTTCCCCTTGCTTTCTATTTTTAATGTTGCATATCTATATTTTTCATGTTCCAGAGATGTGTTGGAGTTATCGCGCCTGGTACACAATACATCGATATAGATACAGTGTACTAAGATTGGCTGACAAAACATAAAAATTATTATACATATGTATAAAAAGAAATCGATTCAACATTTTGGTCCTGATAGAGATTGGTTATTGGAAAAAGGTTTTCCTGAACAAAGATTCTCGTCCACAGAAGGTCGGAAGGCCATGTGGGGACGTCAAACTCTCAAAATCAAATCAAACAAAGATTGAGTACTCTAAACGGTTTTTTTATAATAAAGATGGAAAACTCTTCTATGTATATGCAGTCTTAGTTTGTGTTGGAACAAAGATAGGCGTCAATTCACTGAAAGTTGATTTCAAAACAGTACTCAGTATTAGCTCAATTTTCCTATCCGATTTTTAAAAACATTTCTTTATTCTTGACATTTTCAGTTTCTGTTTTATTATTATTATTCATTAGATAAGTCAATATATGAGTATGTTTGTCATTTAGCACATATATAGACATATTATACAAATAGATATAATTTGATAATATAGTGTTTGAATGATGATGGGGCTCTGCACTGAGCCACAAGGCCTGGTTTATAGACGAAACTGTATAAGAGTTAGCTCCCTTCAGCCACCATCTGCTCATTAAACCGTAACTTGTTTTTTCAAAGGCATTGAAGTCGGGCTGGTTAGCACCTTAATAAAAACTCTAGAAATCCAAGATGATTTCATGGAGCTGATTTACGTTAATCTATGATGTTGGAACGGACATGTGAGAAATATAAATGAATTACATTTGTAAAATAAAATAATTATAATTATTATTAATTCGTTAAGTGGTTTTAGTTTTTGTCAGATGGGGATACTTTCAAAATATTGATAACAATGATCATTGACCATGTTTGGTAGGGAGACTAACGTATTGATGACGTCAGTCAGCGTTATCCAGGAAGATTTTTGTGGAAAATGACCTCAACAACGAGTACTTCCGGTAGAGGCGTTTGTCCATGAGATTGACGACGTAAAATGTTTGTGCATAATACAATTAGTAAATCACTCAGACATTTCATGCACAGTCAAAGTGTACTCCGATATTTAATGATTTTCTGGTTGATGCAGTATATATGCCAATATCGGTGTTTGGAACCGTATACCAGAAAGATTTACAGTGTATCTTTTACAGCTATTTGGTCCTCTAGGACTCATCGAAGATGCTAGGGGCCAATAAACTGGAGACAATTACTGTTTAAATAAATGTAACAGGAAATGGAGAACGTACGACAAGACCGGGGTTCGAACCCGGGACTTTCCGAAATAACCGATGTATTTTTAACTTAATTCTTGTCTAAGGACTATCGCGTAATACCAAGTTTCTAAATTAACCTCAAAAAACTATCAAATAAACCGTCATAAATCAGCCAAGTATGTGTGGACGCATCAATAAGCACATTTTGAAAGCATATTTGATGAAGTCAAAAAATATTTTAATTGTAATGAAGTTCTGTGACCGTTAAGGGAATGGTCTACCGTATACGTATCGCAAAGAATTGTGAAGAAATTCTTAAACAAGGATGAGCTAAACCATTATATAAATAACTGGATGATGATGATGATGATGATAATGATGATGATGATGATGATGATGATGATGATGATGATGATGATGATGACTATAGTATGATATAGTTTGAATGAATTTACAACCATGTATAATGTACAGTATTATGTATGTCTTGTATTGTGAAAAAAAAATGAATAAAAAAATAAAAAAAAAAAATAAAAAATAAAGAATTGTGAAAAATACATATAAAACGTTTGGCATAAGGAGCTTTCCATACAGACTGATCCAACGTCCGTATGATGATACAGAAATAGTCTATCGACTCGATATTATATGTTATAAATCATTTGTTGAAAAGACGATGGCTTGTCAATATTTTTCAAAGATTTCCAACATGGATCAAAAGTACATGCAGTTTCTGTCTGGTATGTAAATGGATTTTATAATTAGCATTTGATTGAGTAGAATCTCACACGAGGGAAACATGTGTCCCTTCACTAACAAACAAACCACAAGCAATAGCTCAGAAAAAAGTCACTCCTCTTTACTTACTTTAGAAATCTATTTCCTGCGTACTTCCGGTATATTCCTCGGTTGTCTGCGCGCTTAATTTGCCGTATCATGAAAACTCTTTGAACGAGCATGTCTCTGCTATATAAATTAAAGATCTTGCGAGATATGTAAACCTTCACGGAACATTAAACCCCAGTCAATGACGAAGACGGAATATATTAAGCATTGTTAAATGTCTTTCAACAAGTATTAAACGGTGTCGTTCTTCTAGTATGAAAAGTAAATCAGCAATCTTAGATAGGTCATGTGACCTTGAAAGTGACATCACCCGTCATAATAAAATTAGCATAGTTCTAAGGTGCGGAGATTCAGTGAATACCTGTTGCGGTATAGAGTCTGGTGTCCCCTGTCGTGTAGATATTAATAAAGTGATTGTTGAATCGCTAATAAAAGAGGTGGGATAAAGATAAACTTACATTTTTGAAATTGCCAGACACTTTTATCAATTAGGAATTTCAGTAAAGGTGGACAAAAATAGGGGACGGGTAGGACGGGGAGGAGGCACAGTATTGAACCTTGAAATTACCCCCCTGTAAAAGTGACTTTGATCATTTACAGCATTAAACCTTGAATACAATCACTAGTCGCACAGATTATAATAAAAACACCTGTTGTCATTTAATTTCAAATCGTCCAGTATACACTGTACCTCTAAGTTTTAAAATTGTATCTATTAAACTACATATGTTTAGCGGATCTGGACCGGTTCGATTGTCGGCGACCAGATACATATGTAGCTCAACAGGTTGAGTGTCCGTCTAGAGTTCTGAAGGTCCCGGCTTCGAACTTCGGTTTGGCCGTGCATTTTTCCTCTCCTGTTACATTTGGCGCCCAACGAAATTTACCAACAGAAGGTGGTAAAGGGTCTCGTGTGTGACTTCGGGTCGAAGATTTTGTTAAAGGAGGCAGGACTGTAGCGGATCCAGACAGAGAAGTATCGTCGGCGACCAGATAGCTCAATTGGTTGAGCTTCCGGTTAGATTTCGAAAGGTCCCGGGTTTGGACCTCGGTCTTGTCTTTCACTCTCCCGCTTCATTTATTTCAACAGGAATTTTCTCCACTTTATGGGTCGATGAGTCCTAGAGGACTAAATAGCTGTAAAAGATACACTGTGAATCTTTCAGGGCCCGTATACATGAAACCGTTCTCATGCTCAAGCTTGTATTTTGTGCTCAAACCTCATTTCTTATAACGACCATAGTTTATTTAAAAATTCTGATTTTGTCAAAGTTTTGGTAAAAAAGTGAGAATCCATGAATCCGAACACTGTTTTTGATATTTACAATTGACTTTTTGATGGTTGATATGAACTAGGTGAGTTTTAAGAAATCTGGCTTGAGCACAGAATCCATGCTTGATCACGAGAACGGTTTCATGAATACGGGCCCTGGTATACTGAATCTACACGTGATTGGGGACTAGTGTAAGGGAGGATAGGTATGTGAGAACGTGCTACATATCCATCGAAATGGCCATTGATATAAATGCATTAATTAAAAAAGCTAAGTTTTTGTGTGACTGACTTACCAATTATTTCTTCGATGTCGTATGTATTAACATGAAAATCACGTTATACTAGTAATTAATATGTACACTGTTTGTAATCAGTCACGGAATTGTCATTTCACAAAAATGTCTGAGTTATAAATCGTGCTATACAAGTCTGTATTATTGCTAATACGTGTAATATTGTGGTCAGTAAACTTATTAAAACGAATCACACAGAGAAAATAGTGCCGACGTATGCACACACAGAGGCTGCTGTCAGCTGCTGGCGTTTAAAACATTAGTGTTGATAGTCACGTGATCAATTTTATTTACAAAAAACCCTAGTCTGTCTAGGGTAGAAGGTGCAGTGAGTGTGGTTTACCGATCTTCACGTGCCCTTGTCAGGGACACGACATCTCCTTATATGGGCATACGGCGGAAGCACGGGAAGTGCACTGATAATTCATACGTGATATTTATGTGTATGGTTTATGAATATATTGCCATACTTTTTCGTTCACATCTGTTACAGAACTTTGAAAACCACAAAACATCGTACATGTAGGCGTTGTACTGCGTGTTTGTCCAATATATTCGGTAAAGACCAGCACGGCGCGGGAACGGATTACACGTGCATTATATTGCTGGTGGTTTTTTAAATGTCATTTTTGAGCTTCAATAACAGAAGATGTAAGTGAGGACTTCAGAGAAATCCCTGACATATTGTGCATGGGCCCTTAATGAGTTTAATCTGGATTCCTGCAAAGTTGCACAATCTGCTCAGCTCTGCTTAGCGATATTTACAGATACAAACGTTAAACCCTGTCGTGCAACCAGCCAATACATTTCTCAACTTCCTGGAGAGAAAAACCCCGACTCTGCTACATGTATCTCAACACTCTCAGCTAGTATTCTATAATATCTAGCACTGCCCAACCACGTACTCATTTACAGCTGAGTAGACTGAAACAAAAAGAGTAAATTCTCTTGCTAAAATACTACTAAAGTTCACGCAACCCTTCGGTCACGAGCCCGGGGTCCTACAATTAAACTGCCTTGCCTCCACGATACCTAGAATTATAATGCATATTGATAGTCGTGTACAACTTAAGTGTGCCAGAGACGGGTATGTTGGTGTATGTGCTTCTTTATGATAGCACTTATCTGAAGCCGACTTTATAGTGCTATCTCACTGAAATACCTTACCGAAGGATCCCAGCACAACATTCCGCCGGGCCACCTTATACTGATCAAGACTATAAAGATACAAAACATTGACAATGGGTGCAATTGATTCTTGTTGAAAAGCTGAGGACCCCCACATCTGCAGTGGGTTCCCTGTGTCGATCATATAAAGCGACACGGACTCTCTAATGTGTCTAGTGACCTCTGTCTTTTCCGTCTTACATGTAATCCACTTCAGAATGAATCGCAGTATTAACCATGGATACGGTAGCTTGACTACCAATTATAATCTTTACACTGAATGTCTTGTAGTTTATGATGATTCCTGCGATATATTTGAATAGTTACTCCGATCTTCGTCAGAATGTTTTTCGACGAGAAATAATTATACATATCGGGGATATACGCCTTTAACTAAAGACTCTATTGAACAGTGGTTTGTTTGGCAATGAATGGCGTTTGTAGCCTAAAACTGGCAAGTGACGAACGATTTCCAATAGAACTGTCGATAGACGTGGCACTATCTGTTAACGGGCACTCACACAGTAAAGGGAAAATATTTACATATCATAAAAAAATGTAAGTTGCAATGTGCACGGTGGAAATATGCTATGATGACATCACTCTTTACGAGTATCTAGTTACAACTGAGAGTTAATAGAAAATCATGTTTTGTCGGTATTGGGCTGATGGTGTACCAACGAAAGCAGAATTGATTAAGATAGCGCGGCATTACGGTCTACCCCTCAGGTAGAGTGTTGTAATTTACAGTAACAGGCTCCGCCCGCCCTCTAATTACGTAACTGACTGTCGGGCTGTGTAAAACTGACACACGTCATTATCATACATTGGTACAATATGTCGGCTATTACAACATCCCCGCCCATTTAAAATTCTTTCGGAGACAGGGTTAAAGCTGCACGTGCTGCATATTAGTTTCAATTTATGTGTATTATACATAACAGTGTAAAGTACTGTCAGCTTCCTTAACTCAAATTTAACTCATTAAGCCATTTGAGCTCTTCTAATATTAAAGGTTAGAATAGTATATTATGAAATTCCAGCGGTAAATGGGTTAAACCTAATGTGTTCAAGGTATCTTGCCGTTTATGTGATACATGAGGATTGTATCTCATTTTGACTGCGTACACATTAATATGACCGCAGTTGGCAACGAACATGTCTGTATTGATAACCTAATTATATGCGGAAATATGAAGGTCGACATTTTTATGAAGCATATTAATGTGCCTTGTAAGTTGTTTGTCAATTCCCCGATCCTCGCTTTGAGAACATAGCATTAAATGAACTTGACCCCGATTTTCATTATTTCCCCGATCCTCGCTTTGAGAACATAGCATTAAATGTACTTGACCCCGATTTTCATTATTTCCCCGATCCTCGCTTTGAGAACATAGCATTAAATGTACTTGACACCGATTTTCATTATCTGGTGTCTTTGATAGAGACGCTTCCCACTCTGGAATATCTGGACTTTATCTTTTTCGAAGGTCTACGTGTTAATCATTGCGATGGTGCAATAATTCATAAGGGATTATATTACTATTTTGTCAATGTTTTTAAGGATGGTACCTCCTTTTGACTGAGTTTATTGTAGTATGCCCGCAGTTGGCAACAAACATATTCTATGGATCGCGTTAGCGCCCTGTAGTCTGTATGTTTGTTCCCAACTACTTACTGCGATAGCCGTGATTGCTGAGATAATATAGTCCGAGTATCGAATCTACATCGATATATTGGCATTTAGAAAATACGCAGCGAAAAACGATTCTTTCCTTTCATTGCATCACTTTTTAATTTGAAGTAAAATAATATTACTAGCGGGAAGCCGCCCAACATACTTATACATTTACAACAGGCGTTATGTACACGCATTGATACCTTAGTCTGGTGGTGACGCGGTCTAACGTCGCAACAGGAAGCCGCCATTTTTGATTTTGGAATACCGTCAAAGAATTTCGATTGTGTATCAATGAAATAAGATGTTCAAGACCATCTATTTATTAAGTAATTAAGACTAATGGACCCCAAATGTGTTCCACGCTTCAATATGTTAAAGGATCTTCACAACGACTTCAATTTAATCGTTATCGTTCTGAAGCGTGAACGGCGCCATATTTGAAAGAGAAACAATTCCGCCGGGCCTTTGTACACCGCTTATACTCTAGTTTACACGCAGTCAGAGATAACTCAGCTGAAGAAGGGATATATGTTAACATACGTGTATACATAGAAATGAACAAAGAAAACCCGGCTTACACACCACATGAGTGGTCTAAAGAAGTATATGTATTTATCGTTTGCGTACAATAGAATGAAAATAATATTAATCGATTCGTATCGAGTCAATATCCATAAAGTCCAACTCAAAGTGCAGGTTCTTCACTACAGAGCCAATCCAAACCCGCTTACACACGAATACCTATTTGAACTCATCCAGTTCATTGTGAATTTGTAGGAGTGAATTTGTTAATGTATACTTAGCTAGTGTAGATGAACCAGTATCTTATACCGTGGTATATAATGTAGCATGTCTAACTGTTTATCACTTTAATTGCGTGGAAATTAATTCTAAATTCGCTGTGACAGCACTTAAGCGATTTAGAAATCCCATCCGAACAGACGCCTCCCATCACGCAATAATGTGCGGCATGTCGTTTGTTCTGACTAATAGCTGTAACATGTCTACATAATGCCCACATCAACTGCAGTTCATATAGTGTAAACACATATCGACGTAAGTTACTGCAGTCTACTTAATTTTAGCGTTTTTCGTTTTTGTACATCTTACCCATCGCCACTGATATCAGCATATCTTCATATCATTTAAATTCTACTCTGGTATCGTATGGCTTCTCAGAATAAATAATTGGTAAAATACATTGCAGTATACGTTTATAAGATCGCCCCGGGGAATAACCGTGTAACCATGCCAGTAGACAATTGAGCGAGGGGAATAATCATAAACACTTGGGTTGTAACCATGGCAGTGGACAATAAGGCGAGAGGAATAATCGTGTTACGATGGCAACGAACAACAGGGCGAGCGGAATAATCGTGTTACCATGGCAACGAACAACAGGGCGAGGGGAATAATCGTGTTATCATGGCAGTGGACAATAGGGCGAGGGAAATAATCGTGTAATCATGGCAGTGGACAAAAGGGGGACGGGAATAACCGTGTAACCATGGCAGTAGACAATAGGGCGAGGAGAATAACCGTGTAACCATGGCAGTAGACAATAGGTCGAGGGGAATAACCGTTTAACCATGGCAGTAGACAATAGGTCGAGGGGAATAACCGTGTAACTATGACAGTAGACAATAAGACAAGGTGAAAAACCGTTTAACCATGGCAGTAGACAATAAAACAGGGAGAATAACCGTGTTACCATGGCAGTAGACAATAGGTCGAGGAGAATAATCGTGTAACCATGGCAGTAGACAATAGGGCGAGGTGAATAACCGTGTAACCATGGCAGTAGACAATAGGGCGAGGTGAATAACCGTGTAACCATGGCGGTAGACAACAGGGCGGGGGGAATAATCGTGTAATCATGGCAATGGACAATAGGGCGAGGTGAATAATCGTGTAATCATGGCAGTGGACAAAAAGGGGACGGGAATAACCGTGTAACCATGGCAGTAGACAATAGGGCGAGGAGAATAACCGTGTAACCATGGCAGTAGACAAAAGGGCGAGGAGAATAACCGTTTAACCATGGCAGTAGACAATACGTCGAGGGGAATAACCGTGTAACCATGGCAGTAGACAATACGTCGAGGGGAATAACCGTGTAACCATGGCAGTAGACAATAGGTCGAGGGGAATAACCGTGTAACCATGGCAGTAGACAATAAGACAAGGCGAAAAACCGTTTAACCATGGCAGTAGACAATAAAACAAGGAGAATAACCGTTTAACCATGGCAGTAGACAATAGGTCGAGGGGAATAATCGTGTAACCATGGCAGTAGACAATAGGGCGAGGTGAATAACCGTGTAACCATGGCAGTAGACAAAAGGGCGAGGTGAATAACCGTGTAACCATGGCGGTAGACAACAGGGCGGGGGGAATAATCGTGTAATCATGGCAGTGGACAATAGGGCGAGGGAAATAATCGTGTAATCATGGCAGTGGACAAAAAGGGGACGGGAATAACCGTGTAACCATGGCAGTAGACAATAGGGCGAGGAGAATAACCGTGTAACCATGGCAGTAGACAAAAGGGCGAGGAGAATAACCGTTTAACCATGGCAGTAGACAATACGTCGAGGGGAATAACCGTGTAACCATGGCAGTAGACAATAGGTCGAGAGGAATAACCGTGTAACCATAGCAGTAGACAATAAGACAAGCCGAAAAACCGTTTAACCATGGCAGTAGACAATAAAACAAGGAGAATAACCGTGTTACCATGGCAGTAGACAATAGGTCGAGGGGAATAATCGTGTAACCATGGCAGTAGACAATAGGGCGAGGTGAATAACCGTGTAATCATGGCAGTGAACAATAGGGCGAGGGAAATAATCGTGTAATCATGGCAGTGGACAAAAGGGGGACGGGAATAACCGTGTAACCATGGCAGTAGACAATAGGGCGAGGAGAATAACCGTGTAACCATGGCAGTAGACAATAGGTCGAGGGGAATAACCGTGTAATCATGGCAGTAGACAATAAGACAAGGGGAATAAGCGTTTAACCATAGCAGTAGACAATAGGGCGAGAGGAATAACTGTGTAACCATGGCAGTAGACAATGAGGCCAGGGGAAATAACCCCTAGTTCCCACTGTACGTCTATCCCATGCCCGCTTCCCTTTTTCCTCTTGTTTGTTCTATTGTGTAAGGTCCTTCATGTCTGTAACTAGTGATGTAACTGTCGATAATGTATCAGGTAACATATTTTCCATAAATGTGATAATATATATAATTGTACAATAGTTTTCTGTTTGTATTGTTGATATTTGAATAAAACAAAGTTTCATCTAACACTTTTATATATATATTTTTGTTTTGTTTATTTGTTTGTTTGTTTTGTTTGTTTGTTTGGTTTTTTTTTGTAATACACGATTAATGCTTTGAACGACCTTCTCTTCTCACGTTCTTCCTTATTCGCTTACTGCCTCGTTTATTTACTTATACTTATGTAAATGGACTAATTACCTCCATTACAAACACACCCCGTTAGAAATATCATCATTTACCGATATCTCCTTGTTAATGATTTCAATCACAGATATGACGTCATCAATAGTACCCACAGACACGATTAAAGGCTATCTGTGTTTTAACAGATGGCTTTCTCCACTGATATACGGATGTCAATACGCAACGTAAGGATACCAACATCAAATCAACGACTTTTTACTTTGATATCATAAATCGTCTTTTAAGGATTTTATATTTAACGGCCTGCAGCCCAAGATCAGTAGACAAAGTCAAAATACACCTAAACAGCAATACACAATAATATCTACCACAGACTCGCTTAGATGTTACAGCACAAAATATACCATAGCATTATTATAATTATATGCCCTCATGACAGCACACAAAGGCATCATTTATTTGGCATTCTAAACATATTTTTTATACTTCATTGATTGCATTTTCGATGAAGCAGAAGACGCTTACTCTTCCGGAACATCTGGTCTTATTCTCTTGTGCTTTTACGAGAGTCTCCATGTAAATCTTTCCTTTGTTCCTATTTTGCCCCTAGTTTAATCGATTTTGAGTTCGGATTATGGTTTTGTTGACACTTTGGTATTCTCTGAATTTTTGTTTTTTTTTTTATTTGAAATCCATAGTTTTTTGTTTTGTTGTTAACACTTAAATATTTACAATGTTTTAGGAATGTTCACAAAACTGAAGTGAGCACTTATTTTAGCGAAAAATAATCGATGTTTCACAAACACTTATTTTGCCAACAATCACTACCACTACCCAAAAATTGTACTATTTGCAAATTCCCGACCTTCCAACAAACACTTGTTTTCACACAAATAATCGACGTTCCAACAAGCGAAAAAAAAAACGTTATTGGAAAATTTAAGTTGTCAACTAACACCAAATGATCCAACAAAAACTTTGCCAAAACAAACTTCTATTCGCATGAACATATAATCACATTGTCTCAATAACACTAAACACGTGCATTGGAATCTTAATGTCCCTCTGGGCTGCCGTACACACCATCCTATACCAGTTCACCAACCCTGTGGGATGAAGACTAGACATTAGACTTAAACAGAGGATGTCTGTTCCCTAGGATTGCGAAATATTTATCTCATAGGCCACCTTACTAATCGCTTTGCCGTGTGGTTCAAGTAGATTTTAATTTTTATAGTTCTGTCTTAAACTTTTTTTCTCCAACTGTGTGTTTTTACACCTCTCCGTCTGAGTCTGCATCAGGTCTCCTTAAGCGGTGTTCTTAGTCAGCCTGGAAGAATTCTCGATGGTTCAATCTTTAGAAATCTATTGTCTTGTGAAATGTATTGAATCCTTGTGTGGTACATGTAAGAAGATGAACGTTTCTGAGTATGCTGATTAGTGTCCTTACTCGTTGTGATTGGCAATAATGACTCGGTCCTCATTTTAAGAATTTGGTGTGACAAAGATTTACATGGCGGGTGTCGTCGATGAAGCAGAAGACTTTTACTCTTCCAGAAAACCTGTTCTTATTCTCTTGTACTTTTACAAGAGTCTCCATGTAAAATTTTCCTTTTTTCATATCTTGCTCCTTTAGTTTAATCGATTTTGAGTTCGAATTATGATTCTGTTGACGCTTCTGTATTCTCTATTTTGTTTGGACTTAGCCTAGAACCCCTCCTTACCTTGAACTTGAATTTAAATTAGGAGACTGCGTCATCATTATGAAAATGATTTGGAATAAGACTTCTGAATGAGAAACAATTCTTCACAATATGTCTAGAAAATAATACTCATACTGTTGGAGTGCTTTCGGAAAAGCCGTTATTTCTGGAATTAATCTAGAAACATATATGTGGCAAAAACAGTTTATCAGAAGTAAATTAACAAAACCGTTATAAAACGACCGAATAATTTGTTTTAATTCGCCAATCCCACTTGTTATCGTGGATTTTAAGTTCGGGAATTAATTTTTGGACATTTAGGTTGTATTAAGGTGGTGTCATAGCTGTGGCATTAATATGTGTGTCGCCAGACCCTGGGGGCTACCTGCTGGAGACCGCCGTACTGACGCAACTTTGGGAATCAACACTACACCACGGCTGCTAACACATAGTGACCGCTAAACAGAAAGTAACGGCATCTTTGAGTGTTTCGTGCAACTGCTCTCGTTTTCAAGCATGGATTTTGTGATCAAGTAAAACTTACTTCGGTTCAAACGATAAAATGTAAATACTATAAACTGGTTTCGACTTTAGGTGTCGTCAATGTTTTCCCCAATGTTTGGCCTTTTATGTTTTTTTTTTGGGGGGGGGGGGGGGGGAGGTTGTTATGTATTTTGTTTCATTAGTAATATTTCATTACGGGAAAAAAATATTCGACTTGAGTACATGTCATGCTTGATCATAAGAACCGTCACATGATTACGTACCCAAGACATGTTTTCCAATATTATAGGTGTTTTTGGCTTAGGTTTTGTCGATTTTTTAAGAAATAATTATACTTTACTGTCAATCATCGTTTCAAATTGCTCAAATATGCATGTCTGAAACCGAAGTGGACGACTTGAGAATACTGCAATTATCTAATTTGATAATACCAGCCACATAGTACATATATTTCTGGTAAAGGACAAAACTTTGCAATTGAAGTATGTCTCTTACATAAATATGATTTTTATTTGATATTACACATTTCTATATATCCATTTCCATAATCATTTATGCATTGGCAGTGGATGTTGACCTATTTTTAAGCACATCTTGTTATGGTTTGTTTTCCACTTGACAGACTTTTTGTCCCTGTTTCAGTTTATCGTTGGAGTTGCACGTATCAATGTCACTTGACTGGAGTTTAGCACTAGTGGAAACGAGATTTCTGTACAGTAAGGAACGCTTGTATCAGATATCAAAGTAATCCATTTTTATTTGTATTTTTGAAGTTAATATAAGCATTTAAATTCCATTTCAAATCTGTCCGTAACAGACTTACACTTGCTATTTTTTTCAACAGGTCTCGTTTTCTTTTAAAGAGACCATCAGAAGTTTAAACCATTTCAGATGTTAAATGGTTTTAAAAACAGCTGGCAACTAATCGCTGATTAAAAATTAGGGACCATTATAACATATATTTCTCTTAATGTCTAATCACGTCATCTATAAAAGCGAAACAAAGTGCTTAAAAAAATGAGACCGTCTGGGAATGTAAGTGCACATATGAGTGTAGCGGGGTTTTTTGTTTTTGTTTTTTTTTCTGTGGAAGTATATATGTCCTCACAAAGACGTATTTATGTTTGTTTTGCATCTTAAAAGTAGGTATTTTCAGCTGGTGTTTTAGAACTTTGAACGTATTACCTGAAACTCTTATATTATCATCCTTATATAGTCTGGTGCATTTTAATGAATAGTTTTTTAAACAACTAATTACACAGACATTACTCATTAACACAGCGAGGTGTTATTCATGTTTCGAGTACTCTAAAACATCTGAATTACAGGGATTTCACATTTTCATGATTAATTCCTAACTTATGTGACGAAATATTTACATGGCGAGTGTTGCCGATGAAACAGAAGACGGTTACTCTTTCGGAACACCTGGTCTTATTCTCTTTCACTTTTACCAGAATATCCATGTAAATCTTTCCTATTTTCGTATTTTGCCCCAGTTTTATCGATTTTGAGTTCGGATTATAGTTTTGTTGATGCTTTGGTATTCTCTAAATTTGTTGTTGTAGAGAATGTTTCATTTCCCCTGTATATCCCTCTAGTCAAACAAAATGTTATGATTTCATACCAAGAGCACTTTGTTTAGTACTGTCAGCTTTACTTGTATTGCGTCTGCGTTGTACTGTTTGTAATTAAAATTTCCGGGGAGGGGGTTGTTGCTTAAAGCATTTGTCAGCATTATATTGATATATACATGTAGTATTTAGGAGACAAAATATCCCACAGCTACATGTACAATAGGTTTTCTCACACCAGAATCAGTGGTCAAACCGGCATGCGGTTAGTAGATTCGCTCGCCATAAGTGGGTTACAAAAACAGAATAAGCAATTTGCGTCACAAAATGAAAACGAAACACAAGTCGATATTTCTTGACCCCGATGTTCCAGCAACACTCAACGATCTACATGATAAATACGTGGTTGTGTCTGCAGACAAAGCATCTAACAACTTGATCATTGTTTGCAAAAATAACTAGGCCTGTTTGATAACGAAGGTAACCCTACTTACACACTGACCGGTTTTTCGAAAGATGAAATACTGTCCAACCATACTTCTGTATTACAATCTTTCCAAGTACCGGTTAATGAGCAAGATGCTGACCTACCTTGTCTTTATTGGATACCGAAACTACACAAGGATCCTTATAAGCAACGTTTTATCGCTGGCTCTGCTAATTGCTCGACCAAGCCATTATCAAAACGTCTTACTACAATTCTTAGTACCATAAAATCAGGGCTTCAGTCGTATTGTGACACTGTATACTCCAGAAGTGGAATTAATGGGATGTGGATTTGAAAAACTCGAAAGATCTTTTGAACACCCTCCTCCTAAAAAAACGTCTTTTCGGTCAAAACATTTGATTGTTTCACCCTGTACACTACCATACCTTATACAAAATTGAAGGAACGTCTCCGATCTCTTGTTATGAGAGCTTTCTTTTCCAAGAAAGGCGGACGACGATACAAATGTATGGTAGTGAGCTATCTCGGAGCATACTTTGTCAAAAACACGACAAAAGCTAAGAGGAAATATACTGAAGAAGATGTAGTAAAGATGATTGAATACCTGGTCGACAACATTTTTGTTGAGTTCGGAGGAAATATCTTCCAGCAGACTGTTGGCATTCACTTTCAGATATATCGACGATGTGTTGTCTATAAACAACAAGAAGTTTGCTGACCACGTCGATCGTATATACCCTTCTGAACTTGAAATAAAGGACACAACAGACTCTTCTAAATCAGCTGCTTACCTCGATCTCTACTTAAACTACGACCAACATGGACAGCTTACTACTAAACTATACGATAAACGTGATGATTTCAATTTTTCGATCGTTAACTTTCCATTTCTTAATAGTAACATCCCTGCTTCTCCAACCTATGGTGTTTACATGGCGAAATTGATTCGGTATTCCAGAGCTTGCCCTAAATATCGGGATTTTTGTGATCGATGTCGACTGCTGACAAACAAATTAACAACACAGGGATTCGAGAGATGCACGTTGATCAGAACTATTGGCAAGTGTTATGGTCGCCATCTTTGTCTCATTGAGAAATATTCTGTATCTTTAAGTGATATGAAGATGGACGTTTTTGAATATGCTCATTAGTGTGTTTACTTGTTGTGATTGACAATGATACTCGGTTCTCATTTTGAGAACTTGATGTTTACTTGGATGTGACCAAGATTTACATGGCGGGTGTCGTCGATGAAGCAGAAGACGCTTACTCTTCCGGAACACCTGATTTTATTCTCTTGTACTTTTGCAAGGGTCTCCATGTGAATGTTTCCTTTGTTCAAATTTTGCCCCTGGTTTAATCGATTTTTATGATTATATTGACGCATCGGTTTTCTCTTATTTAATCACACCTTTCGCGTGCTGTTGACTAATCTCGCGTTGATGATGGTTTTCTAAAGATTTTCAGTTTTTCTGCCTCTTCCGTGTCCAGTTTACTATTTTCCACATAAAATACCAAGTTATCAAGTTATCTTGTGTGGAATATGTAGCCATACTCACTTTTCAATATGCATAGTCGTTGCTATGGGGCTTTAATTGTCGTTCCTATGGAAACGTTCAAGTTGTTGCTATTGGAACTTTCATTGTCGTTGCTACATGTTTTTGTTTGACCTATTGACTGCCAAAAGTCTTCCTTGATTAGATTGTATGACACTAAAGTCATGAAGTAAGTTTACCACGGTTACTGCATTTGCTTCTTGTTGCTTTCTCTGTTGCCTTTTAGTTTAGTTCTGAATTTAATATACATGTTTGTGATTCTTTATTGTGTTCGATTCTCGATTCCCCATCCTTGTATGTGATTATTCAACACCTTGTGTGTGTGTCTATGTTCAACATCTTGTGTGTGTGTCTATATTCAACACCTTGTGTGTGTCTATATTCCACAAAAGGTCAACGGTTTAAAGGTCAAAATTTAAATTAATAATATAAATATAAATAAACTATTTAATAGAACACCTATGCTTTATTCTGTATAATCGAACTACGCGGTAGTGCAGCGGACAGAAATTCACTCAATCAAACAAGCAGAACATTATTTAAATACTGCAGTTGTTTGTGCTTTTCTTTTCCACATTCTTGTGTGTTATAACACGATATTAATTTAATGTCTCTTGCCAATGTCTTCTTTGGACAATTTGAATCATGCGACATAAACACTGATTTAGTAATTTAAAAATTCCTTTTTAAACACTTGAAGGTACAAATGACCTTCTTCAAAATCACTAGACCATCTTTTGAAAGTGAAACGAAGCATGAAATGTTTTCAATGACTGTTCGATTATTTTCTTAAGGATCGAATGTCAAGAATTAAACTCACAGTGTAACAACTCTGAAACGATGTTAGCTTTTTGTTTATCCCCAGCTAAATCAGTGTAGATAGGAAGGATTTATCTGGTATCACTAAACGGCAGATGTGAAGTATCTCCGTATCATATATCACTGCAAGAGATACAGTAATTTTGCAGTGGATATTTCTCAAATTAGTCAAAGAAAGCGAAAATTCTTCAGCCCATTTATTCTTTCATCGCTCCTGTCGGTTTAATAGTATTATCCACTCACAGTTCTCAAGATGTACTTAAAGACATTTTAACCCGTTATATCCAATACGTGGGTAATCTGAGGGATACCCTCTCGTAATTATGTAATGCTCACGGCTGGCTGCTAGTGGTGATCTGAGCCGTGGAGTATACAGTCACACAAAGACCACAGGCATAGCAGACTCTCACATCCAGACACGAACATGTGGCCAGATGGACACAGAACTTTTATTCCGACTTACGTAGCCGATTTTAACAACCCATGACCCCGTTTGTGGCAAACAGAAAACCAAATAAAATGTATTCCACTTTTATTGTTTAATCTCTTTTAATAGGATTATTTTCGAACTAATTAATCGGCGATTTTAGGGTCAAAGAAACAACTTTCAAATAGGGGAAACATTTGAAATTTTCTCATATTTGACTTGTCGTTTTAATATCTGTTCTTCTATATTCTTATTCTAATCGACCTCATACAAAGTATAGCCTGTATTTGTACAATAGTATGTTCTCTATCGTGTCTCCCTAATATTATACTTTACTAACAGGATATGTTCTTTTGTCATTTCCGGAACAACTGGTTTCTACTAACAGGATCTGTTCTTTTGTCATTTCCGGAACAACCGGTTTTTTCTAACAGGATCTGTTCTTTTGTCATTTCCGGAACAACCGGTTTCTACTAACAGGATCTGTTCTTTTGTCATTTCCGGAACAACCGGTTTCTACTAACAGGATCTGTTCTTTTGTCATTTCCGGAACAACCGGTTTCTACTAACAGGATCTGTTCTTTTGTCATTTCCGGAACAACCGGTTTCTACTAACAGGATCTGTTCTTTTGTCATTTCCGGAACAACTGGTTTCTACTAACAGGATCTGTTCTTTTGTCATTTCCGGAACAACCGGTTTCTACTAACAGGATCTGTTCTTTTGTCATTTCCGGAACAACCGGTTTCTACAAACAGGATCTGTTCTTTTGTCATTTCCGGAACAACTGGTTTCTACTAACAGGATATGTTCTTTTGTCATTTCCGGAACAACTGGTTTCTACTAACAGGATCTGTTCTTTTGTAATTTCCGGAACAACTGGTTTCTACTAACAGGATCTGTTCTTTTGTCATTTCCGGAACAACTGGTTTCTACTAACAGGATCTGTTCTTTTGTCATTTCCGGAACAACTGGTTTCTACTAACAGGATCTGTTCCTTTGGCATTTTTGGAACAACCGGTTTCTACTAACAGGATCTGTTCCTTTGGCATTTCCGGAACAACCGGTTTCTTTTAACAGGATCTGTTCTTTTGTCATTTCCGGAACAACTGGTTTATACTAACAGGATCTGTTCTTTTGTCATTTCCGGAACAACTAGTTTCTACTAACAGGATCTGTTCTTTTGTCATTTCCGGAACAACTGGTTTCTACTAACAGGATCTGTTCTTTTGTCATTTACGGAACAACTGGTTTCTACTAACAGGATCCGTTCTTTTGTCATTTCCGGAACAACTGGTTTCTACTAACAGGATCTGTTCTTTTGTCATTTCCGGAACAACTGGTTTCTACTAACAGGATCTGTTCTTTTGTCATTTACGGAACAACTAGTTTCTACTAACAGGATCCGTTCTTTTGTCATTTCCGGAACAACTGGTTTCTACTAACAGGATCTGTTCTTTTGTCATTTCCGGAACAACTGGTTTCTACTAACAGGATCTGTTCTTTTGTCATTTACGGAACAACTGGTTTCTACTAACAGGATCCGTTCTTTTGTCATTTCCGGAACAACTGGTTTCTACTAACAGGATCCGTTCTTTTGTCATTTCCGGAACAACTGGTTTCTACTAACAGGATCCGTTCTTTTGTCATTTCCGGAACAACTGGTTTCTACTAACAGGATCTGTTCTTTTGTCATTTCCGGAACAACTGGTTTCTACTAACAGGATCTGTTCTTTTGTCATTTCCGGACTACCTAGTTTCTACTAACAGGATCCGTTCTTTTGTCATTTCCGGAACAACTGGTTTCTACTAACAGGATCTGTTCTTTTGTCATTTCCGGAACAACTGGTTTCTACTAACAGGATCTGTTCCTTTGTCATTTTCGGAACAACTGGTTTCTACTAACAGGATCTGTTAGTTTGGCATTTCCTGTTTTTGTTATATTTCCAGTCCTTGATTGTGTCTGATAATGTAATGCCTTCTTATAATTATAATAATTCGAAGTTCTTTAAAGCGATTCACAAATTATTATCTGTAGTTATAGGACCATGTACTCATTGGCAGCTGAGTAGACTGGAACAAGCGGAGTAAAGTATCTTGCTCAAGGATACAACACGAGTGCCATGACCGGGACTCGAACTCGCAAACATTCGATCACGAGTCCTGCGTCCTACCACTAGACCACCGTGCCTCCACTCTTTATCAGACTTTTTAACACAACGCACAACGAAATTCGAAAGCAGGGTTTCCCCTAATTGTTAAATTACTTTTTTAGCTTGAAATCGTTGTCCATGTGAACACTTTTCCTTGAAGAACTTGCCATATTATCAGGACATCCAATCATCTGACCACTACACAGCTAGTGTTGTGACTTAAAAAGTACAGGTTGGATACTTAGCATTGCTGGTGCTGAAAAATAGAAAATGCTGTGCATGGTCTTCATAACGTTTATCAACAACAGCAATTCATGCTATTGAGCAACAACAGAAACAAATAACATTATGTAAGCGTTCTTTTCTTTTGATATCGGTTCAGTTTCCATCATTTAAAAAAGGCAACAGATGACAATTTCATAACATGTAACAGTTGTTTGATTCAAACTAAAAATGTCAGTTCATTATGAAAACTATTATGTGAATCTAGACTCCAGCTTCCTGCACCTTGAGCTCTAGAAACAATACAAATCATTGCATAGTTTTGTTGAGCATTAACCACGCACACACACAATTCCAATCGCTTATCTCCCCTACCATGACCTCTTCAATTCTTGCGGAAAATTGTTTAATCATGAGCACTCCGAACCTTGTGTAAGATCTCAATTAACACAGCTAAAACTGGTACCGTTGGAGGGATGGGAAAAATGCTAAAATCCTTCAGCAGCTATCAATCTCCGACTGTTTTACACGCCGTACTGTAATAGATTTAATTGGCCCTGGGGACCAAATCTCCACGTCGGGTGAACTCGGGTAATTAAAATGTTTGAAGTCAATATGCCAGAGCACACAGACGGACAGATCAAGTGGGGCTCATTCCAACCTTTACTCAACAGGTAGCCAGATAAACGGCATTATATTACAATAAACTCAAATAAACATACTCACCACCGAAAACATTTCTCATATTATAAATGATTCCATCTTGTTAAACCAGATCACATTTCATTCTGAATTAAGTATTGCCGAATAACGTTTTCTAATATCAAAAATATGTCAGCCTTCATTTTTGACAGGAAACAATTATAAATGTCATACCAAACCCTCATATATAAATAGAAAATTAATTGGTAAGTTTATGGATAGGCCATGCAAATTACATTTCAAGAAGGAAACTTGGCAGCAAAAACAATTGGTCAGGGTATGTCTTATTTTATTAAAAATATGAACACATATATATTAGCTATTTTGGTTAGCATAGTGTTCTACCAGTGATGTTTACACGGTCGGGTCATCTGCGCAAAAGTTTGGTTACAAAGATTGGTTTTTTTCATCGAAGACATCGGAGAGACAGAATGGGTTAGCTGCCCTACCGTACTCTAACAACTAGGTGATCTTCTCTGCTATATCTCTTTCGCATTTTCTCTATTACGGGAATGAGAATGTGAAAGGAGAGACACAAAAGTATAGTATTATCAACTTATAAAATATGGACTCTTTCGTATCTTCAGTAAAAGAATATAGTCTTTGCTCGATCTTACCTTGTTCCGCTTTATTGGTGATGTTTTCTTTGTTAAAGGTGTTGCATATGTGTTTATTACGTCATCGTTTTATGGTCGGCATCTTTGTCTCATTGAGAAATATTCTGTATCTTTAAGTGATATGAAGATGGACGTTTTTAAGTATGCTCATTAGTGTGTTTACTTGTTGTAATGACAATGATACTCGGTTCTCATTTTGAGAACTTGATGTTCATTTGGATGTGACAAAGATTTACATGGCGGGTGTCGTCGATGAAGCAGAAGACGCTTACTCTTTCGGAACACCTGGTCTTATTCTCTTAGACTTTTACAAAAGTCTCAATGTAAAACTTTCCTTTGTTCATATTTGCCCCTGGTTTAATCGAGTTTGGATTATGTAATTGTTAACGCTTCGGTATTCTCTTATTTATTTTCGATGCGGTTCTGTATCTATGCTGGGACAAACGGTTATGTTTGTTAAAGGTGCAGCATATGTTTATTACGCCATCGTTCGATGCGGTTCTGTATCAATGTTGGGACATCTATCCATTTCAAATCACACATCTCAAAAAGATATGAACACAAAAGTGTCTGAGTCAATGTGTTGCTCTTCCTTCAACATTGTACAACGTCGTAGGAAGCAAGCGTTAAGGTCACCATATTTATTATCTATTATAGAAAATTGTGTTTACTTCATAAATATATCCACGATATAGATACGAACGTTGAACGAGATATTGCAATGTTCAGAAATTACTGAATATGAATTAGTTACATACATGCATCAACAATGCATCACATTGATCGATCAACACAATCTTCTGCGTTTCTCAATAAAACACTTACACTGCTATTTATTAAATGTCAGGAAGTTAAAACGTAGTTGAATTAGGAATTTCCGATGCAGCCGGATTTTATCTCATACATTACAAAACACCAGCATTAAATGAATCAGTGATTACGAATGTCAGGTCTATTTTGATTTCATGTCAAGTGTTATCTGCTTATCATCAGTGGAAATCAGGGTGTTAGTCTCCAACAGAAATAGACCTTGTTATGCCGTCCATCCTGATGAATCGAATTGTAAATTATGCCTGTAGTTACGCCCTCTGGTGACGTTCATTTACACAACGCCCTCTGGTGGTAATTATCGAGATGGTTACTCTTTTAATGATACATGATTGTGTAATAGTAAATTGAATCATACTGGGTTGTTGCAGGCTTTTAATCAACTAAACGATACTGTGTGGATTTTTTTCGGTATTATCTGTCAAGTCCATTGGTATAATAAAGTACTGTAAACTTACATTGATTCGTGAGCAAATACAATGTATAACATACTACTCCTGTTGCATTCCACTTAATGATGGAGATTACTTGTCCAACACGACCATCATTAACAGTGTACGTTTTGTATACATAACCAGTCTACCATTAAAGACACTCTGCGTTTGATTTCAATACAGTAAAAGATGTTAACAGTCAATTTGATAAAATGATAGTCTACGTTTCGGCTATCCTTGGTGCACTTGATATTGTTTTTTTATTACATTTTTTTATCAGTGAAATATCGAAAATTATTCATACTTATAAAGTGATATTTTTCACTAGTGAGAAATATCACTTTTCTGATTTGACCAATCAGAACGCTGCTTACAAACGACATTCAGGAAAATCAAAAGCTGCCACTGTCGATTTTGCTATAAGAATGTAATAAACAAAATATCTAACAGTATCTGCAGTAATACCAAACATATTTCACTCGTGAGGCTAATATTTTGATATTTTCAGCCCCTCTCGTGAAATATATTTGGTATTACTGTAGACATTCATAGATAATCTCTATATTTCAAATATCCAAAATAACCTGTAACGGTGGCAACATGATAGTGTAGTAGCCATGGCCAGGCAGTAGTAGTACAATGTATTACACTCGCCTGGTGTTTCACTGTCAATGTACATGTATTATAGCGTTGATGCAACGAAAAATGTAACAATTTCGAAAAATGTTACAATTGATACTTTTTCGTGCATGATGTACGGACTATGTTACATCATTAAAATTTTCGTGCATTAGGCACGAAAAATTGCAACGGTACATGTATCACCCAAAAGCAACTTCAGAATAAGCATTATTTGCATATGAAGTCCAGTTTGCGATTTTCAATGACAATCATGACTATCAAAACTCCCAACAAGTCATCCAATCGGTAAATGATAACGTCACGAATATCGGTAAAGTTCATGTACTTCTGTATTGCTTTTAACGTCACATATTTGGTGTCATTTACTAATATATAAAGACTGATCGGGACAATCGTAGGCTTCAGAGATCTGCAGATTTATAGTGATTATATAATTACCATAAATTAAAGAATACCGAAGCGTTAACAAAATCACAATCCGAACTCAAATCGATGAAACCAGGGGCAAAATATGAACAAAGGAAAGATCTACATGGAACCCGTGTAAAATACAAGAGAATAAGACTAGGTGTTCCGGAGGAGTAAGCGTCTTCTGTTTAACTATTTTAACTAACTATTTTAGTGTTTACCCAAAATACTGCTTGTTACTTGTTCGGAATGTCTTTTGCTCGACGGTGAATTATACCACTGTTTAATGTCCCTACTTGCAGAAGAAACAGTATCCTACCAATAAGTAAAACACCTTCCCTGGTGTTTTCATTATAGGTCAATGCCAATGTATTGGTGTAGCATGGTATTTGCTTTACAGCAATCCACATCGTTCCACCAATGAAAATCCTTGACGTGTCATAGGTTATTGCTGTTTTAAGAGGTGTCCCGCGCCTATCAAAAATGACTTTATATTTATTGAACACGAGGTTTAGAAATGATTTCTTGTTTTTTGAGCTGGTCTTCTGTTGAGGCTGTTTGTTCGTTGGTTTTCTTTTTCTCTTCTTCTTCTTCTTTTCTTTATGTTTTTGTTTTGTTTCGTTTTTTTCTGGGGTTTCATTCATTTTCTCCATGTTTGGGTAGATGAAGTATACATGTATGTTTCGCCTGTACACTGTGATTAGATGTATTTAAGCCTTCCCGAGATAGATGTACTCTTAACAGTAAGTTATGGCGTGAAACGTTTACAAAACCATCTCTGTGATAATGCTAGTCTTGTATACCAACTGCAACACTTAGTGCACTTACAGATAGTGTATCCGTACTAACGACCCCGGGCTGTTGTGGAAGAAAGGATTCAAACGACTTCAACTCAAGTGGGAAGAGTAACAAAGCATAACTCATAGATTACTTTATTTGCTCTACTAAAGAGGCTGAGCTGGTCTACTGTAGAAGTTGAGCTAGACTACTGTTGAAGCTGAGCTGGTCTCTGTAGATACTGAGCTTGTCTACTGTAGAAACTGAGCTTGTCTCTGTAGAAGCTGAGCTGGTTTACTGTAGAAGCTGAGCTTGTCTCTGTAGAAGCTGAGCTGGTCTACTGTAGAAACTGAGCTTGTCTCTGTAGAAGCTGAGCTGGTCTACTGTAGAAACTGAGCTTGTCTCTGTAGAAGCTGAGCTGGTTTACTGTAGAAGCTGAGCTGGTCTCTGTAGATACTGAGCTTGTCTACTGTAGAAACTGAGATTGTCTCTGTAGATACTGAGCTGGTCTACTGTAGAAAAAAAAATCAGAGAATACCAAAGCGTCAACAAAACCATAATGCGAACTCAAAATCGATAAAAGTAGGGGCAAAATAGGAACAAAGGAAAGATTTACATGAAGACTCTCGTAAAAGCACAAGAGAATAAAACCAGGTATTCCGTAAGAGTAAGCGTCTTCTGCTTCAACAACGACACCCGCCATGTAAATCTTTGTCACATCAAAGTAAGCATCACCCCTCAAAATGAGAACCGAGTCATCATTGTCATTGTACAACAAGTAAACCCACTAACAAGCAAACTCAAAAACTTCCAGCTTCATATCACACAAAGATACAGAATATTGCTCGATGATATCAAGATTGCGACCATAAAACTTGCCCATAGTCTTCATCAACCTGCATTTCTCGAATCCCTGTGCCGTAAGTTTGTTCGTCAGCAATTGACATCTAAGCTGAGCTGGTCTTTGTAGAAGCTGAGCTGAGCTGGTCTCTGTAGAAGATGAGCTGAGCTGGTCTCTGTAGAAGCTGAGCTGAGCTGGTCTCTGTAGAAGATGAGCTGAGCTGGTCTCTGTAGAAGCTGAGCTGGTCTCTGTAGAAGCTGAGCTGGTCTCTGTAGAAGCTGAGCTGGTCTCTGTAGAAGCTGAGCTGGTCTCTGTAGAAGCTGAGTTGGTCTCTGTAGAAGATGAGTTGGTCTTTTGTGGACGCTAAATACTTAACATCTCCCACTTGTCCACCACGGACACGGACACCGACACGGACTTTTAAATAAGGAGATGTCTCGTAACACATCACTAGATATGAACTGGCTAAACAAACAACAAAAACTTATGTGACACGTGGAAAGATCTAAAGAAGGACATGAGTGGTACTACAGTGATGGACACGGATGGATGATGCCGGACAATTGTGAACTAAAAGTTTTTGGTCAATGTTTAGTGAAAAGCCAGGCCAGATGAGCACCTCTATTGTTTTGAATATTATCTGTATATAAGCCTTATGTATCCTACTTTCTACTCTTATATCCTTTACGCTTTAAACTTTTCTGTTATAAAATGTATCCATTATATTTACAGCTTGACGATTATATTATCTTGCATCGTTATAACCGAATCGGGAAAAGGATATATGTAACGGCAACCCATCCAAATACTGACCGCGCTCACCGTTGCTTAACTATTCCGAGCGAGTCCCCGGGTTATACGTCATGGCTGGAAAAGCTAGCTTGACAGATAGGCAGTATTTCCCCTTCTTATACCTAGCTATTCTCTCCTCCGAGAAGTCTCGTTCCGGGACCTGGCCTGGGTACATATATTGTATCCGTATGTCCTATTATGTGTATCAATGCACCTTCCAAAACCACCTGGAGCTGGCCTTTTATGATCACACAATCCCACCGCTGGCACCTCATATACCTAGCTGGACATTACATTGATATGTTTTGACAACTTGCACCTTATCCCTTAGTTAATACATGTAATAAAATAGGCTTAAACAAAGCGTTTCTCATTCGTCGCTAGTTAGTATGATCAACAAGTCGAACCAATTCTTTACTACTGTTCCAAAAATACCGAAGCATCTATCACTTGTCCTGTTTTTCTTTGATTCTAACCACTACCATAAAGTCCGAAGACCTTTGGTTGAAAAAATTAGTTTATTTATATTTTTTCAACCAAATGGATCCGACGTTAAGTTAAAGTCAGGTTTATTCCTCTTGGGCTAAGTATAGTCAAACAGCCTACTGCAAGAATATCTCTCCAACGCTTCGGAAAATCTCCCTAACTAATTCAATTACAGAAATACGTTTTGATCTCTGTGGAATAAAGTTATATTACGTTAAGTTAGATACCCTCTGTAAGTGCCGGCAATGACAGAAAAGTGTTTCTGTAAGTGTACAGTAAATAGAGGGCTTAACCATAATTCTGATTCCCGTTAATAGACACATTCTTGTACCGTTATCAGATTTCGGCCGTAGCTTAAGTGTATAGCGAATTCGTTTGCTTTAATTTCTATATAATCCCGTTAACCCATAAAGCTTAGCTTACCACGGTGAACATTTTATGTTATACCAAATTAAAAGGGTTTTATTTCGTACAGAATTATATTAAATGATTTACACTGAATATCGAATAATATGTTTTAAAATTGCATCGTATTTAGCATCAGAATCGTCTGAATCGTGATAGCGTGTATCATAAAAACTATTAAGTCAAAATATCATTGCGTGCGTGTTTCTATCATCTTCATACTTTATCCAGAAAAGAAATGCATTTCTGACTAGTTTGCTAGAATTATCCGGAAATCTTTAAGCAGTTTAAAATATCTCTTCAAGCAGGAAGGAAACATTTGGTACATCCATTACACAGCTTAACGGTTATGTACAGAATCTTGTCGGTATAAATTCCTCACTCTTCACCTTATGTTGTCTGGGTTGGAGTGAGAACGGACAAACCCTTATTTATAACATAATCTTATGAGACGATATATAACCGCATCACACAGCTAGGGGGCCAGTCGACAAATATTACATAATGTCTGTGCACCGGCTGACACGTTGTGGGGAGGCTGATATTCTGCTGAAATATTCACTTTCTTTTTTGTTTTGTCTGACTTTCAAATACTTGTAAATGCAATTGAGTTTTAATGATTTACTTCACAGAGTGAGGTTCGCTTCAATAATATTTTTTTTTTTTGAATCAGAGAATACCGTCAACAAAACTAAAATCACACCTCAAAGTCGGAGTAAAATATGAACAAAGGAAAGATTTGCACTGGAGTCCCTTGTTAAAGTACAAGATAATACGACCAGGTGGTCCGGAAGAGTATGCGTATTCTGCTTCATCAACGACACCCGCCATGCAAATCTTGGTCACATCAAAGTAAAATTATTCTTAACCGTTTTTAATCTTCACTCTCAGTTGTAAACCTCCAATAATCATGAGCAAAATCAGCTAAAACAACATCGTTTCTTAAATATATTTTTAGATATTCCTATTCCATTTTCCAGAAGCGCGTTTTCCTTCACACCACGGGATGTCTAGGGATTGTCAATACTATCTACAATGGTTTTCCATCATTTGTAAATGGACATGCTTGTGGGTATTTTCTTCATGGTTTGAAGCATTTCATATTGATTCCTGATCCACATCTTCATGAATATCTAAATCAACAAAGTAAATACGTATATCATACAAAATCGTTGTATGTATGTTATTCATTCAGATGATGTGACACAAACATGTGCTGCACGTTTTAGATTTAGTAACAGATACAGCATGCCGAAAAATAAATTAAACTGCACCATACAGCTGTTTCGTTCTCATAGGACTCTTCAGTGATGCTAGAGGCCAAAAGATAGGAATCCAAAATTTCTGAACTAATGTAGAAGCAGACGGGTCAGAACATCTATACTTTTTCCCGATTTGGTTATAGCGATACGTGATAATACAATCGTATAGTTGTAAATGTAATTTATTTTTATGAAAGAAAAGTTTAAAGCGTAAAGGATATAAAAGTAGAAAATAGGATACATAAATAATATTTAAACAATAGAGGCGCGCATCTGGTCTGGCTTTTCACTAAACACTGTTCAATAAATTTAGTTGACAATTGTTCGGTCTCATTCGTGTGTCCATCAATGTAGTACCACTCATATCCTCCTGTAAATCTTTCCATAAGTCACATAACACTTTCAGTCAGACCAGAGTTTCATTAATGAGGATTATTTTGTTATTTTTGTCCTGTCCTATATAGAACACACTGTTTGAATCATGATAATATTATTTTGTTATATATTACCTTGGTGCCTAGGTTCCAATTTGAGGACATGACATTTATTTGGATGGCTGGTGTCATCGATGAAACATAATAATATGATAAATTCCTTTTAATCGACCGATCACATTTAAAATCAAAATCACGTTTAAAATCACGATTACGTTTTATCACGTTTCATATGATAAACTCCTTTTAATGAACCAATAACGTTTAAAATCACAATCACGTTTCGTATGATAAATTCCTTTAAATCAACCTTTCACGTTTAAAATCAAAATCACGTGTAAAATCAAGATCACGTTTTATCATATTTCATATGATAAATTCCTTTTATTCAACCGATCACATTTAAAATCAAAATCACGTTTACAATCACGATCACGTTTTATCACGTTTCATATGATAAACTCCTTTTATTGAACCGATCACGTTTAAAATCAAAATCACGTTTAAAATCACGATCACATTTTATCACGTTTCATATGATGAACTCCTTTTATTGAACCGATCACGTTTACAATTACGATCATGTTTCATATGGTAAATTCCTTTAAATCAACCTATTACGTTTTCTCTCCCACATGAGCTGTCTGGAGGACGGGAAATACCTCCTGTAGTGGTTTTATATGCGCTGTGGGCAGGCCTGTCAGTAACAACGGACAAAACATAATTATGTAATTCTTTATCCTGAATATTTTATCATAAGGGCTACATACATAACGTCTGACAACAGTATACATGTAACCTTTTGATTATAATTTTATCTGACATAAGCAAAATAGAAATATCACCATTGTTGCTTGTCATTTCTGCGTCACTACCTTCATCCAATGTACCCCTAAAGTTACAGTTTTCAACTATACCGAATCTAAAAAAGAGAAATTCCAGTGTGGCTCTGTAGGGATAGATGGGCTTTATTTTGAATCTTACTGATAAAGTTTGCTCTGTTAGGATGAATGAGTTCTTTTCACTGATTGTAAAGGAAGCAAATTATTGCGGTGTCATAACCACCAGTATTTCCTTCACAAGGTAGAAACAACATTACTGTAGAGGTAGGTTTCTAGTACATCCATGTCGCTCCAGTCTGTTACAGCTTACTCTGGGAGTTCCGCGTGGGGTATCCACGAGCACGTAGTTTACACAAAATAGACATCTGCTCTACTGTACGTTGTTTACGTAAACAGATCAACTTTGTTGTCTGGTTAATTACCACACGTTCACTGCGTCTAAACACCACCACACTAGAGTGACACCTAATTATGCTTCGCGGATTTTTTTCAATGACATAAGCGATAGTTTTAAGAACTTGATTTCTTCCTAAGTATCACAACGAACGCAGACATGACTATTATTGTCGACGTGTAATTGTAGTGATGTACATATCTGACACGTGACAAATCATCTCTCCTGTGTCTTGTTCAAAGTTGTGTAGGAGAATGTTAAACATTTCTTTTCATTGGCATAATTATGCGAAACATCATTTTTTGACATAAGCGACATGCAGCTGACACAAACCAGAAGAATTCATTTTAAAACCATGACAATGATTAAGTGTGGTTTTAACATGCAACACTTTGTACCACTAATCAGCTCGATGTGAGAAAGAGCTACATTCAAGGGGGATTACTCATAGTGTATTGCTGTCTTGGAGACACTTTTGAACCTTGTTTACATAAACGCTAAAAAGAAAGCTGACTTAGTCGTTGATGTATTGGACACAACGGATTACACAACGTAGCAAGCAATATTAGTTATCGGGCGTATTGGCCTGTTTTGCCAAGAAAGTGACAAATAAATGTTCACGATCTGTCTTCATGTATTAGTTATAAATAGCTTTTTTTTTACCTTAATCTCAGAGTATGAACGTTTCAATGACTGTAGACCACCATGTACAAATTGCAGGTGTAAGCTGACACTGACATCAGGAAAACAATGGGGTGATTCTGAAAAGGGGAGGTAACTATCTCGTCAGTGGCACAGAGCTTGACAGCTATGGTTATGAGTAATCCCCTATAGTTAAAACAGGGGCATGTTTTATTATTCACAGGAATTGGGCAACAGTCAAGAGTCTATACAAGCCATCTTCAAAGGCGGCATGATACGTCATCATGCCTTGAAATTGACCTCGGTTTTTCGTTTTAGGTTTCCAATAATAGAAATGAATCATATGGTACACAACGAGCAAATGTCCAAACATTATGAAATGTTTTAAACAGAAAGTGTGTGAATAGTATTTTGAAAACATATTGAAAAACATGGAATATTTTACATTTTATTTTATAAAAAGGAGAAATCAGAATCGTCATAGCAGGCTATTGGCTATCGCAAGCATGTCCTATTTCGAAGGTTTATTTTCCATTGTTGAGAGTTATTTTTTCTAGCTAATCCACCCCTTAAATTTTCATTTTTGTATTTTGTTTATTTCTATTTTAATTGACCACACGTGTTGTTCTGTCGGAACTTCATTACTACTTCAGTCATCTTACGAAAGAATGAACTGTAATCTGGACGAAATATCCAGAATGTTTCCGCATCATCGCGTATCAAACGTTTTACCTAATGATTATGACGAAACCAATTACTTCCATAAACGGGTTCCGAAATTACGTATATAATTGTTTATAAATTCTATTTTTTTTTCTCAATTTGACAGCTTGTTTCGGAGTCAATGGAAACAGAAAAATAAAATCTCAATTCTGCCTTCCAGAAACTGCTATTCAACATTTAACATCTTGTTTTGCCGGTCATGTTGCAGTCGAGATGTAAATGAATTAAAGTACTTCAGCTCACACATGTTTGACACTTAGAGTGAGGACTTAACGAAGGAATGTCTGTGATGTACAGAGTTAGAACTAAGTGCTTCACACATTACATTAACCCTCCAATTAACGGGTCACGCTAACCTTCTCCCTCCCTTCCTGATCATCGGCTCTCGCAAGGCCAGCTTCCCTCCCTTCATAAACCTCGGCCCTCGCAAGGCCAGCTTCCCTCCCTTCATAAACCTCGGCTCTTGCACGGCCAGCTTCCCTCCCTTCATAAACCTCGGCTCTTGCACGACCAGCTTCCCTCCCTTCATAAACCTCGGCTCTTGCACGGCCAGCTTCCCTCCCTTCATAAACCTCGGCCCTCGCAAGGCCAGCTTCCCTCCCTTCATAAACCTCGGCTCTTGCACGGCCAGCTTCCCTCATCCTACATTGTAGTGGGGATATAAAAAAAAATTTGTGAAGTTTTCATATATTCATTACAAGCTTCTAATATTGCTATGAAAAAAAACAGTCTCATATTGCTTCTTGAATATCTCGCCATGTTTAAAAACTTTAGATCAGGCACCCGGTTGTTCGAGACAGACGCCAGTAGCAAGCTAAAATGCTACGAAATTCCTCATAAAATGAAGCCTTTGCTTTGCTTCTGTGAATCTAGACAGTGGTAACTTGTGTTGAACCTCAAATATTAAAGGTATTAACTCGAAAGCTTAGTAATAACATATAGTAACTTATGAAGCTGTGTGAGTTCTAAAGCTTACTAGTTATCTTTTTATCTCACTAACCTAAGTGCCCCACCCTCTTAATTTTAGTTTTTCTCTTAATCTTTCATTGCTAGTGTAACCTCATTTGCAACTAACACGTCAATGTTTCAAATAAATCTTGAGGCTGACCCAAGTGTCCAAAAATGCTGCACTTACCAGCCAGAATACATACAGGAAAATACCCGTGGCTGATGTTTAAGTCTTTATTAACCTAATTCGTGTGACAAAATAAATTACCGACTAGTCAACAAAACAATAATCCGAACTCAAAATCGATTAAACTAGGAGCAAAATATGAACAAGGGAAATATCACAAGGAGACCATTTTAAAAGTACCAGATAATACGATCAGGTGTTCCGGGAGAGTAAGAGTCTTCTGCTTAATCGACGACACCTGTTAATCTAGATCAAAGTTAACATCACTTCATTAACGTGAGAACCGAGTCATTGTCAATCACAAGAGGAAAGCACATGCATGAGCATACTCAACGCCCATCTTCATATCACACAAGGATACACATTTTTCTCTCAATGAGACCAAGATTGCTAGTATCTTGTTCTGGTGCTGTATACGTTTTAAGCTCTTAATAATTCAAAACGTCCTCGTTTGCTATTTTTCGAGAATGAATGTGTTATAATGGGTGTATAACTAACCAAAAAAATTATATGACAACAATAAATACTACATGTAAAGTACATTGAACTAGATACACGTCCAAATATTCGGCTGGAGTGCTGCGTTGATGTATTAAACCACAATATAATAACTGTCACGAATTCAGTATTAAATATAATTTATATATCACAGTGACTAATCTGCCCTTTTGGAAAAGAAACATGATTACTTTGAAATGTATACCGTTATTATTTTGACATCCACATCAGTGGTAATTGGTGTCAATATCATTACCATTTTATACTGAAATGTCGATTCTGTAACACTCCAACAAAGACGTACTTGTAATTCTATACTGTACTTTACAGCTAGCCTGACTCTACTTATAGAAATGGTGATAATGATGTTCTGGACCAATTATCTAGCCAGTACTTTAGGGACATAATGGTCTCTATGAAAAATACCATTCATTCACATTTTGTGTTAATCAAAGCCATTTGTTTAAAATATATAAAGCACCAGCATCTTCTCATTTTTTTACAATACATGGATTTATTTTAGTTTAAACAGTATTTCATTTCCAAAAAGACTTAGTTTAAACAATATTTATTCACGTCAAGTTATTTATACAAATTACTAAATGCATTTATTTAAATGTATCATTGTCTCATTGAGAAATATTCTGTTTCTTTAAGTGATATGAAGATCGACGTTTTTGAGTATGCTCAATAGTGTGTTTACTTGTTGTGATTGACAATGATACTCAGTTCTCGTTTTGAGAACTTGATGTTTACTTAGATGTGACAAAGATTTACATGGCGGGTGTCGTCGATGAGGCAGAAGACCAGGTCCTATTTTGCCTCTTGTTTAATCCATTTTGAGTTCGGATTATGGTTTTAAATGTGTAGACGCTTTGGTATTCTCTGATTTCACTGTGCTCACACATGGTCCTTATCATCGTACATAACATGCTTAGCTAATCCTTAAGAAACTGTTTTGAAAGAGAGATATTACTTCGTATACTGTAAAAATAGAGTTTTATGTAGAGTTCTCACATTAGGATTTACAACAGCTGTTCAAATAAACAAAGTATATTAGAGATTGGAAGCTCATTTAATTCCTCCCCTTTTTAATTACATTACATCATTGTAACTACAACCAGCAGATATTTTCTGTGTTGTTGCATTAGGACGGAATACACATTGCTAGTTTGAACACACTATAACGACATATGATATCGTCTTTATCAAGTTGTCACTGATGCATAATAATGCTACTATATCTGTCATACTTTTCTCATAATTGACCTAAATTGATGATTCTGACATTTAGAACTGACTACAGCGTAGATATCATTCTTTGTAGAACTTTATTATGTTAGGAAATTATTGTTTTCCTAAACAGGACTCACAATGCCGACCATGACACTTTACGTGAATACAGTACGGCATAGCAGTGTTATTCAGTATTTATACAACACAAGCTTTTACATGTATGATCATTGTATGTTGTTTGTGATTGGTAAGGTGCAACATGTATCAGTGTTAGCATGGATTTATATACAATTTAAATCCACGAAAAGCGCAACGTCTAAACAAACTTTAATTCGTAAATAATTTAATTATTAAGTGATTATTAGGGATCAAAATGATCACTGCCGAGTCCAAGAAGTACGAACCTGCTGTATGGTGCAGTGTAATTCATTTTTACGCCATACTGTATCACTAAATTTGTAAAGGTACAGCACATGTGTGGGTAAGGTTCACGTGGCAGTGTGTTTGCAAGATGAGAAAGTTACTTACCCTTAAAATCCGAAAACACAAATATTCTTGATATTTTACATAATTATCACCTAATTACATGTATTCCAAAATTATGATAAAGGTCATCACTTTAATCCTGGACGTTTCAACATTCAATTCTTTGTAATGTCGGCGAGTTCTCTGTTTATTAAAATATTTTTGTGAATGTGTACGAATACGTTTATGACTTAGACCAGTAACACCTGTACAAAACCGAGACCAGTAAATTACCCCGCTATGTTGGTTTCTCTGACGTGTTGGTGTTATCTCCCCTGATATCGACTCCGGCCTACGACAGGGAGAACTCTTTAAGTACCCTTATCTATATATTATTACCACAACGTCCCACCCCTGTGTAAAATGTTCGCCTACTGAATACCAGCATTGTCAACTTAAACTGTAACCTTACGCTTTCAATTCAAATAGTCGTTTAAAACCCAATAATGGTTTTGAATTGGTATGTTTCCCGCATTAAGATGGCAGAGTTACTTACTTTTACGTCAAATCGTTTCTTCGATAGTCTTGTCTTTAATTGTTTAAAGAACTATAAATAAGTAAAACTGATTTCTAGGGGGTTAAGTTGACCGCTTAAACTTGTAGGATACCTGGGTGATATACTTACCCGAATAATTTCGCGTGCTATTGTTCCCGAGTGACAAATGACATCATAGGTGCACAGTAGTATTGTAAACACAGTAAGGTTCATACTACAAACCACACATCATGAAAAGAAAAGATTAAAATTACAACTCGTAAGTAGCTAAGTTTGTTCTCATGCCCTAGACTGTTAATTTATAGCCTAGATAACGTCGGTAACACAACGGCGATCGGAAAGAACACTATAGCATTTCAAATACAAGAAATATAAACAAAAGACCTGTATACAGTTTCAAAGATCAGAGGGTCACAGGGGTGTTAAAGTGCAAGGCCTGAGTCCAAATAGGATTCCACTATAATGATGTAGGCTATCCGTTACCTCGGCACTGACTGTAGCATTAGTAGTATTTGAGTTTTTAATATCAATATTTATGAGTCAGCAGTTATCCTTTTATTAACAATAGCATACAATATGAATTTGATATAAAGATTTGTACTGTACACCTAATGATAAATCAAAGGTCGATATTATGATGTGGTACCAAGAACACCCATGCTATACATACCTATTTGTCATAGTTGTCCTACTTAATAATCATGTTATTTAATTTAACGTCATCAAGTCGATCCAATTGTTTCTAAATAAGATTACAGCCATCGGTAATTAAAAGAAATCCCAAATAAACAGGCACCTTTCTATCCATAGTAAAATCAGTTGCGGCAACATAGTCTACCAATCGTACGTGAAAGTTGCAAAGCCACACAGTATACAAGTAATATAATGTTTTCTTCACTTTTGTTTGTATAAAATATACTGTTAATGCCTACTTCTTCATGCATAACCTTACAGGTTGATGACGACTATTGGCACGTTTAATGGTCGCCATCTTGGTCTCTTTGAGAAATATTCTACATCTCATTTCTGTTTGTTCTGATTGATGACGTTTACTTGGATGTGACATAAATGTCCATGACGGGTGTCGTCGATGCAGCAGGAGACGCTTACTGTTCCGAAACACCTGGTCTGGTACTTTTACAAGGATTTCCATGTATTTATTTCCTTTGTTCATATTTTGCACCTAGTTCAATCGATTTTGAGTTCGGATTATGGTTTTATTCACACTTTGGCATTCTCTGAGTTTTCTAGGCGCATCTACACCCATAGATACTTTTTATTTTGCAACTGAAAAACATGGTAAGGTTTTCTCTAACAGAAATATCGGATTGTTTATATGGTTCCAATACACTCCTCCGGTAAAACATCTCTTGGATGATATCGCAAAAATAATGTTTGGATTAGAATAGAAACAAGGGAATTGTTGAGGAATCTACGCAGTCTTGCGACTACGGAGATGTTTTTTTCTTTCATAGGGCAGAGATGAAACACCTCGGTTGTATTAGAACCACTGAGAAATCGCCTCCATCAATCTATGGGATATTGCACGTCTATTTTGATTAAATGTGCCTTGGATCCACTGGTGCTAGTTAGCCAGAATCGAATAAATACTAATGTAAGGAAAGCATATCTAGCAAAACAGCAAGTGTATTTGTGGAACGTGTTCCATCAGCTCCTGTCAATTTTCATTCTTACCATAACATCGTTAGGATTATATCCTGTGTTGTATACTGTTCATAAAGTTCTTCTTCTTTTGAACGAAATTCTGCGGATAATTCAATCTACATGTAATAAGTGCAACCGATTAATTGTCTTCCTGTAACACGTTGTGATGTTTTAATGAAGGTCTACAAGGTTTCAAGACTTTCAGCAATTATATAAATTATACAATTTAAAATACTACTAACATAACGTTGTAGACTACAATGGATCCTCCATAGCCACAATTATCCCATTTGAGTAGTGGCACGGTACATAAATACGCATTTTCGTAGTACACGATAAGTTTAAATTTACTTCTAAATCCATAAATGAAGGGGGTTTTACGCACCTGACCCTTTTGCTTCTACATTAGTGTAGAAATTTTGGATTTCCACCTTTTGGTCCCTAGCATCACTTTTAGTTATGCAGTTTAATTCATTTTTTTCGGCATACTGTATCTATTACTAAATGTAAAAGGTGCAGCATGTGTGTGTGTTACGTTATTAGTAATAATCATACTATACGTACGCCTGCATTATAATCTAAAAATGAACTTGAATATAGAACTGGTTGAAAGCTGTTCCTCTGCTTTGGTAAACACAAATTTGACAAGCAGTTGTGCGTTGAAACTGTTTTTTTAATACATATTATCAATGTAAATTGAACCTTATGATGAATTAAGAGCACTTTGGTGCTATTTAATTTAACAGTGATAGAGCATTGTGTGACTATGTTGCAATGTCCTTATACCAATGTCAATTTGGGTGTTCCAAAGATAATAAATCACGTCAAATATGAAATCCAAGTAGAGATTTCGTTATGGAATATGACTTAATCAAGAACGCGTGATTAACTTGAATACATACCATAACGAAAAGATATTTTGGTGAAGGATACAATGTACACTGTATGAATCGTTATTGAGCAAAAACTCAATTCATATGAAATTTAATTTTATTTGATACATTTTAAAAATAAATGCCATGCAGTGTCGTAAAACGTGGTTTATTATTCCATGACCCCTACTGCTGACGTAATCACAGGTAATATGACTGCATGTCCAGGTACATCTGTTCAGTATACTGGGTAAACTATACGTTTGATAACCAGTTCGGTTGCACATTTTGTATGAGCCCGTTCTGTCCCTGATTGTGTTATGTTAGTGTCCGGGTCTCTCAGACGTTTGATATCAACTCGTAAATTATCAATACCCATTAACGTAGAGTTGCCGCTTCAGTGAGGCGTCAAATGGAGGCTACTTTAAAGCAGGTATTATTTTATCTTGCTCGACAGGTGATTGTTTAGGTTTAATAACGTAATTAAGCTGGATATCTTAACACGCTTATGAGGATATATATAGCGAGAGCTTGTGGTGGTTTATACATACGACTTAAAGGCCCAGAATACGTAACTTTCGGCAAAACATGAAGCGAAAATCGAGCCTAATAACGTATATTTATAGATTTGGTTAAGATTAACTGATATCAGCAATATCCTAGATGAATTTTTACACGGTTACCGGTACAACAGCAGTTGAAACAACTGAATTATATTCAATTCTTTGGATTTTTCTGTCAAGAGTTTCTTGTTTGTCACCGCTCAGGTTAACTTCGTTTTAGGCTTATTTCTGCAAGGTTATCAAATGGATTTTTTTTCATAATTTGTCAGTCACGAAAAAATTCCTGAAGTTACGTATATTGGGCCTTTAAGCGTAAGACATTGCTTCGCTTCCTATGAGAAGAGGAGTTACTTTATAAAGAGCATTAAACCAAAGCTACTGATGCGTCGAAATAGAAGTGATATTTTATTAGTATCTAGTTTTGATCCTTGCAAAAACAGCGACTGAATAAAGATTGTAAGAAAAATAGTTATATAAGCACTTCTGTAAATGACAAATACGTCAATGTGTTCCTTATGGTTGATTCAGAACGCCTAACCGGATACAAGTGTTTTTAGACCCGATAAATTTCTGTATCAGGTCACTAACATACTATGTTACTAATAAAACAATAAATAAAGGAAAGGATACAAAATACTAGTGATGTTACCCAGGACAAAGAAACGAACTACCAGAAGACGTTATTACATTCCGAAATCATTTACTGATCACGTGGGATGCAAAAGCATGGCCCAGGAAAGGATGAAAGCTGACGGAAAAGGATAGCCAAAACGGGGAAACACAGAACAACATCAAACTGACTCTAGTAAAGGTAACTAAGAGCATACAACTACAACCCGGAGATTGATGAAGACCCGGGGGAGGAACACTGCATATGTATAAGGATAGTAAGTAACAGTAAAGTTTACTTGGTTAAGTGAAAACTGTCCGCAAGTACAACCCTAAACAACAAAGAACAGCTAGTTACAGTAAAGTACAAAAATGTAACAATGTTTCAGGACATGATCCTGGGTAAGGAAGGGTAACATAGGATAATAACGGTTTATCAACGTTACATGAAGTGACGGGTAATCCTGGATAGGGACATCCAAGGAAGGGGAAGGTAACAGGGAAGTAAGAAATAAACCAAGGGAGTGACATGTTTATCCAGTGGAGGACAAAAGTGATCAAGAAAATTGACGGGTTACCACGAATGGTGACGGGTCCCCCAGGGTAGTAAATGGTGACCTTGGTTACGGAACGGTGACCTAGGGTAGTGACTGGTGACCTTGGGTATGGAACGGTGTCCCAGGGTAGCGAAGGATACCACGGGATAGTGCCGGGTTACCACGGGTATACGTAGTCTGTAGTGACGGCTTCCCAAGGGTAGTTACTGGTGACCTAAGTTACGGAACGGTGACCCTGTAACCTGTAGTGGCGGGTTACAATAGAAAGGGAAATGGTAATCCATGGCAGTAACGTAGGAAAAGATTGGATGTAACAAAAGATTTACATGGCGGGTGTCGTCGATGAAGCAGAAGACGCTTACTCTTCCGGAACAACTGGTCTTAGTCTCTTGTACTTTTGCAAGGGTCACCATGTAAATCTTTCTTTTGTTCAAATTTTGCCCCTGGTTTAATCGATTTTGAGTTTGGATTATGATTATGTTGACGCTTCGGTATTCTCTTATTTTATTTCGGTAGCGAGGGTTACAAAGTGTGGGAAGTATACACAAGGGTATAAATGACGATCTTGGGTATGACACAATGACCAAGCGTAGGAACGAATGATATATGGTACAAGAGGATGACAATGAGTAGGAAATGATGACTCAGGATAGGGAAGGATGCGAAAGGGAGTTTGCTACGACAGGAAAATATTTTAATGTTTCCTAAGGAAGATGAGGGATTATAACATGGGGCCATACATTAATTACTTGGATGTGACCAAGATTTACATGGCGGGTGTCGTCGATGAAGCAGAAGACGCTTACTCTTCCGGAACATCTGGTCTTGTTCTCTTGTGCTTTTACGAGAGTCTCCATGTAAATCATTCCTTTGTTCCTATTTTGCCCCTAGTTTAATTGATTTTGAGTTCGGATTATGGTTTTGTTGACGCTTTGGTATTCTCTGATTTTTTTTAATTACACGGGATGTATTTACAAGGTTCCTTACGTCACACTGCGAAACAATGTAGGAACTTATTAAGTTTGGAAATTAAAATTTATTATGAAATAAATGTGTTGAGTAGTTTGTCCAGGCACTGGTATAAGGTCTCAACGTCACATACAGGAGAGTAAATGTCCGGATGATCCCTTACTAAAATTACATGGTTTCTTTAATGTCCTCGATATAATGTAAGTCAGCCGCCCACAAATTAGAGGCATTAAAATCTAATTACACATGCATCGTGTACATGTTGAGGTGAAGTTTCCTTTTAAAGTACACGACTATCGGTTTTCCAGATTTGTCAACATCAATTCAATTTACATCCCCATATTAGGTCAATTAAATAAATTTTAATTCACGATTAAACATGAATGCACATCGGCTTCCGTATCCCGCTATTTGACAAGACAAATAATATACAGATGTAAATATTTAGGTCAGTTACTTGTTAATGATCTTGGTTAAGAGAAAATATCGTTAAGCTAGCCTGTCTTTTGGGGATCACACGCAGAAGTACCAAGTCCGCAGAACGGCCTGGGTTGGTGGTATTTAAACCCTAATTTACCTGGTCTGTACTACCTGTAATGAAACACCTGTCCAGGTACGCATTGCAATTACTTACCACAGTTATAGGGGTTCCGTCGTTTGAAAGTCTGCAAAAAGACAAATTGGAGGAACATTTACATGTTTATGTGTACATCTGACAAGGGGAACGGGTGCAGGATAGGTAAACCTACCCACGCGTACGGCGGTAGTGTATTCCGACAAGTGCATTCACTACAAGGGATTTACAATGTTATCTTGTATATCTTGGTCACATCCAAGTAAACATCAAGTCCTTAAAGTGAGAACCGTGTCATCATTCTCAATCACAACAAGTAAACACTAATACATGTAAGCATATTAAAAATCGTTATAGTGACAAAGTGCGACTTTGTAAATTGACAACGAAATACACAAAAAAAAATTAAATTATAAACTGTAACCATCGTTGGTTAAGTCTTCAATCCATTATGTATATACATGGTACCTACAGGAAACCATCATACTTAGACACATACTTACAACAGATACACGGGTGTGTTGGAGTATTATTACACCTGCCTTGTGTAACAAACTTATCCCCTAGCTCTTCAGTTAGAGTGGAGTAGCATCATTATTATTATTATGGTACCGTAACACTCCTGGATCGTATTAGTACCTCGTGCCAGGCCCTCGTGATCTCATTATAATAAACAGAGTACTTACGGTACGACAACCTCCGGAACTACACTGGCTACATAGCCATGCATACATGTGTAAGTACTCTAATGCTATCATTTACTTTTTCTCAGGTACAAATGTTTCGTACACTTCTTCAGGGTCAAAGGTCGTCCCTAATGATTAGACAAGTGTACAGACAACAATTAACGTTTTCATGAGCATTTCCTAATCACATAACTGTCCCATTTTACTATATCATACATTTTGTATTACACACCTATAATGAAAATATTTGAAAAAATATCAAAGCGTCAACAAAACCATAATCCGAACACAAAATCGAATAAACTAGGGGCAAAATGTGAACAAAGGAAAGATTGACAAGGAGACCATTTTAAAAGTCCAAGAGAATAAGACCAGGTGTTCCGGAAGAGTAAGCGTCTTCTGCTTCATCGACGGCACGAAATCTCGATATTCAATGCAAGCCTTAGAATAAAAAATCAACTGCGACATGTTAACACCACAGGTTGTTGAAACAGGGATGCGACTATCACGAAATCGAAACATTCATGTTCGGCAATAGGTCAAACCATGTGTCAACGCAAATTTAGGCATTTTTGATTCTTTATTAATAACTTGGTATGTTTATCTTTTTTATAATTAGTTTCGTTGCATATAAAAACTGTTCATTGCGAGAAAGAAAATGAAATGTCTAGAATGTATTTACTCTGAGCGGAACGCGAAAAAAATGGTTATTTTCAAGGTGAATGTTTAGTCCTAATATAGCCGAATTATAATCGTTTTGCATTGAATGTTTTGAAATATGTTAATCCAAATATCGAAAGAATCGCTAGCTGTCAGCTTTTAAAGATGGATATTAACGAAAACCAAATTGATTTGCAGTGCGTCCTTGAATCTTCAGTTTCTTTGTACTTTCTTTCTAAACGTACATTTTTATATTTTTGACAGTGTCTCTCTTGGTACCTTACCCTTAGCTGTTCCAAAACATGTGAGGTATTTGGCATATTTTGAATCATTATTTGAAAGCCTAAAAAATATATAACTCGCGTTTCTGGCACTGAATGCTTTGCTTTTTACTGGAATTGTTTCTAATAAAGTCACAAACCCTAACTTACAGGTTACCCGCGGTGCTGTAAATGTCGGGGAGAATTAGCCAGCAATGTCAATGGACGCTCCACCCCTGCCTCTAACTGGCACGGCCTCGTCTTCAACAGGTTTACCTACAAAAACTAACAAGACAGTTGCTATCTAATTGTGGTTTTCGTTTTGACTTACGAGTTCCGAATGTCAGCTAAACGGATGATATATATATATTTATCTGTTCTTTTTAACGGTTGCAAATCTTCTGTCTCTAAAAACTTGAGAGAGTCTACTCTTTCAAATTATTACTTTATAATTACCTGCACGAGGTTTTGCAATAAAATTCTGTGAAATGTTCCTCCGTAAACGAATTGCACGTGTCTATATCCCACCAACAGAATACCGACCGGGGATACACGGGGATATAGCTCCTACAACCAGACTTACTAATCAAAGGGTGTGCACGTACATGCTATTGACTAAAGCATGTTACCCTCCCGTCCTCCCCTCTTCTCCCTCTCCTATCCCTCCTCCCCTATCCTCCCCACCCCTGTCCTCCCCTCTCCTCCCTCTCCTAACATACATGTACTAAGATACCAACACTTTTTTCAGGTATACCCCTACCTTTTCCTGACTCCACTCCAATTTGTAGCCGCACGGAAGTCAAACGCCATAGTAGTTTTACAATATTTGACATAAACAATGCACCAGTACATTATAGTATGTATGTTTTGTCAAAGATGCTTCTTTTGGAGAGATGTCGATTTGACAAAACTTCATATTCACCATTACCACGATAGTACAACTAAAACATATTGAATACTGAAGCGTCATCAAAACCATAATTCAAACTCATCTATTAGACTTTGGGCAAAATACGAAAACAGGAAAGATCCACATGGAGACCCTTTTAAAAGTTGAGAGAATAAGACCAGTCTCTCCAGAAGAGTAAGCGTCTTCCGCTTCATCGACGACAACCGCCATGTAAATCTTGGTCACATCCAAGTAGATATCAAGTCCTCTAAATACAAAATGTAATAAGTCATTATTGTCAATCACAACATGTTAACACACGAATTAGCATACTCAAAAAACGTTCATCTTCATATCAATTAAAGGTACAGAATATTTCTCAATGAGACCAAGATTGCGACAGTAAAATTTGCCAATAGTTCTGATCAACCTGCATCTCTCGAATCCTTGTGTTGTCAGTTTATATCATCAGTCAACATCGATCACGAAATGATATTAAGAGAGACAAAATCAGAGAACACCAAAGCGTCAACAGAACCATAACCAAACTCAAAATCGATTTAACTAGAGGCAAAATATGAACAAAGGAAATATTTACATGAACAACCTCGTAAAAGTACAAGAGAGTAAGACCAGGCGTTCAGGAAGAGTAAACGTCTTCTGCTTCATCGCCGACTACCGCCATATAAGTTTTGGTCACTTCCAAGTAAACATCAATCCTCAAAATAAGAAGTGAGTCATCATTGTCAATCACAACAAGTAAACACACTAATAAGCAAACTCAAAAACGTCCATCTTCAAATCGCACAAAGATACAGAATATTTCTCGATTAGATCAAGATAACGACCATTAAACTTGCCCATAGTCTTCATAAACCTACATCTTTCTGCCATAATCCTGGTGCCATAATGTTCGTCAACAGCTGACATCAACACGAAAATCTCGCTATTCAGAGCAAGCCTGGAAATAACGAATCAATTGCGAAATAAAAACATCATATGTTGGAGAAGCAGGGGTGTGACTATCAAGAAATGAAAAGTTCACTATTGGAAAATTGAGAAATTGTCACGTTTATCTTATAGTTCAGTAGTAGCTGCCCATGTTCGTGAGAGTATGTTGTGTCCTTAACTCAAGTTTAGAAGGGTATATAATGTCTTTACAGCTACAAAAAGATTATAATTAATCTCACGTAACTGTATTTACCCATCAGTACTAATACAATCGATGGTGCACTTGTTTCATAATAGGTTGTTCTGCATTTCTGCGGTCCAGAACCTACCCGGTTTCTGCTCCCTCACCACTGACAGGAATGCATGTCTCATACAAACATTTTCCACTATCTTATACTCGTAAGGTCAAACAATACGTTTTACTACATTTCTTTTAATCCTTTTCGTTGGTTTTTTCTTCCCTTTTTTCTATTTATCAGTTTTCTTTTTATCCTGTTCCTTATTTTTTTTTCTTTTCTTTATCATTTTCTATTAGTCATGTTCGTTTACGTTTTTCTTTACTTTGTCTGTATATCAATTTCTGTTATTCATGTTCCTTTGTTGTTGTGGGGTTATTTTTTTGTTGTTGCTTTTTTATTGTCTGTGTATCATTTCCGCCAATCTTATTCCTTGATTATTCAGTCAAAACAGTATTATTCAAAATTCAAGCATGGCATTTGATACAAATATTATTACACAGGGATATGAAAACAAGCTTAGAACTTATGTTAATCCCTTGATTTTTTGTTTCCTTTTCCTGTATATAATTTTCTGTCGTTCCTATACTTTTCTTTAGTTTTGTGATGTTCCTGCGATCTTAGCCTAGCACCGTAATGACACGTCATTGTAATAATTCTGTAGTAAATGCCAGCACTGTTACACAGGTCGTAAAACGTTTACTTATTAACCCGTCCACGGTAATTACTATCCCGGCTGGTAAGTGGTTAAATATGCAGAATCTTCCTTGAGAGATGAGTACGCTGTTTTTACTGCTGTATACTGTCAGCAATGCTATATTGGCGGTGTTTTATTTACCAAAAGCACAGACTATGCGGTTTTCACGATAAACAAAGAAAAAAAATCAAACAATACCAAAGCGTCAACACAACCGCAAATTAACCATCGATAAAAAAGGAGCAAATATAAAAAAAGGAAAGATTAACATTAAAACATTAAAAATACAAAAAGAAAAGACCATGTGTTCCGGAAAAGTAAGCGTCTTCTGCCCCATTGACGACACCTGCCATAAAATCTAGGTCAGACCTAATTGAATATAATGGACTAAGATTGAGAACTGGGATCATTCTCAATCGCGATTAAAGAAGGCATACTAATAAGTTTATTCAAAAACGCCTACCTTCATATCATACAACAATACAGAATATTTCATTGTGATACTACGATGGCGACGATAAAACTTGCTCATAGTCTTCATCAACCTACAAGTACGGAATGCCGTCAGAATTCATGTTTGAGATATTTGCGCAACTGCTGACTACACAAACAGTTTTTTTTTTTGCGAATTGTGGAGAATTGATGCGTGAAATTGTTCTTTGAGGTATACTGATATAGAATAATAGCAGCCATTTTGGATGCGCAACTGCGCAAAAAAAGTTGTTGTGATCGACGACGCACCCACCACCAATACTCGTGTGAAGTTTCGTCGGAATCGAACGAACAGATCAGGAGAAAATGTCGGACAAAAAACGACGAAAGAAGAAGAATAAGCTAAGAAAATGCCGAAGTGTTAAAAAGAAACAATAACCAGGACAAAAAATGCGTTAATTTTTGCCCCTAGTTTATTCAAAATAAAGATTTGTACGGAGACCCTTGTAAATAAATAACTTATTTATCGTTTTAGGACAGAAACTCATGACAGAAGTCATCTGTTTATGTGGACATAATCTTGTCCTTGCATTATGTGTGTATTATGATGATCTGAATTTTGATTCATATTCAGATATTTCACCCATGCTTATACCATGTTATAGCTGTGGTTGCTTTTCGGAATTTTCAAAATATCGCAAATTAGAATATTTCGATTCCCACCTTTTCGCCCCTAGCATCACTGACGAATCCTAGAAGGACGAAACGTTGTGTGATGCAGTGTATTTCACTTTTTTCGCCATTCGCATGAAGAAAAAAGTGAAACACATATGTATGTGTCTGTTTGGCTCATCTTCGATTGATTTACAGTAAGTTCCATACAAATTAACAGTGTTTCACTTATTGTGTTCTTAAAACAATTTAATACTAAGGGTAAGTGAACTATCGTTTTACATCATTCTTACCGATAAAGGTGGCCCGCACAGCAAGATTTTCATGATGACGTTTTGCATAGAATTTTGTTAAAGTTACTGTAGTTTAATATATGTATCTAGTTTCGGTATGTTATAGTTGTGTGATATGAAGAGGGGCGTTTTTGAGTTTACTTATCAGTGTGCTTACTTGTTGTGATTGACAATGATGACTCGGTTCTAATTACGAAAAGTGATGCTTACTTGGATGTGACCAAGATTTACATGGCGGGTGTCGTCGATGAAGCAGAAGACGCTTACTCTTCCGGAACACCTGGACAAAATCTCTTGTACTTTTACGAGAGTGACCATGTAAATCGAATCTTTCTTCCTATTTTGCCACTAGTTAAATCGATTTTGAGTTCGGAATTTGGTTTTATTGACACTTTGGTATTCTCTGATTAGTTTTTTTAAGAACTTGGTTATTGCATCTTAACGTCTAGATAACCGTTGGCATATCAACCACAATGAAATAATATCTTATACACAGGAAATATTTAAAACATAATTTATGAATTGGAAGAGTTCAAATGCGTAAATGTGTAAATGAGTGGATCAAGGTTTCTCGATGTATCGATAATTAATGTCTGATGATGTTTGAGTTTCCATTGCTGAGACAGAACGAAAACCACGTGTAACAAAGTATTTGCTGCCTATATAGAGTATGCACGGTACTATTCCACACGTACACCGTGTGTAGGTAAATGTTCTTTTACTTCCTGTAAGCAATTAATTAGATAAGCAATATTTAAATGGAATTGTAAATGGAGAGCAAAATTTTGATATATATTATAGAAGTCAAAGACCACTGAATACATGTAGAACTGGTAAAAAAATATGGCCAAAGGAAAGATGTGTATGGAGACTCTTTTAGAAGTACAAGAGAATAAGACCAGGTGTTCTAGAAGAGTAAGCGTATTCTGCTTCATCGACGACACCCGCCATGTAAATCTCAATCACAGCAAGTAGTTTACTTATGAGTTCATTCAAAAACGTTCAAATTCATATTATACAAGGATACCGAAATAGATGAAGATGGCGACAACAAATCTTGCGCACAGTCTCCATGTTTCTGGGGACAATGCTACATTATGTAAGACGTTGAAACAATCATTGTCTTTGTTTTTGTTTTATTTGCAACACTTCCAGGTAACATAACATACATTGCAGAAAACAGGTAAGCAACGAGAAAAGCAGGAACAGGCACAGATCAAAACCCCATCACCAGGACAACAGATCCATCTTGGTACAACGTCTTCAATGCTTTTCTTAACCCATTCACCCTTTATATACATTTGAACTCTTCCAGTTCAAGGTTGGAATCGTGCATTGTGAAAGTTCAGGGGGTGATAACGTTTACAATGTAGAACAACATCGCCTCCGCACGGTAGACAAACGTAGGACATTGTTCACACATCGCGGCCATGTTGATGAGGCTGGATAACCCATATTTCCCCGAGAAGAGTCGCCATAATGGTAAAAGAAACGACTCGGTATTTAGGTCACCACAGCTATTCCAGAATGAAGTTCTATTTTCCATCATTCATCACTTCTTTACAAAAAGAAAATAATCTCACTTTCAACGCGATATTTACATGTACGTAATATTCTCTTCAAAAATCAATTGGGTTATTTTGGATCCTGGTATCTTGTTTCAAAGACCAATAAATCTGTCAACGGTGTGAGGAAAAGTCGGACAGTATCGCCCCGAGACGACGTACATCTGTGACTTTATGTCACGCCGTGTTTGGGTGGTAAATTAGTTTGATATCGCTGTGGAGTAAAACACTTGGTTATCTCCCGCCGTCTGTACCCCTCGTCAGCCTGTCGGAGGGACCTGTCAGGGTTATGTGTTTCTGACGCTACTCACCGACTTCTTCGATCGCGACCCACAAATTTTCTGATTTATGTGTGAAATTTGGTAGCTTTTTCACACACTTGCTTCAGTTAAGATTTAATTTAAACAATTTTCGATTCATGAAAAATTTTTAAAAAAATTTGCATTCATAATTTTGTTGTTCCAAAACTACAAATATTTCCATTTGGTTTCGGTTTTAGAAGTGTTTTGAAGACGATATAGTAAGGATGATTGAATTCTTGGTTGACAATATATTTTTTACGTTTGGAGGAATGATTTTCCAGCAGATTGTTGGTATTCCCATGGGAACAAACTGCAATACACTTACATGTAGCTGACTTGTTTTTGTTTTCATACGAGGCTGAATTTATGGAAGAACTAATCAGTACAGGTAACAAAAACCTTGCCAAATCTTTTAATTTCACTTTCAGATATATCGACGATGTGTTGTCTATGAACAATAAGAAGTTTGCTGACCACGTCGATCGTTTATTCCCTTCTGAACTTGAAATAAAGGACACAACAGACTCTTCTATATCAGCTGCTTACGTCGATCTTCACTTCAACTATGACCAACACAGACAGCTAATTTTCCGAGAACCCGTTCGATGTTGACACTGATAAACAAACTAACAACTCCGGGATTCAAGAGATACAGGTTGATCAGAACTGTGGACAAGTTTTATGGTCGCCATCTTTGTCTCATCGAGAAATATTCTGTTTCTTTGTGTGATATGAAGATTGACGTTTTTGAGTATACTCATTGGTTTGTTTACTTGTTGTGATTGACAATGCTGACTCAGTTCTCATTTTGATATGACAAAGATTTACATGTCGGAGATGTCGGAGATGAAGCAGAAGTCGCTTACTCTTCCGTTACACCTGGTCTTATTCTCATATACTTTTACAATGGTCACCATGTGAATCTTTCATTTCCTTTTCTCGCATTTTGCCCTTGGTACATTCTAGTTTATAATACCCTATACATATTATTCAAAACGATGTTTATATCTGACATTTTGTTTTAATATTCACCAAAGCGATTTGCTAACAATAAACCGCTTAACGTCGCAATTGTTTTTTTTTTGTTTTTTTTATAAGCAATTCTCAAGTTTCTGTTTTCTATGTTCTTACTATTGATAAAATAGTTAAATATTTTAACCCTACATTGTATTATGGCAGTTATTTTGGATCCCTATGGTCTGCTTTAGTTACAAAATATTACTGTTTTCGCTTCTATCATTATAATAATAAAGTTATTAGAGCTGTAGGTTGTTGGTTGTGTTATTGTGACATAACAATAGACATCAACATCAGTGAATCATTTCATTACATCCGGGGCATCATCATAAGTCTATACCTCATTACATGCGGGATATACATCATTACATCCGGGACACCGTCTGTTGTTTAGTGACGGTTCCCATAGAAAACGATCTAGGGCACTGGGTAAGATCAGATAGCTGAGTGGGTTATTTCTGTACTACCATACACGCCCTGGAAATTAACAAACAAAACAAACTTCACGTCGATTTCTAAGCGTCAAATACTGCCACATACTTATAAATGAAATCATTGTTTCATTTTTATGCAATTGACAGCTGCTGTGTTGTTTCCGGAAAAAATGTCAATTTAATTCGACCTTTTACAAATCAATATGACCCTAATGGCCTTCATACGCAATGTTGTTATGAGTGTGGTTTTGTGTTTTTAAATATTTTAACCATAACGGTTCAGGAATGTAAGAAAAATAAAAACAATTTGAATTTTTTGAACAAACAAAAATACCTTTGTAGGCCTATATCGATTTTTTTTTTAATTTCAGTTGTTTAGATATCGTGTATGTTTATTTGCCCTACCAACAGTGATACATATGTAACGATCAATACAAAGTTAGTAACTCTTGTGGAAAATCAAGTGTGAAATATTCCGATATCGCATTGCTAGGCGTGTAAATAGCCTTCACTGGTTTGATATGACAACATATTTTCTCACGATAATATTTCTGAAAGGTCATTAAAAACCTTCCGTCCTAGTTTTAGAAATAAAAACGCACACAAACGCCTGATATATAAAATATCCTTGTTCTGTTGCCAATGTGTAGGTCGTGATACAAAAGATAAAAATCACGGGGAAATGAGAAAGAAAATATTATTTCAAACATAACTTCTGTTTTTGTTAAACAGAAATTGGTTGCTAAAATGTTTTTGGAAAAAACATGTTGATAATTAACATAATCGGACTTTATATATACTAGCGGCAGTAATGGGCTAGGACAATCCGATAGGCCTCTAATGTTAGCGTGAAAACTCGTTCATAAACTGTAATGTTTGTGGTGTGCAGACTATTAAACCGATAACAATATCTAACTGTTTCAGCTCATTGACGCCCAGGATTTAGAGTAAGAGATATATACGATTATGTTGATTGGTTTGCTAACACCAATTAACGTTACTTGCATTGTACGTCTGGTAGGATAAGGTAAAGCGAATACACAACATGGCACTCTCAGTACCGTTCCCACCCTCCCGTTAGATGCGAATATCCTCTTAACCTTATTCATCTCAAAGGTTGGGATAGTCCTTGCTGAAGTTACGGTTACGGGAGTAAATGAGGCAAAAAATAAACCTCTTCCCATGTTACTCCTCCCACTTGGAAAGTCGTCATCCTCAATAACACTATTTTTCCACACCAAATCCTAAAAAAATGGGTATGTTTTACTACATATTAAGTTTCCGTTCATCCCTTGGTTTGCAAGAAAGAAAAACCAACTCTAATGATATGCGTATGGTATGTACGAAAAAAAATTCTTTACACTAAACAGGTGCATCCATGGTTTTCTCCTACTGAGATTTTTTAGAATAATCCATTCCTATGGAAGAAGAGGTGGGGGGGGGGGGCAAATTTCCACCATCAGAAGGAATTTTTTTTCCTCATATTCAACAGGGAGACAATTAAGTTTTAGGCCTTTTCCATGGTGTAGAAATATTTTCCCTTCCGAAATATGTATTGTATTCAATGAAAAGTACTCTGTACGACCAGCGCCTACGAATACATTTCTTTGTAACGTCATACAATCCTCTGCTAATTATGACGTCACATAATACATGATACATGTATGACGTAACCCAGATTAACGCTAATGCACATATTGCATAAAACTAGGGTGGTCGGATGGTGCAGTGGAAAGCGCACTTGCCTTTCCCAACCGGAGGGCGATCTTCTCTAGATCTGTAGCTCGGCTTACAATATCCCACTCGGCTAGAGCGATCTTCTCAGTAGCTCGGCGTACAATATCTCACTCGGCTAGGGCGATCTTCTCTAGATCTGTAGCTCGGCTTACAATATCCCACTCTGCTAGGGCGATCTTCTCTGTAGCTCGGCGTACAATATCCCACTCGGCTAGGGCGATCTTCTCTGTAGCTCGACCGTACAATATCCCACTCGGCTAGGGCGATCTTCTCTGTAGCTCGGCGTACAATATCCCACTCGGCTACGGCGATCTTCTCTGTAGCTCGGCGTACAATATCCCACTCGGCTACGCGATCTTCTCTGTAGCTCGGCGTACAATATCCCACTCGGCTAGGGCGATCTTCTCTGTAGCTCGGCGTACAATATCCCACTCGGCTAGGGCGATCTTCTCTGCAGCTCGGCGTACAATATACCACTCGGCTAGGGCGATCTTCTCTGTAGCTCGGCGTACAATATCCCACTCGGCTAGGGCGATCTTCTATGTAGCTCGATCGTACAATATCCCACTCGGCTAGGGCGATCTTCTCTAGATCTGTAGCTCGGCGTACAATATCCCACTCGGCTAGGGCGATCTTCTCTGTAGCTCGATCGGTTGATTGTAATTTCGTGTCCTTGCGGCATAATGACCTTTAATACAAAATACTAATTCAAAAATGAAAATCGTATATGTGTTAACAATCACTCGTGTGTAAACTGTCACACACTTACTTGTGTTATCCTTTATACTATAGGATATTGACTCATTCTAAATGGGAAAACGAATAGGTTATTTTACATGTATGCTAAGACCTCAGACAGTTGTTGGAGTACATTGAATAGATATATTCTGTTATTTACCTTTATATAGTTTAATATTTCTTTGTCGACATTTTACATCACGAAAAAGATATTGATATGCTTAATCAAAATGTTTGCGAACGTGTAGGTCTAGACCAGTATAATTGATATCTCGGCCTACTTAATATAAGTTATCTATGTATAGATATTCTATATTGGGGTACGTGTATATTGTAATACTGTAGATTTCTGTCTACGATATCCGTAACAAAGTATCAAACTTTATCAGATATATTTCACTACACTTTAATCATTGCAAGTTAGACTTCATATCGAGACGTCAATCTATCGCAATACGAGTTGTTTGGGTTTATTTTTGTCGGGCTCTTACAAATCATTATAGTGAAATCGACATATTACCACACTTGTTGCGTTATCATGATCTGAGGTGACAGATTCACTCACGAGCGCTTGCGCGTGAAGTGTAGATGATGACGTTGTTATCATATGTATGACGTCACGGATTGAGATATGCGCCACAGCATGGAAACAGTAAGAGATGTTTAATTTAACAGAATTTGACGACTAACATAAGTCTGCTCTTCACGATTATCGCTGTGCGTGAAATGTCATTTACGCTGTCTGGTTTAAGGTGTGGGGTTGGGTTATCGCACGTGATGTTACGCTATATTTATACTACCTTATCATATGGCTGGAGATGAAAGAATAACACAATAATTAACGTTTATCCAGATGCACGTCCGTTTCATGTGCGTGGGATTACTTTCTGCTGGGCATACAATCGACCACACCTCGTTATACACGTGTCAGTAGCAGGTGTAATATTGGGAGATATCAGGGGTATAAATACTTCACCAACCGAACCCACGTGGTACGGAAAACATCACACTACGGGAGGAAATTCGGTCGTTCTGATACAAGTTGTAACCGTTCTCTCATGAGACGTAACTGTAGATAGCTTGCATAATACGTTTCCCAATTCAAAGCACAGTTAAAAAAAATAATAATGCCAATGTATACATCGTATATCAGCTTTAATCTCTTTTTCTTTAGTCAAATCGGAAAAAATGAGTTTATATCGGCCAATGTCACAGGTTAATATAGTACATTTTGGGGAAGCAATGGAAATTGTTACACACAAAAATGAAAACAAAGTTTAAAAAATGAAAGGAATAACTTCTTCATATCTCTAACGAAAACATTTCCAATCCGGGTTCAAATTTGAATGAGAAATGAAAATGAATGAAGTTTCTTTTTTTATGTCAAAACTTGATAAACTATCTTGTGTAAGCCCGACTCTGTTCAATGTTATGTGTAAGTGGTAATATAGTGACGTCATCAGTCATGACGTGACTCTTTCGGCACGCGCTTTATCTATGTCTGCACCACGTGGAGCTTTTCAGCGTTTACGTGTCCGTGCCAAAGACACCAGACGTTGTACAGAAACAACTGCAGCACTTAGGAGCCTGTCAACCGTTCGAGAAAGTGTAAACAATGGGTTATAGATTGCCGCCCGTGAACACGTTCTATCACAGTGGGTTATAGATTACCGCCCGTGAACACTACCTATGACACAGTGTCATTGTTTATCATTTTGTGTGTCTCATAGAGCAATCATTATAATACAGTAGTTTTAATGTATTAAGCATTTGTCATTATACTTAATACGAAAGTCAGCAACTGTTCCCATTTCATGAGTCAAATTGAATACGTTTTAATTGAAATTCAAGTACATGTATTACTAATCTTTGTACGAGAAATGTGGGTGCATTGCAAATAAAATGTTGAAACCTTATTTAACATGTACAGAAAAATATAAATAACAAATTAAACTCCAGTGAATTATATCCATTTGCATTACAAATACGAGTATTCTAAGGCACCAGATGTGAAAATTCAAGTTTTTGAACTGAATGTGTTTCAAAAAGCCAGCATTATGGTTGCCGATCGAGACATCGTAATATCGTTTCGTTTAATACAACGCGATATAGCACGATACCACGATAAGATATCACGATACTACGATACGATATAACGATATTACGATACGATATAGCGGTATTACGATATCACGATATTTAGATATTACCATATCACGATATTACGATATCACGATTCGACATACGATATTACGTAACGATATGACGAAATTACGATATGACGGTATTTCGAAATCGTGATATCTTATCGTAGTATGGTCATATTGTATCGTGGTATCGTATTATCGTAACTTAATATCGTAATATCGCGTTGTAATTAACGAAGCGATATTACGATGTCCCGAATCTGCCACCATACAAAATTATTGATATTTTAATTTTCTTATAGCCGAAGCTCCATTTTTTGCCGGAGCTCATTGGTTCCACTGAACAATTCGTCGAATCAAAACAATACGTTCTTTTTAAAATTATACTGCGTCACTCTGACATCATCTTTTTCATTGTCGTCATTGTGCCGCCCATTGTTGCTCAGGCCCCGAGATCATGAAACAATCTTAGACTTAAGTTTGCGCTTAGCCAATCACGTATGACGATACTTTTTGTAACCTTAATCGTGATTGGCTAAGTCAAAGCTTAAAACAAATTTAGACTTAAGATTGTTTCATGATCTTTGGGCCTGGTCAAGTTTTTTTTAACCAATTTGAACATTAACATGATTCACGAGAGCTAAAACCCTCGTTAAATATATCATTCAGAGCAATGCACAACAATACTACCCTACAATGTATATCGAATTGTACGTCATATACACATTATCATGTTTATGATTTATTTTTTTTCTATACAATACAGAACATTATAACCTCTACAAGAGTATCAATTCGCAAAAATTGTTTGTAAATATCGTTAATGCTGAATTTCGAATATGAATTTCTAGACCCTCCGTGATGTATGAGGCTTTAACGTGGGAAAAAGTAAGCGATTAATAATCACATATAGGTATTGTAGGTAGACCGTTTTAAAGTGGGTTGAATTAAATTAAACCTTGGTTCTACTTAGATTCCGATACGAACATTCCGTATATAGAACTACTCGTGAATATGTTTCTATATATAGCCCTTCTAAAGCCGTTAAAGCATAATAGCTTAACTGTCTTTAGAATGAAAAATGTATATGAATGAATGGCTGAATTTGTAAACCCTACGTTTAAAATTGATACTTATTACAGTTAGCAATTTGTATCAAGTCTTCTATAGACACCGGAACATAGCGTCCCTCAGAACGACAGGTTGTAGGCATTTGCCTTTTCGTTCTGACCACAAGATTGACCAATTTTAGCGTTTGACAGAACAATAGGTTGTAGGTACTGGCCGTTTCGTTCTGACCATAAGATTAACCAATATTAGATATGGTCCCTTTTCCTCAATTCTTACCGGCTAAAATGTGGTCGCGTGGAGGTCCATTTTGTAAGCGATTGAGGCCTCTAGCCTGTGTAAGGACCGATTCATGATATTTAGAGCTATCACAACCGTGTAGAGGACTATAAGGTCCCAGTGGGCTGTGGGCTGGATTTCCCCTTGTGTAATGACTTTGTAGAGGTGTACTGAGGTCCATGTAAATGTACTGAGGTTTGGGTCTGTGTTGGTTAACACAACATTCTATTGGCTTACTATATCTAGATATTACGTCGGCGATATCACATTTCTATTATCATTTTTGCCATAAATCTTTCAGCCCAGACACTTTTGAGATGTAGAGATTTGAAAACATTTTATCATTTGAATATGTTCGTCTTTTATGTGGCGAAGGTGTTGATATCAATGGTAATAAATAAGAGGCACTATCAATTTACACAGGTACTTCGATGTACGTATAGGTACAACGTTTGTAATATACCCTCTTTGATGTAAACCTTAGACCGGAAATTGAGGGCAAAGACGGATAACTCCAGCGGTTAAAACCTTGGCGATAAGCTTCTGATGACAACCATAACATCACAGAGGTTGATATGTCACCTGATGTCCGTCATTTGACACCGAGTCTAAAATTAGCGTTATCCGGATATCGGTTATCCGAAACCGGCCCTACTGTTAGTGTCAACCGCTGTTCTATTGTATTGTTCTACTCCCGAGAATGAATGATAACTACAAATTTAAATCAAAATATGAAGGATGAAAATTATTCTATTACGACGCATAATCGTCATCTTTCGAAATTAGGGTCAAGGGCCATCGGGATTTGCATATCTTTTCACAGAGATATATCGCTAAGCGCCCGAGTCCCACCAAGTTTCCAGTTTTGGGAACTTCATATATTTTAATGAGTAACCACTTTTCAGTACCCACAATTAAAATAACGATGACAAAATGTATTAAGGATTGAACGGCATATTGTTTTTAATTTTCATGCCGGTATGAATGAAAAGCGGTTACATCCATATTGCATGAAACCCGCTAGTCTAGTGTTTGTTGTTTTCAGTTTGTATATTCATATAGGGAAGGAACAATCAGAATGTAAATATAACTGTCATAACTATCGCCTGTATGTACCCATCCACACGAGCTTGCTACATGTAATTTATATGAGGTGTTGTTTATATTTTATTTTGTTAATAGGAGAATTGGTAATTGTGCGACGGGATAGCACAGGCTGGTGTGGATATGGTATAGGTGATAGTTATGACAGTTATATTTACATTCTGATTGTTGTTTTCCTTATGTGAATATATATACAAAAACAAGACTAGCGGGCTTCATGCAATATGGATGTAATCGCTTTTCATTCCTACCGGCATTAACATTTTTACAAATACGCTGTTCAATCCATATATGGTGTGAACGTACAGATACATATATGTAGGCTAAATTAGTTTGCAAGGAGACGATAGGATAAGTTTAGGGAGCTCTCTATGACTGTTACATATCATTTTCGGAACTCACCTGCCCTTTCCCCTAACAAAACATACTAAAAAATGCCGTTACCCGTATTTTTCTTTTGATATTATCGAAATGTATATCATGTGAATAATCATGTGATGCAACATATATTATACAACTCTCCATACCTCATCACTGTAGTATATAACACGTACAACTCTCCATGCATCATCACTGTAGTATATAACACGTACAACTCTCCATACCTCATCACTGTAGTATATAACACGTACAACTCTCCATACCTCATCACTGTAGTATATAACACGTACAACTCTCCATACCTCATCACTGTAGTATATAACACGTACAACTCTCCATACCTCATCACTGTAGTATATACCACTTACAACTCTCCATACTTCATCACTGTAGTATATAACAAGTACAACTCTCCATACCTCATCACTGTAGTATATAACACGTACAACTCTCCATAGCTCATCACTGTAGTATATAACACGTACTACTCTCCATACCTCATCACTGTAGTATAAAACACGTTCAACTCTCCATACCTCATCACTGTAGTATATAACACGTACTACTCTCCATACCTCGTCACTGTAGTATATAACACGTACAACTCTCCGTACCTCATCACTGTAGTATATAACACGTACAACTCTCCATACCTAATCACTGTAGTATATAACACGTACAACTCTCCATACTTCATCACTGTAGTATATAACACATACAACTCTCCGTACCTCATCACTGTAGTAGATAACACGTACAACTCTCCATGCCTCATCACTGTAGTATATAACCCGTACAACTCTCCGTACCTCATCACTGTAGTATATAACACATACAACTCTCCATACCTCATCACTGTAGTATATAACACGTACAACTCTCCATACCTCATCACTGTAGTATATAACACGTACTAATCTCCATACCTCATCACTGTAGTATATAACACGTACATCTCTCCATACCTCATCACTGTAGTATATAACACGTACAACTATCCATACTTCATCACTGCAGTATATACATGTAACACGTACAACTCTCCATACCTCATCACTGTAGTATATAACACGTACAACTCTCCATACCTCATCACTGTAGTATATAACACGTACAACTCTCCATAAATCGTCAATGTAGTATATAACACGTACAACTCTCCATACCTCATCACTGTAGTATATAACACGTACAACTCTCCATACCTCATCACTGTAGTATATAACACGTACAACTCTCCATAAATCGTCAATGTAGTATATAACACGTACAACGCTCCATACCTCATCACTGTAGTATATAACACGTACAACTTTCCATACCTCATCACTGTAGTATATAACACGTACAACTCTCCATATCTCATCTCTGTAGTATATAACACGTACAACTCTCCATACCTCATCACTGTAGTATATAACACGTACAGATCTCCATACCTTATCACTATAGTAAATAACACGTACAACTCTCCATACCTCATCACTGTAGTATATAACACATACAACTCTCCATACCTCGTCACTGTTGTATATAACACGTACAACTCTCCATGCCTCATCACTGTAGTATATAACACATACAACTCTCCGTACCTCATCACTGTAGTATATAACACGTACAACTCTCCATACATCATCACTGTAGTATATAACACTTACAACTTTCCATACCTCATCACTCTAGTATATAATACGTACGACTCTCCGTACCTCATCACTGTAGTATATATCACGTACAACGCTCCGTACCACATCACTGTAGTATATATCACGTACAACTCTCCATACCTCATCACTGTAGAATATAACACGTACAACTCTCCATACCTCATCACTGTAGTATATAACACGTACAACTCTTCATACCTCATTATGTAGTATATAACACGTACAACTCTCCGTACCTCATCACTGTAGTATATAACACGTACAACTCTCCATACCTCATCACTGTAGTATATAACACGTACAACTCTCTATACCTCATCACTGTAGTATATAACACGTACAACTCTCTATACCTCATCACTGTAGTATATAACACGTACAACTCTCCATACCTCATCACTGTAGTATATAACACGTACAACTCTCTATACCTCATCACTGTAGTATATAACACGTACAACTCTCTATACCTCATCACTGTAGTATATAACACATACAACTCTTCATACCTCGTCACTGTAGTATATAACACGTACAACTCTCCATACATCATCACTGTAGTAAATAACACTTACAACTTTCCATACCTCATCACTCTAGTATATAATACGTACGACTCTCCGTACCTCATCACTGTAGTATATATCACGTACAACGCTCCGTACCACATCACTGTAGTATATATCACGTACAACTCTCCATACCTCATCACTGTAGTATATAACACGTACAACTCTCCATACCTCATCACTGTAGCATATAACACGTACAACTCTCCATACCTCATCACTGTAGTATATAACACGTACAACTCTCCATACCTCATCACTGTAGTATATAACACGTATAACTCTCCATACCTCATCACTGTAGTACATAACACGTACAACTCTCCATACCTCATCAATGTAGTATATAACACGTACAACTCTCCATACTTCATCACTGTAGTATATAACACGTACAACTCTCCATACCTCATCACTGTAGTATATGATAGGTACAACTCTCCATACCTCATCACTGTAGTATATAACACGTACAACTCTCCATACCTCATCACTGTAGTATATTACACGTATAACTCTCCATACCTCATCACTGTAGTGTATAATAAGTACAACTCTCCATACCTCATCACTGTAGTATATAATAGTACAACTCTCAATACCTTATCACTGTAGTATATAACACATACAACTCTCCATACCTCATCACTGTAGTATATAACACGTACAACTCTCCATACCTTATCACTGTAGTATATAACACATACAACGCTCCATAGCTCATCACTGTAGTATATAACACGTACAACTCTCCATACCTCATCACTGTAGTATATAATACGTACAACTCTCAATACCTCATCACTATAGTATATAACACGTACAACTCTCCATACCTCATCACTGTAGTATATAACACGTACAACTCTCCATACCTCATCACTGAAGTATATAACACGTACAACTCTCCGTACCTCATCACTGTAGTATATAACACGTACAACTCTCCGTACCTAATCACTGTAGTATATAACACGTACAACTCTCCATACTTCATCACTGTAGTATATAACATGTACAGATCTCCATACCTCATCACTGTAGTATATAACACGTACAGATCTCCATACCTTATCACTGTAGTATATAACACATACAACTCTCCATACCTCATTACTGTAGTATATAACACGTACAACTCTCCATACCTCATCACTGTTGTATATACCGCGTACGACTCTCCATACCTCGTCACTATAGAATAGAACACGTACAACTCTCCATACCTCATCACTGTAGTATATAACACGTACAACTCTCCATACCTCATCACTGTAGTATATAACACGTACGACTCTCCATTCCTCGTCACTGTAGTATATAACACGTACAACTCTCCATACCTCATCACTGTAGTATATACCACGTACAATTCTCCATACCTCATCACTGTAGTATATAACACGTACAACTCTCCATACCTCATCACTGTAGTATATAACACGTACAACTCTCCATACCTTATCACTGTAGTATATAACACATACAACGCTCCATACCTCATCACTGTAGTATATAACACGTACAACTCTCCATACCTCATCACTGTAGTATATAATACGTACAACTCTCAATACCTCATCACTATAGTATATAACACGTACAACTCTCCATACCTCATCACTGTAGTATATAACACGTACAACTCTCCATACCTCATCACTGAAGTATATAACACGTACAACTCTCCGTACCTCATCACTGTAGTATATAACACGTACAGATCTCCATACCTTATCACTGTAGTATATAACACGTACAACTCTCCATACTTCATCACTGTAGTATATAACATGTACAGATCTCCATACCTCATCACTGTAGTATATAACACGTACAGATCTCCATACCTTATCACTGTAGTATATAACACATACAACTCTCCATACCTCATTACTGTAGTATATAACACGTACAACTCTCCATATCTCATCACTGTTGTATATACCGCGTACGACTCTCCATACCTCGTCACTATAGAATAGAACACGTACAACTCTCCATACCTCATCACTGTAGTATATAACACGTACAACTCTCCATACCTCATCACTGTAGTATATAACACTTACAACTCTCCATAACTCATCACTGTAGTATATAACACGTACGACTCTCCATTCCTCGTCACTGTAGTATATAACACGTACAACTCTCCATACCTCATCACTGTAGTATATACCACGTACAATTCTCCATACCTCATCACTGTAGTATATAACACGTACAACTCTCCATACCTCATCACTGTAGTATGTAACACGTACAACTCTCCATACCTCATCACTGTAGTATATAACACGTACAACTCTCCATACCTCATCACTGTAGTATATAACACGTACAACTCTCCATACCTCATCACTGTAGTATATAACACGTACAACTCTCCATACCTCGTCACTGTAGTATATAACACGTACAACTCTCCATACCTCATCACTGTAGTATATAACACGTACAACTCTCCATACCTCATCACTGTAGTATACTACACTTACAACTCTCCATAACTCATCACTGTAGTATATAACACGTACGACTCTCCATAACTCATCACTGTAGTATATAACACGTACGACTCTCCATACCTCCTCACTGTAGTATATAACACATACAACTCTCCATACCTCATCACTGTAGTATATAACACGTACGACTCTCCATACCTCATCACTGTAGTATATAACACGTACAATTCTCCGTACCTCGTCACTGTAGTAGATAACACGTACAACTCTCCATACCTCATCACTGTAGTACATAACACGTACAACTCTCCATACCTCATCACTGTAGTATATAACACGTACGACTCCCCATACCTCTTCACTGTAGTGTATAACACGTACAACTCTCCGTACCTCGTCACTGTAGTATATAACACGTACAACTCTCCATACCTCATCACTGTAGTATATAACACGTACAACTCTCCATACCTCATCACTGTAGTATATACCACGTACAATTCTCCATACCTCATCACTGTAGTATATAACACGTACAACTCTCCATACCTCATCACTGTAGTATATAACACGTACAACTCTCCATACCTTATCACTGTAGTATATAACACATACAACGCTCCATACCTCATCACTGTAGTATATAACACGTACAACTCTCCATACCTCATCACTGTAGTATATAATACGTACAACTCTCAATACCTCATCACTATAGTATATAACACGTACAACTCTCCATACCTCATCACTGTAGTATATAACACGTACAACTCTCCATACCTCATCACTGAAGTATATAACACGTACAACTCTCCGTACCTCATCACTGTAGTATATAACACGTACAATTCTCCGTACCTAATCACTGTAGTATATAACACGTACAACTCTCCATACTTCATCACTGTAGTATATAACATGTACAGATCTCCATACCTCATCACTGTAGTATATAACACGTACAGATCTCCATACCTTATCACTGTAGTATATAACACATACAACTCTCCATACCTCATTACTGTAGTATATAACACGTACAACTCTCCATATCTCATCACTGTTGTATATACCGCGTACGACTCTCCATACCTCGTCACTATAGAATAGAACACGTACAACTCTCCATACCTCATCACTGTAGTATATAACACGTACAACTCTCCATACCTCATCACTGTAGTATATAACACTTACAACTCTCCATAACTCATCACTGTAGTATATAACACGTACGACTCTCCATTCCTCGTCACTGTAGTATATAACACGCACAACTCTCCATACCTCATCACTGTAGTATATACCACGTACAATTCTCCATACCTCATCACTGTAGTATATAACACGTACAACTCTCCATACCTCATCACTGTAGTATGTAACACGTACAACTCTCCATACCTCATCACTGTAGTATATAACACGTACAACTCTCCATACCTCATCACTGTAGTATATAACACGTACAACTCTCCATACCTCATCACTGTAGTATATAACACGTACAACTCTCCATACCTCGTCACTGTAGTATATAACACGTACAACTCTCCATACCTCATCACTGTAGTATATAACACGTACAACTCTCCATACCTCATCACTGTAGTATACTACACTTACAACTCTCCATAACTCATCACTGTGGTATATAACACGTACGACTCTCCATAACTCATCACTGTAGTATATAACACGTACGACTCTCCATACCTCCTCACTGTAGTATATAACACATACAACTCTCCATACCTCATCACTGTAGTATATAACACGTACGACTCTCCATACCTCATCACTGTAGTATATAACACGTACAATTCTCCGTACCTCGTCACTGAAGTAGATAACACGTACAACTCTCCATACCTCATCACTGTAGTATATAACACGTACAACTCTCCATACCTCATCACTGTAGTATATAACACGTACGACTCCCCATACCTCTTCACTGTAGTGTATAACACGTACAACTCTCCGTACCTCGTCACTGTAGTATATAACACGTACAACTCTCCATACCTCATCACTGTAGTATATAACACGTACAACTCTCCATACCTCATCACTGTAGTATATAACACGTACAACTCTCCATACCTCATCACTGTAGTATATAACACGTACAACTCTCCATACCTCATCACTGTAGTATATAACACGTACAACTCTCCATACCTCATCACTGTAGTATATAACACGTACAACTCTCCGTACCTCATCACTGTAGTAGATAACACGTACAACTCTCCGTACCTCATCACTGTAGTATATAACACGTACAACTCTCCATACCTCATCACTGTAGTATATAACACATACAGCTCTCCATACCTCATCACTGTAGTATATAACACGTACAACCCTCCATACCTCATCACTGTAGTATATAACACATACAACTTTCCATACCTCATCACTGTAGTATATAACACGTACAACTCTCCATACCTCATCACTGTAGTATATAACACGTACAACTCTCCATACCTCATCACTGTAGTATATAACACGTACAACTCTCCATATCTCATCACTGTAGTATATAGCACGTACAACTCTCCATGCCTCATTACTGTAGTATATAACACTTACAACTCTCCATACCTCATCATCTAGTATATAACACGTACAACTCTCCATACCTCGTCACTGTAGTATATAACACGTACAACTCTCCATACCTCATCACCGTAGTATATAACACGTACAACCCTCCATACCTCATCACTGTAGTACATATATAATACGTACAACTCTCCATACCTCATCACTGTAGTATATAACACGTACAACTCTCCATACTTCATCACTGTAGTATATAACACGTACAACTCTCCATACCTCATCACTGTAGTATATAACACTTACAACTCTCCATACCTCATCACTGTAGTATATAACACGTACAACTCTCTATACCTCATCACTGTAGTATATAATACGTACAACTCTCCATACCTCATCACTGTAGTATATAACACGTACAACTCTCCATACCTCATCACTGTAGTATATAACACGTACAACTCTCCATACCTCATCTTGTAGTATATAACACGTACAACTCTCCATACTTCATCACTGTAGTATATACCACGTATAACTCTCCATACCTCATCACTGTAGTATATACCACGTACAACTCTCCATACCTCATCACTGTAGTATATAACACGTACAACTTTTCATACCTCATCACTGTAGTATATAACACGTACAACTCTCCATACCTCATCACTGTAGTATATGACACGTACAACTCTCCATACCTCATCACTGTAGTATATGACACGTACAACTCTCCATACCTCATCACTGTAGTATATAACACGTACAACTCTCCATACCTCATCACAGTAGTATATGAAACGTACAACTCTCCATACCTCATCACTTTAGCATATTACACGTACAACTCTCCATACCACATCACTGTATTTTATAACACGTACGACTCTCCATACCTCATCACTGTATTATATAACACGTACAACTCTCCATACCTCATCACTGTAGTATATAAAACGTACAACTCTCCATACCCCATCACTGTAATATAACACGTACAACTCTCCATACCTCATCACTGTAGTATATAACACGTACAACTCTCCATACCTCATCACTGTAGTATATAACACGTACAACTCTCCATGCCTCGTCACTGTAGTATATAACACGTACAACTCTCCATACCTCATCACTGTAGTATATAACACATACAACTCTCCATACCTTATCACTGTAGTATATAACACGTACAACTCTCCATATCTCATCACTGTAGTATATAACACGTACAACTCTCCATACCTCATCACTGAAGTATATAACACGTACAACTCTCCATACATCATCACTGTAGTACATAACACTTACAACTCTCCATACCTCATCACTGTAGTATATTACACGTACAACTCTCCATACCTCATCACTGTAGTATATAACACATACAACTCTCCATACCTCATCACTGTAGTATATAACACGTACAACTCTCCATACCACATCACTGTAGTATATAACACGTACAACTCTCCATACCTCATCACTGTAGTATATAACACATACAACTCTCCATACCTCATCACTGTAGTATATAACACATACAATTCTCCATACCTCATCACTGTAGTATATAACACTTACAACTCTCCATACCTCATCACTGTAGTATATTACACGTACAACTCTCCATACCTCATCACTGTAGTATATAACACATACAACTCTCCATACCTCATCACTGTAGTATATAACACGTACGACTCTCCATACCTCATCACTGTAGTATATAACACGTACAATTCTCCGTACCTCGTCACTGAAGTAGATAACACGTACAACTCTCCATACCTCATCACTGTAGTATATAACACGTACAACTCTCCATACCTCATCACTGTAGTATATAACACGTACGACTCCCCATACCTCTTCACTGTAGTGTATAACACGTACAACTCTCCGTACCTCGTCACTGTAGTATATAACACGTACAACTCTCCATACCTCATCACTGTAGTATATAACACGTACAACTCTCCATACCTCATCACTGTAGTATATAACACGTACAACTCTCCATACCTCATCACTGTAGTATATAACACGTACAACTCTCCATACCTCATCACTGTAGTATATAACACGTACAACTCTCCATACCTCATCACTGTAGTATATAACACGTACAACTCTCCGTACCTCATCACTGTAGTAGATAACACGTACAACTCTCCGTACCTCATCACTGTAGTATATAACACGTACAACTCTCCATACCTCATCACTGTAGTATATAACACATACAGCTCTCCATACCTCATCACTGTAGTATATAACACGTACAACCCTCCATACCTCATCACTGTAGTATATAACACATACAACTTTCCATACCTCATCACTGTAGTATATAACACGTAAAACTCTCCATACCTCATCACTGTAGTATATAACACGTACAACTCTCCATACCTCATCACTGTAGTATATAACACGTACAACTCTCCATATCTCATCACTGTAGTATATAGCACGTACAACTCTCCATGCCTCATTACTGTAGTATATAACACTTACAACTCTCCATACCTCATCATCTAGTATATAACACGTACAACTCTCCATACCTCGTCACTGTAGTATATAACACGTACAACTCTCCATACCTCATCACCGTAGTATATAACACGTACAACCCTCCATACCTCATCACTGTAGTACATATATAATACGTACAACTCTCCATACCTCATCACTGTAGTATATAACACGTACAACTCTCCATACTTCATCACTGTAGTATATAACACGTACAACTCTCCATACCTCATCACTGTAGTATATAACACTTACAACTCTCCATACCTCATCACTGTAGTATATAACACTTACAACTCTCTATACCTCATCACTGTAGTATATAATACGTACAACTCTCCATACCTCATCACTGTAGTATATAACACGTACAACTCTCCATACCTCATCACTGTAGTATATAACACGTACAACTCTCCATACCTCATCTTGTAGTATATAACACGTACAACTCTCCATACTTCATCACTGTAGTATATACCACGTATAACTCTCCATACCTCATCACTGTAGTATATACCACGTACAACTCTCCATACCTCATCACTGTAGTATATAACACGTACAACTTTTCATACCTCATCACTGTAGTATATAACACGTACAACTCTCCATACCTCATCACTGTAGTATATGACACGTACAACTCTCCATACCTCATCACTGTAGTATATGACACGTACAACTCTCCATACCTCATCACTGTAGTATATAACACGTACAACTCTCCATACCTCATCACAGTAGTATATGAAACGTACAACTCTCCATACCTCATCACTTTAGCATATTACACGTACAACTCTCCATACCACATCACTGTATTTTATAACACGTACGACTCTCCATACCTCATCACTGTATTATATAACACGTACAACTCTCCATACCTCATCACTGTAGTATATAAAACGTACAACTCTCCATACCCCATCACTGTAATATAACACGTACAACTCTCCATACCTCATCACTGTAGTATATAACACGTACAACTCTCCATACCTCATCACTGTAGTATATAACACGTACAACTCTCCATACCTCGTCATTGTAGTATATAACACGTACAACTCTCCATGCCTCGTCACTGTAGTATATAACACGTACAACTCTCCATACCTCATCACTGTAGTATATAACACATACAACTCTCCATACCTTATCACTGTAGTATATAACACGTACAACTCTCCATACCTCATCACTGTAGTATATAACACGTACAACTCTCCATACCTCATCACTGAAGTATATAACACGTACAACTCTCCATACATCATCACTGTAGTACATAACACTTACAACTCTCCATACCTCATCACTGTAGTATATTACACGAACAACTCTCCATACCTCATCACTGTAGTATATAACACATACAACTCTCCATACCTCATCACTGTAGTATATAACACGTACAACTCTCCATACCACATCACTGTAGTATATAACACGTACAACTCTCCATACCTCATCACTGTAGTATATAACACATACAACTCTCCATACCTCATCACTGTAGTATATAACACATACAACTCTCCATACCTCATCACTGTAGTATATAACACTTACAACTCTCCATACCTCATCACTGTAGTATATTACACGTACAACTCTCCATACCTCATCACTGTAGTATATAACACGTACAACTCTCCATACCTCATCACTGTAGTATATAACACGTACAACTCTCCATACCACATCACTGTAGTATATAACACGTGCAACTCTCCATACCTCATCACTGTAGTATATAACACGTACAACTCTCCATACATCATCACTGTAGTATATAACACATACAACTATCCATACCTCATCACTGTAGTATATAACACGTACAACTCTCCATACCTCATCACTGTAGTATATAACACATACAACTCTCCATACCTCATCACTGTAGTATATAACACGTACAACTCTCCATACCTCATCACTGTAGTATATAACACGTACAACTCTCCATACCTCATTACTGTAGTATATAACACATGCAACTCTCCATACCTCATCACTGTAGTATATAACACGTACAACTCTCCTTACCCCGTTACATCGCTATGTTACCTGCCATACATCAAGATCTACCTGTCGCGATGTCTGGTAATACACAAACCCAGACAAGTATTCATCACCTTTCTGTACTGTTGTTATCTTCGGCTATAGATAATGCTAATTCAACACTTTCATCCGGTCATTCTGAATCATTGCCGTCTATATTTGGCGCATTACCGATTAGAGATTAGTTAAAGTCAAACATGTCTAATAGATTAGCTCCCTGTCTATAACTACTGTTTAACTACGATTGCAATCAGACCTACTTTACATGTGAGCCTGTCTTATAGACTGATACCACTTCTACCTCAATACACAACCTGTCTGTAACGACAGTCAGATCTAAATTAATGACCACCTGTCGATCACTGCGGTGAAACTGCAAATGTACAAATTACCTGTCTACAGACAAACCTGCCTTAGAGACCACCTGCCTATACCTATTGTCAAATCTGCGTTAGAAACAACTTGGCTATAACTACAGACAAACCTGCCTTAGATACCACCTGTCTATAACTACAGACAAACCTGCCTTAGATACCACCTGTCTATAACTACAGACAAACCGGCCTTAGAGATCACCTGTCTATAACTATAGTTAAAGCTGCCTTAGAGACCACCTGTTTAAAGCTACAGTCAAACCTGCATTAGAGACCAACTGTCTATAACTAAAGGCAAACCTGTCTTAGAGACCACCTGTATATAACTACAGACAAATCTGCCTTAGAGACCAACTGTCTATAAATACAGTCAAACCTGCATTGGAGACCACATGTATATAACTACAGACAAACCTGCTTTAGAGACCTCCTGTCTATAACTACAGACAAACCTGGATTAGAGACCACCTGTCTATAACTACAGAAAAACCTGCCTTAGATACCACCTGTCTATAACTACAGTTAAAGCTGCCTTAGAGACCACCTGTTTAGAGCTACAGTCAAACCTGCATTAGAGACCAACTGTCTATAACTAAAGGCAAACCTGTCTTAGAGACCACCTGTATATAACTACAGACAAATCTGCCTTAGAGACAACCTGTCTATAAAAATAGAGTCAAACCTGCCTTACAGACCACCTGTCTATAACTACAAACAAACCTGCCTTAGAGACCACCTGTCTATAACTACAGACAACCCTGCTTTAGAGACCTCCTGTCTATAACTACAGACAAACCTGGATTAGAGCCCACCTGTCTATATCTACAGACAAACTTGCCTTAGAGACCACCTGTCTATAACTACCTTCATACCTGGCTTAGAGACCACCTGACTATAACTACAGTTAAACCTGCCTTAGAGACCACCTGACTATGACTACAGTTAAACCTGCCTTAGAGACCACCTGTTTACAGCTACAGTCAAATCTGCTTTAGAGACCACCTGTCTATAACCAAAATAGGTAGTGACCATTTGATAATTAGTATAACGTTACAGTAAAGACCGACTGTTTCACATTCAGCCGTAACATATAACTACTACATCCATATGCAATGAATAATGGCTGGAAAAAAATAAATATAATATTCTCTGTTTCATTTTAATTGGTCCTTCCAGTAAATTAAGGCCATGCTGATAACTCCCTTTAGTTCCCATTAAGTTACGTAACACTGCCGTAGTTTTAAATCTCCTCGTTGACATTTCGACGTGTAAATGTGGGTCAGTGTGTATCCCTACAGACAGATAGCGAGCTAGGTCAAGTTTAGTCTCGGTGATATGTAAAAACTAGGCCACGCCTTCAAATCGTGTAACACACAGCGTGGATAGGACTAAAGTAATCGGGAATGTCCATTGCATATGTTTCCCAAATATTGCGATAATTAATAAGGAAGGAGACAGAGGACATTCTATTGGTATTATAAGAGAGCGTATAGTTCCTTATACACTTATGACTGAAACATACTAGCTTGCTAATAAACTTCTGACCACAGGCACTAGCCTCGTCTGTCAAACACCTATAATATATTAAAGGTGTTTGACAGACGAGGCTAGTGCCTGTGCTCCGGACATAGTGATCAATTAAAACGGGCATAACAGTATTCGGGTGGCTCAGAGGATGCCACAATCGCCTGTCACCAAGACGGTCGAGGTTTTATTTCCCGATCGGCCTCGGAAAGGTATGGGGTCCCCCGCCCGACCACATGGGTTTTCTCCGGGTACTCCAGTTTCCCTACTAATCAAGAGCCCCTCCACGATGCCATCTTGGCCAACAACGGTTATAAACAAAACTTGATATATCTTGTTCATAACTGATGTACGAAAAAATCATTGCTGTTTATTATTTAAAAAACAAATAGTTAAGGAGAGCTCATTTTAACGCAAGGATTCGAAAGAGAATAACGATTACATTATTCATCTGTGTAGCAAGAAAACAACCTCGATATTCCTGGCACAATGTAATACGGTACGATTTACGATACTGTAGCTTTCACAGCCAATACTACTGTAATACAGACGTTCATTCATAAAAATACGTGTATGTGTTAAGAGTCAAATTATGTCAGATATAATTTCACACAGTTATTCAATAATACAGAAATGGACTGGAAAGAGCAATAATAGCGAAATAGCACGCGAGGGAGTGTTTACACCATACACAAACTTGTTTGGAGCCATTGTTCCTGTTTTGGAGAAGTTAACTCGTTTGAAATCTTAATATGGGGGGAAAAGAAGCATGTCGCGAGCGGTGAAATGACTAACAGGAAGTGAAGTTGTTGTTGTTTGCTGATGCCTTGATCGGTCTCCTAGCGACTGCAATCACGACCTCTGGTGACACAGGTAATGCTGAGAAGCGGGGAGATAATTTTATTAGATGTTTCGACTGAAATCTGACCATTAGGAGCTCTCAAATAAGGATTGTACCTCATTTTAACTGCGTATACGGTAGTATGCCCGCAGTTGGCAACGAACATATTCTGTGGTGCGCGTTAGCGCTCCATAGTGAATATGTTCGTTGCCAACTGCAGGCATACTACCGCATACGCAGTCAAAATGATGTATAATCTTTATATTTACATAATTATTAATTTTCCAGTGTTACACGAAGAAAAAACTTTCAAAGCTGGTTGCTACTATGGTAACTACGATGGCCGTGGTTGCTAAGATAATATAGTCCCACTGAATCTTCATCGATATATTGGTAAGTTTAGAAAATGCACAATGAACAACACTATTTTTCTTCATTACATCATTTGTAACTTTGATATTAAGTAATATCACCAGCACTTTGATTGCATTTCTTAATTTACAACTGCAGGGCGCCGCCAGGTTTGCGATACCGTCAAAGAATTTCGCATGCGCTTCATTGGAATCAAAAGTTTGCCAGAAACCATTCATTGCATAATCAGACGAAACGGATTCCATGTATAAAATCTTGAAGGAACCAAACAATGACCGTCAGCGAATAGGTTTTGTTCCGAAGCGTTAACGACGCCATATTTGAACAAATATCAATCCACCGAGCCTTTTTACATTGCGTTCGAACATTATCTGTAAAATCAAAACACATGCCTAATTTTATACAAAACTACATTGTGTATGTTCTTTATACATTTGTATGGAAAGTTAAGTTGTTTCGGTACGTATAAAACTTTATGTAGTAATACTGCAACATCAAGGCAAATATTAGACATACAGTGTAGGGGTCAGTTATGTAAAATGGACGGTCGCATCGCTTATTTATAATCATTTAATAACCCTTCGATACCTATTGTATTCCTTCTACTCATTTTCCTGTCTTTTCTTCCTTCGCTTGATAAATATAACCACACCACTCCGTAGTGTATCGGACGTAAAACCTATGATCAATACCTGTAAATTCATCAATGTTGGCTAATGTTTTAAGTAAAACTGGGGGTTGTGTCTAGCCAAGATTTGATAAAAATATTTTTTGAAAAAAAACTGTCTGGATCTGTTCTACTGAACATCTTTACAGACTTATGAGCGTGTTAAACTGTCCAATTAAAGAGCTACGTACAGTACAGTCATAAAGCTATAAACATTTGTCTGCATATTCTAATTTACAATTTAGTGGAAATATATTGCAATAGGTATCATATGTACGAGGGTAACCGACCATTTTACTCTCTCCGTATTGTAGCCGAGTATGATTAATGAAGCTGTATGAATGAAGTCCTGTGTGGGTATGGTACCGTGCTAGGTATCGAATGTCCTATTACCCACCCTGCACCACCGACATTAAATCCACAGACTCATGACTGGCATATTTCGCTGCTATTTCGACACACTGAACTGATTTTTTTTCTTTTCCTATGAAACTCGAACCCGTCGTCCATCATGTATTAATTTGATAGGGATCTCATGCTTTTTCAAATGTAAATAGTTTCAATATGCATTTTCTTTTAATTTTCATTCTCTTCATGAATATATTCACTGTAAAATTTTAATATTTCAAAGGCCCTATATCTGTATCGTATCATCTGGCGAGATGACACCCTGCCCTGTCATAAACCCGACGGTCCCGGGCCCCTGCTGAGAGCTGCACGTCACCACATTTCTGCATTTACATGAGAATTCACATCAGATTTGTCAAAATTTGATTCAGATTATATTTCCCACCTCATTTCTATTCAATGAAATTTTAGTCACATGTCAATCAAGCAAATCGAAGTCATATGATATGTTTCGGAAACTGATGCATCATCGCATATCATACCTCTTTATATTTCACAGACTGCATTACTTCCCGGATCCTTATACCTACATAATGTAGCATAAAATTTCAATTTTCTTTGTAAATGCTCTCTCTTTAAAAATCAAAATTATGTCGTTTGCTGGGTGTTTTTAAACGTCGATTTACAAAGTTTATTAACCGTTTAAATGTGTCTTTTGTGTCTCTGGTCTGGTTTGTTTGTGTCTTACGTCCTATTAACACGTGTACATATATTGTCAGTTAGGACGTGCCAGATTTTAGCGGTAGAAGAAATACACCGATCAATGGCCGTTACCTGGCGACTGTCCCGCGAAGAACTCGAACCCGCGACGCATAGGTGGGGGGCTATTGGTAGCAGAATGTCAGACATCTTTACTACCTGGCCACCACGACCAAGAGGTGGAGGTCTAGTGGTAGCAGAGTGTCAGACATCTTAACCACCTGGCCACCACGACCCAGAAGTGAAGGGCTAGTTTAAGCAAACTTTCAGATACCTAAACAAGTTCTGTGCTACATATAGACATTAAGAAAAATAAGAATATCATGCCCCGGTTTCATCAACATTCCTTAACTTAAAAATCTCCATAGAAAAGCATTACAGAATTTAAGGAAAGTTCCTTAACTAAGGATTTTATCCTTAAATTCTGTAATGCTTTCCTATGGAGATTTTTAAGTTAAGGAATTTCCTTAAGTTAAGGAACTTTGAAGAAACTGAGGCCAGACTCCTTAACAACTTGGCCACCACCTTCTTTTGAGACATTGTCGTTCTTAAAATTATTCATGCATTTGTTGATTTAGGTTAAATTTGACATCATGTAAATTGCTGATATTTCAATTTAAGAATAATTATAACAATGTGACCAGGGTATATTTTGTTTTTAATGTCGTATGAAAGGAAACTGTGCGAAAGTGAATTATGTTTGAACATGTTTTGAGATAAAATGAAACCATATTGACACGTCACGAACTTAGTTATCGTGCTGTTTGAATTAGGAAAGCGTGACCAGACGTGAATCTGTGACGAAAGCAAATATCACGTGGCATCATTCTATTTTTTTTTAATATGGTCAAAAACAGTTATGTTTGTAAATTAAAAAACAAAATGAAGAAAAACCAAACCTATTTAGTGCATACCTATCAGAATCACCAGAGGTATTTTTCTGTATTTTTTAGAGGATTTGGTGTATTCCCCTTTGATAATGTACCCTGCTGTAAGATAAACTTACTAAACTTGACCTTACGCAAAGATTTAAGTCTAGCACTATTTCAATTCGTCATTGAATTAAAATCTGGCGGTTCTCTTCTATCGCGCCTTGATATCAAGCTAATATTCAAATCTCACTTGTATTTAACTTAACTGTCCAATTCAAATGACATTTTATTTTTATTTTACTATATTCAAATTTTGAGAGTTTTTATTGTATCGTTTTATTCAAATTTGATGGTTTTTTTAATTTTTCCTTTTTAATTAAATTCTTCAGAGTTTTTATTTTTCCTTTATATCCAAATAAACATACATTAATTACTTTCATAACACTCAATCTAATATTCAAGTTTGATCTTTACTGAACTTACATTGTATTCATCGTTGACCTTTTTTGACTTTCTCTTTATTCAACGTTGACTTTTATTGACCTGACCCTAAATTCAACGGTGACCTTCATTGACCTCACCCTATATTCAACGTTGACCTTTATTGACCTCACTCTATATTCAACGTTGACCTTTCCTGACCTCACCCTATATTCAACGTTGACCTTTATTGACCTCACTCTATATTCAACGTTGACCTTTCCTGACCTCACCTTATATTCAACTATGACCTTTACTGACCTCACACTATATTCTACGTTGACCTTTCTTGACCTCCCCCATATTCAACGTTGTCCTTTATTGACCTTACTCTATATTCAACGTTGACCTTTCCTGACCTCACCCTATATTCAACGTTGACCTTTATTGACCTATATTCAACGTTGACCTTTCCTGACCTCACCCTATATTCAACGTTGACCTTTCCTGACCACACCCTATATTCTACGTTGACTTTTCTTGACCTCCATCTATATTCAACGTTGACCTTTATTGACCTCACTCTATATTCAACTATAACCTTTACTGACTTCAACCTATATTCAACGTTGACCTTTATTAACCTTTCTCTACATTCAATGTTGACCTGTACTGACGCCGTCTAGCATTTACTGTAGGATACCCTGGAATAGTGAATGGTAGCGATGCCTCTGCCAAGTTACAGTTAAGAAGCGTGTCGTCAGAACAGACGTCTGGTATCTCTATATATATCTACATTCCGACATACATGTCTGAAATTTATTCAAAAATGTCCCCTGTGTTTTTGTCTGTCATTCTATGCCAACAATTTCTAAAATATATCACTAAAGCGTCTCCTCTATATATGAAAAACCAATTAACTCACATCTGACTAAGACGAACTTTACATCTAAAATGTGTTATAAATTTCAGATATGAGGTTCCTCGTCTAATTTCATATTCGACCTTATTCGATAAATCATTTTTCTGTTTAGAAACATATGTTTTATATATTCCCCGCGACTTGCAAACCAGGTACTTAAGAAACATGAAATACGGTCGTATTTTTCTGAACATTTTAAAATTTGTATTCAATACCATGACAGTGAAATATGCTGACTGGCGCTCTCTCATGTTGCATGAAAAATAAACGTCGTGAAAAATATTTTATCTACCAAAGTAATCGGTCTCTTGTTCCTCCATACACGTGATAATTTTTTAAAGTCGCCTTCTCCAACTGTTTTTTGTTCCGTGTATGTAATGAAATTCTAGATAAATGATCTTAATCTGTTCAGCGCTTTGAAGTAATGCAGTATGGCAATTTCTTATCGTTTTTCAATTCAGAATTTATAATTTCCCGACATTTTAATCGTTAGCATCTTTATGATATCTAAATTTCCATTTATAAATTTGTCAACGATGTATGTTGTAAGTAAGGAACCTGAGAAAAACGAGAAATCAAATATATATCGGTATGAAACAGCAGAACGAGTAGGTTATCACGCGAGCCAATACACACAACTGGTTAAATATCCTTCATCATACTCTCGGCGCTTACAAGCCTCATGTACATGTTCGATCCAGCAGGAGATCTATTTGGGGAACCGGAAACGGTTATACAACTTCCGGTTTCGCTTTTTTACTACTTTGACAAGAATCGGCCTTAAAAAGTGTGGATTCTGCGCAATGAGCTTGTTATTTATGTGCATGTGCGGCATGTTCTTGACTAAGGGAACTTAGAGGAGATTACTTTAGATTACTTAAGATCGATGTCGACTACTGACAAACAAGCTATCAACACAGGGATTCGGGAGAAACAAGTTGATCAGAACTATGGGCAAGTTTTAAGATCGCCATTTTGTCTCATTGAAAAATAGTTGGTATCATTGTGCGATATGGAGATGGACATTTTTTAGTATGTTCATTAGTGTGTTTACCTGTTGTGATTGACAATGATGACTCGGTTCTCATTTCGAGGACTTGGTGTTTACTTTGATGTGACCAAGAATTTCATGGCGGGTTTCGTCGATGAAGCAGAAGACGCTTACTCTTCCAGAACACCTGGTCTTATTCTCTTGTACTTTTACAATGGTTTCCGTGTAAATCTTTCCTCTTTCGTATTTCGCCTCTACTTTAATCGATTTTGAATTCGGATTATGGTTTTTTTACATCACGTGATTGAGGTGGACGATGATTGGGCACATCAACAGAAATGCACGTGACATGTCACTGTGAGAGTGTTTATTGTATTCGTTTCACAGCCAAATTCTAACGAAGAGGACAGGGCAGTATTTCGTTTTCCTCTTTGAATGGAACACTACAGTCTCAACAAAGTATACAGTGTTCTACCGTATTTGCGATGTTATTCGATGATAGACAGGAGTGTGCGTGAATGATTGAACAATGGACCAGCGCTCTTCCGAAATCCTCCCCCGCAGATTTTTTTATTTTAATTCGTTTTCTCTGTTTTAAACCTAACAAGATTAAAGTCAAAAGATTCCACTGAAATAACTCCCAAGATTACTTGAAATGTTTTCCAAAGCATGCCTGTAAGGTTCCCTCGCGTTTTTTATTGTCAGTTAGTCGTTTTCATTACGAATATTTTGTGTTTCATAAAATTATTTTCGAGAACGTATTCTTTTGATAATGAGCATATGAAATACCCGTGGATGGTTTCCCATCAAATCGTTCGTACTAAACGTTAATCTGCAATATAGGCCTAGTCATCAGCGTCTAGAATGTATAGCCTCGTGTAACAGGCCAGGCTAATAGTTTCTATCTACATGTACATTACATTCGTATGATTTCTCACCTTAATATTTACATACCACAATGCCACTTAAGTTTTGTTTATAAATTTCTTAATTATGCCCCTCAGAATTATTCAAATGTCACCTCTGTGCATCAAAAAATACCCAAAAATCCCTGGAAAGACAACCCCCAACCCCCAACTAAGGTGGGGGGGGGAGGCTTAGTCCACGTCTCCAGCTCTCCCTCTGGTTGTACATCGCCACTCCGACAGGGCTTTCACCTTAATTTAAATCTGGTTACGCGCCTGTAAATGCAAAGTTCTCACTTTGAGTACGTGACATTTACGTGGATGTGACATGATTTACATGACGGGTGTCGTCGATGAAGCAGAAGACGCTTACTCTTCCGGAACACCTGGTCTTACTCCCTTGTACTTTTGCGACAGTCTCCATGTAAATATTTCCTTTATTCGTATTTTGCCCCTGGTTTAATCGATTTTAATTCGGTTTATGGTTTGGTTGATGATTCGGTATTCTCCGAGTTTATTTAAGCCCAACAAATACAGTGTAACACAAACAAATATTGATGTAATATTAATGAAAAGAAACAAAGAAAAACATAATTGTATTTAAACATTTGTTTCTACAAGTGAACATAACAGTAAACTGTCAGTGAAACGTGGTCTTCCTGAAGTTCTTAAAACCTTTTTGTCTATAAATGTGTCCAGCTGTTGAGAGCAGCACAGTGGTACAACAGTTCTGGTCTCCCTCTATAAAACCCTCCCTTTCTCACCCCCTCCCTCGCATACCTTTGTCTAGACAAATTACCAGTGTTGCACTGTCATTGAATCTGACTAACATCAGTAATTAAAGCATATCAGTTATATTTCAGGAGCGTCCCTGCTTTCCAAATCCTCTGTTTTCCCAATAAAAGTTTGCATCACGCGTCGAGAATCCTTTGCTTGTTATACGAATATTTTCAACAGAACATAAAAACGTAAATGTTTAAAATATCTGAAATATTTCAAATTTCTCTGTGTATTTTAACGATTCATTAGAATTGATGTTTTTATTCAAGCTTTCAGTGTAAAGAAGAGAAACAAATCCATCTGCCTGTACACTGTATCTCATTAGCAGAGTCGCCCGCTAGGTGGCGGTGACGTCAGCCGTCATTAGAATTATGGCGGATACACCTACCATTTTACGACCTGTTACAAAAAGCTTGCATAAGGTAATTCGATTTGAGAGATATATTATTTTGAAAGTTTTCTTTGCACTGATGAGGGGAAATACACTGTATGATGTAAGCCGCATATGAACACAATACATATCGAACGAACATTTGTTAACTTGATTTTTTCTGAACTTATTAGAATTGAAGATTTTTTTTCGATACTTTTTTATTAGCTGCACTAGGTTTAATGAGACCATTCATAGATGTGAACTATATTAGGTTGTTTTGAAATCAAATGACTTTAACTTTTAAGTATTGAGTACAATAACAATTACCAGTAAAGAAATGATTGTCCTTTACCGTGTAACTATAGAAAAAATCGGAAAATACCAAAGCGTCAACAAAACCATAATTCCAACTCAAAATCTATCAAACAAGAGGCTAAATAGCAACAAAGGAATATTAACATGGAGATCCTCTTAAAAGAATAAAAAAAATAAGACCAGGTAGTCCGGAAGAGTAAGCGTCTTCTGCCTCATCGACGACACCCAACATGTAAATTGATGGTAATCGTCAAATTATATGTTTGAAAAAAAGTTCTACCAGCCACAATATGTGCCGTGCACATTGTTTCATGTTAAGAACCTTTTCGGGGTTTGCTGTTCAGATGAGACGGAGGTGGGATGTCTGCAGTACAAAGATTCCCCTATCGCTGTAGTGTTGTTAAGAGAAGGAATCTAAAATCTCTTCAACGATTGAGGCACGTCAAACCGGAAAGTGAGACAACACTGCCACCTGGTGGTAAAGATTTAGACGCCAATAATGCACGCATCATAAACGATAAACAAGCTAGCAGACGGCCAAACAATGGACTTACACAATAAGAATCGGGAGCAACAAGGCATTAGCACGTTTGATTCCGATAGCTATCACCAACGTCGATTGTTGGCACGGAGTCAAACACCCGTCCGTCATTGGGCTGGTATCTTCTTCTTTAGAATCTACAGATGGGGATCGTTTGTTAAGGGGAGATCTGTACGTGTTAAACGCTACACTTGGAGGCAACTCAAACCCGATGGAGGAGTAGATATTGTCACATTTTCAAAAAGGCTAAGCGTATTTCTGGCTCGTTGTTTATTTCAAGACCTACCTCATACTAAATTCCGAACAGAATATTGACACAATATTTAGAACATAGATGTTTTGTTTGTGTTTAACGATAGCAACAATTCCGAACAGAATATTGACACACTATTTATAACATAGATTTGTTTTTTGTGTGTTTAACGATAGCTTCATTGTTATCAGTTATTTCACGTTATATACAATAACATATCACATCAATCAATTAAAGTATCTGAAATTACATTAATCTCGCCGTTCCTTGCGATTTTGTCTTTTTATTTCATCATAACGTCAAATCATTTCAGCCTGTCACCTGCAATTTGCCCTTTTCTATCTAACCGAATTGTGGTGTTTTTGAAAACTTGATGCCATACAGAAGGTACTCTTATTAATTTGGCCATGTTCAATGGTGCACTGTAAGGGAACAAGGAATGGCGTCTGAATTCGTGTTCATGTAAAACATATAATGTTTATATATTATATTATCATACGCGTTTTGAGCCTAGATGTGAGCTAAAATAAACAATTACATTCCGTGCTAACTTTCTGTTGATATTCACACAAAAATGAATGTTCTATTGACGTTCATATTGCCCAGCATAACTCCCCACCGGTCACATTATACAGAAAACGCGTAGTAGACGGAGGTAGTGTCAATGGGGGACATTAGGAAGGAGAAAATTGTTTAGAAAGAATGGAAAAGATAATATCCCAAGTTTAGTCGCTTTCTATATATGGTATATATAGGTTTATAAAGACGCATTTGGATTACTCATGTTATGTTACGAGACTTTACACGGAATTCCAGACAGAGTTAAAAAAGTTGTTTTTTTTTAAATGGATTTTTATTTTCTGGTTTCAAGTATGCAAATACATCAGCTGTTGTGCAAGGCTTGGACTGGAATTTGTACAAACACTTGTGTAATTTTACGGGATTCTGTGTCGCTGTCTCGCCGATAGAAGACCGTCGTGACATGGTACCCCGGTACGTGTACCGTAGAATGGTATTATACATGTTCTTATACTTAGTGTAACATCAGAAACAAATACCGGTTTCTTTAAGTGTTTGTAGCAGATCAACATTGATTTTTTCTATATGTAAGAATACAGCACGGTTTGGTATTTTGTTACAGTTTTTTATCATTCACTAACATATATGGGTCAGTGTCTCAATTCTCGAGGACGGCACTTAACTTAATGTTTATAGAAATACAAATTAAGAAAAAAGGACAAAAAGTAGAACGCAACATCAGCAAATAAAGACAAAATAATATAATATCCGAGAAAACCAAATAAGGCAAATAATAGATAGAACAAATACAAAACAGAACAAAAACAAAACAAAAAGACAATTGAAATAATAGAAACAGAATGGATACTATTTAGTTCTGTATATATTGTATATGAGGAAACAAAACACAAATATATATATAGCAGAGAAAATAAAAAGGTACAATGGTCGAAATAATCTATTACAAGATATGAATACTTTAATACAAATGCTAACATAAATTAGAGAATACCGAAGCGTTAACAAAATCATAATCCGAACTCAAAATCGATTAAACTAGGGGCAAAATATGAACAATGGAAATATCTACATAGAGACCCTTGTAAAAGTACAAGATAATAAGACCAGGTGTTCTGGAAGAGTAAGCGTATTCTGCTTCATCGACGACAGCCGAAATGTAAATCTTGGTTAGATCCAAGTAAGCATTAAGTCCTCAAATGAGAACCGAGTCATCACCGTTAATGACAACAAGCAAACAAACTAATGAGCATACTCAAAAACAGATTCAGAATATTTCTCGATGAGGCACAGATGACGAACATAAAACTTGCCCAAAGTTCTGATCAACCTGCATCTCTCAAATCCTTGTGTTGTTAGTTTGTTTGTCAGAAGTCGACAACGATCACGAAAATCTCGATACTTAGAGCAAGCCCTAGAATAACGAATAAACTGCGACATGTAAACACCATAGGGTGGAGAAACAGGGATGTTACTATCAAAAATGGAAAGTTCACGATCGGAAAGTTGAAATTGTCACGTTTAACCTATAGCTTAGTAGTAAGCTGTCAACGTTGGTCGTAGTTTAAATAGAGATCGGGTTAAGTAGCTGATGTAGAAGAGTCTGTTGTGTCCTTTATTCTAAGTTAAGAATGGTATATACATAATGTACTATATACGAATGGCGTGGTCAGCAAACTTCTTGTTGTTTATAGACAACACATCGTCGATACATCTATCACTAGGCGTTTGAGGGGTGTTGTCGTCGTTGAAGAAAGTAAAAGTTCTGGAGATCGAAATGTGGTCCAAATGTGGTCTTTATGATACATCTGAAAGTGAAATTAAAAGATTTGTAAAGGTTTTTGTTGCCTGTCCTGACTAGCTCTTCCACAAATTCAGCCTCGTATGAAAACAAAAACAAGTCAGCTAAGAGTGGGGAACACTTTCTTCCCATGGGAATGCTGAAAAACCTTTCGCCGGACCTCAACAAAAATATTATCGACCAGGAATTCAATCATCTTTACTTAATTTTAAGTATATTTAATCTTAACTTTTGTCGATTTTTTCACAAAGTATGTCCCAAGAAAGCTCACTACCATATAATTGTATCGTCCTACCCCTTTTGTTTTAGAAAGCTCTCTTATAACGAGGGATCGAAGACATTCCTTTAATCATTGGACTATTACAAGGGTCTCCATGTAAATATTTCCTTTTGTCATATTTTGCCCCTAGTTTAATCGATTTTGAGTTCGAATTATGGTTTTGTTGCCGCTTCGGTATTCTCTGTCTTTTATTTTTATTTATGGGAACAGGACAAATGATTTATTTGCTTGGAGATATCTATATCAATAGAGTACACCAATACGATACACACAAGTAGGGACCTGTACCATACCTGGATTTGGTTATACAGCTTCACAAATCCAACAATTACCCCGTCAAGTTTACATAGATAGTGCATTCACTCCATATTAGCCAGGTATTGCTGCCCTATCGTCGCCCTCGATTCCAAAAGACATAATAAATTGCGCATTGCTTGGGTGTTTTCCTGCTTCAGTTTCCGGTTTACCTGTCTAGTTTACCTGTCTACGTCTAGACAGGTGAGTTTTGTCAGACTCGCACAGAAAAATAACCCCACAATGTGTGTGACGTCCGTCTTACCTCCAAAGATACACGACGAAACAGGGTTTCACACAATCGTCCCTTTCTCTGTGAACGTTTAATGATATACACACACACAAAACGCCGACCCTTGCAGACTTATTTCCAGACTACCTTGAGCGGATGTGCCGGCATTATTTCCCGGACCTTGTAAACAAGTGCATAACATGCCTTACTCCGGCGTTTAATACACATTTGAACACATTAAGCCGGGCGCTGTCAATGGCGGTATTTGCAGGTCTTAAGGGAATGATATTAGTTACAAAGACACGTTCATTTTTTTCCATTTTTTCTTTCTAATATTGAACCTTGAATTCTTAAAAATATCAATGTGTCTGCACTTTGTGGTAAAACCCAGATTTTCCTGTTCTTTTTAAAAAACCCAACATATAATTCAAATTTTAATTTAATGTTCAGTTTTAATAAGAAAAAGGAAGCATGTCTATGTTTATTAATTTTACGATATACAGCCGTTGGGAGAGAAAATTGCCGGTTTATAGTGAATTGAATGTTGACGCCAGACCCGAGAACAGGGATACTTTGTTGGTCTTCTCATTGAAATAAATTACAAAACAGCATTTGATAAACAGCATTGATACGTCCCTTTTCATGTTACCAATACTCTGGTGATTAAGTGTTTTAAATGGGGGATAAAACTTGTGTACCTTACATTATGTAAGGTACCAATTATTTGTGAAATTGCGAAATTGCAAAATTAACCGACATTAACTGCTGTTCATTCGCCAAACGCACAGTTTTTGCTTTGCAGAAAATGTGTGATACCGACGAGTTGCATAGGTGATAAAATTAATTTCACGTCTCTAGGTTTCCCTATTGTTTCGGATGTTTTATTGTAGATAGAGACGTTGTAGAGGGGCGTATATATACATTTTTCCCATTCGTTGTCTTCTACTGCACCATACGGTAATATCATTTTTCATAAAGGACACTTAAGTAAAATTAAAGATATAAAAGAATTTACACATGCCCTTTGAACCTTTTAAGTCATTGAGTTTTCCTTTTTTCAACTTTTACACGATTAATAAGTTTTAAATGCGAAACAAATACAACATGTGCATTTCACATTATATTATGTACATGTATCATTATATGCTGTGGTGTTTGTATTATATGACGTTCATTTACCTCTATATCGAAACACCTTTATATCAACTTGAACTAAATTCAGAGGGAAAACAATCCAAGGTGAACCTGTCGTTCCATTCCAAAACGCGTATAGCGTCAAGCAGGGCGATTTTATTTTAGACTTTTGGTATGCTTTAAGGTCATTAGTGAGGTAGTGTCAAGGGAAACATTTGGAAGGAAACGGACTTTAGAAAGAAGAGAAAAGATTATAAGATCACAAATTCGAATGCCTCTTACGCATCATGCTAGGGAACAACCGGTACAATTTTAGTCCTACATGTAGTGCGACTGTAGCCATTTGATAACAAAACCAAATTATGAACAAAACAATCACTTCAACAATTATTATCTTGCTTCAATACGCCATTCTGAATTTTGGTCGATTGCCACTTCATGTTAATTAAAATAATTCGTTTCTGTATAATAATAAATCACATTACTATGGAATATGCGTACATCTACACAAAACGGAATTCCCGATAAATTTCCGCTTTTTTTGCCCAAGACTTTCTGATACATGTACCATACTGTAGCTACAGTTACCGTAAGCCAGACTCCCACCTGTTCGTCTAGCCATAGAATGTCGGCACGGACTAATGTTGGTTTGCTTTAAAGATCTTCATCTGATAACCGACTTCATAAAGAACTTGGAATCATATCCCTGTTCAAAACACACCTGCTTATCAAGGAAAGTCAGGTAGGTGCGACTTGTTGCCATTGATAATTTTACCAGCAATGTCTAAAGATGATTTTATTCGATGGCATACATGCCTAGACGATAAGGGTTGTTCACACAGTCCTGGCTGTACCAAGATAACACGGCATCACATCGATATGGTCCGTGTAGATTGGGGATCGCAATACTTCAGTACTTACGTATTGTACACTTGTCTGGGCATTCTTTAGCATGCATTGTGCGTCATTCCTTTAAAAAAAACAATAAGAGAGTACTAAAGCGTCAACAAAACCATAATCCGAACTCAAAATCGATTAAACTAGAGACAAAATAGGAACAAAGGAAACATTTAAATTGATACCTTCGTAAAAGTACAAGAGAATAAGACCAGGTGTTTCCGGAAGAGTAAGCGTCTTTTGCTTCATCGACGACACCCGCCATGGAAATCTTTGTCACATCAAAGTAAGCATCAATCCTCAAAATGAGAACCGAGTCATCATTGTCAATCACAATAAATAAGCTCACTTATAAACAAATTCAAAACGTCCATCTTCATATCACATAAATATTTCTCGATGACATCAAGATGGCGACCATAAAACTTTCCCATAATCTTCATCAACCTACATCTCTCAAATCTCTGTGCCGTAAGTTTGTTCGTCAGTAATTGACAAATATCACGAAAACCTCGATATTCAGAGCAAGCCCTTGAATAACGAATCAACTGCGACACCGTAGGATGGAGAAGCAGGGATGTTACTATCAAGAAAGGAAAAGTTCACGATCTGAAAATCGAAGTCGTCACGTTTACCATACATATTAGTAGTAAGCTGCCCGTGTTGTTCATAGTTTAAGTAAAGATCGAGGTAAGAAGCTGGCGAGCAAGAGCATCAAGTGCACACGAATTCGAAAACAAGAATAAACTATATGTCTTTAAAAATAGAATATCATCAAAGAGGAAGAGTGTATGCATTGGTAAAATTTCATTAATATCAAGGCGTTCCAGAGTGTTGTATCTTGGAAACGACTATTTTCTTCTGGTCAAGTTCTGCATAAAAGTCATAAACGAAAATAGTAATTAACTCTAAACGATGGCGTCACATTTCTCTATCTCAACACTTTTTACGTCTCGCCTCCAACTCAGAATTTTTGTAAAACTCGACACAATTTCATTGTTCTACTTTTTATCATGTCTTAGCAGAAGAAGGAATGGCCTAATGCTGATGTTTTATGTGTAAACATGTATCAAGAATTTTGATACCCGATGTGATATCAGGTAATGACACAGGTTTAAAGGGACATATACAATACATTGCATCTTCCCTGATTAAAATGACGATTAGTGACGTCACGTACATGTATCACGTCAATATTAATGACGTCATGTTCTGAAACCAGGATAGATAATGCACTCAACATATTAATCTCGAACAGTAAGTATTCAGAAAAACACGAAGTTGCCGAAATAGGGTCACTAAGTGCATTTATAAAAAATTAAGATTGTTTTCATCTTTATTGAGTGCACCGGAAAGTCTGATCTCAAAACTTCTTTTTTATATGTTTCCTTAAAACGTAGCCCCCCACCTCCCCCCTCCACTACCTATGCTTCAGCGGGTGCCCATATGAAGAGTTAATATCATTTTTCTCTTCTATGGGTGATATAGGAGAATCACAACACTCCGAGGAATATATTTTAATTGGTCAACCCAAAACTATGCCTGCTAGTGAAAAACTAAAGCTCCGATAGTTTCTCACTAGCAGAATTATAGCAGATCATACATTTCTGTAATACAACTTATGACTGTACTGTGTACAAACATCAGTGTCGTAGATAAGTATATCATAAGATGTTATCATAATTTAAAGTGACGCTATCTTTTACTTCATCCATCTTGCACGAATACTTCAAAACTGTCATTTTTTGGTCACGAAATTTGATTCTAGAACAATGAATATCTTATCTGCAGAACATATTAGGAGAGAAAATGCATGGATGATTAATGCTAGACTTTAAAACGTTAGTTTAGTGTTTGTGACTAAGGCTGTTAATAAAAACCTGCTTTAAACAACCTTGACAGGGCGGCCAGTCCATTGTATCAGGGCGACTATAAGCCTATTTCATTTCTTTTGAATGAGTGTGGTCCGGAACGAAAAACAAACGAATTTTTGTTTGTTTTTTTCTGCCCGCTTTGCTCATTTTTTTAGTTTTCATCTCAAAAAGTGAAAGAATATGTCGTGATTGAAGTCCCCAGTCGTAACACTATGAATTACATTTCACACGATACTCTACAAGGCCTAAAACATTGATTTATTCTATACTGAACCTTATTTATTAGTTTTTCTTTTCTTTTGTAGCACTTCATATTTAATATTGACTTTCCTCATTGCATAATGGATTTATCATCATAATTATATTCACGATTGAATATCAATATCAATTTAATTGGAATTATTATCCGCGTGAAATTCGAACGGTCAAAGCAATTTGGAGCTGAAACAATAATAATGTTTTAGAACAGTTCGTAAATAATCAGAAAGAACGACTATAGTTTAGTTCGTAATAAAGCTATTGCGTGCAACGTTTATCACGAAATATCAAAGACTAAAATCCACTTTAAATAAATTTTATTATATGTAGACGACAGAAAGTATAAGTTTCTTTTTAAATAGACTTTTTCAACTGCAAATTCGCTTGCAACCATTCCAAATAATCAAAATTGTTGGACCTGGGTTAACAAAATCTTGATGTTTTGGCTTCCAGGTTGACGGGGTATTTGTGGGTTAAGTTTGATCATTTATGTCTTGGCGGAGATTTGAACTTTATTATGTTCGTGGCAAAGGTACCCTTACTTGATTTATTTAATTGGATTGGTTATTTTTTTCCTTTTCAAAGTTTTAAATAAATCTTTATTATATATTATTTGGGATTCATCCTGCCCTCAAGCGCACTTTGACCACACACAAAGAATGGTTTTTGCTTTTGAATTTATATAAGAGGTATGTTGTAATTATCTACATCCTCAAAGAATTCAGGACGTGCGGTACCCTCTATCTGTTACAAAATGAAACTGAAGCTCCTTTTTCAATATTCGAAGTCTTTTTGTTCCTTTATACGTCTAACTACCTTTTATTAACGCCTAGATTAAAAGCTTGGTAACAACTCACGTTTGACTTTCATTTGAGCATCCGCCCAGGTAAGGAAGAAAAAGAGTATTCACCCAAAACGTAAGAATCGCACCTGCTGGACCCATTGCATGATCGTAAGAGGCAACAAAATTTGGGATATTAATATGATCTTTCCCTACCTTAAGGATGTGACAGAGAAATCTACAACCGAAGGGGTGGTATTCTTGTTTGCCTAACCCGAGGCTCTGCAAGAATATCACCCCGAGGGAGGAGATTTCTGTCACAGCATCGAGGTAGATGATTATATTTCTCCCATTATTTTGAAAATGGAATTGAAAGTAACAATGCAACACAATGCTGACATTACGTGATTGTGAAGTAATTTGTATTGTTATCGTTACGTCATTACATTGTTGTCAGCTCGTGCTATCTGCAATACCCTCGGGTGTGTGTGTGGGGGGAGTAAAAGAGAAGAAAAAGCTGTGAATGATGGGAGAATATATTTTCTCTTCTTTCTAAACAACTTTCTCCTTCCGAATGTCTCCCTTGATACTACCTCACTTTTGGCCTTTAGTTGAGCGTTCGTCCCTGTGAGGAAGGCTATTACTTCTGTCCCCTGGCCGAGACATACCAGCTAGAGTCTCTAACAATGGTAATTACTACTTCCTATGAGGAAGGCTATGGGTTCCGTCCCAAGGCCGAGACATACCAGAGTCTCTAACAATGGTAATTACTACTTCCTGCTTGACGCTGAGTATTATGGGAGTGTTAACCACTGGTCCATCCGTTGTCAGTAAAATGGTATTGCAGTGAGGTATATGTAGCATTATAAAGTCTCCATCAGATTAATTGCTTTCACAAATAGGCAAATGCACTGATATTCACTGCCTCTTACATATACCCTTAGAGGTAATATAACTCGATCTTACGTCTGTTCACTGTCTGGTCTGGAGCGTCACACAACTAAAACTGGAGGTTGGTTTGGTTTTGTTGTTTACGTCTTATTAACAGCTATGGTAATTTAAGGACGTATCAGGTTTGCTTGTGTTTTACGTCCTATAAGCAGTCAAGATTTTACAAGGATGTACCAGGTTTAGTGGTGGAGGAAAGCCGGAGTTCCATGAGACAAACCACCGACCAACACCCAATACCTTGCGACTGCCAACATGGAGGGCTTATGGTAGCAGAATGTCAGACACGTTTACCATTATGCAATTGCAGTCTTGGATCGACACGGGTGTATGGATGTGACCAAGACTTACATGGCAGATAAGATGTCATCGAAGAAATAGTAGACGCTTACTCTTCCGGAACACCTGGTCTCATTCTCTTGTTGTTTTACGAGAGTATCCATGATGTTCTTCCCTTTTTGCGTATTTTGCCCCTCGTTAAGTCGATTATGAGTTCGGATGATGTTTTGTTTCGATTCGGCATTCTCTAATTTTCTAATTCTCCTCTTTTTACATAGACTATTTCGAATTTACTTGAAGAGTTTATAACACACGTGTATTATGTTTATATCAGTACCACAACAATACGGCGAATGGTTTTTGATGAGGTGTATATATTTCTATTTGCTTACACTTCACATGCGACAACAATTAATGTATTTCAGCTCTGCATATTTTCCCATCAATTGTGATTGCGGGCTAAGATACGTTCCTTTTTTTAATTCTGTAATCTCAAAAATACATCGGTATGATTATTAATAAAAACAACCAGCCTTCCCAGCAGAAACAGTGTCTCGGCTCAGACATTTCTATCGTGTCTTGAGTCAGAGTTTGTACATCTGGCAACATAAATTGTGATCTTCCCAAAATATTTAAATTATGGATATCAAAATAATTTTATTGTTGGCAGAACTGTATCTGTATCATTCCAATATATCCTGGATATTGCATTCCGGATGGGTTTTAAATAAACATTGAATATTTTCATTTTCATAGCCATCTGCACGTATCAAAACAACGGGGCACCTTGGGGATACATGGAATATCTTAATTGTGACAAAATATAAAAGGACGAAGCAACAATTGAAAACAAGCTTTCGGACGAAAGAAGAGGACGCGACAACAATAAATTTTATAAAAGCAGGTAACAAAGTGACAATAACGACAATAACATTGATAAAATAATCGCTTTTTAAAGTTTCACAAACAGAAAGTGAGAAAAATTCGATTTTAAATACATTTTATTCTTAAGCTGGAACAGGAAGCAACGGTAAGCAAAATTTAGCCAAAAACTGTCACAGAACAAGGGACAAAAACAAAATCAACGAAATCAAAGTAAAGAGAAATAACAGAAAGTTTAGAGTCACCGGGAAACACAAGTTATTTATAACCAAATCCACTCAACAGCGACCACAGACAAACGATCAACTGATGATTGAGAAGCAAGCCATAAAACAACGAAAAATATTGAAACGGAAGCAACGTCTCAGGGCCCGTATTCATGAAACTATTTTCATGATCAAGCATGGATTCTCTGCTCAAGCCATCTGTCTTGGAACTTACATGAATCATGTCGACGAATCAAAAAGTCATTGTAAATGTTGAAAATAGCTTTCGTCCTCATGCTTCTTCAACTTTTTACCAAAACTTTGACAAAATTAGATTGTTTAAAACATTTGTAGCCGTAACAAGAAATAAGGCTTGAGTATAGAATCCATACTTGGGTATGAGAACGGTTTCATGAATTCGGGCCCAGGAGAGAACTTAAATTACTGACATATCTTGTTAAGCGAAAGGAAGTAACACAATGTCGTTAAATATTTAGTTTTTTTTTCAAAATATACCATGCAATCGGAAAATATAGCCAAAACGCGTAGAAAGCGTTATATGTGTCTGACATCAATGCAGGCTTTAGAGGACAACGATATATTATTTTTTTCAATTTAGAAAAAAATGTTTTTTATTTTCTTTTTTTTTTTCGCGTTGTCTAAATTGATTATATATAAAAACTTAGCAAATATCAAAGACAATTTAGCTAGCCGCATAATCTAGCATTGATGCGTTATATGCAATTTCCACCACAATATATTTAAGTAATATTATTATTATCACATCATGTTTCTCTCCGTGTTCCCAATTCGGCCCCGATATGTGTATTGGCATTAACATGCACACTCAAACAGCCACGAGATGCTCCAGATAGGTACAAGTATTGCACAACCTCACAGCTAACTTCAGTTCAGAGTCGGATGCATCCGTCACTCTCCCGCAGACACAGTCGACTCTAAAACCGGGAACGAAGTCGGCATAACGTCCGGATTTGGCATACGACTACATTTAATGGTACTTAAATGTGATAGGCAAATCTGTAAAAAGATCAACGTTCTTCACTTTCTCTGGTTGCTGGACGTTAAGCCCTGTTCTGGCGCACACATGGCAACTATTAAGGTATCTCAAGCCGTCAAAATCTCGAACATTTAAACCGTGTAACGAGTACACAACTTTGATCACTGTACGATACCACAGGGACCTGAGCATTTGTTACAGCTAGTTTTGGACCTTAAATAGGGTGTTTAGAATAATTTGACACATTTGGGGCGCTAAGATCAATTTTGAATAAAAATGCCCCCAAAATGGTCATAAAAACTAAAGAGTAACTTTTATGACCATTGAGGGGGCATTTTTATCGAAAATTGATCTTAACCCCCCAATTATGTAAAATTACTCTAAACACCCTATTTTAGGTCCTAAACTAGGTGTAACAAGTTCTCGTGTCCCTGTGTACGATACGTGACACTGGGAGGGCTGTACGGTACTAAACATATCCCTCAAACCCACCGATACATCTACGGTATATACCTGTACCTGTCTGGAAAGTATTAGCGAATTATCGGTGTTTATGATTTTGAAATCTGTTCATGTGAAAACATATTGATGGTTATCATTGTCTTTTTAAAATTGTTTCAGAGATGGTACCTTTGTTATTAATGTATATCTAAAGTATGCACATTCTTTACGGTAACGCTATGTCTGTGAAAAAGCCAATGTTGCTCATGAATGTTTAAAATGTCAATAGGATACATTAAATAACGTTGTAATATAGTTTAATAGCGGTTTATTTTTTTTATGAGAATATGTTACAGAACCTCAACTACTACTAATGTGATGATATATTGATATAATGTATGTACGAACATGTTGCTGTTACAATTATATATCTTTGATAAGTGCCATCATTTTGCTTTAGTCTGTATTTTGTAAAACTTTGATTTTTGAATATTTCTTTGTGTACAAATGTATCTTATGATTCTTTGGGTGTTTAGGTGGTTCAGCGGATATACATTGTAGCGCACTTGTCTTTCACCAAAGCGGTCGGTTTGATTTCCCGATGGAATGCGGAAAGGTATTGGATCACCTGCCAGACTACACAGGTTTCCTTCAGGTACTCCGGTTTCCTCCAACAAGCAAATCCTTCGTGAGCTACATGTAAAATCTGGGCCAGTAAGAGTGATTAATTTAAGTTGAACTAACTTGATTCATGATTGTTAAAATGAATAAAATTTATAATGAATGATAATTGTTGTATTTTAGTGTAATGTAATCTTTTATTTCGTCTTTTAAGGACTTCCTGCTCATGTCATGGTGCGTCCTTGTGTTTTAGATTACAATGTATGTCTGTAATATCAGAACGATTCACACGCACCTGTCACTGGGGCTATTTATACTAACTGACAATATATAAACACGATTTATTTGGTACGTATATTTGTGGGAAAAGTTTATGAACTGTGTGGTATCAAAAACACAAACAAATGTTTTAAAATAAAATGAGAGAAATATTTAAACTTTTACATGTACATACAAGCTTATGCAAGGGTTTGGATAGATTGAGGTATATAAAGAGCTACAGGTCCAAAGAATACAAGTCTGTAATGATGTAGTGAAAATTGTCATTAATTAAAAGTCGTTGATGCACTAACTGAAGAAACTACAACAGACCTTAGATCAAACATTAAAGAAATAAAAATGATATTAATATATGATATTTCACGGCATATTTGTGTATGTGAATGCGCACGAATGCTCATATGTGTCGTTAGAATAATGAACCGGTTTCAAAAGTTGAATATTTCTCGGGTCGAGAACTCTTAAAGTCACAAAAACCGGTCGGAACTGGAAAGAATTTAACCCCACTTGTCCTTTTCATAATTACATGCCAATTTCAGTCCCGATCTGGGCTCGCGTGTGGTATAGAGCTTCCGATCTCAATGCACGTGTCGGCTTAACCAGCCCCGGGCTGTTCCTAACATCTAGTACGTACTTTATGCGAATCTGCTGACCGTGCACCTTCCCTCCGGTTTAACTGTGCACCCCACTTTGTTTTATTTTTTTCCATGAAGCATAGAAACAAAACAAAACATGTAAAACATACGATAACGTTGTTTTCCACATATGTTTCCTTCCCGTGAATTCCGATGTTTGATTAAGTCATGTTTCAAAAGTTTCAAGGTCACATTCAAATCTACCACAAAACAAAATTATAACCGCAGAGTGTTTGTGCAACTACGCCGCGTATGCATGTTGTGAGGTCAGGATTACTTTTAGATCAGATAGTTTTCGTTTCAGAATTTAGAATGTCATCCCCATTTCCGGGTCCAAATCCGAGGTCCTTGTTACCTTTGATAATTGCCAGATATGACGCAATTGCAGAAGAAAACGGAAATCAAATTTAAAAAAGAAATCATACAAATGTTTGCGTGTAATAAAATGCATGTATATGTTTGATAACGATCTGAGGGAATGTTGTTTAGATTTGGAAACATTCCAGAGAAAACAGGAAATGTTGTCATCTAGACGGTTGTAATCAGTAAACAAATCCTGTAAAATCTTATATTTTCGGGGAGCTAAAATTTCGTGGTTTTTGAAAAAAAAAATACATTTTTGTGGAAACTTGAATTCGTCGATTTTATTCTAAATACACGTGTGTTAACTGTTCAAAATTTTCAATTTTCGATTAATTAGTGAACATTTGAGTTGGTTGATTAATTGTACTTGTGAAATGAACGAAAATACCTCGATGCGTTTCTCGTACATGATTCATTTCAAACAATGGTGTACAGATGTAAAATATATACAAAGCTCAGAAATCGATGTCGATTTCGGCTACCCTTTACAGTACAATTTATTTACTTTGAGAGTTTTATGTCCTCACATGGCCTTACGACCTTCGGTGGACGACAGTGTACAATACCAATAGGCCAGTTATAAACCGAGATTGATGTTACACCAAAATGTTGCACGGCAAGTGACGTGTGCAATACAATAGAAATATGTATTGGTTGTGTAACAGCATCTTTACATAAAAGTTCTAGTTACTGCTTGCTGTTGATAAGCTACCATTTTCCTAAATGACACAAATAATTAATTTGCGATATGTTTTTATGGAGGCACTGTGGTCTAGTGGTAGGACGTCTAGCTCGTGATTGAAGGCTTTCGAGTTCGAGTCCCGGTCACTGCACTTGTGTTGTATCCTTGAGCAAGACACTTTACTCTGCTTGTTCCAGTCTACTCAGCTGTAAATGAGTACGTGGTTGGGAAGTGCTAGAAATTGTAGAATGCTAGCTGTGACCGCCGAAATGGCAGCACCGGATGTATGCTCCCAAAAGAGTTGATAACGATATTGGCTGTTTCCTAAGGCCCTATAAACACGGATAATTAAGCATTGAACTGTTACCAGATGTACATATGTAGTATACAGTCGATATGGATACAATTTAGGTGACAGATAAATAGAATGTCGCCCGTTAGGGTGACATGAATATATATCTGTCACCCAAATTGTATTCATATCGACTGTATACTACATCTGGTAACAGTTCAATGCTTATATTTACATTTCCGATAATTTTTAAATATGCCCGTATCTATCTTTTTGAGATATTCTCGGTAGACGTTCTCCTTTTTCCCATGTGTGTTTCTTTACTAGAAGAGTCTGGTTTAAATCAATATCATGTGAGCTATTGACTTAAAGTCATTATAGGGGATATTCACATATTACCGGACATCACATATTACCGGACACTCCCAAATAAAGTTTAACTTTGAACGGTTATACGATCTATTCGTCATTTTCCTTGATTACACTCAAGCGTTTTCAAAGCACCGATCGCTATCGGAAATATCCTGATGCTAATTTTAGAACAGCGGCGATACTAATATTTACAGAAAAAACGGAAACTTTCCGGATTTTTTTATCATCACGTGATCGGATGTTTGCTGTAGCGGCAGATTCAAGGTTACTCGCAGATTTGTACTTGTCAGCTGAGAAACAAATAGTGTAAGTTATGTTCAATATAATGATATGAAATTTGCTATACCTTTATAACTTTTATAATATTTTATGATTTGATATATGAATTTATTGAAAATAAGTGGGAAATACAAAATAAATACAAAAACACAACTGTCCGGTAATGCATGTCGATATTTATTGGTAGTCACATTATACCGGACAGTGGAATATCGTTGTAATCACAAATCTTAGGCTTGGTATTCTTCTTTTTATTATATTTTATTCCGTCAATACAACGAAATAAAACAACAACATGTTTTATATTTGTTTTTATTTTAAAATGAAACACACCTTAAAATAGAAATTAAACTATATAGAATCTACATATTATAAAAAACAAAATCACTATACATTTATATATACATCGATATTACCTCATCCTGTTGGTTCATAATTTTAAAAAGTAAAAAAGAAAAAATATTGTATAGGCTGAACTGTATCAAATTGAAATAGTTATTTTACAATTCCAGATGCCTGGAAAATCAAAGAAACGTGTCCAGTATAATCGGGACAATGTTCAGAAGGCAGTCGATGCCGTGGCTTCAAAGTCGATGTCGATAAGGAAGGCTGCGGAAACTTTTGCAGTCCCTAAATCAACAGTGGCTGACCGTGTCAGCTAGCGGTATGGGTCTGATCCGCGACTGGGCCGACCACCCGCTTTGCCGGATAACATTGAGGCCAAAATAGTGGACACAGTAAAAGATGCGGCGAAGCAGGGTATTGGGATTTCTAGGAGACAGCTATTGGCAAGAACTGGAGAGTTGTGTAGGAGATATCATGTCTCTGCCTTTGAAAACGTTGCTCCGTCGAACCAATGGTGGGAAGGAGTGAAAAAGCGCCACCCAGAGATATCAATCCGTCGCACATGTTATCTGAGGCGGAGTGCAAAGCGTTGACGTAACATAGTCCAACATGGCGTCAGAAATGACGTCACAATAGCCTAATTTAAATCGGTGTCATCTAAGCGATTGATTCAAAGACATCATACATGTTATCGGAGGCGGAGTGCATAGCTTTGATATAACATAGTCCAACGCGGCGTCAGAAATAACGTCATGTGATGTGGATTACAAATTGTAGTATACAGTGTGATATACTACAATTTGGTTTAGTAATGATATACAGGCAAAGGCAACACAGACTGTAAATATTAATTTGTGAACTGCTTTGAGGCGCCCTTTCAGGTCGTGATAAAGCTGTATATAAGAACCTCGAATTATTATCATACAGAGTTTATCTGGTCACCAATTAAACACCTATTTTATCCAGCGAAGTTTTGTTAACTACAAATGTTGGTTTAATGTTCACACTTCCGCTGTAGAATGGCTAATTAGAAAACCCACTTCAGCAAATCAAACAAAAAAGTCCCCCGATTTACATACAAATACCACTTAATATCATATACGTCTGGCATACCCTAACCTGATATCCCCCTTAAAGTGCATTAAGACTTTGTCTCATTTAAATTTAGAATATTTCTTTCAAATGTAAAGTTTCGGGGAACAAAACACTACCTAAATGCATTAGAAGTATGCAATAAGATGGTTTTCGCCTTGTTCCTGCATGATATCCGATCTTCTCGTTATTGAATCCCATTAGCAGCTTTCTCTCTAATTGCACTTTTAGTAATTTCTATATAATTGGAAATGACAGTCAAGTATTGGCAGCCAATTATTGTAAGGTAAAGAGGCATTAAAGACGTGGAGGAGATCTTCATTCCAAAAACAAATATCAGCACTCTGTCGATAGGGATAAGCTTTTACTTTTTGTCAGATTTTCACTTTTTGATTGTGCACTTTGTGCACTACCTGAACATTTACTTATGGGTGGTCGAGGCAGCGTTATGGTGGAGAGCGCACTTGCCTTTCATCAAGATGGCCAGGGTTCGATTCCCCGATATGACGTGGGTTTTCCCCAAGTACGTCGGTTTCCTCTCACAGCGAAACCACCCGCGGTCTTGCATCCGGGCCAACAGCAGTATTTTGGTATAACTTTTGATAATTTGTTTTATTATCGTTGTGAAGCAAATGGAGATTTTTTTTTTAAGTCGTTAATGCAGAAGCTTCATTTCACATGTTTATTAATATTTTCAATTTCTACTAAAGAACCATTTATGATAGAGAAATACCACGTACAACTTAAGTACTACACTGTAATTAACAATGGTGAACGGATATCAATTTAAGTTAATTAATATAAGCTATGAACGCTCCAAAGGACCCATACACGCCAAGTTCATATAAAAATAAGTGACTTCACATTTGTATCAAGCACTTCGAAATCATATTGAGTTGGTCGATAGTTCCCTGTTGGTTTCGTTTCAATTATTGTTTTCTGATAGCGAATTCGGTCACAACGACATACGGGTTCTTTCGACAATATTGAAGGGATGGTGAGTTATTCTGGGTATTTCCGGCTTGTGATTTTGTATTTGTTTCGGATGTGACGTCACATTTATTTACAGGATTATCAATAGAGATTTAAGGGAAATTTGGTTCCCTGTCTGTTTCGGGGATCGACTTTTTTATAGCAGGTGCTTAAGGAGGTTTTACAAGAAGGAGCGTTTCCTTGTTGATTTCTAGTCATATTGAAGAACGGCTACTCCAGCAGGTATTAGGGCATCTAGTTATCGGTACTCGAGCGACAAGTACATTCAAGAGGATTTACATAACAGCACCTGTCGTGCACCACAACTCATCAATGTAATGTCAACGCATAGATAGCGAACTATTTTTTTAACGTGGAAAAATGGGAGGGGGTTGTCATGGCGATATCGTAAAAACAGGATCTTTATTCTTATTCAGATGTCCATTATAATACCGCAGCCATATTTGCGTTGATTGGCAGACAAGATACATCCACTCTTAAATATTTCCGTCCAGGTGAGGCGTCACCTGTTACCAAGGTGATCACAAAATGTCTCGTTGAAGTCTCGCTAGGGTCGGTCTGACTCCGACGACCCCTCTTGAGACCCTAGGGAGAGGTGAAGGACCCTTATGAGCAATGTGACAAGTAGAGAATTACATCATTAGATGAATCCGTAATACTAGACTCAACGGTGTATACACACTCGAGGGTGTGTATATATGGAAACTTATCTGTGAATGGGGCTGCCACAACACTGTTTGTCGTACTTAAGCTTAATACGATAGACTGTTCTTTATAAAAAAGAGGGACTTTCAATAGCATTGATGTCGTAGTCAATCACAAACTATATTATTTTTAAATTTCACTGTAACTAAATACGAGAAATACACGGTACAGTTGAAGTGTAATGTTGGTCAATATTTGAGTAAGTCTGATACAATCTGCGACATCTGATCCTGAAAAAAACGTGTTTTTACAGAGAGAGAATATACACTAGAGTCGAGGCCCATTTGAAACCTTTATACTTTGTTTCGGTACTATGGTTCACTTATATACATGAAAGATATACAAACGAAGCATGTTTGTACTGTACTGTTCTGTATCTTGGAGGACTTTGTGTGGCGAAGAGAGCTATTGAGAAATGTCTTTTACCAAAATATGTACCGGCTATCATTTAAATTGAAAAAGTTCATAATGGAGAAATTTAGTTGAAAAAAAAATCAAAAGTATTTGAAATGAACCAACATTTCACAAATGATATACTTAAATCAGGTCATTGAATGGTTGATTTCGAAAGCAAAAATCTAGGTAAATGGCTTGCCTTTACTTTATCTATATCTCATAACATACGTTAGCCATGTAGGTAACCGTCCTCTGGCCGTGACATCACACTAAGACATTTTGACAGCCCTACACCAGAAAAATCGCTGTCAGAATGTCCTAAATCTGGTGTCAGGGCCGTTGAAACCGTGGATCGATTAATATTTTCGACCGATTTCCAAAATAGCTTGTGTTATATTTGTATCAACCTAGAGAGTATGTGGACAACATTCTACCACACTTCACATATATTTTCCCGTATCTAGTGAAATTATACACCTAACTTAATCTACCTTGACAGCAGACGAACGCGCTAATATATTTTGAAACGTCACATTCGCGTCATCACTTCATGCAATGTTGTAGAGGAACAGGCGGATCCTGGTCACGGCCCCAAATATCAGGAGAAACGCTAGGCCAGACCGGGATTAGAACCCGGGACTTAACGAACTTTAGACGGATGATAAACAGCATTAGCTATATGGTCGTAACGATCGACCACGGTCAAGTTCCGCTTCATACAATATGAACCTCCATTGTTTTTCGCCCTCGACGACCTTTGAACTGTTTAAACCCAAGTTCGGGACCACTTGCCAAGTACGCATCAAATTATTAAAACAAGGATTTGACAATGCAAGGGTTTCGAATCGGGATCTTCCTACCTCTAGACGGACGCTCAGCCAACTGAGCTGTCTGGCCGCCTATGATCGGTTACGGTCAAGCTCCGCTACAGAGAGTATCCCATGTGCATCTCCGTTTGTAGTTGGGAAAATCATTCGGTTTTAATCCATCTAGAAAAAAGACAACTCCAACGCGCTATCATAATCTGAAACGTCACCATCACGTCATCACTTTATTCAGTGTAACCTGGGCAATGACACGTATTTCGCCACACAATGCATTTGCAATTGATGATAAAAAAGCGGCAAGAAAGTGTCGGGGGAAAATAATCAATTACGTATACCCCGGAATAATGTAGATAGGGAAATCACAACCCTCGGTTATGAAGTTGAGCAATCGATATTCATAAATATTACCCTCGGGTTGAGTTTCCCCAGTCTACACTACACGGGGTTGATATATGATTCCCAGGTACTATTGGGAGGAGGTAGATTCACTCTAGTTGTGTTAATTATACAAACAGACCTCTGTGAAACCTACACATTCCCACACAGTAACCAGACACACTTATCAAACGGTTGTGTGGCCCTTTTGATGTATGATATACAGTCTATTAAACATACAATATTTCAAAACGTGTATGCACGCGAATTTCTCGAAATTTCAAACATGATCAGATATTTTCGGTCATCCATGACATAATTATATCTAACATTAGGAATGGAGTATACATACAGTGTCTCTCCGTAACGGCCTCCGGGGTCAATGTGTCTCGCCCTTAGACAAAGGTCAGCTATTTGTATCATCTTTATTTCAAGGTCATGGCACCACTACAAAGTACGGTAGATTACAGATGTTCTGTCGGGATACGTAGAGCGTACGCACGCACACACTCACCCACAACTCTGTAAACCTATAGCCACAATAAAACTGATAGTCGTTTTAAAATTACTTTGAACAAACTCCGAGAACGATCTACTTGGTACATTATGTGTCCCTTGGTACAAGTCTAGGTTACAGGGACATGTTCAGCTATGTTTAGACCTAAACTAAAGTGTTAGGACTAATTTAACATGTTTTAGAAATGAAAATCTATTTTCAGGAAAAGTTCCCCCACTATACGTCCAACACCACTGATGATGTATCTCGTATATTGTCATTAGGAATTAAAGTGTATCTAAACACAGAAAACGTGAAATAATACTTAAAAACATCTTAGTGAATATCCTTGGTCCTTCTTCCCATTTTTCCTTGCTCTTGTGAACTCCTGAGGAAAGTCTGCCATTGAATTAAAGTCTTGTTACATTTTGAATCGAGTAGACAATATCTATAAAAGTAAAATATAATAATTTTGATTTACATATTTATTCAAATATACAATAGCTGTAATAGTACAATGTTACGCATTTGGAAAACTGTTTCACAAAAATAAAAAAGAATCGAATATGGGAAAAAAGATGAATTAATAAAATCCAGACCATGAGGTGAAAGTTACACCGAATTCTTACTTAATTAACAGTATCATTTTCAGGAATGAAACCCGAGTGTTATTGTGTTAAATGGTAGCATATGTTTCCGCATTTCATCCGAGGTAGAGTACAACTTTTATGCTGCCGTAAAACGTCATAAACCAGTGTTATTTTCTGGCTCCGACAACACGTGTGTACAAGGTATTCTCTCGTCTGGACGTCATTACCAAGGTAACCGCTTCATCAGTATATAGTAGGGACATCATTACCAAGGTAACCAGTTTATCACTATATGCTTGGGACATAGTTACTAAGGTTATCCCTTCACCAGTATATAGAAGGGACATAGTTACTAAGGTTATCCCTTCACCAGTATATAGTAGGGACATAGTTACCAAGGTAATCCCTTCACCAGTATATAGTAGGGACATAGTTACTAAGGTTATCCCTTCACCAGTATATAGTAGGGACATAGTTACCAAGGTAATCCCTTCATCAGTATATAGAAGGGACATAGTTACTAAGGTACTCCTTTCATCAGTATATAGTAGGGAATAGTTACCAAGATAATCCCTTCATCATTATATAGTAGGGACATAGTTACCAAGGTAATTCTTTCATCAGTATATAGTAGGGACATAGTTACCAAGGTAATCCCTTCATCATTATATAGTAGGGACATAGTTACCAAGGTAATCCCTTCATCATTATATAGTAGGGACATAGTTACCAAGGCAATCCCTCCATCAGTATATAGTAGGGACATAGTTACCAAGGCAATCCCTTTATCAGTATATGAAAGGGACATAGTTACTAAGGTAATCCCTTCATCAGTATATAGTAGGGACATAGTTACCAAGGTAATCCCTTCATCAGTATATAGTAGGGACATAGTTACCACGGTAATTCCTTCATCAGTATATAGTAGGGACATAGTTACCACGGTAATTCCTTCATCAGTATATAGTAGGGACATAGTTACCAAGGTTTTCCCTTCACAAGTATATAGAAGGGACATAGTAAGTAAGGTAATCCCTTCACCAGTATAAAGCAGGGAAATAGTTTCCAATTAATCCCTTCGTCAGTATATAGTAGGGACATAGTTACCAAGGTAATCCTTTCATCAGTATATAGTAGGGACATAGTTACCAAGGTTATCCCTTCATCAGTATATAGTAGGGACATAGTTACCAAGGTAATCCCTTCAACATTATATAGTAGGGACATAGTTACCAAGGTAATCCCTTCATCATTATATAGTAGGGACATAGTTACTAAGGTACTCCTTTCATCAGTATATAGTAGGGACATAGTTACCAAGGTAATTCCTTCATCAGTATATAGTAGGGACATAGTTACCAAGGTAATCCCTTCATCATTATATAGTAGGGACATAGTTACCAAGGTAATCTCTTCATCAGTATATTGTAGGGACATAGTTACCAAGGTAATCCCTTCATCATTATATAGTAGGGACATAGTTACTAAGGTAATCCCTTCATCGGTATATAGTAGGGACATAGTTACTAAGGAACTCCTTTCATCAGTATATAGTAGAGACATAGTTACCAAGGTAATTCTTTCATCAGTATATAGTAGGGACATAGTTACCAAGGTAATTCCTTCATCAGTATATAGTAGGGGACATAGTTACCAAGGTAATCCTTTCATCAGTATATAGTAGGGACATAGTTACCAAGGTAATTCTTTCATCAGTATATATAGTAGGGACATAGTTAGCAAGGTAATTCTTTCATCAGTATATAGTAGGGACATAGTTACCAAGGTAATTCTTTCATCAGTATATAGTAGGGACATAGTTACCAAGGTAATTCCTTCATCAGTATATAGTAGGGACATAGTTACCAAGGTAATTCCTTCATCAGTATATAGTAGGGGACATAGTTACCAAGGTAATCCCTTCATCAGTATATAGTAGGGACATAGTTACCAAGGTAATCCTTTCATCAGTATATAGTAGGGACATAGTTTCCAAGGTAATCCTTTCATCGGTATATAGTAGGGACATAGTTACCAAGGTAATTCCTTCATCAGTATATAGTAGGGGACATAGTTACCAAGGTAATTCTTTCATCAGTATATATAGTAGGGACATAGTTACCAAGGTAATTCTTTCATCAGTATATATAATAGGGACATAGTTAGCAAGGTAATTCTTTCATCAGTATATATAGTAGGGACATAGTTAGCAAGGTAATTCTTTCATCAGTATATATAGTAGGGACATAGTAAGCAAGGTAATTCTTTCATCAGTATATAGTAGGGACATAGTTACCAAGGTAATTCTTTCATCAGTATATATAGTAGGGACATAGTAAGCAAGGTAATTCTTTCATCAGTATATATAGTAGGGACATATTTAGCAAGGTAATTCTTTCATCAGTATATATAGTAGGGACATAGTTAGCAAGGTAATTCTTTCATCAGTATATATAGTAGGGACATAGTTAGCAAGGTAATTCTTTCATCAGTATATAGTAGGGACATAGTTAGCAAGGTAAATCTTTCATCAGTATATAGTAGGGACATAGTTAGCAAGGTAATCCCTACATCAGTATATAGTAGGGACATAGTTACCAAGGTAATTCCTTCATCAGTATATAGTAGGGACATAGTTACCAAGGTAATTCTTTCATCAGTATATAGTAGGGGACATAGTTACCAAGGTAATCCCTTCATCAGTATATAGAGTAGGGACATAGTTAGCAAGGTAATTCTTTCATCAGTATATAGTAGGGGACATAGTTACCAAGGTAATCCCTTCATCAGTATATATAGTAGGGACATAGTTAGCAAGGTAATTCCTTCATCAGTATATATAGTAGGGACACAGTTACCAAGGTAATTCCTTCATCAGTATATAGTAGGGACATAGTTAGCAAGGTAATTCCTTCATCAGTATATAGTAGGGACATAGTTACCAAGGTAATTCCTTCATCAGTATATAGTAGGGACATAGTTACCAAGGTAATTCTTTCATCAGTATATAGTAGGGGACATAGTTACCAAGGTAATCCCTTCATCAGTATATATAGTAGGGACATAGTTAGCAAGGTAATTCCTTCATCAGTATATATAGTAGGGACACAGTTTCCAAGGTAATCCCTACATCAGTATATAGTAGGGACATAGTTACCAAGGTAATTCCTTCATCAGTATATATAGTAGGGACATAGTTAGCAAGGTAATTCTTTCATCAGTATATAGTAGGGACATAGTTACCAGACAATCCCTACATCAGTATATAGTAGGGACATAGTTACCAAGGTAATTCTTTCATCAGTATATAGTAAAGACATAGTTACCAAGGTAATTCCTTCATCAGTATATAGTAAAGACATAGTTACCAAGGTAATTCTTTCATCAGTATATAGTAAAGACATAGTTACCAAGGTAATTCTTTCATCGGTATTTAGTAGGGACATAGTTACCAAGGTAATCCCTACATCAGTATATAGTAGGGACATAGTTACCAAGGTAATCCCTTCATCAGTATATAGTAGGGACATATTTACCAAGGTAATCCCTACATCAGTATATAGTAGGGACATAGTTACCAAGGTAATCCCTACATCAGTATATAGTAGGGACATAGTTACCAAGGTAATCCTTTCATCGGTATATAGTAGGGACATAGTTACCAAGGTAATCCTTTCATCAGTATATAGTAGGGACATAGTTACCAAGGTAATCCCTTCATCAGTATATAGTAGGGACATAGTTACTAAGGTAATCCTTTCATCAGTATATAGTAGGGACATAGTTACCAAGGTAATTCCTTCATCAGTATATAGTAGGGACATAGTTACCAAGGTAATTCCTTCATCAGTATATAGTAGGGACATAGTTACCAAGGTAATTCCTTCATCAGTATATAGTAGGGACATAGTTACCAAGGTAATCCTTTCATCAGTATATAGTAGGGACATAGTTACCAAGGTAATTCCTTCATCAGTATATAGTAGGGACATAGTTACTAAGGTAATTCCTTCATCAGTATATAGTAGGGACATAGTTACTAAGGTAATCCTTTCATCAGTATAGAGTAGGGACATAGTTACCAAGGTAATTCCTTCATCAGTATATAGTAGGGACATAGTTACTAAGGTAATCCTTTCATCAGTATATAGTAGGGACATAGTTACCAAGGTAATTCCTTCATCAGTATATAGTAGGGACATAGTTACTAAGGTAATTCCTTCATCAGTATATAGTAGGGACATAGTTACTAAGGTAATCCTTTCATCAGTATATAGTAGGGACATAGTTACCAAGGTAATTCCTTCATCAGTATATAGTAGGGACATAGTTACCAAGGTAATCCTTTCATCAGTATATAGTAGGGACATAGTTACCAAGGTAATTCCTTCATCAGTATATAGTAGGGACATAGTTACCAAGGTAATCCCTTCATCAGTATATAGTAGGGACATAGTTACCAAGGTAATTCTTTCATCAGTATATAGTAGGGGACATAGTTACCAAGGTAATCCCTTCATCAGTTTATAGTACGGACATAGTTACCAAGGTAATTCCTTCATCAGTATATAGTAGGGACATAGTTACCAAGGTTATTCTTTCATCAGTATATAGTAGGGGACATAGTTACCAAGGTAATCCCTACATCAGTATATAGTAGGGACATAGTTACCAAGGTAATTCCTTCATCAGTATATAGTAGGGACATAGTTACCAAGGTAATCCCTTCATCAGTATATAGTAGGGACATAGTTACCAAGGTAATCCTTTCATCAGTATATAGTAGGGACATAGTTACCAAGGCAATTCCTTCATCAGTATATAGTAGGGACATAGTTACCAAGGTAATTCTTTCATCAGTATATAGTAGGGACATAGTTACCAAGGTAATCCTTTCATCAGTATATAGTAGGGACTTAGTTACCAAGGCAATCCCATCATCAGTATATAGTAGGGACATGGTTACTAAGGTAATCCCTTCATCAGTATATAGTAGGGACATAGTTACCAAGGTAATTCTTTCATCAGTATATAGTAGGGACATAGTTACCAAGGTAATCCCTTCATCAGTATATAGTAGGGACTTAGTTACCTAGGCAATTCCTTCATCAGTATATAGTAGGGACATAGTTACCAAGGCAATTCCTTCATCAGTATATAGTAAGGACATAGTTACCAAGGTCATTCTTTCATCAGTATATAGTAGGGACATAGTTACCAAGGTAATCCCTTCATCAGTATATAGTAGGGACTTAGTTACCAAGGCAATCCCATCATCAGTATATAGTAGGGACATAGTTACCAAGGCAATCCCTTCATCAGTATATAGTAGGGACATAGTTACCAAGGTTATCCCTTCATCAGTATATAGTAGGGGACATAGTTACCAAGGTAATTCTTTCATCAGTATATAGTAGGGACATAGTTACCAAGGTAATTCCTTCATCAGTATATAGTAGGGACATAGTTACCAAGGTAATTCCTTCATCAGTATATAGTAGGGGACATAGTTACCAAGGTAATCCCTTCATCAGTATATAGTAGGGACATAGTTACCAAGGTAATCCTTTCATCAGTATATAGTAGGGACATAGTTTCCAAGGTAATCCTTTCATCGGTATATAGTAGGGACATAGTTACCAAGGTAATCCCTTCATCAGTATATAGTAGGGGACATAGTTACCAAGGTAATTCTTTCATCAGTATATATAGTAGGGACATAGTTACCAAGGTAATTCTTTCATCAGTATATATAGTAGGGACATAGTTACCAAGGTAATTCTTTCATCAGTATATATAGTAGAAACATAGTTAGCAAGGTAATTCTTTCATCAGTATATATAGTAGGGACATAGTTAGCAAGGTAATTCTTTCATCAGTATATATAGTAGGGACATAGTAAGCAAGGTAATTCTTTCATCAGTATATAGTAGGGACATAGTTACCAAGGTAATTCTTTCATCAGTATATATAGTAGGGACATAGTAAGCAAGGTAATTCTTTCATCAGTATATATAGTAGGGACATAGTTAGCAAGGTAATTCTTTCATCAGTATATATAGTAGGGACATAGTTAGCAAGGTAAATCTTTCATCAGTATATAGTAGGGACATAGTTAGCAAGGTAATCCCTACATCAGTATATAGTAGGGACATAGTTACCAAGGTAATTCCTTCATCAGTATATAGTAGGGACATAGTTACCAAGGTAATTCTTTCATCAGTATATAGTAGGGGACATAGTTACCAAGGTAATCCCTTCATCAGTATATATAGTAGGGACATAGTTAGCAAGGTAATTCCTTCATCAGTATATATAGTAGGGACATAGTTACCAAGGTAATCCCTACATCAGTATATAGTAGGGACATAGTTACCAAGGTAATTCCTTCATCAGTATATATAGTAGGGACATAGTTAGCAAGGTAATTCTTTCATCAGTATATAGTAGGGACATAGTTACCAGACAATCCCTACATCAGTATATAGTAGGGACATAGTTACCAAGGTAATTCTTTCATCAGTATATAGTAGGGGACATAGTTACCAAGGTAATCCCTTCATCAGTATATATAGTAGGGACATAGTTAGCAAGGTAATTCCTTCATCAGTATATATAGTAGGGACATAGTTACCAAGGTAATCCCTACATCAGTATATAGTAGGGACATAGTTACCAAGGTAATTCCTTCATCAGTATATATAGTAGGGACATAGTTAGCAAGGTAATTCTTTCATCAGTATATAGTAGGGACATAGTTACCAGACAATCCCTACATCAGTATATAGTAGGGACATAGTTACCAAGGTAATTCCTTCATCAGTATATATAGTAGGGACATAGTTACCAAGGTAATTCTTTCATCAGTATATAGTAGGGACATAGTTACCAAGGTAATTCCTTAATCAGTATATAGTAGGGACATAGTAACCAAGGTAATCCCTACATCAGTATATAGTAGGGACATAGTTACCAAGGTAATCCCTTCATCAGTATATATAGTAGGGACATAGTAAGCAAGGTAATTCTTTCATCAGTATATAGTAGGGACATAGTTACCAGACAATCCCTACATCAGTATATAGTAGGGACATAGTTACCAAGGTAATTCTTTCATCAGTATATAGTAAAGACATAGTTACCAAGGTAATTCCTTCATCAGTATATAGTAAAGACATAGTTACCAAGGTAATTCTTTCATCAGCATATAGTAAAGACATAGTTACCAAGGTAATTCTTTCATCGGTATTTAGTAGGGACATAGTTACCAAGGTAATCCCTACATCAGTATATAGTAGGGACATAGTTACCAAGGTAATCCCTTCATCAGTATATAGTAGGGACATAGTTACCAAGGTAATCTCTTCATCAGTATATAGTAGGGGACATAGTTACCAAGGTAATTCTTTCATCAGTATATAGTAGGGACATAGTTACCAAGGTAATCCCTACATCAGTATATAGTAGGGACATAGTTACCAAGGTAATCCCTACATCAGTATATAGTAGGGACATAGTTACCAAGGTAATCCTTTCATCGGTATATAGTAGGGACATAGTTACCAAGGTAATCCTTTCATCAGTATATAGTAGGGACATAGTTACCAAGGTAATCCCTTCATCAGTATATAGTAGGGACATAGTTACTAAGGTAATCCTTTCATCAGTATATAGTAGAGACATAGTTACCAAGGTAATTCCTTCATCAGTATATAGTAGGGACATAGTTACCAAGGTAATTCCTTCATCAGTATATAGTAGGGACATAGTTACCAAGGTAATTCCTTCATCAGTATATAGTAGGGACATAGTTACCAAGGTAATCCTTTCATCAGTATATAGTAGGGACATAGTTACCAAGGTAATTCCTTCATCAGTATATAGTAGGGACATAGTTACTAAGGTAATTCCTTCATCAGTATATAGTAGGGACATAGTTACTAAGGTAATCCTTTCATCAGTATAGAGTAGGGACATAGTTACCAAGGTAATTCCTTCATCAGTATATAGTAGGGACATAGTTACTAAGGTAATCCTTTCATCAGTATATAGTAGGGACATAGTTACCAAGGTAATTCCTTCATCAGTATATAGTAGGGACATAGTTACTAAGGTAATTCCTTCATCAGTATATAGTAGGGACATAGTTACCAAGGTAATCCTTTCATCAGTATATAGTAGGGACATAGTTACCAAGGTAATTCCTTCATCAGTATATAGTAGGGACATAGTTACCAAGGTAATCCTTTCATCAGTATATAGTAGGGACATAGTTACCAAGGTAATTCCTTCATCAGTATATAGTAGGGACATAGTTACCAAGGTAATCCCTTCATCAGTATATAGTAGGGACATAGTTACCAAGGTAATTCTTTCATCAGTATATAGTAGGGGACATAGTTACCAAGGTAATCCCTTCATCAGTATATAGTACGGACATAGTTACCAAGGTAATTCCTACATCAGTATATAGTAGGGACATAGTTACCAAGGTTATTCTTTCATCAGTATATAGTAGGGGACATAGTTACCAAGGTAATCCCTACATCAGTATATAGTAGGGACATAGTTACCAAGGTAATTCCTTCATCAGTATATAGTAGGGACATAGTTACCAAGGTAATCCCTTCATCAGTATATAGTAGGGACATAGTTACCAAGGTAATCCTTTCATCAGTATATAGTAGGGACATAGTTACCAAGGCAATTCCTTCATCAGTATATAGTAGGGACATAGTTACCAAGGTAATTCTTTCATCAGTATATAGTAGGGACATAGTTACCAAGGTAATCCTTTCATCAGTATATAGTAGGGACTTAGTTACCAAGGCAATCCCATCATCAGTATATAGTAGGGACATGGTTACCAAGGTAATCCCTTCATCAGTATATAGTAGGGACATAGTTACCAAGGTAATTCTTTCATCAGTATATAGTAGGGACATAGTTACCAAGGTAATCCCTTCATCAGTATATAGTAGGGACTTAGTTACCTAGGCAATTCCTTCATCAGTATATAGTAGGGACATAGTTACCAAGGCAATTCCTTCATCAGTATATAGTAAGGACATAGTTACCAAGGTCATTCTTTCATCAGTATATAGTAGGGACATAGTTACCAAGGTAATCCCTTCATCAGTATATAGTAGGGACTTAGTTACCAAGGCAATCCCATCATCAGTATATAGTAGGGACATAGTTACCAAGGCAATCCCTTCATCAGTATATAGTAGGGACATAGTTACCAAGGTTATCCCTTCATCAGTATATAGTAGGGGACATAGTTACCAAGGTAATTCTTTCATCAGTATATAGTAGGGACATAGTTACCAAGGTAATTCCTTCATCAGTATATAGTAGGGACATAGTTACCAAGGTAATTCCTTCATCAGTATATAGTAGGGGACATAGTTACCAAGGTAATCCCTTCATCAGTATATAGTAGGGACATAGTTACCAAGGTAATCCTTTCATCAGTATATAGTAGGGACATAGTTTCCAAGGTAATCCTTTCATCGGTATATAGTAGGGACATAGTTACCAAGGTAATCCCTTCATCAGTATATAGTAGGGGACATAGTTACCAAGGTAATTCTTTCATCAGTATATATAGTAGGGACATAGTTACCAAGGTAATTCTTTCATCAGTATATATAGTTGGGACATAGTTACCAAGGTAATTCTTTCATCAGTATATATAGTAGGGACATAGTTAGCAAGGTAATTCTTTCATCAGTATATATAGTAGGGACATAGTTAGCAAGGTAATTCTTTCATCAGTATATATAGTAGGGACATAGTAAGCAAGGTAATTCTTTCATCAGTATATAGTAGGGACATAGTTACCAAGGTAATTCTTTCATCAGTATATATAGTAGGGACATAGTAAGCAAGGTAATTCTTTCATCAGTATATATAGTAGGGACATAGTTAGCAAGGTAATTCTTTCATCAGTATATATAGTAGGGACATAGTTAGCAAGGTAATTCTTTCATCAGTATATATAGTAGGGACATAGTTAGCAAGGTAATTCTTTCATCAGTATATATAGTAGGGACACAGTTAGCAAGGTAAATCTTTCATCAGTATATAGTAGGGACATAGTTAGCAAGGTAATCCCTACATCAGTATATAGTAGGGACATAGTTACCAAGGTAATTCCTTCATCAGTATATAGTAGGGACATAGTTACCAAGGTAATTCTTTCATCAGTATATAGTAGGGGACATAGTTACCAAGGTAATCCCTTCATCAGTATATATAGTAGGGACATAGTTAGCAAGGTAATTCCTTCATCAGTATATATAGTAGGGACATAGTTACCAAGGTAATCCCTACATCAGTATATAGTAGGGGACATAGTTACCAAGGTAATCCCTTCATCAGTATATATAGTAGGGACATAGTTAGCAAGGTAATTCCTTCATCAGTATATATAGTAGGGACATAGTTACCAAGGTAATCCCTACATCGGTATATAGTAGGGACAAAGTTACCAAGGTAATCCTTTCATCAGTATATAGTAAGGACATAGTTACCAGACAATCCCTACATCAGTATATAGTAGGGACATAGTTACCAAGGTAATTCCTTCATCAGTATATAGTAGGGACATAGTTACCAAGGTAATTCCTTCATCAGTATATAGTAGGGACATAGTTACCAAGGTAATTCCTTCATCAGTATATAGTAGGGACATAGTTACCAAGGTAATCCTTTCATCAGTATATAGTAGGGACATAGTTACCAAGGTAATTCCTTCATCAGTATATAGTAGGGACATAGTTACTAAGGTAATTCCTTCATCAGTATATAGTAGGGACATAGTTACTAAGGTAATCCTTTCATCAGTATAGAGTAGGGACATAGTTACCAAGGTAATTCCTTCATCAGTATATAGTAGGGACATAGTTACTAAGGTAATCCTTTCATCAGTATATAGTAGGGACACAGTTACCAAGGTAATTCCTTCATCAGTATATAGTAGGGACATAGTTACTAAGGTAATTCCTTCATCAGTATATAGTAGGGACATAGTTACTAAGGTAATCCTTTCATCAGTATATAGTAGGGACATAGTTACCAAGGTAATTCCTTCATCAGTGTATAGTAGGGACATAGTTACCAAGGTAATCCTTTCATCAGTATATAGTAGGGACATAGTTACCAAGGTAATTCCTTCATCAGTATATAGTAGGGACATAGTTACCAAGGTAATCCCTTCATCAGTATATAGTAGGGACATAGTTACCAAGGTAATTCTTTCATCAGTATATAGTAGGGGACATAGTTACCAAGGTAATCCCTTCATCAGTATATAGTACGGACATAGTTACCAAGGTAATTCCTTCATCAGTATATAGTAGGGACATAGTTACCAAGGTTATTCTTTCATCAGTATATAGTAGGGGACATAGTTACCAAGGTAATCCCTACATCAGTATATAGTAGGGACATAGTTACCAAGGTAATTCCTTCATCAGTATATAGTAGGGACATAGTTACCAAGGTAATCCCTTCATCAGTATATAGTAGGGACATAGTTACCAAGGTAATCCTTTCATCAGTATATAGTAGGGACATAGTTACCAAGGCAATTCCTTCATCAGTATATAGTAGGGACATAGTTACCAAGGTAATTCCTTCATCAGTATATAGTAGGGACATAGTTACCAAGGTAATCCTTTCATCAGTATATAGTAGGGACTTAGTTACCAAGGCAATCCCATCATCAGTATATAGTAGGGACATGGTTACCAAGGTAATCCCTTCATCAGTATATAGTAGGGACATAGTTACCAAGGTAATTCTTTCATCAGTATATAGTAGGGACATAGTTACCAAGGTAATCCCTTCATCAGTATATAGTAGGGACTTAGTTACCTAGGCAATTCCTTCATCAGTATATAGTAGGGACATAGTTACCAAGGCAATTCCTTCATCAGTATATAGTAAGGACATAGTTACCAAGGTCATTCTTTCATCAGTATATAGTAGGGACATAGTTACCAAGGTAATCCCTTCATCAGTATATAGTAGGGACTTAGTTACCAAGGCAATCCCATCATCAGTATATAGTAGGGACATAGTTACCAAGGCAATCCCTTCATCAGTATATAGTAGGGACATAGTTACCAAGGTTATCCCTTCATCAGTATATAGTAGGGGACATAGTTACCAAGGTAATTCTTTCATCAGTATATAGTAGGGACATAGTTACCAAGGTAATTCCTTCATCAGTATATAGTAGGGACATAGTTACCAAGGTAATTCCTTCATCAGTATATAGTAGGGGACATAGTTACCAAGGTAATCCCTTCATCAGTATATAGTAGGGACATAGTTACCAAGGTAATCCTTTCATCAGTATATAGTAGGGACATAGTTTCCAAGGTAATCCTTTCATCGGTATATAGTAGGGACATAGTTACCAAGGTAATCCCTTCATCAGTATATAGTAGGGGACATAGTTACCAAGGTAATTCTTTCATCAGTATATATAGTAGGGACATAGTTACCAAGGTAATTCTTTCATCAGTATATATAGTAGGGACATAGTTACCAAGGTAATTCTTTCATCATTATATATAGTAGGGACATAGTTAGCAAGGTAATTCTTTCATCAGTATATATAGTAGGGACATAGTAAGCAAGGTAATTCTTTCATCAGTATATAGTAGGGACATAGTTACCAAGGTAATTCTTTCATCAGTATATATAGTAGGGACATAGTAAGCAAGGTAATTCTTTCATCAGTATATATAGTAGGGACATAGTTAGCAAGGTAATTCTTTCATCAGTATATATAGTAGGGACATAGTTAGCAAGGTAATTCTTTCATCAGTATATATAGTAGGGACATAGTTAGCAAGGTAATTCTTTCATCAGTATATATAGTAGGGACACAGTTAGCAAGGTAAATCTTTCATCAGTATATAGTAGGGACATAGTTAGCAAGGTAATCCCTACATCAGTATATAGTAGGGACATAGTTACCAAGGTAATTCCTTCATCAGTATATAGTAGGGACATAGTTACCAAGGTAATTCTTTCATCAGTATATAGTAGGGGACATAGTTACCAAGGTAATCCCTTCATCAGTATATATAGTAGGGACATAGTTAGCAAGGTAATTCCTTCATCAGTATATATAGTAGGGACATAGTTACCAAGGTAATCCCTACATCAGTATATAGTAGGGGACATAGTTACCAAGGTAATCCCTTCATCAGTATATATAGTAGGGACATAGTTAGCAAGGTAATTCCTTCATCAGTATATATAGTAGGGACATAGTTACCAAGGTAATCCCTACATCGGTATATAGTAGGGACATAGTTACCAAGGTAATCCTTTCATCAGTATATAGTAGGGACATAGTTACCAGACAATCCCTACATCAGTATATAGTAGGGACATAGTTACCAAGGTAATTCCTTCATCAGTATATATAGTAGGGACATAGTTACCAAGGTAATTCTTTCATCAGTATATAGTAGGGACATAGTTACCAAGGTAATTCCTTAATCAGTATATAGTAGGGACATAGTAACCAAGGTAATCCCTACATCAGTATATAGTAGGGACATAGTTACCAAGGTAATCCCTTCATCAGTATAAAGTAGGGACATAGTTACCAAGGTAATCCCTTCATCAGTATATAGTAGGGACATAGTTACCAAGGTAATCCCTACATCAGTATATTGTAGGGACATAGTTACCAAGGTAATCCCTTCATCAGTATAAAGTAGGGACATAGTTACCAAGGTAATCCCTTCATCAGTATATAGTAGGGACATAGTAACCAAGGTAATCCCTTCATCAGTATATAGTAGGGACATAGTTACCAAGGTAATTCATTCATCAGTATATAGTAAGAACATAGTTACCAAGGTAATTCTTTCATCAGTATATAGTAGGGACATAGTTACCAAGGTAATTCATTCATCAGTATATATTAGGGACATAGTTACCAAGGTAATTCTTTCATCAGTATATAGTAGGGACATAGTTACCAAGGTAATTCTTTCATCAGTATATAGTAGGGACATAGTTACCAAGGTAATTCCTACATCAGTATATAGTAGGGACATAATTACCAAGGTAATCCCTGCATTAGTATATAGTAGGGACATAGTTACCAAGGTTATCCCTTCATCAGTATATAGTAGGGACAAAGTTACCAAGGTAACCCCTTCATCAGTATATAGTAGGGACATAGTTACCAAGGTAATCCCTACATCAGTATATAGTAGGGACATAGTTACCAAGGTAATCCCTTCATCAGTATATAGTAGGGACATAGTTACCAAGGTAATTCATTCATCAGTATATAGTAAGAACATAGTTACCAAGGTAATTCTTTCATCAGTATATAGTAGGGACATAGTTACCAAGGTAATTCATTCATCAGTATATAGTAGGGACATAGTTACCAAGGTAATTCTTTCATCAGTATATAGTAGGGACATAGTTACCAAGGTAATCCCTTCATCAGTATATAGTAGGGACATAGTTACCAAGGTAATTCTTTCATCAGTATATAGTAGGGACATAGTTACCAAGGTAATTCTTTCATCAGTATATAGTAGGGGACATAGTTACCATGGTAATCCCTTCACCAGTATATAGTAGGGGCAAAGTTACCAAGGTGATCCCTTCATCAGTATATAGTAGGGACAAAGTTACCAGACAATCCCTTAATCAGTATATAGTAGGGATATAGTTACCAAGGTAATCCCTTCATCAGTATATAGTAGGGACATAGTTACCAAGGTAATCCCTTCATCAGTATATAGTAGGGACAAAGTTACCAAGGTGATCCCTTCATCAGTATATAGTAGGGACATAGTTACCAAGGTAATCCCTTCATCAGCATATAGTAGGGACATAGTTACCAAGGTAATCCCTACATCAGTATATAGTAGGGACATAGTTACCAAGGTAATCCCTTCATCAGTATATAGTAGGGACATAGTTACCAAGGTAATCCCTTCATCAGTATATAGTAGGGGACATAGTTACCAAGGTAATTCTTTCATCAGTATATAGTAGGGACATAGTTACCAAGGTAATTCTTTCATCAGTATATAGTAGGGGACATAGTTACCATGGTAATCCCTTCACCAGTATATAGTAGGGGCAAAGTTACCAAGGTGATCCCTTCATCAGTATATAGTAGGGACAAAGTTACCAGACAATCCCTTAATCAGTATATAGTAGGGATATAGTTACCAAGGTAATCCCTTCATCAGTATATAGTAGGGACATAGTTACCAAGGCAATCCCTTCATCAGTATATAGTAGGGACAAAGTTACCAAGGTGATCCCTTCATCAGTATATAGTAGGGACAAAGTTACCAGACAATCCCTTAATCAGTATATAGTAGGGATATAGTTACCAAGGTAATCCCTTCATCAGTATATAGTAGGGACATAGTTACCAAGGTTATCCCTTCATCAGTATATAGTAGGGACATAGTTACCAAGGTAATCCCTTCATCAGTATATAGTAGGGACTTAGTTACCAAGGTAATTCCTTCATCAGTATATAGCAGGGACATAGTTACCAAGGTAATTCCTTCATCAGTATATAGTAGGGACATAGTCACCAAGGTAATTCTTTTATCAGTATATAGTAGGGACATAGTTACCAAGGTAATCCCTACATCAGTATATAGTAGGGACATAGTTACCAAGGTTATCCCTTCATCAGTATATAGTAGGGACATAGTTACCAAGGTAATCCTTTCATCAGTATATAGTAGGGACATAGTAACCAAGGAAATCCCTTCATCAGTATAAAGTAGGGACATAGTTACCAAGGTAATCCCTACATCAGTATATAGTAGGGACATAGTTACCAAGGTAATCCCTACTTCAGTATATAGTAGGGTCATAGTTACCAAAGTAATCCCTACATCAGTATATAGTAGGGACATAGTTACCAAGGTAATCCCTACATCACTATATAGTAGGGACATAGTTACCAAGGTAATCCCTACATCAGTATATAGTAGGGACATAGTTACCAAGGTAATTCTTTCATTAGTATATAGTAGGGACATAGTTACCAAGGTAATCCCTACATCAGTATATAGTAGGGACATAGTTACCAAGGTAAACCCTTCATCAGTATATAGTAAGGTCATAGTTACCATGGTAATCCCTTCATCAGTATATAGTAGGGACATAGTTACCAAGGTAATCCCTTCATCAGTATATAACAGGGACATAGTTCCAAAGGTTATCTCTTCATCAGTATATAGAAGGGACATAGTTACCAAGGTAATCCCTTCATCAGTATATAGAAGGGACATAGTTACCAAGGTAATCCCTTCATCAGTATATAATACGGACATAGTTCCCAAGGTTATCCCTTCATCAGTATAAAGAAGGGACATAGTTACCAAGGTTATCCCTTAACCAGTATATAGAAGGGACATAGTTACCAAGGTAATCCCTTCATCAGTATATAGTAGGGACATAGTTCCCAAGGTTATCCCTTCATCAGTATATAGTAGGGACATAGTTACCAAGGTAATCCCTTCATCAGTATATAGTAGGGACATAGTTACCAAGGTGATCCCTTCATCAGTATATAGTAGGGACAAAGTTACCAGACAATCCCTTAATCAGTATATAGTAGGGACATAGTTACCAAGGTAATCCTTTCATCAGTATATAGTAGGGACATAGTTAGCAAGGTAATCCCTTCATCAGTATATATAGTAGCGACATAGTTACCAAGGTTATCCTTTCATCAGTATATAGTAGGGACATAGTTACCAAGGTAATCCTTTCCTCAGTATATTGTAGGGACATAGTTACCAAGGTAATCCCTTCATCAGTATATAGTAGGGACATAGTTACCAAGGTAATCCCTTCATCAGTATATAGTAGCGACATAGTTACCAAGGTAATTCCTTCATCAGTATATAGTAGGGATATAGTTACCAAGGCAATTCCTTCGTCAGTTTATAGTAGGGACATAGTTACTAAGGTACTCCTTTCATCAGTATATTATAGCGACATAGTTACCAAGGTAATTCCTTCATCAGTATATAGTAGGGACATAGTTACCAAGGTAATCCCTTCATCAGTATATAATAGGGACATAGTTCCCAAGGTTATCCCTTCATCAGTATATAGAAGGGACATAGTTACCAAGGTAATCCCTTCATCAGTATATAGAAGGGACATAGTTACCAAGGTAATCCCTTCATCAGTATATAATACGGACATAGTTCCCAAGGTTATCCCTTCATCAGTATAAAGAAGGGACATAGTTACCAAGGTTATCCCTTCACCAGTATATAGAAGGGACATAGTTACCAAGGTAATCCCTTCATCAGTATATAGTAGGGACATAGTTCCCAAGGTTATCCCTTCATCAGTATATAGTAGGGACATAGTTCCCAAGGTAATCCCTTCATCAGTATATAGTAGGGACATAGTTACCAAGGTTATCCCTTCACCAGCATATAGTAGGGACATAGTTACCAAGGTAATCCCTTCATCAGTATATAGTAGGGACATAGTTACCAAGGTAATCCCTTCATCAGTATATAGTAGGGACATAGTTACCAAGGTAATCCCTTCATCAGTATATAGTAGGGACATAGTTACCAAGGTGATCCCTTCATAAGTATATAGTAGGGACAAAGTTACCAGACAATCCCTTTATCAGTATATAGTAGGGACATAGTTACCAAGGTAATCCTTTCATCAGTATATAGTAGGGACATAGTTACCAAGGTAATCCCTTCATCAGTATATAGTAGCGACATAGTTACCAAGGTAATCCTTTCATCAGTATATAGTAGGGACATAGTTACCAAGGTAATCCTTTCCTCAGTATATTGTAGGGACATAGTTACCAAGGTAATCCCTTCATCAGTATATAGTAGGGACATAGTTACCAAGGTAATCCCTTCATCAGTATATAGTAGCGACATAGTTACCAAGGTAATTCCTTCATCAGTATATAGTAGGGATATAGTTACCAAGGCAATTCCTTCGTCAGTATATAGTAGGGACATAGTTACTAAGGTACTCCTTTCATCAGTATATAGTAGCGACATAGTTACCAAGGTAATTCCTTCATCAGTATATAGTAGGGACATATTTACCAAGGTAACCCCTTCATCAGTATATAGTAGGGACATAGTTACCAAGGTAATCCCTTCATCAGTATATAGTAGGGACATAGTTATCAAAGTAATCCCTTCATCAGTATATAGTAGGGACATAGTTACCAAGGTAATCCCTTCATCAGTATATAGTAGGGACATATTTACCAGACAATCCCTTTATCATTATATAGCAGGGAGATAGTTTCCAATTAATCCTTTCATTAATATTTAGTAGGGACATAGTTACCAACGCAAGTAATGTATATGATTTAAAAGTGGATCAACAAACTCATTTAAGTAGTTAAGGGCAGTACCAGATATAATTTTGTAGAGCAGAATTCGTCGGTGCTTGTTCTTCTTGCAGCAAGGATGTCCCAGCCAAATTTACTGTAAGACCGTTAGACTCGCAGAGAACCTTAAACTGCTAAAACATGATATTCATAGAAAAGCCTAAACTGCTGGTAAGTTAGAATCACAGATAAACCTAGAGGTGCTGCAAAGATAGAAAATAGCAAGTAGCCTCCTCACACTTACAACGGGAATCTGCCTTGTGGGACAACTTACAAGGGGAGATAACCGCTGCATATATCAGCTCACCTTAATAAATAACTGTCAATGACACGTCATAAGGACAGTCACGTGACGATCCATTTACAACTATGTGCATTGGGTGCAAATATTAACAATACCTTGTAGTTACTTTTGTCGACAATACAGACAAAATAGTGATAGGGCAGAGAATAGATCATATGATACTTCAAAGGAAAGTACCGCCGGACAGGTAACGGAAATACAGGTAGGAGGGCGTGGGAATCGACAGTCTTATGTTGACATTTTAAACCCAACAATACAAGTATAATCCATTGATAGATTTCCCACAATGGCTTTGTTAGGATATGACGTCTGAGGTTATGAGAATCAAGCTTACATCATAGTACTACAGGAACAATATAGGTATGAAATATTAATTATAGGTTATAAATCGTCAGCGATGATCGACTTAATTTGTCTTGATGACTTGCGTGGTCATGAAAAGCAGAACCGTTATAACGACAATGACGACGGGGAATATCAGTTTTTTGAAATATGTTCCTTCATATAGGTCTTTATCTGCGTTCGTTTGCCAAAATCTAATCAATACAATTTTATTCGGTTCCAAAATCACAGACCGGAAGTGAGCGTAACCCTGGTAATCCGAGAAGCGCGTGCTGTCTTCGGTCAATGAAAACGTTTGTACATATCTTACCGTTGCTTTTTGGGACAAAAGGAATTTGTACACAGAAAACAAATCCTCCGGTCTGAAGAAGAAAACAAGTTCATGAAACTATTCGTTTTCAAATAACCTGTCGCAGTTTGTCTCGCAAAATGTAGTTAATTATCAGCTACAGAATTCAAAGCAGAGGCTGTGTCTTCAAAGAACATACGGTCTTTTGGAGGCTTTATGATTTGCACTTTGCTGCAGTTCAGTGTAACCTCTTAGTTTGAAAGAAAGTTTGTTTCCTATGTGTGTTGGCGATAGGCGCACATTCTGATTTAAATGCGGGTCCATTGGCGCTCCTTTACTCGCTTCATGCATCGGATCTGACAACATCCCATAAGAGGTCACGTTCTGGTGACCTTTGTAGCCTCCTTATTTCACACTCTATTATAATTTTCTAACAGATGACGGGCGACGCCTGTCGTCTTCAGCAAGACATTTCGTCGCAGCATGCACATTTAATATGGGATGTTGTCAGATTCTACATATGCGGATAGTAACGGAGCGATAATGTACCTGTATTTCAGTCAGATTGATGAGCGCAGTGGTCAGAGAAACGAGAAGATCGATGCTTTGACCAGTGCCCAATACTTCACCGTTCTACAAGTGTATATTCCGGTACACATTCTTGTTAAATTTACCTCTGTATGGTTCCAGTCTATCTTCGTCCGTTACATAATCGTTGCCTCATCACATCCACTATGTTATCGGAACCACTAAGTTTAGAGAAAGGATTCTTGATACATTTTATCATATAATGGCCGCTTAATCTGTATCGGTATCGTATCACGTGACATCGCGTCACAGCGTCTTCCTCATTTTGTAAATTTAAAGCTAGATAAAACAAGTGTACTGATTGTGCTGTTAACGACTCCTGGCTTTGCTAATGGAGTTCTGCAGTGATCTATAGTTTCTTAACATGCATGTGCATTACATAACACGCCATCAAGTGCACGTGTACGGAGGAATTATATCGGAGAGGGACCAGACACAAACACTGACCCGCCATACCCCAGTACACACTAGCACGATAAACAGTTTAAAATATTGGAGAAGATGCTGTACATTTTGGCGACCTTTCACTTCTTTGTCGCTTGTAACAGGAGAGTAAAGTAAGTTTTATCTCCAGTTTATAACAGGACATACTTCGATTGTATGGAAGCCTGTTGTACGTGTTTAATATGGTCAGTCTCCCATGAATCATTCCCTGTACACTGAATTTATAGACAACATACATTCCACGGGCGTTCAAATACCTCCATTAACTAACATTAAACGATTAAAGAAATGTCAAAATATAAACAAAATCAATCTTGAAACATATGTCAGAGAAATGTGTTTTAAATCAGTTCTCTGTTTGAGGACGTGACATTTTGTAAATGGTGAATGTCGCCTTTGAAGCAGAAGAGGCTTACTCTTCCGGAACACTTGGTCTTTTTTCTTGTATTTTGCAAGGGTCTTTGTCTAAATGATTCTAGTTTACTCGATTTTGAATTCGGATTATGGTTTAGTTGATATTAGGTGTTCTCTGATTTTTTGTTTAACTGAATTGTACATGTTAAACTGTTACTACATAAACGTACATCCTGTGTACTAACATGCCAAGTAAAAAAACAAAGTTTTATGTATATTATTGGTCCGCATTTAAGCGGACGGGAGGTTAACTGTTGGAAGAAACCGGAGTACTCGGAGAAAACCCACGTGGTCGGTACCATTTTGGCTGTTACATGCAGCGTTCCCGATAAGCATGGGACGTCGTATAAATTGTATGATGCATTATGGGTATTCCGTTAACATCGCAATCGTAATTCATAATTAATACAAGCAACATTTAGATAAAGAGGACACCTTTCTGTCTAGGAATTTAAATTAAACCGTGAGAAATAAATCCCGTTATATAGCAGGTTTGAAAGCCTCGGCTGTATACGTATAAAAATGTAAGAGTGAAACTAGCAGGTCACATATTGTGTGGTAGAATGTGTGATTGTGTGTTAGGAAACCCAATAAAAACAATTTTAAAACAAAAAAATTTGACTTGTATATATTATTATGAAACAACATTTTTTCAAAAGCTTATGTGTTGAATCACTCCTGTTGAGCTGTACAGAAGCGCTCAGTGGTTCTCGATGTAGGGATATATTAAGTACTCGGAGAAGGCTAGGGAAATGTTGGCGGGATAGATGATCCAAAATATGTTGATGACTGAGTGGACTAATCGAGCCCCGGCCGTCTTTGTGAAAGTCGTGTACTTTGTCCACTGCACCATCATTCTGCTAGATGGGACCGGGAAACATAAACAAGCTATATAACATTTACTTGTGGTTGTTTGCTTCAATGGGGGACGCATTGGTAAAGCATAAAACTTCATGCAATCTGCAATACTCTTACTGAAAACAACAGAGAATACCATAGTACTGACCCAAACCCAGGTGTTCCAGAAAAGTAAGCGTCGCCTGTTTCATCGACGACACCTGACATTTAAATCTTGTTAACATCCAAGTGAAAGTCACGTCCTCAAAGTGAAGACATACATTAAACGAAAACCACATAAACGAAAATAGATCGTTTACATTAAGCCTCCTTTCTCAGATAGGTGAGAAGGTGAAACAAGATATAGGTTTGAAATACAGCAAGAATGAAACTTTGACCATTACTTTTTGAAATATATTTCTTTTTGATTTGTAAACCAAATGGTTCTGAAGAAAAATAGTTTGTATGTAAAACTGTTGTTTCATAGAATTTGTTTAGATTTTGTGATGTGTTTATTTTCTGAATGCAGAAAACAATTCTCGTTAAATATTTTCTTTGGCTGTGTTTATATGTGTTAAGTGAGTTAGTGAATTAGGCACATATTGTTTATAGTATTAAATGATAATATATACGTGCACTTTTGTATTCTCAATGTTACATACGTGTACGAACCTTTAAATACTTTGGCACAAATTCATTAAGAAAGCCAGTTATTGCTTTACAAAGTAACGTTTTATTGACGATTGTTGAAATATCATAATTACTTTAATAATTACCCTTTCTTTTACCAAATTTGTTTGAAGTTGGTTAAAGTTAAAGCTACAAAAAATAATTTGAAATTAATGGCGTGATTATCTATTGAGACGTAAACCGAGAGGGTTGTGTCACGTGTACTGTAAAGGTATACCCTTGACGAGTTACATTTAATTCCCAGAAGGCAATGGCTTGTAAATATTGTTAATTTACGGCGTAAATTATTAATTTAGAAGCGTTACACATCAGAATTTATCTGGCTAATTATTTTTTAATAAAAGTGTTTTTAAGTTTCTTGTATAATATCCAGGTTTTTTGGATTCCTTTCACTCCGGGATGTCATGCGATACAGTCTGGTTTCTTTAGGGCGATAGTTATGTCTCTCGCTGTATGCTATAGTAAATGGCATCTCGGCGTCTGTATTAGACTGTTATACTTTTAGTCGCTGCTACATATGTGTGTTGATGATTATTGAAATTAAAAAGAAAGTTCTATGATAAACCTGTGTAATGTGTTATATAAGCATAAAATCAAAACGAAAGCTTTCTACGGTGTCAATTAAAATAAAAATAAATAAAACAAGTGCAAAATATGAACTGAGAAAATATTCATATGAAGACCACGGTGTTCAAGAAGGGTAAGCGTCTTGTGCTTCATCAAACATCCTTGCCTCTCTCAACACACATACACAGTAAATGTCCATTCTTCAAAGTGAAAATTTGTTTGAATAATATTAAAATGAAGAAAATTAATAGTACTGTCGCAGTGTCATATTTGTATGCATCTGTGTTTGATTCACGGCATTTGATAAATCGCAGAATCATATTTTTATGTATCTGTGTTTCATTCACGGCATTTGATAAAGCAACAAATGCTCTCTGAACCCAACGAAATCAAAACGTTTCCGGAACCGGAAGTGAGCCATCAACAGACTCACTCTAATGAATCCGTCCTAATCCCGTTGACAAACTCACTGTAACAACTCAACGTATACATGTACTACTCGTTACATGAAGCTCTTGAGTTGAAGCATTTTACTTTGGATAACACCCGTGAGGTAATATACATGCATCGCTCTGGTGTCAAGAAATTGAAATTTCGTTTAACAATACATGTTAAACTCTTGAAAAGTAACACTATCTATTTCTCATAATAATCCCTTTGTAAAACAACGGGCGGTTTGTAGACATTGCAATATTCTCAATTACTATAGTTAATTGTCAATTCAGGTTTGAGTTATATGATTAAACATTTTTTTCGTTTTAAATTAAGATGACAACGCTTTATGAGTCTCCTCTGGGTCGAGCACGTTCCCCGAGGGTACTTGATCTACCTAACCACAATCTAGTCCCAGATAAGGTCATATGGAGACATCTACAAACGTGTACATAATTCCATTTACTCGAGATATCGAGGTTTGTTTCTTAATTTGTGATATAAAGACATAATTTCCTCTCTATTATTGAGTGAAAATATGCATATCGACATTGTGATGATTTGAATCTGAGCATGTATTTTTTTTTTAATTTTATCAATTAAGAAAACATCATATATGGCATCGTAATTATAAATGTAATGGCTAATCATCCATCGTTATGGTAATGTCTGCAGAAAAACAAACGCGCACAATCCAATAATGTGTAATTCATCGTCGAGACTTTTCCCCAAATTGTCATAGAACAGGGAAAAACCTAAAACGGTGTTCATAGTGTGATGAAAACCTGTATTTCTGGAATGAGCACAATACAGATATAAAAGAAACTTTTTTGGAGTATTGTTACGTATACATGTCCTGTTGACTTGTTCTTTGGGTACTGGTGTCTTGCATAATGTTGCAACTAATTCGACATCCTTTTATGTTACAAGTTTTTTCAATATGAAAAAGGTGATAAAGTTTTCTTGCATTAATGAAATTAATTTATGGATGATTTGGATAAAGCACCATGTCATTCATCAAGACGGCCAGAGTTCGATTCCTAATTAGACATTGTAGAAAGGTGTTGTGTAAACTACTCGTCTACACGGGTTTACTTCGTGTACTCCGGTTTCCTCCAACAATAAATTCCTTTGTGTGTTTCTACTATAATGAAGTGTATGTTGTTGTATTATCATAGGCGTCATGGACAAACAAGATAGAAACTCATTCCAAGCGTTGTTTCTATAGGGCCCCATCACATACTCTGATAATTGTTTCATTTCTCGCATTGTGCCTAAATAAACAAGCTAATTGTCGCCTTAAGCTTTGTCCTACTTGGCAGAGGCCGATCTCAGTGACCATCGTAAGTGACCTGCTCATCACTTGCACGTGCGTTACCAGCTGATGCACGATGCTTTAGCACCGCCACTGCCCGGATGTCGGGGGCAGTGTATACCCCGCCAAGAACACCGTGTTTATTTGTGGTAGACAAAGTGTATTAATGGTGCATCTTATCAGGTACGTGTGAGTATGTAAGTAGACGGAGAAAAAGATGCTGTGTACGATATAATAATATACTCCAGGCAATTCAGCATTTAGGCGGAGTATGACAGATTATCAGACTTTTTGATGATCAAATGCAACACAGTTACACATCTAAGATGTTTTACCAACTTTGTGGCCATGAAAACATTTAATACATGTGGAATGTGAATGTGACCATCTAACCGCGGTGATCATTGCGTTTGTAACAGGAAAGATAATAATGTGCTTCCACCAGGGACTGAACTCTCGATCTCAAAGTTTCTAGTCGGACGTTCCACCAATGAGCTAAAGGGAAATTCTCTTTAACTCGACATACAGTGAAAACTTGCCGAATTACTCAGCTCTTTTTATGTCTTCGCCCTCGAACACCACAAACAGAGTTTCAGCTCACTGTCACCACAGAGAGGGCTACTGACAACACTTGTACTGGGGATCGAACCTCGATCTCCAATCCAAAGTTTCAAAAACAGAATGAGATCATTTAAGTTCGTGGTTTAAAGAAATTCCCTGATTGCAGAATTTAAGGAAAGTTCCTCCTGAAATTTTCCCCATGTGTAGTGCTTTCCTATTAAACCGAGCCAGGTACCTAGTCGGACGCTTCCTGCTGTTCGACGTTACATGCTACAAGGCGACCTAAATTCTGCGTACAATTAAAATATACCACATTATCAACAAAAGTACGCAATAACTGTGTAACACACTTTTCAAATTTAAAGAAATTGTCTTTTTTTCTCTTTAAAAAGTAGAAAACCAGTTGATGAAAATTTGTGATCAACTGTTTGAAATGTAGTATATGTATTGCTTTCATGATGCATAATATATCGATCCGCCATACTTGTGAGCGCCCCCTATGGGTAAGGTCACAATACGTACATATACGTATGTACACCCGTCCTATACTATCTGTGACGTACTCGGATTATGAGGACAAACATCGGTATATATTTTGTATGAACGAGACTGCCATTTGGAGGTCGAGTCCAGACACGGTCATATTTTTGTGACGTAACACTATCTTTGTCGTAGACGGTAAACAGTGGGATCCTCTCGACAGTGAACACCTAGGGTGCTAGTTTACTCTGGGATTTGAGAAACAAAGCTGGCTCTAAACCGTCTCCCTGGCTAATACCCGCAGTAAATACGCTGATAACGTAAAGTGCCTTTTGATTTCTTCCAGGTTAAACAAAAACACCATGTGTTTTTATTTTCTGTCATAAATTAAATATTTACCATTAAGTTTGTAATTCATGTGGTGAACATGTTTCGAGTTGAGTGAATTATTGTTCTTTGTCAAAGTTAGCTCATTCTTTCACATTAGTAAATATAACAGCTCGTGGTTCGGAACTTTCTAGATTGAAAACACAAGAAGATCGATAAGTTTACATTTTTACCCTTTAAATGTCACTCTGTGCGTATTTAAGCTATGTAAGCTTTAGGAGCATTAGGGTGTTCCTGACAGAGTGGAACTCATTCGTGCTTTGAGGTGAAATTTTAGGATTTTTTTTTGTGTAAGGTTGTACATGTCGATTTTTGATGGATTTATATATATGTGACCAAGATTTACATGGCGGGTGTCGTCGATGAAGCAGAAGACGCTTACTCTTCCGGAACACCTGGTCTTATTCTCTTGTGCTTTTACGAGAGTCTCCATGTAAATCTTTCATGTAGTCGTTAGGTCCCATCTCCAAAGGAACTTAGATTATGAAAAGACGAAATATACTCGAATATGACAAAAAGAAAAAAAAATTTCCTATGAATTTACTTTTATTATGCATGTCCGAAAAACAGACGTTGATGACGGACCATTAATTAAATATTACATGTTAACTTCGTCGTTGAAGTTAAACCATGGTTAAGTGGTGGTGATGTTTAATTACACGAATTTAGTGTGTTCAAAAATTACAATAGAATCGGTGGTGATGAGTATTTTGGAATTCTTCTTGATTTTTAAGAATATTTAAGTATATGATTCGAAATAGGAACCGTTCTTTGCTGCTTCGTTGACATTACAATCTACGTCAAATCAAATCAATGCCACGTCCTCAAAATGAGTGCTGGGGTAGTAACAATAAATGAGGAAAATGATCTAAATGGACGCCAAAACAATCAACCAACCAACGAAAACTATTCAGAAACCTGCATCTCGCAAAACCCGAAATATATAGTGTCATTATCTATCACAGAAATACCTATATTTCAAGTCTGTTTATACACTATATAATCATACAATAAATCAAATAGTTCAAGTATCCAGAAACTCTGAACATTAAGTTTTAGGTCACGTGTTATACCCCGTCGCGAGTGTGAATCCGGAATAATCCGGAACAAAGCTCTCTCCGGCCTGTTTATTAGATCTCTTATCCTGCGGCTTACCTGGGTCACAGACTGATGTGCCGACTCCGTTATTGATCCTCTTACTTATGTAACGGGTTTTGTCTACGACTTTAAATTCGATTTTTGAATAAATAGCGAGTACCTATATTGTCCCACGCTGCCCCGCCTCGTCAGTGACCCCACGACCCTAGGTAATTCTTCGCTGACAAACGTCACTCTTGTATCCGCTTTACTTTTACGGAAAGTGAAATATAACATACTGTATACACCCAAGGACAAGATATCTTTCCAGAAGCTAAGAGAGCTACCAACAACATCATTTATTAGTAAGCAAAACTAGTGAAGACTGAGACAGATCTTTATGCAAAATCTGGTTTAACTATGCTGATGACTTATTTAAAAGAGAAATCTTTTCAGAACCGCGGAAAAAAGTAAGCATAAACTCATCGGCTGATTCCGTAAACCATCGGTACCGCGCACTTGTCACATCAAGTTTTCTACATAAGGCTTGTACATTGTACCTCAGTAGGTACAAGAATGATACTATTTATGATGTTTTTAATTATCCGTTTTATCTTGTATGACATGTGTAACATTTCAGTTTATCATCTATATTCTGTTATACATCCTACCGGTAACATGATGAACTCAATATCATGATCTGACAGTGTGAGAAGAAGTTGAGATCGACTTGAGAAGAACTTGAGAACGAATTTTCCCATTTTACAGCACTTGAAAATAATCTTTCACCCCTTGGGTGTGAGACAGAGAAATCTCAACCCTCGGGGTAAGATTCTTAAGTTGCCAAACACGGGGCTTGCAGAGATCTCCTGTCTAGGAGGTGAATGATTATTTTTCTCTTACCCTGCTACCCTCAGGTATAATCTGATAATATTTACATTTCTAGTGAACTTGGACTCAATAAACCTACCAAAATGTTTGAAGGTTATTTTTCGATAAACTTTCCAGTTGGCGTATAAATACATCAGTAAAGTAGTGCGGGAATTAATCCCTTTAAGTAGTGCGGGAATTAATCCCTTTAACAAACCGTTTACAACGTGGGTTTTGTTTCAGTTTTCAGATCAAATAACCTTGTTTGTGTTGTACCGTTTTCTAGTTGTTTTCAATACGGAAACAACTATGAATTTCATCAGAATGACGTCACACAATGAATGATGACGTCACACGTCTTGGCGCCTTCCGCTGCATAGACTTGCACAAGTCCAACGCTTTAGAAATAACCATAGATTACCAAAATCAACCTGAATGTAAATATATACAAATTTGATATGAACTGCTTGTCTCAAGACCCATTGAGGTTTATACCCCATAAACCTCAACAAAACAGGATTTAATCCTTAATTGACGTTACATCAATGCAAGACACTGGTGATGTGATGTGATTGACGTGTCGACGTGACGTCGTTGTATAGTTATCGTGACGTCATCATATTGTTGCTACGACGTTATACAATTGTTTAGAGTTTGTCTCAACCTAGGGTGAGATAAAAAATCTCAACCGGTAAAAGTGTGGATATCCCTGTCCAGGGGAAGAGAACGTATTTTCTCAAAAAAAAGAACGACTACTCGCGATAACACAGTCTGATTAAAATCATATCTTGATCTCCGCGCCGTTCCGTAAACTTCTCTTTACTGCGTTAAGATCTGAGATAATTCCATAGGGGGTCATGTCCCGATGACCTTTCGCATTAGCCAATCAAATTACTACTGGCAGAATCTTGGCAGTGAAATTTTGAAGCAACAAAACTGGCATAAACGCATTTGTCCGTTTAGTCATTTCGTCACCAAAACGTTCATGTGGAATAATATGACGAAATGGCTTGCTGCAAGATGACAAGTCGTTGGAAAATCATTTTGGTGTTAAGTAAAGAGGCGACAAAGGTCATCTGGACGTGACCTCTTATGGGATATTGTCAGATCCTTGTAAAACGGAGTGAGAACAAGGATCTGTATTTTAATCAGATGGGCGATAACATGACGTCATTCCCGGAAATACACGTAGTATCCCAAAAAAAAAGATCCTCGTAATAAAATAGTCCATCATAAAAATATGAATAAAAAAACAATGAAAAAATATTTTGAGAATAAGAACACCATTTCAAGCGTAAATATGCAGATAAGAAAGTCAATGGCAATATCTTTGTTTTCAAATTATTTTTTTTTCACATAATTTTAGTGTTCACGGTTTTCCTCCTCGGAAATCTTGTTTGTTTACGTTTAGCAAAGACAGATCGCAATCGATGACCCTAGAAGTCGTTTCAAAACTATGGTGTTTAATTGACATTTCTTGTATTAAGAAATATATAAGATAGTAGTATATAGTTGATAAACAGATTCTCACACAGTATTATCAGGATTTGTCGTTCGAACAATTTTCTCATTCCTCACCCGTGGATAAAATCTCGAGTCCACTTGCGATGCCCGTGGTGGGAAACTTTTTCTCACGACAAACCCTGAAATTACAGTGTGACAATCTATAATTATCAAAAAAGAGTTAAAACTTTGCCTTTTGCTTTTTAAGATGCTTATAATGTGATGCCTGATAGTTGTGATTGAGACCGATGACTTGTACTAAGATTTAACCTAGATTAATATGGAGGGTGTAGTCGTCGATGAAGCAGAAGACGTTTACTATTCCGGAAAACCTGGTCTTATTATCTTGTACTTTTACGAGGGTCTCTTTGTAAATCTTTCCTTTGTTCATAGTTTGCCTCTAGTTTAATCGATTTTGAGTTCGGATGAAGGTTTTGTGACGCTTTGGTATATTTTTTATATTATAGATATAGCATTATACCGATAGCTCAGTTGATGTGGTAAGAGTTGACCAACACTAAGACTGGGCTCTCGGGATAATTGATCAGGCTAGCACTATTACAAACCAAAGTTCAAGTTCAATTCGATGAAGCAGAAGACGCTTACTCTTCCGGAACACATGGTATTATTCCCTTGTACATTTTCAAGAGCCACCATGTAAATATTTCCTTTGTTTAGATTTTGCCCCTGGTTTAATCGATTTTGAGTTTGGATTTTGATTTTGTTAACGCTACGGTATTCTCTTATTTATTTCAAGTTCTTTATTGACTTTAAGTTTTACGACTTATAGCCCGACCAATAGCATGTACGTTATGTGATCTATCCTCTGTCTTTCCTGAAATGCGATGTGAAAAAACCTAAAACGTACTTTCGGATTACAAGTATTCTATCTCGGATTCCTATCACCCCACCCTCCCAAGCCGCGTCCTAAAACATATAGTATACGTACCGTTCGTTCATGCGGCTAACAACGTTCCTCAATGTAATTATCACAGGTATTGTGTACACGCACTACATGTACTATGTACAAATTGCTATCTGCCCCCTTTTTATATACAGAAGCTACTTGCCATACCTTTCATGATAGTAACTGTTTCATATACAACTTAGCGATGTATTTATATGTACATTTTACATCATTAGGTTGTATCTATAGTGTTGTTGTAAGGAGTCTATAATATATACAGAGGATATCTAACAGTGTCTTCAGTAATACCAAATATTTTTCACGAGTGCACAGCACGAGTGAAAAATATCAAAATATTAGCCACACGAGTGAAATATGTTTGGTATAACTGAAGATAATGTTAGATATTCTGTTTATTACATTTTTATATGAAAATCTACAGTGGCAGCTTTTGATTTTCCCAAACGTCGTTTGTAAGCAGAGTTCTGATTAGTAAAATCAGAAAAAGTGATATTTTTCACTAGTGAAAAATATCATATTTCTTACTAGTGAAAAATATCACTTTTATAGAATGAATAATTTTCGATATTTCACTGGTAAAAATGTAATAAATAGAGGATATTTAACGGTATTTTCAGTAATACCAAATACATTTCACGAATGGGACTAATATTTTGATATTTTTTTCACGAGTGAAAAATATCAAAATATTAGCCGCACGAGTGAAATATGTTTTGTATTACTGAAGATACTGTTAGATATTCTATTTATTACATTTTTGTAGCAAGTTCTACAGTGGCAGCTTTTGATTTTCCCAAATGCCGTTTGTAAGCAGCGTTCTGATTGGTCAAATCAGAAAAAATGATAGTGAAAAATATCACTTTATAGAATGAATAGTTTTCGATATTTCACTGGTAAAAATGTAATAAATATATACATTGTGTGATCTTTATGAATGCATATGTTTTCCAGCCCCCAATATGAATGTATGTAATGTTTATTTTACCAGTATATACAATGTACTTACTCTATGCCATAACAGAGTCGACTCTTGCACATCTTCTGCTGTCACAATCTACTCCACATGTTCATAACCATGTCCTCTTTCATGTCTCCCCTTCTCTCGATTTCTTTCTCGTCCCCTGTATATCTTTACCTGTCCCTTGTTTTGCCTAAACCTGTTGCCTTTTTTGCACTGCCCCCTCTCACATTATAGATGCTTTTCATCGGTTAACGTCATATTTGTATAATCATGAACCTGCCTGTGACCACCACAATGCATGTGTTTCTAGATATTGTCATTTTTACCCGCCTTAATAGGATGTTGTATTGTTATGTGGAGATGTGTCTTCTGTAATTTTTATTGTAAAACGCATTATGTTTGTAAAAGGTTAAATCTCATAAACAAGTCAGATTCGTTTTTCAACTTATTCAAAATAAGTGTATATTCAAGTTAATTATTTGCTTATCATAGCTGTATGCAAGCATTTAATAAGCAAAATAATATCGTCTTAGTTTAATTTATAACATTTGTATTGTCGTGTGATAATCATGAAAGCTTAGGTACGACCAAGTATAATCATACATACGTATCCTCCAATCTAACGGTAAACTATGCCAGCTTGAACAACGTCATTTATCTGTTAAACAGCCTTCTCTTTTCTTGCTTTCGAAATGCAAAGTTTTCTGAAATCCTTCTGTTCCTTATATTATTATATATGGATGTAGAAACTAATCCTGGTCCGAGTTATGGAGAGATTTCATTATTTTATCTAAACGTACGAAGAATTAGAAATAAGTTGGATTATATTGAAGATATTGCAGGAGAATATGATGTTTGTTTTATGTTTTACAGAAAGTCACTTAGATGACCAAGTCCCCATTTTTTGTATTTGGTTCATATTTTTGCTGAATTAATGTTGTAACTTCGTTATCATGCGGACTAAGTGTATAAAAAAAACCTTCAATATGACATCCAGATCACTAAAAATATCATATCTGGACAAAGTTCTGATCCACGACATTCATCAAATCGATTAAACACCGACCAACGGCCAGTAACTTGCGGCTCTACCAGGTAAACGTAGGTTACGAGAGCTCGCGACCAAGAGGTTGAAGGCTAATGAAAATGAAAGCAAATGTGTATATTTTCTAACCGTTCTGAATTAACAGTGTTATATGGAATTAATGAAAGAAGTGCATATCTAAGATAAGCTCCCTTTTTCAATGAAAATCTCACTTGAGTAGACACCTGTTGTGAATAGCAATTGTAATGTCCAGCTAGGTATATGAGGGGGAAATACTGCCTAACTGGCAAGCTAGCTTTTTCAGTCATGCGGTATAACCCGGGGATCCGTTCATGCTAGTTAAGCAACGGTGAGCGTGGTCAGTAGTTGGATGGGTGACCGCCTGCACGTTACATTTGGTGGCAGCGTAGTGACTCTGTGTGATCATGTAAGGCCAGTTCCCGGTGGTTTGGGAAGGTGCATTGATACACAGAGAAGAACCTACAGATTCCCAGGCCAAGTCTCGGGACGAGACTTTTCGGAGGGGGGAATAATGTAATGTCCAGCTAGGTATATGAGGGGGAAATACTGCCTAACTGGCAAGCTAGCTTTTTCAGTCATGCGGTATAACCCGGGGATCCGTTCATGCTAGTTAAGCAACGGTGAGCGTGGTCAGTAGTTGGATGGGTGACCGCCTGCACGTTACACAATGTTCGTCAACGTTTTGGTATAAAATGTCACCTGCATTATTTACTTGAAGTATCGTCAGCTAAACTTTGCGGTACAGACACCACGTTTAAAAATACATTAAATAGAAATATCAAGAAAGGAAAGGCCCTAGTTCAGAACCTTGGGGAACACAAGCCCTGAGATACCATGTATATGAATACGTTTCTCCTACAAAACAAGTTTTATTTCTACCTCTTATAGCATCATTTTACCATTGGCAATAATAAACATAACATTTAAAGCTTAATACCTATCAAACAATTTTACTGATTTAGAAGGCGGACAAACTCCTGTTCAGACGGGCAGACGGACGAGTTGATGGAAGTCGAACGATCGGTGTCCTGGTGCGGGGAGTGCGATCGAGTTATACAAGTAGTCAAGTGATACTTACTGAGTATGTTGTATTTGACACTTGCCACATTATCTCAGATGGCCCAAGTCTAAGAGAGAAATTATTACATCTTTATAATTTTTAAACACATTAACTTGAATCGGATACGGATACGTATACGGATTCGGGCTTAATGCGAAATTTCTATTAGAGTCTCCTATGTCAAACAACATATCAATGGGACAGTGCAGCGATGTAGCCCAATGTAGCACTAGCAAACACTCTTTTCATGTAAAAATTAATACAAAAAACGTGTTTAAAACTAAATTAAATTATCTGATCAAGTACTGTAAACGTACATACTTGAACGCATAACCAATATAAAGATGACGTAACACACACATATGCTGCACCTCTTAAATTTAGTAATAGATACAGTATGCCGAAAAAACGAATTAAACTGCATCATACAGCTATTTCGTCCTCCTAGGACTCTTCAGAGATGATAGGAACCCAAAGTTTTTAAACTAATGTAGAAGCAGAAGGGTCAGGTGCGTAAAACCCCTTTAATTTATTAATTTAGAAGTAAAATAAACTAGTTCTGTATAATTGCTGAAGAAAGCAACACACAGAAACTGCAATTGGCGTAATCACGATTTATCGGAAGGCTTTCAGCGTGAGAATCGCTAAAATAACATCACCGCTATTTATTGTGGACATGCTAAGCTTGAATGCATATTTTCCACACATATTTCATTGTTTGTCTGTACGCATATTGTTTTTGTTTTCAAGTACAGGCTACTGAGGTAATACACTTATGATACAAACCAGAACGAGGCATCTGTACAGTATCTAGGTAACAACAGTCCCTTCTTTGTGTACCTCGTGTCGCCCTTGGTAACACCCACTGGGCTGGTACGTGTGGCCCCCACAACCCATAATACTCTGGAATGTAATGAAGAAGCGGTCGTTCTCGGTGCATCTGTTAATTGTTCTGGGTATTTGCGGATACGAGATGGTATTAAGGATTGCTACTTAAGACCTTGCGAACAGCAACAGACGCAATACAGTTATCAAGATGAAACCACAGGTTGCTTTCGTGCCTTCATGATGGAAATATGTTGCATCGTTTTAAGCTAAAAAAAAAAGTACGAAAAATTGAAGAAATATTTTTGACTTTCACAATAAACCAGCAAAATAAAACTTCATTATTTATTTTATTGCATTTGATATTTTATATTATTCAAATGTCTTTGTTTTTGTTTAAGACGAGCTTAGCCGTAAAATATAAAAGAAGGAATTATACCAAAATAAGCGAGACATATCAAGCTAACCGTGCTTAGCATCAAATCTCGATCAAAGTAAAATCTCGCAGAAGTTTTGTGATTCAATTCTAAAAACAAATTCAGTTATTTTATCGCAAGTTTCATCACCACATAGCTCGAAGTATAGATTTATGTTCATCAACATGGCGAATGCGCCGACATTTGTTAAATGTTTCGTGGTTGGGCTGGTTTCTTTGAGATACGACGTTTTAACATTCGAATGATTTTCAATATCTGGGCTTGCAATATAACTTTTTGAAGATTTTCCTTAGTGCAATTTTTAAGAGGGAAACACCTTTTCATCTAAAACGGTATTTTTACTATTCTGATGTTTTGAGCGGTGGTACGGCTTTATAATGTTTTTATCTTTAGTCTTTGTTTGTGTTTTTCTTTGTGATTAATGTAGGTTTGTATTGGTATTTGTTTTTATTCTTTTTCCTCTTTGATTGCAAGTTTAAACATATTTTATTGACATAAAGGGATTAGTCAATAAGTTTTGCCACCTTATAGATGACTTCTCCCGTTACAATTACAAATTATAAATGTAGTCACATGATGGTATGTACAGATATTCAACAGTTTAATAAAAAAACAGACAATGTTAGAATTGATTATAAAAAGCATTTTTTATCAGACAGAGAGAGAGAGGGAGAGACAGGAAGGGAGGGAGGGAGGGAGAGAGAGAGAGCCAAAGCCTCAACAAATCCATAATCTGAACTCAAAATTGATTAAACTAGAGGCAAAATATAAACAAATAAAAGATTAACTTGGAGACCCTCGTAAAAGTACAAGAGAATAAGACCAGGTGTTCCGGAAGAGTAAGCGCCTTCGACACCCACCATGTAAATCTTGGTCACTTACAAGTAAACATCAATCCTCAAAATGAGAACCGAGTCATCATTGTCAATTACAAAAGTAAACGCACTAATGAGCAAAATCAAAAACATCCGTCTTCATATCAAACAAAGAGTTACACGAACTTATATTTTCTTGTTGAATATACAACACACAATTTGTGGTCGTATATATTGTAAACCAAGGATAGATGTGAAACCGTAACAGTATTATATCTGTAGGTAAGAAGAGTAAATAGAGAAAGGTTTAGCTGTACCTATTGATACTGCCCGGACACTACATCAATACCATTTCAGGCGTGTCATTGCCTTTTCACTTGTACATATTTTTATTAATACATTGTTTGATATTTCAAAGAAGGAAATGATGAAATTTTGATATGACCAAGATTTACGTGGCGGATGTCATCGATGAAGCAGAAGACGCTTACTCTTCCGGATAACCTGGACTTATTATCTTGTACTTTTACGAGGTTCTCCTATTAAATATTTCCTTTGTTCATATTTTGCCTCTTGTTTAATCGATTTTGGGTTCGTATGATGGTTTTGTTGACCCTTTGGTATTCTCTGATTTTGTGGGGGTTTTATTTGTAGGTTTTTCTTTGAATACTTGAATTCGCAAATATGTTCCTAAAATTGTAGATACCATCTGCTTCCCACATGCTGTCGCTGTATTAAATGACAGTTACATATATATGCATTTCTTGTTGCTGATTGTTTTCCGTTTTTCTAAATTTACAAAGCCGTAATATCATGGCTATATGCTAGCTCTCCATATCCCTCATTACTGTCCTACTGTACCAGTCATTAAGTGTGTCCATTTGCACATTTGTCAAATGATTCCTCGATCTACATGTAATCACTGCATTCTTCGGTGTTCCTGTTTGCTTGAGGACGTGTAATGGTTTCTCTCCGTATGCGAGGTACACGTGTCTAATGTTGAACAACCATGTGGAATAAATAGAACCAGTCACCATCTTAGGATGAGACCAGCAAACCTCGCGCTGGAGAATAACGCTCTTAAATTATGAAACATGAGGGTTACCGAGTGTTAAGTATTTAATGGTGTTAATATAAAAATAAATAAGAGAATACCAAAGCGTTAACAAAATCGTAATCCAAACTCAAAATCGATTAAACCAGTGGCAAAATATGAACAAAGGAAAGATTAACATAGAGACCCTTGCAAAAGTACAAGGGAATACTTCATTTAAATTATCGAATTGCGTTGAGAAGATGGGGATATACAAGAGTTATACTTTTATTTTATAGGGGGGATGCTTCGGTATAATTAACAAAATATTTACATGTACCAAAACAATTCCTACTGTGGTCTTCAGTGATCGTTTTTCATATCTGTAGGCAATAAAGAGTTCTTTCAGTTTCTATTTTAAAAAATGACGTAACACACACATATGCTGTACCTTTTAAATTTAGTAATAAATACAGTTTGCCGAAAAAATGAATTAAACTGCATCATACAGCTGTTTCGTCTTCCTATGACTCTTCAGTGATGGTAGGGACCAACAGGTTGGAATCCAAATTTATTTTAAAACTAATGTAGAGCAGAAGAGTCAGAAGGGTCATTAGACATGTTTGTCGTCATTTGACGTTCAATGTATACTACACCTAACAAGATAATTCAACGAATTACAGTCCCCCACCGGGTTGTTATCTCGAGATCCAATAGCAATGAGTGTGAATCTCGAGATGCACACGACACACCGTCTTCCCACGGGGAACAATACTACCAAGTATTAAGTTCTAGTCCTTTATAGTGTAGGAGATAGAGCCCGGACAAGGTATTTGTGTAAAGTAGGTCAGAGGTCAAAATATAGGTCACTGTGACCCGGTTTTGTTACGCGACACACCGCCTTCCCATAGGGAACTATACTACCAAGTACAAAGTTATAATCCTTAATAGTGTAGGAGATAGAGCTCGGACAAGCTTTTACTTAAATGTAGGTCAGAGGTCAAAATATTGCAAAATAAAGGTCACAGTGACCCAGTTTTTGTACGCGACACACCGCCTTCCCACGGGGAACCATACTACCAAGTATTAAGTTCTAGTGCTTTATAGTGTAGGAGATAGAGCCCGGACAAGCTTTTTCTTTAATGTAGGTCAGAGGTCAAAATATAGGTCACAGTGACCCGGTTTTTGTACGCGACACACCGCCTTCCCACAAGGAACCATACTACCAAGTATTAAGTTCTAGTCCTTTATAGTGTAGGAGATAGAGCCCGGACAAACTTTTACTTTAATGTAGGTCAGAGGTCAAAATATAGCAAAATAAAGGTCACAGTGACCCGGTTTTTGTACGCGACACACCGCCTTCCCACAAGGAACCATACTACCAAGTATTAAGTTCTAGTCCTTTATAGTGTAGGAGATAGAGCCCGGACAAACTTTTACTTTAATGTAGGTCAGAGGTCAGAAAATAGCAAAATATAGGTCACATTGACCCGGTTTTTGTACGCGACACACTGCCTTCCCACAGAGAACAATACTACTAAGTATTAAGTTCTAGTGCTTTATAGTGTAGGAGATAGAGCCCGGACAAGCTTTTTCTTTAATGTAGGTCAGAGGTCAAAATATAGGTCACAGTGACCCGGTTTTTGTATGCGACACACCGCCTTCCCACAGGGAACCCACACACTTAGTATGAAGTTCCAGTGTCTTATAGTATGGGAGATAGAGCCGGGACAAATAGTGTGCGGAAGGACGGACAGACGGACGGACGGACGGACACAACGCAAACCTATAGTCCCCCCGGATTCCGGTGGGGGACTAATAAAGATGACAGGATGCCAACAGCAAACGCATTTATTGTTGACATCACCTTATTCTCGGTTAATACACTTGTAAGTCTTCATCAGGGTCAATCTTTACTAATGTCGCCCTCTCTTAATGAATCTTACCCTGATTTGATCATCCCTCCCGAACAAGGTTATTCCGAGATTTATTTTGCGATAGATGTCAAATGCTGACAAACTTATCTTGGTCTCTTTGAGAAAAAGTTTAAGTCATTGTTGTATATGAAGATGGACGTTTTTTTAATATGCTCATTAGTATGCTGATTTGTTGTCGTGGAGATGGAAACTTTAGTTCTCACATTGAGGAAGTACAATGTACTTGGATATGATAAAGATTAACATGGCAGATGTCGTCGATGAAGCAGAAGACGCTTACTCTTCTGGAACACCCTTTCTTTTTCATTTGTACTTTTTCATTTGTCTCCGTATTAATCTTTCTTTTGGTCATATTTTGACCCTTGTTCAATCGATTTTTAGTGCGGACTATGGTTTGGTTGACGCTCCGATATTCGTTGGATTAATTTTCTTGTTCAAAGGCACTATCACTTTATAAAATACTTGGTATACTAGGTATCTAAGTATAGACAAATGAAGCAAACGGAACAGGCAGAAGCTCGTTGATGAACGTGCGTTACACTACTGCACGTGTCCACCGAAAATGTAGATCGTCTTCCAAATCGCTCACGCATACAGAACGTGCACGGTGTTTCACCAATAGAGAAATACGAGGATTTAACTCAACAGTAAAAACCGCTATGTCTGCCCAGGATGAGAAACAACTCATCTCACACAGACGCACCCAGTGACCTTGGGAAAAAACGTGTTTGTAAATCCTTAGTATTAACTTCATCAAAACAAATCGTTTGAGTTCAAATCGTTCAGTTCCTTATCATGTGACATGCCTAAACGTGACGTCATTTCAAATTGTTACGTGACGTAAGATGTCGATAAATTGCTACTTTGATCAGCACATAAATAAACATCTCCAAATCACAGGCTGCCAACGGACATAACCTCACGCAAAGAAACAATTTAATTTGTTTCACCAATTCTCTGTGCATGATCTGTCCGTTGAGAGATTAGAACGTAATAGCATGCTGTAATAGGGGTCGACTTGTACAGTGACGTGTCGAAAGTCTTCCAATTTATTATTTTTCCTGTATATTCTTTGTATTTCCATATTTTTACAGTTTATTTTCCTGACTTTGTTGGTTGATCAATTTTGAAGAGAATTTGTACACTAGAGAGAATACCATAATCCGAACTCAAAATCGATTAAACTAGGAGCAAAATATGAACAAAGACAAAATACACGGTTACCCCTGAAAGAGTACGAGCGAATAAAACCAGGCGTTCCGGAATAACAATCGCCTTTTGCTTCATAGGCGACACACTCATGTAACAATAATTCACATCCAAGTAAATGCCAGATCTTCAAAGTGAGAACTGCGGCATCATTCTAGATCATAAGTCGGCACAAAAAACGTAAAGAAACGGTTTGCATTTTAGTTCTGAAGAGTAACAACTAGACGCTGATGCACTCGCACCAATAGAATTCATTTCAAAGCCTTCAAAATATCTTAACAGCCAGGATCTAAGAGAAACATACTATCTGATCAGCAAGTGCAAGTGATATTGTGTTGAGAACTCGAAAAAATACCTTGCTACATTAAAACAATCCAGTTTGACCCCATTAGCATCATCTATTACTCATCACAATTTTACGAATTTCATATTTATGACTATTAAGTGATTATAAAGTTCAAGTCAAACCTAAATATTGTTTTATAATTGATAATGATACCTTACTTCTCACTTTGGGGGCGTGGCATTTAACCTAGATCTACACGACGGGTGTTGTCAATGGAAAATATTTCATATATTTCAATTCAGATGCTGGTTTTGTTCACGCTTCGGTATTCTCCGATTTTGTTTTTCCCCATTAAAATGGTATAACAAGAGATCTGCATCACTGTTTATCAATTCAAAAATGCTTTTTAGTAAATATGAGAGAAAAGAAACAATGTTTTATTTATTTTAGGGTTTGGATTATTATGTATAACGTTTTATCAACAGCTAAGATTATATGGGTGTTCTTCAAGGTGTAGGCTGTAAGCGTGTAAGCATGTATGTGTGTCGGAGACAAGGTCTGTTGGTTTATTTGTATTTTTACTTTTTGGAGTAATACTTAGTCAGAATTTATTTTATAAAGCTCATTAGGGCACAATGTAACGTTGTCACTACAAACATTCGTACCTTAAAAAAAGTTTCTTCGATGACAAACATACATCACTGCTACATCTGTAGTTAGAAGATTTTGGAACTAAATTGTAAATATTATGTTTTCAAACGTTTCTTTTATGTTAAACCATCACCAAGATTCAATTTAGTTTTGTGAAACATTTGAAGTGCCCTGGTGTAAACATGATAAACTGTTCGGAATACCTCTGTTACATGTGTCGGTTCGGAACGCCTCAGTTACAGGTGTCGGTTCGGAATGCCTTAGTTACAGGTGTGGATCGACTAGACATGTTTGGACGTTGTATTTCATGTTGTCTCACCTATTAAGTGAACATCTATAAATAGTACATGACGCAACCCGAACAGACAAGTACTATTCTATTCAATCACTGACGTACACGACCTTAGTTTAATGTCTTTTTATTCGTCCAAATTATGTATACAAAACGTTAAATCCAGGTCTACACTCTTGTCCACAACAGGCATTTAAACTTTATAAACTTACGTCCTATGAAAATATCCTTGCAGTTCGTTAATTGTTCTATGCCTCACTATTTGAGTTTAATACATTCAACCCTGAAGACACATTTTAACTCTTCCTATTCAAAGTTTGGAAATGTCCAATACGACATTTCAGGGGTAAATGGGTTAATGAGGAACATTTGCCAAAGTGATGAACCTCACACCAACCTTACTGTACAATGTGACCAATTCATCCCTTTATGTGAAATTGTTGTTATTTTTTATTTTATTATTATAACAATGTATTTTGTACATTTTGATGTTTCTTTTCACGACATTAATTAGTTAAGAAATGTAATTCTGCATTTTACTTGTAAATAACGTTAAAGGGTTATTATATTGTGGGTTTCCGCCTATGTTGTTTATAAAGATAACTTAAAAAGGAGCCCGAAACTATTATTTAGTATGATTATGTCCAAGACGAAGAGGAAAGGACAAGGAGAAAGGACTTCTTTATAATTAAATTGTCAAATATCATGAAGAGTAATGGGAAAAGGACGTCTTAAAAATAAGTAAAATGGGAAGGGAGTACCTGGTATCTTATCCAGTGTAGTAGATAACATGTAACGTGAGTCCATTAAAACATCAATCTTGTCAGTATACACGACAACGTAGAAGGGAATTCCCAAATCATACTAGACTTTTCCAGTATACTTCTGATAGTCCGCTCTGCTGATCAATCCCTTGTGCTGTGAGGAAAGAATCAGCATCAGAAATGGAAACCCTATTTCCAAGGCTGCATTTCGCATAAAATAATGACAACCGTTTGAAGATCATTTGTGGGTTGTTTTTTTTTTTTCTTTGCATAATTGAAGCTTCACAGATAAAAAGAAACAAAATACAACGTGATGACAATATGTATAATATCGAAATTCAAAGAAATAAAGTAATAAATATCCGTAAATAACAATTTCAGCCGAGGGGACCATTAAATTTGTTCATTTTGAAATGTATATGAGAAATTGTATGAGAAATTCGCAATATGATTATAGAATTACATAGAAATAAGAGGGAGAATAGGTGGGGTATCAGAATCTGTTCACAATACCCATGGAATCGCTATAAGTGTATTCGTACTAAACGTTTTTTACTGTAACGATAAAAATACCACCACACGTTTTGGTTTACAGAATGTATTGGTCAAGCGTCAGATATGTGGGTCGATGACTCGGTTCTCACTTCGAGGACTAGATGTTAACTTGGATGTGACCATGCCCCGAGATCATGAAACAATCTTAAACTTAAGTTTGTGCTCAGCCAATCACGTATGACGTTACTTTTTGTAACGTTAATGTTGATTGGCTAAGTCAAAACGTAAGACAAACTTAGACTTAAGATTAGTTCAAGATCATGGGGCCTGGATTTACATGGTGGGTGTCGTCGATGATGAATCAGAAGACGCTTACTCTTCAGGAACCCTCGTTTTTATCCTCTGGTACTTTACAAGCATCTCCATGCAAATCTCTTTTCTTCATGTTTTGCAGATAGTTTAAATCGATTTTGAGTTTGGATAATGATCCTGTTGACGCTTCGGTATTCTCTATTTTTCATTTTTTTATTCACACATACCTATCTTAAGTAATTCGAATATCAAGGTTTTCCATTGACTTCTAAATATTTCCTAAAAACCTGACTAACATGGTTTTACCGGCTTACCCCGACATCAATAAAAATAGCACAACGTCTACCTGAAAATCCCCTCTTATCACAGAAGTGTCGCTAACTGCATGTTTTCCTGAAGTATTGTTGAAACAGTTGATAAATTATTTACCTAAAGTGCTCATAGTGACATAAGCCATCTGATTCGGTGTCAGTAGTACGCGGAAAAGAAAATCGGAGCATCACCGAACGGAAATGTTTCGTTAAGGATTTACAATTCATGTTACTTACACGTTTAAATGGATTTAATCTCAAACGAAATGTCAGTTCTCGATATTTATGACTTTGACATTATGTAAGCTAGTGCCGGCCGGTTACTACCAGACAAGGTCGGCCTAAAGAACATTTTTTTTATTTAAAAGTACATCGCATTACACTTAATATGTTTACATGATACACTGGTCTTTAGGCTATCCTTGACCAATTTGTTTGTAAGTGGGTGCCCTAGCACAAAAAGCCATTTTAATTTTGATAACAAAATTGATTTTCTTACAAAATAATTTAGGATTAATACATCTTGGATGACATTATTTATGAAAATATTGGGACCGAAAATTAATCTGTCCCTTGATATCACTGATTAGTTCTTACCTGTCGTTATTATACCTTCAATTGTTTATAACCTTCTGTCATTAATCATTTTACCCGGTTTGTCAAGTTTGAAGCAAACCTACACTTAATTATTGTTTTAAAAAGGAGAACATCATCTATTTCACAATTTTGATAAAGGTCCTATATTTGGTTAGTCGCCTGGCATAGTGGGTTCGATTTCTTCAATGGAAATGAGAAGACGTGCGGTTATTTGCAGATCACGTGGGTTTTTTTTCTAAAAATTCCTGATTCCTTCCCCGATAAGCGACCAGAGTTCTAAGGTTGATCAGTTTACACAATATGTTTAATAATTGCAATTTTAGTAAGGATTAAAGTTGTTTCTTTAAACTTGAATCAATCATCTTGTCATTGCGGATAGTAGTAGGGTTTGTGTGGGAGGAAACAGAATACCCGGGAAAACCCGCGTGGAAAGGCAGATGACCACAGCTCTAAATCGGGTGTTTCTTGTGTATATTAAAATAAAGCACTTGGTATTGACGGGAGTGTTACACAGTAGCAGACTAGTATGAATCACTATGTTGACTGTTGACCCCAGCAGCTTAGTTACCAGGAGTGATTGCTACTAAGGTAGATCATACAGGTGCAAGATAAGTCAGCTGCGTGACCCTCCCGTGTTAAACACCCATCTATGTATGTAAAACCAATGTTGTAAAACTGCGATAAGGTTATTCAGGTGGGAGTGTAAATATTGTATTATTGATCTCATGCACGTGAAAAGTCTATTACAGAATGTCACTTGTTGCAAATATTTGTTTTAAAGTGCAAATAGATATACCTAACCTTGAAGTTGTTATAATGACTCAGTCATCTTCCTGCAACTTTTGAAAAGTTTGATTCTGAAAGTCGTTTATAAATACTCTTATTTTAATTATTAAATTAGGAGCATTGATGACCGACTTCGTCTACTGTAAACGGCTGGGCGTCTACTGTACATTTTAATTCTCAAATGGCATTATTCCATTACAAAAAAACAGAACAAAATCTTACCAAAGGTAGGTAACAGCAAACTAGTTTAAAAGGCGGACTAGCCTGACATTAAAATGACACACTCTCTTAAAAAGGAATAAAAGACTATCAAAGTGTCAACAAATCATATTGCGAACTGAAATTATTAAATATTGGGACGAAGAAGAAAAAAGTACAAGGAAATATAACCTGGTGTTTCGGAAATGTAAGCGTCTTCTGCTTCATCGACGATACTCGCCATGTAAATCTAGTTAATATATAGATAAATGCCACGTTCTCAAAACAAACCCGAGGTAACCTTCTAATTCACAAGATGTAAGCAAACTTATGAGCATATTCAAAAACGTCCATCTTCATACAAAGATAAGAATAATTCGCATTGAGACCAAGATGGCGACCAGAAAATTTGCTCATAGTCTTCACCAATCTGCATCTTTCGACTCCCTGTAGCGTTAGTTTATTCTTCAGCAGCCGACATCTATTTCATTTAGGCAAAACTCACTATTTACACCAATCACTATAATAACGAATTAACTGCAATTTGTTAATGACTTAGGCTGGGGAAACGTGGATGCCTCTTTTCAGAAAGGGAAAGTTCACGATCGGAATTTCATAATAGTCACATTTTTCTAAAGTTTAGTAGCAAGCTGCTCAAGTTTGTCTTAGATAGGTAAACCTCTAAGTTATCAATGAAATAAGTACATATATGTAACAATCGTATACGGATAAAACATCTTTAAAATCAATTAGAGAATACCGAAGCGTTAACAAAATCATAATCCACACTCAAAATCAATTAAACCAGGGGGAAAATATGAACAAAGAAAAGATTTACATGGATACCCTTGTTAAAGTACAAGAGAATAAGACCAGGTGTGATTCGTGTGTTGATTTGTTTAAGTGGAATTGTGATCGCTTCATTACCAAGAAGTTCGCTTATCCAGCAGACTAGGAGAGCAAGTATTCGTGCGATGATTTTGTAGAATTTATATGATAACAGAAAGAGGTTTTTTGTTCTTTTGCTGGTTTATATTAATCGTAGATACCATCTCATGAAAAATTAAAGAATACCGAAGCGTCAACAAAACCATAATCCAAACTCCAAATCAATTAAAGTAGGGGCAAAAGGGAAATATTTACATGAAGACTTGTCAAAGTACAAGGGAATAAGACCATGTGTCCCGAAAGAGTAAGCTTCTGAAAGTATATATATTTACAGTATGACAATCTCACTAGTTACTGAACCGGGACTAAATGGGTTTCATTTGCACACATTGTCTCATCAGACATGTGCTAGTTTGTAGACATGTTCAAAATATCACAAAGACAATTAAAATATATCTGACAACATTACGAGATACTTTATTACAAAAGCCCGTGTGTTTATTGCTTGGCACGAAATTAAAGTTATGTAACAAAAATATAATGGATAAACGGGAGAAGATGTATTCCGACGTTAATTGCAGCAAGGTGCACCACTAATGCTGTCAAATCCCGTCTCATTATAGCGGTGCTGTGACTGCCTCGCCGTAACTGTTCCCTTCAATACCCTCCAACCCAGACTGGGTCAAGTAGCAACACAGTCTAATCTCAAGGCTAGTCCTGTGTAATCAGCATCATTTCTTCTGAAATGTCTCATCTTTTCATCTAAACGAGTGATATTCATGTGCATTTGTATCCAAGAAGATTTAGTTTAAGTCCACCGAGATCAGATTAATTTGAATTGCATACAAAACGTTACGACTTATTGAAGGTCAGGCCAAAACAGGATTGGGGTTTAGACTTATACTCCAAGGCTATAATACTTTCGGTATTGAGTTCATGATCATCTGGAAAAATGTAAACGTCAACAAAACCGCAATCCTTTGATTGAAGAAGGGACGAAATGTGAAGGATTTAACTATTTAAACGGAGAACAAGGCCAAGTTGTCCAGAAAGAGTAGACTCCTCTGCTACATCGACGACACCCGTCGTGTTAATCTAGCTCATATCCAATTAAATGCCATGTCCTCTAACTGAGAACTTGGGTATAATTTCCATTCCTAACAAGTAGTCATGCTAATGAACATATTCCAAAACGTCCATTTTCATATTTGAAAAGAGTACAGATTATTTCACAGTTTAAAACAAAAAAACAGATTTAGAGAATACCGAAGCGTCAACAAAGCACAATCCGAAATAAAAATCGATTAAACTAGAGGCAAATTACGAAAACAAGAAAGATCGACATGGTGCTAAACGTCGTATCTGCATGGTTACTGACAAACATTTGACTGATGTAGACCTAAAATTTAAACATGTTTAATTTGGTGGCAGCGGTTTTGTGTTCCTCGGCTTTCGGATCTGCATAGTTGTTTTGGGCTTTCGTTACTGCATGACTACTAACAAGCAAATGACTGAGGTAGACCTAATAATGAAATGTTTAATTTGGTGACAGCGGTTTTGTGTTGTGGGATGTGGTATCTTCATAGTCACTGACAAGCGTTCAACTGACGCCTGAAGTTTTGTGGGTTTTTTTTTTGGATTGTCGTATCTACATGGTTACTGACCAGCGTTTAAATGACGTCTAAAGTTTTGTAGGTTTTTTTTGGATTGTCGTATCTACATGGTTACTGACAAGCGTTTAACTGACGTCGGAAGTTTTGTGTTTTGGATTGTCGTATATATACAAGTTGCTTGATTGGTGAACCAAAGATCCTTGTTTATTAAACGTCGCGCTTTCTACAGATAGTTTTACATAGTCATTAGACCATATAACCAACTTCAATTGATACGACCGATAAACTGTCCAATTTTATTATTTTTATCTTCCTTCTCATGTCGTTTTCATTCTAAATCATATGTAAGGCTTTATAAATCTATTGAAAATTAATGAAAAAGGCTAACAATAAATTGTCAGGCATTAAATCGGCATACCAGCTCAAAAATATGTCAATAAATGCTTGAATACAAGTTTTGTCAACACTGAAAGAAGATAATGTTTTTAAAATATATTATCCATTCAAAACTTCAAATCTGTTTAGTAACGCATGTCGGTGTCTTTGTTAAAGGTATGCTTGATATTAAAAAATGAATATTTGGGTAGGAGGAGATATGAGGATTTATTCGTGTAAATTATTACCCAGCACAGATAGGAGCGAGTCTTTGTATATTCTCCTTGTGTCGATACTGCAGAATTAATAGCGCATGTCACTGCGACTTACCCCGACGGCACATTCCACCACAATGTCGCTATTATGTTACCTTATGGTGGGCTTTGTCAAGGACAACGCAAATTTACATAAACCTGAGACTCAGAACACCGGCAATATGATATGAATATGATATCGTCTCACCTGTTTAGAATTATTACAGAAATCATACACACCGCATATCCAATACACAAATTTTGTTTCATTTTTTAACCGTGGGACAAGTCTGATATTTTATTTGAAGTTTATATTCCGATACAATGTCAATACATTCACTACCTATCTAGTATATCTACAGATAATCTTAAGACGTTAAGTTAGAAAAAATCAAAATAAAACCAAACCAACCAGCTGAAATAATACGTTAACATTAGCTGAATCCTACTATTTAGGTGTTTGATGTGTAATATTCTTATAACACTTACTGTCGTCGTATAAAAACGGACATGTATGGAGAAATAGAAAAAAATAATTTCAAGGGGAGGGGAAGGCTAAAGCTGAAACAGAAGGGGCTCATACCAAGTTCGATTTAGACTTCTTAAAGGTAGGTAAAGAAATTCCGATTCTGCTGGGAAAAAATGTAATTTGAAACATTAAGCATGCTTCAAAAGAGCATCACAATGTGTGTTGTTGCCAAACAATAGGTGTTCTCTACGTCACACTACATGAACCAAAGGAAGTGACGTCTCGCTACAGGAAGTGACGTCTCGCTACAGGAAGTGACATCACGCTACAAGTGGGGACATGATTTTGAACACTTAATACTGGTACCTCAAATTTACACAATCTTCCTTTCATACCACATTTTGCAAGTGCATGTTTGATTCATGTGCAGTTGCAGGACGATGTTAACCGCACTCCATCAAGCGTCTGGGGAAAATGAGACACGAGTCACTTACATGTTTCTTCACTAGGTCAAACCATTTATCCACCAATCATTAGTAAATAATGACATATTAGATTACAAAGGCTTATGAAGCCAGATCCTCTTTTTTCATGGTGAGTATTATTATTCATTTGTGCATAGCAGTCTCATCTTTTCTTTAAACATTGATAAGCTTTACCAACACTTCCGTTCTAATGGCGGTCAGGGAAATACTCCAGTAGATCTTTTACATAGCGAGCCCTTTGGGGGCGGAGATAGCCTCTAAAAAGATTTAATACAAAAATTGTTTCAATTACAAAGTGATAACGGGACAGTTTTGCATTTAATCTACGTTAACCGCCGTCAGATCTTTTTCTCCGTCTACTTCATAATATGACGTGTCAAACGATTTCAAGTGGGCGTTTTTCAAATAGCTTCCATTTAAGGGTCAACCAGGACTATCTAAATTTGGCCCGGCGTTGTATATTTGGTCTTCCCTGCTTCAGTACAGAGGTCAGACAGGCTTAACGTTGTCTGGGACTGGTGAAAAGATACATATAAGATGAAATAGTGCGCTGTGTGTATATTTCAGGCCTCTAAATCGTGTTTACACCCACGTATACAGGGCTGTTTTATACAAAATACAGACTTTACACCACTTTATATCCCATCTGGCGGTGTTGCCTTCAGTGTGAACGTTATTCATTCGAAAAATACTTTAAGAACTATACAGGCACCATCGGAGCAGTAAAATCTGATAACAACAAGAAAAGAAACACACCTCTGGTGTGTACTCGATAATCCGGATAATTCACAAACCGAAGAAACACACTCCGATATTCAGGATAATCTAGTAGCTCGATATTTGGGGAATTTCTCTAAAAAGCACACTCTTCTTTACAAAATAACTTATAATTTTCCTGAAGAAACCATATTTTTCATTTGAGTCTAATTCTTCACCATGTCAGCTTGTCGTTATCGTAAACAGGACTAATTGGCTGATGAAATTAAACACTAAAAACAGTGTCTAGACAGAAACGGTAGCACTGGGCTCACAAAAAAGGTTCTATTGAGCACCGAAACCAGGTCTCGCGACTGACGAGGGTTCTACTGTACACACAAACCAAAGAGTCCACTCTACCAAGTCTCTACTGTAAACACAAACCAAAGTGTCTACACGTATAATGTTCTACTGTACACACAAACCAAAGTGTCCAAACGTACAAGGTTCCACTGTCCAAACAAAACAAAGTGTCCAAACTTACAAGGTTCCACTGTACAAATAAAACAAAGTGTCCAAACTATCAAGGTGCTTTAGTACACACAAACCAAAGTGTCCAAACTTTCAAGGTTCTACTGTACACACAAACCAAAGTGTCCAAACTTACAAGGTTCTACTGTACACACAAACCAAAGTGTCCAAACTTTCAAGGTTCTACTGTACACACAAACCAAAGTGTCCAAACTTACAAGGTTCTACTTTTCACACAAACCAAAGAGTCCAGACTTACAAGTTTACAATGTACACACAAAACAAAGTGTCCAAACTGACATGGTTATAATGTACACACAAACGATAGTTTCCAAACTTACAAGATTCCACTGTACACACAAACCAAAGTGTCCACACTTATATGGTTCTACTTTACACACAAACCAAAGTGTCCAAAATTACATGGTTCTACTGTACACACAAACCAAAGTGTCCAAACTTACATGGTTCTACTGTACACACAAACCAAAGTGTCCAAACTTACATGGTTTTACAGTACACACAAACGATAGTGTCCAGACTTACAAGGTTCCACTGTACACACAAACCAAAGTGTCCAAACTTTCAAGGTTATAATGTACACACAAACCAAAGTGTCCAGACTAACAAGGTTCTACTGTACACACAAACCAAAGAGTCCACACTTACATGGTTCTACTTTACACACAAACCAAAGTGTCCAAAATTACATGGTTCTACTGTACACACAAACCAAAGTGTCCAAAATTACATGGTTCTACTGTACACACAAACCAAAGTGTCCAGACTAACAAGGTTCTACTGTACACACAAACCAAAGTGTCCAAACCTACATCGTTCTACTGTACACACAAACCAAAGTGTCCAAACTTACATCGTTCTACTGTACACACAAACCAAAGTGTCCAAACTAAAAAGATTCCACTGTACACACAAACCAAAGTGTCCAAACTTACATGGTTCTACTGAACACACAAACCAAAGAGTCCAAACTTACATGGTTCTACTGTACACACAAACCAAAGTGTCCAAACTTACATCGTTCTACTGTACACACAAACCAAAGTGTCCAAACTTACATGGTTCTACTGAACACACAAACCAAAGTGTCCAAACTTACAAGGTTATAATGTACACACAAACCAAAGTGTCCAGACTAACATGATTCCACTGTATACACAAACCAAAGTGTCCAGACTAACAAGGTTATATTGTATACACAAACCAAAGTGTCCAAACTTACAAGGGTATAATGTACACACAAACCAAAGTGTCCAGACTAACATGATTCCACTGTATACACAAACCAAAGTGTCCAGACTAACAAGGTTATATTGTATACACAAACCAAAGTGTCCAAACTAACAAGGTTCTACTGTATACACAAACCAAAGTGTCCAGACTGACAAGGTTCTACTGTACACACAAACCAAAGTATCAAGGCTAACATGGTTCCACTGTACAAACAAACCAAAGTATCCAGACTAACAAGGTTCTACTGTACACACAAACCAAAGTGTCCAAACGTACAATGTTCCACTGTATACACAAACCAAAGGGTCCAAACTAACAAGGTTCTTTAGTACACAAACCAAAGTGTCCAAACTTACAAAACTTTAATATACCCAAGAAAGCATCAGACTAACAAGGTTCTAGTGTACATGCAAGCAAATGTGTCCAAACTACCTTGGTTCTACTCTGCACATAAATAAAATTATCCAGGCGAATAAGGTTACGCTTTTTCACCTAAACACCGGTATCGTGATTACACGGATATGACTGTAAACAAGTTTTTACTGAAAAATACGTATTTTTTATTTAGATGTTACGCTCGCTTGAATTAAAGGCCTACGAAATTGAAACCTGGTAACATGCCGAACGTTGCAGAGCAATCAAATGCGTGTTTGTGGCTACAAAATCGGGGGGTCGGGAGGGAGAACAGAAAGAAACTAAAAGCTGCGTCATTCTATCAAAACAAAAGTATAGGTCTTTGTATGCGAGTGTGCCAAGTTTTAGACAAATATCGTATTGTCCAAATTGAAAACCAATTACGTAACCCATATTGTCAGTCCTGATACCAATTCGTATCCTACATACTCCGTACCACATGTCCACGCATCTTCCACTTTGCAGATCCAAAATTTAAAACAAAAATAGAGGCAAATGACGTTCAACCTCGTGGGAGAGGCAATTAGCTTTTTGCACAGGCCAAGATCAACCTTATTATTCCCCCAAAAATTATTGTATTTGCTTTCTTTCTCCTGTGTAATCGGCGGATATTGCAGTATTCCGGGTATTCGCAACTACTTGTCAGTATAATCTAAACGAGCGGAATGCTGTTTTGGTGACTTCGGGATGGTATTTCATTGATATAGCACCCCAAAAAGGACATCAGTTCCGCGTTGTATGGTGCAGTTTAATTCATTTTTAGGTATACTGTATCTATTATTAAATTCAAAAGGTGCAGCGTGTGTGTGTGTTACGTCATCTTCTTTGACCAATACATGAACACACCCTACCTTCAGCACATAAACACACGTGCATTCATACGCTTACACAGAAAGGTACGTCCTAAAATGCCATTGACTTTTTTCTAAGATGCGTAACATAATAAACCCTATATAAATCGTGCGGGTTTCTCACAGTTGAAACGAACGGCATGTTACATTTCTCTGCTTGAAGACATGCGGCAATAAATGAATCGCTAATTTTCTTCTTTTTCCTGTTTCGATTGACAACAATGAATACTGGTCATCTTATAAGGAAGAGAGACTTAGTTATATTAATGTTTAGTTAAATCAAGGCCCTAACACCGGTTAAGATGTCCCGACATTCTACTACTAGCCTCCACCTCTGGGCCGCGGTTTCCGAGTGGTTAAGGTGTCCCGACATTCTACTACTAGCCCTCCACCTCTGGGCCGCGGTTTCCGAGTGGTTAAGGTGTCCCGACATTCTACCACTAGCCCCTCTACCTCTGGGCCGCGGTTTCCGAGTGGTTAAGGTGTCCCGACATTCTACCACTAGCCCCTCTACCTCTGGGTTGCGAGTTAGAAACCCACGTGGATCAGTTCCCAGGCATTAACCGTAGGTCGTTGGGTTTGTCTCCGTGTATTCAAGCTTTCCTCCACCTCCAAAACCTGGATCGTCCTTAAATGACCCTGGCTATTAAAAGGACGTAAAACTAAATAATATTAACCAAACCTGTTGTACATGTATACGGGGCAATTACAGTGGAAATTTTAATGAATTGACGAATATTTAGAACAAATATAAATTGCACAATGAATATGAAAGAAATATGATTTCATGCCAAACAAGAATGTTTTAAGGGAGTTTGATGCATGATAGGGTGAGACGAGGGTATACGAGATTCCAAGGACGCTAGTATATGACCACACGGGTAGTATTTGATAAAGATATAATTATGATACATTTCGATAAATGGAAAACTAGCGAAATAGTCATATATCAATTACAGAAACATGTAAAAATTAAAGCTGTACAACATGAAAAAGATACACGCAAAAACCTCTCTTCCCAGCGTGCGGCACAGCTCGAGCATGGCGGTTGTTCCGCTCCATTTCATCTGTTCAACCGTATCACAGTGATATGATCTGATATGGAGGTGAACACAACATCGGCGATTTGATCAAACCCGTCGCTTGCCCTCCTCGCTTTCCTCACCCCCACAGATTGCTCGGGGCATTGTTGAAATACAAGCTGGCATAATAGAAAACAACTGTGCGCATACGTTGCTATAGGATTGGTCCTGTGTTCCTTTCCTTACCTACGATATATGTAAATTTCTACATAGCACCATTAAGTGGTAGTCTCTTGTTGCTAGTTTAATGGGCTGATATTTTAGGGATCAAACTGAACTGACTTGAACCACTGACATGATACTAGTACTATAATGTGTGAATATGTCGCTATGTCAAAATAAAACCCTGCACTAACAACATCCTAAGCCCAGAAATGATCCTTTCCTTCCCTTAACCTTTCTGTATATCTCCTTTTCATCCTTCATTCGTCTTTTGATGTGAAATTTCAGCCGATACAATGTATGCCTGTTTATTGTAACCTCGAGTATTTGTCATTCTGGTCTTGTTTGGTATTTCCAAAGACAAAGGTTTTGTTTATGTCCAATATTTTGTGTTTCCTGATTTCATGCAAGTTTGGATCGAACTTGATAACTACACTGTACTGAGTTATATAATAACCTCCTTTTCTGTTCTAATGAATGACATTGGCGTTCATTTCGAAAAGGTATATCCGTTTCGAGATAGTTTAGTCAATCTGGTTTTTTTTCAAATTATCATAATGGCTCCAAACTGATTTTTTAAGCTACATTTCCACCAGTAAATGAACGCCTCGTTTTCATTGACTCATAAATGAAGGTTGGTGAAGACTGACTACGAGCAAATATTATGGTCGCCATCTTAGTCTCATTAAGAAATATGGACGATTTTGAATATGTTCATTAGCATGCCAAGTTGCGATTGCAAAAGGATGCCTCAGTCGTTACTTTGAGTGCGTGTCATTACTTGGATGTGGCCTAGATTTACATGGTGGGTGTAATCGATGAAGCAGAAGACGCTTACTCTCCCAGAACGCCTAGTCTTATTCTCTTGTACTTTTACAAGAGACTCCGTATTTTTTTTTACTTTGTTCATATTTTCCCTAACTTTAATCGAATTAGAGTTCAGATTATGGTTTTGGTGACGATCCTTTTTTTTTATTACAATCGAAAGTCAATAAAGTATATATCTGGCTCCAGTTAATGCTTAGAGGATAAGACTACTGAAAACGTTCTGAGGATCCGGCTTTTACTGTGGGCCGTGCCTTCCTCTCATAAACCTCGTCGCCTGTGACAGTGAATTACCTTGGTGTGTAAACATTTCACTTTACATTAGAGTAGATGTAACCCAGACAGTGTTACTTATATACTTATATACAGCATACCTGCTCCAAACATTATATATATATGTCAATAGCCGGCTGGTGCAAAGTCGTCAGCTTGCAGGAGAAGCACAAATCCTTTATTAAATTCACCTCCGGTTATGTAAATAATGGGCATCTATACCAGTATGGCCAAGCATAACTATAAAGAAGATTCGAGTATCGAAATTATGAAAATTTCAGACATTTTTGGAATTGTCCAACTGAGCTTATTTTCAGGGTACTAACCTACACCGTAGGTAGAGGTCACGGACAGATGTGTGGTCGCCAATTGTCAGGATAGGACTTCAGCAGAACTTCACACTAACCGAACAGACCGCAGAACATAGTGTTAATGATATTTGATAATAGACTCCTGGTTCATCATTGTATACACTGTACATCAGATTCAAGATATACTGTAAAAACATTTAATTTCGATGCGGAAAAAAATCGTTGTTTGGAAACTAGAAACATTTTCGTTAGTTTTCCTAGAGTTTAGTGTCTATCATCAAATTATTATAACTATGACATTTATTAACAGTTTTGAGGAACAATGATCAATTCATACACAATATCTTATATTTGGATATAGAGGCAATTACTTTGGTTGCGTCAATTATTTACTTACCACTTATCAAGAAAGAAAAGGTAATGTTTTCGAATAGCACCAAAAACAAATCGCAAAATACAGTAAGAGCTCTCATTAAAATGCTGACTTATTCTTACATTATATTTGTTTCCTGTTGACACTTAAATAATTTTAATTGCGAACGGTTAACAATCGAAAACATTAAATAGCTTTGGGTGCTTCGTTCATGGGGTCATAACAACAATTAGTTTAGTCGGGTTCATAAACAAGTTGACTTTATAAAAGCATGTTTTCCATTGACTGTAGACGTAGTGGTTGTAAGATTTTGCGGCCTTGAACTTCTTCTTCTGGCAAAGTACAATCCAGCATCTAATGTGTTTACCTGTTATAAAGTGTATCTAGAAGTGCAATTATAACTAAACATATTGATTATTTGCTGTTACATACATTCACAGAACTAATGAAAATGTAACAATAACGAAACTTTTAAGTACTATTAAATGAAACTTGAGTACAGTTCGCTATATGTTCAGGAGTATGTCATCTGGATTCCATACTAATCGCTTCCAATTGCATTTGACCTGCAGATAGGGCGAAGTAGGCGAACATATTTTCTCTTGCACTACTTATTTTGCTACAAGTAACGTCTCCCTTGAAACTACCTCACTTTTAGCCACGAGTTGAGTGTTCACCCCTGTGAGGAAGGCTTTGGGTTCTGTCTTCTGGCCAAGAAATACTCAAAACATGGTAGTTACTACTCCCTGCTTGATGCTGCTTGAATACGATGATTGGGGTGTTTACTTGTTGTGATTGACAAAGATAATTCGGTTCTCGTTTTGAGAACTTGATGTCTGCTTGGATGTGACAAAAATTTATATGGCCGAGTGTCGTCGATGAAGCAGAAGACGCTTGCTCTTCCGGAACACCTGGTCTTATTCTCTTGTACTTTTGCAATAGTTTGCATGAAAATATTTCTTTTGTTCATGTTACCCCCTAGATTAATGGATATTTGTGTTCGAATTTTAGTTTTGCTGACGCACCGGTATTCTCCGGTTCTTTTATAACATTTATTGTAAAGGGAAAAGCAGAGGAGTTCCGAAAAATTGATCAGCTTTTTTAAAAGGCAGAGCCAACTCCCTTCACTAAAACGATCAAACCGAATCAGTAGTAGTGTAGCTTTATGTCGCACCTGCTCAACAGATATTGACGTTCAATATGACAGTCAGATGAACGAGTCTACGAACAGACACTTACAGATAAAACTCACTATAAAGGAGGTGATTATTTCTACAGCACTCGGCCGTTACCGGAATCCCTTCACGTGATGGTATGTCCCCGACGTAACTAGGAATGTTCCGAGTGAGACGAGACACCATAAACTACCATAAAGGAACTCGCTCCTACATATTTACATTAGAATCAATTTTAACATCCTAGAGACGAAGTTTATGTACGGAGTATACAAACAAAGTGGACATAACATTCGTCACAGCTCCTAAATATCATGATAAATCCATAATGATTGCACACTCGACAAAAAAACATGCACAGAATGCATTTCTTTACCGCTATATTAAACCCCGTCTGTGGAGTTTTTCTTTAATTCTGCGCATTATGCGGACATATAATACTCAATATCACACATTTCTTGTCTGACACTAGTAATTATTTTTACGAGAGCAGTGAATTATCAGATGTGTTTGCTGCAGTGTGAAATTCTAAAACAAACGAGGTCAGTGGAGCGGAAGGATATTGTTTACGGTTATATGATACGAACTGCTTATGAAATGACACTTCATTTATGGAAATTTACAGATTCCGCCCTTTAAAATAGTCCAAACACTTGTGAGTTTGTCTCGCTCCCTTCCGCGACACTTTCCTAATTGACAATATTTTCTGCTTGGTTTACGAATAGTCCTACAAGTAGAGTAGTCTTAGATAAACACTTGAGCTTTCTGCTTCATTAACATGTATTGTGTTCCGCACGAATCTCGGTGACTACAGCAGTAATAGGTACTTAACTTTCACTACTGTTGTCCTCCTGTGGTATATAGGTACAGTGTATATGTACCATGACATCCGGGGGGTCCCGTGGGCCTGTCACGTTATCGACGGTTCATCTGCCAGCTTGTACACGGTGGTCGTATGGTACCTCACAAATCAGCTTCTTACTTCGATCTCTACTTAAACTATATACATGCACCCAACACACGTCCCCACATCCCATACACCGGAGGCCGTCCTTAAACGACCCTGGTAGTTAATAGCATTAAAACAATCAAACCAAATCACTTACCTTCTTGTAAATCGCGGATCTGATGACGAATTTGTAGTGCTATCTCACTGAAATGCCGTGTCGAAGGCAAACAGCATAGCCTCCCACCCTTGTCACATTATACTGACAACGGGTGAACCACCCAGCACAGCATCCCACCCTGTCACATTATACTGACAACGGGTGAACCACCCAGCACAGCATCCCAACCCTGTCACATTATACTGACAACGGGTGAACCACCCAGCACAGCATCCCACCCTGTCACATTATACTGACAACGGGTGAACCACCCAGCACAGCATCCCACCCTGTCACATTATACTGACAACGGGTGAACCACCCAGCACAGCATCCCACCCTGTCACATTATACTGACAACGGGTGAACCACCCAGCACAACATCCCACCCTGTCACATTATACTGACAACGGGTGAACCACCCAGCACATCATCCCACCCTGTCACATTATACTGACAACGGGTGAACCACCCAGCACAGCATCCCACTCTGTCACATTATACTGACAACGGGTGAACCAACCAGCACAGCATCCCACCCTGTCACATTATACTGACAACGGGTTAACCACCCAGCACAGCATCCCACCCTGTCACATTATACTGACAACGAGTTAACAACCCAGCACATCATTCCACCCTGTCACATTATACTGACAACGGGTGAACCACCCAGCACAACATCCCACCCTGTCACATTATACTGACAACGGGTGAACCACCCAGCACAGCATTCCACCCTGTCACATTATACTGACAACGGGTGAACCACCCAGCACAGCATCCCACCCTGTCACATTATACTGACAATGGGTGAACCACCCAGCACAGCATCCCACCCTGTCACATTATACTGACAACGGGTGAACCACCCAGCACAGCATCCCACCCTGTCACATTATACTGACAATGGGTTAACCACCCAGGACAGCATCCCACCCTGTCACATTATACTGACAACGGGTTAACCACCCAGCACAGCATCCCACCCTGTCACATTATACTGACAACGGGTGAACCACCAAGCACAGCATCCCACCCTGTCACATTATACTGACAACGGGTGAACCACGTAGCACACCCATCCTTATCACATTATACTAAAACTGGTTAACCAGTTGCTACCGTTGTCCTCTGTACAGAATGTTGAATACGAAATAAGAACCATCATTTTGTAAGGACTTTGGTATGTCCCAGCATTGGAACAGAACCCATTGTTTTCCTTACCAGAACGAAACGTGAGGTATAGCTAGGAAAGGCACTAGAAATGAAAATAAAAGAAAGAAGAAGAAAGAAGGATAAAGATCACGACTGTTTCAACCGTTGTAGCAGATATCGGTCGCTTCTTTGTCTCCATATAACTCTAGATTTTGTGTCTCCCTGGGCACCTGTCCTCATACGATCCTAGCTATTGTGTCTCCCTAGGCACCTGTCCGCATGTGACCGTAGATTTTGTGTCTCCCGAGGCACGTCCTCATACGACCCTAGCGTTTGTTTTTTCCTAGACACTTATCTTCAATCTTCATACGACCCTGGCTGCTGTGTCTCCCTAGACACCTGTCCTTATGACCCTAGCTTTTGTGTCTTCCTAGGGCACCTGTCCTCATAGGACCCTAGCGTTTGTGTCTTCCTAGGGCACCTCTCCTCATATGACCCTAGCTTTTGTGTCTCCCTAAGCACCTGTCCTGATATGACCCTAGCTTTTGGGTCTCACTAGACACTTGTCCTCATATGACCCTAGCTTTTGTGTCTTCCTAGGCACCTGTCCTTATGACCCTAGCTTTTGTGTCTTCCTAGGACACCTGTCCTCATAGGACCCTAGCTTTTGTGTCTCCCTAGGGCACCTGTCCTCATTTGACCCTAGCTTTTGTGTCTCCCTAAGCACCTGTCCTGATAAAACCCTAGCTTTTGTGTCTCCCTAGACACCTGTCCTCATATGACCCTAGCTTTTGTGTCTCTCTAGACACTTGTCCTCACATGACCCTAGCTTTTGTGTCTCCCTAGACACTTGTCCTCACATGACCCTAGCTTTTGTGTCTCCCTAAGCACCTGTCCTCATATGACCCTAGCTTTTGTGTCTCTCTAGACACTTTTCCTCACATGACCCTAGCTTTTGTGTCTCCCTAGACACTTGTCCTCACATGACCCTAGCTTTTGTGTCTCCCTAAGCACCTGTCCTCACATGACCCTAGCTTTTGTGTCTCCCTAAGCACCTGTCCTCATATGACCCTAGCTTTTGTGTCTCCCTAGACACTTGTCCTCACATGACCCTAGCTTTTGTGTCTCCCTAGGCACCTTTCCTTATATGACCCTAGCTTTTGTGTCTCCCTAAGCACCTGTCCTCATATGACCCTAACTTTTGTGTTTCCCTAGGCACCTGTTCTCACATGACCCTAGACTTTGTTTCTCCCTAGGCACTTGTTCTCACATGACCCTAGCTTATGTTTCTCCCTAGGCACCTGTTCTCACATGACCCTAGCATTTGTGTCTCCCTTGGCACCTGTACTCACATGACCCTAGCTTTTGTGTCTCCCTATGCACCTGTCCTCGTATGACCCTAGCTTTTGTGTCTCCCTATGCACCTGTCCTCACATGACCCTAGCTTTTGTGTCTCTCTAGACCACTGTACTCACATGACCCTAGCTTTTGTGTCTCTCTAGACACCTGTACTCACATGACCCTAGCTTTTGTGTCTCCCTAGACACCTGTACTCATATGACCCTAGCTTTTGTGTCTCCCTAGACACCTGTCCTCATATGACCCTAGCTTTTGTGTCTCCCTAGGCACCTGTACTCACATGACCCTAGCTTTTGTGTCCCCCCTAGACACTTGTCCTCACATGACCCTAGCTTTTGTGTCTCCCTAGACACTTGTCCTCACATGACCCTAGCTTTTGTGTCCCCCCTAGACACTTGTCCTCACATGACCCTAGCTTTTGTGTCTTCCTAGGCACCTGTCCTCATATAACCCTAGCTTTTGTGTCTCCCTAGGCACCTGTCCTCATATGACCCTAGCTTTTGTGTCTCCCTAGACACCTGTACTCATAGGACCCTAGCTTTTGTGTCTCCCTAGACACCTGTCCTCATATAACCCTAGCTTTTGTGTCCCCCCTAGACACTTGTCCTCACATGACCCTAGCTTTTGTGTCCCCCCTAGACACTTGTCCTCACATGACCCTAGCTTTTGTGTCCCCCCTAGACACTTGTCCTCACATGACCCTAGCTTTTGTGTCTTCCTAGGCACCTGTCCTCATATGACCCTAGCTTTTGTGTCTCCCTAGACACCTGTCCTCATATAACCCTAGCTTTTGTGTCTCCCTAGGCACCTGTCCTCATATGACCCTAGCTTTTGTGTCTTCCTAGACACCTGTACTCATAGGACCCTAGCTTTTGTGTCTCCCTAGACACCTGTCCTCATATAACCCTAGCTTTGTGTCCCTCCTAGACACTTGTCCTCACATGACCCTAGCTTTTGTGTCCCCCCTAGACACTTGTCCTCACATGACCCTAGCTTTTGTGTCTTCCTAGACACCTGTACTCACATGACCCTAGCTTTTGTGTCTCCCTAGGGCACCTGTCCTCATAGGACCCTAGCTTTTGTGTCTCCCTAGACACCTGTCCTCATATAACCCTAGCTTTTGTGTCTCCCTAGACACTTGTCCTCATATAACCCTAGCTTTTGTGTCTCCCTAGACACCTGTCCTCATATGACCCTAGCTTTTGTGTCTCCCTAGACACCTGTCCTCATATGACCCTAGCTTTTGTGTCTCCCTAGGCACCTGTCCTCATATAACCCTAGCTTGTGTGTCCCCCCTAGGCACCTGTCCTCACATGACCCTAGCTTTTGTGTCTCCCTTGGCACCTGTCCTCACATGACCCTAGCTTTTGTGTCTCCCTTGGCACCTGTACTCACATGACCCTAGCTTTTGTGTCTCCCTAAGCACCTGTCCTCACATGACCCTAGCTTTTGTGTCTCCCTATGCACCTGTCCTCACATGACCCTAGCTTTTGTGTCTCCCTCTGCACCTGTCCTCACATGACCCTAGCTTTTGTGTCTCCCTTGGCACCTGTACTCACATGACCCTAGCTTTTGTGTCTCCCTATGCACCTGTCCTCACATGACCCTAGCTTTTGTGTCTCCCTAAGCACCTGTCCCCATATGACCCTAGCTTTTGTGTCTCTCTATGCACCTGTCCTCACATGACCCTAGCTTTTGTGTCTCCCTAAGCACCTGTCCCCATAAGACCCTAGCTTTTGTGTCTCTCTAGGCACCTGTTCTCACATGACCCTAGCTTTTGTGTCTCTATAGGCACCTGTTCTCACATGACCCTAGCTTTTGTGTCTCCCTATGCACCTGTCCTCACATGGCCCTAGCTTTTGTGTCTCCCTAGACACCTGTCCTCACATGACCCTAGCTTTTGTGTCTCCCTGGGCACCTGTCCTCACATGACCCTAGCTTTTGTGTCTCCCTAGGCACCTGTCCTCACATGACCCTAGCTTTTGTGTCTCCCTAGACACCTGTACTCACATGACCCTAGCTTTTGTGTCTCCCTAGGCACCTGTCCTCACATGACCCTAGCTTTTGTGTCTCCCTAGACACCAGTCCTCATATGACCCTAGCTTTTGTGTCTCCCTGGGCACCTGTCCTCATATGACTCTAGCTTTTGTGTCTCCCTATGCACCTGTCCTCACATGACCTGGCTTCTGTGTCTCCCTATGCACCTGTCCTCACATGACCCTGGCTTCTGTGTCTCCCTAGACACTTGTCCTCACATGACCCTAGCTTTTTCAAGGAGGTTAAACCCCGAAAAAACAACCAACCAGTCCTTGAACAACTTGACCTACAATGTACTTTTGCCTAAAGATTAAGTCTGTGTGTTATCATATAAGAATTTAAAGGAAAGGCGAACATAGAAATGGAGGAAAGGTCAGAAAACGGACGGAAGGGAGATAATAAAGAGGGTACTGCATATCGCTTAAATGGCGCGAGCACATTTTCCTGTGAATACGTTTCTTAAATCCCATTCTATTCTAATATAATCTCAAACTGTTTCCCCATTAAAGTGTACGTACTAGTATGTAAAAAAAGGGAATACGTCATGTAGGAGTGGAAAAAAGGAAAACGCTGGAATAAATTCTTACTTAAACATTCTCGAGAGAAATAGTTTTCGTTTAAATCGTATTGAATTTTTTTTTCGTGAGTTAATGTAAAAAAATAAATGTACATAACAGTTACTTGAGATAAAATATCGTATCAATCAATATGTTTATAGTGATTGAAATATCCTTACAAGTATGTAATGTATTACATTGTTAAAGTAGATCATATGTCTTATACCTGTGATTTTAAGTGATCGGCTTTCACACCTCAAAATCCACTAGATACTTACTAGAGTAACCTCCCCGTGTGTAAAGTATCCAAGTCTAATGTTCCGTCTAGATTCCTACAGAGCCAGGTAATGTAGCAGAAAAATAGACTGGGACATATTAAAGGTTTTTACCTGTGTGTGATCGATGATTAAAGTAATTAAGGATGATTGATTGTATAGGACAGGTATGGGTACAACAGGTAACCGAACAGGTAGAAATAATCACAGGTAGTTTATCGTCGATGAAGCAGGTAGAAATACAGCTACCACCTAGACGTGTGAAAATGAAATGCAGTGTTGGTAAACATGAAATCCATACTCACACCAGCCCATACATGCTGTGTTTAAGTTACTTCAAGTTGTTAATTTCTTTAACTGTTCCTATATTCTTAGATATAATATCTCAACTGAAAGAACATCTCAAATGTGTCATTCATTTTTTTCTTTGCAAAATCTCTCTCATATTTTTAAACATCAAAAATGCTTTCTCTGCACTTCATGTTACCACGACAAAAAATATAAAGTGTATTCTTGAGGGTATGGTTGAGGGTATGGTTGGGGAAAAGGAGAAGGAGATATGCAGGAGGAAAAGGGAGGAGAAAAGAGGAAGTCTGGAGGAGGGGAAGGAGGAGGAGAGAGGCGGGAGGACGAACATGAGGGGGGGGGGCAGGTGAAGAAAGGAAGGAGGAGGATGAAAGGGAATGGAGGAGGAACAGGAGAGGAAAGGAAGGCAGCAGAAGGAGAGGACAGGAGGGAGAACAGGAGAAGAAAGCAGGGAAGCAGAAGGAGAGGGACAGGAGGAGGAACAGGAGAGGAAAGGAAGGCAGGAGGAGGAGAGGGACAGGAGGAGGAACAGGAGAGGAAAGGAAGGCAGGAGGAGGAGAGGGACAGGAGGAGGAACAGGAGAGGAAAGGAAGGCAGGAGGAGGAGAGGGACAGGAGGAGGGACAGGATAAGAAAGGAAGGAAGGAGGAGGAGAGGGACAGAAGGAGGAACAGGAGAGGAAAGGAAGGCAGGAGGAGGAGAGGTACAGGAGGAGGAACAGGATAAGAAAGATGGCAGGAGGAGGAGAGGGACGGGAGGAGGAACAGGAGAGGAAAGGAAGGCAGGAGGAGGAGAGGGACAGGAGGAGGAACAGGATAAGAAAGGAAGACAGGAGGAGGAGAGGGACAGGAGGAGGAACAGGAAAACAAAGGAAGGCAGGAGGAGGAGAGGGACAGGAGGAGGAACAGGAGAGGAAAGGAAGGCAGGAGGAGGAGAGGGACAGGAGGAGGAACAGGAGTAGAAAGGAAGGCAGGAGGAGGAGAGGGACAGGAGGAGGAACAGGAGTAGAAAGGAAGGCAGGAGGAGAAGAGGGACAGGAGGAGGAACAGGAGAGGAAAGGAAGACAGGAGGAGGAGAGGGGCAGGAGGAGGAGGAACAGAAGAGGAAAGGAAGACAGGAGGAGGAGAGGGACAGGAGGAGGAACAGGAAAACAAAGGAAGGCAGGAGGAGGAGAGGGACAGGAGGAGGAACAGGAGAAGTCAGGAAGGCAGGAGGAGGAATGGGACAGGAGGAGGAACAGGAGAGGAAAGGAAGACAGGAGGAGGAGAGGGGCAGGAGGAGGAGGAACAGAAGAGGAAAGGAAGACAGGAGGAGGAGAGGGACAGGAGGAGGAACAGGAGAGGAAAGGAAGGTAGAATGAGGAGAGGGACAGGAAGAGGAACAGGAAAACAAAGGAAGGCAGGAGGAGGAGAGGGACAGGAGGGAGAACAGGAGAAGAAAGCAGGGAAGCAGAAGGAGAGGGACAGAGGAGGAACAGGAGAGGAAAGGAAAGCAGGAGGAGGAGAGGGACAGGAGGAGGAACAGGAGAGGAAAGGAAGGCAGGAGGAGGAGAGGGACAGGAGGGAGAACAGGAGAAGAAAGCAGGGAAGCAGAAGGAGAGGGACAGAGGAGGAACAGGAGAGGAAAGGAAAGCAGGAGGAGGAGAGGGACAGGAGGAGGAACAGGAGAGGAAAGGAAGGCAGGAGGAGGAGAGGGACAGGAGGAGGAACAGGAGAGGAAAGGAAGGCAGGAGGAGGAGAGGGACAGGAGGAGGAACAGGAGAGGAAAAGAAGGCAGGAGGAGGAGAGGGACAGGAGGAGGAACAGGAGTAGAAAGGAAGGCAGGAGGAGGAGAGGGACAGGAGGAGGAACAGGAGAGGAAAGGAAGACAGGAGGAGGAGAGGGGCAGGAGGAGGAGGAACAGAAGAGGAAAGGAAGACAGGAGGAGGAGAGGGACAGGAGGAGGAACAGGAGAGGAAAAGAAGGCAGGAGGAGGAGAGGGACAGGAGGATGAACAGGAGAAGAAAGGAGGGAAGCAGAAGGAGAGGGACAGAGGAGGAACAGGAGAGGAAAGGAAAGCAGGAGGAGGAGAGGGACAGGAGGAGGAACAGGATAAGAAAGGAAGGCAGGAGGAGGAGAGGGACAGGAGGAGGAACAGGAGAGGAAAGGAAGGCAGGAGGAGGAGAGGGACAGGAGGAGGAACAGGGGAAGAACGGCAGTCAGGAAGAGAGGGGGGGCAGGAGGAAGACTGATTATCTCGGTCAGTTTAAAGTACAACACAACAAACCTCTTGAGACAATGGCTAGGTTAGCGTAAACTTAACTCAGTGATTGTCCTTATTGACTTCTGACTAGAAAGCCCGTGTCACAAGGTCACTTGTAAGTCCTCTTCACACTCTTAATTATCCTCAGGTCATATACCGGAAGTAAAATCGCGAGATCTTCAAGCCTCTTTGTTACAAGACTCGAGGGTTCGATGAGTTTCTTTGAAACGGAGGACAAATGTTTCGACAGCATATCAACAACAATTGATAATTCACGATAAACTAATACTCTCCTATTTCTCCACTACCAACTGTACTGTTTCGGCCCGTACCTGATTCCTGACATCTCATGTTTAAAATCATATTCTTCCAATTACAAATCGTCGATATATCACTAGCTTTGTTTTCTTGTTGCAACAAGGGCCAAAACGGCAAAAATATTGAGAAAAAAAAAACAGCCTTCTAATAAATCTGCTGGAAATCAAAAGTAATGTCAGTTGACCTACTTCTGTTGTTCCAAACTTGACAAACTGGTATTATTTAGTCAAACAGTTTTTTTATGAAGATTTTTTTTCTGAAACGAAAAATATACACTTCAAAAGATGATGAAAGATTTGGAGCGGAGTCACGTGTTTCCGGTGAGGGCTGTGTCCGCCTACCCTTTTGTTGTTATACACCACCTGACGCTAAGATTCGGATGGATAATGCCACTCATAGCGTTTACCGAGTCACGTGTACTCCTAAAGCTTCCGACAGTCGCGTCAAAAATCATCTATACACATGTGTTCGAGAGGGAGAACGATTGTCTTACTATAACTGGCAGTTACATGGTCATTTTTTGGAATTTTTTACATCAATTTTCTAGTGTCAAACTTCATGTTCCATTCGAATATAACGGAACGGAGCTTGTCACAACGTCAGCTGTTCCGTAAAGCTTATCGCCCCCTCTCTCGCGTGTCAAATCGTACACGTGTGGCCCACCACACCAGCCACTACCGACAACACATACTCGACATTTCACGTCTTTGAGGCTACGCCGCCATTGTTAAGTCCAATACTTCACTCGGCCTGGATTGAGAACGTTTCACGAAGTCAATCGGCCATATTCCCGCTTTTCGAGCTATTTGTCGACTCTTTGAGAATACAATGAAGACAGCTGATATTTAACCCTTTCCAAACATACATCACTGAACCACTGTGACAAGACGTTGACGACAGATCAAAACACGAAGGTAAACAGGCACAAAAGGACATTGACTCATTCGTTCCGGAAATTTGAGAATGAAAGTTTCAAACTTCTGAATTTGGAAATGTTCAAATGTGTCTCAAGGGATGAATACGTCGTTTCAGCATATCAAAAAAAGGGTGTCCGGGTTCGATTCCCGGATCAGAAGTTTAACAAAATGATCACCTGTGCGACAATATGGTTTTCTCCGAGTACTCCGGTTTCCTCCCATAATAACAATCCTATCACCACCAACAGGAATAAACATCACCATCCAGCACCACCCAGCATCACCCAGTACCACACAGTACCACACAGCACCACACAGTACCACACAGTACCACACATCACCATACAGCACCACCCAGCACCACTAGCACTACACAGCACCATACAGCACCACTAGCACCATACAGCACCACACAGCACCACACAGTACCACAAAGTGCAACACAGCACCACACAGTACCACACATCACCATACAGCACCACACAGTACCACACAGTACTATACAGCACCACTAGCACCATACAGCACCACAAAGCACCATACAACACCACACAGTACCACACATCACCATAAGGCACAACACAGTACCATACAGTACCACACAGCACCACCCAACACCATCCAGCACAACCCAGCACCACACAGCACCACTAGCACATACAGCACCACACAGCACCATACAGCACCACACAGTACCACACAGTACCACACATCACCATACAGCACAACACAGTACCATACAGTACCACACAGCACCACCCAACACCATCCAGCACCACCCAACACCATCCAGCACAACCCAGCACCACTCAGCACCACGCAGCACAACACAGCACCATACAGCACCACCCAACACCACGCAGCACCACACCGCACAACCCAGCACCACACCGCACCACACAGCACCACACAGTACCACACAGCACCACCCAACACCACGCAGCACCACACCGCACAACCCAGCACCACACCGCACCACACAGCACTACACAGCACCACACAGCACTACACAGCACCACACAGCACTACACAGTACCACACATCACCATACAGCACAACACAGTACCATACAGTACCACACAGCACCACCCAACACCACGCAGCACCACAACACAACCCAGCACCACACCGCACCACACAGCACCACACCGCACCACACCGCACCACACAGCACCACACCGCACCACACTGCACTACACAGTACCACACAGCACCATACAGCACCACACAGCACCACCCAACACCACGCAGCACCACACCGCACAACCCAGCACCACACCGCACCTTACAGCACCACACCGCACCACACAGCACCACACAGCACTACAAAGTACCACCCGGTACCATACAGCACCACACAGCACCACACCGCACAACCCAGCACCCTACTGCACCACCCAGCACTTAACCAACACCAACCGGGCGCTAACAAAAATAGCATGCGGGTCAACACGAGTGATTAACTTATTCACCCCTGAAGACACATTTGAACTCTTCCATTTCAAAGGTTGGAATAGTTCATTATGAAATTGCAGGTGTCTGTGGCCTAATTACAAAAGATGGCCAAGACGTCTACATAGTTGCATACTCCGCTGATACATTATAATTTGAGCTCAAATGCTTGCTCTTTATTTGTTATTTTGAATATTATGTAAAATAAAAAATATCGAACAGTCATTTGAACACAAAAGCGATAAAATTAGGGCAAACTATGAACTATGAATGCATACGGAAAGACCCTTCCTCAAATAAACAGTGGAACAAGACCAGACGTTCCGGAATGGTGCACATTTTTGATTCATCGACGGTATTCACCATGAAAAACTTCGTCAAACCAAATTGTTTGTCCTTAAATCCTTTATATGTTTGTCTTGTTTTTCTGTAATAAGTACTGTACTTGTTAACTTTTTATTCAAATCAGTTTCATAAAAACAAACCAACTTGGCCAAATGGGGCAAGTGGCTCAGTTTTGTCTCAAAGGTAATACCTATAGGGAAGTATTTTAGACTGCTTGATGTTAAAAGTACACAAGTACCTCAATAATTCTCAATATATTTCATATTGGCTTTTATCGTTTATCTCTTTTTCACAAAATATGCTCCAATATATTTCCTTATATTATGTTCAGTATACACTAATTTATTACTTTGTAAATGTTCTGGACCCATTTGTTCAAAGGGTGATCAGCTTAATCACTATTTAACGACATTTTTCAAACTTTAATCTTTCTGTCAATATACAAGTTACAATCTTAAAATTTTGTATGTCAATTGACAATATTAGGTATTTGATATGTGCAAAGTTGTAATTAAATCTATGGTTTCATTTTAAAGTTACAGGATAATTAATATTTGCACTAATCACTGATTAAGCTTATCATCTTTTGAACAACTGGGCCCAGATCCTTTATCGTTTACCTTGTGTGTTTACACTGCAGCATGTTTTAGAAGAATTGCCCTAACGAATAGACAGCTAACAGGTATGTGCCGTTTCGGATTCTCTCCTCAGGAAAGTGATGTTTTTTTATTTGAATTCTCTTTCCATGACAGGTTTAATTCCGTCCTAAAGACAGCGATTTTTCGTTTTGTTCCACACCTCAGAATAGTAATGTTCTCTTTTTAGGAAAGTGATGCTTTTGTTTTGAATCCTCTCTCCTAGACAGTTATGTTTCGTTTTCCAGTCCTAAGTGTGATGCTTCTGGTATGTCGCGGTCGTGGTCACCACTAGCCCTCCACCTCTGGGCTGTGCTGACCATGTGGGTTAGGGTGTCTGACATTCTGATTCCACTAGCCCTCCACCTCTGGGCTGTGCTGACCATGTGGGTTAGGGTGTCTGACATTCTGATTCCACTAGCCCTCCACCTCTGGGCTGTGGTGACCATGTGGGTTAGGGTGTCTGACATTCTGCTTCCACTAGCCCTCCACCTCTGGGCTGTGGTGACCATGTGGGTTAGGGTGTCTGACATTCTGCTTCCACTAGCCCTCCACCTCTGGGCTGTGGTGACTATGTGGGTTAGGGTGTCTGACATTCTGCTTCCACTAGCCCTCCACCTCTGGGCTGTGGTGACCATGTGGGTTAGGGTGCCTGACATTCTTCTACCACTAGCCCTCCACCTCTGGGCTGTGGTGACTATGTTGGTTAGGGTGTCTGACATTCTGCTTCCACTAGCCCTCCACCTCTGGGCTGTGGTGACCATGTGGGTTAGGGTGTCTGACATTCTTCTACCACTAGCCCTCCACCTCTGGGCTGTGGTGACCATGTGGGTTAGGGTGTCTGGCATTCTGCTTCCACTAGCCCTCCACCTCTGGGCTGTGATGACCATGTGGGTAAGGGTGTCTGACATTCTGCTTCCACTAGCCCTCCACCTCTGGGCTGTGGTGACCATGTGGGTTAGGGTGTCTGACATTCTGCTTCCACTAGCCCTCCACCTCTGGGCTGTGGTGGCCATGTGGGTTAGGGTGTCTGGCATTCTGCTTCCACTAGCCCTCCACCTCTGGGCTGTGATGACCATGTGGGTAAGGGTGTCTGACATTCTGCTTCCACTAGCCCTCCACCTCTGGGCTGTGGTGACCATGTGGGTTAGGGTGTCTGACATTCTGCTTCCACTAGCCCTCCACCTCTGGGCTGTGGTGGCCATGTGGGTTAGGGTGTCTGACATTCTTCTACCACTAGCCCTCCAACTTTCAGTGACGTATTAGAGGCCTACGTGAGGCAGTTGCTAGGTACTGGCTATTGGTCAGTGGTTTTTCCGGGTACTCCGACTTTCCTCCACTACTACGTCCTGACACCTCCTTAAATGAACATAATTGTTAACAGGACGTAACTAATACAACCAAACCAAACGCATTGGTATAAATAGCTGACGGGTCACTGACTTCCGCTTGATATCCCCTCAATAACGACACTTCCCTTACTGGTGTTCTCCCCCTATGTTCTCCTACATGGCCAAGGTACAATGTAGGACTGTTGTTCTGTTCACCTCCCCAGTATTGGTAGGAACGTTGTTCTGTTCACCTCCCCAGTATTGGTAGGAACGTTGTTCGGTTCACCTCCCCAGTATTGGTAGGAACGTTGTTCGGTTCACCTCCCCCGTTTTGGTAGAACGTTGTTCTGTTCACCTATCCAGTATTGGTAGGAACGTTGTTCGGTTCACCTCCCGGTTTTGGTAGGAACGTTGTTCGGTTCACCTCCCCAGTATTGGTAGGAACGTTGTTCTGTTCACCTATCCAGTATTGGTAGGAACGTTGTTCTGTTCACCTCTCGGTTTTGGTAGGAACGTTGTTCGGTTCACCTCCCCAGTATTGGTAGGAACGTTGTTCTGTTCACCTATCCAGTATTGGTAGGAACGTTGTTCGGTTCACCTCCCGGTTTTGGTAGGAACGTTGTTCGGTTCACCTCCCCAGTATTGGTAGGAACGTTGTTCTGTTCACCTCCCCAGTATTGGTAGGAACGTTGTTCTGTTCACCTCCCCAGTATTGGTAGGAACGTTGTTCTGTTCACCTCCCCAGTATTGGTAGGAACGTTGTTCGGTTCACCTCCCCAGTATTGGTAGGAACGTTGTTCTGTTCACCTCCCCAGTATTGGTAGGAACGTTGTTCGGTTCACCTCCGCGGCTTTGGTAGGTCGTTGTTCGGTTCACCTCTCCAGTATTGGTAGGAACGTTGTTCGATTCACCTCTCCAGTATTGGTAGGAACGTTGTTCGGTTCACCTCCGCGGCTTTGGTAGGTCGTTGTTCTGTTCACCTCCCGGCTTTGGTAGGACGTTGTTCTGTTCACCTCCCGGCTTTGGTAGGAACGTTGTTCGGTTCACCTCCCGGCTTTGGTAGGACGTTGTTCTGTTCACCTCCCGGCTTTGGTAGGACGTTGCTCTGTTCACCTCCCGGCTTTGGTAGGACGTTGTTCTGTTCACCTCCCGGCTTTGGTAGGAAATAACTGTTGTATAATTCTCACTTACTTGTAATAATGTGCATTTCCCTATTTAATTGACACGCTGTACTTTTGGTGGGGATATACTGCATCACCTCGAAACGATCTTGACACGTATATTGCTATTCTAGATCCCTCCCTCTGTATAGTGGGGTACGTTTTTTGTTGTCTCTGACAGGGAGCTTGTCATAGGTATGTGGCTCTATCATGCTACAGAGATGTCATAATTCCCTGGGATTCCTCGCCGATCAGTCACGGAATGGATACCTGTAAGTGGGTGCACGCTATTCTTGTATTTCGGCGCAACACTGACTCTGAACTCGCCGATACAGCTAGGTCGCCATAGCTACATTCCTCCTGTGTCATAAGTATCGTACAGGCAATGAATTATTATATAGATACAGCATAAAAAGGATTTTATACATCAAAAACATGTTTTGTGAAAGTATTTAGATTTGAGATTAAATCTCAAACAAACGTAAGAGATACAAAATGATAACAGTGTATTATCTGGTTTTATCTAAATTCTTTACATCTTTTGGCGACCTTTTTTGTGAGGGTTTAAATTCTTCTTTAAATACTTCCGCAATGGTTCGCGGGGCTACATGGGGAAGTTGTCAGGTGCTGCCCCTAGATCTGTGTTTATCCTAAGGAGTTTCCGGCTCCCCGCCGCAACTAAAACATCGTTATTCCTTCGAATAATTACCATACACAATTTAGCTGTTAATAAATGTAGAACGTCAATGTAAACAACCGAAAGTAGTCGAATTTGACATGTAATCACCATAGGCTATAACCATCAAGAAAGGGAAAGTTCACAACGGGTTGAATAACAATTCCGGGCAGTTTTTATTGAACAACATGTAAAATCTTGAACTGTGGAACAAAATAGTTTAAATAATGTCTACTCGTTGACTTTACAATTTATGTAACTTGGTTGTTGAATTGATGCTTTAAGTTAAAACAGCGATAAGTTTCACGAACATTCTTAAATTAGATATTAATTGTTACCAGGATGTAGTTTATAATACTGAAGCTCAACAACTCACCTTAGTGATAAACATGATCAACATAGGTTGATGACATTCATCCAGCGACGTTTACGATGATTGCATGATAATAGAGTTGGTACTATGTTTGTGTTTAACGTCCTATTACCAGCTATGGTCATTGAAGGATGTGCCAGGTTTGATTGTGTTTTACGTCCAATTAACAGCTATGGTCATTTAAGGGCGTGTCAGGTTTGATTGTGTTTTACGTCCTATTACCAGCTATGGTCATTTAAGGACGTGCCAGGTTTGTTTGTGTTTAAAGTCCTATTACCAGCTATGGTCATTTAAGGACGTGCCAGGTTTGTTTGTGTTTAAAGTCCTATTACCAGCTATGGTCATTTAAGGACGTGCCTGGTTTGTTTGTGTTTAAAGTCCTATTACCAGCTAGAGTCATTTAAGGACGTGCCAGGTTTGTTTGTGTTTAAAGTCCTATTACCATCTATGGTCATTTAAGGACGTGCCAGGTTTGTTTCTGTTTAAAGTCCTATTAACAGCTATGGTTATTTAAGGACGTGCCAGGTTTGTTTCTGTTTAAAGTCCTATTAACAGCTATGGTCATTTAAGGACGTGCCAGGTTTGTTTATGTTTAAAGTCCTATTAACAGCTATGGTTATATAAGGACGTGCCAGGTTTGTTTCTGTTTAAAGTCCTATTAACAGCTATGGTTATTTAAGGACGTGCCAGGTTTGTTTGTGTTTAAAGTCCTATTACCAGCTATGGTCATTTAAGGACGTGCCAGGTTTGTTTGTGTTTTACGTCCTATTAACAGCTATGGTCATTTAAGGACGTGCCAGATTTGTTTGTGTTTTACGTCCAATTAACAGCTATGGTCATTTAAGGACGTGCCAGGTTTGTTTGTGTTTAAAGTCCAATTAACAGCTATGGTCATTTAAGGACGTGCCAGGTTTGTTTGTGTTTAAAGTCCAATTAACAGCTATGGTCATTTAAGGACGTGCCAGGTTCGTTTGTGTTTAACGTCCTATTACCATCTATGGTCATTTAAGGACGTGCCAGGTTTGTTTCTGTTTAAAGTCCTATTAACAGCTATGGTCATTTAAGGACGTGCCAGGTTTGTTTATGTTTAAAGTCCTATTAACAGCTATGGTTATATAAGGACGTGCCAGGTTTGTTTCTGTTTAAAGTCCTATTAACAGCTATGGTTATTTAAGGACGTGCCAGGTTTGTTTCTGTTTAAAGTCATATTACCATCTATGGTCATTTAATGACGGCTCAGAGTTTTGGTGGTAGAGGAAAGAAAACTATCTACGGTCCGTACCTGGCGAGTGACGTATGTAGGTCTCAAACCCGCGACCCATGTATGGATATTAAAAAAATCAACCTGGAAATGGAAACATGAGAACTACCAATTAAGAGCCAAAATCTGAGCACAAAAAAAAAGAGAGAAAAAATAATCAACAAGAAAGCAAAGCTAGAAGTGAAGACACGAACGAATTTGGAGAAAAACATTATTTTTAACCTGTGTATTGGGAATGAAACCTCCTAATAATGATTTAAATATGTTTGGGTTAAAAATTCATTATTCTTGGGGTTTATTTTACCTGTGTCTAAAAAAAAACATTTTCATTAACACCGATTCCTATCAACAAAAAATATAAGCTTAGAAACGAAGGTTAGCACCACATGACATTGTGGTGTTGGTCCTGTTCGGCACGGTCTTATGCACAGGAAAGTGGTTCAATCGTCAGCGTACACGACATTTTACCGGTGAAACATGTGTTCATTAACAGTTACCAATTAGGTGACCAGACATAGGTCAGTGTAACTCGTCATAGCTAGCTGATCACCTACAGACTTAGGTCGTTACTTTCTGTCTGTTGACACAGCTAGAGAGAATAGAACATGACGTGTCAGAGAAACCCTCGGCCATTATACACGTCATTACTTACATACACGATGGCTGTTTGTTTAGCTAGGTATACGAGAAACAACTGATGTATATATCTGATACTTCACCAGCAACGTCTTAACGAAGAATTGCACCGGCTTGTTTATATTGTCCTCATTCAATAGGTCACAATCGAGAGTAAAGTGGTCATGTTGAGGTTTTGACGTCAACATTATCTAAACCTAAATGAAAACACCAATTACAATGAAGCAAAACTGAAGACAACAAATGTGAGGAACCAAACTGAAAACATAAGTTATGATGAAGCAAAACTGAAGACAAAACAATGAGGAAGAAAAACTGAAAACACCAATTACAATGAAGCAAAACTGAAAACACCAATTACGATGAAGCAAAACTGAAAATTCCGATTACGATGAAACATAACTGAACAAAAAAGTTATGATGAAGCAAAAGTGAAAACACCAATAACGATGAAAAAAAATCAGAGAATACCAAAGCGTCAACAAAACCATAATCCGAACTCAAAACCGATTAAACTAGGGGCAAAATAGGAACAAAGGAAAGATGTACATGGATACTCTCGTAAAAGCACAAGACAATAAGACCAGGTGTTCGGGAAGAGTAAGCGTCTTCTGCTTCATCGACGACACCCGACACGTAATTCGTGGTCACATACAAGTAAGCATCAATCCTTAAAAAGAGAACCGAGTCATCATTGTCATTACAACAAGTAAACACACTAACAAGCAAACTCAAAAACGTTCATATTCATATCACACAAAGATACAGAATATTTCTCGATGAGATCAAGATGGCGACCTGAAAACATCAATTACGATGAAGCAAAACTGAAAACATCAATTACGATGAAGCAAAACTGAAAACATCAATTACGATGAAGCAAAACTAAACACAAAAAAGTTACGATGAAGCAAAACTGAAAACACCAATTACGATGAAGAAAAACTAAACACAAAAAAGTTACGATGAAGCAAAACTGAAAACATCAATTACGATGAAGCAAAACTGAAAACGCCAATTACGATGAAGCAAAACTGAAAAAGTTACGATGAAGCAAAACTGAAAAAGTTACGATGAAGCAAAACTGAAAACATCAATTACGATGAAGCAAAACTGAAAACATCAATTACGATGAAGCAAAACTGAAAACGCCAATTACGATGAAGCAAAACTGAAAAAGTTACGATGAAGCAAAACTGAAAACATCAATTACGATGAAGCAAAACTGAAAACATCAATTACGATGAAGTAAAACTGAAAACACCAATTACGATGAAGCAAAACTAAACACAAAAAAGTTACGATGAAGCAAAACTGAAAACACCAATTACGATGAAGAAAAACTAAACACAAAAAAGTTACGATGAAGCAAAACTGAAAACATCAATTACGATGAAGCAAAACTGAAAACGCCAATTACGATGAAGCAAAACTGAAAAAGTTACGATGAAGCAAAACTGAAAACACCTATTACGATGAAGCAAAACTGAAAAAAACAATCGCGATGAAGCAAAACTGAAAACATTCCTTACGATGAAGCAAAACTGAAAACATCAATCGCGATGAAGCAAAACTGAAAACACCTATCGCGATGAAGCAAAACTGAAAACACCTATCGCGATGAAGCAAAACTGAAAACACCAATCGCGATGAAGCAAAAGTGAAAGCAACAAGTATGAAGAGGCATACCTTAAAACACCAATTACAAAGAAGATGGGCTTCAAAACTGAAGGAAACTTGCCATAACAAATGTGTTGGCTTCCTGCGTACCCATTTGGGGACGATAGAATAGCCACGCCATACGAAGATACCCTTTAGGCAAGCAGTGGTCCCAATTGTATCCAGTTCTACTGCAAATGTGACGACAATTAAAGGCCCAATATACGTAACTTTCGGCAAAACTTCAAGCGAAAAACAAGCCTAATAAGTTTTCATATTTATAAATTTAGTTAAGATTTACTGATCTGATATCAGCAATAATCAAGATGAATTATTATGCGGTTACCGGTACAGCAGCAGTTGAAACTCGGTATTTGTAAACATGCGTCCATTTCGAATTGTCTTCTAACTTCGGCCTGTTGTTGAAGTGGGCCACACCTGAATTGTTTTCAATTGTTTTGATTTTTCTGTCACGAGTTTCTTGTTAGTTACCGCCCAGGTTTACTTGATTTAAGGCTTATTTTTGCATGGTTATACACTGGATTTTTTCAGAATATTTCAGAATCACGAAAAAATTCCTAAAGTTACGTATATTGGCCCTTTAATATTATTAGTAGGCATACTTGTTGTAATTGAGAAGGATGCCACCTGGATTATTCTCTTGAACCTTTTCAATTCTCCCTAGTTTTATCGACTTTGATTTCGAATCATGGTTTTGTTGACGCTTCGCTATTCTCCGATTTATTTAAATCAATAATTGATGTTGTTAATAAAGAAATTATAACGCGAACAGTACCATACTAAACATTTTTTTGCTATTGAATGCGGTACAATGTTAAACAACGTCTCGTATATAAAGACAATACGATATCTCCACTTGCCAGTTTATACAATCTAATTGATAAACCAAAATATATTAGACATGACTTTATATCCGGAATGATGGCAAGCCACACAATAATTCTTAACAGATTTCCTAATATTTATGATCGACTGATGCAACCACGGTAACGAAAATAGTCTAGCTTACATAATACACTAGGTTTTGGACGTGTTCTACTTCCTGCTTCCTGGATATGTACACAAGGTGGCGGAAAAAGAAACACTGGCAAGTACTCTATATCGGCTCCCCACGTAAACATGGAACATTTTAAAATGATGAGGAGGAGGAGGGGGAGGACTGTCATGATGTTGGAATTGTTATAGATGATGATGATGAAGATGATGATGATGATGATGATGATGATGATGATGATGATGATGATGATGATGATGATGATGATGATGATGACAACAGCGGCGGCGGCGGCGGCGACGACGACGACGACGACGACGACGATGATGATGATGATGATGATGATATGATGATGATGATGATGATGATGATGATGATGATGATGATGATGATGATGATGCGTTTTATGTTGATGATTTATTGTTGATGATAAAGAGGTGTGCGATTAGGAATTGGAGTATTCATGTGTTGAAAATGTATATTTATGTAAAGTATCTGAAAAAAAAAAAAAAAAACATAAAATTCTTGAACCGATGACTCAGTTGTGATTTCGTTGTGTCCTTATACAAAAGTGTGTTTGTCTTGTTCGTAAAAGTTCCTTAACTGAGCATTCATAATGAGCATTCGACATTCATATTAACTATACATATCACCATCAACAATTCAGCATGTTTATATAAATAAGCTTTATAATGTGTTATGAGACCGAAGCTTGTTTTTTTGCTCGAACCAACGTCCCAAGCGACAACTTCAATAAAACATTGTTGTGAAATGTCTTTTATTAATGACATTTTCATTGTGAAATTTTAAGTTCACAATTTTTAAGACGTTACATTGTATGAATAAGAAGTACAATGACTTCACGTCATCGTGTTACTTCATCTTTAATGATAGGTGGTATTTTTTAGTCCTCGAGGTTTGCTGGAGCCATAGCCACAGTTGATCTCATTTGTGTAGTGGAACGGTACATAATACACATTTTCGTAGTTCACGATTTGAAATTATAGAGCACTAGTTTAATTTTACTTTTAAATTCATAAGTTAAAGGGGTTTTACGCACCTGACCCTTCTGCTTCTACATAAGTTTAGACATTTTGGATTCCCAACGTTTGGCCCCTAGCATCAGTGGAGAGTCCGAATAGGACGAAACAGCTGTACGATGCAGTTTAATTCATTTTTTTCGGCAATCTTTATCTATTACTTACTTTAAAAGGTGTAGCATATGTGTGTTACGTCATCTTCTGTAAGTAGTGTATCAACGAAGATGGAACACACAAAATGGCATCAATGATGGACATGAGCAGTATCCACAATTCACAGTATGATCTATGTTACAGAATAGTCCGGTATCATCCCATCTAGTTTGTGTTATAGTCAATCTTAAAAATTTGTCCAGCCATACCATCTGTGATGCAGTGACCGAGTGGTTTAGGCGTCTGACCGCCTGCGATATCTAATCATTGGGCGGGGGTCTCAGGCTGTCAGTGATGCTGATAATATGAAATGTTGTCCATGGCATTTATAGCAGATTTGAATGCCATTGGTGCCAAAGCCTTGCCCTGCAGAAGGCAGTTGAGGATGACGCAAACTTGAAGGTGTTTTAGCAAAGTTGAAAACTTTATTTTTATTTCGAGAGAAAATCAATTATCAGCCTAATTACAATAGTTTTACCATGACTAACTTTGGCTACAGCTCAGCAATTTATTTATGTTGAAATCGAATAAACATTTCTTAAAACTTCTGGCGGCTAGCCACTAAATCTTAGTGCAAAATCCTTGAAATGAAAAAGAAATAAGAGGATTGATGCCGCGTTAGTGTTTACGTCGACACAAATACTGCTTTATGTTCTAGAATCCTCCTGTCTCAAGCAATACGATTGAGTTAAAGATCAAATCAAATAGCCGATGCTTAAAAAGACAAACTAAAACATATGTTAAAGTTAAAACCCAAAAATTCAACCCCCAAAAAAGAAAGAAAAGAAAAAAGTCAAACAAAAAAGAGAAGAATACGTACCAAAAAAGACATACAGTCAAATGGTACCAGGTTTTAGAGGTGAAGGAGTACCCGGATAAAAACCACCGACCTTTAGTCAGTACCCGGCAACTGTCCCACGTGGGTTTCGCACTTGCAACCAAGAAGTGGAGGGGTAGTGATAGAATGTCAGGCCCCGGTTTCATCAACGTTCCTCAACTTCAGGAAACTCCTTAACTTAAAAAGGAAAGCATTACAGAATTTAAGGAAAGTTCCTTAACTAAGGATTTTCTCCTGAAATTCTGTAATGATTTTCTTTGGAAATTTTGAAGTTAAGGAATTTTGATGAAACCAGGGCCAGAACACCTTTACCACTCGTCCAACCCGTCCACCCCGGCCCAGAGGTGCAGGGCTAGTGGTAAAATGTCGGGACACCTTAACCACTCGCCCACCCCGTCCACCCCGGCCCAGAGGTGGAGGGCTAGTGGTAGAATGTCGGGACACCTTAACCACTCGGCCAACCCGTCCACCCAGGCCCAGAGGTGTAGGGCTAGTGGTAGAATGTCGGGACACCTTAACCACTCGCCCAACCCGTCCACCCCGGCCCAGAGGTGTAGGGCTAGTGGTAAAATGTCGGAACACCTTAACCATTCAGCCATCCCGGCCCAGAGGTGTAGGGCTAGTGGTAAAATGTCGGAACACCTTAACCACTCGGCCACCGCAGCCCAGAGGTGTAGGGCTAGTGTTAAATGTCGGAACACCTTAACCACTCGGCCACCGCGGCCCAGAGGTGGGGGCTAGTGGTAGAATGTCGGAACACCTTAACCACTCGGCCACCGCGACCCAGAGGTGCAGGGCTAGTGGTAGAATGTCGGGACACCTTAACCACTCGGCCACCACGACCCAGAGGTGCAGGGCTAGTGGTAGAATGTCGGAACACCTTAACCACTCGGCCACCACGACCCAGAGGTGCAGGGCTAGTGGTAGAATGTCGGGACACCTTAACCACTCGGCCACCACGACCCAGAGGTGCAGGGCTAGTGGTAGAATGTCGGGACACCTTAACCACTCGGCCACCGCGGCCCAGAGGTGGAGGGCTAGTGGTGGAATGTCGGAACAACTTAATCACTCGGCTACCGCAGCCCAGAAGTGGAGGGCTAGTAGTAGAATGTCGGAACACCTTAACCACTCGGCAACCGCGACCCAGAGGTGCAGGGCTAGTGGTAGAATGTCGGGACACCTTAACCACTCGGCCACCACGACCCAGAGGTGCAGGGCTGGTGGTAGAATGTCGGGACACCTTAACCACTCGGCCACCGCGGCCCAGAGGTGCAGGGCTAGTGGTAGAATGTCGGAACACCTTAACCACTCGGCCACCGCGACCCAGAGGTGCAGGGCTAGTAGTAGAATGTCGGAACACCTTAACCACTCGCCCACCCCGTCCACCCCGGCCCAGAGGTGCAGGGCTAGTGGTAGAATGTCGGGACACCTTAACCACTCGGCCACCGCGACCCAGAGGTGCAGGACTAGTGGTAGAATGTCGGAACACCTTAACCACTCGGCAACCGATCGTTCATGATGCCATATAATTTCGCCGAATTACAAAATCCTAGATCTAGGATACAGTAATCCGCCTATGTGTGGTAATGTTCAATGAACTTCTTTGATTCTACTAAATCTTCCAACTTGATCGGTTGTGTCTGTCCTTACATCCTTCAACTTGATCGGTTAGGTCTGTCCTATCATTCTTCTAACTTGATCGGTCGTGTCTGTCCTTACATCCTTCAACTTGATCGGTTAGGTCTATCCTTACATCCTATAACTTGATTGGTTGGGTCTGTCCTTACATCCTATAACTTGATCGATTAGGTCTGTCCTTACATCCTATAACTTGATCGGTTAGGTCTGTCCTGACATCCTATAACTTGATAGGTCAGGTTTGTCCTGACATCCTTCAACTTGATCGGTCGGGTCTGTTCTAACATCCTACAACTTGATCGGTCGGGTTTGTCCTGACATCCTCCAATTTGATTGGTTGGGTCTGTCCTAAAATAACTTGATCGGTCGGGTCTGCCCTAGCATCCTCTAACTTGATTGGTTGGGTCTGTCCTAACATCCTATAATTTGATCGGTTAGGTCTGTCCTAACATCCTCCAATTTGATTTGTTGGGTCTGTCCTAAACTAACTTGATTGGTCGGGTCTGTCCTAACATCCTCCAATTTGATCGGGTGGGTCCGTCCTAAAATAACTTGATCGGTTAGGTCTGTCCTTCACATTTTCTAACTTGATCGGTTGGGTCTGTCCTTATTTTTTCTAACTTGATTGGTCGGGTCTGTCCTTATATTTTCTAACTTGATCGGTCGGGTCTGTCCTTATATTTTCTAACTTGATTGGTCGGGTCTGTCTTAAATCCTATAATTTGATTGGTCGGGTCTGTCTTAAATCCTGTAATTTGATTGGTCGGGTCTGTCTTAAATCCTATAATTTGATTGGTCGGGTCTGTCTTAAATCCTATAATTTGATTGGTCGGGTCTGTCCTAACTAATTTGATTAGTATGGTATGTCGCACCGTCAAGAATCTGACATACTACAATTTTCTGTTTACGACGTGGTCGGCTGGTGATTAGATGATCAGTTTTTGTTTTATTTGAATTATTTAGAAGTCTTTAATGTACATTTATTACCGTAATGATAACTAAAGCTGGCTGTAAGGCACTATATTTCACTGCGTACATATCAGATGGAGTTTTTGATATGCAATTTTACGGGTTTCTTTTGAGTTGTGTTTTACAAGAAAGAAAATTAAAACATTAAAAAGTGCTGATGCGTCAAGTGTCTCAGCGAACTGACAGAGTAAACTAGATATAATAAAGTATCTTTCAAAATATTAAATTGAAATTTGACGCTCACACCATTCAAATTTATCCACACATGTTTTTGTTGTTTTCGCGGCATATTGCGATTAGATCGTCTCTAATTTGGACACCGGAGACACAGATTCAACAGGGCCATTTTTCCACAAAAGATAATTTATCGAAATAGGAATTAGGTTTCATAGTATTTGAAGAACCCTATACATAATGTCTTTTTTCTTCCTTTATAGATAACAAGTGTCATCTTGCGCAATTGCATAAAGAGTCCAATATTTCCTTTTTCTTTTTTGTTCTCCCTAAAGAAATTAATTACATATCGTTTTTAAGCTTTTTGTAAATAGGAGCTATCAGGAGTTGGTTGGAAATCTTTGTAATCCCTCACTGTTTACGAGCCTATTAATGTCGATCCCCCTTTTTTTGTCCAAAGCCAAATGGTTTTAACTATCTGAACCGCTAGCCATTGGTGTTGCTGACGGATCGGTAGTCTAGCAATCCGCCAGAAACACCGATAATTTGCGGCTCTGACAATTAAAACCCTTTGTTTGTCTTCGTCATCTACGGAGGGCATATTACAGAATTGGTCGGGTGTCCTCGGTGCTATCACTTGTACTTTTCCTTCTTGATCCCTTCTACAACACTTCCCTGTAGGTCAAGGATAACAAAACTCTCCTGCCAGTACCAACAGCATGTATCGCAGGAGGCGACTAATGTGGCGACTACCACTTGGATTGATGAACTTGTAAGGCGACACATGCGGTAACGACCTGCTGGATTGCTGAACTTGTGAGGCGACTTATGTGGCAATAACCACCTGGATTGGTGAACTTGTGAGGCGACTAATGTGGCAACCACCTGCTGGATTGGTGAACTTGCTTTGCTTTTGTACCCTCTATTTGGGGACACAAATACGACTAGAATAACTCGATAATTGCAGTTGTTGGTACCTTTGTTTCCCCCATACTTCTATGTTTTACTTTCTATCGTGTTTCTAACTAATATCTCACTTTTGGCTTTGGTGAGGAAGGCAGTTGTTTGTCTCCCCTGGCTAGGAAAGTCTTTTGATTGGGTAGTTGCTTGTATCTGCTTAATAATATAAACAGGCGAAATGCTGTCTTAAATGCCTTCGGCATGCATTCTCGATATCCAAGGGCTACGCTCACCTATGCTCTCTACACTCCTGGAAACATCCTCGATATCCAAGGATTATGCTCATCTACGCTCTCTTCAGCCCTGGTACCATCCTCGATATCCAAGGATTACGCTCACCTACGCTCTCTACAGCCCTGGTACCATCCTCGATATCAAAGGACTACGCTCACCTACGCTCTCTACAACCCTGGTACCATCCTCGATATCCAAGAATTACTCTCACATATGTTCTCTATAGCCATGGTACCATCCTCGATATCCAAGGACTACGCTCATCTACGCTCTCTACAACCCTGGTACCATCCTCGATATCCAAGGACTACGCTCACCTACGCTCTCTACTACCCTGGTACCATCCTCGATATCCAAGAATTACTCTCACATATGTTCTCTATAGCCATGGTACCATCCTCGATATCCAAGGACTATGCTCATCTACGCTCTCTGCAGCCCTTGTACCATCCTCCACATCCAAGAACTACGCTCATCTACGCACTCTACAGCCCTGGTACCATCCTCGATATCCAAGGACTACGCTTACCTACGCTTTCTACAGCCCTGGTACCATCCTCCACATCCAAGAACTACGCTCATCTACGCACTCTACAGCCCTGGTACCATCCTCGATATCCAAGGACTACGCTTACCTACGCTCTCTACAGCCCTGGTACCACCATCGATATCCAAGGATTACGCTTACCTACGCTCTCTATAGCCATGGTACCACCCTCGATATCCAAGGACTATGCTCATCTACGCTCTCTACAGCCCTGGTACCACCATCGATATCCAAGGACTACGCTTACCTACGCTCTCTACAGCCCTGGTACCACCCTCGATATCCAAGGACTATGCTCATCTACGCTCTCTACAGCCCTGGTACCACCATCGATATCCAAGGATTACGCTTACCTACGCTCTCTACAGCCCTGGTACCACCCTCGATATCCAAGGACTATGCTCATCTACGCTCTCTACAGCCCTGGTACCATCCTCGCTAACCAAGGACTACGCTCATCTACGCTCTCTACAGCCCAGGTACCATTCTCGATATCCAAGAACTATGCTCATCTACGCACTCTACAGCCCTGGTACCATCCTCGATATCCAAGGATTACGCTCACCTATGCTCTCCACAGCCCTGGTACCATCCTTGATATCCAAGGACTATGCTCATCTACGCTCTCCGCAGCCCTTGTACCATCCTCCACATCCAAGAACTACGCTCATCTACGCACTCTACAGCCCTGGTACCATCCTCGATATCCAAGGATTACGCTCACCTATGCTCTCCACAGCCCTGGTACCATCCTCGATATCCAAGGACTACGCTAACCAATGCTCTCCACAGCCCTGGTACCATCCTCGATATCCAAGGACTACGCTTACCTACGCTCTCTACAGCCCTGGTACCATCCTCGATATCCAAAGACTACGCTCCAAACAGTCCTGAAAAATATCATGGAAAAACTGAAGGCTTGGAGATAGGAGTTTGGCTGGTCTTAGAAATATAAACTTGACCAATCGCTAGGCCTGATAAGTTCATGAATAAAAGAGGTTTTACGCACATGACCTTTTTGCTTCTACATACGTTTAGAAAATTTCGATTCCCACCTTTTGGCCCCTAGCTTCACTGACGAGTCCTAGAAGGACGAAACATGTGTATGGTGCAGTGTAATTATTTTTCGGCATACTGTATCTATACTTTGAAAAGGTGCAGTAAGTGTGTGTTTTACGTCATCTTACACAACACGACAAGAGTCCCCTCCTTATATACATCTATGTTAATGTTTGAGGACGTTAAACCAAGCCAACCTTCTACAAGTCATAGTCATATTGACCAAAAAATAGCATCGCGTCAGTAAATACAAGCTTAACGAACACACACGATATGGATCCTCTTTATATCATTACAAAATTAAAGACATGATCCTCTACCAATGCCCAACGTTTGGAAATGATGCGTGGAAGACTCTATGTTAAGTTCTGAAATACGAGGTCCTATAAAACGGTAAATGTGTATCTTTGTTGATTATAATTAGGGTGCTAATAAACACTTATGAAACAACTCACTTTAACACAAACGCGTTCGAGGGGCTTAATGCGTGTGGAAACCAAGTAGAAAACCCATGTTGTCAGGCAGGTTACCCTATGATACATTTCCCATCAAATTTGGGGAATCGAACCAGGGCTGCAAACGTTTAAATAAAATCAGAGAAATCAAAGGGTCAACAAAACGACAATCTTCATTCAAACTAGTTAGGGACAATACATTTTAATTGTATGAACAGATTCACACAGAAACCCCTGAAAACGTAGATTGAAGTAGGAACAAGTGTTCATAAACGTCAAGCGTCTTCTGCTTCATTAGTGATCCTCGTCATGTGTTTCTATACCATTTAAGCAATGAATGTTTTAGCAAATGTTGTTACAGTCCTATAACACACATTGCTATTGATGACAAACTAAATAAAGCCCTATGTAAGTTTGTCAGCAATAGCAATGAGTGTTATAGGACTGTAACAATATTTGCTAAAATGTTCATTACTTATATTTACATTTTGATGGAATTATTGTGCTTTATTTAGTTTCTTCTGACCGATTTTGATCAGCAAATCAAGTGAAGACAACAATGAAATTCATGACGTCACAATAGAGATTGATGACGTCACAATAGCAACTGCTGTTATAGTCTGAGGCACTGGGTGTTATAGGCGTATGACAGCAACTGCCTCTTAGCATTGTGTCAATGGAAAATTGCAGAGCAAATGTAAATATATCTAGGTAAGTGCCACGTCCTCAAAGGGGGAACAGAGATATTATTTTCAATCGTAACAAGTTGGCATACTAACGAGCATATTCTATAACGACCAGTTTCATAACATACAAGAATTCAAATCCAAACCAGGCGAGTTAACGTTATACAAATGTACATCTAGACTGGCTACCAGACCCTAAGTTTTTATGGAGAATTTTTACTACTGAATTTTACTAGCTTATCTCCCCCATAGATTAAAACTTAGGATCAGACATCCGAGTGATCAAAATTATTAGACTTTTTTTTCAATATCTGTATTCTATTCTAGATACGAGAGGCCGTCTATAGTTGTCTTTGTCTGTCTGTCTTTGGAAGGACATGTACATCTAGATGGGGAATGATCGAGGGTGAGAGAAGTTATGTCTGTGAATCGTCTGATGTGTTTTGGCATTAAAATGTATATGTCGGTGATCATATATAAATAATGGTATAATAATAAGAGAACTTGGATTATCTATATTTCGATCTGTGATGTTAAAATGACCTACAAACCTATATGTATACTAGTACTGTGTATCACTATGTCAATTATCCTGGGTAATAGGCCGAATATACATGTAGAAATACTATAAAGTAGTTTTTTATATTGATATAAATTACCCCGGGTAATAGGCCGAATATACATTGTACATGTAGAAAAACTATATAGTAGTTTTTTATATTGATATAAATTACCCCGGGTAATAGGCCGAATATACATGTAGAAATACTATATAGTAGTTTTTTTATATCGATATCAATTACCCCGGGTAATAGTCCGAATATATGGTTATACAATAGTTTACTATATTGATATCAATTTTACTCTCATTTATCCTGATCTCTAGCAAACAGTGTTGGTCTGTCGCTACATGAATATTATAACGTTATAATTCGTTGGGACATTATTGTATCTACATTTTATACCGCCGTACTTAGGTTAGAATTTTACATATCATTTAAATATGCTTATTTTACAATTCATACAGTAGAGAAATTAAATCAATTTGATCTTCTATCACATAATCATTTATACATCTCAATGCATATCTGCATACTTTATGCATGAATTGATTAATATTTCATTAGCAATTAATTGAAATTTGCATTATCATCTGATCATATACAAAATGTTATACCAGTGCATTAAGACATATGTCAAATGCTTAAAACTGCTAGGGGCCGCGGTGGCGACATTCTACCACTAACCCTCCACCTTTTGGTTGCAAGTTTGAAATCCAAGTGCATATGGGGCAGTAATTGCAATGTATTGACCGTAGGTCTGTGTTTTTTCTCCTGGTACTCCGGCTTTCCCCTGCCTCCAAAACCTGACGCGTCCTTAAATGACTCTGGCTGTTAATAGGACGTAAAACAAAATAAACCTTACATAAAACTACTACTCTTTAGTTTTGTTATAGACTTGGTTACACAATGCTAGCAGCATCTTCTTTGCATCTATGATATACATAATGTACATGAAGCAGTGGACATTGTACACTGAGGACAAGCAATATATGCGTACCTTTATAATACTTTGCTTGTTTGGTGGCTTATATGTGACCATTCTAGTGTTGATATACATTTGTACTCGTTTCAAGAAATGAAGAGAATGATATTTAAATAGCTATTTACTTAAAAACTTCAACCCAAACAAATGTGATAAAATATACCTTTTAAATCATATGGTGCAATGTAACACTTGAATTGAACGAATATGATACAATATAATATTTCAATTTACACAAATAAGTATGATACTATGTTTTGGATGTAACACAAATATAACAATATGACATTTAAAACCATATGAAACACAAAAACTTGTTACAATGTATCATTTTAGTATATTAAATATGTTACAATATATCACTGCAACACGTATGGAATTTGATACAATGTAACATTTCAGTATATGAAATTTGATACAATGTAACATTTTCGTATAAATGAAATTTGATACAATGTAACAATTCAGTGTATTAAATTTGATACAATGTAACATTTCAGTGTATTAAATTTGATACAATGTAACATTTCCGTATATATGAAATTTGATAATGTAACATTTCAAACCTATTGAAATATGATTTGATGTGTCATACCACATAACAATTTAATCAATAAACGGATGCCTCATCGGTCTTCCTCAAACAAACATATATATGTATGTCCATAATCACGGAATCCGTGCCATAAGTATGTATTTCCACATAACGATGTGGTTCACTATAACCTAAAAACATCATCGGGCGTATGTACAGTAATACAGAATTGTTTTAGTAGATTTATTCTCAAGCAGACCCTAAACTAACAGTTTAGCATAATATGCCTTTGTGCATGCACTTTGTGCAAAAATATTCACTTTTGATAAATCAGTTAATTTTTATATGCCACACAGGGTGTACATGTATGTATCCATCTTGAGAAAAGAAGTCTAGACTGTCATATATATTCGGACAAAAAGGTCAATTTCTTCTCAGCAGTTATTTCGTTTTTAAGGCTGAGATCACAAAGTCAAATTCAAATGCACACGAGTGCACTCAGTTCAACGCTGTGGCTCAAATATATGCGAATAAAGAATGCCCTCACGATCTCAGGTCTCTAGTTAGTTATAGGTGATATAATAATGATCCCTCTGTTCCCAGACCGTACACTTCGCCGTGTTGGGTATGTGTATGCGCTCCCCTTTAACGCTTGGTCTGTTTCAAGCTCAGCCCGTTGAAGATTTACATAGTGTGAATAGCGTTGTATGTAAATAGTGTAGCGACTTATATGTCCGCTGAATATTTCGGCATGTTTTCCTTACGTGAATTTATATATATATACCGGTAGTCTACAAGCATATATAGGACCATGTCATTCAAGTCGGGCTAAATTGTCCCAGAACGCCGATGAATTTAGCCCTTACGTCATAAACACTGTACACTCCTCCCCCAAACTCGACTAGTCCGCTTCACGTGCCAGCGGTAGACGGGAGATCGGTGTATACCCTCCTTCAGCAGAGACTGTGTCGCGGCGTACGAGTCGGCCCGATCTCAGCTTTCTACAGCTTCGGGGGCTAATCCAGGAATGGAATGATTCTGTGTCAGTGTGTTGATTGTACATCTAACATAATCATGATCGTTTGATTAGGATTATATCATATTTTGAGGAGAATCTTTCCGACAGACGACTGGGAAACCATTCAAAATCAGCACAGGTGAAAAATCGCCGTGTTTGGCAGACGACACAGAACACCGGCACGTGAAGTGGGGATCCCACACTCTACTTTCTCTTCGCGTTTTATATTCGGAGGGAAATTTGCTCCGTTAGATATTTTTTCTTCAGGTTTTTGGCGAAGAGGTAGACACAATGCGGATTTTACCCAAATGTCTGGTGATCTTTCTTTCCGTGGTGTTAGCGACGGTGGAATCCCAACCAGGTAAGTTGATTATATTTATTGTGATATATTATACAGGTGTCGTTTCGTCTGCTAACTTATATTATACCTGCTTCTTTACGTACTTGCTCCCCATTCATTCATTCATACTCAACACAAAGTTCGTAAACCCAGTTTCGTATACTAGTCTATATAGGATATAGTACTGTGTATAGCACCTCGGACATACTGTGTTTTACCTGTGTGTGTTGTTACCTGTGTGTACAGGTAGACCCCCTTTACCGAGGCTCTGGGGTAGGGTTGTACCGACCCATCAAGCTAATTAATCGGTTTTATTTAGAATGGACGGGACTATAGAGATGAAGATTCAACAGCCCCTTGGCATTCTGATAAGTAACTCAAACTTTGTACAGTCTATATACAGATCTACATAAAGAGAGTGTAAAGCGTGATTAGATACAGGTAAATAAAGGTACGTACAGAGGAATCAACATCTCCAGACTGACTGGCTTGAGTTCATTATCCCCCTACAGATGTGCAGGCATTGATAAGTTATGTAAAGAAAACACCTTTTTGTTCACTACAAACCATTGAAATCGGTGCTGGGGGGTAGAAACTGATAAATCTTCATAGTAATGGGTTAATTCAGCTCTAGGAACCGGGAGAAGGGAGAGATGTACAAAGTAAGACAAGTCCATTGAGTGTGTAGTATGTCTAGCAGAGAGTAGATACACACTAAAGAGTGCAGGTTGAACCGATTCGGTTTCATTTGAATCTTAGCGGTGTCAGTCGCGATATTCAGTCACAATATTCTGATGTCATTTTAATTTGTTCGGAGACAGTTTTCAGAGCCCAGTGTGCCTCGCAAGCATAACAGGGGTTGATGTCCCCCAGTGATAGCTATGTAAGTTTCCAACGATATTTAAAACATAGTGATGATGTAACCAATGTCCAATTAGCTGCCTCGATTTGTGTCCAACACTTATTGGACGATGGTAGTGAAACGTGGGGACTTTCATACTATAGATCTACAACTATATCTGATTCAATAATTTATTTATTTCTCAAAATTCAATTTTTTCATTTTTTCATTTGATAGAAGGTAAAATTGACTGAAGTTTGTATCTTTTATCCTAGTTAACTGGCTAGTCTTTGGCTCAGTCATATAATGATATTCCAGTTATATCCCAGTTTAGATGATATCCAAAGGTTTTTACCCGACGCGCAAAAACCTGCATTTTGACTCATAAAATTGTCAAAGAACTCCCAAAACTTATGAAGTTTTACTATATTATTTATGATGGGAGTCCCAGGACTAATAAATTGATTAAATTTGAGGGTCCCAGGGAAAACCCAGTATCCACCCACACCAGACAAGTGTAAATTTGGGTTTTTTCCTCTTAACTATTTCTGCTGTATTTTCACAAAATCCAATACAGAAAGAACCTTTTCAAAAAATCCGTATATTTAATATGTATAGATATATTTCAAAATCACAAGGCATGGGTCCTCAATGTGGAACAGAGTTAAAAAACAATCGCTGTAGACTTTGGGAGAGTGTGTTAATACAGTAAAATGTGGTATACTCACTTCTGAGTAAAAATAACATATGACAGCCCAGGCCTGGTGGTGGTGACAAACTGACCCAGACTTATAATCTGGGATGTCCTAAATGCTATAGGGCACTTATTATTAAGTTGGGTTTTACACCAGTCAGATAGCGGACTATGTGGAATTTACCGTAGTCGCTCAAACAACCCTCCAGTGGACATGCATGCTACCTTATTACCATTAATATCATAAAGGAAGATCTAGAGCTTACAAACTGTTTACCGTAATCTGGATGTACTTCTAGAAAAGGTGACAGAAGTACATAGATAAGACTAAGAAGGAGAGTGAGAGATCGTCAAGTCGCCATATCAGTTATCTGCTAGTATTTACCTCCCTTTGTTGAAGCCCTTGTAATAACCTCCCTTTGGTGGAGCCCCTGTATATACATCCCTTTGGTGGAGCCCCTGTTTTTACCTCCCTTTGGTGGAGCCCTTGTAATTACCTCCCTTTGGTGGAGCCCCTGTATATACTTCCCTTTGGTGGAGCCGTTGTATTTATTTCCCTTTGGTGGAGCCATTGTATTTACCTCCCTTTGGTGAATCCCTTATTTTTACCTCCCTTTGGTGAATCCCTTGTAGTTACCTCCCTTTGTAGAGCCCTCTTACAATACTCCGATTCCTCTATTAGTACATCTACCAAACACTACCGTAGGATGGTTGGATCATCATATCTTAACGTTTTTATTGGTATGCATATATATTTATTTTGTCTACATCATTAGAATTTTGTCTACAAATACATAATTAATTAAAATTTTGATTTCATCCTTAACATTTAATCCATTCTGGAGTATTTTGAAATATGAAATATACTCTACCTTTACAAATAATTTCAATTTGTTTCACACTTCGCAACCAAGCAAATTATATAAAGTTTATATATTTATTTAGTTACTTTTACCTCATTCACCCCTGAAAACACATTTGAACTCTTCCAATTAATATTTCGGGGTAAATGAATTAAATCCTGTCTATGATGCTTCCCATCAATTTCATGTCTTGACTCCTAAAATTTCGAAATGTCTTCAAATGTGTCAGTATCAATCTTTTTTAATCCCCACAAGATATAGTCAAATTTCTGATATTTCTCTACAATAAAATACATTTTCAACAAACCCAAGGAGCTTAGAAATATATTAATTATAAATCTCCTTGATTTTGGTGACATATATGGCCTCCCTGTAATAGAAAACCTTGTCTTAACAGTTTGATATTACATAAGGGCTGTGTAATGTCTGATGTCTGGAAGGTATTGAATTGCACTGCTTCTAAATGTGTCTCCCATAGTAAATATTTGACCTCGGGAAAATGTCCAATTAGTTTATGAATGTACTGGTGTAGTTGTGTAATATAAGTACACAGTGAAAAAGTAATAACTGCAGGCCGCGTCACTAGACTGATTAAATTTGTAGTTGACTAGGAGGACGTGTATATCATATTATTTATTAATCTATACACTGCAAGTAACAATTAGAGATTGAATTTATAATCTACTTTTAGATCTATCACTGAATTCTTAAATTCCACTTACCACTTGTGTGGTATTTTGAAATCTAACATCATCAGTGGCCAACAATGTTAATCATATTCAATGTTCTCACTAAGTTTTGCAATAATTGGTTGACTTTGAAAGAATAGCTGGTTGAATTTTCACATTCTGTAATGTTGACATACCTGTATATAAAATTCTGAAAGTAGCCGGTTCAAAGTTAGTGAATAACAGGCTACTTCTGCCAGCAAACAGCTTTTAATGAGAACCCTGCATATTGGTATATATACAGAGGTATTTCTGATCAAATTGTCAAAAGAAAACTGTTGGACGCAGGCTTATACATATTATATCGAAAAATAACTTGGCTTTCAGCAGGCTTTTAAAGAGTCAACCACAGGCATCATGATCACTAGACTTCTGACTAATAAAGGAGAAAAGTTCGGTTTAAAGTGTGTTTGATCTTATTTGGAAATGTTGAAAAAGTTCTAGCTTTCACAACCAATGGTTGTCTTGGTATTATAGCAGATTTGGATGACGTCATTCCCATTATGACTTCATACTTTCATGGCGCAAATTCATTTTAAAAACACTTCCCATTGAAGTCATGATACGGCAAACAAGGGAGATAACAACACTTTTGAGATAGGCCTATATCTTTCTGTAACATCATATATAAATATACATGCAGTTAATGATACTTTTGCTCATGGAAAACTAAGAAATTTCTGATATGATGAAGAAGTCAAAGAGTGTGAGAATATTTCTATTTCTCACAGTTTTTTGAGCAATTCAGTACATTGCCGTTATATTTTTACATTAGGATAATGTTAATGACAAAACAAACTTTTGCGATTTTTTTGTAAGATATTAATAAATAAACCGTGCTATGGTGTAACTGTGTTTAAGGCTATAACGAGAATTTCTAATCTGCATACATGTTGGTTTGACGTACTTGAGGGAAGGCTGGATGGTCTTTAGAATTACAACTCAAGAGTGCTGACTTCCAAGTTTATCGTAAAGTATTTAAACAAGATGGGAAATGAATGAGACGAGTGTTTTTCGAGCATTTTTCGGTGTTAATAAGCATGCACCTGTGTTAAACATGTTTGATGTTCTGTAAAAATAAATTTTTTAAAAAGACAAACTTCGACCTTTACTTTCAGTGGAATGTTGACACTGAGCTGTTCGGCATGTTCCCATTGAAAATAAGTAAATTTCTCTGGCAGATTTCACAGCAGTGTGACGTCTGATTAAATTTCTCTAACAAATTCCAGATTTATACGTAATAAATATTTACTCTTTATTAAATTTAATGGGGTTTAAGCGTCTCTTGGGTTGTATGTATTTTTTGTGTAAAATTTGTTACATAAAACTGCTGAGAGTTATCAAGAGCAGAAAGTTTTATACGGGTGTATCTCAGTTGCAAAAAAATCCGACTGATAAGGTATTTCACTACTTCAGTCTGTGGACTTATTGAGGGCAGACGGCTCTTGTGAACGATTCAATAGAATATGATTTGTGAACTATTTCTACTGACGCATTTATCTCGCCACCCCTGAAGACAAATTTGACCTCTTCCAGTTCAAAAGGTTGGGATAGTTCATTATGAAATTTCAGGGGTGACTGAATTAAATTTGTAATGTTCATTTCTATCTCATATTTCTTCTGAATCACTGACACAAGAACATAAATACAAATTTTGATGGGGATTAATAAATTCTGGGAATATTAGAATGTAATTTGAAACAAATGTGTGTATATTGATAGTGTACTATATATTAAGGACAAAATAAAATCCACAATGAAAATTTCAGTGCTCTACTGAATTTATGACACTATAATTGAACTAGCTCTTACACATTTGACTATGAATGCAGCAAATGCCCTTGCATTGTTTGACAATAAGCCCACTCATTGTGTTTATAACCTGTCAAATATATCAGAAACTTGTTATGTTTGGCTGGGACATGAAAGTTGACCCAAAGATTCAAATAGAAAACATGAAAATAATTCTTGTGTGGAACGTTTAATTTTTGCACAGCATGGTCACCAGTTTTGTAAAGCATGTTTGATGTTGGATTAAGCATTTTTTACACTTATGTTGTATTGCTCTTTCTGATATCAAACCCTTTATGAATACATGTTCAGATGATAAGGGGATTATAAGGATTAATATAAAGATGATGGTCAAATTGTTACCATGGGGTTATAACTAATCTGTATAGCCATATATCATAGGTAAATTATAATTACTTCTTTATAAGAACATGTATGCTGAATGTATTTTTTGCAAGGCAGCAATTTTAATCATATTCCGTCTTGAAAACGAAAAATGTTTTACTTTTTCAATAGCTGGATCATACCATACATTGTAAATAATCATTGTCAAATAAATTGCTTAAAGAGAAAATATAAAAATGGAAAGAGGAGATCTAAAAAGTGAAAGAATGTAAAAAAAGTTGTCAGAATTATCAAGCCATGAGATTTAGAGAGAATAATGAAAAGGACCAAGATTTGTGACCTTCAGAGAAAAGTAAACCAATGTTGTCCAACAGAAAGTTTTGAAAGTTCAGGGAGTTTTCCGCTTTGGTTAAGGATTTCTCTCATATCTTGCAAAAGAGTTTGCACATGGAAGAAAGCTAAGTAAGAAAAATCCATCTCAACAATGATGTGACGTCATGGATATGATAAACTCTGATTTGGAAAAGAGATAACGACGACTTGATGAAATTAAAACCTTTCACAAAATTTTAACCGTAAACATTAGAAAGGTGAGATTCATGGAGTATGCTAAATCTCGCTGTCTGTTTAAAGGAAAAAGTTGAAACTTTCAAAATGGTAGCCAGTCAAAACATATTTTCATGGCTTTGCGCTTTTTCATGCGGTCAATTTAAATGAGAGAAAAATACTTTTTCATGATCAAAGGTGTAAGATATGGAAATTCCACCCTTGGGATTTTCAAATTTGGCAAAACTTTCGACAAAGCCTCGATCAGGTTTTACCAAATTTGAAAACCCCTCGGGTGGAATTTCCTTATCTGACATCCCTGGTCATGAAATAGTCTTCTATTCCTCAGAGACGGGTATAATGCACCTGGTATAATCATAGTTCTCTGCAGACATGTATGGCTTGGCAAATATATAGTTTTCTCGTAGAGACATCTGTTGGATCAAAAGTGGAGTTATACGTACACGGACAATAACTGTTTGTATATGTATGTAACACAGATAAACAGTGTCTGTTGGGAAGTGTACAACTATGCATGCCTTTGTCCCCTTTATTTAAACTGTTGAGCGACAGTTGCCGTCTGTAAGCCAAAGTAAAGCTTCCAAATTCCACAGTGGTGCAGTCATACATTGATCTCAGGATAGGTTTAGACTGTTGTCATACTGTTTAATAGTTTCAGGCAGTTTTAAATCAAAAATGTTTCAAAACTTAATTCATGTTTTATCTATATATTTAGATATTTTGGGTTAAGCAAACTGATGTTTAAATATCTGTTTGCTTATAAAGACAAACAGTTGATATAGCTATAAGGATTAACCTTCAGTTTGATGGCAGTTACGCAGTTATGAACACAGCATAAATGGACCTGAACCTTTATATACTCTATGGTAAATAACCATCAGGAGGTAATTATGACATGTTCATATAGGGATTGAACGGCGTTTTTTTATTTTCATGCCGGTATGAATGAAAAGCGGTTACATCCATATTGCATGAAGCCCGCTAGGGCTTCATGGTCAATATGGATGTAACCGATTTGCATTCATACCGGCATGAAAATTAAAACAACGCCGTTCAATCCATATATTTACATTTTTACTATGGAACAATTGTTTAATTCAATTTCTTATTCATTGAACAACTGGTTAATCAACTGCGTTTGTTATTACACCGTCCTTTAAACGAAAAAGGCGGAACAGCCATAATTTGGCTAAAATTGGCGCCAAATATTTACCGTAGTCATTTGAACGTTTGACGCGGGGGCGTTCTCCATGTTATCCGAAGCGGAGCCGTAAGACTCCCATTGAACAAGACTAATATATTACGTCATAAGTAATTCACGTGAATGGATGTATTCATACTGTATTCATGATGTATTCATAGTCTAGTGTTTGTTGTTTTCAGTTGGTATGTTTATATAGAGGAGAAACAATCAGGATGTAAATATATAATATTGTATGGAAAAAAATGGTTGTGTAACAATAAATTTGAACAATTTCTTAGGTTGAAAAATCTTCATATCTCCCTCTTAGTATGTCAATAACTGTTGCTTTAATTGCACGCCCCTGGTTCTCAATTCATTAAGCCCTGAAAACACATTTGAACCCTTCCAGTTAAAAGGTTGGAAGAATCCATCATGAAATTTCAGGGATGAATAGGTTGATTTCTTCCCCATATCTAAACTGGACTTTCCCCGAGTCTTTGGTTTGACAAGGTTCAGGAGCAATTGCAGTTGGTTTAGCAAACTGTCTGTTTTACCTGATGCTGGTGTTAAACCATGTTGCAAGTGGGTTCAACAGCCAGACCTACATGATGTGGGGTATCAGCGGGTCTGCTGTCTGAACCAGTCGGGGGCAATTAATAGCCAACTTACAGCCTTATCTGCCGATGTGCTAGATTGTGGAGAGACAAACTTCAACATCATTTACATGCTTAGTTAATTTACTAGGTGTGTTTTATGGTAGATTTTCTGGGCTCTATTGTCTTATCAGAGATTTCAGGGTATGTTAGAGGAATAGACGATGGGAAAAGACTGATTTAAGGATGCATATGCCATGTATCAAATAGTTAATCTTGTCTGGACTGTTTTCAATGCAGCGTAAGGAAGTGTGCACGGGTAGAATATTTGCACCAGGGATGAAACCCCTTTATTATGAACCAGGGATGAATCTCCTTCATTTTGCACCAGGGATGAAACCCCTTAATTTTGCACCAGGGATGAAACCCCTTTTCCATGTGGAAGGCTATAGTGGCTTCAATGGACAAATTCATCTTTAGATTGGGATAATCTTCACCTGTCAAATCTATTTAAAGACAAGAAAGACTGAAAACCAATTATGGGCTTATCATTGGTATATAGGGTAAATCTTATCTAGATTAGTGGTGGGTGTCATTAATGTTATATTCTATATAAGAGTGGTACTGTCAAGCTATTACGAGCATTCACCTTTATTTTAAGTTTTAAACCTCCAGCTTTTGCCGTCCTTAGACTTATTTTCATGGGAAACTTTAAATGTTTAATAAGTATGATCGAGATACATACTGTACACATATGCTCTTTTATAACTCCAAACATTTCATGCTGTATATAATCTATGTATAGATACTGTCTGTGTGTTACACATGAATAATATAGTAACTGTAAAAGTGGAATTGTTTGCGTTGTAGTAATTTTCGCTTATTTCGCTGACATTAAAATTACCAACTTATATATCAACTCGCGAAAAAATATTCAATACCACTCAAACTTTACAGTGTATAATAATAGTATTATAGGTACACAGTGCCACATCACGAACAGTTTGGAGGCTGACTAAGCGAAAAATTGCACGCGTGAAAATATTTGCTTTTACAGTATTATGTATCTTATTCAGTGCTGTATGATTCTTTGTAAAATTAAAAAAAAAAAAAAACTTAGCTGGAGGTCTTTAACAGTGCATAAGAAAGTGCACTATTAATTGTCCAGAAATTATCAGTAGATAGTATTCGCTACATTCACCTCTATCAAAACAGTGTCCTTATAAGTTAAGTTTTCATTTGAATTACTGTATGTTACAGTAAGTATTTGACCTCTCTGTATAACATTATCCCAGATTCCTCGGTGGATTAAGTTTAGATGGAGTTAGCTTTGTTATAGACTTACTGTACATAGTCAAGGAGATTACTGTGAGAGAGGTCTTGGTTGTTACAGATAGAGCGTTGGAGCATGAGAGAAGTCAAAAGTTAACCAACACTCTTATATACAGACATATTACCTATAAATCTACCTAGCATACCGTATACGTCAGTCTAAATGAATTTGTGTTCATTTGCATACATTATCAGCTGAAGGCTCCTGCCCGTACATATAGCCCTATAATTAGCATGTTTTATGCATGAATGCAGCAGTTCTTGCACGCTTTTGTCCAACAGCAAAAATTACATGTATTTGCTTGGAGGATTAAAGCTCAACATTTAATGCACCATGCAATGCAGTCTTAATTTACAACATTGTTGAACAATCTTGTTATTTTGTATAAATGAAAAATTAATGCACCGTGCATTGCAACCTTAATTTACAACAATGTTGTATGTTTTGTTACTTTGTATAAACAATGTTGTAATGTTTACGTCAAAGCTCAGGTAAACACAGGTCATCGCCACATGCACATGCACTACGTGCTGTGTTTGTTTGTTTTGATATTTTCTTGTCCCTTTGATCACCGCTTGTGAAACATGCATACTTTAGGATCGTAAAAAAGTGTATAAAAATCAGGAACCGGTTGTTTAGTCTGAGGGGAAATCCGAACATGTTATTCAAGAAATGATGGCCATGTTTAAGTCCCCTTGTAAAAACAGAACAATGTTACTTTTGAAAGGAGTTTTTGTGATTCGTGACAAAACTTCGGTGATAAACATTTTAAACTGGTATTCAGTTATCTGTTAACTTAACGTCCAAATAAGGACATTTCTTCAGATTGAATGCTTGATTTGGTGCATGATAAATGACAAAGTAAACGAGTACATATTCGGACGTAATGGTGGAAAAAATAATTGATTCAATGTTTACTAGTAATCCTAAAATAAATGCCTGAGTATGAATTTGATAAATGATATATCTGTCAAAATATTTTTACGAATATCTAACCCATACACAAATTGTGTAATAAGAACTCAATTGTGGATTTTTAAGTGGGAATCTTCAGAAAATGTCTCATAGCTATAACATCTCTAATAAATAAGTAGTGTTGAAGCAATGTGGGTACGAATGTTGAATCATTACAAAGGCCTAATTGACTCTGGGTCAAGGGGATGCTTGCAGCTTGCTTATAACATAGCTCGGAGAAAGTGTGGGAAAGGAAAAGGACCCTTGAACAAATTAAGATAAGTAGTTGATACCTGGCCACACTAGGTACTTGTAGTACTGTAGTGGGATATAACAATCTGCCCAAACATCACTTAATTGACCACATTAGTACTACTGTATAACCTCACTGGGGACCCTGTAGGTCTGTGTGTAGCCAAGAGATTTGTATTCTCAAGTGTGCAAACAGATCAAGAATGTTCCGGAACATTTTGACTTATACATTCTTTAAATTCTGTTTCTAGACAACCAATCTGCTGGTCATTGTGACAAATGAATACTAGTTTGTTTGGCGGGAAACATTTGAACTGAAATTCGACATTTTCAATTGAGTAATAGGAAATTAAGTTTTCATTAAGTTGAGCAAATTCTTAGAAAGAGTTTTAAAATGCATTTGTCCCTTGCTCTTACAAGAAATATTCATCTTCTCGTTCTGCATAAATGTATTGTTGTAAAAATAACATGATAATGTAAATTACCCATACATTAGGCGCTATGTAATTTATGTCTTTTGTCTTTAAGTCTTTGTAAATTTTTTAAATTTTGCAATTAATTGTTTTAAGCTCTTTGCCTCATTCACGTTGCTATTTTGTGCTGTAATGTGAAGATAAAGGATATCTTTCTTGCTTTATGACCGTTCCTATCACTCAAACTAATGGACATACATCTTCAGCTTATGTAATAGTTAATTGCTGTGCAGAATTATGGGCACTGGGCTGGTATAGAACTATATCCCTGACAATGTTGTACTGGTTGAGAACTATTGCTGACTGTGTTGTCCGCACTGAAGCTGGGGAATTATGGCGTTGGTTTTGCCTATCATTCAAATTCTACAGATGTGGTCCAACTCGGAAACATGTTAATCAAAATTGCATTTTCTGGTCTCCTTTTCCGTCTTTCCTGTTGGGATCTAAATTGCTTTCTTGTACGTGTTACTGTCATAAATTATTATAGATATACATTTTGATCATTGTTGTCAAAGCTTTTAGAATTATTGACTCTATATCCTAGCAGCAACAAAAGCTAATATTTAGTCTTTTGATTTCTCCCAGATAAGAAAGGCATTGTTGCTGTAAACAGATAGGACAAAGGAAATGCTTCAGATTTACATATAAATTACTGATCTTATCATGACATGGAAAATCTCATTGTGTTGGAACTGAAATATTGATCTAATAACTGTCGACTTGATATTATTTTGACACTGAAAATTTGGAATGACTGCATAACTTACTTAGTGTTTGAGTAAAAAGCCAAAATCAATGTTGTGGAGATTTTGAAATGCCTGTCATACTTTAATTACCGGTATTCATTTGTTGATAGATGAAGTTCAGGTCTCAATATCATTTGAAATTTGATCTTTATATTTGTTGTGATGTTATTGTCTTTATTTGCTTTTTGTACTGAAAATTAGCATTTGAGTTAATGTGAAAGTATACCTGGGTGTTTTTTATCTGAATTTTGTACTGAATAACGTAAGCGTTTGAGCTGTTGTGATATTATATATAGGTCTTTATCTGAATTTTGTACTGAATAACGTAAGCGTTTGAGCTGTTGTGATATTATATATATAGGTCTTTGTTTAGCTTTTGTACTGAATAATGTAAGCGGTTGAGCTGTTGTGATATTATATATAGGTCTTTATCTGAATTTTGTGCTGAATAATGTAAGCGTTTGAGCTGTTGTGATCTTATATATACAATGTAGGTTTTGATTTGGTTTTCGTACTGAATAACGTAAGAGTTTGAACTGTTGTGATCTTATATATAAGTTTTTATCTGGTTTTCGTACTGAATAACGTAAGAGTTTGAGCTGTTGAGATATTATATTATGGGTCTTTATTTGGTTTTTGTACTGAATCATGTGAGCGTTTGAACCAGTGCTATGTACCAGGGCGAGTTCACAGCTCATTGTTTCCACCTATGTAAGTCACCGTCAAAGGATACTCGCACATTGTCCCAATAACTGTCATCTATGGTGTGAGCCACCGCACGCTTATATCCATTACAGAACTTTAACTCGGCTCTTTCAAAATTTCTTTAGGTCACAAAAATTCAACAATGAAACTGACGAACACCATGTCAACTGACGAGACTACACATAAATGTTCAATGTCACGCTCCGTTGAACACATCAATCAAACAATTGTGTTACCTTGATGCCGTTGTTTTGTCGTTGATCAGTTTCAACAGGTGAAATAATGAAATGAATTAAGAGCTCACTATAAGTACCCCACAATGGCTAGAGAGTATCATATGAAGATACACGTAGATTTATATATAAGAGGGCCGAGACGTTTCGAACAAAGGGTTCATTTTCTCCAGCATGATCTGTATGTGTACGTTATCTTTCGATCAACTTTATGACAGGTATGGCCGGGTATGTGCTCATGTTTGTAGGTGTTTATGTGACAGCTTCAGCTTGGTGTTAGTTATGAATGTCTGCACCCTCGCAGGTGTTTCTGACAGGTAAAATTTTACGGTGCATTGCATTGGGAGCTTTGTGTCCATCTCCGATCTTCTCCCATAGACAAAGAAACAAAGTCCGACCTACCATAAATCAAATCGATATTCCGCAGTTTTCAAAACTCATTTGTTGATTGCTGTTTTATCACGAGCTAATCACAAACGGTGTTATTTGGTCTAAATATATGAATAGTAACATTTTTTCAAAGTTTGGTGTGCTGTACAAAATTTTGGCGAAAACATCATCAATATTATTCACGGAAGGAGGGCAAGCATAATTTAGGATTAAAAAATGGTGACCTTCAATGGAGACTAGCTGTAAAGATAATTTTATCTTATTCTAAACATGGAAGAAGTAATAATAAAAAACGTGGTGGTTGGTATATTGTAGTATAAAGCTTACCTATCCTTGTACTGTTTTACTGGTGTGGTGTGAAATGTAGGTCAAAGAATAATTTTGTCCTGTTAGGTGATAAATGGATTTTTGTACTCTTTATAGGTCAGTTTGTCTGACTATAATTATAATAAATACATTGTTACGTTCATAATAGGACCTAGGATAAGCTTTCGTGTAAATTATGGGACATAAACTCTCGTCTGATCTTTTAACAATTTAAAATGTCTTTGAATCCATTTCTAAATTATTTTAAAATGACACACTATACATTTACAAGGTATTTTGTTAAGAAAAATCTCTTTCATTGGTTGCAAGAATAATATAGTAACCATTTCTTTAAACTGTATTGTAATTGGTGAATATTCATTCAAGGATTAAGTGTTTATAATGAAACAATATCCAGACAAATTGAGAGCAGAACGCATAATTGTACAGGGATGCAAGATAGCTTGTTACAGCTAGGTAGTCGGAATATCTAAAGTCAGATAAAGTCTAATTTATTGAAATGCTTTATTTGAATTGTTTACCTTCAAGGATTCTACAATACCTACTTGAGACAAAAAAAATATGTAAGTACAGTGTGTATTTGTAATTTTGATGAGGAAAAATTGAATAAAGCCTATTTGAAAACTTGATTTCATGATATTTAAAGCTAACAAAGTTTTAAAAAAAAAAATGAACAGAGCCGTGAAAATTAGGCAGATGGTATGGAAGCAAGTGAAGCGGTTAATAACATTAATTTATGGCACTCCAGAGACTAAATAAACGTGAGGACGTTTATCCCCAGAAATATTTATGGGTTATTGGTGTCAATTTTGTGAAATTCAAAACGGCTTTTTCAGCATTAACAAAAGGTCGACAGATAAATTGCAATAGCTTTAGAGCAGCTTAGGGTCTTTAGAGGTCGTTTGATTCTCGTTTAGACAGACATGATACAAGTCGGAGATTGGACACATTTTGAGTATTTCTTAGTGTGCAGCTCAATTAAACTATCTGTATTTAAGGAAATCTTTTGACCAATGATTTCTACAAATCTGAAATTTGATACATTTTGAGTATTTCACTAGTTTACGGTACAGCTCAATTGAACTAGCTGTATTGAAGGAAATCTTTTTGACCAATGATTTCTATAAATCGGAAATTTGATACATTTTAAGTATTTCACAGCTCAATTGACTATATATATATAAATTAAGTTCTATATTTAAGGAAATCTTTTGACCGATGATTTCTATAAATCAGAGATTAGATTTATTTTGAGTATTTCACAGCTCAATTCAACTAACTGTATTTAAGGAAATCTTTGACCAAAGATTTCTGTAAATCAGGGATTGGATACATTTTGAGCATTTCATTTCGTTGTCACACAACTCAGTTGAACTAACTGTATTTATATAAGGAAATCTTTTCACCAATGATTTTTGTATAACAGAGATTGGATTCATTTTGAGTATTTCACAGCTCAAGTGAATTAGCTGAATTCAAGGAAATTTTTGACCGATGATTTGAAAAAATTGCACTTAACACTTACCAAGATAAGTTTGTACAACTGTCCAGACAATTCGTATTCAAGTTATGTAGAGTAGACAGAATGAAATGGTGATTATTTATAATCACTTCATTAATTAGGAAAGAGATTAGGTGGTGGAACAGATTTCTTATCTAGAAGTTTCCTATACAACCTTATCTTCACTACATAGAAACTGATTCCAGTATATCTACATGGAATTGACTTCTATTTACATTGTATGTTTTTATAGAGCTAATACTTGCTACGGTCTATAAAACTAACAGATTATGAAGCTTCAATTACCAGATATATCAATTTGAATGGGGGAGGGAGGGTGGAGGGTCTGGTTACTAAGATTGGAGTGGGGAGGGGAGAGGAATTTTGGGTTGGAAATTAATGGAGAACGGATAAGGTCAAGATGATTTACTGGTAGGTTGGATGTGACAGGGGTTAATCACCTAGAATTAAGATAAGACTCTTCTACATCATAATTGAATGGTATTTAAGTAACCTAGAATTCTCTTATATTTTCCTTGCTTGGATTATTACATTTCTTAACTGGCCAGTTTTAAATTGGAAGAATTTCATGAAAGTTACAGATTATCAATACACATGTAGCTTAGCATTGAAGCACAAGAATTGTGTACCATACTTTTATTTATCATCACCCAAATTAGGGTATTGCTTTTATACATGCAATGTCCAATTTCTATTTAGTGCTACTCTAAAGTATATTTGAAGTACCTCTACTTTAAACAGTTATTCAATATCATTTGCATAGGGATCAATTTATAGTTTTCAGTCCTCCATCAGCCATGTTTTTTTTCCTGAAAACTTTCACCAATATTGCTTCAGACTTGCTTCCTCTGGGGTGCTGAAACAAAAACGTTTTTGTGTCCATGTAACAACAGTAAATGTCAGGATCTGAGGATATAGCTATATAGTTTCTATTAAAATTCCTATTTCCCCTCAGCTTTGTTGGGGAAGAATACCTGGTAATTATTAATTAACTGCTTGATTGTATAAACAATATCATATGGTTTCTTTGAGAAAAACAAATGATAGATTTAAATATATGTTATAATGCTATGATTTTTTTCGGGAGGGGGGTCCCGGGGGGGGGGGGGGGTACGGCTGGGGCACCTGTAATTGTATTCCCTTCAAGATCTTGGTCAGCAGAGGCCAATGACTTTGTAGAAAACAGGTCATTGTCCAATTATTCATCTTAAGATCAGATTTAAGATCACATCATGGCCAGGTTTTTTTTTTACATGAATTACTGTATGTTAATAAACCCTGTCAAGCACTGAGAGTAAATCTGCAACCCAATCTGTAGGTTTGTGTGGAACACATTAATACAGTGAGGCTAAGATACCCTATAGGTGTTGGTGGGCCTATCTAATCTTTGTGACTAATAAGCCATCTCATCGTATTTGAGAACACACATTTGTCAATCTATACATAGGGATAATTCTTCATCAAAGCACCCACTCAAGCTTGTTTTTTTTTTGAGGGGGAGGGGGGAGAGGGGGGGGGGTCATTCTTCCAACAAATCACCCAATAAGCTTGTTTTTTTGTAGTGGGGTTGGGGGTGGGGGGGTGGGGGGGGGTTAATTTACCAACAAAACACCCAGTAAGCTTGGTTTTGATCTTGGGGGGGGGGGGGGTCACTTTCACTTTATTACCCTATATTTTTGACAGAATTAATCATCACCATGACAGATGTACATACACAAGAGAAGATTGTGTATAATATATATAACGATAAATGTGTAAGAAATGTGGTCAGATTTACAGGGATGTTGTAAAAGGCAGAAATAATTAGGGAAACCTTCCCTGCTCTTCCTCTCCTGAATTCCAGCCTCTGACACATTTTATGAGAGTTTTTAGGGTATCTGTGGTATACAGTAGCCAGACGAGATATAATCTGTCCAGGGTGTCAAGGGGTCATCCAGGGATACTGACCCTGGACCAATCATAAATTCAGATTTTGTTACCATGGTAGCCACGGTAAATGACCATTAGAATGACATTTCTGATTGTCCAGCTGACCTCTCGAAGGACTGGTCGTGTGATCAAACCCTCCCATGTGCTCCATTACTGAACGAGAAACTCGTGAGAAAGTATAAAAACCCCGGTGTAAAAATGCATTTTGCGACTGTGATATTCAATATGTTTATAGAACCTGTTCGCTGGATAAATTCTTTAATAAAACCCTGTTTTTTTAGACAAATAATTCGCTATACTTAGTATGCTCAGTTCGTAGTGGGTGCAATTAAAAACACATCTCGTCTTATTCACCGTGTGCAAGTAGCGTCCCAGCCCCGGAAGATATATCACAGTTTTAATGTTCCGTGGTAGTTAGTGATATTCCCCCTCAGCTGGTAACCATCCTACATGATAAATACTAAAACATATACCTTATGCACCCAGCGACAGAAAAGTACTTAATACTGTGAAGTATAAACAGGGTATACATATTAACTAGATGTCTTGACAATGAATGCTTTGCAAGTGAAAACATCTTTTACTTCAACTAATTGAGAAACGCAGAGTTAATTTTGAAGAAATCATGAAGAGACCATGATATTCCATAATGAACAATTCCAAGCTTTGAATTGGAAGAGTTAGTATGTGTCTCATGGGGTTAAATGGCTATTAAGGTGCAAATCAGAGTGTTTTCTGAGATGGTCTCTCAATGCAAGATTCACCCAAGATCCGGGGGTCCGTAATCACGAAACTGTTCTCATGATCAAGCATGGATTTTGTGCTTGTATTGTTGTAGAGTTGTAGAATTTTGTTAAATGGCTCACCGATTGTATCTAAAAAAAAAACGTGTGGATTTTAGGATTTTCTGTAAATTCATATCCTGGAGTCATGCCGTGAGACTTTATTGAAAGTGAATTTTTTTGAGTTTTTGTCTTGTTCCTTGAAATCGTAGGCATTATATGTATATTGATATTGGTTGGGTATCATTATAAAAAAAGTCTAGTAAGGGAAATTAGGGAATTAGTTAATACTGATGAAGACAGCTGGTTGGTGCAGTATTTTACCTGTCGTACAACATAAGGTAATCACAGTTTCAGAAGACTTTCTTACTTCAGTAATATGATTAGGTTTGATTGAGTGCTCGTCAAAAATGTGCCGTGATGGCGGGAAAAGTGCAAAAGAATTAAAACCGTAATAGGAAACATAAATTCATTCACCCCTGAAATTTCATATTGGACAATACCAACCTTTAGTACGGAAGAGTTTAAATGTGTCTTCAGGGGTTGAACAAGTTAATAACATTTTCTTTACGTCTACAAAGATAGCTATAACCAACTTGTTGACTATTTCTTGTACAAATGCAACTGGGAGGTGGATGAAATATTTAAACAGTTTCCAATGTTTTATTTGTTTAGGATAGAAATAAATTGAAAGGATTGACAAGATTATATGTTATTGGAATACACTTTACAGGTAGTGTTATTCTAGATACACAATATGGTCTTGCAGATCTGTAATATAAATTCAAATGTCCTTTGTGCTTGGTGTACATTAGAAGTAGTCAAAGGAAATTTTGCAAGCTTGCCATTTTTATCAATGACATTTGTAATGCGTATTTTTTATGTTAGATTCAATAAGTTAAACAGAAATCGAGCAATAAAATGAATTTGATAAATGCCAGGTGTATGTGTCCCTCAGGGATATCTGTCTTGATATCAATGAAAATGAGATCTAAATCAGAACCTTTCCGGTAACACTGCCAAATCACCTCCGGGCATGCAACACGTTAAACACTATCAACGAGATGGGGGCTATAAATATTGTATCGTATGCTACAGCCAAATGAAATGAAATATCCAGGTTTTTGGACCCATTTACACCTGCCTGTATTAATTCTCTCACAAATTAATGTTTTAATATTTCATATGAAATTTCCTGTTATGTGCTGAAAATAGAAACATGAATGAATCTTTGTATAGATTGTTTTATTCCGTATGACTGTGAAATATGCCAGACAATGCAATTTTTTTAAAAAGTTTTATATTACCCATGAGTGAAAAATATCAAGATATTAGCCACACTAGTGAAATATGTTTGGTATTACTGAAGATACTGTTAGATATTCTATTTCACTGGTAAAAATGTAATAAATAAGTATATGTACCCCGAGTTTTCCGTAGATTTTTTACTGATGTAATGGGACTGGACATGGTTGAATGTGGGCAACCAGATACAATGTAGCTCAATTGGTAAAACGTCTGTCTAGAGTCCGAAGGTCCCGAGCTGGCCTGCATTTTCCTTTTCCCACTCCTGTTGCAGTGGTGTAACCAACCCCAGTCTTAAGTGTTTGGGGTATGCTTGGCAAGGAGGATACCGAAAACTTAGTTTGTAAATTTGTGTTGTCGGAGGGCGAAGACTATAAGAAAAAGGAAGAAAGAAGGTAACAGAACTGGTCTGGGTGGACCAAAATCGTGACCAGGTCCTCCAATTTCTAAATGGACGCCCTGAGCTTCCTCCACTACTGTGGTCTCTGGTAGTCGACCCAGTTCTGCCACGTACACCACCGAACCGCAACATTTTGTTTCCAATTACGCTGGAATGTACATTGCAGTATGAATTAATTCAATTTTATAATATTGTATACATATCTCTTTACTTATCTCTTTGCTGTACATACATCCCACTACATACATCTCCAATCCAAACATATCTCGGCAAATTAAACATCGCCTAAATATATTTTATACAATAGGTACCTATTTAGCCGAAGGATCTTTAGAAAGTATGTCGTTAATTACAATACCTACAAACTTGAATTGATAATTCTCAGCCGAAAGTTAGAGTACAATATTTGATCAACGGATTATAGAAAATATACACATAGGAATGTGAACACAAAATACGGGATATATAACAGGTGCTCGGCTATAGGCATTCAATTGTGTATGGCTAACATGATTTTTAATACAAACATTTACAAAGCGTATACATTTGTATATATACACTACAGTACCATAAAGTGTATATATGTGTATGATGTATGATTCAGGACAAATTGTTCAAAGGAATTGACCCATACCAGTTGGGGACAAGGTCTAAAAATTAAAGGTCAGTTTAAAGTGACCACAACAGTCTGCTGACCACTAGCTGTCTGACCAATAAATAAGCTGACCAGTAGTACCAAATTGACTTGTGAAAATTAGCCTGGTGGTGTCGGACAGATTTCATGCTTTGGTAACTCGGATGAAAAACAAAACTGACTGTAGGAGAGTGTGTGACATGTCTAACTGACCACAAGCGTTACCTGTAGAGACGAGATTTACCTGTACGGAGATCTTTAGAGGTTAATTTGTCAAGAGATTTAACTTTAGGGGGTCAACTAGAGCTTGCTCAACTTCATGATTTCAACATCAGTTAAATTTCCAAAAAGTGTTGTTACTAAGAATCAGACTTGTTTGACCTATATCCTTTTGGTTTACAATGTTTTCCTAGAGAATGAGATATTTTTTGGGTAAGGGAGATTGAGTTCAGATATGGAGAACAAAGCTTAGAATGCTTGTATATATATATGTTTGCTGAGATGCATTGTAATTGAACATAGCTATCAAAAGCATGGTTAGCTTATGTTGCTGTTTATATGCTAATTCATGATCAAGTCTATACTTTTTCTGAGATATTCACATCACTTGACATGTACATTATGTGCTTAATTGTTGTGATTGGACAAAAACTATTGACCAATTAAATTATATACATTATACAAAAACATGTAAATCTGTTGGTAATATATTTTAAAAACAAATATGTGAATTTATTTTTTAATTATGACTGGTTAAGATGACTATGCTTTGATAAATTAAGTCCAGGTCAGGTTAAGATGACTATGCTTTGATGTGTTAAGTCCAGGTCAGGTCAGCCTGGTTTGTAAGACTGACCCCTCAGTGGGGGTCCCTCTGTAATTCTAACAGGAATCTCCCCAACCTGTAGTGTCCAGTGTTAGCTATTGTCATTTTAAAAGTGTAATCATTATTCTCGTTTGTCAAACACCTCCTAATAAGCATGAACTGTTAGGGTTCACACTAAGCACGTTGCGATCTTTTGTATTTAAAATTGTCTCGCAATTGTCCTTGTTAAATCTAAAATTCATAAATTTTTAAATAATGACATGGTTATAGTTAAATACAATGATTTTAACCAGAGGGTTCTGTGTTGCTTCCTGAGAGAAGTAACAGAAGAGTTATACATGTACAGATGGTATCAAATAGATTTAAACATAGAAATAACTGTTTGATTCTGTTTCATCTAAATACGTAATGGTATAAATCATGGGAACTTTTTTGTGGGTATCTTTTATTTTAACTATATTATTCACTCATGAAGACATTGTTTTCCCTGATGCACAAAAACCTGCATTTTGACTCCTAAAATTGTCAAAGGACTCCCAAAAATGATGAAGTTTTACTATATATTATTTGTGATGGGAGTCCCAGGACTCATAAATTTATTAAATTTGATGGTCCCAGGGAAAACCCTGATGAAGACAAATGTAAACAAACCTAAACCTACCTAAATCCCATCATAGCCATATATACTTGCCAACTTTTTGAAATTTCCATGGGGGAGATTACGCATGCTCAGAATTGAGAGCATAAATATGATGTATACATGTACATTCAGAGGAAAAATAACACTTTTAAATGGCTTCTTTTGAGCTCTTTTTTCAGATGAAATCATCAGACTTTTAAAAATAGGAACAGTTAAGCAGATTCCAAAGTTGAAAATGCAACATTTTAGGGTCCAAAATCGGGAGTCTCCCTCCTAAATAGGGAGGGTTGGCAAGTATGCATAGCTATGCATTGATTTTGAATGTCCAAAATTCCAATCTTTCTAGAACACTTCTAGAATAGAATGTTCTAAAACATTTTGAGATTATGTCTAGAACAAAATTTCAACATAGGAAATTTTTAAAACAATATGTTCTATAACATTTCTAGAACTGAAGTACTTTAGAAATTTGTGCAATGTAACATTCTAGCACTGTCAAAGAATTGTTCTAGAACAAAACAAGTACATTTCTAGAGTAGTTCTAGAAAATTTGTTATTAAAATTGTTATTTTGGGAACATTTGTTCTAGAACAGTTCAAGGGAATTTCAAGACCAGTTCAAGATATTAACATGGGGGCAAACTAATGTGGAGGTGTTTATTAGCAAGATCTTCTGTACACTGTAATCCGGTAATAACACAACCATCTGTCAGATTTCTAAACATCAACAAACCTCCCACTCCAAGTCTCTAAGCTTGTCAAGATAAGGATTATTCCACTATCTACGGTCAACTTATGGCGGCTTATAAAGGCGGTTTATATAACCATTTACCCCAATAATTCTATGTGGACTTGCCCTGTCTATGATAAACTAAGGTTCAAGCGTAACTTAGGGGGTGGATATGTTGACAAACACATTTCACCATGTGGCAATATTTGTCATAAATTTATGTAATATTGGATTCTAGATAATTTATATGACATCATATTTGATGGAGAGAATTATAGTGCATAATCAAGATGATCAGATAGATGCTAAACAACTCTGCCATTTTACTTGACTAAATGCTTTAATTACAGCTACCAAAACGCAAAACCAATCTCATTTATAGGTACCAAAATCCAAATTAACTTTAATTCCTGATCAATTTAAATATTTAGAAGTTGATAAAACTTTGATTAGTTTAATATTTTATTTGACTTAAATGCTTTTATTATGGCCACCAAATTGCAAAACCAATCTCATTTATAGCAGTCTGTGACATTAACATTTTCAAGCACTAGTCCGGACAAGCAAAATACAGTGTTTATTATAACAAATATATTGAAATTCAGGGAATTTCCACTAGTCTGAACCAAGATTTACTAATCGTGGACATAGGACTAGTGGCTAAGGTCGCAGACTGTTATAGGTATAAAAAAACGAATTAACTTTAATTCCTGATCAATTTAAATATTGAAAGCTGGTAACAGGTTGATTAGTTTTATTCTGTTTTTGAAAAGATAGCCAACTTCAGACTTACGATTTGGTGATTGATATACAAACAGGTGCTTGGAAGTAGATATCTGATATGTCATTATCTGATACAATATAAGTGAATTCCCAGGGAATCTGCATCCCAGCAGAGCATGAGACCATATTATCTGTTTTGTATGTAAACCAAACCTTCTCTAATGATGTCTTATAGCTACCAAAATATATCACGGAGAAAAATAAACGAATTTTCTTTAGAGTGCAATGACTTGAGTGTCTAGACTTACTATACAATGGTGTAAAAACAAATATCCTGTCGAACCTTGTTATCTCGAAATCAAGGGACCATAGGAAAATTCGGAGTTATCCTCGTTATCTCGAAATCAAGGGACCATAGGAAAATTCGGAGTTATCCTCGTTATCTCGAAATCAAGGGACCATAGGAAAATTCGGAGTTATCCTCGTTATCTCGAAATCAAGGGACCATAGGAAAATTCGGAGTTATCATCGTTATCTCGAAATCAAGGGACCATAGGAAAATTCGGAGTTATTGGAGTACTCAAGTTATGAGAGTTGGAATGCTACGATGCTTCGAATCAAACATCAAATTAACAGGGTCTTTGAGTTAAATACAAGTTCGAGATAATGAGGTTCTTCTGTGTGTACATGTATACGAGGCATAGTGTAGTACCATAAGTGTTAACTCAAATGTTATATTCTAAAATTTCTTGTTGCTATGCTGGTGTTTGATGTCTTAGATTGGAGCCCTATCATGCATATTGTAAGGAATGCAGTTTAATAGAAGTAGAAATATTCATGGAAACCTTAAAAGATGATGAGTAAGATTTTAAAGACTTACCTAATTTCATTCTAAAGGCCTTTCCCAAAGTGCTGTTATTCCCCTTGATAGGCCTCAATGCTGGATACAAGATGGACTCTCGGGATGTGTTTTTGTGATGATTTGGCTCCATGTGGAAATTGAATGTCATAATTCCCATTAAATTTTAGTCATCATAATTATTTGGCGCAAGTTTGTTTCAAAAACACTTCCCAATGTAGTCTTGATATGTCAAAGGGAGATAACAACACTTTTGGGATAGGCCTATAGGGATAGAATATGTCAGATTTTAGAAATAGAAAGGGAGTCTGTTCCTTTAACTTCAATCTGTTCTTTAAATGATGAGAAACATTTTAATTACCTCATTACCCCTGAAATTTCATAATGAACTATTCCGACCTTTGGTTTAAATTATCAAATGCGTCTTTGGGGTGAATAAATTAAAAAAAAAAAAAGATATTGGTGTCATTTTCACGTTTGATTTACACAGGTATTTGTATAACATCATGGACGGTTTGATGTTAGGTATCAAAATATACGATTTGGAAAAAAACGCACCCTATGATATTTCTCAAAATTGAATGCACTCCATCTCAGACGGTGTATAATCGCTAGAAGAAGATTTTTTCACTAATGGTATCATTTGTATTTGCTTTGATATATTTTTTGGCCGTAGTGTGAAGTCTGCTAAGATTATATCATCTTGAATGTAATCTTGTGATGTAAAATATTTCAACAGGAAAAACGATACAGAGAATTTCATCATTGATAGTGTAGATTTTCATTTACAGATACGAATGTCGTAAACTGTATTACGTTCTTACCAGTGATATAAACAGTAATATCAAAGTGAAAATATTTTTTGTTTCTCTTTGATTCTGGAGATTATTCTCTGTACAATTTCTTCACAGCCATTGTTGGCTTTTCAATTTAAAAGGACCATCTATCTACCTACCAGATTTAATGTACAATTCAGAATTGCTTAATGTTGGATTTGAATGAGAAGCTATCTGTAGTAGTGTTATCAATGTCATTGAGATGGTTTGTATGACTTTCCATCTGTCTGATTTTATCCCTGTAGGAGAAGTACAGGCATGGTTAAACATGTGAAATGTGTGTCTAGATCAGCCATGGTAAAAGTATACACAAATTGTAGATAGAGGAACCTTAAGGGATCAGTACTTGAATGCATCAAGTTTTAAACTCAAGAATGAAGGGTATGCTTCACTTTTTTTGCTCATAAGATAGAGATTGTATTTCATTATGTAAAGTTGTTTTTGTGCCTATGAAAACCTTCTTGTTGTATAAGATATCTACAGCTAGTTCTGGATGAAAACTTGTTTTTGTGCTCATAATCATAAATCAATGATGAAATAGAAAAAGCTAATATTTAAGCATGTAAACTTGTTTTTGAGCTCATAAGATATGGAAAGCTAACAATAAAGCTCATAATTATATATGAGCATTTGGATATCTCATTCAAGAGGTGGAGCAGTACAATTTTCAGTAATAAGGACATGCCTGGTAATAAGCCCACCCCTGGTAAACATTGATGATAAGACAAGGGGAAAGGATCCTTTTGTCTTTTTGTCGCTTTCCTGCCTCAATTGTTGCCTTTCTCAAATTTGGAGCTCCAATTTTATTATTTTGTGTGACTCATCCCCTTGGCATAAAATAGGAGCAAAGTTCATTGTTTGAAGATACCAGAAATATACATATTGTTTATGGTTAAAATATATGACTGCAACTTAATTAATGCCATTGGCTTTTCAATAATGGGAATATTTAAATAAAATCCTTTATGAAGTTTAACCTTGAGATAGGGTAAAGCACCTGACCTTGAGAAAGGTCAAATTTCCAAAGGGAGACCACTGTCACCTCTGTTTGTGTATAACCACATTTGTCATATAAAGTGTGTTCCTAATAGGTGACATCATGTTACGACACCTTTTGTTGTTTGACACCAAGCTGATTACCTGAGGCGCAGGTGATCCAGCCTGTCTAAGGTTTGATATCTGCAGTGTTGATACCTTCTAACTTCCTCTGACTCACTGCCTTGTCAGTTGTATGTTAATACGTTTTAAACATTCAAATGTGTCTATAATTCTCTCTTTATATATTAAAGTTCCTTATGTACACTTCTAAAGTGAATATTTTTGACAGTTTTACTGCAAAATATAAGCTGTGTCCCCCTGCAAAAAAAAGTATCATATATTTTCAAGAATTAACCTAAAACTGAGAAACACATTCATTTTCAACGTGTCTATAATTCTTTCCTTATATATTAAAGTTCCTTCTGTACATTTCTAAATACAAGCTGTTTCCCCCTGCAAAAAAGTATCATATTTTCCAAAATTATAACCTTAAAATTGAAAAACATTCCCAATTTCAATATGATTCATGCTACGAATTCATGAATTAACAGGTTGTTGTAGAACTTTGATAAGAAAAACACTGCAGGGTCATCATTCACTGTGTTTCATTCTGTTACAAAATCTGATTATTTTTCTATGTCAAACATTGCTTTTCTTCCAACCATAAAACCATGGAAATCATCACAACATCAAGTTCTTTTGAAAAATATCAACAGTCTAGCAATTAAACCTCTGAATGTTCTGTTTTATTATTTTTATCGTCTGGATTACAAAGATCAGATTAAGTCTGAACTTAAGGCCCTTGCTAGTGCAGAATTGCAGTTAAAAGGTCAGCGTTAATGCCCCGTAAAATGGAACACCTTTTTTTGCCCCAAAATTCGGCTTTGTGGGATTTAGGTTAATGCACTGATCTCAGACGAGGGGTTCTGATTAGGGTGCATCTCCCAGAGATAACCGTCGAACATTACTTACTGATCAAAGGCACGGAATTTAACTGTCTATAATGATGAGGTATGCTGAGGGACTACTGATAATTATCTGGCCTGGATTCATCACGGAGTTAAGATTCAGACAATGTATAGGAATGACTGTTATTGATACAGAAATTGTACAATAGTTTTCAATGACACGTAGTTAAGAATCATAGAAATGACTTATCAGTACGGAAATTGTACAATAGTTTTCAATGTAACTGAGTTGAGAAACTTTGGAATGACTCTTATCGATACAGAACTTGTACAATAGTTTTCAATGCTTTTCACCATCTAGTTACATAACTATGTATGTGACAGGATATGGAAAATGTCTAGCCAAATAAGGGTTTAAATGCTGGACCCTCTTGGTGGAGGTGATTTACTTAGTCCAGGTATGCTGCTATATATTTATATTGTTGAAAATAATTTTGAAATTGATTTGATGTTAAGGGTGCAAACTTTGTTTCAATTGTGTGAACCTCATTTCAGTAAATGTTCTGAGTTGTTTAACTTCTATATTCTTTCTCCATGTTTGGTCTTATGGTTTGAGTTTTCACTGTTTTGCCTTGTTGTTTGAGTTCCCCTTGATTTGCCTCTTGGTTTGAATCTCCCTTGTTTGGCCTCATTAATCATGATTGAATTCCCCAAGATGGCCTCACTGTTTGAGTTGTCCTTGTATGACCTTACTGTTTGAGTTCCCCTTGTATGGCCTTACTGTTTGAGTTCCCCTTGTATGGCCTTACTGTTTGAGTTCCCCTTGTATAACAGGAGAGGAAAAATGCATGGCGAGACCAGGTTTGAACCTAGGACCTTCCGAACTCTAGACGGACGTTCCACCAATTGAGCTGTAAGCTAGTTGCCAATGATCGACCAAGTCTAGATCTGCTCTACTTGTTTGGCCTTGAGGTTGGAGATCAAATTGGTGTTTCAGTTCCCCATGTTTGGCCTTGTTGTTGGAATTTCCCTTGATTGCCCTCAATGTTTGAGTTCCGCTTGTTTGACCTCACTGTTTGAGTTCCCCTTGTTTGGCCTCAATGTTTGAGTTCCCCTTGTTTGCCCTCAATGTTTGAGTTCCCCTTGTTTGCCCTCAATGTTTGAGTTCCCCTTGTTTGACCTCACTGTTTGAGTTCCCCTTGTTTGGTCTCACTGTTTGAGTTCCCCATGTTTGGCCTCACTGTTTGAGTTCCCTGTGTTTGCCCTCAATGTTTGAGTTCCCCATGTTTGGCCTCACTGCTTGAGTTTCCTGTGTTTGCCCTCAATGTTTGAATTCCCCTTGTTTGGCCTCACTTTTTGAGTTCCCTTTGTTTGGCCTCATGGTTTGAGTTCCCTTTGTTTGGCCTCATGGTTTGTGTTCCCCTTGTTTGGCCTCACTGTTTGAGTCCCCCTTGTTTGGCCTCACTTTTTGAGTCACCATGAAATGTTTATCTGACATACTTATTGAGTATTAATGATGGTATGGTCATTTTGTGAAGAACAAGTTGTAAAATGTGCAGTAAACGTTTCAAGTCTGAAGATATATTTTACAGACAAAAAAACCCCGAGTAATCATTATAAAGAATAAAGATTGTTTGAGAATAGATAATAGGCGACCATTAAAACCCAGCCCTCTTTTTTTGTGTTGATGATTCAGCCTGAGGAAATCTTTGCCAAGTTTTACCGGTTTGATACTCATTGTTCTCCAGGGTTTGGTCACTGAGATGTTATAGCAGAACGTGTATTGATATTGTGCACCTTTTCCTGTTATAAGTTAAGTTTGTGTTTGTTTTATAAAGTGGTCTCCATTTCAATTAAAGTAAGTATGATTTAAATATAATAAACAGTCATGCACATCTAGGGTGGGTAAAAAGTGAACGGATGTTTTACCATGACCCTATTAGGGTGATGAAAATTAATTTGTCTTCATTTTGATGCCATTTTTCACAGCGAGGTTGCTATGGTAATACATGATATCATTGGTGCACCATTTACCCTTTCACCCCTGTGTAACTCAGATAAACTGTTCCATATGTTTATCAGGATGAGTCCATATCTGTAGTGGTGATGCGAATGAAATCTCATTGATAAATTGCCATCTATGGTTAAAAAAAGGACTTAATTGAATTTGAAAAGCTTGGCAGAACTTATGGCCATCTAGAGACAAAAAATACGGAAACTGCTTGAAATTTCTATTTTTACAACTTTGATTTTAAACAATTAGACTTGATGGCATCAGTAGAGTTCATTCAGGGCAATCGTGTTCACAAGTTGCCAGAATTTTTGCGAATCCAAATAAACATTTGTTAGGTAGAATGGAAGTCCGGGTTTAATTGTAAAAACAGATGAAACCTCCTTTCTGCGTAAAGTGCACGGAGTATTATGGGATAGGAAAGGATATATATACATAGATCATACTGATGAGTTCATGTAAATCCTAAATGTCTTGTCAGCTTCACCAGGGATGAACAAAAGATTTAAACAAATCAATTTCTGGGAATAAAATAGTATAATTTACAAACATAATTGATGTTAATTTATTGATCGCATCAAGGAAAAATGCAGGAAAACTCCGAGTGACCATTTGATGTGTATTGGTCATTTTGAAAACATAACTAAATGTGTAATGACGGGACAAGGTGACCATACCTGGATTATGTTGGGACGTGGCTGCACTGCAGTGTTGATGAGGGGTCTATGTATGCAGTATACCATGGTCTCATCAGATATGATGTACAGTAGTTCTGATTTATGTCAGCTTGTAGTTGGACTGATATACAGGGAGGCTTGGTGTGAATAATATAGAGTGCCATGCATTGCAGATACTGACCTACTTATCGGGAATGCATTAATTGGGCTTGTTCTTGACAAGGAAGTGCTGAAAATTATGATAAACTGAGAAAATGCTGCAAACATGCTTATTTGATACAATAAAATTTTGACCGAATTTAAACATGCAGTTGCATGCTATGATACCATACTCACACAATACTTGTTGTTGAAAGAACTAATGTATGCAGAAATTGTGTTAAGCGCAATCATTATTTAAAAAAAGTCGCTATAATAACTCTAAGATAAACGCAAAGATATGTATGTTAAAAATATGTTTGTAAAAAAATATTTTACTGTCGATAATTTCTTTTCTTATGGATAAATGTTATGCAATAATTTGAGCACTTTAAGTATTATTTGTGTTAGAGTTATTTCCCTTTGATATTGCTTTCGTTTTATAAAACAATGCTCCATTTCTGACAATAAAGATCTTTAAAACCCAACACATTGTACAGAAATTTTACAAGTGGTAATTATGTAGCAATTGACCTGGGATTATATTCTGTCGTTTTATCTTACACATCACTTTGTCTTGTTATTTCTGTAATAAATGGTGTATAACACAAGCAAATTTTGTTTTAAGAAAGACCTTTAATGAATGAAATGAAAAAGAATATAGCTGTCTGAGTCAATCTTCTGGACATTCTGGACTTTGATGCACAAAATACTTCGGTAGAAGGAGTTTTTTTTTAGAATTTTAAACTTCAAAAAGTATCTGCATAAATTACACTGGTTCGCAGTTGACTTAATTAAGTTTTTGCGTAAAAAACGAATTTATGTTGATCAAGAGGTTTCGATATGCGATAAGACTTTCCCAAACTAAGCAACTCTCAAAATATCAAGCATAAAACCAGGCCTCAAACTTAACACTGTATTACTTGCTATTTGCTAGTAGATATCTGAGAATATTAAGTAGAAATAATATGCATTTGCTTTTTTCAGCAAGTGGCTGTATAAGATGTAAACTGTTACAATTACAGAACCACTTAATAAAACTAATGTTGTTCGCAATATACAATTTTCATAATGAATGAAGCAAAGTAATACACATGATAAATCACTTAATTCATAACAAAATGAATTATTTGAATATTGAGATTTAATAGCAAGTCAAAAGTTAGGAAGTACAAATTTAGGGCACTTAATGATTTTAGCAAGTGACATACAATGTTAAATTCGAGGCTTGAAAACACGACCAGTCTGGACAGCATTCTTGGTGGTGCTTGTAAAGTCTGCGATAGATCCATTGCACGTTGTTATGGAATGGTCTGCTAGGTGTTTTAATACCTCTGTATTGTTCCAGGTGAGGATGGTGCTGTATCAGCAGTACAGGAACATATATACAGCAGGCCTAAATCTGTTCAGCATGTAGACAATGATTTATAGCTATCCCTGTAGTATGTCGAGTAGATGTACTACCAGGGAGGAGAACCATAGGTTACACATTGTGGGCATATTCTACATGTATTTACACATGCTGAACATCAGCATATCACTAACCGAAATAAAAGTACGGATGTACCGACAGTGAAAAGTGACAAAAATGATGAGTGATCGATACACAAACCTTGTAAATGATGTAGTGAAAGATTTATTCATAAAACATGAATTTTACTTTCCTTTTCACCTGCTGTTCCCTTGAAAAAGTTTGGACACTTTTTATAACAAGATTCATAATTAAGGATACCACAGTAATGAATAATTGACTTGTGTTATCAATAATTTATGTGAGAAAGCTGGACAGAATGCTGTATGAACTTTTAATTTTTGCTGGAGATGAATTGTGTTCTGTTTGTAGTGGGACTATGTTTCCAACGGCATCTTTTATAGTGCAACCTCACTTGAATGCTACAGCACAGATACTGCAACACCCACCCCAGACCTTTTTATACTCCACCTGGGTCTAGATTACATCATCATGGCAGCATTGTATCCGAAACAATTTTTACCAGGAAATGTAAAAATTCATCTTCTGTACTTATAAAATGTTTTTTCACCTTTGATTACTTTCGTATTAGATGTTTTTTTCATCTTGAATTATTTTCTTATTAGTCTATATTTATAAACCTCCTACGATGTGGCACTCATAGAATCATAAACAATCAATCCTGCTCCTCGTGTGACCTTTGTTGTATCGGAACATTTCATAGGAAACCCAGGCAGTCTTCCTGTCGCTCCAACACATGGCGGAGGTCGAAGGTCGTGATGAGGCACAAAGAGTTTGGTTGATATCCATGTGTGATTACCATTGTGTTACAGTAACCGGAATGACGTAACGCAATAACTGTCAGAATCGATATACTTCCGAGTCGGAACATCTAACACAATGTATTTCATAGTGTTTGTACCATGCATCTCGGAACATCTAACACAAGTATTTCATAGTGTTTGTACCATGTATTTCGGACAGTGCTGGCTAATGAATTGGCCAGACTAGCTATTTATGAACCAACAACCAGTACCTCTGTCCAATATAGTTAAAAAGAGATGTCTTAGATATATTGAATATTTCATTCAGATAAATCTTTAGAAAAGAAACATATCTAGTGGTGCTGATACCTGTTGGGGCCTTATATGAAGATAATCTTTCACGAAGAGCTGGATTCGCAAACTTCAAGAGCTGTCTATAAAGACGTACTTTCGGAAAGATGGCTGTTGCGATAAAAATATTTAGATGTGCAACATTTCTGAAGTTAAGGATTTACATTGCTGTCTTTTAAAAAAGCTTTAACAGAATTCATGGAATATTTAACAAGTTTAAAAATTACTGAAATACTTCCTGAAATATCTGCCAGGCCTGGATATGAAGCTGCATCCTGTAGATTATAGTTACCAGTATATAAGTAGATTTAATCTTTATTATACGCCTGACCTGGATACCGAGAAATATTCCCCACATTCTGTTTCAATTTTCAGTGCTTGATTAAAGACATTTCCTCTTTGTTGGGTAGTATCAGCAAGGCAAAGGATCAAACAAAAATCAGTGAGGGAAAAAAAAAAAACGAAATAATTTTGGGGTTCATCATCTTTTGATGTCCAGAGTAGCTTGTTTATTAGGCTAATTAGGAATGTTTTAGAGTGCTTGAAGTTTTATTAAGTATTTTGTTGCATATTTCTAGGTCAGTCACTGTAAATAGAACTTGTGCATGTACCATCAATAAACAATAAATTGATATTTAATTCCAGCAATGCCACTTCGCTTCTTTCTGCTCTTTGTTTTATTCAGTATGATGGTATTAAATGAAGATTTTCTCTTGTCTTTCTAGTAGCTAGAGTGTAAGCTTCCAATTAATAATCTTATTGTTGCATTAATTATCTTGTACTTATAGTCAAGTAATTTGCTTCAAATAGAATTTTGATTCAAACAAGTTCAAAAGTCATGGAAAACATTGTATTAAATACATCTTATACACGCCATACTGTAAATTTAAAGGGTGAATACTTAAGTGGAATTCAAAATATGACATAAATTATTTCAATTAGCCACAAATTTATGCCATATAATCATTTATCCTACATGTCATATTAATCTTAATCTTAATCTTTTAGCTTACCATGTTACTTTTTACTGCATCTTGAGCTAATATCTTACTGCATACTTAATACATTAATTTATTGACTGTGATATAGCATTGTTTTAACTAACATTTTTACTAACAGAGGACCCTGTGGAAGATTAGCTTTGCTAAACAGGTCTTTTATCCTCGGAAAATAAAGTTTATTATTATTATTATTATTATTATAATCTTAATGAAAGCATGATATTATGAGGAATAGTTTATAATACAAAAATCAAATTTGCCCAAGACTTTCATGAACTGAGAGAATTTTTTTGATTTTTCACTCCCATCTGCTGTTAACTACTATTGTGTTAAACATTGTCCTGACCTCCTTGATGCCTAAATAAGGAAGTGTGGCAGGTTGAACCCCTCCCAATGAACAGGAAACAAATGGTGTGTTATATTGACCCTGGGAAAGAGAACTGGGGCGTGCTTCAGGGTCGAGCTTCAGGGTCGACTGAAACCACGACTCTATACAGTTATTGCCACTCGGCTGTTGTTCTCATCATTGTGGCACATACCACACAAAGGCTTCGTCATCACAATCAGGGTCAGCTGATTACGTCATACCCTAACTTAAACCATCATAGGATGCAAACATCTTGAAGACCTAGATTTGACAGGCAGATGGGATGGAAACTTAATTTCAAGCGTAAAGTACCATGTGAAAATCAATGTCCCTGAAGTATTGTTTCTTTGTCAGATATGATGATTCAGTTTGTAGAAAGAGTTAGATATTTCATGAATTTGACTGATTTTTAAACAACGGTTTTTTCTTTGACCTAAATTCTACTGATTATGATGCATTAAGTCTTATCCAGTAGAAATTTCCTGTGAATTCTTCATGTATCTTCAGCAAAATGCTTGTCTGCTAATGTCTCGAGGCATTTATCACAATGTATTTTGACAGTGCTAAGTGGTTAACTCATTCAACCCTGAAATTTCATAATGAACTGTTCCGATCTTTGAATTGGAAGGGTTCAAATGTGACTTCAGGGGTGAATGAGTCAAAATGTCACCATCTAGCTGATACCACTAGCCGTCATCAGTTTTACTCTCTGTATTTCTTCCACCAAAACCTGGCATGTCCTTAAATGACCATAGCGTTTATAGGACGTAAAACACAGACAAACCTGGTAAGTCCTTAAATGACCATAGCTGTTAATGGGACGTAAACACAAACAAACCTGGCTCATCCTTAATGACCATAGCTGTTAATAGGACGTAAAACACAAACAAACCTGGTAAGTCCTTAAATGACCATAGCTGTTAATAGGACGTAAAACACAAACAAACCTGGCTCATCCTTAATGACCATAGCTGTTAATAGGATGTAAAACACAAACAAACCTGGCTCATCCTTAATGACCATAGCTGTTAATAGGACGTAAAATAAGGTATGTCCTTAAATGACCAAAGCTGTTTATGCCTGCATGAAGTTGTATTCATGGTACAACTATCAGGCTCATACTTAAGTTTTCTGCACAGCATAATTTCTTTTTACAGTTATAAATTGACAAAAACTTGTATCTTTTGTAAAAAAGGTGAAGGTTCTGGAGTAACCTGAATGTTTTGTTCGAGCACTAATTCCAGGCTTGAACACAGTTTTCATGAAAACAGTTTAAGGCCCAATGACCCCATTATTAAGATCTACAAAGAAATAAAAGTGTTACCCTTGTAATTCATTCACCCCTGAAATTTCATAATCAGCTATTCCAACCTTTGAATTTGCATGGTTCAAATATGTGTTCAGGGGGTGAGTGTATTTGACCAAGCTAACCAGACTTTGTCCTCGGATCATATTTCCTGACAGTATGGTATTAGTGAGATAGACTTTCACTGTTACATACTTACCTGGGGATAATCTCGTTAGAAATATAGGTCACCTGAATTTCTATCCATACACTGGTATACACCTGTATTTTTGTTATTTATTGGTTACATACTTGTCATTATTCAACGGGTTTGCTAATGTATATACACGTAGAAGTCGACCAGGTCATCTATTATAACTACAGGTCAGACAGCCCAGTTGTTGAACGTAAATTTACACAATAAAAAATATTTATAAGTAATACATCTGTCAAAATCAGCTCAAAGCAGAAAGAGGCATTTGTTCTTTGTGTAATATTTCAGTAATTTTGATTTTGAATGTGGTCTTGGGAGGGGCGGGGGGAAGGGGGGGGGGGCGTTGGGCAGGGGCAGGGATTCATAGATATAAAAGTTAATTTTTTCCCCATATTAGAAAGCGTTCTGTTTGTTCAGGAGCAGGGGGACAACAACAGAAACAGTTGCCTGTATTTAAAGTTCATAAATATCTGAACAGTATTAGTCTGTTTATATCTTGGATTTTATAATTGGAAAAGTCAGAAAAAAATAAATGTGAGCATTTTCAGAATTCTTACCTAAATTTGAAGCTCCTTCATATCCATTTTTATTGTGCTTACTAATTTGTACCTGTTTCTGTCATTTTCATATGTTTTTAAAACTTTGAAAAAGTATAGCATAAATGTGTTGGAAAATTTGGACTCCCAGTGTATTTTACAATGTGGTCAATTGTTTAGGTAGATCTACTGACCCAGATACTGGTCTTAACCTCAGTGTGTATTCATAAGTTTGTTCACCCGAGGTTGAAGTCTGACGATTTTTTTTTTACTTCATAAATGAAAATATCTTTTTTTGATCTCAGTATAAAGCATTGTACCCCTTGATTGTCAGAATAATTACCATATTCATGGGTCGGGATTTTTCGAGGCTTTACGAACATAGAATCTGACGGACACCAAAACAGAAAATCCAGATGTTTTACACGATACTCTTGAATGACTTGTCAGTCTCCACAATGGTTGCCTGTCTCCTTGAAAAGTTTAGAATTTCTTCAGTCAGAAGGCTGATGACCCCCTTCGTCCTTCCATGTCAAGAGGAGAAAGCCCAAACTACTGTGAATGAATATCGCGGTTGATCTTTGGTTCGTTCTTTGTTGTTAAACAGTTTTTTTGTCCGCTAAGTATAGCCTTTTTAAACCAGGTCTTGTGCTTTGTCAAACACATTAGATTGTAGATATTTAGTACAAACCAGTAGTTTGTTTGACAATAGTTTATTGGAGTTTAAGTGACTTTGGCCGATAATTTATTCAATCTTGTGACTTTGGCCGATAATTTATTGTGTTCAATCCAGTGACTTTGGCCGATAATTTATTGTGTTCAATCCTGTTACTTTGGCCGATAATTGATTGTACTTGGTCCTAATATCACTTTGTTATTAACAAAGCCCACCTGAAAACAAAAGTTTTATTTCCCGTGCTATAGATCTTCATTCAAATTTTCAAAAATGAAAATAGTTTAAATTATTTTTGGCAGATATATTTTTTTTAGTGATGATGGTTTCAATATGACAACATAAATATATTATACAAAAACTAATGTGCTACTTCATTTATTTTGAAGAAATTATTTTCTAAATCTTACGAAATGATGGAATGTTAAGAAATTTGAATTTTCAAAATCTTTAAATACACATACATAAAACATTCTGATTTCTATTTCTGTTAATTGGCTCATTCTCCCCTGAACATACATTTAAACTCTTCCAATTCAAAGGTTGGAGATAGTTGATTATGAAATTTCAGAGATTAATTCGTTAAGACTATGCCAAGCTTACTAATATGTCATTATATAAAGGGTCCTGTTTCTGACATTAATTTGCAGATCATGATTTGAACCACCTGGCATAATGTAATCTGACATTCTTATTTCGTTTGTGAATGAATTCTTAGATAAGTTAACAATCAGTGAAGGCAGATTGCCAAAGATATTTAACTATTGCACCTGTATGTTAATTCATACAAAAAATAGTAAAACAGTGATATATTGCCAATGCGCTAATTACCTGTGCACCTGTACTTAAATATAAATCAGCATTATTTCAGAATGGGGCGGGACATACCTCTATAGTGTAGTACTTTTGGTTTGGTTTATTTTTGTTTTACGTCCTATTAACAGCCAGGGTCATTTAAGGAGGTGCCAGGTTTTGAAGGTGGAGGAAAGCCAGAGTTCCCGGAGAACAAACCACTGACCTACGGTCAGTACCAGGCAACTGCCCACCTGGGATTCGAACTTGCAACCCAGAGGTGGAGGGCTAGTGGTAGAATGTTGGAACACCTTAACCACTGCGGCCCAGAGGTGGAGGGATGCGGTGGTAGAATGTCGGAACACTTTAACCGCTCGGCCACCGCGGCCCAGAGGTTGAGGGATGGTGGTAGAATGTCGGAACACCTTAACCACTCGACCACCGCGGCACCTGGTCCTGTAGTAGTACTGCATTGCATGTTAACTGTATGTTAAAAAAAAAATCTCCAGAATTACTAGGTGAAACTGTCTGGAACAATTAGACTGGATCCAGAGATCACAGGTAAATCCATTGTAGTTCACAGTCAGCTAATAACAACCTATTTAGGTGCATTGTATTACTAGTTTTAATTAGTTTTATGTACTCTTAAGGCTTGCACCCATGGACCCGGTTTGGTAATTTAAGAAATCACCCCTCTGCCAGCTAGCAAGATATTGTGGTGCATGGCGCAAGACCAATTACAGGTCATTTGAACAGACGTCTGCAGACAACATTTCACATTAAAGTGCAAATTTTACAAACACAAAAAAGCATCAATTCGGTGTATTTTGTGGATATTTGGCCTTAAAAGATAGAAATGCAGACAGCTTTTCTGTATTTTTTAAAAATATGTATAGAATATTTATGGCTTATTTGGCAGGTGAAGTACGTTTTGATTATAGATACCGTTGTGTGTTACAGCTACCTTAATATTACATGTTCATTTGTTAGCATTGATCACACAGAATTTTACTGTATTTGACTCAATAACAAGTATACCCTTCCCTATAATTGTCACCCCTGTGATAATCATTATATCATTTCTAGTGAGGCATCCAGGATCACTTCATCACAATTTACAGACTTATTTGAAAAAAGGGGGTTTGTTTTAACAGTTTTTGGAGAATTTTGGAAGATCGCGATCAAGATTAATTCTAATTTTCCAAATTGCTATTTGCATCTCCAGAAACTCCGGCTTAATTTTCTCCATCTCCAAAACAAGGCACGTCTTTAAATGACCTTGGATGCTAATAGGACATAAAACAAAATAAACCAAACCAATCATTATCTGTCCTGTTTGCATGGGCTGGATTATCTCCCCTGTTTGTATATATAAGGTGACAAGTCAACTAAGTACTATCAGGATACAGGTACACAGCATGTTTTACTCTCACCATAACCTACAGATGGAGGATTGAGATGAAGTATGAAACATTTGACAGAACAGGTTCATTCATAATTTTTCTCACCGTTTGAGCCCAACTAACACCATCCATTGAGGAGAGCTGTCCCTGTAGGCTTTTGCCAGAGGTATCACATTAACAGTCGATAAATCATCGTACATAGGAGTTAAGATTTATCCTCTCAGTTTTTTATTGCAATGATTTGAAGTAAGCTTTTTCTGACATTTAAGTTGTTGCTGGAAATGTTTTCAGACTTAATATGACATCAATATTACACCTCTAATGCGCTTGTCCACACAAATGTCTTCACAAAATGATACATGTTCGTACGATACAATTTTTTTCAAACTGTCATGATTTGCATCACATCAAGCTTTGCTTGACACTTTTATGGGTGTGATGCACAGGTTTTCATTTGCTTTATCATTTAAATAGTTTTCATGATCATTTTAGAATTATATTGTCATTCATGTTTCTATACACAATGCTTGTATAGATTTAAATTTAAGCTTAAAATAGTCTGTCTGGAAATATTTGCTGAGTAGGGTTTAAATTCGCATTTGATGATGAGGGAAATATTTCAAACATTGCAATAAAGTTGGTACGTTTTATGTATTGGCATCAAAATACATTACATGACTGCTGTATTAAGCCGTTACCCTTAAGTTTAATAATAATGAAATGATCCAACCTTTGAATTTGAAAAGTTCAAATTTATTTTCAGGGGTGAAGGAGTTTTTATGAAATGCTTAAAGTTTTTTTGACTGCTCCTAAAAATGAACAATTTCTGATAAAATCATGTTTCATTGATATTGTCACTGACTACAAATCAAGCCCAGAATTCTCTGATTTGTGATGATAATTGCTAAAACCTTACAGATAAATAATAATCAGTTAATATTCCATTTTAGAAAAATCTAATACAGACCTTAAGGTCAAGTCTAACGAAAACAGAATTGTCCAATACTTATATATTTTAGATCTAATACAGACTTAAACTGATCTGAAATAGTAATCAGCTGTTGTCTCCTATAGACTTGCATCAGGCTTTAATGGAGTTTTGTTAGAAATGTTTGTTTTGAGATGATTTTAAAGGCCCAATAGACGTAACTTCAGGAATTTTTCGTGATTCTGAAAAATTCTGAAAAAAAAATCCAATTGATAATCATACAAAAATAAGCCTGAAACGAAGTAAACCTGAGCAGTACCTTACAAGAAACTCTTGACAGAAAAATCCAAAGAATTGAAAATTATTCAGATGGGGCCCACTTCAACAACAAGCCGCAGACATTTCAAACTGGACACGGTGTTTACAAATACCGAGTTTCAACTGCTGCTGAACCGATAACCACGTAAGAATTCATCTTGAATATTGCTGATATCAATTAATCTTAATTAAATATATAAATATAAAAGTTATAAGTCTTGATTTTTCCCTTCAAGTTTTGCCTAAAGTTACGTATATTGGGCCTTTAATAATATGTTTTGGTCAGACTTCCATTTTCTGTGCTGTTGTTTGTTATGACCTGTACAGTCATAAAAGACGTATAAAAGATATTTACACAGTTATACCCCGACACTTAAAGGAAGGTTTACAGGAAGCTTGGGTGTCTGCCGAATACCGGATGTTAAACATCCAATTAACTCTGATTTTAAAGCACCCAATTGACTTGGATTTTTGGAATACATAGGGGATAATCTATCAGCTCTACTCAATTACAAGTTAACTTGATGTAATTTTGGTGTAAGTATACACAATTAGGGCTGATACAGTTACTGTAGCTTCTACTGTGACAAAGGATTTGAGGACCCTTGTGAATGATAATCACTTAACTGTTGAAAACAACAATGAAAGGTCAAATAGTCATCTCTTTATTAATCATATAATAGAATTTTTTCACTGAAATCAGCAGATATGGTGTGTCTTGTCATGCTATTTAATGGTTGAAAAAGACAAAATACATTATTTGGTATAAAACTAAATATAACTTTAGAAAATCTAGAAAAGAAATTCCCTCCCAAGTACTATTTAAATATGACATTCCCTCCCTTGCAGCATGTAAAACAAATGTTTCCATCCCTCTACACGCTGACTATGACATTCCTTTTCTTGGTGAATCTGCATATCACATACCTTCAACAGGAAAATATGATCATATATATAATATAACACTGACCCTGACTGTTCCCTGTAGTGGTAAAGATATTCCAACATACTACCTGACTAGCCCTCCAACTCCGGTTATGGTTGTTGAGTGGTTAAGGTGTCCTGACATAATATCACTAGCCCTCCAACTCCCGGTTATGGTGGTCAAGTGGTTAAGGTGTCCCAACATTGTACCACTAGCCCTCCACCTCTGGGCTACTAGTTCAACACTCACATGGGGCAGTTGCCAGGTACTGGCCTTGGGTCGATGGTCTTTCTATGGGTACTCTGGCTTTCCTCCACCTCCAAAACATAGGAGACACGTCCTTAAATGACCCTGGCTGTTAATAGGACGTTTTCAAAACAAAATAAACCAAACCAAACGCCTATAGAATCAAACTATAAATATAATATGACATTCTTTTCCCTCAATATGACGTATATTCCCTTGATGTACAAGTTATGATATTTCTATGCCTGCTTCCAATTCAGTTTCAAGTTCAATCTTTATTAAGTTCCATAATTGAATACTGATATAGTAGACGTGTGTCGGTAGACTACAGATTCAAGTATCTCCACTCTTTTTAAGCCTCTATCAAATAACAATTTTAATTCTGAGCTTTAGCTCTTAAACCTGTAACATCGAATTATGTAAAACTGAGAGTTGAAGAGGCTAATTTAACATGCATGCACTCCGTATTACAGACCCAACACAACTTTGAAGTTAGAAGAAATGAAATAAGTTGATGCACACTGGCGGCACCTACTTGTTGAGGCTCTTAAGAAATTTGTTGTTTTTTGTTCGCTCAAACGGACAGAACACTTTAAAACAGAAAGGAAAGCCTGAATCAGTTGTGTTTTAGAACGGATGTATATCTTATACAGCAAAGAGATTTACTGGTAATTGTTAATTTTTTGTTGAATTTGTGACAAAACTTTGGCTATCCAGGACAAACATGGAATTTCCAAAATGGACTGTACTTTAAGGAAATGTGCATTAGTACAGTGTACTAGCTGTCTATTTAAAAAGCAACTAGATTTTGTTTTTTGTGTCTACTTGTGATGTTTCTCTTCTGCTGAGCAGTTAATTTAACCTGTTCACCCCTGAAGACACATTTGAACTCTCCAATGCAAAGGTTAGAATAGTTCACTATAAAATTTGAGGGGTGAAAGAATGAAAATTCTTCTGGTTAGTTGCTGGTGTGTTGAGCCTCCTTAAATGACAGAATGATTTATCAAAGGAAGTCCCTGCTCTCACTTTGAGAACTTTACATACATAAGGATTCCATGATTCTTTGAGGACTTGACATTATAACTTTAAAGAGGTTCCTAGTTCTCTCTTTGAAGACATGACATTATCATTAGAATTCTCTGTTTTTATAATAAACATTCTTCATTTGAGGATAAATTCATGTTTAGCTAAGAGCAAATCTTCCATATGTCCCCTCGGTTTCCTCTTTGAGAACCTGACATTATAACGATTACGTCATCAGGTACTATTGCATTTCATGCAGTGGGTGAACGTTGATAAAGAGACCTTCTTAAGTGGATCTCAATTATCATACAAGCTTACAATCAGGCATGTTTTAAATGATAGGAACTGATTTATGGTCTGGCCAGTATCCCACCATACAGAATTCTGAACAGCCGTGTGCCACACCATAGAAACTTACGATCAGGTCAGGTCACCTCATCCCAGTCCTGTTGTGTTGGGTGTACTTTAATGATTTCAACCCTGAAATTTCATAGTGGACCATTTCATTCTTTGAATTGGGAGAAGTTACAATGTGTCTTCAGGGGTGAATGAGTTAATTCATTCTGATTCTGTTCAATCAGTTTTTAATTCTTCATTTGCCTCAGTAATGTAAACAAACACTAGTTCAGTTAGGTTCATTACGTCTTTTTCTCAATGGTGTAAGGGTGTTCTTTTCTACAATGATCTAAGGGGCTTATCGTGTTTCAGCCATATTGTGCCCGACAGTTGTAAAGGTGGTAGTATTTGTAGCTCTTTAACGTAATTAAGAACCATTATTTGTGTGTTGAATGGATTAAGTAACAATAGATCTTATTTGACTGCAATACGACAAAAAAAATATACTGCGGATTTGATTGATCAACATTTCTTTTGATCAACAAGGCAAGAAGCGGAGAATATCCCAGGATATTAAAGAACAATTTAATCGCTCCATATTTAAGGCGACAGACTAGCATATCATATGTCTTTTATAACACTGTATAGTTTGTTCAATTGTATTCACGAATAATGGAAGGAAATTATACCCGAGAAAAAAAGGTTAATTGCTCAGAGAATGATCAACTTATTATAATACATTAAGGTGAGAGAAGACTAGAAAGCCAGTATAATTCGAGGATGTAATTCTGCAGTTATTGTCTTTTAATCTTTATTGTAAAATTTGTTTTTAAACTTTTGAAATTCATTGATGGAATTAGGTTTCTGAATTGAGAGATATCTTGAATTTACGTTAGGATTGCGAGTTGACCAGACCTTGAATATAATAAAGACTACCAGACACAGCTGTCATTGTAAATCATAGTCTAACACAACATTTGAAAATTCAAACCATTTGAATCGTAGTTATTTAAAACTCATTTGAAAAGGCAGATTTTCCATATGTTTGAATCTGTTATATAATACTGGAAACTAGCAACCCATAGCATGTCTATAAACGCCTTTTTCAACTGGTCTGTCGAGTACATAATTGGAATGTTTTACAAGATCAAACGATTTATTGTTAAAACCCATGGAAGTGATAGTTAACACAATTTGACAGATGGCTCCATCAAAACTATCGACAGATAAATGTTCAACTGAATTATTGAACTGGGTCAAAAAAAAGTCCTGGTAACCTTCTTAATATAGGAAGTTAATGTATTATTCAGATAATGGTTGTTTAACATAACAATGCAACATTGCATTACCAATCTCATTTGAATTACCTGGACAAGAATATTTATCAATAAAAAAATGCAGTTCTAAAGTTGTGCTAAAAATTGTTTAAAATATGGCACTTTACCATAAATTTGTCTGGGAAATTTAAAAAAATGTTGTTCCAATTATGCTTTAACTAAATGAAAATTTGTTTAATTAATGGTGTTCAAATTATGCCATAATTAAATAAAAAAATGTGTACTTAAAGTAATTCAAGTCATTAGTTAAATATAAATATATTTGATTGGCTGCAATAATGCTATTAACAATTACCTTTTATAACCAGTACCAAAATTATAGCAGTATTTTCATATCTCAAGGATGAAAATATGGTTGCTAAAATCAGGAAATAAAGGAATTAGGTTATACAAATTAAGTCAATTATATGATAATGCAATTACAAATATCCTCCATAATTCAATAAATAAAAGATTCTTCACATCAAATGGGAGACATAAAAATATTTCGGTGTTAGTCAGTTACATTGGTCATTCTGGTAGACAGTTCAACTAATATTAATTCAAGTTATTTGTTGAGAGAGACAAGGTTTAATAATTTCAAAGTTTGGATAATTGGATTTTGGGGTGAGATTTTGATGTAGTTATAGATGCATTTGTTTTTTTAGGTTATTCATACAAAAGAAATCAAATTGTGAAAATCCTTCGCAGGTGTATTTTTTGTGCCTTACCACTGGTAAGACATGCTTGCTGATAAGCCCATCTCTTGGTTTAAAAAACATTTAGTTAAAAAAATCTTCTCATGTAATGTGTAACCCAGTTAAATCCTTACGTGTATACCACAAGGATCTATGTTATCCACAGTTTAGACAGAATATTGTTATTCCTGACTTCAATTGATCGTTTAATGTATACAGAAGATATAAACGTAGGAGATTTTTTTTTTTGCAAAAAGAATTCAGAGGTGAATTGATAACGCACAAAGAACTAGTGTATGTTAGATCCAACTTTAATCCAAAGAAAACATGGGAGTGTCTGTCCACATACGTAAGTCCGTGTAATATGTCGCCCCTGAGTGCTATTACTGGCATATGATATAAGTTGAGACCAAACTCGACAGAAATATTCATCCTCGGTGTGTAATCGGTGGCTTTAAATCATCTGACTAAGTTTTATGAATGACATATAGGTCATGTGATGTTTAAACCGATCTTGAAAATAGATTTTCTTTTCTGTTAAAGTGGCTTTAAAAAATCAGACCGAATTTTTATGAATGGCATAAAAAGTATTTACATAAGAGATATGGCCATAATCATGTAAGTGCACCAGTTCAAGATGAATCAAATAAGTACTTGAGGATAAGCAGGTTTAGTGTATTGTGAGTTTTCTTATAATATTTGAGGTTCTTATATACTGCTCTATGACAATCTTGTTGGTAGGTCGTCTCAAAGTACTTCACAAATTTTTATCTTTGGGTATAGGGCTTGTGTAACCATCCAATATCTTACTCGACTCATGGGAGTGTACTGCCAGCTAGTGCTGCTATCTCAGACAATACCACATACTCATTTACAGCTAAGTAGACTGGAACAAGCAGAGTAAAGTCTTCATGCTAACTAGCGTGCCATCTTATGACTAGAATATATACTTTTTCATATCTAATAACCATATATGTTTGAAGTCTTCATGTTTTTATCACTTGACTGTCATTTGAAAAAAAACATCATTTTATTTTATGAGTAAGACTATTACTAGGAGGCAGTTACATCAACATACCTCGTCTCCTGCACACTAATGTCATGAATGCAGGTAATGAGGCACTTATATTATAATAATTATAATTCCAGGTTCTTTTATACTGCTTTATCACAACCTAAAGGTCGCCTCAAAGCGGTTCACAAATTATTATCCGTAGTTATAGGGCCTTAGCATTAGCAACCAGCCAATATCCTCCTCAACTCTCTTGGGAGCATACAACAGGTGCTGCCATTTTGGCGCTCACAGCTAGCATTCTACAAATCCTAGCACTACCAATCCACATAATCATCTACAGCTGAGTAGACTGGAACAAGCAGAGGAAAGTACCTTGCTCAAGGAGACAACACAAGTGCCGTGACCAAATCAAATCATCTAGAAAGACAAAATTGAATCAGAATTAAAGTGGATTAAGTAGGGGTATTTATTCCTTGATCAAGTTTGAAATAAATTCATTTCAAATAATAAACCTAAGTTTACTTACAACCCTGTCTTTTCACCTACAGTAATACATGCTCTCACTTTCTTTGGATTATAAAAGGATTTTACATCAAATCGTCTAGTTTGAATGCTTTTACCCCCAACAGACCGGACGATATAATCATCGGCATCGATGGAATCGACCAGAACATACGAAGAAGAAGAAGAAATTCTACTTCTGATTATAAACCAGTTAATGAGATGTCAGAAAGCTAGGGGTGGTATTGCCTATTATGAAGCTTTACCAGGCATCATGATAATGCATTATTTTTTTGAGGTTTGCTCGGACTTATTTGCGTAAACCGTACTGGCTGACTACTAGCCGTGTCCTGAATTATTTTCAATCTTCCTGTGTATTTAAGTTCGGAAAAACCACGAATCAACAGGAAAAACCCTGTCAATTGAAATTGTAAACAAATTAATAAAAATGATAACCGTTCACTCTTCACACATGAAAATGAGAATGCAATATGAGTCTATTTAATATTTTAGACCCACAGACAGCTTCTATAAAATAAAACTGTTCTATTTGCCCATCTGGTCTCATAAAAATTTCAAAAGAAACCACAAATGCAATATGGTCTGTACTATGTATTAAGCATTCTCAGTTATAAGAAATTTACCTGCGGTCTAGACAAACCTGTTTTTCCCAGGTGATATAAAAAAGTTGCCTGTCTCAAGAAATGAGGAAATTTTGGATGTCTATAGCTAAGGTCCTTCCTTGTTACTTTGATGGAGTAAAGGTCTTCAAATTTTGTGGGAAAAAAATCATGATTCTACAAAAGTTTGTGTTCAGAGATCAAGTGCGTTGGGTAAGAATAAAAAAAAATAATTATTTTATTTGTGTGTGTTTTGTGTCCTTTCAACAGCTATTCTTATTTAAAGATGTGCCAAGTTTTTGTGGTGGAGGAAAGCCAGAGTTCCTAGAGAGAAAAAAAACACCAACAAACGGCCAGTAGTTGTACTGTAGCTGGTGACTCGTGCCTACATAAGTTTTGAGCCTGTGACCCAGTGATGGAGGACTAGTAGTACATGTGACAGAATTTCAGATGCCTAAATCACTTGCCCACCAATGCCCTCTTTTAAGAAGTTGGATGAAAGAAATTACAATAATTGAATTAATTATTGCTTAAAAAGCATCCATTTTTCTGTTTAGAAAAAGAATAAATAACAAAATATTTTCAGAGTTAGGTAGAGCTTACATACTATTCACAGTTATCATAATTTAAGACATCAAAAGTTTTGAGCATTTACCACATTTTATTTCCAGACTCTTGAGACAGATATCGGCCATTTGACTGTCAGTTTGATTTACTGCTCTGATGTATTATGTGATCAAGAATTTAAAGGACAAGAAAATCAAAGAATTCAAATTAATGTCCTCAATATCTGCAGACATGGCCATTTAAATAGTGCAACACTGTGTCACTACAACCTTGGTCTGTGTTACCGAAATAATTTAAGGTCGTGAATAATTCATGTATTAAAGAGTTCAATGCAGTGCTAGAATCCTTCGAATGCGAAGACATTTTTGAACATGTGATAGAGATTCGTTTTTTTTTTCTTAAAAAAATGTTCATAGTTTGCAGACATCATTTAGATATTTAGATAAAGTTTTAAATACATCATGAACTACTCACATATTGTCCAGTATTGAAGAACTTGTTGAAATGTGTTTCTTTGTAATATTGTATCTGTGTTGATGTTTTCTTTGACAAGATGCTACAAGGTACTTCAACTCATCTTCACAAATAAAATTTCAATATGACCTATTTAAATCTTCGAATGCAGAGAAGAGTCCAAAGGTGTCCACCTGTGTGTTAAGGGATCAGGATGTCTGTACCTCAAAATCAAAATGATTAAATGATCAAAAGTCCCATAAAACTATCATGATTTGTGGAGATTTACCTCACCAGATAATGTCAGTATTACCTCATCATGGTAACTCATGATTTATGGAGATTTACAAGGTAATGTCAGTATCTATAGCTAGAATAAAACTATCATGATTTGTGTAGATTTACCTCGCCAGATAATGTCAGTATATATCTATAGCTAGAATGAAACTGTCATGATTTGTGGAGATTTACCTCCCAGGTAATGTCAGCATCTATGGCTACAAGATAACTATCATGATTTGTGGAGATTTACCTCACCAGGTAATGTCAATCTCACCTTGTTGCTACTGTACTTGTGACCAGACAGTGGACAAACATACAGAACGTGTCTAAGTACCTGTCTGGCTGGATACATGCTTTCTACACACCATGTTCATAAGTTTATAAATATACTTACCTAGATTTATGTCACGACCAGGTAATAAAGGATTGTGGTAAATGTACTGCAGTAATTTTATCTTAATTCAAATTGAAACTTTAAATCAGGTATTACTCAAGTTATTATTGTTTTGAATGAAAGTGTTCTGTTGTGTGTCTCTGTAGTACAAGACTGAGATTTGGTGCTCAAGTGAATTTACTTGTAATACAGTCGGGCTTCATGTAGACTCTGTCCTGGTGAAGCTTCAAACCTAAATGTCTTGGTCCTGGTGAAGCTTCAAACTAAATGTCTAGGCCCTGATGAAACTTCAAACCAAATGTCTTGGTCCTGATAAAGCTTCAAACCAAATGTTTTGGTCCTGATAAAGCTTCAAACCAAATGTCTAGGTCCTGATGAAGCTTCAAACCAAATGCCTAGGTCCTGATGAAGCTTCAAACCAAACGTTTTGGTCCTGATGAAGCTTCAAACCAAAGGTCTTGGTCCTGATGAAGCTTCAAACCAAATGTCTAGGTCCTGATGAAGCTTCAAACCAAATGTCATGGTCCTGATGAAGCTTCAAACTAAATGTCTTGGTCATTGTGAAGCTTCAAACCTAATGTCTAGGTCCTGATGAAGCTTCAAACCAAATGCTTGTTCCTGATCAAGCTTAAAACTAAACATTTGGTTTTGCTGAACCAGACGTTCTTGCAAACTTTGAAAACTTTGAGAATGTTCAACTGTTTATCATTTAATATTTTCACATTTTGTCAGCGATGTGGTCGCATCTGGTCGGCCTTCAACCAAAACACACATTAGCCTATGCAGAGTGTCAGCTTTTGTACACTTCAGATATGAGGGCGAAGTATGAAAAAGTTCTTTGAAAGAATGACAGTTTTGTTAGATACATGTATCATTGTATACGTTGGGTACATTCCAATGTTTTTTGAAAGAGAAAACTCAGATGAGAGTTTCTGGAGAACACCTGCTACTGTTGATGATAGTTATTCATGGCTGTCTGGAGGTCTATTCTTGATTGTTCAGGTAACTAATTCACAATTTACCTGTCCACTGATGTTACCTTAACGCTCATTAAGGTATCTTATCTTACCTGTATGGATGATACCTTAACGGTCATCGAGGAATCTGTCTAACCTGTGATTATGTTACCTTAACGGTCATTAAGATATCCTTTCTCACCTGTATCAATGTTACCTTAAAGGTCATTGAGGTATCTGTCTTACCTGTATTTATGTTACTTTAATGGTCATTAAGACATTTATAAGGTAAATCACCTGTAAATTTGACGTTACACTAACGGTCATTAGATCCGACACACCTGCTTTACCTTGTGCCCGATCAGCTGACATCCCTACTCAAAACAGACATTGGAGCTTTAATGTAGAGGGTGCGGAATTCAGCACATTACCTTGGAGTGGGTGGTGAGGTATCCACTACCTGGACATGTTGCTCCGTTGTTGTACACACCAGTCTAACTAATGGGCTACACTTCAGGCATTTCTCTTCTGACATACCTGGTACATATGTCTGGCAGAAGGTACAGGTCAGGGGTCATCACTATAGGTCAGGGGTCATTGCTCCCGACTACAAAGGGGGGTGGGATGTTGTAGAGGTGAAAAGTCATGACAGCAGAGTCTTTGTAGGTATATATAGTTTTCTGAAGTCTGTGTTACAGGTCAGTCCTTTTGATAAGGAGAGAAACCATTTATAGCTCTTGGAAACTTATACAGATAATAAATTAGTTTTGGTCGAAGATATATGACACACATTTCTAGCAATTTGTGTTTTATAGATTTGCTATAGAAGGTATTTATCAAAATTCAATCTGATTTTAATCTGAAGTTAATAATTAATACTACATATAGGATCCATTTTCTTGACAAACTCACTTTGTTAAACAATTCTTTATTTAGTTATGACAAAATGAAAGTTTAAAGTATATATACATCCACCTGATTTATGAGTTAATAAACCAATTTTCATGATATTATTTTTGTGAAAAATACTTTAAAAAAAAATTGTACATTAGTTGCAAATATAGACAATAATTCTATACACGTATGTTTTAATGTTTGTTTAATTTGAACAACTTGATCCACAGGGGGTGTAGACATTGAGGGGCAAAAATAGATAACAAAAAAACTTGATGTTTGACCTTGATCTTGACCTTGATCTTGACCGATATATTATTTTTAAAACTGCCACAGCTTTTCCCTTTGCTTAGATTTAAAGCTAACGTTACTTAAAATTGTTAGAGTTCCGTGTGAAGTTTACATGGCTTGGAATGGTCCCCCAGTGGTATATCACCTTCCATGAAATGACTGCCTCCATTGGGGGGTAGATACAGGCCGGAGCTTTGATGTGGGATGGAGTTTGTGATATTCTAGGTCAGTAGATCAGCTCCACCATATGTTTTTGTCCACTAGGTTATGGTTCAGTCTAGCAGGTCTTTAAATCACATGGTCTCCGTGTTTTCATAAGGCTCGGAGTTATTTTTTCCAGAATTAAAAAAAAGTTTGAGCAAAAGTGGTTAAAAGGAATAAAATCCCCAAAAGTTTCATTGGTTTACATATACTTAATTCAATGTGGCCAAAAAAACTCAACCATGTTTGTTATCATTTCTTAGGACAATTATTTTGAATCTGTACAATTATAGCCTTATAGTTTGGAGTTTTACAATTTTCCCTGAATTAATTGTTTGTGTTCATGATTCTGAAGCTAACCAGAATTTTAGCCATTAGTCTTATTATATACATTTTAAAATCCTAACAGCTAGGTTTCACAAAAAAAAAAAAAAAAATTTTTTCCTCAGATTCTGTCGCTTTCATTTTTATAGACTTAATGAAATGCATTTACAGGCTCATTATATGATCACAGTATGTAGCCAATGAGATTCTGATATAGAAAACAAAGCAATTGACTGACTTTTACTAGTATATGGATGTAACCGGCTGCCTATACAATTGGACAAGTGTGTGCTCCAGGCGCCAAAAACGGATTTGTATGTTTGGACACACCTTATGTCTGGTTGATGTCAGATTGGTCGTGGATAAAAACATGGATAAAAACGGACTTGTGGTAAACCTCCCAGAAGCCTACAGGCGTATAAAACCTGATAAATACAGCACTTTAACTGATTCTCCCCTGAACTTCGTCATGGACCGTTCCAACCTTTGAATGAGAAGAGTTCAAATGTGACTCAGGGGTGAATGAGTTAATATCAACGTTTAAAATGCACTTCACCCACGATATTTGAGAAATATTTATTGGGTATATAATATTAATATTTTTCAGAAGATCATATTTTGATACTGTTTAATTCTTAAAGTAATTTGTTTTAGTTCTTACATCTAAGATAATGACATCAATGACCTCATTGATTTGTGTGGCGGTTAATTTATAACACATTAACATTCTGACACGTTTAGATGGTCGTTGGTACCAAGATGGCTGCAAGACTTGGGGATATCTGGGTGGAACTGTTTACAGTCGTGGGATTCAGGTGCGGCTGCTGACATACAGAACAATGAAGATTACTGTAGTCGTTGTATCACTGGTGTTACTCTCGTCTGAGATGTTAGTGGGCGATGTTTGTAGTTATCACAACTGGAAGATATAAATAATCGGTACTAAAGGTCACCTGTCTAGTTTACAGGTCATTTGTGTACACACTGACCTGGCTATAAGTTACAGAGATTGGGAGAGGTCCAAACCTCCTAATCCAGTCTCTACCAATCTAGTTGTCCTAGTGCAACCCGATCCAGTCTCTACCAATCTAGTTGTCCTAGTGCAACCCGATCCAGTCTCTACCAATCTAGCTGTCCTAGTGCAACCCGATCCAGTCACTACCAATCTAGTTGTCCTAGTGCAACTTGATCCAGTCTCTACCAATCTAGTTGTCCTAGTGCAACCCGATCCAGTCTCTACCAATCTAGTTGTCCTAGTGCAACCCGATCCAGTCTCTACCAATCTAGTTGTCCTAGTGCAACCCGATCCAGTCACTACCAATCTAGTTGTCCTAGTGCAACCCGATCCAGTCTCTACCAATCTAGTTGTCCTAGTGCAACCCGATCCAGTCACTACCAATCTAGTTGTCCTAGTGCAACCCGATCCAGTCTCTACCAATCTAGTTGTCCTAGTGCAACCCGATCCAGTCACTACCAATCTAGTTGTCCTAGTGCAACTCGATCCAGTCACTACCAATCTAGTTGTCCTCGCTCCAGTCCCCTTCAGAGACAACTAACTGTTCAAAAATGTTTTGAACAAACAAATTACACCCTCCCCCGCATCTTCAAAAAATAGTGAAAGGTTACCATGACAACATAACAACATCACATGTTTAGGTAGAATAGTTACCGTGACAAAATGACCATCACAGGTTAAGGTATAACTGTTACCATGACAACAGTTTAGGTAGAATAGTTACCATGACAACATGAACATCACATGTTTAGGTTGAACATGTACAATTATTGACAGGCCAGACCATTAACTTGTGCCATTTGGGATGATTTCAGTTTTTGTGAAGTTTGACATGCAGGAGTGGCAGTTTTCTGTGTGGCCTTCTGTATGTTTCTAGTGCGTTGCTAAGGACATGCTGTCACTCGTTTACGAGATAAACAAACAGCAGGGAATGTTTCTTTGTCCAAATGTTTAGAATCCTGTCAACATTGTGTCTATTTAAGCACTGATTCTGCAGACTTACTAGCCAGAAGAATGCCGGAATATCTGGTGTTATATTGTAACAAGGTTCTAGGCTGCGTTCACGATATTGTGTGTCGGTCTTATTGTCACAGAGCCGTTTGTCAGAGCTCTGTCACCTTACTCAAAACTTCAACCAATATTTAATACTGTAAAAGCATCTTCATATATGTTTAAAACTATTTCCAACTAACGCAGGGATTCTGGTATTTAAAAATTCAGTTGTTGTATCAGCTATATCTATTCACATTCATTGAAAATCTTTTGTTGTACAAATTTTATGTCACTGTATAAAGCTGAATGAAGGTTTGAGGCCTGTTCTCTACACACGATTCACTCTGTCCTCTGACATTCATCCCTTTACAAGACAAATCACCTGAGTTTTCACCTGCCATTCATACCTGTTGAGGACGTCTCATCTTCCCCCGGTTTTGTTCCACACTTAGTATGAGTTATGGTCACTGCACCTGTGTGTTGACAAAAATAAAGCAAAATTAATTAACTCTTTTCTTCACAAATACATTATTTCTTGGCATTTTGTCAAATTGCTGCTCCAGTTGTGTTTCTTCTCACTGTTGAAAAGACAGCTTGCTCATGTAAGCTTTTCACATGATGATATTATAATTTATCAAATTACTAATATTTGTGAAAAAAAAAATTAGAAAATATTTCAAAATATTTAAATTCATGCCTGTTATTTGCATGGTTAGATTGCTCAGGTTAAGACCTAGACTTTTTCAGAATGAAGATTATTTAATTAGTTATGAATTTTTCTCTATGTAACAGGTACACCAAGCATATATAGCAGACTTTTACCTGATACATCTTATTTGTATGCAACCCAGTTGTCTGTAGTTTTATATAAATGATGCATCCTTATGAAGTTACTTAAGAGTCTGACATTTAAAATATTTTCAGCAAACATTCCATTTAGTACTGTAAACCAAATTTCATTTGTGTTAAATAACTTTTGTGAATTCCGCTTAATAACTAGTTCCCAATGATTAATTTACGCAAAACATATAAAAAATGTGTTTCATTTATTTTACAACAATAATAAAACAAGTTATCCAACTTATATAAATCACTCTTGTTGGCCTGGATGTTAGCGTGCAAGGTCTTTCATTGTGGGAGGAAACTGGAGTACCCAGAGAAAACCAATTGGGTAGCTCGCTAGGTGACCCAATTCCTATTCTTGTTGGACTGGGGTTTGGTTTTGGTGAAGGGCAAGTACACCATCAGCAGCACCTTCCGAGCACCCAGATAACTTATTACAGGTACAGCCAGTACATCAAGTTTTATGATGGGTAGTCCCCATCATAATTCGCGAAACTCTTGGTGTACAGTGTACTATATACAGCAATTGTGTTAGGATATTTATCCTTCTAATTCTACCAGATAATGACCAACTTTAAATGGTTGAAGGTATAATGTCATGTTTGGTTGTTTTTTTGATAAGGATAGAAGAGGTTGTTACTTACAAAGGAAGGGTTTACCCATTCCATATCACCCCTAAAATTTCATAATAGACCATTCCAACCTTTGAATTAGAAGAGTTCAAATGTGTCTTCAGGGGTAATGAGTTTAAAAAGTACAGGTTATTGTAACCTATATATATTGACCACTCTTGTTTGCCTGAATGTTAGCACATTTAGTGTATGAAATGATGTAATCCCTGGAGATACACCAATAGGTTAGGCAGATGATCTTCATAAACTTTTTCACATCCAACCAGAGAAATGAACTCATGTCGTCTCTTGGCAAGTACACTTTTGGGGAAACATGTTACATGTACAGTTCTTTAACAGTTCTTGAACATCAACTGTTCAAACAGAATCAAAGACAGATGGGTGATTTATATGCTAAATGCTCAAATAATTTAAAATTTGTCAAAATAGGTTTTAGTGAATCAATCTTTATCATTTAAACTATACCTGCCAGTTATGTAACCAGAACTCAGAATCCTTATAGCCTGAAGTTTGACATCCAATGTTATAAACACATCCAACTTCACAGGGATTTGTCGTTTGAATGACTTGGATATCAAAGTCAGTGTTGAAAGTCTATTGACGGCCACACAAGCAATTATGGTGACTAAAATGTTTAAACCTGACACAGTTTTCTCTTTCAGGTTAAAGTTTCTTTCCTGTTTTCAGTGACAAGTACATGTAGTTGGTATAGAAATTCAAAGTTGCACAAAAGATGAAATCGGGCGGATAACTCAAATGGGTTCAGACGGGGTCCCTTAATTACAGTCAAGTTTATTGTTACAGAAAAGGCTTGTACCCAGTGCTTTCCAGTGTACTGACAAAAAAATTCTTTTGAAATCACTTTTAATACAATTTATGTTAAGATTGTGTATCTATATTTGGTCTCTGTTCCTTTCCTATGGAAACAGTTGTTCTGAGATATCAATCGTTACTAGGTCTTTTGCCATGAAAGGACTTTCTGGTAATATATATATGTTGAGACAGCACTTTATGATATGAAAATTCTTTTTATTTCAAAGTATTTTAAGTTTTTGTTTTTGACTTTGTTTTGAAGGATTGATAGTGCCCATTGCTTTTAATAAGTATAAACTATTATTAAGCCCAATGGAAGGAATAAACATTGAAGGCTTAATCTGGATCACTGTAAATATCATGTCGAAAATTATTTTATTTTTTTCAATAATTATCATTTGTTTGAAAATAATCCTTTTAACAAAGCTTTAGGACTTATATAAGGATTATGTATTTCTTATAAATTTTAAAAACTATGGGAACCTTGGTGAATCATAAAAAATTCTGTACACAAATACATGCACAATGTATCGACATCCTTGAGACAAAGCTGTATAAAGGGCTCAAATGAGTTGGTGTAATGTCCATTTCTTATAAATCACGAGATTTCCCAGGTCTGTTTTTGGACTGATCATACACGCCCTGTGCATGTTTCATATTCTTTGATGTTTAAAGTCTCCACCAGAGGGCAGCTAAAGTTACAGTCGCCAATTTGTTTTTGTTTTGATTTCTGTTGCGTCACATAGCCATTTATATTTGTTATAAGGTCTTTGATGGAAAATAATATTGTGAAGCATTTATTAATCTCTAGGCTGTCAGATGATGTCACAGCCTTATACATTACTTTAGAGTTCCCAAGGGCAATAGTTTTAAGATTGAAATAAACTGACATTGCTGACATTGCTTTTTAGAAATCCTGAAAGGCGTTTTAAGTCATTTCCCCCTGAAATTTCAAAATGCACTCTTCCAATCTTTGTATTGGGAGAGTTCAAATGTTTCTTCAGGGATGGATAAGTTAACTAGTTCACCCCTACATACTTTCAATAGACTGGCCCAGTCTTTGATTTGGTACGTTTCTACTGTGACTTTAGGGGTGACTGAGTTAAGACAATCAGATGAAGAAAACACATATAGAAAACCTACAGTGGATTCTAGCATTCCTTCTGTGGTGAATTTAGGGGTGCTTAACTTATTATTCAAAAAGTTGATTGGTAATCAGTCTTCATTAACTTGCACCTCCCTAAAGACACATTTGAACTCTTTAAAAACAAAGGTTGGAATAGTTCATTATGAAGTTTTAGGGGTGAATGAGTGAAATAATCAAAATCAATTAGCATGAGTTGGAATACATCATTTCCCAATCTGATAGACATTGACAGGTATACTTGAAGTGATGCTAGGCATTATGTCATGTAATTGGAAAATGCAAGGCTAGCAGATTCCATTGCAAGTTCTCCTGAAAGTGAATCCTGCACAGGTATAATTATAAAGAGTAGCCCCCTAATGGTGTATGTGTATTGGTGAAATACAGGTACCCCATCAACAGCTTGCTCTCTGTGATAATAGCTGTACATGTTATGTGTAATACAGGTGTATCATCAACGCTAGCTTACAGGTGTATCATCAACGCTAGCTTCTCCTGCAGTAATGTCCCAGCATGTGTACATTAAATATCCTATAACCCACGCAGATTCGACGACACTTTACGACGGTATATATGGGTACAATGTCCCTGGGTAAACTCTCTCAGAAATCAAGACATACCTATCTGTACTGTAATTATCATTTACATGGCACCAAATTACCGGACTTAATCAACAGAACTATTAAACAATGCTGAACTAATCATTTTAACATAGCTGTATGTACCATTCTTGCGACCAATTCTAGATTCTTGATATATGTCCCATACTGACTTGCATCACCATAGATTCTAGAAATATGTCCCATACTTAATAACTTGTATCACCAATTCTAGATTATAGATACATTTTCTGTTGCGTACTTGCATGATCTGAATTCTATATTTTAGATATAACCCCATACCATACTTGCATGACCAATTTAATTCTAGAAAATTGATATGTCCCATAATATAATTGCATGACCAATTCTAGATATAATTGTCCCATTGCTGCATGAACTGAAGAATTTTTTCCTCAAGCAAAGATATATTGTTTGCCTTTTCTGTTGTGCTCCAATATAGGGGGTACTACCTCTGACATTCTGCTACCACTATATAGCGCTTTACCTCTTGGTCATTGGTTCGGGACATGCATGGAGTTGTCGCCATGCAGTTGCTGGCCATAGGTCTGCTGGTTTTCTCCTGGACTAACACTTAAACCTGGCATGTCCTTAAATGACCACAGCTGTTAATTAAGACGTAAAACAACCAATATAAGGACGTAAACTAAAACAACTCTCCCACCAGCACAACTGAGTCCATGATGAATAAACCCCAATTAAACTAAAACCTTTAATTCTGATACCTCAATATCCCCTACCCTATCTACTATCAAGATAGAAAGTCATTCTAACTGACTTTACATAAAAATTAATACAGTGGTATATGATGTAATTTTCTTGTCATTTGTTAACTTATAATACTATAAACATACATATTTCAGTGGTAATCTTATTTTGGCGATTTCCGCGCTGAAATCATTCCTCTAAATTATGATTGCGCTGAGTACAGTTTCTGTGTATTGCTTTCTACAGCAAGTATTGTGAGTGCGCTAATTACAGTTTCTGTGTATTGCTTTCTACAGCAAGTATTGTGAGTGCACAAATTCATCATTGCGCTTATTCTATCTAAACTTATTCATACGCTAAAATTTTAATGCGCCAATAATCAGAGAATACCAAAGCATCAACAAAACCATAATCTGAACTCAAAATCGATTAAACTAGGGGCAAAATAGGAACAATGGAAAGATTTACATGGAGACTCTCGTAAAAGCACAAGAGAATAATATACATGCAAGATACATCCAAAATAAGTACATGCATTCACAGTAACAGAAATTTTCCTTTTTTTCAATGTCAAGATGCTGCAGTTTTTCATATCATTTAAATCTGGTTGTGCCCACCCGTCAGCCGACCTGACATATATACTACAGACAGTGTAACACATTTCAGTTGATATAGTTGTGGTCATGTCTGAAGGCGGTCATGTCTGAAGACGTCAAAAACATGGCTGATTGTCCCGTGCCGTAACAGTTTCGTTTAAACCGATTGAGTCACATTAAAGTTGGTACGTGGGTGTAATACAGTCATGTACGTTGTTGGATGGAGAAGAAGTTTTTCTCGTTGTTGATATCCACGTCTGTTGTTTGAAAACCCGCCTCTGCTTGTCTCGTAAATGTCAAACGCCGGACAGCTGACAAATACTACACTTCAGTGTCTGGCCGAGATAAACCGGTGAAAATCTCCAGACAAAAATTCATCATGCAACAATCACGCTTTTACTCATTCACCCCCGAAATTCTATTATGAAATATTCCAATATTTGAATTGGAAGATTTCAAATGCTTTTAGGGGGTTTATGAGTTAAATTGCAGATGAACCCGTACAAGGGACCACCCCATATGATATCTGACAAGTTTCACAAATGTCCAAGAACTGGTTGACACTCGGTAGATAAATTGGTTGAGAAAAATCTGAAATGTTAGGTCCAAAATATTCATGCACATGTATTATATACACACGATAGAGAACACATGCATATGTACAAAAGGTATTGTCATATATATATACATGTAGGTGTTTCATAATCCAATATATATATATATATACATGTAGGTGTTTCATAACCTGAGATTGTCTCCGGTAATTAAGACAGGTAGCAGGTCCACTTATAATTAGCAGTCTTGTTTCTCTGAATTTGGTAGTCTTGTTAAGGCAAGTTGGCTAGCAAGACAGACAACATATTTATAACAGCTAATGCTGCTTTATTAAAATCTGACACCAACTTCTGCATATCCTACCAAGTATTTGAACCCTTCAAATTCAAAGGTTGGAATAGTTCATTATGATATTTCAGGGATGAATGTGTGTAACACTGTTCAAATAGTTTGTTTGTTTTTAAACATCAACAGTTGAAATATTGCCAACTTAATTATTTAATAAAATAGAAATTTGAACAATTACAAAATAAGTTAAGGAAGTTGAATTCAAATTAAGATTGAAATTATTCAAAGTTTGAATATTTCATGATAAAAAATTGATATTTTAAACCCCAATAATATTCTACTAATGTTTTGAAAGAAATTCTATTTCCGTCAGATTTGCAAGCCAATGACAACTTCAATGATAAGAAGAATGAATAAATTTTACTGTCTTAATGTTTGTCTGCTTTTATCATTGCATTACTGTTTTTTTTTCTCTCTCTCTCCCTCTTTGGTCTATATATATACATGAAGCCTTGAGAAGTTTGTTTTATTGTTTCGCCTGAAAAGGCGACAAAAAGGTATCACTATTACGGCAGCATGCAACAGCGTCCAACGGTTTCCGTGCGATAACTTCAGTAACCTTGGACCAATCAAACTCAATTAAGCTTCATATATTGCTTCCTTACCAAAAGTGCTTGCTTGGGATTGCTTTTCAGGTTCAAAAGTCAAAGGTCAAGGTCACTTACTAAAAATAGCAAATCAGTTTCTGTGCGATAATTCAAGTTTCCTTTGGCCAATCAAACTCATACTTCATACAGTGCTTCACAATTAATGGAACTCTTCTTTGTTTGACAATCAATGCACTACTCCTGGACATTCTGCATAAAAGTATAAAAATCGGGGGAAAATAAGCAACCAAAGAATTCAGTATAAGTATCTACAATTCTCTGATACTCATGGAATAATGCTTCTTTGACCTAAAGTCAGTCATTATTTATTTAGGATATTTTCAGAGTGAATCCTAAAAAGGAACTGCTTAACGAAAAGTCACACCTGCAGTATGCAACAAGTGTTTAAAAAAGTGTTTTATAACTTAAAAAAAAATGTCGTACCATACTGATTACTATTGCATATTGGACAAGTTGTATTAAATGGCAAAGCAGCAGCTTGATACCAGAAAGAAAGTTTTGAATGAAATCTTGACATCCAAGAAAAAAATTATCAATTGTCAGCAAAACCAGCTGTAGAAATTCGCTCCTGAATCACAGCAGGTGCCGCTGAACTTTAGCAGGCATTTAAAACTTTTAGTCCAATTTCATATTAAGAAAAATAATAATAACATTTACAATAGAAAGTATGTTTATTGACATATTATGATAATTTATATGAATACCTAATTCTGAAATTCAAGAACGGTTTGTTCCATACCAGTTCAATGTGAGTTAAACTACTGCTGTGTGAATGAACTTTAATGAGACTGGGCCTATAGATATGATTTATAAGGAAAAGTCCCATTAATGCATGACTTGATTCAGAACCATCGGTCTGTTCAAATCTGCACCTAGGTTGCATATTTACATAAATTTACATACATTTTGCCTGTGTATGGTTGGAAATGATAGATGTAATTTGGATAAGAAAATTTAAAGGATAACACGTGGAAGAGTCGAGGTACATTCTCGGACATTTCAAGTATGGATATATATACCTGCGTAGAATTTCTAATTCATTGTCGTCCCGCAGTCCTGGCGTGACTTAATCATACTTTGAATATGGCACAAGTCATCAGAACTATCAAGCATCATAACTGACATTTCTGAAAGCTAGCCAGCGGAAATACATACTGGGCGTTCAAAATATGCAGACAAATATTTATGTAAATTTAATGGAAAAAAAGTATGCATGTCTGAGCTTCAGTTATTATGCTATCAACATGATAAAAAATTGTCTTGTCCACACTGAGCTGTTCAGTTTTGATATATACCAGGAATGGATTACGTAACCATACAATTTAAAAATGTATTTAAGAAGTGCAGTATTAGACCCATGGAGTGTGTTTAAGATTCCAAAGAATGTATAATACCGTCAGATTTGTCAGCAGTTTATTGTAGAAATAGACATTAATGTAATGAAAATTTAAGCGATAAGATTTGAAATGTCGCACAAAGAAATAATAAGATTATAATGTATTTTCGAAAATTCTATTTAATTATCCCTTACATAATGCTGTTATATAATACAGAGCCAGACTTGTGGGGGATGACATTCTCGTGATTTTATATGTTAATATTATGCAGTTGAATTTTGCTTTGTCAGGAGTTTGGTATTGTTATATTTTGAGTTTATAAAATATCAAATATTTATTGCACAATCTTAATACATAAGTGATCAATTTGGTGGTATTAAATGGTTGAACAAAATAGACCCTGGTAAAAGTAGGCTGCACGGGCTCGCTTTCAAAATTTGAGGTGAAAGGGTATTGGGTCACCTCCCCTACCATGTGGGTTATCTCCCCTACCATGTGGGTTATCTCTCCTACCATGTGGGTTATCACCCCTACCATGTGGGTTATCACCCCTACCATGTGAGTTTATCTCCCTTGCCATGTGGGTTATCTCCACTTACTCCAGTTTCATCCCATATTAAGACATCCCCCCCCCATGAAATCAGTTACAATTTGTTGGATAATATATGTAAAATAGTTAAAGATAATTTTTGTTTGGTTTTATCAATAAGCTTCAAAACTTTGAGAAATTTTGAAATGATTATCAGCTTAAGAGTACCATTATAAACCAAATATATGATTTTGTTTGAAGTTATGTTAGATGTTAACTACTTTGATTTGATATAGCCTAGTAGATTAACAGACAACATGCAGGCCTCACAGCAGCCCACTTCTACTCCCATCCTTGAGGAGAGGTACATTGTACATAACCAGCCCTGAAACATATTCTCAATTCATCCTTGAGGAGAGGTACATAGTACATACCCAGCCCTGAAACATATTTCCTCTTTATCCCTGAGGAGAGATACATTGTACATACCCAGCCCTGAAACATGTTCCCACTTTATCCTTGAGGAGAGGTACATAGTACATACCCAGCCCTGAAACATATTTCCTCTTTATCCCTGAGGAGAGATACATTGTACATACCCAGCCCTGAAACATATTCCCACTTTATCCTTGAGGAGAGATACATTGTACATACCCAGCCCTGAAACATATTCCCACTTTATCCTTGAGGAGAGATACATTGTACATACCCAGCCCTGAAACATATTCCCACTTTATCCTTGAGGAGAGATACATTGTACATACCCAGCCCTGAAACATGTTCCCACTTTATCCTTGAGGAGAGATACATTGTACATACCCAGCCCTGAAACATATTCCCACTTTATCCATGAGGAGAGATACATTGTACATACCCAGCCCTGAAACATATTCCCACTTTATCCTTGAGGAGAGGTACATTGTACATACCCAGCCCTGAAACATATTCCCACTTTATCCTTGAGGAGAGATACATTGTACATACCCAGCCCTGAAACATATTCCCACTTTATCTTTGAGGAGAGATACATTGTACATACCCAGCCCTGTAACATATTCCCACTTTATCCCTGAGGAGAGATATATTGTACATACCCAGCCCTGAAACATATTCCCACTTTATCTTTGAGGAGAGATACATTGTACATACCCAGCCCTGAAACATATTCTCACTTTATCCTTGAGGAGAGGTACATTGTACATACCCAGCCCTGAAACATGTTCTCAATTCATCCTTGAGGAGAGGTACATTGTACATACCCAGCCCTGAAACATATTCCCACTTTATCCTTGAGGAGAGGTACATTGTACATACCCAGCCCTGAAACATGTTCTCACTTTATCCTTGAGGAGAGGTACATTGTACATACCCAGCCCTGAAACATGTTCTCAATTCATCCTTGAGGAGAGATACATTGTACATACCCAGCCCTGAAACATGTTCCCAATTTCTCCTTGAGGAGAGGTACATTGTACATACCCAGCCCTGAAACATGTTCTCACTTTATCCTTGAGGAGAGGTACATTGTACATAACCAGCCCTGAAACATATTCTCAATTCATCCTTGAGGAGAGGTACATAGTACATACCCAGCCCTGAAACATATTTCCTCTTTATCCCTGAGGAGAGATACATTGTACATACCCAGCCCTGAAACATGTTCCCACTTTATCCTTGAGGAGAGATACATTGTACATACCCAGCCCTGAAACATATTCCCACTTTATCCTTGAGGAGAGATACATTGTACATACCCAGCCCTGAAACATGTTCCCACTTTATCCTTGAGGAGAGGTACATAGTACATACCCAGCCCTGAAACATATTTCCTCTTTATCCCTGAGGAGAGATACATTGTACACACCCAGCCCTGAAACATGTTCCCACTTTATCCTTGAGGAGAGGTACATTGTACATACCCAGCCCTGAAACATATTCCCACTTTATCCTTGAGGAGAGATACATTGTACATACCCAGCCCTGAAACATGTTCCCACTTTATCCTTGAGGAGAGGTACATAGTACATACCCAGCCCTGAAACATATTTCCTCTTTATCCCTGAGGAGAGATACATTGTACATACCCAGCCCTGAAACATATTCCCACTTTATCCTTGAGGAGAGATACATTGTACATACCCAGCCCTGAAACATATTCCCACTTTATCCTTGAGGAGAGATACATTGTACATACCCAGCCCTGAAACATATTCCCACTTTATCCTTGAGGAGAGATACATTGTACATACCCAGCCCTGAAACATGTTCCCACTTTATCCTTGAGGAGAGATACATTGTACATACCCAGCCCTGAAACATATTCCCACTTTATCCATGAGGAGAGATACATTGTACATACCCAGCCCTGAAACATATTCCCACTTTATCCTTGAGGAGAGGTACATTGTACATACCCAGCCCTGAAACATATTCCCACTTTATCCTTGAGGAGAGATACATTGTACATACCCAGCCCTGAAACATATTCCCACTTTATCTATGAGGAGAGATACATTGTACATACCCAGCCCTGTAACATATTCCCACTTTATCCCTGAGGAGAGATATATTGTACATACCCAGCCCTGAAACATATTCCCACTTTATCTTTGAGGAGAGATACATTGTACATACCCAGCCCTGTAACATATTCCCACTTTATCCCTGAGGAGAGATATATTGTACATACCCAGCCCTGAAACATATTCCCACTTTATCTTTGAGGAGAGATACATTGTACATACCCAGCCCTGAAACATATTCTCACTTTATCCTTGAGGAGAGGTACATTGTACATACCCAGCCCTGAAACATGTTCTCAATTCATCCTTGAGGAGAGGTACATTGTACATACCCAGCCCTGAAACATATTCCCACTTTATCCTTGAGGAGAGGTACATTGTACATACCCAGCCCTGAAACATGTTCTCACTTTATCCTTGAGGAGAGGTACATTGTACATACCCAGCCCTGAAACATGTTCTCAATTCATCCTTGAGGAGAGATACATTGTACATACCCAGCCCTGAAACATGTTCCCAATTTCTCCTTGAGGAGAGGTACATTGTACATACCCAGCCCTGAAACATGTTCTCACTTTATCCTTGAGGAGAGGTACATTGTACATACCCAGCCCTGAAACATATTCCCTCTTTATCCTTGAGGAGAGATACATTGTACATACCCAGCCCTGAAACATGTTCCCACTTTATCTTTGAGGAGAGATACATTGTACATACCCAGCCCTGAAACATGTTCTCACTTTATCCTTGAGGAGAGATACATTGTACATACCCAGCCCTGAAACATATTCCCACTTTCTCCTTGAGGAGAGGTACATTGTACATACCCAGCCCTGAAACATATTCCCTCTTTATCCTTGAGGAGAGATACATTGTACATACCCAGCCCTGAAACATGTTCTCAATTCATCCTTGAGGAGAGATACATTGTACATACCCAGCCCTGAAACATATTCCCTCTTTATCCTTGAGGAGAGATACATTGTACATACCCAGCCCTGAAACATATTCCCACTTTCTCCTTGAGGAGAGGTACATTGTACATACCCAGCCCTGAAACATATTCCCTCTTTATCCTTGAGGAGAGATACATTGTACATACCCAGCCCTGAAACATATTCCCACTTTCTCCTTGAGGAGAGGTACATTGTACATACCCAGCCCTGAAACATGTTCTCACTTTATCCTTGAGGAGAGGTACATTGTACATACCCAGCCCTGAAACATATTCCCTCTTTATCCTTGAGGAGAGATATATTGTACATACCCAGCCCTGAAACATATTCCCACTTTCTCCTTGAGGAGAGGTACATTGTACATACCCAGCCCTGAAACATGTTCTCACTTTATCCTTGAGGAGAGGTACATTGTACATACCCAGCCCTGAAACATGTTCCCATTTTATCCTTGAGGAGAGGTACATTGTACATACCCAGCCCTGAAACATATTCCCACTTTCTCCTTGAGGAGAGGTACATTGTACATACCCAGCCCTGAAACATGTTCTCAATTCATCCTTGAGGAGAGATACATTGTACATACCCAGCCCTGAAACATGTTCCCATTTTATCCTTGAGGAGAGATACATTGTACATACCCAGCCCTGAAACATGTTCCCACTTTATCCTTGAGGAGAGGTACATTGTACATACCCAGCCCTGAAACATGTTCCCACTTTATCCTTGAGGAGAGATACATTGTACATACCCAGCCCTGAAACATGTTCCCACTTTATCCTTGAGGAGAGGTACATTGTACATACCCAGCCCTGAAACATGTTCTCAATTCATCCTTGAGGAGAGATACATTGTACATACCCAGCCCTGAAACATATTCCCTCTTTATCCTTGAGGAGAGATACATTGTACATACCCAGCCCTGAAACATGTTCTCAATTCATCCTTGAGGAGAGGTACATTGTACATACCCAGCCCTGAAACATATTCCCTCTTTATCCTTGAGGAGAGATACATTGTACATACCCAGCCCTGAAACATGTTCCCAATTTATCCTTGAGGAGAGATACATTGTACATACCCAGCCCTGAAACATGTTCTCAATTCATCCTTGAGGAGAGATACATTGTACATACCCAGCCCTGAAACATATTCCCACTTCATCCTTGAGGAGAGATACATTGTACATACCCAGCCCTGAAACATGTTCTCAATTCATCCTTGAGGAGAGATACGTTGTACATACCCAGCCCTGAAACATATTACCACTTTATCCTTGAGGAGAGGTACATTGTACATACCCAGCCCTGAAACATGTTCCCACTTTATCCTTGAGGAGAGATACATTGTACATACCCAGCCCTGAAACATATTCCCACTTTATCCATGAGGAGAGATACATTGTACATACCCAGCCCTGAAACATATTCCCACTTTATCCTTGAGGAGAGGTACATTGTACATACCCAGCCCTGAAACATATTCCCACTTTATCCTTGAGGAGAGATACATTGTACATACCCAGCCCTGAAACATATTCCCACTTTATCTATGAGGAGAGATACATTGTACATACCCAGCCCTGTAACATATTCCCACTTTATCCCTGAGGAGAGATATATTGTACATACCCAGCCCTGAAACATATTCCCACTTTATCTTTGAGGAGAGATACATTGTACATACCCAGCCCTGTAACATATTCCCACTTTATCCCTGAGGAGAGATATATTGTACATACCCAGCCCTGAAACATATTCCCACTTTATCTTTGAGGAGAGATACATTGTACATACCCAGCCCTGAAACATATTCTCACTTTATCCTTGAGGAGAGGTACATTGTACATACCCAGCCCTGAAACATGTTCTCAATTCATCCTTGAGGAGAGGTACATTGTACATACCCAGCCCTGAAACATATTCCCACTTTATCCTTGAGGAGAGGTACATTGTACATACCCAGCCCTGAAACATGTTCTCACTTTATCCTTGAGGAGAGGTACATTGTACATACCCAGCCCTGAAACATGTTCTCAATTCATCCTTGAGGAGAGATACATTGTACATACCCAGCCCTGAAACATGTTCCCAATTTCTCCTTGAGGAGAGGTACATTGTACATACCCAGCCCTGAAACATGTTCTCACTTTATCCTTGAGGAGAGGTACATTGTACATACCCAGCCCTGAAACATATTCCCTCTTTATCCTTGAGGAGAGATACATTGTACATACCCAGCCCTGAAACATGTTCCCACTTTATCTTTGAGGAGAGATACATTTTACATACCCAGCCCTGAAACATGTTCTCACTTTATCCTTGAGGAGAGGTACATTGTACATACCCAGCCCTGAAACATATTCCCACTTTCTCCTTGAGGAGAGGTACATTGTACATACCCAGCCCTGAAACATGTTCTCAATTCATCCTTGAGGAGAGATACATTGTACATACCCAGCCCTGAAACATGTTCCCATTTTATCCTTGAGGAGAGATACATTGTACATACCCAGCCCTGAAACATGTTCCCACTTTATCCTTGAGGAGAGGTACATTGTACATACCCAGCCCTGAAACATGTTCCCACTTTATCCTTGAGGAGAGATACATTGTACATACCCAGCCCTGAAACATGTTCCCACTTTATCCTTGAGGAGAGGTACATTGTACATACCCAGCCCTGAAACATGTTCTCAATTCATCCTTGAGGAGAGATACATTGTACATACCCAGCCCTGAAACATATTCCCTCTTTATCCTTGAGGAGAGATACATTGTACATACCCAGCCCTGAAACATGTTCTCAATTCATCCTTGAGGAGAGGTACATTGTACATACCCAGCCCTGAAACATATTCCCTCTTTATCCTTGAGGAGAGATACATTGTACATACCCAGCCCTGAAACATGTTCCCAATTTATCCTTGAGGAGAGATACATTGTACATACCCAGCCCTGAAACATGTTCTCAATTCATCCTTGAGGAGAGATACATTGTACATACCCAGCCCTGAAACATATTCCCACTTCATCCTTGAGGAGAGATACATTGTACATACCCAGCCCTGAAACATGTTCTCAATTCATCCTTGAGGAGAGATACGTTGTACATACCCAGCCCTGAAACATATTACCACTTTATCCTTGAGGAGAGGTACATTGTACATACCCAGCCCTGAAACATGTTCCCACTTTATCCTTGAGGAGAGATACATTGTACATACCCAGCCCTGAAACATATTCCCACTTTATCCATGAGGAGAGATACATTGTACATACCCAGCCCTGAAACATATTCCCACTTTATCCTTGAGGAGAGGTACATTGTACATACCCAGCCCTGAAACATATTCCCACTTTATCCTTGAGGAGAGATACATTGTACATACCCAGCCCTGAAACATATTCCCACTTTATCTATGAGGAGAGATACATTGTACATACCCAGCCCTGTAACATATTCCCACTTTATCCCTGAGGAGAGATATATTGTACATACCCAGCCCTGAAACATATTCCCACTTTATCTTTGAGGAGAGATACATTGTACATACCCAGCCCTGTAACATATTCCCACTTTATCCCTGAGGAGAGATATATTGTACATACCCAGCCCTGAAACATATTCCCACTTTATCTTTGAGGAGAGATACATTGTACATACCCAGCCCTGAAACATATTCTCACTTTATCCTTGAGGAGAGGTACATTGTACATACCCAGCCCTGAAACATGTTCTCAATTCATCCTTGAGGAGAGGTACATTGTACATACCCAGCCCTGAAACATATTCCCACTTTATCCTTGAGGAGAGGTACATTGTACATACCCAGCCCTGAAACATGTTCTCACTTTATCCTTGAGGAGAGGTACATTGTACATACCCAGCCCTGAAACATGTTCTCAATTCATCCTTGAGGAGAGATACATTGTACATACCCAGCCCTGAAACATGTTCCCAATTTCTCCTTGAGGAGAGGTACATTGTACATACCCAGCCCTGAAACATGTTCTCACTTTATCCTTGAGGAGAGGTACATTGTACATACCCAGCCCTGAAACATATTCCCTCTTTATCCTTGAGGAGAGATACATTGTACATACCCAGCCCTGAAACATGTTCCCACTTTATCTTTGAGGAGAGATACATTTTACATACCCAGCCCTGAAACATGTTCTCACTTTATCCTTGAGGAGAGATACATTGTACATACCCAGCCCTGAAACATATTCCCACTTTCTCCTTGAGGAGAGGTACTTTGTACATACCCAGCCCTGAAACATATTCCCTCTTTATCCTTGAGGAGAGATACATTGTACATACCCAGCCCTGAAACATGTTCTCAATTCATCCTTGAGGAGAGATACATTGTACATACCCAGCCCTGAAACATATTCCCTCTTTATCCTTGAGGAGAGATACATTGTACATACCCAGCCCTGAAACATATTCCCACTTTCTCCTTGAGGAGAGGTACATTGTACATACCCAGCCCTGAAACATATTCCCTCTTTATCCTTGAGGAGAGATACATTGTACATACCCAGCCCTGAAACATATTCCCACTTTCTCCTTGAGGAGAGGTACATTGTACATACCCAGCCCTGAAACATGTTCTCACTTTATCCTTGAGGAGAGGTACATTGTACATACCCAGCCCTGAAACATATTCCCTCTTTATCCTTGAGGAGAGATATATTGTACATACCCAGCCCTGAAACATATTCCCACTTTCTCCTTGAGGAGAGGTACATTGTACATACCCAGCCCTGAAACATGTTCTCACTTTATCCTTGAGGAGAGGTACATTGTACATACCCAGCCCTGAAACATGTTCCCATTTTATCCTTGAGGAGAGGTACATTGTACATACCCAGCCCTGAAACATATTCCCACTTTCTCCTTGAGGAGAGGTACATTGTACATACCCAGCCCTGAAACATGTTCTCAATTCATCCTTGAGGAGAGATACATTGTACATACCCAGCCCTGAAACATGTTCCCATTTTATCCTTGAGGAGAGATACATTGTACATACCCAGCCCTGAAACATGTTCCCACTTTATCCTTGAGGAGAGGTACATTGTACATACCCAGCCCTGAAACATGTTCCCACTTTATCCTTGAGGAGAGATACATTGTACATACCCAGCCCTGAAACATGTTCCCACTTTATCCTTGAGGAGAGGTACATTGTACATACCCAGCCCTGAAACATGTTCTCAATTCATCCTTGAGGAGAGATACATTGTACATACCCAGCCCTGAAACATATTCCCTCTTTATCCTTGAGGAGAGATACATTGTACATACCCAGCCCTGAAACATGTTCTCAATTCATCCTTGAGGAGAGGTACATTGTACATACCCAGCCCTGAAACATATTCCCTCTTTATCCTTGAGGAGAGATACATTGTACATACCCAGCCCTGAAACATGTTCCCAATTTATCCTTGAGGAGAGATACATTGTACATACCCAGCCCTGAAACATGTTCTCAATTCATCCTTGAGGAGAGATACATTGTACATACCCAGCCCTGAAACATATTCCCACTTCATCCTTGAGGAGAGATACATTGTACATACCCAGCCCTGAAACATGTTCTCAATTCATCCTTGAGGAGAGATACGTTGTACATACCCAGCCCTGAAACATATTACCACTTTATCCTTGAGGAGAGGTACATTGTACATACCCAGCCCTGAAACATGTTCTCAATTCATCCTTGAGGAGAGATACATTGTACATACCCAGCCATGAAACATATTCCCACTTTATCCTTGAGGAGAGGTACATTGTACATACCCAGCCCTGAAACATATTCCCACTTTATCCTTGAGGAGAGGTACATTGTACATACCCAGCCCTGAAACATGTTCTCAATTCATCCTTGAGGAGAGATACATTGTACATACCCAGCCCTGAAACATATTCCCACTTTATCCTTGAGGAGAGGTACATTGTACATACCCAGCCCTGAAACATGTTCTCAATTCATCCTTGAGGAGAGATACATTGTACATACCCAGCCCTGAAACATATTCCCACTTTCTCCTTGAGGAGAGGTACATTGTACATACCCAGCCCTGAAACATATTCCCACTTTATCCTTGAGGAGAGGTACATTGTACATACCCAGCCCTGAAACATGTTCCCATTTTATCCTTGAGGAGAGGTACATTGTACATACCCAGCCCTGAAACATGTTCTCAATTCATCCTTGAGGAGAGATACATTGTACATACCCAGCCCTGAAACATATTCCCACTTTATCCTTGAGGAGAGGTACATTGTACATACCCAGCCCTGAAACATGTTTCCATTTTATCCTTGAGGAGAGATACATTGTACATACCCAGCCCTGAAACATATTCCCACTTTCTCCTTGAGGAGAGGTACATTGTACATACCCAGCCCTGAAACATATTCCCACTTTTTCCTTGAGGAGAGGTACATTGTACATACCCAGCCCTGAAACATGTTCCCACTTTATCCTTGAGGAGAGGTACATTGTACATACCCAGCCCTGAAACATGTTCCCACTTTATCTTTGAGGAGAGATACATTGTACATACCCAGCACTGAAACATATTCCCACTTTATCCTTGAGGAGAGATACATTGTACATACCCAGCCCTGAAACATATTCCCACTTTATCCTTGAGGAGAGATACATTGTACATACCCAGCCCTGAAACATATTCCCACTTTATCCTTGAGGAGAGATACATTGTACATACCCAGCCCTGAAACATATTACCACTTTATCCCTGAGGAGAGATATATTGTACATACCCAGCCCTGAAACATATTCCCACTTTATCCTTGAGGAGAGGTACATTGTACATACCCAGCCCTGAAACATGTTCCCACTTTATCCTTGAGGAGAGATACATTGTACATACCCAGCCCTGAAACATGTTCCCACTTTATCCTTGAGGAGAGGTTCATTGTACATACCCAGCCCTGAAACATATTACCACTTTATCCTTGAGGAGAGATACATTGTACATACCCAGCCCTGAAACATGTTCCCACTTTATCCTTGAGGAGAGATACATTGTACTGTACATACCCAGCCCTGAAACATGTTCCCACTTTATCCTTGAGGAGAGGTACATTGTACATACCCAGCCCTGAAACATGTTCTCAATTCATCCTTGAGGAGAGATACATTGTACATACCCAGCCCTGAAACATATTCCCACTTTATCCTTGAGGAGAGATACATTGTACATACCCAGCCCTGAAACATGTTCCGAATTCATCTTAAAGGAGAGATACATTGTACATACCCAGCCCTGAAACATGTTCTCAATTCATCCTTGAGGAGAGGTACATAGTACGTACCCAGCCCTGAAACATGTTCTCAATTCATCCTTGAGGAGAGGTACATTGTACATACCCAGCCCTGAAACATATTCCCACTTTATCCTTGAGGAGAGATACATTGTACGTCATACCCAGCCCTGAAACATATTCCCACTTTATCCTTGAGGAGAGGTACATTGTACATACCCAGCCCTGAAACATATTCCCATTAAATTTATTACTACAGTGTATAGGCTTTGTAACCTACATTTATAATGTTTAAATCAAATTATGCTGGCATCTGGGGTTAGGAATTTGAGCTGAGGATATATATAGATCTAGTACCCTATGATTGACAGGTTTTTAGAGAGAATATTTGGTAAAGGTCACCCTCAAAAGCCATGCCAACTGCTAGAAAGTCAGGGTTCAAAATTTCTGTGCATGAGGAAATAAACTTTATGAATAAAGAAGCGGTCAATTGTCTATTACACAATAAAGCAATGAATTAGCTGCACAATTAAATCAATTTTGCTTAAAGGAAATAGCTATACATAACACTTGATTATAATTACAACTTATAACATCCCCAGTCTGTAGAGTGGTTAGTTTTTGATCATGAATATTTGTGTTGTTAAGGAAATGACCTAGATGTTTTGTTCTTTTGGTCGCTGAAAAAGTGATAAACTTAATATTGTGGTCGCTGAAAAAGTGATAAACTATATACACAGTTTGTATACTGAAATATTAGCATATTGCATCAATGAAAACTGTCAGAGTGATTTTTGACATTATGCTTTTATATCTGTTATGAAGATTTTTGAATGGCATACATGCATTTTAATGTTGTGATAAAGGTTTTGTATGCTAAATGTACGCTTATAATGTTTTGGATGATAAATACGTAAACTTTTAAAACTTTTTTAAAAAGATTTTTGAACGGTTTACATATACTTTAATAAATATTTTGAATAGTTAACACAAAATATAACATGCCATTATCTAAATTTGTTATAAAGATTTTGGATGGTGTATAGTTATATTCTTAAGATTTTTTTTTTAATATTTCATCGCATTTGGTTATCATTGGACTATGTCCATTCAAAAGCAGAATGTTTAAGGTTGTACATATCATATTCCATTCATATCAGATGATTTATTTAATAATAAAATTTTAATTTCTAAACCTTGGGTTTATTCTTACCTGTAGTGTGTGATTCGGGCCCTTACAAAGCTTCAACTCTGATGCTAAAGATACCGCCAGTATCCTAATTTTTCAAAGCCCTGTCAGCTTAGCAAAAAATAGTACAAATTTGGGCACAACGCTCTTATGATGTAAATTGATCTTGATTCATAGGCAATAACATTGGTTTATAATACTTAGCTAAAGATAGAAAATACCTAAAGTATATCTAAATTTCTTATGAAATCTTTGAAAATCTTCAATTTTGATATTAATACCTTGGTGTATTAAGCTAACAACTCGTAGACCAGACATGGCTAGCTTTCTACATGACATTGTGTTTATTAGGAAAACCTACAGGAATACTAATGTGTTTTTGTCTGGTAGATACTGGGGTGCTGCTCCACCCCGTCAACTCAACTAGGACACTACATACCACACTCCATGGTAAATGTCTGGTACTCTCTGTCAACACAACTAGGACACACATCTACTACACTACTTGGTAAAATGTCTTGTACTTACTGCGGTAGAGGTACCAGTGTATTAGTTGACTGGATATACCAGCCCCTTAGTTTTTATGAAGAATTTTTCTAATGAATTTTACAACTAGCTTATCTTCCCTTGGTTTAGATCTTATAGGGTCTAGAATCAGACATTCAAGTGATCAAAATTATCAGTTAATTTTTTTCTAAATAATTAAATATCTGTATACTATTATAGATAAGGGACCAGGGGCAAGACAATCCATGTTGGTAATTACACTGATAGAGGTTACGATATCGATATCGGGCTGTAGTCTGTATATCAAGAGGGTGGTAAATGGCTGTCAAGTGTTTCCCTGACCAAACAAATAGCTGGTCAGGTGTAAGTGTTTACCTAGTTGGGGATTCTAGCTACATAATCTACTGTCTGAGGGCTGCAGCTCTATCATTAATAGGTTAAACTTTCAAAATATGAGTATTTTTCATTAACTTTTCATTAATTTTATAATAAACATATCATTATTATTACATGTATTTTGATTGTTTGTTAAAATAATTCCAGGACTTGAATGTCAATGTTTTGTGTAAATTTTATCTGATACACAAATTCTCATCAAATATTCTTAATATCATTTCTCAATTAAGACTCAATTAAACATATCAATTAAAATTTTTGATTTTAAAAGTTTGTCTATAGCTGTCAGTAACCAGTTAATTATTAATATTTTGCGGGATTGGTTTAATAAGGTGACCAGACATTTCCTGACTGGTTTGTATACATTTGTTTACCACCGAGATTCCCACCAGGATTCTCACTAGGCGGTGTGGTATGGCCACAGGCTCATAGAATGAAAGTTCGGGAGTGGGTGTGAAGCTTTGTTTGTTTTCATTGACTGAAGAGTTCTTCACCATGTTGTAGGCTATAGCAGGTGCAAATATTGTTGTATTAGTAAACTATTTTATGGCAATCAATTGCTGATTCACAGACATTTAGAAACGAGACAGCAAATATTGATATAGTGCTGTTGAAACTGGATTTTCAAATCCTCCACCGTATATTAAGTGTTTACAGAAATTTATATTGAAAACATATTACTTCCTTGGTATTAATCGCACACAAAGAAGTCATAAGTATCAGAAAGGAAAGAGAAGATATGTTTTTAAATCTCGAATCTTCTCAAGTCATGATATTGTTCATAAGTATGGACCACTGGCAATGGTTGATGGGCTGGTGAGTTATGGGCGGTACAGTGTGATATGATCTAGATCTAGTGTATACTCAGTAGGGGAAATATATGGGGAACAAATCAATGTTAGAGGCAGGCTGGATACACAAAGACCTCCCATAACCTGGTGTTGGTATTAAAAAACAACATTCCAGCACAATGATCCATTTTGAAATTAATTATTGACATTCTAATTCACAAATCAATCTTCCCCTCCTTCTCTGTCTTTCAATTCTGAGTTTGGTATTTATTTACTACTTAAGAATTCGATATGACCTCTGTACATTTGAGAAGGCTTGAAAAATAGCTTCAAAACTTCATTTAACAGCAGGGCTTTACACAGTACTGCTACAGAAGGTTTCAGTGTGAACCACCCTGCCACTTTAATTTGTGAAGAATTTCAGTTGGTGTGGAGAGGGTTAATTGGCGGGGTTGTGTTGCTCAGCCCCAGAGATAGCGTGTAACAGACGTGTAACAGACGCTAATTGGTTAATTGAAAGCATGATTGATGGTAGAATTAATGTCCCTTACTCAGACCTGGCAACTGGTGTGTGTTTCTACAAGGCAGAACAACCTGTTCCCCTTTTAACTTTAGATGAACAGTTTGTCCATTTTTCTGCAGTTGCAACATACTTTTTCACATACCGCTGTTTTGTCAGTAAACTGTACCAATATGTTTGGTGTTACATTTATTGGGAGGGTCATGCAGTTACTATAGTTACAGTAAATTGTACCAATGTGTTTGGTGTTACCATTTATTGGGAAGGTCACTTACTATAGTTCTGGGGTCACAATATGTCTTAAACTGTTTATTCTAGGTCAATTTACTTCTTGAACATTTTTATTCTATGTCACTTCACGTCTTGAAAAATCTTACTCTGAAGAGAGGCATCTGTTCCTGGCTTGGTTCCTGGCTCGGATCGTTGACATCCCTTTAAAATTTGAAAAATTATTTTTGAAATTTTTGCAGATAAACAATATGTGTGATCAAATTAAGATAAAATATATTTGAATGTAAATCAATAAAGATACTCATTAAATCTATAAATATTTTTTCATAAAATTGAACATCGATCATTATTATAATAAAGCATTCCACAGGAGAAACATTAAAATTATCCCATAATTCAATTTGCTTCATTATTTAAGACTTTTGTAAACTACAAATGAATTTTATGTGGGTACAACCAACTCATATATATTTTGTGAGCTGGCAGTATCAAGATCTGTAGGAAAGACTTATGATACTCACGTCACATTTGTGTCTGTGTTAATAATCTTATAGGTCTAAAGACCTGTTAATGTACTATTGCATTTCATCAAGTAAATCCCATAAACACATCCACACCAAAATACTTTGTCAGATACCGTATCTTTTCTGGTGTTAAGAAAGGTTGCTTGTCAAAATTTACATTCCTTGGGAGATAATTTGTATGTCTAAGGGAGATAAGTTCAATGTCTAAGGGAGATAATTTACATCTGAAGGGAGATAATATGTAGGAGGAAGGGAGATAAACATGTATAGTTTGAAAGCTGTATTATTGTCAGCATTAAGATAAGCTGATATTTGTGGCTGTGGATGGTACATTAAATTGTCAGATGTAAGGATTTACTGGATAAGAGTCTCCTACAGAATTTGTAAAAGCATTAAAACATTGTATTCAAACTTCCTGGTGGGCAATAAAACATCTTTTTTATGGTTATGGAATGTATCATTGCATTGTGTAAAAATTATCGAAAGCATTAAATTCATGTTTTAAATGGGTTGGCGCTGAATCAAAAACTGCTTTTCTTCAAGTTTGCACAATTTATGTAAGCTTTGTGTGAAAAAAGAAAAGTGCTACAATATTGTGTACCCGGCATAAAAGAAGTATTGATTCTTACAGAGAAAAAATGTGGAATTTGTGAAAATTTTCTAAAATAATTCAGATTATACATTGCAGAGATAGATTGAGAAATTGCCTATGATAATTATTTTCGGAGTGACACGTAGGATTTGTGGTTCAATAAAGCCATGTTTAAATATTGAAAGGGTGAATAAGTCAACTGATTCAGTAAAATCTAGCAGTAAATTGCTGACATTATTGATACTCTCGATCAGGTTAATTATTATTTTGACTACAAAAGCTAAGCTTCTTGTTGATTTAAATACTATTGAATTTGTGAAGCTGTATGTGTAACAGATGTGCATTAATTAGGTTGCCTTACAAGCGTGAGCTGTGAGGGGTTTTGGAAAGTCGGTAGAGCATCAGGCTGGAGAGCCTATAGGGTCACAGTTCTGAGCCCCAGCGACGATGCTAGCCGTAGCAGGGAGTCAAAGAACCTGGGTTGGAAATTTAGAAAAACGGGGGAATTGTGTAAAAGATGTGCACTGATTAGGTTGTACAAACACCCTGTGCTTCAAGTATCAACATGAACTAATTGATAAATTCAAGGATTACTCCTTACACAATATTAACAAACATTTAATTATGATAACATAAATGAACAATTTGTACTGAGGATTATGAAGCCCACATCTTTTATCATGAAGTAAGGAAAAAACACGGATATTTGTCAGAAGTTTCGGGGTAAATAGGTAGCTGTTTTATATACTTTAATGCTAGGCGTTGCATTAAATTGTCAAATTACATGCCTTTCCCTCCGGTCGTGACCCTTGGTATAACTGACATTCCAGTCCTTTTGATGTCCCTCGTGTAGCTACCAGGCAATTTGTGATATTTCTACCTGAAAATTTATTCTAGTTATATCTATCTGAATATAATTTTTGAGGCACTTATGATGAAATGAACCAGACATTTTACTGTATATTATTTCCATCATATTATTTCATAAAAAAAATCTTTAAATTTGAAATGGGCCCTCGAGGAAGTAACATAAATTTCGTCCTCATCCCATTCACTCCTATATGATGGACTGTTCCAAATTTTGAATTGGAAGAGTTCAAATGTGTCTTCAGGGGTATATGAGTTAAAATAGGATGAATCCCTCAGCCTCTGTGTTTAGCTAGGACCTTACATCCAATAACATCTTGTCACTGTAAAATATTACTGCGAAACTCTCCTAAAACATGCATGTGAGAGAGCATTTAAAACAGAAAATATCTGTTTAACATTGCAAAACCCTGAACACGAGACTATTGAAGTGAGTGAAAATGAAAATTAACATTTTTATTTTAAAATTTCTAATTACTTTATAATGTTTCTATAAAAAATTACACTAAAGTATCTGGTAATGAGATGAAATATACTGGTATGGCGATATCAACCTAGAAACAATCCTTCATTTTAGCCAATATTCTGCGGGTAAATTTAAATCCACAGGGCGTTGAATATTAGTGTAGATCGTACTATTTTTAAAAATTCAAGCAAAGTCTGTGATGTCATATAAAATGATTTTTAAACCCAGAAAAAAGTTATGGCAAACAGGTTCTGTAAAAAAAGTCTGTGTTGTTGTGTAATGTCTGCAGAGCTATGTGAGGTGACAGGTGACCTTGATTATACGACCTTGAGACTTGTCCCAGGTTGTGGGGGTGATTGATGTGAAGCAGACAACCCCTGGACCCCAGTATAGTGTTAGGGCACAGTGTGTTGATACAGTCAGCCAGGGGCGGATCCAGAATTTTTTCAGGGGGGTGTCACCATTTCAAATTTCAAGTTAATTTTGCGGCAAATGCAAAAACATCCTGTTGTTTTAAATTTGTTCAAATACAATATCAGAGACATATATAACGTTATGTTATAAACGTCTCTGACAATGTAAAGTTAATTTTGGAATTAAAATTAAAATGTTGCACTAGCGATGAACGCTGCAAATACATATGTAATTAGATAAAATGCTTATTTACATACATGTTTTAATGTGCTTATGTCCGTTTTCTGACGTGAATTTCTCACAATGACTATTCTCAAAACTATAGAAACGGGCAATAAATACCTCTACACGGAAGAAATGCATGATGAAACTCAAATTTTGTTCTGAACCGATATTTTTTTATTCTTAATGAAACGGAAGCGAAATTTCAAACTTTTAACGCTTTACTGATACATACTAAAAATAAATTGTTATTTTTATGAGAGTAGAAAGTTTATAGAAAGAAGTCTATAAAGGATTTTTTTTATGTATCAAAGAAAACAAAAATATCTCTCAAATGTAATCCAATTACTCAAGGAATATTTTGATAGTGTCTCATAAGCCAAATTTGGCTAGATTCTAATGGATGTTTTTTTATGTTTGAATGAACACTGTAACTGTATTTTATAATTATTATGTATTGTACATGTATGCCATACTTTAATAAGCTTATCTGTATCAGATAATTACTAAGCACTAAACAATGTCAAATGCTCTTCCACAGGTAGAGACAGGCTTGTATACATTTCTGTACCTGTGGTCATTCTTGTAAACATTGTCACGGTTCACTGACCAAGTTAATTGATGCTGGGGTGGAGATATCAATTAGTTAATTGATCCTGGGGTGGAGATATCAATTAGTGTCAATTATATAGTCAACACTTTTGGAGTTGGGTGGCAGGGTGTTTGGCTTGGACAGAGTTATAGATGCACTGTAGGCTGAACAATTACCACTGAAGAGATTGATAAGTCCAAGTAAAAATGTGCGCAAATCGATTCAGTGTGCACATGTACACTGAACAGAGCTGGGGGAGGGGGGGGGGGGGGGGTCACAAGATCAATGTGATCTTATATTTTACTACTAAATAAAATCCTGGTCAAGGACAGGGGGGTGTCACGTGCGTCCAGTGACACCCCCCTGGATCCGCCACTGCTGACTGGGACACCTTTACTTGTAGATAGCGGGGCTCTAAGTCAGGTAAAAAAGTGGGCCCCACAGTACAATTTCTCATATTTTGTCCTTGGTAATATAAACACTTGGTAATATAAACATTTATTATGGCAGATAAAAATGAAATGAAGCTTTTTTTACGCAGTAATTTTTAAGTGGAAGGGAAATTTAATGTGGACAAATTTATATATATTAATTTTTTTCACTTGTGAAATAAAAAGATTTTTTGGCCAAATGTAATTACCAGTAGGCACTAGGTCAGGTTATGTTTAAATATTGATATTTATTACAGCGAACTAACTCTTACTTACTCCGTCGCTTACCCAGCTCGGACTAGTGTAGCTAGAAAACTGAATTTCCTGGTCTCAAATTGTGTTCCCTTAGAATTAGCAGGCTTTGCTGGATTCCTTTTATACTATAGACCTAAGCTCATTTTGTAAAAGTTATAAATTCAATTGGTGTAACATTGCATCAGTACATGAAAGTCTGGTATATAAGCACTACCTTTTTTACCAGAACAGCACAGATGTTTAGCCCTCCAACTTTGGGTTGCGAGTTCGAAACCCACATGGGGCAGTTGCCAGATACTGACTGTAGGTCAATGGTTTTTCTCCGGGTACTCAGGCTCTCCTCCACCTCCAAAACCTGGTACATCCTTAAATGACTCTGTCTGTTAATAGGATGAAAAACAAAAAAAAACGAAACAAATTAATTTACAAGATAGATGAAAAACTAGTGTCTGTGTCTGTCTTATAAACAGGCATCTTTTTTCATTCGCTAATATTTATCAGTTACCTTGGAAATACATTTTTTGGACCACTGATATCAATTTAGGTGAAATTGAAACTATAACTCTGCTCTTCTCTTTCCCAATTAAAAGTTTGTTGGAATACCGGTAGTTTCTTACATCACCCACGCTCTGAGGTGGCAGGTCCTCTGATGGAGCTTATGTTACTGTCACCCTAAACAGTGCCAGTGTTAGCAGCAGGTGGGATAGGACGAGGTAGGGCGAGGATCTGGGCTAGGACGAGGTAGGGCGAGGATCTGCTTTCTTACTGTAAAACTAACAGGGTATATCATGTGGCAAGGTTTTATACAACTCCCCTACAATTGCGGGGATTTTTTTGTTCTGATGCAGTTGACTTGGGGCGAGGAGGGGGTGTAGACTTGCAGTGTTGTAATATACCACTGGTGTAAGTTACGTTACCAAATTTCACGAATGATAACACACGATGAAAAGAGGAATCGGACTGAGATAATTTGACTACCTATATACTTCAGCAACTGTAGAAATCCATTTATCATGTTAGGTCCCATCCTCATATCAGGACTAGGTCAACTTAGATTCAACGTGTAGGATAAAAGTTTTTATGTACTTTATCACAAATTACAGGTGTAATATATAAGGTACTGTAGCATATAGCCTTAAATCTAACACTAATTACAGGTGTAATAACTTTTTGATCGTACCTAAAACATAATTTTAAACATGGATATCTTAGAATGAACATATCCTTTAAAGTGCTCAAAATGGTAACAATAGATTAGAAGTGGTAATTAATTATTACATAATATTTCATCCATCAGATACTAGATATGGCATTCATATTCACTCGTGAGCCATAAACAACACCTGATATTCCACTTCCTACCTGTGCAATACTGTGTTGTATTAAATTTTAAGTTCGCATGTTAATGACCAAAAAGGAATTTGTTAGATTTTGACAATACAAATTAGACAAGTGTTAGTCATAAAAGGAGAAGGTTGGCACTCGCGTTTTACTTTTTGTTTTTAATTAGTGATGTACGGATATCATTTATAAATTATTTGAACCTTCTGGCTATTTTTGGATTTTTTTTCTGACTCACTGGTTCATGCACACTCCGTATGTTTTGATATCGAGCATATATGACTATGATATCTGTGATCATTCATATCAACTGACTTTGTGTGTTACCTTCATCCATCATGAATCAATTACCAGCTAATTATCTTGGATATATATTAATTTCAAATACACACACTGATGTTTAACACCAGACTGAAATGTTATAATTAATGTAAAGTTCAATTTGATCCATTTGAATTTCAATATACAGTTGTTTCTAAGTCTTGGTTTTGCAGGCTAAATCTGGCAGTTTTATTGCGATGTATTTTAATCATCTGTAAAAAATTACTGCACATCTGTGCAAGGGTTACATTTAAGTTTAGACGGTTTTATGGTACAGATTTTAAATAAATAAAAGAATTTACAAATCAACTTGCATGCAAAAATATACTGTACTTGGAAATTATTGGTTTTTTTTTGTTTTTTAGGGATTGTATTTTTTTCAAGCAGTTGATTTTATAATTTCTTTAAAGCTTTAGTATCTATCCTATGTGTGTCCAGCACAATACTCAATAAATGCTGCATTTGTGGACAAGGGGAGACAACTACACATGCATTTTCAGTCGTGTCGGAGGGCTACACTTATTGCATGTCTAGATAACCCACTTGTCAGCGAGGAACCTGATTCTGTTGGGGGTCAGACATGGAAAGAATGAGTTTGCATTCTTGCATCCAAACAAAAATCTGCCACAGCAGGGCAGATCTCATTCTTCTTCGTCAGGTGGTAATGCAATGCTTCGCTCACCTGTAAAAGGTCACACGGTGATAGTTACCTGTCGCTCACCTGTTGAAGGTTATCATTGACACGCTGCACATCTCAACACTTATAACACACACAGTACACAACAACATGTGTAGTCCCCCAGTATAGCATTTATACTCAACACTTATAACACACCCAGTACACAACTACATGTGTAGTCCCCCAGTGTAGCATTTATACCAACCGACCAGCTATGTACTTATAACACCCACAGTACACAACTACATGTGTAGTCCCCAGTACAGCGTTTATACCAATCTTTCAGCTGCTGTTCTGTTTAAAAAATAAAATTCAGACTTTTAAATTTTACTAATATTTCTGTCAAGCTGTACCCTAGCTGTGTCTCCCTAAGGTTTGATTGTTGGCCTGCTAGGTTTTCTGGAAACGCAAAACAGGACTGATGTTGATGGTTTTTACACCCGCTATCACAACCTTAATTATGGCCTTTCCGTGGATGTTACAAATACAGGACAGGACCGTCCTTTACGTCCTTTACGTCCTTTACGTAGCTCCTCCACATACGGCCAGTAATTAGCAGTACTACTAGTAGCGTCTATAAGGAAGTGTAAGATATTAGAATGGTAGCATTTCAAGTTCTACAACAAGGATGATCATCAGCAGGTGTAACAAGTCCACAGTTTTATAATGAATCAAATTAGTGTTAAATTTCTGAACACAGAGGCAGGGGCTTGAATAGATCTGCGTGACAGGTCATTATATGTCAACGCTCAGGATAAATTTATCATATTGGATTTACTGAAAAATCACCAGATATATGAGCCTTAGAGTTTTTATTTAGTTCTCTGTTAGACAGTTTGTTACTTGTGAAATCTTAACAACCTTTGTAAAAATGTGTGTATCTTAAACTGTTTTCTCAAAATATCAAATTACAGAAAAAAAACTCACGTTTTTTTCTCTTAAATTGTACATGTAAGAATAGTCTTTTTATAACGTATTCATCCCTGGAATTTTCAAATGAACTATTCCATTGTTTGAAATTGGAGGAGTTCAAATGTGTCATCAGGGGATGAACAAGCAAATTAAATATTTACAAAAAAATACAGTTTGCTTTCCAAATTCATAATCACTTATTGACAATTTTGAATAAATAATATGACTGCTCTGAAAAGATAGGCTACCATATTGGTCAAAATTACGAATTGTATTTTGATTAAATATATGCTCAACAGATTGTGTGCTTTTAAGAAAAAATCTTTCTCATTATGAAAAAATTGACTGGTATATATGTTGCCGTTTTTGGAAGGCTGAAACTCTGTTATTGTGAAAAATTACAAATCATCAGATTTATTTTTTTCTAGAATTTTATTCCGAAAATTTTTCATGGAATTGAGTTTAATTAAGTTCTTGTTAGCAAAATTCTTAGTCAACAATTAAGAATTTATCTGCTAAGGTATATGTTGTTTTTCTGTGAAGGTTGATATTTCTACTCGATACTTAGTAGATCTATCACAATGTTTGGTAAACGCAAGAAAACATTGTCGTACATGTAAATATTTCACAAAAATTGTTAGTTTTAAATTATGCAGGTAAGAGATGAGTGCACACAATTGCTTCCTGTCATAAAAGCTCAAGTGCAGGTGTGTATGCATGTTGACCAAAGAGACAGGAAGTCTGTACTTTGTACAATTTATATCTGCGTTGACAAGATGAATCTGGTTTATATGCTATCTTAGTGAAATCTACCAAAAAAAAACTGGTTTTGAGCATAAATTTAAAATTGAATGAGTTATCCTTTCTCTGATGTATTAACCAGGGATTAGTGTGCAGGGTTTATAAAAAATATTGTTTCCATGGTGATGCAATAAGATAAACATATTAAATCTGTCAACCATATCTAACTTGTGTAAACACTTCTGATTCACTAATCTGGGCGATTCCATTATGAACAAAAGGGGTGAAAGGGTATGTTCTTCCAAGCAATAAGCCCATGTCTGCTAATAAGCCCACCCATGAATAATTTACATTTATTTTATAACAGTTACAATTCAATTTAAACGGTTATTGCACAAATATAATTACATAGGTAATTTGATGACAATGCATAACATACATAACCATTTAAGAAATATAAGTTGAGTATTAGATTATATTGGATGCAAGCTCACTCTCCTCATTTCATAAATGTATGAAACAAGTGGTTTGAATGTTTATCACTATAATCCAAAGCAGGGGTCTTAATGCGAGGACACCAGAGTACCTGAAGAAAACACATAGCTGGGCAGGTGACCCCCAATCCTTTTATTGTCCAATCAGAGAATCCAACTCTGAAAGGCTATAGTGCGCTGTCGACCATGCCACCTGACTACAAAAATTTCTTATCTTAATGTTTCTTATTAACTCGTTGACCCCTGAAATTTCATAACGAACGATTCTAAACTTTGATAAGAAGGGTTCAAATGTGTGGTTCAGAGGTGAATTATCTCGTTTCATAACAAGAAAGTTCAATGTAATTCACAGGTTGGTCAAATTTTTTTTATATATGGATAGTTGTTCAGTTAAAAACAAAAATAGCTTAATTTAATGAAAAATTTGTTTTAAAGCTTCTTTGGCAGAATTTGTATTTCACATAACAGAATAGTGATTTATTGAAAAGAAATCATACTGTATGTCAGCCTCTCAATTTAATTGGTATAGTAACAGTTCTCCTTTGTTTTCGAAATTGGTTCAATTCTCAATAATTTTATCGGAAGTAAATATTAGACATGCACGTTAGGTAAATTTTCTATAAATTGAACAAAGACAAAATTTAAGTTCAATCAGATAAAATATTGAATTTCTATCGTTTATTTCTTCTTTCTCCAATTTCCCATTTCACCGGACATATAGTAGACGTAAGTATGGCTCAATTAAGTTAAATCCATGTAATATGAAGGTTTTTGTCACACTGGGTGGTATAGAGTTGAAATTTTATGCAGTTTCCAATCGAAGATTGAGTCATCGTCTGAGGTCATTGTACCAGGCAGATCAAATTTACAGGTCGAAGGTCAGATAAGGTGTGGGAACTGCTAGGGTCGTGTATAAAGAGGCGACTGTTTGAACTTAATAATCTATCAAATATAACAGAAATCGTAAAATTGACGGTGTCCATTGCTGCATATATTTCATAACTCATTGGCAATTAATCATCTACATTTGATATAGAATGATTGAACCAAACATCTGGTATTTTACCATATAAGGGCCTTATAAGTGCTGATAACATTTGTGAAATATTAATGACTGCAGAATATTCTTACTTCAGCAAGTTTTTCATTCACCATAATACATACTTGTTTCATACAAATTGGTGCATTAAATGTATCCATTCTTTGACCTGAGTATAATTATAGGATGGTGGGAATGAAATAAGGGATGGAGTGCTATTATCATATTAGGTATAATTCCTTTCACATTTTGATTCATCCAATTTTGATGCCCCCGCATATAGCGTTGCCCATATGTCCGTCTCATCGTGTCTCGATTTGATATAAACTTCAATGTTTGACAAATTTTCATCAAAGGTAACGTATATGAGTCTACATAGGACATCAAGGAGTTTCAAAGTTCAAAGGTCAAGGGCAAGGTCAGGGTTGTTGTATGTAGAAACTAAGCACAAGGGTCATTCACATCTTGCACATTTTTTTTATAGTTTTGTAATTTGTACTATCTTAGTTTGTTTTGATATTACCAGTAATTAATTTGATATGATCCGTTTTTGTAACAATCGGGAAAAAATTGATATGATGTTAGATATTTCACACTGTGGGAGTAACCATGGTTACCCCGATGATAGTTAGCTGGAGGGAGTGGTATAAACCAGTATAGCAGTTTACTTTTATTATTAATGTCATTAACATTACAGACATATTTTGAGGTTGTAAAGCATCTATCTGTAAAATACAGGGCAATTACAAGTAATTCTCATCGTTTATAAAACAGATTCGGGCGAATACCCCGTAGTTAAAATATTGAATGCTGATTGGTCCGAAAATAGGGAATTTATTTAATATAGCGTTTGGCTCTGTAAAATTGATGATGTAAAATTACATAATGATTTAATTATGATAGACGTATCATTTGTGAGAGTTCTGGGTATAAGCAGCTCTCATTTAATTGCCCTAGTTGTTGGTAGGATTGTTCCGCTCACTTTCATAACCATAATGGACTCCGCGGGTCTCATCCTTAAGTCTGGCTCCTGTCTCTAGAATAGTAGATATTGAATTGCTTAGAAAAAAGAATTTTGATCACTTGGGTGTCTGATTCTAAGTTTGAAACAAGGGGGAGATCAGCTGGTAGCCAGCCTATAGAGTCCCATCCCTATAAATACATGGAAGAGTTGATTATAGTGACTATAGTTATAATAGTAACCTAGGGCTGGAATGTTTAAGCCTGATGTACTCAGCAAATGAACGAATGAAGGGGGGGGGGGGGGGGGGGGGGGGGGGGATCTAACGCCCAGGTAGATTTAGTTTAGCTGAGTTTGTCTTGCCCAGTCAGCAGTTCCTCTGAAGGAATACAAGAGTTAGGCCAAGTATAGTGTTATCAATAGGTAAAGGTGATCGTGAGGGAATACAAGAGTTAGGCCAAGTATAGTGTTATCAATAGGTAAAGGTGATCGTGAAGGAATACAAGAGTTAGGCCAAGTATAGTGTTATCAATAGGTAAAGGTGATCGTGAAGGAATACAAGAGTTAGGCCAAGTATAGTGTTATCAATAGGTAAAGATGATCGTGACAACATATCTTACGGGGTTAATCAGCTGTAGTCAAGGAATACAAGAGTTAGGCCAAGTATAGTGTTATCAATAGGTAAAGGTGATCGTGAAGGAATACAAGAGTTAGGCCAGGTATAGTGTTATCAATAGGTAAAGATGATCGTGAAGGAATACAAGAGTTAGGCCAAGTATAGTGTTATCAATAGGTAAAGATGATCGTGAAGGAATACAAGAGTTAGGCCAAGTATAGTGTTATCAATAGGTAAAGGTGATCATGACAACATCTTACGGGGTTAATAGGCTGTAATGAAGGAATACAAGAGTTAGGCCAAGTATACTGTTATCAATAGGTAAAGGTGATCGTGACAACATCTTACGGGGTTAATCGGCTGTAATGAAGGAATACAAGAGTTAGGCCAAGTATAGTGTTATCAATAGGTAAAGGTGATCGTGACAACATCTTACTGGGTTAATTGGCTGTAGTCAAGGATCATATTAACCAGTTTCGACACCATAGATGTGTCATCATCACATTAATCAAGTCAGACATTGGCATGGTCGTCTTTTCCTAAAAAAATAAATGTTGAAATCAAGTTTGTATTTCAAATCAATTTAAAACAATTTTTCATATTTTGATACTTCTTCTGAATACATGGAAGGTGGTTTCCTTTAGATGTTTTTTTATGACAAATGAAAGACATTTTCATCTGCGTGTTTCTGAGGACAATAGTGCTCCTTATAGATGGTGCTCCTGCTGGTCCCTAAAATTCTGTAATGAACTACCGATATATTCCTGCATTTGGATTGGAAGAGTAAATGTATGTCTTCAGGGTTGTTTTTGTGAAATGGAAATATGTTATTGTTTTATGGCTTTTAACCAAAGTATTTGATGATGAAGCTTATAACAAGGATTTGATAGCAGAAAAGAATTTTCGTGAAAGTTACCTAATTTGTGAGAAATGGAAAGTGTGCTGCCACACAAACACATGCATTTCACATGTTTCTCGTTGGTGGTCGCAGGTGCTTATGTCGTAATTAGTATAAATGTTTTATTAATTATGAAAAATATATGTCGACGGGCTTGGGAGGTTTATCAGAGTCTCGTGTCTAGGACTTGTCATCGTCAGCACTTCTGCATAAAATTTGTCTTGTTTTATGTTCTAAGCCACAGCTGGCTTGACATGGAGATGTCGTAAAGACGATTTACACTGTAAAAAGTAGATGTCAACTTTTAGTGATTTCTATCAACACTGTACTAGAAAGTTCTGAAAAAACACCATGTGACAGGTTTAGTATCTTTTAAAGATTCTGCAGTCATGCCAGTAAAACACTAAAGAGTTCCAGTACAGATGTTTTGTGTATGGAGTTATCTCCCTGTTATTTATTTTGTATCTATTCACCCCTGAAGGTTGATGCATTTGAGTGCTTCCAATTCAAAGGTTGGAGTAGTTCATTATGAAATTTCAATGGTAGAGTACAGAGTTGAGTTGTAAAAGCAACACTTAAAATGAAGGTATGTTCATGCCCCGCCTTGAAATGGGGTGGGGTGGGGGGGATATAGTGTTACTCATGTTCGTCCTGTCCCGTCCAGTCCCCGCCCTGTCCAATGGTAATGTAACCAGCTTATTTAAATAACTACTGATCCGATTATCATCAAACTTCGCATACGTTATAATAAGCATGAAGAATAAATTTCATGTGGGGGAAGGGGGCATTTATGTCTCGCAGACATTTCTAGTTCCATGTATATATAATCAAATGCTTTTTTGATATTTCTTCTTGTAGTGTTTTTGCATTTTAAAACTTGATATAAGTTTAGGAACAATATGTATTAACTTTTTTAATATTTCAAAACCTCTGCATTATGACAACTTACAATTGTCATAATTGCAGACCTAATGATTTTGTCCTTTAAAGGAAATGTGAGTTAATTGGATGTCTGTTTTCTTATGAAGTCCTACATGTTTTATCCGACAAGCTGAAGAATTTGATATGTGTGTCCGAATCCTCCCATTTTAATGCTACATTATAAATAATCACATAATTTGACACTAATTCCGTGGCATGTCGTTTTATATACACATGTCATGATAAAATTAAACATAGTATATGTATGCATACCTGACGTTTTACTCATAAACCTCGACTGGCACATGGTCCCTTGAACTTAACAAATACTAGGAATTTGAAAACCACATTCTTTAAATAACAAATGGTTTACATTGTCTAGAGATATTGAAAAATATTCATTTTTGGAATACAGTCGAACCTAATTATCTCAAAGTGGTTTAATTTGAAGACTGTGTAATAAGAAGTATTTTGTGGGTCCCGGCCAAGCTTTACTCAAGCATTAAAACTCCTGTAACTCGAATACAATGATAACTCAAAGTTTTCCTATGGTCCGGTTGACTTCGAAATAACCTCAGGTATTTTACTCAAATTTTACCGATGTTGAGATTAAATTTTATTCCAGTCCTTCCGCAATTGTCATGTTCAGATGACTTTTTATTTATATGTTAATGTTTTTGATATTTTTCAGAAAACAACATTGACTTACTGACCGCTGTTGGGGTTCCATCGGTGACGAACGGGGTAGGCTACGAAACAGGAATTACCGGCTACCCAGCATTTTCTTTTAATGAAAGAGCATTTATACGCAAAAGTGCTGCAGAAATATTCGGTGCGGCGCTAAAATATCGGAACTTCGCTTTAACTTTAGCTGTGAAACCAACAAGAAGAGAAGGAGGTTTTCTATTTTCTGTGAAAAACCCATATAACACAGTAGTTATTTTTGGTATTTTAATAGAACCCTCAACATTACCAAGGAGAGATAATCTAGTTTTATATTACACTGAAAATGTCCTATTTCAAGATCGAGTGCCATCAAACGTTTTAGCTAATTTTACAGTGGATTCACTTTATAATAAGTGGACAGAATTGGGAATTAAAGTCGAGGATAATACAGCCACACTTTATGTAAATTGTGAAAGAACGGAAACAAGTCGGATTAACAGGAATAATGGACGTTTGTTAGCCATTGAACCAGGATCTTCATTTTACATCGCGCAGGGTGGACCTAACTTTGAAGGGAATCAGCTTGTTGTAAGTATTAATTGTTTATACATAATTGTCCAGTTGTTACAGCGTTATTTGAATTACATTTGTAATCATGTTCCCCTTTTAGGTCATTCTCTGCCTGTTAACTCTTTCCATACCGTGATTCCGGTTCCGGATTCCGTACCGGAAGTCATTTTAAGGCTCACCCCCAGATGTTTCGGCCAAAATGATGGTTCTTTGTTGTGATGGGTAGTGGACATTATGCCGAAATAATGCAGATAAATGTAAACCAATGCTCTTTTCGGTTCTTCTAAAGTTAGAAGACATACAGAGCTTTATTTTCGCAGCAAATATGTTCGTCAGATGTGGTACCGCTATGCATAGCTACAGCATTTGTCGCCATGATGTTTACATTGGTGATGACACTTCGCAGTATCTCGCGGGAAACTCAATCTACATATGTAAATGGGTCACATGACCGAAAATGTGTACTTTACACCTATCAAATTGTTTGTTATAAACTGACACAGTCGATTTTGTGTAAAATGTTGTAAGTCAACTCATCTGTCGGCTGCCGTACCCAGCTAATCAAAAAGTATGTAACGTTTTTACGTCAAGTAGCTTGTCGTTTGTATATGACAACGGGGAGGAGACGTCACATTTTTTTGTCGTCTGTATACGACAACGGTACGGAAAGAGTAAAATCAAGTGGACACTTATTTAGCATATTTAGATGCTTTAAAATACATGTAACAAAAAATGATGTTTTTCTCATTTGTGTAAAAGTTGTTAAGTAAAACAACTGAAAACTGAATGGTGTTGAATTAACTCATTTAACCCTGAAATCACATTTGAACTTGTCCAGTTTAAAAGTTGGAATAGTCTATTATGAAATTTCAGGGGTGGATGAGTTAAAGACAATATGCTAATTATATATAAATTTTATACACGGTAATCTGTTGCATCTTTGATAGTGACCAGTTTATAATACCATATTCTTAATTCTTTAATTCAATTAAAAATGAAAAATTACCAATTTAGCAAAATATTATCATGGAGAAAAACATAGATTGTTTTTAGTTTATTGCATCAGATTGTTTTAGTTTATGCTATCTGTTTGTTTTAGTTTATGATATCTGTTTGTTTAAGTTTATGATATCTGTTTGTTTAGTTTATGATATCTGTTTGTTTTGTTTATGATATCTGTTTGTTTTAGCTTATGATATCAGATTGTTTTAGTTTATGATATCAGATTGTTTTAGTTTATGATATCTGTTTGTTTTAGTTTATGATATCAGATTGTTTAGTTTATGATATCAGATAGTTTTAGTTTATGATATCTGTTTGTTTTGTTTATGATATCTGTTTGTTTTAGTTTATGATAACAGATTGTTTTAGTTTATGATATCTGTTTGTTTTGTTTATGATATCTGTTTGTTTTAGTTTATGATAACAGATTGTTTTAGTTTATGATATCTGTTTGTTTAGTTTATGATATCTGTTTGTTTAGTTTATGATATCTGTTTGTTTAGTTTATGATATCTGTTTGTTTTAGCTTATGATATCAGATTGTTTTAGTTTATGATATCAGATTGTTTTAGTTTATGATATCTGTTTGTTTTAGTTTATGATATCAGATTGTTTAGTTTATGATATCAGATAGTTTTAGTTTATGATATCAGATTGTTTTAGTTGATGATGTCAGATTGTTTAGTTTATGATATCTGTTTGTTTAGTTTATGATATTTGTTTGTTTTAGTTTATGATATCAGATTGTTTTAGTTTATGATATCAGATTGTTTTAGTTTATGATATCAGATTGTTTTAGTTTATGATATATGTTTGTTTAGTTTATGATATCTGTTTGTTTAGTTTATGATATCTGTTTGTTTTAGTTTATGATATCAGATTGTTTTAGTTTATGATATCTGTTTGTTTTAGTTTATGATATCTGTTTGTTTTAGTTTATGATATCTGTTTGTTTTAGTTTATGATATCTGTTTGTTTAGTTTATGATATCTGTTTGTTTAGTTTATGATATCTGTTTGTTTTAGTTTATGATATCAGATTGTTTTAGTTTATGATATCTGTTTGTTTTAGTTTATGGTATCTGTTTGTTTTAGTTTATGATATCTGTTTGTTTTAGTTTATGATATCTGTTTGTTTAGTTTATGATATCTGTTTGTTTAGTTTATGATATCTGTTTGTTTTAGTTTATGATATCAGATTGTTTTAGTTTTTGATATCTGTTTGTTTTAGTTTATGATATCTGTTTGTTTTAGTTTATGATATCTGTTTGTTTTAGTTTATGATATCAGATTGTTTTAGTTTTTGATATCTGTTTGTTTTAGTTTATGATATCAGATTGTTTAGTTTATGATATCACATAGTTTTAGTTTATGATATCAGATTGTTTTAGTTTATGATATCAGATTGTTTAGTTTATGATATCTGTTTGTTTAGTTTATGATATCTGTTTGTTTAGTTTGTGATATTTGTTTGTTTTAGTTTATGATATCTGTTTGTTTTAGTTTATGATATCAGATTGTTTTAGTTTATGATATCAGATTGTTTTAGTTTATGATATTTGTTTGTTTAGTTTATGATATCTGTTTGTTTAGTTTATGATATCTGTTTGTTTTAGTTTATGATATCAGATTGTTTTAGTTTATGATATCTGTTTGTTTAGTTTATGATATCTGTTTGTTTAGTTTATGATATCTGTTTGTTTTAGTTTATGATATCAGATTGTTTAGTTTATGATATCACATAGTTTTTGTTTATGATATCTATTTGTTTTAGTTTATGATAACAGATTGTTTTAGTTTATGATATCTGTATGTTTAGTTTATGATATATGTTTGTTTAGTTTATGATATCTGTTTGTTTAGTTTATGATATCTGTTTGTTTTAGTTTATGATATCTGTTTGTTTTAGTTTATGATATCAGATTGTTTTAGTTTATGATATCTGTTTGTTTTAGTTTATGATATCAGATTGTTAAGTTTATGATATCAGATAGTTTTAGTTTATGATATCAGATTGTTTTAGTTTATGATATCAGATTGTTTAGTTTATGATATCTGTTTGTTTTAGTTTATGATATCTGTTTGTTTTAGTTTATGATATTTGTTTGTTTTAGTTTATGATATCTGTTTGTTTTAGTTTATGATATCAGATTGTTTTAGTTTATGATATCAGATTGTTTTAGTTTATGATATATGTTTGTTTAGTTTATGATATCTGTTTGTTTAGTTTATGATATCTGTTTGTTTTAGTTTATGATATCAGATTGTTTTAGTTTATGATATCTGTTTGTTTTAGTTTATGATATCAGTTTGTTTTAGTTTATGATATCTGTTTGTTTAGTTTATGATATCTGTTTGTTTAGTTTATGATATCTGTTTGTTTTAGTTTATGATATCAGATTGTTTTAGTTTTTGATATCTGTTTGTTTTAGTTTATGATATCTGTTTGTTTTAGTTTATGATATCTGTTTGTTTTAGTTTATGATATCAGATTGTTTAGTTTATGATATCACATAGTTTTAGTTTATGATATCAGATTGTTTTAGTTTATGATATCAGATTGTTTAGTTTATGATATCTGTTTGTTTAGTTTATGATATCTAGTTGTTTAGTTTATGATATTTGTTTGTTTTAGTTTATGATATCTGTTTGTTTTAGTTTATGATATCAGATTGTTTTAGTTTATGATATCAGATTGTTTTAGTTTATGATATTTGTTTGTTTAGTTTATGATATCTGTTTGTTTAGTTTATGATATCTGTTTGTTTTAGTTTATGATATCAGATTGTTTTAGTTTATGATATCTGTTTGTTTAGTTTATGATATCTGTTTGTTTAGTTTATGATATCTGTTTGTTTTAGTTTATGATATCAGATTGTTTTAGTTTATGATATCACATAGTTTTAGTTTATGATATCTGTTTGTTTTAGTTTATGATATCAGATTGTTTTAGTTTATGATATCAGATTGTTTTAGTTTTTGATATCTGTTTGTTTTAGTTTATGATATCTGTTTGTTTTAGTTTATGATATCTGTCCAAACAAAGGTTTCCTCACAATAATTTAACTGAGATCTGTTTTGTCTATCTATCTCAAAATCTCATGCTACAATTAAGTGACTTGACTTGATATTTGAAGTATGGGTTCACCATAGTAAGGTGTTGTGTTATGTATCAAAAGTCGGTCATTCTGACCTACATTTTGACCTTTGACCTACATCAAAGAGTAAGATTGTCCAAGCTCCATCTTAAACACTACAAACCACTGAAAGTTCATGGTTAAGGTATGAGTACACATTGGTGAGGTGGTCGCATTTAGTGGGGGACTGTAATTCACTATCTTGTTCTTTAAAGGCCCAATATACGTAACTCAGGGAATTTTTCTGGATTCTGAAAAATTCTGAAAAAAATCCAGTAGATGCAAAAATAAGCCTAAAACGAAGCAAATCTGGGCGGAAACTAAAAAGAAACTCTTGACAGAAAAATCCAAAGACTTGGAAATAACTCAGGTGGGGCCCACTTCAACAACAAACCAAAGTTTGAAGACAGTTAAAAATGGACGTGTGTCTACAAATACCATGTTTCAATTGCTGCTGTACCGGTTACCGCGTAAGAATTCATCTTGAATATTGCCGATATCAGTTAATCTTAACTAAATCTATAGATATAATAAGTTATTAGGCCTGATTTTCGCTTTGAGTTTTGCCGAAAGTTACGTATATTGGGCCTTTAAGGGATAGAGACATAGAGCTATAATTTGATATTAAGTATTATTGAAAAGATGCAGATTAAGTTCTGGCTTGTTGGAGGTCCACCTATTCTATATATAAACTTTATTTATTTTACAACAATTATGAAACAAGCTATACAACTTATATTAATCACTCTTGTTGGCCCGGATGTTAGCGCTCGAGGGGTCTTATTGTGGGAGGAAACCGGAGTACCCGGAGAAAACCCACGTGGTCGGGCAGGTGACCCCGTACCTTTTCACGTCCGATCGGGGAATCAAACCCCGGCCGCCTTGGTGAAAGGCAAGTGCGCTATCCACTGCACCACCCGACCACCCGACCTATTCTATATGGCCACCTTTAACTGTGGGAACTTTAATAATGTTTCACAAAGTTCATGTATGACCTAAATTGGAAAGATCTATCTTCTGTGCTGAAGACAGGGTATGTTGAGGTAACTTGCCTGTTTGTAATAGCCTGAATCTGATGTGACTTTATATTGTTGATCTCACTGAAATACCTTGTGGAAAGCATCCAGCCCAGCATCCCACCCTGTCACATTAATGACAATGGGTGAACCACCCAGCACAGCATTCCACCCTGTCACATTACTGACAACGGTTGAACCACCCAGCACAGCATTCCACCTTGTCACATTACTGACAATGGGTGAACCACCCAACACAGCATCCCACCCTGTCACATTACTGACAACGGGTGAACCACCCAACACAGCATCCCACCCTGTCACATTACTGACAATGGTTTAACCACCCAACACAGCATCCCACCCTGTCACATTACTGACAACGGGTGAACCACCCAACACAGCATCCCACCCTGTCACATTACTGACAATGGTTTAACCACCCAGCACAGCATCCCACCCTGTCCTATTACTGACAATGGTTTAACCACCCAGCACAGCATCCAACCGAGTCACATAACTGACACTGGGTGATCCACCCAGCACAGCATCCCACCTTGTCCCATTACTGACAATGGTTTAACCACCCAGCACAGCATCGCACCCAGTCACATTACTGACAATGGGTGAACCAGTTGTTGTAACCCTTTAATGCTGAATGTTAGCAGAGGAACCACAGCTTATTTTTTAACCCTTAATTTACAGACCTAATTCTGTTTGACCTTCTTCAAAGGACATTAAGATAAAAGAGAAAAGATAGAATCTAAAGATAAGACCTGCATTTTTGTGCCCCCACCAGGAAATGGGGGGGGGGGGGCATATAGTGTTACCCATATCCTTTCCGTCGCGTTGCGTCTCATTGTAATGTAACCAGCTGAACTAAATAACTACTGATGCAATTGTCCTCAATCTTCGCATATATAATAAGTCTGATGTCCTGTTGTGCACATTGATCAAGCATCGAAGATGGCCGCCATGGCCTATGATTGGCTAAAAACATATCATGTAATAAATTTTCTTTCACTTTACGGATTATGATGATACTTAGTGGGAGGGATGATAATGTGACACCACTCATTATTAACATAAAATATGGCATTATGATTCAAGATGGCCACAAAATAAAGGCTTCTGATTGGTCGAAATTTAAATATTGTCTGATTTCTGATTGGTTGAAATCCAAATATTGTTCCATGAAATCTTGCAAAACTGTTTTCTATCATTAGATCACTGTGACCTTGACATCTTGGACAAAGGTCAAATAAGTGCAAATTACCAAAAATATTTGGTCCAGATGATAACTTTTAAACTATTTAGATATAGATATGATACTTGTAGTGTAGCTGAATCACCAATAAAAATGAGCATTACAATGTAATTATGCCTCGAAGCTCAGAGGTCAAACATGTCTGATTGCTTCAAACTCTCAAAGGTGTGTTTAAAACATTTAAATGTGTATGCCAAGTGGTGCCAACAGTCCCTCGTCACATTTAACAATAACTTAACAAACTTCAAGAGTCAAAGGTCAAGCGCATGTTTTACATCTTTTCCTCATGGTCTGATGTCAAGGTCAAATTTTAAATCTCTTAACTGTTTACATTTTGTTAAGACATTTTGAAGCAAAGTTGGTCAGAATCAAGCAAGATATCAACTGATCAAACTTAAAGGTCATTGGGTCAAATTTCAAGTTCAAACTTAAATACTCAACATTTTGTTATGGTGTAAGGAAACGAAAGTAGAACAAGGTGTCAATATTGACCAAACATCAACAATTCTTTAACTGCTAAATTTTTGGGTTAGATATCATAGTGGGGCCCTTTCTATTGTTTCAGTTTTCTACTTTTGTTTCAACATTTTATGCTATATGTTGGTATTGAAGGCTGTATCCAAGCATCATTTCAGACCATTGAGTCAGATTTGGGGATTTCTAAAATGGTTCCCATTACAGTTAGAACTTGTTCATGTATTTGTTTTAAAATTAAGCAGGAGGAAATTCCTCCTTTAAGAATTAGATCAAAATATGTGCTTAAGATATTCATATCTGATGACAGTACTGTTTCTTATGCATGTTGTTTTCAGGAAAATCCTGTTGAGTTGTAACTTTTTAATTTTTCAAGACAAAAACCAAAATCTTGTTCCTTTTAAGCCCATGCCTTTGTATGTCAAAGCCAAATTGGTTATGCATATATTAGATTTATAAACTTAGCTTGGAGTCTAGTGCACTCTGTTTTGTACTTGTAATGGTAGTGAACAAGGTAATGCACTAGAGAAAACATTGCAGTGCGTTCCTGTCTACATCAGTGTGACTTCCAGTGCACTTTATATACTGTGTAAACTCTTAGGCATGCATATTGTGACTCTAGTGCACTTACATAGAGTGAACTATAGTGCACTGGCATTAGCTCAAGTGCATTACGGCTTGAACTCTAGTATACTATAGTGTGAACTCTCGTGCACTATGATTTGAACTCCAGTGCACTATGGTGCAAACTCTAGTGCACTACGGTGTGAACTCTTGTGCATTATGGTGCAAACACTAGTGCACTTACATTGAGTGAACTTCAGTGCATTATTGTGTGAACTCTAGTGCACTAAGGTGAGAACTCTAATGCACAATGGTGTGAACTCTAGTGCATTATGATGTGAACTCTAGTGTACTACAGTGTGAAATCAAGTGCATTATGGTGTAAACACTAGTGAACTTTGATGTGAACTCTTAATTCACAATGGTGTGAACTCTAATGCACAAATGTTTGAACTCTAATGCATTATGATGTGAACACTAGTCCACTATGGTATGAAATCTAGTTATGAAATCTAGTTATAGTGTACTACATAGCAAAATAGTTTATGTTAGGACTTCTCACTTACTGCTGACAGGGTAAATAAACAGGGGAAACCTAAGAATTAAAGGACATTAGTTAAGGAGTCTAATGAAAATTTATAAAATGTGAACATGTTTTTGCCAAAAGGACAATATTTTAAAAAGGTGAAGATCTTTGTTCAAATGTTTAAATGTTGATACTTGTCAGAATAATTTTTTATATTCATGCTGATTTTTTATTTTTCAGGGTGCTTTAAATGAATTAAAAATACATGAAGATCCGAGAGAAGCAGAACGTGACTGTTCGGAGGTGAGTACACAAATTATTTAATATTGTTCAAAGTACTATTGCATATTGTATTATTTGAACTTTTGGATTTCAAAAGTTTTAGCCCTTTGTTTTATGAATTAGTCCAACGAAGAAAACCAGCTGTATAAGGACATTTTTGTAATATTTGATTTACAGTCAAATCTTGTTATGTCAAAGTCAGCGGGATTGTGGGAAATCTTGGAGCTATCCAAGTATTGGAGTTAAGGGATATATAGAGGATATCTAACATTGTCTTCAGTAACACCAAATATATTTCACAAGTGGGGCTAATATTATGATTTTTTTTCACAAGTACGCAGCACAAGTGAAAATATCAAAATATTAGCCACACGAGTGAAATGTGTTTGGTATTACTTAAGATACTGTTAGATATTCTGTTTATTACATTTTTATATGAAAATCTACAGTGGCAGCTTCTGATTTTCCCAAACGTCGTTTGTAAGCAGCATTCTGATTGGTCAAATCAGAAAAAGTGATATTTCTCACTAGTTAAAAATATCACTTTAATAGAATGAATTTTTTTTTTGATATTTCACTGGTAAAATGTAATAATGACTGGTTAGTGTGAGGTCACATGCACTTGTAGCCAGGAGAATAACCATCTACATGTAGTTATATAGATAACATAGCGAAATATGAATAATTAAAAAAAATATAAAAACAAAAGTTTCAAATTTTGTTTTTATGTTATTATCCTAATACCCTAATGAAAATAATTGCCAAATTTCAGCTTGATACGTCAAGCAGTTAAAATTCACAAAACATTGACTATCAGACACTGAAAAAGAGAGATTAAGGTATGCAACTCGGTGGTAGAAAATACCTCGATCATGTTACAAAACAGTCAAAAAACTTACTTTCTTTATACTAGAGAAAAATGAATAGCTTCCTTCCATCTCCTCAAATCTTCGATATGGATTTACTTTTGACAGAACTAAGTCACTGGTAATGTCTCAGGGGAGATTACTGTGAGGTTTAAAAAATTTGACCTGAGTACTTATGAAATAGCCTCAGACCACAATTAACTCTACTATATGTTACTACTAAAGGAAATCAAAAATTAAAATATTTTAAAATTTTGCACGGGGCCTGGTTCCTATTTGACATTGTAGATCTATTCAAACTGAAGCTACAGTGAGCTGAAAAGTACCTCATGACCTGCTTTTAAGACAGATAATTTAATTTGAATGTCACTACCCTTCATTTATAGGGAAAAATACCAAAAATTACAAAATATTAATGCGCAAGCCTCATCACTCTATGTGTCCTGCTCCAAAACAAACTTGAAAACTGTGTCAAATAAAATTTAATTACTAGAATGGATATCGGTGAAAAATTCTATGTAAAGAAACTGTACATATCAGTCATAGATCAGTCAGGAAAAATTATTTAGTACCCCCCCTGAAATGTCTTTATGCACTACACATGTACAACGACCCGAAAGTTTTATTGTGGTCTGAGGCCAAATACTTCAAATTAAGCGAGCTCTTAGAGTTAATATACGATTTTGAGATAGAGTACTTTTAAAGTACTTTATCTATGACATAATCTATATTTGTCAAAAGATGTAATGCTGTAATGTGAATGTTACTGCCATGAGACCATGAGACTATATACTATATAACAACATTTGTTATTGTAACAGAGGTCATTATTAATTCAATGCCTCCGCCATGAGTCGAACCCGGAACCTTTAGCTGGCTACAAGTCTTACGCTTAACCGATTGAGCTAGTGAAAGAGTTGAAGTCTCTAGCTGAGCAGTATACTGCAGCTAGTATTTATCAGGTTTACACTATTGTAACATCATCAATCTGACTGCAAAGTTATCAATTTGCTTGTTGTTTGTTCAAAAACTGCTCATTTTTTAATATTGTTGTGGTCCTGTAACACACATTTCTATAACTGGCAAACTTTATATTTGCCATCAATAGCAAAGTTTATACTATAGAATCACAGCAATGTTTGATTAAAAGATTCTTTGCTTAATTTGAATTCACTGTCTTCTCGAACATACTCTAATTAGAAAAGGAATACTGTAAAAGCCAAATTATTTGTTCATGGAAATATTTGTGCTGCATTCATGCATTTTTGCACTGAACACCATTACAGCATTATTCACTGTAGAGTTGGAGTGTTGTCAAATATGTTTTCGTGTGGACAAATTTAATTGACGGTAATTTAATAAATGCAAGTGAAAAAGCGAAAATGTCCACACCGCAAAAATTTCCACTTTTACAGCAGTTAAACTGAAACAAGCATTCCTGGGTATATCAAATCAATGTCTTTTTCCTGTTTGTGTATCGTTATTATACTTTCCTCGCTTATTTTAGTCTGTATTTTGCAATCATATACATCTAATATCGCAGAAACAAATATGGCAGTATTCACCCTGCAATTCACTCTTAATCACTCTAATTTACTTGAAAGCAAAAGTTGAACTTTTTCTCTGTGAACAGATTATCAAATCGCTTCTCTTTGTATTAATTTTATGTACTTTTCTCAATGATTTTAGTCACTATCTGGATCCGGTGAGTCTTCTGGAGATAGGGATGATGACGAGGATTCCAGGACTCGGACACCGCTACCACCGGTAAAAATATCTCTTAAAGGCCCAATATACGTAACTTCAGGGAAATTTTTAGTGATTCTGAAATATTCTGAAAAAAATCCAGTTGATAACCATGCAAAAATAAGCCTAAAACGAAGTAAACTTGAGCGGTAACTAACAAGAAACTCTTGACAAATAAATCCAAAACATTGAAAATAATTCAGGTGGGGCCCACTTCAACAAACAAACCGAAGGTAGAAGACGGTTCGAAATGGACACGTGTTTACAAATAACGTGTTTCAAATGCTGCTGTACCGGTAACCACGTAAGAATTCATCTTGAATATTGCTGATATCAGTTAATCTTAACTAAATCTATAAATATAATAAGTTATTAGGCTAGACTTTTGCTTCAAGTTTTGCCGACAGTTACGTATATTGGGCCTTTAATCTGTGTCCATGTGTTCATTGATAAATTGTTTTGATCGCAATTCACCCCAAAATTCACATTTGAACCTTACCAAGTCAAAGTCTTGAAAATTCCAGTTCACTCATTTACCCCTGAATAAAGATTTGAACTCTTCCAAATCAAAGGTTGGAAAAGTTTATTATGAAGTTTCAGGGGTGAATGATTGTGGAGGAAGTGTATATATATATATATATTAGTCCAGTGGGAATCTCTCAAAGTTTCACTGGCATTATAAAGATTATTTTTACACAACCAATTTGTTTAAGACTTGGTCTTAGTTGTGTGAGAGTCTGTTAGCCCCCTAATCTCACACATCTACGACAAATTCAATGGTAGAATAGTTCATAACGAAATTTCAGGAATTATTGAGATAATTCTGTCCCCTTAAATTTATCATACTTCAAAACAGGTCAGTGATATTGATTTAGGGGAAAAGGAAAGAAGTGGCGAGGCAAAAAATAGTGTATTAATACTGTTCACTAAGATTTATCTTCTTTCTCAACAGGTCACAGATATCGATGACATCATACCTGGAAATGGAGAAAAGGGAGACAGGGGAGAGACAGGAGATCGTGGACCACAGGGACTCAAGGGTCAGAAGGGAGATCAGGGACCAAGGGGACTTCCTGGTCCGATGCCTACCTTACCTCCCCCACCACCTCAGCCTCCATCTCTCAAGGGAGTCAAGGGTATGTACCAGTGATCAAGGGGAGAGTACTCTGTAGTATACATCTACCTTACCTCCCCCACCACCTCAGTCTCCATCTCTCAAGGGAGTCAAGGGTATGTACCAGTGATCTAGGGGAAAGTACTTTGTAGTATATATCTGTCTTACCTCCCCTGCCAGCGCAGCCTCCATCTCTCAAGGGAGTTAAGGGTATGTACCAGTGGTCAAGGGGAGAGTACTCTGTAGTATATATCTGCCTTACCTGCCCGCTACCGCAGCCTCTTCTTCTAAATGGAGTCAAGGGTATAAATCGGTGAGCAAGGGGAGAGTACTCTGTAAGATAACTACCTTACCTCTCCCGCTACCGCAGCCTCTGTCTCAATGGCATCAAGGGTATGTACCAGTGATCAAGGGGAGAGTACTTTGTAGTATATCTGCCTTACCTCCCAGCTACCGCAGCCTCTGTCTATCAAGGGAGACAAGGGTAAGTACCAGTGATCAAGGGGAAAGTACTCAAGTATATAACTACCTTACCTCCCCAGTCTTCACTGACATTCACTCGATAATCATTGTTCTGTAAACTAGTGTTATCATCTCAGCTATGCTTGAGCATGCACCAAATTTCTATGTCAACAACAATACATTTGGGTGGAGATATGCAAGTTTCGGTTTTTGAAAATGTCATCCCGTTCCATTTATTAAATCATAATTAGTTTTGAACTGAAATGTATGCACGCAAATGGGAATTTCCTGCCATTGCATTATTGACCGGTTTTCACATTTATAAACTTCGCAATGAAATCTACGTCAGCAGATGGAATTTATAGTAAACAAAATGAAAAGTTGGTCCTTAATTGAATTTGACTTTTTCTTGTCCTAACAGGTGAAATGGGAGAGAAGGGAGAAAATGGACAAGTTGGTAAACCCGGGTTTCCAGGACAGAAAGGAGAGGTGGGCCCTGAAGGTCCAGAAGGTCTACCAGGTGTCCCCGGATTACCAGGTCCCAAGGGAGAAAATGGAGCCCAGGGCATGCCAGTAAGCTTATATACAGTAAACCAGCTTATTTTTGGGATGACTTAATTTTAGATTTTGTCTAATTATGAAACAATTCTTTCAGAGCAATTTAATTTAATGCTAAATACGGCCATAAATCATATCGAAACAATATTGCAGTGATTCTTTTTCGCAAATTTCATTCAACCGCGAAAATATGAGAAAATTAATCGCATGTAAAATAAAGTTGGTTTACAGTGACTCATTCATCCCCAAGAACATATTTAAACTATTCCAAATCAATGGTTGGAATAGTTTATTATGAAAATTAAGGTATGAATGTGATAATACTAAAAAGCTAAGATTAAAAATTGTGTGACAGGTTGAAATTATAATCATTATCATCATGATCTTTTAGCTTAGCATCAGAGGGAAGATTTGGTTAGTTAAGTTGATAGAGGTGTACCATTGAGAGATGCGGGTTGCTGGTTGAATCCCTGGAAGAGGAGAGCACTTTTTTTTATTTGGATAATTATTTTAGAATTTGGGGGAGGGGGTCATTGAAAATTTGATTTTGATGATTTATAGTCTCAAATGACAGATTTATATACACTCTCCAATGATCTGGTTGTTAAGATGTGAGAATACTGTTTGGAGCAGGATTGCATTGCAGTAAACAGGCACAAGTTCCTGTAAATGTCCATATTTTAGCCATAATCATTTTAACAATTGTCACGCTGACATCTTCATGCTACATTATGATTACCCTTTAACAACAATTTCCGTATGTTGATTTCTACAGACAAATATTGTGAGTACCAGAATTCATCATTGCTCATATCAGATTACATTTGCTTTTGGTCTAAAAATTTGGGAAGGCCTTAAATTTAACATTTTATGTCACTTGCTAAATTAAGAAAGTGCCGTCAATTTGCACTTGCTAACTTTTGACTTGTTCTTAAATCTCAATATTCAAATAATACGTTTTGTTACGGATAAAGTGATTTATCATGTATATTACTTTGCTTCATTCATTATGAAAATTGTATATTACAAACAACATTAGTTTTATTAAGTGGTTCTGTAATTGTAACAGTTAACATCTTATGCAGCTATACTTACTGAAAAAAGCAAATGCATATTATTTCTACTTGCTATTCTCAGGTATTTACCTGCAAATAGCAAGTAATATAGTGTTAAATTCGAGGCCTGAATTTGGGTGTACAAAACTAGGTACTTTTACAGTATATGTTGATTATTAAGATCAATCTGCAAGTGACATCGATGATCAGACCAACTGTATGCAAAATACGTCTGTCTAGTGGTTTCAACAGTTGTAGACTGCATTCAATATTGTAATGTTTGATAGATCATCACTGTCAGATGAGCAAAGGTGCTCACGGAGAAATACATGTTCCCAACAGCATTCACCTTAAGACTGACACATCATTGGTTCCAATACCTTTACCTGCTGTTTTTCACATCCCTGACATCAACTCCTTGACACCTGAAGTTCCATAATGAACTATTCAAACCGTTTGAATTGGAAGGGTTCAAATGTGTCTTCAGGGTTGAGTTAATTTTACCAAATTTCTCATTGTAGGGAAACCCAGGCATTGGAACAGCTGGACAGAAGGGTGAACAAGGGGAACCCGCTATCGTGGACCACGACGAGATCGCGTCAATCTTACTCAGCATGTCCGAGTTCAACATCAAGGGTGAAGCAGGAGAGAAAGGAGCTAAGGGAATGGCTGGCCCCGCTGGTCCTGAGGGGCCTGAAGGGAGAGATGGATTCCCAGGGGCCCCAGGGGAGCCAGGACGATTGGGGGAACCTGGGCGTCCGGGACCAAAGGTAACCAGAGAGCAGGAGCCTTCTCTTTTCAATATATAGAGTGTTTATAAACATTTAATGTGACCGGTTAAATACTGTTGTGTGAACAATGTTGAGGAAATCTAAAGCTAATTCCGCCACCATTTTTATGAGTAAATCAACACTGGACTGGGGAGGAAACTACCCTGTCTGTTACCTCCTTCGTACAAATGGACATAATTATTGATGTACGTGAAAATGCTCATGTAGAAAAAGTTCAAACTGTATTACAATATGACAGAAGTATTGGAAAACTATATGAAGTGCAGTTAGTCAAACTTGTTATGAAGGATACCTCTATATAAAGAACTATTTAAACAGACTCATCAGAGCCGTGCACTCAGTACAATTAACTATATAATTGACCTCTGTATTTTGTTTTGCCCCACTGATTATGTAACAATTTAATTTGTTTATCAATGTCCTTGTTAAAGGGAGATCAAGGTGCTCCAGGTATGGGAATACCAGGATCAGATGGTCTACCAGGTTCCATGGGACCTCCTGGGCCAATTGGTCTCACAGGTCCCCAGGGTATCGCAGGACCACCTGGGCCCCCAGGTGCACCTGTTGTGGTTGAAGGGTCAGGAGAGGATGTTGTGGGAGAGATGGGACCTCAGGGACCAAAAGGAGAACGTGGCGAGACTGGAGCAACGGGGCCGATGGGAATCCAAGGCCCTGTCGGACCCATGGGTGCTCCTGGTGTCCCAGGATTGCAGGGTATTAAAGGTAGGTCAGAAGGTTAAAGGTTACATTGCTAAATGTAAGGGGTCATGGTTCAAAGCTTTTTGGGCTTAAAACTGCCTTATTTCTAGTTTTACATATTCAGTTCAGTAATTTTCGTAATGAAATCTGTCTGCCTAATTGTGATTGTGCATTTTAATTACAGTTTCTGTATATTGCTTTCTACCGCAATTATTAGTGTGTTCAATCGTCATTGGGCTAATCAGTTTAAATTCAGATATGCGCTAAAATTTGAGGACACCAAAATGAATACATTTACAGTATGTATTTTAAACACCTGGTAAACCTATTGTTTTGTTTTGACAGGAGAGCCTGGTGTGTTTTCCTACAATATGTCAGACTTGATTGGACCTATGGGAAAACCTGGTTTAGCTGGAACTCCGGGTCTACCTGTAAGTATCTGGGAAACATACCCTATCTTCTGTTAATGGAAATAAAATTTGTATCATAGCTATATAAAATCAAATTTTCTAGATTAGTAACACTTCTTTGAGGCAAAAATTGACATTTCCAGATTTGTATATTTTGTATTTTTGTGTGTGAAACAGGAATAAAATGTATGATATTGTATTTGATCTAATAAGCACTCGGGGGGAATAAAACAAACTTATGAAAAAAACGGGTGGGCACTTTATCAAATCAATAAAGAGTAAGATTGACATAAAATCACCAATACATGTGGTACATGTGATTATTTAACATATGTAATACGCCATTTCCGGGGTACCACTTTCAGTTGGTTTAGTCATGTGACTTGAATCACCACATGACTTTATTTAGGGCACTATGAAAACAAAATGGCGGCTAAATAGAAGTGTTCAATGATGGTAAGCTAGGTTTAGTTTTTTGGTCGAAAGAGTGATAACAACTGTCTGTACCTTTGTTTCGTCCCCTTTTAAACTAAAGCGATTAAAAAAATTGAATCGAATCTAGCTGTCTTTCGGTCGTCAATGCTGCCATGGTGAAGTGCCCTAAAAATTTAGCGGCCACATGAGCAAATCACCGATTTCTAACTCCGCTTCCAAAGAGTTCTTGTATTTCGGAAACGGAGTATTTAAAGTGAGTAGTTAAATGGTCTTATTGTCGGTGTTTCATGTTTTTTGGGGAATTCCTTTTATTGTGGGGGGGGGGGGGGCTTATAAAGACATGGGCACTAGTTATAATTATTGGGTCGAATAGTGTGGATGGAAAAATAACTTGGGAAGTTGTCAAAGCTACAGATATATATAAAAGTCAGGAATTTGTCAAAGCTACAGATATATATAAGTTAGGAATTTGTCAAAGCTACAGATATATATAAAAGTCAGGAATTTTTCAAAGCTACAAATATATATAAAAGTCTAAACTGAACTGAAATGGGCTGTACATCAGTCCATGCCTTTCTGTTGCATGCTATCGGAAGTCATAAGAAGGTAAAGTATCACGGGGAATGGCCCGCTACTCTCCCCCTGTTTTTGCCAGGCCTTTACGGTTGTCAAAGGACAACTTCTATATAACACTGTGTAATACATGGGCTGTACCATCACATGAGCTTTAATTTTTTTTTTAATTTGTAGGGGTGTATTTCTTACTTTTGTTTCAATTTTGTCTTCTATCAAATTATAAAATGTCTGAAATCCAAAGCTTTCTGATCTTTTGCTATAAGATATTTGAAATTTATTTGAAACAAGTTTTTATTTTCTCTCTAAAGACTGCTTAAAGAGTATCTATGATTATTTGATATCGTCATAATCTGATCTTTTATTGTTTAATACAAGAATACTTTTGAATATTTGTTCAAACAATAAAACCTTTTCAAGAGGTTATACAGTGGACTCCACTTAAAGGCCCAATATACGTAACTTTCGGCAAATCTTGAAGCGAAAATCAAGCTTAAAAACTGATTATGTTTATAGATTTAGTTAAGATTAACCGATATCAGCAATACTCAAGATGAATTGTTACGCCGTTACCGGTACAGCAGCAGTTGAAACTCGGTATTTGTAAACACACGTCCATTTTGAACCGTCTTCTCACTTCGGTTTGTTGTTGAAGTGGGCTCCACCTGAATTATTTTCAATTATTTGGATTTTTCTGTCACGAGTTTCTTGTTAGTTACTACTTGGGCTTACTTCCTTTTAGACTTACTTTTGCATGGTTATCAACTGGATTTTTTTTCAGAATTTTTCAGAATCACGAAAAATTTCCTGAAGTTACGTATATTGGGCCTTTAATAATATCACTCCTGTTAATATTACATTTCTCTTTATATCATGTTTTTCCCAAGTACCATTTTTCTCTCTATATAATCTATGTAATTTTATTTGATTAATGTCATGTATTTTGAGGTGAATTCCTCTTAATATCATGTTTTTTTAACAAATCACATAAAATATCAAGAAAATGATATCATTTCCATTGGTTTCAGATACAACTTGTACAAAATGTTGCATAGAAAATAAAAAATAACCCCAAAAATGATTTTTAATTGAAATAATGTTATCTATATATTGATAAATCTTCATATGTACATTTAATATCTTACTTTTAGTTATGGGGATTGGAAATGCACTAGATTAAGTGGAAAAAACATGTTTCTGTTAATGTCACATTCCTGTTAATATCATGTTTTTGTCTGACAAATGCAACATGATATAAAGAGGAGTGCACTGTAATGGTAACATATATATTCCATATTTATGAAAAGTTTAAAAATATATATTGAAATTGGAAGTATAACTGATGTGAGGCTCATGAATGGTACACAATAATGTATTACCTCCCTTGAAGTTTTGTTTTGGTTTATTCTGCTATTTCCTTTAAACTTGTTTCCCTTCAGTAAAATTTTACCTATTTTGTTGTTGTACTTGGTGATGTTTAGTTTTTTGTTGAGTTATAAAATTTCTCGGGTTCATTTATAATAAATACCACATTATACATCATTCATTGACCAAGAACATTCACATGGGTCCAATCAGCAACTACAAGTACTATGGAGAGGTCTTTTAACTTGAAAGTACCATAAATAGCAAGATCATCTAAATCAATTCACTGCAAAGCTTTCATTTAATATGAAGATAATTCATTTTTTGAAAATAAAGATATTAGTTAATGTCTGAGCTATTTACCATGTAGGTGTTCTAGATGCAGTAGATGATTTTGGACAATTAGGAAGACTTAAAGAAGGTGAAGTCATGCCATGAGTGTCTCTTATTGCATTGTTTCTATTTACTAACTTTGCATTTCCAAAAAAGAAGAGATAGGTTCTTTTTTTCATACTTATGGCTTATTCAGGTAGATTATTCATGTCAACAATCAGTTGATTGCATTCAAAGCCTGTATGAATGCCAACAGGATTACACAGTAGTAATGCTATAAGATGGTGACTGTATATGTATGACCACTGTGTTTGTTTTAGGGTGTGAATGGTGCACCTGGTGTAGATGGACAGCGAGGACCACTGGGGCCCAAAGGAGACAAGGTAAGCCTCGTCTGTAAGGTACTTACTGTAAACCATCATTTTTTCGAGCGCAAATAATTTTCACGTATTTCGCGGGTGATTAGAATTTGCAAAATCAATCACTGCAAGTTATGCCGTACTGTAGGAGTATTATACTGTACTGTGCAAAGGATTAACGATTGTATTTATCGCGAAATTAAATTGCCGCGTAATTGTCGTTTCTGATGAAAACGTGAAATTAATTTGCTACGAAAAAATAAGTTGGTTTACAGTAAGTCAAGTTCAAGAAAGACCCAAGAGTAAAATAATATATCACCCCTGTGTGATGTAGACCGAGAAATCTTTAACCTGAGGGTAAGATTTATCAATTTTAGCATCAGGCTTTGCTGAAATACTTGGAATTAAACTGGGTCTTTGGTGTTAAACAAGTTCGAGATAGCGAGGTTTGGTTGCACTTCAAAAGAATATTTCTCCGAAGAGTTTAAGAAAGTATACCAGAAAGAAATATAAACATTATGTAACATAGAGCAATAATTTTTTAAATCATTATTTCTTTTTGTTGGTTATTTTTAATGATGCGAAAAGAGTGAGAGGTTAATATTATATTTCCATCATGGAAAGAAATTACTAGTGATTTCAAATAATTTTTTTTTTTTATTAATGTTCAGTATTTATAATGGGTTTTAAAACTTTAACTGTTTCTACTGATGATAAACACATTAATAATTTATGTTTATATATAATCTGTCGTAAGAGGAGATGCGTTTCCAAGGAAAAGAATTATCATTTTATATCTATATGTCTGATAGGGAGACATGGGTGTCCAAGGTATAGCCGGGCCCAGTGGAGAGGAGGGAAGGCCTGGACGTGACGGAGCAATAGGTCCCATTGGTATACCTGGTCGAGACGGTGTAAACGGTGCAGTGGGCCCCATGGGACCTCCTGGCCCTCCCGGACCACCGGGCTCTGGAATAGGCGGAGATGATGTCGACTTGGTGGTTGTAAGTGAAAATATTTTTATCTATTACACTGTATATTTACGTACTATCATTAAAGAACTATTGTATAAGTGTTGATTTCAAAGAACTCTGAGGACATTTTAAATTAATTAAGGAATGTTTTGATTGTTTCTTGAAAAATATAAAATGAACTTTCCTGGGCATATTGAAAATAACTTGGAATGGTAAAAATAACAGGAAATATAGAAAATATGAAAATGAAATTTTGCTGCTTTTAAACTTTACTTGTTTTTGCAAGCCAGAATTACAGAGAATTTATTCAGAGAGAAAATATAAGCAAAAAACATGTATTTACAAACATATAGAAAATCATGTTTAGAACATATTAATCAACAGGCAAATAATAATTTATATCATCAGAGAATAAATATTTGATAGGGCGAAGCTTTCTAAGTGTACCATATACATACTGTAGCCATTTGTGAAGTTTATATTTTGTTGTTTAAGTCTTGACACAAAAAACTAATGAACAGAATATTATAATTATGATGTTGATAATCTCTGTATATTGGCTTATTTTCTCTTGAAGGGGTCTGGAGGCGGTAACTGTGAATGTGAAGGAGTTGTCGGGCCCATGGGACCTGCTGGACCCACAGGTCCTGCTGGGGTCCCGGGACTGCCTGGTGTTGACGGGGCCCAAGGTCCTGCTGGGGACCGAGGAATTACTGGAGCACCGGGTAGAAATGGACAAAATGGACTGAAGGGTGATCAGGTAGACAGTTTTAGTTTAGATAGGGAGGCATTCTAGCAGATATTTGTTCAAAAAGAGCACCAAGGGAGGCAACTCCTACAATAATTTATTCTGTTGAATAAAAGTTGTTTTATAGGATGTTTTATGGACTCAATTATTATGTTATGAAGTCCAAATAAAGTCTATTATGTTGTACAGGGAGCTGATGGTAGGGACGGTGAGCCAGGAAACCCCGGGCCACAGGGCAGGGCTGGTACTTCCGGACTTCCAGGACAATCCGGTGTTCCTGGCATCGACGGAACACCAGGAATGAAGGTAATACTATATTCGAAATTCCTAATTTTCAAATTTAAAATAAAAGTGTGTAGAGAGAATAGGTGAGTGTAACCACTGGATATCAAGGATGAAAATAAACTTAAGTTTCTTTTCGCTTCACTTCAGATAAACAGGAAAAACAGTAATTTTATATTCAAAATTCTTAATTGTGTATTAAAAAAAACTTGTTATATTTAAGAGAAATACTGTTATGAGCATCACCAGCAAAAATGCATATTGTTTTAGGATGAAAGCAAAAACAAATGTGACGTAACATGTAGTTCAGTTGAAAAGCCATAGATTAACCTAAATCTCTTGTCATTTCATTTCGATATCATACATATATCTTCATTTTAATTATAGAACAAAGGTTTGTGTTTTTTGTTCTTTTTTCTTTTATTATTGGTTTTCAAATTATTTATTTATTTACTGCATTTTATATGTGTGTCATCCTTTGAGCATTTGACACAGGGGCACTCCATATGCTTTCCTATTAAGATATGACCACAATGTCTTAAACTGATATTATCTTATTACAGGGTGCTACAGGTGCCCCTGGTATTGGGGAACCTGGACTAATGGGACCAGCAGGATTGAACGGTCAGATGGGACCACCGGGACCACCCGGACCTCCCGGACAGCCTGGGCCAGCTGTAACAGTTGAAGGTGTCGGATCTGGGGAGATGGGTTCCATTGACTTTGAAGGTGGAATGACTGGTTCTAAGGTAAAAATAATTCACTCTCCAAGGAACCCTGAAATTTTAAAGTGGTCCATCCCATTCTTTGAATTGGAGGAGTTCAAGTGTGTGCTCAGGTCGGAGGTGAATAAGGTTAAGGTCGAATCTATGATACAATAACCTTGTAGTCCTTACCAACTCTACGACCAACAACGATCATCCTTGATACTCCAAGGATTCAATTCCTCTTTCTTAATTGGTAGAATAAATATGATAAAGAGTAAAACAATATGTTATACATGAGCCAAAACCGAGTTTTAAATGAAAAAGAGAAAATAAAAGAATAACAAAAAAAATACTCATTTTTCTCTCTCAACAACTATAGGGTGATTAAGGGAAACTTCAGCGTACGAGGTTGACGCAATGTTTTATTGTTCATAATATCGATAGTATCATATAGAAATAGACAGATGTTCTGGCTCCATTTCTTCACTTCATTGTAACAACTATTTAATCAACAGGGTGAGAAGGGAGAGACTGGTATGGTTGGTCCCAGTGGTATTAATGGTCTCCCAGGCAAAAGGGGCCCTGTGGGACTCCCGGGTCCTGCTGGTCCCGCTGGGGAACCAGGTCAACCAGGAAAAATGGTAAGTTGTCAAGTTTTATTCATACTTTAGGCCATATAGGCCTATCAGTTCATATCTTACAAATGGAACAACAGCTCGTTGTTCACTAGATACATTTACCAAATTATACTTAGAGGACAGATTCTTGAAAATGGGACAAAACCCTTGAAATTTTTTCAGGCACAAAATTTCGTAAAAAGGATCAGAACTTATAGAAATTGTTTATGGGCACCACCATTTTAAACTGCTCAAATATCATTCAGACTTCAGGTTCTCAAAAGAACTTATGATGTTCACTTGTAATTTAAAAAAAAAAAAAAAGGAAAAATAGATGATAAAGAAGATGATAGAAATGCTCTATAATGTTTTTGTATTGTTAGTTGTAAACATCTACCTGTTAACAATAGGCGTTTTAGAGTAATTTCACAAATTATATAGAGCGCTATATAAATGTTGTTTATTGATGAAAAGATATGCAACAACAAAAAGTAAATTCAATCTTTGTTTATTACTCCTTAAAGATTTGGAAATAGTTGGACACGGCTTTGTTGATAAATTTGGTTTTAAATAAATTCCCATATTTGGGCGCCAACAGGGCATGCCCATCATTCAATACAATTCAGCATTTCATACATCATTTATCATTTCTGTGATATTCATAATTTCTGAATTCATCATTACATTCATCATTTCTGTGATATTCATCATATCTGAATTCATCATTACATTCATCATTTGTCATATTCATCATATCTGAATTCAAAGTCCAGTCATCATTTAGCATCTCATAAAACATTCATCATTTTCGTCATCAGTTCTGCATTCATATTACTGATATTACTAATGCCTGAAGAGGCAAAAGTAAAGATTGCCGCGCACCGCTTTAGAGGATACAACATCAAACCACACTAGCCGTGCCGAGTCCAGGTGTATTGTGTACGTACAAGTCACATGAAATTACCGTTACCTGAAGAGGCAACAGCAAATCATAACACTGTGATGATGAAACACCAAAGCAGCTTTAAGATGAATGGATGCTGTCCATATTCTTTCAACAAAACTGTTCAAGGACTGCATAGTTCTGCAAAATCAAATAAAACCAAAAGCAGCAAAGAACTCCTCCAATTTTACCTACAAAACACAAGAGCCGGGGATGGGTGGGAGGGAAAATTAATTTAAAATGAAATACTAGGATATAATCAAATATCCTCCGCAATTTTCAGGCCTGCTTACCGTGTTCAGTGATTCTTTGAAAAGGACTATCGACTGCCCTGCCCTCTATATTAGAGAGTTGAAACTATTAAAGGGGCGTAACTCTTACATGAAGACTATCATACTTTCTCAATAACAGGCGTCTATTAAATATGATAATAGCCGATATTATTGATGAAAAGATATGCAACAACAAAAAGTAAATTCAATCTTTGTTTATTACTCCTTAAAGATTTGGAAATAGTTGGACACGGCTTTGTTGATAAATTTGGTTTTAAATAAATTCCCATATTTGGGCGCCAACAGGGCATGCCCATCATTCAATACAATTCAGCATTTCATACATCATTTATCATTTCTGTGATATTCATAATTTCTGAATTCATCATTACATTCATCATTTCTGTGATATTCATCATATCTGAATTCATCATTACATTCATCATTTGTCATATTCATCATATCTGAATTCAAAGTCCAGTCATCATTTAGCATCTCATAAAACATTCATCATTTTCGTCATCAGTTCTGCATTCATATTACTGATATTACTAATGCCTGAAGAGGCAAAAGTAAAGATTGCCGCGCACCGCCACATACCCCACCTCGAGGGGGACCCAAAAGCGGCAACCACCCCCTGCCCCTAATGATTATAAGCCGTGTCCGAATTAGCCTATCTAGCTCCCTGTCTACCCTTCATCTTAAGAACTAGGTGGAAAGACTGACCCCCCTTTAATAATATATTCAAGACCCCCTTGCAAAGAATTCAAAAATATAGCATTTCCCACTGATGACAGATGGACCCCATCTGACTCGAACAAACTTTCGTTTTCTCTTTTAATATCCAAGTGCTTCACATATCCCCCATTGAGCTCAAGCACAGTTTTTGAACAAACCCTGTTCAAATTCCTTCTACACTTATTCATTGCCCTACAGTTATTCAAATGACGCCATTTAATTCTGGGAAGTACCTGAGAAAAAATGAGCTTAGTAGAGGGGAACATCTTTTGCAAGGACTTAATTTGCTCAACGGCTAATAAGCATAAACTTCCTGCAGTTACCTCCCCTAAATCGTTGCCACCTAAATGGAAGAGTATGGCTTGTGGATTTGGTCCTACTTTCTTTAAGGTTCTTGCCTTTTTCACCATCTGGGAGATTTTTAATCCACCATAACCCTGCCACCAAATATCAACTCCATCAATGTTTAGGCCACAACCCCCAGGGCGATCAATAAAGGCTGCCACCTGAGCTCTCCTAATTATGGAGGACCCGAAAATCCATACAACTGCACCTGAAATGCTTAAGGGCTGTGTTACCAACAATATATATATTCTCGGTAAAGCCCGTCTACAACTTATATTCTATTTGGTTTGGCTTACGGCAATTAAGAAACAGAAACTGCTGGAGAACTCTTCTGTATATGGTTTAACCTATAATTAGGAGACGTGAAACTGGGGAACTCTAATGTAAGATTTATAGGCCTGTGAAGACCATCTTCCCATTACCTTCAACTCATCTTCTGAGACTCCGGACTGAAAAAGAGCAGTAGCACACCCAATTCTAAATGAGTGGGATTTGTAATTTTTTTCGCCTTCACCAATGTGCTTAAGAGCCTTATGAAGCACTGCCCCAAACTGATACCTGGTTAGTGGAGCCCCCCCAAAATGACAGAGTAAAGGGCCCTGTTTAGTTCCTCGAATTCCTTGAAAAACATTAAAGTGTTTTATCGGACAAATACTTCCTCCTATTTTGGGAATGGTGAGTGTTACCCCTTTACCAGTCTGGTCAGTCTTGGAGTAACGAAGGAACAGCACAAGATGTTTTTCACGAATATCTACAGTTATGTCTCCATACTGTATGACGTGTTGTGAGGACTTTTTGTGCGTCACAGTTAATTCACCCACTCTAAGTAACCCGAAATATGCGATGGTGTATGCAAAACTGAAGAGCTTTGCTTCATATGTAGATGAACAAATAATAGGGAGAGAGTTAACTATTTTTTGCAAGAGACTGACTGAAATTGGTAAACGACTATCCTTACGGGAGTCTGATCTACGGATCCCTTCCACCATCTTGCTTACCAAAAATGACTTGGTAGGGTCATTGCTCCCCAGCAGTTTACATTTAAAGCCAACCCCTGATAAGTAGGATCTAACTGTAGATGGTGCCTTATTTTGCAGAGAGAGATAAGCTACAAAGTGAACTACATGGTCCATAGGGGGAGGCCAAATACTATCTAGCTTGCTTAAAGCCCTAAAGTGGTCAAACTTCCTCATTCCTGTGTCATAAGTTGAGGTTGTATTCTGGGCTACTGACATTCCTAGCAATCTGTCACGCTCAGCTTGGAGATCAAAAATTGAAATTCCTGAGGAATTTCCTCTGGATACTCTGATGCCTTTGGAGCTAGGCTTCTGAAGCGATTCCACTGTTTACGAGAAATAGAATCTGCTATTTCATTGTTAACACCCCGAATATGTTGAGCCTTGAACTGAATGTTATGAGTCATGATAAGTGTAACAAAACATCTCACTAAAAACATAATAGTTGGAGAGCGAGAAGATTGAGTGTTGATAATTGATACCAAAGCTAAGTTGTCAACTCTAAACTTCACCCTCTTGTTTGCTAGATGAGTTCCCCATAACATGAGAGATAGAATTATGGGAATAAATTCCAGGATACTAAGGCTCCCTAAAATTGGTTTCCCTTCCCATTCGGTGGGCCATTGGTAAAATATCCAGCTACCTGAAAAATATGCCCCACATCCTAAATCACAAGTCCCAGCACTGTCAGTAAATAGACTGATTGTAGTGTTGTCCTCCCATGCTGAGGAGTGTATGTATGCCCTACCATTGAAATCTGATAAAAACTTTAGCCACATTCTAATATCCTCCTTTGTTGTTTGCGAGATTCGTATGTGATGAAACTTTGCTCTTAATGAGGTAATAAGATCATAAAACCTTCTCAAAAAAGCTCTGCCTGGAACAACAGCTTTACAAAAGAAGCTAAGACGCCCAACTAAGGATTCTAAATTAGCCCTTGTAGTTTTCTCAGAATGTAATAACAGGGAAAGGCTCCGTTGCAACTCTACTACTTTTTCAGGTGGAATTTTTATCAACATTTGAATGGTATCAATTTCATATCCAAGAAAAACTAGGCATGTTACTGGGCCAACTGTTTTTTCCCTTGCTATAGGAACCCCTAATTCTGAACATACCCCCTGAAAACCAACCATTAACTGCAGGCATTTGTCTGTTCCCCTTTCCCCACAAAAGAGAAAATCATCTAAGTAATGGTCCAAACTAGGAAATCCTACCCGGCGTTCTACTAGCCAATGTAAAAATGTTGAAAACTTCTCAAATAGGTTACACGAAGCTGAACAACCCATGGGGAGACATTTATCAATATAAAAGTCATCCTCAAACTTGAAACCCAGGAGGTCGAAATCACCTGGATGTATGGGTAATAATCTAAATGCAGATTTTATGTCTATCTTACCAAGTAGTGTACCTTTACCAAGCTTGGCTATCATTCCAATGATATCATCAAATCTAGAATACTTAACTGTACTATAGTCTTCTTCAATAAAGTCATTAACACTGTTATTACAAGGAAAAGACAGGTGTGTGATAAGTCTCCATGTATTGTCGGATTTGGGAACAATACCTATTGGGGATAACCTAAGCGTTGAAATAGGCTTTCTTTTAAATGGACCCAAGATCCTACCCAGTTCGATTTCTTTTAAAATCTTTTCCTTAACAGCGACAGGGTTATCAGAGACAGAAGCTAAATTAGAACAATCTGTCGGGTGCCTTGGGCCTACATAATGTAACCTGAAACCATAGGAAAAACCTCTCAACAACTCATTTGCCTCGGATATCTTCGGATACTGGCCAAGACAAGTGGCAAGGTTTCTAATTTTGATTGGAGTGTGAGCCAGGGCCCATGTATCCTTGTCCACGTCCCCGCCCCCTTGAAGCTTTGAAGGGCATTCTGGGATTGTTTTGGTTTGTGAAACGGGGAAAGGGGCTTTGGAAGTTGGAAGTGTGTCTGGGCGATTGAAAGGCCGAGTTACGGTACTGAGAGGGTTGATACATAGTACACATAATTGAGGGATGGTCACCCGAACACTTCAAACAATTATGCAAATAATTGCATGGGTGGCGAAAACATGATCCCTTATTGTTAAAATCAAAACATTTCCCAGAAGACTTTGCATTGGATTGGAAACGAGATGGAGGAATGGGGGACCTATCATTCATGTACAACAACCATAGCTCGTCATCTAATTTAGCCCAATCTGACTCGGGGTTTAGACTTTTTCTCAACCGATATTGCTCATCATAATTTCTCCATCCCAATCCATTACATCTCTTAGCGCCCAAACGCACGCTGTGCATATATTTCAACAGCCCAGGGACCTGAGCTGGATGAGCTGTGCTATAAATGCTTATAAAAATTATAAAGGCATCTGTCCACCTCTCTATTGCTGTAATTTTCTCGAGCGAGAGGGATTTTGTCATAATTTGACCATTCCTTATCACTAAACTTTGTTCCTCCCCTTCCTTGGGCCCCTTTTTCAACAGAGATGCTATGTTGATATATTTCCCCTCTATGATTTTAGTCTTGATAGACTGTGACACATTCTCCCCCAGTGTTGAATGCACACTGGCAATCGGTGTTACAGATTCAACATCTGATTCATCACCTGAGCCTGAGCTGGACTCCTCCTGAGAACTTGCTTCTCTCTCCTCCTCTGGGGCCGGTACTGGCAACTGCTCCTCCTGCCTCTGCCCCCTGCTGGCCTTAGCCCTCGTCATAACCTCACAGTCTGGTCCTCTTCTCTTTGACATTGTGTTACTTTTCCTCGGAAAAACAAGGAATGCTATATCAATATTTAAACAAGACACAATATTTCATATGCAAGTTACATACATATGTTGTCAAAAATGGCAAAAGAAAATTATATATATATTTATTTATTCATGTTAACTTCACTTAATTAAAATGATTAATTATTAACATTATGTAAAATTATTTTATCATTCCATACTCTGCATAATAATAATTATATGTGACATTCATATCGCACTGGTCATGATCAGCACCTAATAACCTCTCCTGACCCAGTCAAAACAATGTAGACACACACGTGTGTATCACACATCCGCCGACTGATGTAACTGGCGACCTTGACCTGAAAGCCGGACTGCTTACCGCATGGAAAATTTTGTTGTTAATAAACCATAAAACATTTCACCGATCGGCAAACAAAAGAAATGGCAAAGATCACTGATACAATATCTAGATGTGCACTTATACACAGAGTAGCAGTATATACTGAATCATTACGAGTAAACCGCATGGCGGCCACGTGTGTTGAGCAGTCCGGTGATGGGACCCACGGCGAGGCCTAGCCTTATTGACTTTCAATCAAGATGAGAAAGATTAGATCACTATATTCATCGTGCGATCGTACAAAACATTGATTATACGCTAATTATGCTTAGCAAAAACAAATTAATTTAAAATGAAATACTAGGATATAATCAAATATCCTCCGCAATTTTCAGGCCTGCTTACCGTGTTCAGTGATTCTTTGAAAAGGACTATCGACTGCCCTGCCCTCTATATTAGAGAGTTGAAACTATTAAAGGGGCGTAACTCTTACATGAAGACTATCATACTTTCTCAATAACAGGCGTCTATTAAATATGATAATAGCCGATAATATTATTAATATACTGTTATGCTGTGATGTAGGGCCCCAGGGGAGAAATGGGCACTGCTGGTAGAGACGGGATGGATGGTACCCCGGGAACTCCAGGGACCCCTGGCAGTGTAGGCCCTCAAGGACTTCCAGGCAGTGAGGGACCTGCAGGGCCTGCTGGACCTGCTGGGACCCCGGGTCTGCCTGGTCCTCCAGGCCCCAGAGGACCAGGTGGAGTTGGAGGAGATGGAGAATTGATTGTCGGTGGCGAAAAGGTGAGTGTAACATGCTTACAGTGTTTTCACTAAGCTTTACAATAATTAGTTGACTTCAAAAATATAGCTGGTTGAATTTTCACATTCTGTAATGATGACATATATAAAACACTGAAAAAAGAGCACCGGTTCAAAATTGGTGAATAACAGGCTTCTTATGCGGGCAACAGGCTTTTAATGAGAACCTTGCTTTAGCCAGGTCAGCTTATATAGGGAGATGGGGACAGATAGATAATACTCCCAACCTTCAAAGGTGAGTGTACAAATGTATAATACTCCCGACCTTCAAAGGTGAGTGTACAAGTATATAATACTCCCGACCTTCAAAGGTGAGTGTACAAATATATAAAACTCCCGACCTTCATAGAGTAGTGTACAAGGATATAATACTCCCGACCTTCGAATGTGAGTGTACAAGTATATAATACTCCCAACCTTCAAAAGTGAATCCTTTTCTAGCAAGGAAAACTTGTAACAGGAAGTGGGGAAGTCTTAAAAGCTTAATATCTGAATTTTGATGCCATTAAAAGTTACTGAAAATGTACATAAATTACATGTGTTTACAAGCCAAAACTCTGATGACTGATTTTTTTCGCAGGGAGAAAAGGGAGACCTTGGTACTCCTGGACGAGATGGAGCTCCAGGGGAGCCAGGCCAGCCTGGACCCATTGGTCCGCGAGGTTTCCGAGGATCCAAGGGAGCTATCGGCATGCCTGGGCTCATGGTAGGAATTCTACATTAAGGATCAATCTCATTTTAAAAAAATGTTTCTTGTAAAATATTTAAGATAGAAAGGAATAGGAGGAAAATTATTTTTGATTGATATGACAAAATTCCATTATTTTCGAAGACATAATTACAATGAAACCTTTTACTGTAAGATACACATACATAATGAACATTTGTTTGGCCCAGTCCTCTACATATAGGGGACCATATCGTTGATATTACTTACTAGACTATTATCTTGTTTAAGATTATTAAGTGATTTGATTATAATTTACACTTTGTTATGGGAGCGCTAATTGCTATTTCTGTGTTTTCTTCTATAACTTATATTTCAGGTTTTCTTAAATGCACAAATCTTTTGAAATTTGACAACACAGAAATCAGAATGTTTAAAAGAAAAAATCGGACTACTTTTATGTTATGTATATATAATTCTGTTGACGATTAGCAGCAAAAATAAAGTTTTAAAACAAGAAGCCCTTTTAGAGACTTAATCAATCATTGTCCAATTGATTAATTCTGAACATTACAGGGTCGTCGTGGATGGAGAGGCAGGAAAGGAGAACGTGGTTACGGACTGCGCGGACCCAAGGGAGAGCCAGGGGTTCCGGGACTAGGTGGTGTTGGGGGAGGAAACAGTGTCGGAACTAAGGTAAATGTAACGGTGATAAAGAACACTTGAGACCAGGAATAGACCAGACAAGGTTAAGGTCACAAGGCCCAGAGCTTAGTTATTAGGAAACATCTAAGGGTCAAACATGGAATTATGTAAATCAGTCAAAGGTGAGGGTGGATGGTGTTGTATATATGAAGAAAATATCAATAGTTGAAGTGAAATGGATTTGTGTTAAGTGTAAGGAAATATCAATTGTCTAGAGCATTATCTGTCCAGTTTAAATGGAGTCTTTGAATATTGTTGATAATGAAAAGTTGTTAAATGAAGCAATATATAGACTAATGCATAAATTTAAATTCAGAGACTTCAATTTATAAATGAGGCTTCTTGTCATACTAAATCATGTGACTTCTATTTATAGGTAAGGCTTCTTGTCATACTAAATCATGTGACTTCTATTTATAGGTTAGGCTTCTTGTCATACTAAATCATGTGATTTCTATTTATAGGTTAGGCTTCTTGTCATACTAAATCATGTGACTTCAATTTATAGGTTAGGCTTCTTGTCATACTAAATCATGTGACTCCTATTTATAGGTTAGGCTTCTTGTCATACATAATCATGTGACTTCTATTTATAGGTTAGGCTTCTTGTCATACTAAATCATGTGACTTCTTTTTATAGGGTGAGCCAGGTGAGCGAGGACTTCCAGGTTTACCAGGTATGTTGGTGTATTTCTTATTAATTGCATATTTTTAGGCTACAAACAATAAAAACAAATATTTTAACTTTATTTATTTTACAACAATTATGAAACAAGTTATACAACTTATATTAATCACTCTTGTTGGCCCGGATGTTAGCAGGTGAGGGGTCTTACAAACAATGCACCACTGCTGATGTACAATAGAGGTGTTCTTCAGTCATTCAGTTGTGTTAAATATTTTTGTTTTGTGTGGCATTGACCAAATGGTTCAGGTGTTCAGCACAATGGTTTAATTTATATTCACCCTATGTGAGTCATCACTGGTTAAGGTGTCTGACTGTCAATGATAAAACACAGACAAAATGTTTTTGTATTTACCCTATATGTGAGTCTTTGATGCAAAATATTTCAACGATAGGAAGAAAACAACAGAAGAATGAATAATACATGTATGTACATGTATAAGAATATATATATCTTAACTTTGAATCATTTTGTTTAAATTTTTTTTAAAATCAATTCACTATATATATTTTGAAAAATCATTTCATTAGAAATATTTTGAAAAATCATTTCATTAGAATTATTTTGAAAAATCATTTCATAATAAATATTTTGAACAATCATTTTATTAGAAATATTCTAATTATAATTATTTTGAGAAATCATTTCATTATGAATATTTTGAAAAATCAGTTCATTATGTATATTTTGAAAAATCATTTTATTATACATTTTTTAAAAAAATCATTTCATTCTAAATGTTTTGAAAAAAATAATTTCATTAAGAATATTTTGATAATCGAAATATTTTGAAAAATCATTTAATAAATATTTTGAAAAATCATTCCATTAATAATATTTTGAAAAATTATTTTATTAGAAATATTTTGAAAAATCATTTCATTATGAACATTTTGAAAAATCATTTAATAATAAATATTTTGAAAAATCATTTCATTAGAAATATTCTAAAAAAAATCATTTAATATGAATATTTTGAAAAATCATTTCATTAGAAATGTTTTGAAAAATCATTTCATTATGAATATTTTGAAAAATCATTTAATAATAAATATTTTGAAAAATCATTTCATTGGAATATTTTGGAAAATCATTTCATTAGAAATATTTTGAAAAATCATTTCATTATGAATATTTTGAAAAATCATTTAATGATAAATATTTTGAAAAATCATTTGATTCTGAATATTTTGAAATATTTTAATTAGAAATATTTTGAGAATTCATTTTATATGAATATTTTGAAAAATCATTTCATTAGAAATGTTTTGAAAAATCATTTCATTATGAATATTTTGAAAAATCATTTAATAATAAATATTTTGAAAAATCATTTCATTGGAATATTTTGGAAAATCATTTCATTAGAAATATTTTGAAAAATATTTTAATTAGAAATATTTTGGAAAATCATTTGATTCTGAATATTTTGGAAAATCATTTCATTATAAATATTTTGAAAAATCCTTTCATCATAAATATCAGTAAACGATGTGTTGTGAAACCGTGTATTCTATTCTGCAGGAAATCCCGGACGTGACGGACAAGGTGGTCGACCTGGAGCTAGAGGCAGAAGTGGCAGAGATGGTCCTGATGGAACCAAAGTAAGGCTCTTAATTGACTATACATATATATATAAGTTACAATATCACTGGACAAGGTAAAACAACAGTGTCCACACTCGATCTTGTTTGGTAGAAAATATGAAAGGAACTCTTCAGTAAATTTCAATTGATTAACATTGTATTATAATGTGCCTAGTTTTCTATAATTGGTGATCAGGTGTAAATGATCAACAATAAAAGGCCAAAGGTTAAAATGTTTTAGTCATTTCATAGGTTGTTAATACTGTATGATCATTAAATTTAATTCCATTAAAATATATTTTTTGCAATTTTTGTAATCAAAACAAATATAATGGAAGCTAATTGATGGGAATGACTCACTTTATAAGATAGAGTTCATCTCTGCAAAGTACTTGTGATACGGAAATGGCAAAAGTTAGCAACTGCGAAGGAAACTTGCAGTAGTAATTGAAGAGTGCAGGATTACTCTAATGAGAGTGCCTAATCGTTCTGTTTCTGTTTGGTTCAGAGAAGGCAGAGATAGAAAATGATTACATTGATAATTATCATTGCCAGGGAGATAAGGGAGATGAAGGAAGAGAGGGACCAGTAGGACCCCGTGGCCTCCCAGGCCCCGCAGGCAATGGAGGATTCGGGGAGTCAACACTGGAGGGAGCGAGAGGACCAGCAGGGCCACCAGGACCACCGGGCCGCCCAGGAACCCCTGGAACTCCAGGGACCAACGGAGGACCCTCCAATCTGTCGGGTGTATCATCCGTATGTTCAATACTGTAAACGTAGTAATTTTCGCGCTCACTCAAATTTTACCACTCAACTAGATACAAACAGATAAGCACAATGATGACAGATGCTGTTCAGAAATTCAAGTTTTAAGGATAACTAAGATTATAGGACCCAGTTGTTGAAAATCGATTACTTCAATATCAATCAAATTAAATGGTTATTTTTCAACTTTTAAATTTTCAAAATTACTGAAATATTTTCAAATGCTATAATGATTTTCATACTTAATACAAAAAGTAATCAATGCTTAAAAAAGTAAATAACAATTAATTTATGTTTTTCAATAACTAGAAATAGGGCCCAGTTGTTAAACATCCAATTATTTTTATTTCATAAATTAAATTGATATTTTTCAACTCACAACTTTAAAAACTATTGAAATTTATAGGAACTTTAAAAAATGATATCCATACTTATATAAAAAAAAATTAAGAATGATATCCATACTTATATAAAAAAAAATTAATGTTTAAACAAGTGAATAATTAATTGAAATAATGAATCATAATGTTTTATTTTACAGGGAGCTGTAGTGTTCAACACGGCCAATGATCTAATGACCGTTGCTAACAGCTTACCTCCAGGAACCTTTGTTTACATCAACAACGAGGAGAAAGTTTACCTTCGTGTAAACAGTGGCTTCAGGTTAATACAGGTACGTCACCTGACTGTAGATTTGGCAAACATCTTGCCATAATTGTCACACATACAGTTTTTATGGGTTATATCAAAATTATACACGTTTAAGAGAATATCAGTTTCATGGTTAGGCATTCTCTTGCCCTAGAGAGGTAATCAGCATTTAGAGGAACAGTTTCATCGAGATTAGGTGCTCTCTCGCCCTAGACAAGTGTGCATACACACTTGGAATAGCAGTTTCATTGAGACAAAGCAATCTTTTGTACTAGACGGGTATATATCCACCCTTTTCCTAATGTGAAGATACAGATGCCCTAGTTTCACCATAGGACTGATTCGACATGATTTCCCTGTCATCATAATTTTTAAGACGCTGCATAAGAATTGCATTAAGGGGCATCGAAATAATTGTGGTTTAATTGTTTATCACCTTAGGAGTAAGATGAGAGAATCGCAACCCTCGGGGAAAAAATCCCTGACTTCTAGACTTCTTTAATAAGTATCTTTACCCTTTGGTTGAAGTTCCCTGTCGCTCTCAAAGGATCAAATTTTCTAACTATCTTAATTAGTTGATGTGTAAACAAATGGAAAATCTTGGGTGCAGTAGCAGGAAATATAACACAATATTTTGGTTTTAGGATATTACATCAAATGAAAGTGTATCAAACTTCACACAAATGCCCTTATTTTTCAAAGCAGTTTTACAGATCTCTTGAAACGGACACCTTTGAATGAAATTTGAATATTTTTATCATGGCGTATACGGCTACAGTTTTGCTTAATATTTTGTTCTGCATTTACATGAAACATATTCACACAGTATTAAATTCACAACTTCTGTTATAATGGTTAATATAAAGTGATACTTGGAAAATGTACTATTCGGTCAATTTTTCCTTTAAATCCATTGCTTTTTATTAGAATACCTCAATCATTTAGGTAATTAAATATAATAACTGGAAACATTCCCAGTGTATTATTTTCATAAAATATCAATAATAAATATTTCCTAATATTTAAAAAAAAAAAAAAAAAAATCATTGTAATCTTGTGTTGATATATTTTAGGATTAAAGTTATAACTTTCTCCAGGTTATATTTCACTAACATATTATACTATCCTCAGAATATTCTGACTTTTCAAATTTAGACCTAATGGAGTTTTAACTATCAGACTCACATTTCCATCTTTTTCAAATTGTTGTAATCATTCACGCAAATCTGATATTTATTTTGATTCCACATATACACGAAAGCATTTGCTTTAAGTTTGCAGTCTGTGAAACAGTAATGTGTTCACTCGCTAAAGTTTTTAATTAAATTTTTTGTGGCATTACTTCATTAATCCAGCTTGATTATTTAAGGCATGGATATACTGTGTACTCACACATATTACGTGTGTATATTTAAGTGGAATTATGTGTTTTCTAGACTAGTTATATTTGTGTGTTAATTGTATGTAAAGTGTAATGTCAATTTTTTTTAACATTTGATTTCTCTCGGGGAAAATCATTATGCATACTTTATTATTTCAAGATTCTAAAACTATAATATTTAAAGGAATAAATATCAGGTTAAGAAATATTTAATTTCATTCTTCAATTTGAAATCTTTAATGATACATTTGTTATGCAGCGTAACTTACCGAGGACTGACTGATCCTTTTCAAAACTGATCACCTCATGAAATTAAACAAAACGGAGGTGTACAGGATGATGTCCTTTCTATAATAATAACACACTTATCTCTCTCAATTCCGAGCACCGAACAAATATGTGTCCAAAATTATTAAAATCTACTGAAAATTCTTCTGAAAACTGTTGTTTTCCTGGGCGATCAAGACCAGATTTCAGACCAACCGATTTTAAAATCAGCTTCTACAAACTGAACCCTCCCTTAACCGGCCGAATGTTATTGTCCTGTGCATGGTCGGTTCGGAAAGGCTCCACTAAATAACTGTTATGCCCATACATGATACTCTAAAATTTAGTTAATCCAAAGGGAGGTTTGTTATTAGTTGTACATAGCTTGTAGCACTAGAATTCACCAAATAAAGTTAAGACAAGTGTACAGAAACTCTTTTGTGTGCATAATGTTAAAAATGTGCTGTGTTAATGTGAATTGAATGTGTGAACTTGTATCTATACATGTAATGAAGTGTTGATATATTATATATGATTATTATAAATTATTTATTCATCACATCATTCTGCAGCATTTTCTGTTCTAATTCTGTATAATTGTTCTTCTGTCAGGATTCTGTGGTTCCCAGTTTACAATTTGTTCAAAGTTTGTTGATATTAACATTATTCACTACTGAAGTTTAGCCTTTAAATATGTGAATGAGTTCATACTTTTGTTAATAGTTCAGTCTTTTATACTCTTCTTATCATACATTATGGATGGTATGGCTATCCATCAAGTCATTTTGTTTGAAATTAATTGTCTTTACATCACATTTGAGGACAAAGTTAATTCTGCGCAGGTGCCTGATTTAGACCAGAGAAAATATATGATTGTCTTATGGGATTACCTCCCTTTCAACTTGGGATTATCTCCCTTTCATCTTTGGATTGATTATCTCCCTTCCATCTTGGAACCCCTTGCAGTCTGATTGTTGGGTTCGAAAAAATTGCAAAGTTTCTTTTCAAATGGCCAAACTATGTTTTCACAATATTTAATAGAATAAGATTTAATTAGATAATACTTGATCATTTTCCTGGTTATAAAATAGAAGAGACTTTGATGAATTAATAGTTCTCCCTCACTACCACTTTCACAAGTTTATAATCCAGTCATTCGACTTTGTTTTAAATGTTTAAACTTTGACCTTGAAATAACAAGTGATCATTTCTTTCTCTGGTTCTGATAGAGCGAGGTGGTGGAGGTGAGTGGTTCAGACCCTGTTCTCCCCGTCCCTCCACAATGAATCTTCCCTTGTTTAGGGTCAAACCATTGTGGCACAGGGTTGAAAGGGGCATTCTTTTATTTCAATATTTAAATCATCTGTTCGGCAGGATGCTACCTACTTCTCACACCCTTTAGATCTGCTTGTATTGAATGCTTTTACTTATTTATGTATTAACATTTAAGTTCTGGTATTATGATATGATGACATTTCAATGACATCAGGTTTACTTTTCTTCCTTTTAACATTTAATTTAATTTTGATATAAACATTTCATCAATTAATTAAGGCTGGTACTAAGTGGTTTTACTATAGGCCTATCTCAAAAGTGTTGTTATCTCCCTTGTTTACCCTATCATGGCTACGCTGGGAAGTATTTTTTAAACAAGTTTGTGTCATGTAATCATGATGTCATAATGGTAATTACTGTAATCAACCGCCAAATAAGCAGAAAATGATCGCAAGCGAAAATAAGTTATTTTACAGTACATCATCCGATTGTCACATGGCACCAAATCATAACTTCTCGGAAGTCCATCTTGTTTTCATCATCGTGGCTGATCAAGGGGAATAACAACACTTTCAGGGAAAGGCCTATATATGGCTCTCAATTGTGTAACTTGATAACTCATTCACCCCTGAAATTTCTTAATGAACTATTCCAACCTTTAATTTGGAAGATCTTATTGTTTCCTAAGGGGTAAATGATTATGCATGACTGCTAAAACACAAATGAATGATCGTGAGAAAAACCTGATTATCATTGAAATATCAGCTTATCTGACGGGTGTTCTGGGCTTCAGGAAATCCTGAAACTCAGAAATTATCTTTTAAAATGATTCATTTTCCTAATTGACATAAATAACCAATTTAAGTTATAAATCACATACAAAATGTATATAAATTTTGGTTGTGAAATTGTTAACAGTTTCTATTAAAATTATCAAATTAATTTCACTGTTTCACCAAAGATGTAGTCTTTGAATTTTTTTTTTTGGAGTTTGAAATTGGGGAATTTGTAGAGAAAACAGTTGTGTTTAAGAATTTAAATATATAGCAGAAATTGTGATTATGATGATATATCTGAATTATTAGAAGACATATAAATTATATATGTGATTTACAATTTGATGGAAAAATCTTTATCCAGAAACCTTCAGAAAAAGGCTGAAAGAGTTGTATAATTCTTATCAGATTAAAAAGGATTAATATTTTATAAGATTTAGATAAAAATTTCATAACATAAACATGATCGCAAGACATTGTCCTTTCCCTTCTTTATTATTTGATTTCTGCAAGTCCTGTTTCAATTAATGAAACACATATTAGAAAGATATGACTCCAGTTTCTCTGCTTAGAGCTTTCCTCGCATTAGAAGGAAGTCTTGGTAGGAGTTCTTTTAAAAATGATTTCTAAACAGGGCTGCTAAAAATTCTGAAAAAAATAGTTATGCCTGAGTATTTGTAGAAAGATGTATCATAATTTCACTCCTGAAGATGCATATGAACTCTTCCAATTTCAAAGATTGGAAAAGCTCATTATGCAATTTTCAAGGGTGAATTACTGAATGAGTTATTTCCAAATTTGGTTTGACAGTTTGTTTAGAGGATCTGTATGTTTTCTGTTGTGGTGACGGGAAGACGGTTTTCATCGTGGTCAAGTCTATCATTAACATTTTTAGAGCACAAGTTATATATCTGCACCACTGGTGGGGAAAATTCACACATTCACCATGTCATCTAATTCTCATCCAACAGTTTACAAACTGCTAATAAAATACTTCTTTCTAACTTTGTCATTTTTCTGCAGATATACTTTCATAATGAATTTGTGATGGGTTTTAATATGCATACAGTAAAATTTAAATAGAAATAATAAGCTCATTAGTCATAGTTTTATCCAATGAAAGAAACTCTCAGTAAATGATAAAGTCTACCCTACTTTAAAGAGGAAGGTTCCCTGGAGTTTACTAAAAGTGGTATTCCCTGTGATTCATTTACATATCGTTGATATTTTCTTTTAAAACAAATTCAGTTTATTTTATAAAGAATACACAATTATGGTTTTTGATGTTCAATTTAATGTTGTAAAAGTTTCATTTAGTTACAAACTAATATTTTCTCATTTTTCATGACTTCCATTTTTAGTTTGCAGTTTCATCACTGGCTGTGTGTAGAATAATTTAGGATCTGCAATATCTTTCTTTAATTTCAGTAGCACTGACTTTTTGAACAGAAATTTTAAGTTCTTTCACGTTATTATTTGGCTTTGCTATGTTGATAGATTGCACTAAAGTCTTGATGCACATGGGCGTTTAAATTTGCTTGAGCCACGCTTTTTCTTTGTTTCCATTTCAAAGTTTCTTTTTGACATCGGAATGTTTCAAGATCAATAAATGGAATCTGCTTTATTTCTAAAGATAAGTTTACTCTAAATTAACAGAGTATCATCTAGATGCCAAAGCTCTTCATTTTTTTGACAATTATTAATTTTCAATGTCTTATTTTAGTTTTGAATACAATTTTTTTTTTCAATTTGCTGAAACTAAACATTTAAATCAATGACTTGTGCTTTTCAGTCATTTAAATGTAGTACTTCAGCAGTGTGTTGGAAGTCTCATTGTAAAAAGAATTACAATTGAGAAAGGGAAACTAAAAAAGAAATTGCCTGGTAAATCATTACTGGATTTCTGTCTAGGTAGGGAGGTGTCACATATTCTGACATGTGCAAGTCTTACTAAAAAGGGAGTTAAAATACACACATACATTTATGGACTTGTGTGTAAGTCTAATGTAAAGATTCGCGTTACACGTCCATTAAATGTATTCTTATATGAAGCTTTGGTCACTAGTAAGTTATGGTATGTACTCTGTTGCCTTATTCAGACAAATGACCATTCTTTCCAACCTGATAAAAAAAAATATGTTTAGAAAAGAAATTATGCAAGTCTTATCATGAAAAAATGCAATACACGGTACCACCATACAGGACTTTGTCTAAGTAAAAAATAACTATTACCACAGGAAAAAAAGTGTAGTCTAATTAGAAAATGCATTACTACAGAAAGGGACTTGTGTAATTGTAATGATATAATTATAAAATGGGACTTGTGTAAGTCTAATTAGAAAATGCATTACCACAGAAAAAAAAAGTGTAGTCTAAGTAGAAAATGCATTACTACAGAACGGGACTTGTGTAATTGTAATGATATAATTATAAAATGGGACTTGTGTAAGTCTAATTAGAAAATGCATTACCACAGAAAAAAAAAGTGTAGTCTAAGTAGAAAATGCATTACTACAGAACGGGACTTGTGTAATTGTAATGATATAATTATAAAATGGGACTTGTGTAAGTCTAATTAGAAAATGCATTACCACAGAAAAAAAAAAGTGTAGTCTAATTAGAAAATGCATTACTACAGAACGGGACTTGTGTAAGACGAATTAAAAAATTCATTACTTCAGAATGGGCTTTGTGTAAGTCTAACAAGAAAATTCAGTACTACAGAACGGGACTTGTGTAAGACTAATTAGAAAATGTGTTACTACAGAATGGGACTTGTGTAAGTCTAATAAGAAAATTAAGTACTACAGAATAAGACTTGTGTAAGACATATTAAAAATTCATTACTACAGAACGGAACTTGTGTAAGACTAATTAGAAAATGCTTTACTACAGAATGGGACTTGTGTAACACTTATTAAAAAATTCATTACTTCAGAACAGAAATTGTGTAACACTAATTAAGAAAATCATTACTATAAGAACCGGACCAGTGGATGTATCAGAGGTATATGTACACAATATATAATATATTAATATGAAATGTTATAAGTGAGTTCACACCATACTAACGAGGATGTTATGCTGCATGTCACACCAATGTTACGAGTGGAAGGGAGACAACCTAGTAGATACTCTGAATGCGTTCCTTTAAGAGGAATTTGTTGTTGGGAAGGTTTTTATTTATTTGCACAACAGCACCTTTAGAGGATTTCGTAATCAAACTGATATTAATTGTTAAATGTTTGTAAAATGTAAAGTTACAATTCAGTTCATTCCATGAAAAATTTCACATTTTAAAGCTACATTATTATAGACAATATGTTGAACCTTGTTGTAATGAAGTCACCTATAGATTAATATTCAATGATTCATTTACACTATACATGTTATCTTAAGAACTTCAAATATTACACAAACCAAGATGTGAGATAACAGTTTTATAAAAAAATATTTCTGAACTTATTGGTTTCAAAAACTTATTTTTGTACAACATTTGAAGAAGTTTCAACAAACTATTGATGAAACATTGTTTGCTAATTCATCTGATTTTAAATATTCTGCCTCGTCAAATGTAATATATCATACTTGCCAACTTTTAGAAATTTCCATGGGGGAGAAGTACGCGTGCTCAAAATTGAAAACATAAATAATATTTATACATGTACATTCAGTTTGAAAATTACACTTTTAAATGGCTTCTTTTGAGATCTTCTTTCAGATGAAATCATCAGATCTTTAAAAAAAAGAACAGTTAAACAAATTCCAAAGTTGAAAATGCAACATTTTAGGGTCCAAAATCGAGAGTCTCACTCCTAAATAGGGAGGGTTGGCAATTTAAGTATGATATGTATATGTGACATCTGAAGTCTTGAGATTCCATTTTAAAACTTTTGTAATTTAACTATTTTAAATTTCATATTAATTTTTATCCATATCTTTTTACTACAAACGTTTATAACATTGGTTTACCTAACACTTAAAGTGATAAGAAATTAGCTAACTTTTAATTTCATATTATTTCTTTAATGAGCTAGTCTTAAACAATTCAGATTTACTCATTCACCTCTGAAACTTCATAATGAACTAAACCAACCTTTGAATTGGAAGAGTTCAAATGTGTCTTCAGGGGTGAGAGACTCTAAAAACCAATAATTTGAAATAAAAAAAAATGTGATACGAGTTCTCAAATTGGTATTGGTGTTTCAGATCTTTATGGTGAGTAATCATAAGTATTAGGTTGGTATTGAGTATGAGAAATTTGTTTTATGTGCCAATTTTTTCTTCCACAGCTCGGACACTTCTTACCCTTACCTACGCCTACCACACCTGTAAGTATTAATCATCAAACTCTTGTTTCATGAACATTCGTATCCCGATTCACAGATAAAGACGAGAACCTATTAAGTCGAAGACCTGTCTTTCAAATGGTCAAGTAGGATGAAATGCCCTTCACCATAAGTTACCATAAAACTACAACTTTCTTTGATGATGATCTACATGTATATAATCTTTAAAGTGTTCAAAATTGCAGATTTGTTCTAACAAATGGTAAAAAGCCTCAATGTATTAAATGTGAACATAGTAAAATTATTTACATATTTATCAAAGAACTAATCAGATAATGACTTTTAAAATCATCATTTCTTTAGACTATAATCACAAAAAAAAAAAAATGAATCTAAATGTGTTGTTTAAAACGACATAGTTGCTCAAATATTTCCACAAATATACGGTAGAACCGATTATACAGAATATCTTTTAAAATTTGATGTTAATGAAGAACCCCCCCCCCCCCCTAAAAAAAAACAAAAAGGAAAAATTATGGTCTTGATCGAAACATCAGTTAAGTACTAGAAAAAATAGATTTGATAAAAGTGTCTGTATTAGTCAGAAACAATTAGAAGATGCAAAATTTGTTGAATTTTGGCTTTCTAATATTAATTCGCCTTTTTTTAAAAATTAGAATTGTTAATGAATTTTGGTAGAGTACTAACTGTTAGAACGCACCATAATGTAGTAAACATATAGTATAGGTATTTTGGTTATAGGCTCACACAGAGTGTTCAGATTATTAGATCACAGATAGTCAATTAGTAAATTAATATTAAATTTCACTCATTTCATCAACTTTCTCCATCATTTATTCTTTCTCTGTCATAACACTAATTGATTGTAATTAGTTTGATAATAGGCTTAATTAAAAGACCGTTAAGTAAGACTTTAATTAATTTCTGATGGGTTGGTATGTGAAAAAAGAATTATAGCTGAAGAATTAGATTATGTGTATCAATGAGAAATTGCTTGAATGAGAAATGTAGTAGTGCTGGTGATGTGAAACCTCTCCTGTAACTCAGCACAAGTCATTCTGTAAAGACAGCACTCGGTTTGTCAGAACTTTCTTGTAAACTAGAGTTGTCTCCCATCTCAGTAGGTATTTATGTCGATTTATCATGACATCAGTATTTTGCTGAGGAAACAGCGTTTTTGTCCTACATTTACCTGCATATTTCCATCTGTTTCCTAGCAATATAGCGTCACAAAAGAAATGATGTTTATTACCTGCATGAAGGGAGGTAACTCTTTTTACAAAACGATCCAATGGTAATATAACTCGTAGGTAAATTTGAAAGGGATGCAAAATTTTAATAAATATTTGAAGGTAACCAAACTTACTGAGATTTAACCTAGTAAATTATGGATTAAGTTTGAAGTGTGAAAGATGGCCTCCACTTTTACGTCATCCCTTAGAGAGTTTTTTTATGTTTAAATCATTCCACATGCCCACCATTATCATGGCCTAAAAATTCATTCCTATCATGGTGTATATATATTGACCCTTTTTTGTTAATTAAAGGTAAAATCAAAGGTTTTTGAACTGGCCAGTACTTTTTGTCTATTATAGACTCTACACTTTCTGATATTGTGTTGTCTTTTTCATCATATGTTCATCGGTGAAACTCCCATGTTTCTCCAATTTTCATGGCAGTGTTTCTCCTTATATTCATCTTTGATCTAAAAGAGTTATGCTCACACCCTCATTATACGAGGGTTACAACCTCATTCTCGATATCCAGGGGTTATATGCTCACATTCTCGATATCCAGGGGTTATATGCTCACATTCTCATTATATAAGGGTTACGTTCACGTCCCTCATATCCAGGGGTTACACTCGGACATCCCACATCCTGGATATATAGGAGTTATGCACACATCCTTGATATGCAGGGATTATGCTCACTTTCGCTTTCTGCACCAGTGGATTACCAAGTATATGTCATTGCATAACTTAAGGCACAAAACAAATCTGCTTGATTGAAGAAAATCTGACCAATCAGTAGGCTGATTTCATTTGACAATTACAAAGGAGTGACATCTGTCTTCAAATCCTTTAATCTTTGCCGTTACACAATTACCTGATTCTTTTGATGTTCATCCAAGGTTTAACTTAGTTAAGTTAAGTTAGTCTTCATTTCAACACACAGCTTTTAGTTTTGTGCTGACATATTTCACTGGTGTAGAGAGTAAAGTCATAACCCTGAAGTATCAGGTATATAAAGGATATAATGTATACCCTGAACTATATAGAGGATATATGCACCTTATGCTGAAAACAACGTCTTCAGATTGCATCATTCTATAAATTTTTCTCTCTTACCCAACAATATAGGCACCTACCAGCGCTCCGGTAATTCATCTTTTCTTAACCTCATCAGCACAATCTTACCTGTTTTCACCTGTCTTTACTGTGTAACTTACGAGGAAATGAGCACAATGCCTGCTGTGCATTTTCCCCTTTTTCTTTGTAGTAGAGATGATCATTTTTGATGTTGTCTTATATTACTGTGATTTTAATCAAGTTGAAATGTTTTGTTTATAAAGATTACGTTTGTTGTTTTATCAGTATTTCTCCTAACAAAAGTGGTAGCATTTTTTATAAACAGTAATACATATGAACATAAGCTCAAAATGAAAGAAAAAAAAAACGCTGTATTATTGTCCAAGTTTTATCCATTTTCAGTTAAATAACATCCTCAATATTCTTTTTGTGAATACTTTTTATCGATTGGCCAGGAATTAACTAATCCTTAGAATCAAAATACCATATATGTAATAATATTAAATATCAGAAAAATTCTGATGACCTTAACATTTGAAATAATCATATTTTGCTGAAATATCACAATGAAATTTCTGTCTTTTGAATTTATCATATTAATATTGAAGTATAAGGTAAATCTAGGATGGAATTATTTTGGAAATATTGCAAAATTATGATGGTGTTATATTTATCATTTCTAAAATTTCACATATCTGGTCATGTTATTCTTCTTAACCTGTATCTTTACCATGTATCTTTAGATAAATTAATCCATAATCTCACAAAATTGTCTTCCTACTAATTTTTCAGACATTTAATTTTGTTACTTAACAGTTTCCGTTGAAATTTCCTTTTCTGACATTGAAGAATGAGAAATAGAATGTTTGACTTGATCTTGTGCGGTAGTGAATTGAAATTTGTTTCGTTTCTCTACCCGTTCCTCCAGGCACCAATCAGAGTCCGGGTAACAATGCTATGTTTTATGTAACCTTATCTCACCACAGAACATATAACTTGTGGCACCTGTCAATCACATAATCGTTGCCTTGGATACTGGAGCTTAAGACACGCCCATTTATCCTCTTGTGCATTTGCGAATTCATTTCAAACATTCCTATACTGTCCTGTACTCTCGCTGTCTACTGCAAACAGAGATTTGTGTCGTTTTTGTAATTCTTATAATCTGTGAAAGCTAGATATTTATCAATTTTGATATATGTTGTAACTTTCAACACCTTTTTTCAAATTAAACTTAGCATTGAATGAGCTGCTTGAGTTAAATAAATAAAACTGTGAATATATATATACCTTAAGGTACATGAAATTGAATAATTTACCTAATCTTTGAATCTTTTGTTAATCCTTTGAATGTAAATATGAGAGACTTGATAACGTAAACTTACTAGTTATATCTTGTAATATCATTAAACAGACTTAATCAATTCATCCTATCATGGCACATTTAAACTCTTCCAATTAAAAGGTTAGAAGAGCCTATTATTAAATTTCAGGGGTAAATGAATGTTCCGCTGCTCCAAGATCTAACAACTCGCAATTGTCATTCAAGTGACACGCAATGTAGATAATTCAGCTAATCAGGGGCGAAATCTGAATGAAAATCAGTTTCTTGGGCATTAGGGCCAAAATCTGAACAAAAATTGTTTTCATGGGCATGCAGGGCTGAAGTTAGGACGGGGTGAAACCTTCCCATGCCAGTGTATGATATTAATGGCTTTCAAACTCATAGGTTTGAACTTGAAGCAGATTCACAGACCAGTACTGTTATTGTTTGTTATGTCCCCTTGTTTTGTCTTTACGTTGTCACATGCCTACAGTAAGCTTGTGCACTTTTGGTTGGAATGGTTGATATGGTCAGTGTAACCTTTACTGTTAAACCTGTATACTATTAACTTGTCTTAATGTATATAATATATATCAACTACAGGTTAAGCAACGTTATTTGATTATGTAACACGGCCTACGATTGGTCAGGACAAAACATTATTTTGATAGAATTATCACAATATTAATGCATATCAAGCCTGGATGGTAAAGATCGTAAACTCATTCACCCCTAAAGAGACATTTGAACTCTTCTACTTAAAAGATTGGAATAATTCATTATGATAATTTAGGGGTGATCGATTGAGTTACAATGATATGTCAGTGACTCTGACTTTGAAATGATACTTATGACGTCGCGTAACCCGGAAAACATTTTGCAGAGTGAACAAGAATCTGAAGCATTGAATCATTCACCCCTGAAAGTTTGTAATGAACTTTTCCGACCTTTGAACTGGAAGAGTTCAAAAGTGTTTTAAGGGATAAATCAGATAATAGCGTTAGATTTTGTGGTTATATTACTGTAAGTCTAAATAAGGTAGGTTTATTCCCTCATGATACATTTTAGAAACTATAACTACTGAAGGTTAATGCAATTGGTTTAACTTAAGAATTAAATCTTTTCCACAGATCAATATTTATTAAGATGATATAGCATATGTATATGTGCCTATCTTCCCATGCTGTGATGACTGGGTGGCAGGCAAAGCGAAAGTTTAAAATATTTATTTGCTTACGGATTTTAACAGGGTAATTACAGCCTACAAACATTTGTATCTGAACTTATCGAATGTATATAGCTGTGTATGTTTGTTTACTCTTTGTTAAATGTAATTATATGTTGACTGTATTTGTTTAAAGATAAAAAGGTTTATTTATAAGTGAAAACAAAAGCACAGGCTGCAAACTATACAACTGTGAAAGAGATTCTGATAAAACTTTCTACACTTATACATATACAGAAATTACCTGGTAAGAGGGAGTTGGGGGGGTGAGGGGGGGGGGGGGGGTGGTTGGAGTGGAATCCACTCGTTGTGTAACCTCTGTACTAATTGCTCCCTTAATGCCTCAAAATACCTTCCATTACATTTCAAATTAAATTTTAATTAAACATGGTTCCAGGGAAACAGTTTGCATGAATAGACGTTGTATATTCTCACTGCAATGCACAAAGTCTATAGTTTTGGTGAGCACTAGAATAATAGTATTGATATATTGTACTAGCATTAAACGTCACATCCTGGTGGAGGTAACTGACCAAAAATTTTAATTTTACATATTAGGCTAATAAAAATGTACCATACCTGCCAACTTTTCCTATGTATAGGAGGGAGATTCCCAAATTTTGACCTTGCATATGAACATTGGACATTTAATTGCAAAACTACTCATGTTTTCCAAGATCTCGCATTTCATCTGCACAGGCTGGACATTTCCTACGGCGAATTACATTGACCCTGCTGCAAGATTTTTTTGAAAAAAATTATGGTGTAAATGTTTTTGTGTAATGTTGTTGTACAAGTAGTAGATTTACTTATTCACTCCTGAAATTTCAAAATGAACTATTCCAATCTTTGAATTGGAAATGCATCTTCAAAGGCGAAGGTTTAAGGTGAAGCTTATAATCTGGATCTCCATCCCCCGTCTGAATACCCCAAAATATGCAGGCAGTTCGAGTAAAATGGTTTATACAGTAATAGATCACAACGGCAAAGGAGCATTAAGTTGTTATAAAATACTTTTACAGGGTCAGTATCCATGAAACAGTTTTCATGCTCAAGCATGTGGTGCTGTTCTCAAATTATCTCTCTTGTAAGTTGTGAATGATGAAAACTGTATTGTCAATTTGTTTCTTAATTATTGACAGTGTCGGTTTAAATAGCTCATTAGAGCTGATGTTATATTGCTGCATTTTGTACTTATGTTAAATAAAACTTGTTTTGATTTGATTTGATTTGATTTGATTGACAAAATGAGACATTTTTTTTACAGTGCACTCCTCTTTATATCATGTTGCATTTGTCAGACAAATACATGACATTAATAGGAATGTGACATTAAGAGAAACATATTTTTCCATTAAATCCTGTGCATTTCCAATCTACATAACTTAAAGTAAGCTATTAAGTGTACATATGAAAATGTATCATATAGAAAATCAATGGAAATGACATCATTTTCTGCATATTTTATTTGATTAGTTTAAAAAAAACATGATATTAAAAGGAATTCACCTCAAAATACATGATATTAACCAAATGAAATTCCATAGATTATATAGAGGGAAAATGGTGCTTTGGAAAAACATAATATAAAGAGGAATGTGATATTAAAAGGGGTGATATTAGTAGAATCCACTGTATTAATATATAGCTAAAACAAGAAATATTAAAACTTTGGGCACAAAATCCATGTTTTAATAAGAAAAAGGTTTCATGTGTACAAGCCCTGTTGTCATTGAAAAAGTAGATGTAACATGCCCTAAGTCAGTTTAATAGCAATGAATATATATTTGTTTTAATTCACATTTGTTTATCAATTGACAAATAAATAGCATGCTCTAACCATATTAGTTTTAAACATTTTAAGCTTATCTAAAATCTTCAGTTTTTATTTTCTTTTTATATTTTAGAAATGGTAGATTGTTTTCATTTTATTCAGGTGACTTTTGCTGATAATGAAATGCTGTGATATTTTAATTTTATATTTTTAAGCACTGTTGAAATAAATTTAAAAATATTTTTTTAAGATATCTGTTTTTGCTTTCAATTATGTTTTTATTTGGCGTCCACCTTGATATCAAGATGTGTATGTTCTTTTGAAATTATTATTTTGAATTGTTAAGTTTTTATATTACTGGAACATAGGACTTTAGATATTGATGGCTTTATTTATTTTTCAGCCTACGACCACCCTACCGCCTTACTTCCCTCCCTCCGACTCGGGCAGACTGAGCAACGATAGGGATGCCAAGAGGGTGAGTCATTGTACTGTAGGAAAACAGGAACATGGTGGTAGACTAGCTTAAACGTCACGCTACCACAGTTGGTACAATTTTTTCAGTTTTTCGGTGGTATTGACAAATTAAGATATTGTACCTGAAATGTTGCTTGGTTTTTGACAAAGACTTCATATGTTGGTTCATTTTCAAAAAAAAATTATCATTCTAGGTGATTTAATTTTGAAAACAAAATACAGAGCAAAAACGGATATTTGGTCTGTTTTTTAGCCGTGATTTGTACCAGGCTATGGTATTTGTTTTTTTATTTTGACTAATAGACGGCCTATATGGCAACAGAATATACTTTTATTAATACTATACTGGGCTGCAGTTATACATACCCACTTTGATATTATAAGGTCAGAAGGACCAGAACTCAGCATTTAAACATGCTTAAAATTACCCCCTTCAAAATTCTGGAAAATTTCGTAAACGCATGGCGTTTTTACTGTTTTTCTGGTAGTTTTAATTTGATGTCATTGTGAACTTCTAAATTGTTACAAAAAAATGTATATTTATATTTGGTGATAATGCTCACAATTAGAGTATGAAGATGTGTCCCTCATTTTTTGTACAAATAACTTTTAGGGGGTGGGGGTTATGAGTTGGCCCTGGACGACAGTTCTAGTTTAAAATTACTTATTAAATATGTGTTTATTTAATTTCCTCATTATTTGTGTTGTAGCTGTATCTGTTTGCTCTAAATAAGCCATTTAGTGGAAACATCAAAGGAATCCGTGGGGCCGATTATCAGTGTTACAGAGAGTCCAGGGTGGCTGGCCTTTCCATTGGACGGAAGACATTCCGAGCCCTGCTGTCTAGCTCCACTCAGGATTTTAGGTCTATTGTACCATTACCAGAGGACCAAGTGATTCCTATAGTCAACAGTCGTGTAAGTGGAGCACTTCTTTTATACCTACATACTCAGCGGTGATAGTTTTCCGTTTTGTGACGGAATTCCGTTTTTTGACACGTGGATGGTCAATAATTGTATTTCAATTTTTTCAGCTTTTTCTTACTTTAACTTATTTCCATTTTTTCAGCTTTTTCTTACTTTAATTTATTTTCAGTTTTTCAAGTTTTTTTTTTACTTTCACCCATGCATACTTACTGTGACATGTTTGATGTTAAGGGTGTATGCTACCTTACTGTCAATATCACCTCCTTTTAAAAGAGAGTTTCACACTAAGTTTGATGTTAAGGGTGTATGCTCCCTTACTGTCAATATCACCTCCTTTTAAAAGAGAGTTTCACACTAAGTTTTATGTTAAGGGTGTATGCTACCTTACTGTCAATATCACCTCCTTTTAAAAGAGAGTTTCACGCTAAGTTTGATGTTAAGGGTGTATGCTCCCTTACTGTCAATATCACCTCCTTTTAAAGGAAAGTTTCACACTAAGTTTTATGTTAAGGGTGTATGCTCCCTTACTGTCAATATCACCTCCTTTTAAAGGAGAGTTTCACACTAAATTTGATGTTAAGGGTGTATGCTCCCTTACTGTCAATATCACCTCCTTTTAAAGGAGAGTTTCACGCTAAGTTTGATGTTAAGGGTGTATGCTCCCTTACTGTCAATATCACCTCCTTTTAAAAGAGAGTTTCACGCTAAGTTTGATGTTAAGGGTGTATGCTCCCTTACTGTCAATATCACCTCCTTTTAAAAGAGAGTTTCACACTAAGTTTTATGTTAAGAGTGTATGCTCCCTTACTGTCAATATCACCTCCTTTTAAAGGAGAGTTTCACACTAAGTTTGATGTTAAGGGTGTATGCTCCCTTACTGTCAATATCACCTCCTTTTAAAGGAAAGTTTCACACTAAGTTTGATGTTAAGGGTGTATGCTCCCTTACTGTCAATATCACCTCCTTTCAAAAGAGAGTTTTACACTAAGTTTGATGTTAAGGGTGTATGCTCCCTTACTGTCAATATCACCTCCTTTTAAAAGAGAGTTTCACACTAAGTTTGATGTTAAGGGTGTATGCTACCTTACTGTCAATATCACCTCCTTTAAAAAGAGAGTTTCACACTAAGTTTGATGTTAAGGGTGTATGCTACCTTACTGTCAATATCACCTCCTTTTAAAAGAGAGTTTCACGCTAAGTTTTATGTTAAGGGTGTATGCTACCTTACTTTGAATATCACCTCCTTTTAAAGGAGATTTTCACACTAATTAAGATAAAAATCAGTCTAGTCTCTCTCTGAAGAAATTTTCAGGGTCAAGCTTCTCAGTTTACATTTACTGGACATTAATCTCTTTCTAATTTTGAACTCTTTCAGGATGAAATACTGTTTAATTCATGGAACGACCTGGTAAACGGCAACGGCGGAACCTTCGACACTTCAACTCCTATTTACTCTTTTGACGGCCGAAATATCCTAAAAAGTGGTAGATGGTACGAATCAGCAATTTGTTTCTGATTAACAAAACACCTCCAGGGTGTGCAGTCAACGTTTGAAGCAAAACAAAACAATGAGCATAAATGATATATAATTAGGCTTTTTTAAGGATTGTTAGCTAGTGAAGATAAAAAGATTTAAACTGTATGGAACAATAATGTATCTGATTTATAATGTCTGTCCTAACATTGTTTGAATTTTTACGAAGTGGTCTACTGACCAAAAGTCAAGGTCACTGGGTCAAAGGTCAAGATGAAATGTTATAGAATTTCACTGATGAACATTTTGTTATGACATTGTGAAGAAAGTTGTTCAGAATAAAAAAAAAGGTATCAACTGACCAATGTCACATAGTCAAAGAGGTCAAGGTCACTTTTTCAAAGGTCAATGAAACCGTTTTGTAACTTTCTTTTTTGAGAAGGCAATTGAACAAAGATCAAAGTCACCAAGATTGATTGTTGGGTTCAAAGCTCAGGAATTGATGATTTTAGGAGATATATAGACTTATTAACAGGGCCCATTTTTAACCTGTCGGTGTTATAGCTCAGGCTTGGTTAAGGTAAATGATAATATCAGGGTAAGGACACAACAAAAAGTTTTTGGTACTAGTACATCAAAATCCAGGTGACCATTAAGGCCTCTAGTCATAGAGTGTATTCCTCTTTATATCATGTTGCATTTGTCAGACAAAAACATGACATTAACAGGAATGTGACATTAAGAGAAACATGTTTTCCCACTAAATGTAGTGCATTTTTAATCTCCATAACTAAAAGTAAGCTATTATCAATGTACATAATGGAGATGTATCGATCTATAGATAACATTATTTCATCAAAAAAACAACATTTTTTGGGGTTATTTTTTTAATTTTCTATGCAATATTTTATACAAGTTGTATCTGAAATCAATGGAAATGACAATTTTCTGGATAATTTATGTGATTGGTTTAAAAAAAACATGATATTAAGAGGAATTCACCTCAAAATACATGATATTAACCAAATAAAATTCCAAAGATTATATAGAGGGAAAATGGTGCTTTGAAAAAACATGATATAAAGAGGAATGTGCTATTAACAGGAGTGATATAAGTGGAGTCCACTGTACCATTCTGATTGAGATGCTGATCAATTGTTGCTTCATTACTCTCCATATTATGAAACAGACTAAGAATAAGGATCTGCATTTTAATCAGATTGATTTTAATACATGATCTGTACGTATTATAGGAACATCCATTTGGTAAATTGTCCAATTATCTATTTCTCAACAGGCCACAGAAATACGTATGGCATGGATCTGACCCACAAGGTCGTATGAAGAGGGAGTATTCATGTCATGGATGGCATTCAGGATTCATGAGGTCTGATGGTTGGGCATCAAACCTACTGGAGGGCAAGCTGTTGGGAACCAACAAACTTATCTGTGACAGCAAGCTTGTTGTGCTTTGTATCCAAAATACAAACGGGCAAATGAGAAGGAGGAGAAGGAGGAAGTAGGGGGCTTCGCAAATCGTCAGCTTTATTATTCCCTACCTAGTTGGAGAGAACATTGAGCATATATACATTTATACTGGACCTGAACAGTGGAGTTTTCTCATGGTTTAGTTAAAGTTTCAGTGTATTCTCCCAATTGTTATTTCCAACTTATGAATATGCAAATTTGTATGTCAAAACGTTTGCATAAAAATGAAAATTTGTAATTGTAATATGTAAATATGCAAATTAGAAAAAACGTTTGCAAAAACGAATTTGCATATATGTCTGCGAGAGATTGGCCTTGGAATAAATGAACGCATGTATTTGGGAACAAGCCGGATGATCTGTTGATGCAATTTCTGGTGGGTCGTATCTGTTACTGTTGCTAATCGTGACAAATTAACTCATTCACCCCTCAAGTCACATTTGAACCCTTCCAATTCAAAGGTTAGAATAGTTCATTATGAAATTTCAGGGGTGAATGAGTTGAGCCTGTGACTGTGATATTTTTAAAGATAAATATATTTATTGTGCCTTGATTTGTATGAAGACCCGCGAGTCTCCTGCACTAACTCCATGTCGGATGATATTGGAGATGATGATGCAGATGAGTATTTTGGTGACGCCTCCTCAACTGTCATAATAAGAGGGGGCAGAAGGTTGCCTTTTGAGATGCCCCCTCAATCCCAATTAATTGGAGGGATGACAGTAGTCTTTTGAGATTGGCTTCCAAATTTCTAATATAGCAACCATGAAAGTGTCCTTTTGACATGACCGATTGGAGGGTGACATCACAAGAGAAGTTGGAAACGATGAACTGATATGCAGCGCAGAAGGGTGAAATCCTAATAGAGATTGTAAACAATTACTCCAGTAATTTGTCATTTATGATAGTGACTATTCTGAAACCAGTTATAGATATACCATATATGGATATACGAATACAAATATGCAAAAACTCCTTATTTAGACAATGTTGTATTCCTTTCATCTGCTGAGTGCTTGTGATTGTTCATTTCGTGTGTAATGCTGCGGCACAAACATTGGAGCATTTCATATTTATACAGCTTTATGTGTGCTGAAGGGCAAACACTTATGCGACCAAAAATTCCATTTGTTTTGTTATTAAAAAAAAAGAAAGAAAAAAATTACCTTTTCTTTTTTAACGCATTTTCATTTTGCTCATTAAGATAAACTTTTTTTTTAAATGTCAGCTGCATGAAATGTTGGTAACTATAACGGAAAAAAAAACAAAAATATGTGTAAACAATTTTATATTGTGTTGTTCACTTATATATGTACACGTTTATCATTTGCCATATATGTTCCACGACTAGTATGATATGTAATAGTTATCTATTGGTTAAGTATTTTTTCTGATTACTTTTTCACAAAATCTGTCAACAATAACATCACTTTTGTGTTACCCATATCTTTTATATTGCTTGTTCATAAAGTAATTTTCGCTTTCCCAAAGTCCACGGAGAGCTACCTCTACCAGCAAGCTCAGAGCATTTCCAGGGAGGGAGGTTTGGCGTGAAGAATTTCTTGCATAATTTTTTTTTGTATACATCGTGTAACTATACTTAACCACGAATTAGCCCCCTCTCGCAAATAAGCCACCTTTTCACACATAAGTCCCTCCCCACTGGTATTCTATCAAAAACAAACCTGATTTCATTATAGTCTTGTGTTTAAGAGTAAAATTTTAAATTTTAATAGACTTTTAATCAAAATTTGCTCTAGTCATACCAAATCTGAAGCAAGTTGAATCTTCCATTCAATTTTCATAAAATTAATTTTCATTTTATGTTGATTGAAAAAACGTCAGATATTGGTGACAAAAGTATTCCTATAACAATATTGTATTGGTTAAACTGATATTGTAATTGATCAATTTCCCCTAGCAAACACATTTGAACTCTTCCAAATCAAAGTTTAGAATAGTTCATTGTGAAAGTTCAGGGGTGAATAAATAAGAATACCAACATAACTGTGGCATATGTCACATTTAAAAATAGCATAAATTTCCTTAAACAAGCAGATCTCTCATTTCGAAAGTGTGCATTATCAGCATATAGAAGTATTATACAGCATAATATGTTGTTTGTTTCCTTTCACTACTTATATAATGCCATGTCCATCCACCTTTAAAGACCCAATATACGTAATTTTCGGCAAAACTTAAAGAAAAAATCAAGACTAATAACTTATTATTTATAGATTTAGTTAAGATTAACTGATATCAGCAATATTCAAGATGATTTCTTACACGGTTACCGGTAAAGCAGCAGTGGAAATTCGGTATTTGTAAACACACCTGAATTATTTACAAATCTTTGGATTTTTCTGTCAAGAGTTTCTTATTAGTTACTGCTCAGGTTTACATTGTTTTAGACTTACTTGTACATGGTTATCAACTGGATTTTTTTTCATAATTTTTCAGAACCACAAAAAATTTCCTGAAGTTACGTATATTGGACCTTTAATCGATCATTACATTGATGTTTAATCCGTGCTTTCATTTTGAATGTTTTGTTTCATTTTTTGCTTTGTTTTTTTATTTTCCTCTGAAAAATGACAAACATGCTTTGTAAACGAAATATGGTACAGTTGTTGGATGATTTTTTTCCCATTTTTTTTTTTTAATATTTGCCATTTATAGTTTATATCTATAATTCTATAAAACGAGTAGTAATGAATGTGTATAATAAGATTTTGATAATCTGATATTTGTGTTCAAAAACGGAAGATTGCTTTTATAACGTTGTGTTACTCTTCCATTCCTTATGTAATTTTAATTGTAAAAGAAATCAAATAATCAAAATGTTTTAGAAAAAGTGAGAAATTATGTGCCTTTCCTTAACGTGTTGAATGGATATCGCTTGAATTAAGTGTTTAAAATTGTTGAACTGATTTCACATTGAACGGTGCCGAAAGTTCATATGAAAGAGAGGCTCTACTCTAGTATGTTATACGATAAAAGGTCTTTCATGTCTCATATGGAAAAACAAAACTGTGTCAAGTTTTTATTTTTATCTCCCCTTGCCCAAACTTTTACTGGGAATATTTTCTCATAAATGCACAAATATTCAGGTGACAGATACATGCCCCCTTGGCCTCTTGTTTGTTCGATTGATATAAATGTATTTGGACATTGTGCTTTTCAAGTTTGATTAACGGAACAAGTTTTCTAATTTTAAGTATATTGCTTAATCTAAAGAATTTTCCTGTTACTCTGGAATTTTTATTATGGAAAACAGTTATAGGGGCCTTCTGAAACTAGTGTATGCAATCCTGTTAATTAAGAGAAGAAGTTGATGCATTCTCTAATCTGTAAATATAACCATTGCTTTTCCACTAGACATCTATTGCGACAATTTTGTAGTCCAAGACAGATCACTACTTTTTCCATTGCATACAACATTTTATTTTTACTAAGATGAGTATATTTAGATAATACTGTATATTTACCGTATTTCTATAAATAAAAGATTATCATCGATCTCTTAACTTCTTCATTGACGCTTTAAGAAACTTTACACTTTTTAAAGTAATTGTTTAATTACTATCTATGTCATGTTTGCTTATAAATGTATGAATTGATATGGCCAGTTATGTGTCAACTATTTACTGATGTTACTTGTACAGGGAAACCTGCCTTTACTCATTCACCCCTGAAATTTCACAATGGACAATTCGAACGTTTGAATTGGAAGAGTTTTAACTATAATTTCAGGGGTGAAGGAGGTTACTGACCTACTATTCCAGTAGCATGCCTGATGCATGAAAATTCAAGGAGAAAATTTTGAAAAATGAAATGCAAAGCCATCCCTTTATCCTGTAAACCAGCTTATTTTTGCTTGCGATTAATTTTCGCGTATTTCGCAGATGATTAAAATTCGCGAAAATTAATCACCGGGAAATACTTTCAATCATACGTATGCCAACTGTGGGTGTATTGTTCTCTACTGTACATAGGATTTATGACCATATTTATCACAATTATCAATATTGCTGTGAAATAGTCGTTTCAACACAAAATTAAGTACCGCCGAAAATAAGTTGGTTTAAAGTAGTTGAAATTTGCTGAGAAAACAACAGTGTTTTCGGCCGACAGTTTTCTGCATGTTTACGCCACTTTCCTAGCAACATTATCCATACGGGAGGTAACTCTTTCAGAATGCTGGCCTTATATTTTCAAGCTATGAAGGAATCGTCAGTGTGGGCGGATTTTACTGAGCAAGTCAACCCACTGTAAACATTGTAAAAAACATGTTGTATGTTACCTAGAGAAATAAAATCATTGTGTGCACGTTTCGTAACACTCCATATTTCTGTTGCCGTTAATATCATTCTATCCATCAAATGGATACTTAGTATGTAGAAGTTGGGTTCTGGGAAGCTCGGATCACCAACACTCCTATCATTAAAAATTACGATAATGTTTCATTTTAAAATTCTGCGAAAGAATGTTCTGTGTTTTACCATTCAATTGTATAATCTGAATGTACTGAAACGATCTGGAGGGAAATAAACAGAACAAATTTGGTCAATCCAGGCCCTTTGATTATTGTATTGGGAGCAGAATTCGCACTGCTGCTGCAGAAGTTGTGTTTGGTACAAAATCATGTTTTGTTTAAAATGGATTTGTTCAAGTTATGTTTGTTACGGAATCAATCTGTACTAGTCATGTATGGTATGGAATGATTTTCTTTCTACAAGTCATGAGCGATACGAAATGAATTCGTAGAAGTCATGTTCGCTATGAAACTTTGTAGAAGTAATGTTCAGTACAAAATGAATTTCTTCAAGTCATATGTTTGACATGGAATGAATATCTACAGGTCCTGTATGATAAAAAATGAATTTGTACAAGTCCTGTTCAGTACGAAATCAATTTCTGCAAGTCGTGTTTGGTACGAAACATCACAAAGCTATAGAACCCATCTTAGTTTTCATGTCACATTTATATTATTATTCTTCAAGATCATTATTGATGAAAATGTAATAAAATTACTTTTAGCTTAATCGATCATTTTGTTTTGAAAGGAACCGAATATTGCATGATTACAAAATTGTAAACTTGAACCTGCATCTTTAAAGATACCGGTTATTATTGTTATCGCCATCATGCGTTGTATGTGTTATCTGCATCTTTGAATATATAAAGTTTAAACACATTTACTACAATAAATAAATATTAAAATATGTATGTTCCTTTAAATATTGCTTTTATATGCATAGCAATATGTACCATCTTACAAGCTATTTCCCCGAGACGTTTGTGGAATTCAGTTACCTTTTTCAAGGATTTTAGAATTAAGAAAATGAAATGAACTTGCATGATTTAATTTTTTTATGAAGATCATGCATGGTCATAAATTGTTTTTCATGATTTTCTTTAAGTATATAATTTTGAAAATTAACATTTATTGAATAATATTAATAAACATCTATTAGAAACGTTGGGGAGAGGGGGGAATGTTCTTTTATAAGGTTTTCAAAAATTTCACCAAATACTTTTTACCTATTTATACTTTTAATTATATGCTTTAACGCATTATGACACAGATGAATGAACATGTTCGAGCTATACATAGAATCCGGTGTTTGTGTATCCTGTACAGAGGCATGTAGAAGTATATATTATTTACCATGCTTACGGTATAAAGTGGGTCTTATAGGCTGGTATGAGTGTAAACGAGTACCGAAGTGTAATAATTGTTGTTTATGTTGATAAGCTTTAAAATGACCTACGTCATCCCTCTTCACATTGATCTGTAAGTGTCGCTTACGTATTACCCGGGACGGTTATTCTGCTGCCGGCAATGACAACACTACCGGCTGAATGATCATGTTGCGAGCCCTTTCTGTAAATATGATATTTTTACTGGGGGAGACTTTCTCTATGTGATGTATTACAAAAACTATGTCATCTGGCCTGCTACTATCAACTATAATGGTGCACATTTTATAAGAACTATACTGGCCAAAAAAGTAACAAAGGCATTTAGGGTCTGTATAAGTTATTTTTGTATTTGAAACCAAATTTGAGGAATTGATTCATTATTTTATAATATTCAAGAATGAAAATGACCCTTCCATGTGTATTTTCTAAACATTTTTATGGCATTTATTTTGGCATTTAAAATTGTTTTTTTTTTTATTTAAATAGGGCGATTGGCAAGTTTTGAAAATATAGAAAGGTTTGCATTTATTTGCTAAAGCTTAGAACACATTTTTGTCTCGGATCCTTTATAAAACGAACAACATTTTGGACTACAAGTAATAAATATTCATTTCTATGAATACGAAATTCCACAAGCATGAAAGATGAATTTAAATATATATATATACCGGTACAATAGTTTCGTCCGACACTTCAAATCCCTGTAGTAGGAATCGAGTTTAGAAGAGGTTTGATGAGTCAGCTGTTTGTGTAACTGTTTTATAATTTGTATATTACTTTAATTATTTTTCTTAAAATCAGAGTCAGTATTGCTATAGAATGTAATCGAGCATAATGTTACGTCATCCCCATCATGTATCCATGTTAAAACCGTACAGTCATTATCATGTTAAGAAAGCCATCCTTTGTCATATTGGAAATCGCTGGATTGAGACGCTATGAATAACGTGAAATAGTCCGGTGTTACTAACCCTTGGATCCTTAGTTAACTTTAGTAGACTCTTCCTTGTATTTATCGGGATTAGTCCATTATGGTCTCTGGTGATGAAAGGGTAAACAAAGTTTGACTGCAGTTTCAATATTACAGCAAGGTTTCCAAATATTTCCTTACATCCATTTACTCCTCAGCTTCTCTATAAACCACTGACACAAAAGTTTAATTTGAGGAGCTACTGTATAATTTGATATTGTTTAGATTGCTACAGAATTCCTTGTTAAAGTGCCTTCAACAAGTCTACGTACACGAGTAAATTTGAAATCATCTGATGTCAACCCTATAAAGAGGAAGGGGGGTTTGTATATTGTGGCATTGTGCTAGTGACTAAACAGTATTTGTTGTAGCGGATAGAAAATTTGTGTTACTGTAAAAATAAAACACATTAAACCATCATCCTTCATAACTTTGTACATAAATTAAAGTTATTAAAAATAATGTCTGGACTTTGTGTTTATTGAATAGCCTCAGTTTTAAACTTGAAATGAACTTTACCGTATACAGTTGAACCGCGTTATCTCGAAGTACGTGTAACCAAGATAAAACTTATCCCAGTATTCAAGTTAGGTAAATTTGAATACTTAGTGTGAAGTCTGGCCGGGCCGACGAAATATTTAAATTGAACGGGGTCTTCGGGTCACACGAGTACTAGACAGCGAGGTTCAGCTGTAATTATCTCAAGTTTAGATTAATTTTAATGTGAATTCATACAATTCATCGGGCGTCTGTTGTTTAACAACAGAAAGAAATTATCCAATCGTTTCACAGTCATCTTTTAAAATGAAGATCACTTGGCCCAAAGGGCATGGCGCGGCGTCCGTCTGTCCGTCAACATTTCCTTTAAATTCTTATTTGTCATAAAGTATTGCATTGATTTTAGCCAAAATTGGTCAGAAGCATTCTTATTGGAAGGGGAACAGATTTTGCATAAATGGTGACTGGGGGCGGGGCTCTACATCGCTTTTAGATTTGACCCCAGGGTTCACCACACCTATGCAGACTAATTCTCATATGTCATCAATTTTAAACTGCGAGATCCCGAACCCAAAACTATATACAATTGCTGGGCATTAAGAGACAATAATGTATTATATAATGAATTTCTTCCTCTGAAGTTACAGCAAACCTAGTCCTAGCTACGTCTGCCATATTGTGATTGCCAAACGACACGGTGAATGGTAAGACATGGAGTTATTTTATACAGTGTGACGTCACCGCGGCCAACAGCACTTTGTAACAGTCCATGTTAACCATTACTTGCGCTCGCTGACTATTAACAGTTTGTTTACTGGCTAATTGAATATATAGGTTGTATAGGAACTGGTTTATAAGGTGCATAGCAAAATCCAACTTTTAAGCAGATTTGCTACAAGGTCAGTGAGTCTGTTTAAGTCTCTGGGATATTTGGAATTTTATGTGACAAAGGTCAATAACTCTGTAAATAAAGAGGTCACAGCGAGATTGTGTAACTGATAAACAAGCCAGGTTTCATGTTCCTTACTTACTGTAGGCAAAATTATGCTTAGGACACGAAAAAAGATGGACAAAGTTTTAGGGAGTATAATAAAAGACATAAAATATCATGTGATCATATAAATGTTACATGAAGCATCTGAGAAATGTTGAGCTACTGCCGCGAGACTTCAACAGTGACACTGAGGAAAGTAATGAGCTACATTTCTTGGAGGAGACTAAGCTTCGGTATTTCGGCTAGATTCTTCCTAACATATTTTTGCCAGAAACTAAGACACTGGGGACTTGACAGACACAATGAGGACAAACGTGGACTGAAACAGCACCAAGGAAGCCATTTACAAAATTAATACAAATACACAAGTAATGAATTAAGATAATCTAAGGCTCGTGTGAGACAGATGGCCAATTCACCCAGCTATACTTTAATACTATGTATAGGAAGTACATCTCATAAAGAAGGACAAAAATTCAAACTTTGATTTTCTGTCGGATGTTTTACTTTAATTTTGGTTCAAGAACCTATAATCTATTCAATTTGTTTAAGATTTCTTACAGTATATAAGCTTACTTCTAAGTGTGTTTGATTTTAAACTCTAGTCCTAATTCAAAGTTTGATGCTCTGTTACAATACCAGCTTTATAATTTCTGATTGTTATATCGATTCTCGGTGGACCGTTCTCTCATTACTGTATAATTGCTTATATTTCTGAGGGTTTTAATTTACTAATTTGAGAAAAAAAGATCAAATCTTGTGGAAATTAACACTCCATGAATTTTTTTAAATTACGGTTATATAATCAAGGTTTCATAATCATTTTGTGATGCACGAAATGAAACCCTTGCGATTACCTGGTAAAATCCAGATACTAAAATTCCCTGGTATAGGGCGAGCGAACCAACGTCCTGGTTGTGGTAAGGCGGTAGTAGTATGTTGTAGGAATCTTCGATAAAACCCAGATAGTAAATAACAAAATGTATGCCCACTAAATCAAACATCTATACAAAATACTGTTATCTGGAGTGTAGCATTCTTACAACATTTCAGCCAATTGTATTTCTACTTGTAATATTAATTATATGTGTGCGTTACGTCATCTTTAATGATAGGGGGTGGCAGACTTTGCTGGTGAATTTTTTAGTCACTGAGTTTTGCTGGAAAGTAGCCACAGTTAATCTCATTTGAGTAGTGGCAAGGTACATAATATACTCATTTTCGTAGTACGCGATTTGAAATTATACAGAACCAGTTTTATTTTATTACTAATAACATAAATAAAAGGGTTTTACGCACCTGACCCTTCTGTTTCTACATTGGTTTAGAAATTTTGGATTCCCACCTTTTGGCCCCTAGCACCACTGAAGAGTCCTAGGAGGACGAAACAACTGTATGATTCAGTTAAATTCATTTTTCGGCAAACTGTATCTATTACTTTTAAAAGGTGCAGCATATGTGTGTGTTATGTCATGTTTAATGATAGGGGGTTTCAGACTCTACTGGTGGGTTTTTTAGTCCCCAAGGTTTGCTGAAGTCTCCATAGCCACATTTAATCTCATTTGAGTAGTGGCACGGTACATAATATATACATTTTCGTAGTACACGATTTGAAATTATACAGAACTAGTTTAATTTTACTTCTAAATTCATACATAAAAGGGGTTTTATGCACTTTACATTAGTTTAGAAGCTTTTGGATTCCCACCTTTTGGCCCCTAGCATCAATGAAGAGTCCTAGGAGGACGAAACAGCTGTATGATGCATTTTAATTCATTTTTTCGGCATACTGTATCTATTACTAAATTAAAAAGGTGCAGCATATGTGTGTGTTACGTATCTTTGAGCAGTCAGCTATGGGCCATTGAATTGCATAAACTCATTCACTCCTGAAAACAAGTTTGAATCATTCCATTTCAAGGATGGATGATAATAACTCATTACCAAATTTCAGGAGTGACTGATTTCAACTGGATAACACAGAGATATTAGAAAGTTTTAATTCAATGAGTTTATTTATGGAGGTTTGTCTTTCTGCAGAACTTTTTTCTCAATTCTAGAGATAAGTCGGTGTCCGTAAAATTCCCTGTACTCTTCTGGAAGATCCTCTAAAGTTTTTAAAGCTCTGTCCAAAATCTGTTGTGCTCTGGAATAAGGAACATGATCCTTGTTACCGTAAACATCCCGATGATCGTAGAGGGAATCGTCTAGATGTTTCCAGAACACATTTACAGCAACACCATAGTCTTTGTATATCACGTTATGAAACCACAATGCTGAAATAAGGTAAGAAAAATTCATATTGAGTACAGTTGATTACAATAAATATCACACCTGATTATATCACAATCCTCTTTATATCATGTTTTTCCCAAACACCATCTTTGTAATTTTATTTGGTTAATATCATGTATTTTGAAGTGAATTCCTCTTAATATCATGTTTTTTTTAACCAATCACATAAAATTTTCAGAAAATGATGTCTTTATCATTAATTTCAAATACAACTTGTGCAAAATATTGCATAGAAAATAAAAAATAGCCCAAAACATTATTTTTAATTGAAATAATGTTATGTATACATTTGTATATTAAACATCTTCACATGTACATAATGTACATTGAATAGCTTACTTTTAGGTATGGAAATTGGAAATTCACTAAATTTAGTGAAAAAAGATATTTCTCTTTATGTCACATTCCAGTTAATATCATATTTTTTTCTGACAAATGCAACATGATATAAAGAGGAATGCACTGTACTAGAAGTAAAAGAATTTGGTACTTTCCCACATATATAAATAAAAGCTGTTATAATTTTTTCAAAGCCGGGAGTCTGACCCCTTTAGGTAGCAAATTACAGTAACATCAATTGATTCTGAAAAACAAGGCCGATGTCTCAGAAATAAATAAATAAAGAATTATGACCTAACAAAACAAAATAAACATGTTATATATGTCTATGAACGACATGCTATTTCGAATACAAATAAAGAAATGAGAAGTGTATGAACTGGTTTTTTCTAAGTATGCTACTTGTGTGAAAACCATGGCAACCACATAAAATCAAAGTACTGAAAGTACTGAAACGCTAAAACTTCAAACAATAGTATATATATTTCGACAGCTATTTAAGTGTTTTTGTTGTAGAACCTGGGGTGTGGTGTTCGGGGGTGAATACATTTAAAAAGGGAGGAGGAGTAGTGTGGAAGATTTTAATTGTACATATGATTTAGGTCGCTTTCTAGCTTTGAACTAAAGGGAATTTCCCTTTAGCTGTGTGATAGAGCGTCCGACTAGAAACTTGAAGATCGAGGGTTCGATTCCCGGTGGAAGTACACTATTTCCTTTCCTGTTACAAATGAAAACGGATGTAATGTAGCAATTTAAACTTTTCGTTTCATTTCATTCTATACTGATTTCAATCTTTCTATGTCAAAGTCCTAAATGGCTGTTTTTCAGCCATTTTGTTTTTCTGATCAGTTACAAAATCAAAAGTGCACGACAGTAGGGACCAAGGAACCTACATATGAAATATGAGAAAAATCCCTCTAGTAGTTGTCAATTAGAAAACAATCTTTCAATGCCCAAATCAAAGATGGCCGCCTTTCCGCCATTTGGTTTTTACTCATCAGTATGAAATCAAACGGGCATAACAAAGCACAATGTGAAACCAAAATATGCAATGTGAAAAACTGACTGAAAAAGTTTTTAACACAATAAAACAAAACTTTTCATGTTAACATTATCGTTCGGAGGAAGGTGAATGAATCATTGAAATATACGCTGCTGGTAGTTAGCACAATGGATATTAGATAAAAAATAAAAGGATTCGCAAACATATCTCTCGTTACAAATGATATTTCGAACTACAAATTGTATCTAATTTGTCATAAAATGTCACAATAAACAGTCAAATTGTTGTTCCAAAAGAACGACGGCCTATTACGATATCTTTGCCAAGGTGGAGCAAAATATTGGTATGCAAATATGTCATATTCACTTACATCTCTAGGCCTATTTATCAATTATCAAGTTCATTTACAAAGCAGGGAAAATTACATGTATTTTGGCTGTTGCCTATGTATAAAGGGCCACACATAATTACGGGAATGTACACCATAAAGGTTTTTGCACACCATAGAAAAAATATAAGTGTTATTTCTACTAAATAACTTATATTGTGTCAATTGCTATGTACACTATACAGGTTATGGTAAAGTTTCGTTAAAACAAAAATGTGAACCTACAGTCAGGGACGTATATGTCCCTGCTACAGTGTATATTGATATGTGAAGCACAACGAACGTAATTATAAAACCACGAACTTTTGCTCGCCTTAGAAAAGTATAAGTGTTATTTTCAATAAATCAAGTGTTTTGCCAATTAATATGTTCATTATTCAGGTTCTGATAATGTCTTATTAAAAATTGTATACTCAGTACAATATTAAGTAAGAAAATCGATCAAGTTTGTGCATTCAGTATGTATATATCACAACGTTAGTGACAATCAGGGGAAGTAACTCGTAAATTACATTATCATATCCAGGGGGCGGATTTTCACTGTAATTACGAATTAATACTTCCGACCGACAAATTGGTCGAGTATTTTGGTTTACGCACATGTATAAGGTAATATAACATTGAAATCAAAATCAGTGTATTTGGCTATGCGCGATTATATAATCAAAGTTTAACAGCAAAGTACACCATGCCAGGAATTCCGCGAGCCGTATACCAGTGTCAAGCACAGAGAGTATATATATATAGCATGGATGTATGTGTATACACGAGAGGTCAGCCACCAACAGAGACGTAATATTTAAATGAGCCGTGGGAGTGAAAAACTGATTTCTTTGTTACAAACCGCATATAGATTATTAAAGTCATCATAATTATTAACAATACCATGGGAACATCATTTCCTGTTAGGTTTAGGCTTTCAAATTGTTCAGATAGTATGAGATTGGTAGCAATTCAAGCTTTTCCGGAGCGGGAGGGGAAAAAATGACATGGGTCAAAGGTCACAGAATAGTGGCAGCAATAGACGCCAAAACTACTCGTAGTTTTAGCGCTAAAAACCCCAAAAAAGGCAAAAAAACCCAAAATCTGACCCCGTTGCTTAAGTATCATGTAATAGATCTAGCTAGACTGTTCTAACCTGGAATGAAGAGGATGTCCCCAGGTTCCAGAATTCCTTCGTGTCTGTGAGCCTTCAGGAACTCGGGAAACTTCCCCGGGTCTGGATTGTCGATGTCCAACACTTCCGACTTGTCACCTTTAACAGTTTAAGGAACACTTGTACAAACTGACCACGAGATGTTATTATAAGATACTGTAAATCATTAATTTATATTTTGCGGGGAATTTATTTTTGTGCAAAACGTGAGGTGAGCCAATCGCAAATTCAAATCCCTTACAATTTTTTGTAGCTTTCGAAGCTATCGTTTACCAATATAGGAGTCCTACAGGAAAGGTTCATGTTTCTAAAAGCTAATCATTAGCGAACTTAAAGTCATTACTCGATCACCGTTCACAAAATTATGTATTCGCGAATATGTCTGAAGTGGTAAATTTGCAAAATAAAATATTTGCGAAATAAAATATTCACGAAATAGAAGTGATTTCCAGCAATACCGAAGAGGTATATTAACCAGAATTGCCAGCAAATCGATACACTAAATAAAATTATGAACTAAAGATTTAATCCATACAAACTATCAGCATATCAATACAACATACAGTAACACGCTACTTACTCGAACTCCCGGGGACCTGATCAGCAGTGAATATTTCGAGGAATACATGTTATTCGGGTAATCCGAGGTTGCTTGAATATATACAAACGCGGTTGGGACCAAAGGAATTGTTCGACGAATGAAGGGTATTTAAGTTAACTGGGTTCGAGTAAGTGGGGTTTTACTGTACACTAATGAGTATGTTTAAAGTATAATGGGAAATCTGAACTCAATTTTATTTTAAAATCATTCTAAATCTGTAACTAGTCCTACAATAGCTACTTTAATGAGGACAAAATTTGTTTTTATTCAAAATTTGATTTGACAGAATAATCTTTTTGAATTTGTTAGGGATATGCTGTGTCTGGCGAAGGAAGGTTCCACTACACATCAGTAGCTACCGTTTGTTTTGTAATTACCATTCAGGTACATCTTGTCCACCTCTGCGGGACTGAACAAGATCACACGTTTCCTCCCTACAACCTGTACCAGGAGATTGTCCATGACCTGGAAAAGAAAATATCAAAAAAATAAGCCGATCAAATTATATTTAAATGGTCAATCACCAGATACATTCCCAATGGACATATACATACATTATAAATCCAACACATACATGACATACTAGTTACAAAGACAGAATTTTCAGCACAGATAAAATACAACACTGTACAATATATTTGTTACCAGAAAACTGACACTAGAGAATCGAACCCTCAATGCCCAGTTTCCTAGTCTGACACTCTACTCCACCGGGGATCAAACCCACGATATCAAGTTCCTAGTCAGACACTCTACTCCACCGGGGATCAAACCCTCGATCTCGAGTTCCTAGTCCGACATTCTACTCAACCGGGGATCAAACCCTCGATCTCCAGGTTCCTAGTCGGACACTTTACTCCAACGAGGATCAAACCCTCGATCTCAAGTTCCTAGTCGGACACTCTACTCCACGGGGGATCAAAACCTCGATCTCCAGGTTCCTAGTCATACACTCTACTCCATAGGAGATCAAACCCTCGATCTCCAGTTTCCTAGTCCTACACTCTATGCCACTGGGGATCAAACCCTCGATCTCCACGTTCCTAGCCGACACTCTACTCAACCGGGGATCAAACCTCGATCTCCACGTTCCTAGCCGACACTCTACTCCACCGGGGATCAAACCCTCGATCTCCAGGTTCCTAGTCAGACACTCTACTCCATCGGGGATCAAACCCTCGATCTCAAGTTCCTAATCCGACACTCGACTACTCCAGCGGGTATCAAACCCTTGATCTCCAGGTTCTTAGTCTGACACTCTACTCCACCGGGGATCAAACCCTCGATCTTAAGTTCCTAATCGGACACTCTACTCCACCGGGGATCAAACCCTCGATTTCAAGTTCCTAGTCCGACATTCTACTCCACGGGGGATCAAACCCTCGATCTCCAGGTTCCTAGTCGGACACTCTACTCCACCGGGGACCAAACCCTCGATCTCAAGTTGCTAGTCGGACACTCTACTCCACCAAGGATCAAACCCTCAATTTCAATTTCCTAGTCCGACACTCTTCTCCACCGCGGATCAAACCCTCGAGCTTAAGTTCCTAGTCGGACACTCTACTCCACCGCGGATCAAACCCTCAATCTCAAGTTACTAGTCCGACATTCTACTCCTCCGAGGATCAAACCCTCGATCTTAAGTTCCTAGTCGGACACTCTACTCCACCGGGGATCAAACCCTCGATCTCAAGTTCCTAGCCGACACTCTACTCAACCGGGATCAAACCTCGATCTCCACGTTCCTAACCGACACTCTACTCCACCGGGGATTAAACCCTCGATCTCCAGGTTCCTAGTCAGACACTCTACTCCATCGGGGATCAAACCCTCGATCTCAAGTTCCTAATCCGACACTCGACTACTCCAGCGGGTATCAAACCCTTGATCTCCAGGTTCTTAGTCTGACACTCTACTCCACCGGGGATCAAACCCTCGATCTTAAGTTCCTAATCGGACACTCTACTCCACCGGGGATCAAACCCTCGATTTCAAGTTCCTAGTCCGACATTCTACTCCACGGGGGATCAAACCCTCGATCTCAAGTTCCTAGTCGGACACTCTACTCCACCGGGGACCAAACCCTCGATCTCAAGTTGCTAGTCGGACACTCTACTCCACCGCGGATCAAACCCTCAATTTCAATTTCCTAGTCCGACACTCTTCTCCACCGCGGATCAAACCCTCGAGCTTAAGTTCCTAGTCGGACACTCTACTCCACCGCGGATCAAACCCTCAATCTCAAGTTACTAGTCCGACATTCTACTCCTCCGAGGATCAAACCCTCGATCTTAAGTTCCTAGTCGGACACTCTACTCCACCGGGGATCAAACCCTCGATCTCAAGTTCCTAGTCGGACACTCTACTCCACTGTGGATCAAACCCTCGATCTCCAGGTTCCTAGTCGGACACTCTACTCCATCGGGGATCAAACCCTCAATCTCAAGTTCCTAGTCCGACATTCTACTCCACGGGGGATCAAACCCTCGATCTCAAGTTCCTAGTCGGACACTTTACTCCACCGGGGATCAAACCCTCTATCTCAAGTTCCTAGTCGGACACTCTACTCCACCAAGGATCAAACCCTCAATCTCAAGTTCCTAGTCCGACACTCTTCTCCACCGCGGATCAAACCCTCGATCTTAAGTTCCTAGTCGGACACTCTACTCCACCGCGGATCAAACCCTCAATCTCAAGTTACTAGTCGGACATTCTACTCCACCGAGGATCAAACCCTCGATCTTAAGTTCCTAGTCGGACACTCTACTCCACCGGGGATCAAACCCTCGATCTCAAGTTCCTAGTCGGACACTCTACTCCACTGTGGATCAAACCCTCGATCTCCAGGTTCCTAGTCGGACACTTTACTCCATCGGGGATCAAACCCTCAATCTCAAGTTCCTAGTCCGACACTCTACTCCACAGGGGATCAAACCCTCGATCTTAAGTTCCTTGTCGGACACTCTACTCCACTGGGGATCAAACCCTCTATCTCAAGTTCCTAGTCTGACACTCTACTCCACCGTGGATCAAAACCTCGATCTTAAGTTCCTAGTCGGACACTCTACTCCACGGGGGATCAAACCCTCGATCTCAAGTTCCTAGTCGGACACTCTACTCCACTGTGGATCAAACCCTTGATCTCCAGGTTCCTAGTCGGACACTCTACTCCATCGGGGATCAAACCCTCGATCTCAAGTTCCTAGTCTGACACTCGACTACTCCAGCGGGGATCAAAACCTTGTTCTCCAGGTTCCTAGTCAGACACGCTACTCCACGGGGGATCAAACCCTCGATCTTAAGTTCCTAATAGGACACTCTACTCCACCGGGGATCAAACCCTCTATCTCAAGTTCCTAGTCGGACATTCTACTCCACTGGGGATCAAACCCTCGATCTCAAGTTCCTAGTCTGACAGTCTACTCCACCAAGGATCAAAACCTCGATCTCAAGTTCCTAGTCGGACACTCTACTCCACCAAGGATCAAACCCTCGATCTCAAGTTCCTAGTCCGACATTCTACTCCACCGGGGATCAAACCCTCGATCTCAAGTTCCTAGTCGGACACTTTACTCCACCGAGGATCAAACCCTCGATCTCAAGTTCCTAGTCGGACACTCTACTCCACCGGGGATCAAACCCTCAATCTCAAGTTCCTAGTCTGACACTCTACTCCACGGGGGATCAAAACCTCGATCTCCAGGTTCCTAGTCATACACTCTACTCCATAGGAGATCAAACCCTCGATCTCCAGTTTCCTAGTCCTACACTCTATGCCACTGGGGATCAAACCCTCGATCTCCACGTTCCTAGCCGACACTCTACTCAACCGGGGATCAAACCTCGATCTCCACGTTCCTAGCCGACACTCTACTCCACCGGGGATCAAACCCTCGATCTCCAGGTTCCTAGTCAGACACTCTACTCCATCGTGGATCAAACCCTCGATCTCAAGTTCCTAGTCCGACACTCGACTACTCCAGCGGGTATCAAACCCTTGATCTCCAGGTTCTTAGTCTGACACTCTACTCCACCGGGGATCAAACCCTCGATCTTAAGTTCCTAATCGGACACTCTACTCCACCGGGGATCAAACTCTCGATCTCCAGGTTCCTAGTCAGACACTCTACTCCATCGGGGATCAAACCCTCGATCTCAAGTTCCTAATCCGACACTCGACTACTCCAGCGGGTATCAAACCCTTGATCTCCAGGTTCTTAGTCTGACACTCTACTCCACCGGGGATCAAACCCTCGATCTTAAGTTCCTAATCGGACACTCTACTCCACCGGGGATCAAACCCTCGATTTCAAGTTCCTAGTCCGACATTCTACTCCACGGGGGATCAAACCCTCGATCTCAAGTTCCTAGTCGGACACTCTACTCCACCGGGGACCAAACCCTCGATCTCAAGTTGCTAGTCGGACACTCTACTCCACCGCGGATCAAACCCTCAATTTCAATTTCCTAGTCCGACACTCTTCTCCACCGCGGATCAAACCCTCGAGCTTAAGTTCCTAGTCGGACACTCTACTCCACCGCGGATCAAACCCTCAATCTCAAGTTACTAGTCCGACATTCTACTCCTCCGAGGATCAAACCCTCGATCTTAAGTTCCTAGTCGGACACTCTACTCCACCGGGGATCAAACCCTCGATCTCAAGTTCCTAGTCGGACACTCTACTCCACTGTGGATCAAACCCTCGATCTCCAGGTTCCTAGTCGGACACTCTACTCCATCGGGGATCAAACCCTCAATCTCAAGTTCCTAGTCCGACATTCTACTCCACGGGGGATCAAACCCTCGATCTCAAGTTCCTAGTCGGACACTTTACTCCACCGGGGATCAAACCCTCTATCTCAAGTTCCTAGTCGGACACTCTACTCCACCAAGGATCAAACCCTCAATCTCAAATTCCTAGTCCGACACTCTTCTCCACCGCGGATCAAACCCTCGATCTTAAGTTCCTAGTCGGACACTCTACTCCACCGCGGATCAAACCCTCAATCTCAAGTTACTAGTCGGACATTCTACTCCACCGAGGATCAAACCCTCGATCTTAAGTTCCTAGTCGGACACTCTACTCCACCGGGGATCAAACCCTCGATCTCAAGTTCCTAGTCGGACACTCTACTCCACTGTGGATCAAACCCTCGATCTCCAGGTTCCTAGTCGGACACTTTACTCCATCGGGGATCAAACCCTCAATCTCAAGTTCCTAGTCCGACACTCTACTCCACAGGGGATCAAACCCTCGATCTTAAGTTCCTTGTCGGACACTCTACTCCACTGGGGATCAAACCCTCTATCTCAAGTTCCTAGTCTGACACTCTACTCCACCGTGGATCAAAACCTCGATCTTAAGTTCCTAGTCGGACACTCTACTCCACGGGGGATCAAACCCTCGATCTCAAGTTCCTAGTCGGACACTCTACTCCACTGTGGATCAAACCCTTGATCTCCAGGTTCCTAGTCGGACACTCTACTCCATCGGGGATCAAACCCTCGATCTCAAGTTCCTAGTCTGACACTCGACTACTCCAGCGGGGATCAAAACCTTGTTCTCCAGGTTCCTAGTCAGACACGCTACTCCACGGGGGATCAAACCCTCGATCTTAAGTTCCTAATAGGACACTCTACTCCACCGGGGATCAAACCCTCTATCTCAAGTTCCTAGTCGGACATTCTACTCCACTGGGGATCAAACCCTCGATCTCAAGTTCCTAGTCTGACAGTCTACTCCATCGGGGATCAAACCCTCGATCTCAAGTTCCTAGTCGGACACTCTACTCCACCAAGGATCAAACCCTCGATCTCAAGTTCCTAGTCCGACATTCTACTCCACCGGGGATCAAACCCTCGATCTCAAGTTCCTAGTCGGACACTTTACTCCACCGAGGATCAAACCCTCGATCTCAAGTTCCTAGTCGGACACTCTACTCCACCGGGGATCAAACCCTCAATCTCAAGTTCCTAGTCTGACACTCTACTCCACGGGGGATCAAAACCTCGATCTCCAGGTTCCTAGTCATACACTCTACTCCATAGGAGATCAAACCCTCGATCTCCAGTTTCCTAGTCCTACACTCTATGCCACTGGGGATCAAACCCTCGATCTCCACGTTCCTAGCCGACACTCTACTCAACCGGGGATCAAACCTCGATCTCCACGTTCCTAGCCGACACTCTACTCCACCGGGGATCAAACCCTCGATCTCCAGGTTCCTAGTCAGACACTCTACTCCATCGTGGATCAAACCCTCGATCTCAAGTTCCTAGTCCGACACTCGACTACTCCAGCGGGTATCAAACCCTTGATCTCCAGGTTCTTAGTCTGACACTCTACTCCACCGGGGATCAAACCCTCGATCTTAAGTTCCTAATCGGACACTCTACTCCACCGGGGATCAAACCCTCGATTTCAAGTTCCTAGTCCGACATTCTACTCCACGGGGGATCAAACCCTCGATCTCAAGTTCCTAGTCGGACACTCTACTCCACCGGGGATCAAACCCTCGATCTCAAGTTCCTAGTCGGACACTCTACTCCACCGAGGATCAAACCCTCGATCTTAAGTTCCTAGTCGGACACTTTACTCCACCGAGGATCAAACCCTCGATCTCAAGTTCCTAGTCGGACACTCTACTCCACCGGGGATCAAACCCTCGATCTCGAGTTCCTAGTCCGACATTCTACTCAACCGGGGATGAAACCCTCGATCTCCAGGTTCCTAGTCGGACACTCTACTCAACCGGGGATCAAGCCTCGATCTCCACGTTCCTAGCCGACACTCTACTCCATCGGGGATCAAACCCTCGATCTCAAGTTCCTAGTCCGATACTCGACTACTCCATTGGGGATCAAACCCTCGATCTTAAGTTCCTAGTCGGACACTCTACTCCACCGGGGATCAAACCCTAGATATCAAGTTCCTAGTCCTACACTCTACTCCACCGGGGATCAAACCCTCGATCTTAAGTTCCTAGTCGGACACTCTACTCCAAGGGGGATCAAACCCTAGGTCTTAAGTTCCTAGTCGGACACTCTACTCCACCGGGGATCAATCCCTCCATTTTCAGGTTCCTAGTCGGACATTCTACTCCACGGGGGATCAAACCCTCCATCTCCAGGTTCCTAGTCGGACATTCTACTCCACCAGGGATCAAACCCTCGATTTCCAGGTTGCAAGTCTGACATTCTACTCCAGCGGGGATCAAACTCTCCATATCAAGTTCCTAGTCCGACATTCTACCCCAGCAGGGATCAAACTCTCGATATCAAGTTCCTAGTCCGACATTCTACTCCACCGGGGATCAAACCCTCGATCTTAAGATCCTAGTCGGACACTCTACTCCACCGGGGATCAAACCCTCGATATCAAGTTCCTAGTCTGACACTCTACTCCACCGGGGATCAAACCCTCGATCTTAAGTTCCTAGTCAGACACTCTACTCCACCAGGGATCAAATCCTGGATCTTAAGTTCCTAGTTGGACACTCTACTCCACTGGGGATCAAACCCTCGATCTCCAGGTTCCTAGTCCTACACTCTACTCCACGGGGGATCAAACCCTCGATCTCATGTTCCTAGTCCTACACTCTACTCCACGGGGATCAAACCCTCCATCTCCAGGTTCCTAGTCCTACACTCTACTCCACAGGGATCAAACCCTCGATCTCAAGTTCCTAGTCTGATACTCTACTGCACTGGGGATCAAACCTTTAATCTCTATGATGTTCTTAGTTGGATGCTTTACTCAGGCAAAATGTCTTCAGGTCAATTTGACGTGAAAGAATTTTGGAGGGGATTCCAGCTTTTCATGGAAGCTCTCAACAAAAACACTGACCCAGCAAAGTGGGTGAAAATCACAGAAAGAGAACAAGGCAGAATTGAAAGATATTTGGCCTTATAGGGTTTCTGTGATTTTCATACACTTTGCGGGTAACATGTAACGAATACATGTGTGCATGCACTTTGCATAAATCTGCGAAGCAAAAGTAAACTTCACACAAAAATTCTGGTAATTCCTTATAATATCATTTCTAAAGAAAATGCATAGGTCTTATAAAATGAGTTTGTATTAATTATGACAAAATCAAATGGTTTTGCAAGTAGTTTAGAGTTGAATTTTATGCACATGGCTGTGCTTCACAGATTTATGCAAAGTGCACACATTTTTTTCCGTATACATACTGTATAACCCTCCAAACAATCATTTTGGTCATTCCTTGTATTAATTTCATATTTTGTAGGAGGCCGTCATGCTTTTGGAACAACAATTTGACTGTTAACTGTGATTTTTATGTCAAATTGGACAGTTCAAACTATAACTAAAACTTTAAAGGAAGATATGTTTGCGACTTTATTTTTTATCCAATATATAAAATGAAATATCCATTGTCCTAACTACCAGCAGCTTAATTATTTTATATTTCAATGATTCATTCATCTTCCTCCCAAAGATTAATGCTAACCTTTAACTTTATGGTTGAGTCCAAAATTACCCATTCAGTTCAATGAAGTTTTTTTATATTGTGTTAAAAACTTCTTCTGAATCAGTCAGTTTCTCAAATTTCATAATTATGTAGATTCCCATTGGTGCTTAGTTATGCCCTTTTGATTTTCAGACTGATCAATAAAAACAAGTTACAAAATATAAAAGAAGAATTATATAATTACTTATATTGAGAATCTTCTGTATGAATTTTAGCTCACAGTCTACCATCATTCAATTAAAAATGCCTTTTTCTTTAGAGGAACTCTAAAATTTCATATAACTTAAGTTAAATGCATGTACGAGAAATGAAGGGAAAATTTTATTATTGAAACAAACCAGTTGGTTCAACTTTGAATCTGTCATTGCTCCTGTAGTCTCCATCATGCATGTAAAGAACAAACGAAGAATGCCTGAAGAGTGCCAAGATCCAATCTTGGTGCCGACCAAAGGTAATCTTCGTTTGTTCTTAAAAAGTGAGATATTTTCCTTCCTGGATATCTTTTTTACTGTTTACAAAGAAATGTTCCGCTTTCTAATAATAATGTGCATACATTAGTATCTCTGATGCACGGTAAATTCTTTATCAGATGTCTTAAATGTTTATAAGAGATATTAGGTATATTCTAAAGCTAATGAGTGTCATATTTAGGTTTCTATATACGACGTCATAACTTTTATGAGATATTGTATACCTGTAGGAATGATATGGAACAAAATGTTTCATAAAAAACTGTTCACATTGCTACTGTGTAACATCTCATGCATTTTCATTAAACATACTTTTAATTTTCATTACCTTATACAATAGCATAAATTTGATTATTGAAACAAAAAATATATGTTGTGAACTTTAATAATAATTAAAATCATTATAATATTTCAATATGTCTTTGTTTAATTTATTCAACAGACGTTATAAACAACTGTTTACATGTGTATTGTTGCGGGAGTTACTGCTATTAGACAACTCCAAATGGATATTGGGATTATCCAGAAATAAAACCTTATCAGAAGTCACAATACGCAGAGGAAATCAGAGCATGAAGTTCAGCTGAATATCACTGAAGAATTGTAATGTAAAAAACAATAATGTCAATTTCAGGTCAAATTGACTTGAAAAGAGCAAAAAAGTCAATTCATGTAGTTTTTTTGACCTGAAATTCACCTGAAATTCACCTGAATTTGACCTGAAATTGACCTGAAAAGAGGAAATTAAAGTTGATTCATGATAATTTTTTGACCTGAATTTGACCTGAAATTCACCTGAAATTCATCTGAAATTGACCTGAAATTCACCTGAAATTCACCTGAAATTGACCTGAAATTACTTTCATGTGAAATTGACCTGAATTTCAGGTCCATTTCAGGTAAAAAACATTGACATGAATTGACATTTTTGCTCTTTTCAGGTCAATTTCACCTGAAAATTTTGACCTGAAATTTACCTGAAATTGACCTGAATTGACATCAAGAAATTTTACCTGTGTATGACTAAGCTCAAGGGAAGTTCCCTCTAGCTCAAAGCTATAAGGCATCCTAATTCCTACAGACAATTAAAATCTGCCACATTTGTATAGCAATCAGACCTCAGTTGTTCAAAAGATGATTAGTTTTAATCACTATATAACAACATTTTACAGTCTTTGATAATACTTGATATAGTTGATGATAAAAGGTACGATCCTGCAATGACTGCACTAGATAATTGATATCTGGAAAGCTATTACTAGTTCAATGGTTTGGTTTTAAAGTTACAAGAGAATTTAGACTTGCACTAATTACTGATTAAGCTAATCACCTTTTGAACAACTGGGCCCTGATTATATTACAGCTCACGATCACTTACATCGTAGTGGGTCCACAGTTGTGTGCCCTTGGAAGCTATCCGAAATACACTGGAAAAGAATTTATCTGGCGGGAAAAACTTGGGGAACTTGATGTCGTTTGCCAGTTGTGGGAATTGTTGGTGAATGTCTGCTTTGTCCTTCCTAGGATCGTCTCCCAGAGCTCGCAGATAATAATTCTCAGTCTGACAAAACAACACAGATAAATCAGTGTGCGAAAGTAATTCACATAGTTCCACAGACAATAGGTCTATGGACATTTCAATTTGCATAGATCCAACAAAATTTCGGTAGATTGAATTTTTTCATCATTGTCAAGGAACCACTTGAAACAGAGTGATCTGCCCTCCTTCAACCGATTTTGAAAAAAAAAAAGATTTCCAATGACAAATTCAGCCAAATAAATAAGGAAATGAACAACATGCAAGCGAAATGCAATTGATATGCTTTATTCAAACAGTTTGATACTTTTTCGACATTCATGAGCAATTAAATTGCTAAGACATCAGGTCTACCATACTAGCATTTCGCATAGATCGACAGGTTTTCCTATGGCCTCTGTCTTTAGGTCTATCATTACTTTCGCACACTGTTTAAAATATAATTTGATATAGACTTTGTTGGAGAGATAGATTTAGCTCAGTGGTATTTATATACTTGTCACTAGTTAAAGACAGGATGCTTATTTTTAAATATTTGAAATTAAGTCATTAGCCAGTTTACATAGGTAATGTAATTTTTGCAATTTTGTTACCGGGGCGGGTGCCTGATATATATTAACGAGTCTAGTGACAATAGCAAAAGTAGGAGGTAGTAGAGAAAATTAATAAAACTTAATACCTTTGTCTCAAAAAACTCTTTATGCTCATCTTCTGATGCCCGCTGCACAAATTCACCAAATGGAAGGGATCTGAAATTTAAAAAAAAAAAAAAAAAATATTAACCAATTCCTCATTTGGGATAAGGAAAGTACATTCTGTACATATACATGTACCAGAATTATAACATGCAGGCTGTCACCCATCCAACCACTGACCAAACTCACGGTTGCTTAACTATGTTGAGCGGGTTCTCAAGTGATACGGCATGACTGGAAAAACTAGTATGCCAGTATTCCCCTAAATATACACATTTACTCAATATACACATTTTTGTTTGTACTTCTGAAGACATGTCTGAACTCTTCCAATTCAATACTTATAATAGCAATAATACATTTCAGAAAGGTGTGCAACGGCACCGTTGGATCAGGAACAAAAATCCTATAAACCATGGGACAGTCAGGCCAAGGGTTCATAATAATGGCATGGACACAGTTTGAAGAACAATTGTGACATTTGACCTTTTTCACACAAGAATCCACTCTCAGAAAAGATGCTTTGACTGCGGTGTCCAAGGTTGGACTCATTCATGTAAACTAAAGTTAATGTGCAGGAGAGAAAAAAATATTCCAAATTGGCAAAATATAATTAAACTCTTTTCACCTAAATTACCCCCCAATCAACATAAACCCATTCACTGCAGTCGTTTATCTCTTAATCATATATGTACACCTTATTTATCTGTTGTCAGAGTAATGCGACGAGGTGAAAACCTGTTCTCAGGGTGCCATCGACATGGTTCTATATAAGTGAGGTAGCAGTCTAAAACTAACATCAGAACCAAACTCTCACAAGAAGGCAAGTACACCAACATACCTAGTCTCAGGGACACATACCCCAACATACCCAGTCTCAGGGACACATACATCAACATACCCTGTCACTGGTACACATACACCAACATACCCAGTCTCAGGGACACATACACCAACATACCCAGTCTCAGGGACACATACATCAACATACCCTGTCACTGGTACACATACACCAACATACCCAGTCTCAGGGACACATACACCAACAAACCCTGTCTCCGGCACACATACACCAACATACACAGTCTCTGGCACACATACACCAACATACCCAGTCTCAGGGACACATACACCAACATAACTAGTCTCAGGGACACATACACCAACATACCCTGTCTCTTGCACACATAAACCAAAATACCCTGTCTCCAGCACACATACATCAACATACCCAATCTCAGGGACACATAAACCAACATACCCTGTCTCCGGCACACATACATAGTCCCTTCATCAAAAGCCAAGGTCAATCATTTAACCAACAATAACTATCAGAAAGTTAATTTGGAGAACATAAAACTGAAATATGTATTTGCTCATCTTGCATCTATCTATCATTCTTAACCTGTACTCATTCACCCCTGAAGACATATTTGAACTCTTCAAATTCAAAGGTTGAAATAGTTCATTATGAAATTTCATGGGTGAATAGGTGAATTCTAAAGATTGTCATTAATTGAATGAAAACAGCCAATTTTCAAAAACAAAGAAGCCCACATTTTTAAGGGTTTTAAAGAAAAAATTAAAGAATTAAGAAATTAAGAAGGTATTCCCCCTTTTGGAGGAGGACGTTCGTCCCTGATTAATTTATTTACTTGTAAGAGAAGTTTTTATTGATGAAGTCCATCTGTGGCGTAGTGGAAACATGGATCTTTACCGGCGTCTGACCGCCCTGAGTGGTCAGGTAGTTTACTGACCGCCATTTCTCCACACAATTACCAATGTCCACACCTCGCAGGATCACCGGCTGTCTCTAAAATAAAGATAAAAATATAAACAAAAGTTGTAAATCTAAATGTCACAGGGTGTAGAACAGGTACTTATATATAACTAACGTAATGTGTACATGTATATGTTTAGCACACCTGTCCTGTTGGGGAAATCCCCGTGTCTATTATTAGCGTCCTGTCTATCAGTAGTCGTTTCTGTCTAGTCATGTCACGTGTATGTCCATATTTGGTTGCGTTTATAATTGCCTGTCCTGTGGTGTTACCGTGATGTCCTTATATGGTAATCTTTATATTAGTGTACGTGTCCAGGTATGCCAGGTAAGAAAGTCGTGCGTAAACGTGTGTGTGAGGATAATAAAACCCTTGTGAGGACCGCGCATTGCGCAGAAGGCCATTTTATATAGGATCGACATACATGTACTAAACCTCCTCCGGAGTTTAGACATACCCGGTTACCGACATATATATACTGGACACAACTTGACAGTTGCTGAAGGTAATTATTATATACCGTAGTCATATTTTGGGAGTAATGTATATCTATTTTATATTAATTGGTTATTATGTAACCAATGTAATAGTATATATCTAAGGCCATTTATATTATATATTTCAGGGGTTTTTTATCATTTCGTCGGTATTTGTACCAGCCGTTACAAGGGGTCAATAAAGAACTAATCCACACAAATGCTGCTTCACTGGTTTTATTTGCTGTGACATAAAGACAGGTTATAGACAAAGCACTTGTTCTTAAGATTTCATTAGATAAAACAAAAGGCTCAAATGGCCTGAATTGTTCAACTGCTCTGCAGCTTCAAAACTTAATGATGATAATAAAAATATTAACAGGTTATTTATCTGAGTACTGTGGGCCTTTTGGTTATTGAAAAGATTCGGAGGGAGACTCCCAAATTTTGACCAAAATTAACCAATCTCCCTCTACATCTCCCTCATGTAAGTCCAAACCCACAATAACTCAAAATCTACATCTTGTGGTCAGATGAGATCCTAGTTATTGCAAGATATGTTTAATGACCATAATAGGCGTATCTGGATCAAATGAATACTTTGTGAAGTTATTTTGATACATAACATTAATAAAGGAAAGACAAATTGAGACAAATTGATCAATGCAGTTTCAGTCGCATTTCACTAACTTTCTCCCTCATTGGAAATGTGGAATGAGGGAGATCTCCCTCATTGGAGGTTTCAGAGGTTGACATCTATGAATTCATGCTTTTGTATATCATATCAACCCCACCTAGGCTAGTACATGTTTTTATAGGGTTTTAATTTTAAATATATATTGATTGTAGCAGTCAATGTTGCATGGCTGCAACTACTTTGCATTGATATTCATTGATTTAACGTTTGAAGCCACATGGTGACTTTTGTAATAATAGATTTCATTGTTATCTTTATGGGCGGCCATTTTCCCATTGTTCACATTCACATTGTTGTTTGTGTCATTCTTGATCGAGGTATACATAAGATTATGTGTGACGGAGCTAAAAATGCCAGGACTCCTGTCATTTGAGATACTTTTATTTGTGTGTGAATTTTCTGTCTGATTCTAATGAAGATAAAATGACAAAACCAGCCGCACGAAAATGTCTTTTTCTTATTTATTACAGTGTTTTTGCTACCTTGATTTTACAGCAACCTGTGCCTTATTGAATTGGGAAAATATAGTAAGATTTTTAGATAAATTGGGAAAATATTCTTGAATCTTCCTTAAATTTGGGAAAATAACACAAATTTTGACTAGGGAAAACAGCCTTATATCGACTGTAAAAATTGGGTAAACAAAATCACTGCTTAAGGGTCCAATTTTACCGCTACTCTCAGTTCTATTTTGTAATTAAACTTGTAATTAGCAGTACTTCTTTACCAGATTACGGCTGAATTTTGTGACTCGAGGTCTTTGGATCTTCATGATCAGAAGTAATATCATTAAAGCATTCTAGCGATTCTGTCAATTGTGGCATTAATCAAAAGTCAAGTGTTTTTGTAAGCAACTTCAACAGAACAAACTTGTTAAAACAATTACATGTGCAGTCAAACCTGCTCTAACGGCCCCCTTGAATAAGCGGCCACCTCCGTTAAGCGGCCAGTCTGTGGTCCGCCCGATGGAAAACACTATAAATTGAACCTTAATTAAGCGGAGTCTAATGTGGCCAACGGCCACAAAAATTTGCCCCAAGTCATTGTATCGTCCTGTATTAAGCAGCCATTTTGTCCAGAAATAGACATCTGCGATGATCACATGACCAGTTATTTTTATTGATCGTCACGTGATTTGGTTTTGTTTATGATAATCCATGGATAATCTCATGTATGATTAAGTGCATAATAATATTGAACTGTCGAAAAAAAAAGAGCAATAGGCGTTTCTGGCCAACCTGGTTTAAGCAGCCACCTGTCTTAAGCAGCCAATATCTGTCGGTCCCTTGGGTGGCCGCTTAATGCAGGTTTGACAGTACAACCTTTGACCCCATGGCCTGTTAAATGGGTCGAGGTCACACATGGCCTGTTATGGCTTATCATTATCCTGTGCAAAATTGTGTGCAAGTTGTATCTGAAATCAATAGAAATGACATCATTTTCTTGATATTTATGTGATTGGTTAAAAAAACCATTGTATTAAGAAGAATTCACCTCAAATACATGGTAGTAACCATATAAAGTTGCAGATTACATAGGGAGAAAATGTTGTTGGGGAAAACATGATATAAAGAGGAATGTGATATTAACAAGAGTGTTATTAAGTGGAATACACTGTATTAAGAGGAATTCACCTCAAAATACATGATATTAAAGGGTTTTGGCCACGATTTTTTCATAATTTCATATTTCAATCTCATTTGATGCCACAATACGTGTAGTGACTGATACCCCGTCTCCCTCGGTGTCTGGAAAATGGACAGGCAGGTCACGCCCCATTTATATTAGCCTAGTGAATATGCATATTTTGACCGGGATTCTAGGTCACGTGATATGTGACGTCATTGAAGCACAACGTATCCGATACCTGTACCTATTCTGATACTCCCATTACATATTTATGTCTTATCTGCAAGTGTAAGTATGGACTTCCTATCTTATTTCTTGGTGCAAGTAATGACAGCAACTAATATATGTTGTGTGGTTAAAATTATCAATCGTCATTAATGATCTTGTCAGAAAAATAAAACTACAGTTGTGGTATCGCACAACGCACCAAAAACTGCGTGCGTGCATCGTGCATACATCGTGCACACATCGTTCGCCCATGGTGCGCACAACCGGGCGATCTAAAGATCGTGCGTTTATGTGTGCGATTAAATCGCACACACGCACGATTTGGTACAATTGGTTGATACAAATTACGGAATGAAAAACATATGGAACCCTCTTGTCCAAAAACTATTTAAATTCGCATCATATTTATTGGGATTATGTCAATTTAATAATATACAGTAAACAGTATTACAGTGATCATAAGTCAACCAAGTGCGGGTTAAGCTACCAGGTATCAGAATATGTAAATAACATGCCGGAGTTTTACCTGTCCCGTGTACGGTGATACGCTACGACAGCCATTACCGAGCGACCGTTATGAAAACAAACTGGACTCTTATAATCAGTTATTTGAAAAACCCTCTCCTCCCCAACACTTTACCTGTGTTTTCACACCTAGGCGAGTGTTGTAAGTACCCCGGGCCAGAGATATCTACATATATTGGCCATTTACAGGTACAGTTTATAACTTGGTAAAACTGGCAATATTTACTTGAATGAGAACTTGTCAATATGAGTTGAAAGTTTACATACATGTGTCTATTTGGTTTGTTTCTAAAACTACAGAATGACTATTATTAATTTTTAGAAATATATAGATAGAACTATCAGCTAATGTAAATAGTTAAAATATAGAAATATGTTTAAAACAACTAGCGCGAAACCGTATATATTGTTAAACCATTTCTAAATTTATATCAACCACGATTGTCATTGCACAATGTTAGTCTATCGTGCGCCCACATGTGCGTTAGAAATAATCGCCCAGGATCGCATCGTTCGCACATCGTGCATACACCGTTCGCCCATCGTGCGCCCATCGCACATCGTGTAACGTTGTGCGATCCCACAACTGTATCTAATTCCGATTTTTGCATGAACTGCATTAAATTCGAGACCGTGACGTCTCAGTAACTCCAAGCTTAGAGACAGTGATTCAATTTACACAATCTGATTTTACAGCTATGTTAGTTACCTGTAGCCTTACCTGTCATACATATACTAGCCACAGGGCATTTGTGGTACACTACCTGTGAGTTGTGGCAGGTGTATGTACTAATTACCCTGTAATTACCAAGAGGTGTGAATGTTATGGCCGTGAATTCGAAGGGCATTCTTGATCTTATAATTATCAGGGACGTATATATATGTGAGATAATTCATTTTATCCTTAGCCGTCCCCAGTGTCGGAAGAAAAACTTTTTTAAAAAAATAATTTATAGGCTTTTTCAACAGAATATAACTCTATATTATCAATATTTAACATTAGGCTTATAGTAGCCTTGGCAAAACCTGACGATGTTAATTAGGTTAAACTGTATATGTATCAAATACATTCGATGTTTCTGAATTTTTTAAAGTTTTATTTTATTTGTAAAAATGGTGATGATGATACTATGGCGTTTTTATTTAAATAATTGCATATTTTAAAATATCACCATAAACATTTGGTTATTGGATTTTTCAAGGACGTATATATGTGTCCCTGGATTTATGATACATGTATATTCTCAGGGGCTGATCCAAGAATTGTAGATACGTTAATGTGACACACTTTCACTTTATGATATAAACCAAAACTTATCCAGATCTTATTTATGAATACTGTATGAAAAACAAGATTTAAACTCGTCCAATTATTAGAATCCTAGTTAAAATGAATATTACCAACTAGAGTGAGTCTAACAAAATTTATTTATTTATCGTGTTTGAATTTCACATATATTTAGACTACTGTTTCTGTTTAAGAACAATTTAAAGAATATGACGCAGTATTTTTCTGCGCTAGGATTAGAGTAATCGTTTCAAACTGCAACCACTTCAACCCAAAACTGGTTGCCTAAGAGGTGTTTTAAAAACGTAAACAGTAATCGTAGGAAAACACTTTTCTATTATGTTTCAATACTCATTAGCGTTGGGAAAAGTTGGGAAGAGCCTTTAATTTTTGCAAACCGATTTCAGTCCACATTTTAAACAATATTTCAATTTAACACAAATCATTCAGACTGTCATGTTTTCACATCTATTTGTGACAATGTCAACTTTATTAATACTATGCAGAAATTGTTTGTTTACGTGCACAGTTCAAAAATTTGAACGAATGAAAGTTTTTGCATTTCATTTTACGTGCTTTACTATTACCATATACTTGTACTGTAAATTATTATTACGGACTTAGATTATCTAAGTCCGTGGTTTTATTAAATTTATCATCTCCACAAATCATACTGTACTGTTGACGTCATAATATATAATGCTTTTGAAGTACTTACGAAAATGTTTAATTGTACAGCGTAAATAGTTTGTATTAGCAAACCAAATGATTTTAAAATCACCAAGATCAAACACGGAGTATATTAATTACCTCACACTTTATATGCAATCAAGGAAGATTTGATGTTTGCGAATTTTACATGTTGTGGGTACAACTTGGAATACATATTCATGAATCGATCAGCAGTCGTATGGTGTTTTAATTCAATTCCAGGTAAATAAAGTCACAAATTCAATACAACAAATTTAAAGAAAATGATATCTCAAGAAAATGGCTCTGTCCGGTAATATACTCACAACCGTTCTATGCGTGTCTGTTGCAACTGTATTCATATACTACCTATAGAACCAATATGTAACGTGTCTGTAAAATCATAATGTCCGTTCACAGACCTTTTAGTTCCGTGGTCCTTTAATTTGTAGAAGAACTATATTGTTAGCAAGAGGCGGATGTGTAATACACACTAACATTACGATGTTTTTAAACGGCATTTCCTATTTCCTTTCTTAAGTTTACAAGTACATACCTATATTTTTTTCAAGATATTTTATTCATTAATCAAAAGAATTAAACAGCAATCAAGATTGACTTACGTGTCGAATTCAATAGGCGTTTTTCTACTAAGCTTTCTTCGTCTATGTATTTCTACTAAGCTTTCGTCGTCTATGTACCACTGATCAGTTTACCTTAGTCGGTCAGTTGTGCTTCAATGACGTCACATGTACCACGTGACCGGTCAGCTCATTACAATTCTCGCCAGTCGGGAGCGGTCAACTTTGACTGTCAATATCTAGATCCCGCCGGGACAAAATCGAATGCTCGTTGATGGGCTAATCAGTATTTATTGAAATGTGCTACAAGTTTAATCACTTTTTACAAGATTTTCAAAATCGTGGCCAAAACCCTTTAACCAAATAAAGTTGAAGATTATATAGAGAGAAAATGTTGTTTGTGGAAACATGATATAAGGAGGAATATTGTGATATTAACAGGGGTGATATTAAGTGGAATCCACTCTAGTGTAATTGATGAGGAAAAGCGATAAATATGGTTCGAACCCGTGACCATTGGCTTTCAGCCCGATTTCCTACCGCATAACTAAAGGAGAATTCTTTTTTTCTTAAACTTGTCACAGTTAATTATAAGGACATTCTGATTTTCTTCGTCAAAATTGGTGACACATCAACATCCGCATTATTATGACTATTTTGTAAAAAAAAATTAATGTTCTTGACAGGAGTCTAGATGAATTACTGGCAAGTTATTTACTTTATAAACGTTTTGGATCAAAACCAAATATAAAAATCAAAATTCCCTGTATTGAACTAATTATAAGTATTCGTCGAAATGGGTCATTCGGTGATGCTAGAAGATCAGTGACTAAAATCGCCCACTAGTATAAAATGACTAACATTGATATGATACAGTAGTTTGTATTATCGTACCTTTGGATATATTTCTTTGGTAAATGTAGAATCATCTATACCACTTACGACCTCCAGGAAAGAAAGCATCTTTCGTCTCGCGCTATAAAAATATGTTCCGGAGATACCGTTGTTTACATGCTTATTTTTTCCCTTGAGGGGGTTCCCCTTTCAGTACCGCACAGACGCTCAACATTCCTTTGTAACCGACCGTGGTGATCAAACGTTCAACAGAACAGATTTTGGAAATTTCCGATAAGTGGGATCGACGGGAATTTCCTGTTTTGGCTGAACATTATTATGGACAAATTCCCAAGGTAAAACTGGCATTGAAACGTTTTATTTTTGGACAAAATTTTAGAGTTTGGATAATCGTTGAAGAGGAATGCCTTTAAAATTAAGAGACGTGATGACATTTCAACTGCGCACCAGAAATTAACGTTATCGATGAATGGCTGCCATCTACAACCGATCTATCTTCTGGTTGTTACTTATGGACAGTGTAAAGGTACATTGGATTAACACATTTGAAATCGATAGATTTTGTTTTGTATAAGGTTTTCGTTGATGTTTTTTATCCCTTTTCTATCAGAATAGACTTAATATTCATCCCAACCTCTTTTATGAAACCGAAACTTCTACATCTGACACTTCGATCGGCCTAGCTACTTACAGTACTGTTGTAATTAATGATCAGGTAACGGGTCGTTTCGCCCTAAATCCCGTTCCCGCTAAGGTTCGTTTCGTCCTAAATCACGTTCGCCCAAGGTGCTATAATTAAGTTTAATAAAAAATCTTGTATCTATTAAACAATGGACAATTATGGAACAATTTACCTGAGAATATAGTATCAGCACCAAATATAAACACTTTTAAAAATAGACTGGATAAACATTGGGCTTCTCAAGAACTTGTTTATAATTATAAAGCTTCAATCATTTAGAAAAAAAATTATCTTGTTGCTTCATTGTACTTGGAACCGAAAGAATTCAAGCGTAATATAACAATTATGATCATTTAACTAACATTTATTGATGAGATGTGGAAACACATATTTATGAACAGTGTATTCAAATGCATATATTTGTGTATACATGTATATATATGTATTATGGTTGGAGTCTGGTGTAGAGGGTCGAAAAATCGAGCCTGTACCAGAAATAAACTTAACTTAACTAAACTTAATTAAATGAATCAGTTTATGATCAATAAAAAAATATAAATTAAAAAAAGTAACTTATGGGACAGCCACATGTAACTGTATCTTATACACTGCTGAAAGTATAAACAAATAGCTGCTTACTACATGTTTTGATATTGAGTTACAGGGAACATAAAATATTTTATCTTTATCCTTCGCTTTCACCGAAACAGGGGATATTAATGTCTGTCCGTCCATCCATCTGTCTGTCACACTTCGTTTCAGTTTGCAATAACGACAACAAATATTATCTGATTTTATTGTAGCTGGAATTGCAAGGTGTAATGCATTAAAGAGCTCGGCCAAGGTAGATCACCACTTCTTGCAAATGTTATTTGACGGAGTTATGGCCCTTTGATTAATGAAAAATGTCATTTTTGTTTTCGTGCAATAACAGCAACAAATATTATCTGATTTTCTTGAAACTTGGTGATAAGGTTTATTGCCTAAGGGGCTTGGCCAAGTTCAGTCAACGTTTCCTTGCAATCACAGCAAGAAATTTTATCCAGTTTCTGTGTATATTTTTTGTTCAATTTCCAAGCAATACATCATGTGTCAACAGCATGAAAATTACAGAATATTTTTACCTAATATTACCGCCTTACAAAAGGGGGAGAAGCAGGGGATATTAATTCTATGAATTAGCTTAATATATCCTCCTGCATTAATCTGTGCTTTTATAATTTCAGATAATGTGAAAATGAAACCAGATGGTCAAGCTTGAAAGATAACACATTTGTAAAAACTGTAGACATCCGTGTTGAGAATGAGTAGTGATATGGAGATTGATTCAGTGGGCAACCACGTAGGTGAGCTCGGACAGTTTTCTCAGCATAAACTTCTCCTTGATGTGGACAGCGAGTTGGATGCCGGAGACATAGAAAATATGAAATTCCTATGCCAGGACGTTATTCCGCTGAGTAAGCTACAAAAGATTGACAGAGGAATTGATTTATTTGTGCAGCTGGAAAACGCAAACAAGATTTCCCCTAAAAAGGGAAACATGGAAATGCTTGTTGAAATTTTGTTCAGAGTAAGGAGACTTGATTTGGTAAAAAGGTTGGGGAAAAATGCTAAAGAAGTTAAGAGAAAATATGGTGGATCTGACAGAGCTACTTCAACAAACTTATTGCCCTTTAGGTAAGTTCTAAATTCATCATAAATCCAAAGAGCAGGATTAATTATTTAACCCAAAGACACATTTGAACTACATGTAATTCCACTTCAAAAGTAGGAAAAGTTCATTATGAAATTTCAGTGGTGTAAGTTAAGATATGTAATCCAATCATTTTTAGCTGAATTGGCCCAAAGGGTCAAGTGAGCTTATGCAATCATGCTGCATCTGTTGTCCTGCGTCCGTCAACTTTTCCTTTAAACAACTTTTTCTGAACGCCAAAAAGCATGATGACATGAAACTTTAATTTGCTTGTAGCTTTCTTGGAAGAAGCTGAACAAAGTTTGTGGAAAAAAATCACATTGACCAACTTTCAAGGTCACAGGGGTTAGTTGGTTGGTTGATTGTTTTTACGTCCTATTAACAGCCATGGTCATTTAAGGACGGCCGACCTATGTATGCGATTTGTGTTTTGAGAGCGTGTGTATTTGGGAGGCTGCAGTATGTACGTGTAAGCCTTCTTGCGAAAGTCTGGATCTTTTGCCGATTTAAAGTGCTACCACACAGAAGTATACTGCCGGAGGCCCCTAGCAGAACACCCCACCTGGTCACATTAATTTATTTGACTGGTAGGTTCGTTGGATGAAGCCAAACAAAGTTTGGGAAAAGAAAATACCTTGACTTATATTCCAAGTCGCAGGGGTCTAGTATGTAAAAAGTTTAAACAACTCCTGATAATGATTTAAAAGGCCAAGAAACATGATGTTTTGGCAGACAGGTTTCTTAGATGACTCCCAACAAAGTTTGCGAAAAGAAATGACCTTGACCTAAATTCAAGGTCACTGGGGTCAAATCTGTTGACACATTTGAATGACTTCTTCTGAAATACCAAAAGCCCTAGAAGCATGATATTTGGCTGAAAGGTTACAAGGGTGAAGCTGGACAAAGTTTGCGAAAAGAAATGACCTTGACCCATATACAAGGTCACAGGTTTCAAACCAGTCAAAACCTTTAAATGATTTCTTCTGCTTAACCTAGGCCAAGAGACATGATATTTTGCTGGTAGCTTCCTTAGAAGAAGCCAATTAAAATAATTTGCAAATGAAAATAACCTTGTCTTACAAGGTCGCAGGGATGAAATATGTTTAAATCTTCACGTGTTGTTTTGAATATCTTCCATTAATAGATTTTGAACAGAATTTGAATGAACACTCCCACACTCGCCAATGCAAGTTAATTTCTGAAATTGCGAGTAGAAAACTATTGTACTTTTCTGCAAATGGGTATAATACAAGTTGAAATGTGTAAATATCATTCCAATCTGTAGAAAATGTTATCGAAAGCACCAAAAAAACTGTGAAACTAAACCATCATTAGTTCAACTAGCCTGAAGGCCAAGTGAGCTTATGCAATGACCTTGACCTTGCTTTCGTCTGTCTGTTGACTGCCAGTGTTCGTCTTACATTCTGCTACCACTAGCCCTCCACCACAGGGTCACAGGGTCCAGACCTTTCGGAAGCAGTTGCTAGACAATGACCCTGGGTTGATGGATTTTCTCGGGGAAGTCGAGTTTTCTTCAATCAGCAGAACCTGCCATTAATTGACCATTACCGTAAACAGGACTTGAGATTCATTATGGCAATAGGTGGCGCTATGTAATTCAAGTGTTCATCAAAATAATCATGAGTCGGCTTAACTAGTAATTGGCCAGAATTGAGTTCAGATATCAATTTTCCCTGTCATGAAATTCAAAAGATGAGTCAGTAGAGAATTTTTTTCATCTTTTAACATTTAAGATTATAGCCTTTGTTTTGTCTAGGATCATGGTGCAGGGATACAGTGCACACATCGATATATAGTATTACAATTTTCAGTTGTGAATTTTCTGTATTTTTTATACAGTGTACCCTCGACCTATTGCCACCCGAATCTACTACCACCCTCGCATACCGCCACATAAACCTCTAGAACGGATTTCCCTCCTATATAATTCCCTTGTTAAGTTCGCCACCCTCGCATACCGCTATCCGCCACATCCTTTAAAATAGAAACGTCACAAATCGCTATATGTTTCCCTCAACGATAATGCCATATTGTTCTGTTTTTGGAGATTGAGGAACTTTTTAGTGTTTCATTTGGAATGGCATGCGGCAAAAGCAGATCAATAATTATTGTCAGATATAAATTTGTGCCAATGTAGATCTATATGATGATATAATACTAAGATTGTTTTTAACTAAATGTTGGAAATGCAATCTATTATGCATTTTAATTCAAGGTTATAATTTTCATAATTCGATACTATCGCCACCCTCGTTTTACCGCATAAGTGCTGTGGACGAAAGGTGGCGGTATAATGAGGGTACACTGTATATGTCATGCCAATGGGAATCAGCATTCAAGTCATAATTACACAACACTGATAATGATTTACCATAACTGGATGTCAAATATAAAACAAATGCATATAGATTTCATTTTCACCAAAACAATCCCCCATCCAAAATTATTAAACTAAAATTTGTCTGTCTGCCTCAGTGTCGCCTCTGAATGACATGTACAGGCAGCTCATTTACCCAGGTAACTTGTATCAGTGATCTGTACATACAAATCTCAGGCTAATCACACCACCTATTGGCACCGCATGGAGAATAAACATGTAGTTTTGTCAAAGTTCGAACCTGTAGAAACAGTTTGAATTATATTTATATCTAATTTATTTCAGAAATTTATTGTACGAACTTATCGAGGAATTAACGGAAGAGGATTTTGTTACGACAAAGTTTGTGTTACAAAACCAGTTTGGTAAAGGAACCATGGCTAAGTTGAAGTCAATGATGGAGTTCTTTACATTTCTCCAGCGAGAACAAGAGCTGGAAATGGATGATGTTGACATTCTGTACAAAATAATGGATATTGTGAAAAGGTCGGACTTGAAAGAGAAAATCAAAGAGTACGAAAGTAAGTTCTCATAATTTTTTACAAAAACTTATTGCATTTATATATCAAGATACAGACATGTACTTTTATTTTAGCTGTGTATCAAAAAATATGAAGTTGGATTCAATAAAATTGAATGAAACTGTTTAAATTGTACTTCATTGTGTACATGTACATTGTATGTATTCTTGTCTCATGTGTAGTTCAGGGTAACCTTTCGAAAAACTTGAAAATACATAAATCAGAATTGAGTCTTTTTTTGGGGAACATCAATATATGGGTAAAAGGGGTGAAGTTAACCCCTGGATAAAAAATGCAAAAATTCTTGAAAAAATAGAAGTGCATGCTACACATGTATTACACTTGCTTTGAGCACAGATTAAAGGCCCAATTTACGTAACTTCAGGACATTTTTCGTGATTCTGAAAAATTATGAAAAAAAAATTTCAGTTGATAACCATACAAAAATAAGCCTAAAACGAAGTTAAGCTGAGAGGTAACTAACAAGAAACTCTTGACAGAAAAATCCAACGAATTGAAAATAATTCAGGTGGGGCCCACTTCAACAACAAACCGAAGGTAGAAGACGGTTCGAAATGGTCGCGTGTTTACAAATAGTGTGTTTCAACTGCTGCTGTACTGGTAACCGCGAAAGAATTCATCTTGAATATTGCTGATATCAGTTAATCTTAACTAAATCTATAATATAATAAGTTATTAGGCTTGATTTTTGCTTCAAGTTTTGCCGAAAGTTACGTGTATGGGGCCTTTAACTTACGCTTTTCTCATTGACAGAATACCCTTACAAGAAGGGAAGACCAGGTCCACCTTTGCCACCAGTCGCTGGACTTAAAGTTCGGCCTGAGAACACGCCCATGATTGTAGGTACAATCCCTGTAAAAGCCTCAAGCTCACCTGCGACACCTGGTGGGGTCCAAGTGAATGACGTTGAAATGGAGGACATAACTCAAAATCCTCTACCAGCAAGGACAGAAAACGGTGTGTACATAGACGTATGGGTGACAAATCTTTTGATTATATTAAATGATTTCAAATTTCTATGTAATAATATGTCTAGTATCCTTGAAATCTGTTCTCATGTGAGCCAAAGCATATACAGTGATAAATCTACGTGCGCATCCTGCATCCTGTACTCGCATAATTTTGAAAGGACCCATTGAATTTCTGGAAGTGGTTAGATTTAACATTGTGGGACCCATTGTTTTTCGCAATACACATGAAAAGGACCCATGGAAAATAATTGTAGATTGATCACTGCATATACAAAAAAGTTGTCTGTGAAATTCATCTGCCAATTTGATCACATAACATAAAATTATTAGTAATTCTACCAGCCAGATGCCAGAAGCTAGCAGATTTTGTGTGAAATCCAGTAAATATTTTCAGTACTTTAAATTATCAAATTAAAATTTAACACCAGAAGAACTTTTTAAGACCTGTCAGCGGGATAATTTTCTAAATATAAACATTGTACATGTATGTAAACCCCTTGGTTTGGCATTCATTTGATTTCTGCTACAGGGATTTCAGACAGCCTTCTTTTAAGCATTAGTGTGGAACTGGCAAAGGAACCAAAGTGGAAAGTGTTGTGTTCGGAACTTGATATAAATATTGACGACTTGCCCGAATTAACAGCAACATCAGATACTACGTCAGGAAAGATATACCTTATGTTAACGTATTGGAGGGAAGCCATTGTAGATAACAGTCCCGAAGCTGGTCGCTTGTTGTATTTAGCCATGTACAAGGCAAATCTTCAGGCTCTGGCATTACAACTCGCTCTGAAGAATCTATTTCCAGGAGTAGTGATGGAACCCATTCCAAATAGTCCTGATGGTAAGACAGCGTCTATCATTTATTGTGATTCTGAAACACCTGAATGTTTTCTTAAAAGCCAGAATGCTTTGTATAAAATACAGTTTTTCTCCTTCTAAAGTTATCTAGGTGCAGAGTTTTAATGTTGTTTCAAATCTTTGGTATTTGGGTGTCGTAAATAATGTAGCAGAACTGGACCGGGTCGTTCGTCAGCAACTAGGTAGCCTAATAGGTATAGAGTTTGTCTAGGGATAGGGACATTTGAGGTTTAAATTCTGGTCTGGGCATTGCATTTCTCCTCCTAACTTTATTTAGAGGAGAAGTTTGCCCATTCTTGTTTCAAGCAGAGGGTGAATGTTCAGCAAGGAGGGGATATACCTGATTCTTGGTTATTAAAGTTGTGTCTTTGAGGGTGAAGAGTTGAAGACTCATAAAACAAGAGAGGAGTGTACCATACAGAGTTTCCACCAGGTAGCTCAGCTGGTGTAGTGCCCTTCAGAGTACTTAGAAAAAACAGAATTCTATACATCATTTTGCAAAAATTTATACCAAATAGAATTATTAAAGGCCCAATATAGGTAACTTCAGAGAAATTTTCGTGATTCTGAAAAAATCTGAAAAAAATCCAGTTGATAACCATGGAAAAATAAGCCTAAAACGAAGTAAACCTGAGCGGTAACTAACAAGAAACTCTTGACAAAAAAATCCAAAGAATTGAAAATAATTCAGGTGGGGCCCACTTAAACAATAAACCGAAGGTAGAAGACGGTTCTAAATGGACGCTTGTTTACAAACAACGTGTTTCAACTGCTGCCATACGGGTAACCGCGAAGGAATTTATCATGTATATTGTTGATATCAGTTAATCTTTACTAAATCTATAAATATAAAAAGTTATTAGGCTTGATTTTCGCTTCAAGTTTTGCCAAAAGTTAAGTATATTGGGCCTTTAAGTAAAATATTCAATTAAGAAGTCTATGACCAATTGAATGAGTCTTGGAAATGAAATGGGGAGGCATAAAGTGTTACCCATGTCCGTCCCGTCCCATCGTGACGCGTCCCGTCCTGTCCCTTGGTAATGTAACCAGCTTATTTAAATAACTACTGATCCGATTGTCATCAAACTTTTCATACGTAATAAGCATGAATAACTTATTTCATATAGGGGATGGGGGCATTTATGTCTCACAGACATTTCTAGTGTTTTAGTTGTCAAGTATCTAACAATCATGTGATGTTCTTCCGCTATTACATCCGGATCCCTTTCCCTTGGGAAGAGTACTCTCAGTGTTGTTGGGGAAGGTGAATTGCCCTTACCTGATGGCTGCAGCACTTATGTTACCTCTCCACAGACAATAATACCTCCAGACACGACTAAAGGAAATCAGTTCCCTCAGGAAATATTTACAGTCTGTTTGGAATTGATAGTATATTGCCTATACATTTCTACGAATGCCTACTGAACTTTATTTTCCGATAAAATCAGTGGATCACGCGCCTATTGGCGCAGCGCGCAGTAATACACTCCGTTACGATTTGAACACGAGGCCGCGTCACTACTTTCCAGACTCGATCAATATCCTGCCGCGTAATATGTGTTAATTCATTGCAGAAATAAATAAGAAGCATTTTAATGTTTTTTTAAAAATACAATAACAGTAACAAAAGTAGTATGGTTTGTTTATATATGAACTTATGTGAAAAAATAACAATAAAAAGATGTAATCTTTTGGAACTTTTTTGTTTACTTGACTGAAATTTCGCGGGAGTTCGTCACCTCATAAGGCGGCTGTTTCAACAGTCTACCCAAACCAAACGATACTGTTTGATTTCATCGCAGTAAGTGTCATAATATCTGATTAAAGAAATAATTACACGTTGGAATTTAAAGTCTGGACAGTAAATATAAGGATTAAAGTTTCTTTCTGGTGGTTTTATCAAAGGATAAAGTTCAGTAGGATATCGATAGTTGTTTCATGGAACGCTTCGCGTTCCATTCCAACTATCGATATCCTACTGAACTTTATCCTTTGATAAAACAACCAGAAAGAAACTTTAATCCTTAAAAAGAACTAGCATAGAGTATTACACACCATGATATTGTTGAATGCATTGCAACCTATGATTTTTATGTTTTTCTACTTTTCAAAGTCATTCAGATATTTTACAACAATGGCAATTGGTAAAAACTAGAACCCTTCCTTCTGATACGTGTGAATGAATCCTTAAGACCTGACGAAATAATTGTTTCAAATTCTATTAAGAAATTGTCATAAATACTTACAAGTTCCCAGCTGTGTGGCTGATCCCCAGACTTACGTACAGCTCGTGTTTCTTTACTAGACAATACCGAGATGAGAATGGAGGAACAAGTCATTCCCCCGACACAGCCGATTCCGACTGCTCTTCCCGGCACCAACTCAAACAATGAAAACCAGCCTCCTGTGGCCACCATTACCCCCCGTCCCCAAGAACCATCGCCAAACCAGGGCAGAAATGCAAATATGCCCGAAAACAATGTCATTCATGGAGGTGAGTAAATTATAATTGATAATAATTTAACACGATTGTGTACACAACAAAAAAGTGCTTCCTGGTCCCCGTTGTCGTGTAAACGTGACTGAAGTAAACATTGTCTGATCCCTACTGTTGTTTACAAACGTATACGACAAGAGTCTTTGGTGCAACACTTAGGAAACCAATATCTTGTCTTTTCTCACTTTTCTTTTTCGTTTGTCAAAGTTGTCTCCCTTGTCAACCATTTTCGTGGATCGAACCATAAACAATCAGGAGTAAAAATCAAATGTATGGAAGAGTTTAAATAATAATTATTTGTGTAGGAAAAATGATTCATAGCCAGAATAAAATCTTGGTTTTCTATTTAAAAAATTATTTCACAGCCAGAATAAAATCTTGGTTGTCTATTTCAAAAATTTTAGAGCCAGAATAAAATGTTGGTTTTCTATTTAAAAATTTCATAGCCAGAATAAAATGTTGGTTTTCTATTTAAAACATTTCACAGCCAAAATAAGATGTTGGTTTTCTATTTCAAAAATTTCAGAAGAAGCACAGGTTTCGATGGTTGGTCCACCGAACCCACCGACAGCCAATCAACAAGCAGGTGTTCAGCGCAGTAGTAACACAGGTAGGTACTGGTCACTCCCTTGTCACTCAATACAACGGTCACTCAGGTGGGTCAGTTCATAGTGGTCATCAAGCTAGTAGACATTGGTCAGTCTGGTCAATTAATGTCATAGTTGAGCAGTTAGGTATTAGCCACATGCTGATAAATCCATTTTCAAAACTATCAAAGGGGTGTAGAGCCAACGCCGTATTTCTAGTCGAGGTTCTGTAGGTTCCGTTATCCTAGCTTGGATACCTCTGAGTATGCAGGGCAATTGAGAAAACGGGGAAAACTAAAGGTAAATATTCAATCGCAACAAGCTCAGGATAGGTAGGTATCTTTATTTTCTCTATGTCGACCGGTTTCGCCCGTACAATGGGCTTCTTCAGGACCTGAAGAAGCCCATTGTACAGGCGAAACTGGTCAACATTTTCGAAACTTTGTCTTTTAACTACATTAATAACATATTAAAAACAATATTTGTTAGCCCTATCCAGAAAGTCTAGAATTATAACTGAAAGTTGCCAATTTTTATCTCAAATGTTATTGTTGTTTTTGTATTCCTTGTAAGGGGAGACCATCAAGATTTAAGAAACATCACAAGTACCGTATTTAGGGAAATAGTCATAGCATTAAACTCATTTAACCCTGAAGAAACATTTGGATTCTTCCAGTTAAATACTTTTCAGGGTGAATGAGTTTATTTACTGTTGATATGATTTTATTTTTTTTTCAGTTGATGGCAGAATGCCGGGAGCAGTACAATTACCGAGACCTGCAGTAAACGAGACGGAACAACAGAGACAAGAGAACGAACTAATACGTCAAGTCCAGCGCGTCAACATGGACAACGAGCTTGATCTACCTTCCTACAAAATGGATGCAAAACCAAGAGGTAGTGCACATGATTTTCTTGAAATAATAGTTTTATTTTCCTAAGACAATCCACCGCAAAACTTTTAAACTCATATACCCCTGAAATTTTATGATGGATTATTTTAACCTTTGAATTAGAAGAGTTCAAATGTGTCTTCTGGGGTGAATAAGTTAATTTGTCTCCATGGAAAATTTATGTAGAAGTATAATGGTGCGTACGCACAGATCTTTATTGGTATAGAATATGCATACTATTATATCGAGAATGTTTCATCGCAGTGTAAGTTTGTCTTTGTCATTCTCTTTCATAATCATGAACTGTAACTTTAGACTTGATGACTAAACTGTATTTCCCCAGCAATAAGCCCATGCTCGGTAATAAGCCCCCCCCCCCCCCATTTTGACCTACCCCTATGTATTGGAGGGATGCTACGGATATCGGGCCTCTTGATACATACATGTGACATGATCTTGACCAAATCAAATATGTGAAAAAAATTTAGTTGGATATAAAAACATATTGTTTGACTCAATTATTTGTAGGTGTTTGCGTGATCATCAACAATGAGAAATTTTACAAGGTACCTGGAGATGAGGGAAGCAAAGAAATGCCAGACCGCATCGGTACTCACAGAGATGCAGGTTAGAATGTTTGAGGGTATAACCCTTTAATTTAGTTGTATGATTGCTGTAAATTTAGATTTTATTTTAAATTTCAGCTTTGAAGGATACGTGAGCTTACACCATTGATAAACATATGTCTGTCAACCATCCATCAACTTTTTGAATACTGTAAACGTACTTATTTTAGCAGTCGTTTAATTTTAGCACTTTTCGCGCGGTTTGTGCAGCGCTAATTCATGTACAGCGCTAAAAATTGCATCCAAAACTGAACCCGAAAAAAGTATGTATACAGTGTAGCTTCCCTATACTGATCACCTCATTATTAAAGAGACAGAGATTTTCTGATATTGCGGATTTGAACCTCCCGATTGCGCTAGTTCATGTCAACGCTAATAAATCACAATTTTCAATTTTCTGTGTTTGCGCTAAAATAAGTACGTTTACAATATAACAGTTTTATACTGGTCCTGAATGGATAAGTGGAGTTTAGGTAAATTTGTTCAAGGGTATCTTTAGGCCAAGGGGATGCAATGTTGTATAAAGGGTGTGTTTGACCCCCATAGGGGTAGTGAGGTGGGGCCAATATAGGATTGTGATTAACATTTTGAAACCAACTTCAGGAAGTAGGGATTTCAACCAGATATGGCCTGGAGCATCATTGGGCCAAGAAGATGCAATTTTGAATAAACTGTCACAGGTGAGTTTGGTTCTTCTGGGGACAGAGTGCAGTTCCAAATACTGGTAAACACTTTGAAATTCTTCTTCTTCCATAGGGAAAGAGGTATTGTGTCTTGATGTCGTATGGAACATCCATTGAGATAAACACTTCTGCCATAGGATTTTATCATAATGTTTTCTTGGACATCCTTGAGACTAGATGAGCATTCAAGGGCAACTAGATTTTTTTTTTTTCTAATTTTGGCTAGGATGTCTGATGTAGCAGCTATCAATGGTAATAGGAGTAAATTTGCTATATGTTATAAAACCTAAACAAAATCTGTTTTTTCCACAGAGAGATTGACAACCGTTTTTAGAAAACTGGACTTCAGAGTTGAAACATACGATAATCAAACCGATATCCAGATGGCCCAGCTACTTAGTGGTGTCGGCTACCGTGACCATAGGAACTACGATTGCTTTGTCTGCTGTATATTGACTCACGGAGCTACAGGAAACATATTTGGAAGCAACGGAAAGATGGTGAGGATTGACATTTTGACAGGATTTTTCCGGGCTCAGGTGTGTCCATCTCTGGCTGGGAAACCAAAGCTGTTCTTTATACAGGCCTGTCAGGGAAGGGAGAAACAAGGAGGTGAGATTTCTCAAAACATATTTTGATACAAGATTTGTTGATTTTTTTTCCTAAACAACTTTCAGCATTCTACCAGACTAACAATCAATGAAAAAGGGGGAAAAACACATGACAAAATGATTATGGCAACATCAATAATTTTTCTTGACTAAATATCTGAAGTTCTGGAGATGAAAATCCCAAATAAAGTTATTCTCTATTCTGAAAGATATGTCTGTTTATTCGTTAGGTTATGATATTGAAGCAGACACCGTCCCACTACGAATTCACCCAGAAAGACCAGACTTAGCCGTCGACATAAACGGACGAGAAATGATTCCAGACGAGGCCGATTATATTCTGGGTTACGCAACTGTTCCAGGGTACGTGTCATACCGAAGTCGGAGCCAGGGAAGCTGGTTCATCAACAAGCTTGTCGACATGCTGGACAAGTACGCCTACAGGTCGGTAGCTTCATTCACTGTAAACTACGTATTATAGCGATGGTCTTAGTTAAGGGATGTGTGTGCTGAAAAGCATTCGGCTAAATTACCAGTGGTATTACGATGGACTCCACTTAATATCACCCCTGTTAATATCACATTCCTCTTTATATCATGTTTTCGCCAAGCACCATTTTTCTCTCTATATAATCTATGTAATTAATATCATGTATTTTGAGGTGAATTCCTCTTAATATCATGTTTTTTCAACCAATCAAATAAAATATCACGAAAATGATGTTATTTCCATTGATTTCAGATACAACTTGTACAAAATGTTGCATAGAAAATAGAAAATAACCCCAAAAATGTTTTTTATTTGAAATAATGTTATCTATATATATTGAGACATCTTCATATGTACATTGAATAACTTACTTTTAGTTATGGAGATTGGGAAATGCACTAGATTTAGTGGGAAAACTTGTTTCTCTTAATGTCACATTCCTGTTAATATCATATTTTTGTCTGACAAATGCAACATGATATAAAGAGGAGTGCACTGTGTTGTGCTAGTCCATTCTTTTCTACAGCCTGTATTGTGGGTGTGCTACTTCATCATATCATTTATCTCTTTGAATTTTGTTATTAGCTAAAATTAGAGTGTGCCAAAATGAGTATGCTAGCTAACAGGATCTAAATCAAATATAAAACCAGGACATGATGAGTCCTTGGAGACTTTGGAATAAATAAGTCACAAAAACTCAAATCTGAATCGGTCACTGAAACCCACATGTCTAAGACACTGAAAAAAGACACTTTATCAGCAACCAAAAAAACTTCTGTCTTAGACTTGTAATTAATCAGTCACTAAAACCCATGTCTAAGATACTTCATCACACCATCAAAAAACGAGTGTCTAAGACACTTCATCACACACCAAAAACGGGTGTCTTAGACACTTCATCACACCCCAAAAACGAGTGTCTAAGACACTTCATCACACCCCAAAAACGAGTGTCTAAGACACTTCATCACACACCAAAACCAATGTCTAAGACACTTCATCACACCCCAAAAACGAGTGTCTAAGACACTTCATCACACCCCCAAAACGAGTGTCTAAGACGCTTCATCACACCCCAAAAACGAGTAACTAAGACACTTCATCACACCCCCAAAATGAGTGTCTAAGACACTTCATCACACCCCCAAAATGAGTGTCTAAGACGCTTCATCACACACCAAAAACGAGTGTCTAAGACACTTCATCACACCCCCAAAAACGAGTGTCTAAGACACTTCATCACACACCCAAAACGAGTGTCTAAGATACTTCATCCGACAGGAAAAACAATATCCTTAATATCCAGGGGTTATGCTCTCCTCCACCCTGGAGTATGTCATGGCAAAACTGAAGGTACACTCAGGAAAACAAAAACCTGAACAATTGATAGGCTGCATGGATGTCCTTTGAAGATTCCAAAAGAGCCGCAACCGACTTCAAAGCTTGTCAATTTTAACCGTTACATGACTGCGAGATTCTTTTGATGTACATCAATGGGTTGAACCAGTCTTCTTGTCTCATCAACAAGGTGTTGTACACGGATCCTTTAACTTTGCCATGACAAATTCCAGGGGTGTAGAGAGCGTAGGTGATCGTAACCCCTGGATATAGAGGATATAAAAACAAGTGTCTAACCATAGTTTAATCCACTATCGTTTTGTTTGAGTATGAATTATGGTTTTGGTGACGTTGCAGTATTCTCTGAGATTTTGTTTTTTTTGTTACAGGTATGACCTGCTGAGTGTGCTGGTGAAGGTGAACGAGGAGGTCGGGAACGCCATAGCCAATGTGGACGGGGGCCAGTACAAACAGATTCCAGCTCCCCTGGTTACACTGAGGAAGAAACTCTACTTCCGCTAATCCTACCTTTGGTCATGGATGAAGTTTATAGACAATGAAACTTTGTGATATCATATGTTCAAAGTATTGAAGATTGTGTTGTCGTTGTAAATACTTCAGTTTTTTATTTTTGAAGAAACTCTACTTCCACTGAACCTTGCAGTCAAGGATAAAGTTTAGAGACAATGAAACTTTGTGATATGACAATAATATTGAAGTTTTTGTGTTGTCGCTGCAAAAACTTCAAATTCAAAACTGAGGAGTTCAGAAATATTTCAGAGATATTATAAAAGGAATAGAAGTTACCCCACATGTTAGATTCTGTGTGTCACAAAAAGGGTTTATTGAAAAACATCACGAAAACTACACATTCTCAGTCCGACTTGAAGTCTGAAATGTCAGGAATTTGCTGGAAGCCATTTCTGTTTGCAAGGTGAAGCCATAATGCTGTTTGAAGTCAGTGTGTTTGATAGGTGTTGTGATCCTTATAACAGGAAGTATGTGAAGAAAGTCGATTCAATTCATTTATTAACTTTTTGCCTTACGGCTCAGTTTAACTTGTGGATATAAGTGAGGAAAGATCGTACTCCAGATACACATGTAACCAATGAATAGAAATCTGAAATTGTATCAGCAGTGTAGCAGAAATCAGAACGTGACAATGGAACATTAATTCCTACCCAACATCATGCTCGTCTGACAAATGCAACATGATATAAAGAGGAGTACACTGTACTAAGTTCAAATCAATTTGACAACACTTCCAAATATTTCTGATTTATCTCAATTTCTAGATTTTTGTATATTTTTCAGCAAAGCAAACTGACACATGGAGTGCATTAAAACATTCACCCCCCAAAGACACATTTGAACTCCTCTAATACCATGGTCGGAATAGTTCATCATGGAATCTCAGGGGTGAATGAGTTAAAATGACAACTATGGTACTGGATAACGTGATGTGATTTAAGCCGAAAAAGTAAAATTGATGAAGTTGTTTTAAGAACTAGTTAATTGTACAGGAAGCTAGCCAATAGGATTGAGAGATCTGGTCTAGCTAGCCAATAGGATTGAGAGATCTGGTCTAGCTAGCCAATAGGATTGAGAGATCTGGCCATATGTAATATGTTTCATTTGTGATGTACTTTTGATAACCAGAAAGCTACTTTTGTGTGTGTGCCATAATTTTAAAGCTAAAAATTCTGTGAATAACTGGTATCTTAATTTATATTTGTGGAAATATTTCTACTGCTTCTTATGAGTCTGTATATATATTGAAGTTGAATATCTGGTTAAGTTATCTTAGATAAGGTTTGATGAAATATTCCTTCTTTCTTCGTACAAGTCTTTGTATATAATTATAAGGATTTCATTCAATATTTGTTTTGTTGACAAAATGTTTACGTGTTAATTAGGGAATGATGTTGATTAAGCAAAGGATTCTGGACTAGGAATACCTCTTCCCTTAGCTTTTAGTCGGTAACACATGAGACAAAGAGGGAGGGAGGGAGTGGAATGTTTGATTGAAAGCTGTATACTGCAGCTGCACATTTGTAAACATTTTCTTCAGGTTTAAAAGTATGATTTATGTAAAGATTATTTTTCCCAACCAATAAATGTTTTATGTGATGTTTTGGTGACTAGTATGTACCCTGTCACCTTTTTCAGACAAATGGTGTTACAGAGAGATCAGAGAGAGAAAACTGCTGAACCAGCAGATAAAAGAAGCCATCTGGATATGCCGCAGTGGGGCGGACCTAAATCGAGATGAGGGGGCTCACAGACTCTCACACATCAATGACCATGTCTGAACGAAATCAAGTCATTTCGGTACAATAACTATGTACATATTGTACATACACCATTGTGGTATATTCTTTGCTGGTCAATAGTCTGATGAAGGTGACTGGGGACATATCATACAATTTATCAAAACGTCACATAAAACATTAATTGGTTGTGTTAAATAGTCTTCACTTAAATGCAGCTGTACATAATGTAGTAGTACATATGGTGATATTTTAGTAGTACATGTGGTGATATTTTAGCACGTTTTGCACATTGATTGTGCTAAATTGTTAGAGTGCTAATTACCTTACTGACTTATTATATACAAATAATATATTAGATACAGCATTTGATTGTCCTTAATCATTAACATAACAAACTGCAGTAAATACCACTAATAAGTTGGAATTTTTGTTGTGTTAAATATATATGTTTACTAAAGTATAAATTGAAAAATTGTCTTAAAAGACTTTGCATATATGCACACATCACAGTGCACAGATTTTCTCTTTTACCCCAAAACATAAAAGTCTGTTGTTGTTTCTTGAAATAAAAAATAAAATGATGTAATGTAAAAATTTGTTTCTTTATTGGAGTAACTCTTTATACATGTACTTAAATTTTTAGCACACCTATATCGCTTAAATATCCAGGGTGATAAAGATCTTGTTTAGCTTTATGTTAGGAAAAGACAGATTAAATCATGTGCAAATATTGAATAGAAATAAAGTTCCAGAGTTGAGCTTTTAGTTTTCCTTTCTTTTGCTTAAGACATTCAAGTTTAGTTTTTCAGATTATGAATTTGATGATTCTGCGGTATATTCTGAATATTTGTTAAACTCGTTTATTTTGTTGCTGAAAATATGATGTTACTCCTTTTTTTTATTTTTGAAAATTCATTATGCTTAAGACTTTCCTGTAATTTTGAAATATGAAAAAATTATTACCATATTCACCCAAATTAGCACCCAGAGTGCCTAAAAATTTTGTCCCAAGGGGGCGCTTAATAGGATAACAAAACAATGATCTAGACGAAAAATGTTGTTTTATAAAGTAAGTAAGTACAATGTATAATGAAAAGAATGGGTAGTACTCATGATTTATAACCAATGTTTGGGGGTTTGATTTTTTGTAAACATGTACCAGTGAGGTTTACCACACCATAACATAGAATCCTTTAGTTGTGTCATAATTGAATTGGGTGATTATACAATTTTAGTACCTTTGTAGGAGGGAGGAGGGAAGCTAATAGGGGTTGCAGGGCGCTAATTACAGTGAATATGGTAGAAGTAATGCTGAAATTAAAGCAATATAGATACAAATTCTGATATTTATTTACTCTCTCTTGAATTCCAAAGAACTGTTTCAATCAATTTTCCCAGGTACAGTGTAAATGGATATTTAGCACATGTTTTCTCCTTTCCTTCAGTTTCTGTTTTACCTGACTATGTTTTGTTATGTTAATGGTTGATTGTATCAATTATGATTAAAACTGACTACATGTTTATTCCTTTTCATCAGTTTCTGTTTTACCTGACTATGTTTCGTTATGTTAATGGTTGATTGTATCTATAAGGATTAAAACTAACTACATGTTTTTTCCTTTCCATCAGTTTCTGTTTTACCTGACTATGTTTCGTTATGTTAATGGTTGATTGTATCTATTAGGATTAAAACTAACTACATATTTTTTCCTTTCCTTCAGCCTCGTTTTTTACCTGACTATAGATGCTTCATTGTGTTAATGGTTGATTGTATCTATTAGGATTAAAACTAACTACATGTTTTTTCCTTTCCTTAAGCCTCTTTTTTTATCTGACTATATATACTTCATTGTGTTAATGGTTAATTGTATTAATTAAGATTAAATCTAACTACAAGTTTTGTGTGAGGTGATATTGCAGAAGTCTTATATGAATCTCATTGCTACTGGCATGTTGCAATGTAAAACATAGTATAAAATAAATGAATAATTAAAAAATGGCATTGGCATTTTTTTTTTCTTTTAGTTAAAAAAACTCCATCCCATCAGCCTGGTTGGGGACCAACATTAAAATTGGCTCTACATGGATATAGGAATGTTTGAGCCCAAATGGTGGGGATCAACATTAACATGGATTCTACATGGATATAGGAATGTTTGAGACCAAATGGTAGGGATAAACATTAAAATGGTTTCTACATGGATATAGGAATGTTTGAGGCTGATTGGTGGGGACCAACATTAAAGTGGTTTCTACATGGATATGGGAATGTTTGAGGCTGAATGTTGGGGATCAACATTAAAATGGTTTCTACATGGATATATGAATGTTTGAGGCTTAATGGTGGGGATCAACATTAAAATGGTTTCTACATGGATATAAGGATTGGAAGTCATTTTTTTAACTTTCATAGTGCTATGAAAGGTCAGCCGTTACATCCATATTGAATGAAGCCCGCTAGGGCTTCATGCTAAATATGGATGTAACGGCTGACCTTTCATAGCACTATGAAAGTTAAAAAAATGACTTTCAATCCATATATTTACATTTTTACTTTAACACAGATACTGAATTCCATTTACATTTTTTCCAAATGATTAGTTTATTAGCCTCGTTTCTATAGGCGTCGTCATTTAAACGACCACGGCGGAACAGCCCAGCTTGAATAAATTTGGCGCCAATGATAACGACGAGTCATTTGAGCGTTTGACTCAAGAGCAATCTCCATGTTATTCGAAGCGGCGTGAAAAGACTCTCATTGAACAAGCTTGAGCTATGACGTCATAATTAAACCACGTGCTACGTCTCGAGAACCATTGCTTTCATATAGGGATTGAACGGCGTTTTTTAATTTTCATGCCGGTATGAATGCAAAGCGGTTACATCCATATTGCATGAAGCCCACTAGGGCTTCATGGTCAATATGGATGTAACCGATTTGCATTCATACCGGCATGAAAATTAAAACAACGCCGTTCAATTCATATATTTACATTTTTACTACTGAACAATTGTCTAATTTATTTTCTTATTTATTTAACAAATGGTTAATTAACTGCTTTTGTTATTGCGCCGTCCTTTAAACGAAAAAGGCGGAACAGCCATAATTTGGGTAAAATTGGCGCCAATAATCTACCGTAGTCATTTGAACGTTTGACGCGGGGGCATTCTCCATGTTATCCGAAGCGAAGCCGTAAGACTCCCATTGAACAAGACTAATATATTACGTCATAAGTAATTCACGTTAATTGATGTATTCATACTGTATTCATGATGTGTTCATAGTCTAGTGTTTGTTGTTTTCAGTTGGTATGTTCATATAGAGAAGAAACAATCATAATGTAAATATACTTTTATGAAAGGCATTTTTACTGGTAATGTTCATATAGTAGGTTGCAGCGCAAATGTAAATATGTAGGAATGTTTAAAGCTGAATGGTGGGGATCAATATTAAAATGGTTTCTACATGGATATAGGAATGTGTGTGACATTTTGGATGTGCAGGAAAGCCAGAGTATCCACAGAAAAGCATGGCAGCTGTCCCACATGGGTTTCGAACTCAAGACTCAGAGGTGGATCTAGTGGTAGAACGTCGGGACATCTTTAACCACTCGTCTATCGCTGCCCTGAGTTGGAGGGTTAGTGGTAGAATGCTGGGGCACCTTAACCACTCAGCAATCGCGGCGTAGAGGTGGAGGGCTAGTGGTAGAATGTCGAGACACCTTAACCACTCGTTTGTCGCCGCCAAGAGATGGAGTGCTAGTGGTAGAATGTTGGGACACCTTAGCCACTCGGCCAGCGCGGCCCAGAGGTGGAGTGCTAGTGGTAGAATGTCGGAACATCTTAACCACTCGGCCAACGCGACACAGAGGTGGAGGGCTAGTGGTAGAATGTCGGGACACCTTAACCACTCGTCTGCCGCCGCGGCTCATAGGTGGAATTCTAGTGGTAGAATGTCGGGACACCTTAACCACTCGGCCGCCGCGGCCCAAAGGTGGAGGGCTAGTGGTAGAATGTCGGAACACCTTAACCACTTGACCAGCGCGACACAGAGGTGAAGGACTTGTGGTAGAATGTCGGGACACCTTAACCACTCGGCCGCCGTGGTTCATAGGTGGAGTTCTAGTGGTAGAATGTTGGGACACCTTAACCACTCGGCCAGCGCGGCCCAAAGGTGGAGGGCTTGTGGTAGAATGTCGGAACACCTTAACCACTTGGCCAGCGCGACACAGAGGTGAATGGCTTGTGGTAGAGTGTCAGGACCGTGAGTTACAGACGATGGTCTCTGTCCGTAAGCATCAGGACCGAGGGTTACCGACGATGGTCTCTGTCCGTAAGCATCAGGACATAGGGTTACCGACGATGGTCTCTGTCCGTGAGCGTCAGGACAGTGGGTTACAGACGATGGTCGTTGTCCGTGAGTGTCAGGACCGATGGTTACATACGATTGTCTCTGTCCATGAGCGTCAGGACCGTGAGTTTCCGACGATGGTCTCTATCCGTGAGCGTCAGGACAGAGGGTTACCGAGGATGGTCTCTGTCCGTGAGCGTCAGGACAGAGGGTTTCCGACGATGGTCTCTGTCCATGAGCGTCAGGACCGTGAGTTACAGACAATGGTCTCTGTCCGTGAGCGTCAGGACCGTGAGTTACCGACGATGGTCTCTGTCCATGAGCGTCAGGACCGTGAGTTACCGACGATGGTCTCTGTCCGTGAGCATCAGGACCGTGGGTTACCGACGATGGGCTCTGTCCGTAAGCATCAGGACCGAGGGTTACCGACGATGGTCTCTGTCCGTGAGCGTCAGGACCGTAAGTTACAGACGATGGTCTCTGTCCGTGATCGTCAGGACCGAGGGTTACCGACGATGGTCTCTGTCCGTAAGCATCAGGACCGTAAGTTACCGACGATGGTCTCTGTCCGTGAGCGTCAGGACCGTGGGTTACAGACGATGGTCTCTGTCCGTGAGCGTCAGGACCGTGGGTTACAGACGATGGTCTCTGTCCGTGAGACACCGAGATGGTCTCTGTCCGTGAGCGTCAGCACCGTGGATTACCGAGATTTGCCTTGTCCAAGACTAACCAACGTCAGTAGCTCTGCTCAAAAAGAAGAAATATTTGAGCTACATTGTTAATTCTAAACAAATTAGTTAATCAAAACAAACATTAATATGTTGATTAAATAGAAATGTTAAAACTTTACTTTTTTTTCATAATGATACACTTTTTTACTCCTTCGTGGGATATCGATGTGGTATTGCTACACGTCCCTTCCTAGACATCTTTTAGTATAAGTTGTACAACTTGTGCCTAATTCCTAGACATCTTTTAGTATAAGTTGTACAACTTGTGCCCAATTCCTAGACATCGTTTAGTATAAGTTGTACAACTTGTGCCCAATTCCTAGACATCGTTTAGTATAAGTTGTACAACTTGTGCCCAATTCCTAGACATCGTTTAGTATAAGTTGTACAACTTGTGCCCAATTTCTAGACATCGTTTAGTATAAGTTGTACAACTTGTGCCTAATTTCTAGACATCGTTTAGTATAAGTTGTACAACTTGTGCCTAATTCCTAGACATCGTTTAGTATAAGTTGTACAACTTGTGCCTAATTCCTAGACATCTTTTAGTATAAGTTGTACAACTTGTGCCTAATTCCTAGACATCGTTCAGTATAAGTTGTACAACTTGTGCCTAATTCCTAGACATCGTTTAGTATAAGTTGTACAACTTGTGCCTAATTCCTAGACATCGTTTAGTATAAGTTGTACAACTTGTGCCTAATTCCTAGACATCGTTTAGTATAAGTTGTACAACTTGTGCCTAATTCCTAGACATCGTTTAGTATAAGTTGTACAACTTGTGCCTAATTCCTAGACATCGTTTAGTATAAGTTGTACAACTTGTGCCTAATTCCTAGACATCTTTTAGTATAAGTTGTACAACTTGTGCCTAATTCCTAGACATCTTTTAGTATAAGTTGTACAACTTGTGCCCAATTTCTAGACATCGTTTAGTATAAGTTGTACAACTTGTGCCCAATTTCTAGACATCGTTTAGTATAAGTTGTACAACTTGTGCCTAATTCCTAGACATCTTTTAGTATAAGTTGTACAACTTGTGCCTAATTCCTAGACATCGTTCAGTATAAGTTGTACAACTTGTGCCTAATTCCTAGACATCGTTTAGTATAAGTTGTACAACTTGTGCCTAATTCCTAGACATCGTTTAGTATAAGTTGTACAACTTGTGCCTAATTCCTAGACATCGTTTAGTATAAGTTGTACAACTTGTGCCTAATTCCTAGACATCTTTTAGTATAAGTTGTACAACTTGTGCCTAATTCCTAGACATCGTTTAGTATAAGTTGTACAACTTGTGCCTAATTCCTAGACATCTTTTAGTATAAGTTGTACAACTTGTGTCCAATTCCTAGACATCTTTTAGTATAAGTTGTACAACTTGTGCCCAATTCCTAGACATCGTTTAGTATAAGTTGTACAACTTGTGCCCAATTCCTAGACATCTTTTAGTATAAGTTGTACAACTTGTGTCCAATTCCTAGACATCTTTTAGTATAAGTTGTACAACTTGTGCCCAATTCCTAGACATCTTTTAGTATAAGTTGTACAACTTGTGCCTAATTCCTAGACATCGTTTAGTATAAGTTGTACAACTTGTGCCTAATTCCTAGACATCTTTTAGTATAAGTTGTACAACTTGTGTCCAATTCCTAGACATCTTTTAGTATAAGTTGTACAACTTGTGCCCAATTCCTAGACATCGTTTAGTATAAGTTGAACAACTTGTGCCCAATTCCTAGACATCTTTTAGTATAAGTTGTACAACTTGTGCCCAATTCCTAGACATCGTTTAGTATAAGTTGTACAACTTGTGCCTAATTCCTAGACATCTTTTAGTATAAGTTGTACAACTTGTGCCTAATTCCTAGACATCTTTTAGTATAAGTTGTACAACTTGTGCCCAATTTCTAGACATCGTTTAGTATAAGTTGTACAACTTGTGCCCAATTTCTAGACATCGTTTAGTATAAGTTGTACAACTTGTGCCTAATTCCTAGACATCGTTTAGTATAAGTTGTACAACTTGTGCCCAATTCCTAGACATCTTTTAGTATAAGTTGTACAACTTGTGCCTAATTCCTAGACATCGTTCAGTATAAGTTGTACAACTTGTGCCTAATTCCTAGACATCGTTTAGTATAAGTTGTACAACTTGTGCCTAATTCCTAGACATCGTTTAGTATAAGTTGTACAACTTGTGCCTAATTCCTAGACATCGTTTAGTATAAGTTGTACAACTTGTGCCTAATTCCTAGACATCTTTTAGTATAAGTTGTACAACTTGTGCCTAATTCCTAGACATCTTTTAGTATAAGTTGTACAACTTGTGCCCAATTCCTAGACATCGTTTAGTATAAGTTGTACAACTTGTGCCCAATTCCTAGACATCTTTTAGTATAAGTTGTACAACTTGTGCCCAATTCCTAGACATCGTTTAGTATAAGTTGTACAACTTGTGCCTAATTCCTAGACATCTTTTAGTATAAGTTGTACAACTTGTGCCTAATTCCTAGACATCGTTCAGTATAAGTTGTACAACTTGTGCCTAATTCCTAGACATCGTTCAGTATAAGTTGTACAACTTGTGCCTAATTCCTAGACATCGTTTAGTATAAGTTGTACAACTTGTGCCTAATTCCTAGACATCGTTTAGTATAAGTTGTACAACTTGTGCCTAATTCCTAGACATCGTTTAGTATAAGTTGTACAACTTGTGCCCAATTCCTAGACATCGTTTAGTATAAGTTGTACAACTTGTGCCCAATTCCTAGACATCGTTTAGTATAAGTTGTACAACTTGTGCCCAATTCCTAGACATCGTTTAGTATAAGTTGTACAACTTGTGCCCAATTCCTAGACATCGTTTAGTATAAGTTGTACAACTTGTGCCCAATTCCTAGACATCGTTTAGTATAAGTTGTACAACTTGTGTCCAATTCCTAGACATCTTTTAGTATAAGTTGTACAACTTGTGTCCAATTCCTAGACATCTTTTAGTATAAGTTGTACAACTTGTGCCCAATTCCTAGACATCTTTTAGTATAAGTTGTACAACTTGTGCCCAATTCCTAGACATCTTTTAGTATAAGTTGTACAACTTGTGCCTAATTCCTAGACATCTTTTAGTATAAGTTGTACAACTTGTGCCTAATTCCTAGACATCGTTCAGTACAAGTTGTACAACTTGTGCCTAATTCCTAGACATCGTTCAGTATAAGTTGTACAACTTGTGCCTAATTCCTAGACATCGTTTAGTATAAGTTGTACAACTTGTGCCTAATTCCTAGACATCGTTTAGTATAAGTTGTACAACTTGTGCCCAATTCCTAGACATCGTTTAGTATAAGTTGTACAACTTGTGCCCAATTCCTAGACATCGTTTAGTATAAGTTGTACAACTTGTGCCCAATTCCTACACATCGTTTAGTATAAGTTGTACAACTTGTGCCCAATTCCTACACATCGTTTAGTATAAGTTGTACAACTTGTGCCCAATTCCTACACATCGTTTAGTATAAGTTGTACAACTTGTGCCCAATTCCTAGACATCGTTTAGTATAAGTTGTACAACTTGTGTCCAATTCCTAGACATCGTTTAGTATAAGTTGTACAACTTGTGTCCAATTCCTAGACATCTTTTAGTATAAGTTGTACAACTTGTGTCCAATTCCTAGACATCTTTTAGTATAAGTTGTACAACTTGTGCCCAATTCCTAGACATCTTTTAGTATAAGTTGTACAACTTGTGCCCAATTCCTAGACATCTTTTAGTATAAGTTGTACAACTTGTGCCCAATTCCTAGACATCTTTTAGTATAAGTTGTACAACTTGTGCCCAATTCCTAGACATCTTTTAGTATAAGTTGTACAACTTGTGCCCAATTCCTAGACATCGTTTAGTATAAGTTGTACAACTTGTGCCTAATTCCTAGACATCGTTTAGTATAAGTTGTACAACTTGTGCCCAATTCCATTGCTATGGAAGGCAATGAATATGTTTAAATAAAAAAAAACATCTTTTTCTCAAACGTTTACACCTACCTTTAAAAACATCAACACTTTTTCATTTGTAAGGCCACTTGGATCATAGAAAGATTAGAAAGGTTTATAAAGTCCGCCTGTTTCTACATTAAATTAGTTTTAATTGTTCTTGCCATATATTCCATTACTTAAAGAACCATAGTTTAAACCTACTAGGATAATATCTCGAAACTGTATTCCTTTATTTTCTCAGTGAGTCTACACGTTATCGTTAATTAATTTAAAATGCGTTTCTGCGCGTAGAGAATTAACCATGTACAATTGAAAGATCATGTATTGTGTCAGAATTAGCTCCAATAAGTAAGGCATATTAACACATTATCTAAATTGTCACATATCGTGAAGTATATGTCGAAACTGAAGTTCTTTAATTTCTCAAGGCGTATACACTTCAAATTATCGTTAATTAATTTAAAATGCGTTTCTGCGCGTAGAGAATTAACCATGTACAATTGAAAGATTATGTATTGTGTCAGAATTAGCTCCAACAAATAAGGCATATTAACACATTATCTGAAATGTCACATATCGTGAAGTATATCTCGAAACTGAAGTTCTTTAATTTCTCAAGGCGTATACACTTCAAATTATCGTTAATTAATTTAAAATGCGTTTCTGCGCGTAGAGAATTAACCATGTACAATTGAAAGATCATGCATTGTGTCAGAATTAGCTCCAACAAGTAAGGCATATTAACACATTATCTAAAATGTCACATATCGCGACGTACATAATTTATATATCTAAACGTCTAAACTTTAAATTATCGTTAATTGATTTAAAATGCGTTTCTGGGCGTAAAGAACTAGCAACGTATACTTGAAATGTATTGTAGCACAATTAGGTTCAAAGCGCAATGCATATTAACATACATGTATTATATTAACATACATGTATCATATTAACATACATGTATTATATTAACATACATGTATTACTAGTGGGGTGACACCTGAAGGGATGTCACAGATGGAATGAGTGTAGAAGGTACACGTATGGAAGTCTAGTGATAGGGCGCTGGGCTCATGATTGAAGGATTGCGAATTCTAGTCCTGACCAGGGCACTTATTTTTTTGCATCCTTGAGCAAGATACTTTAATTACCTTGCTTTTTTCAGTTTCAAAAACAAATAGAACTAAGAACTAGTGAACCTACATTAGAAATAAGAAATTTCCATTGTCAAAACTATTAAGATGGCCGTATGTCAGCCATCTTTTTTTCTGAGCAGTCCCAAAATCAAAAGCTGGTAGTTAATAATCCTTTACTGACCTTGATGTTCAACTTACAGAAATGGGAAGATCTCCAAAATGTTATTTCACGTAAAGGGATGTAACTCCCTTAAAGGAAGTCAACTCTGAAATTAAATGCTAATGCACAACTACAATGTACATACATGTAACATACTGATCATTCATGCGCTACATCAAATCTATCCAGACAAGCTTTCCCCATGAAGGTCTATAACTCCCTTAAAGGAGGTTGAAATCTGAAATAAAACTGAAATGCACAACTATACATAACATACTTCTCACCCATGTGAAGCTTCGGTGAAATGATGATGGCCTGTAAATGAAGACAGATATTCCAGACAAGTTTAATATTTGCATCAAGGGACAGTGATTTTGTTTGCCCATTTTTACAGCCAGGGCATAAGGGTGTTTCCCCTGGTCAAAATTTGTTCTTTTTCACAAAATGAAGCAAAATTCAAGAATATTTTCCCTATTTATCTGAAAATCCTACTTATTTCTCCCAATTCAATAATGCACAGGTTGCTGTAAAATCAAGGCAGCAAAAAAACTGCAGGTACATAATCTCCCTTAAAAAAAATTTGAATATGAAATATGAACAGGATATATCAGTGTGACATGAATGCTCCCACTGATATCCATATATAGAGAATTGAACACTTTTGGGTTTGTTTTTTTAATGTCCAATGGTGTATGACAGGGGTCTGCAATGTAGGTCATACCATCTAAATGAAATGCAAAGTAAAATTGCAAATGTACATGTAAGTATGGAAAAAAAAGTCATAACTCCCTAAAAAGGGATCGAAATCTGAAATAAAACTACATGACATATAGATATTGATCATTCATGTTAATTTTCATTGAAATCTACCAGTTAGTTAATTAGGAGGAGATAGTGTATGACAGGGGTCTGCAATGTAGGTCATACCATCTAAATGAAATGCAAAGTAAAATTGCAATGTACATGTAAGTATGGAAAAAAAAGTCATAACTCTCTAAAAAGGGGTCGAAATCTGAAATAAAACTACATGACATATATATATATTGATCATTCATGTTAATTTTCATTGAAATCTACCAGTTAGTTAATTAGGAGGAGATATCCAGACAAGTAACTGCAGACAGAGTGATTCCAGTATATCCCCTTGCTTCATTGCAAGGAGGGGGATAATAACTTCATTGCGGGAGGTATAACACCACTTTCTGACAGAAACCCTTTTTTTATACATAATGCCTATATTTAACAGATATATTCAATGCTGTTACGCAAAAAATTGAAACACCTCATGATCACCAAACCCGTAATATATGTTAAATATTACAGCTGCTTAATTAAAGTCACATACCAAATTTGAGAGAAATTGAAGAGAATGCAAAAAACTTAGGACATTTTGTACATAATGCCAGAAATTGCATTCCAAAGGGAGGTTACTCTAGTGAATATTTTCAAAACGGACAAAGCCATACCATACTATGTCCTGTCATTTTTGACGGGCATGTAAAAATTATATAGAATGTACCATATTAGTTACATATATTTATATTTTGAAATGTTTAAATTATTTCAAGTAATGCTGTTATTTCTACCAGGAATTGAACCTGGGTCTCCCACCACAGAGTGGCAAGTGTGATTACCACTTCACTATAGAAATATATCATAGCAAAACTGACTTTTTCTTGGATATATGTTGCATTTGAAACGTTGACGTTTTTACTTTTAAATTATTATCATCCTCTACTTCTCATGTTACATATTAAGTTAATTAGCACAAACATTTCCAAGGAGGATCTGGATCTGCCACAGCATCTCCTTGCAGCAATGTAATGGGATGTTATATATATTATGCAGTAATGTAAAAGGATCTCAATCATTAAAAGTTATGACTCAAGAGACCAAGCCCGTAAGGGCGTGGCAGACCCTGGAGTCATTGTGATTGTCTTTTGATGGCAAGCAATTGTATATTGGTATCAGCTCCACTATATGTCCACCTCATAGTGATGCTACCTAGTGAGGGAAATAAGAGCAATATCTATTGCTCGGTTTCAGTGAAGATTACTCGTTTTTATCATTATAGCCAAATTGACTCTTTTTGACACAGCCCCCAAGGTGGGTAAGCCCCGCCATATTTTTTTACAATTTTGAGTCCCCAACCCTTTGGGATGCTTCTGACCAAATTTGATCGAATTCAGATCAGCGGTGGCTATAAATAAGAGCCGACTGACGAAAATGTCAAGGTCACCAGATCAAAGGTCAAGGTCACCTGAATAAAGTTATTGGTATTGTAGCTCAATTTCAAGGATGAAATAAACTTGTAAACAAGAGAAATACAACATTTGTCATGTCATTAAAGGATAAATATTCTTAAATTTCTGGAACAAATTATTTTATTATTTGGCGAGATGAGAGGGGATGGTTCAAGTCTATAACTCAAGATTACGAACAAATAAAGTATTGTCACGACCACTCCTATTGCAAAACAATAACAAAAATAGACGTACACAATATCGACACATGGTCGGACACTGACAGCGACGGCAACAGTATAGAAACAGAATCGGACGGTAGGCCTATAGTACAGGTACAACTGGCCATGGTTTCTCAAACTGGAGAAAGAGTCGGCGAGTGGTAGAATTATCCGTGTTGGCAGAACGTTTACACAAGGGTTGTGCCTGGTGTCATTATATGCACTATTATGCTGTTAAAAATATAACACAGAATGCCGGTAATTGTTATGTTCTAAAATGTTTTAGGCTTGTGGCATTCACAGTATATATGTTATGTTAAAATACTACCCACTTCAAAAACCTCCTAATAGCATCAAAGGAGACAACCACCCTAGACACAGTTTTACATCTAGTTTTCAATAAGTAGCATAAACTGCTAGTCTGTGATATTTTGATTCTATTTTTTGCTTGTGCTTTATGTAACTATATGATATATGTAAATAATTTGACTGTGAATACTGAAATTTGTCTGCTAGATATAAAAATAACACATTTAATCTAGCAGTTAATTGCGAAAGGGTCGAGCCTCCTTAATGTCGAATGTTTGAACACGTTTTCCCAATAAGTATTGTGATATGTATCGGATCGGGGCATTACTGTATCATCCAAGCCCTAATCGGATCTGTTCAAAAATGGACCATGCATAACTGAGCATCAAACGAAATTAACCTACCTATGATATTTGAGAATACAAGATACAAAGGTAACAAAATTTTCATGGTCAAAATCCAACATGGCCACCTGGCAGCCATTTTGTTTTTCTGATCAGTCCATATATCAATAAAGCGCAACTATGCACCACAGGGAACCTGCATATGAAATTAGGGAAAGATCCATTCAGTACTTCTCAAGATATAACGGTAACAAAATTTCATTGTCAAAATCCAACATGGCCGTCTTGCAGCCATTTTGTTTTCTGATCAAAACAGCACTACTAGAGACTAAAAGGAACCTGCATATGAAACGAGTAGATCCATCCAGTACTTCACAAGTTATGACTGTAGCAAAACTTGTTTAAGGACGGACCACAGACGCAGGGTTATTTGAATAGCCCATCATCTGATAATGGTGAGCTAAATGTAGCAAGCGACCTTGTCCTGGCAACCTTGAGACTCAAACTTGTTCAAAATATATATACACATTGTATGAAGTCCCTATAAACCTGTTAAAGGGGCAATTGAGCGAAGTTTGTTTACTTTTTCATAATATCACAAAATATTTTATAAAGTTGTCGTACAGTAATCCTTGTGAACTATTCATGCAGATATTTTACAAAACTTGATGTTTTCCATGCATTTTTCAATAAATAAAAAGGAAATCCTTAATCGTCCAACCCATGCAAATGAGACTATGTTTACAAACATCTCTAGATCTGAGCACTTTGATCCCACAGAGCATGTATGTTTTCAGGTTAACAAATTTCCCTTCAGAGGGCCCCTGTGTGTGTGGAGCTTTCAATCATATCTGTTTTTGGTTAGTTTGAAGTATACCAACACATTTTCTCTCGGGATCTAATAAAAATCATATATATACATGTTTATCATAATTGTTGACAACGTATTTCGTAAATCGTAAATGTGTGAAATCAAATTACTCATGCCCAATTGTTTACAACATTCATATACATGTGGTATATTTTGATGTCGCTATATCTGGCGCAGGCTTTCCCAATAATCAAACTGACCTCATCGGCTACAGAGTATCTAATCATCAAGTACGGATTCCTTTGTCTGAGTATGGGTATTTTTTATTCTAGTTGATTTTAAAAAACGTGGGTTCTCTAAATTGCCTCTTTAAACTTCAGTGGATAGACAAGCGGATGGACAAGCAAACAGCATCAATTTACAATGTTAAATAAGTAGGTGCCCCAATGTATGTTACTTTGGTTTGGTTGGTTTATTTTGTCATTTAAGGATGTGCCAGGTTTTGAGGTGGAAAGCCGGAGTACCTGGAGAAAACCCACAGACCTACGGTCAGTATGTGGCATACTGCCCCACGTGCGATTCAAAATCGCAACCCAGATTTGGAGGGCTAGTGGTAGAATGTTGGAACACCTTAACCACTAGGCCACAGTGGCCCATTATAACTATGTTACATACCAATGAATGTCAAAAACATGACAACCGATACTTACATTGAATATAAAGTTACATTTTTTTGTTAACCAACATACAGTTGATGCTGACACATAAATTACGACTATTAGCCAAAGCATGTTTCAACATCAGGGTTCATCCAGAGAGAGAACAGCCACCCTTTGACAGTGTCCAATACTAGAATTTTTATATCACTATGTCCCAATGTATATATGTTATTTGCATTGAAGTGCTTCAGTTGGCATGCATAGGCAATATGAATGCCAACTATACAAATGCAAATTCAATGAAGTACGTAAGCGCTTACCGGTAATGCTAATTTCCAAATTGGAATTCATATAGCCTGTGAATGCGAACTTAAAGCAACTCAATACTTTTTCTCAGTTCTCAGTTTTTAGCTCAAATAATGATAATAATATACAATATTTGATATAGCGCCCTATCTAGCTAACATAAGCCACTCTTAAGCGCTTCACAGTACATAGATATACAATTCTTATACAATCAATAGATATACAATTCTTATACAATCAATACAATTAACACATACAGTTCTATCATATACAATTCTGAGGAGTTCGCAGGAGCTGCCTTATCAGGCGCTAACTTAACTTGTCCTGTACCACCTGGCTAATATCTCTATATGTGTGTGTGTATGTATGCGTGTGTGCTGGAGATGAATTGTGTTCTGTTTGTAGTGGGACCGTGTTTCCAACAGCATCTTTTATAGTGCCACCACACTTGAATGATACATCACAGATACTGCAACATCCACCCCAGACCATTTTATACTCCACCTGGGTTGTTGAAGTTGTGTGGGCAGGAGAAAAACACTTCTCTGAATATTCCATGCGTATGACGATTACAGGGATCGAACCCCGGCCGCCTGCATGGAAGGTCGGAGTGTTAACCACTCGACCAATCCGCCCATAATAATGTTTGGTTTAATTTGTTTTATGTCCTATTCATAGTCAGGGTTATTTAAGGACATCAGGGTTCACCCTGGACCTTGGGCATAATGAGAGAAAAAATCTAATATCAGAACAAAGCTAGATATTCAGAAAAAAACAACCAACCCATCCAGTATAGACACTGGATGGTTTTTTTTTTTTTCTCGCTCCTAATTTTCTCCTGATTTTTAATATTAAGACACATAATTTAGTATAAATTGATAGAAGTGCTATAACAATTAGATCTAAGTCAATAAATAAATATCATATGGTACAGTTAAATTGGGTTTCCTAATCTTTTGTTCGTTTTATTTCCCAATGAAAATTGTCCTTGTCTGCGAGTTTTATCCAGTCAAAAAAATTAAGGCCTAATTGAAGTTAAAATTCCTCCAAAATCAACACCTTCCAACATTAAACATGTTACTAACAGCAATAGCGTTGACATCGTCACGGATAGTGACAACTATCAGTATATTGGCCCCAGCAAAGCGGAATCGGCGGAGTCATTTTACTATATCAACATTTGAATTGTTTTTAATGTCAACACCAGTACCTGATTGAGTCAATTGAATAAACTAAAGATATCCCAGGCTGTTTAATCAGCTTTCAATACTGTTTTTGGAAGCATTATATATACTAACTTACATTTTATCCTTAACCAGTCACAAATTTACAGACGACACCTCTCGGTTTGCGTGGTGGCTTTGTCATCAACTGCTTGAGAAACAAGCGCTGTTGAGACTATGACTGGTACACACTATTCTCAGGATTTTGTACAACAGGAATACTTCCGGAACTATGATCAGTTTTATTGCATTTACAACTTTTTTTCGCATAAGAACAAACTTAAATGTGATCTATATGACAAGAGGCCCAGAGGGCCTGTATCCCTCAATTGGATACATTGGTATCTAGGTTAATTTATCATGGGCCGAAAGACCAATAGTTGAACCATATCAGTATAAATTAAAAATTTGGTTAATTGGTTGGTATCTCATCTGTTTTCATTTTCATCTGATTGCAAAACTTATCAATGATGTGTCAGACTCAATGCTAATATCGCGACTCCGCTCTTCTCTTTTATGTCAAGCAATGGTATATATAAGTTTGGGCTTGGGATTTCAATTGTTTAAAAGTTATGACTCAGGAGTCAAGTCCGCAAGGGCATGGTAGACCCCAAGATCAAATCTAATATCATGATTGGGATTGTCTGTTTATGCCAAGCAATTGTATATATATAGTTTTTGGGTGGGGATCTCAACCGTTCAAAAGTTATGACTCATGAGTTAAGTCTGCAAGGGCATGGCACGACCCTGGGATCAAATCAAAAATCATATTTGTGATCGTCTCTTTATGCTCAGCAAACGTATGTATAGTTTTGAAATGGGGATTTCAACCTTTTTTAAAAGTTATGACTAAACAGCTAAGCCTGCAAGAAAGTGGTAGACCCTGGGGTCAAATCTAAAATCATATTTGTGCTCATCTCTTTATGCTCAGCAATTGCATTTATAGTTTTCGGGTGGGGATCTTAACCGTTTAAAAGTTACATGATATTAATATTGACAAACAGAAGCATTTTGGCCCCGCCCATCAGGCCCCTGGGGGGTGAGCTCAATCATTTGTATAAATTTGAATCTCAGCCACTAAGGTATGCTACCACTGAAATATAAATGTCATACATTGTTTATAGAACCATGCAGAGAAGAAATCGTTAATATCAGAATTGCCAAAATGACCCCTTTTGGCCCCACCCCTCAGGCCTTTGGGGTTTCAGCCCAACCATTTGTACAATTTTGAATCCCCGCCCCATAGTGATGCTACTAGGCAAATGAGTGATATGCATGGCTCAGTTTCAGAATAGAAGTCATTTATATCAGTATAACCGAAATTGATCTCTTTTGACCCCGTCCCTCAGGCCTCTGGGGGGTCAGCTCCATCATTTGTACAATTTGGAATCCCCAACCCATATAGATATTTCCAGAAAAAATATGAGCGATATGCATTGCACGGTTTCAGAGAAATCTTTGTTTATATAAATATAGCCAAATTGACCCCTTTTGACCCCACCTCTCAGGCCTCTGGGGGATGAGCCCAACCATTTGAACAATTTTGAATCCCCGACCCCTGATTGTAGTACTAATTCATTACCACCCCAAAACAGGGCTCTCGCTGGGCTGTATTTGGGGCCGAAATTCGGCCCCATTCCCAATCTAAAATAGTACGATTTTTTTTCACAATCGCTCAAGTTGATTTTCACAACTGCATCCGTGTTAAGTTACAGAATGCTATTAACAAATTTAGAGCATTAAGAGACAGGGCTTTGGACTTCTGAAACAACAAAAAACTACTTTGAATCTATAAGAGAAGAAATTTTTAGTTGTTTTCTTATATTTGTCGATATCTTAAATTTTCACAATTTTAGTCAATACCGCGATAATTTTCACAATTCTGAAGGCCCCGGCCCCATTCACACTAAAAGGAGAGAGAGCCCTGCAAAATTACGAGCAAGTTTCTAATTTGGTGAGTTTGAATTTAACCCACTAGCTACAAAATGAAAGTTGCTAAAAAGTTAAATTCACTAAATTCTACCCCTGTACCAGAAGAAAAACCACTGACCTATGGTCAGTCCCTGGCAACTGCCCCAGGAGGGTTTTGAACTCACAACCCAGAGGTGGAGCACTAGTGGTAGAATGTCGGGACATATCTTAATCAATCACCCACCACAGCCCAAGGTACATCCAGTGTCAAAAATGATCGAAATAAGGTACAAACTTGTATGCTTGTTCATTGAATAAAACATGTACACCCATCACCCGAAGACGGTCAATGTTATCTAACGTTACAATTATGACATCATAGTATTACATAAACAATCCGTCAATGGCATTCATGACCCTATGAATACCAATGGAATTGGCTCGAGTTACATTAAGTGCCAATGTCATGCAATAAATAACATACATTGTTACACATTTCTATCGTTTGTGTACAATGGGCTAAAATAGACAGGAAATCTCACTTTCGTTCTAAAATAGTAGAAATCATATCAATTCTTTCATCAGTGGCTACATTAAGGCGGAATCTCCCTTTTATGGATATATACAATACAAACCAACATGGCATCGGAATTGTTTGTCAAGAAAACCTATCGGTCGTGTTTGAACAACATTTTTTTAGGGATAATAAAGTCCTCTTTGAGATTGACATCAGCATCATGCCTACAGAAATCTCTGAATATACTTCTAATTAGGGAAATCAAGATTTCCTGTCTATTCTAGCCCACAGTACACAAACGATGAAGAAGTGTACTCTTGGCTTCCACAATGTGGGCTCAGTTAAGTTCAATATAGTTTCTGTGCAGTTGAAATGCAAAATAAATATAATTTTCAATTTTGATTGATAATGTAATTGTTCAAATTTGATCATTGTATCGAAAGTCATACCTCAATGATTCAAGAGTAGCTGTGTCAGTTATTCTTGCTCTTTATGTCCATTTCTTTCGGTGAAGTGTGTCCGAGAGTGTGTGTGTTCACTTTGTGTGTGTGTGTGTGTGGAGGGGGGGGGGGGGGGGGGCTTGGGGGCTGGGTGGTTTACAGGTATACCACATTATAAAGTTGTGATGGTACGCACCGTGGTACATTAGTCCTGTACCGGTTTTTTGGGAACTTTCATTTAACTTATCAAAGAACTACTTGTTACATAAATCAATTGGAATTCCAATATGGTTTAATTAAATAATTTCCTATCATTTTGTTGATCATCTAGGACAGACATAGGCTAATACACTCAAACAATATTAGAGGATAACACAGCGAGAAACTTATGACAGGCCAGAACAAAAACAGTCACAGACCTTTTTCTTGCTGAAACATTCAATCAAGGTGGTATAATAATACCGTGGTACTGTATGTGCCCCAGTATTTTTGAAAATTTGGTGGTATAACATGGTACTTTTGATTTTGTGGTACTAGTCTAGGGGAAGGTTTTTGGTCTACTAAGTTGCGATACAACTTAATTTACAGTCTTTTACTAAAAATTACCTATTTCAAGTCTCAAATTCCACTGGAAGTGGTATGGCTAGAGCCAATAACTACCTACCATTAAGACATCTATTAACACATGTTCAACAACTTCCTTTCTCAATTCCAGTATAAGCTTAGAGCCAGCTTGGGATAAGATGTGAGAAGGGGGAGGGGGAGAGATACCCGCATTCATGCTGTTATGCTTTAAGGCTTTCATGAAATTAAAACAAATCCAATTTTAAACAATGTTGGGATCATGCTGTAAAGCTACTTTCTTGAGTCTAGATCTACATCAATATAGGCCAAACAACTTCTGACAGCGACTGACAAGATCACCATTTTTGCATCAAGATTTTTAACGCTACATTCTAGGACTGACTGACAACAAAAAATGAGAATTGTATGTGTTTTAACTAGGGCTGTTATGAGTACCCGGGTACCTGGGCACGGGTCGGGTCGGAGAAGTAAACGAGTCCTAAATGTGTACCCGGGTACCCGTCAAAAAAGGAAAAATTTTGTCACACGGCTGTGTCTATGTAAATCTTCTATTAAAGTAGTACAAAATCTCACTGATTTGTGTCGGTTTCACTCACCAAGGATGACACTTCATCTGTTTACAACAAAAATTTCACATGTAACATTGTTTCAAATTTTATTTTCCATGACCGTATTTGATACGAGACGGACATGTGTACTTGAAGTTGACCGGGGTTCACCATAGTCTTATATACGATAACACGAGAGACAGTCCGAATGAAGACTATGTCATGTGATCTGTAGGTTCCGGTTGCATTGTACACGTAATTGACATTGATAATAATAAAGCACCATGTTAATTATCATGTTGTTTGTTGCCTTAATTCCTTGGTTGCAACAAATGCGTATATCGAGTACTTCAAATGCAGGTACGATAAAACAGACAATTACGGTATTGTGCCCCCCCCCCCCCTTTTTGTACTTCCTATTGCGCATGGGCAGGTTAGTGTATTCATTTTTGTGTGACGAACAAGCGGGATAGCTTTGACAGTCATGTCAGTAATGTCAGCTTGTTATATATTGTTTTATCCAATTAATGCAGCTATAAAATTATCGACTGGTGCATAAAAACCACAATATCGTTATTGAATCATACTCTACTACTCATTGCATTGAATCTCCCTTGGTAAGCCTGTCACCCCACACAACAAACAAGGTAAACGTGAAGAAAGCTAACTTACAACTATGATCTATGTATGTTGAGTACCCGGGTACCGGTAGGGTACTAAAATCCAGGTACCCAGGAGCAAAATTTAGTACCTGTGACAGCCCTATAGTTTTAACAGTCTTTAAACTAGAGCATGGCTTTTTATATATCGTAAAAAAAAAAAAAATCACCAACACTAACAATAAAACTTGGACACTTGGATTATAGGACTACAGCGGATTGATCAGCAAGGCCTAAACATGAAGTTCTTAATCGGAACCCCTCATCATTTTCTATGTAACTTTAGAAGACCTGGGTGGGTCAATATATATAGTTACAATCCAAAGATAGGTCATTTTCATTTTCAGAACAACCGGTTTCTCCACTTTTAAATGTAGCATTTTCGATTAAAAACAGGGCTGTAATGGTTACCCAGGTAACCGATTACAGGTCTGGTTTGAGCGCAACCAGGGTTGGAAAAAATGTACCCCAACCCCAAAACATGTGCTTAGTACTTCTAACTGAATACAATGAAATTATAGAAAGATTGCAACATCACCAGGTTTGCTATTTTTAATTAACGCAATCCTTCTGTGTACTTTTCTTTGCTTGTGTACTTGCAGCGACATGTCACTCGATGATACAGTAATTAGGAGCGCTAGCTATAGCCCCACGGGAACAAGATGGATCCAGGATCATTTATCATTATTTAAAGCACTTAAACACCATGTAACTAATGTTAAAAACGTCCTAAGTTGGTGTCTACCGTTACGTTCGTTTAGACTTAGTAGCGAAGCGATACAGGAAACCAATCAAAACATGAAACGAATCATAACATTGTTGCGGTATTACTTGCACTACGTACACTATGCGGTAGAGCCTATAAGACTGCCTCGTTAGCTTTCGGTAAACATGTATATATATGATTTAAACTTACGGTAGAGCGGTTGAAGTTTCTCCTCATCTTCTCCAGTGAATGTCCATATGCTGTAGAAATCGTCTCCACACTGGCAAACCCTACAAAAACACCAACGTTCTCTTGATTTCCTTCACTCTTCCATGATCATGATGATCAGTGGGCCGCTATTTGTACACGCGTCAGCGTGTTGAAGGTACTTCTTCCATTGTTCTGGTAAATTTGACACCGTGTACTGTTCGTGGATAAAGGACTCTGTGTGATCCAACAACCAGCTTACAACAGGACAACCATGACAGGTGGTCCATGCTAGCATGTGTACAGAGTCCCCGGTAGGGGAGATCACTCCAAACTACAAGACAGCTAACGTCGTACCACGGACTTAGATTCCGTGGTCGTACTAATTAATGCAATGTAGATCTACCGTTACACGCATAGACTAAATAACCAAAAACATGGATCGAATAGAGAAAATATAACACAAGAAACGGAGAATGCTCCGCGTACATCTGTGTCACGTCAACAAACGGGCCGCAACAAACATGTTGTGCGACATATTTTTATTGAGATTCCTCGGTTAAGCGGAAATTTATAGCATATATGATTGTAAATATCAATCGTATAAAATAAACATGACCTATTACATTAATTTTAATACCGCAAAGTATCGTAAACTTTTAAATGTCACTCGTACATTACAGTAAAATCAGTCAAACTCAGCACTGGAAGAACTTGGACGCCATCTTTGTTTTAACGCATGCGCTTCAGGATAACTAATTAATCGGAACCCATCGTAATTCTACATAAAATTAGAGAACACTGTTCTTGACGTCACTCAGTGGGAAAATACTGGCGAACACTCAAATATTACCCATCTTAAAAGGTCTTTTGTGGTCGTTCTATTAAAGATATCAAAAAACTAATCATACCATTTAGTTTTGAATCACATGGACTACTTATATTTGGAGTCTCAGATTGTTAGCTTTAAATGTAAATTTTTCGACATGAATAAAAAAGAAACTAGTGGAAAAAATGCTGATTTTGGCCTTTTTACCCCTAATATCTCCATAAAAAAAATTTTCCCGGGTATAACAGATACACAAGGAGGTAGATCGAACAGAGTTTCACAAATGAGGATTAGTTGTAGAAAAAGTTGTGGGCCAGTTTTCGTGTTCCTCACGTCGCTACTGATATTGACATCTTATCATACATCTATCGTATTGGATCATTCGTAAGAATGAAATGATGAATCATTCCCTTCTAAACTCATTCCATATATGGACTACTTATATTTGGAGTCTCAGATTGTTAGCTTTAAATGTAAATTTTTCGACATGAATAAAAAAGAAACTAGTGGAAAAAATGCTGATTTTGGCCTTTTTACCCCTAATATCTCCATAAAAAAAATTTTCCCGGGTATAACAGATACACAAGGAGGTAGATCGAACAGAGTTTCACAAATGAGGATTAGTTGTAGAAAAAGTTGTGGGCCAGTTTTCGTGTTCCTCACGTCGCTACTGATATTGACATCTTATCATACATCTATCGTATTGGATCATTCGTAAGAATGAAATGATGAATCATTCCCTTCTAAACTCATTCCATATATTAACATACATGTATCATATTAACATACATGTATCATATTAACATACATGTATTATATTAACATACATGTATCATATTAACATACATGTATCATATTAACATACATGTATCATATTAACATACATGTATCATATTAACATACATGTATTATATTAACATACATGTATCATATTAACATACATGTATTATATTAACATACATGTATTATATTGACATACATGTATCATATTAACATACATGTATTATATTAACATACATGTATCATATTAACATACATGTATCATATTAACATACATGTATCATATTAACATACACGTATCATATTAACATACATGTATCATATTAACATACACGTATCATATTAACATACACGTATCATATTAACATACACGTATCATATTAACATACACGTATCATATTAACATACACGTATCATATTAACATACACGTATCATATTAACATACACGTATCATATTAACATACACGTATCATATTAACATACACGTATCATATTAACATACATGTATTATATTAACATACACGTATCATATTAACATACATGTATTATATTAACATACATGTATTATATTAACATACATGTATTATATTAACATACATGTATCATATTAACATACATGTATCATATTAACATACACGTATCATATTAACATACATGTATTAAATTAACATACATGTATTATATTAACATACATGTATTATATTAACTGAAGCGTCACGTATCGTAACGACCGTTTTATTACTGGCGCGTATTCTGGTGCTGGGGTTAACTAGTTACGCAGCTGGAACAGACACAAGAGGTTAATTGACTCAAAGCAAATATGCATATATAAAATTTGTCCTCTTGGCAACGTTCGTAAATAATGTCTGTCACTAGAATACGCTCCATGTTAACGGGAGTTAAAAAATATAACTTCATGGTGCTGTGACCAATGTCAACACTCTGGCCTTTCCCGCAGGCGCCCGGGGTTCGTAGCCTGAGATTGTTGTACGTCTGGAATATCTTTAGTGAGTTTCCGCTTACACAACTCCACAACCCAGGTGGAGTATACATGATCTGGGATGGATGTTTCGGTATCTTTGATGTAGCATTCACGTGAGATAGCACTATAAAAGAGATGCCGTTGAAAACACGGTCCCATTACAAACAGAACACAAAACATCACTTAAGTGTAAAATGTACATAATGACAAGTTGGTTTTTTTGCACTTAAGTGTAAAAGTTTTTGCACTTAAGTAGATAACGTATTTTATCCTAAAACGGCCGCCCATAGATATTAGCCTGATGGCATATGACTAGTAGTGAGGAGATAAAACAGCTCCTGCGATTCCTCAGGCTTACATTGTAGTTAATCAATGTACATTATAATTTTATTGACGTTTAAAGCACTGTACATTTGTATAACGCTATATCAGCTATATATTTATTTTATTTCATTAATCTTTCATTTTGCATCACTTATCTTACTTTTCTGATAGTGTTTGCCTCATATTGAGTTCCTACTCAGGCCCAGCTAAAAAGGCTTACTCCATGTCGTCACTTACTCTTTTCTATGAATTGATTAAAACACAGACGTAGAAGCGTTTAAACAAAGTTATCGGTTCTGAACTGAAGTAGATAGTTTTGGTAGTGTTATTGGCATATTGTTAAACACTAAGAATGTCTATTTTTATTAAACCTCCCTACCCACAGCCGTCCCAGTGTTTCATCACTGTTTAACTAATTCATCCCTGAACACACATTTGCACTCGTCCAATTCAATATATGGAATAGTCTATTGTGAAATTTCAGGGGTGAATGAGTTGATCCTTATCACGAGTAAGTCCTGTTTGGTATTTACACACAGCCACAGACATGGGACCTCGTCTACTGATAGTTTTGTGGGCGATTACAGGTAAATGCTCCCATTTTTAGTTGACCAGGTTTAAGTTTTGAAATTCATTTTTTTAAAGTGCCTACTGAGATGAAAATGTTTTGCAGTTTATGGGTTTTATAGAAGTGGTTTTTAACGAATTACAGGTATTTACCCCAAATTGCTACGGAAAGCCACATATTTCATAGCCGCGTTATCATAGGCATACTACAGTGTTGGTATTCAATTGTAGCAGACAAATTGTTGGTTAAAATTGGCACAAGCGTTTGGTTAAATCCCGTGTTAAGAATAGATGATTTGTCTTCCATAAAACATATTCAATTGTAGCAGACAAATTGGTTTGATGTTTCAAACTAGATGATTTTGAATTAAAAGACAATTCACTTTCTTTAAATACTAAAAATCATATGAAGAGTCATTATATCTATGTACTGTAAACGTACCTGTTTTAGCGGTGATCTTATTTTAAGCGATGTTCGCGCTGAAAGGATACCGCTTAATTATAATTACACTAATTAGAGTTTATTTATATTGCTTTCTACAGCAAATTTTGTAAGTGTGTCGATTCTTCAATACGCTTATCAGATTAAATTCGCCCTTGCACTTAAATTTGAGTGCATTTAAGAAGACGTAACTCATCCATATGCTGCACCTTTTAAATTTAGTAATAGATATAGTATGCCGAAAAAAATGAATTAAACTGCATCATACAGCTGTTTCATCCTCCTAGGACTCTTCGCTGATGCTAGGGGCCAAAAGGTAGGAATCCAAAATTTCTAAACTTATGTAGAAGCAGAAGGGTCAGGTGCGTAAACCCATTTAGATTTATGAATTTAGAAGTAAAATTAAACTAATTCTGTATACTTTCAAATAGTGTACTACAAAAATGTGTATATTTAGTATGTTAATACTATCTATGAGAAGTAATGAAATCATTCCTTAGTGTCCTACTTATTTAGTTTTACAGACGTGTGACCTGAATACTTAGATAATAGTAGAGCTGGACTAAGCTCGCTAGATAAGGACTGGTGTAATCTGAGGGTTTCAGTCCTTTTAACTCATTTCCCTGAAGACACATTTGAACTCTTCCAATTTATTTATGGGAATAGTCCATTATGAAACTTCAGAGGTGGATACGTTAACACGCGTTGTGACAGACTGTACACAAGATTTTTTTTGTTATTAACACGTTCTGTTCCAGAACAACATGTAAAAGTATATTGAAATAAAGACTTTAATCTGACTATAGGAATGTTTGATTATTTTTGCCGTCAGCTACAATGTATATTGCATAAATCGTAATTGCTTCATAAAATTGAGACTAGCAGGATTTATTGATTATTTTTTGATGGTCGGGTGGGGCAGATGGTAGCGCTTGCCTTTCACCAAGGTGGCCGGGGTTCGATTCCCAAACCGGACGTTAAAAGGTATGGGGGTCACCTGCCCGACCACATGGGTTTTCTCCGGGTATTTCAGTTACCTTAGACAATAAGACCCCTTGTGCACTAATATCCGAGTAAACAAGAGTGACTAATATAAGTTTGATAACTTGTTTCATAATTGTGGTAAAATAAATAAAGTTTACATATATATTAATTTAGGAAGTTTATTGCTGGTAATATCACGTCTCTGTACGATTATCAACTAACACTTATCTGAATAATGTATACTGAATCATTCACTCAAATAAAACAGTTCATCGCTGATACTAGTTTAAAGCTCCTAATTAAGGTGGTAACCATTTATATTACTGTAATGCCGTACGGTTTTCTTTATTGTCATTTGTTATTGAAACACTCTTCATTTTTAGCGCTAAAACTACGAGTAGTTTTGGCGTCTATTGCTGCCACTATTCTGTGACCTTTTGACCCATGTCATTTTTTCCCCTCCCGCTCCGGAAAAGCTTGAATAACTACCAATCGCATGATATATGAACTATTTGAAAGCATGAACATTAAAGGAAATGATGTTCTCATGGTATTGTTGATAATTATGATGACTTTAATAACCTATATGCAAGTTGTAACAAAGAAATCAATTTTTTCACTCTCACAGCTCATTTAAATATTACGTCTCTGTTTTTAGTTTGACCCATCTGTGTATACATTATAACCTCTCGGTGTATAGCTACACACACCATATATAACCTCGAGCTCTCGCGATCGGTGCTATATATACACTCGTATGTACGGATCGTGGTATGTCCCAGACACACCGCTAACAGGTGCGTGTGTACTGTCATGCAATTTGTATTACACTTTGATTATATAATCGCTTCATAGCCAGTCCTGGTTTTGATTTATCTGATAAGCATTGTAAACAATTGACTTTAATGTGATTTTTGTTTTTATTCATAGCAAAATTGTCTGACCTTAATAATCATATCATAATTTTTAATCGATTTTTTCACATAAATAAGCCGTAATTACATCTTTGTCTCATTGAGAAACATTCTGTATATTTGTGTGATATGAAGCCGGACGTTTTTGAGTTTGCTTACTTGTTGTGATTGACAATGATGACTCGGTTTTCATTTTGAGGAGTGATGTTTACTTGGATGTGACCAAGATTTACATGGCGAGTGTCGTCGATGAAACAGAAGACGCTTACTCTTGCAGAACACCTGGTCTTATTCTCTTGTACTTTTACAAGGGTGTCCATGAAGTCTTCCTTTGTTCATTGTTTGCCACTAGTTTAATCGATTTTGAGTTCGGATGATGGTTTTGTTGACGCTTTGATAGTCTCTGATATTTTTGAAACCTCGATAATTTTGACAATGATAAGTGATACGTCAGGTAGTCCATTGTCACCAAAGATATATTATTAAAAGTAGTTTTTTTCATTTGCGTATGACTTAATAACGATGAATTTCACTCATTTCAGCTCACCGACAAAAATCAAGTTTTAGGTATTTCCAAGTTACATTTATGTACTCTTTATTTTATAGAAAGTCGACTTTCATATTTTTCTAGAAATTAGGAAAAATGAAAGCATTCAGTGCAGTTAATTGCTTCTATGGGGAAAAAACGTACCACAACCCCCGAAGATGGCGATCTGTCCTTTCAATGGTGCTTAGGACAGCTCGGGATTCGATTGCCCGATAAGACGTTAATCTGATTATAATAATAATACGAGGGGTGTTCCAAAAATAATGTCACTTGCATCGGTGCTCATATAGCGGAAGTGCTTTTGTTCATTTTAATTTGCTCTGCCCTTCAAAATACTCTCCGCCAGCCAGAACACACCTTTTTAGCCGGTCAATCCATTTTTGGAAGCATTTTTCATACTCTTCAAATCAATGGGTACACCCATCAGACACTGATAAACAGCAGATCCAAGGGCATTTCTCGAATTGTATCTCCTTCCAGATAAATGATATTTAAGTTTTGGAAAGAGAAACTAGTCGCAGGGGGCCAAGTCTGGCGAATACGGAGGGTGCGGAAGGACGGTAACCTTCTCTGACTCCAAAAAGTCAGTCACAATACGTGCCTTGTGAGCGGGTGCATTATCATGCAAAAGTCGGACATACTTAAGTCCTGTTTTGGGGCGGCGACTTTTGTAGTAGTTCTTCAACTTTCTCAGAACAACGTTTTTATAGAACTTGCCTGTGACCGTTCTGCCTTTTGGCACCGGGATTTGAATAGCTGGACCCTTATTAGTGAAAAAAATAGCATACAAAACCTTCTTTACCGTTCGTATTCGTTTGGCAATACTTGGGCGTCTGGCATTTTTAGTGGCCCATATTCGGTTGGCAACCTTCCCCTTTGGTTCAAAATAATACACCCAGGTCTCATCACCAGTGACTATATCATCAAAAGCCTTTTTACTATATTTTGGGTACATTTTGAGAAGTTTTTTTGCCATTGTTACACGCGTCTTCTTTTGCTCATCCGTTAAAAAATGGGGTATCCATCTTGCATTTATCTTTCTAACTTTTAGGTGTTTCTTCAAAATTGCATGAACTCTTGCTAACGACAAGTTTGCCATTCGAGCCAATTGTCTTACGGTGAATCGAGCATCAGTTTGGAGGAATTTTTCTACGTTACCTTTGGTCGTAGTTGTTGCAGGACGACTGGGTGAGCAGCATCTTTCAGTTGCTGCTGCCCAGCACTAAATTTACCTACCCACCTACAAACAGTCCTGTGAGACATTTGGCCCTCCCCATAAATGTCACACACCTCGCGGTGAATATCTACAGCCTTTATGCCGAGTAATGACCTACCTTTTATATAGGCCCTAATATCAAGAACATTTTCAGCTCGTTTTCCTGCCATTTTGTGTCTAGTCTAACGAATAGGCTATGAAACGATGTACACTGTACCGAGGCCAGTGAGCGTGTGGACGAGATATTTACCTGTGTCACGAGCCAGTGATCACTCAATCGACACGAGGTGGTTTTGTGCATAAATTGCACGATTTCCGCGAAATAAAGCACAGATGCCATTATTTATGGAACACCCCTCGTAATAACAGTTTGAGGTTCTTATATACCACTTTATCGCGACCTTAAAGGTCGTATCAAAGCGGTTCACAAATCATTATCCGTTGCTATAGGGCCTTAGCAACCAGAACATATCGTTCTTAATACCGGTGCTGCCATTTCGGCGCTCCTAGCTAGCATTCTACAATTTCCAGCACTGCCCAGCCACGTACTCATTTACAGCTGAGTAGACTGGAACAAGCGGATTAAAGTATCTTGCTCAAGGATACAACACAAGACACAAGTGCCATGGCCAGGACTCGAACTCGCAACCCTTCGATCGCGTGCCCGACGTTCTACCACTAGACCACGGTGCCTCCATCTAAATCAAAATCATATGTTGATCTCCGCGCCGTTCCGTAAAATTCTCTCTTCTGCGTCAAGATCTGAGGATATCCCATAGGGTTTCACGTCCCGGTGATTTTTTCATTAGCAAATCAAATTACTTCTTTCATAATCTTGAATGTGAATTTTTGAGGCGAAAAACCTTGCATGATCCTATCTGTACATTTAGTCATTTCGTCACAAAAACTTAATGTGCAATGCTCTGACTAAATAGACTTGCTGCAGAGGACATGCGTCTTTAGAAAATTTTATTAGTGTGAAGTAAATAGGCGACAGAGTCACCAGAACAAGACCTCTCATAGGATATGTGTTGTCATATCCTTATGTAACATCCTCGATATCCATGGGTGACGCTCACCTATGCTCTTTACACCCCTGGAAAAATATCATGGGAATACTGAAGGCACGCTCAGGTAAAAACAACAACTGACCAATCGCTAAGCTGCATGTCTGTGCTTTAGAGATAACAAAGGAGCCACGACCGACTTACAAGTCTGCCATTTTTTACCGTAATGTGACCTCGAAATTCTTATGATATACAATGTACATCAAAGGGTCGAATCAGTAGCCTTTTCTCATCAACAAGGTGGGGCACACAGAGCCTTCAGTTTCGCGATGACCTATTCTAGGAGTGTAGAGAGCATACGTGATCGTAACCCCTGTATGTCGAGGATGCTATGTAACGGGGTTAGAGTAAAATCGATTTGCATTTTAATCAGATTGGTATGACGTATAAAGGTGTTTAAACACACGCCAATGTAGATCTTCGGAAACACCTGTCTGCTCCAATAAATAGAAATTCGGACCAACGAGTGTGATAAACATAGCCTGCAATTAGCAAGGTCATGTTTTTTTTACTTGATACATTGTACCTTTAAATGTGATAACGCAGATGTTATATAGAGTGTTTATCTCATTAACAGGACTGGTAGCAGGTGATTGTCCAAGTGGTTGGATCGGTCATCGTAATTCATGTTACTTTTTCAGTAACCATAACAGAAACTGGAATGACGCAGGGGTAAGTCAGTTAAGGCTATATGCTACCTTACTTTGTTAGTCGCGGTGAATAAGTTAAGGCTATATGCTAAATTACTTTCTTAGTATCGGTAAGTAAGTTAAGGCTATATGCTACCTAACTGTGTTAGTAACAGGGTAAGTAAGTTAAGGCTATATGCTACCTTACTGTGTTAGTCACGGTAAGTAAGTTAAGGCTATATGCTACCTTACTTTGTTAGTGGCGGTAAGTAAGTTAAGGCTATATGCTACCTAACTGTGTTAGTAACAGGGTAAGTAAGTTAAGGCTATATGCTACCTAACTGTGTTAGTCACGGTAAGTAAGTTAAGGCTATATGCTACCTTACTTTGTTAGTGGCGGTAAGTAAGTTAAGGCTATATGCTACATTACTTTGTTAGTAGCGGTAAGTAAGTTAAGGCTATATGCTACCTTACTTTGTTAGTATCGGTAAGTAAGTTAAGGCTATATGCTACCTTACTTTGTTAGTAGCGGTAAGTAAGTTAAGGCTATATGCTACCTTACTTTGTTAGTCGCGGTAAGTAAGTTAAGGCTATATGCTACCTTACTGTGTTAGTAGCGGTAAGTAAGTTACGGCTATATGCTACCTTACTTTGTTAGTAGCGGTAAGTAAGTTAAGGCTATATGCTACCTTACTTTATTAGTAGCGGTAAGTAAGTTAAGGTTATATGCTACCTTACTTTGTTAGTAGCGGTTAAGTAAGTTAAGGCTCTGTGCTACCTTGCGTTGTTAGTAGCGGTAGTTAAGTTAAGGCTAATGCTACGTTACTTTGTTAGTCACGGGGTAAGTAAGTTAAGGCTATATGCTACCTTACTTTGTTAGTTACAGAGTGTGTAAGTTACGGCTATATGCTACCTTACTGTGTTGGTAGCGGTAAGTAAGTTAAGGCTATATGCTACCTTGCTTTGCTATTAGCGGTAAGTAAGTTAAGGCTATTGCTACCTTACTGTGTTAGTAGCGGTAAGTAAGTTAAGGCTATATGCTACCTTACTTTGTTAGGCGTGGTAAGTAAGTTAATGATATATGCTACCTTACTTTGTTAGTAGCGGTAGTTAAGTTAAGGCTATATGCTACCTTACTGTGTTGGTCGCGATAAGTACGTTAAGGCTATATGCTTCCTTACTGTGTTAGTCACGGGGTAAGTAAGTTAAGGCTATATGCTACCTTACTTTGTTAGTGGCGGTAAGTACGTTAAGGCTATATGCTACCTTACTTTGTTAGTGACGGTGATTAAGTTAAGGCTATATGCTACCTTACTTTGTTAGTCGCGGTAAGTACGTTAAGGCTATTTGCTACCTTACTTTATTATTCGCGGTAAATAAGTTAATGATATATGCTACCTTGCTTTGTTAGTTGCCTATACTGTTCAGATGTTCATATCAGAAAGATATTTTTGTTTGTATGATTTATGAAACATATGAAATAAACGCAAGCATTTATATATTGATTATAACAAATCTAATTTGTTTGATTATTAAACTCTGATCTTAGTCATAGCCACAGTTAATCTCATTTGAGTAATGACACGTTACACAATATAAACATTTTCGTAGTACATGATTTGAAATTATACAGAACTAGTTTAATTTTACTTCTAAATTCATAAATTAAAGGGGTTTTACGCACCTGACCCTTCTGCTTCTACATTAGTGTAGAAGTGTTGGATTCCCACCTTTTGCCCCTAGCATCACTGAAGAGTCCTAGGAGGACGAAACAGCTGTATGGTGCAGTTTTCTTCATTTTTTTCGGCATGCTGTATCTATTACTAAATTTAAAAGGTGCAAACGTTAGAGAAGTGTATCGTGGGTTTCCGACGATGACATTTTAGCGACTTCCACATTCCCCACGGACTATCCTTGTACACCTATTCATTCTCCCGTCATCAAACGTATATTCTCCCTGGTGTCGTCTTGATAATGTATAAACGTAAATCGAGGCCGTGGTGTATGGAGTGTGCCTACTTGTCATGACAGCAAATAATACCTCAGTTCTCACTTTGGGAACGTGGTATCTACTTGGATGTAACCTAGATTTATATGACAGGCGACTTCCGGAACACCTGGGCCCGTATTCATGAAACCGTTCTCATGCTCAAGCATTGATTCTGTGCTCAAGCCAGCTTTCTTGAAACTCTCCTTAATCATGTCGAAGAGTCAAAAAGTCAATGTAAATGTTGAAAACAGTTTTTGGCTTCATCTCTCTTCAACTTCTTCCCAAAACTTTGACAAAGTTAGGTTTTTAAAATAATCTATGGCCAAAACAAGAAATAAGGCTTGAGCACGAAATCCATGCTTGAGCATGAGAAACGTTTCATGAATACGGGCCCAGGTCTCCTTCTCTTGTACATTATTTTTTTATCTGTAGTTTAATCGATTTTGAATTTAAATTATGGATTGTTTAACACATTGTTTCTCTCTTTATTTAAAATATCAAACAGTTCACGTGTGAAGCCATTCACAGTAGGAGGGTCACCATAGACTCGGATGACGAAAATGACTTTTTGGCGGGAACTTTAACACACTTCAGAGGTCAGTGCAAGCAGAAGTTTTATGATTTGTCACGCTTACCATCATTATCATATATGTTTTATTATCCTCCTCCTCTACCTCTCATAATCATCATCATCATCATCACGAAAAATAACAATCATTACCACATCAAACCTTCATCAACATCACCATATAGTTACATTAATATATATATATGCAATGAATAATACAATCAAATCAAATGCAATCAAATTTACAAATCAGCAGCTGCGTTTAACAAAGACGTATTAAGGATGAGTTACCATGGTTTCAGAGGCATGTGTTACCATGGGGACAATTAATCTACGTCACCGCAAGTGATATCTCGCGCGTTTTTAGAGACAAAGACAGTCGCTCCGAGGCAGTATTTTTACTTTTAAAACATCAAATATTGTAAAAGCTATAACGTGTTGTTAGAGACTGGTTCAGGGTTAAATGTATCTTCTGGTGACCTTAAAACCAATAAACACCTCGCTACATTGGATACATCGTATACGCTAAACTCGTATCAAGTGTTAATTTGCCAATTCAGTCACTCGCCACACTGATCCGTAATTTCTCATTGCGAGCTCTATAAAAATATCAACTTTATCTACAAAAGACAATTACGAAACCAGTTATACAAATTACATTATTTCTTTTGTTGGCCCGGATGTTAGCACGCGAGGGGGTCTTATTATTGGAGGAAACCGGATTACCTGGAGAAACCCCACATGGTTGGGCAGGTGACCCCATACATTTTCACGTCCGGTCTGGGATCGAACCCCGGCCGTCTTACAACACAAGGCAAGTGCGCTATCCACTGCACCACCTGACCTACCGAACTCCGTTGAAATGATTTAATATATATCAGCTTTAGAGGTAACAGCATAGATGTTCCGCAGCAAGTTCATCATATAATGATATCGGTAACACATTTTCTAAATTAATAACTTTATGATATCGGTCACATAACAGCGTAAACAAATAACTACTAAAGCAAATTTTGCTTATTACAAAATAACGTACAAATGTGCTTTTTTCAAGATAACCAACAAATGTACTTATTACAAGATAACGTAATAATGTACATATGCAGCTCTCGCGGACGGACATACGCGAAGAAAGAAGTTTTGTTTGCAGATAAAAATATGTGTGACCGATATAATAAACTTGTGGCAAAGTACAGACGCGATCTCTAAAGCTATATTAAACTATTTCAATAGAGGCAACAAGTCAGATCCAAGTAAATGACATGGCCTTAAAGTAAGAACTGAGGCATACAAGCAGGAATATTAATGAGTACGTCCATATTCATATTATTAAAGGATGTTTTTATCGAAAACTGATCTAAACCCCCAAAAAGTGTAAATTACTCTAAACACCCTAGTTTAGATCCAAAACAAGCTGTAATAAATTCTCAGGCCACATTTTGCTCCTCGACAAACACAAGTTCGTATGACAAAAATCCATTAACACTTGATATAGGTTTAGCGTATACGATGTGACCGATATCCCTGTCGTCGAAAACTTTCAGTGAGGTGTTTATTGGTTCTACAATCATCTGACATTAACCTTGGCCAAGTGTATAACAACACGATGTCCTTGACACACGGTAGCTTTTACAAATCTGTTGTTTCAGACAAATACCGCCTCGGAGCGGCTGTTTTTTCTCTCGTAAACATGCGTCCTATATTACTTCCGGTGACGAAGGGTGTTCCTATTGTATTAAGGACTCACACAACTAAATCAGCCTATCACGAAGTGTTTCCTACCTTTGTAGTCCCTACTGAAAATTTGTTCCGGCTAAGTACAGTGATTATGAGTAATTTAAATAGGTAATTGTTGACCTAGTCTGCATTGAATGAAATCTGTAGATATTTAACTTTACAAAAATATATATACTTTTGGTAGATTTTGATATGTGATGGCGGATTGATATGGGGTCAAAAGTCAGAAGGTGTTCCCGTCCCATTTCACTTGTTTGACATGTAAAATTTCCGCTTGTGCGAAGCAGACGCCTGTAGCAAGCTAATATGCCAGTAAACTCCTCATTAAATGCCCTTTGAAGCCTTTGTCATGTATGTATCTGTGAATTAAGGCAGTTTTCACAAGTGTTGTTCTTCAAATATTGAAGTTATTAGCTCGAAAGCTTAGTTATAACATATAGTAAATTATTTAGTTGTGTGAGTCCTTAATGGGTTTGTTACTATAATTATGTTGTAATTGTTTCTCAGTACAACTAACAAATAAAAAATAATAGTGTCTTCTGTTTTGAACTGATCGTACTAAATAGGTCAGATACGCATCGTGATAAGCACGTGTGTGTTGCATACCTGTAGGGGCGTTTCGTTCGGACTCGTTTTGGACTGAGGGGACCTCTGAGGGGTCATCTGACGGTAGCTATAAGTGGGCGACCTCACAGGACCCCATCAGCTACACTAACTGGGGCCAAAATCAACCCAACGCCACTGCAGGAGACTGCTTCGTGTTGAGACTGGATCGGACGTGGGAGTCACGTGACTGTCACTCTGAAGCAGGGTTCGTCTGCGAAATCAGGTATGTTTGTAGATTGAAAGATACATGAAGTATAAGCGAAATCAAGTATGTTTAGAGATTAAAAGATAAATGTTCTATAAGCGGAATCAAATATGTTTAAGGATCGAAAGGTAAATGAAGTATAAGCGAAATCAGGTATGTTTAGGGATTGAAAGATTAATGTTGTACAAGCGAAAACTGGTATGTAGAGCTTGAAATGTAAATAAAGTATAAGCGAAATCAGATATCTTTATTGATTGAAAGGTAAATGAAGTATAAGCGAAATCAGGTATGTAGAGATCGAAAGATACATAAAGCATAAGCGAAATCATGTGTGTTTATTGATTGAAAGATAAATATAGTATAAGCGAAATCAGGTATCTTTATTGATTGAAAGATAAATAAAGTATAAGCGAAATCAGGTATCTTTATTGATTGAAAGATAAATATAGTATAAGCGAAATCAGGTATCTTTATTGATTGAAAGATAAATATAGTATAAGCGAAATCAGGTATCTTTATTGATTGAAAGATAAATAAAGTATAAGCGAAATCAGGTATCTTTATTGATTGAAAGATAAATATAGTATAAGCGAAATCAGGTATCTTTATTGATTGAAAGATAAATATAGTATAAGCGAAATCAGGTATCTTTATTGATTGAAAGATAAATATAGTATAAGCGAAATCAGGTATCTTTATTGATTGAAAGATAAATAAAGTATAAGCGAAATCAGGTATGTAGAGACCGAAAGATATATATAGTATAAGCGAAATCAGGTATGTTAAAGAGATTGAAAGATAAATATAATTTAAGCGAAATCAGGTATGTGTAGAGATTGAAATGTAAATGTAGTATAATCGAAATCAGTCATGTTTAGAGATACAGAATAGAGAATACCGAAGCGTCAATAAAACTATAATCCAAACTAAAAAGTGATTAACCAAGGAGCAAATATTAACACATGAAAGAATTACATGGAAACCCTTGCAAAAGTACAAGAGATAAAGACCACTGTTCCGGAAGAGTAAGCGTTTTCTGCTTCTTTGACTGCGACCGTCATGTAGATAAAGTGAACATCAAGTCCTCAAAATAAGAAGCGAGTCATCATTTTAAATCACAAGAAAGGACACTAATGAGCATACTCAAAACGTTCATCTTCATATCACACAAAAATGCAAAGTATTTCTCAATAAGACAAAGAAGACCACCATAAAACTTACTGATATTTCTGATCAACCTGCATCTCTCGAATCCCTGAGTAATAAGTTTGTTTGTCAGCAGTCGACATCGATCATGAAAATCTCGATATTTAGAGCAAGCCCTAGAATAACGAATCAACTGTAAAATGTAAAAACCAACGGTTGGAGAAGCAGGGATGTTACTATCAAGAAATGGAAAGCTTACGATTGGAAAATTGAAATCGTCACGTTTATCGTATTAACATACTTATCATGTAGATCGTTGAGCATGTAGTTCGAACATTGGGGTACAAAATATCGACTTGTGTTTAGTTTTCATTTTGTGACGCAAATTGCTTATTCTTTTCTGAATAGAGAACCTGCTAAACTTCACCCACTCTGAAAGTGAATACAATCAGCATGTTCACGCTTAGCCCAATGTCTGGCATAATCTTCCACTGAGTCCATAAGAATCTTGAAATTCAGATTCCAATTGATGGATGGAGTCTCTCGAAACTTGGAACCTTTCATGAAAAGCTCCCATGGGTTTATGTTGGGGACGATATTCAGATTGCCGGTTACTATCTGTCCAGCTGGACTATAGCAATATGGAGATGAAGATTGAAATATAGCTATATAACTAGAGGAATTATGTATGTCAATTTAGAGATTGTAATATATTCTTAAAATCTGAAAAGATATACTGAAAGGAAATCATGTATGTTTATATTTATTTCGACTTCTTATATTTGCTTGTCCGTCTTTAAATACCCTTTTCTAATCTTTCAGCAACGTACATAAGGACTGTGGGCCAACCGAAGGACCAACTTTAATTGGATAAAAGTTTTAAGAAACAGAGACGGATTTCAATTAAACAAATTCTTAATTATTCTGGTATTGGCGTCATAACTTTTATGGTATACTTGAGAATAAATTAGAGAATACCGAAGCGTTAACAAAATCATAATCCGAACTCAAAGTCGATTAAACAAGGGGAAAATATTAACAAAGGAAAGATTTACATAGAAACCGTTGTAAAAGTACAAGAGAATAAGAGCAGGTGATCCGGAAGATGCATATAATGTAAAGCCCCAACCTCTCCCTATTTCCCAAAGACAAGCTATCAGCAATATTTCTATACAGGCCTTCCAAATTAAATGTACAGAAGTGTTGCTTGTGTCTTGTTCGTAGAAATAAGGAGCACGGGAAGCTTCATTTCACAAACATCATAACACTTTACATTTGTACATATCTCATTTCTGAGACCAACTTGTAACAACTTTATTTTATTCTTTCTCTTAGCAAAACATATTTTAGAGAATATTTTTAAAGAAACACAAACACAATGGAAATATCATTATCTGTGTATATTCAATACATAGACTCTTGGCATCAATGAGAAACATTTTGCATCCTTGTATGCATCCTCCATATCAACCTATGATTTCTACACCCCTGGAATATGTCATGGCAAAACTAAAGGCTCCTTACTCGCCACCTTGTTGATGATGCAAGAATACTGGTTCGACCCATTGATGTTCATCAAAAAAATCTCCTGGTCACATAACGGTAACCATTGACAACCTTTGAAGTCGGTTGTTGCTAATTTGTAATCTTCAAAAGACGGGCAATACAGCCTAGCAAATGGTCAGTTTTTTTTACCTGAGCGTGCCTTCATTTTTCCCATGACATATTCCGGGGTTGTAAAGAGCATAGCTGAACGTAACCGCTGGAAGTCGAGAGTGCCTTGTATGATAATATTATGAATTGAAAGTTTTTGGATATACTAATTAGTTTGCCTGCTTGTTGTGATTGAGCATGCTGCGTCAGATTACACTTTGACTCAGTGATGTTTACTTGGACGTGACTTAAATTTACATGGCGGGTGTCGTCGATGAAGCAGAAGACGCTTTCTCTTCTTGAACACTTGATCTTATTTTCTTTCACTTTAAGAGTATCCATGTAAATGTTTCCTTTCTACATGTGGGCCCCTAGTTTGATCGATTTTGGGTCCGAATTATAGTTTTGTTGACGCTTCGATTTTTTAAGAACTTTTTTCCTTCGCTTTTTGTTCTCCCCTCCCTTTTTTCGTTCTCTACTCATAAATGCAACGCGATGTTGAATATTCCTTTTTTTAAATATGCATTAATTAAATTGGAGATAAATATATCCTTAATAGTGATGTATTTCAATATTCTACATCGACAACCATGTATATGTAATAATATTATGCTGTAAATGCAACATAGATGAAATTATTTCTATATATATTTATATATTTACATTCGCTTCACATTTTACCATTGACACACTGCTAAGGTAGCAGTGTATAGTAGCGAGACTTGTGACCATGAATGTTGTGTGATATTCATAACAGAAATGGATTTAAAACAAGAAGAAATTGGTGTTAAATAGCATTTTTTCATGAAATAATTGCTCTTCCGGGCATTATTCAGTTTATTCAGAACTATAACAACATTCACTAAAACACCTTTCTTTAATGGAAGCAAAGGCTCTCGTGACGTAGAAAATGGATTACTTGCAATGTCATAAATCAACCTTGTTCAATATTTACATTTTTCCTTTCTTCAACTTAGTAAACCGTGACTGCGTACAAAGTAGCGTTACGCAATGTAAAAAGGCTCGGCGGATTGTTTTCTGTTTCAAATAAGGCGTCGTTCACGTTTCAAAACGATAACAATCAAATGTCAGCCATTGTTTGGTTCCTTCAACATCTTGAAACGTGGAACACATTCAGGATCTAAAACGCCTAATTTTACAATAAATACATGCTGGCAAACTTCTTATTCCATTGATGCACATTCGGAAATCTTTAATATAAACTTTATTTATTTTACAACAATTATGAAACAAGGTTTACAGCTTAACAATAAAATAATCACTATTGTTGGCCCGGAATTTAGCGCGCAATGGGTCTAATTGTGGGAGGAAACCAGAGTACCCGAAGAAAACCCACGTGGTCGGGCAGATGATCCCATATCATTTCATGTCCGATCTGGAAATTGAACCCCGGCCGCCTTGGTGAAAAGTAAGTGCGCTATTCACTTCACCACCCGACCACCTCGAAAATCTTTCGAGGTATTGCACAGAATATCGCCTTCCTCCTGCAACGTTCGACCGCTTCACCACCAGATCAGTGTGGCAATACGTCTAGAGCATGAGCCTTGTAAGTGAACCAGTATGGTCATAATTTTAGATATATTATTCCACTAGAAATTCGCATTTGATGAAAAGAAGTAAAATGTTGTTTTTCACTGGGTACTTTCAAAACCTAACCAATATATCTAAGAACAGACAATCGGACAATATTGTCTATCGTAGCAAACCGCCTTGAATAGCATTTAGATATATTTGTTATATGAATTGAAGAATTGTGCATCATTTTGTCTGCGTATTCGGTAGTATGCCCGCAGTCAAAATTAGGTACAATCCTTAAGTAGTAAGACCACTACACGTACATAAGGCGCATAGTGAAAGTTGTCAACGCAGTAGGAGTTAGTCCATTGCTATGATACTAATAAGAAAAATAGTCTTTTATTCAAATTTTCTGAAGTCTATTTCGATGAAAATGTACCAAAGAGTGTTGGTTATGCACAGTCCCAAAGTTTTAGAAAATCTACAAAAGAGCAAAAAAAAAAAATAAAATAAAAAAAGAGAAGATTTATTTGTCTGTCAGAAGCAATCCTAGTGACCTTGACTTTGATGATATGTTTCAGCAAAACAAACAATCCTGTTTACAAGTAAAGCTAGTTATTTGCGATAAGTGATAGATAGATATGGTTTCAAAGCAACAACAACAACAACACCAACCTCATTCGAAACAAAAACATATGATTCAGCTGAAGTTGGGGAAGTCAAATTACTTGACTGTGATAAACACGCAGCTTTAGCTAGATAAATAAGCAGCTGACGTACATTGTATTACAAATGTCCCCAAAGCAAGGCACATGCCTCACCAGGGCTTTTAACCAACTTGTGAAAAGACCTATAAAAACTAGAGGGGAATATGAACAAAGGAAATATTTACACGGAGACCCTTGTAACAGTTATGAAGAGATAAAAAGAGATTAAGATCAGGTGTTCCGGAAGAAAAAGTGTCTTATGCTTCATCGACGACACCCGCCATATAAATCTTGGTCATATCCAAGTAAGCATCAATCCTCAAAATGAGGTCCAAGTCATCATTGTCAATCACAACAAGTAAACACACTTATGAGCATTCTCAAAAACGTCCATTTGCATATCACTTAAAGATACAGAATATTTCTCAATGAGACAAGGGGACTATCAAGCTTGCCCATAGTTCTAATCAACCTGCAAATGATGAAGTCGGATTTCAAGACTGAATCCTTACCTAACAACCACATTTGAAACCTCACAACGGTGTCCTTTGATGGTTCCGTTCTAGGGTAAATTGTTCAAATTCACTGATGCTTGCCACAACCTACATACGCCGACTTTTCAAAGGATAGTAAAAGAAACACAACATACCAAGCTCAGTCTTAAAGATCGACTTATAATTTTTGTAAAGAACTCATCAGACACATCCGTCTTCATTTCCCATTATTTAAACACAACTGATTAACCGTTAAAAAGGACACGACTTTCGGAATATGAGAGGGGTCGTGCCATTGCATTTCTTAAATGCAAGAACTGTTCAAGATCATGTCGCAAATCAATTTGGAGTGCATCCATCGATCATTTGGCGTCTCGTTCAGATACTCCTTGCCACTGGGAGGGTTGCACACCGACCAAAAATCGGTCGTCTTCGTTTGGCCACACGTTGACAGGATCAGGCAATGCGACTTTCATATCTGCGCAACCCCCTTTTTACAGCCATGAAAAAGGCTAAAGACAGAAAAGTGCCTCATAATGCTCCTATTGAACCAAAAACAGTTCGTAATGAACTACGCGCATGATCGCAGGACCATATGTCGGCCAATAACTTACTGTGCGGCGACAAACAATACGAATGCAATGGCTAAACACACATTCTATAAATCGCTTCTCAATGCAACGTTAGGACATGGTCTTGTTCTCGAATGAGTCGAGTTTCTCGCTTCATAGAGCGGGCGGCCGTCGTCGGATATTTAGTCCTGCCTACGAGCGCTATACGGACGCGTGCGTTTTCGAGAATAATCGTTTCGGAGGAGTATCGGTCATGCAATGGGGAGGAATCGCAAATGGTATCAAGACTCCCCTATTCACTACACAAGGAAATTTTACGTCATTTTGCATGATAGGGATAGAAGGCCAAACCCTCCAATCAACGTCGCACAGTTGACGTTGGCGCTGAATGAGGAATTGAACCGGGTCCCCATGAGAAGGGTCAATACCCTGATCAATTCAATGCACAAAAGCGTCCATGCATCCACTGTAGTTCATAGGGAGGTGGGGTGGGCATAAAGATACTGATGAGCCCAGAACGCTCTTGATTTTGTGGATATACCACAATTTTGACGAGGGTACTAAACGTACATGGATGGAATTTTACAGAAATGGTTTCCTACCTTTCATTTACATTATTACAACATACATGTATAACATCTTTTTACCTCCCGCCGCAAACCAGACAATGTGTATAAACGTTTCTTTTTACTTTCAGTATATTATTCTCCCTTATCATGTATAATCCTTATCTTCAAATCGGCAACCGATAAGTTAATAATATACGTAGAAGGTGGTAGGAATTTATCTAAACTAACTGAGCAAGGTAGCATATAGCCTTAACTTACTTACAGCCACTAACAAAGTAAGGTAGCATATAGCCTTAACTAACTTACAGCCACTAACAAAGTAAGGTAGCATATAGCCTTAACTTACTTACCGATACTTACAAAGTAAGGTAGCATATAGCCTTAACTTACTTACCGCCAACAACAAAGTAAGGTAGCATATAGCCTTAACTTACTTACCGATACTTACAAAGTAAGGTAGCATAGAGCCTTAACTTTCTTACCGCCACCAACAAAGTAAGGTAGCATATAGCCTTAACTTACTTACCGATACTAAGAAAGTAAGGTAGCATATAGCCTTAACTTACTTACCGATACTAACAAAGCAAGGTAGCATATAGCCTTAACTTACTTACCGCTACTAACACAGTAAGGTAGCATATAGCCTTAACTTACTTACCGATACGAACAAAGTAAGGTAGCATATAGCCTTAACTTACTTACCGATACTAAGAAAGTAAGGTAGCATATAGCCTTAACTTACTTACCGATACTAAGAAAGTAAGGTAGCATATAGCCTTAACTTACTTACCGATACTAAGAAAGTAAGGTAGCATATAGCCTTAACTTTCTTACAGCCACTAACACAGTAAGGTAGCATATAGCCTTAACTTACTTACCGATACTAAGAAAGTAAGACAGCATAAAGCCTTAACTTACTGACCGCGTCTAGCAAAGTAAAGTAGAATAAAGCCTAACTTACTTACCCTCTGACTAACAAAGTAAGGTAGCATATAGCCTTAGCTTGCTTACCCCAGCGTCATGCCACTTTCTGTTATGGTTACTGAAAAAGTAACATGAATTACGATGACCAATCCAACCACTGGGACAATCACCTGCTACCAGTCCTGTTAATGAGATAAACACTCTACAATTAAAAGTATAATTACCTTGCTTATTGCAGTCTATGTTTATCACATTAGTTGGTCCGAAATTTTAAATACTTGCAATCACTGTGGAACACAGTTTATTTTCGTCATCTTTGTCCAAGTGAGAAATTTTCTGTACCATTAGTTCCTAGGAGGACGAAACAGCTGTACAATGCAGTTTAATTCATTTTTCCGGCATACTGTATCTATAACTAAATTTAAAAGGTGCAGCATATGTGTGTGTTACGTCATCTTTAGAAATTCTGGATTCCAACCTTTTGGCTTCTGGCATCACTGACGAGTCCAAGGAGGACGAAACAGCTGTATGATGAAGTTTAATTATGTTTTTCGGCATACTGTATCTATTACTAAATGTAAAAGGTGCAGCATATGTGTGTGTAACGTCATCTTTAAGTGATGCACGTGATTTTCTTTTTTGTGATTGACAATGCTGACTCGGTTCTCATTTTGAGGACTTAATGTTTACTTGGATGTGATCAATATCTACATGGCGGGTGTAGTCGCTGAAGCATAAGACGTTAACTCTTCCGGAACTCCTGGTCTTATAATTTTGTACTTTTACAAGGATCTCCATGTAAATGGTTCCTTTGTTCATATTTTGCCCCTTGTTTAATCGATATTGCGTTCTGATTATGATTTCGTTAGCACTTCGTTATCCTCTAAATATTTATAAAAAAAACAATGCAATGAATATTTATATAAGAAATACAAACAATGCCATACCAATACCAATAAAGGTATAACAATTAACATTCCCCAATAGAACAAAGGTTTTGTCCACCAGTCAGATTAGGATTTAAGGTATAATATGTTTATGCTGTTGAAGCCATAATTATCGGTTGGTGTAATGTGCATGCGTTGTTGAAGTATTCTAGCTACCAGAATAGAACTTTTGATAGAGAATTGATACATGTCGATCTAGTTTACGACCTAGTGATAAGTGACTATAGAAATTTGGTTAACTTAAAGCTGATAAGGACTATTTAAACTACTCTACAATTTTACCCGTCTTATCGCTGGAACGAGACAAGATATTTGATAAGGACTTTGTCCCCTACACATACTTAGCGACTTATTGTTAAACATGGCCGTGTTTACTATTACTTCCAGTATCTATTTATTAGTCACCCTCGGTATGTATAACATCGCTCCAATTCCTTTTGATAGAGCTCCAGAGTTACATAATGGACACTATCTATAAATATCTATAATGAATGGGTTTTATGTCGTTTGAAAGTGAAAGACTGAAACAGCGACAATTGCTAAACGTTCAATAAATTTTGCATAATGTTTGAATGAAGATTGGATTTTATTCGGCAAGAAGAACCAACAAATACTTGTTTTCATTATAAAAAAATGTTCTTTACTAGATACGGTACTTTCTGATTTGTGCTAAAAGAATTATACTTTAACATATATATATTTAAATAATTTACGCAAACTTTGATTACCAAAGGATTCCTATCCTCGATATCCAGGGGTTGCGATCAAATACGCTCTCTACAGCCCTGGAAAATATAATCGCAAAACTAAAAGCACTCTCATGTGAAAAAACTGACCAATCGCAATGCTGTATTCCTGTCGTTTGAAAATTATAAAATAGCCGCGACCGACTTCAAAGCTTGTCATTTTTTACCGTTAGGTGACCATGTGATTATTTTGATGTAATTCAAAGGGTCGAACCAATCATCTTGCCTCATCAACAAAGTGGTGCACACTGCGCCTTCAGTTTTGCCATGACATATTTCAAGAATGTATAGATTGTAGGTGTGTCTAACCCCTGGATATCGAGAACTCGTAAACTGAACATTGATCCACTGGATATTTTTTTTTTTTTGTAAACTTTCTGCTATAGCTTTACTACCGTTTTAATCGTGTATGTAACCTTGCCTTGTCGATGGACATATTCTTTACCAGGAACCGGAAGTGGATTAGCAGACTGCCCGGATGAATGGGTGCCGTTCCAAGATTCCTGTTACTACTTCGTCAATAACCGAACTACATGGCATGCTTCTTCTGTAAGTTTATTATAGCACTACGTGGACGAACCGTAATTTTCTCATACTTTTAGCTCAAACAGATATACACATGTCTTATGTGGAACACCCATATGGGATAACTCTATCCCCCATAGCTGTGACCAGTGATCGCAGCCCAAGGACAACTTTATCATTGCCTTATATTCATTGCTGATTCTTTTGTAATATACCTTGGGTATACCATACTTGTTAACTCACATTTCCTATGGTGCGATTAATTTAATTAAGGGGCGTCTAGAAGAAATATCAAACTTCGCCATGTTCAATCGATGTCGACCTGTATGTTTTAGAAGAAGTGAGCGAAAACTGTCTATCGTATGTTACGTTCCATCGGTCACATACTCGTCAAGCATCGGTTTTAATCCCTGCACATCCTCGGGTATAAGGTTCCTACCACACATACTTACAAGTGCTTGACTCTTATTAGGAAAAATAGAAAATAAATACCGAAGGGTTAACTAAATCATAATCCAATCTCAAAATCGATTAAACCAGGGTCAAAATATGAACAAAGAATAGATATCATTGGATGTTACTGACGACAAGGTGACTTGGTTGGTTGTATCAACAGTATATAGTCTGCAGATTCTCGTCCTCGAAGCTTTTCGTTTGTAAACCAAGAAAAATGATGTTGCTTCCTTTTTTTATAATTTTTTTTAAAATTTTATCTTTTTTGCTTAAAGTTTCCCATTGCCTAAGATACCTTTTAGGAATGATTTGTCAAAGTTATAAGCATTCACACGCAAGATGCTAATACAATATTCATTTATGAAACGGTAAAGTGCCAACTGCTATACTTGCAACGGAAATAGAGAGAGAGTATTTTTGAACATATGATGCTTGATAGCCTTTAGTTGGCATTAAGAAGGAAGGGCGGAAAATTCATCGAAGATATGTATATTTAAGTGCATTTGACACATGTTATGATTTCTTTTTTTTTAATGTGCTGATAAATATATGGTGATTATCGTCGATGAAACTGCTGACACTTTCTCTTTCGGAACACCTGGTCTTATTCTCTTGTATATTTTAAGGGTCACCATGCTAATCTTTTCTTTGGGAAGATTTTTCCCTGGTTTTACCAATTTTGGATTATGATTATAGTTATTTTGATTTTTTAATATGTCTGTAAAATCGAAAAGAACATAAAAAAAAAAATGGAAACACCTGTTTTGCCAGTGGACGCATTCTAGCATGCTAAATACGTCATTTAAGAATCCATCTGCTCACTGACTTAGCTAAAACTTGGTGTTAATCTGAGTAGTGACACGGTACACAGTATAAACATTTTCGACGTACACGATTTAAAACTATACAGAATTTGTTTTATTTTACTTTTAAAATCACAATTAAGGGGTTTTACGCACCTGGCCCTCTGCTTCTACATTAGTTTAGAAATTTTGGATTCCCACCTTTTGCCCCAAGCATCACTGAAGAGTCCTAGGAGGACGAAACAGCCGTATGATGCCGTTTAATTCATTTTGTTGGCATACTGTATCTATTACTGAATTTAAAAGGTGCAGCATATATGTGTGTTACGTCATCTTTAAGGATCTGACCAGGTTTACATAACAGGTGACGTCGATGAAGCAACGTTCACTCTTCCGGAACACCTGGTCTTTCTCAGTTGTGTTCGTGTTAAGTTTGTTTTTCATTATTTGCCCCAATTTGACTCGATTATAAATTCCCATGATTGTTTTTTTGTTAATTTTGGTTTCGTTAAATCAGTATTCTCTTACTTTTTAGTGTTTGGCAATATCCAAGTGTCCGTCCAACTAAAGTTGGTATTAGTTTAGTGTTACATCACTAAAGAGTAAGAAAGAAACTTTTATACCAACCAGATGTCTCTCAAATTCTTAGATGAAACAAATGGTGATACACTGTTTAGAAGATAAATTAAAGAATACCGAAGCGTTAACAAAATCATAATCCAAACTAAAAATCGAATAAACAAGGGGCAAATATGAACAAAGGAAAAATTACATGGAGACTTTTGTAAAAGTACAAGGGAATAAGACCAGGTGTTCCGAAGAGTAAGCGTCTTCTGCTTCATCGACGACACCCGCCATGTAAATCTTTGTCACATCAAAGTAAACATCAAGTTTTCAAAATGAGAACCGAGCCATCATTGTCAATCACAACAAGTAAACACTCTAATGAGCATGCTCAAAACGTCCATCTTCATATCACTTAAAGATATAGGCTAGATAAGGTTAGATAAACTCAATAATGATGACGTAACACACACGTATGCTGCACCTCTTAAATTTAGTAATAGTTGCAGTATGACGAAAAAATGAATTAAACTGCACCATACAGCTGTTTCGTCCTCATAGGACTCTTCGGTGATGCTAGGGGCCAAAAGGTGAAAATCCAAAAGTTCTAAACTAATGTAGAAGCAGAAGCGTCAGGTGGGTAAAACCCATTCTACCTTAGAAATGCATTCAGGTAGGAACTGAGGGTTCTTAGCATGCAGCTTACATACTTAGAATATGAGCATACCATTTGCGTAAAATTAATTTGATATATTCATAACTGATTTGATCAATGATTTATCTATACACATAAATGACAATAGGTCTATTTCCATGATGACATCATCATTTTTACATTCAGTGTACGTCTTATCATTGTATTTTATGACGTCATCAATCTTTGTTTTTTCGATGTTTCCTTTGCTTCAGGCTTATTGTCAAAGCCAGAAATCAGAGATTGTAGCTGTCGACTCCAAAGTCGAAAATGACTTTCTGGTGAGGTATATGCATCGCTTTGGATGTAAGTGTAATTAGTAAAACAGGAATTGTTCTGTTTTTGAAATACAGAAGATAAGGAAAGTGAAATACGATAGTTTGGTCTTGATGGTCGCTGGACCAGTGTGATAGTCATTTTGCATTAGTTTGTATTTATATGAATAATGTACAGCAAATGTCAAATTAAAAACCCCTCAATCAATTCTATATCAAAATGCAGATATAATCTAGACGTTTTCAAGTTATTGTTTTTTTTTGTTTTTGCTCATTACGTCTATTCGATATACACATTGATACGCATAGTTTTCTAAGTAGTAACAACAGGCCCATGGGACCTGAATCCTCCTGCTCTGCAGCTTCAAAGACTTAATACTTAAACAAATCCACTTTTACAAAGTTCAAAGTCAAATTATAACACATCTTACTATATGTACACGATAACCCAGGGCTTAAAACTCATTTTAATCCTGTGAACTTGTATGTGGGTAAACCTTAATAACTTGAACGAACTTGATATACCTTTATCATAACATACTGGAGGCCAATAATAAGTGCACTTGTGAACTGGACTTTCAATTGAACAAAATTGGAAGCCTTTCATCTCAGCATTGCACTTACCAAGTAGCTGTACCCTGGACATTTTATTATCAAGTAGTGTTTTTAACACATTTGACCTCTGCGACTTTGAAAGTGGTTCACGGTCATTCATTTGAAAAACCTGATAGCTTTTGTCAAAGCATGCTACAATTGGTGTGAAACAATTTTAAAACAATTAAACATAAATTAGCACAATACGAAGCAGAAAGGGTTGAATGTCTGTTCTAATTTATTCGTTCTGGTTTTGAAGGTGCATTGAATTTTCCTTTCTGGATTGACGCCACTGATATGATTACGGACGGTGTCTGGGTATGGGCCTCCTCACTAACACCGCTGTCCTACTTTAACTGGGGTCCCAACGAACCGAACGGTCAGATCAACGAAGACTGCATCAGCGTTGCACAGGATACTGGGATTTGGTACGATTTATCCTGCAGGGATAACAGATATTATGTCTGTGAACAAAAGTAAGTACAAAGCATATCAGAAATCAGAAGAAAAAGAACAAAGTAGTTGTCAGATTGGATTTGTTAAAAAAAAATAAAATAAAAATCAGAGACAAAAGCGTCAACAAAACCATAATCCGAACTCAAAATCGATTAAACTAGGCGCAAAATAGAAACAAAGGGAAGAATAACATGGAGACTGTCGTAAAAGCACAAGAGAATAAGACCAGGTGTTCCGGAAGAGTAAGCGTCTTCTGCTAAATCGACGACACCGCCATGTAAATCTTATTTACATCCAAGTAAGCATCAATCCTCAACATGAGAACCGAGTCATCATTGTCATCACAAGTAAGCACACTAATAAGCAAACTCAAAAACGTCCATCTTCATATCACACAAAGATACAGAATATTTCTCGATGAGATCAAGATGGCGACCATAAAACTTGCCCATAGTCTGCATCAACCTGCATCTCTCGAATCAAATTCACACGATGTTGCCGAGGAATGTAATTGTAGTGAGAATACTGTTTCGAAATTCACTTTAACTTGAGGATTTCTTTTTTCCTTTCTTGATAGTAACAGTTCTGCTTCTCCATCCTGTAGTGTTTAAATGTCGTAATCGACTTGCTATTCTAGGTTTTGATCTTAATATTAAGGCCTTGCTATTTACCGGGATTTTACGTAGATGTATATGGCGTCTGTCGTCGATGAAGCAGAAGTCGCTTACTCTTCCGGAACACCTGGTCTTATTCTCTTGTACTTTTACAGGAGTCTTCGTGTCATTCTACACTTCGTACATATTTGCCACTAAAAACAGAAGGATTTAGACACACAAAGATGACATAGAGCTTCATTTTTGGTTAAATTTCGACAAATGAAATATGTCTTCTGTCTTTTAATGCAGCAATGAGATAGCAAAACTAAATACTATCATCTTTCTGATTTTCATAATAATATTGAATATTACAAGTTTCGAATGGCTATATATTTATATGTATGTGGATAAAATGGCAGTGATGTCTAGGTTAACTGATATCCGATTAATTCTATTTGATTTGTATACTTACCAATTTTCTATAATATCGTTTTTTGTGTCGCCTGAAAAGGCGACATATAGGGATCACAATGTCGGTGGTGTCGGCGGCGACGTCGGCGGCGGCGTCTTCACCAACAGTTTTCCGTGCGATAACTTGAGTTTCCTTGGGCCAATCAAACTCAAACTTCATACAGTGCTTCCTTACCAAAAGTGCTCGCTTGGAATGCTTTTCAGGGTCAAAGTTCAAGGTCACTGTTGCTGTAAATAGAAAATCGGTTTCCGTGCGATAACTTGAGTTTCCTTGGGCCAATCAAATTCAAACTTCATACCATGCTTCCTTACCAACAGTGCTCGCTTGGGATCGCTTTTCAGGATCGAAGGTCAAAGGTCAAGGTCACTCTTGCTATAAATAGAAATTATGTTTCCGTGCAATAACTTGAGTTTCCTGGGGCCAATCAAACTCAAACTTGATACAGTGCTTCCAAAACAAAAGTGCTCGCTTGGGATTGCTTTTCAGGGTTGAAGGTCAGAGGTCAAAGGTCAAGGTCACTGTTGCTATAAATAGAAATTATGTTTCCGTGCGATAACTTGCGTTCCCTGGGGCCAATCAAACTCAAACTTCATACAGTGATTCCTAAACAAAAGTGATCACTTCGGATTGCTTTTCAGGGTCAAAGGTCAAGGTCACTGTTTCTATTCCACTTGGAACTGATACAATGCATATCCATAGATAGCTCCCAAAACTTATCTCCCAACTTGCTGCGCAGGCGACACATCCACTTTCGTGGAATTTTTGTTTTACTTTTGGGAGGAATAAAGAGAGCAGCCTCAAGCACTATGTACATCAGAATACTGCTCTTACTGCCTTGCGTGTGTGTTTATGAGGATGGTTTTGATATTCATATCATGAAAAAAGAAATTCAGAGAATAACAAAGCGTCTAAACCGTAATCCGAACTCAGAGTCGATTACACCAGAGGCAAAATATGAACAAACGAAATGTTTACACGGGTCCTCTCGTAAAAGTAGAAGACAATAAGACCAGGTATTCCGGAAGAGAGTTAGCGTCTTCTGCTTCATCGACGACACCCGCCATATAAATCTTGGTCACATTCAAGTAAACATCAAGTCCTCGAAATGAGAACCGAGTCATCATGTCTATTTTGTTGTTTGCATCGCAAAGCAGTTCATGTACCATTTGCATAAGGTTCACGTTTTTGGAGTTTGTTTACACTGTTTGAGGTTTAGATCAATTTCCGATAAAAATGCCACCGTAATCTAAACTCTTCAGGAGTATAAAATTATTCTAGACATCATGGTTTAGATCCAAAAACTACGGTGTAAGTGTAAACAATTCGGGGCTAACGAAGATCTAGTCTAGCTAGCTTATCAGTTTCTTGAACAGGTTAAATTTGTCGAGTAATAGAATATAACATATGTAACTTCTTAAATGAGAACGGATTTCTGTGGCCAATCTCAAACATTTTATTTTAGTATCAGACATTAAACACGAAATCTGCCGACGGATAGATGATCCCATTTGCATTAAGCGCACGATCATCGAAGAATTTAGGACCAACATATCTTGAATTAATGCTTTCGAAAAAAAGTATTTTGTCACATGAAGTATTGTTAAAGCATAAGTCATTGGCAAGTAAAACAGCTGTTGTACGTGTGTAGTACACCCATACATTAGTGTACACAGTTCGTCTAGGACGATACACTGTTGTAAACAAAATGTATTACTTCGCCAGGAACGAAAAAGAGCGTGCCCCACTTGTTTCATCGGGAAATGAAGCAACCAGAGTTTACAAGTTTCATTGAGGCGGAGCGAAGTGAAAATGTAAATATTGTCAATTACAACAAGGGAGCACACTAATGAGTATACTCAAAAACGCCCATCTTCATATCACACAAAGATACAGAATATTTCTCAATGAGACTTAAAAAGTCTTCATTTAAACTTCATTTTAACCCTTTGCTATTTTGTTGTTCGCAGAAAGCAGTCAAGAATATGTGGAGAAGAGAGCATTGTCATCGGATGAACATAACAATGCTTTTTTGTTGCTTTTGTCAGTTTTGTTTTTAGGAAATAGATGTAATGTTATCTTCCTGTTTTTCTGGATGTTATTATTAAATATCAAAATGCTTGAAAGTGTTGGATTTATTTGAAATTAACGTTAACGGCTTTTTATCTTACTGCATCTGAAATCACGTAACTTCCTCTCTAAGTGACATTCGTTTTCTGAAGTTTTGGAGAGTCACACCCATGTCTTAAATTGTTATTTTAGATTTGATTTTTGTTTTACATGTGATCTACCCTTAGTGCGATTTCCATCGTGTAGTGTTATTGTACAGAGAAATCAAAAGAAACATCAAGATCTAGGAAAGGCTTAGTTAACCTATAAATTGAAGAACATTACAAAATATTTATATTTGCCCTGCATTTTCCCCTTGACACAATGCTAAGAGGCAGTTGCTGCCATACGCCTATAACACCCAGTGCCTAAGACTATAACAACGTTTGGTATTTTGACGTCATCAATATCTATTGTGACGTCGTCAATTTCATCGTTGTCTAACAGTTTGTTTGTCAGCAGTCGACATCGATCACGAAAATCCCGATATTTAGAGCAAGCCCTGGAATACCAAATCAACTGCGCCATGTAAACACAGGTTGGAGAAGCAGGGATGTTACTATCAAGAAATGGAAAGTTGACGATCGGAAAATTAAAATCATCACGTTTATCGTATAGCTTTGTAGTAAGCTGTCCATGTTGGTCGTAGTTTAAGTAGAGATCGAGGTAAGCAGCTGATGTAGAAGAGTCTGTTGTGTCCTTTATTTCAAGTTCAGAAGGGTATATGTTTACTTGGATGTGACAAAGATTTACATAGCGGGTGTCGTCGATGAAGCAGAAGACGCGTATTCTTCCGGAACACCTGGTCTTATTCTCTTGTACGTTTGCAAGGGTCTCCATGTGAATCTTTCCTTTGTTCAAATTTTGCTCCTGGTTTAATCGATTTTGAGTTTGGATTATGATTTTGTTGACGCTTCGGTATTCTCTTATTTATCTGCACTTGATTTGTTGACAAAATAATGTACAATTATTCTATCTAAATGTAAATTTAAGTAATGAACATTTGAGCAAACATTGTTACAGTGCTATAACACACACCGAACATATTGTAAACAGAGATTATTAAAAAGTTTTCATCATTCGTACTATATTTTCCTTTCAGACACATTTTACTGTGTAAACGAAGGAGGGTATTGATACAAGTATAGCCCATATCAGCTCTCTCCTCGTACTATATCGTCGTCAGTATATCTTATCTTAGCTGTTGTTGTGTTTTCACGACGTTTGTTCCGTGAAAGAACACAATTACACATTTAAATCGTCATTTACCTTTCTAGACAAAAAAACTATCATGATGAGAGAGATAAGTTGTTCTTTTAGTTATGTTTAGGTATGAAAGTGTACAGGATGGGGGAAGGAAATTTTTGATAAACGAAACATTTTTGTGGAGTGTTAAAGATTGTGGATGAACTACGGCGGTATTTTAGCTCGAACATATTTTTTTCCGTTAAATATTGCTGATGAACTACGGCGGTATTTTAGCTTGAACATATTTTTTCCGTTCAATATCGCGGATGGACTACTGCGGTATGTTAGCTTGAACAGATTTTTGGTGTTAATATTGCTGATAAACTACGGCGGTTTATTTGCCCCTAGTATCACTGACGAGCCCTAGGAGGACGAAACAGCATGATGTATCTATTACTAAATTTAAAAGGTGCAGCATATGTGTGTAAATAAATAAGAGAATAACAAAGCGTTACACTCAAAATTGATTAAACCAGGGACAAAATATGAACAAAGGAAAGTGTGTGTTACGTCATCTTAAACAGATTTTTGGTGTAAAATATTGCTGATGAACTACGGTGGTATGTTAGCCAGTCTTAACATATTTTTGATGTTAGAAAATGGTGATGTTAAATGTACCTATCCCTTTGTTGCCAAATTCGACTTTCATAAAATGTCGAGTGCCTCATAGCTGTCCATTCGAATGGACCATAATATAGAATTATGACAATAATCAAGTTTGCACATATTTCGTACAAACGATTTTGCCTGTAAATTAGCAATAGCTATTTGTTGCATGTTTACATAGTATTAAATAGTAGTAGTAAAAGCTTAAAAAAATTGTATAATCATCGTGTTTAACTCGAATTATACCCTTGTTTTGTAGTGTTACATACTATACATGAACATAGGTTAAATCTACATCAGAAAAAAACCAAATAGTGAAAAGGAGGGGGGATTGATTGATAAATTTAATTTTATCAGACAAGCCAAATACTACTTAACACTAGTAGAAATCCATTCATTAAAAGTAAAATCAACGACACTATATTACTTGTCTCGTCAAATCATACTTAACACTAGTAGAAATTCATTAATTAAAAGTAAAGTCACGAAATTATATTACTTGTTTCGTGTCAAATACTACTTAACACTAGTTGAAATTCATTCATTTAAAGTATTATTATATTTATACATAATTATATTACTTGTCTCGTGTCAAATACTACTTAACGCTATTAGAAATTAATTCATTTAAAGTAAGGTCACCCGTTACATCCATATTGAATGAAGCTTGTTAGGGCTTCTTGCTAAATATGGGTGTAACCGCTGACCTTTCATAACACTATGAAAGTTTTAAAAAAATGACTTTCAATCCATATATTTACATTTTTATTATAGAACAATTGCTTAACTTATTTATATTTTTTCCAATTAATTGTTTATTACCTGCGTTTGTATATGTGTCGTCATTTACACGACATGGGCGGAACAGCCCAGCTTGAACAGAATTGGCGCCAACGATAATAATCAGTCATGTGAGCGTTTGCCGCAAGTGCATTCTCCTTGTTATTCGAAGCGGCGCAAGACCCTCATTGAACAAGCTTGATCTATGACGTCATAATGAAACCACGTGCTACGTCTCGAGAACCATTGCTTTCATATTTTTATGAAAAGCATTTTTGCTGGAAATGCTCATATAGTGGGTTGCAGCGCAAATGTAAATATATAATTATGTTACTTGTCTCGTGTCAAATACTACCTAACACTAGTAGAAATTCATTCATTAAAAGTAAAATGATATCTATATATAATTATATAACTTATCTTGTGTCAAATATTACTTAACACTAGTAAAAAATCATTCATGTAAAGTAAATTTATTAGTTATGTATGATTATATTGTCAAATGCTACTTAACACTAGTAGAAATTCATTAAATAAAGTAAAATTTATTTTTATATAATTATGTTACTTGTCTCGTGTCAAATACTACTTAACACAAGTAACATCCATAAATTAAAAGTAAAATCACGAAATTATATTACTTGTCTCGTGTCAAATACTACTAAACACTAGCATTCATTCTTTAATTAAAAGTAAAATTTATTTTTATATAATTATATTACTTGTCTCGTGTCAAATACTACTAAACACTAGCATTCATTCCTTAATTAAAAGTAAAATTTATTTTTATTTAATTATATTACTTGTATCGTGTCAAATACTACTAAACACTAGCATTCATTCCTTAATTAAAAGTAAAATTTATTTTTATATAATTATATTACTTGTCTCGTGTCAAATACTACTAAACACTAGCATTCATTCTTTAATTAAAAGTAAAATTTATTTTTAATTAATTATATTACTTGTATCGTGTCAAATACTACTAAACACTAGCATTCATTCTTTAATTAAAAGTAAAATTTATTTTTATTTAATTATATTACTTGTTTCGTGTCAAATACTACTAAACACTTTTAGAAATTCATCAATTAAAAGTAACATCATATTTATATATAATTATATTATTATATAATTTTATTGCTTGTTTCTTGCCAATACTTTTTAACACTAATAGAAATTCATTCATTTAAAGTAACATTTATTTATATTTAATTATATTGTTTTGTGTCAAGTAGAAATTCATTCATTAAAAGTAAAAGTATATTTATATATAATTGTATTACTTGTTTCGTGTCAAATACTACTTAACACTAGCAGAAATTTACTCATTAAAAGTAAAATTTATTTTTATATAATTATATAACGCAACGCACAGCGACGGGGCCGCGGGAGACGCCCAGGGTCCAAAAACGCATCAAAAACCAATCAGGGGTTAAAGTCAGCTAGTTCTAACTTTATCACAGACTTCAACATAACAAGAGATAGTGATGAAGAGGTTACTGGGTGGAAATGTAATGATTGCAACAATATTTTTGACGACGAAAGTGCCAAAATGCTAGAATGTGAACGTTGCCGATCGCATCATTGCATTGAATGTTTGGGGAAATCGAGCGATGAATACAAAATTCTGCAGGGCTCAGCGACACCTGCTAAAATAAAATTACTGCTTAAATATGTACGTTTATAGTATTATGTTGTATTATTGATTTCGAATAAAATTCAAGAATAAAAACAAAAGATAAAAATTGTGTAAAGGTCGGTTTGATTTATTATATTTACTGCAAGAACACCAACTCTATAACAGTATTCGAAGTACATGTCTGCTCATCCAATGATGGTACTCCCGCCTCCACATACCATTTGCCTGTAAGAAAGCAACTTGATGTAGGGTTGAATATATTTGACCCAACGCCTTTGGTGTCTTTTGATTTGACTTCGTTCGAATTGTTTCCGTAATCATTAGATATGCAAAATCAATTAAGCATTGATGACAATTTTTTAAGTTTCATTGGGGTATGAAGAAATTTTTTTTGCAAACTGTATGAATCTGCGTAGCCGATTCTTACAAACTTTTGCAACAATTTTTTTCCAACGATAGTTAGACTGTAATAAGTGGTGTTGCCTGCTAACATATGCACAGGTAGCTTAAAGATCCAATATATGTAACTTCAGGGAAATTTTCGTGATTCTGAAAAAATCTGGAAAAAAATCCAGTTGATAACTATGCAAAAATAAGCCTAAAACGAAGTAAACCTGAGCGGTAACTAACAAGAGACTCTGGACAAAAAAAATCCAAAGAATTAAATATAATTCAGGTGGGGCCCACTTCAACAACAAACCGAAGGTAGAAGACGGATCGAAATGGACGCGTGTTTACAAAGAGCGTGTTTCAACTGCTGCTGTACCGGTAACCGCGAAAGAATTCATCTTGAATATTGCTGATATCAGTTAATCTTAATTAAATCTATAAATATAATAAGTTATTAGGCTTGATTTTCGCTTCAAGTTTTGCCGAAAATTACGTATATTGGGCCTTTAATGATGTGACGCCACGAACATTGTAAACTCTGATGCCGAAAACAGAAAACGACGACGTGATAAAATCAAAACCTTCCACGAAAGTTTAACCGTAAATATTAGAAAGGCGAGATTATTTTTTCTGTGCAATCTTTGTTTACAAATATGGGGTATGCTATGCTAAATCTTTGTTTTCGTAAAAAAAGCTCAATGATAGAGTTGGATTTTTCAAAATGTTAACCAGTCAACTCGCATTTTCATGATTTTGGAATTATTCAGGTAGTTAATATGAGAGAAAAATACTCTAAAGCCTCGGATTTTACCAAATATGAAAACCCCTCGGGTAGAATTTCCCTATCTTACATCCCTGGTCATGAAAGAGTCTTGTGAGATTTAGTTTCTATATGAACCATGTCCTTGTCTTATATTTACTTTAGTTCACAGACATAGTATCTTGTGTCTCTACATGATAGGTCATTCCACAGCCCGGAGTCATGTTGAACGCTGATGCAGTCTTCGTTGACATAACCGTTTGGTTCGTTGGGACCCCAGTTAAAGTAGGACATCGGTGCTAGTGAGGAAGCCCAAACCCAGACACCGTCGGTAATCATATCAGTGGCGTCGATCCAGAACGGAGTATTGAAGGCACCTCAAACAAAGTATAATTTAGTTACGAGAAAAAACAATAGAGAATACCGAAGTGCCAACCGAACCATAATCCGAAATCAAAAATCGATTAAACTGGGGCAAAATATGAAAACAGGACAGATACACTAGGATCCATGTTATTGAAGAAAAATCAATGCAGTTGATAAAAAATTACATAAAATGAGGCTGAAAAAATTGAAGCAAAGACTCGGGTTCTACCAAATTTGAAAATCCCTCATGTGGAATTTCCCTGTCTTACATCCCTGGTCATCAAAGAGTCTTATAATCTTCCTGTATTTATACATCAAATTATGGTTGACGATTATAATGGTTATGCGGCAAACCTCACTTCCAGTTATGACATCATAAAAACAATCTAAAACAGCTTTATCGCAAATTGCATATCATAATAAACGGATTAATGTTTTACAATATACACTTACATCCAAAGCGATGCATAGTCCTCACCAGAAAGTCATTTTCGACTTGGGAGTCGATAGCTACAATCTCAGAATGTTGGCTTTGACAATAGGCCTAAAGGAGGAGGAATAGATATTAGTATTAATTGATTAACGTGGCAGCTCATTGTTCTTTTGTTTACATACTTAATTAGTTAGAAAATACTGAAGCCTCAACGAAACCATAATCCCAACTTAAAATATATTAAAGCAGGGGCAAAATAGGAACTAAAGGGAAATATTTACATGGTTTCATGTACCCTCGTAAAAGTACAAGGGAATAAGACCAAGCGTTCCGGAAGAGAAAGGGTTTTGTGCTCCATCGACGACACCCGCCATGTAAATCTTGGTCACATCTTTATATACGTTCTCCTAAGTGTCTAAACAAGCCACTAGATCTATGCTATCACTATATATCATACATACGTTTCTTAGTTGTGAAAACATGTCATTGAATTAATTAGATATCAACCGCATTTTGTCCTAGATGTCAAAACTTGTCATTATATTATCGTTATATTAACTTGATAGCATGCCTACGTTCTCCTAAGTGTCAGAACAAGCCACTAGATTAAATAGATATGATATGACGCTCTATAGGTATTAAAACCAGTCACGATAAAAATTGACAGACTTTGAATTAGATTGGCGTTCCTTTGAAATCTTCAAACGAGTATCAGCCTAGCAATTGGTCAGTGTTTCCATGAGCGTGCATTCAGTTTTTCCATGACAAATTCCAGGTGTAGAGAGCGTAGGTGAGCGTTACTTCAGAATCCTTAGGATGACGTATGTGATGAACACGTAAAGAGCGAAACCCAAAAGGATGGTGTTACAAACAAAATCACCGATCTACGTCGGTGAAATGTTTTCAAAAACACAAACATCTGTCTATTAGAGATGACGTAACACGCCCCCGGGCTGTGACATAATGAATTTAGCTGCATGATACAGCTGTTTCGTGCTTTAAGGACTGTCAGTGATGAAATAAAGAAACCCGTAAACATAAACATCAAACAAACAAGTTTTGATCATTAACCAGAAGAAGGTGTTTAATCTTTAAATTCCATTTCAATATCAGAGAATATCAATGCGTCAACACAACCATAATCCAAACTCAAGTAGGAAGTTATTTTGTCTTCATTCCATCTTGGTGCAATGCAGGTGTATATTCATTAAAAGACCTCAATAAGAATTCTTATAATTTGACCTTTACTCATTTAACAGGTTTATTAATATTTTTCGAGACAATACAAACTTTCTTCAATACCTTCGATTGGTCACAGCGACCAAACGCCTTTTAAGGAAGTTTGACTTTCGTTAGACAGGCTATCCCAGCCTTTCACACCACTACTCTTTAAAATAGTTTTAAAAGCAACAGAGGCTCAAAAGACTTCTATAACTGTATTATTACTTCAGCTTGAACACCTACAGGTGTCAAGAAATGGGGAGAGGAATTCAATTTTGATAAAGATAAATGGAAGAAAAAATAAAATTATGTTTGCTGTCACTAAAAATTCAAAGCTTTAGTGATTCCAAGCATGGATTATACATCATATGTGATTGAATTCCTGGTCGACAACACTTTTGTTGAGTTCGGAGGAAAGATTTTCCAGCAGACTGTTGGCATTCCCATGGGAACAAACTGTGCCCCACTCTTAGCTGACTTGTTTTTGTTTTCATACGAGGCTGCATTTGTGGAGGAATTAATCAGGACAGGTAACAAAAACCTTGCCAAATCTTTTAATTTCACTTTCAGATATATCGACGATGTGTTGTCTATAAACAACAAGAAGTTTGCTGACCACGTCGATCGTATATACCCTTCTGAACTTGAAATAAAGGACACAACAGACTCTTCTACATCAGCTGCTTACCTCGATCTCTACTTAAACTACGACCAACATGGACAGCTTACTACTAAGCTATACGATAAACGTGATGATTTCAATTTTCCGATCGTAAACTTTCCATTTCTTGATAGTAACATCCCTGCATCTCCAACCTATGGTGTTTACATGTGGCAGTTGATTCGGTATTCCAGGGCTTGCTCTAAATATCGGGATTTTCGTGATCGATGTCGACTGCTGACAAACAAACTAACAACACAAGGATTCGAGAGATGCAGGTTGATCAGTACAATGGGCAAGTTTTATGGCCGCCATCTTTGTCTCATTGAGAAATATTCTGTATCTTTAAGTGATATGAAGATGGACGTTTTTGAGTATGCTCATTAGTGTGTTTACTTGTTGTGATTGACAATGATACTCGGTTCTCATTTTGAGAACTTGATGTTTACTTGGATGTGACAAAAGATATACATGGCGGGTGTCGTCGATGAAGAAGAAGACGCTTACTCTTCCGGAACACCTGGTCTTACTCTCTTGTACTTTTGCAAGGGTCTCCATGTTAATCTTTCCTTTGTTCAAATTTTGCCCCTGGTTTAATCGATTTTGAGTTTGGATTATGATTATGTTGACGCTTCGGTATTCTCTTATTTTATACATCATATCCTAGTAACAAGCAGTTCCTTTTCAAAATAAATCTTAATCCTAGTCCAGCATGTACTCTTTGTAATAGGGAAAGAGAATGTATTTGCCCATAGTCAATAGCCCATAGATAAATTTGCCATTTATCTTTATAAAATGTCTGGTGTAAAGGTCAGAGAAATATGGTGTTAAGGTCAAAGGAATTTTGTGTTTTGCACTTACAGAAAACGCAAGCCATGAAGTCCGAGTTTCCTCTGGCCCCGACACCATGCATGGTTAGGCCTTACACCGGCCATCTATCTGTCATTGTCAGAGGAATTTGGTGTTTTATACTTACAGAAGACGCATGCCATGTAGTTCGGTTATTGACGAAGTAGTAACAGGAACCCTGGAAAGCTATCCACTCATCCGGGCAATCTGCCAATACACTTCCGGTTCCTTCAATGTAAGTCATTTAAAACCAATGCAAAAGTCACTTAAAACCTGATGGCCAAATAACGACTCCACCCACACCATTTTTACATTTTAGAAAAACCGACAATTTGCATATGTTTCCAGATGAATTTGGTTGATTTTCATTGGTTAATTAAGAAGAATTAGCTTAAAGCAATTGGATAAAATTCAAACTTTCCCCTTGAAAACGAACATTGCATTGTATATGTTTTAAAATTAAACATCGAAAATAATTTAAGTCGATATATCGTATGTACAAATGTGTATCTCTTTCAAGAAAAAGACTGTTCTGATATATTGGTAGATCATCCATTAATATAATATCATATCCAGAAAAGGGTTGAATTCGGGTTGCTATTACATTAAAACATACCACAGAATCTTGTCAACTCCGCTAACAGTATATTTTACTCAGTAGATGCCGTTTCGTGTGTCACTCTGTCTTTTATCAAAAATATATTTTATATACATACCAAAGGCCAATACCAGACATATACTGGAAAGTAAAGTGAACGTAGTCATTTTGTCTCGTTCTAGAGATATGAAACTTCATGTAGAATCTCACGACCTTACATAGTAAAGTGGTGAACTTTTGGTGTATATTCAATTCCTTATCATTATGTCAGCTATCACAGTCTCGGCTCTCTACAGATAAATCCACATTGCAAACCATATAAGCCATTGCGGCAAAAATAGTATTCTTTTCCATTGTTGTTGATTTGGTTAAGAAAAATTATTTCAACCACGATTAGTAAAACAAAAAGTAAAAAAAAAAATTAAATTAAAAAAATGTAATAAAAATGCAATTAACTGTACATTAAACGTATACGTTTTTGCGGCAATCTTATTTTAGAGATATCCGCACTCCGCTATATCATGATCGCGCTAATCATAGTTTCTGTATGTTGCTTTCTACTGTAATGATATGCATATCAATATATTATAAGTCAATATGTATAATGGTTACATGCTATCTTACATTTTAATCACTAAAAGTAACCTCCCTTACAGGATTGAGTATAATGCGCATGCCTAGGGAACCGGATGTAGATGGAACATGGCGGTAAAATAAAAGCACATGTTAAATGATGGAGCATCTTGTCGCCGTTCCTTACCACATATCAGCAGCAAGACATATTGTTACATCTTCATCAAGTTATTTTGTGTGCCAGTGCATCATTGCGCATTTTTATTTTTATTTTACTATGCGCTTCCAGGTGAGTGCACAAAAGTAATAACTTTTACAGTATTTAAAAAACCTCTTTATACAAAGTAGCAGCTCTATGATAACACGTGTTGTATGCTTAACGTATAAAAGCTTGTAATACAGTATGCCAAATAGGGCTAATAACTAAGGACTAACCGATAATGTTAGCAATCAAAATGATCTTAACTACTAAAGACACAGAGGGACGCGTGATCAAAGTGGATCTTAACTACTGAAGAAACAGAAGGACAGCTAAGCGATGTGGATCTTAACTACTGAAGAAACAGAAGGACAGGTGAGCGATGCGGATATGAACTATTGAAGAAACAGGGACAGGTGAGCGATATGGATCTTAACTACTAAAGGAACAGAGGGACGGGTGAGCGATATAAATCTTAACTACTGAAAACACAGAGGGACGGGTGATCGATGCGCATCTTAACTACTGAAGAAACAAAGGGACAGGTTAGCGATGCGGCAACATTTGTCAACGATTTGTTGTTTTTTTTCTGTAAAATTGACTTAAGTAATGATCGTTTTGCAGTAATATGTTACTAGGTCTTTGTCGGTACAGGTTAGCTTTGGTTTGGTTTGTTTGACGTTCTATTGACAGATTTGGTCATTTTAGTACGCGCCAGGTTTTGGCGGTGAAGAGACCACCTAACAATGGCCTGTACCTCACGACTTCCCCCACATGAGTCCCGAACCCCCGACCCGGTGATGGAGGGTAGCAAAATATCTGACACCGGAAGCACGTGACTGTCACGGCCTTTAAATAGCTATTAGGGTAAATATTCATCCTAAGAAATAACCTCATTATTTCCAAATTAAAGCACATACCTCAACGCTTGGATTTACCTTCAGTTATTATTTAAGTATCAGTTATATAAAGATGAGTTAGAAGCTGCATATTCAAGTCTGTACATTGTGTTACTAGGGAAACACGTAGGAGGGTGGATTCGTCAAACCTCACGGGAAAACAGAAAATAGGACGGACATGCCTGTTGGCTTTTCAATTTGATTCATTGTCAACTGGAGCAGTTCTACAAGGAAATGTTTTATTGAGTGTCAATCCTAAAATAGAGTACAAATAGCCTAATTACTACACATAGCCGTTAATACAAGTACAATATGTGTGACGTACGTCAGATATTTAATGTAAAGTAAATAATTATAGAAAGACATTGAAAGTATTGTTAAAAAATATGTGTCAATTAGTTAGCACCCACATTTTCCTTAACAACTCACACTCTCATTTATATATAAGTCGAAAACAACACCAAATAAGCACATGAACAACCAGTTGGGCCCAGTTGTTCAAAAGGTGATAAGCTTAATCAGTGATTAGAGCAAATTTTATTTTTTTCCTGTAACTTTAAAATGAAACCATAGATTTAGTTACAACTTTGTAGATCTAGTATTGTTAATTTACATGCCAAGTTTTGGAGCTGTACCTTCTATATTGACAGAATAATTTAAGTTTGAAAAATGTCGTTAATAAATAATGATTAAGCTACTCACCTTTTGAACAACTGGGCCCTGGACATACTGACACGACACGTGTAAGACATGGACAGAACTATAAATAGTAACACGGAGATTCTCAATTTAGAAACACACAAACGTAACAGTACACAACAATGTTGATATTTATTACAATTTATCCAGTGAAATATCAGAAAATATCAACTTGATAAAACTTCAAAATCATCACCGCATGGCAAAAATTCACTTGTGTTACGCACTCGTAAAAAAATCTGCCATACTCGTGAATATATTTGATATTTTGAATTTCAAAAAGATGGCCTAAAGGGAGGTTTTCCATGTAAACTGTTTTATTTGTGATGTGTTGGTTGTTTTATAATCTGTATTTCAAACGTACTAGTTGAACTACTTTTCCTAGAAAAAGTCTTCTTGTTCGTTCAGAGTTTTATACTTTCTTATTAAATCATTATTAATTATTGATATGCATCTATATAGACAAGTGTACGCATAACGGTATAGCTGTATTGTTCAACATGTTTGGACCAACATAGCTAAACTGTTTCTCCTGAAACAAAAATAAAGTTATCCGATTAGCTAATTTCATGACAAAATTAAAGTCCATGTTTAGCCATGATACATACAACAATTGATCGAGCTACTTCTGTCAAATTAGCGGGGTAGTAGTAAATAGGCTTGATTAAATATCACTCGGTATGTTATATAGCTCCCCGTAGTCTGATGTGATAAATACGTTAACATTTATTCTCACCATTTGATGCAAAATTTATACACTACTATCATTTCATTGACTCGCCGTGATGATGTCAGCACTACAACGCTGCGATTGGATGTTGATGAAACTGCTAATTGAATGGTTGTATATATAAACAGATTACACGTGGTTTTGCTGTGATTCCGTGACTTAATCGACATGATCAACCAACCGTTAATAGTAGTCCTAGGGAGCGCACGTGTGGGAAAGACGAGTATTCTACACAAGTATCTCAACGGAACTTTTACATGTAAATACAACGAAACAGTTGAGGATCTTCACATCCATGATGTCGCCATTAACGGAGAAAAAGTCATGATAGAGTTCCTAGATACGTCCGGGTCTACTGAATTCGCTTCATTGCGAAACTTAGCGATAAAGAAGGCAAGTGCTTTTGTGTTGGTGTTTGCCATTGATAGGGAGAATTCTTTTGCTGAGATGAAACGAATATGGGAGGAAATTAAGCTTACACGTAGTGATCACAGCGAAATACCATGTATGGTTATAGGGAACAAGCTGGACAGGGAAAACTACCGAAAGGTGGAGTATTTGGAGGCGCTTGACTGGGCCTGCAACAACGGTTTGGAAGGAATGATGCAAGAAGTGTCTTCAAAAACAGGGGGAAATTTTGAAAATGTTTTTGAAAAACTGTTCGTACAAGTGGGTTTATGCGAAGCAGTAGGATTGAAAAGCAACACAAAAGCATCGTACAAAAAAAGTGACAAAGTTGCAAATGCAAGCTTGATAACAAAATTTTGTAATTGGTTTGCCTGTGGAAAAAAGGAGACAACTTCATGATCTGAAAGTAAGGAACCGAGTTCACATTGAGGAGGTATAAGTGCGTGTTAATAAGATGAACAATAACTGTTTGACATTAGAACATTTTTTCCCTTTCGACTACAATGACGCAATCGAAAGGTCACCCGGACAAGACAGCAATACCCAGTCTTTATTGTACTAGATATATATTTTTGTAAGCAACATACAGTCTATATTGTACTAGACATATTTTTTTGTAAGCAATATACAGTCTATATTGTACTAGATATATATTTTGGTAAGCAACATACAGTCTATATTTGTACTAGACATATATTTTGGTAAGCAACATACAGTCTATATTGTACTAGATATATATGTTGGTTAGCAATATACAGTCTATATTTTACTAGATATATATGTTGGTTAGCAATATAGAGTCTATATTGTACTAGATATATATTTTGGTTAGCAATATACAGTCTATATTGTACTAGATATATATTTTGGTTAGCAATATACAGTCTATATTGTACTAGATATATATTTGGGTAAGCAATATGCAGTCAATATTGTACTAGATATATATGTTGGTAAGTGTATTGTAATAAAATATGAATTGGAAACCTTTTCTTGTGCATTGTTAATGTATTCCGTTTATTGCAATACCCTTTTACGACATTTGCACATATTATCTCACAGTCTCCGCATTAATAACGCTTCAACTATTTTTTCGGTCAACTTGAGCTGCCTGTAGATTTTTAATGTGGGATATGGGATATGGGATGGCAGACTCTGCTGGTGGATTATTTAGTCCCCGAGGTTTGCTGGAGCCTCCATTGCCACAGTTAATCTCGTTTGAGTACTGGAACGGTACATACTATACACATTTTCGTAGTGCACGATTTGAAATTATACAGAAATAGTTTAATTTTACTTCTAAATTCATAAATTAAAGGGGTTTTACGCACTTGACCCTTCTGCTTCTACATTAGTTTAGAAACGTTGGATTCCTGCCTTTTGGATGCTAGCATCACTGAAGAGTCCCAGGTGGACGAAACAGCTGTGTGGTGCCGTTTGATTCAATTTTTCGGCATACTGTATCTCTTACTAAATTTAAGAGGTGCAGCATATGTGTATGTTACGTCATCATTACTGGTCATAGCAAGAGTACCGCTATAACAAAATGGAGATCCAAGGTATTGTTAAGTTGATCATGAATAATTAATTTGCATACAATACACACGAGGATTGCATCTGTTCTCCAAACAAAACAATTCCGGGATGAAATGGCCTTTACTGATGTTTTTGGGAAATCAAGAAATAATTTACCTTTAATCTAACGACTTAATCAAACCAATTAAGAGGTCTGCTTCTACTGTTAAAATATATTTCAATAACTGTTTCCCCATTGCGATAATTATAGCAGTTGACTGTGCAAAAAACATTTTATTTCTCGGCTGCAAACTTTAGCACTGTAATAAACTGGTTAACAGAATGTTACGCATTAAATATATCATTTCTGTTTACCGATTTATTAAAATGCTCAAGTTCTCTTTATTAATCATGAGTGTATTTACACATTACCATTTTCAAGCAAAAACATGTATTAATGATGTATTTTTCTGAGAAGTCAAAATTGCCCTGTATAAACTTTGTGCTTTGTTGGTCAAAATACCAATTTGACAAAATAAGTGATTTTATTTGAATTTTGTAGATTTGACCCATTGCAGGATATCTTCATACGATATCTTCCAAATTTGTTATCCGAAATGTATAAATATCTGCAGAATTGTTCGACTTACCGCTTTCCGTCATAATAAAGGGAGGGAGGAAGAGGGGGTTTCTTTTTTGTCCCTTTACTATATGTGTTATTTTGATGCAGTTTAATTCATTTTTTTCGGCATACTGTATCTATTACTAAACTTAAGAAGTGCAGCATATGTGTGTGCTACGTCATCTTTATGATAGGGGGTAGCAGACTCTGCTTGTGGATTTTTTAGTCCCCGAGGTTTGCTGGAGTCTCCATAGCCACAGTTAATCTCATTTGAGTAGTGGCACGGTACATAATATGCACATTTTCATAGTACACGGTTTGAAATTATACAGAACTAGTTTAATTTTACTTCTAAATTCATAAATTAAAGAGGTTTTACGCACCTGACCCTTCTGCTTCTACATTAGTTTAGAAATTTTGGATTCCTGCCTTTTGGCCCCTAGCATCACTGAAGAGTCCTAGGAGTACGGAACAGCTGTATGATGCAGTTTAATTCATTTTTTCAGCATACTGTATCTATCACTAAATTTAAGAGGTGCAGCATATGTGTATGTTACGTCATCATTACTGGTCATAGCAAGAGTACCGCTATAACAAAATGGAGATCCAAGGTATTGTTAAGTTGATCATGAATATTTAATTTGCATACAATACACACGAGGATTGCATCTGTTCTCAAAACAAACAATTCAGGGATGAAATGGCCTTTACTGATGTTTTTTGGGAAATCAAGAAATAATTTACCTTTAATCTAACAACTTAATCAAACCAATTAAGAGGTCTGCTTCTACCGTTAAAATATATTTCAATAACTGTTTCCCCATTGCGATAATTATAGCAGTTGACTGTGCAAAAACATTTTATTTCTCAGCTGCGAACTCTAGCACTGTAATAAATTGGTAAACAGAATGTTACGCATTAAAACGATCATTTGTTTTTACCGATTTATCAAAATGCTCAAGTTCTCTTTATTAATCTTGAGTGTATTGACACTTTATCATTTTCAAGCAAAAACATTTATTCTTGATTTATTCTTCTGAGAAGACAAAATTGCCCGCAATAAACTTTTTCTCATATACATGTTTGGAGCTCATGGCATTGCAGAAAATGCAAGGATAGTGAGTTGTCAGTGCGCTCGTTTTTGTGCTATGATTGGTCAAAATACCAATTTGACAAAATAAGTGATTTAATTTTGTAGCTTTGACCCATTGCAGGATATCTTCATACGATATCTTCCAAATTTGTTATCCGAAATGTATAAATATCTGCAGAATTATTTGACTTACCGCTTTCCGTCATAATAAAGGTAGGGAGGAAGAGGGGGTTTCTATTTTGTCCCTTTACTATGTGTGTTATTTTGATGCAGTTTAATTCATTTTTTTCGGCATACTGTATCTATTACTAAACTTAAGAAGTGCAGCATATGTGTGTGCTACGTCATCTTTATGATAGGGGGTAGCAGACTCTGCTTGTGGATTTTTTAGTCCCCGAGGTTTGCTGGAGTCTCCATAGCCACAGTTAATCTCATTTGAGTAGTGGCACGGTACATAATATGCACATTTTCATAGTACACGGTTTGAAATTATACAGAACTAGTTTAATTTTACTTCTAAATTCATAAATTAAAGAGGTTTTACGCACCTGACCCTTCTGCTTCTACATTAGTTTAGAAATTTTGGATTCCTGCCTTTTGGCCCCTAGCATCACTGAAGAGTCCTAGGAGTACGGAACAGCTGTATGATGCAGTTTAATTCATTTTTTCAGCATACTGTATCTATCACTAAATTTAAGAGGTGCAGCATATGTGTATGTTACGTCATCATTACTGGTCATAGCAAGAGTACCGCTATAACAAAATGGAGATCCAAGGTATTGTTAAGTTGATCATGAATATTTAATTTGCATACAATACACACGAGGATTGCATCTGTTCTCAAAACAAACAATTCAGGGATGAAATGGCCTTTACTGATGTTTTTTGGGAAATCAAGAAATAATTTACCTTTAATCTAACAACTTAATCAAACCAATTAAGAGGTCTGCTTCTACCGTTAAAATATATTTCAATAACTGTTTCCCCATTGCGATAATTATAGCAGTTGACTGTGCAAAAACATTTTATTTCTCAGCTGCGAACTCTAGCACTGTAATAAATTGGTAAACAGAATGTTACGCATTAAAACGATCATTTGTTTTTACCGATTTATCAAAATGCTCAAGTTCTCTTTATTAATCTTGAGTGTATTGACACTTTATCATTTTCAAGCAAAAACATTTATTCTTGATTTATTCTTCTGAGAAGACAAAATTGCCCGCAATAAACTTTTTCTCATATACATGTTTGGAGCTCATGGCATTGCAGAAAATGCAAGGATAGTGAGTTGTCAGTGCGCTCGTTTTTGTGCTATGATTGGTCAAAATACCAATTTGACAAAATAAGTGATTTAATTTTGTAGCTTTGACCCATTGCAGGATATCTTCATACGATATCTTCCAAATTTGTTATCCGAAATGTATAAATATCTGCAGAATTATTTGACCTACCGCTTACCGTCATAATAAAAGGAGGGAGGGAGAGGGGGTTCCTTTTTTGTCCCTTTACTATGTGTGATATTTTGATGCGGTTCAATTCATTTTGTCGGCATACTGTATCTATTACTAAATTTAAGAGGTGCAGCATATGTGTGTCTTACGTCATCTTTATGATAGGGGGTGACAGACTCTGCTGGTGGATTTTTTAGTCCCCGAGGTTTGCTGGAGTCTCCATAGCCACAGTTAATCTCATTTGAGTAGTGGCACGGTACATAATATGCACGTTTTCATAGTACATGAATTGAAATTATACAGAACTAGTTTAATTTTACTTCTAAATTCATGAATTAAAGGGGTTTTACGCACCTGACTCTTCTGCTTCTACATTAGTTTAGAAATGTTGGATTCCTACCTTTTGGCCCCTAGCATCACTGAAGAGTCCTAGGAGTACGAAACAGCTGTATGGTGCAGTTTAATTAAATTTTGCGGCATACTGTATCTATTACTAAATTTAAGAGATGCAGCATACGTGTGTGTTACGTTATCTTTCAACAGTTTTAGATTCAGAAATAAAAAGTGCTCCAGTTACATTAAATATATATATAAAAAAACATACCGAAATTGTATAATTATCCACTTTGTTGAATAATATATGTGTAATACTGAAGATTATAAAGTTGTACAGTAAGAATTGAGCTTACAATGATTAAATTGGCGAAACACTGATGTTTTAAGAGATCGATCTAGCATCAAAGGGTAACATTTCAGCCTTTCGCCATGCATATGCATTGATATTGTTTATAATTACATGTAAAAAAGTTCTACAAGCAACAGACACCTTTAATTTTCACACAATTTTCAAATGCATATATGCTTATAAGATTGATCATACTTTCTTCAATATCACAAGGAATCTTTAAATGAGATCAAAACGAGACTTCAACGTGACTGAAACTTCAAATATATTTATTGAGAGCTAACAATTACACTGGTTATCAGTGTTATCAGCTTGGATGTTTTTGAACAATTCATCAATATTTTTATTGTCTTTTGGAAATCTAATTTTTCCGGAGTCGGAGTAAAATGGACATTTCAACGTAAAATGGAACTCATCTGAATAAGATCTTTACAAACTCTCAAATTTCTCCATATATTTTCGTATTATCCCTTTTCTACATTTAGATTATTTAATGATAAAAACATTCATTTAGTATTTGTTTTGTCACTTACCATTGCAAACCATTATCGAGGTTGAGATGCATTTGAAGAGATCCTTTCGAAGAAGTTCCTAATTGACTTTGCAGTCTTGACTAAATAATGTCTTTTTTCCTCACACAGCTTTAAAAAATCAGAGAAAAGTCAGCAAAACCATCATCAGAACGCAAATTCCATTAAACCAAGGGCAAAATATTGAAAAAAGGACAGATTAAAATAAACAATTTCCGGTATTAAACTTTTTTTCTCATATACATTTTCTGGAAAAAGGAGTTGATGTCATAGCAGAAAATGCCAGGATAATGATATGTCAGTGTGCTCGTTTGATTAGTTAAAGATAACAATTTGACAGAATAAGTGATTTAAAGTAGATTTTGTAGTTTTGACCCATTACAGGATATCTTGTATATCTAAGTCACATTTTTGTTCGACCCGGTTCTGCAATTTTTCGTTCGGTTTTCCTAAAAGTTCCAGTGCAGGTGCACAGGTAATTCGATTGATTTACCATGTTTAATTGACAACCATCATATATCCTAATTTCTTTTTTTCTCAATATCTTAATTTATTTAAAAAAAAACAATCTTTTGTTTAACTCGTTTCACGTATCATTTGAAAACATTAACAGGAACAAGTCTGAATTTCAGCGCAATTTCGGTTGACAATTAAAATTTACATTTCGTAATGATTGACTTAATTGTTGAATTAATAACAATTGGCACAAAATTTCCCCTGAACAATCCGTTTTTAATTAAGGTAATTAGATCATTAGCCATTTTATACACAATATTTAATACTGTAATAATAGCCATTATTATTTCAAAGCTGTTATTATTTTAATACTCTTCCAGAAGTCCAACACGAGTCCTCTGGCTACTAGTCTTACGCCCAACCGATTGAGCTAAAGAGAAGAGTTCCATATTGCAGCTGGTACTTACCAGAGTTACTACACAAGTATACAGCGATCTGATCAACTTTGACCTTTGCTGGAACTATTACCAATATGGGAAACTTAGTATTAAGCTTAACGATAAACCTGACGATTTCAATATTCCAATCGTTAACTTTCCCTTTCTTGATAGTAAACACCCTTGATTCAACAACCTTATCCAAGGTTTCATCTAAATATCGAAACCTATATGGAAGGTGTTAATTTATGTCGAACAATTACAGTAAAATCAATTGATTCTGAAAACAAGGCCCATGTCTCAGAAAAATAAATAAAGAATTGTGACCTGACAAAACAAAATAAACATGTTATATATGTCTGCGAACGACATGCTATTTCCAATACAAAAAAAGAAATAAGAAGTGTAAAAACTCGTTTCTTCTGTGTATGCTACTTGTGTGAAAACCATGGTAACTACATCAAATATAACCAAAAAAGGCAACAAAAAAACCCTACTATTTTTAACCAAAAATTTGACCCCACAAATAGGATTTTTTTTTTCTAAAATTAAGGATAACACATTTGGTTGTAGAATTATCTGTGTCCCAGCATAGGTCGTTTGTTTAGATTTTTCGCTATTTTCCCTCATGTGCTTTTGTTAGAATTTCACTTCCTGTAAAGCTAGCTTTTCATGTGTAGACACCAGTTTCGAAGAGGCCAAACTGTTAATCTCTAACCAAATTTTCTTCGTCTTTTTCTTTTTACAAATGTGAAGCCCACACAGTAAACTTTATCATGCTAATGCCAATTTTACTGCTTATTTTATTTTTTTGTATAACAATATCACCCATGGCCAAATAATCCTACTGTACACTGCAACCTTATAATCACTTTGTCTTTCCCAAAATTTTAATAAAACCATTCAGTTGTCTGAAAAATGACATGTATGGTGTATCGGTTTCTTTTCTCCCTTGAACAGTTACATAGTAAAATAAATTTCCCTTACAGATGAATTTTAACTAATTCTATTCTCAAACTCTCAACAAAGGGAGGTAATCTGAAAAATGAAAACTTCAATAAATGTGTCGTTTTAATGAATAACATTTCATTATGAGTGAAACAGGATGATTTGAGATCATACACATGTGAAAAACAAAAACGTTTAGGGATAATGTGATGTTTTTGCCTTATATGATAACATCATATTTACAGTGAAATCATAGTTACTGTGACATCATCAATAGTTATCTATAACATCATCAATACTTACTGATATCAAAATGCCCACAAGGAAACCCGTATCATAACAACAATCTCGTAACAGACACACTTCACGTACCCGTTAAACACCATGAAAATGCCTGAAAATGTGAAAAATCATATAAATGACACCATAAGCATCCATTGTTAGTTTCCCCAAGCCAGGAAATGAGAGTGATTTTCAAAAGTTGTAAAAATTATCAATGACCATTAACTAATGTTTTTCTTCGTCTGTTATTATGGAAATTGATAAAAGACATAATTGACTTTACTAAAACAGTCATAAGGCTGATTCAATTGAACAAAAATATATATAAAATAGCAAAATTTGATCGAAAACAGATTTTTTACCAATTTTTCAATAAATACTATAGTATCCATGGATACCGTACACTGAACCGATGTGAAACAGTCTGAAATCTACTAAATGTATCGAGTAAACATGAAAATATATTATACATCTTTTCTAGTCAAATTTCCCAAGTGGAATGAATTCTAGATATATTATAATTATGAGTTAGAACGAGTTATCTCCCTTTATCGATTTAGGTATAATAGGATTTTGGAATGTTTTTTTCCCCAGTAAAATGAATCAATGTTAATATAAAAAGATTTTTTCTCTTCAAAAACTTGATTTTGGCACTGATTAAGGTAGCAAATTACAGTAAAATCAATTGATTCTGAAAAACAAGGCCCATGCCAATAAATAAAGAATTATGACCTAACAAAACAAAAGAAACATGTTACATATGACATGCTATTTCCAATACAAATAAAGAAATGAGAAGTGTATCAACCCGTTTTTTCTATGTATGCTACTTGTGTGAAAACCATGGTAACTACATAAAAAATAATCAAAAAAAGCAAAAACACACTATTTTAACCAAAACTTTACCCCCCCCCCCCCCCCAAATAGGAATTGTTTTCCTAAGTTCTTTCTAAATTTAAAGATTGCATACATGGTTCTAGAATTATCTGTGTCCCAGCATAGGTCGTTTGTTTAGGTTTTTCGCTGTTTTCCTTTATGTGCTGTTGTTAGAATTTCATTTCCTATAAAGCTAGCTTTTCATGTGTAAACACCAGTTTCGGAGAGGCCAAAATGTTAATCTCTAACCAAATTTTCTTCTTTTTTTATATAAATGTGAAGCCCTCAAAGTAAACTTAATTATGTTAATGCCAATTTTACTGCTTATTTTATTTTTAGATTTTGATACACATAATACTATAGGGTTTATTCATTGTACAAAAATATCATGGCCAAATAATCCTACTGTACACTGCCACCTCAACACGAAGCAGTCTCCTACAGTGACGACAGGTTGATTTGTTAGTGTAGCTGATGGGGTCCTGTGAGGTCGCCCACTTATAGCTAACATCAGATGAGCTCTCCGAGATCCCCTCAGTCCAAAACCAGTCCGAAAAAATGCCCTAACATTTATTCAACAAACTCATATTTATCACGATGCGTATCTGGCCGGAAGTAGTATCGCTTCGAGGTAGTATTTGTCTGAAAACATCAAATTTGTAAAAGCCTCTATGCGTCAAGGACAACGTGTTGTTAGACACTGGGCCAAGGTTAATGTCAGATGATTGCAGAACCAATAAACACCTCACTGCAAGTTTTCGACGACAGGGATGTTTGGTCACATCGTATACGCTAAACCTATATCAAGTATTAATGGATTGTTGTCATAATAACTTTTGTTTGTCGAGGAGCATATCAGGGCCACACGGACCTGAGAATTTGTTACAGCTAGTTTGAATCTAAACTAAGGTGTTTAGAGTAATTTTACACTTTTGGGGGGTAAAGATCAGTTTTCGATAAAAATGTCTCCTCAGTGGTCATAACGGCTAGCTGTAACGAATTCTCAGGTTGCTGTGATCAGGGCAGGTAACAGAAACCTTGTCAAATCTTTTGATTTCACTTTTAGGTGCATCGTCGTGTTGTCTATAAACAGCTAGACGCCTGCTGAGAAGATCGTATAATCTTTTGAATTTGCAATCAAAGACACAACAGTCTTTGCTACATCAGCTTCCTACCTCGATCTTCACTTTAACTAAGACCAACACGCGCAGCTTACTACTTTGCTGTACGATAAACGTGACAATGTCGATATTCCTATCATGAACTTTCCATCTCTTTAGTAACATCCCTACTTCTTCATCTTATGATGTTTACATGTCGCATTTGATTCGTTATTCTAGGGATTGTAAAATGAGTTATACATCAGGGTTTACAGGGCCTTCGAACAATAAAACACTTATTCTCCCGGAACACCAGATCTTATTCTCTCGGACTTTTACAAAAATCTCTATGAAAATATTTTCTTTGTTCCTATTTTGCCCATAGTTACATCGGTCTTGAGTTCAGATTTTGGTTTTGTCGACGCTTTGGTATTTTTCTCACATTTTGTTGGTATTTTTACGGCTTAGCAATAAAAATAAGTCTTTCTGAGGAAGGTGCCCTAAATGCATTACATACGGCTGGCCCCGAGAGGAATGTGGAAAACTTAAACCTGATCTAGTACATCCAAGATGACGTAACACAGACACGCTACACGTGTTAGATTTAATAATTGATACAGTATACCAAAAAATAATGTCACTGCATCATACAGCTGTTTCGTCCTTCTAGGACTCGTCAGTGATGCTAGGGGCCAACAACAGGTGAGAATCGCAATTTTCTTAACTAAAGTAGAAGCAGGAGGATCAGGTGCTTAAACCTTTTTAATCTATGAATTAAGAAAAGAAATAATTTTAAAACCGTGAACTATGAAATTTTGTAAATTATGAATCATGCCATTAGAGTATTCAATTTCCAATCGGGAACCCCTGGACAAAACATCCGCGACCAGGAGGTATTTAGTGCCGATCGCAACTACAGTAATAGGTTATTCTGTTATTCTGATTAACTCCTTTGGAAACAATTCTCAAGCAAACAATACTTTACATAAAGCCCAATAACCATATCAAAACATACATTTCTTTTTGTGATATGACGGTGGACGTTTACGAGTATGCTCATTAGTGTGCTCCCTTGTTGTGATTAACAATGATGACTCGGTTCTCATTTTCAGGACTTGATGTAAACTTGGAAGTGACCAAGATTTACATGGCGGTTGTCATCGATGAAGCAGAAGACGCTTACTCTTCCGGAACACCTGGTCTTATTATGTTATAGTTTTACAAAGGGATCCATGTAAATCTTTCCTTTGTTTCTATTTTGCCTTTAGAGTAATCGATTTTTAGTTCGGATTATGGTTTTGTTGACGCTTTTCTATGCTCAGATTTGTTTTCTCGAACATTGCGTCGAGGAGGGTATAAGGAACATCAGGGGGTGTTTACCGCTCAGTCTAATAATGTTATAAAATATGTGATAAACAAACGTGAACCTTTGCTAGATTGTTTACCTTTTTTACAGTGATAATTTATCCGAATTACATATCCAATAAATGCTTTGTTTTTGTAAATAGTGCATTGTGTTAATCTAGCAGATGGTAAGTGTTTGTAAAAAGTTTGCGAGTTTATGAAAAATTTGTGATCATCATATTAACAGCTATACCCTGTAAACAACAGGCAGCTTATTATGTTTGAGGTGTACTAAAGATTCAGCTAAGGGAACTGTAACAGGATAAAGAGAAAATGTAGCGGCAAGACCAGGGTTGGAACCCGGGACCTTCCGATCTCTAGACGAACCACTGAACTACCTGGTCGCCGATGATCAATCATATCCAGTTCAGCTTCGCTACATTCCTCCCTCCCTTTCACAAGTGTTCGCCCCGAAGACCTAAGTTCGGAAATTCCTTTGCTAAGCATACTCTCAATGCTTTACACAAGGGTCGGTAAGCTCGCCAATTTTGTAACAGGGGGATGAAAAATTGTAGCGGCCAGACCGGGGTTCGAACCCGGGACTTTCCAAATTCCACTGAGCTATAATGGAAAGATTTGCACGGAGATTCCTGAAAACTTGCAAGAGAATGAGATTATGTGTTCCGGAGGGGTAAGCGTCATCTGCTTCAATCATAATGAACAAATACAACGAATACAACGGGACAAGTTCTGGAATCGTACCTTGGTCCTCGGCTATTACAGTGTTACTCTAAGAGATGACGTAAACACACACACACATGTGCTGTCCCCTTACGTTTAGAAATAGAAACACTTTGCCGAAACAATGAATTACATTGCATCATACAACTGTTTCTTCCTTCTAAGACTTGTCCGTGATGATTGGGACCAAAGCTTGGAATCAAAATTCTAACCATCATCAAAACCAAATGGGCAACAGAATTAACCTAATCCAGTCGCATTATGTTGATCAGGTTTAAAGTTAGTCCGACGGGTTCTGACTGTCTGATCCGCTAAATGAAAAACAAGAGGCAAAATGGTCCTGAATAGATCACCTGCTAATTACCTAATACAGCAAAATATCAGTAACTGATGTCAAAATGATACATTGAGAGAGCTTGACACTTTACAGTAGTGACCTTGAAAGTGTGTCAAGGTCATTCATCTCAACAAACTTGTAGCCATTCATCCATCACACGACAGGCCAAACATCGGTTCTATAAGCCTTTTGGTTGAGAGGTACGTAATGTGTACCAATATATACGTCATATAGAAGGTGAGTGTCCTAAAATTATTTCCAAAATAGCTGATTCATAGAGAAACATCGGCAACCGCGGGGTAATTAGTGAAATAACTACAATGTACGTCAATAAAAGGTTAAAATTTTATTCTGATTAATCGCGAAAAAAGAAATACTTCATTAAAGGCAGGTGTCCGATAACAATATCAAATCATATTGACAAGTTTTTTGGTTTATTTTATAACACACGACACAAAATAAAAAAAATGAACATTACGTCGAGGAGAGTATGTGGAAACGTATAGACTTGTTGGACGCTTAGTCTAATGACGTCCTAAAATATGCGATGGACCAACGTGAACATTTGCTAGATTGTTTTCCTTTTTTACAGTGATAATTTATCCGAATCGCATACCCGATCAATACTTAAACTTTTGTAAGTGGTGTTAATTTTTAAAGTAGCAGATGGTATTTTTACAGAACAAAACTAAGCCCTTCAAAAGCATCGGTTTCCGTAGGCCAAAGTGCCAGAGATTGGGGTACATGACATCTCCGACCGCAACAATTCAAAATTATTGAACAGGTAACCAGTGCAGTGAAGGAAGCACAGGAGTGATATGGTCTTTTTATCATGCTTGAGAGGTCAAACGTGGTGTGGTCTTTCAAACATGCTTGAGAAACCAGACGTGTTCCAATTTATCATGGTGGGTTGTAGAAAATGCTCAATAGTATGCCTACTTGTTGTGATTGAGATTGATGCCTCAGTTCTCATTTTGAAGACATGACATTTTCTTAGATGGTCGATACATGAAAATGGTGGGTGTTGTCTCATTTGAGTAGTGGCACGGTACATAATATACACATTTTCGTAGTACACGATTTAAAAATTATACAGAACTAGTTTAATTTTACTTCTAAATTCATAAATTAAAGGTGTTTTACGCACCTGACCCTTCTGTTTCTACATTAGTCTAGATTTTGGATTCCTACCTTTTGGTCCCTAGCATCACAGAAGAGTCCTAGGAGGACGAAATAGCTATATGATGCAGTTCAACTCATTTTCGGTATACTGTATCTATTACTTAATTTAAGAGGTGCAGTATATGTGTGTGTAACGTCATCGCAATGAAGCATAAGTCCCTTACTTTTATAAAACATTATCTTATTCTCTTTTCCCCAATGATCTCAGTGAAGTCTTTCCTTTTTTCATATTTTGATCCTTGTTTCATCGATTTGCTTGGTAACAAGATGTTCAACCAGACTGACTGTTAGTAAATACTTCTAGTTCTTAGCTCTATACCTCTCCCCAACTATGTAGGGACCTAATACACGAGACCACTGTTTAGTTCTATATCTCTCCCCAACTATGTAGGGACCCAATACACGAGACCGCTGTTAAGTTCTATACCTCTCCTCAACTATGTAGGGACCTAATACACAAGACCACTGATTAGTTCTATATCTCTCCCCAGCTATGTAGGGACCTAATACACGAGACCGCTGTTTAGTTCTATACCTCTCCCAATCTATGAAAGGATCTAATACACGAGACCACTGTTTAGCTCTATATCTCTCCCCAACTATGTAGGGACCTAATACACGAGACCACTGTTTAGTTCTATATCTCTCCCCAACTATGTAGGGACCTAATACACGAGACCACTGATTAGTTCTATACCTCTCTCAAACTATGAAGGGACCTAATACACGAGACCACTGTTTAGTTCTATACCTCTCCCCAACTATGAAGGGACCTAATACACGAGACCACTGTTTAGCTCTATACCTCTCCCAATCTATGAAAGGATCTAATACACGAGACCACTGTTTAGTTCTATATCTCTCCCCAACTATGTAGGGACCTAATACAAGAGACCGCTGTTTAGTTATATACCTCTCCCCAACTATGAAGGGACCTAATACACGAGACCAATGATTAGTTCTATATCTCTCCCCAACTATGTAGGGACCTAATACACGAGACCACTGTTTAGCTCTATATCTCTCCCCAACTATGAAGGGACCTAATACACGAGACCACTGTTTAGCTCTATACCTCTCCCCAACTATGTAGGGACCTAATACACGAGACCACTGTTTAGTTCTATATCTCTCCACAACAATGAAGGGACCTAATACACGAGACCAATGATTAGTTCTATATCTCTCCCCAACTATGTAGGGACCTAATACACGAGACCACTGTTTAGCTCTATATCTCTCCCCAACTATGAAGGGACCTAATACACGAGACCACTGTTTAGCTCTATATCTCTCCCCAACTATGTAGGGACCTAATACACGAGACCACTGTTTAGTTCTATACTTCTCCCCAACTATGTAGGGACGCAATACACGAGACCACTGTTTAGTTCTATACCTTTCCCCAACTATGTAGGGACCTAATACACGAGACCACTGTTTAGTTCTATACCTTTCCCCAACTATGTAGGGACCTAATACACCAGACCACTGTATAGTTCTATATCTCTCCCCAACTATGTAGGGACCTAATACACGAGACCACTGTTTAGTTCTATACCTTTCCCCAACTATGTAGGGACCTAATACACGAGACCACTGTTTAGTTCTATACCTTTCCCCAACTATGTAGGGACCCAATACACCAGACCACTGTTTAGTTCTATACCTCTCTCCAACTATGTAGGGACCTAATACACGAGACCACTGTTTAGTTCTATATCTCTCCCCAACTATGTAGGGACCTAATACACGAGACCACTGTATAGTTCTATACCTCTCTCCAACTATGTAGGGACCTAATACACGAGACCACTGTTTAGTTCTATATCTCTCCCCAACTATGTAGGGACCCAATACACCAGACCACTGTTTAGTTCTATATCTCTCCCCAACTATGTAGGGACCTAATACACGAGACCACTGTTTAGTTCTATATCTCTCCCCAACTATGTAGGGACCCAATACACGAGACCGCTGTTTAGTTCTATATCTCTCCCCAACTATGTAGGGACCTAATACACGAGACCACTGTTTAGTTCTATACCTTTCCCCAACTATGTAGGGACCTAATACACCAGACCACTGTATAGTTCTATACCTCTCTCCAACTATGTAGGGACCTAATACACGAGACCACTGTTTAGTTCTATATCTCTCCCCAACTATGTAGGGACCTAATACACGAGACCACTGTTTAGTTCTATACCTTTCCCCAACTATGTAGGGACCTAATACACCAGACCACTGTATAGTTCTATATCTCTCCCCAACTATGTAGGAACCTAATACACGAGACCACTGTTTAGTTCTATACCTCTCCCCAACTATGTAGGGACCTAATACATGAGACCGCTGTTTAGTTCTATATCTCTCCTCAACTATGTAGGGACCTAATACACGAGACCGCTGTTTAGTTCTATACTTGTCCCCAACTATGTAGGGACCTAATACATGAGACCGCTGTTTAGTTCTATATCTCTCCTCAACTATGTTGGGACCTAATACACGAGACCGCTGTTTAGTTCTATATCTCTCCCCAACTATGTAGGGACCTAATACACGAGACCGCTGTTTAGCTCTATACCTCTCTCCAACTATGTAGGAACCTAATACACGAGACCGCTGTTTAGTTCTATATCTCTCCCCAACTATGTAGGGACCTAATACACGAGACCACTGTTTAGTTCTATACTTGTCCCCAACTATGTAGGGACCTAATACATGAGACCGCTGTTTAGTTCTATATCTCTCCCCAACTATGTAGGGACCTAATACACGAGACCACTGTTTAGTTCTATATCTCTCCCCAACTATGTAGGGACCTAATACACGAGACCACTGTTTAGTTCTATATCTCTCCCCAACTATGTAGGGACCTAATACACGAGACCACTGTTTAGTTCTATACTTGTCCCCAACTATGTAGGGACCTAATACATGAGACCGCTGTTTAGTTCTATATCTCTCCCCAACTATGTAGGGACCTAATACACGAGACCGCTGTTTAGTTCTATATCTCTCCCCAACTATGTAGGGACCTAATACACGAGACCACTGTTTAGTTCTATACTTGTCCCCAACTATGTAGGGACCTAATACATGAGACCGCTGTTTAGTTCTATATCTCTCCCCAACTATGTAGGGACCTAATACACGAGACCGCTGTTTAGTTCTATACTTGTCCCCAACTATGTAGGGACCTAATACATGAGACCGCTGTTTAGTTCTATATATCTCCTCAACTATGTAGGGACCTAATACACGAGACCGCTGTTTAGTTCTATACCTCTCCCCAACTATGTAGGGACCTAATACACGAGACCGCTGTTTAGCTCTATACCTCTCTCCAACTATGTAGGAACCTAATACACGAGACCGCTGTTTAGCTCTATACCTCTCTCCAACTATGTAGGGACCTAATACACGAGACCACTGTTTAGTTCTATACCTTTCCCCAACTATGTAGGAACCTAATACACGAGACCGCTGTTTAGTTCTATATCTCTCCTCAACTATGTAGGGACCTAATACATGAGACCACTGTTTAGTTCTATATCTCTCCTCAACTATGTAGGGACCTAATACACGAGACCACTGTTTAGTTCTATACCTTTCCCCAACTATGTAGGGACCTAATACATGAGACCACTGTTTAGTTCTATATCTCTCCTCAACTATGTAGGGACCTATTACACGAGACCGCTGTTTAGTTCTATACCTCTCCCCAACTATGTAGGAACCTAATACGAGACCGCTGTTTAGTTCTATATCTCTCCTCAACTATGTAGGGACCTAATACATGAGACCACTGTTTAGTTCTATACCTCTCCCCAACTATGTAGGGACCTAATACACGAGACCACTGTTTAGTTCTATACCTCTCCCCAACTATGTAGGAACCTAATACACGAGACCACTGATTAGTTCTATATCTCTCCCCAACTATGTAGGGACCTAATACACGAGACCACTGTTTAGTTCTATACTTGTCCCCAACTATGTAGGGACCTAATACATGAGACCGCTGTTTAGTTCTATATCTCTCCCCAACTATGTAGGGACCTAATACACGAGACCGCTGTTTAGTTCTATACTTGTCCCCAACTATGTAGGGACCTAATACATGAGACCGCTGTTTAGTTCTATATCTCTCCTCAACTATGTAGGGACCTAATACACGAGACCGCTGTTTAGTTCTATACCTCTCCCCAACTATGTAGGGACCTAATACACGAGACCGCTGTTTAGCTCTATACCTCTCTCCAACTATGTAGGAACCTAATACACGAGACCACTGTATAGTTCTATATCTCTCCCCAACTATGTAGGGACCTAATACACCAGACCACTGTATAGTTCTATATCTCTCCCCAACTATGTAGGGACCTAATACACGAGACCACTGTTTAGTTCTATATCTCTCCCCAACTATGTAGGGACCTAATACATACAGACCACTGTTTAGTTCTATATCTCTCTCCAACTATGTAGGGACCCAATACACGAGACCACTGTTTAGTTCTATACCTCTCCCCAACTATGTAGGGACCTAATACACGAGACCACTGTTTAGTTCTATACCTCTCCCCAACTATGTAGGGACCTAATACACGAGACCACTGTATAGTTCTATATCTCTCCCCAACTATGTAGGGACCTAATACACAAGACCACTGTTTAGTTCTATATCTCTCCCCAACTATGTAGGGACCTCATACACGAGACCACTGTTTAGTTCTATATCTCTCCTCAACTATGTAGGGACCTAATACACGAGACCACTGTTTAGTTCTATACCTTTCCCCAACTATGTAGGGACCTAATACATGAGACCACTGTTTAGTTCTATATCTCTCCTCAACTATGTAGGGACCTATTACACGAGACCGCTGTTTAGTTCTATACCTCTCCCCAACTATGTAGGAACCTAATACGAGACCGCTGTTTAGTTCTATATCTCTCCTCAACTATGTAGGGACCTAATACATGAGACCACTGTTTAGTTCTATACCTCTCCCCAACTATGTAGGGACCTAATACACGAGACCACTGTTTAGTTCTATACCTCTCCCCAACTATGTAGGAACCTAATACACGAGACCACTGATTAGTTCTATATCTCTCCCCAACTATGTAGGGACCTAATACACGAGACCACTGTTTAGTTCTATACTTGTCCCCAACTATGTAGGGACCTAATACATGAGACCGCTGTTTAGTTCTATATCTCTCCCCAACTATGTAGGGACCTAATACACGAGACCGCTGTTTAGTTCTATACTTGTCCCCAACTATGTAGGGACCTAATACATGAGACCGCTGTTTAGTTCTATATCTCTCCTCAACTATGTAGGGACCTAATACACGAGACCGCTGTTTAGTTCTATACCTCTCCCCAACTATGTAGGGACCTAATACACGAGACCGCTGTTTAGCTCTATACCTCTCTCCAACTATGTAGGAACCTAATACACGAGACCACTGTATAGTTCTATATCTCTCCCCAACTATGTAGGGACCTAATACACCAGACCACTGTATAGTTCTATATCTCTCCCCAACTATGTAGGGACCTAATACACGAGACCACTGTTTAGTTCTATATCTCTCCCCAACTATGTAGGGACCTAATACATACAGACCACTGTTTAGTTCTATATCTCTCTCCAACTATGTAGGGACCCAATACACGAGACCACTGTTTAGTTCTATACCTCTCCCCAACTATGTAGGGACCTAATACACGAGACCACTGTTTAGTTCTATACCTCTCCCCAACTATGTAGGGACCTAATACACGAGACCACTGTATAGTTCTATATCTCTCCCCAACTATGTAGGGACCTAATACACAAGACCACTGTTAAGTTCTATATCTCTCCCCAACTATGTAGGGACCTCATACACGAGACCACTGTTTAGTTATATATCTCTCCCCAACTATGTAGAGACCCAATACACGAGACCACTGTTTAGTTCTATATCTCTCCCCAACTATGTAGGGACCCAATACACGAGACCGCTGTTTAGTTATATATCTCTCCCCAACTATGTAGAGACCCAATACACGAGACCACTGTTTAGTTCTATATCTCTCCCCAACTATGTAGAGACCCAATACACGAGACCACTGTTTAGTTATATATCTCTCCCCAACTATGTAGGGACCCAATACACGAGACCACTGTTTAGTTCTATATCTCTCCCCAACTATGTAGAGACCCAATACACGAGACCACTGTATAGTTCTATATCTCTCCCCAACTATGTAGGAACCTAATACACGAGACCACTGTTTAGTTCTATACCTCTCCCCAACTATGTAGGGACCTAATACATGAGACCGCTGTTTAGTTCTATATCTCTCCTCAACTATGTAGGGACCTAATACACGAGACCGCTGTTTAGTTCTATACTTGTCCCCAACTATGTAGGGACCTAATACATGAGACCGCTGTTTAGTTCTATATCTCTCCTCAACTATGTAGGGACCTAATACACGAGACCGCTGTTTAGTTCTATACCTCTCCCCAACTATGTAGGGACCTAATACACGAGACCGCTGTTTAGCTCTATACCTCTCTCCAACTATGTAGGAACCTAATACACGAGACCGCTGTTTAGTTCTATATCTCTCCCCAACTATGTAGGGACCTAATACACGAGACCACTGTTTAGTTCTATACTTGTCCCCAACTATGTAGGGACCTAATACATGAGACCGCTGTTTAGTTCTATATCTCTCCCCAACTATGTAGGGACCTAATACACGAGACCACTGTTTAGTTCTATATCTCTCCCCAACTATGTAGGGACCTAATACACGAGACCACTGTTTAGTTCTATATCTCTCCCCAACTATGTAGGGACCTAATACACGAGACCACTGTTTAGTTCTATACTTGTCCCCAACTATGTAGGGACCTAATACATGAGACCGCTGTTTAGTTCTATATCTCTCCCCAACTATGTAGGGACCTAATACACGAGACCGCTGTTTAGTTCTATATCTCTCCCCAACTATGTAGGGACCTAATACACGAGACCACTGTTTAGTTCTATACTTGTCCCCAACTATGTAGGGACCTAATACATGAGACCGCTGTTTAGTTCTATACCTGTCCCCAACTATGTAGGGACCTAATACACGAGACCACTGTTTAGTTCTATACCTTTCCCCAACTATGTAGGGACCTAATACATGAGACCACTGTTTAGTTCTATATCTCTCCTCAACTATGTAGGGACCTATTACACGAGACCGCTGTTTAGTTCTATACCTCTCCCCAACTATGTAGGAACCTAATACGAGACCGCTGTTTAGTTCTATATCTCTCCTCAACTATGTAGGGACCTAATACATGAGACCACTGTTTAGTTCTATATCTCTCCTCAACTATGTAGGAACCTAATACACGAGACCACTGTATAGTTCTATATCTCTCCCCAACTATGTAGGGACCTAATACACCAGACCACTGTATAGTTCTATATCTCTCCCCAACTATGTAGGGACCTAATACACGAGACCACTGTTTAGTTCTATATCTCTCCCCAACTATGTAGGGACCTAATACATACAGACCACTGTTTAGTTCTATATCTCTCTCCAACTATGTAGGGACCCAATACACGAGACCACTGTTTAGTTCTATACCTCTCCCCAACTATGTAGGGACCTAATACACGAGACCACTGTTTAGTTCTATACCTCTCCCCAACTATGTAGGGACCTAATACACGAGACCACTGTATAGTTCTATATCTCTCCCCAACTATGTAGGGACCTAATACACAAGACCACTGTTTAGTTCTATATCTCTCCCCAACTATGTAGGGACCTCATACACGAGACCACTGTTTAGTTCTATATCTCTCCTCAACTATGTAGGGACCTAATACACGAGACCACTGTTTAGTTCTATACCTTTCCCCAACTATGTAGGGACCTAATACATGAGACCACTGTTTAGTTCTATATCTCTCCTCAACTATGTAGGGACCTATTACACGAGACCGCTGTTTAGTTCTATACCTCTCCCCAACTATGTAGGAACCTAATACGAGACCGCTGTTTAGTTCTATATCTCTCCTCAACTATGTAGGGACCTAATACATGAGACCACTGTTTAGTTCTATACCTCTCCCCAACTATGTAGGGACCTAATACACGAGACCACTGTTTAGTTCTATACCTCTCCCCAACTATGTAGGAACCTAATACACGAGACCACTGATTAGTTCTATATCTCTCCCCAACTATGTAGGGACCTAATACACGAGACCACTGTTTAGTTCTATACTTGTCCCCAACTATGTAGGGACCTAATACATGAGACCGCTGTTTAGTTCTATATCTCTCCCCAACTATGTAGGGACCTAATACACGAGACCGCTGTTTAGTTCTATACTTGTCCCCAACTATGTAGGGACCTAATACATGAGACCGCTGTTTAGTTCTATATCTCTCCTCAACTATGTAGGGACCTAATACACGAGACCGCTGTTTAGTTCTATACCTCTCCCCAACTATGTAGGGACCTAATACACGAGACCGCTGTTTAGCTCTATACCTCTCTCCAACTATGTAGGAACCTAATACACGAGACCACTGTATAGTTCTATATCTCTCCCCAACTATGTAGGGACCTAATACACCAGACCACTGTATAGTTCTATATCTCTCCCCAACTATGTAGGGACCTAATACACGAGACCACTGTTTAGTTCTATATCTCTCCCCAACTATGTAGGGACCTAATACATACAGACCACTGTTTAGTTCTATATCTCTCTCCAACTATGTAGGGACCCAATACACGAGACCACTGTTTAGTTCTATACCTCTCCCCAACTATGTAGGGACCTAATACACGAGACCACTGTTTAGTTCTATACCTCTCCCCAACTATGTAGGGACCTAATACACGAGACCACTGTATAGTTCTATATCTCTCCCCAACTATGTAGGGACCTAATACACAAGACCACTGTTAAGTTCTATATCTCTCCCCAACTATGTAGGGACCTCATACACGAGACCACTGTTTAGTTATATATCTCTCCCCAACTATGTAGAGACCCAATACACGAGACCACTGTTTAGTTCTATATTTCTCCCCAACTATGTAGGGACCCAATACACGAGACCGCTGTTTAGTTATATATCTCTCCCCAACTATGTAGAGACCCAATACACGAGACCACTGTTTAGTTCTATATCTCTCCCCAACTATGTAGAGACCCAATACACGAGACCACTGTTTAGTTATATATCTCTCCCCAACTATGTAGAGACCCAATACACGAGACCACTGTTTAGTTCTATATCTCTCCCCAACTATGTAGAGACCCAATACACGAGACCACTGTATAGTTCTATATCTCTCCCCAACTATGTAGGAACCTAATACACGAGACCACTGTTTAGTTCTATACCTCTCCCCAACTATGTAGGGACCTAATACATGAGACCGCTGTTTAGTTCTATATCTCTCCTCAACTATGTAGGGACCTAATACACGAGACCGCTGTTTAGTTCTATACTTGTCCCCAACTATGTAGGGACCTAATACATGAGACCGCTGTTTAGTTCTATATCTCTCCTCAACTATGTAGGGACCTAATACACGAGACCGCTGTTTAGTTCTATACCTCTCCCCAACTATGTAGGGACCTAATACACGAGACCGCTGTTTAGCTCTATACCTCTCTCCAACTATGTAGGAACCTAATACACGAGACCGCTGTTTAGTTCTATATCTCTCCCCAACTATGTAGGGACCTAATACACGAGACCGCTGTTTAGTTCTATACTTGTCCCCAACTATGTAGGGACCTAATACATGAGACCGCTGTTTAGTTCTATATCTCTCCCCAACTATGTAGGGACCTAATACACGAGACCACTGTTTAGTTCTATATCTCTCCCCAACTATGTAGGGACCTAATACACGAGACCACTGTTTAGTTCTATATCTCTCCCCAACTATGTAGGGACCTAATACACGAGACCACTGTTTAGTTCTATACTTGTCCCCAACTATGTAGGGACCTAATACATGAGACCGCTGTTTAGTTCTATATCTCTCCCCAACTATGTAGGGACCTAATACACGAGACCGCTGTTTAGTTCTATATCTCTCCCCAACTATGTAGGGACCTAATACACGAGACCACTGTTTAGTTCTATACTTGTCCCCAACTATGTAGGGACCTAATACATGAGACCGCTGTTTAGTTCTATATCTCTCCCCAACTATGTAGGGACCTAATACACGAGACCGCTGTTTAGTTCTATACTTGTCCCCAACTATGTAGGGACCTAATACATGAGACCGCTGTTTAGTTCTATATCTCTCCTCAACTATGTAGGGACCTAATACACGAGACCGCTGTTTAGTTCTATACCTCTCCCCAACTATGTAGGGACCTAATACACGAGACCGCTGTTTAGCTCTATACCTCTCTCCAACTATGTAGGAACCTAATACACGAGACCGCTGTTTAGCTCTATACCTCTCTCCAACTATGTAGGGACCTAATACACGAGACCACTGTTTAGTTCTATACCTTTCCCCAACTATGTAGGAACCTAATACACGAGACCGCTGTTTAGTTCTATATCTCTCCTCAACTATGTAGGGACCTAATACATGAGACCACTGTTTAGTTCTATATCTCTCCTCAACTATGTAGGGACCTAATACACGAGACCATTGTTTAGTTCTATACCTTTCCCCAACTATGTAGGGACCTAATACATGAGACCACTGTTTAGTTCTATATCTCTCCCCAACTATGTAGGGACCTATTACACGAGACCGCTGTTTAGTTCTATACCTCTCCCCAACTATGTAGGAACCTAATACGAGACCGCTGTTTAGTTCTATATCTCTCCCCAACTATGTAGGAACCTAATACACGAGACCACTGATTAGTTCTATATCTCTCCCCAACTATGTAGGGACCTAATACACGAGACCACTGTTTAGTTCTATACTTGTCCCCAACTATGTAGGGACCTAATACATGAGACCGCTGTTTAGTTCTATATCTCTCCCCAACTATGTAGGGACCTAATACACGAGACCGCTGTTTAGTTCTATACTTGTCCCCAACTATGTAGGGACCTAATACATGAGACCGCTGTTTAGTTCTATATCTCTCCTCAACTATGTAGGGACCTAATACACGAGACCGCTGTTTAGTTCTATACCTCTCCCCAACTATGTAGGGACCTAATACACGAGACCGCTGTTTAGCTCTATACCTCTCTCCAACTATGTAGGAACCTAATACACGAGACCACTGTATAGTTCTATATCTCTCCCCAACTATGTAGGGACCTAATACACCAGACCACTGTATAGTTCTATATCTCTCCCCAACTATGTTGGGACCTAATACACGAGACCACTGTTTAGTTCTATATCTCTCCCCAACTATGTAGGGACCTAATACATACAGACCACTGTTTAGTTCTATATCTCTCTCCAACTATGTAGGGACCCAATACACGAGACCACTGTTTAGTTCTATACCTCTCCCCAACTATGTAGGGACCTAATACACGAGACCACTGTTTAGTTCTATACCTCTCCCCAACTATGTAGGGACCTAATACACGAGACCACTGTATAGTTCTATATCTCTCCCCAACTATGTAAGGCCTAATACACAAGACCACTGTTTAGTTCTATATCTCTCCCCAACTATGTAGAGACCCAATACACGAGACCACTTTTTAGTTCTTTATCTCTCCCCAACTATGTAGGGACCCAATACACGAGACCGCTGTTTAGTTATATATCTCTCCCCAACTATGTAGAGACCCAATACACGAGACCACTGTTTAGTTCTATATCTCTCCCCAACTATGTAGAGACCCAATACACGAGACCACTGTTTAGTTATATATCTCTCCCCAACTATGTAGAGACCCAATACACGAGACCACTGTTTAGTTCTATATCTCTCCCCAACTATGTAGAGACCCAATACACGAGACCACTGTTTAGTTTTATACTTGTCCCCAACTATGTAGGGACCTAATACATGAGACCGCTGTTTAGTTCTATATCTCTCCCCAACTATGTAGGGACCTAATACACGAGACCGCTGTTTAGTTCTATACTTGTCCCCAACTATGTAGGGACCTAATACATGAGACCGCTGTTTAGTTCTATATCTCTCCTCAACTATGTAGGGACCTAATACACGAGACCGCTGTTTAGTTCTATACCTCTCCCCAACTATGTAGGGACCTAATACACGAGACCGCTGTTTAGCTCTATACCTCTCTCCCCAACTATGTAGGGACCTAATACACGAGACCGCTGTTTAGCTCTATACCTCTCTCCAACTATGTAGGGACCTAATACACGAGACCACTGTTTAGTTCTATACCTTTCCCCAACTATGTAGGAACCTAATACACGAGACCGCTGTTTAGTTCTATATCTCTCCTCAACTATGTAGGGACCTAATACATGAGACCACTGTTTAGTTCTATATCACTCCTCAACTATGTAGGGACCTAATACACGAGACCACTGTTTAGTTCTATACCTTTCCCCAACTATGTAGGGACCTAATTCATGAGACCACTGTTTAGTTCTATATCTCTCCTCAACTATGTAGGGACCTATTACACGAGACCGCTGTTTAGTTCTATACCTCTCCCCAACTATGTAGGAACCTAATACGAGACCGCTGTTTAGTTCTATATCTCTCCCCAACTATGTAGGAACCTAATACACGAGACCACTGATTAGTTCTATATCTCTCCCCAACTATGTAGGGACCTAATACACGAGACCACTGTTTAGTTCTATACTTGTCCCCAACTATGTAGGGACCTAATACATGAGACCGCTGTTTAGTTCTATATCTCTCCCCAACTATGTAGGGACCTAATACACGAGACCGCTGTTTAGTTCTATACTTGTCCCCAACTATGTAGGGACCTAATACATGAGACCGCTGTTTAGTTCTATATCTCTCCTCAACTATGTAGGGACCTAATACACGAGACCGCTGTTTAGTTCTATACCTCTCCCCAACTATGTAGGGACCTAATACACGAGACCGCTGTTTAGCTCTATACCTCTCTCCAACTATGTAGGAACCTAATACACGAGACCACTGTATAGTTCTATATCTCTCCCCAACTATGTAGGGACCTAATACACCAGACCACTGTATAGTTCTATATCTCTCCCCAACTATGTAGGGACCTAATACACGAGTCCACTGTTTAGTTCTATATCTCTCCCCAACTATGTAGGGACCTAATACATACAGACCACTGTTTAGTTCTATATCTCTCTCCAACTATGTAGGGACCCAATACACGAGACCACTGTTTAGTTCTATACCTCTCCCCAACTATGTAGGGACCTAATACACGAGACCACTGTTTAGTTCTATACCTCTCCCCAACTATGTAGGGACCTAATACACGAGACCACTGTATAGTTCTATATCTCTCCCCAACTATGTAGGGACCTAATACACAAGACCACTGTTTAGTTCTATATCTCTCCCCAACTATGTAGGGACCTCATACACGAGACCACTGTTTAGTTATATATCTCTCCCCAACTATGTAGAGACCCAATACACGAGACCACTGTTTAGTTCTATATCTCTCCCCAACTATGTAGAGACCCAATACACGAGACCACTTTTTAGTTCTATATCTCTCCCCAACTATGTAGGGACCCAATACACGAGACCGCTGTTTAGTTATATATCTCTCCCCAACTATGTAGAGACCCAATACACGAGACCACTGTTTAGTTCTATATCTCTCCCCAACTATGTAGAGACCCAATACACGAGACCACTGTTTAGTTATATATCTCTCCCCAACTATGTAGAGACCCAATACACGAGACCACTGTTTAGTTCTATATCTCTCCCCAACTATGTAGAGACCCAATACACGAGACCACTGTTTAGTTATATATCTCTCCCCAACTATGTAGAGACCCAATACACGAGACCACTGTTTAGTTATATACCTCTCCCCAACTATGTAGAGACCCAATACACGAGACCACTGTTTAGTTCTATATCTCTCCCCAACTATGTAGAGACCCAATACACGAGACCACTGTATAGTTCTATATCTCTCCCCAACTATGTAGGAACCTAATACACGAGACCACTGTTTAGTTCTATACCTCTCCCCAACTATGTAGGGACCTAATACATGAGACCGCTGTTTAGTTCTATATCTCTCCTCAACTATGTAGGGACCTAATACACGAGACCGCTGTTTAGTTCTATACTTGTCCCCAACTATGTAGGGACCTAATACATGAGACCGCTGTTTAGTTCTATATCTCTCCTCAACTATGTAGGGACCTAATACACGAGACCGCTGTTTAGTTCTATACCTCTCCCCAACTATGTAGGGACCTAATACACGAGACCGCTGTTTAGCTCTATACCTCTCTCCAACTATGTAGGAACCTAATACACGAGACCGCTGTTTAGTTCTATATCTCTCCCCAACTATGTAGGGACCTAATACACGAGACCACTGTTTAGTTCTATACTTGTCCCCAACTATGTAGGGACCTAATACATGAGACCGCTGTTTAGTTCTATATCTCTCCCCAACTATGTAGGGACCTAATACACGAGACCACTGTTTAGTTCTATATCTCTCCCCAACTATGTAGGGACCTAATACACGAGACCACTGTTTAGTTCTATATCTCTCCCCAACTATGTAGGGACCTAATACACGAGACCACTGTTTAGTTCTATACTTGTCCCCAACTATGTAGGGACCTAATACATGAGACCGCTGTTTAGTTCTATATCTCTCCCCAACTATGTAGGGACCTCATACACGAGACCACTGTTTAGTTCTATACTTGTCCCCTACTATGTAGGGACCTAATACACGAGACCGCTGTTTAGTTCTATATCTCTCCCCAACTATATAGGGACCTAATACACGAGACCACTGTTTAGTTCTATACTTGTCCCCAACTATGTAGGGACCTAATACATGAGACCGCTGTTTAGTTCTATATCTCTCCCCAACTATGTAGGGACCTAATACACGAGACCGCTGTTTAGTTCTATACCTCTCCCCAACTATGTAGGGACCTAATACACGAGACCGCTGTTTAGCTCTATACCTCTCTCCAACTATGTAGGAACCTAATACACGAGACCGCTGTTTAGCTCTATACCTCTCTCCAACTATGTAGGGACCTAATACACGAGACCACTGTTTAGTTCTATACCTTTCCCCAACTATGTAGGAACCTAATACACGAGACCGCTGTTTAGTTCTATATCTCTCCTCAACTATGTAGGGACCTAATACATGAGACCACTGTTTAGTTCTATATCTCTCCTCAACTATGTAGGGACCTAATACACGAGACCACTGTTTAGTTCTATACCTTTCCCCAACTATGTAGGGACCTAATACATGAGACCACTGTTTAGTTCTATATCTCTCCCCAACTATGTAGGGACCTATTACACGAGACCGCTGTTTAGTTCTATACCTCTCCCCAACTATGTAGGAACCTAATACGAGACCGCTGTTTAGTTCTATATCTCTCCCCAACTATGTAGGAACCTAATACACGAGACCACTGATTAGTTCTATATCTCTCCCCAACTATGTAGGGACCTAATACACGAGACCACTGTTTAGTTCTATATCTCTCCCCAACTATGTAGGGACCTAATACATGAGACCGCTGTTTAGTTCTATATCTCTCCCCAACTATGTAGGGACCTAATACACGAGACCGCTGTTTAGTTCTATACTTGTCCCCAACTATGTAGGGACCTAATACATGAGACCGCTGTTTAGTTCTATATCTCTCCTCAACTATGTAGGGACCTAATACACGAGACCGCTGTTTAGTTCTATACCTCTCCCCAACTATGTAGGGACCTAATACACGAGACCGCTGTTTAGCTCTATACCTCTCTCCAACTATGTAGGAACCTAATACACGAGACCACTGTATAGTTCTATATCTCTCCCCAACTATGTAGGGACCTAATACACCAGACCACTGTATAGTTCTATATCTCTCCCCAACTATGTAGGGACCTAATACACGAGACCACTGTTTAGTTCTATATCTCTCCCCAACTATGTAGGGACCTAATACATACAGACCACTGTTTAGTTCTATATCTCTCCCCAACTATGTAGGGACCCAATACACGAGACCACTGTTTAGTTCTATACCTCTCCCCAACTATGTAGGGACCTAATACACGAGACCACTGTTTAGTTCTATACCTCTCCCCAACTATGTAGGGACCTAATACACGAGACCACTGTATAGTTCTATATCTCTCCCCAACTATGTAAGGCCTAATACATAAGACCACTGTTTAGTTCTATATCTCTCCCCAACTATGTAGGGACCTCATACACGAGACCACTGTTTAGTTCTATATCTCTCCCCAACTATGTAGAGACCCAATACACGAGACCACTGTTTAGTTCTATATCTCTCCCCAACTATGTAGAGACCCAATACACGAGACCACTTTTTAGTTCTATATCTCTCCCCAACTATGCAGGGACCCAATACACGAGACCGCTGTTTAGTTATATATCTCTCCCCAACTATGTAGAGACCCAATACACGAGACCACTGTTTAGTTCTATATCTCTCCCCAACTATGTAGAGACCCAATACACGAGACCACTGTTTAGTTATATATCTCTCCCCAACTATGTAGAGACCCAATACACGAGACCACTGTTTAGTTCTATATCTCTCCCCAACTATGTAGAGACCCAATACACGAGACCACTGTTTAGTTCTATACTTGTCCCCAACTATGTAGGGACCTAATACATGAGACCGCTGTTTAGTTCTATATCTCTCCCCAACTATGTAGGGACCTAATACACGAGACCGCTGTTTAGTTCTATACTTGTCCCCAACTATGTAGGGACCTAATACATGAGACCGCTGTTTAGTTCTATATCTCTCCTCAACTATGTAGGGACCTAATACACGAGACCGCTGTTTAGTTCTATACCTCTCCCCAACTATGTAGGGACCTAATACACGAGACCGCTGTTTAGCTCTATACCTCTCTCCCCAACTATGTAGGGACCTAATACACGAGACCGCTGTTTAGCTCTATACCTCTCTCCAACTATGTAGGGACCTAATACACGAGACCGCTGTTTAGTTCTATACCTTTCCCCAACTATGTAGGGACCTAATACACGAGACCGCTGTTTAGTTCTATATCTCTCCTCAACTATGTAGGGACCTAATACATGAGACCACTGTTTAGTTCTATATCTCTCCTCAACTATGTAGGGACCTAATACACGAGACCACTGTTTAGTTCTATACCTTTCCCCAACTATGTAGGGACCTAATACATGAGACCACTGTTTAGTTCTATATCTCTCCTCAACTATGTAGGGACCTATTACACGAGACCGCTGTTTAGTTCTATACCTCTCCCCAACTATGTAGGAACCTAATACGAGACCGCTGTTTAGTTCTATATCTCTCCCCAACTATGTAGGAACCTAATACACGAGACCACTGATTAGTTCTATATCTCTCCCCAACTATGTAGGGACCTAATACACGAGACCACTGTTTAGTTCTATACTTGTCCCCAACTATGTAGGGACCTAATACATGAGACCGCTGTTTAGTTCTATATCTCTCCCCAACTATGTAGGGACCTAATACACGAGACCGCTGTTTAGTTCTATACTTGTCCCCAACTATGTAGGGACCTAATACATGAGACCGCTGTTTAGTTCTATATCTCTCCTCAACTATGTAGGGACCTAATACACGAGACCGCTGTTTAGTTCTATACCTCTCCCCAACTATGTAGGGACCTAATACACGAGACCGCTGTTTAGCTCTATACCTCTCTCCAACTATGTAGGAACCTAATACACGAGACCACTGTATAGTTCTATATCTCTCCCCAACTATGTAGGGACCTAATACACCAGACCACTGTATAGTTCTATATCTCTCCCCAACTATGTAGGGACCTAATACACGAGACCACTGTTTAGTTCTATATCTCTCCCCAACTATGTAGGGACCTAATACATACAGACCACTGTTTAGTTCTATATCTCTCTCCAACTATGTAGGGACCCAATACACGAGACCACTGTTTAGTTCTATACCTCTCCCCAACTATGTAGGGACCTAATACACGAGACCACTGTTTAGTTCTATACCTCTCCCCAACTATGTAGGGACCTAATACACGAGACCACTGTATAGTTCTATATCTCTCCCCAACTATGTAGGGACCTAATACACAAGACCACTGTTTAGTTCTATATCTCTCCCCAACTATGTAGGGACCTCATACACGAGACCACTGTTTAGTTATATATCTCTCCCCAACTATGTAGAGACCCAATACACGAGACCACTGTTTAGTTCTATATCTCTCCCCAACTATGTAGAGACCCAATACACGAGACCACTTTTTAGTTCTATATCTCTCCCCAACTATGTAGGGACCCAATACACGAGACCACTGTTTAGTTATATATCTCTCCCCAACTATGTAGAGACCCAATACACGAGACCACTGTTTAGTTCTATATCTCTCCCCAACTATGTAGAGACCCAATACACGAGACCACTGTTTAGTTATATATCTCTCCCCAACTATGTAGAGACCCAATACACGAGACCGCTGTTTAGTTCTATACCTCTCCCCAACTATGTAGGGACCTAATACACGAGACCGCTGTTTAGCTCTATACCTCTCTCCCCAACTATGTAGGGACCTAATACACGAGACCGCTGTTTAGCTCTATACCTCTCTCCAACTATGTAGGGACCTAATACACGAGACCACTGTTTAGTTCTATACCTTTCCCCAACTATGTAGGAACCTAATACACGAGACCGCTGTTTAGTTCTATATCTCTCCTCAACTATGTAGGGACCTAATACATGAGACCACTGTTTAGTTCTATATCTCTCCTCAACTATGTAGGGACCTAATACACGAGACCACTGTTTAGTTCTATACCTTTCCCCAACTATGTAGGGACCTAATACATGAGACCACTGTTTAGTTCTATATCTCTCCTCAACTATGTAGGGACCTATTACACGAGACCGCTGTTTAGTTCTATACCTCTCCCCAACTATGTAGGAACCTAATACGAGACCGCTGTTTAGTTCTATATCTCTCCCCAACTATGTAGGAACCTAATACACGAGACCACTGATTAGTTCTATATCTCTCCCCAACTATGTAGGGACCTAATACACGAGACCACTGTTTAGTTCTATACTTGTCCCCAACTATGTAGGGACCTAATACATGAGACCGCTGTTTAGTTCTATATCTCTCCTCAACTATGTAGGGACCTAATACACGAGACCGCTGTTTAGTTCTATACCTCTCCCCAACTATGTAGGGACCTAATACACGAGACCGCTGTTTAGCTCTATACCTCTCTCCCCAACTATGTAGGGACCTAATACACGAGACCGCTGTTTAGCTCTATACCTCTCTCCAACTATGTAGGGACCTAATACACGAGACCACTGTTTAGTTCTATACTTGTCCCCAACTATGTAGGGACCTAATACATGAGACCGCTGTTTAGTTCTATATCTCTCCCCAACTATGTAGGGACCTAATACACGAGACCGCTGTTTAGTTCTATACTTGTCCCCAACTATGTAGGGACCTAATACATGAGACCGCTGTTTAGTTCTATATCTCTCCTCAACTATGTAGGGACCTAATACACGAGACCGCTGTTTAGTTCTATACCTCTCCCCAACTATGTAGGGACCTAATACACGAGACCGCTGTTTAGCTCTATACCTCTCTCCAACTATGTAGGAACCTAATACACGAGACCACTGTATAGTTCTATATCTCTCCCCAACTATGTAGGGACCTAATACACCAGACCACTGTATAGTTCTATATCTCTCCCCAACTATGTAGGGACCTAATACACGAGACCACTGTTTAGTTCTATATCTCTCCCCAACTATGTAGGGACCTAATACATACAGACCACTGTTTAGTTCTATATCTCTCTCCAACTATGTAGGGACCCAATACACGAGACCACTGTTTAGTTCTATACCTCTCCCCAACTATGTAGGGACCTAATACACGAGACCACTGTTTAGTTCTATACCTCTCCCCAACTATGTAGGGACCTAATACACGAGACCACTGTATAGTTCTATATCTCTCCCCAACTATGTAGGGACCTAATACACAAGACCACTGTTTAGTTCTATATCTCTCCCCAACTATGTAGGGACCTCATACACGAGACCACTGTTTAGTTATATATCTCTCCCCAACTATGTAGAGACCCAATACACGAGACCACTGTTTAGTTCTATATCTCTCCCCAACTATGTAGAGACCCAATACACGAGACCACTTTTTAGTTCTATATCTCTCCCCAACTATGTAGGGACCCAATACACGAGACCACTGTTTAGTTATATATCTCTCCCCAACTATGTAGAGACCCAATACACGAGACCACTGTTTAGTTCTATATCTCTCCCCAACTATGTAGAGACCCAATACACGAGACCACTGTTTAGTTATATATCTCTCCCCAACTATGTAGAGACCCAATACACGAGACCGCTGTTTAGTTCTATACCTCTCCCCAACTATGTAGGGACCTAATACACGAGACCGCTGTTTAGCTCTATACCTCTCTCCCCAACTATGTAGGGACCTAATACACGAGACCGCTGTTTAGCTCTATACCTCTCTCCAACTATGTAGGGACCTAATACACGAGACCACTGTTTAGTTCTATACCTTTCCCCAACTATGTAGGAACCTAATACACGAGACCGCTGTTTAGTTCTATATCTCTCCTCAACTATGTAGGGACCTAATACATGAGACCACTGTTTAGTTCTATATCTCTCCTCAACTATGTAGGGACCTAATACACGAGACCACTGTTTAGTTCTATACCTTTCCCCAACTATGTAGGGACCTAATACATGAGACCACTGTTTAGTTCTATATCTCTCCTCAACTATGTAGGGACCTATTACACGAGACCGCTGTTTAGTTCTATACCTCTCCCCAACTATGTAGGAACCTAATACGAGACCGCTGTTTAGTTCTATATCTCTCCCCAACTATGTAGGAACCTAATACACGAGACCACTGATTAGTTCTATATCTCTCCCCAACTATGTAGGGACCTAATACACGAGACCACTGTTTAGTTCTATACTTGTCCCCAACTATGTAGGGACCTAATACATGAGACCGCTGTTTAGTTCTATATCTCTCCCCAACTATGTAGGGACCTAATACACGAGACCGCTGTTTAGTTCTATACTTGTCCCCAACTATGTAGGGACCTAATACATGAGACCGCTGTTTAGTTCTATATCTCTCCTCAACTATGTAGGGACCTAATACACGAGACCGCTGTTTAGTTCTATACCTCTCCCCAACTATGTAGGGACCTAATACACGAGACCGCTGTTTAGCTCTATACCTCTCTCCAACTATGTAGGAACCTAATACACGAGACCACTGTATAGTTCTATATCTCTCCCCAACTATGTAGGGACCTAATACACCAGACCACTGTATAGTTCTATATCTCTCCCCAACTATGTAGGGACCTAATACACGAGACCACTGTTTAGTTCTATATCTCTCCCCAACTATGTATGGACCTAATACATACAGACCACTGTTTAGTTCTATATCTCTCTCCAACTATGTAGGGACCCAATACACGAGACCACTGTTTAGTTCTATACCTCTCCCCAACTATGTAGGGACCTAATACACGAGACCACTGTTTAGTTCTATACCTCTCCCCAACTATGTAGGGACCTAATACACGAGACCACTGTATAGTTCTATATCTCTCCCCAACTATGTAGGGACCTAATACACAAGACCACTGTTTAGTTCTATATCTCTCTCCAACTATGTAGGGACCTCATACACGAGACCACTGTTTAGTTATATATCTCTCCCCAACTATGTAGAGACCCAATACACGAGACCACTGTTTAGTTCTATATCTCTCCCCAACTATGTAGAGACCCAATACACGAGACCACTTTTTAGTTCTATATCTCTCCCCAACTATGTAGGGACCCAATACACGAGACCACTGTTTAGTTATATATCTCTCCCCAACTATGTAGAGACCCAATACACGAGACCACTGTTTAGTTCTATATCTCTCCCCAAATATGTAGAGACCCAATACACGAGACCACTGTTTAGTTATATATCTCTCCCCAACTATGTAGAGACCCAATACACGAGACCACTGTTTAGTTCTATATCTCTCCCCAACTATGTAGAGACCCAATACACGAGACCACTGTTTAGTTATATATCTCTCCCCAACTATGTAGAGACCCAATACACGAGACCACTGTTTAGTTATATACCTCTCCCCAACTATGTAGAGACCCAATACACGAGACCACTGTTTAGTTCTATATCTCTCCCCAACTATGTAGGGACCTAATACACGAGACCACTGTTTAGTTATATACCTCTCCCCAACTATGTAGAGACCCAATACACGAGACCACTGTTTAGTTCTATATCTCTCCCCAACTATGTAGAGACCCAATACACAAGACCACTGTTTAGTTCTATACTTCTCTCCAACTATGTAGAGACCCAATACACGAGACCACTGTTTAGTTCTATATCTCTCCCCAACTATGTAGAGACCTAATACACGAGACCACTGTTTAGTTCTATATCTCTCCCCAACTATGTAGAGACCCAATACACGAGACCACTGTTTAGTTCTATATCTCTCCCCAACTATGAAGGGACCTAATACACGAGACCACTGTTTAGTTCTATATCTCTCCCCAACAATGTAGGGACCTAATACACGAGACCACTGTTTAGTTCTATATCTCTCCCCAACTATGTAGGGACCCAATACATGAGACCGCTGTTTAGTTCTATATCTCTCCTCAACTATGTAGGGACCTAATACACGAGACCGCTGTTTAGTTCTATACCTCTCCCCAACTATGTAGGGACCTAATACACGAGACCGCTGTTTAGCTCTATACCTCTCTCCAACTATGTAGGAACCTAATACACGAGACCACTGTATAGTTCTATATCTCTCCCCAACTATGTAGGGACCTAATACACCAGACCACTGTATAGTTCTATATCTCTCCCCAACTATGTAGGGACCTAATACACGAGACCACTGTTTAGTTCTATATCTCTCCCCAACTATGTATGGACCTAATACATACAGACCACTGTTTAGTTCTATATCTCTCTCCAACTATGTAGGGACCCAATACACGAGACCACTGTTTAGTTCTATACCTCTCCCCAACTATGTAGGGACCTAATACACGAGACCACTGTTTAGTTCTATACCTCTCCCCAACTATGTAGGGACCTAATACACGAGACCACTGTATAGTTCTATATCTCTCCCCAACTATGTAGGGACCTAATACACAAGACCACTGTTTAGTTCTATATCTCTCTCCAACTATGTAGGGACCTCATACACGAGACCACTGTTTAGTTATATATCTCTCCCCAACTATGTAGAGACCCAATACACGAGACCACTGTTTAGTTCTATATCTCTCCCCAACTATGTAGAGACCCAATACACGAGACCACTTTTTAGTTCTATATCTCTCCCCAACTATGTAGGGACCCAATACACGAGACCACTGTTTAGTTATATATCTCTCCCCAACTATGTAGAGACCCAATACACGAGACCACTGTTTAGTTCTATATCTCTCCCCAAATATGTAGAGACCCAATACACGAGACCACTGTTTAGTTATATATCTCTCCCCAACTATGTAGAGACCCAATACACGAGACCACTGTTTAGTTCTATATCTCTCCCCAACTATGTAGAGACCCAATACACGAGACCACTGTTTAGTTATATATCTCTCCCCAACTATGTAGAGACCCAATACACGAGACCACTGTTTAGTTATATACCTCTCCCCAACTATGTAGAGACCCAATACACGAGACCACTGTTTAGTTCTATATCTCTCCCCAACTATGTAGGGACCTAATACACGAGACCACTGTTTAGTTATATACCTCTCCCCAACTATGTAGAGACCCAATACACGAGACCACTGTTTAGTTCTATATCTCTCCCCAACTATGTAGAGACCCAATACACAAGACCACTGTTTAGTTCTATACTTCTCTCCAACTATGTAGAGACCCAATACACGAGACCACTGTTTAGTTCTATATCTCTCCCCAACTATGTAGAGACCTAATACACGAGACCACTGTTTAGTTCTATATCTCTCCCCAACTATGTAGAGACCCAATACACGAGACCACTGTTTAGTTCTATATCTCTCCCCAACTATGAAGGGACCTAATACACGAGACCACTGTTTAGTTCTATATCTCTCCCCAACAATGTAGGGACCTAATACACGAGACCACTGTTTAGTTCTATATCTCTCCCCAACTATGTAGGGACCCAATACACGAGACCGCTATTTAGTTCTCTATCTCTCCCCAACTATGTAGGGACCTAATACACAAGACCACTGTTTAGTTCTATATCTCTCCTAAACTATGTAGGGACCTAATACACGAGACCACTGTTTAGTTCTATATCTCTCCCCAACTATGTAGGGACCTAATACACGAGACCACTGTTAAGTTATATATCTCTCCTAAACTATGTAGGGACCTAATACACGAGACCACTGTTTAGTTCTATATCTCTCCCCAACTATGTAGGGACCCAATACACGAGACCGCTGTTTAGTTCTATATCTCTCCCCAACTATGTAGGGACCCAATACACGAGACCACTGTTTAGTTCTATACCTCTCCCCAACTATGTAGGGACCCAATACACGAGACCACTGTTTAGTTCTATACCTCTCCCCAACTATGTAGGGACCTAATACACGAGACCACTGTTTAGTTCTATACCTCTCCCCAACTATGTAGGGACCTAATACACGAGACCACTGTTTAGTTCTATACCTCTCCCCAACTATGTAGGGACCTAATACACGAGACCACTGTTTAGTTCTATATCTCTCCCCAACTATGTAGGGACCCAATACACCAGACCACTGTTTAGTTCTATACTTCTCCCCAACTATGTAGGGACCTAATACACGAGACCACTGTTTAGTTCTATATCTCTCCCCAACTATGTAGGGACCCAATACACCAGACCACTGTTTAGTTCTATACTTCTCCCCAACTATGTAGGGACCTAATACACGAGACCACTGTTTAGTTCTATACTTCTCCCCAACTATGTAGGGACCCAATACACCAGACCATTGTTTAGTTCTATACTTCTCCCCAACTATGTAGGGACCTAATACACGAGACCACTGTTTAGTTCTATACTTCTCCCCATCTATGTAGGGACCCAATACACGAGACCGCTGTTTAGTTCTATATCTCTCCCCAACTATGTAGGGACCTAATACACGAGACCGCTGTTTAGTTCTATACTTCTCCCCAACTATGTAGGGACCCAATACACCAGACCACTGTTTAGTTCTATATCTCTCCCCAACTATGTAGGGACCCAATACACGAGACCACTGTTTAGTTCTATACTTGTCCCCAACTATGTAGGGACCCAATACACGAGACCACTGTTTAGTTCTATACCTCTCCCCAACTATGTAGGGACCCAATACACGAGACCACTGTTTAGTTCTATACCTCTCCCCAACTATGTAGGGACCCAATACACGAGACCGCTGTTTAGTTATATATCTCTCCCCAACTATGTAGGGACCTAATACACGAGACCACTGTTTAGTTCTATATCTCCCCAACTATGTAGGGACCCAATACACCAGACCACGGTTTAGTTCTATACCTCTCCCCAACTATGTAGGGACCCAATACACGAGACCATGGTTTAGTTATATATCTCTCCCCAACTATGTAGGGACCTAATACACGAGACCACTGTTTAGTTCAATACCTCTCCCCAACTATGTAGGGACCTAATACACGAGACCACTGTTTAGTTCTATATCTCTCCCCAACTATGTAGGGACCTAATAAACGAGACCACTGTTTAGTTCTATATCTTTCGCCAACTATGTAGGGACCCAATACACGAGACCACTGTTTAGTTCTATACCTCTCCAAAACTATGTAGGGACCCATACACGAGACCACTGTTTAGTTCTATATCTCTCTCCAACTATGTAGGGACCTAATACACAAGACCACTGTTTAGTTCTATACCTCTCCCCAACTATGTAGGGATCTAATACACGAGACCGCTGTTTAGTTCTATATCTCTCTCCAACTATGTAGGGATCTAATACACGAGACCACTGTATAGTTCTATATCTCTCCCCAACTATGTAGGGATCTAATACACGAGACCACTGTTTAGTTCTATATCTCTCCCCAACTTTGTAGGGACCTAATACACCAGACCACTGTTTAGTTCTGTAACTATCCCCAACTATGTAGGGACCTAATACACCAGACCACTGTTTAGTTCTGTAACTATCCCCAACTATGTAGAGACCCAATACACGAGACCACTGTATAGTTCTTTATCTCTCCCCAACTATGAAGGGATCTAATACACGAGACCACTGTATAGTTCTATATCTCTCCCCAACTATGTAGGGATCTTATACACGAGACCACTGTTTAGTTCTATATCTCTCTCCAACTATGTAGGGACCCAATACACGAGACCACTGTATAGTTCTATATCTCTCCCCAACTATGTAGGGATCTAATACACGAGACCACTGTTTAGTTCTATATCTCTCTCCAACTATGTAGGGACCCAATACATGAGACCACTGTTTAGTTCTCTATCTCTCCCCAACTATGTAGGGACCTAATACACCAGACCACTGTTTAGTTCTGTAACTATCCCCAACTATGTAGGGACCTAATACACGAGACCACTGTTTAGTTCTATACCTCTCCCAAACTATGTAGGGACCTAATACACAAGACCACTGTTTAGTTCTATACCTCTCTCCAACTATGTAGGGACCTAAAACACGAGACCACTGTTTAGTTCTATACCTCTCCCAAACTATGTAGGGACCTAATACACAAGACCACTGTTTAGTTCTATACCTCTCCCCAACTATGTAGGGATCTAATACACGAGACCACTGTTTAGTTCTATATCTCTCCCCAACTTTGTAGGGACCTAATACACCAGACCACTGTTTAGTTCTGTAACTATCCCCAACTATGTAGGGACCTAATACACCAGACCACTGTTTAGTTCTGTAACTATCCCCAACTATGTAGAGACCCAATACACGAGACCACTGTATAGTTCTTTATCTCTCCCCAACTATGAAGGGATCTAATACACGAGACCACTGTATAGTTCTATATCTCTCCCCAACTATGTAGGGATCTTATACACGAGACCACTGTTTAGTTCTATATCTCTCTCCAACTATGTAGGGACCCAATACACGAGACCACTGTATAGTTCTATATCTCTCCCCAACTATGTAGGGATCTAATACACGAGACCACTGTTTAGTTCTATATCTCTCTCCAACTATGTAGGGACCCAATACATGAGACCACTGTTTAGTTCTCTATCTCTCCCCAACTATGTAGGGACCTAATACACCAGACCACTGTTTAGTTCTGTAACTATCCCCAACTATGTAGGGACCTAATACACGAGACCACTGTTTAGTTCTATACCTCTCCCAAACTATGTAGGGACCTAATACACAAGACCACTGTTTAGTTCTATACCTCTCTCCAACTATGTAGGGACCTAAAACACGAGACCACTGTTTAGTTCTATACCTCTCCCAAACTATGTAGGGACCTAATACACAAGACCACTGTTTAGTTCTATACCTCTCCCCAACTATGTAGGGACCTAAAACTCGAGACCACTGTTTAGTTCTGTATCTCTCTCCAACAATGTAGGGACTTAATACACGAGACCACTGTTTAGTTCTATACCTCTCCCCAACTATGTAGGGACCTAATACACGAGACCACTGTTTAGTTCTATATCTCTCTCCAACTATGTAGGGACCTAAAACACGAGACCGCTGTTTAGTTCTATATCTCTCCCCAACAATGTAGGGAGCTAATACACAAGACCGCTGTTTAGTTCTATACCTCTCCCCAACTATGTAGGGACCTAATACACGAGACCACTGTTTAGTTCTATACCTCTCCCCAACTATGTAGGGACCTAATACACGAGACCACTGTTTAGTTCTATATCTCTCCAACTATGTAGGGACCCAATACACGAGACCACTGTTTAGTTCTATACCTCTCCTCAACTATGTAGGGACCTAATACACGAGACCGCTGATTAGTTCTACATATCTCCCCAACTATGTAGGGACCTAATACACGAGACCACTGTTTAGTTCTATACTTGTCCCCAACTATGTAGGGAACCAATACACGAGACCACTGTTTAGTTCTATACTTGTCCCCAACTATGTAGGGAACCAATACACGAGACCACTGTTTAGTTCTATACTTGTCCCCAACTATGTAGGGAACCAATACACGAGACCACTGTTTTGTTCTATACTTGTCCCCAACTATGTAGGGAACCAATACACGAGACCACTGTTTAGTTCTATACTTGTCCCCAACTATGTAGGGAACCAATACACGAGACCACAGTTTAGTTCTATACCTCTCCCCAACTATGTAGGGACCTAATACACGAGACCACTGTTTAGTTCTATACTTGTCCCCAACTATGTAGAGACCTAATACACGAGACCACTGTTTAGTTCTATACTTGTCCCCAACTATGTAGGGAACCAATACACGAGACCACTGTTTAGTTCTATACTTGTCCCCAACTATGTAGGGAACCAATACACGAGACCACTGTTTTGTTCTATACTTGTCCCCAACTATGTAGGGAACCAATACACGAGACCACTGTTTAGTTCTATACTTGTCCCCAACTATGTAGGGAACCAATACACGAGACCACAGTTTAGTTCTATACCTCTCCCCAACTATGTAGGGACCTAATACACGAGACCACTGTTTAGTTCTATACTTGTCCCCAACTATGTAGGGAACCAATACACGAGACCACTGTTTAGTTCTATACTTGTCCCCAACTATGAAGGGAACCAATACACGAGACCACAGTTTAGTTCTATATCTCTCCCCAACTATGTAGGGACCCAATACACCAGACCACTGTTTAGTTCTATACTTGTCCCCAACTATGTAGGGAACCAATACACGAGACCACTGTTTAGTTCTATATCTCTCCCCAACTATGTAGGGACCCAATACACCAGACCACTGTTTAGTTCTATACCTCTCCCCAACTATGTAGGGACCCAATACACGAGACCACTGTTTAGTTCTATACCTCTCCCCAACTATGCAGAGACCTAATACACGAGACCACTGTTTAGTTCTATATCTCTCCCAAACTATGCAGAGACCTAATACACGAGACCACTGTTTAGTTCTATATCTCTCCTAAACTATGCAGAGACCTAATACACGAGACCACTGTTTAGTTCTATATCTCTCCTAAACTATGTAGGGACCTAATACACGAGACCACTGTTTAGTTCTATATCTCTCCTAAACTATGCAGAGACCTAATACACGAGACCACTGTTTAGTTCTATACTTCTCTCCAACTATGTAGGGACCTAATACACAAGACCACTGTTTAGTTCTATATCTCTCCTAAACTATGTAGGGACCTAATACACAAGACCACTGTTTAGTTCTAAATCTCTCCCCAATTATGTAGGGACCCAATACACAAGACCACTGTTTAGTTCTATATCTCTCCCCAACTATGTAGGGACCCAATACACGAGACCACTGTTTAGTTCTATATCTCTCGCCAACTATGTAGGGACCTAATACACGAGACCACTGTTTAGTTCTATATCTCTCCCCACCTATGTAGGGACCTAATACACGAGACCACTGTTTAGTTCTATATCTCTCCCCAACTATGTAGGGACCTAATACACGAGACCACTGTTTAGTTCTATACTTGTCCCCAACTATGTAGGGACCTAATACATGAGACCGCTGTTTAGTTCTATATCTCTCCCCAACTATGTAGGGACCTAATACACGAGACCGCTGTTTAGTTCTATACTTGTCCCCAACTATGTAGGGACCTAATACACGAGACCGCTGTTTAGTTCTATATCTCTCCTCAACTATGTAGGGACCTAATACACGAGACCGCTGTTTAGTTCTATACCTCTCCCCAACTATGTAGGGACCTAATACACGAGACCGCTGTTTAGCTCTATACCTCTCTCCAACTATGTAGGAACCTAATACACGAGACCACTGTATAGTTCTATATCTCTCCCTAACTATGTAGGGACCTAATACACCAGACCACTGTATAGTTCTATATCTCTCCCCAACTATGTAGGGACCTAATACACGAGACCACTGTTTAGTTCTATATCTCTCCCCAACTATGTAGGGACCTAATACATACAGACCACTGTTTAGTTCTATATCTCTCTCCAACTATGTAGGGACCCAATACACGAGACCACTGTTTAGTTCTATACCTCTCCCCAACTATGTAGGGACCTAATACACGAGACCACTGTTTAGTTCTATACCTCTCCCCAACTATGTAGGGACCTAATACACGAGACCACTGTATAGTTCTATATCTCTCCCCAACTATGTAGGGACCTAATACACAAGACCACTGTTTAGTTCTATATCTCTCCCCAACTATGTAGGGACCTCATACACGAGACCACTGTTTAGTTATATATCTCTCCCCAACTATGTAGAGACCCAATACACGAGACCACTGTTAAGTTCTATATCTCTCCCCAACTATGTAGAGACCCAATACACGAGACCGCTGTTTAGTTATATATCTCTCCCCAACTATGTAGAGACCCAATACACGAGACCACTGTTTAGTTCTATATCTCTCCCCAACTATGTAGAGACCCAATACACGAGACCACTGTTAAGTTATATATCTCTCCCCAACTATGTAGAGACCCAATACACGAGACCACTGTTTAGTTCTATATCTCTCCCCAACTATGTAGAGACCCAATACACGAGACCACTGTTTAGTTATATATCTCTCCCCAATTATGTAGAGACCCAATACACGAGACCACTGTTTAGTTATATACCTCTCCCCAACTATGTAGAGACCCAACACACGAGACCACTGTTTAGTTCTATATCTCTCCCCAACTATGTAGGGACCTAATACACGAGACCACTGTTTAGTTATATACCTCTCCCCAACTATGTAGAGACCCAATACACGAGACCACTGTTTAGTTCTATATCTCTCCCCAACTATGTAGAGACCCAATACACAAGACCACTGTTTAGTTCTATACTTCTCTCCAACTATGTAGAGACCTAATACACCAGACCACTGTTTAGTTCTATATCTCTCCTAAACTATGCAGAGACCTAATACACGAGACCACTGTTTAGTTCTATATCTCTCCTAAACTATGTAGGGACCTAATACACGAGACCACTGTTTAGTTCTATATCTCTCCTAAACTATGCAGAGACCTAATACACGAGACCACTGTTTAGTTCTATACTTCTCTCCAACTATGTAGGGACCTAATACACAAGACCACTGTTTAGTTCTATATCTCTCCTAAACTATGTAGGGACCTAATACACAAGACCACTGTTTAGTTCTAAATCTCTCCCCAATTATGTAGGGACCCAATACACAAGACCACTGTTTAGTTCTATATCTCTCCCCAACTATGTAGGGACCCAATACACGAGACCACTGTTTAGTTCTATATCTCTCGCCAACTATGTAGGGACCTAATACACGAGACCACTGTTTAGTTCTATATCTCTCCCCAACTATGTAGGGACCTAATACACGAGACCACTGTTTAGTTCTATACTTGTCCCCAACTATGTAGGGACCTAATACATGAGACCGCTGTTTAGTTCTATATCTCTCCCCAACTATGTAGGGACCTAATACACGAGACCGCTGTTTAGTTCTATACTTGTCCCCAACTATGTAGGGACCTAATACACGAGACCGCTGTTTAGTTCTATATCTCTCCTCAACTATGTAGGGACCTAATACACGAGACCGCTGTTTAGTTCTATACCTCTCCCCAACTATGTAGGGACCTAATACACGAGACCGCTGTTTAGCTCTATACCTCTCTCCAACTATGTAGGAACCTAATACACGAGACCACTGTATAGTTCTATATCTCTCCCTAACTATGTAGGGACCTAATACACCAGACCACTGTATAGTTCTATATCTCTCCCCAACTATGTAGGGACCTAATACACGAGACCACTGTTTAGTTCTATATCTCTCCCCAACTATGTAGGGACCTAATACATACAGACCACTGTTTAGTTCTATATCTCTCTCCAACTATGTAGGGACCCAATACACGAGACCACTGTTTAGTTCTATACCTCTCCCCAACTATGTAGGGACCTAATACACGAGACCACTGTTTAGTTCTATACCTCTCCCCAACTATGTAGGGACCTAATACACGAGACCACTGTATAGTTCTATATCTCTCCCCAACTATGTAGGGACCTAATACACAAGACCACTGTTTAGTTCTATATCTCTCCCCAACTATGTAGGGACCTCATACACGAGACCACTGTTTAGTTATATATCTCTCCCCAACTATGTAGAGACCCAATACACGAGACCACTGTTAAGTTCTATATCTCTCCCCAACTATGTAGAGACCCAATACACGAGACCACTGTTTAGTTCTATATCTCTCCCCAACTATGTAGGGACCTAATACACGAGACCACTGTTTAGTTCTATATCTCTCCCCAACTATGTAGGGACCTAATACACGAGACCACTGTTTAGTTCTATACCTCTCTCCAACTATGTAGGGGCCCAATACACGAGACCACTGTTTAGTTCTATACCTCTCTCCAACTATGTAGGGACCCAATACACGAGACCACTGTTTAGTTCTATATCTCTCCCCAACTATGTAGGGACCTAATACACGAGACCACTGTTTAGTTCTATGCCTCTCCCAATCAATGGAATGATCTAATACACGAGTCCACTGTTTAGTTCTATATCTTTCCCCCAACTATGTAGGGACCCAATACACGAGACCACTGTTTAGTTCTATAACTCTCCCTAACTATGTAGGGCCCTCATACACGAGACCACTGTTTAGTTCTATACCTCTCCCCAACTTTGTAGGGACCTCATACACGAGACCGTTGTTTAGTTCTATATCTCTCCCTAACTATGTAGGGACCTAATACACGAGTCCACTGTTTAGTTCTATATCTCTCCCCAACTATGTAGGGACCTAATACACGAGACCACTGTTTAGTTCTATATCTCTCCCCAACTATGTAGGGACCTAATACACGAGACCACTGTTTAGTTCTATATCTCTCCCCAACTATGTAGGGACCTAATACACGAGACCACTGTTTAGTTCTATATCTCTCCCCAACTATGTAGGGACCCAATACACGAGACCACTGTTTAGTTCTATACCTCTCTCCAACTATGTAGGGACCTAATACACGAGACCACTGTTTAGTTCTATATCTCTCTCCAACTATGTAGGGACCTAATACACGAGACCACTGTTTAGTTCTATACCTCTCCCTAACTATGTAGGGACCCAATACACGAGACCACTGTTTAGTTCTATATCTCTCCCCAACTATGTAGGGACCTAATAGACGATACCACTGTTTAGTTCTATATCTCTCCCCAACTATGTAGGGACCTAATACACGAGACCACTGTTTAGTTCTATACCTCTCTCCAACTATGTAGGGGCCCAATACACGAGACCACTGTTTAGTTCTATACCTCTCTCCAACTATGTAGGGACCTAATACACGAGACCACTGTTTAGTTCTATATCTCTCTCCAACTATGTAGGGACCTAATACACGAGACCACTGTTTAGTTCTATATCTCTCTCCAACTATGTAGGGACCTAATACACGAGACCACTGTTTAGTTCTATATCTCTCTCCAACTATGTAGGGACCTAATACACGAGACCACTGTTTAGTTCTATACCTCTCTCCAACTATGTAGGGGCCCAATACACGAGACCACTGTTTAGTTCTATACCTCTCCCCAACTATGTAGGGACCCATACACGAGACCACTGTTTAGTTCTATACCTCTCCCCAACTATGTAGGGACCTAATACACGAGACCACTGTTTAGTTCTATACCTCTCCCCAACTATGTAGGGACCCATACACGAGACCACTGTTTAGTTCTATACCTCTCCCCAACTATGTAGGGACCTAATACACGAGACCACTGTTTAGTTCTATACCTCTCCCCAACTATGTAGGGACCTAATACACGAGACCGCTGTTTAGTTCTATATCTCTCCAACTATGTAGGGACCTAATACACGATACCACTGTTTAGTTCTATACCTCTCCCCAACTATGTAGGGACCTAATACACGAGACCGCTGTTTAGTTCTATATCTCTCCAACTATGTAGGGACCTAATACACGAGACCACTGTTTAGTTCTATATCTCTCTCCAACTATGTAGGGACCCAATACACGAGACCACTGTTTAGTTCTATACCTTTCCCCAACTATGTAGAGACCCAATACACGAGACCACTGTTTAGTTATATATCTCTCCCCAACTATGTAGAGACCCAATACACGAGACCACTGTTTAGTTCTATATCTCTCCCCAACTATGTAGAGACCCAATACACGAGACCACTGTTTAGTTATATATCTCTCCCCAACTATGTAGAGACCCAATACACGAGACCACTGTTTAGTTATATACCTCTCCCCAACTATGTAGAGACCCAACACACGAGACCACTGTTTAGTTCTATATCTCTCCCCAACTATGTAGGGACCTAATACACGAGACCACTGTTTAGTTATATACCTCTCCCCAACTATGTAGAGACCCAATACACGAGACCACTGTTTAGTTCTATATCTCTCCCCAACTATGTAGAGACCCAATACACAAGACCACTGTTTAGTTCTATACTTCTCTCCAACTATGTAGAGACCCAATACACGAGACCACTGTTTAGTTCTATATCTCTCCCCAACTATGTAGAGACCTAATACACGAGACCACTGTTTAGTTCTATATCTCTCCCCAACTATGTAGAGACCCAATACACGAGACCACTGTTTAGTTCTATATCTCTCCCCAACTATGAAGGGACCTAATACACGAGACCACTGTTTAGTTCTATATCTCTCCCCAACAATGTAGGGACCTAATACACGAGACCACTGTTTAGTTCTATATCTCTCCCCAACTATGTAGGGACCCAATACACGAGACCGCTATTTAGTTCTATATCTCTCCCAAACTATGTAGGGACCTAATACACGAGACCACTGTTTAGTTCTATATCTCTCCCCAACTATGTAGGGACCCAATACACGAGACCACAGTTTAGTTCTCTATCTCTCCCCAACTATGTAGGGACCTAATACACAAGACCACTGTTTAGTTCTATATCTCTCCTAAACTATGTAGAGACCTAATACACGAGACCACTGTTTAGTTCTATATCTCTCCCCAACTATGTAGGGACCTAATACACGAGACCACTGTTAAGTTATATATCTCTCCTAAACTATGTAGGGACCTAATACACGAGACCACTGTTTAGTTCTATATCTCTCCCCAACTATGTAGGGACCCAATACACGAGACCGCTGTTTAGTTCTATATCTCTCCCCAACTATGTAGGGACCCAATACACGAGACCACTGTTTAGTTCTATACCTCTCCCCAACTATGTAGGGACCCAATACACGAGACCACTGTTTAGTTCTATACCTCTCCCCAACTATGTAGGGACCCAATACACGAGACCACTGTTTAGTTCTATACCTCTCCTCAACTATGTAGGGATCTAATACACGAGACCACTGTTTAGTTCTATCTCTCTCTAACTATGTAGGGACCTAATACACGAGACCGCTGTTTAGTTCTATATCTCTCCAACTATATAGGGACCTAATACACGAGACCACTGTTTAGTTCTATACCTCTCCCCAACTATGTAGGGACCAAATACACGAGACCGCTGTTAAGTTCTATATCTCTCTCCAACTATGTAAAGACCTAATACAAGAGACCACTGTTTAGTTCTATCTCTCTCTAACTATGTAGGGACCTAATACACGAGACCGCTGTTTAGTTCTATATCTCATCCCAACTATGTAGGGACCAAATACACGAGACCGCTGTTAAGTTCTATATCTCTCTCCAACTATGTAAAGACCTAATACAAGAGACCACTGTTTAGTTCTATACCTCTCCCCAACTATGTAGGGACCTAATACACGAGACCACTGTTTAGTTCTATCTCTCTCTAACTATGTAGGGACCTAATACACGAGACCGATGTTTAGTTCTATACCTCTTTCCAACTATGTAAGGACCTAATACACGAGACCACTGTTTAGTTCTATATCTCTCTCCAACTATGTAAGGACCTAATACACGAGACCACTGTTTAGTTCTATATCTCTCTCCAACTTTGTAGGGACCTAATACACGAGACCACTGTTTAGTTCTATACCTCTCTCCAACTATGTAGGGACCTAATACACGAGACCGCTGTTTAGTTCTATACTTCTCCCCAACTATGTAGGGACCTAATACACGAGACCACTGTTTAGTTCTATATCTCTCCCCAACTATGTAAGGACCTAATACACGAGACCACTGTTTAGTTCTATATCTCTCTCCAACTATGTAAGGACCTAATACACGAGACCACTGTTTAGTTCTATATCTCTCTCCAACTATGTAAGGACCTAATACACGAGACCACTGTTTAGTTCTATATCTCTCTCCAACTATGTAAGGACCAAATACACGAGACCACTGTTTAGTTCTATATCTCTCTCCAACTTTGTAGGGACCTAATACACGAGACCACTGTTTAGTTCTATACCTCTCTCCAACTATGTAGGGACCTAATACACGAGACCGCTGTTTAGTTCTATATCTCTCCTCAACTATGTAGGGACCTAATACACGAGACCACTGTTTAGTTCTATATCTCTCCCCAACTATGTAAGGACCTAATACACGAGACCACTGTTTAGTTCTATATCTCTCTCCAACTATGTAAGGACCTAATACACGAGACCACTGTTTAGTTCTATATCTCTCTCCAACTATGTAAGGACCTAATACACGAGACCACTGTTTAGTTCTATATCTCTCTCCAACTATGTAAGGACCTAATACACGAGACCACTGTTTAGTTCTATATCTCTCTCCAACTTTGTAGGGACCTAATACACGAGACCACTGTTTAGTTCTATATCTCTCTCCAACTTTGTAGGGACCTAATACACGAGACCACTGTTTAGTTCTATGCCTCTCTCCAACTATGTAGGGACCTAATACACGAGACCACTGTTTAGTTCTATATCTCTCTCCAACTATGTAGGGACCTAATACACGAGACCACTGTTAAGTTCTATACCTCTCTCCAACTATGTAGGGAGCTAATACACGAGACCACTGTTTAGTTCTATATCTCTCCCCAACTATGTAGGGACCCAATACACGAGACCACTGTATAGTTCTATATCTCTCTCCAACTATGTAGGGACCCAATACACGAGACCACTGTATAGTTCTATATCTCTCCCCAACTATGTAGGGACCTAATACACGAGACCACTGTTTAGTTCTATACCTCTCCCCAACTATGTAGGGACCTAATACACGAGACCACTGTTTAGTTCTATACCTCTCTCCAACTATGTAGGGACCTAATACACGAGACCACTGTTAAGTTCTATACCTCTCTCCAACTATGTAGGGAGCTAATACACGAGACCACTGTTTAGTTCTATATCTCTCCCCAACTATGTAGGGACCTAATACACGAAACCACTGTTTAGTTCTATGCCTCTCCCCAACTATGTAGGGACCCAATACACGAGACCACTGTTTAGTTCTATACCTCTCTCCAACTATGTAGGGACCTAATACACGAGACCACTGTTAAGTTCTATACCTCTCTCCAACTATGTAGGGAGCTAATACACGAGACCACTGTATAGTTCTATACCTCTCTCCAACTATGTAGGGACCTAATACACGAGACCACTGTTTAGTTCTATACCTCTCTCCAACTATGTAGGGACCTAATACACGAGACCACTGTTAAGTTCTATACCTCTCCTCAACTATGTAGGGACCAAATACACGAGACCACTGTTTAGTTCTATATCTCTCCCCAACTATGTAGGGACCTAATACACGAGACCACTGTTTAGTTCTATACCTCTCTCCAACTATGTAGGGACCTAATACACGAGACCACTGTTAAGTTCTATACCTCTCCCCAACTATGTAGGGACCAAATACACGAGACCACTGTTTAGTTCTATACCTCTCTCCAACTATGTAGGGAGCTAATACACGAGACCACTGTATAGTTCTATACCTCTCTCCAACTATGTAGGGACCAAATACACGAGACCACTGTTTAGTTCTATACCTCTCTCCAACTATGTAGGGACCTAATACACGAGACCACTGTTAAGTTCTATACCTCTCCCCTACTATGTAGGGACCTAATACACGAGACCACTGTTTAGTTCTATATCTCTCCCCAACTATGTAGGGACCAAATACACGAGACCACTGTTAAGTTCTATACCTCTCCCCAACTATGTAGGGACCTAATACACGAGACCACTGTTTAGTTCTATATCTCTCCAACTATGTAGGGACATAATACACGAGACCGCTGTTTAGTTCTATACTTGTCCCAAACTATGTAGGGACCCAATACACGAGACCACTGTTTAGTTCTATATCTCTCCCCAACTATGTAGGGACCAAATACACGAGACCGCTGTTTAGTTCTATATCTCTCCCCAACTATGTAGGGACATAATACACGAGTCCACTGTTTAGTTTTATATCTCTCCCCAGCTATGTAGGGACCAAATACACGAGACCGCTGTTTAGTTCTATATCTCTCCCCAGCTATGTAGGGACCTAATACACGAGACCACTGTTTAGTTCTATACTTGTCCCAAACTATGTAGGGACCCAATACACGAGACCACTGTTTAGTTCTATATCTCTCCCCAACTATGTAGGGACCCAATACACGAGACCGCTGTTTAGTTCTATATCTCTCCCCAACTATGTAGGGACCTAATACACGAGACCGCTGTTTAGTTCTATATCTCTCTCCAACTATGTAGGGACCTAATACAAGATACCACTGTTTAGTTCTATCTCTCTCTAACTATGTAGGGACCTAATAAAAGAGACCACTGTTTAGTTCTATCTCTCTCTAACTATGTAGGGACCTAATACACGAGACCGCTGTTTAGTTCTATATCTCTCCCCAACTATGTAGGGACCCAATACACGAGACCACTGTTTAGTTCTATATCTCTCTCCAACTATGTAGGGACCTAATACACGAGACCGCTGTTTAGTTCTATATCTCTCCCCAACTATGTAGGGACCTAATACACGAGACCGCTGTTTAGTTCTTTATCTCTCCAACTATGTAGGGACCTAAAACACGAGACCACTGTTTAGTTCTATATCTCTCCAACTATTTAGGGACCTAATACACGAGACCGCTGTTTAGTTCTATATCTCTCCCCAACTATGTAGGGACCTCATACACGAGACCACTGTTTAGTTCTATATCTCTCTCCAACTATGTAGGGACCTAATACAAGAGACCACTGTTTAGTTCTATATCTCTCCAACTATGTAGGGACCTAATACACGAGACCGCTGTTTAGTTCTATATCTCTCCCTAACTATGTAGGGACCTAATACACGAGACCACTGTTAAGTTCTATATCTCTCCCCAACTATGTAGGGACCCAATACACGAGACCGCTGTTTAGTTCTATATCTCTCCCCAACTATGTAGGGACCTAATACACGAGACCGCTGTTTAGTTCTATATCTCTCTCCAACTATGTAGGGACCCAATACACGAGACCGCTGTTTAGTTCTATATCTCTCCCCAACTATGTAGGGACCTAATACACGAGACCACTGTTAAGTTCTATATCTCTCCCCAACTATGTAGGGACCCAATACACGAGACCGCTGTTTAGTTCTATATCTCTCCCCAACTATGTAGGGACCTAATACAAGAGACCACTGTTTAGTTCTATATCTCTCCAACTATGTAGGGACCTAATACACGAGACCGCTGTTTAGTTCTATATCTCTCCCTAACTATGTAGGGACCTAATACACGAGACCACTGTTTAGTTCTATATCTCTCCCCAACTATGTAGGGACCTAATACACGAGACCACTGTTTAGTTCTATATCTCTCCAACTATGTCGGGACCCAATACACGAGACCACTGTTTAGTTCTATATCTCTCTCCAACTATGTAGGGACCTAATACACGAGACCACTGTTTAGTTCTATATCTCGTCCCAGCTATGTAGGGACCTAATACACGAGACCACTGTTTAGTTCTATATCTCTCCCCAACTATGTAGGGACCCAATACACGAGACCACTGTTTAGTTCTATACTTGTCCCCAACTATGTAGGGACCTAATACACGAGACCGCTGTTTAGTTCTATATCTCTCCCCAACTATGTAGGGACCTAATACACGAGACCACTGTTTAGTTTTATACCTCTCCCCAACTATGTAGGGACCTGATACACCAGACCACTGTTTAGTTCTATATTTCTCCCCAACTATGTAGGGACCTAATACACAAGACCGCTGTTTAGTTCTATATCTCTCCCCAACTATGTAGGGACCTAATACACGAGACCACTGTTTAGTTCTATATCTCTCTCCAACTATGTAGGGACCTAATACACGAGACCACTGTTTAGTTCTATACTTCTCTCCAACTATGTAGGGACCTAATACACGAGACCACTGTTTAGTTCTATATCTCTCCCCAACTATGTAGGGACCTAATACACGAGACCACTGTTTAGTTCTATACCTCTCCCAAACTATGTAGGGACCTAATACACGAGACCACTGTTTAGTTCTATATCTCTCTCCAACTATGTAGGGACCTAATACACGAGACCACTGTTTAGTTCTATACCTCTTCCCAACTATGTAGGGACCTAATACACGAGACCACTGTTTAGTTCTATACCTCTCTCAAACTATGTAGGGACCTAATACACGAGACCACTGTTTAGTTCTATATCTCTCTCCAACTATGTAGGGACCTAATACACGAGACCACTGTTTAGTTCTATACCTCTCTCCAACTATGTAGGGACCTAATACACGAGACCACTGTTTAGTTCTATATCTCTCTCCAACTATGTAGGGACCTAATACACGAGACCACTGTTTAGTTCTATATCTCTCTCCAACTATGTAGGGACCTAATACACGAGACCACTGTTTAGTTCTATATCTCTCCCCAACTATGTAGGGACCAAATACACGAGACCACTGTTTAGTTCTATATCTCTCCCCAACTATGTAGGGACCTAATACACGAGACCACTGTTTAGTTCTATATCTCTCCCCAACTATGTAGGGACCAAATACACGAGACCACTGTTTAGTTCTATATCTCTCCCCAACTATGTAGGGACCTAATACACGAGACCACTGTTTAGTTCTATATCTCTCCCCAACTATGTAGGGACCTAATACACGAGACCACTGTTTAGTTCTATATCTCTCCCCAACTATGTAGGGACCTAATACACGAGACCACTGTTTAGTTCTATATCTCTCCCCAACTATGTAGGGACCTAAAACACGAGACCACTGTTTAGTTCTATATCTCTCCCCAACTATGTAGGGACCTAATACAGGAGACCACTGTTTAGTTCTATATCTCTCCCCAACTATGTAAGGACCTAATACACGAGACCACTGTTTAGTTTTATATCTCTCCCCAACTATGTAGGGACCTAATACACGAGACCACTGTTTAGTTTTATATCTCTCTCCAACTATGTAGGGACCTAATACACGAGACCACTGTTTAGTTTTATATCTCTCTCCAACTATGTAGGGACCGAATACACGAGACCACTGTTTAGTTCTATACCTCTCCCCAACTATGTATGGACCTCATACACGAGACCACTGTTTAGTTCTATATCTCTCCCCAACTATGTAGGGACCTAATACACGAGACCACTGTTTAGTTCTATACCTCTCCCCAACTATGTATGGACCTCATACACGAGACCACTGTTTAGTTCTATATCTCTCCCCAACTATGTAGGGACCTAATACACGAGACCACTGTTTAGTTCTATATCTCTCCCCAACTATGTAGGGACCTAATACAGGAGACCACTGTTTAGTTCTATATCTCTCCCCAACTATGTAAGGACCTAATACACGAGACCACTGTTTAGTTCTATATCTCTCCCCAACTATGTAGGGACCTAATACACGAGACCACTGTTTAGTTTTATATCTCTCTCCAACTATGTAGGGACCGAATACACGAGACCACTGTTTAGTTCTATACCTCTCCCCAACTATGTATGGACCTCATTCACGAGACCACTGTTTAGTTCTATATCTCTCCCCAACTATGTAGGGACCTAATACACGAGACCACTGTTTAGTTCTATATCTCTCCCCTACTATGTAGGGACCCAATACACCAGACCACTGTTTAGTTCTATATCTCTCCCCAACTATGTAGGGACCTAATACACGAGACCACTGTTTAGTTCTATATCTCTCCCAAACTATGTAGGGACCAAATACACGAGACCACTGTTTAGTTCTATATCTCTCCCCCAACTATGTAGGAACTTAATACACGAGACCGCTGTTTAGTTCTATACCACTCCCCAACTATGTAGGGATCTAATACACGAGACCACTGTTTAGTTCTATATCTCTCCCCAACTATGTAGGGACCAAATACACGAGACCACTGTTTAGTTTTATATCTCTCTCCAACTATGTAGGGACCGAATACACGAGACCACTGTTTAGTTCTATACTTCTCTCCAACTATGTAGGGACCTAATACACGAGACCACTGTTTAGTTCTATACCTCTCCCCAACTATGTATGGACCTCATACACGAGACCACTGTTTAGTTCTCTATCTCTCCCCAATCTTTGAAAGGATCTAATACACGAGACCACGGTTTAGTTCTATATCTCTCTCCAACTATGTAGGGATCTAATACACGAGACCACTGTTTAGTTCTATATCTCTCCCCAACTATGTAGGGACCTAATACACGAGACCACTATTTAGTTCTATACCTCTCCCCAACTATGTAGGGACTCAATACACGAGACCACTGTTTAGTTCTATATCTCTCTCCAACTATGTAGGGACCTAATACACGAGACCACTGTTTAGTTCTATACTTCTCTCCAACTATGTAGGGACCTAATACACGAGACCACTGTTTAGTTCTATATCTCTCCCCAACTATGTAGGGACCTAATATACGAGACCACTGTTTAGTTCTATATCTCTCCCCAACTATGTAGGGACCTAATACACGAGACCACTATTTAGTTCTATACCTCTCCCCAACTATGTAGGGACTCAATACACGAGACCACTGTTTAGTTCTATATCTCTCTCCAACTATGTAGGGACCTAATACACGAGACCACTGTTTAGTACTATACCTCTCCCAACTATGTAGGGACCTAACACACGAGACCACTGTATAGTTCAATATCTCTCCTCAACTATGTAGGGGCCTAATACACGAGACCACTGTATAGTTCTATACCTCTCTCCAACTATGTACTATACACGAGACCATTGTTTAGTTCTATACTTCTCTCCAACTAGGTACTATATACGAGACTGCTGTTTTGTGGACATATTTTATGATCATACACACACGTTTTGCTGGTTTCGTGGCGAAAGCTGTCCTTCGTTTCACCTCAATTGTGATGTCCCAGCAGCAAATAGTACATGTTTAATACAGAATATAAGGAAAGTTATGTGGTCTTTCTACTACACACCACAACCTGCTAATTTATTATATTACGGTAATACTCAAAATATATGTTTGAAACGTAAATTTAAAAGAATTACGAACAATTTGTTCTTCAGTCATTTCTTCAACAAACACAACCAACGATAATGTTTCAAGTATTTTGAATTTTTTTATTTCTTTCAACAGATACTATAAACATGTAGAGAACAATGACGCTATCTACACCATGTTTATTCCCTCGTTTAGTGGTGCATCATAAGCTCATGCAGTTAAATACATAATACAGTAGCAGACATACTGATGAACCGTGATAAACAGACTGATTCCCGTGTTTCAATGTGGTTACACAGAATTCGGAAGAAACTGGATATGGGGCGATTAAATAAGAAGCTAAACAGGAGGCAGGTAACCTGGCCACACCGAGATATCAATACATCTTCAGGGGATTGTCCCGATAGAATTTCATCCTCGGCCACATTGAGATATCAATACATCTTCAGTGGATTGTCCCGATAGAAATTCATCCTCGGGCCACACCGAGATATCAATACATCTTCAGGGGATTGTCCCGACAGAAATTCATCCTCGGGCCACACCGAGATATCAATACATCTTCAGTGGATTGTCCCGACAGAAATTCATCCTCGGGCCACACCGAGATATCAATACATCTTCAGGGGATTGTCCCGATAGAAATTCATCCTCGGGCCACACCGAGATATCAATACATCTTCAGGGGATTGTCCCGATAGAAATTCATCCTCGGCCACATTAAGATATCAATACATCTTCAGTGGATTGTCCCGATAGAAATTCATCCTCGGCCACATTGAGATATCAATACATCTTCAGTGGATTGTCCCGATAGAAATTCATCCCCAATATCCAGGGGTTATGCTCTCTACATCCCTGGAATATGTCATAGCAAAACTGAAAGTACGCTCAGGTAAAAATCCTCACCAATCGCTATAGGCTACAAGCCTAATAAAGTAGATGTAACAAGACTTCAAAGCCTGTTGTTTTTTACCGTTTGTGACCACGAGATTCTTTTGATGTACATCAAAGGATCGGATCAGTGTTGTCTCATCAACAAGGTTGCGAACACGGAGCCTTCAGTTTTGCCATGACATTTCCCAGGGGTGTAGAGAGCATAGGTGAGTGTAACTTCTGGATATCAAGGATGATTGAAAGTGTACCCTACAAATTACCACATATTTTTCTTCTGTCCAGTAGGGGAAAAAAATAAATAAAGATTTGAGATGAGCAGTTTTTTCTCAATTAGCCCAAACATGGATATAAATAAAGAAGAGAATTAATACCTATTAACTACAGATATTGATAGAGAAAGGAACAAGGGAGGGAACTCCTAAATGTTACCAGACAGTGTCTCCAGTGTGAAAAACCAAATTGTTTCTTACAAGTAAAAAACAGGGTTGACCAGTACTTTAAACAATTTAAGTATCAGGATGAAGTACTAAAATAAACAGAAGGAATGACATGTTAATGTTTAAAGTATGTGTAATATATTAGGACAATTAACTAAATCATGAAAAAAAATCTTCAATTTTAAGACAGCAAAGGAAGTTACTCTTTGTGAATATCGAAAGATAGATGGATAAAAAGAAATAGAGGCTAATAAAAGTAATACTCCACATCAAAAGCAACTGGGAATCCAATTCTTATGAAAGTGTTCTGTACAAGGTCACACCTATTTTATGTACAAAGAAATACTAGACACCCGTCGGGCAGCTCAACGACTACCCAATGAGACGTTCACAACATACAGCATTCAAACGATCGGGTAGCCTGTCTGTAAACACAAAAACATTCAAACGACTGAGCAGCCTGCCAACCAACCGACAATACACACAGAGAACACGGAACATTCAAACAAATCCAATGTCTACCCGATACTACCACACAACCTTCACTCAAACAGTCAGCACTTGTCAGTAGGTTTAAAATAGCTCACAATCACACCCACGTTACATGTATGTCGACAAAAAGATCTGCCTCTCTTTACTGATGCTTTACTCCAAAGCTGCATACCACTGGTCCATAGCTCAACACCACATCGCTCTCATACCCTTCTACCAAATCTCACGACCCTGCGATAGTCAACATGTCCATACCTTGTATCTTCAGGACCTGTAGAATCACCAACCTGATCCACAATCAAGCTGGGGTGAATCCAGAAATTTATTGCTAAGTTTACAAAACAGTGTCTTATAGTATTAAGATTGGTGAACATTGATATCAAAACTTTAAGATACGATTACTTCTCCTTCCTGCTTTACAAACACACTGAAAATTTACACTTCCTATGTAACAAATTGTTAAGGAAACCATTAAGTCTTACATTAATGTATATCTCCATTATATTCCCACAACCAAATGTGCCTTCTGTCTCCAGCAAGAATATTGCAAATGATTTTTTAAAAGTCTTTTATGGGAACAACGGAAAAACCACAGACCTACCCAATATAGCGTGTATAGCACTGGAGTGTGAACTGCACTTTGTTGGTAAGGTAGCAGTTTGGCCCACATCTACTGTCAAAACTTCCCTCTATCATGCAGGAAAATTAACATCATACTGCAATTCTGATGTAAAATTTCAAGCTTTGAAATACATTTTTTTTCTCATGGGGTCCCTACGAAAGGTACTTCATACACAATATTACGCCAAAACCTGAACAGAACCGGTATCAAAAATATCAAAACATCTTTTAAAATAACACAGAGTATGGTAAATACAAATGACATGTTCATGACAAAGAAATTCTCAAAAGTCAAAAATAGTGATATTTTTTCCCCCCAAGTTCAGCTATTTAAAGATCATATGTATTAAAATGTCAACATTTTTTTGTTAATCTACCATAGGTTTAGCAAAGCAATTCCCCCTTTTTAGATCAAAAATATTATCAACACAGAAATTTGAATAGAATGCAGATTGCTCTAAAATAATCAACTATGTGGATTTTAATTGCATTCAAAAATACTGTAATAAAAGATCTGTTTTGGTTCATCATGATGGAAATCTAGGCTTAAGTCGCTCGAGTTGTTCAGACCTTTGTCATTTACTTTCTCTTTTTGGCAAAACCTGATGTACTGAGTTGATTTAATAGTTAATATCAGTCTGTAAAGTTTGTGTTTTCTTCGATTACATTCAAACAGACATTTGATACCTTCATAATAATAAAGTATTTACTCTTTTTCACAGTATACCTGCAACATTATCAGAAATGGATATAAGAAACAACTGCATGTATTTGTTTATGGTATATTGTATATAATACAGACTGAATGGCCAGAATCGGATCAGTTATACTTCTGAATGATAAACCGTTATCCTGATACCATTGTAAACTAGTATTACATGATACATCAATATATTTACCGTTACTGCTTAGTTGTATATAAACTGTTACTTAAATCAACTCGTAGAGAATATTTATATAAACTGTTACTAAAATTAGCTTGTAGAGAATATTTTTCACCCTTGTAAATTACTAACAAATCTTCAGCGTGTCTCGTTAGACCCAAAGGTAAAACTAGACCATGTTAAAAACTCCCAAGTCATGGTGGGATCATTATGCAAGGAATCAAAAACACAAAAACTGTAGGCCCCAACTTAAAAATTGACAACATATGATTTTACCAGGACTTCTTCACTGAATAATGGACATCAGTTCTGTCAATAATGGGTTTTCAGATCAAATCCCTATATTCCACTTCAGATCTCAGCTTGACATTATCCTAACATGTTAAGGAAGTTCTGAACAAGACAGGTATTTGTTTTCCAGTCCCCTGATAGAAAAATTAAATAATAAATAAGATTTTATATTTCATTTAATAGCTAAACAAATATAAACATTGCATAATTTTGCAGTACTTAAAAATAGAATAATGACAAAAATCACAAACACACGAACTTGAAAAATGGAAGTACAAGAACATCACCGTAGCACTTGAGGTACACGACCTATTTCTCTATGTATTTGTGTGAAGAGGATATAAACCAAGCTGAAACCAATGAACGATCATCTAAAAATGGTGTTAAAATCTGATGTTTAAATGCAACAGTAAACTGATCATACTCTAGTACAAATACTATGTCAACTATGTTGACAGCAATACCATAATTATAAAACACGTTAAATGCATTTTGTTCCTGCTTTACACTATAAATTCCATTTGATGATTATGAATGAATATTATACCACTCCAATAAGCACATTTACCAGATTTGCCAAGATAAGGATTTCTACCTGATTAATTTGGTGGTGCAAGCGTAATATTGGTACGAAAGGCAGTTATATCTAAACCTTTCCAACCCTAAAATCACCTATCCTAAACAACTGGATCTGACTTGAAACTTGTAACAGAAGACATGGTCCAGCCATGTAACTATCCAACTACCTTCCTGCCAGATTTCAACTCATTTCCCTTCAGATTCCCACATTAACTTTGATACAAGACAGTTTTCTTTTTCTTTCTCTTTGCACAAGATTTACAAGGATACATTATAGAGTCCAGGGGCCTAGTCTCCTTTAATAGAATCTCTTAATACTGAAACTGTTGACAGTTTGGGGCAAGGATTTAATTCTGAGAGACAGGTTGGTATTACATAGACTACCATAGTCGAGCAAACTTTAGGCCTGTATAGAAGACCAGCGAATGTCTGATAGGCTAACATATTGTATCTTACTTGTGGGCAGCTGATAGGGACAAAACTAAGGACATTTTCTTGGGACATCATTAAGAAACTTTTGTTTGGATTAGGTCTCGAGAAGAGATTTGTTAATGTCTTGGCTCAGGGCTGCCATAATGGATTTCCGATTTATCCCTAAAACAACACTTTTTTTTTATATCTATCAACTTTCAGTTCAATTAGCCAAATAGATACAAGTTTATGCTTGAATTCAGTTTTTGATCAAACTCCAAAAATAACTTCATTTGGTAAGAAGGGCAATGTGAGTAACATTCTCATTCAGTATCATTTCAGTCTAAATTTAAATAATATATGAAGAATAAGACATTGCACTAGGACAAAGATAGCCAGGTGACCTAGGAGCTTGATCTATGTTACATATCTGACAGATAGCTGCATGATGCTACATATTGCAGTGACAAGAGGTCAATGGTTTTTTCACAGACATCATACGAAGCTAGAGCTCCGGGAAATGGTAAAAATCCTCTCACACACAACTTACATAAAATTCATCGCCTCTGCATTCGACAGTTATAATCTGCAGTCAAATTTCACAGACAGACTACTAACAACAACACATCATGGATTGAAATACTTAAATTAATCACATTCTTTGCCGTAGAGTTTCCAGATTTCTTTGGGGATATTTATCTTCCATTTTGTATGGCACTGTTCCACGTAACCATGCCAACCTGCAGCTGATACAAAATTCCGGAGGGGATAGTTTGGCCTCCAGCTAGATCTCTTATTCTGTCGGCGTCTATTCAAATGCAATGACACTGTCCTAAGAATGCGAAGTTGATGTAAATGAATGTGACGATGAAAATGACGGAGGCTTCATATTCTCTAGTTCATGAATTTGTTGAGCTAAAAATAATATTCTGTAAAAGAGAAAGAAAACAGAAGATAAGTTTACGTTGAATGGAGACATTTTACTCAGCTGTCATTTCATAGCAACAAGATATAAGTATGGAGAAATAGAATTCACCAATAAATCAGGTTAAAGGATTTATTTGTAAAGTAACACAACATCTGATTGGTCTATCAAAATAACTTGTGACCGTACAACCACAACATTTTGTCAGTAAATTTCAAGGAAAGTGTAGGGTACCTTCGAAATACCACACCAATATTTAACCATTGCTGTATAAATGATACCCTTGTGCTGTGCATGGTGTCTAGATTAGCCTGGAATGTTTGCGTACCTTTGTTCATGTAATGTTGACTGAATTTCAGCTATCCGTACCAGGGACCTTGCACGCTTTAGTTCCACACTCACTTGACTGCATCGCATACAGTCTATCGTAAGATTTTCTTGTCTGTACTTTTTGGCCTGTCAACACAAAAACAAATCAATGTTAATATTCATCAGATCATCTGCCTCCTCTGTATAGACAAGAAATCACAGAGGGAACTTGGTGCCCATCATTGTTTAATAGACTTTTGTCCTTGAAACACCTGACTATAACATAAAGAATGCACGGTTATCAGTCAATTCAAATGTCTTTTGCTTATCCGAAAGTTTAGAAAATATAATTTCACATCAATAATCAATGGTGAAAGGTGAGAGTTTTAAAAATGGCTGCGATGGCAGCCATATTGGACTTTGGACCGACCCATAAAATAACAACACTTGTTTAGAACCATCTCAGGATCATTTCAAGCAAATCTGAGCTCAATCGCATCAGTAAAAGTTGAGATCAAGTTTAAATTGTGTTTCTCAAAATGGCGGACATGGAAGCCATATAACATTTTGGACCAGCCTGAAAATTAACAGCACTTGGTGAGGACCATCTAAGAATCTTTTAGGACGAACTTCAACTCGATCCCACCAGTGCAATTGACAAGAAGCTTAAAAAGTTTGTGCAGGCTGGATGGTGGATGACAACAGACAAGACGTGATGGCTATATGTCATCCTCACATATGAAAATCTTTTCCTAGATGGACTAATTTAATAAATATGTTTGTAATTCCGATGATTCAGTATTGAAGCATAACATAAGAAGACTTTCCCTAAATATATTTATCTTACCTGTCTCTCAGCATGCTCAGCCTGCCAGCCAAGCACATGGCCTATTAATTTTTCATTATAATAATTTTTGAGAGCTGGATTGATGCCCAAAGACGTCTCCTTTGTAATGCCAGCAGCTGACAGTTCGGCTTGAGCCACGGCAGCTGTCTGAGAACTCGTCGTACTGGATCCTGGACTTAAACTGTTAACAGGAATAAAAAGAATTATTTCTTATTTTTTTTTTATTAAATCTGCAACCACCAATCATTTCAAAACCATAATGAATGCACTTTGTCAGGTTCTTGGAATGTTAAAGCAAAGCGATGTATTTGGGAAACTTTGTCAGGTTCTTGAAATGTTAAAGCAAAGCGATGTATTTGGGAAACTTTGTCAGGTTCTTGGAATGTTAAAGCAAAGCGATGTAATTGGGAAACTTTGTCAGGTTCTTGTAATGTTAAAGCAAAGCGATGTATTTGGGAACTAACACGTATCTTCTTGAATTGTCAGGAATATTTTACTATAACTTTGGTATTAGCTAGGTCACATCTCATTCTTATTTGGCACTATCATATTATATCAACTTTTCCTCTGCATCCTTCCATTGTTATGAATAATGACGGCATAACTAAATAAAGCACAATTGTTCAATCATAATTTGTTGCAGTCTTATAGCACACAATGCTATTGCTGACAAACTTACTAGCAGGCTTTATTAAGTTCGTCATCAATAGCAATGTGTGTTATACATGTATTCATTGCTAAAGTAATGCTACTGAGCTGCAGCCAGATCTTACCAGGAGGGTCCTTGGCTGGTTTCCGACAGCGGACTCTCACCACCACCTGGCCCAGTCATGTGGTGGTCGTCGTCGTGCCGAGAGATTTGGTTAAGCTTGCCGTACACGGATGACGAGCTGTGTGCCCCTGGGGTGTGTGGAGGGTCTCTCTGGCCAGCAGGGTGGAGATGATGGTGATGCTGGGAGTCGGGCTGAGGATGGGGGTGAGGATGGGGGTGATGGGGGTGATGGGGGTGGTGACCTTGTGGGCTGAGGAGCAGGTTAGAGTTGTGTGGGTTGGGGCTGGGGTTGGGCTGATGATGATGATGATGATGAGGGTGTTGGTGGGGTTTGTTGTGGGCCTGCTGGTGGTGTGCTGATTGAGAGGTTGGCACATCACTTGTAGACCTGGGAGATTGCTGGGGTGGGTTTCCTGAAAAACACACCAACAAATCTAGTCTTATATATGATTCTAAGGTTCAGTGAAGTGGAATATATTTTAATCAATATTGATGAAATTTACACAAGATATTCAAAATTTGATAAATAGGTACTAGGAAAAACCTCGAATTTTTACAGACTGATTTTTTTTTATTACTGACTAATTAAATCATCAAAAATTTTGCAAGGTATTTTTAAAAAATGTTTTATACTATAATACTGATAATGAACATGGCCAGATGTTACCAATACATTTATAAACAACCAACGGCAATATCTGCCTTTAGTTACAGTCAACAGAGATGAAAACAGCAAATTGCGAAAAGGAGGTAACCCACATTTTAAGGGGTTTTAATGGGTTTAAAGAATTAATATTACAGCAAAATTATCAAAAAGAAGGAATTCGTCCTTTTGGAGGAAGAATTTCATCCCTGAGTCAAACAGTGTGTATACCTACCAGGACTTGTTTGCTGTGCTATCTGGCGACTTATCACCTCTTGTAATCTCTGAAGGGTTTGCAAGGCTGAAAAGAGAATGACACAGCTTAAGTTATCTCCCTTGGAATACGTATACGATTTCTACCAAGCTAAATGTGTTGTAAAATTTTGATCATCCAAGACAGAATGAATATCTTGAAAGAATAGCTGAAAAAGAATTTTCAATAGGTTCCAGCCTATAACTTAAATCAGTTTTACGTGATTGATCAATTTCATATTTCTGAAATAAACAAGGAGCTGGAAAGTGTAGCATTATCATCCGCGACATGTTGTATAAAACATTTTTGACACATTGAACTCTTCCCATTAATAGATTGGAATAGTTTACCGTATTTTACCGGGAATAGGCCCCCTCTCACGAATAAGCCCCCTCCCCACTTTGGCAAAGGTTCTTGGAATAGGGTGGGAGCCTGGGAATAAGCCCCCACCCTAAATTTTGTCTTTCTCTCAATAAAAAGCATATTAATTTCTTTTTACTTTTGTGTCTGAACATAAAATATATCTGTGTGCAAAAAAATATCTATAAGGCTAAAATTAAAATAAAACATTGTTTAACTGGTGTTAAGAACACCATACTTTCATGTTTGAACTGGTTGTGCATTTTGCAAACTTTGAACAAAAACGAAATATTATTCCTGTACTTGATCCATTAAATGTAAGTCTGTATTGAAAAAGAAAATAAAGAAAATATATTTTATAGTGATAAAGTAAAAGTAAATTCATTTTGAAGTAGTTTGTTGCCAAGTAGTTTGTTTCAAATCTAACCTTTCTGTCAATATCAGTTCGTTAAAATTGTCATTCTGAAATTTGTATCAACCGGCTCTCTGAGAAAACAAGATGGCTGCCTTCAGCTGGCCTTAGCGTTTTTTGGAAGACTTTTATCCATAAATACATGTCTCTTGCTCTTAATGCTTCCAGACTCAATGCAGATAAGTTGGTTTGTTGTTTTTGTAAGATTCATGCATTGGTTTTGTGTTAATTTTACATTGTTTACTCAAATTTCTTAAGCTATTTATTGCTTGTAGTTGCTCTATCTCAAATCTCGTAATGGCGGTAGCCAAACGACAAGCAGTCTTATTGTCATGCTATTAATTTCTTTTACACATCTGAATGTTATTATTGTATCTAAATGAATACTTATTAACTTATAAATGAAAATTCATTCAAGATGATGATTGATAAATTGAATTATCTAGACCAATTGCTAATAGAAAATCTGTTAACAGCACCATCAATGGCATCAATTAATAGTGACTGTTTTTAAACATTCTGAATGTAAATTGTTATTTTAACTAACCAAACAACTAGAATTACATTACTGGTATCTTGTGGATTGAGTGCCTAGATCAAAACAGTAGAATATCCAAGATGGCGGACTTTTGTGAACAGGGGTGTATTCGGGAATAAGACCCCTCCCTACTTTTGATCAATTATTTTTCTCAGGGGGTGGGGGCTTATTCCCGGTCAAATACGGTATTGATCAATTTTCAGTGCTGAATGAGGTAAAACAATACAAATAAATCCCAAGAATGTGACATTAACTTGTAGAAACAAGAGACCTCAGAGAGATCTTGGTACCCATCGTATAAATAATCATCATTGTTGGATATGTTTCCTTCCTTTCTCTTAAATTTATTTCACTTCAGTTATTTGAAACTTTAGAGCTCAAAGATATGGCAATATCAATTGAAAGATGGTAGCCTGTGAGCAATTTTTCATTCCTGATCAGTCCCAGAAACAAAATAGCACAACTATAAGAAACTTTCATTGTCAACATCTAACAGGCAGATGGACATGACAGTGTGTTTTCTTGATAAATACTGAAGGGGTCTTTCTCTATCTCAAATTTCATTACGTAGCTCCCCCTTTTTAATGTTAAGTTGTGCCTTTCTGATTTTGGGGTTGATCAGAAAAAACAAAATGGCAAACAGATGGCCTTCTTGGAATTTGATATTAAAAGTTTGTAATTACCACTTCTCCAGACATACTTGATAGGAGCTTTCTCAAATAATATGTGGGTTTAATTTGAATAGCCTTCCATCTGATGATGGTGGTAAAACTGGGAGACAGTTACAGAAAACACATTTGCTCAGTGCTTTCCCTAGTTCTTATATTGACTTCAATATGATTAGCTCTGAAATTGTGTTCAAAGGAGGTTAAATCAAATACCAATAAACCCAAACAGCCAATTTTAAAACCGACAGTTATCAAATAAGTGATGTAAAAGGAGAAATCAGATGATACATGCAGTGTAACCAAACAATTGGAAAAAGGACTTCAAGCAACCAAGACACAAATATCATTAGAGATTATACTAAAAGCTTGTATATAATTTCAGTGGTGGCGTTGGCAAAAGATATAGAATTGCTTTTCTTTTTTAAGCTGTTGGTGTTATCATTGAATGTTGTTAAAATTTCAATATTATATCAAGTATTACAAAGATATTTTTATACATATATACATGGTCATATAGCAACAGGCAGAGACTTCTGACTTTTCCCATAGACATCCTAATTCACTTTTAACGATATGTCTATGATAGGAGATAGTTATTGGCCATTTCAAACAAGAAATACAATATTTGGGTACAGGTTGCTATCAGAAAAAACATGTCAAACTCGAAAAAGTATAAAAAGATTTGAACAACGAAATACACATGGTCGCCACTAAATCTATTACAAATTTAGAAAGAAGTGAACAACTTGGGCTTGCCCATGTGTAATCGTGTTCATACCTTTGTGGGTTAGATCTCGGTTTCTCTGACTGCCGCTGAGCTTGGATATCAGACAGGGAATCGTGGAGAGGAGTGGGGATGTGGCGCCTGGAGGGTTGGACACAGAATCACATACTTGTATCAGGTGCTAGATCACATATCAGGGCAGGGTGACACAGCTTTACTTATGTATACATGTATACCTCCAGTATATACCCACGACTAGATCTTCCTTTGTGAATCAGATGTAACTCAACTTATTGTCCAAAACATTTAGAATATTTCATACATTGTGTTCAATCATTGCTGGTATAAAGAGAACTCTCAAATCTAAACCCAGTGGCACCACAAGAGGAAAAGTAACATGTTCATAGTCAAAGCCAAACTTACATGTGCGTTCCTCTAGATTAAAATTTACAATCAATTTTACTGATCTATTCTTCCAAAGTTTCTATAAAACACAGGATGTGGCAAAATGATCACCTTTACCTACATGTTCCTATGAACACTTCCGCTAGAATAGCTAAGCTCATGCATATTAGTACAAAACCAGTTTCATCCTAATGCTACACAGTATATGAAGTTAGAAGAAACACCTGCCAGGCTAAGCTAAGTTGTTCATGAAAGGGAGTATAATGTATGTGTTTCTGTCTCATGGAGGTTATATATGTTATGTATTTATCCATATCGGCTGGGAAGTGACAGGAGGGAGGGCTAGGGGACCTGGTGCCATGTGTACCTGTGGGGGCTATGCCGGCGAGAGCTGCCGCTGTAGACGTAGGTAGTGACATGGGTGTGGAGCTAGGACCCAACTGGGGTGTGCCTGCACAACTTGACCGCCGTGAGCTCGACGGTGAACTACCCGGTGATATATCCATGTCATCTATCTGCGAGTCTGAAAAACACAAAGAGAAGGAAGGTGTGATCAGTTTAACATCTAAACAAAGTACATGTTCTGTTGCTTCTGTTCATTATAACGATTGTGTTCACAAACAGCTGTTAACTTTCATACCTAAAAGTAGGAAATACTCGCTCAAAAAAAAGTCTGTTGAAAAACATGCTTACAATGTATCATCTTACAGGCCTTTCCCAAAAGTGTTGTTATTCCCCTTGATAGCAGCAAAGGTGGATAAAAGATGGACTTCCGGAAAGTGTTTTTGTGATGATTTGGCACCATGTAATTCTCATTATGACAACATAATTATTTGGCGCAAGTTTGTTTCAACAACACTTCCCAATGTAGTCTTGATATGGCAAACAAGGGAGATACCAACACTTTTGGGATAGGTCTATAGTTGTACACCAGGAAAAGTTTCATAGAATATGTATAGTGCTGTTGAGAGACAACTGTAGAAAATGCTTCAAAGCTAATCTTTGATGTGTATAATACTAGTAACAAAGCCAAGGGTATACATAATGGTGGGTAGTCTATGTTTTCCTACCTCCACACAAACTCTGGTGTACCTAAATGGCAGTGACTTCGGATACCTTTCAGAATACACACACACACACACACACACACACACACACGCACATAATTTTAAGGATCTTCTCTTGTGAAAAGTCAACATTTTCTGATGACGAACTTTTTTTCTTTCATTTATTTTTGAAAAAGGGAGTTCACAGCATAGCAGAAAATGCCAAAAGAAATATATGGAAGTGAACTCATTTTTGTGCTATGCTCGGTCAAAGATACCAAAATGAGCAAATCACATGATTTATGTGAAAATACTGTTTTGGCCGATTGCAGGAACATTTCATTCAATATCTTCCAGATTTGTGAACAGATATATCTATGAATGTTCGCAGAATTGACAAAAACAGTATTTTCCTTTTAATTAAGGAAGTAAAAGGTCTTTAAAATATTGTTTTACTCGAAAAATAAATTTTAGTTACCCCTACCCCTTATTTTTTAATGAGAAAATACTCCATTTTCATCAGTTTTTTCAGATTTAATGCTTTATTAAAAAAAAATCTGGCGACAAACTTTTTTTTAGATATTTCGCAGATCAATAGGAAATAGTTTTCTCATTCTAAAACAGTCATAAAAACTGGGGGGTAGTGCACTTGATTTTTTGTCCCATTATCAAATGTGTTATTTTTTACTATTCTTAAGTAAAAATTTAAATCGCTTCGGAACATTAAATATCTGAAAAAAATACCAAAATGTACAAAAAAAAATGTCTTTGTTGCATAATATATGCTTATAATGATCATGAACATAAAGAAGTTGTACAGCAAAAATGAACTTGCTATAAAAAGAAATGGTGTCACACTGACGATTTGAAATCTTCAATCAAGAACAAAAAACATGAAATTTTGGTTGTTCATGAAGTGCAAGAAATGCATGGAAGTACTCATTTCAAAATGGCTACCATAATGGTAATTTTTTTAAATTCTTCTAAAAATAGTTATACAAATAACAAACATCTAATTTTTTGCTACATTTTCAGATGCATATTTGCTATTAAAATTGATAATAAATTGTTAGATATTACAAAAATATCTCACGCGAGATCAAAACGAGATTTGAACATGACTGAAACCTCACAAGAGCAGATCCTTAACAATCGAGTGTTCCCAAAAAGTGCCCTTCCTGGCAGATATGTTAATTTTTGAATTGGAACAAAAATGGAACTTGTTTCAAACTTTCATACATAAATCAAAGCATTCAAAGATTATCACAAGGAAAACTATAAATTCTTTCACTGTATCCAGGATGGACCCTGGTGGTAATATGCATGTTTATTTTCCAGGTCTTTTTCTAGGTGAATTGGGAAAAGGCCCTTGGGTGAAATTGGGAAAAATCATCGGCATATCAATAAAATATTTCCTTAAATTAAAATAATCTATTAATGTATATTGTGTTAATTATATCTATATTCAACATACTTTTTATATAGTGTTTTGATATATTGAAAGAAAGAAAAGCATCCCCATAATCCGTATCCTAATTGTAAAATTAAAGTTTTTAAATTTGCAATTCTCAGTATGGTTTTAAAGTAATATGGTTAAACAAATAAAACACATCTAAACTGTTTTGTAATTTTTGTTTGATTACATAAAGAGTATAAAATGTAAAATTGCTATTATACATGTACATAGTACATCTCATTCATTACTCTCCCTTTCTCGTCGGAGTTATCTCCCTTTACAGTCAAACCTGCTCTAACGACCGCCTGTCTATAACGACTGCCTGTCTATAACGACCGATTTTCAGATTCCCCGTGAGATTTCACTATATAACGACCATCTGTATAACGACCACCTGGCTAATGTGGCTAACGACCGGTAATTTTGGACCGACGGTCGCTAGTTCGCTTTCTATAACGACCGATTTTCAGATTCCCCGTGAGATTTCATTATATAACGATCATCTGTTTAACGACCACCAGTCTAATGTGGCTAACGACCGGTAATTTTGGAACGACGGTCGCTAGTTCGCTTCCTATAACGACCGATTTCGCGATCGGGTGAACATATTTTGATCTCACATTTGGCTGTCAGCCGTTCCGGTAACCCGTCGCATATGTACAGCTCCGTACAAAATGTCCGGTATTTGCGTACATGATTCACTAGTAGAAAATACTATAAATGTTGAAAATATGAGTTGTAAAACACATTGACTGAAGATAATACTATTTCATGACAAGTGAAAACTTTCCGGTGAGCCCATTCACTGCTGCTTCAGTTTTCGACAATATCCTGCATTTTGATTGGCTACTGATAGCGACGATCTAGGTTATTTCCTAACCTGAATAACGCGTAGTGCTTTCCAGTATCAGTGTAGTCATATGATACGACTGAACAGCGATGCATCATTCGTGTTCTTGTTTATGCAGGCCTGTTCGCGAGCCGTGTGTTAGGCCGTAATCGTCAGAATTACCGTCAACCCAGTACACTGCCGACTCTATCGATGTCTAGACGCAGAGACTACCAAATTGTTCATTTTATAGAAAACGTGGAAGATTAAGTCTTATGTAAGATTTAATTGAATAATTCATGAATGATATTGCCGTGAAAACATCGTTTATTTCAATTATCAGTATTAGACCTGTGCCTTCGCTGGTGTAAACAGATCTGCATCGTAACTCGCGCGAGGTGTCAATCAATGTCAAGCCTAATTAACGAGGCATTGTGTTATGTTTTCAAAGTTTCCTACTCAAAGGTGTTTGTTTTATTAACCTTGAATGCCTACTCACCTGGTTGGTGCTATCATAATCATTCCGACTTGACGTTTTTTTTAGAAAAAGAACAACAAACTCAACCAAGAATTCACAAATGTAAAAAAATGAACATGCATATTATTTAATAGGGCATTCATCATACCATTTTAAGATGTTTTAAAAAATATAGATTTAAACCCAAAAAATAATATTATAAGAATACATTTCAAAACAAAAAGTTTGACTTCTGAAAATGTTATACTGAATGCCCTATTTAATGACAAGTCATTTATGACATTTTCAATTAAAGTGGTTGGTCCAAAAATCTCGACCTGTCTATAAAGGCAACCTGTCTATAGTGACCGTTTTTCTGTCTCCCCTTGAGCGGTCTTTATAGACAGGTTTGACTGTATATGGAACTCATTACAAACAAAAATGGCGTCCAACACTGCACTGCTCTCACTGTAATCAGAACTACACGTATCCACACATTTTCAGTATTTTGTATGCTGGTATAATTGTGTCAGAGGGCCTCAGAAGGTACTTATAATATCACCAATATAGCAGAAATAGTTCTAATGTATTTTAAAATTATATTAAATTGCAAGAAATACATCATTTTTGTCTCAATATGTTTGCAGTAGTTCACACGTTTTTCTTTCTACATTTTCAAGAAAATTTGTGAAAATTACCTAAGTTAATTGATTGGAAAAAAAACCCCCTGAAATTGGGAAAATTGAAGCCCAAATCTCATTGGGAATGGGGTCGTATATCGGCCCCTGAGAGACCCCAGAAAAAGCCCTGTTTTCAGATTGGGTTCAAATACGAACGCAACTAGTAGGATAACTAATACCCCCTGCAGATGCTGGAAGTTTATAATCCTTACACATAAAGGGATGTAACACCCTTAAAAGGGGTTGAACTCTGAAATTAAAATGCTGATGCACAACTCCATAACATACTGATCTTCCATGTGAAACTTCAATGAAATGATGATGGCCTGTAAGTTAACACAGATTTTTTTGACAAGTTATTTTGCATCAAGGGACATATATCCCTTAAAAAGAATTTGAATATAAAATATCAGTTGAAATATGAACAGGAAAGATCAGTGTGACTTGAATGCTCCCACTAACATCAAAAACATTTTTTAATGTCCACTGGTGTTAGACAAGGGTATGTAATGTCATTTAAGTGAAATTACACTGTAAGTGTGGAAGAAAAAATCCATAACTCCATAAAAAGGGGTCAAAACCTGAAATAAAAATGCTGTTGTACAACTACAAGACACAGAGAGACATTCAGACAGGCAGGGTGATTCCACTATACCCCCTCCCCCTAACTTCGTTGCGGGGGGTATAATGAGTGGGCAATTGATGCTACATGTATACAATTGAAGAACACAGGCAGGCTTAAGACTTAACTTCTATCTTGTAGTGTAAAACAAGCAAATACAAATGATTTCCTCGTCTGTTTAACCATTAACTCTTTGCCTGTGTTTGGCGGGAGCTCTTGGTAGGACTTAACTGCCTGCCACTGTTGACAGTTTATCAGTTGGAATCCCTCCTGGCTGATATATCAAAAGTGTTTTACTTAATTTCTAAAGTCATCACGTAACTATTTTCCTTAATTTCTAAAGTCATCACTTAACTACCTCCAATTCCGCAGCCTCCTTCTCATTAATTATTCTAATAACAAAGAAAGCATCCATGCCTTCAAAAGCATGATTCTCCCTGTTTTCAATCAAAATTTTACCGATATACAGTACATATGGAGATTGTTTACAGGGAATGTCAGCAGACCACATTTTTAGCCATTTAATAACAAGAGGCCCAATACAACATGTGCAAGATAAATTACACATTTTGTGGGATATGAAATATTGCTAAATGGACCTCTTTTAGCCCCACCCCTCAGGCTCCTGGGTGGCCAAAATGCAACCCCATCATCTGTATAAATTTGAATCCCAGCCACATAGGGATGCTTCCTACCAAATTTAATTAAATTCTGATCAGCGGTTAAGAAGAAGTCAATTGTTGACGAAAGGATGGATGCATTGGTATGGCATAAGCTCACCTTGGTCTGTCGGACCAGGAGAGCTAAAAATCAAAATATTATAGACTTCTGAGAGTATTCTTAACTGAAAGAATTACCTGAGATGACATTGATCATGGACCGATATGTAAGTTGAACTAGAATACTGAACAGTTCCCAAGTACCCTGTCACTTGGCTATTTATTATCCCTAATCATTAACACTTGAGCTTTGGACTCAATGGTCAAACCCGGTGAGCTTTATCTTTGGTCAATCAAATGTTTATCAGGGAAAAGTTAATAAACTTGACTTTGACCTGGTAATTTGACCTTTGACTCAATTAGTGACCTTAACTTTAGGTTAGTTGTCTCTTTGATTTCAACCAACTTTGCTTCATGTCATAACAAAATGTTCAGAAAATAGTTACAAAATGTGACCTTGACCTTTGCCTTGCAATTGGTGACCATGATTTTTTTTTTGGTCAGCCGACTCTTCGATTCCAACCAACTTCGCTTCAAAATGTCATAGCAAAATGTTCCTAGTAATAAGTTAGAAAATTTTACCTTTGACTTGCTGATCTTGAATTTTGTTAAGTTTACTCTTCTTTTAATTCTGTCTAACCCTGCTTCGTAATGTCACAATAAAATGCTCATCAGTGAAAAGAAACTAAATTTGACCTTTACCTTTGAACCTACAACCTTGACCATTCACCTCAGTACGTATTTTTGTAAACTGAACAACTGGACAAAGGTTCATGTAAATTGATCAATAAATACTTCAGTTCTCGGCCAAGAGCTGAGTTTGTGGACAAACAGTGATTACTAAACAGCACTAGTACCTTATCTTTTGAAGTAACAAAAACAAGACAATTCAGTAAATTACAGTCCCCCAACTGAATGCTACGACAACCTCGCCAATGTCAACACATATCCCATGTATATAGTTTCAGTGGATAGTGGAGTAAGAGAGAGAGAGCCCCAACAAACTTTTCCTTTGATGTAGGTCAAAGGTCGAAATATAGGTCAGAAAGATCTACTTTTGATACATGACAATCACCTCAAGGAGGACCCAAACTAACTATCAAGTTCCAGTGGCAAGTAGTGTAGAAGATAGAACCCAGACATATTTTTATTTGATGTAGGTCAAAGGTCAAAATGTAGGTCACAGAAACCTATTTTTGATACACGAGTCCAGGGTTCAACACTTACACTAGTCTGTTAGTCCGAGACTAGTAAAAAGTCTGAAGGACTAGTAAATATGCTCTTGTGAGTTTTCTATTTCGTTTTTGTATTCTAATCTATAACTTATTCAAGGGGAGGAAATTGTAAAAATCTATAACTTATTCAAGGGGAGGAAATTGTAAAAATTTAGCACTCAGGGTACACCAAAACTCATTTCAGAGCATTTAGATATTGCAATTTGTTTGTTAACAACTTGTTTCTCATTGGATTGTTTTTGCATTGTCTACCTTCAGAAGGCGGCACTCCATCATGCTATTATTTTGAATGATCCATGTCAACTTTTAAATCGACTTGTAAACACTTTCCTTTCCTAATAATAAGACAGCTATAATACATCTGTGTTATGTGACAAAGGAGGGATATGAAAATCCTGGAATTTGAGAGCAGTGAGCCATTTTCAGTAATTTATAGTTAATATTAAAATGAAGAAGGGTCATTCTAAAATTCATTAAAGAAAATTGGAACATGAAGGGGTCATTTTCTCTTCCAGGATTATCCCTGCAAAGTGAAGTATTGCAAGCCAATCCATAGTTCCCCAGCAGTAACTATTTCTGTGTTTAATTAACAGTACACTAATATCTAGTCATTCACTGTAAGGGAAATATCTCAATTCAAAATGAAGGTCAAAGGTTAAATCACAAGTCATACTGAACTAACTCTTGCACTTGTTCTCTAGTCATAAGGAATGAACAAACTCTATTTATATAACACGTAAAAATGTTTGTATTGGCCCATGTTACATTACTGAATTCAGTTCATTACCAATAACTAGGGAACTGATCCCCAAAAACAGGAATTGAGAATATTTTCTTTCTACAAATTCCTACTTTGAAACAATGTGCCTGTATTGCCCACACTAAGGATTATAAAAAGTTTGATATCCTCGCCCCACTCTTAATCATTAATAGAAAACCAGCACATCAATATAATTTCTGGTGGATTAATATATGTACTGGTGGATTAATATATGTGCTGTTACATTACCAGAAAATTTTGACATTAAGACATGCAAAGTAAAATCAATAGAAATGTCTGTAATATCAATAGAAATTGTCACATGACTGGAAACCCAGCAGAGCCTCTGTACCTGCGGGCACTGAGCCAAGTTATAGCTTGCAGGTACCTTTGGGCACTGGCTACCTTATCGCTGGAGGACAAGTAACTTGCGCATGCGTCGAATGGTATGGACGCCTTCTTCTGAGCTCCCACATCTTGGTGTTTTTATGTGAGTTTTTGACTACTCCTGAACTTTTTAACATAGCTATTTTAACAGTGAAGTGCTTTTATCAACCATACGGAGGTATTTGAGCCCAATTCCTACGCTAATATTGGGTTTCGAAGTGACATTATGTTCGAGCTGGGCATATCCAACACAGGGGCGCGGGAAGAAACAATGGCACATACGGCGGGCTTCACGGACGTACAGAGTTTGTCAGGACGGTCGACGATACAGGCCTCGCCGTTCAGCCCAGAGATTGGTGTTATCGAGGACCCATTATCGCAGTTGGACGCCTCCAGGTACGTGAAAACCGTCATGGCACCCCCCATTATGATGTGTGTTCCCAATGGTGGGCCTCCCACTCCAGTGGGCTCGAATTTGAATTCGAACGTGGACAAAATTGAAATGTATACACCGAACTCTTATGACAATGAATTTTCTGAAAATGTGTTCTGTAACTTTAATCCCAATGAGCCCAAGGTCATAGTACATACCCCCCCAACACAGTCAAACGGATTTGAGACTACACCCCTTTTATCTCAGCATGTGACCCCCGGCACGGGCTCCCAACCCGGTCATACCGAGTCCGACACAGGTCCCAACACCCACAGGAAACGTAGGCACTCGGACGATCAGTTAAGTCAAAGTAAACAGACTAAGAAACTCAGGACCCTCAAAGTGCCTAAAGCTCCAAAAAAATCGTCGAAAAAAAAGGCTAGCCCTCATAAAACGGACAATCCGAGAAAAGAACAAAATCCATGTATGTGTGATAGTTTTGGGGGATTCCAAGAGGCACTCGAACGCCTATCACAGCAAATCACTATTATGAATACTGGCCTCGTTAACAGGATAGATAAAATCGAAGAAGGTATGGAAGAACGCGTCACCGAAAAAGTTATGTCAAAGGTCACCGCAACATTAGCAGATGTCGTATACCAACAAGTTGACGCGAGAGTAAATACGGACATTACCGCATTGAAATCAGATTTTTGTGCCGATTTGGATGAAATGGAAGCTGGCCTAATTGAGCAATTAAAAAACATGAAAAAACAAATTACTGAAAATGAAAGTAAAATGCGCCGCGAAACGGAAACCCATTCCCAACACAAATTTGTGATCAAAAACTTAGAGGAAAGCAGTCACGAGAAAAAGGGTCAGTCCAACATAGACGAATCAACTAAGCAAAACGTGTACGCTTTATTAAGAGACGGATTAAAAATGAAAGGTACAAAAATTGTGTCTGCACATCGCCATACTCCGACAGGTAACAGACCAGGTATTATTGTGGCGTCAGTCAGTGATCCTGAAACAAAACAAAACATTTTCAAAACAAAGAAATCATTAAGATCAAGCAATCAAACGAAGTATCGCAATGTGTATATTGAAGCTGTAAAAACAAAGGCCGAACTGGACACTGAAAGGACAATAAACACAGTTCTGAAAGAAATAGGACGCGGTGACCGCTACCGAGCTACAGGTAACAAACTTGTGTTCCGGCAACACACGTATAGGGACGCGGTCAGTGGTGCGGAAAGGAATTCCAATACTCGTGCGCACGAGCACCCCTACAGGACAACAGACAGGTACACGAACGGTAGAGCACGTGAGTACACTAGCAGGACACAGGGGCTCGACAATTACAGAGACATGAACGGAATCTCCTCGCGTTCGTATGAACGTAGAAACACCTCGCGACCACAGGAACACCGTTGTAGTACGAGGGACGCATCTAGGGAACGTCATTCACACCGTCGCCGTGATTTCGACGATCCTAAGGAACGTCGTGATTACGGCCGTGTTCGCGACGAACCGCGCCAACACTCAACAACCCGATACCCTCCGAGGGGGAGATTTGACCGGGGAGACAGATTTGCGACTAAAAACACACAACTAAGGGATTAGGAACGCGGAGAATGCCGTCCTCATCAACTAAATATCGGTTTCTGGAATTTAGGAGGCTTATCCTTGTCTAATGAAGAAAACCTAAATCTTAAACTTAAAATTGTCGGATCTCTAAACTACGATATCTTCGCAATCTGTGAAACTTTTTTGCGTGATAAAGCGGCGCCATTCCTAGAAGGATTCATATGGATTGGTAACAATCGCAAACGCTTAAACAAAAATGCTAAGCGAGGCAGCGGCGGTGTCGGTTTCTTCATAAAGAATGACCTTTTAAAAAATCATGAAGTACAGATCATAGACGACAAAACTGACGATATTTTATGGATCAAAATAAGTAATAATAAAGACAGAGACATATATGTTTGTGTTTGTTACCTCCCCCCAGGAAATACGACACGGTTTGTCGACAGTGAGGTATTCTTTAATAGTCTTATGGAATCCGTATATACTTACCAAAATTTTGGAAATATCTGTATAGCGGGAGACTTCAATGCCAGGATCGGGGACGCGGCGGATTTCATCGAAGGTGTAGACCATATTTCACCGCGGGTTCCCATTGACGATGGTGACAACAAACATGGAATGCAGTTGCTGGACTTTTTAATAGATACGAACTTATGCGTGTTGAATGGTCGTTTGGGTACTGATAATTTTACACACATTTCTCATCGCGGTCGCTCCGTCGTTGACTACGTCATAGTCCCACACGAACAATTATCTCTTTACAGTGATTTTAAGGTAAAGACGATATCGGACACTATAGATGAACTGGGTCTGCGTGGACATGATAGTGTCCCAGACCACTCAGTACTACACTGGACACTGCAGACGAAAGTGAACATAACTGAAAAGGAAAATGTCATTCAAAACAGTACCAAGAAAAAGCGTTATATCCTATCTTCGCTCCCCCCCGACTTTCTCAACGGCGAAGTATATCGTGAGGACATTACAGCAACATTACTGAAAATAGAACATGACATTAATCAACTTAGTGATGTAAATAAGGCTTATACTGACTTCAGTGAATTTATCATATCTCAAATGGACAAACATATGGAAAGTAAAGTAACAAAAATTATACCACAGAAACACAAGAAATCATTATACAAACCTTACTGGAATCAGGATTTGGAACTCCAGTGTAATTTAGCGCGGGAAAAGGAACGCGAATGGTTAAAGTGTAAGGGACACGCGACTACGAGAAGGAGGCTTAAGACCAACTTTTTACATGAACGTAAAAAATTCGACAAACTGAACCGAAAATCAAAACGTCGCTACCAACTTAAAGAGCAATCAAAATTACACGACCTACATTCTGAGAATAAATCGCGGGAGTTGTGGAGAGAAATTGGTAAATATGGTATGGCAAATGACCGCTCATCTCGCATACCAATGACGGTGACCGACTCCGACGGCAATAGTGTATCAAACGTGGACAGTGTTCTGAAGCACTGGCAGTCATCATACAAAACATTATACAATGGTACTGCTACTACGGAGACGTTTGATGATGCCCATCTGGAAACAATAAAGGGATGTTTAAGGGATGGTGCCGCCGGGCCGGGTCGTCCCTTAGATACTACCATATTAAACGCCGTAATTACACGTGAGGAGGTGAAAACCGCTTTATACAGGGCAAAACTGGGAAAATCAACCGGCTTCGACAATATTCCAGCGGATGTACTTCGTAACGATGTTAGCGTTAACGCTCTCCTTAAAATATTTACACATTGTTTCGTTAATGGAGAGATACCACGTGACTGGTCATCAGGAATAATACAGCCAATTCCGAAATCGGACACCAAAGATCCCACAGATCCTCTTAGTTACCGCGGAATTTCATTACTATCTATTCCTTGTAAAATCTACACAGACATTCTCGGCCAAAGATTAAACAAATGGCTAGAATTACACGATGTACTGGCAGACGAACAGAATGGTTTTCGTCGGAAAAGAAGTTGCCTGGATCACATTTATTCTCTTTATAATATCGTCAATAATAGGAAATTGAAAAAACTTTCGACTTTTGTATGCTTTGTTGATTTACGGAAGGCGTTTGACACCGTTAACCGCGAGTGCTTGTGGTATAAATTATACGCAATCGGTATCGACGGAGCTTTCATGGACGCCGTCAAATCGTTATACAGTGACGTCAGATGTGCAGTACGTCTAAATAATTACGTCACCGACTGGTTCAACGTCTCACAAGGAGTAAAACAAGGCTGTAATATCTCGCCTGCTCTATTTTCTATCTATGTGAACGACCTGGCGAGTGACATTAAGGCTTTACAATGTGGAGTAAAATTCGACAACAACATGATTTCGCTTCTAATGTACGCGGATGACATCGCGCTACTAGCTTCTGACGAACTTTCGCTGCAACGGATGCTTCAATGTCTACGTAATTGGTGTAATAAATGGCGACTCTCGATTAACAAGGATAAAACAAAAGTGATCCATTTTAGAAACCCCTCAAGTCTTCGATCTACTTTCGTTTTCAAGTGTGGAGATTTGGATATTGGATATGTTGATCGTTATCGATACTTGGGATTTTGGTTTACAGAATATCTGGATCTGACGGTATCAGTGCGTGAGTTAGCTAAATCAGCAAATAGAGCCTTAAGTGCAGTTATAACTAAATCGAAATTCGCGGGAGGGATGTCGCTGGCAGTTTTCAAACAACTATACACGTCTCTAGTGGAACCTGTTCTTTTCTATGGTGGAGCGCTATGGGGACATAACAAATACCGTTTCGTTCAAACAGTGCAAAACCGCGCGTGCAGATACTTCCTCGGAACGGGAAAAAACGGGTCCAATATCGCCGCACGAGGCGATCTTGGATGGAACTCTTGCGAATTCAACCAGAAAGTAGAAGTTTGTAGACTGTGGATATATTTAAAATCCGTAGAGGAAAATAGACTATTGAAAAAAGTTCATAATTGGTCACTCTCTATCAAAGGCAGTTGGGATAGCAGAGTTGTGCACCTACTAAGAGACAATAACCTAGATCAACTGATCGGCAATCCTTTAATATCTACCAAAGAATGTATCAAGTTAATTAAGTATCATTTTATAAGTGTCGATAATTTAAAATGGTTTAACGAGTTACACAATGACAAAAAATGTAACAATGGCAATAAGCTGAGAACGTATAGGTTGTATAAAACCAGTAATCATACCGAAACATATGCCTCTAGTATTATGGATTTCAGATATAGACAGGTTATAGCTAAATTCCGTAGCGGCAATTTAAAGTTGAATATTGAGACGGGTCGGTATTCTCGTCCCATAATAGCTTTAGAAAATAGGGTTTGTACATTATGTGATCTAAATTGTATAGAAGACGAATGTCATTTCTTACTTGTATGCGATTTTTATTCAGATATCAGAGCTCATCTTTTTACCATAGCTGAACAGATTTGTCCATATTTTAACTTTTTAAATAATGTACAGAAGCTCAATTTTTTAATGAATGAATCCAATTTGCAATATATGTTAGCAAGCACAGTTCACAAGATGTATCGCAGAAGAATGTGTTTTTAAACACCACTTTCTTAACAACAGTGAAATAGTTTCCATATCTAGCTGTACAGGTACTACAATATTTAGTGTCTCGTAAGCCTTAATAGGCTGGTTGTCAATCTTAATAAAATGTTGTATATTTTATAATATGCTTATATTATGTAATTTTATATGTAAAATTGACATGTGACACTTTTAATAAAATATATTGTATTGTATTGTATTGTATTGTAGTAATTAGAGGCTCCATGCTGTGATGACCAGGGGAATGCTTCATGCATGACTGGTTAAATTTACCTGTGTTTGACCAGAAGCCCAAAACAATGAATGGCTTTTTATAATTAGGCCTTGCCCCCTCCCTATGCAATGTTTTGTCTGTATCAGATCTGATCACAAAAGATTTGGACAGGCTTACACTTAGCCATCTAATTAGATAATGACCCCCTCAGGCCTCAACCCTTCCTGGTCAAAGTTTACCTGTATCAGGTCTGATATAAGGTGTGAAGATCCCATCAACCTGCGATTCTTACCTGTACTTCACTTCACCTGTGTTGTCTGCTAGTACTTAGAAGCTGGCTTTATCATTAGTTAAAATTTATAATTTTAATATATAAATATATATATATGAATCTTATGTAGTTATTTTCACAAACAACCTTCTTTCATTTCAAAACAAGAAACTATGAAATCATGATAATTACTGTTAGAGTTGTTCCCAAAACTAAAAAATTATTATTTATCTAACAGTTCTGATGTCTTATATTTCATTTAATATACACTATTAACGTTTTTTTTGTATTTATATACCAATTTACATTCAAGTATATTGAAAAATTTAAGGAATAGCTATTGATAATTATTTGTTGATATTTTTAAATATTGTAAGAACTAATAGTGAAACTAACAAATAAATATTCTTTGATTACTTAATGAAACTAAATACATATTTTGATTAAATACATTCATCCCTCAGATCTATATATTTATGAACGCGCTATAGAGTTTTGATAATCTTTATTTTTAAATTTTCTATATTAAGATCTGTATGTTTATATATATAACCACATACAACAGTGTTGATATAAATATATGAATTTGAAGTTGAAAAAAAAAGGAATACAACAATAAATTAAAATTTAGTCTGATTGTTCAGTATGGGACAGATGTTTTGATTTAACCCTCAGGCCTCAAGCAATTATCTGACCTGTCTAAAACTTGTCTAGGAACACCTTCTTATAGAAACCTGTCAGTGGCATATAATTGAGGTGTGAATTTCTCATCTGACTACACTGGTCATATTTGAAACCTATTTGATTAATAAAAGGTTAAGCTGGGGATGAACAAGATCATATGATGATACATATTTTAACTTTTACTCAGGTTTATCATGTTTATATGAAATTAAAAATCATTGAGAATACAGATATTTAAATATTTCCCTCTAAATAGTGAATATTCCGAGGACTTTAATTTATTTTTTGTTTCATTCAAAACACTTAATTATACAATAAAATATTATTAGTACATAAAATTGAAATAAACAATAATTAATTTACCAGTTTCGGGTTTTCTTATATATTAACTTAAAATAAAAAGTATCTTATGACACTTGATTGAATAAAATCCAATGACGCATTTTGATTTCTAAATATTTACATATATATACTTGTTAAATGAATTAATGATGAAAAATTGTCTAGTTTATATTGGATGTTATATATATATGTCTCTGGCTTAGTTGCTTCAGTTTGATAATAAAATACTAAAATTCAGTATACCAGGGACGTCTCACATATATGTTCCTGATTATACCTAAGTTTTTTTTTATATAATAATCAGTATAATAGTATGATAAAAGGATGCATGTCCCATATTTAGGCCTAAATATTGAAGGCAATTACAGGTTTATTTAAATATGACTTGAAGGTTTATGCACATATGTAATAAATTAAAAAAAAAGCAAGGTCAGTTAATGGAATCATTTCAATTAATTCTACATTCTAAGTTTACAACAAGTAAATAATATGCAGTTATATTAGAACAAAGTTAAGTCTATGTCAGTCACATTTATTGAACTTTTAAATCAACCTAATGACTTATATAATATCTAACTAAAAAGGTCAGATATAGATCTACATGTAAAATCATTTACCCTCCAGGTATAATTATGTACCTGCCTGCCCCGGCCAGCTCTTTACCTCAAAGAGGTCAAGATAGGGGACACCCCTACACTGGCTGTGTAGTAATTAGCCAGGAGTGAATTTCTCACCTCCTACTCCCCAATGACCAGGCCTGAGGGCCCTGTTAATTGATTTATGATGGTATAATGATATGAAGAAGGAAATGGATTTAAATGTTTTGGTTAAAGTAATCTTTTCTTAATTAGTACTTGATGTTTATAATAACCTTTGTATGCATCGTACATGAGTGTATATGTAATGAAACCAATTATCAACGCCGGCCCTTGTAGGTTTTATTCCACAGCTAGCTTCTTAATGTCAAATATTAAAGTAATTTGTGATTGAAACTACTATTATAATACTGAGTACAAAATCTGTTCTTCTAATATCTGATTGTTTATATTACAATCTGTTGTTTTTATTTTCGGTATATATTTTTATTAGGATTAACCTAATAATTTCAACATAATACATGCATTATATCATTTTTTATTTTAACACAAACCTTTCAATTTAATTGTTGATTGAAAATATTTAAATGAAAAAGAATAACTGTTACTTCTTTAAAAAGAATTACAAGTTAGTATATTTTAATCATAATTACATTTAAAATTTTGACATGCAGTGAATTAATTTAAGTTAAGTTTTTATGATGAATATCATCTGGCATGAACTCAGAATTTTTCATTCTTGTACTTAAATGAGTAACAAACTAATGACTTTCAAAGACATCTTCAATAGTATTACATAAAAGTACAAGTAAATCATATTACATCTGTACAGGTAAGGACACAGGTAGGCAAGGACAATCCCATTACCTGTAGGGGTTTTTGTGGTCACACCTGGCTCGATGATTGCACTTCTAGTTTACCTGTAGTTTAAATGTAGTGCACTATTAGTTTAAACGTAATGCACTCCTAGTGCACTAGGGTGTAAAGGTTACCTTACACTCAACTGTATTCGTCATTGTTATCATTATTTTATTACATGTGTCATTTTTATTGGTTTGTTCAATTAATCACATTTATTAACAATCAGATCTCTTCACACGCTGACCAAGAACGTGGTGAATAAAACTTAGTTATGTTGATGCACGGATGAATTTTTACTGACACAAGAACAAGGACTTTGGGATCACATTTGTCGTCCACATGCCCATACTTGATAATACTAACATCTCTGACATTGATCATCAATATCAAGCATACAACTACATATGTATACCACAATAGTGATCAACATACTCGTATATAAACTGGCAGACAGTTGACAAGTTGTATACACATAAATATGCAAGCAACCAGGTATTTAACAGACGTGTTTTGGGTGTTGACATGTGTATAATAGTTGATGAAAAAAACAAGACAAATTTTCACTCAAGTGAATCAACTATTTTACATTTACTTCATTACGGTAATTCAAATTTATAGAGTGTGTTTAAGTTGTGATGTTATCACAATACACGCGACCTACAGTAAAATCAATCCTATATTTTTATTGCTCACCAATAGCGGTCAACATACAAGCATATTGACACGTTTTACACACAGAAATAACGTATTAAACGTCCATTTTTTTAAATACGATATTTTTGCTGATCATCAATATCAAACATACAAGGAAACCACAATAGAGATCAAAATACACGCATATAAACCGGCAGTACAAGTTTTATACACGGAAATACGCAAGCGACCAAGAATTAAACCAATTTATATATTCAAGAAAGTACACAAGCCTTCACGTATGCTATTATAATCTTTCTCCTAAATATGACAGTGTTACGTTGGACTAGATAAGATTTTATACATATATCATTTATCTATTTTATGATTGAAATAATTATTAATTTGTTATAGTGTCTTGTAAGTCTGTTTATAAACTTAGACATTTTCATGTAATTTTATTATGTATTTTATATGCTTAAAATAGATGACACTTTAATAAAATATAAATATAAGATGACCTGTTCCCAACTAAACAATCAGGGGCCCCAGGGTTATTATCTCCAGATCTTCACACCTTATATCAGACCTGATACAGGTAAAATTTGACCAGGAAGGGTCGAGGCCTGAGGGGGTCATTATCTAATTAGGTGGCCAAGTGTAAGCCTGTCCAAATCTTCACACATCATTTGTGATCGGATCTGATACAGACAAAACATTGCATCTATAGGGGCAAGGCCTAATTATAAACAGCCATTCATTGTTTTGGGCTTCTGGTCAAACACAGGTAAGTTTAACCAGTCATGCATGAAGGATTCCCGTGGTCATCACAGCATGGAGCCTCTAATTACTTGCCCTCCAGCGATATGGTAGCCAGTGCCCAAAGGTAGCTGCCAGCTATAACTTGGCTCAATTCAATTCAATAAATGTGACTTAATATAACTGCATATTATTTACTTGTTGTATACTTAGAATATAGAATTAATTGAAATGATTCCATTAACTGACCTTGCTTTTTTTTTTAAATTATTACATATATGCATAAACTTTCAAGTCATATTTAAATAAACCTGTAATTGCCTTCAATATTTAGGCCTAAATATGGGAAATGCATCATTTTATAATACTATTATACTGATTATTATATAATTAGGAACATATATGTGTGACGTCTTTGGTATAATGAGTTTAAGTATTATCAAACTGAAGCAACTAAGCCAGAGACACATATATATAACATCCAATATAAACAAGACAATTTTTCATCATTAATTCATGTAACAAGTATATGAATGTAAATATTTAAAAATCAAAATGCGTCATTGGATTTTATTCAATCAAGTGTCATAAGATACTTGTTATTTTAAGTTAATATTTAAGAAAACCAGAATCTGGTATATTGATTATTGCTTATTTCAATGTTATTTTATGTACTTATAATATTTTATTGTATAATTAAATGTTTTGAATGAAACAAAAAATAAATTAAAGTCCTCAGAATATTCACTATTTAAAGGGAAATATTTAAATATCTATAAATATTCTCAATGATTTTTAATTTCATATAAACATGATAAACCTGAGTAAAAGTTAAAATATGTATTATTGGGAGCCATATTATCATATGATCTTGTTCATCCCCAGCTGAGCCTTTTATTAATCAAATAGGTTTCAAATATGACCAGTGATAGTCAGGTGAGAAATTCACACCTCAATTATATGTCACTGACAGGCTTCTGTAAGAAAGTGTTCCTAGACAAGGTTTAGACAGGTCAGGTTATTGCCTGAGGCCTGAGGTATAAATCAAAAATCTGTCCCATACTGAACAATCAGACTAAATTCTAATTCATTTTTGTATTACTTTTTTTCAACTTCAAATTCTTATATTTATATCAACACTGTTGTATGTGGCTATATATATATACACACATACAGATCTTAATATAGAAAATTTAAAAATAAAGATTATCAAAACTCTATAGCGCGTTCATAAATATATAGATCTGAGGGATGAATGTATTGAATCAAAATATGTATTTAGTTTCATTAAGTAATCAAAGAATATTTATGTGTTAGTTTCACAATTAGTTCTTACAGTATTTTAAAATATCAACAAATAATTATCAATAGATATTCCTTAAATTGTTCAATATACTTGAATGTAAATTGGTATATGAATACCAAAAAATGTGAATAGTGTATATTAAATGAAATATAAGACATCAGAACAGTTAGGTTAATAATATTTTTTAATTTTATTTATGTCCTGTACATGCTAGAAAGTTTTGGGAACAACTCTGACAGTAATTATCATGATTTCATAATTTCTAGTTTTGAAATGAAAGAAAGAAGGTTGTTTGAGAAAATAACTACATAAGATTCATATATATATATTAATATATTAAAATTATAAATATTAACTAATGATAAAGCCAGCTTCTAAGTACGAACAGACAACACAGGTGAAGTGAAGTACAGGTAAGAATTGCAGGTAGATGGGATCTTCACACCTTATATCAGACCTAATACAGGTAAACTTTGACCAAGAAGGGTTGAGGCCTGAGGGGGTCATTATCTAATTAGATGGCCAAGTGTAAGCCTGTCCAAATCTTTTGTGATCAGATCTGATACAGACAAAACATTGCATAGGGAGGGGGCAAGGCCTAATTATAAAAAGCCATTCATTGTTTTGGGCTTCTGGTCAAACACAGGTAAATTTAACCAGTCATGCATGAAGCATTCCCGTGGTCATCACAACATGGAGCCTCTAATTACTTGTCCTCCAGCGATATGGTAGCCAGTGCCCAAAGGTACCTGTCAGCTTTAACTTGGCTCAGTGCCCACAGGTACAGAGGCTCTGCTGGGTTTCCAGTCATGTGACAATTTCTATTGATATTACAGACATTTCTATTGATTTTACTTTGCATGTCTTAATGTCAAAATTTTCTGGTAATGTAACAACACATATATTAATCCACCAGTACATATATTAATCCACCAGAAATTATATTGATGTGCTGGTTTTCTATTAATGATTAAGAGTGGGGCGAGGATATCAAACTTTTTATAATCCCTAGTGCCACCTGGTATTAATCTCACATTTGTAACCTGAAAGTGGTCTAAAACCTATGATGAAGTCATTCAGAAGAATTAATTTGAAGGTTTTGACATATTTGACCTCTGTGACCTTGAAAGTATGTCAAAGTTGTTTTTCCCAAATATTGTTTTACTCCTTCCAAGGAAGCTACCAATCACATATAATGTCTCTAGGCTTTTTGAAACGTTAGAACTCATTTGAGTTTTAATATAAATGATCCCTGTGACTTTGAAAGTAGGTAAATGAGATTTTTTTTTTGTAAACTTTGTTCGCCTCCTTCCATGGAAGTTACCAAGTTGTTTGAAGGATGCAGGACGGACGACGAACATCGCACCATTGCATTAACTCACCTGGCCCTTAGAGCCAGGTGAGCTAAAAGTTCTTGCTGAAAACTTGTAAAGATAAAATGAATGAGAAGACGAAATAAAGGGAAACATACTGTCAAATTGCACCATCAATACACATACAATGACCTGACCTTATGATAGAATAGTTAAATTTCCGTCTAAACTTGCTAACACAACCACAGAAAGAGACAGACAATATTTTCATGTCAATCAAATCTGAGAATTTTGCAACTTTAATAAAATTGTATTCCTGCTTTTTCGCATGCAGATGATTTATCTATTTTTTGCTGTAAATTCATTTTCATGTGTTTTCAGGATAAAATGTACAGTAAAACCCCACTTACTCCAACTCATGGGGATCAAATCAATAGTTTGAGGAAAACATGGTATTCAAGTTATCCGGGGTTGATGAAATAAATTCGAACTTGGTTGGGACCAAATGAACTGTTCGACGAATGAGGTATTTGAGTAAACTAGGTTCGAGTAAGTGGGGTATACTGTACATCCAATGACCTCCCAAATGAATACACACTTTCGATGAGGCACAGCCCATCAAGTAAACCTTGGATTAAAACTTAAAAGCTTTATACTTATGGAGATTATCCATCCTCAAAATTTCTGCGCTCTCTATCTAGATAGACATAATCTTCTCTGCATCTCTGAATGTCTTGATAAAATTGAAGGCTCTTTACATAGCACCTTGCATATGACTCAAGTTCACCGCCACCTGTCCAATGTCTTTTATCAAAGCATTGGTAAACTTGACAGTCTCTGTAATCTTAGAGAACAGGAATCAGCCTGGTGTTTGGTCAGGTTTACCTAACATCAACAGAACAGCTGTGCTGCAAGCCTTCAAATTTATATTCCAGAGGTGCAGAAAAAGAAACTGAGCATAACCCTCCGAAATTTCAAGGATATGTGTTATCATGAAGCGACAGGTTAAGAAAATAAAATCTGTTATTATCTGTGAACAAGTTTTATCTCAGAATATTCCCAAAATATTGTAAACATGTCATACTTAAACGTTGGCATGCTCAAATTTGAGTGCAAAACCCAAATTTAAACAGATAATTACAATGATGAATTGGTGCAATACTTGCTGTATAAAGTATATGTAACACACAGAAACTGTAATTATCACAATCATGATTTAGTGGAATGCTATCCATGTGAAAATCGCTACAATAAGACAAGCATTAAAATATGTATGTTTACGCAAGACTGCTATTCCTAAATCAATCTTGACAAAATATGTAAACTGATACAAACACATTTTGCTATAAGAAATTTCCATACAATCGTTATAGCTTTTCCTCTTGGAATTATTTTTTTGATCAGAACTTTAAAAGATCCAATCTCCCAGCACCTAAATCAATGTTAATACTTACCACCAATAGCGGAATCATCCAGTGATGATTAAAATAAATCCTTGGAGGGACGAACACGAGACACACATAATCGTATCCGGTTCTACAGGAGAATACATATGGACAAACTCACCATGATTGTGTTTTCTTGGTGTCACATGACCACCACCACCGTACGACCTATTTCCTTCGCTGTTGCGACGGAAACGTCTGTTTGCCTGGCTGCCCTGGGGGTCAGGATATATCCCTGAGCCATCCTTTCTGGGAAAGTTTGTAGCATTGTCAAACTTATGCTCCTGAGAATGAGGAGTCCGATGGTGAGAGGATGACAGAGACAATGATTGACTAGCCCCTCGGAGGTGCTGTTGTTCCACGGCCAGGTGCTGGCTGGCCTGGAACTTTTCAATAATGTACTTTTTGTCGGGCTTTCCACTGTGGGGATAGGTTGGGTTAATTTCCGACATGCTTCGTTTGAGGTTTTTCTCGGACAATAATGTTCGGTCCACAGCATTACTGGAATGTTTGGACTTGTCCATTGCTGCTGGAAAAATGATAACTACTGTTATGATATGGTAAACAGATACCCATTACAAATGAAATGATTACTGTGGTACTAATTACCGTATTGGTATTAGAATCATTAGCTCAATACTTTCTTCAGATTTCTTTAAACTGAAGGTGTTTTGTGTCAGTTACATTTAATAGAGGCAATTTAGCGAGAATATTGCAGCGATGAAATAACACTGGAAATAACTATTTACTAAAAATATCCCTCCTGCAAGATTTGAAACCTTTTTTTATTTCAAAATCAAAATTACAAAAAAACATGCCCAAAGCCTTTTTTTTCTTTTTAAATTTGACACCAAGCTAGAGTCATAAATGCAAGATCATGTAAAGAAAACTTCTGTTTTATTTTCATGGTATTATAGTGACTTTCCTTTACAAGAAGGATGGCTAATATGTTTGGTCTGACCAGCACATACAGATTTATTTAATACATTTTAATGATATATAGAAAAAGACAAAATATCTTCAAACTTCCTCAGATAGGTAAGTTTAATTTCTGATGATAAATTTAATTGAAGTGTCCCTACAAGTGTTGATTTGGTAGCAGCAAGCCAGCTTGACTGCTGTTTCACCTTTCCCCCTGCCCCTCCCCTGTGACAACTCACATTTATTAGGGTAGTTGACTTTGGCTCCACTGCTGTTTCCCCCTGGTCCACAACTACTACCGCTGTTACCTCCACTCCGCACATAGTTGTTTGGCTTTGAATCTGGCTTGGATCCAGGTCTGCAAATTGACAATATGGTTGAACTTCATGAGATACAACAATACATACAAGTTAATTATAAGACCAGTAATATAATTATACTCTGTAGCTGTGAGTACTCAAAGCTTCAGTTTATATCTGCTTCATTAATAAATAGGTTGACTAAGTCAGAGTTAACTTGGTTTCCGTGTATATAACCATGCAATCTTATAGAGTAAAACCCTGCTTACTCCAACCCGATTATTTCAAATACCTTCATTCTTCGAACAGTTTGCTTGGTCCCGACCGAGTTCGTACATTTTCAACCAACCTTTGATTACTCGAATACTATATGTATTCCTCAAACTATTGATCAGGTCCCCATGAGTTAGTGAGGTTTTACTGTATAGGAGCCAACCAATCTGGTGATGCATTATGCAAACTTAAGGCTCTTTTTTGCTTTAACTTCTCTACAATATTGAGGTAGAAGATCACTATGTTCACACCCCAGCCTACACTTGTGTAGCCTTCTTTTAAGAGGCTGCAATGACCTAGTTTTTGTTATGTGACACTCCATAATTTCTTTTTGATCCATACACTAAATTTGATATCCTTTATCTTAATAGCAGTTCCAGAAACAAGTCTCCCTTGAATGAAAGCAAAAATCTAGAATACTATTGGTTGTCAAAACATAACCTTCTCTATTTGTAGCAAGTTTGATCCTAGATCAAATAGTACAAGAGAATAGCTCCTAAAACAGTTATTACCCGAGGTCAAAGGTCAAAGTATGGTTGGACAATTTTCTCACCATTAAATCTATATGGAATCCAAAACACAAACACAGATCAAGAGACTAAGTTATAAATCAAAACTTGATAACATTACTGAAGATTTCCAACACAAGTTTGCCATTAAACAAACCAAAGTACAAAGATACAGATCTGGTCAATGTGTTAGCACTGGTCGAGTGGTGCAGTGGATGGCACACTTGCCTTTCACGAAGGCGGCCGGGGTTCGATTCCCTGACTGGACGTGAAAAGGTATGGGGTAACCTGCCCGACCACGTGGTTTTTCTCTGGGTACTCCAGTTTCCTCCCACAATAAGACCCCTTGTGCGCTAACATCCGGGCCAACAAGAGTGATTGAAATAAGTTTGATAACTTGTTCCATAATTGTTGCAAAATAAATAAAAGTTTTATATACTGGTCGTACTTATTTGACCATGAATATGGGTTGAAAGGAAAACACTATGTTGTTGCTACCGACACCATGGGTCGTAAACACTAGGTGGTATATATATACTGACCCGTCTGTCCAGTCCTTTGGTTTCTCCCACTGGGACACTTCAGTCTTACAGTTGTAGTAGTAGTGCATACCAGATGAACTGACATGTTCGGACCAGTCCCCACAGGTTCGTCCAGGCGTCTTCTGGGACTAAGAGTGAATAAAGAAGGGTTTAGAATATAACAAGTGATTGTATACACGTACAAGCTTCAGTGAAGATGTCTGAATATAAGAATGTTTTCTTCCTCAATATGCTGTACTTTTTCTCAGACATTAGATTTGGATTTGTTGCTTTATCTTTCTTTATAAGAACATAACATAAAATGTGCAATCAAGTTACAGCCAAATAGTATTCAACTAGACTATTCTCTAAGGATGATAAAAAAAAGTTTTGTCTTTCTTTAGTATTCACGAGGAGGATGTTAACCCTGTCGCCAATGGGTACCAAAAATTTCTATAAAGAATGATCTCTGATCTATACTGGTCATATCATATTTTTTTATTTCTGATATACTTTGTCTCTATGGCATCAAAGACTTGATTGAAACGCATATGTTGAGAACTAAAGACTTTAGCCCCATTAAGTTCTAAATTCTTTCTGCAGAGACCCTTTTTTATTTGACCCCTCCTCACTCATTTTTTAATTATTTTGTGAAATTTTTGTTAATCTTCATTTTTCTTAAGTATATATTATCATAGCTGAAGTTTTCAATGAAGAACAAAACAAAAGACACCATACCTCTGGTTTTCCGTCTTTTTCCTTGACATCCCGGCTGTTTTTGACACCCTTGTCGTAGTTACCATTTTGGCTGTTACTTCTTTGATTGCTGTAGGTATGGTTTGCCTTTCTGTCGGGAAAACTACTTGATCCTGAAAACAAATTTGTCAACTGAGTGATTGTTCGTATCAGTAACATGTTATCAATTTATATTATGATCAAAACTCGGACACCTGACGTAACTCTCAAGACTGTTCTCTGCCAGTCATTCAATATTACTTGAAAATATATTTCAAATGAAAGTTATGTTCATGTCTGCATTATAAGTCTCTACAAGGATTTATTTGATATATTGTTACCAATGATTATATAATTTTCAGGAAAGATAACAGCACTTATACTTCCTCCAGCATATAGATTACAATATTTTAAACTTGTGATAATCAACTTCTCCCTGAAATTGCATTACCTTTCTCGTATCTCTCTTTAACTTTCTCAGAATAAGAGCTTTTGTTGTGATATCTGGGACTGAGACGGCTTGAAGGGCTGTTGTCTCGACATCGGTCAGAACCGCCCCCATCTCTCTTGTACCGGTCTGCATAATTGTCAATTCCGTAATTCTTTGATGGGTACTGGGATGACTGAAAAGTACCAAAAATAACTTTACAATTTGTGATACAGGTTCAGTCAAATATTCTCCTATGGAAAACCATATAAACACAACAAACTCAAAAGCATTGTCGAAACAAAACTTCCTATTGACTTAATAATCAATACTGGGACAGCAGGTCACAGCAAAGTTCGCTTCTGACATAATTTCTACATGCCCAAGGTGATCCACCAGCCTTGCTAAAATGATCTAGTCTAGTCCTAGACAGGCAGACTTCAGCTAAAACTTCCAACCCTGGACAACCTTCAGCTGTCTTCATTCTCAAAACTAGGGCTAGAATATACAAGTATAAACCAAAATATGTGTGCAAGGTTGTGGTGTGGATGAAAGTACTCCTGGTTAGATAAGCCCCACTGGTACAGTACTACAATGTACAGTGTCAGATCAATATACATGTACATGCCCATCCTGTACTCATATAATTTTGAAAGGGTCCATTGAATTTCTGGAACTGGTTAAATTTAACATTGTGGGACCCCTTATTTTAGCAATACATATGAAAAGGACCAATGAAAAAAAAATTGTAGATTGATCACTGAATTTAATGACATACCAGAAAACTGTCCCAAAAATATTTATTTTTGGTCTGAATGCCATTTCTTATAAATTACTATAATACTGTGTACAAGTATAACACAAGGTTTGAATGACAATGTCATTCTGTTGGAACAATACAACCCATCATTCATGGCAGCTACCTTAACTTCTGTGGAAAGCAAAACTAGAACGTAGGAGTGATGAGTTAATTGTGGTGATACTAACTAAATTCCCTGTCACTCAGTATCAGTGATGGTAAGAACAAATTCATGAAGATTTTTAGAAATTGCAAGTGTGACTTTACTGATATACAAGGCAGAACTTTCGAGCTATGCTTAAAAGATTATATATTCAGTTAATTATTATTATTGATAATAAGTTTTTCATCAGAACATGAATGCCATTGGTGCACTCATGGCTGTCTGAACAGCATTATTATTCATCATGCAGTCCTACAAATGTATATGTGCACCCAAAAAATCAGTTTCAGGGAAAGGAAGCTGAGATGTTTGGTTGCAATAATATTCCAATTCAACAACTGTTCTGCTATGAAGAGCTAGCTGCTTTTTATCAACTCACAGCTATACAAAAAGAATTTTAGCAAGTTTGAAATCCCTTGGGATTTTAAACTTGTAACTCTTTAACTTGTAGGCAATTTTAGCAGTCAAATCACTTTTTTTTTCACATGATTGCTGTTACAACTATCAATATCTGGACTAGTTCATTCCTGAAAAGGGAATACAATGTAAATGTCACTATGGTAATTCAATACTTTTATCTTTCAAAGAACTTTCTTCCACGTGTAGCTAAGCAGGGTAAGTTTCAGGAAGTAACTTTTACATGTTACAATGCAACAACTGTGAGTGCTATAGTATCCAGTTAGCAAATCTACTTACCCGATAATATCTCAAAATGTATGTCAACATCTATTGATTTTCCCTGTCAAAATTGTTGCCTCTGACTGCTATTTCAATGTTTGACACAATAAATGCAAGTCAACAATAGATGTGATCAGGATAGTTGCTATAGTAATATATAGTATACCACTAACATAGCATCGACCAGGACTGTAACAATATACTGGAAAAGAACTATGCATATGTCCTGTCTTTCTTGCTTTGTCAATAAAGTCAAAGCCTGTACAGAAATAATACTAACAGTATGACAAAATCCATGTAGAATGATGATATCAGTAACCTGGACAACTTTCAATTCAATTGGATATCATTATCATCATTGAAAGACGCAATCCCTAAACACTGTTTTAAAATCACTGTATGACAAAATTTTCCTAGAGTTTATGTTTTTTGCCTTTGCCAAGTGTTTGAACTATGGAAAGTCCTACACATCCAATCAGATAGCCAATTAACCCATAAACGTTGTTTAACAAGCAGTAAAATGAATTGATTGATATTTCAAAATATTTAGAATTGAAGTACAAGCAAATTATAAATCTATGTAATCTGTATAATGAAAGATAAGGCCTGAAAACATTCTGATCAAAAATTGACTTTAAACTGAGCACCCTTTTCCCTTGACAGTATACTGGGATCGTTCTTCAATACATTCCTTCTGTATCGCTATAAAGTCAAACTTCCTTACACGAGTTTGAATGTGGGGACTGACAAAATACTTCTAATTAATCATGGTCTTCGAGTTATGAAAGTTTGAGATAATGAGGTTCGACTGTATCTTAATAAATTGCGACAACTTTACATCGATTGTTGAACAATGTAATTGATCATTCACCAGCAGATATTGTCCAGTGTTCTAGCCAAAAGCAATGCAGAGAAATGAAAGCAAGATGCTTAGACAACACATTTATATTTAATACAAGTGTAGCATAACAAAATGTGGCCTGATGAAGGATCTCAATGTTTTGTACTGTATCAAGTATCATTTTTAAGGAATAGTGAGGCATCTTTGTTCATGCATTTAGTGAACTCTCATATTTCTGCAAAATAAAGGGAGGATTGTGCATATGGTGGCTGCACCATACTTCAAGGCACAAAATCTAGGTTTGGGTTGGTCAAGTTTGCAAGTGTAAAAGATGTACGTTGCCTTACAAGCCAGAGCCTGTGATGGCATTATCTAATTTCTGGTCCTACTACAAACTGGGTGTTGTTGACCCTCCCTGCTAAAGGTATGACAACCATTTGCAGACAATCGACCCTGTCTAGATCTGCTGCATTCCTCCCTCCTTTAACAAAGTCTTTGAGCTGAAAGACACACACAAGACCCTATACCACCTTCCATGGGTATATTTCCTTTGGTGCCAAATGAAAGCCATTCCTAGCTCCAGACAGACACTAAACCAATTGAGCTATCTTAGACATTAAACCAATTGAGCTATCTTAGACATTAAACCAATTGAGCTATCTGGTCGCCGATAATCAATTCAACCTGGTCTAGATCTGCTAGGTAGTCGGCTACATTAGTGTGGCTGACTTGTACACAGTGTTGAATATGGTCAGTCACTCAGCTGACGATGCATGCTTCTTTGGCTCATTTAGTAGAGCCATAGATTATCACGCCAGAGAGCCAGGTTTAATTTTTTTTTGGTCAAGACACTCAACAGGATAGTGTTTTTCCAATTCTGTTACAATGGAGCCCCACCAAATCCACGTTGGCGGTATTGCGAGTCTACAGTTGAGATTTAGGAAATCTCAAGAATGTCAGGTGGGGGGAGAGTGAAGGAGTAGGTCAGTGTGGCTTTCACATAGTGTCAAATGCTGTCTCTTCACTCTCGTCACTCATCTGACAGAGTTTACTTCTGTGGCTCAGTTGGCAGAGCCATAGATTATCACGCCGAGACCAGAGTTTGATTCCTAGCTGGCAGGGGCACTCCAAAGGAATGTGCTTTTCCCTGTTCTATTACACATGCATTCAACACACATGCAACGCATACGACAGGAGACTGTTCTTAAATAAACTTAGCTCTTAATTGGACGTCAAATAAAATAAAACTAAACTAAATCCTCATGTTAAGCTCGGACTCTGCAAGGACCCAACATGATTAATATCTTATTCCTAGATCCTGCAAGGACCCATTATTTGCCCTAAATATTACTCCGAGAGATGTCAGATGATTCACAAGGAATCTTATACAAGCATCTGTCTAAACTTGATGAAAATGGAACTCTCAATGTTTATCAGGCAGCTCCATTGACTATTACCCTTGCATTTTGACATACAAATAGCTTACTCAAGACATTTGAATGACCAATGATTCAATATTATTTATGGCAATCAGATATCTACAGAAACTCCAAATTGCAATTCTCTGTTGCTATTTCAATGAAAATAGTTGTTATTTCGTTCCGAAAAACCTTTCCTGAGGTTTATTTCCAGTTTTTGCCACTTACCAAGGCTAACTGTAACCCCTATAATGACCATTTTTCATCCTGAAGCTATTTTTCAAAACTGAACCAATAAAAATCCATTTCTGAAACCTGACAGTTGAAAGAATAGGTAGAGGTCTATTCTTTGCCAACTTTCATGGTTTCTTATTTTGATATTCTTGCATTTTGGGGGGTATTTTTTCAAAATTCTTAATTTTTGAATGGTCTGAAAATACGAATCCGATATCGCATGGTCTTCGCCAATTACCTGGAACGGATGGGCGTCTCTCTTTTCCATATACCTGAAAAACACAAATGCAAAAGTAATTAAAGCCACAAATGCTTTAAATATTGCAAAACAAGATATTTTTTCCGCAAATTTATTGCAAATTGACAACAAAGATGGCGGCCTGACAGTCTTGTAACTGACATGTCATGTAAATACCTAAGATCCTTACCCATCATCGAGTCTGGGCTGTTTCCTTGCATGCATTACCATTAATGCAAATACTTAAATGGTGCTTGAACGCACAAAACGCTGAAAAGGGGACTATTCTAGCTATTTTTTTGAGCTAGACAGCCTTCCAAATCAGTCGATTAGACGCCATGACACATCCGGGGTATTTCCTGATGACGAAAATAGAATGTAACGGTTGGTATTTCACCGTTGGAAAACAATTTTTAATCAGCTGTTGTGATTTTTATTTTATAAGAATCATTCTAAGTTCAGTAATTTTAAAATTGGTTTAAATTTGCCTAATAACCTGGGTCGTTTAAGGTGAAGGTCGTCTTGTGAAACTCAAGAGGACGAGGTTGTCTCGGACACATTCCAGTACATGACAAATGGGGCACCGAAGGGGTTTTCAATTAGCGTTACGAGATAAGATCCCATTTTGTACAGATGTAATCCATTATATGAAATGAAAATGTTACAGATTCGGCACCGTTGAAAAATACGTATGTAATTAAGCAAATATATAGCTTATAATTTTTGCACATGTCTAGTTCTAACAATAGCAACTAAGAATTAAATTGTTGCCGCCAAAACATAAATTTAATAATGTATACAGAGGCGTCAAACTCTTGTTATTTTAAACATACATGTATTTAATTACAAATAAATATTAACAGAACTATTGGATACAAGTTATACCAAATTATCATAGTCTTTTCTTCAAAAACAAGCCGTTAATTTATGAGGCAATATATTGTGGACTAAAAAAATCTAATCTTATTCTGTGCTTTTAACCGCCGTATGAAAAATAAACGTTTTGTAACATCAACTGTGACAATTCCGAAAAAAAAAATCATAATAAAAACAAATTATAATTTCATTTGGAAACGATATATAAAGTCGAACCTCGTTATCACAAACTCGTATAACTCGAAGACCCTATTTAATTCGAAGTATTTCGTTTGTCCCGGCCAAGGTCTACACTAGCATTCAAACCCGCGTAACTCGAATACTCGGTTAACTCGACGTTTTACCACGGTCCCGTTGACTTCGAGATAACGTGATTTGACAGTATATGATTTTAGTGTAACACCAGCCACGATATTTCATAAAAAACTTTCATATGGAAACAATAAGTCATATAAATTGACCTTTTAAAATGAACGTGTTATTATCTTGTTTAATTGGGTTTGTTTTTACATACGTTTATGCAGGGACGTATATGTCTCACATATACGTCCCTGGTTTATGTAATACTTATACAGATTGTTGTACATTTTAAGATATAGACCTGCTGTTAATACACTAAAGTTATCTGAAAAAAATGAGACGAAAAATAAAATCGAGTTAAAGAGATTGCTTTATAGCATGGGGAATAAAATTTAAGACGATAATTATACACAGGAAAAAATTTTATGACTTAATATAATAATATTTTATTTATGTATGTCTCTGTTCGTATCACGGACTAATTAGTTATTGTAACTCCGTGGTTTTACTACGGTATGTACCTGTTCCCATGATAACAATGTTGACTATTTAGCCTGTATCTGTCGGAGCGCGGACTTAGATAATCTAACTACGTTGGTGGGGTAAGGAAATTCAATATCATCAGATGTTTATTCATTGCAGCCTGTATGTTAATATTTTTCAATCTAAATGCTTATTCTTGTTTGTGCATTAGTTTTACCTTTATCAAAGGTTAACATATTCTCTTCACAAAAAGAAACTTAAATCTAACGCAGAGACGTATATAAGACGTGTTTATACGTCTTTGTAATGGTATTATTTTATGTCCATGTTTGTACCATTGTGTATGTTACTGTTTTGGGAGCTTTGCCAGCTGTTCAATCCCTTTGTTTTTATGTCAATAAAATGTCTTGAAATTGAAATAACAATTCATGTTTTAGCTATTTCTGACCTGAAGTTAAGTTTTGTTCTAAAAATAAAGTAGGCCTACTTGAAAAAGATATAATACGCATGCAAAACACATTTTAGGTTTATACTGTATTATACATATATGGTGTATATATTCATATATGCTTGATGATAAATTTTTAGCGAGTGTTTTACAAATTTAAATGCAAATGTATTGATTTTATCTCTTGTTATTTTTTGTTTTGCTTTCTGCTTTTTATGTTTGATTTATCTACTTGTCCCAAATTTTCTTTAATCCACACTACATTAAAATTTAGTTAAATATTCCAGTTTGCCATGTTAACATCTATGAAATCAAACTTTCGAACAGCGTTTTTTTTTAGATTTAGTAACACTGCGTCTAAGCCATGCAAATATTATATTTTAGCTTTAAAACTAAATACTTATATGTGAAATATGGCTGGCCGTGATAGGATAAAATACTTTATAGTTTTTATGAAACTAAAGGTATAGGCTTACTGAAAAATATATCCGTGCATGCAATATACACATAATTCATAAATATTTTTTAAATACAGATATTTTTTTTTCTTTAGGCTTAGACAGATCATAGGCACCTGATGCTTAGTGAAAACCAATTTCGAGGATTATAACGATACATACATAATATTTTTATGTGTTCATTAGCGAGCTAGCCTCTAAAAATCGCGATCGGGTACCTGTGTGGTACACGTGAAAGGGGAGGCAACTCTTTTCCGTTTCACACCATTGGAAAAAAACATGGCTGCCGTTGACTATCTCCGCTTAGGCCTATGACAGCAGCCTACAGCTGGCAGTGATATTTTGCAGCAGACGATCAGGAATCTTTCTCGTGATACCAAACGAGGATAAATTGTAAGTATACGTACTTTTTTAACAGAAGAATATGTTGTTTTGTGATAGAATGAGGACATTTTACCGGGTGTGCAAAACTTCTTGGAAGTTAACGTTAGCCGAATCGCAGGGAGCAGTGACACATTATGGTAAGGTCAGTCCACGTTTCACGCGAAGCTTATTTGCGATGGCCAAATTGCTTTGTCACTGGCTAATCTTACAGATGACACAGCGATGAGTCATGATCATCTTGTATAATAACTTCGATGTGTACAGGTGATGATTGATCAGAAAATGAACACGACAGCAAATTGTGGTGGATTTCGCCGTGAATGATCAACAGTTGGCAAGACATAGGCCTAACAGTTGATCCTGAAAGTCGAGGCAGATGTTTATGAGTTTACTGTTCTGGATGTATTTATATCCTGGCAGTGTGAGTAATTACTGGAAAAAGCTTATTTTATATTTAACTTGTAAGCCAGATTAATCCTTGCGAGCATGCACACTTCCTGTCAGAGAGACCTTGTTTACCATATTGTGTATTGACAGCTGTACAATGTGAGTGTTGTAAAACCTGTAGGCCTAGACTATATTTTTCTAGAGCTTACCAGAAATTCTTATTACAGAGGTAGTTTATATAGGAAAAATTATACACACCGTCACGAATCAGGGGCAAGGTCAAACTCATCATGTATAATTAATGATGTTTGTATGCAAACATCATTTATGTTTGTATGCAAACATCATTTCTATACATGTGTATTGCATTGTGCCCTGTGTATTGTGGTATTAATAGTAATTATAGGACTTTTATGATTACATTATAGGTAAGGAACTTGTAAAAGATGAAAACAACTTATAATGTATACGCCTTGGGAATATGTATACCTGATATTGAGGTTTCTTCTAGTATTATACAGTGTATATAAACATAAAATATACCTATACAGCTTTGATCCTCTGATATAATGTTTATATGAAACTGAACAAGACCAATTTCCAGTAGGAGAAATTCTCTTAGAACTAACGTCCTGTTAGTTCATATGTGATGTAGTTTATCTACTAGATCTCAGGAGGATATACCTAGTAGTAGAATGTACAGAGCCTTTTCAAAGTTTTGTCTAGATCTGTCGGACTGTTTTAAAATTATAGCCCGGAAAAATTCTTAATAAAACCAAACAAATAAGGAAGAGAAAAAACTCCTGGAGCCAGTTATAGGCTTCCAATCAGTCTGTTGTAGTTTCTACTTTTTATCTGCCAGAGTCATGCAGCAGACTTATATAAACCATCACTATAAGTTGATCAACTTCATGAAGAATAATTTCAAGGTTTTATTCATGCATGCATATTTGCTGTCTATCCAGTGACAATCAGTATTCGTCTAAAAACGTCACTGTTATTTGAACACCCGACCGGTGAATCGGGTGACTCTCGCTGGGAAAGCGAAATATAGGGTCAACCAGATGAAAATGGGTAAGTTAATTTTGCAACACTGTTTCAAACCAAGGTGATTAAACTAATTATCATTAATCTTACGATCGAACAAAGAGACACCACTAACCTACTACCAGTATCTCCATGGCGACCACCCTGAATAGGCCTAGGACTCGTATGGCAGAGGTTTAGCGCTAGTGTTACTGTTAGTAGAATGTCAAACACCTTAACCCCTTGAACTCCTAGAAATCTAGATATGTATTGTAGATTTTCAAAAAGAAGGAAAGTCCTAGCTAAACTGTAGACCTATAGGCCTATCTCAAATGTGTTGTTATCTCCCTTGTTTACCATATCATGGCTACACTGGGAAGTATTTTTAAAAACAAATTCGCGCCATGTTATCAGGACGTCATCATGGCAATTATGTCATCCGATTGTCACATGGCGTCAAATCATCACAAAAACACCTCTCCGAAGTCCATCTTGTATCCACCATTGTGGCCTATCAAGGGGAATAACAGCATTTTCAGGAAATAGAGAAGCTATATTGCAGATTTCCAAAAAGCATTTAAGTCCTAACTGTAGACCTAGATATATTGCAGATTTTCAAAAAGTAGGAAAGTTCTATCGATAAAAACTGGGCCCATGACTTGCTACCAATGTTGATGTCCCAAAAGCCACAGTGCATACCCTGGTATCTCAAATCAATTACATTTAGGCACTCCTGTAATGGTTTCATATGAAAATGGTATCAGCAGAAAAGTTGATCAATATGGTATAGAGGTTGGGACCTGACTTAATGGGTTGACATGAATTAATTGTTGGCCTGTATAGTCCTCTGGGGGTTGGAATTGACCTTAAAGGCTTAACTATTCACCCCTACATATCTAAAATGGACTTTCCTAGCCCCTGATTTGGTGCAGCTCAAATGTAGCTTTAGGGGTGAATGGAGTATTACATTGAGGATATATTTTAAAAGATAAGTCATTTCATTCCTTCAATATGCCAGTATTGAGGTTTTGTTGGTTTGTTTAAGTTTTACATCCTGTTAATAGCCATGGTCATCTAAAGATGTACACGTTTCATTTTAATTGATAACGGTAAATTTTGGATCCAACTTTCAAGGACTTAGACACATAGATTAGGGGTGGTGGGGAGATGGGGATGGGGGTTGGGGGTGGGGAGGAGGGGGTGGGGGGTTAAGATTGGGCACCAGTGGCCAGCCATATACATATAGTCACTGAGTCACTGTGTGTAATGATGATCAGAGAATTGTATTCTTTTAGAAAAGAGTTGCATTTTGTCAAAATACAGCAACAATCACTCATGAAATGATCCGCATGTAAGTGATGATGACTACAAAATACCAAATGATTCCACGGGGAACTGACCACATGGTATGTATGGTTCCTGGTGTTGTATGTACAGTTCCTGGTGTTGTATGTACAGTTCCTGGTGTTGTATGTATGGTTCATGGTGTTGTATGTATGGTTCATGGTGTTGTATGTACAGTTCCTGGTGTGGTACGTACAGTTCCTGGTGTGGTATGTACAGTTCCTGGTGTTGTATGTATGGTTCCTGGTGTTGTATGTATGGTTCCTGGTGTTGTATGTATGGTTCATGGTGTTGTATGTATGGTTCATGGTGTTGTATGTACAGTTCCTGGTGTGGTATGTACAGTTCCTGGTGTTGTATGTATGATTCATGGTGTTGTATGTATGGTTCTTGGTGTTGTATGTACAGTTCCTGGTGTGGTATGTACAGTTCCTGGTGTTGTATGTACGGTTCCTGGTGTTGTATGTACAGTTCCTGGTGTTGTATGTACAGTTCCTGGTGTTGTATGTACAGTTCCTGGTGTGGTATGTACAGTTCCTGGTGTTGTATGTACAGTTCCTGGTGTTGTATGTACAGTTCCTGGTGTGGTATGTACAGTTCCTGGTGTTGTATGTACGGTTCCTGGTGTTGTATGTACAGTTCCTGGTGTTGTATGTACAGTTCCTGGTGTTGTATGTACAGTTCCTGGTGTTGTATGTACAGTTCCTGGTGTTGTATGTATGGTTCCTGGTGTTGTATGTATGGTTCCTGGTGTGGTATGTATGGTTCCTGGTGTGGTATGTACAGTTCCTGGTGTTGTATGTACAGTTCCTGGTGTTGTATGTATGGTTCCTGGTGTTGTATGTACGGTTCCTGGTGTTGTATGTATAGTTCCTGGTGTGGTATGTACAGTTCCTGGTGTTGTATGTACAGTTCCTGGTGTTGTATGTACAGTTCCTGGTGTTGTATGTACGGTTCCTGGTGTTGTATGTACAGTTCCTGGTGTGGTATGTACAGTTCCTGGTGTGGTATGTACAGTTCCTGGTGTTGTATGTACAGTTCCTGGTGTTGTATGTACAGTTCCTGGTGTTGTATGTACAGTTCATGGTGTTGTATGTATGGTTCCTGGTGTTGTATGTATGATTCATGGTGTTGTATGTATGGTTCTTGGTGTTGTATTAACAGTTCCTGGTGTGGTATGTACGGTTCCTGGTGTTGTATGTACAGTTCCTGGTGTTGTATGTACAGTTCCTGGTGTGGTATGTATGGTTCCTGGTGTGGTATGTACAGTTCCTGGTGTTGTATGTACAGTTCCTGGTGTTGTATGTACAGTTCCTGGTGTTGTATGTACAGTTCCTGGTGTTGTATGTACAGTTCATGGTGTTGTATGTATGATTCATGGTGTTGTATGTATGGTTCCTGGTGTTGTATGTATGGTTCCTGGTGTGGTACGTACAGTTCCTGGTGTGGTACGTACAGTTCCTGGTGTTGTATGTATGGTTCCTGGTGTTGTATGTACAGTTCCTGGTGTGGTATGTACAGTTCCTGGCGTTGTATGTATGATTCATGGTGTTGTATGTATGGTTCACTGTGTTGTATGTACAGTTCCTGGTGTTGTATGTATGGTTCACGGTGTTGTATGTATGGTTCACGGTGTTGTATGTATGGTTCCTGGTGTTGTATGTATGGTTCCTGGTGTTGTATGTATGGTTCACGGTGTTGTATGTATGGTTCCTGGTGTTGTATGTATGGTTCATGGTGTTGTATGTATGGTTCCTGGTGTTGTATGTATGGTTCCTGGTGTTGTATGTACAGTTCCTGGTGTGGTATGTACAGTTCCTGGTGTTGTATGTATGGTTCATGGTGTTGTATGTACAGTTCCTGGTGTGGTATGTACAGTTCCTGGTGTTGTATGTACAGTTCCTGGTGTGGTATGTATGGTTCACGGTGTTGTATGTACGGTTCCTGGTGTTGTATGTATGGTTCATGGTGTTGTATGTATGGTTCCTGGTGTTGTATGTACAGTTCCTGGTGTTGTATGTACAGTTCCTGGTGTGGTATGTACAGTTCCTGGTGTTGTATGTACAGTTCCTGGTGTGGTATGTACAGTTCCTGGTGTTGTATGTACAGTTCCTTGTGTGGTATGTATGGTTCCTGGTGTTGTATGTACAGTTCCTGGTGTGGTATGTACAGTTCCTGGTGTTGTATGTACAGTTCCTGGTGTGGTATGTACAGTTCCTGGTGTGGTATGTACAGTTCATTGTGTGGTATGTAGGGTTCCTGGTGTTGTATGTACAGTTCCTGGTGTGGTATGTACAGTTCCTCGTGTTGTATGTATGATTCATGGTGTTGTATACATGTACATTTATTGATTATGTTCTGAGTGTATAATCAATGGACCATGTAGACTTGATAGGATGTTGGTAAACTGACTCTATAATATATTGACATTAAACCTCTCCGTCCAGTAAAGGTAATTAAAGCTCTGGGGATATTAGTTGATACTATCATTATGTTACAACACATTACATGATGGACATACATGTAGATGTACTTAACTTGATTCCTTCACCCTGAACATTTGAACTTCTCCAATTCAAAGGTTGAAATAGTTTACATGAACCTCAAGGATGAGTGATTTGACAGTTACAACATGTAATGAATCTCTAGTGGGTAGTCAAACAATGGTGACTGAATGACTTTTGGTGAACTATGTATCAATTTTAAATAACATATGATATGTTGCCAGAATGTATAATTATATCACATAGTTTGCTTCAAAACACAGAAACAATAACGAAGAATGAATACAATTTTTAAATTGTGCCCTGTCCGGGCCTTGAAATCACGATTTCCGTCACCGAATTGCCAAGCTAGAAATACCTGAGGCCGTTACCACAGGCACTTGTGGCCAGGAGATCAATAACCATATATAAATAAGGTAGCGAAATATGAATAATTAAAAAAAGAATATAAAAGCAAATTTTTCCAATTTTCTTTTTATGTTATTAATCATCTAAAACTATAATGAAAATAATTGCCAAATTTCAGCTTGATACGTCAAGCTGTTAAATTTCACAAAAAATTGACTGTCAGACCCTGAAAAAAGAGAAGGTATGCAATTCAGTGGCAGAAAATACCTCGACCATATTACAAAACGGTAAAAAAAACCTACTTTCCGTTCATACTAGAGAAAAACGAACAGCTTCCATCCATCCCATATACATTTCCCTTTCTAAATAGCTATAATGATCCACACTTTTATTTATCGATTGCGAGTGCGGGGTCGTAACATCTCAGAAAAGCCCCGAAATCTTCGATATAAGAATTACTTGTGACGGAAGCTGACATAGGTTCTCCTTGGTGAGACCGTGTGTCATGTATCAAAAGTAGTTTACTCTGACCTTATTTGGTCACTTTGACCTAAATATTTACCAATGAAAACATTTATCAGGAGTCTAAATTCTCCTACTCTATTTCCTACATTTTGACTTACATCTAAATATATCAAAAAGTAGGTCACTCTGACCTACATTTTTACCTCTGATCTACATGAAAGAAAAAGTTTGTTTGGCTTTATCTTCACTACTTGTCACTGCAAATTCATTTTTTTTTTGCACTCCGAGCAAAAAGAGCAAAGATTTTTTTTTATCAGATCAGCAAATTATAAAATTACAAATTTATGCATTTTCATATCTTGTTGCTTATAAATGACAAATTCATACTTGGGATATATGTTCGCCTTGAGGAGCAATCAAACAATGAAATGCTGTTAATACATGGGGTCACCAGACGCGGCTGAATAGTAAAACATGAAAAGTTACCAGTAAACTTTCAGTAAATTCATTTACAATAAGATCACTGACACCAATGTTCCTTATTTAATAAGGTGGGACTGCGTCTGTCAAACATTAACAGGAATTTATCATCGGTGCATTTTTGGACTATGGGCCTTTGGCATGTACAGTAATTTCACATTTGGTGAGGAGGGGGGGACTAATTCACCGAATTGTCTTGTTTTATATAGTTTACATCCAATAATTTTGGTAATTGCTGTAGATTCCCTGTGCTGAAACTAAATTATTGGGATATCCTTGAGTAGCGGCTTTATCGCCTGGTTTACAGCTCCGGTAATTTTCTGCAGTGTGGCATATATTATTAAAGCTACGCAGTTTCATCTCCAATGAGACATTACTCTGACAATTGAACTTTACGTCGCTCGGCTGTTATGCTATAAGCCGTCATGATAATGTTGAAATGCTGTGTGTACAAACATTTGTCATCAGTACTGATGTAACAGCGCCGTAGAATGGTACTTGATGTTTCATGCTAAAGATTACTCAATGCTTGGAAATGTTAATGCTCTGGGCTTAGAGCAAGGACATGTTACCATACTGATATCAATAATAGCTCAGGTTATTCTTAGAATGCTGCACTCTACAGAGTATTCCCAAATTATTGAGATTATGAACATCCAATCAAAGTTAGATCTTGACATTGCTCCCTTTTACACTATGTCACTCCCACATGACATATCGGCAAACAGCAGCGACACCCAGATCTGATTTCAATTATATAGATTGAGATTACGACCATCTAATTAAAGTTTGATCTTCACATTCTGCTCCCATTTACCGATATGTCACTCCCAGTCCCACATGACATATTGGCACACAGCACCGATATAGCCACCAACACAAAGATCTAATTTTAATTATAGATTGAGGTTACAATCTAAACAATGTTAGATCTTGACATTGCTCCCATTTACCGATATGTCACTCCCAGTCCCACATGACATATTGGCACACAGCGCCAAGCCGCCAACACAAAGATCTGATTTTAATTATAGATTGAGATTACAGTATTCATGAAAGTGTTTTCATGTATTCATTAAATTTTAACTGGATATTTTAATTCTCTATGGGAAATACTTCTTTTAAAAACTATTTATAATCATTTACTGTTGTACATCTACCGCCAGTTTTAAAAATTTGGTGTCAGTCGCCCCAGAGATCTGCATGAGACCACACGAGACCATATGATACCACATGATACCACATGATACCACATGATACCACGGGCTGTACACATATACAGCTTTAGTAGGCCCCATCATGTATTGAGTTGCCTGCAGGTACTTGGTTTTCATCACTAAAACTTGGCACCTCCTTATATGACCATCCATAGCTGTTAAAAGGACTTAAAACGAAAACAAATCATGTATTGATCTAAATCCCTTTGAAAAATCTCCAGCAGGGTTGATCTCACTACAGGTCCTTTTCCTGTGAAATACCTGGGTCCACTGCCAGCAGGGTTAGGAAGAGGGTTAAATGAAGTGATTACGGTACTTCATAGTGAACTCTGGTTATTACTAGCTGTTCCAGTACCTGGGTCCACTGCCAGCAGGGTGGGTTAGGAAGAGGGTTAAATGAAGTGATTACGGTACTTCATAGTGAACTCTGGTTATTACTAGCTGTTCCAGTACCTGGGTCCACTGCCAGCAGGGATAGTAGGAGGGTTAAATAAAGTGATTACGGTACTTCATAATCATACTTGCCAACCCTCCCTATTTAGGAGGGAGACTCCCGATTTTGATGCTTAAAATTCTGCATTTTCAGCAAATAAATTTGCTTAACTATTACTATTTTTTCAGATCTGATGATTTCATCTGATAGAACAGCTCAAAAGAAGCCATTTAAAAGTGTTATTTTTCCTTTCGGTGTACATACACACATATTATTTATACCTTAAATTCTGAGCATGCTTTATCTCCCCCATGGACATTTCAAAAAGTTGGCAAGTATTCATAATGAACTCTGGTTTACTAGCTATTCCAGAACCTGGGTCCACTGCCAGCAGGGCTAGGAGGAGGGTTAAATAAAGTGATTACGGTACTTCATAATGATCTCTGGTTTACTAGCTGTTCTAGGACCTGGGTCCACTGCAAGCAGGGCTAGGAGGAGGGTTAAATAAAGTGATTACGGTACTTCATAGTGAACTCTGGTTTACCTAAGCTGTTCCAGTACCTGGGTCCACTGCCAGCATGGTTAGGAGGAGGGTTAAATAAAGTAATTACGGTACTTCATAGTGAACTCTGGTTTACTAGCTGTTCCAGTACCTGGGTCCACTGCCAGCAGGGTTAGGAGGAGGGTTAAATAAAGTGATTACGGTACTTCATAGTGAACTCTGGTTTACTAGCTGTTCCAGTACCTGGGTCCACTGCCAGCAGGGTTAGGAGGAAACGTTAAATAAAGTGATTACGGTACTTCATAGTGAACTCTGGTTAATACTAGCTGTTCCAATAGTGGGTCAACTGCCAGCAGGGATAGTAGGAGGGTTAAATAAAGTGATTACGGTACTTCATAATGAACTCTGGTTTACTAGCTGTTCCAGTACCTGGGTCCACTGCCAGCAGGGTTAGGAGGAGGGTTAAATAAAGTGATTACGGTACTTCATAATGAACTCTGGTTTACTAGCTGTTCCAGTACCTGGGTCCACTGCCAGCAGGGTTAGGAGGAGGGTTAAATAAAGTGATTACGGTACTTCATATTGAACTCTGGTTTACTAGCTGTTCCAGTACCTGAGTCCACTGCCAGCAGGGCTAGGAGGAGGGTTAAATAAAGTGATTACGGTACTTCATAATGAACTCTGGTTTACTAGCTGTTCCAGTACCTAGGTCCACTGTCAGCAGGGCTAGGAGGAGGGTTAAATAAAGTGATTACGGTACTTCATAGTGAACTCTGGTTTACTAGCTGTTCCAGTACCTGGGTCCACTGCCAGCAGGCATAGGAACTCATTGGAACTAAGGGGTGGTTACAAAGTTTCCAATGTTTACTAGTCCATTTTCAAATTCCATTATTACTCTATTATTGAAAGGAAAAAATACCAGATTTTGACAAGTCTTGTAATTTATAATTAGGCTGGTAAGTTTTCATTCCCTCATTCACCAAAGCGGCTCATCAAGATTGTTGGTTGAATTTTAGAGAAAGTTATGATTTGTGGAAATTTAAACTTTTCTATACATGTTGATGTCATAATTTGAAATAACAAAAAGCTTTTAAGAGTTTAGTTATCATTTGGTTAAAGTCATCATCACTTTATGATGTGTACAACTGTACATATAGGTAAGCCGTACACTTCCTCAGAAGTGAGTCAACAACATTGAGACAATTAATGTCACCGCAACTCTTGATCGCATTATTAAATTAAAACCTCAAGATTATTGAGGTTTTTTTTGAGAGGCAACTTCTGTGCATTGTCAGAATATATCTGATATCATAAGCATATAGATTTGTCTCCACAAAAAATCTTATGAATTTGATTTGAGTACATTAAATTAAAACACTCAAATTAAAGCAAAAATATATGAATTCTTAAACCACCTTCCATCTTTACTTAATCTGCAACTTTGTAAGTAAATCAAAACCAGTTGGAAAAATCTGAACAAATCTCATACCGAAGTATTTTGATGTAGGGCGTGTTAACGTCTAGCAGTATCAAAGGTGAAGATGTGAAAGACATCATGTGGTGAAAATGTATGTTGTCCTCAGGATTGATAAACTGGATTTAAAATACAGTGCTGTAAATACCTTGCTGAATGAACCTGTTTGGGGCATGTGTTGTGGCCGGGCGTTAGGCTCGAGGGTCTAACGCTGCCTTACTTTACCACACATGGAAAGATGAAGTTTTAATAGAAAACTGATGCAAAACGTTAAAAATAAAAATTATGATTCATATTATCTAGAATCACTATTTACGAAATTTCAAGATCATCGGCCTGATGAGAAATATTTAACATACTCCATATTATTTATGACAAAAAGGATTAGGTGGAAGGTATTGTAATTTACTGTAGTAAATAAGGTACCCTTCACTGTGGAATCACTGTGTATGTGTTACTGTAGGTCCAGGGTCCCACTGTAGTAAATAAGGTACCCTTCACTGTGGAATCACTGTGTATGTGTTACTGTAGGTCCAGGGTCCCACTGTAGTGAATAAGGTACCCTTCACTGTGGAATCACTGTGTATGTGTTACTGTTGGTCCAGGGTCCCTGCACTGTAGTAAATAAGGTACCCTTCACTGTGGGATCACTGTGCATGTGTTACTGTTTGAATAACAGGACCAGGTCCAGGGTCCTATGTTATCTGTTTACATATAGACAGCAAGCTATGTTGAAACAGCATAAATTTTGATTTTTAATTTCTTTCTCACTTATTAGCATTTAATACATGTATATGTGGTGCTATATTTCAGTGTTTACAAAAAAATGATGTTTGTTTGGAAATATTCATGAAGATTTGTTTTGAGGCATTAATGTAGGCATTTAATAAAAAAAATTGCTACAGATGCTTGTGAGATATTACAAACCTCCCCCCCCCCTCCCAAGAAAAAAAGATTTGCTATATATATCTTAACCTGATGTTAACATTCCACCCCTATTGCTATATACACTTAAATAAACCCCATGCATTAATTGACCTGGGTACTAGTATATTATGATTGTACTGGTAGATTGATAAAAACATAAACAAATAACTATATTATATAGAAAATAACTATGTTTCCTGTACCTCATGTGGTGCGTATGCCTCATGTGGTTCCTGTACCGAATGTGGTGCCTGTACCGAATGTGGTTCCAATACCTCATGTGGTTCCTCTACGGAATGTGCTTCCTGTACCGAATGTGGTGCCTGTACCTCATGTGGTTCCTGTACCGAATGTGGTGCCTGTACCAAATGTGGTTCCTGTCATGATGTATGCTGACAAATCCAGGAAAATGTGTTCTTTACAATTGAATTTTATTGCTATATGGGGCTTAATCCATAGCTAATGCATTTACGCTCTACATTCTAAACCATTGGGAAGGTATGTTTGTGCAGTCCCATATGGAAAGTTTAATATAGATTCTTCATTACGTCCCACTTCAGCCGTCCTCAGGAAAGTCCGGAAGCTTTCACAGCTAATCCATAACTCAACACCAGTCAGATATCATAAAGAGAAGTTTTATAGTGGATGGGCTATCATTTTAATGTAGTCAGCTTTCTAAGAAATATCTCACCAAAACATTCGTTATGTACAGAGAAATTATTTGAATCATGGCTTTTGGTTTGTCGAAATGTTTCATATGGAAAATTTTGATCTTGCTTTGCACTTATTATATGGAAATTAATACAAAATGTTTGATATCTCAATACTTAATTCTCTGAAAACATTGTAGTTGAACAGAAGACAAGGATATAAGGAGTAAGTTTAAAGTCTGGAGTAAAAATTCTATAGAACCAGGGTTTGAATTTGACACTTGCTGAACACTTGATTTCTGAAATTGCAAGTAGAAAATTATTGTACTTGCATTTTTCGGCAAGTGGGTATAATGCCTGTTGAAAGGTGTATATTTTATTCCAATCTGTACACATATCAGAAAACTTTATTGAAAGTACAAAATAAATCGTGAAACGAAACCACACATGCATACACACACAAAATAGCCCAATATCTTGTTGACACTTATCTAAATTGTAAATTAAATATACTGATTCAGAATGCATCGTAGTGCTTTCATTACTTAGGTAATTAAGTTTCTTATTTGGCGAGTTGAAATTCAACCCTCTCGCCACAAAATGTGAGTTGTTAAAAAAGTCCAATTCTATGGCCTGAGAGCTGTCAACAAACTACACATGTCAGTAGTCCGGAGGGTTTACAGAATGGGGGACTGTTGGATTAAAGAACTTGCTCCATCCTAATTAACAGGGGGAATTTTACAACTGAAATTCTCTAAAACATTTAAAACAAAACAAGTCATTAGACATTTCTGTGCCGATACTTCTCCATGATGATGAGCTGGTCTGTTACGGTAGCTATACCTTTGCCAATACAGTCAATAAAGACTTTAGTTTTCTCAGTACCACTACGCTATTCAAGGACTACCAGTATTCTATTCAACAAGCCGAAATATTTACAGGACTCATCAGCATATAAACAGACTGTTCATTGATCAGGAGGCATCACTGTGAGCACACGATGGAAGCATTAGTTGTAAAAACCGGGAGAGGCTTCCCACCGCAGGTGTTGTTGTGAGGTATCGTGTGTGAGTGAAGTGTTCGTCGTCGTTCGCACGTTTGTTAGAGGGATTATTGCTCCCACAAAGTGCTAAAAAACGTTCCCTTCCGTTAAAAAAATCCTGTTTTAGACTCTATTTCAGTGATGGATTTTCCCTTTAATGAGATTTTCAGCAGGATTACAACTGTGTGACACGAGGGATTTAAAAATTCTAAATATACAGTAGCATGCTTGTATCAAACCGCATATCTAAGTCTGTTTGTGCTGCTTTGGGGACAATGGAAAGGCAGTTTGAAATTTGTTGTCTATGTCGTGACAGAAGTCAGATAAAATCATTTATAGTAAAAATAAGTAGATATGTTCCATATATATTGTACTACATTATCTAGATGAAGTTTGAAATAATCATGAAAAGTACTTGTTTTAGCATAGTGTTATCGATACTACCTACAGCATCAAAATTCAGTGTGTTGTTCCCGTTTCTGGCGTGTTTGATTCGTTTTAAGTAAAACATATTACCAATTGCATTAGACTGATACCTGTTTTCATCAGATGGTGGACTATTCAAACAGTCCTGGGTCTGAGATCTGTGGTCCGTGGTCCGTCCACAGACATCTATCAGTCCACAAATCTTGTACCCGCTATTTCTTGAGTTTTGCTTGACAGATCTAGATCATTCTCAAATTCCATAAAATGTACTTGTAGGCTCTTCTTGGTCCTTTAAGTTGTGCATTGTCTAATTTTAAGACTGATTTTAAGAAAAACAGTATGGCCGACAGGTAGCCATCTGATTTTGACAGTATGAGTTTATTACTGCTACCGGTATGTTTCTTGACAAGAACTGGATGGATATTTAAAAATTCCATTTCTGAAGATTCCCCTAGCTTGGTCCCTATTTACATGCATTGTGCAATCTGGGTGTCTCTGAAAACTAATGTGGCCAACAGGCAGCCATCTTGGATTTCAACAGTAGCAGTTTTACTGCTATTTCTTGACAAGTATTGATGGATCGTTTCGAATCTCATATGAAAGTTCCCCTAATTTTATTGGTCCCTATAAACTAGTTGCCCATCGCCTAATCTAATGACCTGGTCAGAAAACAATATGGCTGACAGGTGACCTTCTTGTACTTTGACAGTAATAGTTTGTTACTGCTATTTCTTGACAAGTAACTGATGGAATATTTCAAAGTATTTATGTGTAGGTCCCCATTATTTAATTTTGAACTGGTCAGAAAACAATATGGCTGACAGGAGGCCATCTGGTATTTTGACAGTCATAGTTTTTTTTTACCACAATTCAATATTTTACACTCAAGATTTAATACATAAAGATTGAAGGAAGTTTAACACAAAAAAAAAAAATTAATAATTCACTATTAGATGATTTCTAGCATTCAGAAGACAGAATGAGCATTATACTGATGGTTTGTGAACACTATCTCATATATTTGACAGCTATTAGTCCTAATTGGGTCTAGTTATTCAAAGCCAGCTGATCGCATGACATGCTCTGAACTTATATCAATCACTTTGAATTTTTTTTTTGAGAAATTTCTTCAAACTCACGAACATTTTTGTGTTTAATGTATTTTGATTCCAAGTTTGCATACACCTTTGGTTTTAAATCTCAGTCTTTCGAAATGTATTTGTTTTACCAACAGAAATTGCATGAGAAGCTTCCACAAAGCTAATCACACATGGAATGTTTTGTTCCTCGTGTCTTTTCTGAAGTTGATGCGTAAACATAAACTTTACTTTAAGTTTTAGAAGGATTCTATTTCTGACGAATTTGATGCCCGGAGGCTTTGATGCATGAAAAGTTGCCGATTTTCTGTTCCCACTAACGGTGATGTATTATTGATCATGCGTAAACTTATTCCAACTCTGAGTCAGTCAAGCGTTTACATGGTATGCTGCATCACAATTGTGCACGATGTTTGGCATCAGCGAAGAATTGTGCATTTAAATTCCTCAAACTTTCAGGCTATCATTATTTGCGGAGATGATTCACATAGTGTTAAAACATCAGCATCTGTCGTTCAATGCTGTGTTGCATGTTTGTCGGGTGTTTAACGGCTCGGTGCTCTGTGCCCTGGGAACTGGTTAAAGTGATGGATATACACAGGGTTAGGATGAGCTGTTTATCCAGTGTTATCCAGAAACATAGACGGCATGTATAGATCTGTTATATACAAACCAGATAGCTTCGTTATTTAAATCATGAAGACTAAGTGTTTATGTAATAAGCTGATTGTCAGGTAATTGGATTATATTTCTTAAATAATTGATTAACAGATATGTAAACAGATAAACAGGGAAGTTCAATGGAGATGTACTGATAAATTGGATGTACAGATGTATGGACATTATACCTTCAAGGTCTGTACCCAATAAGGCTGACAGGAGTGTACCTACCCTATCTAGCTATAGGTAATTACACTTCTATGGCTGTCTGATAGACTATGTATGTCTGGTCTACATTATAAACTGTTAATCAGAATAATCAATATATATTCTTCAGGGCTACAGGCAGGTACTTTACATGTATATTTAGGCTAAATAAATAGGCTTAAATTAATTAGAAATTTGGTCTTGTTAAGTAAAACAAGTCTCCCATTATATATTGGTTCTGGTTTATTTTGTTTAACGTCCTTAATTGATACAGCCAGAGCCATTTCAGGACATACATGCCAGGTTTTGGAGGTCGGGGACAGTCGGAGTATCCAGAGAAAAACCATCAACCTTTGGTCAGTACCTGGCAACTGCGCGCCCAACATGGGATTTGAACTCGCAACCCAGGGGTGGAAGGCTAGTGGTAGAATGTCAGAACACCTAACCACTCAGCCACCACGGCCCCTATTTAAAGCAAATATTATATATTGGTCTGCATTTTTGTTCCCTAAGTGCAGATTTTAATTGTACATAGGGTTTTAAGGTGGCCTTCTAGCTTCGAACAAGAGGGAATTTCCCTAAGCTCTGTGGCAGAGCGTCCGACTAGGAATCTGGAGATTGAGGTTCGATTCCAGGTTATACAGTAATTGATACATATAGAAACTGTTTTGTTCTTCTACGAGTCACATTGGACAGTGTTGAAGCAAAACATTAATCATTTCTGATTAATTGATATTCATTCAAAATAAGTTAAAATACAGTATTTTATAAACATTATAAACCCATTGTAGGTCACTTTTATGTTGACAAGAAAGAAGATAACTATAACTCACTGTTTGTAGCTTAATTTTATGTAGGCAAGAAAAAGACCTAATATACCCTGGTACTTAATATTTCAATATTAACTATATTGCAATGAACTACGCATTATAGCTACTTATTACAGTAGTATTTCCAAAATATAATTTATAGTATTGCAATAGCACAATATGCTGCAATAGTGAGTCTTTTATGCTACAAGAGTTAACAGCATAAATTATTTCAATTAAACAGTTTCAAGTTCTGGCCCAGATTAGAAATTGTGAAAATAAAATGAGAAAAAAACAGTGCAAAAAGCAGTTTCTTTTGTTTGAATGGGATACACCAGTGATGGATATGCTAGATTGAAGCTTTTAAAATCAGCAATCTTCAAACTTAACTGTAAGATGAATTTATTCGGGGCAACATAGTCCTTAAATATCATGTGATATTTTACAGGCCCAATGGACATCTTCTTGCTCATCTGATGATACGGGCCCATCAAGCCTTTATCCACAGCCTTACATGGTTATAGAATTGAATTGGTTAACATTTTATTGATTTTCCTTTGATCTGTTCCCAGTATAAAAGGGTTTGTGTATATAGAGCAATGGGCAATGTTTTACAGTAGAATTGCTTGTTCTTGTAGAAGTGGGCGTGTTTGGCTGGTTTTATGCTATCTATATGGCGTATACATTCTCAGTACAGCCGCTGGGTGTTTGTCCTTATGTCAGGGGGATTCCAACTCCATTTTAGTAACACAAGGTCATTTTCTGGGAAATGCTTACTCAGGATATTTTCACCAGAGGAACTTATTTTAAATTATAGTCTTGACTTTAATTTATGGTGAGGGAAATACTGCAATCTGACTACTGACTAACTCAAATAATTTTTTTAAATGATAACAAGCGTCGATTGTTTTGAATGAAACCAACAGAAAATTCTGTATGGTTACCATGGTTACTATGATCAATCCTATCTGGATCCCAGGAGTTATTACTCATTTGATATATAAACAAAACAATGTATAATCAGATTTTGCGTTGAAGTCGTCCCTGTATCTTTTTCAAGCATAGAAACTGAAAAGGACCCCACTAATTTTAAAGATTCCCATTTAAGCTTTGCAGAATTAAGGACCCCGTTTATTTAGAAATGGACCCCATTTATACAATAACCAGCGTAAACCCTGATAATGCATCAGTGATGTACTTTAACAATAGAGAAGGGATAGGGGGTGATCTGGTATAAAACAGCACCAATTCATCCTTCAGTTTTCTGATAATTTACAAAATTTATGGACTTACATCAATGATACTAAGCCTTCATATTTGTGAGACAAAGTGAAAAGTGAACTGGCATTAATGGTCCATTACCACAGGTAATTTGTAAATAGATATGAGCGAATATTTCTCTATCGTAAAATTTTCTATATGTTATTAATTTATTCATATCGTGATTTTGTTTCATTGTCCTGTAGCGAGATTGTTTGCCATGATTTCTAGAACTGTCAAAACCAAAATTACATTATTGACCACAATTTGAACAAGTCTGCCGATTCACTGAGTTGAAACAGTCCAGAATACACGTAGGGACGTTCTGTTATGAGGACTAATAGGAGGGATTTCTGTAGTAACTACAGTAATTATCTTGTAGTGTAAATAAAGAGAGATGTTTTAGACAGCTACGGTAGATAAGTGTTAGGATACCAATACAACTGTCTGGTCCGTATTAATATTGATTGAGAGGCCGCATGGCTAGTAGGTACCAGAAAGAGGCTGACGTGTCGGTGAAAAAACCAAGGAAAGATGGACTAGACTACCAAGTTTTCAGTGAGGGATACATATTAAGCCTTTAAACCGAGGGGTAAAAACCTTGGCCACCTTTTACCTTTAGAACGACTTCTAATTTTAGAAGGTTGCCGCGGTGGCCGAATCACTATAGGTTAAGGTGTTCCGACATTCTACCACTAAACCCTCCACCTCTGGGTTGCGAGTTTGAATTCCATGGGGGCAATTGCCAGGTACTCACCATATAAGGTCAGTGGTTTTTCTCTGGGTACTCCGGCTTTCCTCCACCTCCAAAACCTGGCACGTTCTTAAATGATCCTGGCTGTTAATAGGACGTAAAACTAAATAAACCAAACATCAAATTTTAGTGAAGTTGTCTGTGAGGCAATTAGCCTTTAAACCTTTTGGCAATAACCTCACCCACCTTAATTTACCTCTAGAACCACTTCTAATTTTGTTGTTTTTTACCGGTGGACTTGAGACTTCAAAGTTTCCTGTGAGGCATTTAAACCCTGCAGTAATAACCTCATCCACCTTTTACATAAATAGAGTTACTTCTGTAATTTAACTTCTTTACCAGTGGACTAGACTCATCAAGTTTTCTCTGAGGCGTAGAATGTAAACTGTGCAGTAAAAACTTCAGCCACCTTTTACCTCAAGAACCACTTCTAATTTAATTTCTTTATGAGTGGAACTTGCTCTTGAAAAGCTTCAATTATAGCTTTCTTCGGTGTCTCACCTTCTGGAATTATTGTCGAGGAATTTAAGCAGTTATTGCATGGTTATTTTCAGGCAGTCCAAACTCTTGCTGATGGCTGACTGATCATGTGATCCAAAGGACATTAATTATATAAAATAGGAATAAGTTTTAATAAAGAAATTATTTATGTGTTGTGAATGGTTTATTGGAGAAAGAAAAAAAAATCTATAATAACTTAATAGTGGAGTTAATACTGAGTAAAAACTAAAATAATACGGAGAAAAGTCCCCAGAAAGTAGCCCAAATATATCATAAACAAATTTATCAAAATGATTGAATTTTATGAAAAAAAAATGAAATAGTGGCCCACTCTTATCAACTTTCTTTGTGTTTTTGAAACTTTCTGATAATTAAAATATAAGTCATGCATTGCTATGGTTTTCATGGTAGGACGTAAAATCTAATGTATTGGATGGTTACCTTAAAATGGTTGTCATGTCGCCATGGAAACGGTTTCAGTCAATCTTATATTCTGTGATATGGTTTGACTGAAAGAGTCTTACTTTCATCACAAAATTAACCTCATATAAGATTGAGTTGACGATTTTCGTTGATGACAGAAATGTGTAATGTGAGGTCTGCATGGTAACGGCTTAATTTGTGTACATGTAATGTAACAAGACATGACACCCACGATAGATAGGCCTTATAGGGAGCTATACTCAGATGTAATATTCACCCACCCAACAAGTTGGAAGCAAATTATAATGAAATAAAAACTCAGTGTAGAAATCCTATTTGTGGGAATCAACATATGACTGGTGTAATTTAATTATAAGGTATATTATATGGTAGCAGAAAATGTTTAAATCACTCAAAGTTTTGTAACTGTGATTTAGCTGCTTTATGTAGGGCATGAATAATGGTACATGTAAACCCCTGAAGACACATTTGAACTCTTACAATTCAAAGCCTGGAAAAGTTCATTATGGAACAACAGGGACTGAACGAGTTTAGAATCCATCAGATTAATATCACATATCAACCACACATGCTTTGTTTTACCTCGAACATTATGATGAGAATAAAAGAAAAAAGCACTGTATATAGTCTGTCTTCAAACATATAGGTAAGTCATTACCAGAGAGATTATTGTGGACTTCCAGAAATAGATTATAATCCCATATAACGATACACATTGAGGCGGTGATGAATGTTACCTCCGGCTCCGAGACACAACATCCCTGGTCTCGGAGCAACACCTCGGTCAACCTCTCTAATAGTAAAAACACAGCCCACACACTCGATTTGCTAAATTACTGGCACCATTAGGACATGAGCGTCGTCTATCAAAGTGTCTGTGTCGTTGTTGGGTCTCCTTTAGTCGTGTATGCATTGTGTCTGATCGGTAGAGAAGATGAGACGTGACGCCAGAAAGATGTGTCGTTAAGTCGTTGATTGAAGATTGTACATAGCTCTCCACGAAACCAGAAAACTCGGAACTTGGTTAGTACAGAATTTGTAATTTATGCACATCTGAACTTAAGTGGTATAGAATTTATAATTTATGTACACCTGAACTTGGGTGGTATACTATTTATAATTTATGTACACCTAAACTTGGTTAGTACAGAATTTATAATTTATGCACACCTGAACTTGGGTGGTATAGAATTTATAATTTATGTACACCTGAACTTGGTTAGTACAGAATTTATAATTTATGCACACCTGAACTTGGTTAGTACAGAATTTATAATTTATGTACACCTGAACTTGGGTGGTATACTATTTATAATTTATGTACACCTGAACTTGGTTAGTACAGAATTTATAATTTATGCACACCTGAACTTGGGTGGTATAGAATTTATAATTTATGTACACCTGAACTTGGTTAGTACAGAATTTATAATTTATGTACACCTGAACTTGGGTGGTATACTATTTATAATTTATGCACACCTGACCTGGGTGGTATAGAGTTTATAATTTATGTACATGCACACCTGAACTTGGGTGGTATAGATTTTATAATTTATGCACACCTGAACTTGGGTGGTATAGAATTTATAATTATGTCCCCCAAACGAAGTGGGGGGACATATTGTTTTTGCTCGGTTTCTTATTATTATTATTATTATTATTATTATTCTTACAAGCTTTACCGAACATAATCTTACAGTGTACGTGAATGAAGAAAGTATTTTCGTACAAGTATCAGCTGTACGTTTTTGTTTTTCGAAAGCACTGTCAACTCAACCACACTTCGTCCAACCATGCTCTTCGTCTTCATTGATAGTGTCGTATTTCTTTTTGTTTGTCAGATGCATCTGTTCCGATCTTTCAATAGTCTCTTTCAGCTTCTTTCTTGTCTAGTCTTAGCTTGTGACTCTGTTTTCGTCAGCCAATATTTTTTATCGTGGCTACCTGATATTTGCGCTTCCCGTTCTATTTTTATACGAGAAATCACGTGATTTTTTTTTTCGAATCATGTGACCACTATCCTGCTCCCGGTTCCGTGCCGATTCGCAAGAAAACATAAGAAATGTTTTTTTAACATAGAAAACGATAATAAAAATATAATTATGGTACTGATGTGCTTAGTAATAAATCTTGATATTACATAAATATGTTATTGTTTGATAATCTAAACTGTTAAGGTTAAAAAAATTATAGAAAATATTTCATGTCGTACCATGTTGATATTCCTATAATTAGTCGAATGGCGGCGGCGAAATTGAGCAGACGAACACCAAATTTAGCGGAAAATGCCGTTTTAAGGTACTTTCCGGTTAATTGACACAACTGAGACCTTGATTTTTCTTCTTAGAATAACATTTGCCTTCAGAAAACGTATTTCATTTGGAAATTGGTCCAAACACGAGCTAATTATTATTATTATGTAAGATTATGTTTTAATTATTATTATTATTCTTGTTTCTTCCACTTTCTTCCGCCGCGGAGGTTTCCGACCGTTTTCTCAAAAACTACTGGACGGATCTTCACGAAACTTCACACACATACTCATTAGGGGCGGGGTGTGTGAAAACGGGTTGTTTTTTTGCGACCGGAAGTCCAAGATGGCCGCCAGAGCTAATTTCCGGTTTTAAAAATTCAGTCTCCGATTTCAGTAAAAATTGGTACATGGGTGTTTTAAGGGATGCTGAATAACATGGTAACATTTTCGTAAAGTTTGGTTGCCACCGAAACGAAAATGGAGGCCTCTGATTGGTCGAAATTTATATATTGTCCGATTTCAATGAAATTTAATATATATGAGTAGTATTACACCAACAACATTGTCGTCACATCCGTTTCATGATTCGTCAACATGGCCGCTATTTCCTGGCTTCTGATTGGTCGAAATTTATATATTGTCCGATTTCAATGAAATTTAATATATATGTGTAGTATTACACCAACAACATTGTCGTAACCTCCGTTTCGTGATTCGTCAACATGGCCGCTATTTCCTGGCTTCTGATTGGTCGAAATTTATATATTGTCCGATTTCAATGAAATTTTATATATAACTGTAGTAGGACACCACGGACATTGTCGTAACCTCCGTTTCGTGATTCGTCAACATGACCGCTATTTCCTGGCTTCTGATTGGTCGAAATTTATATATTGTCCGATTTCAATGAAATTTTATATATAACTGTAGTAGGACACCAAAGACATTGTCGTAACCTCCGTTTCCTAATTCGTCAACATGACCGCTGATATATGGGGTGTCAGCTATATTTCCATTGTGAGTTCATTGGGCTCATCAGTTCCGACCCATACTCATTAGGGGTGGGGTGTGTGAAAACGGGTTGTTTTTTTGCGACCGGAAGTCCAAGATGGCCGCCAGAGCTAATTTCCGGTTTTCAAAATTCAGTCTCCGATTTCAGTAAAAATTGGTACATGGGTGTTTTAAGGGATGCTGAATAACATGGTAACATTTTCGTAAAGTTTGGTTGCCACCGAAACGAAAATGGAGGCCTCTGATTGGTCGAAATTTATATATTGTCCGATTTCAATGAAATTTAATATATATGTGTAGTATTACACCAACAACATTGTCGTCACATCCGTTTCATGATTCGTCAACATGGCCGCTATTTCCTGGCTTCTGATTGGTCGAAATTTATATATTGTCCGATTTCAATGAAATTTAATATATATGTGTAGTATTACACCAACAACATTGTCGTAACCTCCGTTTCGTGATTCGTCAACATGGCTGCTATTTCCTGGCTTCTGATTGGTCGAAATTTATATATTGTCCGATTTCAATGAAATTTTATATATAACTGTAGTAGGACACCACGGACATTGTCGTAACCTCCGTTTCGTGATTCGTCAACATGACCGCTATTTCCTGGCTTCTGATTGGTCGAAATTTATATATTGTCCGATTTCAATGAAATTTTATATATAACTGTAGTAGGACACCAAAGACATTGTCGTAACCTCCGTTTCCTAATTCGTCAACATGACCGCTGATATATGGGGTGTCAGCTATATTTCCATTGTGAGTTCATTGGGCTCATCAGTTCCGACCAAAGGGGTAGTTTGGGGGACATCTGTAATGGTACCCCATTACAATTAGCACTTGTTTATGTACACCTGAACTTGGGTGGTATAGAATTTATAATTGATGCACACCTGAACTTGGGTGGTATAGAATTTATAATTGATGTATACATCTGAACTTGGGTGGTATAGAATTTATAATTTATGCACACCTGAACTTGTGTGATATAGAATTTATAATTTATGCACACCTGAACTTGGGTGGTATAGAATTTATAATTGATGTATACATCTGAACTTGGGTGGTATAGAATTTATAATTTATGCACACCTGAACTTGTGTGATATAGAATTTATAATTTATGCACACCTGAACTTGGGTGGTATAGAATTTATAATTTATGTACACCTGAACTTGGGTGGTATAGAATGTTTGATAATTCTGAAAAGTAGAAACAATGTTTGATCATTCTGAAAATTATAATCAATGTTTAATAATTCTGAAAAGTAGAAACAATGTTTGATAATTCTGAAAAGTAGAAACAATTTAATGCTTGATAAAATTTCTGATTAACCTTGAAAAATAGAAACTGATGTCATTTTGGTTGTGAAGTGATTTTATCTATCAATCCGGATAATTTCTTTAAACGTTTTTCAGATAAATTTCAGGGTGTTAGTTTTTAGCCCACCATCATCAGATGGTGGGCTATTCAAATCGCCCTGCGTCCGTGGTCCGTCGTCCGTCCGTCCGTCCGTCAGTCCGTCCGTTAGTCCGTTAGTCCGTTAGTCCGTTAGTCCGTCCGTAAACAATTCTTGTTATCGCTATTTCTCATAAAGTACCAAAGGAATCTTTCTCAAATTTCATGTGTTGGTTCACCTTGGTCCCTAGTTGTGCATATTCCATTTTGGGACCGATCTGAATTCAAGATGGCCGACAGGCAGCCATCTTGGATTTTGACATTTGAACTTTGTTATCGCTATTTCTGAGAATGTACTGAATGGATCTTTCTCAAATTTCATGTGTTGGTTCACCTTGGTCCCTAGTTGTGCATATTCCATTTTGGGACCGATCTGAATTCAAGATGGCCGACAGGCAGCCATCTTGGATTTTGACATTTGAACTTTGTTATCCCTATTTCTGAGAATGTACTGAATGGATCTTTCTCAAATTTCATGTGTAGGTTCCCCTTGGTGCTTAGTTATGCATATTGCATTTTGGGACCAATCCGAAAACAACATGGCCGACAGGCAGCCATCTTGGATTTTGACAATTGAACTTTGTTATCGCTATTTCTGAGAATGTACTGAATGGATCTTTCTCAAATTTCATGTGTAGGTTCCCCTTAGTGTGTAGTTATGCATATTGCATTTTGGGACCAATCCAAAAACAACATGGCCGACAGGCAGCCATCTTGGATTTTGACAATTGAAGTTTGTTATCGCTATTTCTAAGAAAGTACTGAAGGTATCTTTCTCAAATTTCATGTGATGGTTCACCTTGGTCCGTAGTTGTGTATATTCCATTTTGGGACCGATCTGAATTCAAGATGGCCGACAGGCAGCCATCTTGGATTTTGACATTTGAACTTTGTTATCCCTATTTCTGAGAATGTACTGAATGGATCTTTCTCAAATTTCATGTGTAGGTTCCCCTTGGTGCCTAATTATGCATATTGCATTTTTGGACCAATCTGAAAACAACATGGCCGACAGGCAGCCATCTTGGATTTTGACAGTTGAACTTTGTTATCGCTATTTCTGAGAATGTACTGAATGGATCTTTCTCAAATTTCATGTGTAGGTTCCCCTTGGTGTGTAGTTATGCATATTGCATTTTGGGACCAATCCAAAAACAACATGGCCGACAGGCAGCCATCTCGGATTTTGACAATTGAAGTTCGTTATGGCTATTTCTCAGAAATTACTGAAGGTATCTTTCTCAAATTTCATGTGTTGGTTCACCTTGGTCCGTAGTTGTGTATATTCCATTTTGGGACAGATCAGAAAACAATATGGCCGACAGGCAGCCATCTTGGATTTTGACAATTGAAGTTTGTTATCGCTATTTCTAAGAAAGTACTGAAGGTATCTTTCTCAAATTTCATTTGTTGGTTCACCTTGGTCCCTAGTTGTGCATATTCCATTTTTGGACAGATCGGAAAACAACATGGCCGACAGGCAGCCATCTTGGATTTTGACAATTGAAGTTTGTTATCCCTATTTCTGAGAATATACTGAAGGGAACTTTCACAAATTTCATATGTAGGTTCTTCCTGGTGCCTAGCTATGCTAAGAATAAGGAAACGACAATGTAATTCACAAAAAAAAACCAAAAAAATGCATCTGTGTCCCACCAGAGTCTCTGCTCACACTTAATCAACACCTAAGAGACAATCGAAAGAAGAGAAAAGAACCATCTTTCAAAAAACAAACTTAGATCATTTGATGGTGGGCGCCAAGATCCCTCTGGGATCTCTTGTCTAAATTTGCAATGGTTTAGATGTATATGGCTTAAAAACTAATACATTTTTAATTAAGTTTAAAAAATCAGAGCGATTATATTTAAATATGATTGAGAGCTTTCTTAATTAAATGTAAATCAGGTTAAAAGAAAGTGTTATAATCTAATTAGAAATCTCTGTCTGACACTTACAATTAAAATTGTAGTTCTATTAGGGTAATTGTTGGAACAGCTTGTCACACAAATCTGATTTAAACAGAGTGTGTTTAACATTAACACTCGACCATCTCTGTAGATGCTTGCTCCAGCTTGGTTCCTGTAATGATTTCTTTGTCCCCTTCACTTAAATTCTGCTGTATGTTTAACTCTTTACCACTCGAACATTGTTGCAACATTGTATCTATTTTACTTGGTGGGGTGTCAGAGTTGGCTCTGTTCCAACCTCTGCAACAGTGTATAATTTGTGCACCCATTTCCTCAGGCATTTTTTCAATTTTTATTCAAAATTGATGTGTGTTTTTAAAACTTATTTTTCAGATAATATTCAACAAAATATGGTATTATAAGTATACATTTTTTGTTTCAGTGGAACCTGCACAATATTTTGATACATATTTAAATTTCAAAATCAGAAGTATATGCAAGTTTCAATAGATTTATTGCAAAACATTGATGCAACGGATGGATATTTGCAAAAAAATAGTTTTTCATATTTTTTTACTGTTATTACAGATTTGATCCCTTCATTTTCTAAAAATATGTCTTTAGACCCAAAGTCTTTGTAAGATGGTAATTGAAATACTTCCATAAAGATAAGCATTGACAGGCAGACATTTCGTTTCGTTTTCTGTAATGTAGTGTACCATATCTGATCTTCTCAACCCTTTTTCTCACATTTCTGCCGGGTGTAATCATTAGTATATCGCACGATATCTACCAAACTTTCTGCCTTAAAGACGAGATAAAACTAATCTAGAGGTGTAGTAGTATCAATATTAAAACCATCACGCAATACTGGTCGAGTTTCTTGCGGAAAAGCATGAACAATAACATCGTTAAGTTCACACGGTTGATCGCCGTAGCAGTGAGTAGGGTTGAACGCTTCCGGGTTGTCTTCGTCGCTCTCATCGCCAACCTGAGTCACTGTCACTACTAAAAACTACATCACTTTCAATGCCTGAATCCTTCTTGTTTGAAAAACCATAAAATCTATCTGAATCTGAATCGTCATAGTTGAAAATTTCCTCATTGGAATTTGTTCCCGGCTCGGCCGCCATTACGTTTCTAGCCACGCTTTCACAAGTTGACATTTTGCGATTTCTTGACTGAATTACGTCACAAGGTCAAGGTGATGATCTATAAAAAGTATCTAATTATATTGACCAATCACAGAACTACACGCAGGTATGCGTCATTCAGCCCAGTCATGTACAGTGGCCGAGATATTTAGTTTATAAATAGGTACATGGGGAAACACGCTTCCGCGGAAAACATGGCCATGCGTTCTCGGTCGCTTGTGAGTAAATACGATGCATGCGTCCAGAAACGCTTCTGTGGAAATAACGGACAGGCGTCCAGACACGCTTATGAGTGGTAAAGAGTTAAAGGCCCAATATACGTAACTTCAGAAAAAATTTCGTTATTTTTAAATAATTCTGAAAAAAAATTCAGTTGATAACAAAAATAAGCCTAAGCTGAAGTAAACCTAAGCGGTAACTAACAAGAAACTCTTGACAGAAAAATCCAAAGAATTGAAAATAGTTCAGGTGGGGCCCACTTCAACAACAAACCGAAGGTAGAAGACGGTTCGAAATGGACGTGTGTTTACAAAAAGCGTGTTTCAACTGCTGCTGTACCAGTAACCATCTTGAATATTGCTGATATCAGTTTATCTTAACTAAATCTATAAATATAATAAGTTATTAGGCTTTATTTCGCTTCAAGTTTTGCCGAAAGTTACGTATCTTGGGCCTTTAAGTTCTAGAATGAACAGTTGCCTTTTTCAAATATCATGGTGTTAATCTACATCTCCTACATCTATGAAATAGTTATACCAGCTAACTACAAAGACGTCCCGGAGGCTGTAGTGACAGGGTAAGGGAATAGAAATTTTTTGTCATTGTAAAATGGCTCGAAGTCATCGCTCTTACTGCTGGAAACACGGGTGTTTTGATTGAAAATGAAAGCTTTTTAAAAGTGATTGAACTCTTTACTGTACAAGTGATATATAATGTTTGCTGCTGTTGGGTTTTTGCCTTTGTCATGAGGAGGCAACTTCGCAAGCCAAGGGTGTACAATACGCTACTCTCCTTTTCACCCTTGGCGGATCTCACGGCAAAATCGAAGTTCCCGCACTGCGCCATCTAGTGGACTATTGCAGTTGTGTCCCTTGTTTTACGTAATTCCTGACCAATAAAATAGCTCGTACTATTTGTGAACGATTCAACAGAAATGGCAGCGCCCTTTGATGAACATGCTTTATGCGAAAAATTCAAAATTTAAGAACTTCACGAGACACAGAGACGATCAATCAACAATGGAAATGATGTTTTTGTTTGAACAAGAACAAGGAAATAAGCTTGTGTTTTCTTTTTGTAACATTTCCATTTTATGAATGAGATCATAGTCGATAGTTTGTTCAACTTCGTAAAACAAAATCCACACACGTATCTGCTTTTTTGTCTGCCTGATCAGCGACATATCCCAAAATCTGACTCTAGACTCTGAATCACACGTCTAGACTTCGTTTGCAACATGTTGTTACAGACACGACATGTTTCAGTGGGCGCTGCCATGTTTGTTATTTACAATTGCAGCGCGCGTTTTGATTGGTCGGCTAAACCTAGCCGCATCCAATCAAAATGCAGGAGCGGGAACTTCGATTTTGCCGTGAGATCCGCCAAGGGTGAAAAGGATAGTAGCGTATTGTACACCCTTGGCTTGCGAAGTCATGAGGAGGGGACTTTAGACATAAGAGTGATATATAATGTTTGTTGCTGTTGGGTTTTTGCCTTTGTCATGAGGAGGGGACTTTAGACATAAGAGTGATATATAATGTTTTCTGCTGTTGGGTTTTTGCCTTTGTCATGAGGAGGGGACTTTAGACATAAGAGTGATATATAATGTTTGCTGCTGTTGGGTTTTTGCCTTTGTCATGAGGAGGGGACTTTAGACATAAGAGTGATATATAATGTTTGCTGCTGTTGGGTTTTTGCCTTTGTCATGAGGAGGGGACTTTAGACATAAGAGTGATATATAATGTTTTCCGCTGTTGGGTTTTTGCCTTTGTCATGAGGAGGGGACTTTAGACATAAGAGTGATATATAATGTTTTCCGCTGTTGGGTTTTTGCCTTTGTCATGAGGAGGGGACTTTAGACATAAGAGTGATATATAATGTTTTCCGCTGTTGAGTTTTTGCCTTTGTCATGAGGAGGGGACTTTAGACATAAGAGTGATATATAATGTTTTCCGCTGTTGGGTTTTTGCCTTTGTCATGAGGAGGGGACTTTAGACATAAGAGTGATATATAATGTTTTCCGCTGTTGGGTTTTTGCCTCTGTCATGAGGAGGTGACTTTAGACATAAGAGTGATATATAATGTTTGCTGCTGTTGGGTTTTTGCCTTTGTCATGAGGAGGGGACTTTAGACATAAGAGTGATATATAATGTTTGCTGCTGTTGGGTTTTTGCCTTTGTCATGAGGAGGGGACTTTAGACATAAGAGTGATATATAATGTTTTCTGCTGTTGGGTTTTTGCCTTTGTCATGAGGAGGGGACTTTAGACATAAGAGCGCAGATATTGATATTGTTTTATTCATCCATGAAGTTTCATGATGAACTTTTCCAACCTTTGAATTGGTAGAATTCAAATGTGTGTAGAGGGTGAATGAGTTAGTTAAATGTGAAAAGCGAAATCAACATGGACCATTGATTTCAAAAGCCAAGGGCAAAAGATTGATTGCCAAATCATATCTACACCATGGACATTAAAACAAATATGCAATCTATGTTGTATGTTTAGTGGACTCCACTTAATATCACATTCCTCTTTATATCATGTTTTCCCCAAGCAGCATTTTTCTCCCTAATCTAGTATGTAATTTTATTTGGTTAATATCATGTATTTTGAGGTGAATTTCTCTTAAATACCATGTTTTTTTTTAACTAATCACATAAAATATCTAGAAAATGATGTAATTTCCATTGATTTCAGATACAAATTGTACAAAATGTTGCATAGAAAATAAAAAATATCCCCAAAAGTGATTTTTAATTGAAATAATGTTACCTTTATATAATGAAATATCTTCATATGTATATATTGAATAGCTAACTTTTAGTTATTGAGATTGGAAATGCACTAAATTAAGTGGGAAAACATGTCACATTCCTGTTAATATCATGTTTTTGTTTGACAATTGCAACATGATATAAAGAGGAATACACTGTATTAGAAATGGCAAACTTTAATATAAACAAGGGTTTTTTTGGCAATAAATTATCTATAATTATAAAAATCTATAGGTCTACCATATTGATCTGATAATAAGCGAAAAATTCAGACCACAGAATTCTTTTCTTGATTTTATGACAATCATCTCCTGTAAATGATGTTTAAATACAATGTTGTTTGAATTTCTTTACAGGTTAGTATGTGAGATGTACCTGTCCCAGTGACCAGAATGTCGGGCGAGAACCCTGGGGGACGGAATCTGACGCAGGAGAACTCACCAGTCGTGGTGAGGAAAAAACTCTCGTCTGCGGAGGAGAAGCGTAAACATTTCCGACACAGTGACAGTGACAGTGACTCGGTGAGAATAAACATCTAATGTAGATCTGCGTTCAAAATTTTAAAAGACAATACATTTTAAACATTAATTAACCCGCATTTGTTCACATCATGCAACTGAAGCACTGGTTTTACCAATATATGGTCCTCAAATTAAAGACAACCTCAGATTTCTTTCCATCATACTCATAAAACAACTTCTACATAACTATAAGCAATGCATGACATTTATATGTCAGTGGTAGCATCCTTAGTTGGCTTTGATCAAACTTATACAAATGATTGGGCCGACCACCAGGGACCCTGAGGGGCGAGGCCAGAAGGAGTGCATTTGGCAATATTGATCCAACTTTTAAATGGTTAAAATCTCTACCCCCCAATTGCTAAGCATAAAGAGACAATCACAAATATAATTTAAGATTTGACCCCAGGGTCAGCCATGCCCTTGCATGCAGACTGAACCCTTGAGTCATAACTTTTAACCAGTTTTGATCTCCAACCCAAAACTAAACACACATACAATTGCTGAGCATAAAAAAGGATCACAAATATGATTTTAGATTTGACTCCAGGGTCCACCACGCCGTTGCAGATTTAACTCTTGTGTCATCACTTTTAAACATTTGAAATCCCAACCCTAAAACTATATACACACAATTGCTGAGCATAAAGAGACGTTCACAAACATGGTTTTAGATTTTATCTCAGGGTCCACCACCCCCTTTCTCTATGAAAAGCTTGATCTAGGGAAATTTGCTATTACCTCATGCATGTTTTCCTATTAAAAACTAAGAGTACACAAGTTTCTGTGAATAAAGGAGCATTATGTGAAGCTAATAGGGATACAGTTTGTTCATCATAGATATTATACGTGACTAATTGATATCCTCAGACCTCTGCAGTCTTGAAATAATTATCTAGTTTTTCAAACATAATTTGCTGCAGTGCATAAAATGTAAAATTGCAAATGCCACGGTTCACACTGGGTATTTTATAAATGGGGTCCTTTCCTTAATAAATGGGATCTGCATAGTTTAAATGGGAATCCTGAAAATTAGTTGGGTTCTTTTCAGTTTCTATGCTTGAAAAAGATACAAGGACAGCTTCAATGCAAACCCTGTGGAACACAGGAAATGATAAAAACAATTTTTGCCAGTTTACACAGGTTAAATAGAGGAAAGATAAGAAGGAAATACCAAGACCAAATAGTTAGGTATAATAGACAGGGTTTCAGATTAAACAGGGGTCGGTTTTGACAGGTTATACTGTAAGGTAATGCTGATTAATTTAAAGGGAGATAATTCTAGTACAAAAGGGAGATAATCACAAGTAAGATATTTTCAGGTAAACTATATTATATATGGTATTCATGCCATTTACAGTATGTTTTGACCAATAGAGTGTAAACCTAGCTATAATGTTACATAGACTGGCCATGTTACACAATCCAGTGTTCTCCTCATGAAAAGTGCCTGGAGTTGGCTGTAAAATCAATGTATATGTTCTAGCTGCTAAGTGTAGTATCCTCTTTCATTTTATAGCCTCTAAATAAACAGGGAGGAAACACGTTGTCAGACATCCAGCTCAAACTATGATGGAAATTGTCAAAGGATTTCTGGTTAACCATGGAAGATGTACAATGTATTGCTTAAACACAAACAGCTTACAATATGGGTCGTGTCTGCTTGTATGTCCATCTGTCAATCTGTCTTTCTGTCTATCTGGCGTCTATGATATCATTTCCTAAGATTAGTATGTTACATGGTTATGCATTGTGAAATGAAGAAAAAAGGAAGTCAAACTTAAGGATGGAATTGATGCTAAAAATACAAAAGGTTAGATGGACAGGGTGGGGAAAGTTTGGTAAGATTATACAGTTCTTTTTACAAAAGTCATCTTTTTTGAATTTGACATAGTGATACATTGTGATACAGTGTATATGGATATGCAATATGGGCTAAGAAAATAAATTACAAAGATCAAGGTTAAGGTTGGTTTCTAAGTAGAAATAGACCATTGGAAGGAAGGGAGGTAGACTATGGTTATGCAGGTATTGACATTTTAGTGTATCTTTGTTATGTGTATAAGGGTTGATATACTACTGGGCTTTAAGCAGTGTTGCTGTGTTAAGAACAAGGTACCATCACCCCACGTAAAGGAAAATTAAAGATCACTTGTTTAAATCCTCATTTAAAATATTTCATTATAAATGCAATAATGAATCATTCTTCAGTAAAGGAAAATTAATGATCACATGTTAAATTCTTCAGTTAAAAATATTACATTATGAATGCAATAATGAATCATTCTACAAAAATATCGTTTATGGAGTATGGGATACAGAACAAGTTATAAAATGCATAACGGTTCAAGTAATTTCAGTAGTTTTACTGCAATAAATTGTACTTCAAGACCTTCGAGACTCGCTCCGGAGTCTCGCTCCGGAGTCGTTAGGCCTCACAATAGGTTAGCACACCCTCCAGTTCTTGTTTTAGCTTCAAACATTAAACTCATGATACAACATGCTCCTGTTCTGAGTAGAGGTGATGATTTAGCTACACCACTGAGACTTCAACAATTCAAACAGAAATAAAACAAACTAAATCAACTCTGATAATGTATTAACTCATTCACCCCTGAAATGTCATAATGGACTATTCCAACCTTTGAAATGGAAGAGTTTAAATGTGTCTTCAGGGGTGAATGAGTTCATCAGATGCCGACGTATGTTTCACACCATTTTGTATGTTTGGGTGTAAATATACTTTACAGTGTACGTCATGTGTCTACTAGAGTTATTTGTGAAACTATTGAGATCAATGGCTCTCTGACAACACACAAGTTAGTATTCCCAAGGCCTTATGTATTATGAGGTATATTTAGACATATAAACAAGCCTTGTAAGTATTCTAAAGGCCTTATGTATTATGAGGTATATTTAGACATATAAACAAGCATTATATGTGCTCGAAAAGTAGAATATTGATGTCATATTCATACCTGCCAACCCTCTCTATTTAGGAGGGAGACTCCCGATTTTGAACCCTAAAATGTTGCATTTTCAGCCAGTGAATTCGCTTAACTGTTCCTATTTTTAACGATCTGTTGATTTCATCTGAAAGAAGAGCTCAAAAGAAGCCATTTAAAAGTGTTATTTTTCCTCTGAATGTACATGTATACATATTATTTATGTTTTCAATTCGGAGCACGCGTAATCTCCCCCATGGAAATTTCAAAATGTGGCAAGTATGTATCAGGTATATATAGGCATATAAACTAGCATTACATGTGCTGGAAAAGTAGAATATTGATGTCATATTAGACAGAAGACAGAGCCATCTGCTCAGTGTAAAACCAGGCCCTGGTTTCATCAACGTACCTTAACTTAAGGAAACTCCTTAACTTAAAATTCTCCATAGGAAAGCATTACATAATTTAAGGAAAGATCCTTAAATTAAGATTTTCTCCTTAAATTCTGTAATGCTTTCCTATGGATATTATTAAGCTAAGGAGTTTCCTTAAGTTAAGGAAAGTTGATGACACCGGGGCCAGGGGCTATTGTTTATATGTAATAGGACGAGGAAAAGTGATAAAGATAGTGCTGTAGCTGGGGCTCGAACCCGCGACCCTTGGCTCTCCAGCCCGATGCTCTACCGACTGAGCTAAAGGGAAATTCCCTACAGCTCACGCTTGTAAGGCAACCTAATCAATGGTTGCGGGTTCGAGCCCCAGCGACGGCACTATCTTTATCACTTTTCCTCGTCCTATTACAGTATATCAAACACAATAACTCATTCAACCCTAAAATCCTCGACCAAACTTACCTAGTCATTGATTTGGTATGGTTCAAATGTGACAAATTAGGAGTTATATAAGGTCAATAGGATAATTTGGTCATCAATAAACTATTCTTTGAAGAAAAATGTTCTAATCCACATTTGATGGGTCCAGATATTCACTTACAATCCTTAGTCTCTGATTAATAACATTGAACTGTTGAGATCCAAATACTACAACGGTACCATGCTTATGTGTAATGCAACTGTGAATTGCTAGGCATTAAAAAAAGAAAGCATTCCGCTATTATTGGCAGGGTTGGTGCCTGTGCATGGTCTGGCCTCACTGATGGGAATTTAAGTCCCTTAGGATCTCATATATCCCAAGGCCCTTTATAGTTTGTCCCCATATTATTATTATTATTATTATCCACATGCAAATTTATGTTAATAATATCTTCATATTAATTCTTATAGGAAGACAACATATATGCCTTAATTTGGTACTGAGTTACAAAGGCATTAATTATTAAAGCCTTCTTCTCCAAACTAATTGATCCCATTTCAACCAACGTGCATTTGATTATTGCTTTTCAGAATATCTATAATCATTTCATGACAGTGTAATGAAGCAATTGAAATTTTATAATTTGAAGATAAAAATGCTATTGAATCGAAGTGAATATGAAAATGACCTATCAAACTACATAAGATAAAGAACCATTGTTAGATTTTTGCTGTAAATTTAGGAGCAGTAATATTTTTGATCTGTTAACCGTTATCATTGGAGGGCTGATATGTTATAATCAGTTGTGATTTAAAATATTTTGCTTCACAGGTTTCTGAGTTCTCAGTGTTTATTTACGATGGCGTGAGTTTTGAATTGCACTATTAATAAAATTATATGCTGTATAACAAAGTTTATGACATAATAGAGGTTTCATTAAGTATTTGAATGGATTGTCCATGTAAAATTATATCAGAGATATATCCGCTATTATATTTTCTGATTATCTTTTGATACAATTTTATCTGGTTTCAGACTCTTTATTTTCTATTGGAATCATTATTGCAATTTATATAAATAAACAACAGTTTTTGTTTCTGTGTTAAAATTTGATTTAATTTAATTCACATGTTATATTTGCCCAGTTTTAGAATCTGGTCTCCCATCAGAGATTTCACTGACACTATGCTCACTTATACAAGTTTCAAATTCTTTCAACAATCTTCAAAACGTTTGATGGTTACTACTGGTAATGACTCAGAATTGTTGAACTTAGGTTTTTTCTTCAGCCATAAAAAAGTAAAACCAAGCTGTATCGTTAACACAGCTTGATATCACAGTCACACCCTTTCTGTCTACTGTTCGAAGATTGCCAAAGTTAAAAAACAACTATAACAATTGAAAAAGAATCTGCATCCTTTTAGAAACACTGACAGAAAGTTTGTATTGATTTGAATTTGGCCTTGGGCTGTAGAATCGGAGTAAGTTTGACCGAGATACAGCGGACATTTGAAGAAAGACTGACAATGGATTGATTTTTATCATCGGATGATGCATCCGTGTCTGTTTTGACAGGGACTCGGTACTGAGAACAATCACCAATTTATAGTGTTATTGGATGTTCATTATATTCTGATTCACTCGGTGGCATATCTGGAGTATAGTGAGTTGGGCGAAGGAAATAATACATTGATGGATAATAGTTTGTGGTAAAGTGAATACCTTGGGATTTTGTACTTATGAAATACACATGGTAGTGTGGTGTATATACATCATGATTCATACTTGAGGTTTATTCATGATAATAACGTTTTGTTGATTTTTTTTGATTCAATCAATCTTGATGATTAACGAATCGCGATCCGTAAGGTACGTGTGTGAGGTGATCATCAGGTTATTTAATCGTAGATTTTTTCGGTTCAATCAATCTTGATGATTTACGAATCACGCTCCATAAGGTACGTGTGTGAGGTGATCGTCAGGTTATATAATTGTAGATTTTTTCGGTTCAATCCATCTTGATGATTAACGAATCACGCTCCGTAAGGTACGTGTGTGAGGTGATCATCAGGTTATTTAATCGTAGATTTTTTCGGTTCAATCAATCTTGATGATTAACGAATCATGATCCGTTAGGTACGTGTGTGTAGTGATGACATCAGGTTGTATCTGTGGTTTGTAGATTTTTTCGGTTCAATCAGTCTTGAAGATTTACGAATCGTTGCTCTGTAAGGTACGTGTGTGAGATGATGATCGAGTTATATATGTGGTTTGTTAATTTTTTCAGTCCAATATTCAATCTTGATGATTTACAAATCGTTGTTCTGTAGGGTGTATAGTGATCGTTATAGGTTGTATCTGTGGTTTATAGATTGATTTTGGCCGTGTTTTGGTCTTGTTTCTCATTGATTTGCGAAGGTCTTCCTTATTGTACAATATGGAGTTAAGTAATAATCAATGAACATCTTGTGGTAACGTTTGGAAGGAACATTTTGCGGTTACGTTCGATGAACTTTTATGTAGACATCAGTACCTTGATTAGGCTAGGCCATTGGAACGACGGATCGTTTATCAGTGTTTAATTTGATCATGTGACCTTTTAATGGAGGGTTCATTCAGTTTGGTTTCTACATGTATAATATGAAGAGAAGATTTCTGAAACATTGATTTTCAAATTGTTTACATGACATTTTTCTATACATGCATGATCGTGTGATGTAAGTTGAAAAAAAGAGTTTTATCTTGAGTTTTGTGTGAGTGGCTGTGTATTGGTTGAATGTATATGACCAGGCAACATCTGGTCCTTACACTGGGCCTTCCTGTACATGAAACACGACTGAGAAGTGAGCTGCCATAACATTTCCCTCGTCACTGGATATGTTTTTCATCATCCATTCATGGATTTATGGGGATTTCTGTTAATTTTTCTACTGTATTTTTCTGAACTCTTTTGGATATCTTTGGATTTTTCATGGAAATGATTCAGTTTTCTCTTTGCCAAGATAATGGTATCTAAAAGTCCTTTAGAGGAATTATAACGGAGATTTTCCGGGACGAGAAACTGACTTGTTGGTCAACACACCATGTGATATATCCTATGAAAGTGTGTGCTAAGAAAAGGATCATGTATATTAGCTAATGTATATGAAAGGTTTCAATTATAGGTCTGGAAGATTTTGTGTACTGTTTAAGAAGAACTCTCAGGTTTACCTGGAGATGAAAATGACGAGGTCCAGAAAATTTGTTGATTTAGAGGAAATCTGTTTAGGAATATTCAAGGGATACACAATTGTTTTATAGGTCTGCTATATTTTGTGTTACTAGAAGCGAATTTAAAGCACTATATTTGGATGTTTATCAAGCTTATGAATTAATTCTATTACTTGTTTGATACCAAAAATTCTAATGCAAACTTGATCTTTCCTTCATTACGGCCGAGATGGAGAACAAAACGTACCCTCTAGGTCGTTGATTGGTGAAGGATTCTGCCCTGATCTGGTGTGGACTAGCTGACACCTCAATTTTTACATGTTTTCTGTCCAGTATTTGGTTCAAAACTCTCACATTTATTTTGTTCTTTTACTTTTTACTTCTATATTGTCTGGTCCTTTCCCCATACATTGAGTTATTTTCCTTGCATCATTCTTTCTCAGCCCCTGACCCCCTAACCCCTTGACTCTCTGACCCCCTGATCCCCTGACCCCCTGGCTCTTTGACCCCATGACTGCTTGACCCCCTGACTCCCTTGACTCTCTGACCCCCTGATCCTCCGACTCCCTGACTCCTTGACTCCCTGATCCCCTGACTCTCTGACCCTTTGCCCCCCTGACTCCAGGAGTTGACTCCCTGATCCCGAGAACCCTGTCTCTCGGACCCCTTGACTGTTGACTTCCTGAATCCTTGACCCCCTATCCCCCTGACTCCTAGACCCCCTGACCCCCTGACTCCCTGACCCCTTTCCCTGGTATCTGGTTCTTGATTTGTTGTTCAGGTTTTGCCGCTTTTTGTTTTCTCCGCTCTTAAATCATGATTTGAAAATATAAATCTTTCTAAGTAGCACAATATAGTTAGTAATAGATTTGAACTATGTACAATATGTTTATGACGGAGAATTTGTTATGCGAGGCATCGTCGTACTGTTCTATGTAAACAACGTGAATGGTCAGTTTTACATGATATCACGAGAACGTGAAACGCCATGCCTTATGTTCATAAACAATGCACAGAATCAATAACTAATGCTCTGTTCATCATGCTTTTTATGGAGGATGAAATTTTTGTTTCTAATCAATATGATACAAAACTCATCCAATGTTGATATTTCCTGTTGTATGCCCGAGTTTTCCCCCTGCTCGTGGAGATGAATGAAATGGGTTTTAATGTGACGGGAAAGTGGTTTTATCATTTGATTATTACATCAGACAGAGTTTCTGGGTTACAACATCATTTTGGAAATAATGGTCGATAAAGCACTGCTAACGATTCAACATATGTGATTGTTGGTGCATGTGCACTCAGGAATCTCGGAGGAATGCTATTTGCAGTTTTGTCCAAGGTAATTCAGAGGCGCCAAAATCATTTCATTTAGTGATAATGTTATTGAAAATGTATTATTACTTTTTTCTGTATATTCATGCTCATATTAACCTACATAATGCTGTAATAATTTCCTGATATCATAGTTATAACTTCCTGATGTACAGTAAAATATTGCGGGGGGGGGGGGGTACCTATTTTTGCAACCGCATTGATGAATTTACAAAAAACACATCCCTCAAATCAAGCAGTCAATGGATCCTTATATATATAGTACATTGTGTCAATTAAGACATATTTCTCTCATTTAACAATGAAATTTAAAATTGAACCATGTCAACCATTGAATTGGAGAAATTCAGATTTATTTACAGAGGTTGAATGAGTTAAAGCCTTAATTCAATCCATTAAGAAATTGACTAATGTAGCTAATTTCTGCTATCCTGAGTGCTCAGCTCTTTTGTTAAGTAATTAAAGACATTTTTTTGACAACAAAGATACAGGTCTACATGATTGAATTTTAAAAAAATCATTTAAACTTCAAACAATGGTTTGTCAGATCTTTAAATTAATTGGCATACAGACGTTTTGTTTTGTGCTGAAATGGAAGGAGAATAATTCCAACGTATATCACTTTTATCAAGTATAATCTTATAATGTATAACCTGCTAATCTTTGAATTATTCATAATTTATATATTAAACTTCATTCATTTAAGTGCCTATATGATTCTAGTAGTTGCTCCGATCACTATTTTCCTATATTGGCCCACAGTCAAGGACTACGGGGCGACGACATATATTTTGACGTCATAATTGCAGGATGACGTTATATACATTGTAGTAACATCATTATTCCAGACAATGAGCAAAATTACATCTGACCTAATGGTCTGTTTTTATTGCATATTATGTGGTTTTGTTGGGTAGATTGGGTATAATATAACAAATATTGCATGTATATGGTCACCCAAACTCCCATTTTGCCCTCAGTGCCATGCAATATTTGTTAAATATATATATACATAGAAAAAATATTTGTATTTTATGTTCAAATGCTTACAAAACTACGTAATGATATCTAACAAGCTTAAATTTTATCTGATAATAAAACAAAAGTACAGTAAAAAATATCCATGATCAACTGTAGCTTTGATATCGTGTCAGTGTAGATATGGGTAAGCTAGCTTGATTCCTGTTCAATTGTGTTGTTTTATCTTCTATAGGACAATAGTGACGATGAAATATCGCTGGCAAACTCTCAGATGGAAACAAGTTCCAAGAAGGACCTGGAAAAAACACAGTCATCCACCAAGTCAACACCTGCCAAAAGTCGTAAACGCCGTAAACAACGGCACGACTGGGAGATCGTAGAAGGGTTACGTGATGGCCACAGGTGTGAGGAAAAACCAGAAAAGTACCAGGGATTCATGTTGAAACGTCGACGCTGGCCAATGAAGGGCTGGCACAAGGTACAAAACTGACAAGAGTTATGTGTGTCAGATATATAAAGCTTTGGCAGTGATATTCCTCTTACTTTCAAAGAAGCCTAGTACTATAGGCCTTTTGAATTTTTGCTGCATTTTTCCAAAAATTTAAAAAGTACAAAAAAATGAGACCATTTATCAGTATAACTTTCAATGTCAAATGTTCCTTAATTCTCACGAAGAGTTATACACTGCCTACCCTCGACCTATCGCCAACCTGATACTTAACTGCCACCCTCGTAAACGGTAACAACGCTAACTAAAACCCTTAGAATAGATTTCCACACTCTAAAATTCCCTTGATAAGTTTGCCACCTTCACATACTGCCAGCTTCATGTGGTTTTAAATACAAAAGGTCTAAATTTCTTTAAAGTTTCTTTAATTGTTATCGCTAATTTCATCATCGCAGAATTCTTAATGTGAAGGTAACCTGAGTGCCACCTTGTGGCTTGCCTGTTATTCTCTTTACAACTTAATACAAGCCAGTTTAAATTGTTATGGTTGAAAAAATGCATGGAAATAGTTCATCTGGGTTCACAATTACTCCAAGGTTATTTCTTAATTAATCAGTTGAAAAAATTTAAATTTAAATTCAAAGACATTATTACTGCATATGATATATTTACCATGAAAAGAAGTTATAGAATTTAAAGAGATAATGTTGATTAAACTGGTTTATCCTTGAACAGCGTAGATGTAATGACAGATTTGCTATTTACCAGCTTTGTAGATGAAATGACAGATTTGCTATTTACCAGCTCTGTAGATGTAATGACAGATTTGCTATTTACCAGCTCTGTAGATGAAATGACAGATTTGCTATTTACCAGCTCTGTAGATGTAATGACAGATTTGCTATTTACCAGCTCTGTAGATGAAATGACAGATTTGCTATTTACCAGCTCTGTAGATGTAATGACAGATTTGCTATTTACCAGCTCTGTAGATGAAATGACAGATTTGCTATTTACCAGCTCTGTAGATGAAATGACAGATTTGCTATTTACCAGCTCTGTAGATGAAATGACAGATTTGCTATTTACCAGCTCTGTAGATGAAATGACAGATTTGCTATTTACCTTGCAGCTCGTACACAATTTACACCTGCTGTACATGTGTGCATACTCTTTGTTGGTCATTCAGTCTGATGAAGGTGACAGGGTACATATTGTACTAGTCATAGAAACGCCACATAAAAACATATTTTGGTTGTGTAAAATAATCTTTACATAAAACATGTATTATGAGCCTTTTCTATAGTGTACTATAGCTAATGATGTACTGAGTGACCTAAAGCACTCTTGGTCAGGTGTTTTAAAAGTCAGGCTATACTTCAATAACAGTGATGGTCCTAAATGAATTGTCTGTGTAGTGGTCGAGACACAATTTCTGGTTTGAACAGGAAGATGAGAGTGGGTTTCCTTTTGTAACGACTTAATTTTCACGCATTGTTTTCTGTGATTGCCATGTTTTTGTTTGTTCAGACTGGCGGAACTGATTGAATTTGATTTTGTATTAGATTATTGAAATCCACCAAAACACACAGACCTGCTTCTACTGGTGCTAAATAAAAATCCTCAAGGTGGCTAGACTGATTTCCAGGCTAGGACATTAAAACTCACTTTATGGTCCAATGACCTTTACCAGTTGTAAGTGAAAGGTGTTTCTGATTGCTAGTTCAGTACATTAAAATGTCTGCGAAGAAACTAGATTGAAGCCAATGGGTCATCAACAGTCCGTTTGGTACAGGGTTGGGAGTGCCTCCTACATAGGTTGGGGAAGATTACCTTGGTCATGGAATTAACTGTGTTGCTACCAATTTAGAAAGTCTGTCTCAATTCATTAGCAGTCTTAAGAATCAGGGATATTTAACATATAGATTTATTTAAGATCTAAACCTGACGAAATTTTTATAGAGGTCAGGGATGAATAAACAATGATAAATCTATGTGCATATTCCTGCATCCTGTACACATTGAAAGGATCCACTGAATTTCCGGAAATGGTTAAAGGCCCAATATATGTAACTTTCAGCAAAACTTGAAGCGAAATTCAAGCCCAATAACTTATTATATTTATAGATTTAGTTAAGATTAACTGATATCAGCAATATTCAAGATGAATTCTTACGCGGTTACCGGTACAGCAGCAGTTGAAACTCGGTATTTGTAAACACGCGTCCATTTTGAACCGTCTTCTATCTTCGGCTTGTTGTTGAAGTGGGCCACACATGAATTATTTTCAATTTTTTTAAATTTTCTGTCAAGGGTTTCTTCAAGTTGGTAGTTACCGCTAAGATTTACTTCGTTTTAGATTTATTTTTGCATGGTTATCAACTGGATTTTTTTTCATAATTTTTCAGAATCTCGAAAAACTTACTGAAGTTACGTTATTGGGCCTTTAAATTTAAACATAGTAGGGCCCATTAGTTTGGCAATACAAATGAAAACGACCAATGAAAATAATTGTTGATTGATAACTGAATTGATGACACACTCACAGTCTCACAGACCAAGACAATTTCACACAAATTTTCTTAGCGCTCGATATCACAAAATTGATACTTTTTAGCCATGCATTAATATGGAAATTAATTTTATAGAATAATTGTTTCCAATTCTGAAACACCTATACCTGAGGTTAAGTTTAAAAACTGCTCAAATCAAAAGGTAACATTACCTGTAAAACGACCATGAAAAATATATGTTAAAAAGAAATCATGATAATGATGATGATTTAATATGGATAAATAATTATATATAGAAAGCAGTTTTTAACTAGTGTGTTGATACGGCTAAACATGGAGTAGCTATAAATAACGATGGATAAGTCAAACTATGACATAGAGGTCGGGAAGCACCTTTTGCTATTTATAGAAGTGTATGCAGTGTCTGAGGTTATACAGGCTAGATATAGACATAGATGTGTTAAACCCTGAGATATTTATTGTTAGTCTGTAGTGTATCCGGTCTGTAATGTCAACTCCACCATGTGAAGTTATCAATATTGATCAAGTCAATTAATATTACTCACATTCAAGGCCACATACAATATATGCTTCTTGTAATATTTGTAAACGTTCCTTCAAACAGCTTTTCTACAGAACAATGAAGTCGAGAATCATTGACCTACAGGTAGCTCTTTGGGCCGGGTAAAAGTCCATCACTGTTATGAGAATCTTAAATCAGGCTAAAAAAAACCCCCAGAGAATACCAAAGCATCAGCAAAACCATAATCTGAACTCAAAATTGATTAAACTAACCATACTGGTAAGATTAATGAAATCTTGTCATCATTAAATAACCTGTGCACATATTTAAGTTCAAATATGATTAAATGTCGGAAGTATTAAGTTAAAATGAAGAAATGTATATTACTCTGGTACTCAGGTTTCATCAAGTGTATCTTAAAAATTCTTCAGTATAGTTGCTGACAAAATCTAATCAGGTGTGCCACTTTATGCTATGATACGGTACTAACTATGGTTTAGATATGAACTAAATCTGTCCAAATATTTTGTAAATTCACGCCACCTAACGTCCACCACTAGAATGACCAAGATGGCCATCGAAAGCTCTCGGTAAGCTTGGAAAGTATGTTGTGAGTAAGTGTTTATATATAACCTTGATTATGTAATTTCTTGTTATATTAATGTTTTCATTTTCGTTTTTGCAGCGATTCTTCAATCTCGACAAGGGATTCCTCTTATACTCCAAGTCTCCGTTAGACGTAAGTATGAGCACCGCAACACTAATTCACCACACATGAGCACCTGAGTTACCCTGCTAAGCCATATCAAGATGGCCATCCTTTCAGTGTAACCTTTGATAGATAAGCTTGTGATTTGCTTGTTAAGAATACTTAGAGTCTCCAACTTCTTTCATGCCATTTAGGGTTGTAGGAAAGGAATATTCCACCTGAGATGGTTTTCAAATTTGGTTAGATTAGAGTTTTTGTTTAGGGTTGCCTTTTTCTATACAATGCAGCATTTGACTTTTCGGAATTTGTATAGTCATTAAACCATTATCATGTAGCCTCATAAGTTATGAATATAGACATTTCTCTCATTTCTAGGTGTGTAATACTGGCCTGTCTAGGGCAGTACACCTATGATCGCCTCCCACAAAATTTTAACCATGTATATGATTAGAAAGATGAGATTTTTTTTTTCTGCGCAGACTATGTTTGCAAATATGGGGTATGCTTAATCTTGCTGTATCATGTGTTTTCGTCAAAAAAGCTCAAGGAAAAAGTTGATATCTTCAAAATGATGGGCAGTCAAAAGTTTATTTTCATGGTTTTTGAGCTTATTTGGATAGTTGAAATGAGAGAAAAATACTCTTACATGATCAAACGTGTAAGATAGGGAAATTCCACCCTCAGGATTTTAAAAATTTGGCAAAACCCTTTGCAAAGCCTCGGGTTTTACCAAATTAAAAAAAGGTGGAATTTCCCTACCTTACACCCTCATGAAAGAGTCTTATATTCTTACACCCCTCCCTACCCTGGGCAGCTCTATCTTACTCACAATGACAGAAGTACAGTTACTTCCTGTAAACTACAAAATGCCTACATTTCAACAAAGGAGATATTTGACTTCTGTCCGTGAAGCTATGTGGTACCGTAATAACTTAAAACGAGAGGAGATATTTTACTTCAGTCCGTAGAGCTATTTAGACAATACATTACAATGAAAAGAGATATTTTACTTCCGTCTGTAGAGCTATGTGGTAATACATTACAACAAGAGGAGATATTTTACTTCAGTCCGTAGAGCTATTTAGACAATACATTACAATGAAAAGAGATATTTTACTTCCGTCTGTAGAGCTATGTGGTAATACATTACAACAAGAGGAGATATTTTACTTCAGTCCGTAGAGCTATGTGGTAATACCTTACAACGAGAGGAGATATTTTACTTCAGTCCGTAGAGCTATGTGGACAATACCTTACAACGAGAGGAGATATTTTACTTCAGTCCGTGGAGCTATGTGGTAATACCTTACAACGAGAGGAGATATTTTACTTCAGTCCGTGGAGCTATGTGGTAATACCTTACAACGAGAGGAGATATTTTACTTCAGTCCGTAGAGCTATGTGGACAATACCTTACAACGAGAGGAGATATTTTACTTCTGTCCGTAGAGCTATGTGGTAATACGTTACAATGAGAGGAGATATTTTACTTCTGTCTGTAGAGCTATGTGATAATACATTACAACGAGAGGAGATATTTTACTTCTGTCCGTAGAGCTACGTGGTAATATCTTACAACAAGAGGAGATATTTTACTTCAGTCCGTAGAGCTATGTGGTAATACCTTACAACTAGAGGAGATATTTTACTTCTGTCCGTAGAGCTGTGAGATAATACCTTACAACTAGAGGAGATATTTTACTTCTGTCCGTAGAGCTATGTGGTAATACCTTACAACTAGAGGAGATATTTTACTTCTGTCCGTAGAGCTGTGAGATAATACCTTACAACGAGAGGAGATATTTTACTTCAGTACGTAGAGCTATGTGGTAATACATTACAACGAGAGGAGATATTTTACTTCTGTCCGTAGAGCTATGTGGTAATACATTACAACGAGAGGAAATATTTTACTTCTGTCCGTAGAGCTTTGTGGTGATACATTACAACGAGAGGAGATATTTTACTTCTGTCCATAGAGCTATGTGGTAATACCTTACAACGAGAGGAGATATTTTACTTCTGTCCATAGAGCTATGTGGTAATACCTTACAATGAGAGGAGATATTTTACTTCAGTCCATAGAGCTATGTGTACAATACCTTACAACGAGAGGAGATATTTTACTTCTGTCCATAGAGCTATGTGGACAATACCTTACAACGAGAGGAGATATTTTACTTCTGTCCGTAGAGCTATGCGGTTATACCTTACAACGAGAGGAGATATTTTACTTCAGTCCGTAGAGCTATGTGGTAATACCTTACAACGAGAGGAGATATTTTACTTCTGTCCGTGGAGCTATGTGATAATACATTACAACGAGAGGAGATATTTTACTTCTGTCCGTGGAGCTATGTGGACAATACCTTACAACGAGAGGAAATATTTTACTTCTGTCCATAGAGCTATGTGGTAATACCTTACAACGAGAGGAGATATTTTACTTCTGTCCGTAGAGCTATGAGGTAATACCTTACAACGAGAGGAGATATTTTACTTCTGTCCATGGAGTTATGTGGTGATACATTACAACGAGAGGAGATATTTTACTTCTGTCTCTAGAGCTATGTGGTAATACCTTACAACGAGAGGAGATATTTTACTTCAGTCCTTAGAGCTATGTGATAATACCTTACAACGAGAGGAGATATTTTACTTCAGTCCATAGAGCTATGTGGACAATACATTACAACGAGAGATGATATTTTACTTCTGTCCATAGAGCTATGTGGTAATATATTACAACGAGAGGAGATATTTTACTTCAGTCTGTAGAACTATGTGGTGATACCTTACAACGAGAGGAGATATTTTACTTTATACTACAATATTGTATGGTCAGCATTGAGATTGAAAACAAAAATAAAGGCATTTTAGCAAGGTAATATTGTATGGCCAGCATTGAGATTGAAAACAAAAATAAAGGCATTTTAGCAAGGTAATATTGTATGGTCGGCATTGAGATTGGAAACAAAATAAAGTGCATTATAGCAAGTTAATACTGTATGGTCAACATTGAGATTGAAAACAAAAATAAAAGGCATTATAGCAAGGTAATATTGTAATGTCAGCGTTGAGATTGAAAACAAAATAAAGGGCGTTATAGCATGGTAATATTGTATGGTTAATTGAGATTGAAAACAAAATATAGGGGCATTATAGCAAGGTAATATTGTATGGTCAACATTGAGATTGAAAACAAAATAAAGGGCGTTATAGCAAGGTAATATTGTATGGTCAGCAATGAGATTGGAAACAAAATAAAGGGCGTTATAGCAAGGTTATATTGTATGGTCGGCATTGAGATTGGAAACAAAAATAAAGGGTATTATAGCAAGGTAATAATTGTATGGTCAGCAATGAGATTGGAAACAAAAATAAAGGCAATATAGCAAGGTTATATTGTATGGAGGCATTGAGATTGGAAACAAAATAAAGGCAATATAGCAAGGTAATATTGTATAGTCGGCATTGAGATTGAAAACAAAATAAAGGGCATTATAGCGAGGTAATATTGTATGGTTGGCATTGAGATTGGAAACAAAACGAAGGGCATTATAGCAAGGTTATATTGCATGGTCGGCATTGAGATTGGAAACAAAAATAAAGGGCATTATAGCAAGGTAGTATTGTATGGTCAGCATTGAGATTGGAAACAAAACAAAGGGCATTATAGCAAGGTAGTATTGCATGGTCGGCATTGAGATTGGAAACAAAAATAAAGGGCATTATAGCAAGGTAGTATTGTATGGTCAGCAATGAGATTGGAAACAAAATAAAGGGCGTTATAGCAAGGTTATATTGTATGGTCGGCATTGAGATTGGAAACAAAAATAAAGGGCATTATAGCAAGGTAATATTGTATTAGGTCAGCAATGAGATTGGAAACAAACAAAGGGCATTATAGCAATGTTAATTATATTGTATATGGTCGGCATTGAGATTGGAAACAAAAATAAAGGGCATTATAGCAAGGTAATATTGTATGGTCAGCATTACACAGAACACCAGTAAAGTTCCTAGTATAACGGTCAACTGTCATGGAAACCCGCTACCATCTGGTCAGTTTCTGGTTCTCTGTTGATTGTGGCAGTCATGATTAATTTATGTCCATACCGTATAAGACATGAGCGGCACCACTCTCAGGTGTAACTAATCGTATATATCAGCTGTAGTAATTTCCTGTATTTCCCAGTACAGCATAATTTCCGGTGATTGTTTCAGGTGAAGTGAATTCGTGTTATTGCAAAAAAAAGTCAAAAGTGAATACAATGTAGTGTCATCTACAGACATCTCTTTAGTCTTAGATAAGAACATAGACCGCTATATAGAAAGGTCTTCAAACTAGCTTCTAAATATGATTAATGTTATAATTTAGTTTTAATATGAATATTAATTTTTATCACAATATCTCCTGACAATTTGTGTTTCTAGATATGGATATCTAGAGACATTTTTTGCCTGCGTCCATTATAATTACCTAACTTAACTTAGATAAGAAGGTTTTGTCACAGTGAGGCAAATTTCATTTGTTGTGAATGTTTTGTGCATAACAGAATTTAAACAGATAAAAGTGGAATTGATCATGTGCTGACATTTTTACTTATTTTTTTACTTATATTAACATGCGAATATATTAAACATTCTTCAAACTCCACGGTATAGGCATAAAGTACAAAACATATCTGACAGTGCAAATAGTTTGGAGGCTGACTAAGCGAAAAAACTACACGACAAAAACATTGACATTTACAGGTAGTGCAACGATAGATTGACCCACTGACAATACTTACTATAGAAAGTAATAAATTACAGAAACTGCATGTGATTAGCAAAATTATAATTAAGCGGGGGTGTGCGAAAATCGCTAAAATAAGATCATTGCTAGATTATTTATTTCAACAGTATTTTGATCATATACAGTAATTGATAGTGAAAAAAAGTATAACAGTCTATATGTATCTTCGTAATATCATTGTAAAGTCCTATTGCCATGTTATTTGTTTTTCCAAGTGAAGAAGATAACTTAAATATCGTTGAGAATTTATACAGAGTCTGATTGATTGAAGCAAATAACAATTATTTTGTGTTAAAGTCCCAATATACGTAACTTCGGGATTTTTTTCGTGATTCTGAAAAATTCTGAAGGGAAAAATCCAGTTGATAACCATGCAAAAATAAGCCAAAAACAAAGTAAACCTGAGCGGTAACTAACAAGAAACACTTGAAATTCAAAGAACTGAATATAATTCAGGTGGGGCCCACTTCATCAACAAGCCGAAGGTAAAAGACAGCTCGAAATGGCCGCGTGTTTACAAATACCGAGGTTTAACTGCTGCTGTACCGGTAACCGCGAAAGAATTCATCTTGAATATTGCTGATATCAGTTAATCTTGCCTGAATCTATAAATACAAAAAAAGTTATTAGGCTTTATTTTCGCTTCAAGTTTTGCCGAAAGTTACGTATATTGGGCCTTTAAGAATTTATATATATATAGGCAGATATAACATAGCCATGAATTGTGTGAGAGGAGTCCTAACAATATACACAATGACTTATGGGCTGAGATACTGGGTGATCAAGTCATTTCCCTGTATGTGACAATCTATGTTATATGTTAGATAAGATTCTTATATTTTTATTAACCTAACATGTGACCGCTGTGAACTTCCTGAGACACTTCGTATATCCTGTTTTACATCAGTTATACAACCATAACTGAATAATTGTGACATCTTTGTCAGTTGTTAACCAGTGATGTGTGTTTGTAAGTGTTATAATCCTGTTTATATCGGAGACGATAGATTTTCAATTTCTCTCCTGATGTTGGTCCAGATATCTTTGTTTTGTACAATGACTTGAGTTTTGTTCTTCATCTGGACTATCAAAATTGAACTTTATACTGAACGTCGTTTCATAAAGAGTTGTATTGAGATAATTTTTTGTCAGTTTATCAAATCTCGGTTAATTTTCCTCATTAAATGAAGGGCTTTTGTCCTTAGTCTGTCTGCTCATCATGTAATATGTTTTTCCTTCAGATCTGAAGTGTTAATTGGCACTATTTCAAAGAAAGTCCTTCACAGTCATATAAGTTCCACATGTCAGAATTGTTAAGTAACTCACAGACAGGTAATATAAACCCAAAGAACCAGATAAGTTCGCTAATAGTCAATAGTTACCAATGACAGAATTTTTTAGAATAATTGGAAACTGGAAACCCTGTTTATTTGATGGATGTGTTGGCTTTAGATTATTTTACATGTCAAAGGTCACATCCTTAAAGCTGACAATGCAACTTAAAAAGCTTTCAATTAATATTTAAAAAAAAAATGGATTTTTTTCTGGTTTTGAGATCGTCCCTATCTGCTCCGACCATCGTTTCTAAGGAAGTGCCGACATTTTAGTTTTGCCATTGCTTGGTAACGAGTATGGGTCCCGATGCGTATATAAAGGGCATTGCCTGTAAAACCGGTTTTCAAAGTACTCCTGACCGTCACAACATTCAGTGCTCCGCGCACTCGGCAACCCCTGTCAAAAATCCAACGCACTCACCTGTAGACTTTGAACCACAATACTGCCATGCTGGTTGTTACTAATAACACATTCTTGAAATTGCGTATCCGAAATAAAAAGTACATCACTGAAAATACTTCCATAAATCCAATATATATCGTCGAACTTCCACGTGTATATAATCGCATCCACGTACAAACTCTTAGTCTTGGTCATGTAGACGCTTGACAAGCAAACACGTGTAAAACACGGCACACCCGGGTGTGTAGTCAACAATGTGAAATTATATAGTTGAACCATTCTCATGGACTTATTTGGAATTATTATGGTTTCTATGCTGGATGTTAGTACTAGTTGGATATCAAAAAGGTAGGCATAAGCGTTAATTAGCCATTTGTTTGTTTCACTTGCAACATATATTACATAAAGTTGTGTTGTGTTATTTTGTTGTAAGTTTCATGGGGATATGGATGGTTTCATTACAATTTCATTTCACATTCATTATATATCTTTCCAATATCCATATCCATATTCGTAAAATGAAAACGAGCCGTAACGTAATGTTTACAGACTATATATACATGTAAAAGACGTGCTACAGCGAGAGGGCAGTGTCGGAATGAAACTGGTTTTGCAACTTGTGGTGCTTTTATACCCAAGAGTGTCTATATACACGTTACCAAGCAAGGGTAAATAAAAAATGTCTGCCACTTCCTTGGTTACGAAAACCGGAAGACACATGGTCAATGTAGGGAACATCTTGGAAGTATTCTGAGTAATCACAATCTGATTATTTTTTAAAAAATATTAATTGAAAGCTTTTTAAGTTGCATTGTCAGCTTTAATTTCAATTTAATGTTACAGTACAGAAATAAGTCAAACATTACGTTGTGTGTTTTTAGAGTTATGACCTTGATGTTATGTTGTCTTTTTATGGTTGTAAATGTGACCTTGACATTATGTTGTTTGTAAAGAGTTGGGAATGTGACCATGGCCTTTTGTTGGCTGTTTAGTGTTAAGGATATGACTGTTACTTTAAGTTGTCTGTTTAGATTTTTGGAATGTGACCTTGACATTATGCTATCTGTTTAAAGTAAGGTATATGACCTTGGCCTTATGTTGTTTGTTAATGACCTTGACCCTTTGTTGTCTATAACAGTTGGAAATGTGACCTTGGCCTTATGCTGTTTGTTAAGAGTTTGGAATATGACCTTGACCCTTTGTTGTCTATTACAATTTGGAATATGCATTGACCTTATGCTAGCTATTTAGAGTTAGGAATATGACCTTGACCTTGTGATGTCTGTTAAGAGTTAAGAATATGAACTTGACCTTGTAATGTCTGTTTAGAGTTTGGAATATGACTTTGACCTTGTGATGTCTGTTTAGAGAATATGGCCTTGACCCATTGTTATCTTTTACAGTTTGGAATATGACCTTGATCTTATGCTAGCTATTTAAGGTTAGGAATTATGAACTTAAACTTATGATGTCTATTTTGAGTAAGGAATATGACCTTGACCTTGTAATGTTTAATAAGTGTTGGGAATATGACCTTGACATTGTGATGTCTGTTTAGAGTTAGGAATTGGACATTGACCTTGTGATGCCTATTTAGAGTTTGGAATATGACCTTGACCTTATGATGTCTGTTTAGAGTTGGGAATATGACCTTGACCTTATGATGTCTGTTTAGAGTTTTGAATATAACCTTGACCTTATGATGTCTGTTTAGAGTTTGGAATATGACCTTGACCTTTTGATGTCTGTTTAGAGTAAAGGATTGGACATTGACCTTATGATGTCTGTTTAAGTTAGGAATATGACAAACATTATATTGTCTATATTTAGAGTTGGGAGTTAGCCCGAGGTGTTTCTGCGGTAAGTAGTGGAGTATTTGGTTATGTTTGCATGGCTGCTATTTCAGTTATTTTAGTTTCTGCTAGACTACTGTATCACTTCACAGTAGAGAACAACCTTCAAGTACCAATTCATCTCCAGTGTAATTGTAACGTAGATCTATAAAAAACACTTTAACCATTTAGTTTATAAATATGACCTGATATTGCTTTGAATAACGCTTGGTAGGTATACAGCTATTAATGGCTGCCACTAATGTACAGTACAAGTTGTATCTTCTTTTATCTTTAATTTTGTTTAATGTATCACATGTGTCAACTATCTTTGTATTCTTCGTTGGTTGAATTCTATTTGTTACAATTCAATCTTACATGGTTGAATTCAATTCATTCCATGGTCTTTGTTGGTTGAATTCAGTTTATTCAAACAATCATGTTCCATCAAAGTTGAATCCTTTTGTTATTAGCTCACCTGGCCTGAAGGGCCAATGAGTTTATAGGATGGTGCGGCGTCCATCATCCTTCTGTCTGCCAGCTGTTGTCTGTCTCCTGCATTGTCAACTTTTTTTTTTTTCTTTATACGACTTCTGAAATAATGAAAGGCCAAGTGACACGATAATTGACTGGTAGCTTTCCTGGAAGGAGCTGAACAAAGTTTGTGAAAAAAGAATCACTTTGACCTACTTTCAAGGTCACACACAGGGCTCAAAAATGTTGAAACCTTCAAACGACTTCTCTTGAAATATCAAAATGCCTGGAGATCTGATATTTAGCTGAACATTTTTAAACTGTTTGGAAGTTCGAACTTTTTTTCAGTAAAAAGTTCCTAGACATGTACTTTCAATGTCACAGGGGTCAAATATGCTTAAATTTTAATATGTTGTTTAATTGAAGATTTTAGACTGCCTTAAATTTAAGATTTATACCAGGTGAGCAATGCTGCAGGCCCATTGGGCCTCATGTATAAATTATAATTTCAGCTATCTGAATTCACAAAATAACAGAAAATAATTAATAGCATTTTGTATCAAATACTAGACATACATTGTATAGCTTCAGATCACTTCTTTTTACTTTATTTTATTTTTTTCACAGCATTTTTTTATACTTAAATAATTCACTTTATGGTTCTTCCAGTCTGTCATCTTTAATGTTTGTCTTCTGAGCTGCACAAAATCTAGATATACATAGATACATAGATACATAGATACATAGATATACATAGATACATAGATACATAGAGATACATAGATACATAGATATACATAGATATACATAGATACATAGATATACATAGATACATAGATATACATAGATACATAGATATACATAGATACATAGATACATAGATACATAGATATACATAGATACATAGATACATAGATATACATAGATACATAGATACATAGATATACATAGATACATAGATACATAGATACATATATACATAGATATACATAGATACATAGATACATAGATATACATAGATACATAGATATACATAGATACATAGATATACATAGATACATAGATATACATAGATACATAGATATACATAGATATACATAGATATACATAGATACATAGATATACATAGATACATAGATACATAGATATACATAGATACATAGATACATATATACATAGATATACATAGATACATAGATATACATAGATACATAGATATACATAGATATACATAGATATACATAGATACATAGATATACATAGATACATAGATACATAGATATACATAGATACATAGATATACATAGATACATAGATATACATAGATACATAGATACATAGATATTCATAGAAACATAGATATACATAGATACATAGATATACATAGATACATAGATACATAGATATACATAGATACATAGATACATAGATATACATAGATACATAGATACATAGATATACATAGATACATAGATATACATAGATACATAGATACATAGATATACATAGATACATAGATATACATAGATACATAGATACATAGATATACATAGATACATAGATACATAGATATACATAGATACATAGATATACATAGATACATAGATACATAGATATACATAGATACATAGATATACATAGATACATAGATACATAGATATACATAGATACATAGATACATAGATACATAGATATACATAGATACATAGATACATAGATACATAGATACATACATAGATACATAGATACATAGATCTGTTTTTGTCACTGGTCATTGTAATTTGATGGTGTATTCACACTCGTTTAATTATTGAATTTAGTTTCACAGTAATTGAATTTTGTTCTTCACTTTCCTACATAGTTCACTGTAGAATAACACAATAACCTCTCAGGTTGGCTGCTGTTAGATATTAATGGTAGTTATCTAGGGTGGCATACTCATGAAGAGTGTTAGATATTAATGGTAGTTATCTAGGGTGACATACTCATGAAGAGTGTTAGTTATTAATGGTAGTTATCTAGGGTGACATACTCACGAAGAGTGTTAGATATTAATGGTAGTTATCTAGGGTGGCATACTCATGAAGGGTGTTAGATATTAATGGTAGTTATCTAGGGTGGCATACTCACGAAGAGTGTTAGATATTAATGGTAGTTATCTAGGGTGACATACTCATGAAGAGTGTTAGATATTAATGGTAGTTATCTAGGGTGGCATACTCATGAAGATTGTTAGATATTAATGGTAGTTATCTAGGGTGGCATACTCATGAAGAGTGTTAGATATTAATGGTAGTTATCTAGGGTGGCATACTCATGAAGAGTGTTAGATATTAATGGTAGTTATCTAGGGTGGCATACTCATGAAGAGTGTTAGATATTAATGGTAGTTATCTAGGGTGGCATACTCATGAAGAGTGTTAGATATTAATGGTAGTTATCTAGGGTGGCATACTCACGAAGAGTGTTAGATATTAATGGTAGTTATCTAGGGTGGCATACTCATGAAGAGTGTTAGATATTAATGTTAGTTATCTAGGGTGGCATACTCATGAAGAGTGTTAGATATTAATGTTAGTTATCTAGGGTGGCATACTCATGAAGAGTGTTAGATATTAATGGTAGTTATCTAGGGTGGCATACTCATGAAGAGTGTTAGATATTAATGGTAGTTATCTAGGGTGGCATACTCATGAAGAGTGTTAGATATTAATGGTAGTTATCTAGGGTGGCATACTCATGAAGAGTGTTAGATATTAATGGTAGTTATCTAGGGTGGCACACTCATGAAGAGTGTTAGATATTAATGGTAGTTATCTAGGGTGACATACTCATGAAGAGTGTTAGATATTAATGGTAGTTATCTAGGGTGGCATACTCATGAAGAGTGTTAGGTATTAATGGTAGGTATCTAGGGTGGCATACTCATGAAGAGTGTTAGATATTAATGGTAGTTATCTAAGGTGACATACTCATGAAGAGTGTTAGGTATTAATGGTAGTTATCTAGGGTGGCACACTCATGAAGAGTGTTAGATATTAATGGTAGTTATCTAGGGTGGCATACTCATGAAGAGTGTTAGATATTAATGGTAGTTATCTAGGGTGGCATACTCATGAAGAGTGTTAGATATTAATGGTAGTTATCTAGGGTGACATACTCATGAAGAGTGTTAGATATTAATGGTAGTTATCTAGGGTGACATACTCATGAAGAGTGTTAGATATTAATGGTAGGTATCTAGGGTGGCATACTCATGAAGAGTGTTAGGTATTAATGGTAGTTATCTAAGGTGACATACTCATGAAGAGTGTTAGGTATTAATGGTAGTTATCTAGGGTGGCACACTCATGAAGAGTGTTAGATATTAATGGTAGTTATCTAGGGTGGCATACTCATGAAGAGTGTTAGATATTAATGGTAGTTATCTAAGGTGACACACTCATGAAGAGTGTTAGGTATTAATGGTAGTTATCTAGGGTGGCACACTCATGAAGAGTGTTAGATATTAATGGTAGTTATCTAGGGTGGCATACTCATGAAGAGTGTTAGATATTAATGGTAGTTATCTAGGGTGGCACACTCATGAAGAGTGTTAGATATTAATGGTAGTTATCTAGGGTGGCATACTCACGAAGAGTGTTAGATATTAATGGTAGTTATCTAGGGTGGCATACTCATGAAGAGTGTTAGATATTAATGTTAGTTATCTAGGGTGGCATACTCACGAAGAGTGTTAGATATTAATGTTAGTTATCTAGGGTGGCATACTCATGAAGAGTGTTAGATATTAATGGTAGTTATCTAGGGTGGCATACTCATGAAGAGTGTTAGATATTAATGGTAGTTATCTAGGGTGGCATACTCATGAAGAGTGTTAGATATTAATGGTAGTTATCTAGGGTGGCATACTCATGAAGAGTGTTAGATATTAATGGTAGTTATCTAGGGTGGCACACTCATGAAGAGTGTTAGATATTAATGGTAGTTATCTAGGGTGACATACTCATGAAGAGTGTTAGATATTAATGGTAGTTATCTAGGGTGGCATACTCATGAAGAGTGTTAGGTATTAATGGTAGGTATCTAGGGTGGCATACTCATGAAGAGTGTTAGATATTAATGGTAGTTATCTAAGGTGACATACTCATGAAGAGTGTTAGGTATTAATGGTAGTTATCTAGGGTGGCACACTCATGAAGAGTGTTAGATATTAATGGTAGTTATCTAGGGTGGCATACTCATGAAGAGTGTTAGATATTAATGGTAGTTATCTAGGGTGGCATACTCATGAAGAGTGTTAGATATTAATGGTAGTTATCTAGGGTGGCATACTCATGAAGAGACCTCAGGAAACTTTATTAATTTAGGTTAAAATCACCGACTTGTTAACTCATTCACCCCTGAAATTTCATGACAAACTACAGTCGAATCATGTTATCTCAAAGTCGTCGGTACTAAAGGAAAACCTGGAATTGTCTGGGTATTTTGAGTTACGCGAGTTTGAATGTTAGTGTTAAAGCTTGGCAGAGACTGAAAAAATACTTCGAATTTAACGGGTGGTAAGAATTGTGATAACAAGGTTCTACTGTCTATTCCATCCTTTGAATCGGAAGTGTTCAGATGTTGTCCATACCCATAGAAACTAGAGTAACATAACATTTCCATCTAAAGCACCGGTTAGATTGGCTTGTATCAAGTTTATAACATTATTTAGGTATAGTGGTGTAACGAGGACCCGAGGTCTCTTCATGAAACGAGTTGATTCGGTCCCTGATGGTGCTGTGACAGTACAGACAATTAAGTGTTATTGTGCGGGTCGTGGGCACCATTCAGTAATCGCCTGACGAGGATCAATATCTAATCGAGAATTCAATGTGTATATGTCGCTTGGGGTATGTTTGTGGCAGCGAATCCCGGGAAATTGATCAACACGTGGGCTGGTGTTTTTGGATGTACTGTAACATTATCGCGACATCTGTAGGTGCTTTTACTCAAGTCGTGGAGTGTACAGATTCCATTAAAATTTCACCTTCAGTTTCATTGAAGTATTTGAAGCTTACTACTTCGAAATGAATGCATCATTACACATAGCTACTCAAAATATGGAAATATTTCTGAAAATATTTTTTATTAAGAATGGTTTCTAATCATTGCCTAAATTTCCAAGTGAACAAATTGTCGATACAATTAATACACACCCACTTGGCCTCTCGTTAAATGTACTCCAGGCCTGTAGTTTTTAAGTTGATTCTACTATTTCCAATTCTTGTTTAGTTGGTAATTGGCTATACCAGTTCTATGAAAATATTTCTTCATTCCAGACAGAGAAGAGCAAACTAACGGTGAATCATTGAACAGTTTTAATGAGAGTTTTATCTAATTCCTTGGAAATTCAGAGTTCTTCGATAATTCTTTTTTTATTTAAATCTGTTTAATATTAACCAATAATCCACGTTACAGACTCCGGATATTGATGACATTGGATTTTTTTCTTTTCAAAACACTAACATCTTTGTTCTGTTTTTAATAAACACATCCTTGATATCCAGGAGTTATGCTGAAGGCTCGTCAGGTGAAAAACTGCCAAATAGCTAGACTGATGCCTGTCTTTTGAGCAAAGGGGCCACAACTGACTTCAACACATAGAAATTAAACAAAACAAATTCCTAAATGGTCTGAAATTCCTGTACCTGTTAAAAAATCAAAATTATCAGTTTATCAAAAGAAAAAAATATAGAATTTGAGATCTTCCTTATCTAATATGATGACCTCTCTAATAAAAAAAAAATATAGTAAAGTTTGAAACAGGTAGAGTCATGACATTGTGGCTGTAAAATCTACTTCCATTATAATTCACCATGAACAACCTTTTATATAATGTCAAATGTTAGTGAAAAATAGCGCATCTGCAGCTTTATGTGATCGTTGGCTGAAGAAATATTCAATGGAGAATTGAAGTGATAGTTTGGTCTATGGAGGTGATTCAGGGCTTTATAGAAGCCTGTCATTATCCAACAAAATATCTCAACCAATTCTCCAAACATCTGATATTGGCCTGAGGCCTATTAGCGGAACTGTCTGGTCACTCTGACCATTTATCAAACACTTCCTGTTTTGTTTGAGACAGTTGAGGCCAGCCAAGCCTTATTTCCCGATTAGAAGTCTGGTAATAAATAATAATAATAATTCGAGGTAATCTTATATACGGCTTTATCACAACCTAAAGGTCGCCTCAAAGCAGTTCACAAATCATTATCCGTGGTTATAGGGACTTAGCAACCAGCCAATATCGGTTCTCAACTCCATGGGAAACTATAATACAACCGGTGCTGCCATCTCGGCACTCACTGCTAGCATTCTACAATTTTACTGCCCAACCACATACTCATTTAACAGCTGAGTAGACTGGAACAAGGAACGTAAAGTCTCTTGCTCTAGGATACAACACAAGTGCCGTAACACGGGACTCAAACTAATTAATGCTTCAATAAACTACAAATATAGTGGATGTAAAATGCCATCAGTTTTGTCTGCATCTGTGTGACTTATTAGGCAGTGAGGGATATCACAGAATGTTTTTGGTATTTTGTGTCTGTTTCAAGGATAGTAGAATTCTTTTTTAACAGATATGGTGAAGATTTCTTACTTATTTTCAAGCAGAGGGTAACACATGTTTGATACACGATTCCAAGCTTCATATTAAGTTATATAATACAAAAGAATAAAACCTTTTATTTAGATAACAGTATATCAAAAACATAAGTTTTGACTCTGGCACCTGAAATATCGTCAGTTGGTTATTTGTTTACATTCGGGTAATTGATATGTTTTTGATTGAGCCTCAATTCAATTAAATGAAATTAAAAAAAAAAAATAGATCACTGTTTAAAGCAAATATTGTTGCAATGCTACAGTGGTGACTTATGAGGTGATGTAACCATTGTGTAAGTCTGCAAAGATATTTCAGCTTTTTGTAAAATTCATGCCACAGATGTACAGATGTGAAGGATATACAGGTCCTCTGGGCCTTTTGTGACAGTAAAAGTGGTCTATAATGTTATGTCATTTTTCAGTGGTTTTCATAACGTTATACGATCCATGTGTTTTGTGTCATTTTTGTCATTTTTGTAACATGTTGAGATTTTTATAATGGTATAATACGATATGAGTTTTATGTGGGGGATTTTGTTGGGATGTTTTTAAGGATCAAATATGATACGATTCTTTGTGTGACAGGTTATGTTGGGACAGATCTTTATAATTTTAGTATATCATATGTGTTTTGTTGACAAGTTGTGTTGAGATCTTTAAAATTATAGAATATAAAATGGTTGTTTGTGTGACATTTAGTTGTGTTGAGATCTTTATAATTATAGAATATAATACAGTTGTTTGTGTAATGAATTCTGTTGGGATTTTTATAGTGATAAAATATGATACAATTATTTGTGTGATAGGCTGTGTTGGAATCTTTATAATGGTATAATAATCATGTCTTTGTTGTGTTAGATTTTTTCTGATGACTTGATGTTTGTGTTATGATTGTCAAGTTATTTTATTGTTTCTCTAATTTTACCTTCTTCACAAGACACGCCAGCATGACAAATGTTATTAATTTCTCTGTCGAGGAATTCAATCACACTGTTTGGAATTTGTTTGTCAAATTTGACATGTTCTTTACATTTCATTTTCTTCTAAATGACTTTGTCAACAAAATCTTGTATAAGATCAATCGAGGAAAACTGTAGGTTATTTATAGTGTATACTGTATAATATAAGAATCATACAGAACAAGTTATCCAATGAATTTGGAAGCCTGCATAAAAAATTTGCTACCAAAGAAAAACAATTCTCTCGATCCCATTGATTTCATTCATTTTGAACATGTTGATCTTAAATTGGTAACAGTTCAGATTTTATATTTTATTTATCTTAGTGTTACAGTGCGCTATGATCCTGGTGTCAAAGTAATAGGAAAAACAATAATCACCTCTCTGCTTAATCATAAAAATGTCAATAATTTTTTTGATAGAGCCCTGTTTTTTTTTCCTTTAATTAAGTAGATTTTTCTTCTTTTGTAGATGCAAAAGTGTAAATATCATGGAGTGATAGATGTGGGCCTTTCTGTTGTGGCGTTTAAAAAACACCAGCATAGGATCTATATAGACGCAGAGGACATAGTTTATCATATAAAGGTAAGCCAGTGTATCATAAAGGTAAGTCAGAATATAGTTCATCATATAAAGGTAAGTTATACGAATTTGTGGATACCATAAACAGGACCATTGTTGGTCAGGTATCTCATTTACTCGTGAACACACATATTTAAACACTTCTAATTCAGTAGTAAATCAAATACAGTAGATCATTATAAATTTCTAATCCAATAGTAAATGTAATACAGTAGATCATTATAAATTTGGAGGTGTGAACCAGTTCAGGACACACAACATCAAGTACATTTGTACCTTAAACTCTATTGTTCAATTTGATTTGTGTTAGAGTTATCTCCCTTCATAATTGTAAAACAGGTGTTATTTGTCTTAGTAATAAATATAATTGTAAAAACAGGTGTTATTTGTGTGAGTAATAAATATAATTAGGTCATCTGACCCGAAGGGTCAAGATGACCTATTGCCATCATGCTTCGTCCGTCGTCGTGCGCCGTGCGCCGTCCGCCGTCCGTAAACTTTTCCTTTAACAATCTTCTTCTTAGTAACCAAAAGGCTCTAGGTGCTGATATTTGGCCAGTAGGCACCTGGGATTGAGTGCTACAAAGTTTCCTCATTTCAATGACCTTGACCTGTTTTCAAGGTCACGGGTCAAATATGTAAAAACCTTTAACAATCTTCTTCTCAGTAACCAAAAGGTCTAGGGTAATGATATTTGGCCAGTAGGCACCTGGGATAGAGTGCTACAAAGTTTCCTCATATCGATGACCTTGACTAACTTTCAAGGTCACAGGGGCCGAAAAGGTCAAAATCTTTTTAAACAACTTCTTCTGAATAACCAAAAGGCCCAGAGACCTGATATTGGTCCTGTGTTATGCTGAGATAAAGGGGTACCAAGTTTGTTCAAAGAAATGACCTTGACCCTCATTCAAGGTCACAGGGGACAAAACGGTCATAATTTTTAAACGACCTCTTCTGAATAACCAAAAGGCCCAGAGACCTAATATTGGGCCTGTGGCATGCTGGGATAAAGGGCTACCAAGTTTGTTCAAACAAATGACCTTGACCTTCATTCAAGGTCACAGGGGCCAAAAAGGTCAAAATCTTTGAACGACTTCTTCTGAATAACCAAAAGGCCCAGAGACCTGATATTGGGCCTGTGTTATGCTGGGATAAAGGGGTACCAAGTTTGTTCAAACAAATGACCTTGACTTTCATTCAAGGTCACAGGGGCCAAAAAGGTCAAAATCTTTTTAAACAACTTCTTCTGAATAACCAAAAGGCCCAGAAACCTGATATTGGTCCTGTGTTATGCTGAGATAAAGGGCTACCAAGTTTGTTCAAAGAAATGACCTTGACCTTCATTCAAGGTCACAGGGACCAAAACGGTCATAATTTTTAAACAACTTCTTCTGAATAACCAAAAGGCACAGAGACCTAATATTGGGCCTGTGGCATGCTGGGATAAAGGGCTACCAAGTTTGTTGAAGGAAATGACCTTGACTTTCATTCAAGGTCACAGGGGCAAAAACGGTCATAATCTTTTAACATTTTCTTCTGAATAACCAAAAGGCCCAGATACCTAATATTGGGCCTGTGGCATGCAGGGATAAAGGGCTACCAAGTTTGTTCAAAGAAATGACCTTGACTTTCATTCAAGGTCACAGAGGCCAAAACGGTCATAATCTTTAAACGACTTCTTCTAAATAACCAAAAGGCCCAGAGACCTGATATTGGGCCTGTGGCATGCTGGGATAAAGGGCTACCAAGTTTGTTCAAAGAAATGATCTTGACTTTCATTCAAGGTCACAGGGACCAAAACGGTCATAATCTTTAAACAACTTCTTCTGAATAACCAAAAGGCCCAGAGATCTAATATTGGGCCTGTGACATGCTGGGATAAAGGGCTACCAAGTTTGTTCAAAGAAATGACCTTGACTTTCATTCAAGGTCACAGGGGCCAAAACGAAACTGTTGTTATTTTTCGTGTAGTCAAAAATCCAAGATGGCCTCCACATTCTAAACTTCTCAAGTTCTACCAGTGGAATTGAGCTGAAACTTGCCAGAAATGATATCCTGAGATGGTCCCAACAAAGTGTTGTTATTTTTCAAGCCCATCAGAAATCCAAGAAGGCCACTATCTTGAACTTGGCAATCTATACAGGCATATTATAACTTGATTTAATGACTACACGTATTTTCATAGTGATTTTACAATTGGTAGTCAGATGACCGTTAAGGCCCGTTGGGCCTCTTGTTGTAAAAACAGGTGTTATTTGTGTGAGGAATAAATATTTTAAAAGAAGCGTGATATAGCTTTTGTCTCCTGAAATATTGCTGTAGCTTCTGATAAAAAAGTTATAAATGTAATGGAGGTGCATTGTGTGTTACAGGTGAAGGACAATCGTTTGTTTGATGAATGGCTCAACAGATTACGACACCACAGGTTATACCGTCAACATGAACTGGCCTACGGAACCAAGGACTCTCCGAGGCTTACAGAAATCACCTCCCCTACAGAAGAGTTGCCTCCCCTTACTGCATGTATGTCAAAATTCTTAAAAAGTTATAATTACTAGTAAAAAATAATGTCAAGTTGATTAGCCCTGTGATCATTTTAACTTTGGTATGCATTTAGGTGGGATTTTAGCTTTTTGAGTCTGACAGTTTAAACATGAACATTTTATTGGAAACTTATGTGCTAATGAAGATATAAAGAGATGTTGTGTATTTCATGAATTTCTTTGTTGTAGCTTTGAATTTTCCTTCAAAAGCTCGAGATCAAAAACTCAGTTCTGAGGTTATCCGGCAATCCAGTTTTAAGGGGCGTGAATCGTCACAGAGCCGGGTGGCTACGTGGCTTCTAGACACGGCAGGCTTCGAGCACTGTAACAAAGGTAGATAATCCTTCACAATTTCACCTGAATAGCAACGTCTTGGGGACATTTCTGATAATCCTTGGAAATCTACTCCCTTGAATGCATGTATAGAGAGTCACTTGGTGTAAACGTCACATTCCAAAACGGCTGTGCCATGGCCACACTGAAAATACAGTGTTGTATATTTGTAGACCCTCATGGATAAAGTCCAAGGACTTTTGAACTTTGTCGTGATTCACTGCATAGCTTTCATGTGCATGCATTCAAAGGAGTAGATTTCCGAATTTTACCAGAAATTTTTACTGGAAAACAGAAATTTTTACTGGAAAATGTCTTCGGATGTTGCGATGGAATTTCACCTCTCCTACACGAGAGTTTCCTCCCCTTTATATATCATCAAAACCTTACAAATTCCAGCTTAAATTGTAACATCTGTATCTGTATGTAGGGAACCCAGATCAGTTACACCTGCAAAACGTTACACACTTCCTATGTATCGATATTTCCTCAGTGTTGAACGTAGACAATAATAAACAATTCCACGCAAAAAAAAATTAATGTCTTCTAAATGTTAGCTTTTTGTTATGTTCTCAGAGAGAAGCAACAAAATGATACTGAGTTAGTTGTGTTCATAGCCCTATGAATGCAATTTTTTCTGTTATATGTATTTAAGTCCCATGCTATTGAAATAATTACGCTTAAAAAATTGCATTCATTGAGAAATAATATATATTTAAGTCCCAGGATGTTGAAATACTAACAGAAATATTGCATTCATAAAGCTATAAACAGCCTGGGAATTGCAATATCAATGTAAATTAAGTGTAACATGAATTCATGTAAATTGTATACTGTTTAAACAAAGAGATTATTTACCATTACAGAACTACACGACACCCGAAAAATCCTGAATGATTTGAGGGAAGATCTGGAACAGATAAGAAACCTGCCCTTATCAATGGATTCCAACACAGTTATAGAGGTAAAACACGTACAATGTACTGTCTCTCTCTCTCTCTAGGCTGTAAATACTCCAGTGTTAGGGGTAAAACACGTACAATGTACTGTCTCTCTCTCTCTCTAGGCTTGTAAATACTCCAGTTTTAGGGGTAAAACATGTACAATGTACTGTCTCTCTCTCTTTAGGCTTGTAAATACTCCAGTTTTAGGGGTTACACATTACAATGTAATTATCTCTCTCTCTAGGCTAATGTAAATATTTTGTGGTTAGGTTCTTTACTACTAGTTTAGTCTTTTATTGTAAGGGTTACTGCCATTTTTGGAATCAATCATCGTCACCACATCATATGATGAATAATAAACCTGTGATATATGGTCTGATTAAAATAGTTACCTTTTTCAACCTGACAAGTGCACCTGCTCCCAAAAGCGCACCCCACCTGTTTCAGGGCAAGAGAATTGATGCTTTAATTAATATCTATAAAAAAGTTCCTTACCTCACTGTTTCCCTTAAGTCTGTTAACCATAGAATTGTGTCAAAGAAATTAAAACACACTTTATTTCTGAAATATCAAATGGAGACTTTTTCCTTTTCTTGGCTTTTTAAGCATTCCTTCCAGGGTTTGAAATTAAATACTGGCGCATTTGCCAAATGCGAGTTGATTTTTGAAGATTGCGAGTAGCAAATCATTGTACTCACATTTTTCGGCGAGTGGGTTGATGCCTGTTGAAAAGGGTATACAATATTCAAATGTGTAGTATAGACAAGACAGAAAATATTGTTGAAAGTATCAAACAAATTATGAAACGAAACTGCTATTTGTAATACAATGTAACATGTACATGTACGTAACTGTACATATAGTACAAGGTAATTCTAAAAAATAAACTGTTATATTTATATTTTACACCTCAACATGTTTCTTCAGTCAATTTATTTTCTGGGCTAAATTATAAATTAAGACTGATTCAGAATGCATCGTAATGCTCTCATGATCCACTTCAAAATTGCGAGCAAATTTTTAATTTGGCGAGTTAAAACTTAACCCACTCGCCACAAAGTGCAAGTTGCTAAAAAAGAGTTCAGTTCTACCCCTGACCTTCTGTGTTTTTGTAAGAGTGTGTTTTTTAGGTTGAGTACAGTATTATAGTAGCCAGCTCATTTTTCTAACTGTCCTCTGTGTGTTTGCTTGCTTGCTTACCTGATTTTTCATCAATCATTATGATCAGCTTTATTTGAAAATGCATACTTGCCAACCCTCCCTATTTAGGAGGAAGACTCCCGATTTTGGACCCTAAAATTTTGCATTTTCAACTTTGGAATTTGCTTAACTGTTCCTGTTTTTAAACATCTGATGATTTCATCTGAAAGAAGAGCTCAAAAGAAGCCATTTAAAAGTGTTATTTTTCCTCTGAATGTACATATGTATACGTATTATTAATGTTTTTCAATTCTGAGCACGCGTAACCTCCCCCATGGAAATTTCAAAAAGTTGGCAAGTATGAAAATGCAATAAAAAAAAGTTCTATGAAATTTCATTTCAAAAGGAATTTAACCCCTTATGCATACATTTATCAAAGGGTAATCCAATTTTCCCCAAAATAATGTTTAGGGCTCTATTATTTTTTCCAATGGGAGTGTTAAGGGGCTTATCCAATTTTTAAAGGGGATTATTTTAAAGGAGCTAATCCAAATTTTCAAGGGGAATATAAGGGGCTATTCCAATATTTCAAGGGGAATATAATGAGGGGCTAATCCAATTTCTCAATGGGAATGTTAAGGAATATAAATGTTCAGCAGGTGTATGCTTCCTAAACCATAAGCTAAGATTTTGCTTTATCATGTGTTTCCATTTCTTAGATGTGCAATATTATATATGTCATATGCAGGTAGCAGAATTAGAATCGCCAGATGCTAGAAAGAAGCTGAAGGGTTTAGCCCTCCGATCAAGTAAAAAAAAGGAGAAAAAGGCGGAAGTGTTTAACAATCATCACGAAAATAACGAGGTACTGTAAATATATTGTAGCTAATTCAAGGTTTGTCTGCGTTACCGTAAATATACTGCAGCTAATTATAGATTTGCCTTCGTTATCGTAAATATACTGCAGCTAATTATAGATTTGTCTGAGTTACCGCAAATATACTGCAGCTAATTATAGATTTGTATGAGTTATCGTAAATATACTGCAGCTATTTATAGATCTGTCTGAGTTACCGTAAAAACAGCAGCTAATTATAGATCTGTCTTAGTTACCGTAAATATACTGCAGCTAATTATAGATTTGTATGAGGTACCGTTAATATACTGCAGCTAATTATAGATTTGTCTGAGTTACCGTAAATATACTTCAGCTAATTACAGATCTGTCTGAGTTACCGTAAATATACTGCAGCTAATTATAGATTTGTCTGAGTTACCATAAATATACTTCAGCTAATTATAGATCTGTCTGAGTTACCATAAATATACTGCAGCCAATTATAGATTTGTCTTAGTTACCATAAATATACTGCAGCTAATTATAGATTTGTATGAGTTACCATAAATATACTGCAGCCAATTATAGATTTGTCTTAGTTACCATAAATATACTGCAGCTAATTATAGATTTGTATGAGTTACCGTAAATATACTGCAGCTAATTATAGATCTGTCTGAGTTACCGTAAATATACTGCAGCTAATTATAGATTTGTAAGAAGTTTGGCACAGTATCCTGAGATAGGGGTACAGCTTTGTGAATGAATAATTCATTAATGATGGAGTATAATGGATAACCTTGCAATACTTTATAGTATTAAATGATCTCAGTCTGTAATGGTGGAAATAGATAATAGTATGCAATAAATATAAATTATTTTACCGTTCTTTGACTTTTGTTGCAGAGCGTTAACAATCTCCAAATCAACTCTGATAATATCCGGACCAGTTCTTCCAATCCGAACCTTTTACAATATGAGTGTTCCGAAAGGTCACGTCCCCGTAGCGTACCTGACTACCAAACCGTATCTAACCATGAACAACGTATCAAAGAGCTCAAGCTCCGTGAAGATTTTGTTATTAAGTCAGATGCTGGTAAGTATTAAGTAGAATCCAAAGAGTAACTGTATAAAAGCTTATTTCTATGCAGGCTCAAGTGCCGCAATTTTGACCTAAAAATGAAAAAAATCATTATTTTTTCACATATTAGGATTTTTCTATCTAGAATTGTGAAAAAAAAAAATTGTTGCTGTGTTTTTGCTGAGAGGCAGGACAATAGATACACATACAGATTACTGTAATGCCGAAATGAGTGCCCATTTAACAAAGTAAAATAAGTTCATTGTATTATGACAAGAATTGTTAGTACTCAAGATGTGCGACACTATTGTCATCAATTTCGAATATTTATGCAAAAATAACCAATATTTGTGATTCTGTTTCTTGTAAACCTGAGCATAGCAAGGTTTCCCACACAGTTATGACATTTAGTTGTGTCTTGATTAAAAGGGGCACTTTTATTATTTTTATACTTCCATAGAATAGGGGAGGGTGCTGATTACGGCGAATAGGTACATATATATATAGTATCAAATAGTCACATGAATTCCATGAACACAGGGCAAATACAGATCCTACCAACGTAGGATGAAAGTTCAACTGCACAAAATTTTCATATTATAAAATGTTTTTCTGCAGAGAATATACAGTAAAACATGTTTATAAGGAACAAGTTTACAACAAGTTCATGGTTATAGCATAGTGATTTTCAATCACAACCAAGCGCCTTATCATCTATATATTATAGACATATTACGAACTACGTATTTAAAGAACTAGTTTGCTTGGTCCCCAAGAGATTCGTTATTAACATGTTTTACTGTATGTCAATCACATGTTGCTAAGGCGATGTACTGTTTACACTTGATGGTAATATTTTTTTGTTACTTTCAGTATATTCCTCCCTGATGTCTCTCTTCCATATTATGGGGACGGAGAGGGACCGACTCAAGAGTGCAATAGACATAGACAATGGCATGATGACTGCAGGATCAGCAAATACATTACTTCTCCGACAAAATCTTTCTGAGGTACACATCACTGTAGGCTTGTTACAGACTTTAAGGATCTAAAATAGTTACTGTAGGCTTGTTACAGACCGTAAGGATCTAAAATAGTTACTGTAGGCTTGTTACAGACCGTAAGGATCTAAAATAGTTACTGTAGGCTTGTTTCAGACTGTAAGGATCTAAAATAGTTACTTATCTGACAGAATCTCTCTGAGGTACGTATCACTGTAGGCTTGTTACAGACTGTAAGGATCTAAAATAGTTACTTATCTGACAGAATCTCTCTGAGGTACGTGTCACTGTAGGCTTGTTACAGACTGTAAGGATCTAAAATAGTTACCTCTCCGACAAAATCTCTCTGAGGTACGTGTCACTGTAGGCTTGTTACAGACCGTAAGGATCTAAAATAGTTACCTCTCAGACAAAATCTCTCTGAGGTACGTGTCACTGTAGGCTTGTTACAGACCGTAAGGATCTAAAATAATTACTTATCAGACAAAATCTCTCTGAGGTACGTGTCACTGTAGGCTTGTTACAGACCGTAAGGATCTAAAATAGTTACCTCTCAGACAAAATCTCTCTGAGGTACGTGTCACTGTAGGCTTGTTACAGACCGTAAGGATCTAAAATAGTTACCTCTCAGACAAAATCTCTCTGAGGTACGTGTCACTGTAGGCTTGTTACAGACCGTAAGGATCTAAAATAATTACTTATCAGACAAAATCTCTCTGAGGTACGTGTCACTGTAGGCTTGTTACAGACCGTAAGGATCTAAAATACATTACTTATCCGACAGAATCTCTCTGAGGTACACATTACTGTAGGCTTGTTACAGACCGTAAGGATCTTAAATAATTACTTATCAGACAGAATCTCTCTGAGGTACTCAACACTGTAGGCTTGTTACAGACCGTAAGGATCTAAAATAATTACTTATCAGACAGAATCTCTCTGGGGTACACATCACTGTAGGCTTGTTACAGACCGTAAGGATCTAAAATAGTTACTTATCTGACAGAATCTCTCTGAGGTACGTGTCACTGTAGGCTTGTTACAGACCGTAAGGATCTAAAATACATTACTTATCCGACAGAATCTCTCTGAGGTACACATTACTGTAGGCTTGTTACAGACCGTAAGGATCTTAAATAATTACTTATCAGACAGAATCTCTCTGAGGTACTCAACACTGTAGGCTTGTTACAGACCGTAAGGATCTAAAATAATTACTTATCAGACAGAATCTCTCTGGGGTACACATCACTGTAGGCTTGTTACAGACCGTAAGGATCTAAAATAATTACTTATCAGACAGAATCTCTCTGAGTACACATTACTGTAGGCTTGTTACAGACCGTAAGGATCTTAAATAATTACTTATCAGACAGAATCTCTCTGGGGTACACATCACTGTAGGCTTGTTACAGACCGTAAGGATCTAAAATAGTTACTTATCCGACAAAATCTCTCTGAGGTACACAACACTGTAGGCTTGTTACAGACCGTAAGGATCTAAAATAGTTACTGTAGGCTTGTTACAGACCGTAAGGATCTAAAATAGTTACTGTAGGCTTGTTACAGACCGTAAGGATGTAAAATAGTTTCTTATCCAACAAAAATCTATCTGAGGTACGTGTCACTGTAGGCTTGTTACAGACCGTAAGGATCTAAAATAATTACTTCTCCGACAAAATCTCTCCCAGGTACACAACACTGTAGGCTTGTTACAGACCGTAAGGATCTAAAATAGTTACTGTAGGCTTGTTACAGACCGTAAGGATCTAGAATAGTTACTGTAGGCTTGTTACAGACTGTAAGGATCTAAAATAGTTACTTCTCCGACAAAATCTGTCTGAGGTACGTGTCACTGTAGGCTTGTTACAGACTGTAAGGATCTAAAATAGTTACTTATCCGACAGAATCTTTCTGAGCTACACATCACTGTAGGCTTGTTACAGACCGTAATGATCTAAAATACGTTACTTATTCAATAAAATCTCTTTGAAGTACACATCACTGTAGGCTTGTTACAGACCGTAAGGATCTAAAATACGTTACTTATCCGACAAAATCTCCCTGAGGTACACATCACTGTAGGCTTGTTACAGATCGTAAGGATCTAAAATACGTTACTTATTCAATAAAATCTCTTTGAAGTACACATCACTGTAGGCTTGTTACAGACCGTAAGGATCTAAAATACGTTACTTATCCGACAAAATCTCCCTGAGGTACACATCACTGTAGGCTTGTTACAGATCGTAAGGATCTAAAAAAGTTACTTATCCGACAAAATCTCCCTGAGGTACACATCACTGTAGGCTTGTTACAGATCGTAAGGATCTAAAATAGTTACTTATCCGACAAAATCTCTCCCAGGTACACATCACTGTAGGCTTGTTACAGATCGTAAGGATCTAAAATAGTTACTGTAGGCTTGTTACAGACCTTAAGGATCTAAAATAGTTACTGTAGGCTTGTTACAGACCGTAAGGATCTAAAATAGTTACTTCTCCGACAAAATCTCTCTGAGGTACACAACACTGTAGGCTTGTTACAGACCGTAAGGATCTAAAATAGTTACTTCTCCGACAAAATCTCTCTGAGGTACACAACACTGTAGGCTTGTTACAGATCGTAAGGATCTAAAATAGGTACTTCTCCGACAAAATCTCCCAGGTACACAACACTGTAGGCTTGTTACAGACCGTAAGGATCTAAAATAGTTACTTCTCTGACAAAATCTCTCTGAGGTACACAACACTGTAGGCTTGTTACAGACCGTAAGGATCTAAAATAGTTAATTCTCTGACAAAATCTCTTGGAGGTACACAACAATGTAGGCTTGTTACAGACCGTAAGGATCTAAAATAGTAACTGTAGGCTTGTTACAGACTGTAAGGATCTAAAATACATTACTTATCCGACAAAAATCTCTCTGAGGTACACAACACTGTAGGCTTGTTACAAACTGTAAGGATCTAAAATAGTTACTTCTCTGACAAAATCTCTCCCAGGTACACATCACTATAGGCTTGTTACAGACCGTAAGGATCTAAAATAATTACTGTAGGCTTGTTACAGACCGTAAGGATCTGAAATAGTTACTTCTCCGACAGAATCTCTCTGAGGTACACATCACTATAGGCTTGTTACAGACTGTAAGGATCTAAAATAGTTACTTCTCCTGACAGAATCTCTCTGAGTACACATCACTGTAGGCTTGTTACAGACTGTAAGGATCTTAAATAGTTACTTCTCCTGACAGAATCTCTCTGAGTACACATCACTATTGGCTTGTTACAGACCGTAAGGATCAGTTAATTATGGTACAGTAAATCCCCACTTACTCAAACTTGTTGGGATCTGATCAATAGTTCAAGGAATACATTGTATTTGAGTAATCCAAGGTTGGTTGAACATGTACTAACTAGGTCAGGACCAAATAATGAGGGGTATTTGAGTAAACCGGACTCAAGTCAGTGGAGTTTTACTGTTTTATTAATCCTTGTATAGTTAGATATGGTGACATCCCTGGCCCTGGACCTTAATGTATGAGAATGGGGACCAAAGTTAGAAAGCTCCCCTTTCAAAAATTATATATTTTTGCTTTCAATAAATATAATGGTTTTCTAATATTTTACCAGAATCTAACATCTGATGTGTGTAAAATGTTGATGTTTTGTTATGTAAACCCAGGGGAAATGTTAAGTGATATGTTCTGATGTTCACGTGTTATATAGAGGATGTTAGGAGAAGGGAGATAATTCTATTATGTCAATTTGTTCCCAGGCTCACCGTACAATTGCAGAGTTAAAGGCTAGACTGACAAGGATCAACATTGAGTCATCGATAGACGATACAAAAACAACAACAACCCCGGCATCTCCGATCCTGTCACCAATGGAACGGGTACGTACAACCAGAGACAAAAAACAACATAAGCCCCGGGGGTGCTGGAAGATTGTTAGTCTGTTTGTGGAGGTGTCACCTTAGGGAATATTTGAAATATTTCATTAAAAGAAATATATTAAATACCTCTCTTTGATTTAAAGAGTTTTATTGAATTCATTACATGACAGAATTCGTCAAGTTATTTTATCAGTAAATGTTCATATAGGGATTGAACAGTGGTTTTTTAATTTTCATGCTGGTATGAATGAAAAATGATTACATCCATAAGGTGACAGTACCCAAATCGGATCACCAAACCATTATTTTATTCATTCATTAAAAAATCTGAGGATGAATTATATCCATTAATGGTTGCATCAAAAGAAGAACATTGATGGGTGTTGTTACAAATAAAAATAGCAGTCGAGGTTCACGTTGGATATTTATAGAACGCTCTGACGTCACTAATCACCGGTTCGAGATTTTGCAAATTTGAGGACCCAAATCGGATCAAGACTTGAATTTTGCAGTATTTTACATTTCAAATTAATATTTTTATTGTAGCATATCAACATTTAATGATGTCCTTTAGAATTTATATGAATACAAGTATTTCTATCAGGTGGATTTATTGTTATAGTTCAAAACAGACCGCATAGTCGTTGCACGCACCATTTTTTTCAGAAACGTAACAAAACGCAAAGTTTTTAGATTCAATAATGTTTTATGGCATATTTAAACTAAAAAGCTAATGATATGTGGACATAAAATGGTGTGTGACTATCTATTCTAAGACTATATTATTGTTATAATTAATCTGTTGACACTGTTGTTGATTTAGAAGTATTTTTAAAAAAAGTGATCCGATTTGGGTACTGATCCGATTTGGGTACTGTCACCTTAGTGCATGAAGCCCACTAGGGCTTCTTGGTCATTCATATTGTAACCCTTGAGAAACTTGCATAAGTTATTCACATGAATGGATGTATTCATGCTGTATTCAAAGTCTAATGTTTGTTGTTTTCAATTGGAATATTCATATAGAGAAGAAACAATCAGAATGTAAATACATGTATATAGGAATGGTTTTTCAACTGGGGAATATAACATATGTTCTATATCCCATATGAAGAAATTTGTTTAATTTATCACAAACTTCATTAAAGGCCCAATATACATAACTTCAGGGAAATTTTTCGTGATTCTGAAAAATTATGAAAAAAAATCCAGTTGATAACCATACAAAATTAGCCTAAAACGAAGTTAAACTGAGCGGTAACTAACAAGAAACTGTTGACAAAAAAATCCAAAGAATTGAAAATAGTTCAGGTGGGGCCCACTTCAACAACAAAGCCGTAGGTAGAAGACAGTTCGAAATGGACGCGTGTTTACAAATACCGTGTTTCAACCGCTGCTGTACCGGTAACCGCGCAAGATTTCATCTTGACTATTGCTGATATCAGTTAATCTTAACTAAATCTAATAACATAAGAAGTTATAAGGCTTGATTTTCGCTTCAAGTTTTGCCCCAAAAGTTACGTATATTGGGCCTTTAAAGGTTCATGTATAATATTTGGTTCCTTTTTGACCCAGGCATCCAGGCATTTGATACCACTATAATTTATTACAGGAGCCACGGAGTCATGGTTTATCTCAGTCCCTGTCGGCTGAGAGCTGCTCCATCTCCGAGTACTACGACGCAGAGGAATACAAAGAGAGCGGCAGTGAATCGTCCTCAGAGGTCAGTCAGTACATCTGAACTCTACTAAATCGTAAATTGGTCAAGTCCAACTAACTTACTGTTGTCATATCTCGGATGACAATCTGTGCAATAATTGGTCAAAATAAGTCACATGACCTAACATTATATTTTGTTATCTGTAATGCTGACATTTGATCTTGTAAGTTAATCTAAAGTAAGAGTCAATCAGGTAAGTAAACCTTGCGGCCGCTGGTCTTAGTGGTCTACTGTCATTTCACCATTTGATCTTCATTTCACCACAGTGTGAAAGATGTAAATTGTACCCTCGACCTATTGCCACCCGAATCTACCCCCACCCTCGCATACCGTCACCTTAACCCCTCCAATGGATTTCCCTCCTATATAATTCCCTCGTTAAGTTTGCCATCCTGGAACCCCCGCCATCTTCCACACCCTTTAAAATACAAACGTCCCTAATCGCTATATATTTCCCCTTGACGATAACGCCATATTGTTCTGTTTTTGGAGATCGAGGAACTCTTTAGTGTTCCATTTGGAATGGCATGCGTCAAAAGCAGATCAATAACTATTTTCAGATATAAATTTGTGCCAATGTAGATCTATATATGTTGATATAATAATAAGCTTGTTTTTAATCAAATGTTGGAAATGCAATCTATTGTTCAATTTAATTCATGGTTATAATTTTCATAATTAGATACTATCGCCACCCTCGTTATACCGCCATAATTGCTGTGGACGAAAGGTGGCGTTATAACGAGGGTACACTGTACATTGATTAGGCTTACAAGCGTGAGCTGTTAGGAATTTCCCTTTAGATCAGTGGTAGAACATCGGGCTGGAGAGCCAACGGTCACGGGTTCGAGCCCCAGCGACGGCACTATCTTTATCACTTTTCCATGTTCTATTACAAACTGGTGCCATTATGACCCTCCCTGTTTCAAGGAGAAGCCTTTGCAGGGAGTCAAAGAACCTGGGTTGGAGATTTAGAAATAGGGGGAATAGTGTAAAAAATGTGCATTGATCAGGTTGCCTTACAAGCATGAGCTGTAGGGAATTTTCCTTTAGCTCTGCAGTAGTTACAACTTTTACACCTACCATTATGATTAACAAAGAAAAATAATGTTTAAATGAGATTTTAAAAAATGACAAGTACATGAAGAGGTTATTACACTCATAGTAATGTATACCATCTTAATTTAAGATGTCTGTACTTCCTGTAACAGTTTATAAGTAGCAGTAGAAATGGAGAATTGAATTAAGAATTAAAGAAATTATATTTTAAAAACTAGGTGACATCATCTACCATGCCATGCATGTAGCGGTTCATATACTTACCCGGTATACTAATATACACAATATTCTTTCAAAATTTCTATTCGTTCTGTAACAGCTTAGCAGCTGTAAAAAAAGAGAATTGAATTAAGAATTTAGAAAATATATTTGCTGTCCTATGAAAAATAGAAATGTGAATGTATTACCACATCCCTGTTGTTTCTGTTTATCCACAGGCGTCCGATGACGAGGAGATCTCCAGTGAAATATCAGAGGAGAACGACACAGATTACAATGCTGCTATCAGTGGTGAGTGATGGAATAGTGCACTCCTTAATATGTAAAATAAAAAAAACTTCGTTATTGTGAACAAAAATGATGCAGTATTCCTGCCCAGGTTATACACAATATGAAAGATATTACATCAGGGTTTCTATATAGTATCTTGCCAGAGCTGTCTTCATTAACTAATTTCACAGTTTTCCTCACAGTAGAGTTGATATCAGGATGTTTGGAACAATACCTGCTGAGGTGTTTATTGTTTATCTCAGAGTTTCTATAGTAACAGGTTTGGTCGAAGTAGAAAATGGCAGGAAGCACCAATCCCCTTTATCTTTTTTTGATTTCTCTTATTTCTTTTATTTCTCACTGTTTTAAACCATGTACCGCACGGTATGCTCTGGCCATGACACTCTCGGCAAAATCATGTCATTGTCAGCAGTGATGATATATACACTACAGGCTGAGGATTGACAGAAGAAATAGATGTGTATCACTTTGGAGCTCTTTACTGCGCTCTCAGTTCTCTTATCAGGCATTGAACTGTAATTGGATCACAATATCCAAATCACTTACACAACAGGTTGTGATGGGTTTCAAGGAAACTGGATGGAAATTGAGGAAATAGTAGTCTGGACAAAATGTTAAATGGATGGACAGACAATGCCTTACTAGTGTTCAACCTGTTGGGACAGATATTGAAAAATGCTGTGTATTTTAGGAAAAAATAATTTCTGATCTTATCAAGTACGATTCTTGTCAAAGTAAGTAAATCTCTACCAGGTAAGTAAAGATAAAATCAAGCAATGACTTGGAAGACAATATCAAAATTCTCCTTTCTTTTTTATAAAACATATGAAATACAGGAAAACCCCACTTACTTGAACTGGTGGGGATCTGATCATTAGCTCAAGGAATACATGGTATTCGAGTAATCCAAGGTTGGTTGAATATGTACGAACTCGGTCCGGACTAAACAAAGTGTTTGAGGAATGAAGGGTATTTGAGTTAACGGAGTTTGAGTGATGAATAAGGGGTATTCAAGTTAACCGCTTTCGGGTAAGTGAGGTTTTACTGTTATATTTTTAGGGAAAATTCTTCATATGCTTTTTTCATTGGAAATCTACCCCTGGATATGTGATCTAAGAGATCTTTATCTCTAAAAGCAAATAAACATAGCTCGTAAACATTCTTTGATAAACGTCGAGCCAGAAATTATAGACGAAGGGAGCGTTTGCTTCAGGATTTCTTATAGAAATGATATTATGGACGTGCCTTCATTCTTGTGTAATTCCTTATAGAAATGATATTATGGACTTACTACCCTTGTGTGATTTCAGTGTCTGAAGACCAGTTATCGGAGACATTCCAGACAGGCCATCGGTCCAAACTTCCCGTCCCAAAACCAGACTCCGGAGATGTGAGCCTATGGAATCTTTTGTATAAAAATCTGGGCAAGGACCTTACCAAGATCTCCATGCCCGTCACCCTGAACGAGCCTCTCAGTATGCTGCAGGTAAAAATGTTATACATGTCTCGGTAACATCAGTAAGTCTAGATCCTTCAGGCCCCTGTTTCACCGACATTTCTTAACTTTAGGAAATTTTTTAACTAAAACATTTCCAAAGGAAAGTATTACAGAATTTTAAGATTAAGTTCCCTTTTTCTTTTTTTTTTTGCCTTTCATTTTCTGTAATGCTTTTATATGAAGATTTTTAAGTTAAGGAATTTTTGAAGTTATGAAACGTTTGTGAAACTGGGATCTACAGATGTGTTAACCTCTGAAACCTCCAATGAGGGAGATCGCCCTCATTCTACATTTCCAATGAGGGAGAAAGTGCGTGAAATGCGACTGAAACTGCATTGCTCAATTTGTTTTTCCCATTTTATGTATCAAAATAAATTCAAAAAGTGTTTATTTGATCCAGACACACCAGTCCTGTTATGGTCATTACACACACCCTACATTAACTAGAATATCATTTGACCACAAGATGTAGATTTTTATTTTGTGTTAGTTTGGACTTGGATGAGGGAGATTTCGAGTGAGAGTGGTAAATTTTGGTCAAAATGAGGGAGTTTCTCTCGTAATGAGGGAGGGTTAACAGGTATGGATCTATATGATCAAAGTTATAGAACTTTAAACCTATTCTCTTCATGATCAGCAAGCATTATCATGTACCCAGTAAGAGAACAACATATGGAGCAGCCTCCAGTTTATGATGGAGGTTCGAGAATTATTTACTTTTGTTTTCCCCTACTAAATACAACATGTTCAGTTTATGGTATATGTCTGTTTGAACAGAGACTTTGTGAAGAGATGGAGTACTCAGAATTGGTGGACAAGGCGGTGGAAATCAACGACCCATACGAGCGTATGGTAGGTAACAGCTGTTGATGGGAGATAATGTTGACAAGTGTATATATATCTATGTATAGACTTAATTGATGGTGAAAACTGGAAAGAAAAAATGTACTATGGTGCATTTGCTAACTTGTCATGAAATATATGCTTTAGGGTGAAGAAGTATGTAGCTACACACTTTTCTAATTACTGTTTTTCAATAACCTGCTTGGACACTCACACTCCGAAGAGTATTCGATAAGAGGGCATTGCAGTATAACAGATATACAAGAGTTATCTCCCTCCCCTTGCATTTGTATGGAAGATAGATAGTATGTATACAAGTGTTATCTCCCTTCCCCTTCCAGTTGTAAGGTAGATAGATGGCCTCAGACCACAATAAAACTTCCGGGTCGTTGTACACGAATGTAGTGCATAAGGACATTTCATGTGGGTTACAAAATAATTTTTCCTGGCTTATTTATGACAGATATATACAGTTTTTGTGCATAGACTTGTTCAACAATATCTATTCTAGAGGTTAATTTTTGTTTGACACACTTATCAAGTTTATTTTAGCAGCAGGACACAATGAGTGATGAGGCTTGAGCATTGATATTTTGTGATTTTTGGTATTTTCCCCTAAAACTGAAGGGTAGTGACATTCAAATGAAATTATCTTTCTTAAATGCAACACATGAGGTACTTTCCAGCTCACTGTAGGTTCAGCTTGAATAGATCTACAATAAAAAATAAGTCCCACATCCTTTGCAAAGTTTTAAAATATTTTTTTTTTTCCTTTGGTAGTAACATATAGTAGAATTAATTGTGGTCTGAGGCCAGATAGTATGTATACAAGTGTTATCTCCCCTCCCCTTCCTGACAACTTGTAAGGTAGATAAATAGTATGTATACAAGTGTTATCTCCCCTCCCCTTCCTGACAACTTGTAAGGTAGATAGATAGTATGTATACAAGTGTTATCTCCCTTCCCATTCAGTTGTAAGGTAGATAGATAGTATGTATACACGAGTTATCTCCCTCCCCTTCCTGACAACTTGTAAGGTAGATAGATAGTATGTATACAAGTGTTATCTCCCCTCCCCTTCCTGACAACTTGTAAGGTAGATAGATAGTATGTATACAAGTGTTATCTCCCTTCCCATCCAGTTGTAAGGTAGATAGATAGTATGTATACAAGTGTTATCTCCCTCCCCTTCCTGACAACTTGTAAGGTAGATAAATAGTATGTATACAAGTGTTATCTCCCTTCCCCTTCCTGACAACTTGTAAGGTAGATAAATAGTATGTATACAAGTGTTATCTCCCCTCCCCTTCCTGACAACTTTTAAGGTAGATAAATAGTATGTATACAAGTGTTATCTCCCTTCCCCTTCCTGACAACTTGTAAGGTAGATAGATAGTATGTATACAAGTGTTATCTCCCCTCCCCTTCCTGACAACTTGTAAGGTAGATAGATAGTATGTATACAAGTGTTATCTCCCTTCCCTTCCTGACAACTTGTAAGGTAGATAGATAGTATGTATACAAGTGTTATCTCCCTTCCCCTTACAGTTGTAAGGTAGATAGATAGTATGTATACAAGTGTTATCTCCCTTCCCATCCAGTTGTAAGGTAGATAGATAGTATGTATACAAGAGTTATCTCCCTCCCCTTACAGTTGTACGGTAGATAGATAGTATGTATACAAGTGTTATCTCCCTTCCCATCCAGTTGTAAGGTAGCTACATAGTATGTATACAAGTGATATCTCCTCCCCTTACAGTTGTAAGGTAGATAGATAGTATGTATACAAGTGTTATCTCCCTTCCCATCCAGTTGTAAGGTAGATAGATAGAATGTATACAAGAGTTATCTCCCTCCCCTTCCTGACAACTTGTAAGGTAGATAGATAGTATGTATACAAGTGTTATCTCCCTTCCCATCCAGTTGTAAGGTAGATAGATAGTATGTATACAAGAGTTATCTCCCTCCCCTTACAGTTGTACGGTAGATAGATAGTATGTATACAAGAGTTATCTCCCTCCCCTTACAGTTGTACGGTAGATAGATAGTATGTATACAAGTGTTATCTCCCTTCCCATCCAGTTGTAAGGTAGATAGATAGAATGTATACAAGAGTTATCTCCCTCCCCTTCCTGACAACTTGTAAGGTAGATAAATAGTATGTATACAAGTGTTATCTCCACTCCCCTTCCTGACAACTTGTAAGGTAGATAAATAGTATGTATACAAGTGTTATCTCCCTCCCCTTCCTGACAACTTGTAAGGTAGATAGATAGTATGTATACAAGTGTTATCTCCCCTCCCCTTACAGTTGTAAGGTAGATAAATAGTATGTATACAAGTGTTATCTCCCTTCCCCTTCCTGACAACTTGTAAGGTAGATAGATAGTATGTATACAAGAGTTATCTCCCTCCCCTTCCTGACAACTTGTAAGGTAGATAGATAGTATGTATACAAGAGTTATCTCCCTCCCCTTCCTGACAACTTGTAAGGTAGATAGATAGTATGTATACAAGTGTTATCTCCCTTCCCCTTACAGTTGTAAGGTAGATAGATAGTATGTATACAAGTGTTATCTCCCCTCCCCTTACAGTTGTAAGGTAGATAGATAGTATGTATACAAGTGTTATCTCCCTTCCCCTTACAGTTGTAAGGTAGATAGATAGTATGTATACAAGTGTTATCTCCCCTCCCCTTACAGTTGTAAGGTAGATAGATAGTATGTATACAAGTGTTATCTCCCTTCCCCTTACAGTTGTAAGGTAGATAGATAGTATGTATACAAATATTATCTCCCCTCCCCTTACAGTTGTAAGGTAGATAGATAGTATGTATACAAGTGTTATCTCCCTCCCCTTCCTGACAACTTGTAAGGTAGATAGATAGTATGTATACAAGTGTTATCTCCCTTCCCCTTCCTGACAACTTGTAAGGTAGATAAATAGTATGTATACAAGTGTTATCTCCCCTCCCCTTCCTGTTGTAAGGTAGATAGATAGTATGTATACAAGTGTTATCTCCCTTCCCCTTACAGTTGTAAGGTAGATAAATAGTATGTATACAAGTGTTATCTCCCTTCCCCTTACAGTTGTAAGGTAGATAAATTGTATGTATACAAGTGTTATATCCCCTCCCCTTCCTGTTGTAAGGTAGATAGATAGTATGTATACAAGTGTTATCTCCCTTCCCCCTACAGTTGTAAGGTAGATAAATAGTATGTATACAAGTGTTATCTCCCTTCCCTTCCTGACAACTTGTAAGGTAGATAAATAGTATGTATACAAGAGTTATCTCCCTTCCCCTTCCTGACAACTTGTAAGGTAGATAGATAGTATGTATACAAGTGTTATCTCCCTTCCCCTTCCTGACAACTTGTAAGGTAGATAAATAGTATGTATACAAGTGTTATCTCCCCTCCCCTTCCTGACAACTTGTAAGGTAGATAGATAGTATGTATACAAGTGTTATCTCCCTTCCCATTCAGTTGTAAGGTAGATAGATAGTATGTATACAAGTGTTATCTCCCTTCCCTTCCTGACAACTTGTAAGGTAGATAGATGGTATGTATACAAGTGTTATCTCCCTTCCCTTCCTGACAACTTGTAAGGTAGATAAATAGTATGTATACAAGTGTTATCTCCCTTCCCCTTCCTGACAACTTGTAAGGTAGATAAATAGTATGTATACAAGTGTTATCTCCCTTCCCTTCCTGACAACTTGTAAGGTAGATAAATAGTATGTATACAAGTGTTATCTCCCTTCCCCTTCCTGACAACTTGTAAGGTAGATAGATAGTATGTATACAAGTGTTATCTCCCTTCCCATTCCTGACAACTTGTAAGGTAGATAGATAGTATGTATACAAGTGTTATCTCCCTTCACTTCCTGACAACTTGTAAGGTAGATAAATAGTATGTATACAAGTGTTATCTCCCTTCCCCTTCCTGACAACTTGTAAGGTAGATAGATAGTATGTATACAAGTGTTATCTCCCCTCCCCTTCCTGACAACTTGTAAGGTAGATAGATAGTATGTATACAAGTGTTATCTCCCTTCCCCTTCCTGACAACTTGTAAGGTAGATAGATAGTATGTATACAAGTGTTATCTCCCTTCCCTTCCTGACAACTTGTAAGGTAGATAGATAGTATGTATACAAGTGTTATCTCCCTTCCCCTTCCTGACAACTTGTAAGGTAGATAGATAGTATGTATACAAGTGTTATCTCCCTCCCCTTCCTGACAACTTGTAAGGTAGATAGATAGTATGTATACAAGTGTTATCTCCCTTCCCTTACAGTTGTAAGGTAGATAGATAGTATGTATACAAGTGTTATCTCCCTCCCCTTACAGTTGTAAGGTAGATAGATAGTATGTATACAAGTGTTATCTCCCTTCCCCTTACAGTTGTAAGGTAGATAAATAGTATGTATACAAGTGTTATCTCCCTCCCCTTACAGTTGTAAGGTAGATAGATAGTATGTATACAAGTGTTATCTCCCTTCCCCTTCCTGACAACTTGTAAGGTAGATAGATAGTATGTATACAAGTGTTATCTCCCTCCCCTGCAGTTGTAAGGTAGATAGATAGTATGTATACAAGTGTTATCTCCCTTCCCCTTACAGTTGTAAGGTAGATAGATAGTATGTATACAAGTGTTATCTCCCTTCCCCTTACAGTTGTAAGGTAGATAGATAGTATGTATACAAGTGTTATCTCCCTTCCCTTCCAGTTGTAAGGTAGATAGATAGTATGTATACAAGTGTTATCTCCCTCCCCTGCTGTTGTAAGGTAGATAGATAGTATGTATACAAGAGTTATCTCCCTTCCCCTTCCAGTTGTAAGGTAGATAGATAGGATGTATACAAGTGTTATCTCCCTCCCCTGCAGTTGTAAGGTAGATAGATAGTATGTATACAAGTGTTATCTCCCTTCCCCTTACAGTTGTAAGGTAGATAAATTGTATGTATACAAGTGTTATATCCCCTCCCCTTCCTGTTGTAAGGTAGATAGATAGTATGTATACAAGTGTTATCTCCCTTCCCTTCCTGACAACTTGTAAGGTAGATAAATAGTATGTATACAAGAGTTATCTCCCTTCCCCTTCCTGACAACTTGTAAGGTAGATAGATAGTATGTATACAAGTGTTATCTCCCTTCCCTTCCTGACAACTTGTAAGGTAGATAAATAGTATGTATACAAGTGTTATCTCCCCTCCCCTTCCTGACAACTTGTAAGGTAGATAGATAGTATGTATACAAGTGTTATCTCCCTTCCCATTCAGTTGTAAGGTAGATAGATAGTATGTATACAAGTGTTATCTCCCTTCCCTTCCTGACAACTTGTAAGGTAGATAGATGGTATGTATACAAGTGTTATCTCCCTTCCCTTCCTGACAACTTGTAAGGTAGATAAATAGTATGTATACAAGTGTTATCTCCCTTCCCCTTCCTGACAACTTGTAAGGTAGATAAATAGTATGTATACAAGTGTTATCTCCCTTCCCTTCCTGACAACTTGTAAGGTAGATAAATAGTATGTATACAAGTGTTATCTCCCTTCCCCTTCCTGACAACTTGTAAGGTAGATAGATAGTATGTATACAAGTGTTATCTCCCTTCCCATTCCTGACAACTTGTAAGGTAGATAGATAGTATGTATACAAGTGTTATCTCCCTTCACTTCCTGACAACTTGTAAGGTAGATAAATAGTATGTATACAAGTGTTATCTCCCTTCCCCTTCCTGACAACTTGTAAGGTAGATAGATAGTATGTATACAAGTGTTATCTCCCCTCCCCTTCCTGACAACTTGTAAGGTAGATAAATAGTATGTATACAAGTGTTATCTCCCTTCCCCTTCCTGACAACTTGTAAGGTAGATAGATAGTATGTATACAAGTGTTATCTCCCTTCCCTTCCTGACAACTTGTAAGGTAGATAGATAGTATGTATACAAGTGTTATCTCCCTTCCCCTTCCTGACAACTTGTAAGGTAGATAGATAGTATGTATACAAGTGTTATCTCCCTCCCCTTCCTGACAACTTGTAAGGTAGATAGATAGTATGTATACAAGTGTTATCTCCCTTCCCTTACAGTTGTAAGGTAGATAGATAGTATGTATACAAGTGTTATCTCCCTCCCCTTACAGTTGTAAGGTAGATAGATAGTATGTATACAAGTGTTATCTCCCTTCCCCTTACAGTTGTAAGGTAGATAAATAGTATGTATACAAGTGTTATCTCCCTCCCCTTACAGTTGTAAGGTAGATAGATAGTATGTATACAAGTGTTATCTCCCTTCCCCTTCCTGACAACTTGTAAGGTAGATAGATAGTATGTATACAAGTGTTATCTCCCTCCCCTGCAGTTGTAAGGTAGATAGATAGTATGTATACAAGTGTTATCTCCCTTCCCCTTACAGTTGTAAGGTAGATAGATAGTATGTATACAAGTGTTATCTCCCTTCCCCTTACAGTTGTAAGGTAGATAGATAGTATGTATACAAGTGTTATCTCCCTTCCCTTCCAGTTGTAAGGTAGATAGATAGTATGTATACAAGTGTTATCTCCCTCCCCTGCTGTTGTAAGGTAGATAGATAGTATGTATACAAGAGTTATCTCCCTTCCCCTTCCAGTTGTAAGGTAGATAGATAGGATGTATACAAGTGTTATCTCCCTCCCCTGCAGTTGTAAGGTAGATAGATAGTATGTATACAAGTGTTATCTCCCTCCTCTTTCAGTTGTAAGGTAGATAGATAGTATGTATACAAGTGTTATCTCCCTCCCCTGCAGTTGTAAGGTAGATAGATAGTATGTATACAAGTGTTATCTCCCTCCCCTGCAGTTGTAAGGTAGATAGATAGTATGTATACAAGAGTTATCTCCCTTCCCCATACAGTTGTAAGGTAGATAGACAGTATGTAACAAGAGTTATCTCCCTTGCAGCTGTACATTGCTGCCTTCACAGTCAGCAGCTATGCCAGTTCAGGATACCGAGCAGGACACAAGCCGTTCAATCCTCTCCTGGGCGAAACGTACGAATGTATTCGGGAGGACAAAGGCTGGAAGTTTATGGCAGAGCAGGTGAAACGCCATAAAACATCCATATTTTATGGATAATTATTAGCCAATCAAGGCCATTTCCATTCATGTGGTTGAACCGGTCAGACGAAAGATGTTCATTTATTATACCCCCCCGCAACGAAGTTAGGGGGGGTATACTGGAATCAGCTTGTCTGTCCGTCTGTCTGTCCGTCTGTCTGTCCGTAGAAAAATGTTGTCCGGACAACTCCTCCTAAACTACTGGATCGATTTCAATAAAACTTGGCAGTATTGTTGGGGACCATGTGTAGATGTGCATGCAGGGTTTCGTTTGTCAAAATTTTGGTTGCCATGGTAACCAGGTCACTATACACAGGTTTCCATTATAAAATGTTGTCCGGACAACTCCTCCTAAACTACTGGATCGATTTCAATAAAACTTGGCAGTATTGTTGGGGACCATGTGTAGATGTGCATGCAGGGTTTCGTTTGTCAAAATTTTGGTTGCCATGGTAACCAGGTCACTATACACAGGTTTCCATAATAAAATGTTGTCCGGACAACTCCTCCTAAACTACTGGATCAATTTCAATAAAACTTGGCAGTATTGTTGGGGACCATGTGTAGATGTGCATGCAGAGTTTCGTTTGTCAAAATTTTGGTTGCCATGGTAACCAGGTCACTATACACAGGTTTCCGTAATAACGTGTTGTCCGGACAACTTCCTATAAACCACTGGATCGAGTTTAATGAAACTTGGCAGTATTGTTGGGGACCATGTGTAGATGTGCATGCAGAGTTTTGTTTGTCAAAATTTTGGTTGCCATGGTAACCAGGTCACTATACACAGGTTTCCATTATAATGTGTTGTCCGGACAACTCCTCCTAAACTACTGGATCAATTTCAGTGAAACTTGGCAGTATTGTTGGGGACCATGTATAGATTTGCATACAGGGTTTCGTTTGTCAAAATTTTGGTTGCCATGGTAATGAGGTGACTATACACAGGTTTCCGTAATTACATGATGTCTGGACAACTTCTTCTAAACTACTGGGTCATTTTCAATGAAACTTCGCAGTAAGTAATGTTGAGGATTACTATACACAGGTTAAAATTCTGCTGACTGTTGACATTATATAATGCATGTTATATACAACTTGTACTACATCATGTTTTTTTCAAAAACATGTCAGACACCTCTAATAAGAGGTAGCGGGGGGGGGGTATTAGTCAGCCATCGGCTTACAGTTCTAGTTAAATAAGGAACTAGTAATCTGATGCTGCTTTCAGGTGAGCCTTGAGAAAGCCTTTGAGGTCTGCCTGAATTTATACTCAAAAACATTACATTTTGAAGCAGATAAACCGGTTGTTCTACATGAACAAAAACCTCCCAAGAGGATTGTAGAACTTTGATAAAGTAATGTAATGTAATTTAAAGAAAATATATATATGTCTACATTTCAAATTTTCCTGTATAGCTATGTGGCTTCATCTATGAGTGTACTTCATATGAAATTTAAGAAAAAGCAAGGAAAAGTCTTGGGTTGAGCTGTTCAGTGATAGGGTGAAAATGAAAAGACAAAAAAAAAAAATTAAATTATATATTTATCTTCATTTTATGCAGATCTAACACGTTGGTAGATGATTATATTTCTTTTCCTTTGACAGGTGAGCCACCACCCCCCAATATCAGCCTGTTACTGTGAATCCAAAAACTTCACCTTCTGGCAAGGTCAGTTCAGGATGAATTACCATGTCTCAAATGTCTCAGTGTAGCTGTTGGGTGCAAATATTTAGTCAATGTCAGAATATTTCCTCATTCAACCATGAAATTACATAATTGACTATTTTCAACCTTTGTTTTTGAAAGAGTTCATATGGGTCTTCAGGGACATTGTGATGTCATCATACTTATGAAGTCATAATTGTAGCTTTGGAGACTGAACTGTTCCACTGTCAACGGGTGGTTGTTCTCTGTCTCTATGTACTTTGACATTGAAACATGTTTTGACTAATAATATGTATGTGTCTGCATCAACTTGATGTTGTTCAACAAAAAATGTAAATATAAATATTGGTTGTCATATTGTTAACATTCATTGGTGAGAAACATACATTGGCTTACCTAGCGCGCACCGTTCAGTACATTGTATGTAGGTGCCCCAGTGTATGTTACACACCAATGAATGTCAAAAATATGACAACCAATCTGTAACAGGATGATACATTTATAGCACTTGATGAAAGTCTAATACAGCATATTCAGAATATCTCCCAATAATGCGTCGCGTCCCGTCACATTCTGTCCCATGGAAATGTAACCAGTTTGGGGCGGGGCATTTATGTCTCACAGACATTTCTAGTCTAATTATGAAGTGTTACTTTAGCACTTAATCAACAATTATAAGTAGTTTGATTTTTGAACAACTTACAGTAATGAATTACCCTCTGATTTATATAACTTTTTTTTTCACAGATGTAAGAATCAAAACGAAATTCTGGGGCAAATCCATGGAGATCCAGCCTCTGGGAATTGTTAATCTCTTCCTGCCAAAGTAAGTGTTCTAAGGACAAGCATTATAGCACACATTGTAGAGATGTTTATCTGATAATGATACAGTCGGCTCTTACTGATACCTCCCCATTCTCCTGGAGCCAAGAGGTGAAGGTCCCGACATTTTACCACTAGTCTTCCACCTCTGGGTTGCGAGTTCAAAACTCACATGGTGCAGTTGCCAGGTCAGTAGATTTTCACCAGGTACTCCAGCTTTCCTCCACTTCCATAACCTGGCAAGTCCTTAAATGGTCCTGCCTGTTAATAGGACCTCAAACAAAAATAAACCGAACCAATCCTTAGTTACTAGAGAGAAAATAGCTGAATTGATAATACATATTTTCTAATAGAAAATGAAAAACTGTCCTCGACCAATAATGGAACAGCTGGACCATTAATGGAACAGCTGGACCAGTGATGGAACAGCTGGACCAATGATGGAACAGCTGGACTAATGATGGAACAGCTGGACCAATGATGGAACAGCTGGACCGATGATGGAACAGCTGGACCAATAACGGAACAGCTGGAATAGTGCTGTTGAGAGTTACACAGCTCCTGTCTAATCCCGGAGCCATCGTTTTTGTGGTGATATATTTGCTGCCTAGATAAGTTTATTTGCTAAGAAACAAATTAACAATGGTGAGTATTTTTCTGTTGTTTATCACAAACAAGTCTTTTTTTTACCTGACAGGTTCAAAGACCACTATAAATGGAACAAAGTTACCACCTGTGTCCACAACCTGCTGGGAGGTCAGCGCTGGGTCGACCAGTACGGAGAGATGCAGATACGCAACGGGGACATAGTCTGTAAACTAACCTTCACCAAGGTCAGTGAAGCCTATTTATCACACTCGGACTAGAATGTCCTGAAATCATTGGTTGAGAGATGTCTTATGTGGTGACCCTCAATTTTTCTATAGAGGGTCACTTTGGGACGTTAGAGGGCGCTATAGGTTTTATAGAGTTTGATTTAGTGGCGGCGACAATTTTCACTGCTTTGGAAATCAAATAGCTTGTACCTTTGAAAAATGGCTTCTAGAATCGTGGAGTTAATTTCAGTTCACCTGTACTGTCTTAATTGTAACTGTAACGTTGGACGACCGGTCGGCAGCTGAGAGAACACAGAACGATTTGTTATACAATATCTACAAGTTTATTTACAATAAACATCAAAGAAAACCCCCATAAGTATGTACACACACTCACTAACACACATTCATACATTCAAAACTAAATGTCATGTATTCCGGTTGGTGGTAACACTCCGTAATTACAACAGTTCAAACTCCATATGTGCACTACGTCATCACGAAAGAATGCATCTGTAACTCATGAAGCCAATACGTTCACCATGTATGACACGTCTGTTGATCATGGGTCTTGGCTCTCACTTCCCTCCGCAGAAGGGCTAACACTGATGTGCTAGGAAATGGTCCAGCACCGATGTGCTGCAATGCAGACCTCCGGCTCCGCAGATGACCTGAGGGCTACTACATAACTGACTGAATGATGTCAGTTCACTCAACTGTGGAACTAGCCACTATTTGCATTGCCAGTTGTCCTGTCCACATGGTCTGTGCCTACCAACCCGTTGATGGAATATCTAGAAATAACGAACACACATACTAACACTATTGTTTATACACTCACAAAACCTAGTTAATGGAATAACTGCAAATAGTATATGTAATTACATATCGACTCCCTACATCTATATATATATTGAATATCATATATATGAAATATAATATCACTGCATATACTTCAGTACAAAGAATGTGCAGGTATTCAACTAACACTAATCATGCTGACTAATTATAGTATAACCGACTACATAACTTATCATGATGAATATTTTCAATAATAATATTGACTATCAACATTATTGGGTATCTACCGTAATCTTACAGAGAGCGCTTCACGCTTACCTATACAATCACTAATGCGTAACGCCTAGGTACGTGCATTTGAGTCTATAAATTAACATTATTGTCTTTATACAAGTATCACATACCAATACTTAGTCATATATATATAAGTATATTCATAATAAGGATACCAAGTTGATATACTATGGTATAACATGCATTTCGATACATACATTAAATGTAAACAATGTTCCGCATGAACAAACCGCACCTACACACTAACGATATTGGGTACATGCACATGAATTAGCCAATTGCGGTCATTCACCATTAATAGATGCATCATATATAGCATACAATTTACATCCAAATAACTATAATAGTGACTTACCACATTTCAGGTGTTTATACGTCTGTAAAACGGGTGGTTCATGGCAAGATGACATACACGTCCATCTTGGTCAGACTGGCTCTCGTGTAGTACCGTGACCACTCTCGGACGCTCTCGCAAACGCATACTTACCTCGAAGCGGGAATATTTAAAAACCGAGATACGTACCCACATATAAATAAGTGATGAAACATGATACATAATTAATACATATATAAATATATACACAACAATCCTTCCGTCAATATGCGATCGTGACAGTAACCATTACAATTCACAAATTTAAAAAAATCAACAAACAAACAAAAATCAAGTCTATAGTATATGTTAAATAGTTGAATTGTTTTGTTTTATACAATGAATGACATTATTGGGGATGCAAGTGTTGTTTCTATTTAGTGTGTATAAAAAATGTCCTCGATGCATTAAATTCGTTATATAGTCACTTACTGACCCTCTTTATAGTCAAAGAGGGTCAGTAAGATATAAAGGGGTAAAGGGGGCACCCCCTATACCCCTATATATTTTACTCACCCTCTATGACTATATAGAGGGTCAGTAAGTGACTATATAACGACTGCCCTCGCCCCCTATATATTTTACTGACCCTCTGTTGCTCTATAGAGGGTCAGTAAGTGACTATATAACAACCGCCCTCGCCCCCTATATTCCTATACATTTTACTGATCCTCTATGGCTCTATAGAGGGTCAGTAAGTGACTACATACCAGGGGTAACTTATAATGAGTGCCAACTGAATTATATAGTGTCAATGTCATACAATGGTAAATGGTCTAAAGTTAAGCAAACGTTTTTAAAAAGGCCTACAACGATCGGACTCCAGCCTCAAGATACTGTATACAAAGAATTTTTTATTGTAATTAGCTTAGGTGGATCCGAAGTAAGCCATAAAATACTATATACAAAAAGTTTTTTGTTGTACTTAGCTTATGCCATTTTCCCTGTGAATATTGAATTTATCACAACAGTGAAAATAAGGACTTCAACATTAACATCAGCTATGACAGAAATTGCTTTGAACTATCAATATCAGGGGGAAAATAAAACTGTAACTCTAAAAATGTCATTTGGTACCATTTAAAAAAATGAGTTGACGAACACAACTTGTTTAACCAATAAATGAAAATATCACCGAGGATTTTATTCAAATAAGTTTATCATCATTTTCCATTACAATATTTTGATATTAATCTGTGTGTATGGATTTCTACTTCAGGCAAACCACTGGTCAGGGAAACGCCACGAGGTTTACGGACAGATTCTGAATCCAGAGGGCAAAGTCGTTCATAACTTGTTTGGCAAGTGGAATGAAGCATTATACTGTGGACACGCCCCTTCTACCAGGTGTATATGGCGTCCAGGTAATTAATATTCCCTCAATAACCATGCCCCTTCTACCAGGTGTATATGGCGTCCAGGTAATTAATATTCCCTCAATAACCACGCCCCTTCTACCAGGTGTATATGGCGACCAGGTAAATGTTTCCTCAATAACCACGCCCCTTCTACCAGGTGTATATGGCGTCCAGGTAATTAACATTCCCTCATTAACCACGCCCCTTATACCAGGTGTAAATGGCGTCCAGGTAATTAATATTCCCTCAATAACCACGCCCCTTCTGCCAGGTGTATATGGCGTCCAGGTAAATGTTTCCTCAATAACCACGCCCCTTCTACCAGGTGTATATGGCGTCCAGGTAATTAACATTCCCTCATTAACCACGCCCCTTATACCAGGTGTAAATGGCGTCTAGGTAATTAATATTCCCTCAATAACCACGCCCCTTCTGCCAGGTGTATATGGCGTCCAGGTAAATGTTTCCTCAATAACCACGCCCCTTCTACCAGGTGTATATGGCGACCAGGTAAATGTTTCCTCAATAACCACGCCCCTTCTACCAGGTGTATATGGCGTCCAGGTTATTAACATTCCCTCATTAACCATGCCCCTTATACCAGGTGTAAATGGCGTCCAGGTAATTATGTCCCCCAAACGAAGTGGGGGGACATATTGTTTTTGCTCGGTTTCTTATTATTATTATTCTTGTTTCTTCCACTTTCTTTCGCCGCGGAGGTTTCCGACCGTTTTCTCATAAACTACTGGACGGATCTTCACGAAAATTCACACACATACTCATTAGGGGCGGGGTGTGTGAAAACGGGTTGTTTTTTCGCGACCGGAAGTCCAAGATGGCCGCCAGAGCTAATTTCCGGTTTTCAAAATTCAGTCTCCGATTTCAGTAAAAATTGGTACATGGGTGTTTTAAGGGATGCTGAATAACATGGTAACATTTTCGTAAAGTTTGGTTGCCACCGAAACGAAAATGGAGGCCTCTGATTGGTCGAAATTTATATATTGTCCGATTTCAATGAAATTTAATATATATGTGTAGTATTACACCAACAACATTGTCGTCACATCCGTTTCATGATTCGTCAACATGGCCGCTATTTCCTGGCTTCTGATTGGTCGAAATTTATATATTGTCCGATTTCAATGAAATTTAATATATATGTGTAGTATTACACCAACAACATTGTCGTAACCTCCGTTTTGTGATTCGTCAACATGGCCGCTATTTCCTGGCTTCTGATTGGTCGAAATTTATATATTGTCCGATTTCAATGAAATTTTATATATAACTGTAGTAGGACACCACAGACATTGTGGTAACCTCCGTTTCGTGATTCGTCAACATGGCCGCTATTTCCTGGCTTCTGATTGGTCGAAATTTATATATTGTCCGATTTCAATGAAATTTTATATATAACTGTAGTAGGACACCACGGACATTGTCGTAACCTCCGTTTCCTAATTCGTCAACATGACCGCTGATATATGGGGTGTCAGCTATATTTCCATTGTGAGTTCATTGGGCTCATCAGTTCCAACCAAAGGGGTAGTTTGGGGGACATCTGTAATGGTACCCCATTACAATTAGCACTTGTTAATATTCCCTCAATAACCACGCCCCTTCTGCCAGGTGTATATGGCGTCCAGGTAAATGTTTCCTCAATAACCACGCCCCTTCTACCAGGTGTATATGGCGTCCAGGTAAATGTTTCCTCAATAACCACGCCCCTTCTACCAGGTGTATATGGCGTCCAAGTAAATGTTTCCTCAATAACCACGCCCCTTCTACCAGGTGTATATGGCGTCCAGGTAAATGTTTCCTCATTAGTTCTCTTTAAATACCAGTGCACATATTACGTTTCACTTGTAATTAATTTTCCATTGATTGTATGCAGAATGCGGCTTTCTGATTGGTTGAGATTTTCTTTTCATACCTCTATGAAAAAAAATCTGAAAATGGCGCGAAAAATGTGTCATCACAATAGGGTAATTGACGTTGTGTATTGATTTGTAAAAAAAGAATCCGTTGTAAGATCAGTCAAATTGTACATAAACATGTTTTAAATTTGAAAATAAGTTTAAAAAATTAATTATAAGCGTTGATGTCAATTTTTTAGTTTCATAGGGTTATGAAAAAATATTTGCTAACAAACTTTTGTAAGAATCTGCTACGCCAATTCATACAGTTTGCAAACAAAATTGTTTTCATACCCCAATGAAACTAAAAAAAATTGTCATCAATGATTAAGTAAAAAACAATAATATGGGTTTATTTTTGAAGAAATCTTCTTACCAGTACCAATCTTCTTCCTCTGCCTTAAACATCAGGAAATTGTGTGTGTGCTTGCAACAGGTGCCTGTTACAATAACTGGTCCTTGACCATAACAGGTCATGACCTATTACGGAGAACATTCACTCTGTCATCTTAAAAACATCATGTATGCATTAACACATATTGAACTGTTTGTATAATCATTGCCTAAAGAAAAAAATAACGACTTTTATATAGTCTACAAAACAATGATATTTATGTCAACCTTTTCTAGGTGCGATGCCTGAAGATTTTGAACTCTACTATGGCTTCACTCGGTTCGCCATTGAGCTAAATGAGCCAGAGTCCGAAACTGAGAAGGTGCTGCCACCTACAGACTCGCGATTCCGCCCGGATCAAAGGTACGATTTATCTCGCATTCATCTAGACGTAGCATGTTTAACTCGGCTGTTTCTGTTTTAGAGAAAGTGAAGCGATTTCTAACTTGAGAGTTATCTTTCTTGGTAGCATTAGTGTAGAATTTCAGACCTACATTTCTCAAATGCTAACCTGGTATGAAAACGGCAGCTATTATTTTTGATGAGTCGCTCCGTGATATTAAGCTAGTCCTGGAGAATCGCACATTTTCATATAGTGTAGTGGATCTAGACCGGGTCGATCGTTGGTGACCAGATAGCTCAATTGGTTGAGTTGGGAAGGTCCCGGGTTCGAACTCATGCATTTTTCCTCTCCTGTTACATATAGAAGTGGACTTAAATTTGACTTGAAACCAGATATCTATCTGTTAAAATGTTAATGTCTGGGGTCCAGGCCAGAGGAAACTGGTGCTACTGGTGACACTTGATACGTAATATCTTGGCTGTTTGACAGGTTATTAGAAGAAGGCAGAGTAGCAGATGCTGAAAAAGAAAAATCAAGAGTAGAGCAAATGCAACGAGAAAAACGGAAAAAGCAAAATGGATCCAAATCAGAACCTCAATCAAAATGGTTCAGGTTGGTAGTGAAACCCTTCTACTCATTCTCTGTAATTGTCCTCTTACAAAATTAATGTAACTTTTACGTGTTTCCATATAGCGGGAAATTTCTGCAGGTCAAATTTTTATACTGCCAATTAAAAAAGAAAATTTCACTTCCAACAATAGTTTTCATTCGGACCATCATTTACCTTCAATAACTCCTGTTGTTCCGATAACTCCCTAGAGTAATGAGTGGTGCATATTTTTGGTTGTTGCCTGGCAACTGTTGGCCGTTATGCCAATAGGCACATGTTTATGAATGGCTAGTAACCTGTGAATTACTCGAGATACATGTATGACACATTAAATTTCATGAGCAAACATATGTTGACAAGGACAATTTAATTTATTTAATATGTGTCTACCTATCCAATCAGTCATGTGTATATAATTCAGTACCTTACCTGTAGTGATAAGTCCCTGATCTATAATCATATGATTTATAATGTATATGCTCAACACAAAAATGATCCCTGTTGAGATGACCTACGACCTACCAACTGCTAAGTGGCAATAAAGTTGCGTATAGGAACCTCTAATTATTTTCCTTATGATTATAATTCTGTATTTTTCTTTTGCAGAAAATACACGGTATCAGGGAAGGACTATTATGAGTACACAGGAAAATATTGGGAGCTAAGGAAGGAGCCAGGATTCTCTAAACTAACATTCCCACAGCTGTGGTAACACCACACTCATCATGTCGCCGCAAAATGTTGACAGTTTCTAGATCACCATTCTTCATGTCGCCGCAAAATGTTGACAGTTTCTAGATCACCATTCTTCATGTCGCGCAAAATGTTGAGTTTCTAGATCACCATTCTTCATGTCGCCGCAAAATGTTGACAGTTCCTAGATCACCATTCTTCATGTCGCCTCGAAGACAGTTTCTACATCACCATTTTCTTCATGTTGTCACCAAATATTGACAGTTTCTACATATGACAAATATTGAATTGACCAGCAACTGAAAAGAAAATTGTAACACCTTAAGTTTTTTTTTTTTTTTTTTTTTGCCCATGTACCAATTAGCTTTTAATCTTAGTTTTCTTCCAGTTACTGTATTGTGAGATCTTGAATACCTTGATCTGATATTTAAAGGTAAAATCAAGGTGTCTGGTGATCCTCAGCATTTTTCGTTTAATTTTTAGTAAGTCTTAGATTTCTTCCACCAACAATCAATTCTGAATGTTGATTTTGCAATGGTTTTATAGACAAAGTGTTATGTTCCAAACTATTCCAATGTGTGACTGTGGGTACTGTGATTTTTGTGTGTATAGTCTGAAGTGATATTTGTAATATGGTAGCTGTTAGTTGTTACCTTTGTGCCTGTCATAGCAACCAGGTCATTTTGCCTTACAATTTCAAACATCTGAATGATATCGATTAAGAAAAAATGGAGGTAAAACAGCGAGGTTAACCTCTAAAATATCTGTTTATAATAAATCTGTTGCGTATGTGTTTATCATGACGGAGAAGAAGAAAAAAAGGGAAGAATTGTTTGGAATATCTGTATATTATAAATCTGTTACTTATATCAGAGATGTATAAGTTGCCTATACGTCCCTGCTTATGTATTTATCATGAGGAAGGAGAAAAAAAGGAAGAATTGCTTGTTGGAATATCTGTAGAGTCAGTCATGCTAATCTTTCTATCATTTAGAATTTAAAATCCTCTGTGTATGTTAGTGTCCTGTGGACTTAAATCTCTGACAGTAAATGCTTTCTTAGGATGTTTTTATTTAAAAGTGACATTGCAGAAGGTACAAAAAGTTATAACTTTTAGTACTAGATTGGAACCCTGGTCAAATGTGGTTCCAATCTAGCATTAAAAGTTATAACTTTTTTGTACCTAAAAAAAGTATAACTTTTTATAACTTTTTTTGGTTTAATGCTGTGATGTGAAGACCTATAGATACGATTTTCAAATGAAGATCCTGAAGTGTGTGAATTTTCAAACTCGGATATTTGTTTACCAGTTAACTCTTTCCGTACTCATGATGCCTTGAGACGTCAGAAAAAAAGTGCTCCCGTATCCTTCATGACGCCTTGAGACGTCAAGAAAACGTGTGTGTTACTCGCTGGTTTGGCGTGTTTGTACGGAGGAGTTTACATACGTAATGTGTATTTAACAAACAAGAGATATCAAAAAGAGATTCGAAGCATTCAATATTACTAAAACAAGCTTAATTATCTGTTATAATAGTCTTTTCACAGAAAACGGCAGGTTTTTATCGAGTTTAGTCGGTGTTGTTAACACTGACAACGAAATGGCGGTCAAAGGTTTTCTCTGCGGTATTTTACTCAAAAGAATGCTTTTTACGTCATCTTTTATCTCAAGCAAAAAAACAACAATGTAATATTGATTGGTTAACTTAACAAAAGTCGATATATGATTAAACATATGAAACTTCATTTATTGGTTTATATTAAATACACTGATAACATATTATATATGTTCATATTGAAGCTGCAATCTTATTTTAGCGATTTCCGTGCTGAAATCATTGTGCTAAATTATGATTACACTAATTTTAGTCTCTGTATAATATTTATAATTTGTAACAGCAAGTTTTCTGAGTGCTCCAATTTATCATTGTGCTTATCTGTTAAGTTATACTCCAGAGATCAATTTACTATTTATTTTCATGGGTCCTTTTAGTACATATTGCAAAAAACAATGGGTCCCACAACGTTATATTTGAAGTATTTTCAGAATTTCCATGAGTCCCAGCATAATTTTATGAGTACAGGACTTGGTCTCACACGTAGATTGATCACTGATACGCTGAAATTTGTGGTCGCCAAAATAAGTATAATAACAGTATTTAGAAATATCAAAATTGGCTCATTTTCATATCAAATCTCATTGTGCTTTACAGTGAACAGAAGACATCCTAATACTATCATATCATTTTATCAAAACAATGCAAATTGCAATATTTTTGTCCGCCATGTTTTTGCCCTCTGATATTTAAGCATTAAACAGCATTCTGTTCCGTGTTATGGTCCTATAACACGGAACAGAATATATTTATATTCTACATTTGTTCTGAAAATTTAAGGTAGATTTCTAATAAATGGAACAGCGAACAGCCAGTATCGGCCGGCTATTTCCAACATTATGATTATGACGTCACAATCGTAATGACGTCATAATGACCACCCTAGTGTTATGCTCTCATAACACTGAACTGGCCTTGGTAGTGTTATATAGTGGCAATGCAGAGCAAATGTACAATATTTAGAAAATGTATACATGTATATTTGGCCTGGGTTGAATTCACATCTTTATATTGATCTGAAGGTATATATAACACTTTACATGTTAGTGTTAAACTCTTAAGATGTGATTTTTTATGTTAAGTACTTCATTTTATTTCAGTTTTATTTGAAGAATTTTTTTAAAGTTATATGGATAGAACATTTCATGAAAGAAGCATTTAAATTGATTTGATTCACTGAAAAAAGAAGATCACATTTCAATTTCAGGGGAAAGGAGCTAGAACAAAAAGTAAAGGATATTATTTCATGTAGATTTGGATTAGAGCAAGATTGAAAGGGTCACAATTGAATGAGCCATTGTATAACAAATGCCTGTATATACATGTATTAAACATTTTGTCAACTACACACAGGTAATATTGTACTATAATTGTTTACAATTCTTCCCTCAGGTAGATATTAGTGATGATAGTGAAATGATGAACAAATCCTTCATTTCATGCTGTATGTTATACACGTAGCTGAGTCTTCATAATTTGTTCATTTCATTTGTGAACAGAACAAGTACTTCAATATTGGTCACAGGGGGTATGCTTGGTAATAATGCCAGAATGAATTGAAAATCCATTTTTAGGAAACGATTTGATTTGCTGTTTGACTTTGGTTTGCAGTGATGTTTGTTTTAATTTGTAAGGGTTCAAATAGATCTCTTAGTTCAGGGCCGTACATCTCATGGACCTCACACTTTCACATGTTTGTTTTAATTTGTAAGGGTACAAATAGATCTCTTAGTTCAAGGCCGTACATCTCCTGGACCTAACACATTCACATGCGAAGACACTTTTAAACTCCTGCAATTCAGAGGGTTGGAATTATCTATTGTGAACTTCATGGTTGGGTTTAGACTCTAATGGGTTGGAATAATCTAGTGTGAACTTCATGGTTGGGTTTAGACTCTAATGGGCTGGAATAATCTAGTGTGAACTTCATGGTTGGGTTTAGACTCTAATGGGTTGGAATAATCTAGTGTGAACTTCATGGTTGGGTTTAGACTCTAATGGGTTGGAATAATCTAGTGTGAACTTCATGGTTGGGTTTAGACTCTAATGGGCTGGAATAATCTATTGTGAACTTCATGGTTGGGTTTAGACTCTAATGGGTTGGAATAATCTAGTGTGAACTTCATGGTTGGGTTTAGACTCTAATGGGTTGGAATAATGGAACCTGGTGTGTTGGATTGGACCCTGACACTGGTTAGCTTAGTCTCAGCTAAAATAAAGGTGACAGATTCACCATTTGTGTGTAAGTAAAAAGAAAACATACGATTTGGACATAGTCATGTACATATATTGTATTTCTTAATATATACACCATATAAAAGTTCTTAAAGTATTTACATTTTACTGTGTAATGTGTACACTCTCATCGATAAAGGAGGTATCGAGATATTATTTGTATGTTACATTTAAAAAATATTTATATAATAGTAATTCAAATTAAGCCTGTTGCACTCTTGAGTTGTTTCTTGCGACTTTTACTGTATATTTCTATTTCTTCTACATTGTCGTAGGCTTTGATTGTGATACGTGATGGCAACGAAAGAAATTAAGTACAGGGGAGATAACTGAAGTTTATAACCAATATCTCTGTTTATAAGCCAATACACAAGTGCTATAATGATTTACACTTGTACATAGAATATTGATTTTCTGTACAGTATTTAGATTAAGATTTTATGACCGTAGTGTAGAGGTTTTGTTATTCTTAAAAGAGAGAAATTCTTTCTTTTAACTTATTTACCCCAAAAGCCACATTTAAACTCTTCCAATTCAATGTTTGGAATAGTTGATTATGAAATTTAAGGGATGAATGAGTGAACATTAGAATTTTTTTTTCTGAATGGTTTCTTTATTCTTATTAGCTTCAGTATGAATCACCTATTGTAACTAAACCTGCGTTTTGTGTCAAACGAGTGTGAAACCACGACATTTTAATCCATATTGAAATTAAGTCCGTGTCTCAGTCATGTATACAACTTTGATTCTGTTTAGCCGTTCAACATTGTCTTCATTGTCAGTAGTAGACATGTTCGTTGAAGTAATAACGACAGTACGGACAAATGCATGTTAATTGTCAAAAGTGTTTGACAATTTATTTGTCCGTTCTGTTCTTATTACTGCAACAATCATATATCTATTTCTAGTAATTAGCATCCAACGAACATTTGTTTGTTACGATCCAGTACATGTACGGGTTCATACTGTCGATCTTACTTACCAAACCCTATCTATACTTTTACAACATACTATTTACCATAGAAGTGATCATTAGTATGCAACATTTAGTTAGGAATGGAGAAAAACCTTGTCTTTATGTTAGGTGACAATTTTAAAACACAAATAAGAAAGTTGTCAGGAGACAATAGAGTTGGATCACAACACCCAATATAAATTATGTCTCATAGAGACTAATAGAGTTGGAACACAACACCCAATATAAATTATGTCTCATACAAACCATGTCTCAAATACATCCGCAAACTTGCTTGTTAAAGTTAATTTTGCTCCTGTGAATTTTTCATTTGTTTTCAAACATAATCCTTCACCTGTTGTTCGTATAAATTCAAAATGTTGGGCAAAACAAAAAATGAAATAAAATCCCTGCCCAGAAGGGAGACTACTCTTATTTAGGAAATGGCAGTTTATCCGTCAATAAGCCCCAAGACAATTGTATTGGCATTATCCATCAAGGGAGACAACTATTTATTTACTCTTAGTACAAGACAGTTATGTCAGCAAGATCCATCAAGGGAGACAACTATGTATGTACTGTTAATATAAGACAGTTCTGTCAGCATGATCCATAAAGGGAGACAACTATGTATGTACTTTTATTGATTACACACTGTACTGACAGAAGTGTTTGTTGTAAATTTAAGTTATCAAATTGTCACAAATATAATGTATATATGCAAATGACCTAGAGCTGTGTTATTATCCTATGATCTTTTATTTTTAATGTATTTTACAGATGTACATATACATATATGTATTCCAAATTTCATTTGTGTCACATTCCGTCAGCTTAATAGTAAAAATGTACAATAATTCCATTTACCCTGTTAATCCACCATTCACCCCGGGTAACTGGAATAGACTCTACCATCATTGTTATGGAGGAGTCTATGATACTCTAAAGTAGTTGAAGGGTAATTTATGTCCAGAAATGTTTGTGTTTGTTATCTTTAATCCTCAAAAACAAGTACCGGTAAGGGAGCAGTAGACCGGCTTGGAATCGGGTTGTTAGTCTATGTAGAAACTACTTGTTCTGAAGTATAATATATACTTTATTTATTTTACAATAAGTATGAAACTAGTTATCCAACTAATATTAATCACTCTTGTTGGCCTGGATACAAGCGCTTGAGGGGTCTTATTGTGGGAGGAAACTGCAGTACCCGAAGAAAACCCACATGGTGCATGGGCAGGTGACCCCATACCTTTTTGTGTCCGGTTGGAGAATCGAACCCGGGCCGCCTTAGTGAAAGGCATTTGTGCTATCAACTGCACCATCTGACCACCGACCACCCTTGAAGTTCTATAGAAGTCTGCATGGATTTCATTGAGGCAGTTGTATGATTAATTTTTCATTTCATTACTATTTGCAGAGCTATGCTTCTTTCTTTGGAAAATAAATAAAAGAAACAAATCAAAGAAACATTTCCATACTAAAGGTTATGATCATACAGTACCAATAATTCAATGTTTCTTCACTGTGCCGTACCAATAATTCAACTTCTCTTCACTGTGCCGTACCAATAATTCAACTTCTCTTCACTGTGCCGTACCAATAATTCAACTTCTCTTCACTGTGCCGTACCAATAATTCAACTTCTCTTCACTGTGCCGTACCAATAATTCAACTTCTCTTCACTGTGCCGTACCAATAATTCAACTTTTCTTCACTGTGCCGTACCAATAATTCAACTTTTCTTCACTGTGCCGTACCAATAATTCAATGTTTCTTCACTGTGCCGTACCAATAATTCAACTTTTCTTCACTGTGCCGTACCAATAATTCAACTTTTCTTAACTGTGCCGTACCAATAATTCAACTTTTCTTAACTGTGCCGTACCAATAATTCAACTTTTCTTCACTGTGCCGTACCAATAATTCAACTTTTCTTCACTGTGCCGTACCAATAATTCAACTTTTCTTCACTGTGCCGTACCAATAATTCAACTTTTCTTCACTGTGCCGTACCAATAATTCAACTTTTCTTCACTGTGCCGTACCAATAATTCAACTTTTCTTCACTGTGCCGTACCAATAATTCAATGTTTCTTCACTGTGCCGTACCAATAATTCAATGTTTCTTAACTGTGCCGTACCAATAATTCAACTTTTCTTCACTGTGCCGTACCAATAATTCAACTTTTCTTCACTGTGCCGTACCAATAATTCAACTTTTCTTCACTGTGCCGTACCAATAATTCAACTTTTCTTCACTGTGCCGTACCAATAATTCAACTTCTCTTCACTGTGCCGTACCAATAATTCAACTTTTCTTCACTGTGCCGTACCAATAATTCAACTTTTCTTCACTGTGCCGTACCAATAATTCAATGTTTCTTCACTGTGCCGTACCAATAATTCAACTTCTCTTCACTGTGCCGTACCAATAATTCAATGTTTCTTCACTGTGCCGTACCAATAATTCAACTTTTCTTCACTGTGCCGTACCAATAATTCAATGTTTCTTAACTGTGCCGTACCAATAATTCAATGTTTCTTAACTGTGCCGTACCAATAATTCAATGTTTCTTCACTGTGCCGTACCAATAATTCAATGTTTCTTCACTGTGTCGTACCAATAATTCAATGTTTCTTCACTGTGTCGTACCAATAATTCAATGTTTCTTAACTGTGTCGTACCAATAATTCAATGTTTCTTAACTGTGCCGTACCAATAATTCAACTTTTCTTAACTGTGCCGTACCAATAATTCAACTTCTCTTCACTGTGCCGTACCAATAATTCAACTTTTCTTCACTGTGTTGTACCAATAATTCAATGTTTCTTAACTGTGTCGTACCAATAATTCAATGTTTCTTAACTGTGCCGTACCAATAATTCAACTTTTCTTAACTGTGCCGTACCAATAATTCAACTTCTCTTCACTGTGCCGTACCAATAATTCAACTTTTCTTCACTGTGCCGTACCAATAATTCAACTTTTCTTAACTGTGCCGTACCAATAATTCAACTTTTCTTAACTGTGCCGTACCAATAATTCAACTTTTCTTCACTGTGCCGTACCAATAATTCAACTTTTCTTCACTGTGCCGTACCAATAATTCAACTTTTCTTCACTGTGCCGTACCAATAATTCAACTTTTCTTCACTGTGCCGTACCAATAATTCAACTTTTCTTCACTGTGCCGTACCAATAATTCAATGTTTCTTCACTGTGCCGTACCAATAATTCAATGTTTCTTAACTGTGCCGTACCAATAATTCAACTTTTCTTCACTGTGCCGTACCAATAATTCAACTTTTCTTCACTGTGCCGTACCAATAATTCAACTTTTGTTCACTGTGCCGTACCAATAATTCAACTTTTCTTCACTGTGCCGTACCAATAATTCAATGTTTCTTAACTGTGCCGTACCAATAATTCAACTTTTCTTCACTGTGCCGTACCAATAATTCAACTTTTCTTCACTGTGCCGTACCAATAATTCAACTTTTGTTCACTGTGCCGTACCAATAATTCAACTTTTCTTCACTGTGCCGTACCAGTAATTCAACTTCTCTTCACTGTGCCGTACCAATAATTCAACTTCTCTTCACTGTGCCGTACCAATAATTCAACTTCTCTTCACTGTGCCGTACCAATAATTCAACTTTTCTTCACTGTGCATTATTATTGAGCTGAAGAAATGTGACACAGCTGAATTTTAATTTGTGTTTTTGTTTCTTTTTTCTCTTGTCACTTGTTTGAAATCTGGTCAGTTATTATCCTTACTTTCCAAAGGGAGATAATTGTCTTTTATACAATTCTCTCTATATTATTCTGATTTTATTTTATCATTTTGACAAAAGACACATTTTTTTTTTAATATTACAAGTCTGGCAGAGAAAATGCATTCAATTGCATTTATTTTCTTCTTTTTCATGTCCATTGATTTAATAAAGAGAAGAAAATTAATATTTGAAGAAAATTAATATTTTCTTTGTATAGCTTCAACGAGATAGAGGTTTTACCATTATAAATGTATATATGTTATATGAAATGCTTGGGCTTTCAAATATTGCTACTATTGCTGTGTTATACATGTATGCTATTTAAGAAACGTTTCCCAATATATGCATTTTGTATATGTAGCAAATACCCTGTCTGTGTTATATCTTCCTATAGTAATCACTAGCCAGTCTGTTAAGTATCTTAACCGTTAACAGCATACATTGAAAAGAAAAGCTATTTGCATACGGAAATTGAAATTGATTTGGTTTTAATAACAAACTGATCCCATATCTAATCTAGACAATGTCTCAATGCATTACTTATCTATCATGGCCCTTCCCCTCGGAATGACCTATGTTGGCAATATATCCATCTTTATTCTTTAACTTAAGAAAAGTAACGTTTGAAGTTTTTCGGTACGGCAATGTAACATGTTTCCGTATCCGATACCTTGTTGATTTCGTTTGTCCACATATCATTTTATTGTTGCTTTTTTTTATAGAAAATCAGCATTTCACACTTGCATGACAATTAGCTTAGGAACCATAGGTCAAAGGTCGTATGAATTTTATCACGTTGGAATTATATATCTTTCTCCATATACCGGTATTATACCTTTGTATGCAATATATATAAAATAGCGAGATAATATGATTGATGTGGTCTGTAAGCTGTTGTTCCTGCTTCTGTTGAAATACATCCATGACATATGGAGCCTGTAAGCATGTCCATTAGAATATTTATAACTTTACCTGAGAGTATGTGTACTTGTTAAACCATGTTACACAAATACATTGGAATGTGATATGATTTATTTAAATGCTAGCTGGCCTCACTTTGTCAAAATTGCAATCTGATTAAAATGCAGATCCTTGTTCTCGCTCTGTTTTACAAGGATCTGACAACATCCCATAAGAGGTCATGTTCAGATGACCTTTGTCGCTTTTTGTCTTGTTAACACTAAAATGATTTTCCAATGAACTGTCATGTTGCAGCAAGTCATGTCGGCACATTATTTCACATGAACTTTTTGGTTACGAAATGACTAAACAGACAAATGTGATTTTGCAAGCTTTGTCGCCTCAAAATTTCACTGCAAAGATTCTGATAGTAGTAATTTGATTGGCTAATGCAAAAAGTCGCAACGGGACATGACCCCCTATGGGATTTACTTTGATATTAACGCAGCAGAGAGAAGTTTTCGGAATGGCGTGGAGATCAAGATATGATTTTAATGAGATTGTCAAAATTGATTCATATTTTGACTAATATGACAATGTTATTGAAAGTATATATTACTTAGTTTGAAATGTTGTATACTTAAAACAAGTAAATGAAATAAAACATACTGGGTGAACTTTAAAAATGAAATTCAATATAAACTAAATATTAAGGATCCTTGTCCGCCTTAGCATCATTTTTAGGGCAGTGGTACGAGAATCTTTTAAAACTATTCGGAGAATTTGAGATCCCTTATGCTAGATGTACATGTTAATATATCAGTTTCGCTTAGTTATACTGGTCACTGCAACATAGCAACACGGCCGTGTTGGCTATACTATGACGTCATAGCACATGACCGAGAGTGACTTTATGTTACTGTTTTTAACAGAACTTTAATTACCTAACTCATTCACCCCTGGATTTTCATAATAAACTATTCCATCCGTTAAAATGGAAGAGTTAAAAGTGTCTTCAGGGGTGGATGGTTGACAAATCTTTTAAATAAATGTATATTTATCTTTTATGATTTTCACTTACTATTTAACACAAAATATTTGTGGGTACTTTTATTTGTGGTTCGAAGACATAGATCGTTACTTGCTACACAAACTTCTATAGCTGTCCTTATTAATTTCAGGATTCAATTGCGACAAAACAAATCAATATGGTTTATACACAATGAACACTTGGTGTTTATATAGCAAGTACGCCAATCCTCTTGTAATCAAACCCTCTGTTTATGAACTTGACTATCTCAGTCTTGTTTTTCAAATATCGGTCTAGAGATTAATAAAATTGGTTCAAAATGTATCGTGACACGTATTTTCAAAATGTTTGAAGAAATTGATGATTACATATATCATATTCAAAGGGAATTTCAAAAGATACTTTAAACTGTTGGAAGCTTTGTTGAATAATTGAAATCATTACACAGAAACTAGATTTTTTATTTATATTATTGAATATGAAAACAAATGTATTCAAAATTGTTTTTAATCAAATACAACTTACAGTACATGTATATGCAATTTTCATTTTTTAATGCGAGTGTTAAGCGGACTACGTGTTTTCAGTTGACTTTCTGTCACATTTGTTACAGAATTTTAGAGATGTTTAAGTGTAGTTTTACTAATTTAGTGTTGGAGTTTTGTTGTGAAGACATATTGTGTGTCAGTTATAATATTGTTTGTAGTGATAAATTTTATTTGATAAAAAGTATCCTCAATCCTAGTCAGAAGATGTTTAAAGTTAGATAAAAGTTACAGAGCGTAGATAAGTAATAGATAAATGTATGTAACCTTTCCACTACTGGTAATTACAAACGGCTCACCTGTGTCAAAGCCTGGTTGAGTCTAATTAAGTTTGTGGCGGTGAAATGATTAAAGATAATAAGTAGAAATCGGAAATATTCGCTTCTGTTTGATTTTTGCTCATTTTGCACATCATATGGTAAAGAGATAGTTTGAAATGGTGATAAAAATTCTTAATTTTCAGGTCAACACTTCTTAAGAACTCCTTAAAATGTAGCTAGTGGTATAATCCGTATCCATTGAGAAGCCTATTATATATTTATGTCTAGACAATGCTTACCTGATTTGTCATTATAACTAGATATTTTATTGCTTGTTATGTTACAGCTGTTTAGCTTGACAATTTGTTATTTTTGCTTTTAATTCATAAATATCAGGCACCCTGCGTGACCTTTTAAATGTATCTTTTTTATAATATTAGCCACACACCTGCACGACTATGATTAGAAGTTCTCTTTGATCTGATAATCTGATAGCTATTTAGGAAATATATAAACTGCTACACAATATCCCTGTTGATTGCCAACTTTGAAATTCTTAAGCTTTTAACATACACACTTTCTTTATAAAGATTTACATAACTTCAGGGAAATTTTCGTGATTCTGAAAAATTCTGAAAAAATTCTAGTTGATAACCATGCAAAAATAAGCCTAAAACGAAGTAAACCTGAGCGGTAACTAACAAGAAACTCTTGACAAAAAAATCCAAAGAATTGAAAATAATTCAGGTGGGGCCCACTTCAATAACAAACCGTAGGTAGAAGACTGTTCGAAATGGACGCTTGTTTACAAATAGCGTGTTTCAACTGCTGCTGTACCGGAAACCGCGATAGAATACATCTTGAATATTGCTGATAGCAGTTAATCTTAACTACATCTATAAATATAATAAGTTGTTAGGCTTGATTTTCACTTCAAATTTTGCGGAAAGTTATGTATATTGGGTCTTTAATGAATTATGTCAAATGCACCACCGACACTATTTAAATTGGTAGGCACACAATGCTGTTAGGAAATTAAACATGTTGTATATTACCTATCCATATAATAGGTCTTTATTGATACACTTTACCCTTTGAAGTTTTGAGGGGGATTCCGCAGTTCTTTTTATTTCTTATCTTTACACAAGTTTATATAACTTTGACAGTTTTTTTTTATGAAAACAAAGTCTTGCATCCCCTATGCAATCCTATAAATCACACAGTTAAGACCTGAATAAGCCTTCTAAGTCAATTTATATTTCACAAAATATTATTTGAATAACAAAATTTTATATTTGACTTGAGATATTTATTCAAATTTCTTATTATATATTTTGGCAGAATTTCATGAATGTCTTTCTGTTATGTAGTTTAGCTTATAGAATTAATGTAAATAAATCTTTTCGGTAGAAATTTTCAAACTTAGTTATCCTGTTATTATAGATATGTCGATGTTACACTCACTTTGATTTTGACACAGACCAACTATTTACCATACAGTTCTATAATAGTTCTATTATTGAAGTCAGACAGATTAAGATATGCAATTGAATTTCAATTGATTTCATAATGATAATTTGAGGTTACCAGTGTGAGATTTCATTCCATCATCAGTCACGTTACACGTGTAATGAATACAAGAAATCTCTACTTTCATTTTGCATGTAATTTACATGAATGTTTCACTGGCTGAAGGGAAAGTAATGTCTACTTTCACTTTACCTTCATTTTACTTTGTAGTCATTGGGCTGTGAAGCCATCACTTGTATAGTCACAATATGAGCATCATTAGTAGTATATGCATTATGATTGACTCACTGAATAAAACAAAATGTTATGCAAGTTAATCTTTCTTCTTGTATTTTGTCTGACATGAACAAGGGGAGCTGGGATCTGGATCATGTTCTCCTAAATACTCATACTGGTTAAAGTCTATTATATTTTAGGCAGGTTTCAGAGTATAGAAGGGGTCTGCCTTTCATCTGCAGTCGTCTGTATCAGTTTCCTATCAACATGACTATTTATCCATGGGCCATCTGGAGGGTTAATTCCCTTCCGCAGTCATGGTCACTGGTCATAGAAAGGACATGTCCTTCAATCAGTTAGTAATGATGAGGTGTTCTTTATTATTATCTTAATCTAGAATCTAGCCAGCTGGGCATTCTGACCTCCAGCAACCTCACTGTTCAGATAGCAACACTGACAACAGAGGTTTCCATCTCTTTGTCCACTCTTTATCTATCAGCTCAGCCATTAGTTCGAAGGGTTCTGACTCTCTGACCCGCTAAATATTTTGACGACAGGCGGGTGGTCGCCACCCGCCTGTCGTCAAAATATTTAGCGGGTCATATCAGAGAGTCAGAACCCTTCCGACTACTCAGCCACCAGCAAGCTGATCTTCCATAACCTCCATTACTGTCCTGATAACATCAATAAAGTTGAGGGTCTCCCCTCTTAATGTATCTTCATCTTATCGGTCAGCTCAGTCAAGCATATATACTGACCTTCCATGACCTCACTGTACTGACAGTATCAATAAAGTTGAGGGTCTCCCCTCTTTGTGTATCTTCATCTTATCGGTCAGCTCAGTCAAGCATATATACTGACCTTCCATGACCTCACTGTACTGACAGTATCAATGAAGTTGAGGGTCTCCCCTCTTTGTGTATCTTCATCTTATCGGTCAGCTCAGTCAAACGGTTTAGTCTCACCTAGCATACATTTCAGTTTTCACACCTATTGACAATTTGGCTATAGTCTGTTTCATAGTAGTGTAGGTGGTGTTGTAAGGTATAAATGTATATTATTGTAGAACAACTTTTTATCTTGATAATTAAAATGTAAATACTAGTATCTTTGAAATAAATTGGATCACCATTTTGTAGATGTTTATAATGTTTACAAATATTTTATTAAAGTATACTTCGCAAAAGTTACTTTGCATTGTACACTTAATAATATAACAATGAATTATATGTTATATCATTAAATTATTGTATTAAAGTATTGAATACAAAAGAGTAACATGTAAAAGGAATAAAAATCCAGAAAATCCAGCCAGATAATGGCCTATGAAACACAGTTCAAAAATCAATACATTGTTATTTCGTAATGATCAATGATCAAATTTAACCTCAATTAGTCAAATATTAAATGACTATTAAATATTGTATTTTCTTGAGGGTCTCCCCTCTTTGTGTATCTTCATCTTATCGGTCAGCTCAGCCAAACATATATACTGATCTTCTATGACCTGGTTTTGACAACAACACAGTAAAGGGTGGGTCCCTCACTCTTTCCTACATACTGTCAATAATAAGACCTAGCATTGGTACATGGATTTGTTCGAAAAACAACACAGTAAAGGGTGGGTCCCTCACTCTTTCCTACATACTGTCAATACTGATAAGACCTAGCATGGTCACATGACTTTGTTCAAACACTTCTAGCTAACAGCCTAGCATGCTCAAATAAAGAGCCACAAAGTTTGTTCAAAATGAAAGACCTTGACCAACATTCAAGGTCACCGGGTTCAAAGGTGCAAAACCCCCCACTTCTTTTCAATAATCAAAAGGCACAGGGTACAAATTTATGGCCGTAACTTGCTTGAATGAGGGGCTAGGCACAGGGTACAAATTTATGGCCGTAACTTGCTTGAATGAGGGGCTAGGCACAGGGTACAAATTTATGGCCGTAACTTGCTTGAATGAGGGGCTAGGCACAGGGTACAAATTTATGGCCGTAACTTGCTTGAATGAGGGGCTAGGCACAGGGTACAAATTTATGGCCGTAACTTGCTTGAATGAGGGGCTAGGCACAGGGTACAAATTTATGGCCGTAACTTGCTTGAATGAGGGGCTAGGCACAGGGTACAAATTTATGGCCGTAACTTGCTTGAATGAGGGGCTAGGCACAGGGTACAAATTTATGGCCGTAACTTGCTTGAATGAGGGGCTAGGCACAGGGTACAAATTTATGGCCGTAACATGCTTGAATGAGGGGCTAGGCACAGGGTACAAATTTATGGCCGTAACTTGCTTGAATGAGGGGCTAGGCACCTGGTACAAATTTATGGCCGTAACTTACTTGAATGAGGGGCTAGGCACAGGGTACAAATTTATGGCCGTAACTTGCTTGAATGAGGGGCTAGGCACCTGGTACAAATTTATGGCCGTAACTTACTTGAATGAGGGGCTAGGCACAGGGTACAAATTTATGGCCGTAACTTGCTTGAATGAGGGGCTAGGCACCTGGTACAAATTTATGGCCGTAACTTACTTGAATGAGGGGCTAGGCACAGGGTACAAATTTATGGCCGTAACTTGCTTGAATGAGGGGCTAGGCACAGGGTACACATTTATGGCCGTAACATGCTTGAATGAGGGGCTAGGCACAGGGTACAAATTTATGGCCGTAACATGCTTGAATGAGGGGCTACCAAGTTTGTTCAAATTAATGACATTGACCCATAACCATTGATTTATTCAACGTCACAGGAGTTATTAAATCATTCAAAAAACCTTTCAATAATGGAAAGGCTCACGCACAGTTGCCTGAGTTTCTGTCATTATATAAAAAAATGTTTATATATGGAGCCGGGGCCCATTACAGAATGTACATTACTGTAATGGGAGGCTCATTTCACACATATATATTTATTATTTACTGACATACTGTGGCTCACGCTACTGATATTAGGCAGGTAGCATGCTTAAAAAAAGAGCTGCAAAGTTTGTTCAAATGAATGACCTAGAGACAAGGGTTAGGAGAGCCGGTGTCCTATTGACTTTATAAAGTGATATAACTGGCGTTACTGTTGTGACATTGACTGAGACACAACGCGTGGGCAAAGCGTAACATTCTGACGGAGGATCGTTATGTATCGATACCACACAGAGCACAGTGTCCTATAGAAGGTATATAAGAGATATATTTAATATATAGCTTAAGTTACTGATTTGTGACATTGACCGAGATACATCGCGTAGTAGTAAAAAAAAAGATAATACCGAAGCGTTAATCAAAGCATAATCCGAACTCAAAATCGATTAAACTAGGAACAAATTATAAACAAAGGAAAGCTTTACATTGAGGCGTTTGTAAAAGTACAAGAGACTAACACAAGGTGTTCCGGAAGCGTCCCCCGCTTCATCGACGACCCCCCGCCACGTAGATCTCGGGCACAAACAAGTAAACATCAAGTCCTCAGAATGACCACCAAGTGTATTGGAGCTACTTTGAAGCATACTTTGTGAAAAACACGACAAAAGCCAAAAACAAATATACTGAAAGAGATTTAGTAATTAAGGATGATTGAATTTCTGAGTTCGGAGGAGAGATTTTCCAGCAGACTGTTGGTATTTCCATGTTAATAAACTGTGCTCCACTCTTAGCTGACTTAGTTTTTGATACGAGGCTGTATTTGTGGAAGAGCTAATCAGGACAGGTAACAAAAACCTTGCCAAATCTTTTAAAATGACTTTCAGGCAAATCGATGGTGTGTAATCCATAAAAAAACAAGATGTTTGCTAACCACGTCGATCGTTATCACCTTCTGAAGACACAGCAGACTCTTCTACATCAGCTGCTTACCTCGATCTTTACTTAAACTATGACCAACATGGACAGCTTACTACTAAGCTGTATGATATATGTGATGGATTTAATTTTCCGATCGTGAACTTTCCATCTCTTGATAGTAACATCCGTGCTTCCCTAACCTATTGTGTTCACATATTGCAGCTGATTCGTTATTCTAGGGCTTGCTCTGAATATCTAGATTTTCGTGATCGATGTCGACTGCTGCCAAACAAATTTACGGCACAAGGGATTCGAGAGATGTAGGCTGATGAAGAATATGGACAAGTTTTATGGTCGCCATCTTGATCTCATCGAGAAATATTCTGTATCTTTGTGTGATATGAAGATGGACGTTATTGAGTTTGCTTATTAGTGTGTTTGCTTGATGTGATTGGCAATAATGACTCGGTTTTCATTTTGAGGATTGATGCTTACTTTGATGTGACAAAGATTTGCATGGCGGGTGTCGTCGATGAAGCAGAAGACGCGTACTCTTCCGAAACACCTGGTCTTATTCTCTTGTACCTTTACGAAGGTCTACATGTAAATTATGGTTTTGTCAGTCTTTGTTACCAGGCAACTCAGTGGTCTATACAGTCAGTGTTTGTGACCATATCTCAATGGTCTATAGTCAGTGTTTATGACCAGGTATCTCAGTGGTCGGCATGAACCAATGCATCTAAATTGTGAATTATATTGTTGTAACCCCCGTGGCATGAAAAAGGACGAATAGGTGTGAAAATGATACAATTTTCAAAAATCGTCTTCTATAGACCAAGAAGTACTGGTTGTAAGATGCATTGTGAAAATCGTGAAGTTCATGGCCCCGGACGCCTTGTTCTCCTCTGGGTATATTTTATTTATTTTATGTTGGAAGTAATGTGTTGGAATTATAATAAGAAGATTGCGGTTTGACATCAGAAATCTTTTTTACCTTGATACTCCCCCCGGGGTCATTGGAGGGGCTCAAATAGTTCAAATTATATTAGGATTTTTTTTTTTTTGGCACACCCGCGGGGCTTTGGAGTGCTAGGGTCTCAAATAAGTCAAATTGGCCAAAATTACAACAATCTTCGTGGTACCCAGATATGCTTCAATTAAATCTTCTACATAGATGAAAAGGGTTTGTAGGTGTTTTATCAAACTTGTATGCCTTCTGAACTCAGGGCGTTTTTTATTCAATGGCTTATGTTGAAAACATTTTATATTGATGATAAACAAAATCATAAACAAAGGTTGTTTTAGCGGTAACACTATCTCGTTATCTTTACATAGTTGGTCCAAAGAAACGTGGAAACAATGGATAAGAAACGATTGGCTAATTGAAAAACAAGTTTTTAACATAAGTGAGGATAAGTTTGTAATTTTTTTAGCAGTTTACAAAATACAAGTTTACTGTTACGTCCTAAAGCCGTGAGGTAGGGAATCATTGTCAGCAGTGCTGTACAGACACTTGTTTACTTTGTCAGCAGTGCTGTACAAACATTTGTTTACTTTGTCAGCAGTGCTGTACAAACACTTGTTTACTTTGTCAGGATATTATATACTGATCAGAACAAATAGAGAATAACGATATCGTAAAAAAAAATGAAAAAAGGACAGATTTACATGAAGACCCCTGTAGAGTGTAATATAATAAGACCAGGTGTCCCGAACGAGTAAGCGTCTTCTGTTTCAGTGTACTGATTAGAAAGAAAACAAGAGGCCCGTGGGCCATAACGGTCACCTGAATTTTGATGTACTAGTTCCAATAACGTTTGTTGTTGTGTCCTTTTACTGAAATTATCATTAACTTAAATCAAGTTTGAGCTAGAAAACTGCCAGGTAAAAAAGAGCCCTACTGCTTATATATTTGTCTACCTATCTCCAAAAGTCATCAATCCTTTAGCTTTGACCCCAACGACCAAACTCAATGAATATGATATTTGTTCAACTGACTTCTCAAAAAAGAATGTTACAAACCGTTTCCTTGATCTTTGAATCAGCGACCTTAACTTCTTTGACTCTGTTACCTTGACTTTTGGTCAGTTAACTCCTTTTTTAAATTTGATTAACTGTCTTCACAATGTTATAACAAAATGTTTCTCAGTGAAGAGCTATAAAATTTTACCTTGGAATTTGAGCTGGTGACCTTAACATTTGGTCAGTTAAGTCCTTGTTTAATCCAAACAACTTTGCTTTATAATGTCACGATATAAGATTTGACCTTTCAACCGGTGTCCTTGACATTTTGGTCAGCTAACTCCTTGTTTAATTCCAATCAACTTTGCTACATAATGTCACCACAAAATGTTAATGAGTACAAGAGGCCAACGGGAACATCTGGGTTTAAATAATATTTTTAGCCAATTTGACCCTTTTAAGCCCCTCAACACAGCCCCAGGCCCAGGGGTAGGACAGAGTCGAAATTCTTCCAATATCAGACTGTCGTCGTATGATTCCAATCAAGTTTGAATTATTTCAAACTTGAAAAGAACACAATATCCAAAATTTTCATTCTAAAATGTCATAGTAAACTTCACCCCTCCTCAGGGAAAAACCTTAAGTCTGAGATTTTATCTAATTTAACCCCTTTTGGCCCCTCCCTTATAGGCTCCTAAAAGGTTAGGACCATATGATCCACAATTTTGGTGCATTCCTGGCTAGGAAAGGTTACTGCCAAATCTCATTTATAGTGGTTGAGTTTTTTTTTAGAAGAAGTCAAATGTAAATTGTTTACGTACGGACGATGCACGACGGACGACGACGGACAAAGGGTGATTAGAATAGGTCACTTGATACTTTGTCTCAGGTTACCTAAAAATAGAGAATAACGAAGCGTCAAAAAAAATATGAAGAAAAGGAAAGATTTACATAAAGAGCCATGTCAAGTATAAAAGAATAAGACCAGTTGTTCCTAAAGAGTAAGCGTATTTTGCTTCCTCGACGACATCCGCCATGTTAATCTTGGTCACATTCATTAAACATTGAGTCAACATCGTGCCTCAAAGTTAATAAATGGAGACTGATATTGTATGTTAATTATAAACATTGTCAGAAGGTGTTGACACGGTGCCAAAAATGATACATATTTAGTTTGAATAATCTTTATTTTGCTAATGAGTACAGGTACAGGATACAACAATGATACACAGGGGTCTGGAAAAACTTACCGCTCAAACATTTTTGATTCACCTATCTATAATTTGCTTGATATACAGATGCGTAACGGTGAAAATGTGTGTCTTATTATCAAATTAAAAAAAAAGTTTTATCGCAAAAGATGTTTTGAACAATAAATCTTACCTTTTCAGTGGTTTTTTGTTACACAAATAAGGTTTAATCCATGGGATAACAAGGGGATATGACCAATATGCTGTTTCAAACTGTTTCAACATATTAGACATTGTGATTTGAATTGAATTCGAATATATCTCGTTTCTGTTGAACGTTTTTTCGTAATTTGATTTGTTTTATTAATGTAATGAACACTTAACACCCGTGAATATTTTTCACCTTGTGATGAGTGACCACTATGACAATGAATAATAAACAATCTTTATTTAAAGCATATTGTTAAGCAGAACATGTACATTGTAAGTATACATGAAGTTTCTACTGTTTCACGATATCATATTAGAGTCGCATAAAATGTGTACATCGTAAGTATAATTTCTACTATTTCCCTATTTGGTATTAAAAGTCACATAAAATATTAAAAGAATTTATATACTGAATACATGTTAAAGTCCGGCAAGGGTAAAAGCATTGCGTAGCATGGCCTTATCGTTTGCAAGTTTGTCAACTGCAGCTACAAGCCACGATGCATGCAACGGCTTGATATTTGATAGTTTCATGTCAATTTTTACACCATTGATGTCATTTCCCTTTTCCAGTTGTTTATGGATTTCGTTTGCGTAATAAGACTGAAACTCCGATTTCAGATGACATTTAAAAATGTTGTTCGGGATAAGGTCAAGGGGTTGTAGCTGGTCGGTACAACAGGCGGGTACATACGCCACACGTATACTGTTCCTTGCTAAAAGTTTGAACAGATCATCACAGTATGGACAGAACTTCATCCATGCGATTGTGTGAGTCGGAAAATGCATTATGGGAGTTATGTGAGATCACATGAGATTCTGCTTACTTCCCGTACATAATGACCTTCCTGACCAGATCATGGTGTGGTGGATAATCTGATAAACATTTTGGAAACAGTCCTGAATATCATAGGTTTGACACTCAGTCCAAAGTCATTATCAAACAGTGATAACTGACTCTCTTAAACGTACAGTAATTTCATTACTTCCATTGATTATAATATTGATAAGTTTCCCTTTCCGTGTCGCAGGCTCAGATATACTGCTATAGGCCTAATACATTGCTTATTATATAATTACTACACCTTCCGTGTAGTAGTTTCAGGTTTAGCAGGATAAGTTGATAATGAAGGTGCTGTATCATCAGGTGTGCACGATTCTACAAGTGACAAAGAGACATTTAAGTACTTTTAAAGACATGTCTGTAAATACAAATGTAGTTTCAATTGAAAACCACAGAATAATAGAACGTATTCCCTTTTGGATATTATTTACTGAATATTAATGTTTTATTTTTTTGGGACTGAACTGCATTTTATATCAATATTAAACATAATGGTATAAAGCCTATGCCATTTATTGGAAGGAAATATTGATATTATCATTTTCAAACAGGTAACAACTAATATGGCTGTACTCTAGTCCTTAAAAACAGCTTGCGTTGTATTTTGACAATCGTTTCTTGTTGTGTAGATAGAAAGACGACAAGATGTTAATGTGACTGTAATGCACTGCGTGTCAGAAACCCGAACTCCTTATCTAGATTATTGTCGTTGCTTTTGTTTTATTTTAACCCTGGTGTCTCTGATATTCATGAATGTACACGACCCACCTAATGACAACCTGATTATATGACAGACGGGAAATGTTATTTTTCACGTGTATAAATAAAAGTATTTAGTAAATAATCAAACATTTAAAAACAAAACTTTTTCGAAGGGTCATGTACAACCTCTCTTGACCTAGCATTTTGGAATGCTATCAAGTGCCAAGTCAGAAAATAATAATAATAATAAAAAAAAATGAAAACAAGTGTGAAGTTGGAATTAATGTTTCGACCAGATACGAAGGTTATCAGCTACTTTAATAACATAAAGATAACGAAATTATTTTCTAATGTCGCAAATCAATTTGATTAAACGACCTACCTCTAGAGAGTAGGATAGGAGGATGGTATGGATGTGGATCCTGTAAATGTTAGTCACACCTGCATTCGCCAGCCCTGCAATTTTTTACGCCGTGTACACAGTTCATTTCGTTGCAGTCAGCCTCGTCCTTACACGCTTGAAACAGTGAACATAAGTTTAACAATTGACTTAGCCAGACTGAGACACAACGCCGAAGTACTAACAAGTTTAATGATGTTATAATACCATGAACACGTACTTGTGATGTCGGTGTAATTTACGATCACGAATAAACTGTATATTATCCAATATTACGTGTCGTTGCTGAATTGAGTCACACCAAGCTCCTGTACTGGTTCCGACCTTGAGCTGTAGTTTTTTGAGGGATAATTTCGCTATTTTGCATAGCTCTCAAAATGTAATCAAAATATTAGCTAAAACTAAGGTTAACGCTACAAACAAGCAGATTTTTGTTTCAGTACACTTTGCTGTATTATAAAACAATTAATATCCTTGGTTACCAAATGATAACAGTCTCACTCTCAGTCAATCACAGTTAGTCAACTAATTATCATGACATTTTGTTGAGTATTAAATAAACAGTAATGAGTTACTCAACTATTCTCCAAATATAATGTGCACATGCATCGCAAAGATGACATAAACATACGTTGTGAATATTTCAAACAAATATAAAGGATATCTCTATATTAAAGGCCCAATATACGTAACTTCAGGGAAATTTTCGTGATTCTGAAAAATTCCAAAAAAAAAATCCAGTTGATAACCATGCAAAAATAGGCCTAAAACGAAGTAAACCTGAGCGGTAACTAACAAGAAACCCTTGATAGAAAAATCCAAAAAATTGTTAATAATTCAGGTCGGGCCCACTTCAATAACAAACCGAATGTAGAAAACGGTTCAAAATGGACGCGTGTTTACAAATAGCGTGTTTCAACTGCTGCTGTACCGGTAACCGCATAAGAATTTATCTTGAATATTGCTGATTCAGTTAATCTTAACTAAATCTATAAATGTAAGAAGTTATTAGGCTTGATTTTCGCTTCAAGATTTGCCGAAAGTTGCGTATATTGGGCCTTTAAGTGTACTTACCAATGTTAGTGCATTCGCATACACTTTTTACGCAATCGAATTTGCCATATTTACATAATCTAAATTCACAATCTTCCTTGGCCATACAATTGGTGCCGTACACAACGGCCGCTGCGTAGAATAGAAAGAAATATTCATTTTTCATTTTGCAAATATTTTTGATGTTATAAATTGAATTAAAACAATTACTACTTGCTGATCCTATAAAAAATAGAGAATATCGAAGCGTCAACAAAACCATAATCCGAGCTCGAAATCGATTAATCTAGCGGGAAAATTTGACAAAAAGGAAAAATATACACGGATACCCTTGTAAAAGTACAAGATATTCAAAACAGGTATCCTGGAACAGTAATGTGAAGCCTATTTGACATTTACAAAAACGGGGAAATTTTGAGTAGCAGCGAATGATAGTAACACAAAATGATTATATCAAAGATAACTCTTGATACATAACAGACGAAAACAACTTAGAATTATTATCCGCTACAGAAGACAAAAACTAAAATTATATTAAAAGAGATAATGAACCTCAAGTATACAAGTTTTATTGTCAACTATTTGAATTATGTTTCATAGCGTGACAAAACATGATTGGAATACCAGAGGACACTCGCCTTATCATCGGAAACCCACGGTGCACTTTTCTGACGCTTGCATGCCGTGGGCTAGAATAGATGGAACCCCTCGTTTTCGTCCTAAAATAGTAGCCAATCATATTAATACTTTCATCCATGATGATATGCAGACGGGACATTCAGCCGGGGTATCCCGTTTAGTTTGTAGCAACGCCTGGCAACATCACCTGTCGATTGTGTTAGAATATAAGGTCCTACTATACGGAGATTGACATCGGCGTCATGCCTACAAAAATATGCTGGTGGTGGTCAATGTAAAATGATCTAACAGAGTGTCGCGAGAAACGACCATTCTGATTTGTCGAAATCTCCGAATAAACTTCTATTTAGATAACAAGGATTTACATCTATTCTAGCCCACGGTATGCAAGCGTCAGAGAAGTGTACTGTGGGTTTCCAACGATGACTCGCCAAGGTACAGTCACACTTAAAGTCTTATTCGTTGTTTTTTATCTTTAGGGACAATTTATCAGTCATAATATTAGTTGAAACTGTGTGAAATTTTGCAATAAGGTGTCTTTATTTTATAAAATTAATCAATTGCAAGAGTCAATTGTGTTGGACTACATCTTTGTTCGCCAGTACATTTGATGTACTTCGAAGGTTTGGGTTATTTGGTTCGACATATTGAGAACGGCAAAAACAAAATCTGTTTAGGATGGAGAAAGACGATAAAACGTCATATAATGAAAATAATCTGTCATAAGTTTTCTCTTCATATTATTTTTATGATACAGTACTTTGGGATATTTTGTCGCCAACATTTGGCATCTTTTGCTCAAAAAAGGGTAGTTAAATATTGGCGTTCACCATCATGTGTGTTAAATTTTGGCGTTCACCATCATGTGTGTTAAATTTTGGCGTTTACCATCATGTGTGTTAAATATTGGTGTTCACCATCATGTGTGTTAAATATTGGCGTTCACCATCATGTGTGTTAAATTTTGGCGTTTACCTGTATCTATGTAATTGATTTGTTTGTTCATTACTTCACATACTGCTACATATCGATTTCCGATTACAGATGACGATCCTTATGAAAATAAAGCGTCTCAGTACCACTGAAGCAGCTGTATGATATAGTAGTAGATAGGTCGACCACACCTAATACAACAATGAATATGAAAACAACGTGAATTTATGACAATTTAGATGAAAACACACCTTTATTGACGTGTTTTTAATAAGAAACAATATATTCCAACACGAGGACAGCTCGCGGATATTAGTAATGGGTTTGAGTAAATAAATCCGGTGTTTCGACGAGTTTTTCGTGAAATTTGGTGTATTTGATTTTGGCTAACTCATCCCAGGCGCCAAGTAATGGATTGAAGATGAGAATAGTTTAACTGTTCCAACCAACTATACGGAACAGCTGACCCGATCAGTTGGCCTAGGTACCTAGGTACTCATACACGTACCAAAGTTACCTGTGTAATCTACTCTAGCTTCGGCCTGCCTGGAATGTGTTGAGTTGTGTTTACTATAAAATTATAACATTCCCATCACAGCGTCAGTCTTTGTCTCTAAATAAGAAATTAGGCACTCTCGACATTTAGTGTTTCTTCGTAACGTACTTGACATAAAATAAGAGAATACCGAAGCGTCAACATAATCATAATCCAAACTCAAAATCGATTAAACCAGGGGCAAAGTTTGAACAAAGGAAAATTTTACATGGAGACCCTTGCAAAAGTACAAGAGAATAAGACCAGGTGTTCCGGAAGAGTAAGCGTCTTCTGCTTCATCGACGACATCCGCCATGTAATTCTTTGTCACATCCAAGTAACATCAAGTTCTCAAAATGAGAACCGAGTATCATTGTCAATCACAACAAGTAAACACACTAATGAGCATACTCAAAAACGTCCATCTTCATATCAAGATACAGAATATTTCTCAATGAGACAAAGATGGCGACCATAAAACTTGCCCATAGTACTGATCAACCTGCATCTCTCGAATCCTTGTGTTGTTAGTTTGTGAGCCTCTTCCTGATAAAAAATCACCAGTATTGACGATGTTAGCGGCCTGTGACGACTCATTTTATATGCCTACCGTGAATTTTTAAACGTTTGTGTTTACTGTGACCACAGTTGCTTAAGTTTCTGTCAGAATATATATAAAAAAATGTATATATATAAAGAGCCGCGGCCCATTACAGAACATACTGTACTGTACTGACAGAAACTCAAGCAACTGTGCTGTGACGATTCGTATGTGTTTTTTTCGATTCCTTGAATAATTCTGATGAACACTCTATTTAAATTCACGTAGGTCTATATGATAAAAACCCAACGAAGTACATGTGTGTACTTTGAATGTTTTGATTTAAATTCATGTCCTATTTTCTGCATATCTTATCGTTTCTTTTACCTAAAACCTCGATATCAGGAATAATGAATTCCTCATATAACGAAATGCTGTTCATGGTCCCCAGAAATTCGTTATAAACAAAGTTCATGGTACTTTCCAGGAGACATTGATGAGTTCCGCTACATGATTTAATTAGTAATGGATTGGAAGATGACAATTGTTTAACTGTTCCGATCAACTTATACGGGACAGCTGACCCGATCGGTTGTGAATTTGAGGTTGGCCTAGCTACTTTCCAGTAGGCAGGTACTGAAATATAATTAGCATTTTAAGGCCTAATTCGAAATTAACTAAAAAGAAAACTCAATGGTTTGCTGTTTAATATCAAATATATTGATATATAAGTATAGCGTTTTTGTATTTCCATATGTGCGTAACACGAGTGAAGAAATAAAAAAAAATCTGCCGTCCATTAAACGGCATAATATTGAATATGAAGCAACACACATATGTCCTGCACCTTTTAGCAATATATACAGTATGGCGAAATGTCGAATTAAACATTATACAGGAACACCATGAATTAAACTGCACCATACAGCTGTTGCATCATCTGCAATACAATATCCTCTATTGCACTTCATAAGTTAGATTAAATCAATACACAAGCTGAAAGAGAGTCTAACTATCATGACTGGCAGTCCGTATCTCATACGGCATGTAGTGATACTCCGTTATTGTGATGCCTGACTAATAAAAGATACAAGAATAATTCGTATTGTAACGCTTTAAGCTGAATTACGTAATTATACACTTACCAACGAGGCCTACGAACACAACAGCAAAGATAGAGTTCATTGTCAGTTCGGGTCTGAAATCTGGTGCAAAGCACGACTGACATATGCCTTATATACCAACTCGATAATTAATATTCTAAATCACTTTGTAACAAACGTTTTGACTGGTCACATCTCGCTCTATTACAAAGCGTTCAGTCTTCGTTTCGTTTTGTTTGGCCAGTTGGTATTTTCACAGGTTTCGTACCGTTTTTCAACCCTACACCATAACAGAGAAATGTAGCAGAAACTCATAAACAATACGCATAAGCTATACTCGAGGTTAAATATGCCCAATGGGCAACCTTTTAAGTCATAATTTAACATAAGTCGATAAGTATGTGGTTGTGTCTCTAACAACTTGATAATCGTTTGCAAACGCTATTACATTTATTGCTTGATAACCAAGGTAACCCTACCTCACACTGACCGGTTTTTCGAAAATGAAATACTTTCTAACCATGTTTCCTTATCACAATTTTTCAAGATACCGATTAATGATCTACTTCGTCTTTATTAGATAACTAAGCAAAACAAGTGTCCTCAAAATCAACGTTTTATCGCTGGCTCCCTCCTAACAAATGTTTTTTTTTCGACCAAAGCATTTGTTTTCATCCTGTACACTACCATTCCTCATACAAAATTGAAAATAAATTAGAGAAAACCAAAGCGTTAACAAAATCAAAATTCTAACTCAAAATCGATTAAACCAGGGGCAAAATATGAACAATGGAAAGATTTACATGGAGACCCTTGTAACAGGACCAGATAATAAGACCAGGTGTTCCGGAAGAGTAAGAGTCTTTTGCTTCATCGACGACACCCCACATGTAAATCTTTGTCACATCCAAGTAAACACCATGTAAATGATAACCGAGTAACATTGTCAATCACAACAAGCTAACACATTAATGAGCATACTCAAAAACGTCCATCTTCATTTCACTCAAAGGTACAGATTATTTCTCAATGAAACAAAGAAGTCGACCATAAGACTTGCCCATAGTTGTGATCAACTGCATCTCTCGAATCCCTGTGTTGTTTGTTTGTTTGTCAGCAGCCGACATAAGTATAAGCTAGAGCTGAAACGAATTGATACAAAAATTCAGAGGGAATGGGGACACAAGCACAAGAAATCTTTCAAGCGAAATTATAACAAAACTGTTTGTGTTGATTCCACACTTATTTTATTGAACCACTTATAAACATTTATAAAAGTTATCTCGAATGTTTAATTGCAGACAGGAACAACTTTTTTTTTCAAATATTCACATTCGGTATCATATTATGAAATCTGTGAAACATTTTCGTTGTTAATAATAACAAAATACTACGAGAAAGCCATCAAATATTCAGTATATCTTGTGAACTATCGCTGTTGTTCATCAAGCATTACACAAATCCACAGTATATATTTATCTGTGTTATTTTTGTTGCCATTGAGAATAAATATAAATTAGTCCCCGAGGTTGCTGCAGCCTCCATAGCCACAGTTATCTCATTTGAATGGTGGCACGGTACATAATATACACTTTTTCGTTGTACATGTTCTGAAATTATACAGAACTAGTTTGATTTTACTGATAATTTCGAAATTAATGGGGTATTACACACCTGACCCCCTGCTTCTTCAATAGTTTAGAATTTTGGATTCCCATCTTGTCATCCAATTTTGACACATACGTATTTCTGTAATTTCTCTCATATCTCGCTAAGTTGGATAGAGTTTACCCATGTAAGAAAGCTAGGTAAGAAAAAATCAATCTTACATAGCATATCACGTGACGTGACGTCACGATGGCTCAACGATTACATGACGTCATGAATATGGTAAACTCTGATGCCGGAAAAAGAAAACGACGGCGTGATGAAATTAAAATCTTTCACAAAAAATTAACAAGTGTAACATTGTATCATAAGAATAGATAACCCTAACAGATATTTTGGTCAATGTTTAAACTTTATAAGACATTGTATCATATGGATGAACAGCACAGTCTTTTAGATACAATGTATATTGGTATTGTATCATTAAAAATAGCCTTTTCGGTACAACATATATTGGTATTGTATCATTATATATAGCCTTTTCGGTACAATATAGATTGGTATTGTATCATTATATATAGCCTTTTCGGTACAACATATATTTACATGGTGTATGCCATTGTATCATAGCCTGTTCGGTACAATATATATTTACACTCTATATGACATTGTATCAGAATTACTAAAATTTGTTTCAAGATTGTACAGTTCAAATATTTCTATTTCAGTATTGATAGTTGAAACTTTCCCTTTTACGTTTAACATGTTTAAAGGCCCAATATACGTAACTTTTGGAAAAAATCTTAAGTGAAAATCAAGCCTAATAACTTATTATATTTGTAAATTTAGTAAAGATAAACTGATATCAGCAATATTCAAGATAAACTCCTACATGGGTATCAGTACAGCAGCCGTTCATCTTGGTTTTTGTAAACATGCATCCATTTTTAACCGTCGTCTAACTTTGGCTTGTGGTTTTAGTGGTCCACAGTGAAATTATTTTGAATTCTTTGGAAATCTTTGTGAAAAGTTTTTTAGTAAGTTACCACTCAGACTTAATTTGTTTTAGTCTTATTTTTGTATGGTTATCAACTGGATTTTATTTCAAAATCACGAACAATTCCCTGAATATGCGTATATTGTGCCTTTAACAGAATATATATAATGCAAAAAACAAAATATAATGTCTTGTCTTGTCAAACCCACTCAAATAGTTCATGAAGTTTATTTCTTACCTAAGAACTGTCTCAGTAGTAAGTTGTTGTATTCCACTACACTCTTAGCAGACTCAAAACTCACAGACGATCCAATATACCATATGTTGTTCTTCCCCTGGATATCAAATATATCCCATAATATTCCCGACGCCATGTCAGATACTGAATACCTAGGAAAATAGTCCCATATAAATCTATCTACTATTTTCAAGTTATCGGATACTTCAACATTCGAAATGTGCGCCCTCAATTTCTTGGTTAGTGTTGTCGGTTTCGGTTTCTGCTTAGACATCTGATAGTAGACAGATGACTGAACATTCTGCCAACCTGGATTTGCCACAGTGTAGTTATCTCCTACCAAATAATTTAGCGAACTATATGAGTCCCTGTGCCCCCAGACAGAACTCTCCTCTTTGGCCAAGATGTTGACCGCGTAGTAATCTTGCGGGTTCTCGCCCCTGTTTACTCCAAAGTCAGTATCCGCTAATGTGGTCGTAAAGAAGTAGCTAAATGTCTTACCGAACAATTTTTTAGCTTTAGGTCTAAATCTGATTACATCCGACATATATTTCATCGTCGGACTTGTAATAATAAAATCGAATCTTTGTCCGTGTAATTTACCACATTTCTCATACTTTACATAGAATCCTCTATCCTGTTTTAAACACAAAACTCGTTTGACTGGACTGGATAACTGAACATCGAGATTGTTTTGTCTGGCTAGTTGCTCCCATAGAGACTGAAACCCTTTGCTTAAAATACTTATTTGCCGGTCATATTTTGTTGTTGGCGGTGTTGCTATAGCGAGAAGAAGTCGCGGAGTTAACCACATCATGCCGTACAAAGCTGATATTTCGTCAATATGTCCATAACCTTGCATTGTTAGCGAAGCCAATATTAAACCTTCAAGTCCTTCAATATCATTTAATGTAAGAAACTCTTGGAAAGTCATGTTAACCTGTGACAGTACGTTTGTACACGGTCGAGGCATCAGCTCCCCTTCGTACATCCCAAACAATGAGTTGTGAAGTCCTACATATTTTAAGACGGATTGCTGGATGATTCCCACTGCCTCCTCAGGTGTAGAAATATTCGGCCGTTTTGCCATTAATATCTGGATACTGTTTTCTAGAGCCGTCACATATACTGAAACAGAAGTAAGTTTTGAAAGTATTAAATTATATTTTTCGATAGAACGAATGAACGAGAGAGAGAGAGAGAGAGAGAGGGAGGGGGGGGGGGGGGAGCGGGGGAGAAAGAGAGAAAGTGTGTTTGTGTAGGGAGGAGGGGTGATAAGCTTGAAATTTTGTTCTGCTTTTCCTTTTGCTGTTGTTGGAAAGAATATGGATCATAACTATCCTCTATGAAGGAAAAGCCGAAGATTTAAAACATTGACGATATCAAAAAACAGGATAGTACCCAAAATGGGCCCAAAAACTGTCGTGCGATGCAAGGACGATTTTGTATTTTGATTTGTCAATACATTTATGTCAATTGAATCGCTTGTACACGACAGCTTTTCATGTAATTAAAAACGGCTCGACCGGAAGTTCTAAGATAGGAATATTGAAAAAACCCAAAGAGCCTTACACTGTATCTTTCATCCGGATAAGTATTCTCCAAAAGCTCCACGTGATATGGCCAGACCCAAGGTCAACCTTTGTAGCATATTTGTATTAATTTTTCTTCATATATAGAAGTTGTATACTTGGTTATGGGAGGAGGGTAACACTATTTTCTGGTAAGCCCATCAATTCCTCGAGATCTTTTCTGATATTGCAAGTTTCTCGTTATACCTAGTAATTGAAGATGTAGTTTTGAGACGGAATCACAATCATTACAAAGTCAAACTCTAAGAGAGGGAACAATATTTGGGCAGACTCATGGTCAATTTTAATGTAATGCCTGTATGACCAGCAATTTTATATATGTTGTTTTGAGGGTATGTATCCTATCTGTTTTGTCCCTGAAGGTAAGCTTCGAAGGTTGGGATAGGCCCTGGGATAAACACAGAAAGAATATGTGAGTCAATGTCCTTATACTCAGCAATTGTATATAATATTATAGGTTTTCCCATTGTATTAGTAAGTCCAGACCAAAGATTCAAATTTGATCCCATTACAGCATTTGTTCTTTATGCCCATCGAATGTTTATAGTTTCCAGGTCTATCGCCCTGCCTAGGATGCACAAATGATTCAGATCAAATAAGGATGAAATCATTTAATATTGTTGATAATAAAAGTTTAAAGAAATACTTTTATTTCCCAAATAAGGGGGTGGTTGTGTTTAGACCCCTTATTTATAAAAATGTAGTCCCCTTCACCCAAGGATGCTTAGGAAGAAAAACGATTGATAGAATGTGGTTTTTTTTTCTCTTTTGGGCCCTGTTTCTCTTGCCAAAGGGCCAAAGGTCCACCATTAATAAAGAATGGATGCCTGTGACATATTTGGTCAAAATAGCTAAGTCGCTCATGTCTAGTAGCTATTTTTAAGCAAAATGTTGACGCACGGACGAGTGGTGCTTAATTATTGCGAACACGAAGTTTTTATGCAGTTACGTACTGCTTGACGCCTTTCAAATGTGTATTATTATAGCCCCTTAGTCAAAGTTATCTCATTTGAGTAGTGGCACTGTACATATTATACACATTTTCGTAGTACACATTTCGAACTAATAAAAGAACTAATTCAATTATACTTCTAAATAAAAAAATTCATTGGTTATTACGCACCTGAACCCTTTGCTTCTACATGAGTTTAGAAATGTTCCTACCTTTTTGCCTCAAGCATCACTGAAGAGTCCTAGGAGGACAAAACAGCTGTATGATGCAGTTTATTATTTTTTTTTTAATTTTTCGGCATACTCTATCTATTGCTAAATCTAAAATGTACAGCATATGTGTGTGTGTTACGTCATCTTTCAGAAGTCTTTTTTTAAACTGGTGTTCATTTAGAGAATAAAATGAATTAATGTCATCTCACCATAAACTATTTGAACTAAGAATAAAGTATCCATATCGTTTATACCCCCAAAATAGCCAATGTACCAAAAAGCCCATTACATCTGTTCAAGTAACCCTGTCAATTGTTAGCGTAGAATGTGAATAACGTAACTATCAATTTGCAAAAGAAAGTATCAGCTAATAGCAGCATATATTAATGACGAATCTACAAAAGATATAAAGTAGATACTTTGGTATATTATACAAACTGATAGCTCGTTATAGGAACGTTTTAGTCGGAATATCAAAACAATACAACAAACAGCATATGAATCTGTGCAAATTGCCATTTTGAACATAACATAATACAACTGTGAAAAGACTAACTTGTGTGAAATAGAGGGAGTTATGATAAGATTAAACCTACTTGGAGGATTTTTGCTGACCCAAATGTCTGCTGACGGCATTGGGAGGATGTCCCCAGCGTCAGTCTCATCGAGCAGCTTGAAGATTTCACCGTAGTCTGGTGAGGTATACACTGTACCCATTTCATGGGGTACTCGTCGGTGATACAAAGTTGTTGACTTCCCGCCAATATAGTCATTTTTCTCAAAAACCGTTACCCTGTCGTAGCCCTCTTCCTAAAACATTAAAACCGCCACTGATTAATTAAGCTTACTTTACTGAGGATTCGAGAGATACAGGTTGATCAGAACTATGGGCATGCTTTATGGTCGCCATCTTTGTCTCATTGAGAAAAATTCTGTATCTTAAAGTGATATGAATTTGACGTTTTTAAGTTTGTTCATTAGTGTGTTTACTTGTTGTGATTGGCAAATGATACTCAGTTCTCATTTTGAGAACTTGATGTTTACTTGGATGTGACAAAGATTTACATGGCGGGTGTTGTCGATGAAGCAGAAGACGCTTACTCTTCCGGAACACCTGGACTTATTCTCTGGTACTTTTGCAAAGGTATCCGTGTAAATCTTTCCTTTGTTCCTATTTTGCCCCTTGTTTAATCGATTTTTAGTTTGGATAATGATTTTGTTAACGCTTCGGTATTCTCTTATCTATATCCATATAAACAAATAGAAATTTCCTTGTGTAGGATTAAAATACAACAAAATGTACTAGATAAAGTAATATCGTCTCTAGGACCTCTTGTGTATGTTAATGATAAATATTGTTTTCTGCAATGCAAAAGTGCAGTTATCATGTTCAGTGGATTAGAAAAGGAAAATATAATTACTGGCTGAATTTAATGCTTAAGCCCTGTAAGGTGCTTTGCCAATCTATCATCTTTGTTAAAGTTTCTTTGTCTATATTGTGGATGGGTGTTTCTCTATCTATATTGTGTATGGGTGTTTCTCTGTCTATATTGTGTATGGGTGTTTTTGTCTATATTGTGGATGGGTGTTTCTCTGTCTATATTGTGTATGGGTGTTTTTTGTCTATATTGTGTATGGGTGTATCTTTGACTATATTGTGTATGGGTGTTTCTCTGTCTATATTGTGTATGGGTGTTTCTCTGTCTATCTTGTGTATGGGTGTTTCTCAGTCTATATTGTGTATGGGTGTTTCTTTGTCTATATTGTGTATTGGTGTTTCTTTGTCTATATTGTGTATGGGTGTTTTTGTCTATATTGTGTATGGGTTTTCCTTGTCTATTTTGTGTATGGGTGTTTCTTTGTCTATATTGTGTATGTGTGTTTCTTTGTCTATATTGTGTATGTGTGTTTTTTGTCTATATTGTGTATGGGTGTTTCTTTGTCTATATTGTGTATGGGTGTTTCTTTGTCTATATTGTGTATGGGTGTTTCTTTGTCTATATTTTGTATGTGTTTTTTTGTCTATATTGTGTATGGGTGTATCTTTGACTATATTGTGTATGGATGTTTCTCTGTCTATATTATGTATGTGTGTTTTTTGTCTATATTAATTTGTGTATGGATGTTTCTTTGTCTATATTGTGTATGGGTTTTCTCTGTCTATATTGTGTATGTGTGTTTCTTTGTCTATATTATGTATGGGTGTTTCTCTATCTATATTGTGTATGGGTGTTTCTTTGTCTATATTGTGTATGGGTGTTTCTCTGTCTATATTGTGTATGGGTGTTTTTGTCTATATTGTGGATGGGTGTTTCTCTGTCTATATTGTGTATGGGTGTTTTTTGTCTATATTGTGTATGGGTGTATCTTTGACTATATTGTGTATGGGTGTTTCTCTGTCTATATTGTGTATGGGTGTTTCTCTGTCTATCTTGTGTATGGGTGTTTCTCAGTCTATATTGTGTATGGGTGTTTCTTTGTCTATATTGTGTATTGGTGTTTCTTTGTCTATATTGTGTATGGGTGTTTTTGTCTATATTGTGTATGGGTTTTCCTTGTCTATTTTGTGTATGGGTGTTTCTTTGTCTATATTGTGTATGTGTGTTTCTTTGTCTATATTGTGTATGTGTGTTTTTTGTCTATATTGTGTATGGGTGTTTCTTTGTCTATATTGTGTATGGGTGTTTCTTTGTCTATATTGTGTATGGGTGTTTCTTTGTCTATATTTTGTATGTGTTTTTTTGTCTATATTGTGTATGGGTGTATCTTTGACTATATTGTGTATGGATGTTTCTCTGTCTATATTATGTATGTGTGTTTTTTGTCTATATTAATTTGTGTATGGATGTTTCTTTGTCTATATTGTGTATGGGTTTTCTCTGTCTATATTGTGTATGTGTGTTTCTTTGTCTATATTATGTATGGGTGTTTCTCTATCTATATTGTGTATGGGTGTTTCTTTGTCTATATTGTGTATGGGTGTTTTGCTGTCAATATTGTGTATGGGTTTTCTTTGTCTATTATGTGTATGGGTGTTTCGCTGTCTATATTGTGTATGTGTGTTTTTTGTCTATATTGTTTATGGGTGTATCTTTGTCTATATTGTGTATGGGTGTTTCTTTGTCTATATTGTGTATGGGTGTTTCTTTGTCTATATTGTGTATGGGTGTATCTTTGTCTATATTGTTTATGGGTGTATCTTTGTCTATATTGTGTATGGGTGTTTCTTTGTCTATATTGTGTATGTGTTTTTTGTCTATATTGTGTATGGGTGTATCTCTGTCTATATTGTGTAATGGTGTTTTTTTGTCCATATTGTGTATGGGTGTTTCTTTGTCTATATTGTGTATGGGTGATTATTGTCGGATGTCAATCTGTCAGATCATAACAACACGTAACCTACCTGAAGTCTGTAGGCCATGTGGATTCCCGCGGGACCAGCTCCTATGATGGCTATTTTATCATTTTTAGATTTCGGTCCTTTGATCTTCGGGAAAGGTTGAGGTACACATGTCGCTCTCTTTGACCTTGGCTGTTCTGTTTGATTAGAAGCGAAATAGTGCACATTTGTTTATGTGGTTTTTTTTTGGGGGGGGGGGGGGGGGGAGGGGGGGAGGGGGGAGGGGAGGAGTTGGAGGGGCTTGGGAAGTATGATTTATTTGCAGATTCTTTTATACAACCAAGACCGTTTCGATTGCTGGTCACTTGTCTGATAAAGATGACAACGCACATCTCCTTCATCAGACACATGACTAGTAAAGCTAATGTAAACAAATATGTAGGCTGACCCCAAATAACCTTCCCGTCTCTCCAATGTAAGATTCGTTGCAGTTTGTATACAGATTTTGTGACATTTTTTCCTTTTGGTGTACAAGGATTTTGAAGGGGGACTTCATGGCTCTGACTATTCCATGACTGCGATATATCTCTGTTTTTTATCATATGGCCATTACAATAGGTGTTGTTATACTGTACATGTATCTTAGTTAACGGGATGATTTACTTGACCATGAATTGTGCTCTGACCCGTATATATTGGAGAGACGGGAAGGCGACTTTAGGTCCGTCTTGGGAACACAGAAAAGATACCGACGGTAAGAGAGAGAGAGAGAGAGAGAGAGAGAGAGAGAGAGAGAGAGAGAGAGAGAGAGAGAGATCTACTGAAGTGGCCGATGAAAGAAGCTGCCGATGAAAGAAGCAAACTGGAAACACCGCAGTGGGCCGGTTGTAGATCGAGATGAGGGTGGAGCTCATGTGCTCGCACCTATATTACCAAGTCTTAAACAACGCGTAACTGAATCGCGTCATTTCGGTACAATTCCAATGTTATTGTACTTACGCTTAACATCGTAGCCCGAATCGACCGATCTGCGTTTAAACCACATTTTACATCTTTGTCTGCATACACTTTACTGGGACATTTAAAAAAGTACTTTATGACCATTGGGTTTTACAATCTAAGTGCGCTGAAGTAGTATGTATATTAACATAGAAGGTCCCCCATACTTATAAATGGTTCCAATGCTAAACGGCATTACTCTTTCTGTAGTTACAAGCGTACATTGTCCAAATCACTTCTTATTTAATTCAATTCATTGTTCAAATTTCTTTTTATTCAAGTAAGAGAATTGGGTATTAGGAATAAGTTTCATCAGTTTGGTATGAATGATATATACTGAGTTTGTTTTGTACAGGAATTGACAACTTAATTTGCCAGCTTTCGAAAACTTCTGTTTCCTTGTCAAGCAAAGAGTACAATGGCTGAGTGTCGGTGTTCTGACCGCTGAAAGCAGTTCACTACCCAAAACAGGCGTTTTCGAAAGCTCGCAAATAAAGTTTTCAATTCCTGTTTATGTACAAAACAAACTCAGTATATAAGAGAATTGGGTTTTGAGAATACCGAAGCGTTCACAAAATCATAATCTGAACTCAAAATGGATTAAACCAGGGGCAAATTAAAATGTGATCAACGGAAAGATTTACATGGAGACCCTTGTAAAACGAAATACCCACCAGAGGTCGGAAATCAATTAAATCGGTTCATAATAGTCAATTTGATTCGATACAGGGTTGGTTAAAGGAACTAAAGCGCTCCTGTATTGACATGGGGGTAAGATTCTATTTATCACATAACAGAAAGTACACTAGAGATTAAAAATCTTTCTTTTGTTCTTATTTTGCCTCTAGTTTAATCGATTTTGAGTTCGGATTATAGTTTTGTTAATTGGCGCTTTGGTATTCTCTGATTTTTTCCACAGTAAATAGGACTTTTAAGAGATTAAACCAGTATAGCTTCGTCACAAAGAATAACCAAATAATAAAAAAAATAAATTAAAACTGAGACTTTGGAGCAAGGCCTTTCTGCCTTCCCTGGCTTCTTCAGGCGGACATACAAACATACACATCAAAGGATTTTCACGTAACGAACCCCCACGAAACATGCCTATTACGCAGCTGTTGTTTCATCATATCTTTAATCAATCGATAGGTATTATTTTGTCATATTCAATAAAATATTTGTCGCCGTTTTAACTTGAATGAGTAAATACATTTACCATTCTTACCTGTTAAAACGGTTTTCTTCCCTTAGTTAGCTAAAAAGAACTTTTTAAGGGTATCTATGCAAATATTTCCTTAGTCTTAGTTTCCATCATAGTTTAATAGTTAAGTTTTTGTTCACGCTTCGGTATTCTCTGTTTTTTCGTCCTATTGCCATTACATTACAGTACATTAGGTGTTGTGACCAGTAAACTCCCGTATTAATAGTATGTGTTGCACAATAAAACATATCTATGCACCATGCTTACCTAATGGCAAAGCTGTTTCATCATTGGACGGTAATTCAACAGCAACAGCAGTCTGGAAAGTTAAATAACACGTATACTGAAACACACTTAATCCTGCTGTTGTTATTACTTAGATCAAGTTTTATGGTCGCCATCGTTCTCTCATTGAGAAATATTCTGTGATATGAAGATACACCTTTTTGAGTATGCTCATTAGTGTGTTTACCTGTTGTGGTTGACAATGATACCCGGTTCTCACTTTGGGGATTTGATGTTTACAAGATTTACATGGCAGGTGTCGTCGATGAAGCAGAAGACGCTTGCTTTTCCGGAACACCTGGACTTATTCTCTTGTGTTTTTACAAAGGTATCCGTGTAAATCTTTCCTTTTTTCATATTTTGCCACTAGTTAATCACTTTTGAGTTCGGGTTATGGTTTTGTTGACGCTTCGATATTTTGAAAATTAAGATATCTAAAGCATTATTTCGTCAATACTTATATTGTTCCCAGTTTCTGTTTCCCTTGCTTGTTGTATATCGTCATTCTGCCTATACGTCTTGTCCCTTTTCGTTTTAATATGTCCGTGATTATTTAATAATTGAATTATAGTTGTTAATAAAATTTGCACAGCTTCATTTACTTCATTTGAGACAGAATAACATCGATGGTCGTTTCACTTAGATCCTTAATGAATGCGTTATCATCATAATTCTTAAAACACCTGTCTGATATCGTTTTATGAAATAGTTTTAAACACATATATACGAAATTAAACACAGGTCTTCATGCTCATTCCTAATAAGAACCAGACAAAAAAATTAATTAAACATGCATACTTTATATAAAAAAATGTATCATCGATGTATAGAAACAAAAAATAAAATGGATACTTACTTTTTTGTTTATAACAGTAGTAAGAATCTATCATTCTGGATGGGAAACGAAAAGAAGCTAAAGGTGTGCATGACTGTGACGTATAGAAAATTAGTAAAAGAAATATTTTTTTAGCTTAAAAAACAAAATCCCACAGCGTATAATTCAATAGATTGCATTGGTATTTTATAGGTCAATACCTATTTAGGTAAGTCAAAACCTGTAATTTTCTGTTTTGAACTAAGTGAGCATTATAAAATTACGATCATGAAAATATTTTTAGATACGTAGATAATAATTTCCAGGTAAAGATGGATATATCATCAATCTGTTTGATGCCCGTATAAAGAAATATGGTAGACAATTTTAAATGTTTGAATTAGGATTGCCAACGATTAACCGGTTAACCGTTCATAACGTCAGTAACCAAATATTAATTTCAGTAACCGGTTATTCGCAAACTTTATAATGATTATATAAATACGTGTTTTTGTGCGTCTTTAATTCGTCAATGTTTTTCGACAGTTCCCGTTGCCGTTTGGACTACATGTACCACCCTAATATTACGTAATATATAAGGTCACGATGAATACTCCAAACATCTACCTATGAAATAACACGAAAGTGAAACCCTTATCAGATGTCACCCGCTAGTTGGTGTGACAACTCAAATTGACCCCTCAGGACTATCCCGAAAGCCTCAGGGTTGTTTTATTTCGTCTTTGTAGTGATGCCGCCCGAATCTTGAGCATTATGTTTACATGTAAATTTACTTAACATGCTCAATCGACTGTAACCGTACGTTGTTGTTATATAATTGTATGTCTATATTCTTGTATAATATGCATCATATGTATGTTTATTATTTGAAGCAACGTCCGTGACAAGTTATTTTTCAATATCAAATTACACGTCGCTTTTTTCGAAGGCATTTCAACGATTTTCTTTCACGCAAAAATAGGCTAGATATAATTTAATAACGAAATGTATTGCGTTCAAAAATGTTTTATTTTAAATTTCATTATTAATCAAAACAAAACAAAAGTAAAACAAAACTCAAATAAGAGAATAACAAAGCGTCAACATAACCACAATACAAATAATCAAAGTGGGAACACGTATTTTTGAAGAGGGTGATCGTACAAAACTAATTCGTAGGAAAAGGTTCGTTACACATTTTTGTAAACAAAATTTATTTGTTCTTTTAATTTAATCAATATGATATGATATGTTAGAGTGTTATTGTCAATGTCGGCATAAATTAGTGTTTCTATAGGAAATGTTCAAATAAACCGGTTTTTCAGAGTAACCGGTTTATCATTTTGATCCCGTTTGCCAACCGTAAATTTAAATTAAGTGTCTTAAATAAATGATAAAGCAATAATAAGTTCGTTCTCAAATAAGATTCCCAGATATTGAATAAGTTTTGTTGATACCATACTTACATGTATACAGACCAGTGGTAAGATCAGTAGTACTACTGTCCGTAGTGTAGACATGGTGGTCTGTTCCGATCTATGTGTATATGGGCGTGTCTTTATATTATATAGCACAGAAGAGACAACGGTCATGTGACGTGTTACGTCAATGACGAGGACCGTGTGCAAAGTTAAACTTTTAAATGAGTGGATTATTTGAAGAATGATGTGTTCAGAAGATAACTGTTTCGCAAAACATTATTTCGCCAATGTTTGGTGCTAGATGCGCACATTAAAAGACCGCGTATCACAAGCTAAAACACATATCAACTTTCATTTGATTTATTCCACCGAATGACCATTCTACAGTTATATGCTGGAACTATTTCATGCTAAGCGTTTGTATAGCCTTTTCTTTTTAATTTACATTAGT